>OZ014519.1:567370580-569863080 GCA_963966055.1 Lathyrus aphaca
AATGGTTAAATCATCTTTCTTTGACATTTTCTATGAACTTTTTCTTATACTTAAATTGCTCCTATTATCAACCATTTGCATCCAATAGAATTCCATTTTATCCATTAAGAATGCCATGATAGAGGCTGCATTATAGACTCCTCAAAACTAACTTTCAGCAACCAAATTATATTTATGCACATTCCTTCTCACCCTCTTGCTTTGAATCCTAGTGTGTTTGTAGATGCTTTGCAACCATTAAGGAGCTTAGGCTTACCTCACCAGAGTGTATGTAACCAATTGTCACACTAGCGTTATTCGGGCATGCTTTCTAGAAATGGGCAAAATCTGTCTCTAAAATACATAACTTCCGTCACCTAAACCGAACTGAGACGGAATTTGAGATAAACTGCTTCTCAGTTTTTCTAGACCTTAGAGAAGGAATTTAGTATCCGTCTCTAATGTGTGACGGTGTTTTTCGGTCTCTATCTAAATAAAACCCATCACTTATAAGGATGCAAAGCCTTGTCTTATAAACATCTCTAAAATTTATAATCTTTATAGAGACGACGTATCAAATCTTCTGGCTCTAAATTATTATTTTTAATGTTTTAATCAAAAGACTGCCTCTAATTAATTATTATTGCTTTTGTCTTCATTATAATAAGGCTGAATCCACAAATTTTACAACAATGACATTGAAGTACACACTAGGATATCAAACTCTAAAATTATACAAAATATCAGAATATTCAATCTAACAACCATAAAGGATTAATAGACATTCACCCCCCTGTAATATGAGCGTGTTTCGGTTTATCCCTCTACCGTTGCCAAATGTAGGTTTTGACAACGATTTTTTGAAAAAACCGTTGCCAAAAGACAGAGAGGATAAACCGAAACACGCTCATATTGCAGGGGTGAATGCCTATTAACCATAATATATATATATATATATATATATATATATATATATATATATATATATATATATATATATATTGATCGTACCTGGAGATCAGGATCCGATACGGCTGGCTTCGAGAGCTGATGAAAGACGGTCGGTGAGGAGAGAAAAGGGGTGTACCTGCAAGGCACTCCGATGCTAAAGTAAGTAACCGAGCAAAGAGTGAGCAAGTACGAAAATAAGGGTCAGAGAATTGAATACCTGACCCTCCCAAATGGGAGGGTTTATATAAGGGGCTAAATAGAAGATTATTGGTCCATATTGTGAGGCGCGGATCGAGGAATCCGTAAAAATAGGTAACGGTCGAAACCAGCCATAGGGGAACTTTGTCCTGGTCGGTATGCTTGTGGTCGACAGAGACCAATATTCTCAATTCTGCTCGACGCCGAGCACTTCTATCAAGTTGGTTTGCTTGGCCCAATTGTGGAAATTGGGCCAGTCCAGAACATGAGCCCCCCAAGTTATTGCTCGTGCAGAAGAGCAGTGACTTAGCAATGATTTCGTGCCCGAGGACGGGCAGTGTCAGGGCTAGGATCTTACGCTGCCGATCTTCGAGGAACGGGCAGCCGGTAGGTTGCTCGACGGGAGAATGTGAAACGAAAAGCTGGAATATTTGGGGATTCGCGCTTATTAATGATTTGACGGCTAGCCTAGGGGCTAGCGTGTAGGGGTCACGCGTGCTTGCACGTGTCTTCCCCCTTATAAATAGGGCTCCCAGGCCCCATTCTGAACTTTTCGCTTCATCTTCTTCTCCGACGCTTTGCTCGTTCAACTGCCACCACTCCTAGCTGTCGACCACTGCATCTCCTTGCCGACCACCGTTTCCAGAACGCATATCTTCTTCAAAAATGTCTTCCCAAGCGCAAGGTACGATTCCTTTTCGCCGTTTTAGGTGTTTATAGCTTAGGTATCTTAGAAATGCATGTGGTTTAGGATAGTTTTAACGGTAGTCTTAGATTTAGAACCGGTAAACTTTAGGACTTCTGTCACCGTAGTCGGTCGGCTGCAAACCCTAACTCATGGTTGACATAAGTGCTGGTCGACCTTGACTTGGGATTTGATAAATATCTAGGTTAGATCCCATAATTCATGACGTTGGGCGTAAGCCATTGCTCCGAGCGATGGTCAGCCAGGGCTATAGCTCGGGACCCAGTCCCTGAGCTAATGCGCGCCCTTTCACTTGTCGAGCGGTGGAAGGGTGGATTTGATATTCTTAATCGAATTCACTGATGCCTTTCCTCTGCTTTTCAGGTGAAAATTCGCTCGTGGATCTTCTGCATCAGTCCCCTCTAGTTCTGGAAGTTCCTCGGGGGATTCAGGTACGAGTACTACAGAAGAAGGAGCATCAACAGATTCGCTCCAGTGTCCCGAACAGACGAGGATCTCGCCCGAAGAATGGGTGGTGGAGGATCTGTTGGACAAGGTGTCCTCATTTTCAAGACCCCGAACGGAGCCGCTGCCTATCGTCCGTGACCCTACTGATTGGGTCGTAACTTGCCCGGGAGACGACGACCGCATCTTCTCAGATTTCAGAGGTCGGGCGTTCTCTATGTATGAATATGCAGTCTCGGTCCTGGGGGTAACTTTGCCCTTTAGTGACTTTGTGAGTGACGTGCTCGGGCACCTATGCGTTGCTCCTTCCCAGCTGCATCCCAATTCGTACGCGTTCCTGAAAGCGTTTGAGATGACGTGTGCCTATCTGGGTGTTGGTGCCACGCTTCCTCTGTTTTTTCGTCAGTTCTCCCTGCAGCGCCAAGTCGGGCGAGGAACTGATCGGAAGGGATTCGTGTCCTTCAAACAGAGGACGAAGATTTTCAAGGCCCATTCAGAATCTATTCGAGCCTTTAAAACAGACTACTTTCTGATCAAACCCGCGAGCGCGGTGGCCGTGAGGGCGATGAGCTTTTTAGGGATAGACACCGACGAGAATGATGAACCCAAGCTTGACGATCAAGGGCAGGTGATTCCGAGGAGGCTTTGGCTGTTCCCTTTTTCGTGGAGTTACGCTCATTATGAGAAACCTGTTGGTGAGTTCGTCCAGGTGGGGGACTCTTTGAATGATGATGACGCGGCCAGTTTCGAGGCCTTCAGAAGATTGATAGCGTCTTTCACTCCGACCCCCCTGCTGGACGGAGAGGGAAAAGTTATGCTTGAGCAGGATGGAGGGGAAGCTGTGGAGCGTCCCTTGATCGACGTTACCGAATTACTGGCATGCAATACCGGGCAGGAAGTGTCTGACTTCTTCGGTATCTGTTTATTTTTATTAGTCATATCTTTGATTTAATTTTGTCGTCCACGACTAATCCAATCTTTTTTCTTTTTTCAGGCTCTCTGTCGAACCCACTAGATAAAATCCAAGAACGCCTGCGTCAGCAGCAAAAGAAAAGGTCGAGGGTTGTGCAGACCAAGCTAACTGAGACAAGTGGTTCGGGGTCGGGCCCCCTGGTCCAAGGCTCTCCGAGCGCCTCGACTGGCTCTCTGATGAAGAAGCACAAGTCCGCAGCCACTGTGGACTTGACGGCTAACGCTCCTCCGAAGCCGAAGCATGGGTTGCCGCCGTGATTCGTGAAGCGCAATTTCTTCGAGGGGACGAGCATGGAAGTGGACCGTGTGGATTCCTTGTTCTTTGAGGGTATGGATCGTCCTGCTCGGCGGTTATCCCTGGCCCAGGACGCAAGTGCGGTCATGCGGGTTCTGACAATGGCCTGGCTGACGGCCGAGGGGAGTCCAGGACAGGAGAGGGAGATGGGTAGGCTGAAGGAGCAGCTGACTGCCGTCGAGGCGAAACTGAAGACGACCACCGAAGAGGCTAAAGCCACGGCCAAGGAGTTGACTGAACGGGCCAACGTCATTGCCAAGCTGGAGGTTGACAAGAAAAGGGTGCTGGAGCAGAATAAGAAGCTGAAGGACGCTTTCTGCCCGAAGGAGGACGAGGATGAAGAGACCAAAAGCCTGGTAACGAGGACTCAATTTCTAGCTCGGATCGACCAAGACATGGAAGATCTGAACTCATCAACTGAGCTCAGTTTCCAGAATGCGGTGGATCAGATAAGGGTTCTCCATCCCGACCTGGCTTTGGACGTTGGTCGAATCAGCTACCTGTACAAGGTCGAGGACGGCCAGATTGTGGTTCCTTCGGACCTGGTGGTGGACGATTCTCAGCCGGGGTCGATCGTACAGCCTGATCAGCCTGAAGCGCAGCCGGAGCAGGAGGAGGCTTGCCAGGAAGGAGGCCGCCCGGAAGGCGAGGGCAATTAATTTCTGGCCTGTGTGCCTTGTAATTTTATGTTTTAGTTTTTCTTTTGGGGCGTAGTCCCCTTTGTAATTAAATATGAACAAGTCGGCCCTTCGAGGTCGCAATTTTGTGTTCACATTCTGATGTTTAATTAATGGTCGTTTGTTTTGTTATCTCCGTTGTTTAATTGCTCGTCCGTCGGAGGACAGTTTTCTATATTTTAAATTCTAAGTTTTTGTTGTGCGTTTTTGCACTCGATTGGATGCGATTTAATGTGCACGGGGTTTGTTTGTGTTCCATTGGTTTGGGGGACCAAGTAGATTCTGGAGATTTTACTCCTGGTCGGTGCCCGGGCTAAGGTATTGGTCCGGGCTCCTCGGCTTGAACGTCCCATCGCGAGCTGGGGTTCTGCCTGGTCGTGGTACTTAGGCGACGTCGGACTCGTTTGAGTATTCGTCCGTGCGGCAAGTTTATCTTTCCCTCGGAAGGAGATCCTGCTTGATCATGTCATTTTTGGGCTGTCGTACTTGTACCTAGGCACGCAGTCTTCAGTCGGTCCTTTCACTCCTCGCATGAGAGTTGAGCAAGGCGACTTTGTGATTTAGCTGTAATATTGCTTGAGTTTTTCGGCGTTCCAAGGCCGAGCAAGCTCTTCCCCGTGTAAATTTTCTAAGTAATAGGCTCCGTTTCCGGTTTTTGCTCGGACGCGATATGGACCCTCCCAATTGGGTGTAAGCTTTCTCTCGCGGGGATCCTTGTGATTTCTTCTGAGAACCATGCTGCCTTCCTCGAACGTTCGTCTTATGACTTTAGAATTATACCGAGCGGCTATTTTTTGTTTGAGAATGGTTTCTCGAAGAGCAGCTTCTGATCGGACTTCTTCGATCAGGTCGAGCTCATCCCTCAAAGCCTCGGAGTTGGTGTCTTGGTCCATAGGAGATTCTGTGCGTCTGGATAGGACGTGCATTTCTATAGGGATCACCGCCTCGGTTCCATACGCTAGTCGGAATGGGGATTCCCTGGTTGTCGAGTGGGGTGTGGTCCTATACGCCCATAGTACGCTGTGTAGCTCCTCGACCCAGTGCTTTTTATGCTCGTCCAGTCTTCGTTTCAAACCTCTTAGGATTACCCTATTTGCGGCCTCTGCTTTCCCGTTAGTTTGGGGGTGCTCGACCGAAGCGAAATGTTGTTTCGTTCCTATTGATGCGACGAATTCTTTGAAGTGTTTATCCGTGAACTGAGTGTCGTTGTCGGTTACGATGGCGAGCGGTATCCCGAACCGAGCGAGGATGTTTCTCTTGAAGAAACGTAGTATGTTGAGCGCAGTGATTTTGGCTAAGGCCTCAGCTTCTATCCACTTGGTGAAATAGTCGACGCCCACAATTAAGTATTTATTTTGACTGGAGCCGACGACGAATGGTCCTAAGATATCCATCCCCCACCATGCGAATGGCCAAGGCGATGACAATGATTTTAACTCGGATGGGGGTGCTACGTGTACATCCCCGTGTCGTTGGCATTTGTCGCACCTTTTCACGTGCTCCTTTGCGTCGTGCTGAAGTGTGGGCCAATAGTATCCTGCCCGAAGAATTTTTCGAACCAACGATCGTCCGCTAGGATGTTGCGCGTTGATTCCTTCATGGATCTCCCTTAGTACGTGCGGGACGTTTTCTTCTTCTACGCATCTGAGGAGGGGCGTAGAGAATCCTCGACGATACATACGCCCACCTACTAGAGAATACGAGCATGCCCTTCGTCGTATGGTACTGGCCGCTTTTGGGTCGGTCGGTAATTCTCCTTTAGTTAGGTAGTTAAATACTGGGGTCATACAGCAGCTCGTGTCGCCCACGAGATTAATGTCTATGTGGACCGACGATTGCCCAATGCTAGGTCGGGGAAGCGTTTTCTGTATGACGGATTTGTTGTTTCCTTTCCTTTTAGTGCTCGCCAATTTGGAAAGGATGTCGGCACGAATGTTATTCTCTCGCGGGACGTGTTTGACTTCCACACTTTTGAATCGTTTCAGCTCGCCTTTTACGAGGGCCAGATATTCGGCCATGGTATCGTTTTTGGCTTGAAAGTCTCCTCGGACTTGGCTCGCGACCAACTGAGAATCCGTGCAGATTGTGATCTCTTCTGCTTCCAAATCGGTCGCGAGCCGTATGCCCGCTAGAAAAGCTTCGTATTCTGCCTGGTTGTTGGAAGTGGGAAAGATAAGGTTAGGGATACTTCGATGACGTTTCCCTCTTTGTTCTCCAAGATATCCCCAGCTCCGCTACCTGCTGGTCCGGATGCTCCGTCCACGAAAATAATCCACCTGGAGGAGGATTTCGGCTCTTGCTCAGTGAAAGTAAGTTCAGCCACGAAGTCTGCCAGCGCTTGAGCTTTGAGAGCTTGTCTTCCCTCGAATTTGACGTCGAATTCGGATAGTTCCAACGACCATTTTAGAATTCGTCCGGCTATGTCTGGTCGACCGAGCAATTGTCTTATGGGTTGATCGGTTCTTACGATGATGGTGTGAGCCAGGAAGTAATGGCGTAGCCTTCTAGCTGCGAGAAGGAGGGCCAAAGCCACCTTTTCTATCTGGAGGTATCGAATTTCTGGGCCATGGAGTGCTTTACTTGTAAAATAAATAGGCTTTTGCCCCTCGGGTAGGTCGCGCACGAGTGCCGCGCTTACTGCCTCGTTTGCAACGGCAAGGTAGAGATAAAGTACCTCCCCCTCTTCGGGTCTAGATAAGACTGGGGGTTCACTTAGTGCCCTTTTTAGGTGGGACAACGCTAGCTCGCACTCCTCTGTCCATTCGAAAGTTGCCTCTTTGCGGAGGAGCTTGTAAAAGGGGAGGGCGTGTTGAGCGTATTTCGCTACGAACCGAGCGAGGGAGGTGAGGACCCCGTTTAACGACTGTATGGATTTTTTAGAAGTAGGAGTTGGGAGTTCCGCGAATGCCCGACATTTGTCGGGTTTAGCCTCGATGCCTTGTTCGGTCAGTTAGAATCCGAGGAACTTCCCTGCTCGGACCCCAAACGTGCATTTCTCAGGATTGAAACGCATTTTGCATTTCCGTGCTTGATCGAACACTTTTCGTAAGTGGGACGCGTGGTCCGTTTCTTGTTGAGATTTGACGATCATGTCGTCCATGTATACTTCGAGCATATCCCCGATTTCTGCTCGGAAAACCTTATTCATCATGCGCTGATATGTCGCGCCCGCGTTTTTCAGACCGAAGGGCATGACGTTGTAAAAGTAATTGCCCGATTCGGTCATGAAGGCCGTGTATTTTTTGTCAGACACGGCCATGGGTATTTGATTATACCCTGAGTAGGCGTCCATGAAGGACAACAGCTTGAAGCCGGACGAATTATCGACCAATTTATCAATGTTAGGTAAAGGGTATGCATCTTTCGGGCATGCCCGGTTGAGATCGGTATAGTCAACGCACATTCTCCACTTTCCATTAGATTTTTTCACAAGTACAACATTTGAGAGCCAGGTTGTGTACCTAGCCTCGGTTACAAATTTAGCCTCTAGGAGGTCTTTTACAGCAGATTCAGCTGCTTCAGTCTTTTCGGTCGACTGCTTCCTTCTGCGTTGAGCGACCGCCTTGTGCGTCGGGTCAATGGAGAGGTGATGGCAGGCTGTCTCGGGGTCGAGTCTCGACATCTCTGCAGTGCTCCAGGAAAATAGATCTGCGTTCCCTCTGAGGCAAGCTTCCAACTGTCGCTTCACCAAGTCGGGCATATGTGCCCCGATTTTAACGCACCGAGCTGGGTCTTCTCCCAGGGGAATCAGCTCGAATTCTCCATCCGGGATTGGTCGGGGTAGTGAATCTGTTAGCCTTTGGACGCCCTCGCTATTGTCCGAGAATCTGTAGTCCAGGTCGATTGAGTCCACCTGAGGGAAATTCCTGGGAACATCTGGTGAATTTGATGTCGAAGGATTCGGTTGGTATGATATTGAGCTGAGACTCTTTGGTGCTGTTTCGAAACACCTGCGAGCAGCGTCGACGTCTCCGTGCAGTGTGGCGACCTTACCTGAAGTAGTGTAGTACTTCATCTTCAGGTGGACGGTGGATGGCACGGCGATTAGCTCGGCTAGTGTTGGTCGTCCTAGGATGCATTGGTACAGCGACGGGCAATCCACGACTAGGAACTGGACTCTGACCGTCCTGGTTGTCTCCCCTACTCCGAAGGTGACAAATAGATCGACATAGCCCCATGGTCGGGAGACTGCTCCGTTGAATCCCTGTAGGTCTGATCCGACGTACGGAGTCAAGTGTGTCTCGTTCAGTTGGAGTGTCGAAAACAGCTGGGAGTACATAATGTCGCAGGAGCTGCCCTGGTCCACCAGGATTCTCCTCACATCGAAATTTGCCATGCGTGCCCGGATGAGCAAAGGGATGTTGGAGTTGGGAGCCCCTCCCAGGAGTTTTTCTCGGTAAAAGGCAAGGGGTACCGAGCCTTCCCTTGGTGGATCCAGTGTGGCGTTTTGCGCGGGTCCCTTCGCAATCAGTTGGTCGAATTTCCGCTTCACGGATCCGACCGTGATTTTATTGAACCCTCCTCCCGAGATGACCATTGCGGAAGGAAAGGTTTCCCATGGACTATGGGAGGAGAGGTACCCCGGACTCTCGGTGTGATCCGGTAGGAAGAAATCTTCCGGGCGATAAATGCTTAGGGCAACCTGCATGTTCGCATCTGCAGGGATGGGTATGGCTTCCTCGACTTTTTGAGTCTCCTGCGCTTCTTGCCGAGGAGTGTCCCTGGATTTGGTGAACTGCTTAAGGTGCCCGTCCTTGATGAGAATTTCGATTGCATCCTTGAGATGGATGCAGTCTTCTGTGTTGTGGCCATGACTCTTGTGGAATCTGCAATATTTCGTTTTATCCGTGCCCGGTTTACTGGGTTGTTGCTTCGGAAAACGTACCCCTGCCTGCCTGAACTCCGAGTTGGCGCACTCGGACAAAATTTTCTCCCTGGAGGCCAGGAGAGGTGTGTATTCGTGGAACCGACCGACGGGTCCTCGGTGCTCCCGTGGTTCAGGATTTCGGCCAGTGCAGCGAAATCCGATCCTGAAGGAGTCGAGGGAAAGAGAGTTTCCGGGCGACTTTCCAGAGGTTGATCGCGATCGGGTGAAGGCGATGTTGTCTTCCCGTCTGGGTGATCTTGCACGGTTTCCTCGTGCGGAGGAGGATGAATGTTGCTCTCACGTTGCGTGAGAATCATGTCGTCATTTGATCGGTTTTCTTGGTTGTCCCGAGCAGCCATGGATCTTGTTAAAACTTTGGTTCTTTGAAGATTTTGAAAGAAGAACGGGGAAATCAGAGTTTCCCATAGACGGCGCCACCTGATCGTACCTGGAGATCAGGATCCGATACGGCTGGCTTCGAGAGCTGATGAAAGACGGTCGGTGAGGAGAGAAAAGGGGGTGTACCTGCAAGGCACTCCAATGCTAAAGTAAGTAACCGAGCAAAGAGTGAGCAAGTACGAAAATAAGGGTCAGAGAATTGAATACCTGACCCTCCCAAATGGGAGGGTTTATATAAGGGGCTAAATGGAAGATTATTGGTCCATATTGTGAGGCGCAGATCGAGGAATTCGGAAAAAAAGGTAACGGTCGAAACCAGCCATAGGGGAACTTTGTCGTGGTCGGTATGCTTGTGGTCGACAGAGACCAATATTCTCAATTCTGCTCGACGCCGAGCACTTCTATCAAGTTGGTTTGCTTGGCCCAATTGTGGGAATTGGGCCAGTCCAGAACATATATATATATATATATATATATATATATATATATATATATATATATATATATATATATATATATATAAAATAGAAAGTTACATAGCATAAGCCATAAGCAAGCCAAATCTTCAATGAATATCCCAAAACTCCAAGGTCTCAAATCCATAGTGCAAACATAGGAAAAAGGGTCCTAATTTTAAATCTAAAGTCCAAGGATAATCAATGAAGTCCAAAGTCGAGGTCCAAGAGGTAGTCACAATCCAAAGTTAAGAGAATCAAGTTTTTTAGAGTTTCATCCTTTATTATTGTCTTAAACGAAATATGGTCCAAATGGACAAAAAGAAAACACAATCAAAAGCAAATAATATGAGATGGAATGCTAAAGTAAAAGCATAAAAATAAATGACAAGAATTAAAAGCAGGAATTAAAGGTATAAAGGTAAGAGTTAGCATAATAATATGGTTAGTATAATAATATACATAATAGTATTAGTGATCCCAATGAAAAACAATTTTTGTGTCATTTTTCGGAGAACACTTAACTAGTAGTTCATGAGAATGAAAACATGGTCTTATACATTATCATGGGGAGGGTCCAACTCGGATAAAATCGACGAGTATGCCAACTACCCTCACAGATAACAAAAGATCCAATCTATTTCAAACCATACCATGACGAGTAGGAGACTGACAATCTCACTTACAAAAATGACTTGATTTTTTTCGATTTCGGGGCAAATGTAGCGCTATGTTAAACAATTGTGGACAAAATTATATATAAGTCAATACCATACGAGGCCAGTAAATATGATCTTTGTGCTAATGCATGCTAGAGAAATGATATGTAGACCATTCTTCGAAAGCAATACCGCACAAAAAGAAAAGAGGTAACAATCTTATCTTAATCAAGAAATTCTATGATGTTTAGTATTTTCATCAACCAAAATAAAATAGGAGAAGAGGGAGAAGGATGAAGAGAAGCCAAATTGAATTGTATTTTTAAAATTCTTTCATCTTCAAGTTCAGTCACTCCTAATTGATGGATTAAAATACAAAACATATCACCAATTCAAAGCACCTAAAATAAATTGAACGATTCATTTTAAAGATAGATTTGAACTAATGAATGTTTATAAAACTTCATATACATCAAAAGTTCATTGAAATTGAAGAGAAATTGGTCTTAAAATGAAGAAGAAACCAAAACAGTCCCAAAATAGAGCCAAAAATAGCTAATGGAGTTGTGTTAATTGATTAACATGATATGGTTAATTGATTAACACTACTATGGCAACAAAAAATCAGTTTGAAAATGTACATTCCATTATTCAAGCATTTCTTCAAACATCTCATGATCATGGATGAAATTGAGTTAAAAAATTCCATCAAATCAACAAAAAATAACACCAATAGAATCATCAAATGTAGCTCAAATAATCAAGAAACACAAATCACAAAGAATCACATTGTGAAAGATAAGAATTGAGCACAACAATGGTGGATCTAGAGATTTACCAATCCAAATATGAATTTGCTTCAAATCAACATCAAGAACCATTCTCCAAAGCTTTGATCTACAAAATTTGATTTTGATGAAGTATTTAGATGAAAGTTTAACTCAAATATTAGTAAGGTTCAATGAAAAGCTTATTAACTTTAATGAAGAAAGAGATTTTGGTGAATTTGGTGGTTGAAGATAATTGAGAGAAATTTTAGCAAGGTGAATTTGGCTATCAAAATTTTGATGAATGAATGAAATGAGGGCTTTATTTATAGAGTTTAGGCTTGAGAATAAGTGGTGGCTTGTAATTTGGTTTAAATTCAAATTTAGGCTTGGAATTTGAATTTGGAGACAAAATCAAGATCAAGTGGTGCACATGTATGATTAAATGAATGTGTATGATGAAATTTAATTATGATAAGTTAGAGGAATAATTTACATGCTTCTAGAATATTTCACTTGAGGTCACAAAGTTGAAATGAGGTGTACTTGCTGCAGAATTTGTACAATACTGATTTTTGCCAAAATTGCATGTGTTAATCGATTAACACAGTGAAAAATGTGGAAATATGGTTTTTTTGTTGTGTTGTTCAGGGCTTGATTCTTTGCTTGTCAAAGAAGGCATGAAAATGAACACATGAACCTTGGAGTTTGTTGAGTAATAGGAAATCAAATCTTGGGAAACTCTTGATTAATTGGGATTGGATAATGCTTGAAAATCATTGTTGACCAAATTTTGAGTTTGTTCAGATGAATTACACTCGAGCTGAGCAACTGTTCTTGATCTAGACCTCTCCCTAAAAAAGTTAGCAAAGGGAAAACATACGTATATTTGGATTTTGATTAAGGATTAGTAAAGATAAACAAACATAAAATCAAATAAGAAACACACAGATGCTTGGTGATCCCTACAAGGTACAAACCCAAAGATGAGAGGGATAGTGAAACCAATGTTTGATCCTGTTTGAATGTAACAATACAGTTGAAATATAGGGAATCTTAGGGGGGAAAATTAAGATATTACAACTATCCCTATTTAAGTTTCTTCGATATGGAGGTATGAAGATTGACTAACCCTTAGATATAGAAAAAGGCTTAAATATACAGTGAGGCCACATAATGATATGAATATGAAATGATATGCAAATCCAGGAATTTTGTTGGAAATATAACGCCATAAGAGACATAACAAATGATGGGGAAGAAAGGGAAAATAAAACTCCTATGGGAAAACACCATACAATTGCTGGAGATCACAACATAACTCATCTGAGGAAAACAAATGGATGACATGAGAGTTTTCCAGGAAAATAAATCACCTGTTCAAATAACGAGTCGAAGGCTTCACTTGATTGGATGAGGATCAAATATTTCACAACAAACTTCTCTGTTGAGGATGAACTATAGAGATTTCATTTGATAGAAATTAAGGTTTCATACCAAACTTCTCTACTGAGGACGAACTAGAGAGATTCCATTTGATGGGAAACTTCTTCACCAAACTTCCCTTTGAGAATTTTTCGGAGAGATGCCATTTAATGTGAAGATACAAATTAATAACTAGGGACACACAAGCTTCTCAAATAAAGAGAATGTCACTTTAAGTCACACAATAATTGAAATAGAAAACAAGCTTCTCAAAGAGACCGCCACTTGTTACACAAATGTTACCATCAATGAATAAGCTTCTCACAAGAGACTGTCATTTTTCGTTGCAAAGGTTGAAATAACAAACAAGCTTCTTGAAGAGACCGCCACTTGTTACTAGCTAAGGGTTATCATGTTGAGCACATACAATCTTCTCAAGTAAAGAGACTGTGTTTACCCTTAAAATTGTAAACAACTGCTGGTCCTCTAAAAATAACACAATGTTTTCAGTCACTCACAAGATCGACCTGATTGATCCCATGACACGTTCTATAAATATGTTTAATATGTTTTTTTCCAGGAATAGTGTCATAAACTCTTCGACAAAATTTATGAAGTGTTTTTGGTAAAAAGAGAAAATAAAATAAAACAAGACGAAAAAATAATTGAAGTTGAAAGTAAAGTGTAAATGGCAAGGAAGTGTAAAGAAAGCAAATAAAAGACAAATAAAAGACTGAATATTAAACTTGCTCGAAAGTAAAGGAAATGCAAGATAAAAAGACTTCAAAATAAAGACTTAAACATAAATTGCATTGATATGAAAAAAGGTTGGTGATCTCATCACATACATTCTCGCCTTCACTCGTTTCTCTACACACGGGTACTTTGAGTGTTTATGGAGTAACTTGTACAATATGATTCACACACAATTCTAGCACTAGAACTACTTTATTTATACTAGTCGAAAGTAACCGCTATTGGCAATTTCCTCTTAAAAATATGCCACTTGGCACTCTTGCATGCTCTTGGACTTCCAATGTGCGTCAATTGTCTTTATTCAAATTTGAAAAAAAAACATAACTTTTCCTTCAAATCTTGATCCCAACTGTTGCACGTATGTCACTCCAAGGACACGCGATCGAAGCTACTTCTTTTATACTTAAAAAATATTCTAATTCCATGTCCTTAAAATTCCTTGCGAATTCTGTAACACCCCATTTCTACCCGCAAACAATTATAAATAAATAAGAGTTCAACAAAATAAGGTATCACATTTTTTTCTTCTCAAAAACATCATCATCCTAAAATAACAAGAAACAATTCATCTTTTTCACTACGCAGCAGAATTAATTTAAATCATAATACTAAACTTCATAATATTTCGCCTCAATTCAAACATTACATTCTAAAATAAACATCTTAAATCCAAACATAAACATAACATTATTCAACCAAAATCAAATATTCGCTAATCCCCCCGAAGTGTTACGTATCAGAGCGACCAACGACTCAAACCATCTAATGGAAACTCCTCGCTACTCAAGATTACCTGCACGTTACCAACCAAGGGCAACATTCAAACTGAAGGGGTGAGATATCGACATTTATAAACAGGATATAATAATTAGCATATACAAGTTAAAGTCATTTCCAACACCCATTCACATCACATTCCTCATAAACATCGTATCATCACAACATTTACCACATCTCAATAATTCATATAACAACGCAATTCATATGCGACTCGACAATGTATGCATGTGGTACCATTCAGAGCGAACTCCCATCTTAAAGTTCATGTCAGTTAGGTGGGCATTAGCAAGACATAAGTCTTCATCTTAAACATCATGTTTTCCATTCCAAGCCATCTTAACAATGCAAAATGTATGCGGTATGAAAATGGCATACAACAAAATAAAACATCATAAACATTGTTCATTACATCATCTTAAATCATCACAACATCATTGGTCATAAGACCTACATCAAAATATACCCATCACATCGAGTAAAGTCATCTTAACCATCTTGGTTTAATATTTATAAATTCATAATCAAATTTGTTCAGCAACAATCGTTAAATCATCGTATTATTAACCTCTAATTTCCTCTATCATCATATACTAATCCTTAAATATCTTACGGAACATCAGAAAAGGATACAGGCGTGAATCAGTAGGCAAAACGCTGCGAAAATCATAAAAACGCATCTCTACTGCCCAAACACGTACCAAACGCGTAACAACCTTCCCCTTACACGTATCAGTGTACGATCTTACGTGTACAATACACAAATGAACAGAGGGCCTGAAAATCCACCCTCTATACGCGTAACAAGAAGCGTAACCACCATGCGTTACGCGTATTGACTGGCCTCATACGCGTATGACCAGATCCATTATGCAAATCAATAGAGGCCATCTCAGTTCATCTTCTACTACGGGTTCATCATCCTATCACTCCCATTCAATCCTAATTAGGTTTCTACCATTTTTTAGACTCCTAATTCATCATCTTGTTACTCATCTATCATTACTATACCAGTTTATCATCCTAATATCATCATCTAAATCGAATTCGTCACAATTTCATCACACATCTAAGAACACCATCATGGAAGATATACATAACAACAATCAACAGAGGATTTTCAGCAATTATTCAAACATCGATTCATCATATTCATACGAAATCGCACATAAAACATCATAAAAATAACAACGAGAAATACAAACAATCCACCAATACATACAGATTATTTCTTTCCCGGTTATAAGATACGAATCCCACCCTTACCTTTGGATTGAAGGCAACTCAGATCTATGGATGAAAATTCCTATGAAATCTTCTTGTAAATCCTTAGCCTTAGCCCTAGCTCTTGATCTCCCAAAACTCGTTATTTTCCCTAAATTCTGATTATGCTAAAAGTCTCTCTAAACCCTTACTAATCCTATTTTCAATTTTTTAATTAAAATGTCTTAAACATAATACTAATATTATTATTACTAAAAATTCATTTAATTAATCCACTAATGGGCTTCTATCTACACATCTCAACATCACTACCAATACCTCCCCAAAATAAGTCTAACTCACAACTCAGCTTAAAACAACTTAAATCGATTAATCATCTTATTAACAAACATCACACATCGCAATTAACAACAAATCTACTCAAAATAATTTAATTAAATAAATCAACTAAATCGGGGTGTTACATCTTCGACTCAGGCCTCTTCAACTTTAATTTAGTCGAAGCCTTTTCCTTTCAACCAAAACATGATGCTAAAGTCAATGTTTTCTAAAGTCATCTAGGTGTCGAAATTAGGAGCTAACAAATTTCCCCCCAAAAATGACCTTTCGACCTAGCTGACTAAAATGTCATTTTTTGGTCATAGCTTTCGACACCCATCTTTCGACTGCACAAAAGTATGTTCATAACTGACCATCCCACAATCAAGAAACTATTCAGTTTCTACCAAACACGCTCATGAAGTCACGTCATAACGGATTTAATAAAACGTCTCTTCAACAACCACTCTATTACTAGCCATCATTGCTCTTTTTCCTTGAAGCCATATCTCTACAGTCACATCATAATTGTCACCGCCCAGAGAAACACCTCAAGAAGACACACGTCCCACTAACACAATTTGTCTTAATGGTGATTTGAAAACCATTAATCTTCCGAAAGCTTATATATATATATATATATCCAATTTTCCACACTTTAGAACTTTTACGCTTCCAAACCTTTGCAACCTATTTTCCTTCTCTCAGAACTTCAAAAACTCAGTAAAACTTTCACTTTTCCAACTTTCTTCAATGGTTTCCAACCAAGCAACTTCCCAAGGCAAGAAGACTCCAAAGAACAAAAGTTATTCCATCACTACTCCATTGCCTCCCTTTACCCATATCTCTAGGCCTAAGTTGGTGAAGAACCAACAGTTTGCACCGGAAACTCTTTAAGAGGAGAAAAGACACATTTATGAGTCCCAGATAATAATCCCTCTCATCATTTCTGATAAATAAACTGCTATTTTTGGGCCTTTATCCAATGTTCCCGCTGATGACTCCAAGTTGGGTGAGTTCTTCCCATCCTACCATAGGACCAAGCCTTTAGGGAAAAAGAACAAACCTACTGGAGGCGAAACCCCAAATGAGGAATTTTCCCTAGATTTGGAATTTCTAAATGGAAACTCTTGATTAGTGAGAGAAGCTCATTCCATTCCGGGTTTCGACCGCTGGTTGTCCAAGGTAGAAAAGGTCAAGGCTGATGACTGGAAAAAGATAGGGATCTATGACCTTCTGATGTTGTCGAAGACTGGTCTACCCTATTGCTCGAACATGTTGGTGGCCTCTCTGTGCTTCTGGGATATCACTCATTATACCTTCCATTTACCTTTTGGAATGGTGACTCCCACATTTTTTGACGTAGCTGCTATCACAAGGCTTAAACCTACTGGGCATACATATAACCCAGAAGTTCAAAATGGAGACACCATAGGCTTGCCTCAAGCAAACCTACTTACAAAAGCTTTATGAAGCATCACTTCAAAGCTTCAATTGAAATTGTTTCTGATGAAGAACACATTGCCTTTTTAACTATGTGGCTCTGTAGATACATTTTTTTCTCTAAATCTGCAGGTGACCAAGAAATACCTCCCTTTGGCCAACAAAATACATAGCAATGCTGGAGTGTACCTCAGTGAACTGATCTTGGCCTCACTTTATGAGTCGATACGTGAGAGTGTTGCTTCCCTGAAGAATGTAAGTTCGACCAGGACTTGTCAATTCACTGGACCCATATGGTTACTCCAATTGTAGCTCATGCCACTTTTGAAGCAAACCTGACCACAAAAGGATCTATTGATGAAGACTTCGATGAAATAAAAAACAGGAGAGTCGAAAGGACTCTCCTAGAACGACTAACCCCCACTAATGAGGGAATGACCCTTTGAGAATCTTTCTCTGGCTACATTATGATGTTCGCCAAGAGATATGATTTCAGTCCCACCATGGCTCATTTTGGTAGGAGAAAGTATGGACCTGAATGGTTCACTATATTTTTGGTTCCTATATTAATAATCTACAAATTGGATCATCAAAGAGGTGCAACATCTTTAATATCCTACCAACCAAATCTAGTCTCTCGACAGTTTAGATTGGCTCAAAGCTATCATTAATGTCTATATGACTAGAAATGACATATCAACCTTTTTGATGCTATCTTCGACGAAGATGACACTTCCCTTCGACTTGATCAACTTGGTAATCCAGCCCAGTTTTCCTTGGTCGAATTTGACCCTAACTTTCTTTGCATGCAAGAATTCTATCAATGGTGTTCGAAGTACTACCAAGAGCAATTCCTTGATGCTTCTACTTTTCCCAATTACTTAACCAATCTTTTGTTAATATGCAGAAAAAGGCCAAGAAAGGTAAATCTACTCATGTCAAAGAGATTCAAGCCTTCCAGAAGTACTTTGAAACTGTCTATCAACCAGATGATCTTAGTCGAACCGTTAGTGAGGCTGTTGTCACTTTGAAGGAGAAATTTTTACAAAGAATGGAGAAAATAAAACTCCCCTCCAAAATTGCTCCTGAAAAACGTGATGAACTAGATTTCAAACTCTTTCCTCCAAAGGTTCCTCGACTGCCTACTGCTGAGTTTGGAGTGGCTCTTGCCCCTCCATTTCCAGACTAGTTTGTCTGTAGGGATTATATTAAAATCCTTTGACAACAGTCTCAACCCAAGGATCAAAGGGTGGTTGCGACTAAACATAAGTTGGACAGTTTCAAATGATACCTTCATATAGGGATTGAAGATGTTTACATAGAATCCGAAATATATGAAGGTTTGAGGCCTTCGATTTAGTGATCTTTATCTAACCACTTCCTTACTAATCTGTAATTATGTTTGAATTTCAGTAGTGCCAAAAAAGACTGGCTCGTCGAAGAACACAACTTAAAAGGCCACTAGTGAGGTGCCTTAAAAGCTTCCTTCGACTCCTTATAGAAAGACAAGGAAGGGTGTCCAACTGACCATCCACGAAGATGACGTTGAGGACCTGTCTCCCCCTGAAGAGGGAAAACTCATCAAAAAGAAAAGGAAGCTTGTTAAACCTCCTGACACTGCTGACCGATCTTCTTCGAAGGTGGCCATTGTTTTGGAGAAACACCCTCTCCTCAGGGTGTCGAAAGACAAACTCCTGGGCTGTGTCGAAGGCGACTGCTGGCCCAAATGAAAGTAACAACTCAAGCCCTGATGCTGATGGCACTCAAGTAAATTTTGCTCTTGAATTACTTTCCATATGAAATTTTGGTTGTCTGTTCATTGGCCTTATCATTCGATTTTTTATTTCAGGCCAATGTTGGTGGCTCTACTCCACCACAACCAACAACTACTACTCCAACTGTTCTTCTGAACAATAGAGGTGAGCTCACTTATCATCCTACATCTGATCCTGGCTCTGGGGAAGTTCTTTGAGTGAGATTAACAAACCTGATTTTATTACAGTTATCTCTCCTCAAGTAGTGCATCGAGGCTCACCTGCCAAAACTGTTACTTAACAGTCCCACACAGCTGGGTCTGATTATGAAGAGGATACTCTCCAACACTAACAAGACCCCATGGTTGAAGAACCTACCCCATGGAACAGGAACAAGCACTAGTTGAGGATGAGCATTCTCCCCATGCCCACCTTGCCAATCAATCTCTGTCAGATTTCATGGATGATGCAGGGGGTCCTCAACTTCATTCTGAACTTGCAGGTGATGCTGAAAATGAGGAGGAAGATGAAGAGGATGAAAGTGATGCTGAAGAGGACAAGAAAAATCCTCCCGATAATGTCGAGGTCGAACATATTTAGAGCTTCAATCCCCCTAGAACTTATATAATTTCAACTTATGCAACCACCATGATTGATGCTCAGCTGAATGATCTTAGGACCTCCAATCCCAGAGAATACATCAGATTGGTGCTTGCAAGGAGAGGGAGTTCTTCAAAACAGAATGTGAATGGTTCGACTACTTCTGAGGCTCCATCTTCAGATGACTTTGTCAGCCATATCCTTCATATCATCAAGCAGAGATTCTTTAAGAGGGACATTCTCAAAATTCTGGATTCAGATAGAACTACCCACCTTTTCTTGAAGGACACTCTTCAGAAGTTCGACCTCTTTACCCTTGCACCCGCAATTTATAACTTCTTGCTGGAGCTATCCCTAGTTGTAAACCAACTAACTGATGACCTTAAGAAGCTCCCCAACATTCAAAAAACCATTGAGGCCACTTGTGGACTTAAGGCTTCAGCTTGGTCGAAGGCAAGTGAATCTAGTGCTCTTATGGAGAAGATGGAAAAGGATGAGGCTGATGAGCGTATGAAGTGGATCCCTCTCAGAAAGGACATTAATGCTTGGAAGCTACAAATCGAAGAGCTGAAAAACAAGATCTCCAGTGCTGATAAGAGGATCGAAAAGCTGAAGGAGTCACTTGCTACTGAGCTGGACCTGGAGATGGGGAAAACCATGGGGCATGTTGTCGCTCCCCGGATTTTCATCCCGGTGCAAACGCGAATCGTCGGCGATGTTGGAGGTTGAGGTTGAATAGAGTCGCCAGCTAGGCATTTTTATCCCGAAGGAAAGGTAATGATGCATAAACCTGAGAGGATATGGATAAGACGGTTGCGAACCAAAGAGACTTAGTAAGGGGGTTGGTTACAACCTGGAAAGGTATTAGCACCCAGATCGTCTGTCGTACTCTACGGGATCCATGCTTACTTGATTGTGTTTAAAAGGGGATAATGTATATGCTAAATTGTGTATAAAAGGCTAGGGAGTAATAGATGTGCAGAGTGTCAGTGCAAAAAGAAAGTGAGTGCTCAAAACTGAGGCTAAAGAAAGAGAAACTGGGAGGAGGAGAGGGGGGAGACAAAGAGACTTTTGTTCGATAACCGTTAAGTTATGCCTACATATCCTCTCGTGCAATGAGGAAGTCAGAACACCGTAGTTCAACTCAAAGATATTGGATGATTTTGGTGTGAACTGCTTGCTTGTCTATGCTCAAGTGTATGACTCGTCTGGCTCGAGTGCTAACTGACTTGCATTAGACGGGAGAAGCGAGTTCTCGTTTTCAGAGTGAATGTGATGAGAAAAAAATCCTGGAGGAGACGTTTATTGTTTGTTTTTGAGTTTTCAGTTTTTTATTGTTTTTGGTGTTTTGCATAGGATAATGAGTTTAAGCCTAAATCAAGGGTTGTAAACTCATTATATCTTCCCTGATTAGGGATAATGACCCTACTTAAGTATGAGATGAAGATCCCAACTTAATTACCGTGATGATATAGGATTAAGATTATTAACCTACTTAGGTAATTATTAAGTGTTTTTGGGTTTTTTTTAGTGTTAAGTAATGAGTTTACTCTCTAATCAAAGATTAATGAACTCATTACACCATCCTAAGAGAAGGATGATAGATGAGAACACTTAAGCTGAGGAAGATACCTCAACTTAATCCATAGTTAGGGATTAAAATAATTATATAACAAGCCTTTATTAAAGTGTATTTTGATTAAAGATGAGATGAATAAGTGTTTTTTATGTTTGCAAAACTTTAGCATGAGGGGGACTTGTCCATTGAACACTAGGGTTAGTCCCTCTGAACCACCAGGTAGAGATGTAACCCTAATATAAGGCCCAAGTTACAAGCTTAAGTCTTTAATGATTATTAGGTGTTTTTGATTGAAGGTGAAAACAACTTAAAGGTTTAGCACTAAGGATCAAAGTTATACACTCCATCCTAAGATAAAGATACAGGCATAACCCTAATTCAGAGTCTCAAAACTTTAATTGTTTAGCCTTGATTATGAGATGAGAGAGAGAGACTCAAAAGGTAAAAACTAGGGGGTACTTGTAACACGGTGGGAGAACTGACTTTTGGTTATGTTGCGGATAGCAAGAGTCGCCACCGACTTTTATTTTATCCATAAGGAAAGGACATAAAAGAACAGGAAAAACCTATTTTAAAAGAGTTGAGTTCGGGGGGTAGGTTATATAAAGGGAAGGTGTTAGCACCCTTTATATCCATGGTTATCCATGGGCTCTTAGTTACTTAGCTCACTTAAATTGTTTTTGAAAAGTGTAGTGTGTGATTAGAAATTTTTCTAAGTACTTTGTAATGATCCTCGTATGGATGTATACAAAGCCTTGTTTTGAAAAATGTTTAAGAAAGTGAGGTGTAAAAAGTATTTTTGAAGAGTGAGCAAGTAATTATGAGGTACCTACCCTAGATTAAGTCTTTCATGTTCTCGTATGTTCTTTCAATGGTAAGACTATCCCTATTATTAAGGAATAGGTATTCATTACCTTGGATGTTGTAAGGGACAAGTGTAGGGTCATCGTATGGTCATAGAAAGCAACTTAAGAGTGTCTTTAGCAATTCGTAGGGACTATCATCATTTATTCGAAGGGACAAGATCTTTATCGTAGGCAACCTCGAAGGGACTTGATCTTTTAAACTGGACGGACTTGATGATTTTAGGAAGGGACTTTGCTTAAGACACCCCTATATTAGAGGGACTTGACCATTTTATTTTAAGGCAAACAAGAGGAATACCATAGGAAGTGTGAGATGACGATCAAAGATCGACTTACGTGTGTGAGTGTTTATATTCAAATATTTATCTTTTTTAAATTAATTTTCTAAATTCAATTTAATTCATTTAATCTTTTTACTCCCTAGGTTACTAACCACGCAGTTAAATAAAGTAAATAAAATACGGAAATATAAAATCTACACTATTACATGGCTGGGGCAGTTACATAATTATATGGCGAAAAATTAAACTACACTATTACAAGAGAGGAACAATTACACAGTAAAAATATAATACACATGAATAGCATAAAAATGAGCGACAAAGGTTCATAAACTAGGTTGAAGGTTTACAAAAGTTTAAGGTTTTAGGTTTATAAAAAAAAATTAGGGTTTTGGTTTATGAAAATTTTTAGGGTTTATCAAAAAAATTAGGTTTTGAAAAAAAATTAAGGTTTAAAAAAAAGGGTTTAGAGAATTACAAATATTAGGGTTAAAATTAGCAATTTAATCTAAAACCTACATTAAGTGTTATGAGAGAAATCAAATGATTTTTTAAAGGAAAAAGAAAGAAGTTATTATTTTTTTTGTAAAATATTTATTTATTTTATTTAAAAAAATATATTAACATTTTATGAGAAAACTATATTTATTTATTTTGTTTGTTAGAAAAAAAAATTTAATTGAATTAAAATGATAGCCAAAATACCTGGGGTGGGATTTGAACCCACGCCCTAGGCTTTTTCCATGTTGGTCCAGCCTTCTTGCCACCAGGCCACTTGCGCTGTTATGATATATGATGGAGCCAATGCATTAAATATTAAACCTAAAAATGAACAGAAAAGTTAACAAAGTAAAAGACCTGGGAATCGAACCCAGGTCTTAGACATCACACGCGCGTATCATTACCACTGGATCACCTGCACAGGTTTGAAATACATATAAAACGAAAAATAATAAAAAACAAAACAAGATTTGAATTTTTAAAGATGAGGAAGATTTGAAGATGGTAACGATGCTTTTTGGTTCTAGAAAAAACCTCCTCTTGTTTGTGTTATGACCAAGGCTTTATAGAGAATCCTTCTAGGTCAAAACTTTGGGCTTTTTATCATGGATTTACATTGCTTGATCATGAAGAAATCCCACTTCTATTTTTGTCAAAAAATCAAATATATCATTTCCGTAACAAGTTTGCATGAAATTGGATGGTTTTGAATCAACTTAAATGTTATTTAAAAGCTTCTAGAAGAAGAATCCAATCAAATATTCATATTTTCATATTTTATTTTGATTTAAAATGAATTTTAATGAATAAAATCCAAATAAATTATAAATAAATTATAAAAATCATAAAATACTTGGATTGGGTCGTGCTTGAGGATATCATGAAGATTGGGTGGCAATTTGGTAGGCTCATTTGGCAAAATTTGGTTTTAAGGCTTCATTTGCTTCATATACCTCCCAAAAATTTCTCAACTTTGCAAAGGCACAAATCCATCAATTTTAAGGCTATGAAGGTGTTCTTGGACATTTTGGAAATCTTAGATAGTCCTATAACCAACCTCTTTGGTCTCATGTCCATATCCTTTACCATTTTCAAACTATGCCCTTTGGAAGATGTTGACTCTTTGTTGACTTTTGAAATGACCTATAATGTTTTAGCTCATACCTTCCCAATGAAGCATGTTTAGGCTTGGATTGTGAGACACAAAGTTGTAGAGAATTCAATTTCCTTAAAAATGAGCTTTGGATGGAAATTTTTTGATGAAGCATGTGAAAGTTATGGTTGGTCAAAGTTCAGTTGACTTTTCCTGTGAAAACCCTAATTTAGAAACTCCTGATTCTTGATGATCTGAAATCTCTTTGATGAATCATGATCAACCCTTGATTAAATGATGAATTTTACTTCATAAACTTGATGTTGGAAAAAAATCATGAAGTTTGACTTTGGTTTGACCATAGTTGACCTCAGTTTGACTTTTTACCCAATTTGACTGATTTTTGCATATCTGATCATCTGACTGCGCAAACCTTTTGGGAAAGCCTTGAAACTTGACATGGGGATTCTTGAAGACATGTAGGATGTTATGAAGCTCACTTGAGGCCTTGGAAGTCCATTTAGCCTGATGAAATCCAAAACCCTAGTTTAGGGTGCATTGCTTAGGAGGAGGCTTTGTCTGAGGGAATTGTCAAACTTTCTGACTAATTGTGAACCTTGTGAACCTCTTGGGACACCTTGTGAACCTTGTGAACCTCTTGGGACACCTTGTGAACCTTGTGAACCTTGTGAACCTTGTGAACCTTGTGAACCTATTGGGACACCTTGGTACACAATTCCTTGACTAGGTGAGGGCAAATTTTGGGGTCCAACAGTACTATGTACAACCCTAAAGTTATCATGCTTGGATGTTCCTATGGTTTGTGAGTCATCAAGAGAAGGCTTCAGATGGCCACCAAGGAAGAGAAGCAGATGAAAAGAGAGAGAGATAAGGATTAGGTTACTTACTTCATGAAGAAGTTAAGTAACCTATGAACAAGAGAGAACATAAGTGAATGAGATTCACTTCAAGCACAAGTAAGATGCATAAGAATAAAGAGATAAGAAGAGGTTGGATGTGGATGCACATCCACATCCTAAATAAATTACCAGATGCACCTGAAATGGTTAGTTTGAAAACACAAGATATGTACAAACTCAAAAGCATAAGCAAATCACATGATAAAAAATTGAAATTGCATCCCAGGGGACCCTAAGCACTCATGAAATCACCACCCAAAGGGGGAGGTCTAAAACTTAACAAAATTCAAGTTATGGTCATCCTAAGATTGGCTAGGGTTTTGGATACTTCTCAAAGGGAAAATGCACATTAATTTGAAAATTCAAGATAAAAATGTGACAAAACTATATTTAGAAACTAGAGGTCAAGTGTGAAAGATTGCAAAAAGAATCAAATGCAAACTCATCTTGGTTTGAAAGTTATGAATTTTTTAAGTTAGGGTTGAAAAATAGGAAATTTAGAAACCCTAATTCAAAGAAAATTGACAAAGTTTGATCAAAACCAAAAAGAAATTTGTGAGTTGAGTTTGTAAATGTTTGTAAATGTTTAAGAAACCTCTCTGAATTTTTTGGTGATTTTTAACTACTTTAAAGTATTTTTAATTAATTAAAATATACAATTAAATTATTTAAAAATGCATTTTTTAATGAAAAAAATAAAAATAAATTTTTTTTTGGTTTTTGAAAATTAATTTGAATGGTGACAAAAATTTCCAGATTTTTAAAATGATTTTTAGTATTTTTTGTGATTTTTAGAAAAGAAAACAAAAATAAAATGCAATAAATTAAATAAAAATGGAAAGTAATTCAAAGCAAGGGTCGGGATTGACTGGGGTGAGGATCAATGTGCTAGGATAGAAGTCAAATTGACTTAGAGTATTCAAATCCTAAGGCCATCATTTAAAGTTGAGATGTGCGCGCTATCCAAGGGCAGAGAATGATTTTGGCAATTTAATTTGTTTTATAATTAATTAAGTGGGATTAAATTAAACACGCGCATCCTGGCCGTCCACTGCCTAACCCTAAACATGATCTAATGGTTGATATTCAAACTGGGAACTTAAACATGGTTTAGCCCTAATTACTTTCAGGCGACCAGAGGGAAGCTCCGGTCGTCTTCTCCGGTGAACCAAAATGCCAACTTCTTCTACATGTTACTAAACTTCAAATTTCTTGCCCACAATCACTCCTCTAACAACATAAATCAATAATCAATCAACAAACAACATTTATCATGCATAACAAGGCTGAATCGAATCAAACAATTTTCTAGGTCAAAGTTTCAGAACCTTAGAACATACTCAATACTTGCTCATTTTCAAAACTAAACACATCCCCATGATCAGTGCAACATAGAGAATCATATTTTAACAAGAAAACAAGCTTCTGGAAAAATTGTTCATGGAGGATACCTGAGTTGAAGTTCTTTGAAATGGAGCTTTCTGGGCCTCTCCTTTGTGCAATCCACCTCCTTTAGTCCCCCTTGTGCTATTGTGATGCTTGAATGGAGTTTATAATGGCTGGTTTATGAGTTTCAGTTCTGACAAAGCAGAAATCGTGTTTGAGTTTGGGCTTGTTTCAGGCTATGGTGATGGGTGGGATTTGTTCCTTATGTTATAAGGAGTTGAATGGTGAAAGAAATTTTGGTTTTTGTTGGATGGATTGTGTGTTTCGAAGAGACAAAGTTTCAAGGCAATTTTGGCAATCTGAGCTTGTGTCTTGTTTCAGGCCATGGAGGGTGTTCATTTATAGTGCTTAGGGTTTGTATGAGCCATACCATTGTTCAGGATAGTTGGTGTGGCACTGTGTGATTGGTATGGGAGGAAAATGCAAAAAGTCAAGTTTATGTGTACTTGCAGCATGGGTTGGGACATAGGTGATTTCTGAGCATAGATTGCCTCAGCTTGGATCATGGATGGCCCTTGGATCAATAGAATTCAACTGCAATTCTTTGATCAAGTGTTCTCAATGTTTATGCAACTTGGCCATTTTGAAATTTCTTGTGAATCAAGTCACCAAAATCCGAGGTTCAAGGAATAATTCTGATCTTTGGAGGTTGCTTTAACATGTTATGACATAATTGAGCTCATTAGAGGTCACTTAGAAGCTTGAAATGCCAATATGCAAAAATCCCTCTTTGACATGAACATGAAATTTATGTGATTTTTGCCAATTTTGCAAGGCGATAACTTGAGTTATAGGATGAATTAGAATGAGTTCTTGTACTTTTTGAAAATGGGAGGATCCAATCTACAACTTTCATGTTTGAAGAGATTTCATTTGAAACCTTTTTGATCAAGAAAGAGGAGGTTGAAGATCTTTCCCAAAATAGAAAGTTTACATTACAAGTCATTTCCATTTTTGGCAAGTTTTGGCTTTGTTCATTTTTCTTCAATTTTTGAACTTCCAAGCATTCCAATGATCAAATAAAAACCATATGACTTAAAAATGATGATGATGACCCATTGGAACCCTTGTTGGGGCCTCAGATGCCCTGATTTTGACTTTTCTTGCACAACAAGTTACCATTTGATCAGATGACTTCCACAAGGAATTTTTGCTTCAAATTTGATACACATGCTCCTTATAACATATATAGACCAATAAAATCAAGAAAGGCCAAAATTTTTGAGTGTAAGGGCCTCAAACCCAACACCCTAATTTTAGGTCATCTGTGTAGGAGCTCTGAGCCTGCTTGGGTGGCTCTGCAATCTCTTGTGATCTTTTGACTTTCAAGAACCCATGGAGGCATAAAATGATCATAGAACACTCATGGACCCTCTTGAAATGCTTCAAGGCCTTTGAGATAGCTCAAACCACTTCTAAGATTCATCTGATCACAAACCCTGGCTATGCAGTTTATGCAGTGAAATAACTATGCATTGAGATGGTATGCTTATGCAATGCAATATGAAGGATCACAAGCCAAGGTGTGAGAAAGTGAGAGGGAAAATTTGGGGTGTTTACACATGTCGATGAAGCTCAACACCTAGAGAGAGAGAGAGAGAGAGAGCTTTGCACAACAAGGTCAGAAAAAGAGTTGGTCGAAAAGCGTCTCCAGACTTAGAAAATTTCTTTCCTCTCTCTGAAGGCGAATCCTCCTTTTTAATTCCTTTTATTTCATCTCTTATAATTTGAGTACAATTTCTAATGACCCCTATGTGGTCCATAGGTAATACTGACAATGTTGGTGCCCTTTGCACCTTTTATCTATTTGCTCTTATGTTTGTGTTTTAAACCTTCAATCTGCATTTTTACATTTCTGCAAGGTTTTAACTTTCCTCTCTTAGTCAACCTTATGACTAAGGATTTCAACGGTTGTCCCAGCGTGTTGTCTCTAAACCATAGAGATTTTATTTCATTCAGCCAAGCCTTAAGAATCACCAATGGGCACTTTGGGTGAAACATATTTTGTTTTAATACTAATGTGCTCCAACGACACAAGTCCCCATATCATGGAAAAAACCAACACTAAAGTCTCAGAATAATTTTCTAAAAAAATTCCATGTCTTTCCAACGTCTTATTTGGCTAGTCTTTATGACCATGAAAACCTTCCTTATAAAAACCACTTAACTAGTTTTTATATATTACTTTGGCACTCAACATGAGTATCTCCACCAAATTTTCTAATAACAATAAGGCTATAAAAAGGAAGAAAGTGAGGCAAGTGTTAACACCTCGATTATGTCATCCACTGGGACGAACATGCCCATGGAGTCCACTGCAACCAGCAAAAACCCTAGTAACAAAGTGGGGACTTCAAAGAGTCGTGTCAAAAAAGAAGACTCCCACATAAAAAAGGAAGA
The DNA here is from genome assembly GCA_963966055.1 of Lathyrus aphaca. NCBI lineage: Eukaryota > Viridiplantae > Streptophyta > Magnoliopsida > Fabales > Fabaceae > Lathyrus > Lathyrus aphaca. The sequence goes on from OZ014519.1 coordinate 567,399,333, forward strand.
CTCCTATGGTGAACCTGATGAGGACTGGATGAGTGATCTTTGTTCAATACATTGGAAGAGACATGAATGATTTACCCTCCCTACGTATTTTATGCATCTTTATTTCTTTGAAGCTTTATGTATGACATTTTGTCCATTTAGCCTATTTTGGCTTCTTCCAATAATAAAGTTATGCTTTGATCTGGATCTCTTGCAAGATAGACCTATATTTCTTCAAATATTTTCCATTTACTTTTAAGACTCTTTGATCAACATTAATTTCTTGAATCTCATATGCATTATCGGTAAAAGTATTGATAACCTCAAAAGGAACTTCCCATTTTGGGGACCATTTCCCTAGAGATTTGGTCTTTTGATCCATATGTAAGATAACATTCCATACCAACTCCCCAGTCGAAAAGGTTTTGACCTTAACCTTTTTATTATAAGACTTTTATACTTTCTTCTTTTGCCTTTTAAGAAACTCCAAAGCATGGAGCCTTTCCTCATCTAGGTCTACCAATTCATCCAACATCATGTTCCAATAAGTTTCAGAAGGAATCTCATGATGTCTTTGAATCCTTGTAGACTGAATATAGATTTCTACAGGTAGAACTGCATCATGGCCAAATGTAAGTCGAAATGGGGTGGTATTGTTTGCCTCTTTAAGGGAGGTTCGACATGCCTAGAGAATTTGGTCCAATGTCTTATGCCAATTCTTTGGATTTTTCCCCACATGCTAATTTTATCAAACCAATAACCACCTTATTTTCTGATTTGACTTGGCCATTTTCCTATGCATAATAAGGCATAAAAGTTAGAAGTTTGAAACCAATTTCCTTAGAAAATTCTTGCATCTTTCGACCAGTGAAAACTGACCCCTGATCTGTTACAATAGTTTATGGGATTCCAAACCTATAAATGATATGTTTTTGAATGAACTCAATTATATCCTCCTGGTCAACATTTGGAAAAAGTATTGCTTCGACCCATTTGGTGAAATAGTCAATACCTACCAAAATGTATTTTTGGTTCTTAGAAGATGTTGGTTGAATTTCTCCAACCAAATCCAAAGCCCAACCTCTAAAGGGCCATGGTTTCACAATAGAATGTAGTTCACTTGCAGGGACATGTTGGATGCCATCATGAATTTGGAACTCTTGACAACCCTTAGAAAATTCAATACAATCCTTTAGCATAGTAGGCCAATACATGCCTTGTCGAAACAAAAGCCATTTAATTTTGTGACTTACTTGATATGCCCCACATGCCCCACTATGTACAGTTGAGTGAGCCAAACAACATCAAAATGATACCTAACCTTTCGTTCTGTCGACGATGTTGGATTTTGCAGATAATCTACTATAGGTTTTCTCCAATCCTTTTCTGTTAGAGCGTCCACCGCTAGAATGGCGAAATTGTCTTTGTCAGCATATCCAAGCTTTGTTTCTTCCAAGTCTAATGGGGCTAATCCAACTGAAACTACTTTCCCTCTGACTTTGATCACATCTTGCAATTTTTCCTTCAAAACTTTGTTTCCTAATGCAATTTGAGCCAAGTCATTTGCAACTTGGTTTTCCAATCTTGGGATGTGTTGAAAGCTAACTGCTTCAAAATTCATAAACAATCGATTTACTACTACAAAGTACATGATCAGATTTTCTTTTATGCACTTGTATTCTTTGGTAACTTGTTTTATAACCAACTCAGAATATCCCATTATTTCGACATGAGTTTCCCCCAATTTCAACAATACCTCAAGTCCAACTATCAAAGCCTCATATTCAGCCTCATTATTTGAACAACAACCTTCGATCTTATACTTAAGTGTTGTTGGGAATTTGTGAGGAGAAATAACAAGCACCCCTATGTTTGTCCCATCTTTATGGCTAGACCCATTGAAGTATAACTTCCAAGGCTCAACCTCAAGATATTTCAATGCATTTTCATTAATAGTGTGGTCGACGATAAAGTCTGCCACTACTTATCCTTTAATTTCATTTAAAGGTCTATATGTTAAAGAATATTCAGTTAATGACAAAGCCCATTTACCAATTTGACTATGCAAGATAGGCTTAGATAACATATGTTTAATAATGTCGAAATGAGAAGAAACATAGACTGGTTTTGAATATTGCTTCAATTTTGTGCATGGATAATATAAGCATAAACACAATTTTTCCACTGTGCTATACCTAGTTTCCGCATCATTTAAAAATCTACTAATGTAATAAATGACCCTTTCGACACCATCATCATCCTTTTGAGCTAACATGCTCCCTAAAATCTTATCTGATGCAACTATATACAATCTCATGTCTTCCTCCTACAAGGTGGTGAGAGAATAGGAGGGTGGCTTAGGTATTCCTTGATATTATCGAAGGCTTCCTGTTATGCTTACTCCCAGTCGAACCCTTCTTTGTTGATTCGAAGCAAATGTAAGAAGGCTTGCATTTTGCCACTTAGGTTGGATATGAATCTCCTCAAGAAATTGATCTTCCCCAACAGTGATTGAAATTCCTTCTTTGTTGATGGCGCTTTCAATTCCATAATGGCTTTGATTTTATTTTGGTTAATTTTGATTCCTTTCTTGTGGACCACAAAGCCTAAAAAGTCCCCTGCCTGTACACAAAAAGCACACTTAAGAGGATTCATTTTAAGCCCATGCTTTCTCATCCTTTCAAAGGAATGTCGAAGATGGTCTATGTGATCTTTCCCTAAAATAGACTTAACAACAATATCATCAATATAAATTTGCATAAAAGTGTCTATAAAATCATGGAAGATCGAATTCATTTCTCTTTGATAGGTTTCCCTAACATTTTTTAAACCAAAAGGAATAACTACCCATTCGTAGGTGCCTAAGGCTCATGGACATCAAAAAGCAGTCTTTGGGACATCCACTTCAGCAATGAATATTTGATTGTATCCAGAATAACCATCCAACATGCTAAGATATTCATGTCCTGCAGCAGAGTCGACTAGCATTTCTGCTACAGGAATCGAATACTCATATTTGGGGGTTGCATAATTTAAGTCTCTAAAATCTATACAAACCCTTAAAGCGCCATTCTTTTTTATAACTGGTACAATATTAGCTAACCATTCGACATACCTAGCAGTGCGGATGAACTTGCATCGAAGTAGCCTTTCAATTTCCTCTTTTATTTTGGAGAGGATAGCTGGGGCGAACTGTCTTAGATTTTGCTTGACATGTTTCTTCCCATGCTTGATTGACAACTTATGTTCGACAAGCTCTATTTTCAAACCAGGCATTTTGTCATAGTCCTAGACGAAGTAGTCTTTGAACTCCTTCAGTAACTAGACTACTTCGACTTTGAGTTGTGGGTCAAGGTTGGCACTGATGTATGTAGGCCAAAGGATCTTGAGCCATCATTTTGATGTTATTTGACAACGGGTCCTTCTCAAAACCTAAAGGCTCATTGTCATAAATAGCATCAATCCTTTGGTCTTGTTCTTCGATTAGAGCTTTATCAGGTGGTTCAGGGTCGAAATCTTTACAAAGACCTCCTTCAATAACCTCCATCTTGGCTTCGACAGCTATGTGATTTTGGCCAGTCTCTAAGGCCGCTTGTAACTTGGTTTCAGCCACATAGGCCGAAATTCTTTGTAGTGCTTCAATTTCAGTCATTATTACTTCCCTCGCTTCCCCACCATGTGGGGCGTATCAGTGGCTCCCCAAAATAAGGTGGTAAATTACATTCATCCCCTACAACCTCTCTATCCCATCGAAAGCCCTCAACATGATGGAGGTATAATAAACAAAATACATGGTCGTCAGGGGTGTATTCAAATTCTGCTAGGGTACATGGCACAATATGTGCAAAGTTCTTGTCGAATTCAACTCCATCAACATGGTTCATAGGAAATTTGAAGTACCCCTGATCCCCTTCAATGTTATCCACTAACCCATCAAGTCTCCATATGGTTACCCTTTGGTGCATTGAGGAAGAAATTGTCCCAATGCCATTGATCCATTCCCTTCCAAGCAGAAGGTTATAATTGGTCTTGCTTTCGACCACCATAAACAATGTGGGCCTAGTCACTGTCCCAGCAGTCAAGTCGACCTGTAGGACTCCCAAGGATGCCCCAATTTTCCTTTCATAATTGGAAAGCACCATGTTGTGGGGCTTTAAATCAGTGTCGACCTTACCAATCTTTGCAAGCAAGTAATGTGGCATCAAGTTAACAGTTGCACCATAATCCACCAATATCTTGTTGACAGTCACATTTCCACTTTTCCAGTGATATATAGAGGCTTTAAATGCCCCCTCATGGCATCAGTTAGCCGCTCAAAGAAAGAATTTTGTTCTTCGACGCAACCGTTATTCATCACATAGTAGCATACTAGTTTATGAGTTACCGTTTCGGCCTCAGTGTTAGCATATAAGTTTTCGACCTCAGTTATCCTGTCGTACTCATTTGGCATAACTAAAACCACATTCACTATCACGTTGAGGGAGACTTCTGAGTCCGAATCGAAGTTATTTATCATATACTCATATTCAGATTTTAGCTTAGCCTCCTCCCTGTTGACCAATTTTCGCCCCACGGGCAACTTGTTGGTTATCTTGTCTTCATAACCTCCAACATTAACTTCTAGTATGTTGGTGCTAGATTGAGTTTTATATTTCATTAAGATATCCCTTTGTGTCTTCCTTCCTCTTTGTTCCCTTCACCATTGTGACCTTGACATATGGTTCTTACCCTTGTAATTCTCTGAGACATAAGCCTTTTTAATTACCTTTACTCCTTCCTATAGTCCATCGAAGAACCTCTCTCCATATCGAAGTTGGTATACTTCAATTTCCTTTTTCCTTTGGCGTCGACAGGCTTGACCCATTTATCTTTGGATACTTCACCATTAGACTTGAAAGTAGGTTGCCTTGCTCTAGGAACATGGGTCTTTGCAACAATGTATTTTCCTTGATCCGTTCGCCTTGGGTCGAAACTCCTTGGCTTTTGAGCATTTCTTCGCTCTTGATTCGCTTTGGCTTTTCTCACTCCCTGAATGTTGTGGGCAAACTTTTTGTCGAAGATGGAATTGCACCTGGGGCACAACATCACTTCATATTTTTTTTCTTCTGGCACCTATGAAGAAATTAGACAATAGTCTCGTCCTCCTTAGGATATGCCAACTCGTTGTATTTCTCCTGACGACCTAAGTCCTCAACAGTTATAGCCTGTTCATTCTTGATTTCGACCATGTTTATATCGACCTCATCCTTCAAGTTTATCCTAGAAAAGTCAATGTCAAGGCCTTCAGTAGCCTTGTCCATCCTAATGAAACCATCAACAGTTTCCTTAGTTACCAGCTAGAGGTTCGACCCTTGAACATCCTCATGATTTTTTATAGTTGTTCCCACACCAAACTTCTCGACATCTGGTGACGTCTTGAAGTAGTATTCAGAAGCCATGCAAACGAAGTGCTCCATGTGAAAGCCATCGATGTCTTCAGAGAAACTGTAAAACACAACACCATCGATGAAGTCTTTAGTGATTTTGCTTTGTACAACATTTCGACCTAAAGCTTCGTTAGTGTCGATACTGCTCACGCTGCTGTTAGAATGATCTGCTACTTCGATCATGTTAACTTCACCAAGTTTAGTGAAGTTAGCTTCTACAACCTGAAGAGGATTTTAGTCGGTCTTCATTTGGTTCTTAGCCTTCTCGTCGAACTTGAGTCTCCCTTCCTGAATTGTGTTCTGCACGAAATCCCTGAAAAGAAAACATTGAGAAGTTTTTTGACCCAAAAAGTTATGGTATTTGCAAAAACCTCACCTTTTTCTTTATTCTAAAGGTGGAATTTTAGCACCTGGAGGCACTAATATTTGTCCATCTTTAACTAACAAATCAAATATTTCGTCACATTTAGTGATGTCGAAAGTGTATGTTTTCTTTGGGAACCTATCATTCTTTTCAATTTCAACAAGGTTTTTTCCATTTGAAGGGACTAATTATTTACACGAATAGGGGGGACCTTGCTTCAGCTCAGCCAGGTCTATTTCTCTTTCATCGAAATCTATGGCTTCATCATATATTTCTTTGACCCCCTCATGAAATCCAACGTAGGCTATTCTTTTGTTTTAATTTTCCCTAGCTTTTTTGTCTCTCAAATGTTCTACTTTTCGAACTCTATCAGCCAATTGAGACATATCCCTTAAGTAATGAGTGTCCAGCTTCTTCCTAATAGAGTAATCGAGGCCACCAACGGCCATTTCGACAAGCTCGCTTTCACGCACCTGCGTGAAACATCTAGCCTTGAGGAGTCCAAATATATTCAAATAATCGTCAATTAGCTCATTAAACATTCTCTTAACACCAGCTAACTCTTTCAAACTAATTTTAGTCTGACTGTAACACGGTGGGAGAACTGACTTTAGTTATGTTGCGGATAGCAAGAGTCGCCACCGACTTTTATTTTATCCAAAGGAAAGGCATAAAAGAACAGGAAAGACCTTTTAAAAGATTTTTGGGTCCGGGGGGTAGGTTATGTAAAAGGAAGGTGTTAGCACCCTTTACATCCATGGTTATCCATGGGCTCTTAGTTACTTAGCTCACTTTAAAATGTTTTTGAAATGTGAAGTATGTGAATAAAAATTTTCTTAAGAGTTTTATAATGATCCATGTACGGATGCGTAAAAAACCTTTGTTTTGAAAATTGTTTGAAATGTGTGAAGTGTTTGAAATGTTTTTGAAAAGTGAGCAAGTATCTAAGAGGAACGAACCTACCCTAAGTTTAAGTCCTTTCTGTTCTTAAATCCTTTAAATGGTAAGACTATCCCTATTATTAAGGAATAGGTAGTCATTACCTTGGATGTGAGGGACAAGTGAAGGGACATCTGTTATTTAGGCAACTGTGGGGTGTATAAGCAATTCGAAGGGACTTTATCATCTTTATTCGAAAGGGACAAGATCATTACGAAGGCAACATTCGAAGGGACTTGATCTTTTTATCTGTTTAAGGGACTAGATGATGTGAAAATGAGGGACTTTGCTTTATACACCCTACTTGACCTTTTGTTTAGGCAACATGAGAGGTATCCTTAAGAATGTGAGATGGCGATCAAATATCGACTTACGTGTGTGAGTGTACAATTTTAAATATTTATCTTTTAAATTAGTGATCTAAATTAATTTTTACATACAAACATGTTACACTCCCTATTTACTAACCATAGCATTTAAATATTAAATATTACTATTAAATATTACATAAAGGAAACAATTACATAATAATAATAATTAAAGCAAATTAAATAAATAAGCAAAATAATAATAATAATATAATTGGGTTAGCAAAAATAATAATAAAAATAATGCAAGGTTAAATGGGGTTAGTAATAATAAAATAAATATCATAATTAATAGTATAAACAAAAATATCAGCATAATAATTAAAAGATCAATTTTTATATGAACAATTATTATTTTAAGATTAATAAGAAAATATAAACAATTATATACTAATTATCATAAAGTTTTAAATTATGCACAAATTATAAAACATATTATGATAATAAATTAAATTAGCAAATTTGAATTATTTTTAAGCATATATTAAAAATTATTTACATACAAGAATTAAATTATAAACAAATTATGTCATATTATTATTTTAACAAAATTAAATTAAGAATTTTAATTTTAAGCATATTTATATACAAGATTTAAATTATAGACAAATCATAGAAATATGTACATGATTAAAGTTTATAAATAATAAAATAGAATTAAATTTTAGGTAAAAGAAAAATTAGGGTTTGTGAAAATTAGGGTTTATATATTTTTTAGAATAACAAATTAGGATTAACTATCTAATATAAATTAATTACACAAAATTATTAATAATATACAACAATATAAATTTTAAATAATCTTTACTAATAAATTTTATTTTTTGAAAAGATGAATTTTGATTATAGAAATAATACAAATATTTTATTTTTAAATTTATCTAATTATAATAAATATAAACTAATTAAAAAAAACAAGAAGAAAAAGAATTAAAAAATAACTTACCTGGGTTGGGATTCGAACCCAGCCCCTGAACAATGCATACACCAAGACCAGCAGTCCTTCCACTAGGCCAGCGCGCGTCTGGTGTTAACAAACCCTCGTCCAATGTTTTTGTACGTATCCTGAAAAACAAAATAAAACAACAAAGCAAAAGGGGGCCTGGAGGGATCGAACCCAGGACCTTGAGTGTCACACATGCGCGCATCAACCAACTGAGCCAAGTTACTTCAGTTGAAATAATATTAATACTAAAACATAAAATATTATAACAAATTTTGAAAACAATTTTTGGCGCGGTGACTTCATCTTCAACCTTGGAATTTCGCAGGTTTTCCTGCGAAATTTACTGGGAAATTTCCTGCGATTTTTCTTGCACTCCTGAACGTGCGAATTCCATACTTCACCAAACAAGTACGATTTCATCAAATTAACTACACAAACATGATCCAAACAGTTCATTGAGTTGATTTATGGTCTCAAAATTCATTTATAGTTATTAGATTATGAAACCCTAATTCAAGAGGTATGAACCCTAAAATGGTGTTTCACGAATTGGCCATCAAAACATCAATCTAATTGCCCAGAATCCATCACTGCATTCATCTAAACACAAATCAATAGTCAAACTTGATTAATATCATGTAAAAATGCAAGAACAGAAAAAATCGAAAGTGGAAAAGAAACGATTCGGATTTCTCAATATGTCATGTTATAGTGCAATGTAATGAATGGTTTCGATTCAGGGATGTCCAGGGAAGCTTGTGATGTTCTCAAAATACCTTGAAACTTCCTCTAAGGTAGAAACCGAAAATTCACTTTTTGAAGGATTTTTGAAATTTGAAATTTACTCTTTGAGGCAGAAAATTCGTGTCTTGTGCATTGGGTTATGTTGTATACTTATAGTAGAATCAAATTAGGTCAAGAGATTGGACCATTGTGTGGATTGTTTTGATTTTTGAGATTGAAAAAGATTGGTGTTTAAATTTCAAATATTCTTGAATAAGACCTTTCTATTTCAAGCCAATCACCATAATTCTTATATCAATTTGATCCAAGCCATATTTATGATTTTCTAGAAGCAAAATCTCATTTAAATATTTGATTTATCTATTTTATTTTGATTTAAAATGATTTTAAATGAATAAAATCAAAATAAATAAAATCAAAATAATAAAAAATCTGAATAAATGAGGGTTGGGTCGTGCATGAGGTATTTGTATGGATTGGATCATCACATGGCAAGCCCATTTAGAAAAATTTGGTTTTAAACCTCCATTTTCTTCATAAATCAACCAAAAATTTCCCAACTTTGCAAGGGCATATATCTTTCAATTTTAATGCTATGAGGGTGTTCTTGGACATTTTGGAAAGCTTGAAGAGTCCTATAACCAACCCAATTTGTTTCATGTCCATATCATTTACCATTCTCAAGTTATGCCCTTTTGAAGTTGTTGACTTTTTGTTGACTTTCAAAAGGACCTATAATGTCTTAGCTCATACCTTCCAAATGAAGCATTTTTGGGCTTGGCTTGTGAGACACAAAGTTGTAGAGAATTCAATTTCCTTCAAAATGAGCTTTGGATGGGGAAAATGTGATGAAGCATGTGAAAGTTATGGCTGGTAAAAGTTCAGTTGACTTTTCCTAAGGAAACCCTAATTTAGAAACCTCTGATTCTTGATGATCTGAAATATCCTTGATGAATCATGATCAACCCTTGATCAAATGATGAATTGTACTTCATATACTTTATGTTGGCAAAAAATCATGAAGTTTGACTTTGGTTTGACCACAGTTGACCTCAGTTTGACTTTTTAACTACTTTGACTGATTTTGGCTTATCTGATCATTTGATTGAGCAAACCTTTGAGAAAAGTTCTGAAATTTGTCATGGGGATTCTTAGACACATATAAGATGTTATGAAGCTCACTTGAAGTCTTGAAAATCCATTTAGCCTAATTAAAGTCAAAACCCTAGTTTTGGATGCACTGCTTAGAAAAATGCCTTGCCTGAGGGAATTGTCAAATCTTCTGACCAATGATGAACTTTGTGAACCTTGTGAACCTCATAAGATGTCTTGTGAACCTTGTGAACCTCATGGGAGGTCTTGTGAACCTTGTGAACCTCATAAAGTGTCTTGTAAACTTCATGAACTTCATGAAAGGTCTTGTGAACCTTGTGAACCTCATTAAGTGTCTTGTAAACTTCATGAACTTCATGAAAGGTCTTGTGAACCTTGTGAACCTCATAAAGTGCCTTGTAAACTTCATGAACTTCATGAAAGGTCTTGTGAACCTTGTGAATCTCATAAGCACACAAAGTCTTGTATTGTGAGGGCAAATTTTGGGGTGCAACAGCTGCCCCTGTTCAATTTTCTGAAACCTGAGGGGTTAGATTGGTATATTTGCCAGTCGTGACCTGGAAGGTTGAAGGGGATTGAACACAAAAGCCCAAAAATTTGCACTCACCGGTGCATAGAGTGATACTGATGACTTGTTGTAGATGCTTGAGTGGGCTTAAAGATGCCACTTGGATAAAAGTTCTTCAAAGTATGTCTCTTGGAGGATAAAGTAGTCCAAGATATGAAGATATAACTTTCTGGGAAGATAAACAACGTCCCATGATATGCTTTCAGGAGGATAAACAACCTCCTGAGGAAATGGTAGCTTTCAGGAGGATAAACAACGGCCCAATAGTCATGATATGCTTTCAGGAGGATAAACAACGTCCTGAGGTGTAACTTTTGTAACCTTTGGGAAGATAAACAACGGCCCAAGGTCAAGATATGCTTTCAGGAGGATAAACAACGTCCTGAGGTGATGATATGCTTTCAGAAGGATGAACAGCGTTCTGAGGTATAAGTATAACTTTTGGGAAGATAAACAACGGCCCAATAGTCATGATATGCTTTCAGGAGGATAAACAACGTCCTGAGGTGTAACTTTTGTAACCTTTGGGAAGATAAACAACGGCCCAAGGTCAAGATATGCTTTCAGGAGGATAAACAACGTCCTGAGGTGATGATATGCTTTCAGAAGGATGAACAACGTTCTGAGGTATAAGTATAACTTTTGGGAGGATAAACAACGGCCCAATAGTCATGATATGCTTTCAGGAGGATAAACAACGTCCTGAGGTGTAACTTTTGTAACCTTTGGGAAGATAAACAACGGCCCAAGGTCAAGATATGCTTTCAGGAGGATAAAAAACGTCCTGAGGTGATGATATGCTTTCAGAAGGATGAACAACGTTCTGAGGTATAAGTATAACTTTTGGGAGGATAAACAACGGACCAATAGTCATGATATGCTTTCAGGAGGATAAACAACGTCCTGAGGTGTAACTTTTGTAACCTTTGGGAAGATAAACAACGGCCCAAGGTCAAGATATGCTTTCAGGAGGATAAACAACGTCCTGAGGTGATGATATGCTTTCAGGAGGATAAACAACGTCCTGAGGAAGTGGTAACCTTTGGGAAGATAAACAACGGCCCAAGGTAATGATATGCTTTCAGAAGGATAAACAACGTTCTGAGGTAATAACTTTTGGAAGGATAAACAACGGCCCAAAAGAAATGGTAGCTTTCAGGAGGATAAACAACGTCCTGAGGGAATAATGTAACCTTTGGGAAGATAAACAACAGCCCAAGGTAATGATATGCTTTCAGGAGGATAAACAACGTCCCGAGGTATTGATATGCTTTCAGAAGGATAAACAACGTTCTGAGGTAGTAGTAATAGCTTTCAGGAAGATAAACAATGTCCTGAGGTATAATGATGTAACCTTTGGGAAGATAAACAAAGGCCCAAGGGTAATGATATGCTTTCAGGAGGATAAACAACGTCCCGAGGTAGTGGTAATAGCTTTCAGGAAGATAAACAACGTCCTGAGGTATAATGATGTAACCTTTGGGAAGATAAACAACGGCCCAAGGGTAATGATATGCTTTCAGGAGGATAAACAACATCCCGAGGTAGTGGTAATAGCTTTCAGGAAGATAAACAATGTCCTGAGGTATAAGTATAACTTTTGGGAGGATAAACAACGGCCCAATAGTCATGGTATGCTTTCAGGAGGATAAACAACGTCCTGAGGAAAATGAGGTAACCTTTGGGAAGATAAACAACGGCCCAAGGTCATGATATGCTTTCAGGAGGATAAACAACGTCCTGAGGAAATAGAGTAACCTTTGGGAAGATAAACAACGGCCCAAGGTCACAAGTCGTTGATGAAGTTTGTCTGCTGGAGAATTAATCTGAAAAACAAGATTATAACATTTTGTATGATAATATTAGTTTATGCATTATGTATGCATGTATAATATGATGTACTTAAGTAATGTATTATGTATCTATGTATATGTATGATATGATGTAAATGATGTATGTATGCATCATGAGTCTGAAGCGTCTGGATATCTTCGTATAACAACTGTTGGCCAGGGAAAATAAATCCCGATTCGTTGCTGGAGAATATGAGGAACTCGTTCCCGTCTTGTTTGATAATATAGTATATATAACCTCCCGTCTTCGTTCGTCGTACTCCTATTGGAGGAACAAATTCCCGATTATCCGTATGAGGATAAAAGAGATGGATATAAATTCCAGGGGAGATGTGACTCGAAGTATTTATGAAGATGGATTTGCCCTACTGGGGGTTTTGTAGCTGTCTTGTGGGGATGAACCGGCGAAGCTTTGTTGAATTCCTTCCCTCGTTCGTCCTTAGTAAATACTATTACTGCATTTTCATGCATTTCTGGTAAACATCAATCATATTAAGCATTTATGCATTTCTGGTAAACATCAATCATATTCAAAAGCATACATACATTCAAACACAACCAATGGACGTTTCGCTTATGTAAATAGGGTAAAAGTAAATATGGATTCAGAGGGAAAAGTAAAGCTGAACTTGAAAACAGAATCATTTCAACTTCGAGAGTGTATAACCAATTGGATTTAGAGCTCCCGAGATTCTTAACTTTCCTGAATACCTTCCCAGAAATCCTATAGCTGGATCTGAAGACATGATACTGACACCATCTGATACTACTGGCGTAGACAATTAATTTCCACCATGGCTCCTGCTGAGAATCTAATATCAAGGTAATACAATGAGAGAAATGGTGTCTTCAAATTGTGATGGACCATATACGCTCTGGATACTAGATTTGAAAAGAAAGCATTGCCCCTTGGTTGAGGATGAATTGCCCCATAATGGAAGTATCTGAATGTAGTTACCTCAAGAGAAATAAGCAGAATGTCCCACAATAATATGCCCTTGACATCATGAACTTTGTAATGTTACCCTTGGTAATTCAAATACATGAGGAAAGTTGCCCCTGGCTATTTAAGCACTATTGAATCTGGACCTGATTGCCCTGAATGAATTGAACAGTAACTTGGTATGCCCTTTGACTGGGAAACAGTGACTATGCCCCTGGCATTATGAACTTTGTAATGTTACCCTTGGTAATTTAGACAGATGTGGAGATCTGCCCCTAGATACTTAAACATAACTGAATCATGTCCTGATTGCCCCACATGAGTTAGGCAGTATCATGGCCTGCCCCCTTGATTGGGAGATAATGACTATGCCCCTTTGTATACATGGACTTTGATCCAGGAAGCAACTTTGTTCATCGGAAGGACTTTGGTTCATTGAACATTCATCCTGTAAGTTTCTCCATTTGTCAAACACTCAGGTATATGCAAACAAATGTATTCAAAAATGCAATGCTTTTGTCTGTCTTGAATTTTTTTGAAAAAAGGTTATTTTAGAAACAGTTTTTTTTTTTTTTTTTTTTTTTTTGAAAATTGTGATATTAACTCAAGTTTTATAATAAGCCCTAAAGGAGTCAGGATACCTTTTTGTAACAGTACGCTTTCAAACTAACCATGCTTCAGTTAGGACTTTTAAAGGGTTGTAACGTGGCCTGGTTCACGGTTTAAGAAACAAAGGATAAAGGCTCAAATTTTATTTGTACCCAACCCAATCTCCATGATGTTCTTCAGTCCTATGCTCAGTTAACTTATGCATTGAGGTTCCAAAGTAGTTTGGAATTGTAACACTGACATTTGTGATGGTTCAGAAACCCAAAATTTATTTGAATATTCAGTCATCTTTCTTTGTTGAGGATTCATAGTGACCTCTTTTTTCTTTTAACTTTGTTATCCCTTCTTTTTGCCTGAACTGCTTATTTCAAGGTTACAGTCAGCGGGATGTCTTAATGTTTTACTAAGTCTCCTTCATAGGTTTTGACTTAGCAAGACTGTTCTTTTGCTGGATATTGACTGTCAGGTTTAATGATTACAGAGAACCATCATTAGTTATGCACAACACAGATAATTGGCATATTTGAGTTAACCGAGTAACTACCCTGCCCCGGGTTATGAATAAGGGTTTTAATTTGCGAGAATAAAAACTCCTACTTCATAGGCTCAAAAGGGTTGACTAGGGATTAACTTCCTTATATCTCCACTGTTTAGGAATTGAAACAATTCCTGTACATCGTCAGCATAGTCTATTCAAAAGCATACTGCATAAGATTATGGTATTGTTTTCGTCATCCTCCCTCTACAGGCTTATAGCTTTATTAGGAGTTAAATATCACAAGATAGAAATAAGAAGCATAGTTTTAAATATAGTGAAACGAATGGATTAATTCAAGACAAACATATGCAATGCATTAATGAAAACAAAAGTTTAACATAATAGTAAGTGTTTAAACAAATAAAAGAAATTACAAATGAAAATTCAAATGTTGTCCCATCCAGTTGGCTGAATGTCTTCAATTGCAATCTGTGAACTTTGAGGAGCAGTATACTTCACCATGAAATCAAATTTACCACTTGGATGTCCCAATGTGCCCCATATCTCAACAGGAATAGGTAGGCTTTCTTTCTTGCTACCTTGGGCCACTTGTCTTGCAGCTTCGGTGTTTGATGGACGATAGTAGAACTCAACTTGACCTTCTGGAGTAACCTCTAGGATTCCTTCGTCAATTAGATCTTGAATCTTTTTCTTCAATGTCCAACAACTATTAGTATCATGTCCAGGACAGTTGGAGTGATACCCACACCTTGCCTTGGGATTATAGCGAGGAGAGGAAGTTTTAGGATTTTGAGGAGGTTTTTTCAAGGAAATTAGTTTCATCTCCAACAAGCATTGCAGAACTTGTGACATTGGAGTGCTGAATTTGATAAACTGTCTTCTACATCCCTTGTGTTGAGGTGGATTAACTTTACCATGTCTTTTTTCTTCAACTGAAGCACAATCAGTGGTAACCGGTTTCTTACCTTCTTTTATCCTCATCTTCCTTTCAACCAAATCAGCTTGTTTTAACGGAGGTTGATTGACAATTAGATTCCTGACTCCGTTGCTTTGAAGTTTTTGGACAAAGGTTTTTAGCTCTTCTTGCCCCTGAGCTAAACTTTGAATAAGAGCCACCTGGTCATTCATCTGGGTCCTCATTTCTGTTATCTCAGCTTGCAATTGTTCCAACTGACCATCCTTGTTGTCCTCAGGACTCTTCTTCTTAGCCAGCAGTGTCTTCAACTCATCTTGTCCCTTGGACAAATTCAGAATCAACTCTTGGAATCGGGCATTCTGAGCCTGGAGATCTTTGACTGTCTGTTCAAGATCCATTTCTGCTGAAATAAACAACGAGAAGATAAGATACCTGTACATAAGAAACCTGTGATGCAATGATATGATGTATAGATGCGTATGCAATGTTTTCAAGGACCGCCGGATTTAAATTTGCTTAAACAATCAAGAAAGTAAACTTTTATTAGTGATAAATTTGTTTGCCCCTTGGGCTCACAAAATGGAATGAAATAAATACAAAAGATGGGGTTTTAAGTCTCCCATGGACGTTTCCTCTTTGTGTTGAGGTATGAGTTGAGATTCCGCTCCTCGTGAAGTTTCTTTGTTAGCTCCAGGATTCTTTCTTGACTTACTTTGTAATGAGTCTCAAAAGTATCCCTTTGCTCCTTCAACTGGATCCAGGATCTCTGTAAGTCTTCCATGTCAGTAGGCATGTCTGGGTGAAGGATAGTATAAGAAGTATCTCCTTCAACAACAGGTTCCATGGTAACTGGCAGGATAGTAGGATATGGCATCATGAGAGTCTGAGCACGAGATCGCACCCATCTGAGGTAAGCTTCCATAGGAATAGTGTACTTGGGTTCCAGAGTCTTGCTGTCAACCTTGTTCACTTTCCCCCATGCTCGTATGAACCTCTGACGGCAACCTTGAAGATCGTTGTCGTAATCAAACACAATTCCTTGAATAAGCATGTCATGAGGACCATCGCTCCGAGCGTAACCAAACTGTCGTAAAGCTAAGGAAGGGTTGTAAGTAATGCCTCCTCTTATGCCTAGAAGTGGCCCATTAGGAAACTCCCCACAACGGTCAATGATAGTAACGTTCTCCATAGATCTAGAGCACCAATGAATATCTGAATGAGAGAGTGACATGATCCTTTTAGACCACCTGAACCCTTGTTCATTCTTCATCACTGAGCGAGGAAGGTGAGAAATAAACCACCTAGATAGCAAAGGTATGCAACACATCAGAGTTCCTCGTGCCTTTGTAGTACGAGTATAAAGAGAGTGCAGAATGTCTCCAAGCAATGTAGGCACTGGATTGTGACTCAGAAATATGTTGATAGCATGAACGTCTATGAACTGATCTGGATTGGGGAACAACACTAAGCCATAAATCAGCAAGGCTAAGATCTCCTCAAAAGCATCATAGCTCATAGCCTTCAAGAACACTTGAGCCTTTTCTATCAACACCTTAGCAAGAATACCCTTGACTCCGTTTCTCGTTTCTAGAACAATGTCAGACTTCTTCAGATGTAGAGCTGCAGCAATAACCTCAGGTTTAGGCTTTTTTTTCCAAGCCTGTGAATGGTTTCTGATCAAGTACAGGTATGCCCAGAAGTTTGGAGAATTCCTCCATGGTAGGAACCAGCTGGTAGTCGGGGAATGTGAAGCAATGGTGCTTAGGATCAAAGAACTGAAACAGAACACTCATCATGTCTTCATTGAACCCTGAGCTGACTAGATCCAGAAGGTGACCATGTCTCTTGATGAACTGGGAGTTTTCAGACACTTGAGAAACCAACTCCTTAAGCTTAGGAGGTATTCCTACAAAGTTGATCCGGATAGTGTTTCTACGAGCAGAAGCCATGACCTGTAACAAAGAACAAAGATAAATCCTTTGGTCCTTGAAATGGTTAGTGAAAATGCTATGCTTATGATGCATGATGATGTTATGCTCAATCACAAACATGTGGCACACACAAACAAGTCACACAATAGCCCTAGGTTTGAAGGCTTGCATGAGGTTTAAAGGTAGATACCCTCCCCTGAAGTTTAGTTGGTTCATCCTGTCCTATGAAAGTAACCAGGTTCTAAGGGATCTCAAGTCATTGATCCTTCACAAGGGTGGTTGTTCAGTAGGCAACTTACTTGCCAACCAAAACCCTCCAAGTTTAGAATCTCAATGAGCGTAGTATCGAGTATCAACCAACTTCAGTCTTCACCAAAGCCGGTTATCTCACTACTTTCTAAAGGCCAAGATGGGATGACTAGGGTTCTAAAAGTTAGTTAATGCATTGACAACATATGGCAGCCTCATATTATCCTCAACTTGACTTAAGGAACATAAGCACCAACCAAGAAGTCACACTAACTATGGCCACCAGATCAACCATATCGGTATACGCCGTACAGTTTCCTTGGTCTATTGCCATTTACCTAAGGTACACTAGATCCGGGTTAGGATCTTTCACACATACGAGCACCCAACAGATAAGTATAAAGCAAACAAGGCAAACAATTTAAAGTGATCTAATTCCTAAGGGTACCCCTCTTTAATATTAAATCCCCAGCAGAGTCGCCAGTTCTGTAACACGGTGGGAGAACTGACTTTAGTTATGTTGCGGATAGCAAGAGTCGCCACCGACTTTTATTTTATCCAAAGGAAAGGCATAAAAGAACAGGAAAGACCTTTTAAAAGATTTTTGGGTCCGGGGGGTAGGTTATGTAAAAGGAAGGTGTTAGCACCCTTTACATCCATGGTTATCCATGGGCTCTTAGTTACTTAGCTCACTTTAAAATGTTTTTGAAATGTGAAGTATGTGAATAAAAATTTTCTTAAGAGTTTTATAATGATCCATGTACGGATGCGTAAAAAACCTTTGTTTTGAAAATTGTTTGAAATGTGTGAAGTGTTTGAAATGTTTTTGAAAAGTGAGCAAGTATCTAAGAGGAACGAACCTACCCTAAGTTTAAGTCCTTTCTGTTCTTAAATCCTTTAAATGGTAAGACTATCCCTATTATTAAGGAATAGGTAGTCATTACCTTGGATGTGAGGGACAAGTGAAGGGACATCTGTTATTTAGGCAACTGTGGGGTGTATAAGCAATTCGAAGGGACTTTATCATCTTTATTCGAAAGGGACAAGATCATTACGAAGGCAACATTCGAAGGGACTTGATCTTTTTATCTGTTTAAGGGACTAGATGATGTGAAAATGAGGGACTTTGCTTTATACACCCTACTTGACCTTTTGTTTAGGCAACATGAGAGGTATCCTTAAGAATGTGAGATGGCGATCAAATATCGACTTACGTGTGTGAGTGTACAATTTTAAATATTTATCTTTTAAATTAGTGATCTAAATTAATTTTTACATACAAACATGTTACACTCCCTATTTACTAACCATAGCATTTAAATATTAAATATTACTATTAAATATTACATAAAGGAAACAATTACATAATAATAATAATTAAAGCAAATTAAATAAATAAGCAAAATAATAATAATAATATAATTGGGTTAGCAAAAATAATAATAAAAATAATGCAAGGTTAAATGGGGTTAGTAATAATAAAATAAATATCATAATTAATAGTATAAACAAAAATATCAGCATAATAATTAAAAGATCAATTTTTATATGAACAATTATTATTTTAAGATTAATAAGAAAATATAAACAATTATATACTAATTATCATAAAGTTTTAAATTATGCACAAATTATAAAACATATTATGATAATAAATTAAATTAGCAAATTTGAATTATTTTTAAGCATATATTAAAAATTATTTACATACAAGAATTAAATTATAAACAAATTATGTCATATTATTATTTTAACAAAATTAAATTAAGAATTTTAATTTTAAGCATATTAATATACAAGATTTAAATTATAGACAAATCATAGAAATATGTACATGATTAAAGTTTATAAATAATAAAATAGAATTAAATTTTAGGTAAAAGAAAAATTAGGGTTTGTGAAAATTAGGGTTTATATATTTTTTAGAATAACAAATTAGGATTAACTATCTAATATAAATTAATTACACAAAATTATTAATAATATACAACAATATAAATTTTAAATAATCTTTACTAATAAATTTTATTTTTTGAAAAGATGAATTTTGATTATAGAAATAATACAAATATTTTATTTTTAAATTTATCTAATTATAATAAATATAAACTAATTAAAAAAAACAAGAAGAAAAAGAATTAAAAAAAAACTTACCTGGGCTGGGATTCGAACCCAGCCCCTGAACAATGCATACACCAAGACCAGCAGTCCTTCCACTAGGCCAGCGCGCGTCTGGTGTTAACAAACCCTCGTCCAATGTTTTTGTACGTATCCTGAAAAACAAAATAAAACAACAAAGCAAAAGGGGGCCTGGAGGGATCGAACCCAGGACCTTGAGTATCACACATGCGCGCATCAACCAACTGAGCCAAGTTACTTCAGTTGAAATAATATTAATACTAAAACATAAAATATTATAACAAATTTTGAAAACAATTTTTGGCGCGGTGACTTCATCTTCAACCTTGGAATTTCGCAGGTTTTCCTGCGAAATTTACTGGGAAATTTCCTGCGATTTTTCTTGCACTCCTGAACCTGCGAATTCCATACTTCACCAAACAAGTACGATTTCATCAAATTAACTACACAAACATGATCCAAACAGTTCATTGAGTTGATTTATGGTCTCAAAATTCATTTATAGTTATTAGATTATGAAACCCTAATTCAAGAGGTATGAACCCTAAAATGGTGTTTCACGAATTGGCCATCAAAACATCAATCTAATTGCCCAGAATCCATCACTGCATTCATCTAAACACAAATCAATAGTCAAACTTGATTAATATCATGTAAAAATGCAAGAACAGAAAAAATCGAAAGTGGAAAAGAAACGATTCGGATTTCTCAATATGTCATGTTATAGTGCAATGTAATGAATGGTTTCGATTCAGGGATGTCCAGGGAAGCTTGTGATGTTCTCAAAATACCTTGAAACGTCCTCTAAGGTAGAAACCGAAAATTCACTTTTTGAAGGATTTTTGAAATTTGAAATTTACTCTTTGAGGCAGAAAATTCGTGTCTTGTGCATTGGGTTATGTTTTATACTTATAGTAGAATCAAATTAGGTCAAGAGATTGGACCATTGTGTGGATTGTTTTGATTTTTGAGATTGAAAAAGATTGGTGTTTAAATTTCAAATATTCTTGAATAAGACCTTTCTATTTCAAGCCAATCACCATAATTCTTATATCAATTTGATCCAAGCCATATTTATGATTTTCTAGAAGCAAAATCTCATTTAAATATTTGATTTATCTATTTTATTTTGATTTAAAATGATTTTAAATGAATAAAATCAAAATAAATAAAATCAAAATAATAAAAAATCTGAATAAATGAGGTTTGGGTCGTGCATGAGGTATTTGTATGGATTGGATCATCACATGGCAAGCCCATTTAGAAAAATTTGGTTTTAAACCTCCATTTTCTTCATAAATCAACCAAATATTTCCCAACTTTGCAAGGGCATATATCTTTCAATTTTAATGCTATGAGGGTGTTCTTGGACATTTTGGAAAGCTTGAAGAGTCCTATAACCAACACAATTGGTTTCATGTCCATATCATTTACCATTCTCAAGTTATGCCCTTTTGAAGTTGTTGACTTTTTGTTGACTTTCAAAAGGACCTATAATGTCTTAGCTCATACCTTCCAAATGAAGTATTTTTGGGCTTGGCTTGTAAGACACAAAGTTGTAGAGAATTCAATTTCCTTCAAAATGAGCTTTGGATGGGGAAAATGTGATGAAGCATGTGAAAGTTATGGCTGGTCAAAGTTCAGTTGACTTTTCCTAAGGAAACCCTAATTTAGAAACCTCTGATTCTTGATGATCTGAAATATCCTTGATGAATCATGATCAACCCTTGATCAAATGATGAATTGTACTTCATATACTTGATGTTGGCAAAAAATCATGAAGTTTGACTTTGGTTTGACCACAGTTGACCTCAGTTTGACTTTTTAACTACTTTGACTGATTTTGGCTTATCTGATCATTTGACTGAGCAAACCTTTGAGAAAAGTTCTGAAATTTGTCATGGGGATTCTTAGACACATATAAGATGTTATGAAGCTCACTTGAAGTCTTGGAAATCCATTTAGCCTAATTAAAGTCAAAACCCTAGTTTTGGATGCACTGCTTAGAAAAATGCCTTGCTTGAGGGAATTGTCAAATCTTCTGACCAATGATGAACTTTGTGAACCTTGTGAACCTCATAAGATGTCTTGTGAACCTTGTGAACCTCATGGGAGGTCTTGTGAACCTTGTGAACCTCATAAAGTGTCTTGTAAACTTCATGAACTTCATGAAAGGTCTTGTGAACCTTGTGAACCTCATTAAGTGTCTTGTAAACTTCATGAACTTCATGAAAGGTCTTGTGAACCTTGTGAATCTCATAAGCACACAAAGTCTTGTATTGTGAGGGCAAATTTTGGGGTGCAACACTGACCCATGTAAAATTGCTTATGGAATAAACGTTCCAACTGAGTCCAATTACAAATCGAATCAGGTGGTAAGGTAGTAAATCATGTAAAAGCATTTTTAGTGAGATAACTAGGGAAATATTTAATCCTTAGGATCTCATCATTTGTAATCTCCCCAGCTTCGATCAAGTACCACACCACATGTTTGATGGTGGATTCAATTGTATCACCTAAGAACTTGGAGAACTTTGGGACCTTCTTCCTAGGACGTAATTCGGACTGAAGTATGTAGTCTATTATGGGGGAAGTAAAGTTTGGCCTAGAGAAACCTATATTTATCCCATTTCGTGCCATTATCCTTTCAACAATAGTGGCAAGATTATTCTCTGCTGCCATATTATTGTGTCGAACTTGTTGAACCACATTATCTTCGTTCTGGTTCCTATTCACCATTATTACCCTTCGTTCTTCTTCTTCAAGAACAAGAATTTGATTCCTCGGAGGTTCGACACTAGGTGACTCGCCTATCCCTTAAGGTTCTGGGTTTGTCTGTTGCACATTCTCCCTGAGTTTGACACGAGGATTCTCTTTCATATATTGTCTAGTTGGGTGTCGAGGGGGGTAGGCACTCCCATGAATTCTGTTATTCGAGCCATGTGGGATGCTAATTGTTAATTGGTTTGTGTGGTACTTTGAATCAACGATTGAAAGACTTCTCCCATTGTTTTAGATAGGGTTTGTACCATTTGAATATTTCTTTCATCCATTTGTTGTCTCAAATAATTTGGAGATTCATTTGTCAAGTTAGGGCCCTAGGAAAAATATCCCAACCATATGGTTTGACTATTTCGACCCATGTTTACTCCAGATCTTAATTCTTGTAAGGGCGAAGCAATCACATTTTCTGAAAATATCGCAGGCATGTTGTGTAGGGTTTGTATCACCGTCGTTGGCATGCCATAGGTTGGGTTCCTTGGAAAAGGTTTTGAAAGTTCTGGGGGGGGGGGGGGGTAAATACCTAAACTCTATTCCAACACTGGTTGGGTATAAGGTCTATATATCATTCCTCTTATTCTTGCCATCAAAGGGACTGGTTTTGAGACCATGGATGGTGTTGTTACTACCCCTGTCGAAGGATTTGGGAGGAGCACCACATCATTCCTAGGAATATCTTGTGGACTGATGTTGGTGCTTGGAGCAGTCGAACTGCTTTGTTGAGGATTCAAACCAGTCGTATGGGGATTTGGAGTACTTGTGTTCCCATGACCAGATGTCATTTCCCTCGTGTTTCTTTTCTTTGGTACATATTCGCATGTGGTGGCTACATTTTCACTTCTCAAATGCATGCAACAAAAGATTAGACCACACTTTGATCAATCGAACACGTAAAGAAAAGGAAGTTATAAACTTCTTAAAGTTGGTTATTTTGAAGGAAGTTAATAAAACTTCTAAAAATGGTTACTTATAGCACGATACCACTGGGCGTGCCAAATTGTTTACCCTGAAAATTGTAAACAACCGCTGGTCCTCTGAAAACAACACAATGTTTTCAGTCACTCACAGGATCGACCAGATTGATCCTAGGACATGTGCTATAAATATTTTTAATAGGTTTTTATTCTCCAACAATAGTGTCATAAACTCTTTGACAAAATTTATGAAGTGTTTTTGGTAAAAAAGAGAAAATAAAATAAAACAAGACTAAACAACAATTGAAGTCGATAGTAAAGTACAATAAAGTGTAAATGGCAAGGAAGTGTAAAGAAATCAAATAAAAGACTGAATAGTAAACTTGCTCAAAAGTAAAGGAAATGCAAGATAGAAAGACTTCAAAATAAAGACTTAAACATAAATTACATTGATATGAAAAAAGGTTGGTATCTCATCAAGTACATTCTCGCCTTCACTCGTTTCTCTATACATGGATACTTTGAGTGTTTATAGAGTAACTTGTACAATATGATTCACACACAATTCTAACACTAGAACTACTTTATTTATACTAGTCGAAAGTAACCGCTATTGACACTTTCCTCCTAAAAATACACCACTTAGAACTCTTGCATGCTCTTGGAGTTCCAATGTCCACTAATTGTCTTTATTCAAATTTGAAAGAAACATAACTTTTACCTCCAATATTGATCCCAAACATTGCACATTTGTCACTCCAAGGACACATGGTCGAAGCTACTTCTTTTATACTTAGAAAATATTCTAAGTTCACGTCCTTAAAATTCCTTACGTATTTGACTCAGGCCTCTTCAAATTTAATTTAGTCGAATCCTTTTCCTTTCTACCAAAATATGATTCTAAAGTCAATGTCTTAAAGTCAACTAAATGTCGAAATTAGGAGCTAACAAACTGCTACTTGAAGTCACGTAAAATTTGACAATAACATATAAGCTTCTCAAGAGGGAATGCCACTTATCGTTGCTCATAAGTTGGTAACATACTAGTTTCTCAGAGTGAAGAGATTGCCACATGTTGTTATACAAATCTGGAGAATAAATAAGTTTCTTAGAATGAAGAAACTGCCACTTATCGTCATATAAATCATCAAAATACTAGGAACAAACAAACTTCTCAAATAAAGAGATAGCCACTTGCTGTCAGGCAAAGATTCCAAGAGAGTTTTGCAACAACAATGTTGGGGAAACAAAATCTTCATATTCTGATGGTAATCGTAAATAAATCATATGCTGAAGAATATAAAATCCTCAAAGGTGCTAAATATATGCACTCCTAATCATCTAGGTTTCACATCATAGAGAGATCAAACACTGCTGCAGGGGACCAAAGTTCAATCCAGAAACGAGCTGGGGAGAAAATATCAAATAAAACTCATCCCGAGGAGGAAATATCTCAAATAGGGAAAGTTCCATTCAGATAATGAATCGGAAAGGGAATCTGAATTAAAATCTTCCATGAGAATCAAACTCAGTGGAGAGTTAGAAAGGATAAACACTTTTTTGCTTAAGGTTGACACTCTATTGGAGAGAGGACACACACATTCTGCGGAGAAATCAACACCCGAGAGTGGGGAGGACATCAAGAAATGAAACATGCAACACATGATGTTATGCGCAAAGAAAATGCATGAATATGCGTATGAATATACTGGAAAAAAATACATAAAGATAAGAAAAGGATAAGTAAACATCACATAAACCAGGTACTTGGCTAGTCTTAAACAAGACATAGATATCACATGAGATTCTGCTAGGGATTCAACTAGAGAAATCTTGCAGGGGATAATCAAAAGCCATCAAAGGAATTAAATCCTACTACAAGGCTCAACTCATGATGAGGAGATAGATATTTTTTGGGAAAAAAACCCAAAAATTAATCTTCAATAATCCACAAAAAGATAACATCATGAATTTCACTTCGAGGGAAAACATGATGAGGAAACACCAACAAGACAAATATTCCAAACTCAAAGGGACAAGAAACATCCATATAAATTCTGATAGGGATAGGAAACATCCTCATAAACTCTATTGGGGAGAAGATGAGGACCGTTCATAGGTGCATACAAAGAAAATATATTAGGGATAAGAGTCGGGGATACAACTAAATAAATTTTGACCTTCATATTCTAATTGGGAATTGAATTATGGCATCCGTATCCACATATATGGGAACAAACGGGATGTGATGAGGATGGGTATATAGAAAAACTCTTCCAGGGATATTAAACCTTAACATAGACTCCCAAAGGGGATATGAAATATTTCGAGGGAAGATAATGGATCCACTAAGAGAAATATGATGTATCTTTTGGAGACATAGAATCATTCCTACAATATTTGTTTGGGATGATGAAAACTCTAATAGGGGATAAACATCGAGAACATTCTTCAAGAAATATCAACTTCTAAGAGGGATAACACAACTTTGCAAAAACTATGCCTTGGGATTAACCACCCCTAAGAAAAACATTCGGGACTTGCCAACTTCCATGGGGACAACACTTCTTGCACTGGGGAGTAGCAATCTATACTGAGGAACATATTGAAACTCAGTTGGGGTTGTCTATAGAAAACGTTTGTCAACTCTCTAGGGATAAAACACTTCAACCTTACTCACCTTTTGGGATAAAATATGAGATTATTTCGGGGAAGGCATGACAAAGGAATCTCAAGGCTAACAAATGCTCGATTACGTCTCGACTAAAGAAGACAAACATGTCTAGATGAACATAGACAAGAACAAAACTTGCTTATAGGAAAGAAACAATTGTTGAGGTAACAAAAACCAAACATGTCTTTCAAACACTTTCGGAGATAAACCTTCTCAATATTGCTCATTGTATGGGATTATCATGAACTCTTGTCGGGGAGGGAACTGAGCTTAACTGATCACACAAGAACGAGCTCTGTTTGAGAGAGTGTTGAGTTTACAATTTATAATCTTTTCCCCCATACTGCGTGACCTATAAAAGATTTTACACTGAGAGGAAACTTTGTATTATAATAACTTGAGATAATCTTCATCTGTGTCTTCAATTTCTTGGAAATATTTGTCGAATATAGACGTAACT
Source organism: Lathyrus aphaca (assembly GCA_963966055.1). Classification (NCBI taxonomy): domain Eukaryota; kingdom Viridiplantae; phylum Streptophyta; class Magnoliopsida; order Fabales; family Fabaceae; genus Lathyrus; species Lathyrus aphaca. The sequence goes on from OZ014519.1 coordinate 567,425,748, forward strand.
TCCCCAGATTAATTGAACATGACACATTCTTTGATCTAACAGAGTCTTCCAGATTTTCCCCATGCCAAAGCATCAACTGGGAAAATAATCTTGTTCATGCTCAACAAATTTTTCAGGCAACATGCCCCTGGATATGATCATTCTTGAAATGATTTGCCAATTACTCAACAGAGTTTCAGGCCTCAAAAAATTAAGCTCAACATTTAAGCTCATATGTAAACTTTCATGATGTCAACAAATGTATGCAAGTAGAAAATGTTGATTTTGAGGATGATTATTCAAATGCAACAAACATGTTTATCTTGAATTTTTATTGAAAAGATGTCGCAAAACCTTGTGAGTGAATCACTAGTTTGGATACAACCTTGGTTTTTGGATGCACATGCAATACCAACAGAGATATTTTAGCATAACTCATGGGAGTCAAAAACGTTATCTCATTGAAGTACACTTTCAAAATAAACCTGCTTCAATTAGGTCTTTTGAGGGTTATAATGTGGCCTGGTTCATGGTTAAAAAAAACATTTTTAGGTTAAAAAATTATTTGTACCAACCCAATCTTTGTGATGTTCTTCATTCCTACATTCATATAATTGACACATAGGTTCATCTCCTAAACGAATTTTGTAATGGTTAAGGAACCAATGAGGTTGTTCGGGGAATAACAGTCACCCTTTTTGTCTTTTGACTTGTAGTCACATAATTTTGTTCTTTTTATGAGGATTTTTATTTGTAATCCTTTCTTTTCGCTTTTTTCAATTCTCATTCTTTTATTTTCCCTAACCTTTACCTGGACAAATTTTTTTTGTTGATATTTTTTTATATCCAACGGGATGCCCTAATTTTTCCTAAGTCACTTGTTTTCAGGTTTTAAACTTAGAGGGCTTTTTCTTTCTTTCTTTCTCTTGAACAAATCATGCGACATTGGCTTATCTAACTTGTTTGAATGGGTTGTGACTATCTCCTTACTTCATGGATGGGGGATAACCATTATGGTTTCCTCAAATGCACACTCCTTTTGAAATTTGAACACTTGATCAAATTAACTGAAGACTACCTTGCCCCAAGGTTAAATATGAGTGTTTTTTCCATTTAGAAAAGAAACATATACTTCTAGGCTCAAAGGGATTAACAAAGGATTATCTTCCTTATATCTCATGTGTTTGCAAATTTTAAACAATGTCTTACACCATAAACATGGTCTTATTCAAAAACGTATAACCAGAAAATTTGTGTTTTCACTTCATCATCCTCCCTCAAAGATTTTAAAAAAGAAGTTGGTATTGCAATGCAAGAAATAATAATTTTATGAGTGAATGCGAATGTAACACTTCAAGACAAACATACTCATTGCATTATGATTAATATTTAAAATAAACAAGTTCTTACATTCAAACAAACATGAAAGATTACAAATAAAATTTCAGCAGTAAACTAAAGATCTGAAGTAACTGTCTCAATCTGAGCTCTTGGCTAAAGGCACATCCCTAAACCTCTCGGGGGCACAGAGACGAGGACACGGCCATCATTGGTAACTCATCAATAAGAACTTCCCTACCATCCTCAAGCAAAGTAGCATTGCACTCACAAGGTACAACTTTATTAGAATTACGAGACGTAGGACTTGACAATGAGATATCCAGAGGAACAATAGCAGACCTCTGACCCTTGGGAGAAAATGCAATCAGTTCTGGTATATTGAAATGCAGAACTATGACATCATAATCAATATGAATCAGCTTCTGATCCAACATATCTAGGAGATCCCTTTTCACAATAGAACATCCATGATGATTCTTTGAACAAATTTTGCAAGAAGCATGATCATGCTCATAATGGATAAGCCTACACAGACTGATGTACATATCAACCAAAGATCCTCTTATCAAGTTCGCATAAAAGATACAATATTTTCCATTATATTTATTGCCTTCAAAAGGCAAGATACCATTCTTCACCAACATTTTCACTTCAACCTTTAAAGGAAAACAATTCTTAACTTCATGACCGGGTGCCCCTAGATGAAATGCATAAGAACGATCAACCTTATACCACCATGGGAGATCCTTCAGGATATTATGTGGAAGAATTGTCTACACGAGATTCCTCTGCACTAAAGCAGGAAATAATTCAGAATAGGTCATCGGGATCAGATCAAACTGAGCCATATGTTCTTGTTGCTTACTTGCGCTATGATATTTTCCATGCTTTTCTTGCAGAATAACGTTAGCAGCTCATTCTTTCTTTTTGGAAAAACCATTTTCATACCTCTTAGAACTACTAGAATAACCAATTCTTTTCATAAATTGTCCTTCTTGAAAGCCTTTTTCGAGACGTATCTCCATATTAATGGGAGCAACAAAAATGAGAATAAAAACAATTTCAGAAATCATATCCATTTGAAGCGGAGTCTGAGGAGGAGGTGGTGGCTGATTATGAGTAACCACCAAAGACTCTACCAAGGCAGACAACCTATCCATACAAACTTTCAATGTTGACACCTCTTCACAGAGTTTACGGTTTCCTTGTTGCAATTGATCCATCTTTTTCTTCTGATTAGCCCGAGTACAATACTGGTGAGTCAGTTGCCAAACTGGACAAAGACCAAGAGAAACCAATAAGAAACCTGACAAAGATAAGACCAAATGCAAGAATGATGCATGATATGTAAAAGATGCAAATGCAACAGTTTTCAAGGAACTATAAGGCAAATTGCAAATGTTATAAAAAGAATAATACGATTTAACATACTAAAAACATCATTTTATTGATATTGGAAGAAGGATTACAAAATCTGAAATACAATCTCAAAGAGTCTCAATACATAAGAGTAAGAAAACTAGATTTAAGGGATTATGTTGGAAGACGACCCAACTCTAGGCTGGTACTTCTCACAAATCCTTTTGATCTCTCCTTCATAGTAAATCTTCATGGTGTTATTCTCTTTCACGAGTCGATCCATAATATCCTTCCAAGAAACAGAAGTAGGAGGATAAGCAAATGAAGTGCTAGAGGAAAATAAATCCTTTTGCACTCTTGGTCTCTTCGTAGCACGTTGCTATATCGCAAACTAGCACACCCAACAAATAAACATACTCCTCTAAGGTAGGCAATAACTAATAATCGGAAAAAGTGAAGCACCGATGCAACAAATCATAAAACTGAATCAGAGTAAGAAAAAGACAATTTTCAACATTAATAGAGAGAAAAGACGAAAGTCTTCCAAAGTGGTTTCTGAAATCCAACGAGACTAGATACCAAAGATCCAAGGTTTCTCAACTCTAGTAATTCAAGATTCTTGAAATTGTACTTTTGAGTATTCCTTCTTCCAAGATCCATGGTCATATTATCTGAAAATGTTTGCAAAAAGCACCTCTAAGTTCCATGAAATCTTGAGAGAAAAAATGCTCATGAGTGCATGCAATGCAACAACCACAAACAAGACCATACAAATCACATGGGTTCAAAGGTTTGAGTGAGTATGGAGCCAAAGGATAAAAACCAACCCACAATGATATGCCAAATGGTTACTCTTTTTGCACTAATGTATTTAACTTACAATCAAACATTTAAGCTCGAGTGATAAATAAATTCGATTTCTGATAGAAATTATATTTGACCAAATTTATGATCTCTTAAGTCGGATTCTAAATTACTATGGCCTCATTCCCCTAAAAACCAAAGGGAAAAAAATGATATCTATCTTGCATTTTCAATTGTATTATTAATTTATTTTTCTTTCAAAAAACTATTCTTTCTTTTTTTTTCTTCCGCATTTTCAACTATTCTAAGCACTCATTACCTACTAAATGTGATATAATCTCTTTTTTCTTTTTTTCTTTTTGATAAAATCATTTTTAATTTCTCTTACTCATTTTATTTCTATGTTGTTTCTTATGATCTCTTCCTAATTTAATTGATGTTTTCTTATTTTTAGTTATATTATGTTTTTTTTGTAGGTCCACGTTTTAAAGTAGTTGTATATTAGAAGACAATTTAGAAGAAATATATTCCTCTTCAAATTTATTCTTTTTATTTTTTCTTCTTATGTTTTTCTTTAAGGTACTTACTTTTTTTTTTTGTGTGGGTGTACACTTTAAATTTAAAACATCATAACAGTTTTAAAAATCGGGTAAGAAGTATATTCCTTTTTAAAATTATGTTTATTTCTTTCTACCATTAGAATTATGGTTTTTCTAATTTTTTATTATGTTTTTAATGTGCTGTCTTCAACATTTTATTGTTGTTTTTTCTAATATAAATTACTTTTTTTACGGATGTACTATGTGATACATTACAAAATAATGTTGAAGATATTGAATTTACAAAGTAATGTTGAAGATATTGAATTGTAGAAGGGGTTGAGTCTGAAGAAGTTTCTTAACTTCTAAATATATATTTTATATATTTTTATTTCTAACTTTATTGTTGTTTTTAAGTTTTTAGTTACATACTTACACAAATTTTTTTTTAGACTCTATTCGTACTAGTAGATACTTTATTAAGAGAAATTTTGTTTATTTTTGTAATTATGAAAAAGACATTTTGTTGAATGTGTGACTATATGTATATCCATTAGACCTTATACTAATTTTCTTTAAATTTGTTTTATCCTCTATCTCTAATAATAATTATATATTAAATCTTTAAATTAGCATCTTAAAAAAATATATATTATAAATTGAATCTTAATATTTAATTAAAATATGTGTTATTTGTTAGGGAACATTTTATAAGAGGAATATATGAGGCCTAAGTCCAAATTATGTAAAGCATTTTTAAATAAATAATATTTATCTCCCTTCAAATGGGATATTAAAGTTCACATGTATAATTCAAAAATTCAAAATATATTTCTTTTATCATTAAAACAAACTCTAAAAATTTAAATAAATTTTTATATGAAATCATATATATAAATATAAATATAAATATATATATATATATATATATATATATATATATATATGAAATTTTTATATATGTTGGCTCGTGCCTTATACGGGTAGACGGTTAGTTATTTAAAAAAAATTAAAATTTCTCATTTAAAACAAACAAATGTGTAGCATAAATAAATTAATTATATCACTAAAATAATTTTTTAATAAAATTCTTAAGTTTTATTGTTTTCTAATACATTAGTAGTAAATAAAAATATCAATTTGAAAAACAAAAAAAAAATTCTGGAATAGGACAGTAACAATCAACTTATTAATACATCTTGCTTATTAAAAAAAACAATCTACTTAAAAAAAAGAAAGAATATTCGTTATATTTTTCTTTTGCAAAGAACAAGTATAGATTGTTATATATATATATATATATATATATATATATATATATATATATATATATATATATATATATATATATATATATATATATATATATATATATATATATATATTGTTGGAAATAATGAAATATTATTTCTATTAAGTTGTTCCAATCATGACAAAGTGGGTTATAGTTAATTGGCAATAAATGCTTCACATAAGTCCCACATTGAAAGTGGAGTAAAATTAAATAGCATTTATAAGACCCTTGGAACAATGTACTTTCCAAAGGAGCCAAAGAGGATAAAGTGCCACATAGTCATATGTGGTGGTCCCAAGCATTATGTCACTTGTCTCATACAAAACACCCCTCGCCGGTGTCCGGCGACACCGGCTCCGGCTCCGGAACCGGATCCGAGGGCGTGGGCGTAGAGGCGCTAGTGGCGGCTTGTAGACGGCACTTGAGCACTTGGGCACGACGCATCGGAGCAATCGGGCTATTCGCGGCGTTAATGAGGCGGCGCCGGTGGCGCTCCGGCCGCCTCTGGCGGGCGGTCCTCTTCTATATAATTCCAAACGTTTTCCTTGCATTCGAATCTTCACCAGTCTTGTGCAGTTTCGAGAAAAGGCTGACTTATCCTGGGTATTCAGGTCGTTCCAACTCTAAGACAATTTGAGAGTGTGCTTGAAATACTTTTAAGGAAAGTGATTCGTTCGCGATTCAGTCTGGATCCATTCGACATTGAAGAATTATCTAACAATCTTAAAAGTATTAATATCATGGATTCCGACGCTGCTGTTTCAAGCATCAAAGTTATGAATCAGGATCTGGTCAAATTGGATCGCTTTGATGGAAACAACTTTACCAGATGGCAAGACAAGATGACATTCCTGCTTACTGCACTCAAGGTTCACTATGTTTTGAATCCTGATCTGCCACCAATTCCAGAACCAACTGAAGATGATTCTGACCAACTCAAGAAGGAGCGCATGCTGCGAAAGGAGGACGAATTACTATGCCGTGGACACATTCTGAACACACTGTCTGACCGTCTATACGACCTATACACGGACAATCCGTCCGCTAGAGACATATGGAATTCGCTGGAGTTTAAATTCAAAGCCGAAGAAGAAGGTACGAAGAAGTTCTTAATTTCCAAATACTTTGACTTTAAATTTATAGATTCTAAGCCCATACTTCCCCAAGTGCACGAATTGCAAGTCCTGGTGAACAAAATCAAAGCAGTGAAAATAGACATTCCTGAAACTTTTCAAGTTGGCGCTATCATTGCTAAGTTACCAGCTTCGTGGAAAGGCTATAAAAAGAAACTGTTGCACAGTTCTGATGATTTTTCATTGGAGAAAATCCAGAAACATCTTCGAATCGAGGAGGAATCGAAGGAGAGGGAAAAATCAGAATCTGCGGGTCTTTCCAAAGCCAATGCGGTGTCCAACAAGGAAAAGAAAAAACATGATGTCAAGAAAAGTCATCTCGCACCAAAAAGGGAACATACCAAGTTCAAGAATTCTGGTGGTCCGAAGGGTCCTAAAAATGGATGCTTTGTATGTGGAAAACCTGGACACTATGCTCGAGATTGCAGGAACAATAAAGCAAAAAACCACATCAATGCAGTCAATGCTAATGATGATATAATTGCTACTGTGAGCGAAATTATGGCAATCAAAGGCAAAGTCCAAGGCTGGTGGTATGATACGTGTGCCACGGTTCATGTCTCATATGACAGGGCTGCATTCAAAACATATTCTGAGACAAATGATGGACAAGAAGTACAAATGGGAAATGAAGTACGATCTAAAGTTGTTGGAACCGGAACGGTCGAACTCAACTTCACTTCTGGAAAGAAAGTTACTCTTGTCAATGTACTTCATGTTCCAGACATGAATAGGAATCTTGTTAGTGGGGATTTATTGGGAAAACCGGGTATTAAATCTGTGTATGAATCGGGCAAACTTATTTTAACCCGTAATGGTGTATTTGTTGGAAAAGGATATTTCGCTGAAGGAATGATCAAACTATGTATCACAAATAATATGATTAATGAAATTTCTAATTCTGCTTACATGCTTGATTCAGTTACTTTATGGCACAATAGATTAACACATATTAGTATTAGTTCAATGAAGAGACTAATAAAATTTGGCTTGATATCATGTAATATCAAAAATTTCAATAAATGTGAATTATGTGTTAAATCAAAGATGATTAAGAAACCTTTCAAAAGTGTTGAAAGAAATACAAATCTGCTTGATCTTGTACATTCAGATTTGTGCGAATTTAATGGCATGTTGACCCGTGGGGGAAATAGATACTTCATTACATTCATTGATGATTGTTCTAGATACACATATGTATATCTCTTAAAGCATAAAGATGAAGCTTTTAATGCCTTTAAAATTTATAAAGCAGAAGTGGAAAATCAATTAAGTAGAAGTATAAAAGTCCTTAGGAGTGATAGGGGCGGTGAATATTTTTCTACTGAATTTAATGCATTTTGTGAAGAACACGGTATAATACATGAATGTTCGGCGCCTAGAACGCCACAACAAAATGGCATAGCCGAAAGGAAAAACCGAACATATCAAGAAATGATGAATGCCATGTTAATGCATTCTGAACTACCTTTCAATTTGTGGGGTGAAGCCTTATTATCCGCTTGTCACATAATTAATAGAATTCCTTTAAAGAAATCTGGAATTTCTCCATATGAGGTATGGAAAAACATGACACCAAATAATGGCTATTTTAAGGTGTGGGGGTGTGTGGCATACTACAAAAACATGGATCCTAAGAGAACCAAGTTGGGTCCTCGAGGGATAAGATGTGCCTTTGTAGGATATGCACAAAATAGCAAAGCATATAGACTTTTAAATTTAGAGTCTAATGTTATTGTTGAATCTCGGGATGTAGAATTCTTTGAAAATCTTATCACTAAGGATAAAGATTTGGAGTCGGTCATAAATAAAGAATCTTGTGAAGAAGATTCTTCTCGGATTGTAGAAATACAACCTGAAGGCACTTCTCGAATCATTGAATCACAACCTGAACGTAGGATAAGCAAAAGAGTCCGGAAAACAAAGAACCTAGGACCAGATGAAATTGATTCTCAATCCATTTCATTTTATCTGGTTGAAGGGAATAATACAAAGTTTATTAAAAGCATTCCGGTAATTCTTCAAGTCGGGGAAGATCCTAAAACTTATAAGGAAGCAATAGCTTCAAGAGACTCCTCTTTTTGGAAAGATGCTATCCGAGATGAAATGGATTCAATTATGTCCAACCACACTTGGGAACTTGTTGATTTACCAAAGGGATCAAGACCCATTGGATGCAAATGGGTGTTTAAAAAGAAATATCATAGTGATGGTACATTAAACACTTATAAAGCAAGATTAGTGGCAAAAGGATTTAGACAAAAGGAAGGTATATATTATTTTGACACTTATGCACCTGTAGCAAGAACAACCACTATAAGGTTGTTATTTGCTTTAGCATCTTTGAATGATCTGATTGTTCATCAAATGGATGTTAAGACAGCGTTCCTAAACGGAGATCTCGATGAGGAAATCTACATGGAACAACCAGAAGGATACGTCCTTCCTGGAAATGAACAAAAGGTGTGCAAACTTGTCAAATCTCTATATGGCTTAAAACAAGCACCAAAACAATGGCATCAAAAGTTTGATTCTACAATAATGTCAAATGGATTTATTCCTAATTCTTGTGACAAGTGTTTATATACAAAAGTGAATAATAACACTGTAATATTCTTGTGTCTTTATGTTGATGACATGCTAATAATTAGCAACAAACTTAATGGAATTTTAGAAACAAAAAGGTTTCTAACTTCCACTTTCAAGATGAAAGATCTTGGACTTGTTGACACAATTTTAGGAATAAAAGTTAAGCGAAATAGTGGGGGTTATGAACTTAACCAAACACACTATATTGAGAAAATGCTTGATAAGTTCAAACACCTGAAATTTAAGGAAGTCACTACTCCATTTGATCATGTAATCAAACTTGAAAAGAATGATGGAAGAGCAGTGGCTCAATTAGAATATGCAAGTGCGATTGGCTGTCTTATGTACTTAATGCAATGTACCAGACCCGATATATCGTTTGCAGTTAGTAAAATGAGTAGATTTACTAGTAATCCAAGTAATGAACATTGGAAGGCAATTACGAGGATATTTGGTTATTTGTTGAAAACCAAAGATCTTGGCCTTCATTATGGTAGGTTTCCTGCTATATTAGAAGGATATACTGATGCGAGTTGGATCTCTAATGTGGGAGATCATAAATCTACAACTGGGTGGATATTTACCCTAGCTGGAGGAGCAATTTCTTGGAAGAGCAAGAAACAAACATGCATCACTCTTTCGACCATGGAATCAGAGTTTGTGGCTCTCGCTTCCGCTGGTCAAGAGGCAGAGTGGTTAAGGGATCTTCTTTTGGAAGTTCCTTTGGCTAAAGACAATGTTTCAAAAGTGATGATACACTGCGATAGTCAGGCCACTTTGGCAAGAGCATTTAGCGAAGTGTATAATGGAAAGTCTAGGCATATAGGACTTAGACATTCGTTCGTGAGAAAACTGATTAAGGATGGAATCATTTCACTCACGTATATACGAACAAACTATAATTTGGCTGATCCGTTTACTAAGCCACTGGCCAGAGACTTAGTAAAAACAACCTCGAGAGGTATGGGGTTGAAACTCCTTGAGTAAGAGTACTGACAACGACGGTAACCCAATCCTAAGTTAACAGAACATTAACTTTAAGATTTTCAATGGGTAATAACAAGTCGTTGATTTGGATAATTGTCTAACATTTCGTGATTATGTTGACCTTGGGAATGAGGGTTGAGTTTTATTTTAAACTCTTAATGAAGTTCAATACTGAGGGTACGTATCTATTGGAAACAGATACAATATGAACTTCACCTATGTGAATTCTGGGATGGTGCCGTCTCAAAATGAGAGTTGGAGTTTCTCTCATAAAAATTCATGAAACAGGATAGCACATGGCCATAAATAAGTGCTAAGCGAGTTATGCAGAGGAAGAATCTTTAAGGAGTGTGTGTAAGGTAACACCGGTCTATTCATATGGATTCATGGTTTAAAAGCATTGCTACCTAATATTCCGATTAAACTTTGTGTTGTCCTTACTAAGGTTAAGTTTAAAATCGAAAGATACTTAACTGTACTAACACTTCTTATGTCTTATTTCTGGAATTATTATTTTGTCATTATTAGAACAAGTGGGGGATTGTTGGAAATAATGAAATATTATTTCTATTAAGTTGTTCCAATCATGACAAAGTGGGTTATAGTTAATTGGCAATAAATGCTTCACATAAGTCCCACATTGAAAGTGGAGTAAAATTAAATAGCATTTATAAGACCCTTGGAACAATGTACTTTCCAAAGGAGCCAAAGAGGATAAAGTGCCACGTAGTCATATGTGGTGGTCCCAAGCATTATGTCACTTGTCTCATACAAAACACCCCTCGCCGGTGTCGCCACCGGCGACACCGGCTCCGGCTCCGGAACCGGATCCGAGGGCGTGGGCGTAGAGGCGCTAGTGGCGGCTTGTAGACGGCACTTGAGCACTTAGGCACGACGCATCGGAGCAATCGGGCTATTTCTTACATCATTAGATGCTCTTTCTTATTGATGTTTGATGATGTATTAAGTCATGCATTTCCAACGTAGCTATACCTATATGCTTTTTACATCTATCATGTCAGATATCATTTAACTCTTTAAATAATAAGTCATTTTCATAATAACCAATACTATCAAATGTTTCAATTATATGACATAATTGTGCAGCTGTCACATGTCCTACATTATAGTACATCAGATGCAAGTATTCGACGTAGAGAAATTAGCAAGAGTAAAAAATAAAGGCACCTAAAGTTGTTGTTAAGTTATGAGATGCTGTTTCAAATTAATGCTTAATGATGTATCTAGTAATGCATTTATGTAGCCATGCAAATGGTCTCCTCTTTTACACATGTACCCTTTTCCTTTCGCGTGTTTATCATTTATCATAGTACTTAACTTTGTCTGACATTCACCACATGACAAGATAATTAATTAATCATAAATTTCATGAACTTTTAACAACAATCATAATTTTACACATATACATCATAGTAAAAATAAAAGGACATAACTGATTATTAATAAATATAGTAAAAGAAACTAACAACAACAAGTATTATCGTAAACCTCTAAGTAAACTGTAACTAATATGCTAATAAGATAATAAAATTTATTTTTCATTAATACACAACCAAATCTTTATCATCAATTCTGAATGGTATCAAAAATTGATAGATAATAACCAAGTATAGTAATTCATCTTGATGCTGAGATCTTCAGTTCAGAATCTACGCCAAATCACACTAGTAATTCTTCAGATTCTGCCACCAGAAGCTAATAATGAAGCAACTCTCTATTATGGGTTCATGTAGAACATATTCTTATTATTTATGTACAATGTAAAACTTGTAGTAAATAAAACACACTTCAAATAAACAAATGTTCTTTCAATAATTTCTTCTCATCAAAACCAAAGAGAATTAAGCCAGGAACATATCTTGTTCTAACACGGTGAGTAGATTCATGGAGAAGGCAAATGTATCGCACCTAGCAACGACGAAGAGAATACTAAAGTATCTAAAAGGAACTCTCGACTATGACATTTTATTTTCTGCAGCTGATGAAGGAAAAAAAAATGCAAGATGATGGGGTACATTAACTCAAGTTGGTGTAGTGATGTTGAGGATCGAAAATCCACAGCTGGATATGTGTTTATGTTAGGTGGTGCACCAGTTGGTTGGAGTTCGAGAAAGGAGCCAGTAGTGACATTATCATCATGCGAAGCAGAGTACATACACTACAAGAAAAATAGTGTTTTACGACACATAAGTTGCGACGGTTCCATAAAAATTGTCCTCCTTATTAAGTTACGATGGTTTTGGACAACCGTCTTTATTTTTTAAAAAAATTTAAACGTATTACGACGATTTTAAACAACCGCCGTTAAAATTTTTAAAATTTTTAAATATTTTACGACGGTTGTAGATCTAACCACCCTAAAAAGATGTCTAGGACGGTTCAACTAGTGTCGCCCCACAAACAAATTCAAAACATGGACAAATGAAAGGGAATCACCAAAAAAAATTAGTGCCACGACGGTTCTAGAACATTTGTCACCTAAAAATTATAAGAATTCACGCCCTTCAAACAGGAAGCCTACATTCAACCATAAAAACCAATTATAACTCTTGTTCAAAATTGGATACCCATCGATCTTTCTATGGATATAAAATTAGTGACTTGTTCTCTTGATTCAATCCCTCTCTCAATTCATTCTTAGAATCACTGATCAAATCGACAAAGAAATATTGAACATTTTCTGAATCAGTCCAGTGCCTCTCTCGATTGAAGGTTCGTGATTCAATATCTTTTCAATCCGAATCTCTGATTAATTCTAGTCTTAATTCCAAATAGTTATCAACTCCTTTCCCGGTTCAAGCTCTCGATTTGTTGATTGTCAAAATCTATGTGCCTCTCTAATGAAAATTTGGTGGTCGTATGTGTTCATTGAAACAAACCCTCACTCTCAAATATTTCTTTTATTCTCTTACTGTTTTATAAAATTGATTGTTTGGAGTTTAAATAAAATGTATTAGAAACATGTGAAATTATTCTTGTTGGAAATCAATGAAAACTTGAAACTTACAAGTCTACTTGTGTTGTAAATGGATAGTAGAAATTAACAGAATGTTTAATTCATGTGTTACTCGTTTGCATTTTTTGCTTTCTACATGTTTGACAAAATGTTGCTTTTAAGTTTTTGACAAAATTTCTCCTATATTGAAAATTGTAAGTGTTAGTTTATGATGTCTAAGAAAAATATTGATATCTATCACATTTGTGTGGTTGTATAGAATATTCTTAAATATGTTTAAAATTCATATTCCTAGTAATGTACCTCTACAAACCGGTTTTGTAAAGATTGTGACAGGCCAAATATATAAACCATAATTGACATTTTTGTGGTAGCTGATAGTTGATATGTACTTTACGGTTGAAATCACACGGTTTGTGGGATATCCATCTCAACATGTTCATCAGATATCATCAACTATTATTGTTCATGCCATTTGAACCTGCTCCACCTGAAGCATAAACCCACAAAGGTATTATTGTTATTCAATTTCGTGGTCTCCGTTCTAGTTTTTCAATCCTCACTCTAAGTTGTATTATTTTTCCAAATTCTAACTCCAAAATTTTTATTACCATTTAGTGCACTTCCTGCTAGGGGTGTTCACGGTGCGGTTTGGGCGATTTTCACGCAAAAAATCATCCGAACCGCAAGAGAAAAAAAACATGCGATTTAGTTTGGTTCGGTTGACTTTAAGAAAAAAAACCGAACCAAAACAAAACAAACCAATGCGCTTTGGATTGGTTCGGTTGGTTCGGTTTTTCAGAATATTTTTATTGAATCATACATACACCTATAGAGAACAACATAATTTTGTATTTAGTCATTCATACATTATCAAATAGCAACAAAACTCATCATATTTAGACAATAACTTCTCATTCAATATACAAAAATAAGATTAGACAAAAGTGGAATAAAAAATATAAAATAATAGTATAAGAAAATATAAAAAGTATTATAATAAAAAGAAAAAACAGAGGAGAGGAAATATTAGAGAAAATGAAAAAGAAAGATCATAAGATATGTGATATTATAGAAAAAAGGTACGATAAAAACGTAATTGAAAGAGAAAACAATAATATAAAAAAGGAGAAGATGCAGTTGAAAAAGAAAGAACATAAGATAAGAGAGATTAAAGTAGAAGATGTGAGATGTACATAGCAAATATGATGAGAAGAATGTGCGATACTACTTGAAGAGATTTGACAAGATTGAAACTAAAACCATAAGTATGAGTAAGAGAATATTTGTATGATTAAGGCATAATTGGTTTGAGTTTTGGGTTGGATGTGAGATAGGTGAAGTTTGGGTTGTAACATAGTGCGATTTGGTTTGGTTTAGTTCGGTTTGCAAAATACAAACCGCAAACCGAACCGAACTGCACTGTTTTGTTATAAAATGACCCAAATACATCCGAACCAAGTGCAGTTTTTTGCGGTTTCAGTTTGGTTTGGTTTGGTTTGCGATTTTCTATTGGGTTGGTTTAATTTTGAACACCCCTACTTCCTGCAGATGAGTGGTTTATCGAGATAAAATGGAAAATGCAGCCAATGGAAAATGAAGCCAATGTAATCTTAGGTGATTTTGCGAGTCTCTTTTTAATTTATTTTTGTATAATTATGGGCTAGGCTTCCATTATTATGTCATTTTATCAATATACAATGCAATGACACTTTTGTTTACTTCATTTCAAGTGATATTTTATGAGAACCAATACTAGATATAACTTTTTTTTGTTACTACTGAAGTTCTCTTTTGGTGTTGTTTAACATGGCATGTTAAAGTGTATGTGCATATAATCAGGATGTTGATGTGAGTTTGTGGTCCCTTTTTCTATCATTTTTGTAAGTTTGTACTATCAATTTATACTATTTTCAAAGTTATGATTTTGTGGTCCCTTTTTCTATCAAGTTTGTGAAATTATTTTAATTAGGAATTTTACTAAATCAAGTTCTGCTAAGGCTCAGATCCTCTGTAGTTGGTATAGTCAAATACTAATGGTTAGATTTAATATATTGATTGAGATATTAGTAGATATATTAATACTCTCATCCGTTAACTTCAATTGTTAACATTGGATTGAACATCCAATAAGAATATAGACTACATATGGTGTAGTTTCCCATTGCATGTATAAAGTAGATGAGAAGCAGTAAAAATAGGATTTTATTGTAGTGAGTTGCCTACTGAAAAAATATGGACTGTATAAAAATGTTAAGAGGAAACTACTGAAAGATATTGTTAAGCATATGAAAAAGTTCTAACTGCTATAAGGCAATTGCTTAGAAATATCAAAATTACAATCGAGGATAGTAGTACAAAATTTTCATTTGAAAAATGCAATATTCTATGGTAAAATTTTGGGATACAAGGAGTTTAGCGCTGAAATAAGTGTGTTTTAGATAAGGAAGATGATAAGAGAAAGGTTAAATACTTTGAATTTATGATCACATAACAAAGAGTTTAGTGCTAAAAATGTATGTAGTTTCATGTCTTTTAGTGAAGTGTATATGGATCATGGGTAATCATGGTCAAATGCGGCCTAAATTGAGGTGGCATTGCATTTGTGGAGACAGAAAAAACCTGAGGTTGTATCTCAAACTGTAGACGTAAGGCTTTATTTATAACTTGAATGTATGCATGGTGGGGTGGATATTGTGTATGTTTATGGTGATTGTACTTTGAGTTTTGGTGTTTGCTATGCTTCAGGTATTATGAGTAATCATAATCAAGGGCTCATGTGTTTCAACTATGCAGTTTTCCTATTTTGTGTTGATGCACTATTTGGATCTTAAATCCAATCCTAACAACTCTCCTTTATTCTAAGTCCAACAGATGTAAATAAAACACTAAACTTCCAATGAACCCAAATGCTTTATAATTTTGATGATGTTGAAGGGTTTTCTGATGAAAACATTGATTCATCATTGTTGCTGTTGTTTCCTCCTACATTCGTGTTTGTTATGGCCAATTGCTGACCATACACTTTTACGGGTCTCCAAAGCGAAATTATGTCGTTGTTATCATCGAATAAGGAACAAGTTACTCCCAAAACTCATAGGTCTTTCGATCGCCAATTCTCAAAAAATATTTCAAGGAGCTTCAAAATCTTGATGCTACAAAGAGTGACTCTTACAGAAACCGCTGCACGTGAATCATAAATGAATTGAAGTTGTCAAGGAACAGTGGTTGCACTACCAAAACGTTGTTACTTGTGATGTGTTTGCAAATAGATTGAGAGATATGATTGATTCATGTATTCTCTTTGTTGTGACTGTGATTTTGTTGCATATACATACTTCATTTTCTTGTATCTTTCTTTTATTTCTAATTAAATTATATTTTACAACACAGGTTTCAGCTTATATTTACAATTTGCGGCGGTTTAAACCGCCACAATTTACCTTAAAAAACGAGTTGAAAAGTTTCGAATTGTTGTAGTTACAATTTAGGGAGGGTTTAGAACCATTGCAAATATGTACGACGGTTGGCACGACGATTTTCTGAACCATCGTAAAATAGTCTGCGACTCACACTTTTACGATGGTTGACAAACTGTCGCGAAACAAATTTTACGACAGTTTGAACCGTCGTTATATGCCAAAAATACCATCGTAAATCAATTTTTTCTTGTAGTGATAATTGTTTCTCTCTGTGCATGTCAAGCAACATGGATGGTGAATCTGGTCGAAGAGATTACTGCAAAAAGTTATGGAGCAATTACCATGAAGATCGATAACATGTCGGTTATCAATCTGACAAAGAATTCGATAGCACATGGACGAAGCAAGTACATCAAAATGACGTTCTATTATCTTCAAGAGCAAATAACAGATGGGAAGATGAATTTGGAACACTGCAGAACTGAGAATCAAATTGCAGATATCATGACAAAGGGAGTGCATATCGACGTGCAAGGGTTATTATTATTATTGGTAGCAAATAATATTGACTTAACATAAAGTTGACTTCACTCGTAACCACACTTTATTTTATAAGTTAAAGTTTTAAGAATCATTTTCAATTTAATTATTTATTAAATACAATCTAATCTAATTTTAGAATTTTTTTTACTAAAATAACCCATTTTTTAAAAATTATTTCCAAAATAACCCACATTTCAAATAATTTCCCAAAATATCCCACTTCCGAAAAAAGAAGTCATCAGAACATTGGTGCAAACCAATTGGTGATTGCAATTAAATATTAAGAGGATGCACCAATTGGATTGGAGACCGCACCTAGTGTTGCCAGTCTAATTGGCGCATATGTTTAAAGTTACAGTGGTGTCGCCAATTAGCTTGACACCAATGTGTGTTGTGTTACTTTTTTTTTTATAATAATTGAAATTTTGTATAAAAGTAGGAATCATAAATATTAATATTAATATTAGGTTACATTTACACACGGAAACTAAAAATACTAATGCCGTTGACCGATATTACCCAACCAATCACTAGTTCCATATCCCCTAGTTACCCTAACGTGTGGGTCTAACCTACTTTGTTGATTCACCCATGTGTTTGAGGATTTGAAGACCCATGAACATCACCACTACACCCACCAGGTTCCATAAGAAGTTCAGTCAATTCCATGAATTCATGTGTATGCAATGACGCGCTACCACCGTAACTGTGTTCATGATCCATGCTAGAGCAGTTAGGGATGTGTTTGGGTTATTGGTGCGGCCGAGACGATTGAAGGGAGACATTGGTGAGAATGTTTCATTGGGGGAAGATTGATATGGTTGTTCTGGTGTTTGGAAGCCATCTGATTATTGCATGTTTTGGTTTTGTGATGTTCGGACTTCTTGGATGTAGTAGGAGGGACAATTGGTATTAAATGATCGCTGAGTGTTTTGGCTATGGCAACTATGGTAGGATATTATGTTGGGGGCATATCAATATTGAGTGTCTCACAACTACGAAAAACCCATTTAACAACGGTTGGAAGAATCGTACTTTTTGAACTGTAAGTCCGTTTTAGTTTCCGTTCGAAGTGTCAGAGAATGAAGTTTTGAACTTTCTTTTGAACATGATTTGGTAGACATTAAATGATCTGAATTTTGGTGTGTCGTCGTTGCAACTACTAAGGACCTAAATTGAGAAGTTATAAGAGACTCATGAAGTGTTGACCTTCCAGGAAACATTTTGGTGTCCAAATTACTGTTTGGATGAGTGATGAACAATTGGTCGGTTTTAGTATCGTTAATTCTCAACATCAGTTATGGACTCCGTAAGAGTAATACCAGATGTGTGCAGTTGAACCATACTCAGGGATATGGATTTTTAGTTACCTTCCAGGTAAGAGTGAGAGATGAATGTTCCAAAGTTAAACATGTAAATTGGACCGTTTAAGAAACGAGACCCTTGAGAGGAATGGTTTTGAATGATAGGTTTTGTATGGTCTTCAAAGGTGAGTATGTGGATTATTGTATGCAATAGGCAAGTGTTATGGAAATCCTCAAGTATACTAAGGATGATTTAAGTTTGATACGGGTGACTCACTAATGATTGTAAGTTTTGTGACATTACTACGTTGTTAATAATGGAGACCTTGTGTCAATAGAAACCTTGAGTGAATAGAATCCTGTGAAGAGGATTCACATGGAGTATAGTAACCATGGTCAGATTCGTTAAGCTGAATTGGATGAATTGTTTCGAGTTTAGAATGGAATCAGAATTGTATAAGTTATGATTTCAACAGTACAACCCCTGTATCTCTGTCGTTGGAAAGTTTGGACCGATGTTATTATTTTGTGGATGACAAGTAAGTTGTTTTATCCTTGAATGTCTGCAAGTTTTGTTACGTTGGTTGGTGAGAACTCCAATGGATGAGTGTGTTCTCCGCAGACTATCAACTACCTAGTGTTGCTTGGGAATTCGTGGTATCCCCACTGTTGGATTTTGAGAGCATAGTGGAAGGAGACAGATGAAAGAGTTCAGTCGAATTATTAAGAGTCATAAGATAATTATTTGTAAGTGTTGAGGTAAAAATGTTTTGTTCTAAGTGTGTTGTCCTTATGTAAGAAACTAATAAGATGAAGTGTCAGATGTAAATGGTTACAACGTATAACATTAAATCAAGTGGCATTGATAAAGGATTCGTTTGACAACTTTTGAAATGGTTTTAGTAGCTGAAGGATTTTAATAAGAGCTTTTGTTGGAATTTGTGTGTAGATAAGATTTCACCAAGATACCTTATGGAGTTTTGTCGAGTGTTTGTTATCCCCGAATCAAGTTAGAGTGTTATGCCTTGGTGTTGTGACTCAATAGAAGGAATTAGAGTGGTATGCTTCTTCGAAGGAGAGATAAGCCTAAGTGATTCAGTATGAAACAACATGCGAATTGTGGAAATAGTAAGTTAGAAGTTAATCCAATGTTGGAACAAGCGTATGAGTAAGGACATGAAGTTTGATTTATCATGAAACAAGGACTTTGAGCCGCGAAGTCAAATTGGAATTTGAATATGTTAGAATATGTAGCAGCAGTAAGGTTAAATATGGATCTGAGACAGTGTTGTAAACTGTTGTTGTTATGGAGTAGAGGAAATTCGAGGATGAATTTCTATTTAAGGAGGGGAGGATATAATACCCCGTATTTTAATAAAATGTTCTGGAAAATATTAATTGAGATTAATAGGGTTTTAGTGTGCTCTGAGAGTTTTCATTTAAAATAATTAGAGCAACCGACGAACTTAAATTAATTAATTAGTATTATCTGACTCAGAGGTTTTATTAAATAATTGACTCAGAGACATTTTCGGATACTCTCAATTTGGACTCATTAGTTAGTTTTACTAAATCATGATAGTATATCAGTATTATTTTCTTTTCTTTCCTCATTTTTTTCATGAAGCATAGAAACAAGGGTTTGGAAAAGAGAGAAAGAGCAAGAGAAGAGAAATGAAGGAAAAAAAGAAGAAAACCCATGGAAGCTCAAGAGCAAGATCATCATTCTTCTTCATCAATCTCCATCTTCATCAAAATCCTCTTCATGGTTAGAGGTGGATTCTAGTTAGATACTTTTATTTCTAGAGTTTATAGATTTTTGAGGTTAGGGCACTAATGCTAGAAATAATAGAATCAAGATTTTGAACAGTTAAAGTGTCGATTAAATGCTTGTGAATGATCATGTTATGTGTGGAAATAATGAACAATAAGTATGGTGAGGTTACTAGGTCTTTTGGGTGAGAAAACATGGTTTCTATGATGAAAAACGCAGGTTTTTAGGCTTCTGACTGTCGGTTAACCGGTTAACCATATGCGTTAACCGGTTAACGCTGTAGGTTTTGGAAAATATTAATTCTTCAAAAATTCATAACTTTTTACTCGGGTATCCGATTGAGGCAAACTTTATATCGTTGGAAATATATGAAAATGTACTATTCAATGGTAGAGGAAAATAATTATTTATTTTATGCCGATTAAAAACCGATTTTGTAAGTGTAATCCGGGAAACATAAAACATGCAATTAAAGTATTGTGAGGAAACCTTGCCATAAACCAATAGTGTGGCCTAGTGATGTAACTGTAAATTGTTAGATGATATGACTTGTGAGAGGCTTAGGATTACCCTAGGTTGTTTCGAAACCGTTGACGCGTATTACACGGTGTCCTTCGAAAAGTCTTGAGTAAGTCTTGTGGTGGGTATTACACTGAGTCTCACGGGAAGCATCTGTAAAGGCTTGAGGTACCGTTGGTGAGGCGTGAGTAGTGACTTGAGTTGTGTAATACGTTAGGTCCTCCATAAGGTCTTTAGTAAGTTTTGAGGTGGGTTATTCTTAGTCCCACGGGAAGCATCCGTAAAGACTTGAGGAATGTATTACGCTGAGACCTCCGTGAAGTCTTGAGGTGTGTTATCCTTAGTCCCACGAGAAGCACACGTAAAGACTTGAGGTGTGTATGTTACTAGATCCCCCGTAAGGTCTTGAGTAAGTCTTGAGATGGGTTATTCTGAGTCCCACGAGAAGCATCCGTAAAGGCTTGAGGTGAGTACTACAATGGTTTACGCGGGAAGTCTTGAGGTGGGTTATTCTGAGTCCCACGGGAAGCCTCCGTAAAGACTTAAAGTGAGTATCGCATCGAGTCCTCTGTAAAGTCTTGTGTAAGTCTTGAGGTGGATGGATCTTGGTCCCACGGGAAGCGTCAGTAAAAGCTTGAGGTAGATGCCATACTCGTGTAGCGTCGAGAGAATGTTATATGGATCTTTGTTCCATCTTGATTTGGTTTCTTGTGAGGTAGTGACCAAAGACTCGAGTTATGTTTAGATTGAACCTTTAGAGCCGAGAGAACTCTAAGATAGGGAACCCACTGAGATGTTGTTATCTCACCCCACTATTATTGTTGTTTTTCAGGTTTCTTTTGCAGGTTGATTTACAAGTGGAGTTATGCTCGGGATGTTTCAAGTGAAACATAGATTTAGATTTCCGTTGTGTATTTTTGGTATTTTTGTACAATAATGGATTGTATTTCATCTTAGTATTTTTATTTTAGTATGATTTCCATGTCTTGTATCATTGTTGTATAGAATTTTATAATTGGTCAAGAATGTGAATTATGCTATTAGACACTTATGATAATGTAAATACCAAAATAACACTTGTATGATATTATTCTAGATATATATTATATGAGGCGTTATAAGGGTAAACAACATTTAACTCAATAAAGTATGCATTTTTTGTTAGAATTAGAAATCAATCTATCTAATTTATGTTCGAATATTACTACCCTTAGTATTCATTTTATCAATAACTTGCTTACAAAAAAAAATATGCATTCTTTATTTTTTATTTTATTTGAGCATGTGCGTATAAAATTATTTTCTTAATTTCAAAATTGAATTTTTTGTATAGAACCGTGAACACAATCGAAAAGAAATAAAAATAACTTTTAATGTAAGATATCTTGAATGCATATCTGATTGGTTTTGTGGCTTCTCATTAGTAGTTTAGTTTGATATGTATGGGAAAGAAAAAAGAAAAGTTGTGAAAGTTTGTGGTGATGGTGGTTAACAGCTATGAAAGTTTATGGTTAAAAGAAGCATCAATATATTATTGTTGTAGGAACAAAAGAGATATAGAAGTCAGAAAGATAGCATCTACTATCTCTCATTCAAAATAGTATTGTATGATTTTTCAACACACATACAGAACCTTAAAGAAATTAATAATTAATGCTTGATCTTACAAAAAAAAAGAATTGATTTTAATTGATTGACTTCATGAAGATAAAGAGACATATATGTTTATGACCCATCAATTGATCTCATGGTGATCGAGCCTACAAGAGTAACAAACCTATAAAAAAGTGTAAATTCTTTCCATTCGATTTATATCTAAAGTGACATTGCAACTCTAACTAGTCCAATACTAGAGTAATATATCTTAGGTGAAGTCGGTTTTGGAGTTTGTGTTTTTTTTTGGGATATTTTCTCACTTTTTCTTTGTTGTAATTTTGTGTTAAGCATCCTTAATGTTTATAAATTGAAAAAAACTAGTGTACTCAGCGTTTAAAATATATAACTAGTAAAATATTTGGACTCTCGCACATGTAGATTAATTTTGATATTGTAAAAATAATATATCGAGATATATCTGGAAAAAAAACTCATTCTAAATGGTAATGAAAAATTATAATATACAATTTTTTCAATAATAAAATTACAATATGATTATACAAAATATAATTTAATTTTGACAAAGGATATCAATGATCCAAAATAAGAAATAAATAAATAAAAATATAATATCTTTTTGAACCCATTTTTATTATTATGTTCTAAAAGTTAAAATTTCAAATATCAATCTTTAAAATAAACTCAATAATTTAACATGTAAAATGGAAAAATAGTTGTATTAAATAACAATTAATAAGGCGTTATTCTAAGAAGTGAACAAAAGTAATCACTGTGTATGTGTCTATGCAAAGAATGGAAACAAATATCAAGAAAATATTTGAAATTAGTATTTCAAATATTTATATATCACATATGTGATAATTAAATTATTTTTATTTAATTCTTCAGTGCAAATATCTTTATTTTCGTGTCATATCTTTATTTATGCATTACATATTTTATTGATTGAGATAAATATCGCATATTATCAAAAAATATCATCTTGACAAATTATTAAGTAATTGACAAATTATCAAGTATTTCCTTGATAATTCGTTAGGTACTAATTTCATATGTGATAATTAATGATTTCCACAAAATTACTAATTTATTTGAATATATAGTGATAGTAATTTATACATTTATCAAAAATCAACCACATCTTAATGAATTATCGTAGACCTTCGTGTGTACTTAAATTTAAATCACTCATTCAACATAAGACTACAACAAGACTAAAATGATAACAAATATGCTTTGGATTTCCACTTCGTTTCTCATGGACACTACTGTTTCTACATAAAACCATACAAAAGGTTCTGCAATTTGCTCCACCTCCCACCATCAAATATATGTATAATTAATGACAAAACACATAACATTTTTTTGAACCAGCTAAAGGAGGATTTCATTAATATAACAGAGGCATAAGAAATACCAAAATAGTACAAGGGACCTATACAATTGCTTAAAATAAATTGCCAAAACAACAGAAAAACAGACAAACCAGCACCACCCTTACCATCAATCACTTGGCCCCTATTTCACACACTGAGAACAGAAGAATGCTAGGAAGAACAAACCAATATTATTATAACATGATATTTGTCTTCATTATTACCAGGAAGCCTTTTTTTCATAGTTTACTTTGTCCCAACTATGATAGAAACCATCAGATCTTACATCCCAATAAATTGCAATATTATTTACGTCATATATGTGATCTCGTGCCAGGAAAGTGCCCTTCCTATTACCCCATACCGCATGACATATAGCATCTCCATTCCTGTCCACAGAAATTTCATGTGTTGACCCAGGTTGTCCTTCAAATGTTCCCAGTGGTCCTGCACATTCATAATGCACAGGAGATGACACTGTAGTGTGGATGTAAACAACACTTATTGTATTTAATACTACTGGGTTGTTTTGAAACTTGATATCAGTGGAAGAAACACAAGAAAAAAATATAAGAGCAAAGAAAAGTGCAAAATATCGTGAGGATAACATTTTTACTAAAGATATACAGCAATGAATGTACACTAATCTTATATAAATAAAATAAAAGTAGTTTATAGTAATTCTTTTTTTTTATTTATTTTTATTAAGATCTAATAATTATCCCTCGATTTTCTCCCTATAATTAATATTGTATTTTGTTTTAAAAATAGAATCACATATTCTTAAATGATTGATAGTATAAGTTTTCATTTTTAAAAAAATTTATTAGATTTAATCTAGAAGTATTAAGGTATTTCCTATTATAGTCAATATTCTGATTTTTTTTTCTTTCTATATTTTGATTTAATTTACACAAACGCAAACGTGTATATATATATATATATATATATATATATATATATATATATATATATATATAATCAAGTGAGAATACTAGTGTGAGAAATGAATATTATTTTTAATCTTTATTTTTTATTTAAAAATTACTAACAATTTTCACTAATAAATAAATTTCTGAATTGTATTTATTATTTCAACTTTTTTGTAGAAGATTATTTTTTTTAATATTTATCAAAACTTTCTTTTTTTACATTTTCCTTTACAATTTATAATCCATTACGTAAAAGCATCAGAACCCATACAAAATAGTTGTTTATATATCATTAAATTATTGTTTTTTCACTTATACCTAACATTTTATTATCATTATTTTTACACGGGTATAGATATTTTTTTAATTATATATTATAATTATACGTATGGCTATCTGCAAAAACCTTTATTTCATATATTTCTCAATTTCCTCTTAAGAATATACTTTAAATTTCTTTTCATTATACGGTGTTTATCTTCAATTTAATATTGTCCAAACATTGATTTTTATTTCCTTTTTTTCATCGATGACTATTTTTATAAATGTCCCTTCTATATTTAATTTCATTTCTATAATTTCACTTATTTTATTATTTATTTATTTTTTCTTATATCAAATTTTCTTTTTTCTATATTTTCAATTCTATTACTATCTATTATTATTATTTTAAAGTTTTTTTTTAATTTCATTCTATATTATTACGGTGTTTATTAATTTTTTTTTCTAATTAATATTTTTTTGTTATAGGAATAATTTCTTAATTATACATAATTTTTTTTTTATATTTTCATTTTTATTTTAGATTTCATACGTAAAACATTCAAATATTCCGGCTCGTACGAACGTACGGGTCAGTTTCTAGTCTTATATAAACAAAATAAAAGTAGTTTATACTAATTTTTATTTAATTATTATAAACTAATAATTATCCCTTGATTTTCTCCTTATAATTAATATTGTATTTTGTTTTAAAAATAGAATCACATATTCTTAAATGATTGATATTATATGTTTTCATTTTTCAAAAAATTTATTAGATTTAATCTAGAAGTATTAAGGAATTTCCTTTTATAGTCAATATTTTGATTTTTTTTTCTTTCTATATTTTGATTTAATTTACACAAACGCAAACGTGTATATATATATATATATATATATATATATATATATATATATATATATATATATATATATATATATATATATATATATATATATATATATATATATATATATATATATATATATATATATATATATATATATATATATATATATATATATATATATATATATATATATATATATATCAAGTGAGAATACTAGTGTGAGAAATGTGAATATTATTTTTTATCTTTATTTTTTATTTAAAAATTACTAACAATCTTCACTTATAAGTAAATTTCTGAATTGTATTTATTATTTTAACTTTTTTTGTAGAAGATTTTTTTTTAATATTTATCAAAACTTTTTTTATATTTTCCATTACAATTTATATTTCATTACGTAAAACCATCAGACAGACCCGTGCGAAATAGTTGTTTATATACCATGAAATTATTGTTTTTTCACGCGTATCCGATATTTTATTATTATTATTTTTACACGGGTACCAGATATTTTTCTAATTATATATTCTAATTATACGTTTGGCTATCTGCAAAAAGGTTTATTTCATACACCACTATTAACTTTTGTCTCATTTTCCTCTTAAGAATACATTTTAAATTTCTTTTTATTATATGGTGTTTATGTTCAATTTAATATTGTCCAAACATTGAATTTTATTTTCCTTTTTTCCATCGATGACTATTTTTATAAATGTCCCTTCTATATTTAATTTCATTCCTATAATTTCACTTATTTTATTATTTATTTATTTTTTCTTAAATCAATTTTTCTTTTTTCCATATTTTCAATTCTATTACAATCTATTATTTTATTATTTTAAAAAAAAAATTTTAATTTCATTTCATATTATTACAGTTGTTTATTAATTTTTTTTCTAATTAACATTTTTTTGCTATAGGAATAATTTCTTAATTATACATAATTTTTTTTGTTACATTTTTATTTTTATTTTAGATTTTATATAGTAAAACATTTAAACATTTTGGCTCGTACGAACGCACGAGTCAGTTACTAGTCTTATAGAAACAAAATAAAAGTAGTTTATACTAATTCTTTTTTTTATTATAAACTAATAATTATCCCTCGATTTTCTCCCTATAATTAATATTGTATTTTGTTTTAAAAAATAGAATCACATATTCTTAAATGATTGATATTATATGTTTTCATTTTTCAAAAAATTTATTAGATTTAATCTAGAAGTATTAAGGAATTTCCTTTTATAGTCAATATTTTGATTTTTTTTCTTTCTATATTTTGATTTAATTTTCACAAACGCAAACGTAGGTATATATATATATATATATATATATATATATATATATATATATATATATATATATATATATATATATATATATATATATATATATATATATATATATATATATATATATATATATATATATATATATATATGTTTTTTCTTCAGCATTTGGGATAAGGGACTTGTGTATCTTGCCAGCTTCGGCAGGAAATCTCGGATATAATTAATTATACCCAGAAATTGTTGGATTTGCTTAATCGTGAGATTTTCATCAGGAAAGTTTAATAGTTCCTGGGCAATATGAGGTTGGGGTTGATATTTTCCTTGGGAAAAATGCATCCCTAGGAAATCAATCTCTGTTTGCCCCACTTGACTTTTCTTTTCAGAGAGCATCATTCCATGATGTTGGGCTATTTGAAGGAATCGGCCCAATAATTGTTTATGGGCCTTTTCATCTTTTGAGAATAATAGCACATCATCAATATAGATCAGGATACTATTGAGAATGGGTTCAAAAATTCTAGTCATGGCTTTTTGAAAGAGAGATGGGGCCACCTTAAGTCCAAATGGTAACACCGTCCATTGGTACTGGGCATTAGGAATGCAGAATGCTGTTTTGTGACGATCCTCAGGGTCAATGCCTAGTTGCCAAAAACCTGACTTGAGATCGAACTTAGAATAGATCTGGGCATCTTTGATGAAAACATTCAATGACGAGGCCTTTGGAATGGGGAATTTATCATCTTTGAGAAAATGATTTAGAGGTTTGTAATCGATTACTAGCCTCTTCTTTCCTCTCAACTTTTCAGATCTCTTTTCCACATAAAATGCTTGGCAAGCCCATTCTGATTTAGTAGGTTCTATCAGACCTTGCTTGAGAAGCTGGTTGCATTCTTCCCTGGCTAATGTGTAATCTGATGGACTCATTCCTGGATGAGTGGCCTTGGTTGGATTAACATCTTCATTAAGCTTGAAAGGAAGTTGAACGAAGAAGTCTTTATTCTTCCATAGAGGTTTTGGGTGACTGAAATCTTCATGGTTGTCAGCACATAATTTGAGCAAGTTGGACTTTATTTCTTCATAGCCAGCAGGGATTTTGGAAAGTGAGTATAGTTTCAATATCCCATAATAAGCTTTGAATTCTCTTTTGTATTTAATTCCCGTGGGGAGAATTTGAAGTCTACTTGCTGCTGAATAGACATCCATTCCTACTACAATATCTTTGTTTGGAAGATTACTGCCAATGACTCTGGTCCAGACTATGCAGTCTGGGAAGAATTTAATTCCTATTTTGTCTTTGGTCATTAAATCTGTTTTGAAAACTTTTCCATCTGCTGCTACAAAGTATGCAGCATGCGTCACCCATGATTCTGCAGGGAGAATGTTGGGATTCATCATTGTGATCTGGGCTCCAGTGTCCATGTAAGCTATGACCTTTTTCGGACGGGAAAACTTTGTTGCGAGGATATGGGCTTCAACACAAGGAAGTGGTGTAGTAGGAAGATAGCTGCTTATCTCTTTGAAGGAGTAAACAGGGAGATATGTGTCATCGTCATTTTCTGAAAACGAGGCTTCATCAGAGGAAGAGCCTTGAAGGGCAAAAATTGTTTCTTCATCAGCAGAGCTTTGTTCAGAATATAAAGATTCTAAGTCTCCTTCTAGAGGCTGAAGTGAATTAATCAATTTTGCAGCTTTATGAGTGTTATTAGGACATTCTTTAGAGAAGTGCCCCTTTTTTCCACAAATAAAGCATCTTTGATTTCTTCCTTTTCCTCGGAAAGGTTTTTTCCTAAAGAACTTCATATTCTTTCTTTTCTTTCCCTTGAATATCCTAGGAGATTTGGGGTATTTTTTGTGATGATGTTTCTTTGTTGTTGCACAACTACATCTTTTGTCTTTACACTTAATCTCCAGGTAGGGCTTCTTACATGCTTGGGTGAATTTGGACTTTTGTTCTATAACTTCGGAGAATTGATGGTGGAAACTGCAGAGCTTTTCAAGTGCTTCTAGTGTCACCTGGTGGATTTGGCCAAGACTCATCGTTTTAATATCTCTTTGAGTTGTGGCTAACATCCTGTGAATTTCTGGTTGGAGTTCTTGTGGTAGAGAGGACACATATGTATTCTTTAGACTGGGGTCATTGTATCCATTAAGGACATAATACCTTTGTGCCATCCTATGATAGTGTTTGTCAAGATCCTTTGTTTTGAGAGAGCAGCACTTCATCTCAAAGAATTCTTGTCTGTTTTTCCTATCAAATATCTCCATGTCACCAATGAATTCACGGTGAAGCACACCAAGAACATTAGTCGTAGTTTCTAAACGATGCAGCTCATCTTGTTTGAAATCTCCAAGATTATGATACCATTCTTTCATCGTGTCGGTCATTCTACAGCAAAATTCTTCAATGATTTTATAGTTATCTGCACTTGTCTTCATCATTTGGGTGTCAAGCCAAGCTCCAAATTCCAGTAGTCTCTTTCTCCATCGGCTAGGTGGTATGTCATCAAAAGTGAACCAGGGACCGCCATTTGGTCTAGTCCGTTCAGGGACTAGAGTTTCTTCAGGGGATTCCTCTTCAAAAAAGGATTCTTCCTCTTTTATATTTGTCATGAAGAGTCTTGGGATATGATGGTCTTCAGATTCTGGTATAGATGAAAAGGATCTCGGTGTTTTATCAGAGGACGTTTCTTGATCAGAGTTGTTGTCACCATCTGAAGAAGATTCGTCTTCCTTTTGTGTTGAAGATTCAGAGTGATTATTTTGGGAAGATTCATAATTTCTAGTAATTGCCAAGGCTTGGAAACCTTGATCAGGAAATTTTTCTTCCTTTTGGATTTTTGGAGGAGGTGTTTCAGGGATATCTTGGGATTCTGATGATGAGGTATTCAAACAAACAGCTTTCTCTTTTTTCTTGGAGGTTGAGGTAGTGGTAGTTTTGGTGGATTTTGGTCTGTAAGTTGTAGGTATGTATTTGACCAGTTTGGTGGTGATGAAACATAGGAAGGGTAGAAAGGAGAAGGCCTTTCTGGTAGTTTGAAATATGTAGGAAAAGTAGGAGGGTCTAAGAAAGAGTTTTCAACAGGCTTGGTGTTTCTTTCATGAGAGGCCCTTAAGAAATCATCTATCTCTTTTACTTGGCCTTGTAGACTTCTGATCTCTCTTTCCTTTTGGTCAAAAGTTTGGCCAAAATTCCTCTCTTCTAACATCTTTCGCAAATCACGATCTAGTTGGGATACTTGGGCTTTCAAGCTCCTGTAGTGTTTCTGCATTTTTTGGGATAAAACCTTGAGGTACTCATCTGTTTCATCTATTTTCCCAGCAATCTTGTCTACCTTTTTGTCAAGGTTTTGGAGAATCTCATTTTGAGAAACCATGTTCTCAGATTGCCAGTTTAGAACTTCTTCAGCTTGAGTTAAAGGTTTAAGCTTCCCATCTGGCTGAACTTCACTTGGATGAATGAAAGGCTTGGATGTTCGGCCTGTGATTGGATCCATCTTTCTTTCCAAAGCAGGAAATTGTTGATCGTACTCTGAATTTGTGGATGAGTACATAAAACAAGGAATTGGTTGGGCTACATCTGGAGGATGTAGTGGTTTACAGTGGTCTGTCGGTGACCATGTAATAAGAGTCGGATCATCAGGTGGTAGCAATCCTTCTTTCCGAAGAATCTTAAGTCCTTCTTCATAGATGTTGAGGGGTTTCTTTTTTCCATGGATTCCTACCCATGGACCATTGTCTGGATCAGATCTCCTTTGTGGAGGTGGAGGAGGTTTGCACTTTCCTTTTTTCTTTGTTTTGGGAAAAATGATATCTCGGTCGATATCATTGTCGTGCATCCAGCAGTCACAATCTGGGTCACATCTTGTTGGATCAACATCCCAGAGGAAGTGGCCATCTATTTTGTCAGTGTAGATAGGTTTTCCCTCTGCCGTAACAGCATGGACAGGACACCAGTCTTCTTTGAGAACTGGTTGGATCATCATTGTATGGAAGATTGGAGATATTGAGCTCGACCCTTCGTCTGGCTTCTTGAAAATCGTTTTGACGGTCTTGTCAACGGATCTTCTAAAAGTAGCCTCTTGGGATTGGATAGGTCGTCTGTCAACATGGAGTCTCTCGTAGTTGGTTATCCATTCAAGGGGAATTAGTTGAGTCAATTCTTCCCTTGTGATTCTTCTGGGAATTTGGACTATCGAGGGTATGTCTTCTTCTCTATTGGTAACAACCAATAGGGAATCAGAAGAGCATCCTGAGATCGGAAGATCTATTGAGTGATTTTGTAAGCGGTATATTATTTGGTGGTGAAGGGTAGCTGACATAGCTTCTGGAACTTGGTCAGTTCCGGTGATCTGGACTTGTACTTTCAGTCTTGTAGATAAAGTATTATCATTAAGACTTACGTTATAGTTTGGAAAAATGGTGAGGACAACACTTCCTGCATGAAGTGTAGTTAGAACAGTCCCTATCACAGCATTTTCATAGTGGAGGTAGCTGGAGTCCAGTAGAGCTATTTTGCAAAAGACGGGTTGGTTCTTTCTTCCATGAAGGGAAA
This sequence comes from Lathyrus aphaca, assembly GCA_963966055.1. Lineage (NCBI taxonomy): Eukaryota > Viridiplantae > Streptophyta > Magnoliopsida > Fabales > Fabaceae > Lathyrus > Lathyrus aphaca. The sequence goes on from OZ014519.1 coordinate 567,457,193, forward strand.
GGATGAGCCTGACAACCCCAAAGTGTAAGGCTGTGTATCCTTCAGTCTTCCAGTGGTTTATGAGATATTGAGGAATCTCCAGATCTACATACTGCTCCTGGTTTGTAGCTCTTAGGCTACATTGGTCTAGTCTAGATGACTGGATGTATTCTTTCATTTGAGGGCGGTTTGTAGAGATGAGATTTCGGATAGATCTGGTAACACTTCGTTGTCTCTTGAAGATGTTGTACGGACTTAATAAAGGAGGTATTGTTTCAGCAATTTGAGCATCTTCTGGAACATGAGAGTACTCAATAAGGTTCTCTATTTTATGGGAGTTAGTCTTTTTACAGAGTTTAGGAAGCGATAAAGAAGAAGTGGTAGTGATAGGTTGAGTGTTTGGTTCAGGTGTTTCCATATTTAGGTGGTTTTCTCCCTTACTCACTCTCTTTATTATATTCATACCATATGCACCCCTTCTTTCTGTACAGGCTCTGATACCACACTGTCCGGGAGCCTTACATACCATGAAACCAGCATTAACTGTATCGTCATCAAATAGCCAAACATAGGCATAACACAGACCAACAATTAAAACTGAAATTTCATGATAGCAAGGACCGTAGTATGGATCAATGGTCAGATGTTTTCTGATACACAAGATCCTCATTTAGAGGCAGGTGTAGAGCATACTTGCATCTTTGAGGGGATTTATGATATGAACATAATAACTAAAGCTTTGAGAGAGAAAGAAAAGATTTTTAGAACATGTTTGTTCTTAAGCACACAAGAGAGTTTATTTGTGATTGCTTGATGAACATATGTTACAAGGACCCTCCTTTTATAGCCAAGGAGGTACAAATAAGACAAAAGCAACACTATTTACAAGCATGGCATTCTTTATACTATATAAATGCCTTTTTCAAACCACCCGACACACTTATCCATTATGGATTACATTATTGTAGTCTTATTACACAAAAGGACGAAATATTACTATTCACAAACATGCTTATGGTCTTTGAAGGACACTTGTCCATTTAGTCTTTGCAAATGGGTTCATGAGAGGGGGACATGTTCTGATCGGATAAATTTTCATCAGAAAAGCAATCTTTATACTGAGATGACTCATGCTGCCAGGTGTCATCCATCATGTAAGCGTGATCTGCTAATTTTGTATTAGCGTCTGCCACTTGTCCTTCTGAGAATTCAGCTTCCATCGGAGAATCTGGTTTCTGTTGTGTGGCTTGAGTCGAGCTTTCTCCTACTTCTGGTCTACTGAACTTTTCATGACTGATGCAGGTTGAACTATCATCAAGGTTCTTTGGATCATACAAATTAATGAAATTAACATACTCCAATAATTCCCTTGTGATTTTTAGGCTGGGAGGATATTCATTAATAGTTTCCCAAAGATGAACATAACTCTTACAATCAAGCAGCTTGGTTACAGGATCTGTCATATAAGGCATATATATATATATATATATATATATATATATATATATATATATATATATATATATATATATATATATATATATATATATATATATATAATCAAGTGAGAATACTAGTGTGAGAAATGTGAATAATTAATATTGAATATTAAATTTCACTTCATTCAAATTAATGGACCAGATTGATTTCTTTTTCTATAGGCATATTTATTTATGATATAAAAAATCTTCAACAAAATTAATTCACATTTAAAATAATTTTTATTTTAAGAAATAAAATATTTAATTTTTAACTTTTAAAAATAATGAAAATTTAATATTGAAATAATTTTATTATGAGGTGGTGATTTCCCCAAATAGGAACAAATTTGGGAAACGTTTCGGGTTTGCGAGATTCTTTAAAGTGGAGGACATTTGAATGCTTGGAGTTAGGCTGGATAATGTGGTTATCGATGGTAGGAAGATTCATGCTAACTCATCAAGATTTGAGAGGAGTACGGGTAAGGTTAAATCTACGATCTTTAGGCCTCAAGCGGCCACCGCAAGAGTGCATTTGGGAGCGGGTAGAAAATTGGATTCCCAGTTGTAACACCCAAAATTTGCCCTCTTACTTTTAAGCATCATATCGCATCATGATCATCATATTCATATTATTTTCATACTTTTGCGTGGCATCATTAGCATAGAAAAATGAAGCATAACATTCATTATGGAAGCATAGCATAGGCTGACAGTGATTTCAGCGCGGTAGTCTGAGGCAAACGGACGCTTGACCTAATCTGGTACAAACTGTCAGGAAATTAGTTCAGCTGTTGAGTTTTCATGTTTCAGGGGTTATTTCTCAAACAGTGCGAATTCGGCGTTGAATTGTGTTGTGTGCGAAAGTAATTCATTTATCAGGCAATGCGTTTTCAAAGCACAAAGTTGGGTTGGGTGACAGTTGTTTTCTGTGCAAAGTTTGGTTCGTTCATCAGTTATCAGACAGTGTGTTGCGGCTTGAATCTTCAGTGCTTATCAGTTCATCAACGATTCATCTGAGGATTTATTTTCCTCAATATGGATTCGGTTTATCAGGGAAAATAATCAGACAAATTTCAGATGTTAGTTGTGGCTTGATTTACAATTATTCAGTTGTTCAGTGGTTCTTTGGTTGGCTGTGTTCATTTTATCAGAGGCTTGTGGAAAATCGAGATTTGTTGTGGGCTTGAAAACCAAATTCTATCCACTATCCATTTTTTTTTCGATTTAACCATTTTTATTTCAACTTTCAACCTTTCAAACCATCCATTTTTCATTATACCCGTTACATCCAAATAATTTTCGATTATTTCATCCATTTCATTTTTTGCCCATATCCTATTATTACAAAAAAGAATCGTTCCAAGAAAAATAATAATAAACTTTCACATTCTTCATTTGTTTTTCTAGTTCATTTTTTCTCAAGCCCATAAAATTTCTTTTTTGCATCCATTATCAAAAAATTAGATATATATAAATAAGGCCCATTTTCTATGAGGCCCATTTCCCATTTTTCTATTCTTTACATTTTTTTAAATAAAAAAAAAGGAAAAAAAAAGCAACAAGTATTAGCTGCCCAAGCTGTGTGCCTCACACCTCTCCCAATTTTCCAACATGCCACGCCAAGCTTGGCCCCACCTTGCATTCCATCAGCTGACTTGCCAAACTTCAAGCTTCACATCACCAAGCTCACAACAGTCATCTGTACGCATTGCCCACAGCTACTTCAAAAAAAAACCGTACGCCAGCTACAAACCGAAACAAGCAACAAGGCCTAACAACCTTTACCAAATATCTCACCAAGCCCAGTCGAGTACAAGCCGAAACAGTATCACATTTACAAGCTACGGCACACGCAAGTCACGTTTTCACACTATCTTGTTAAAACACCTGCATAACCATCAAAACACAAAAAAAAAATACATTCAAAACGCAGTGGATTGATGAATAAAGGGCATCCAGAAACTAACAGAAGGAAAAATCTTAACAAAGAAATTTGAAGAAAATTGAAAGTAAAAGCTAACAGAACGGAGAAAAAGTTTGTTACGAGTGAAACCACATTCTTCATGACAAAAGAGAAAAAACTCCAATATGATAAAAAAGAAATGAGGATCATAACAGAAACAAAAAAATAACAGAAATAAGAGAACCATTATTTTCATCACAAAAAATTCATATCCAGGATTTCCATAACCGTTTTTCATCCTCACACCATAACAGAATAACAGAACCGAAAATCTCTCACTCTAACAGAATCACATAACAGAATTTTCTGAGTCTCACCAATCACTCTCTCATCAATTCTCCTAAATCTCCAACAGAATTCTTCAAGAAAACTCACCAATTCTCTGAATCTTCAATGAACTCTCTTCAATCTTCATCACCAATCACGCATAACTGATTCAGTCTGCAAACATTCTGCATAATTCTCATCAAGAATCTGTGTTATTCTTCATCGATTCTTTTTCGCAAGATTGGACTTGGATTTTCTTCAGCCTCTGCAATCGTTTCAGCATCTGCAATTGATCGACATCTCCGCAGTATCATCATCCACCCTGCAAATAGATTCAACACAGAGAAGCAAGCCAAATTTGCAAAGGGAGTAGTAGAAGCCGAATTCGCAAAAAGTTGAGGAGGAAGCATTATCGAATCAAGGCTAGTTTACGCATTGTTCGTCACCTCATCGCATTACAGGTATGTTTTCGACTCTGCTACTTGATATGACTGATGGCTGTGTGCTGGATTGTTTGTGTCTGGATGTGGTTTCGATTGCTATTCTTATGCATTTGGTCGCGTGAGTCTGAGATTGTAAGGAGAAGTTTAGTTTAGGTTAGGGTGGTATATTGTGAGATGCGGTTCGGCGGAAGGGATCGGTAAAGATGGAGCTAGCCAATCGAGAGTGAGGGAAGAAGGAGGTGGAAGCTGTGAGAGGTTTCGAGCGTGGTTTAGGATTCGGACAGTTTAGCGAGATGAGCTTAGGTCAAGTGGTGGTGACGGCGACGATGAGAGGTAATGGCGGAGGCATGTGTTTAGGTTAGTGTTAGGGTTTATCGGTTGAGGTTATCGGCGAGAGAGAAGAAGAGGTTTCGGTGAGAGGTTGACGGAGGAGCGAAGAGTGTGTGTAGGAAGAAGAGGACGGAAACAGGAACGGTGGCGGCGGAGGGATTGGTTGAGAGAAGGTGACGAAGGAGGCGGCTAGGGTGGCGGAGAGTTGTGAGAAGGTGAGGTGTTATGTTGTGTTGATGTTTATCGGAGAAGAAGGAGGAGCTCCGGCGATGAGAGAAGGTGATGAGCCTGGCTGCGGCGGCGGCTGTTCTTTAGGGTTAGGAGAGGGGAAGTGTGAGAGAGAGAGAAGAAGCTTGTATGTTTGCTGCCTTTACTGATTTGTCATATAATGTTTAATCAATTAGAATTTGTTTAGAATAGATTGTTAGGAAATAGGAACAGATTAGTCAGTATAATTAATATAATGTTTAGAATAATATGTTTAGTTTAATCATTGTTTGGGAATATAATATAATTAATTAGTATAATGTTTAGAAATAGTGTTTAGGAAGATTAATAGTGTTTAGAAAATATAAAATGTTAATTAGTTAATAGATTGTTTAGAAACTATAAAATGTTAATTAGAATAATCTGTTAGGGAATATAAAAACTTAATTAGTATAATAATGGTTTAGAAAATAGAAAGAGTTTAATTAGGATAATGGTTAGAATAATTTGTTTAAGAAAATAGAAAAGATTAATTAGGATAGTAATTGTTTAAGAAAAGATTAATTAGGAAATATAATTGTTAGGAAAATTGTTTAGAAAATAGAATCGATTAGTTAGCATAATTGTTAGAATAATTTGTTTAAAAAATAGAATAGATTAGTTAGCATAATTGTTAGATAATTGTTTAGAAAATATAATGGAATTTAGTATATAATGTTTAGAAATTTGTTTAGGAGATATAATAGAGTTTAGTTAGTATATTTGTTTAGAATAATCTGTTTAGTTAATAGTTTTAGGATTAATTAAGAGAATAATTGATTAGAATTTGTTTAGGAGTATAATTGGTTAGAATTTGTTTAGGATTAATTAGTATAATTGTTTAGAAAATATAATATGTTTAGTTCAATCATTGTTTAGAAAATATAATGGAATTTAGTATATAATTGTTTAGAAAAAAACTGTTTAGAAAGCAGAAAGGATTAATTAGTTGATATTTGTTTAGATTTTTGTTTAGTATAATGATTTAGAAAATAGAAATAATTGATTAGAATATTGTTTAGGTTTAATTAGGTAATAATTGTTTAGAATATATTGTAAAATGTTAATTAGTTTAATGGATTGTTAGGAAATAGAAATAGATTAATTAGTTGAATAATGTGTAGATAATTTGTTAGGGAATAGAAATAGATTAATTAGGATATTAATGTTTAGTAATTAGTATAATTTTTGTTTAGAAATATGGAAAGATAGAGTCACATAGCATTATGTTCATGAATATAAAAAGATAAAAAAAACTGATTCAGCTTTTGATTAATGGTGGTTTCGGACGGGCCTTGGCCCGAACTCGCTAGTGACACCCCTCCCTGCCTGGCCCAAACGAACTCAGTCTAAAATCCTTGCCAATCGCACCCCCATCTCATTTCCTTCAACTTCTTTTTCTTCATTTTAATTTCTCTTTATTCAGTTTCATTTTAATTCAAATAAAATAGTTTTAGTCATCTAAAAATTCCAAAATAAATCATATATGTTCCTTTGTGTCTCTAGTATTTTGTAGCATTTTTATTTTATTTTTTTCATTAATTAGCGTGCCAGAATTAAATCTCCAATGTATATAGCTTCATTTGCTTCATTTCTTGACCAGTCTGTTTTGTTTATTTTCTATAGACTTCAATATTGGGAGTTTTGATCCCATTCTTTTTGCATTGTGTTCCTAAGACCTTCTAGTTTTCATGTGATTTTTCTCAGAATTTTTAGAAATTTATTTCTTAAGTTTTGGCCAGGTATCTTGTGATGTAAGTTTTCTGTCCTAGCTTGCGTTTGTCCATCCATTTAACCTAGTTCCTCTCTGAATTTTTTGCAAATCCTTTTGGCAAGTTGATATAATGTGTTTTAAGATCATTTGGTTCCAGTTGTAGAATTTTTAGATGGCTGGTTGATTATTTGTGGATTTTTGTTCTCACCTTGTCCCATTTTGCTTCTTTTGGTTTGTTAGATCTCTTATAAGCTTAGAAGGGCACTTGTGCCAACTTTTTCTTTTCATTTGGGGTTCCTCTAGGGTATGGGTACCTTCCTGGTCCTAGGATGGGTCTTGGTTCTTCTGAATTTTTGAGTTTGCTTCATATTCAAGTCATTTGTTTCTTTAAGTGTTTAAATTCCATCTTTTGGTTCCATTGCTTTTATTTTGATATTGTTTGGTATTGTGTGACTTCTCTCTTCATCTTGCTGGACTCTTAGGCCCTTCTTTATACCATTTTGATTCTGGTTTTGAACTTTGTGCTTGTATTCATTTGTGTATGCTAACCTTGCAGGGGCTATGGTAAGTGTGAGATGTGGGAATTGAGTTCCACATCTCCAATTCTCACCTCTTCCCTTTATGTCTATGTGAACTAACTCTCTTTTGTTGGGCCTAGGCCTTTCTCATCCCTTCTTCTATCTTCTTCTTCCTTCTTCATTAGGATAGAAACCTCACTAACCTTTAGGATATCCATGCATGTGAATACTTAGGATTATTTTAGTCCCCCTTTAGAATTTTTCCTTTGAGATCCTTTGGTGCTCTCTCTTATCATCTTCAAACTTAATTCTAATTCATTTAATAAAGGTTGAGTACTTTCATGTGACATGAGACTTTGCTATGAGATGCTCACATGCGTTCCATTTCGGGGCGAGGTGTGAGTCATCACTCGTGGTGGATAGGTCTTAGCATGAGTATCTCACAAAGAAAAGCTAAAAAACACTTCTTAATCAAAAAACCACAAAAACACTTAATAAGGGTAATAGGCCAGTGTGCTTGAGCCTTCACTTGTGGGACTAGCTTTGGGGATTTCCTCCATAGATAGGTGTGCCTCTTGCGCATTCCATTTCGGGATGATGTGAGATGTACACATCCCATTGAGTAAGACTTAGGTACACTTACCTATGCAAACCTTCACAAATAAAAGCCTCATAAAAAACACAAACAAATCATAAGCGTCTTTCCTTCGGGAATTCTTTTCTCATCTCCTTCGCTCCGTACGCGAACTTGCTCCTACTTGTCACTTTGCAAGACGGTTACGCACTCGTCGTCCGAGTCTGCAACACCTGAGCAATGGCATAGGCAGTTCAAGCCTTTAATTCACAAGCAATTTCTTTTCTACCCCTAGTTAGGGGAACTACGGCGTCTCTGATCCTCATTATCCTGATGAGGTACGTAGGCAGCGGGGTAGGGCCCGTTCGAGCACAATCTTTATTTTCCCTACATTTTTCTCTTTGTTTTCTTATTTCAGTCCTTTTCCAGTTCCAGTCTCTTCTCTTTTCATTTCTTTGCTGCAGTTTTCATACCCTCACCCTTTGAAACAGTTATCTTTGCAAGCGTGGATCCCGTCGGGTACGGCGGACGATCTGGGTGCTAATACCTTCCCAGGTCGTAACCGACTCCCGAACTCAGTCTCTTTGGTTCGCAGGACCCGTGTCCTTCTTCTTTCTTTCTTCTGGTTTGTGCAGCATTACCATTCCCTTTCTTCGGGATAAAAATGCCTGGCTGGCGACTCTATTCTTCTTCCGCGCCACTTTCGCGTTTGTACCAGGATGGAAATCCGGGGAGCGACAGCTGGCGACTCTGCTGGGGACTGCACACCAGATAATCTCTGGTTCCCCTGTGAGTCTCTCCTAGCGCTTGTGTGTTGTTGTTTCATTGGGTGATGCTTGTTTGATGTGGCTTGTTGTATTGTATTGTTGTTGTTTACAGCTTTATTTACAGTTTTCAGTATTTATTTTCCGCATCATATATATCATACTGGACTGTCTGGACTGGTTTTCTGTTTGGTGGGATGGGTGATACTATTTCTGAGAGATAAGCCAAGTACCCGGCTTGAGTGCACCCTAGGATTAGAGTGGACATATTGTACTCGCATGTGACATGATGAGTGGCGATGTGTTTCACGCCCAGATTGCGACTGTCTTGGAAATATCTTGTGTGGGGATTTCCTCCACTTCGGGATAGGACCTTGATAGTTATGTGCATCTGGGGACCGATCTTTGAGAACCTTTGTGGAAACAACCCTCTCCAGTGGTGACAGTGGCAGACCACATTTTGTGGCAAACCCATTCGCACCCGAGGGTCCACTGGGGACTCGCATAGGATGGCCTGGTTCTCTTATAGGAACTCAGTCAAAGCATCTGGTCGTATGACATTAGTACTGTATCCTACGGGCTGAATGTACTATTGTTTCTCGATTTCAGCGCTTGAAGCTGGGAACCTATAAGGGATGCTTGTTTTTCCCGGACTCAGCTGAGGCCTCCCTGCGTAGTACATAATGCCTAACCGATTCCCTGATTTGGTCATGAGCCATTTCTCGGAAATGGTGAAAGTATTATTGATATTCGGCTTTGAGAGTCCGTGATGTTTGACCCGGAGCACACCTGTGAGATTGGGGATGGGTTTACAGGTTTGCAGGAACCCTTGACCTCATCATACCCTTGTTATCAGTGCAGTTCATGTCATGATACCGTTACTTTGGTTCCGGAGTTCTGGTTTTCTGGTTCTGGTATTCTTGATACTATGGTCCAGAGATTCTCTTCAGAGGGTTGTGATTATCAGAGAGTGTGACTCAGTGGACTTTTGGTTTGTCAGTTATTCAGAGGGACCTTGTCAGTGGCCAGACTCCAGACAGTCTCAGATGACCATATGTCCTTGCATTTGCATCTGCATTGCATCATTGCATCATTAATCATTGTTTTTGTTTTCATTCACAGGTTCATATATCTGCTTCCGGTTCCGGTACTCTCTTCAAAGATGGAAGATCCTCGCAAGCAGAATATTCATTTCAAGTTCTTTGATATCAAGGTTGGTTTGTTGAAAAAGATGGTAAAGCTGATTACACCCAACCAGGTAGAGAGATTCAGAAAAGCTTACGGGAGTATTCTTGATGTGGTGATAGAGTTAGATTCTTCAGAAAGGAGTGCCATTCATACATTGCTTCAGTATTATGATCCTCAGCTCCGTTGCTTCACCTTTCCTGATTTTCAGTTGGGCCCTATGCTGGAGGAGTATGCTTTGATCCTGGGTGTGCCGGTTCGAGATCAGGTTCCTTTCAATTCTGAGATGAGTAGGCCTGCACCTGAGGCTATTGCTGAGGCTCTTTATTTGAGCCCTTCTACTGTGAAGTCTTTGACCATTATTAAAGGAGGTGTGTCTGGGTTTTCTTTGGAGGTTCTGGTAAAGAAGGCGGAAGAAATGGCTGTTGAAGAGGAATGGGATGTTGTCTGTGCTATCTTGGCTCTTTCTATCTATGGCATCATCTTGTTTGCTGATATGGAGAAGTTCATAGATATAAACGCCATACATCTCTTTTTGCTGAAGAATCCTGTGCCTACCTTACTCAGGGATTTGTATTACTCGGTTCATTACAAGACTGAGAAGAAGAGGGGAGGTTTGGTCCGATGCTGTGCTCCGTTATTTCACATGTGGTTCATGAGGCATTTGCCTAGTACGGGAGTGTTTAGTGACCATAGTTTGATATGGGCTCAGAAGCTGGAAAAGTTGTTGGCCAAGGATGTTAGATGGTTCACTCAAAGGCTGCAAGGTGCACGTTTCATCACCAGCTGCGGGAGTTATCATAGTGTGCCTTTGTTGGGAATAACTGGAGGGATTAATTACAATCCAATCTTGTTAAGAAGGCAATTAGGATACGCTCTGAGAGATGTGCCTGAAGATTTGAAGCTGACCCCTATTTTCTACTTCTCAGTGAAAGATAATATGCCCTTAGTGAGGAAGGTTGCGGGAGCTTGGAAGAGCATCAAAGGAGAAGGAATAGCTAGTTTTGGGAAGTGCAACAATCAGACATTCCCAGAGTACGAAGCTTGGTTGAAAGACAGAGCCAGAAGAGTTTTGTTACCATTTTCAGCACCAGTTCCCCCAGTTGCTGAGTCCATTGATACTGTGCCTTTAGAGGAATTCAAGAAGTTAGAAGCCCAGCTACATGCAGTTAGAGTTGAAAATACCGAGATGGTAAGCTTGTATCACCAAGCTAACAGGGCCAATAAGGAAGCTGAGGAGAAGCTGCTGAAGATACAGACGGCTTTGGAGGCTAAGGAGAAGGACTTTGCAGGAAAAGAAGCACATTTCCGCAGGTTGGGGATGATGGAAGCCCAAAGAGAAGTTGAGCGCAAGAAGAAGTCAAAGACTCTCAGAGATGCTCGTCAGTCTATTGTGTGGTTGAAGGGACAAAGAGAGCAAGAGCTGAAGCAATATAAAGAAAAAGAGGAGTTCTTTGAATTTTAGATGGCTTACAAAAAAGAAGAGGTGGAGCAGGCCCACAAGATTCGCAGAGAGAAAACCCAACAGCTCGCAGACAGTCAACAAGCCCTCGAAGCAGCACTCAAAGAGATTGAAGACCTCAAGTTGATGGCAGGAGTCAAGAAGGTCAGGTCTGATGATGGAGTTTCAGGATCCTCAGGCGGTGGTTGTGCTTCTTAGTTTGTTTTCTTTGTATTTGGATTACCTACAGGCATGTTGTAGGAGTCCTAGCTGTTTGTTTATCCTCTGTAAGAACTCGTACCCTGTGGGGAATTCTGTTTTATTGTGCCTAATGGGCTGATCTATGTTATGATGTTTCTCACCATTTCTTGGTTTGCTTGCTATTATGGTTTGAATGTGGTTTCCCGCAAAGGTTTCTGAAAGTCGAGGATCAGTGCCCATCTGGTTTTCTTTGCTAAATACCGGAACCAGGGCATAAATGACCTGTGATTGGAAACATAAACAACTGCATTGCATCCATATAACTTGTTTGTTGTTTTGCAGGTATTGCATCAGTTACTAATGTGTTTTGTGATAACAGGCACTATAGCTCCTCGTAAAGTCCGAGAACAACCAGCAGTGCACAGATACCCAACCAAGACTAACAGAGAGCGAGCCATGGATCAAATGCAGGCAGATTTGGCAGATCTAAGGCAGAGAATGGATAACTTCATGACGTTAATGGCCGGCAGGGGGCAGAATCAAGAGCGTCTGCGAGAGATGGTTGAGAATCAGAACCGGAACGCTGCTGCTGCTGCAAATGCTGATAATCACACCGGTGCGGGCGCACGTCAGGGTGGAACTCCAGTTACACAACCAGGAGTGAATATAAACAACGACGGGTTGCATCACCTTCAGATGGACAACCATGAGGATCAGTTCACTCTACTTGATGAAGCCGAAGGTCAAGGGGTAGAAATGAACAGGAGGTTTGAAGAGATGGCCGAGCAAATCAAGGCTATTCAGTCCCAGAGTTCTTTGGGATTCGATATAACAGACTTGGGCTTGGTTCCTGGAGTCAGGATTCCGTATAAGTTCAAAGTTCCAACTTTCGAGAAGTATAACGGCACTGCTTGCCCAAAGACCCATCTGCAATCATATGTTGGGAGAATTGCCGCGCATACAGACGACGAAAAACTGTGGATGTATTACTTTCAGGACAGCTTGGTGGGAGCTTCCCTTGAGTGGTACATGAAGCTCAACAGGGTCAATGTCAAGAGCTGGAAAGATCTCGCTGAGGCCTTTGTGAAGCAGTACCAATATAACATGGACATGGCTCCGAATCGCACGCAGTTGCAGCATATGGCTCAGATAGCAAGAGAAGGCTTCAAAGAATACGCCCAGAGGTGGCGTCAGCTAGCTGCCAGGGTACAACCACCCTTGTTAGAGAATGAAATGGCCGATATGTTTATGGGTACCCTCCAGGGGGTATTTCTTGAAAGACTGGCGTCGAGTTCTGCTACAAAGTTCAACGATATTGTCATTGCGGGAGAAAGGGTTGAAACGCTGTTGAAAATGGGGAAGATACAAGACCTAGGTGCTAGTAGCTCAAATGGAGCGAGGAAAGCTTTTAGTGGACCTCCGAGGAGGCGAGAAGGCGAGACCAATGCTGTATTCGGCCGAAGCCAGGATCGTGGTTACAGAAGACCCTATGAACATATGGCTGCTGTCACCATTCCTGCAGCTCCCGTACAACAAATGCTACCTCCACCACAACAACACCAACAACAACAACAACCTTGAACCAACTACCAGCAAAGACCATATCAGCCGAGGCAGGCTCGCCCGGCTAACAGGGTGATCGAGGCTATTCCGATGACGTATGCTGCCTTGTTGCCAAGACTACTAGATCTGAACCTTATTCAATTGAGGACTTTGGCACCACCACCTCCTGGAGAGCTTCCAGCTGGTTATGATGTCAACGCGCGATGCGCCTTTCACTCAGGAGCACCCGGGCACTCAACCGAGAAGTGCAGGGCGCTGCATCACAAAGTTCAAGATCTTGTAGATTCTAAGGCAATCAACTTTGCGCCGCCACCGAATGTCAACTCGAACCCTATGCCTCATCATGGCGGGGCAAGAGTCAATGCTGTTGAGAGTGATGACAAGTTGAGTTTGGTGCTGAGTATTGAGGAAGTCAAGACACCTTTGAGGGTGGTGAAAGAGAGATTGTTGAAGGGTCAAGTATTTCTTGGTTGTTGTCTCGATTGTGAAGACTGTATGAGTGCTGTGAATGGTTGTGAGAAATTGAAGACGGGTTTGCAAGGGTTAATCGATGATGGGTCTTTGCAATTTAGCAAGATTAGTAATGAAGAGGCTGATGATGTGTCAACCATTACTATCTTCTACGATGAAGCCGACATGCCCGTCAGACAAGAGCCGATTACCATTTACGCTCCTCAGATTAGTCCCGTGACTATAACTGTACCTGGGCCAGTGCCATACTCCGATGATAGAGCCATTCCTTGGCATTACGGTTCCGATGTCTATGTGGCGGGACAGAAGATGGAGAGTAGACCTGTTGCTGACCTGACTATTGAGAATGTAGGAGGTGTTGGGGGTTTTACCCGAAGCGGTCGTTTGTTTGCTCCCCCTGCACTGAGAAAGGATCCTGAGGCCGAGGCTTCGTCCAAAGACAAAGGGAAGCAGATTGCGAATGACGAGTCAACTACTCCTGTGGCTGGGCAGGGGACGTTTGAAAAGGAGGTAGAGGAGTTCATGAGGATCATCAAAAGGAGTGACTACAAGGTGGTTGATCAACTGAACCAGACACCTTCAAAGATTTCTATCTTGTCACTGTTGATGTGCTCTCCCGCACATCGAGAAGCCTTACTGAAAGTACTTCAAATGGCCTACGTTCCTCAGGAGATCACGGTCAACCAACTCGAGGCTGTTGTTGGAAGTGTCAATGCTAGCCATGGCTTGGGCTTCACTGACAGAGACCTCACTTCGGAGGGAAGGAATCACAACAAAGCACTGCACATCACGATGGAATGCAAGGGCGCTGTGTTGTCTCATGTTCTTGTAGACACGGGCTCTTCCTTGAATGTGCTTCCGAAGAAGGCGTTGATGAAGCTTAACATTGATGGGATTATCCTGACGCCGAGTGATCTGGTGGTTAAAGCTTTCGATGGTTCAAGGAGATCAGTTTTCGGAGAGGTTGAGTTGCCTGTCAAGATAGGCTCTCAAGTCTTCAAGAGTGTCTTCTATGTTATGGACATCCAGCCTGCGTATAGTTGCTTGTTGGGAAGACCGTGGATACATGCAGCTGGAGCTGTCACTTCAACCTTGCATCAGAAGCTTAAATACGTGGTGGACGGCCAGGTCATCACAGTTTGTGGGGAAGAAGATATATTCGTAAGCCATCTGTCGACGTTTAAGTATGTGGAAATGGATGGAGAAATCCACGAGACTCTGTGCCAAGCTTTTGAAGCAGATGTCAGTATCTTGACTCCGGTGAAGAAAAACAACGAAGGCACGTCGATTCATTCCTACCAGGAAGCAAAAGAGGTCGTCCAATCAGGCAATGCTCAGGGCTGGGGCAAGCTGTTGGAAATGGAAAAGAAGGATGATAAATTCGGCTTAGGATATCAGCCTGGAGGGTCTACTCAGAGTGGTAAAGCTATCTCATTCACAAGTGCTGGGTTGCTCGACCGCGATCAAATTTGTACGGCAAGCCAAGACGGGGATAGTGATAGAGACTGGGACAACAATTGGATCCGCCCGTGTGCCCCCGGCGAGGAGCTAGGAAATTGGTCTGCTGAAGACATCGTTCAAGTCACCTGGCTCTCAAAGTAATTGCTTTGTTTCCTTTTATTAGCATACTGCATTGTCAAGTCCAGCATTCTGCCCAAGATGCTTGGATCCATTGTATTGGGCCACCATGTTTTGTATCGCATTGTTATTTTGCTATGAAATAAAAGGACATTTTCAGACAAACTGTGTTCCCTGTCTTTGTTTTTAAACTTTTTCGCAAAAAAATATAAATGGCAATGTTTTTTCATTTTTTGTTTTGTGTTAGCGTCTCTTTTTCAAAATAAGCAGATTCTGAATAAGCACATCATTTGTGCAGTGCCGATCATCCGGATTCCACGGATAACGTTCCTGCTATGACTATGCATGACTTTGATAATCCAGTTTACCAAGCTGATGAAGGGGTTGAGGAAGACTGTGACCTCCCTGAAGAGTTGGTCAGATTGTTGAAACAAGAGGAACGAGTTATTCAGCCTCATCAAGAAGAGATTGAGACCATCAATATTGGCAGTGAAGATGCAACGAAAGAAATCAAGATAGGGGCCAATCTGCAGGCCGACGTCAAACAAGAGCTGATCAGTATGCTGAGAGAGTATGTGGATATCTTTGCTTGGTCATATCAAGATATGCCAGGGTTGGATACCGACATCGTGATGCATAAGCTACCCCTGAGAGAAGACTGTCCTCCTGTAAAGCAAAAATTGAGAAGAACTCGCCCGGATATGGCAATGAAGATCAAAGAGGAGGTACAGAAACAGTGGGATGCCGGATTCCTTGCCGTGACTAGTTACCCACCTTGGGTAGCTAACATCGTACCAGTACCTAAGAAGGACGGCAAGGTCCGGATGTGCGTTGACTATCGAGATTTGAACAGAGCAAGCCCAAAGGATGATTTTCCGTTGCCACACATTGACGTGTTGGTCGACAATACTGCTCAATTCTCAGTGTTCTCCTTCATGGATGGATTCTCCGGGTATAATCAGATAAAAATGGCGCCGGAAGACATGGAGAAGACAACGTTCATTACCCCGTGGGGAACATTCTGCTATAAGGTCATGCCCTTCGGTCTGAAGAACGCCGGGGCAACTTATCAACGGGCGATGGTCACATTGTTCCATGACATGATCCACAAGGAGATCGAATGTTATGTGGATGATATGATTGCAAAGTCCAAAGACGAAGAGGAGCATTTGGTTAACCTGAAGAAGTTATTTGATAGATTGATCAAGTACAAGCTGAGGTTGAATCCGAACAAGTGCACTTTCGGAGTGCGTTCCGGAAAATTGCTGGGTTTCATTGTAAGTCAAAGAGGAATCGAGGTAGATCCTGCTAAAGTGAAAGCTATTCAAGATATGCCTGCACCGAGGACAGAAAAAGAAGTGCGCGGGTTCTTGGGTAGATTGAACTACATTTCTCGGTTCATATCTCACCTAACTGCCACGTGCGAACCGATATTCAAACTGCTAAGAAAAGAGCAAACGGTCAGGTGGAACGATGATTGCCAAAGAGCTTTCGACAAAATAAAGGAATATTTGCAGGAGCCTCCAATTCTGATGCCTCCAGTGGAGGGGAGACCGTTAATCATGTACTTGACCGTGCTAGAAGGGTCGATGGGGTGTGTGCTTGGCCAACATGACGAGTCTGGTCGAAAAGAGTATGCCATTTATTACCTTAGCAAAAAGTTTACCGACTGTGAATCCCGATACTCACTGCTCGAGAAAACTTGCTGCGCTTTGGTATGGGCTGCTCGCCGACTGAGGTAGTACATGTTGACCCATACTACACTTCTCATTTCCAAGATGGACCCTGTCAAGTATATCTTTGAGAAACCAGCATTGACCGGAAGGGTTGCTAGATGGCAGATGATTTTAACTGAATACGACATCCAGTACACTTCTCAGAAAGCCATCAAAGGAAGTGTATTGTCGGAATACCTTGCTCAGCAACCTCTTGAGGATGACTATCAGCCGATGAGATTTGATTTCCCTGATGAGGACATCATGTACCTCAAAACAAATGATTATGAGGAACCACTTCCGGAGGAGGGGCCTGACCCTGAATCCAAATGGAAGTTGATGTTTGATGGGGCTGTCAATATCAATGGTCGTGGAGTTGGTGCCGTACTCATTACTCCTGAAGGTGTCCACTTACCCTTCGCTGCCAGAATTACTTTTGGCTGCACCAACAATGAAGCGGAATACGAGGCGTGTATAATGGGAATAGAGGAGGCAATTGATCTTCGGATTAAGAACCTCGACATATTCGGGGATTCAGCCCTCGTCATTAACCAAATTACCGGCAAGTGGTATACACATCAAGAGCATCTAGTTCCGTACAGGGATTATGCTAGAAAACTGTTGACATTCTTCACGACAGTTGAGCTCAAATACATACCACGTGACGAAAATCAATTTGCCGATGCTTTGGCCACTCTCTCTTCGTCGATTAAAGTCCTGCGTTGGAATTTTGTGCCTAGAATTGACATCTCTAGGCTTGACTCTCCAGCTTATGCTTTCTCTGTAGACGCCGTGTCTGACGAGAAACCTTGGTATTTTGATATCAAGTTATTCCTGGATAAGCAAGAATACCCAACAGGGGCATCTTCCAAAGACAAAAAGACCTTGAGACAACTTGCTGCTAGTTTCTTCTTGAACACAGATGGGGTTTTGTACAAGAGGAACTTCGACATGGTCTTGCTCAGATGCGTGGATAGACACGAAGCAAGCCTGTTGATGCAGGAAGTCCATGAAGGATCTTTTGGTACCCATGCAGGAGGGCATGCCATGGCAAAGAAACTGCTGAGATCAGGGTATTACTGGATGACAATGGATGCAGACTGTTGTTCATTCGCTCGAAAATGCCATAAGTGCCAAATATATGCAGATAAAGTGCATGTTCCTCCTAACCCGCTCAACATCATGTCATCTCCTTGGCCTTTCTCTATGTGGGGCGTTGACATGATCGGGAAAATCGAGCCAACTGCTTCGAATGGGCATCGCTTCATCCTGGTCGCGATTGATTACTTTACCAAGTGGGTAGAAGCAGCGTCTTATGCCAATGTCACTCGTCAAGTGGTGGCAAGATTTCTGAAAAGAGATATCATATGCAGATATGGAGTGCCCGAAAGGATCATTACTGATAATGGTTCTAACCTCAACAACAAGATGATGGCAGATTTATGTCGGGACTTCAAAATACAGCATCACAATTCTTCTCCTTACCGACCGAAGATGAATGGTGCGGTAGAGGCAGCTAACAAGAATATCAAGAAGATTGTGCAGAAAATGGTTGTCACATACAAGGATTGGCATGAGATGTTACCGTTTGCTTTGCATGGGTACCGGACGTCAGTCAGGACGTCAACAGGGGCAACTCCCTTCTCTCTAGTGTATGGCATGGAAGCAGTCCTGCCTGTTGAAGTAGAGATTCCTTCACTACGTGTGATGATGGACGTCAAACTGGATGAGGCTGAATGGGTGCGTGCTCGTTACAATCAGCTATGTCTAATTGAGGAAAAGAGATTAGCGGCTATCTGTCATGGTCAGCTTTATCAGAGGAGAATGAAGCGGGCATTCGATCAACGAGTACGTACTCGAGAGTATCAAGTGGGAGAGCTTATATTGAAGAGGATCATTCCTCCAGGTTCAGATAACAGGGGCAAGTGGACCCCGAATTATGAAGGACCATTCATAGTGAAGAAAGTATTCTCAGGAGGAGCGCTGATGCTCACCACTATGGATGGAGATGACTTCCCATCCCCTGTTAACTCGGACGCAGTTAAAAAATACTTCGCATAAAGAGACCCGCTGGACACAAAAACAGAATGTGAGTCCAGGCAAGAAAAGGGCATCCCGGCGAGCTAAAAACAGAATAAAAAGCTCGGGCAAAAATTAGGGAAATAAATATAAAAAAGATGTACACCCGCTGAGTTGAAAAGCCACATTGGACAGCTCAGGCAAAAAAGGGTATCCCGGTGGATTGAAAACCCGAGAGGGCGATCCACGCAAAATAAGGGAATAAGCGAACAACTGTGATCCAAGTTATCTGAACTACGTCATCCTTTCGTACAGCTTGACAATGTCGGAAGGATAGGAAATAGTCCCCCCGTCCTCTCAAAAGGCCAAAGCAGAATGGAGAGTCTTGAAGACATGCAAGTCATAGCAGAAATGGAACTCCTAGGAATGCCGTGTACATTGCCATTAGGATAGTTTCTTTTCTCAATTTTTATAGTGGCTACCTCTTTCCAGGTGGTTGCTTCCTGATGTAAATCTTTGCCTATTCAGAGGCCATTCAATAAAATAATATTCAGTCAAAAAGCTGTGTGTGTTTATTTTTGTTTGCAAAATGTCCTGAATTTTTGGCAAAAATAGCATTGCATCTAAACATGGTGATAATCTTGAAAAGAAAACTGACATGCAGGGAAACTGTAACCCTCTTTGAGTGTCGGGTGATGATGGATGAACCGATCATTCCATGCAAATCCCCGGGACACACGTGTGTTTTCTGTTGTTGCAGGTTGCAGGATGGCGTCACATCAAGCAATTTACTCTCCCCCAGTAGAGTATTCCCCAAGAAGAGATTTCTTCTCCAGCAGGTATCTGAAAGCCTGACTTGTCTAAATAGAGATTTTCCTCCAACTAAGTCTTGGCAGCAGCCCAAGCAGGGTCTTATCCCCCAGTGAAGTAGCAGTCCATTCTTCCCCAGCGAAGTATGCCTAGCAGGTACCTGAAGGCATGTCATCACCAGAATTGGAATTAACAGTATTTTATCATCAGCAAGAGTCCTTCCCAGTAGGCGTGACTGAAAGCTTGATATCCCCTCAGAGTCTTGAATCATCAGATGCTCTCCCCAGCCAGAGTATTTGCCCAAGAAGCTTCCCCAGCCGGGTCTGAAGATGACCCTGGCCCCACAGAGTTCATATTTGATTTTCACCTCCGTCCGTGAAATATTTCCCAACAAAGTTGCCCTATTGTTGGTTTATTTGATGATACAGCCAGGTATTCATCACCTCAGTCGGAGTGGGTATCCAGACCTCTTGACTTGTCTTCCCTTGCAGAGTTGTATCTCTTGTTGCCGACCAGGCATTTGTCTACCGCTCGTCTGCAATCTTCAACACTCGTATGTGTTATCCCTAAGCAAGTTTCCCCAGCAAGGACATATCACTGCTTTATGGCTGCTCGTCTGCATCTTTCAACACTCGTCTGTGTTAGCTCAGTGGTATCGCTCGTTTGCTTTCCCCAATGGTGGTTTATGATTACTTTGATTCTGCTTGCCTGCAATTTCAAACACTCGTCTGTGTTTGATTATATCAGTTGTTGATTGCTCGTCTGCAAATTCCAGCACTCGTCTGTGTTTTGAGATATTATTTTGCTGTAGATTCTCAACACTCGTCTGTGTTACGATACCTCTGTTATTGCTCGTCCGCAATTTCCAGCACTCGTCTGTGTTTGGTTATGATAGTTGCTCATCCGCAACTCCTCAACACTCGTCTGTGTTCTGAGATGATATTTGTTGTTGCTCGTCTGCAACCTCCCAGCACTCGTCTGTGTTTGGTATTGGATCATTCGCTGCACTCGGCTGTGCCTTGATATGCATTCTCTATTGTTGCTCGTATGCAACTGTCCAGCACTCGTCTGTGTTTGTTTGAAGCTCGTCTGCTTTTATCCCCCAGAAGTCGTTTGTGTTCTAAAGCTCGGATACTCGTCTGTATCATCCTCAGCACTCATCTGTGCTAGCTTGCACCTGAATGTGAAGATTTGTTGTTTATCCTGATATTTCTGTGACTACTTCAAATGCTCGTCTGTGTTTGAATCTCTGGTATTCGTCTATACCAGTGGATGATACTCGTCTGTATCATTGCTTGAGACACTCGTCTGTGTTTCTCAGATCATCGTCTGATACTCGTCTGTATCGTTGACTTATGGCACTCGTCTGTGTTATCTTGATGATCATCCAATACTCGTCTGTATTGAAGAGGTTTCGAATCCTGACAGTGGGAATTAAATGTCGAAATGGTTACCGGTCCTGGCGTAACAGGTAAATCCGAAGGAGGCTCGTCTGTCTCAAGCACCAATTATGGTTGCAGCACCTGGCGTAACAGGTTTGCTCAAAGAAGACTCGTCTGTCTTATACCATATATCCGCGGATAATATATGAAGAAGGTTCGTCTGCCTTGATTGCATGTCTATCCCACAGACTTATATGCATTCCCGGAGCCTGCGTAAGGGTTATCCGAAGAAGACTCGTCCGTCTTATTCCACTTATCTGCGTAAGGATTAGTGAAGGAGATTCGTCTATCTCAGGCTACTTTGAATATCCTTAAGGGCTCGTCCGCTCTCTGCACCTGGCGTCATAGGATGGTTTGAAGACTCGTCTGTCAACATGTTCTTATTCCAGATATCAGTTTCAACTTGGAAGAGGCTCGTCTGCTTTTTCTCCACCTCATATTCCCAGAGCGTTGTCTGGTTGGGTTTATTTCCCAGTGTTGCATTCTTCGTCAGAGTGCAAATTTCAGGTCTTTTGGGTATTCAATCACAGTTTATCGCGAATGTCTGATAGCCGTTGCTCTCATCCTTTTCAGATTAACAGTTGATTGAATACGGGCAGCTGTAACACCCAAAATTTGCCCTCTTACTTTTAAGCATCATATCGCATCATGATCATCATATTCATATTATTTTCATACTTTTGCGTGGCATCATTAGCATAGAAAAATGAAGCATAACATTCATTATGGAAGCATAGCATAGGCTGACAGTGATTTCAGCGCGGTAGTCTGAGGCAAACGGACGCTTGACCTAATCTGGTACAAACTGTCAGGAAATTAGTTCAGCTGTTGAGTTTTCATGTTTCAGGGGTTATTTCTCAAACAGTGCGAATTCGGCGTTGAATTGTGTTGTGTGCGAAAGTAATTCATTTATCAGGCAATGCGTTTTCAAAGCACAAAGTTGGGTTGGGTGACAGTTGTTTTCTGTGCAAAGTTTGGTTCGTTCATCAGTTATCAGACAGTGTGTTGCGGCTTGAATCTTCAGTGCTTATCAGTTCATCAACGATTCATCTGAGGATTTATTTTCCTCAATATGGATTCGGTTTATCAGGGAAAATAATCAGACAAATTTCAGATGTTAGTTGTGGCTTGATTTACAATTATTCAGTTGTTCAGTGGTTCTTTGGTTGGCTGTGTTCATTTTATCAGAGGCTTGTGGAAAATCGAGATTTGTTGTGGGCTTGAAAACCAAATTCTATCCACTATCCATTTTTTTTTCGATTTAACCATTTTTATTTCAACTTTCAACCTTTCAAACCATCCATTTTTCATTATACCCGTTACATCCAAATAATTTTCGATTATTTCATCCATTTCATTTTTTGCCCATATCCTATTATTACAAAAAAGAATCGTTCCAAGAATAATAATAATAAACTTTCACATTCTTCATTTGTTTTTCTAGTTCATTTTTTCTCAAGCCCATAAAATTTCTTTTTTGCATCCATTATCAAAAAATTATATATATATATATATATATATATATAAATAAGGCCCATTTTCTATGAGGCCCATTTCCCATTTTTCTATTCTTTACATTTTTTTAAATAAAAAAAAAAGGAAAAAAAAAGCAACAAGTATTAGCTGCCCAAGCTGTGTGCCTCACACCTCTCCCAATTTTCCAACATGCCACGCCAAGCTTGGCCCCACCTTGCATTCCATCAGCTGACTTGCCAAACTTCAAGCTTCACATCACCAAGCTCACAACAGTCATCTGTACGCATTGCCCACAGCTACTTCAAAAAAAAACCGTACGCCAGCTACAAACCGAAACAAGCAACAAGGCCTAACAACCTTTACCAAATATCTCACCAAGCCCAGTCGAGTACAAGCCGAAACAGTATCACATTTACAAGCTACGGCACACGCAAGTCACGTTTTCACACTATCTTGTTAAAACACCTGCATAACCATCAAAACACAAAAAAAAATACATTCAAAACGCAGTGGATTGATGAATAAAGGGCATCCAGAAACTAACAGAAGGAAAAATCTTAACAAAGAAATTTGAAGAAAATTGAAAGTAAAAGCTAACAGAACGGAGAAAAAGTTTGTTACGAGTGAAACCACATTCTTCATGACAAAAGAGAAAAAACTCCAATATGATAAAAAAGAAATGAGGATCATAACAGAAACAAAAAAATAACAGAAATAAGAGAACCATTATTTTCATCACAAAAAATTCATATCCAGGATTTCCATAACCGTTTTTCATCCTCACACCATAACAAAATAACAGAACCGAAAATCTCTCACTCTAACAGAATCACATAACAGAATTTTCTGAGTCTCACCAATCACTCTCTCATCAATTCTCCTAAATCTCCAACAGAATTCTTCAAGAAAACTCACCAATTCTCTGAATCTTCAATGAACTCTCTTCAATCTTCATCACCAATCACGCATAACTGATTCAGTCTGCAAACATTCTGCATAATTCTCATCAAGAATCTGTGTTATTCTTCATCGATTCTTTTTCGCAAGATTGGACTTGGATTTTCTTCAGCCTCTGCAATCGTTTCAGCATCTGCAATTGATCGACATCTCCGCAGTATCATCATCCACCCTGCAAATAGATTCAACACAGAGAAGCAAGCCAAATTTGCAAAGGGAGTAGTAGAAGCCGAATTCGCAAAAAGTTGAGGAGGAAGCATTATCGAATCAAGGCTAGTTTACGCATTGTTCGTCACCTCATCGCATTACAGGTATGTTTTCGACTCTGCTACTTGATATGACTGATGGCTGTGTGCTGGATTGTTTGTGTCTGGATGTGGTTTCGATTGCTATTCTTATGCATTTGGTCGCGTGAGTCTGAGATTGTAAGGAGAAGTTTAGTTTAGGTTAGGGTGGTATATTGTGAGATGCGGTTCGGCGGAAGGGATCGGTAAAGATGGAGCTAGCCAATCGAGAGTGAGGGAAGAAGGAGGTGGAAGCTGTGAGAGGTTTCGAGCGTGGTTTAGGATTCGGACAGTTTAGCGAGATGAGCTTAGGTCAAGTGGTGGTGACGGCGACGATGAGAGGTAATGGCGGAGGCATGTGTTTAGGTTAGTGTTAGGGTTTATCGGTTGAGGTTATCGGCGAGAGAGAAGAAGAGGTTTCGGTGAGAGGTTGACGGAGGAGCGAAGAGTGTGTGTAGGAAGAAGAGGACGGAAACAGGAACGGTGGCGGCGGAGGGATTGGTTGAGAGAAGGTGACGAAGGAGGCGGCTAGGGTGGCGGAGAGTTGTGAGAAGGTGAGGTGTTATGTTGTGTTGATGTTTATCGGAGAAGAAGGAGGAGCTCCGGCGATGAGAGAAGGTGATGAGCCTGGCTGCGGCGGCGGCTGTTCTTTAGGGTTAGGAGAGGGGAAGTGTGAGAGAGAGAGAAGAAGCTTGTATGTTTGCTGCCTTTACTGATTTGTCATATAATGTTTAATCAATTAGAATTTGTTTAGAATAGATTGTTAGGAAATAGGAACAGATTAGTCAGTATAATTAATATAATGTTTAGAATAATATGTTTAGTTTAATCATTGTTTGGGAATATAATAGAATTAATTAGTATAATGTTTAGAAATAGTGTTTAGGAAGATTAATAGTGTTTAGAAAATATAAAATGTTAATTAGTTAATAGATTGTTTAGAAACTATAAAATGTTAATTAGAATAATCTGTTAGGGAATATAAAAACTTAATTAGTATAATAATGGTTTAGAAAATAGAAAGAGTTTAATTAGGATAATGGTTAGAATAATTTGTTTAAGAAAATAGAAAAGATTAATTAGGATAGTAATTGTTTAAGAAAAGATTAATTAGGAAATATAATTGTTAGGAAAATTGTTTAGAAAATAGAATCGATTAGTTAGCATAATTGTTAGAATAATTTGTTTAAAAAATAGAATAGATTAGTTAGCATAATTGTTAGATAATTGTTTAGAAAATATAATGGAATTTAGTATATAATGTTTAGAAATTTGTTTAGGAGATATAATAGAGTTTAGTTAGTATATTTGTTTAGAATAATCTGTTTAGTTAATAGTTTTAGGATTAATTAAGAGAATAATTGATTAGAATTTGTTTAGGAGTATAATTGGTTAGAATTTGTTTAGGATTAATTAGTATAATTGTTTAGAAAATATAATATGTTTAGTTCAATCATTGTTTAGAAAATATAATGGAATTTAGTATATAATTGTTTAGAAAAAAACTGTTTAGAAAGCAGAAAGGATTAATTAGTTGATATTTGTTTAGATTTTTGTTTAGTATAATGATTTAGAAAATAGAAATAATTGATTAGAATATTGTTTAGGTTTAATTAGGTAATAATTGTTTAGAATATATTGTAAAATGTTAATTAGTTTAATGGATTGTTAGGAAATAGAAATAGATTAATTAGTTGAATAATGTGTAGATAATTTGTTAGGGAATAGAAATAGATTAATTAGGATATTAATGTTTAGTAATTAGTATAATTTTTGTTTAGAAATATGGAAAGATAGAGTCACATAGCATTATGTTCATGAATATAAAAAGATAAAAAAAACTGATTCAGCTTTTGATTAATGGTGGTTTCGGACGGGCCTTGGCCCGAACTCGCTAGTGACACCCCTCCCTGCCTGGCCCAAACGAACTCAGTCTAAAATCCTTGCCAATCGCACCCCCATCTCATTTCCTTCAACTTCTTTTTCTTCATTTTAATTTCTCTTTATTCAGTTTCATTTTAATTCAAATAAAATAGTTTTAGTCATCTAAAAATTCCAAAATAAATCATAGATGTTCCTTTGTGTCTCTAGTATTTTGTAGCATTTTTATTTTATTTTTTTCATTAATTAGCGTGCCAGAATTAAATCTCCAATGTATATAGCTTCATTTGCTTCATTTCTTGACCAGTCTGTTTTGTTTATTTTCTATAGACTTCAATATTGGGAGTTTTGATCCCATTCTTTTTGCATTGTGTTCCTAAGACCTTCTAGTTTTCATGTGATTTTTCTCAGAATTTTTAGAAATTTATTTCTTAAGTTTTGGCCAGGTATCTTGTGATGTAAGTTTTCTGTCCTAGCTTGCGTTTGTCCATCCATTTAACCTAGTTCCTCTCTGAATTTTTTGCAAATCCTTTTGGCAAGTTGATATAATGTGTTTTAAGATCATTTGGTTCCAGTTGTAGAATTTTTAGATGGCTGGTTGATTATTTGTGGATTTTTGTTCTCACCTTGTCCCATTTTGCTTCTTTTGGTTTGTTAGATCTCTTATAAGCTTAGAAGGGCACTTGTGCCAACTTTTTCTTTTCATTTGGGGTTCCTCTAGGGTATGGGTACCTTCCTGGTCCTAGGATGGGTCTTGGTTCTTCTGAATTTTTGAGTTTGCTTCATATTCAAGTCATTTGTTTCTTTAAGTGTTTAAATTCCATCTTTTGGTTCCATTGCTTTTATTTTGATATTGTTTGGTATTGTGTGACTTCTCTCTTCATCTTGCTGGACTCTTAGGCCCTTCTTTATACCATTTTGATTCTGGTTTTGAACTTTGTGCTTGTATTCATTTGTGTATGCTAACCTTGCAGGGGCTATGGTAAGTGTGAGATGTGGGAATTGAGTTCCACATCTCCAATTCTCACCTCTTCCCTTTATGTCTATGTGAACTAACTCTCTTTTGTTGGGCCTAGGCCTTTCTCATCCCTTCTTCTATCTTCTTCTTCCTTCTTCATTAGGATAGAAACCTCACTAACCTTTAGGATATCCATGCATGTGAATACTTAGGATTATTTTAGTCCCCCTTTAGAATTTTTCCTTTGAGATCCTTTGGTGCTCTCTCTTATCATCTTCAAACTTAATTCTAATTCATTTAATAAAGGTTGAGTACTTTCATGTGACATGAGACTTTGCTATGAGATGCTCACATGCGTTCCATTTCGGGGCGAGGTGTGAGTCATCACTCGTGGTGGATAGGTCTTAGCATGAGTATCTCACAAAGAAAAGCTAAAAAACACTTCTTAATCAAAAAACCACAAAAACACTTAATAAGGGTAATAGGCCAGTGTGCTTGAGCCTTCACTTGTGGGACTAGCTTTGGGGATTTCCTCCATAGATAGGTGTGCCTCTTGCGCATTCCATTTCGGGATGATGTGAGATGTACACATCCCATTGAGTAAGACTTAGGTACACTTACCTATGCAAACCTTCACAAATAAAAGCCTCATAAAAAACACAAACAAATCATAAGCGTCTTTCCTTCGGGAATTCTTTTCTCATCTCCTTCGCTCCGTACGCGAACTTGCTCCTACTTGTCACTTTGCAAGACGGTTACGCACTCGTCGTCCGAGTCTGCAACACCTGAGCAATGACATAGGCAGTTCAAGCCTTTAATTCACAAGCAATTTCTTTTCTACCCCTAGTTAGGGGAACTACGGCGTCTCTGATCCTCATTATCCTGATGAGGTACGTAGGCAGCGGGGTAGGGCCCGTTCGAGCACAATCTTTATTTTCCCTACATTTTTCTCTTTGTTTTCTTATTTCAGTCCTTTTCCAGTTCCAGTCTCTTCTCTTTTCATTTCTTTGCTGCAATTTTCATACCCTCACCCTTTGAAACAGTTATCTTTGCAAGCGTGGATCCCGTCGGGTACGGCGGACGATCTGGGTGCTAATACCTTCCCAGGTCGTAACCGACTCCCGAACTCAGTCTCTTTGGTTCGCAGGACCCGTGTCCTTCCTCTTTCTTTCTTCTGGTTTGTGCAGCATTACCATTCCATTTCTTCGGGATAAAAATGCCTGGCTGGCGACTCTATTCTTCTTCCGCGCCACTTTCGCGTTTGTACCAGGATGGAAATCCGGGGAGCGACACCAGTTTGGTGAAGTTAACATTAAGGCTTCTGCTAGAACTTTCGCTGAAGTGTTTTCGTACAAGACTAGTCAGGTTACTTTGAAGTTTGCTGGTGATCCTAGTGTGAGGGAGAAGATGAAGAAGGCTCATGTTGGTTTCACACATTCCCCAGGAATGTCTTACAATATGCAAAGAAATTTTGAGATGGAGGGCATTTTTTATCTCAAGGTCACTCCTTTGGGTACAAATATGTGTTTGTTAGAAGAGTTGGAAGAAGGCGTTTTGAAGGATTTCATAAAGGATGCGAATTTTTGGTGGAGTCAATTTTTTATTTCCATTAGAGAATGGAAGGAGGAAGACATAGATGAGGATAGAGCTATGTGGCTTCGCATTTATGGCGTTCCATGCCATGTTTGGGGAGTGGATTTCTTTGAAGCTCTAGCTAGCACTTTTGGGAGTTTTATTTGTTGTGATGATGAAACTTCAAAGGGGATTAAGATGGATCTGGCTAGGATGTTGGTCAAAGTACCTTTTGGTTTCTCCTTACAAGAATCGCACGTAGTAGAGATTGATGGCAAGAGCTTTAATCTATTGCTGAAGGAAGATGCATTTGGGCCTATGCGTTTACCAGTGGCGACGGTGAAAAATAATTTTGGGACTCATGGTATGACTTTTAGTGGGTCAGATTCTGGAAGCTTTGTGGAGAAATATGATTCAATGGAGTTTAGTGATGATGAAGAAGCTCTCTTGAAGGTTGATGATTCCCTGGGTTCTTTTGGCTCCTTTTCTGGTGGAAACAGACCGGTGAAGGATGAAGGTGATGGGAAGGTTTCAAAGACTTCTGAAAATGGAACTTTAGCAAATGAGTCGTTGCATTCGGACTCTATTAGTTCCTCTCAACTTTTAGGGTCTTTTGATAGCGCAGTTATCAAGGCTAAAGGAGGGTCTATTTTGCCTTTTTCTGTTTCTGCCACAACAGATATAGTACACACGCCTTTTGAGGACTGTTTGGTGATTGGGCAGCACTCGCGGCAAGGCACAGAGGGATTGGAAGTTACAAATTTGTATGTTATTGGGACCCACGCTTCACCCGTTACATCTAAAAATAATGGCATTAAAATTAATATGGTGGAGGGAAATAAGTCTTGTGTGTTTTCGCCTATTTTAAAGGGTGGGGACCACGGGCTATCTAAAAAGGTTGTGAAAAAAATCAGATACAAAAGTCAAAAAGATCTGGTGGAAATTAGAAGAAGCAGAAGGTTGAAAAAGAAAAAAGCTCGTTTTAAGTTGGAAGCCACCTTGTCGGATCCTATTTCTCCAGCTCATGAATTCTCTAAAAGGTCCTCTCATCTAGCAGTGGCCTCTACTGGTACTGGAAGTTTGAACTCTAATAATTTCCATGGTGTTAATTCTGAAGATTCCTGCATTATTAAGAGCAATGCGGGATTGAGGAATAACATGTTTTCAATATGGGGGAGAAGTTTGATAACGAGAAAATGTATCGATTATATTGCTAAGTTTCATTGACGTTTTATCGCATAATCATCGTTTTAACACTCGATTCCTCGAGTTTTTCTTACTATTTTGCAGGTACATCATATATGGAGCTAAATCATGAATTAAGAGCAAAAGGAACAAAAACAACCATAAAAAGATGAAGAAATGAATAAGCCTGCAGAACTGCATAATTTGTTGCACTCACGGTCGTCACCAAGGTGTCACGACCGTGACACCCCAAAAGAGGCCATCACGACCGTGATCACATTGTCACGACCGTGACACTCAAAATGCAAGGAACACGAGCGTGAAGACCTTGTCACGACCGTGACAAGGTAAAAAGTAGGTTATTGACTGAGACCACGTCAAAACCTTACGTGAAGAAGATTTTGCCTATTTTTTAGCCACGTTCCTATATTTCCTCCACTGTTTCAGCAAGGCCCAATGCAACAAGTCCAAATTTCAAGCCCATTAATTGTTCTATAAATAGCTTAAGTTTTAGGAAGAAAGGACAGAGCATTTTTTTCTATCAATTTCCTGCGGAAGCTCTGCCGATTTATTTTACGACCCTTTTTATTTCAGCATTATTTTTCAGTTTTTCATTCTTATTGTATCCAAACCCGCCATATAACAATTTCCAACATCAGGAAATTGTTATACATTTACTTGTTTCTAAACCTTCAGAATTTGCTTTATTTTCGATTTCCGCCAATTACTCCAAGCTTTCCGGTCTGTGGAAGAAGGAGTCTGCTATAATATTGTTAACCAGGTTTTTATTATATTGAAATTTAATATTTATGTTGTTTATTTATTTTTCTGCCATGAATATTTTGTTTATTGTTTTTCTGTCTCTGTCTGGTTCAACAAAAATGAGTAGCTAATTACCTTAGGGCGGTATGTAGTTAAAACAAACTTAATCGGTAAAATTTAACCATAGGCTAAAAATAATTAATAACTTAACATTCTGGCTGATACTTTTTAATTAAAATCGACCTTTTCGTTACGAGAGTAAGAAAAGAGTATTAGGTTAGGTCAAGACCACGAGAGTGTGAGATTTTAACCAGATAGCTAAAGTTAGGCATTTAAATTAAACACAGCGAGAGCGCTTTAAAATAAATTAGAATTACTAAGTTTCCAAAAATTATCTCTAAACACTTATGGGCTAGCGAGAGCAGGCATAGGGCTTTAGGGGTAAGATCTGAGATAAGACCACGAGAGTGTGAGTTGAGGGTATTTAAACTGGTAACCTCTACCGAATAGATTTAGTAAACACCTTTATAAGCCTAGGTTAGATTGACCCACCTAAGTTAGTATAATTACATACCGACCGCCTTAGTATTATTCTATTAAAACTTAATTTTAATTCCGCCTTTAATATTTTAAAATCAACAAAAAATCGTGACAACCATTCGCCTTAGCTAAACTAGAAGTTCATCTAGCACTAAGTAACCATAGAGTCCCTGTGGATCGATAATCTTAAATATTACTTCGATAGGCTGTGCACTTGCAGTTAAGATACCGCTAGACACATAATTAGACACGTCTTTAGCCCATCAAGTTTTTGGCGCCGTTGCCGGGGACCTTAATTTAGTTACTAGTGCACTTTAGGTAGCATTGTCTAGACTAAGGTATCAACTATTTAATTTATTTAATTTAATTTCCTAGTGTATGCCAAGTACTCGCTTTAAAGGCGAAGACTTGCAACCTCTAATCCCTGAATCGGAACGCTTCTTACACGTAAGAAGACGTATATTCGATTACGAACAAAGTTACAATATTCCAGATCTTCAATTAGATCCGCCTAAACCAGTCGTAACATCAAAGGACGCAGAGATGGCTGAAGAACAGAATCACCCACTCAAGTATTACGCCAGTCCTTCGCAAGCTGAACCGCATTCAAGCATTGCCGCACCGGCTATCAACCGAAATGATTTCGAACTAAAACCTTCGTTTATATCAGCCGTGCAACAAAATCAATTCTCCGCCAATCCTACCGAGGATCCGAACCTTCATCTTTCGATCTTTGTGCAATACGCAGATACCGTAAAAGCCAATGGAGTTACCCAAGAAGCTATTAGACTACGTTTGTTTCCTTTTTCACTTCGAGACAGAGCAAGAGCTTGGCTTCAATCTCTGCCTTCGAACTCAGTAACTACGTGGGAGGAACTTAAGAGAGTTTTCTTGAACAGATATTTTCCACCTAGCAAGACAGCTATGCTGAGAGCTCAGATCAACGGATTTAAGCAAAGGGAAAGCGAATCACTATTCGAAGCTTGGGAACGCTATAAGGATTTGCTGAGACTTTGTCCACATCACGGATTAATAGAATGGATGGTCATCCATACCTTCTATAATGGACTCTTGTACAATACAAGAATGACGATTGACGCTGCCGCGGGCGGTGCATTGATGGACAAAGAATATAATGATGCTTATGCACTTATCGAAAGTATGGCTCAAAACCATTACCTTTGGGGAAGCGAGAGAGTCGCAACTGAGAAACCAACAAAAGGAGGTATGTACGAAGTGAGTAGTATGGACCAAGTCAATGCAAAGTTTGACCAACTAAGCCAAAAGATCGACAACTTGGCCATAACACCAACAGCCACCGTGGCTGCAGTAACACCTAACTGTGAGTTATGTGGAGTTTCAGGACACGAAGTTTCTGATTGTCAACTATTGACAGGAACTCCCACTGATCAAGTGAATTATGCTCAAGGAAACCCATACTCAAACACATACAACCCAGGTTGAAAAAATCATCCGAACTTCTCCTATAAGAATAACAATGCTTTATACGCACCAGGTCAAGCACCAGCTACACCACCAGGATATCAAAAGACTGCTCCTAATGTCCCTAGAAAATCGAACCTTGAGTTGATGATGGAGAACTTTATAGCTAACCAATCTCAAACAAACAAGGACTTCTTAAACCAAAACATTCACACTAGTGAGCAGATTAAACAATTAGTGAGCAAAGTAGATGCATTAGCTACACATAACAAAATGCTTGAAACTCAGATTTCACAAGTAGCTCAACAACAAGCACCTACTGCTGCACCAGCTGGAGTATTCCCTGGACAACCTAAACCTAATCCGAAAGGACATGCCAATGCCGTAATATTAAGAAGTGGCAAGGAACTTGACGGACCTACCGATCCAAGACTTGACAATCCAGCCATGTACCAAAAACCGGATAAATCGACTGAAGTGGTGAATGATCCAGAAGAAAAGGAAGATGATAATCAAGAGGTAGTGGAGAAAGAACAACCTTATGTGCCTCCACCACCCTATAAACCACCAATTCCGTACCCTCAGAGATTAACAAATTCCAAGACGACGGGTCAATTTAAGAAATTTGTCGAACTTCTGAAACAGTTGAATATTACTATTCCGTTTACAGAAGCTATCACACAAATACCCTCGTATGCTAAGTTTTTAAAAGAAATCTTATCCAATAAGAAAAAGATAGAGGATAACGGAACAGTTACACTTACTGCTGAGTGTAGCGCCATAATTCAGAATAATATGCCTCCTAAGCTAAAAGATCCAGGAAGTTTCTCTATACCCTGTGTAATAGGAAAATTCGTCATTGACAAAGCTCTATGCGATTTAGGAGCCAGTATCAGTGTTATGCCCTTAACGATTTGCAAAAGGCTGGACATGGGAGACCTAAGACCAACTAAAATGTCTGTTCAACTAGCCGATCGCTCAGTTAAATATCCTGTAGGCATACTAGAAAACGTCCCAGTACGTATAGGACAATTCTACATCCCTACTGATTTTATAATCATGGACATCTCTGAAGACTCCACTACACCTATCATACTAGGAAGACCATTCTTAGCTACCGCCGGAGCTATAATAGACGTAAAAAGAGGAAAGCTGACCTTTGAAGTGGGTGAAGAGAAATTTGAATTTATTTTAACACAATTCTTACAATCACCAGCTATAGAGGATACCTGCTATCTATTGGACGTAATTGACGAATGTGTAAGAGAAATGGAACTGAAAGAGACTACCTATTCTGAAATAATGAAAATTCAAATCCCTCCGATTTTCGAAGATGATAATTGGCGTAAACCATATCAGGATGATAGTCTAAGCGAAAGTTTAGCACTTACACCGGATCCCATGCCAAGTAAAGATAAACCTACATTAGGATTAAAAACTTTACCTCATAACCTAAGGTACGAATTCTTAGACATTGAATGTAAAAGACCAGTTATAATAAATTCCAGTTTAGGAACTATAGAAACAAAGAAACTTTTAGATGTCTTGAAGAAATATCCAACTGCATTAGGATATAACATATCTGATCTCAAAGGAATATGCCCTTCAGTCTGTATGCATCGTATTCTGCTAGAAGAAGATTGCAGAACCTCCAGAGAATCTCAAAGAAGAATTAACCCAATCCTTAGCACTGTAGTAAAAGAAGAAGTTAAGAAACTACTAGATGCCGGAATAATATATCCAATCTCTGATAGTGAATGGGTTAGTCCAGTACATGTAGTGCCAAAGAAAGGAGGTATCACTGTTGTGAAAAACGCTCAAGGCGAATCGATATCGCAAAGAGTAGTGACGGGACATAGAGTGTGCATAGATTATCGTAAACTAAACAAAGCCACTCGAAAAGATCATTTCCCACTACCCTTTATAGATCAAATGTTAGAACGATTAGCCAAGCATTCATACTTCTGTTATCTTGACGGTTACTCAGGATTTTTCCAAATTCCTATCCATCCAGATGATCAAGAGAAGACCACATTCACATGCCCATATGGAACGTTCGCTTACAGACGAATGCCCTTTGGATTATGCAACGCTCCTGCAACCTTTCAAAGATGTATGATGTCAATCTTCGCAGATTTTATAGACAACATCATGGAAGTGTTCATGGACGACTTCTCTGTATGCGGGCAAAGTTTTGAAGGATGCCTATCAAACTTAGAAATGGTGTTAGAAAGATGTGTAAAAGTAAACCTCGTGCTAAACTGGGAGAAATGTCATTTTATGGTCAGAGAAGGAATCATATTAGGTCACGTTATATCCGACAAGGGAATTGAAGTAGATAAAGCTAAGATAGAAGTCATAAAAGATCTTCAACCCCCTAAAACCATTCGAGAAATACGAAGTTTTTTAGGACACGCCGGTTTCTACCGACGATTCATCAAAGATTTCTCAAAAATCACTAAACCTCTTACTGGTTTATTAATGAAAGACGCTGAGTTCATATTCAATGAAGATTGTCTTAAAGCATTCGAAACTCTAAAAACAACCCTCATCACCGCACCAATCATGCAACCCCCTGACTGGAGATTACCTTTCGAAATCATGTGCGATGCGAGTGACTATGCTGTAGGCGCAGTTCTAGGCCAAAGGAAGGAAAAGAAACTTCATGCGATTTACTATGCCAGTAGAACCTTAGATTCTGCTCAGATGAACTACGCCACTACTGAAAAAGAATTGTTAGCAGTTGTCTTTGCGCTTGACAAATTCCGTTCTTACCTAGAAGGAGCGAAAATAATCATTTACACAGACCATGCTGCTATCCGATATCTATTAACTAAGAAGGATGCTAAACCGAGACTCTTGAGATGGATTCTACTCTTACAAGAGTTTGATCTCGAAATAAAAGATAAGAAAGGTACTGAAAACGTCGTAGCGGACCATTTATCTAGAATAGAAGGTATTAAACCCGAACAAGTGCCGATTAACGATGATTTTCCGTATGAACAGCTGATAGCACAAATAGGAAGCGACCTAGTTCAGTTAGACATAAATGAACCAGAACCCGTGGAAACAATCCAGACAACTGTAGGACTGCCATGGTATGCTGACATTGTCAACTACCTAGCCGCAGGAGCTCTTCCACCTGATTTAACCTATCAGCAGAAAAAGAAATTCTTTCACAATCTAAAACATTACTATTGGGATGAACCATTATTGTTCAAAAGAGGACCCGATGGAATCTTTCGTCGATGTATTCCCGAAGAAGAAATAGAAGATGTCATTGCTCAATGCCATTCATCTCCTTATGGTGGACATGCAAGTACTTCCAAGACTTGTGCAAAAATCTTGCAAGCCGGCCTATTCTGGCCTAATCTATGGAAGGATGTCCACATCGCTGTTATAAATTGCGATCGGTGTCAACGCACCGGCAATATTTCGAGAAGAGATGAAATGCCTCAAAAAGGAATATTAGAAGTAGAAATCTTTGACGTCTGGGGAATAGATTTCATGGGACCATTCCCATCATCTTTCGGTAATAATTACATACTCGTAGCTGTTGATTATGTTTCGAAATGGATTGAAGCTATAGCTTCTCCTACAAACGATACATGAGTAGTAATAAAGCTTTTCAAAAATATAATATTTCCCAGATTTGGTGTGCCTAGACTCGTCATAAGTGACGGTGGCTCGCACTTCATTTCAAAAATCTTTGACAAATTACTATCTAAGTATGGAGTAAGACACCGTGTGGCAACACCATATCACCCGCAAACAAGTGGACAAGTAAAAGTCTCAAACAGAGAAATTAAACAAATCTTAGAAAAGATTGTCGCCATATCTCAGAAAGATTGGTCATCTAAACTTAATGAAGCTTTATGGGCTTATAGGACCGCTTACAAGACACCCATAGGTACTACACCTTTCAAACTAGTTTATGGAAAATCTTGTCACCTCCAGGTAGAACTAGAACACAAAGCTTATTGGGCGATTAGAACTCTCAATATAAACTATAATGCTGCAGGAGAAAAGCGAATCCTAGACATTAACGAATTAGAAGAATTAAGGCTAGATGCTTATGAGAATGCTAAGATATATAAAGAAAGAACTAAGCGATGGCATGATAAACGCCTATCTAGGAAAGAATTTAATGTGGGAGACGTTGTACTCCTTTTTAACTCAAGACTTAGGCTCTTTCCTAGAAAATTAAAACCTAGATGGTCAGGACCCTTTGAAATAACTAAAGTGTTCCCGAGTGGAGCAATAGAAATTAAGGGTAGGAATAGTGAACCATTCATAGTAAACGGACAACGTTTAAAACATTATCATAAAGTTGAAAATAGAGATTATGCAAATAATCTAAGGCTTCTATAGTTGTCCACTAATTCCCCTGATTAATCTAAACCTAAGCATTACGTCAGGCTTTTGACGATAAAAACAGCGCTTAGTGGGAGGCAACCCATTTACTCATTTAATTATTTAAATTATTCTCTTTATCATTTTGTTATTTATCGTTTTATTATTTATTTATTTGTTTTGTCATTTTATAGTTTTATTTTATATTACTATTATTGCCTTTAAATTATGCATTTCATTTTCTTATTTTTATCTTAAATCACTTTTTACAGATTTTCTAAAAGTCTTTTCCACTTTCCTTCTCCCCCTGATTTGTTTCCTCCATATCTGCACTAACCATGGCTAACCAACCGATTAACCGTATGGAAACCAAATTTAGAGGTAGAAACCAAAGAATGAAGTTTGAAGAGTTATCACAGAGGCAAATGGATTTGACCTTGTACCCGGATGATCAGACTATGGAAACCCTAGGTATACATGATAGCATCCTGTACTTGTTTAACCGACTTGGATGGGAGAATGCATTGATCCAACATAAGTTTGTGACTTACCGCGAGCTCACCCTTGAGTTCCTTAGCTCCTTAGTTTACCTACCTGAGCGCGGTTTCGGATTCAGGAAAGGATTTATCAGTTTCCGCCTATTTGGAATAGAATATGACTTTAACCATAAAGAACTAGCTGACTTATTAGGATTCCCTAGTGGACCCTTTGCTTTTACTACCACACAGGTAGAATTGATGGATATTGAGCTAGATTTCTTTTGGGGAACTTTAACCGGAAACTACCACCCTGAGCCTAATAGCATGAACAATGATGAAATCCATAACCCAGCTCTCCGTTACTTCCATAAGATCCTTGCCCACACCTTCTTTGGAAAAGAAGAAAACATTACCGAAGTCTCTAAAGATGAGATATTCATTATGTCATGTTTCACTAATGGACAGCCTGTTAATGGTGTACCTTTCATGATGCAAACCTTCACCCGAATCCAAGAAGAACCTGAATTACCTATATTAGTAGGAGGTCTTGTAACCATGATTGCTGATGCCTTAGGACTTAGGTACCAATTGCACAGGTGCAACCGTTTAGGTACCATCCGTCCTATGAATCTTAACTTTTGCTTTAATCGCCATATCATAAGGAATTTAGGACATCCACCTTTTGAGTACTTAATCCGGAATGAGGTAGTAACCCTGTTCACACTGCCAAACCATGCTAGAGTGAGTGTTCACAATAAGGATAACTGGCTTTATGAGTTAACCCCACCTGATTATCCATCCACTCCTGAAACACCTCAGTCTTACAAGATAAAAGATGATATAATGACCGATGTCGAAACTGACCCTGAGACACCTCCTGGTTACCATGACATTGACCACACTGACGAAGTTATTGAAACCCCTGAAGTGAATCAAGGAGTTTATGCTAACAACTTACAGAATATCATGAACACTCTTGAAGCTTACCAAACTGATATAAATTCATTTAAGGAAGACATTAAGAGCATGCGATTGGACATTATAGGTTTGACTGACATAACCTGTGAACAATTCTATCACTTGAACTCCGCAATCGAAGATTTGAAGAAACGCTTTTGAAAATGCTATAAGTGATTTAGTTTATTTTTCTCATTGTTTTCGTTTCTAGTTAGATTTATTTTTCGCAAACAATTTCGTACCGTATTTTCATTTATGTAATTTCATTTTCAATTACCATATGCAATGCACTTCTAGTTCCAAAATCTCTCCAATTTAATCAATTTATATATTTCATTCTATGTACTGTTATGCTTGCATTTATTCCTATTATATAAAAATCTCTCATGCCATGCAAGTTAGTAAAGTACTATGTTGAAATAAATTATTATATGGTGTTTAAATATATTATTGAGTGAGAAGTGAAGAGAATAAATTATTATAAAGTATGTGAAGCATAAGAGATAGTGTTTTCTGGAAATTATTCAACGAAACAAGCTCTCACGGTCGTCACCCCCCCCCCTAACGATCGTGACGTGCTCATTTAGCATGTCACGACCGTCGCCTCCTTGTCACGACCGTGACAACCCTAAATATAGGATTCGTGAGAAACAGAACTGTTTCTTTTCGTGACCTCTTCTTCTTCTTCCTCCATAACTTCCAAAAACCACCCATTTTCTCCATAACTTCCGTAACCTCCCATTACCAAATTAAAACTCATTAACCCCCCATTATCACCACACCTATCACATTCTCACCTTCCAATATTTATCCGAAACATTATTTCTCTCATTTTATCACTTTTTCACAAAAAAAAAGCCAAAATCCTCATCTCTCACTATAGTTCTTGCATGCAATGGATACCATTCAATTCAGAGAGGGTGATGCTGGAGAAACCCAGAGAGAAAGATTTATCCGATTCCAGAACCGCGGTCTGCAACCTACGCGTTATATCGACACTGAATGCTTGAGAGAGCTCGGAATGCTCAACAGTGTCAAGAACCTGCTTAAGAAGGTTAATCTGTGGGTTTTATGCAGTCAGCCTCAGCCCACGTTTGAGTTGCTGACACTGGAGTTCCTAAGATCGTTCTGTTACATCACCGGTTCCGGTTCTCAGAGTCAGCTCACCGGCGTGGCTAAATTCAGATTGTTTGGCCGGGAGTTTGAACTTTCGCAAACAAGGATAGCCGAGTTGCTAGGCTTCGCTCACGGAAATGAAGCTCACCTCCGCGTGCCCGATAATTTTAGTGAAACCGCTTTCACTCTATGGCACGACATAACCAATACCCGTGCCTCAGCCTTCCAAAGCCTCAATGCTACACACATCCACAACCCGGCAATCCGATATTTCCACCGAGTCATTTGCAACACCATATTTGCTCGAGAAAGTAACCATAAGCTCAACTCCAAGGAGCTTCTATTCTTGCACTGCGCTCTAAATGACGAGCCGATCAACGCTGCCCCGTTCATGCTTTCTCACATCCAGGCTATTGCGCAAAGAGGCTCCACCCCATTTTTCATTGGCGGCATTGTCTCCGCCCTCGCCTTTCAGTTAGGGCTGGGTGACTTGCTCGACAATTTGCCTGGCATAGCCGCAGAATTCCTCACCAAGAGTTATTGCAGGTCCGCTCACCTGATTGCGCAGCGAGAGGATGGCAGGTATAGTCCTGTTGTCCATGGCACCATTTTTCACCATATCATTCTGCCGTCCCGCGACCGCA
Organism: Lathyrus aphaca; assembly: GCA_963966055.1. Taxonomy (NCBI): domain Eukaryota; kingdom Viridiplantae; phylum Streptophyta; class Magnoliopsida; order Fabales; family Fabaceae; genus Lathyrus; species Lathyrus aphaca. Next base: position 567,496,504 of record OZ014519.1, read on the forward strand.
TCGACCCATCCAGCCGAGCCAACTGGCTCTTTGTTTTACCAGATGCTGCCGACCACGCCCCTATTCATGATGATCCGGCAGATCCTCCAGCGGATGAGATGCAGGACGCTATGGATGCAGCTGAGCCTGTCCAGGATATTCCAGAGTCATCTACCCGACAGCCAACTGCACAGGATTTCACTCTTGAGGACGTCCTCCGTGCGATTCATCAGCAGAACCAGATGAACGCCGCACTGGAGCGTAGGCAGAAGGAGCAGTATGATGCTTTACTCCGCACTATTGCAGCAAACCAGGAAGCTACTAATGAGAAGTTTGGAGAAATTTTCAGCGAGCTAGAGGCCTTACGCATTGACATCACTGCTGTTCCCGGTACCGGTTCTGATCCTGAAGCGACTCCTACCAGACGCTCCCGCACCAGAAGCCGACCCCACGGTCCTCAGCAGCCATAGTTTTAGTTTTGCTTATGTTTGTTTTTCGTTTTTGTAGTCTGTACTGTACTTTGACCGCTATTATATCACAACATTGAGGACAATGTCTGATATAGTGTGGGAGAGGTACCTTTCATTTCCGCATTTTTCCTTTTCGCACTTTTTCAATACCGTTGTATTTCTTTTCGTAAGTTAATGAAACGAGCAAATCTTTGTGCTATTTTCTTTAGTTTCGAACTTTCCCCGTTTATTTAGCCATACCGAAAAAAATCTTTAATTATTCGCATTACCCGACTCGCCTACGAAATTGTATTAGGAAGCTGAGAACGATTCAACAAGACCAATACAATCTTGACACCTTTGACTTCCCACTTAAGCGATTCCATTCCGATTATCGTTACGAGTACACCTTAAGTTTCAGTTCAAAAGTAACCCCTAGTAGTTTATACTAGCAGTCAGCACCGTCTGAACACAAACCACGTGGGGAGCCGATGAATATAAGCGTTTGATGCCTAATCAATAATGATCCTTCATATCTCGATGCAAATGAAAAGAAATTGCACCAAAGTACACGGTCGCATATAAGAAATGAGAAATATGAGAAGGAGTCCATTGCGGGTTGGTTCAGAGGTACTGGTTCTGAACTTGGTAGGGCGTGCTACGACTCGATCCCCCACAACCTCCAAATCGGATAATATATGTAGGGTTACCGCACTCGTGTACCAGACCCCGTGCTTAAAAAGGATCAAAGTCGCTAACCGGCTACTCCACTACGTGCGTGCTAAGGCAAAGGGCTTAATGTGATTGCGCTAGAATGAAACCGGGCGAAATAAGATTGAAAAACTCTAGGTGAAATCGTAAAGAAATTTCTGATTGTTTCGATTAACAGGAAGTCGACGACATAGCTTGTTGCTTGTGTCATTAGTGTATCGTTAGTGTTCTATCAAAGTACCGGTTTATCCGACAAAACGATCCCTCGTACGGTTTGTTATGAGTATGCGTAAATAAAAACTTGTCCAACAATTTTCAACCGACTATTTGCTTGAGGACAAGCAAAGGTTTAAGTTTGGGGAAGTTTGATAACGAGAAAATGTATCGATTATATTGCTAAGTTTCATTGACGTTTTATCGCATAATCATCGTTTTAACACTCGATTCCTCGAGTTTTTCTTACTATTTTGCAGGTACATTATATATGGAGCTAAATCATGAATTAAGAGCAAAAGGAACAAAAACAACCATAAAAAGATGAAGAAATGAAGAAGCCTGCAGAACTGCATAATTTGTTGCACTCACGGTCGTCACCAAGGTGTCACGACCGTGACACCCCAAAAGAGGCCATCACGACCGTGATCACATTGTCACGACCGTGACACTCAAAATGCAAGGAACACGAGCGTGAAGACCTTGTCACGACCGTGACAAGGTAAAAAGTAGGTTATTGACTGAGACCACGTCAAAACCTTACGTGAAGAAGATTTTGCCTATTTTCTAGCCACGTTCCTATATTTCCTCCACTGTTTCAGCAAGGCCCAATGCAACAAGTCCAAATTTCAAGCCCATTAATTGTTCTATAAATAGCTTAAGTTTTAGGAAGAAAGGACAGAGCATTTTTTTCTATCAATTTCCTGCGGAAGCTCTGCCGATTTATTTTACGACCCTTTTTATTTCAGCATTATTTTCAGTTTTTCATTCTTATTGTATCCAAACCCGCCATATAACAATTTCCAACATCAGGAAATTGTTATACATTTACTTGTTTCTAAACCTTCAGAATTTGCTTTATTTTCGATTTCCGCCAATTACTCCAAGCTTTCCGGTCTGTGGAAGAAGGAGTCTGCTATAATATTGTTAACCAGGTTTTTATTATATTGATATTTAATATTTATGTTGTTTATTTATTTTTCTGCCATGAATATTTTGTTTATTGTTTTTCTGTCTCTGTCTGGTTCAACAAAAATGAGTAGCTAATTACCTTAGGGCGGTATGTAGTTAAAACAAACTTAATCGGTAAAATTTAACCATAGGCTAAAAATAATTAATAACTTAACATTCTGGCTGATACTTTTTAATTAAAATCGACCTTTTCGTTACGAGAGTAAGAAAAGAGTATTAGGTTAGGTCAAGACCACGAGAGTGTGAGATTTTAACCAGATAGCTAAAGTTAGGCATTTAAATTAAACACAGCGAGAGCGCTTTAAAATAAATTAGAATTACTAAGTTTCCAAAAATTATCTCAAAACACTTATGGGCTAGCGAGAGCAGGCATAGGGCTTTAGGGGTAAGATCTGAGATAAGACCACGAGAGTGTGAGTTGAGGGTATTTAAACTGGTAACCTCTACCGAATAGATTTAGTAAACACCTTTATAAGCCTAGGTTAGATTGACCCACCTAAGTTAGTATAATTACATACCGACCGCCTTAGTATTATTCTATTTAAACTTAATTTTAATTCCGCCTTTAATATTTTAAAATCAACAAAAAATCGTGACAACCATTCGCCTTAGCTAAACTAGAAGTTCATCTAGCACTAAGTAACCATAGAGTCCCTGTGGATCGATAATCTTAAATATTACTTCGATAGGCTGTGCACTTGCAGTTAAGATACCGCTAGACACATAATTAGACACGTCTTTAGCCCATCAAAGTTATGGGACGCGATTGTTAATCTTGGTGTGGCAGTGTCAGAGTCGAAGTTTGATTGTGTATCCAAATTGGTGGAACTGGAAAGTGGCAATAGGGTTTGTAATGATGGTGGGATGGAGTCGTTAGATACGAAGCAATGATCATCGGTTCTCTGATCATTAGAGGGGGAGGCAGCCGACTGAAGAGAAAGTGGACTGGCCATGTCATTTCGAAAGGTAATGCGGATATTTTCATGATTCAGGAATCTAAACTTCAAAATGTTACTAAATATATTGCTTGTAGTTTTTGGCACAAGGAGGTGGGATGGTCCTTTTCTAGTTCTACTGGGGCATCAGGAGGCTTGATAACCCTTTGGATCTAGTTCTACTGCGGGAATTCTCTTCTCATCTCACTCATTCTGAACGCGAACTCGCGACGACTTGTCTCGCATACAAGATGGTAAACGCACTCGTTCCAGACGAGCCTGCAACACTGAGCATAGACATACGCAGTTCCATCATAAAAAACACAAATAGTTCCCGCCTTGGTTAGGCGAACTACGTCGACTTTGATCCTCATTTTCCCGATGAGGTACGTAGGCAACGGGGTAGGGCCCGTTCGAGCACATTCTTTATTTTCCCTACATTTCCCTCTTTCTTTTCATTCCCTTTTCCAATTCCCTTTCTTCCCATTCCAGTTCCAGTTAACAGTTCTTTCTTTCAGCAACACTTTAATTCTCACCCTTTGAAACAAAACAAGCAAGCGTGGATCCTGTCGGGTATGGCGGACGGTCTGGGGTGTTAATACCTTCCCAGGTCGTAACCGACTCCCGAACCCAGATCTTTGGTTCGCAGGACCTTGTCCTTTCCTTCTTCCTCAGGTTTGTGCAACATTACCTTTCCCATTCATTCGGGATAAAAATGTCTGGCTGACGACTCTACCTTTTCCGCGCCACTTTCGCGTTTGTACTAGGATGAAAATCCCGGGAGCGACAGCTGGCGACTCTGCTGGGGATTGAGGTAAGAGTGTTTTGTTCTAAGTGTGTTGTCCTTATGTAAGACACTAATAAGATGGAGTGTCAGATGTAAACGGTTACATCGTATAACATCAAATCAAGTGGCATTGATAAAGGATTCGTTTGACAACTTTTGAAATGGTTTTAGTAGTTGAAGGATTTTAATAAGAGCTTTTGTTGGAATTTGTGTGTAGATAAGATTTCACCAAGATACCTTATGGAGTTTTGTCGAGTGTTTGTTATCCCTGAATCAAGTTGGAGTGTTATGCCTTGGTGTTGTGACTCAATAGAAGGAATTATAGTGGTATGCTTTTCCGAAGGAGAGATAAGCCTAAGTGATTCAGTATGAAACAACATGAGAATTGCGGAAATAGTAAGTTAGAAGTTAATCCAATGTTGGAACAAGCGTATGAGTAAGGACATGAAGTTTGATTTATTATGAAACGAGGACTTTGAGTCGCGAAGTCAAATTGGAATTTGAATATGTTAGAATATGTAGCAGCAGTAAGGTTAAGTATGGATCTGAGACAGTGTTGTAAACTGTTGTTGTTATGGAGTAGAGGAAATTCGAGGATGAATTTTAATTTAAGGAGGGAATGATATAATACCCCGTATTTTAATAAAATGTTCTGGATAATATTAATTGAAATTAATAGGGTTTTGGTGTGCTCTGAGAGTTTTTATTTAAAATAATTAGAGAAACCTACGAACTTAAATTAATTAATTAGTATTATCTGACTCAGAGGTTTTATTAAATAACTGACTCAGAGACATTTTCGGATACTCTTAATTTGGAATCATTAGTTAGTTTTACTAACTCATGATAGTATATCAGTATTATTTCCTTTTCTTTCCTCATTTTTTTCATGAAGCATATAAACAAGGGTTTGGAAAAGAGAGAAGGAGCAAGAGAAGAGAAAGGAAGGAAAAGAAGAAGAAAACCCATGGAAGCTCAAGAGCAAGATCATAATTCTTCTTCATCAATCTCCATCTTCATCAAAATCCTCTGCATGGTTAGAGGTGGGTTCTAGTTAGATACTTTTATTTCTAGAGTTTATAGATTTTTGAGGTTAGGGCACTAATGCTAGAAATCATAGAATCAAGATGTTGAACAGTTAAAGTGTCGATTAAATGCTTGTGAATGATCATGTTATGTGTGGAAATAATCAACAATAAGTATGGTGAGGTTACTAGGTGTTTTGGGTGAGAAAACATGGTTTCTATGATGAAAAACACAGGTTTTTAGGCTTCTGACTGTCGGTTAACCGGTTACCTTATGCGTGAACTGGTTAACGCTGTAGGTTTTGGAAAATATTAATTCTTCAAAAATTCATAACTTTTTACTCGGGTATCCGATTGAGGCAAACTTTATATCGTTGGAAAGCTATGAAAATGTACTATTAAATGGTAGAGGAAAATATTAATTTTGAAGTGGAAAATGATTATTTATTTTATGCCGATTAAAAATACCGATTTTGTAAGTGTAATCCGGGAAACATAAAGCATGCAATTTAAAGTATTGTGAGGAAACCTTATTATAAACCAATAGTGTGGCCTAGTGATGTAACTGGAAAAGGTTAGATGGTATGACTTGTGAGAGACTTAGGATAACCCTAGGTTGTTTCGAAACCGTTGGCGCGTATTACACGGTGTCCTTCGAAAAGTCTTGAGTAAGTCTTGTGGTGGGTATTACACTGAGTCTCACGGGAAGCATCCGTAAAGGCTTGAGGTACCGTTGGTGAGGTGTGAGTAGTGACTTGAGTTGTGTAATACGTTAGGTCCTCCGTAAGGTGTTTAGTAAGTCTTGATGTGGGTTATTCTTAGTCCCAGGAGAAACATCTGTAAAGACTTGAGGAATGTATTACGTTGAGACCTCCGTGAAGTCTTGAGAAAGTCTTGAGGTGTGTTATCCTTAGTCCCACGGGAAGCACACATAAAGACTTGAGGTGTGTATGTTACTAGATCCTCTGTAAGGTCTTGAGTAAGTCTTGAGATGGGTTATTCTGAGTCCCACGAGAAGCATCCGTAAAGGCTTGAGGTGAGTACTACACTGATTTACGCAGGAAGTCTTGAGGTGGGTTATTCTGTGTCCCACAGGAAGCCTCCGTAAAGACTTAAGGTGAGTATCGCATCGAGTCCTCCGTAAAGTCTTGTGTAAGTCTTGAGGTGGGTGGATCTTGGTCCCACGGGAAGCGTCCGTAAAAGCTTGAGGTAGATGCCATACTCGTGTAGCGTCGAGAAAGTGTTATATGGATCTTTGTTCCATCTTGATTTGGTTTCTTGTGAGGTAGTGACCAAAGACTCGAGTTATGTTTAGATTGAACCTTTAGAGCCGAGAGAACTCTAAGATAGGGAATCCACTTAGATGTTGTTATCTCACCCCACTATTATTGTTGCTTTTCATGTTTCTTTTGCAGGTTGATTTACAAGTGGAGATATGCTCGAGATGTTTCAAGTGAAGCATAGATTTATATTTCCGTTGTGCATTTTTGGTATCTTTGTACAATAATGGATTTTGTATTTCATCTTAGCATTTTTATTTTAGTATGATTTTCATGTCTTGTATCATTGTTGTATAGAATTTTATAATTGGTCAAGAATGTGAATTATGCTATTAGACACTTATGATGATGTCAGTACCAAAATAACACTTGTATGATATTATTCTAGATATATATTATATGAGGCGTTATAAGGGTAAACAACATTTAACTCAATAAAGTATGCATTTTTTGTTAGAATTAGAAATCAATCTATCTAATTTATGTTCGAATATTACTACCCTTAGTATTCATTTTATCAATAACTTGCTTACAAAAAAAAATATGCATTCTTTATTTTTTATTTTATTTGAGCATGTGCGTATAAAATTATTTTCTTAATTTCAAAATTGAATTTTTTGTATAGAACCGTGAACACAATCGAAAAGAAATAAAAATAACTTTTAATGTAAGATATCTTGAATGCATATCTGATTGGTTTTGTGGCTTCTCATTAGTAGTTTAGTTTGATATGTATGGGAAAGAAAAAAGAAAAGTTGTGAAAGTTTGTGGTGATGGTGGTTAACAGCTATGAAAGTTTATGGTTAAAAGAAGCATCAATATATTATTGTTGTAGGAACAAAAGAGATATAGAAGTCAGAAAGATAGCATCTACTATCTCTCATTCAAAATAGTATTGTATGATTTTTCAACACACATACAGAACCTTAAAGAAATTAATAATTAATGCTTGATCTTACAAAAAAAAAGAATTGATTTTAATTGATTGACTTCATGAAGATAAAGAGACATATATGTTTATGACCCATCAATTGATCTCATGGTGATCGAGCCTACAAGAGTAACAAACCTATAAAAAAGTGTAAATTCTTTCCATTCGATTTATATCTAAAGTGACATTGCAACTCTAACTAGTCCAATACTAGAGTAATATATCTTAGGTGAAGTCGGTTTTGGAGTTTGTGTTTTTTTTTGGGATATTTTCTCACTTTTTCTTTGTTGTAATTTTGTGTTAAGCATCTTTAGTGTTTTTTAATTAAATATCCTATGTTTATAAATTGAAAAAAAGTAATGTACTCAGCGTTTAAAATACATGACTAGTAAAATACCCATGCGGCGTGATCCCACACAGGAAGATTAATTTTGATATTGTAAGAATAATATATCGAGATATATCTGAAGAAAAAAAACTCATTCTAAATGATAATGAGAAATTATAATATACAATTTTTTCAATAATAAATTTACAATATGATTATACAAAATATAATTTAATTTTGACAAAGGATATCAATGATCCAAAATAAGAAACAAATAAATAAAAATATAATATCTTGAACCCATTCTTATTATGTTCTAAAGTTAAAATTTCAAATATCAATCTTTAAAATAAACTCAATAATATAACCTGTAAAATGGAAAAATAGTTGTATAAATCAACAATTAATAAGGCGTTATTCTAAGAAGTGAACAAAAGTAATCACTGTGTATGTGTCTATGCAAAGAATGGAAACAAATATCAAGAAAATACTTGGAATTAGTATTTCAAATATTTATATATCACATATGTGATAATTAAATCATTTTTATTTAATTCTTCAGTGCAAATATCTTTATTTTCGTGTCAAATCTTTATTTATGTATTACATATTTTATTGATGGAGATAAATATCGCATATTATAAAAAAAAAATCATTTTGAAAGATTATTAAGTAATTGACAAATTATCAAGTATTTTCTTGATAATTAGTTAAAGGTACTAATTTCATATGTGATAATTAATAATTCCCAAAGAATAGTATCATACTGCTTTCTCAGTGGGTGACGACTCTGAACAAAATATTTGCATTTAAAAGAAATAATATTTGAAATATTAATTTTCTCCAAAGAAAAAGGCCAATTTGAAATATCTTTTGTATCAACATTCTGTGAATGGTCCATGTGGCTGCTGTTCTTGAGTTTGGAGACTTGTGAAAGTTTTATTCCCAGCAGATTTGAATTTAACAGTTTTTCTCAAATTCCAATTTGCATCAAACACTCGATCTAGCATTACCCGTAAAAACAAAAGAATAAACAGTTAAACTAAACAGTTTGGGATTACAAAAGGAGGATTCCATACTATCTGTTGCCAAATATCGAGCAATATTTATTAAATTGAAAACTATATATTCTGTAAGCATCCAATAAGATTCAGGAATAAAAAAAAATTTAAGATAGCATAAGATCACATCTTAAATATGAGATAGAGTGCTTTTGAGGTTGAGTATTTCAATCTATCTTGATTTTGTTGTATATCATAATGCATATTGGCCATCTGTTCATCACAACTATGTAATATTACAAAGATACTTTGCTAATAGCTAGAGTTGATTTAAGTAACATGATGACAAAGCAAAAGTAAATGGAAATTGCAAAAATGTATGACAGAGTAAAAGTAAATGAAAATTTCAAGGAAGAAAGCAAATGGAAATGGCAAGGAAGAAAATGATGTGTTGAAGTTGACATGTGGGTCCCGTTCGAAAATGATGTATGCTGAATATAGCAATAAAGCAGGTTAATTGCTTGCAAGTTTGAAGTGAGAAGAGTAGTATGTATTTGACAGCAATTGATTGAATCAGTACTACTAACTCTAACTCAACGTCACTTTCACATTCATACAACCACAACTCTTCAGCCAATTCATACAACCACAACTCTTCAGCCAATACACAATAAATTGCAGCTCACAACGGTTATATTTGCGTACAACACACAGCTCAACAAAGCCTCTCAAATACCCCACTCTCTCAACATGATGCTCCCGGATAACCCTTCACTGTGATTCACAGACCAATAACAACACACATCGGCGGCAACTCGCCTAACCACCTTCAAACTGGTTAAACCTGACGCAACTCATCAACACCTTTCAATCCCACAACCAACCATTACTTTCAAATTTTTCAAACCAACAATACACAACAACATTGGAAATACAAAAAAGAGAAGAAGACGAGGCAGAGAGCAATATCGTACGAGGACTGAGAAGAGCTTTGAAGTTCACCGTAAAACAGAACCGAATCTGAGACGGAGAGATAGAGTGAACTGAGATCGGAGGAAGAGAGCCACCGCAATTTGAAATGGAAGCTTAGACGGAAAGAAGGTCCGCCGGCGATGAAACCCTTTTCCGGTGACGATTTCATTTGAGGGAGAAGCGAACGGAGAGAACTGATCAAGAGCGAAACCGTGAACGTGAACCATCTGAGATGCACCGCAGTATTACCGGCGCGATTCGAACGGTTCGTCGACGAAGAGGACCGGCGGTGCTTTTGTAAGAACATTTGATTCGTTGCTTTCACCATTGAGTTATCATATTTTATTTTTCAATTTCTGTTTAAAATATTTACTGACTTGTTTTTTTTTTCATTTTTATTTTAATTTTAATTTTATAAGAAGGTTTCATATAGTGTTGTTGTGAAGGTTGGGTTAAGCCCACCAATTGTTTTAGGTTCACACCCCAGAATCCTTCGGCCTACCCCTTTTTTCTTGTTTTTTCTATTTTTATTTTTCTTCATAGTAGAAACATGTGTTGTTGATAGGCTTGAAGTGCCCATGTATTGAGTTGCTAGACACACACCCTAATCCAGCGACCCTCCCCTTTGTTTTTTTTGTTTTTTTATTTTTTTTATTTCTTTCTTAACCTTTCTCTATTATTTTCATTTAGTTTTTTCCCCCTATAATTTTGCTAATTAGTTTTTTATTAACATTTGTTAGAATTTTAGTTTAGAACTTCACTAGATTTTTGATATAATTTTGTTAGCTTTGGTTATTAATTTTAATATGGCTTAGATTTTAGTTTCGATTAATTCATTTTGATTATGTAGGATTATGTTTAGTCTTTGTTTTAGCTTTGTGCTTGATGTTTTATGGGTTTTATGTTTGATTTCGATGATGGCAGATTTAACGTGGTGATAGTCTTGTAATTGATTGTTTATTCATGGCTTGGTGACTTGTTAATGTTCGTGAAACTTTTGATGCAAGTTGGTACACTTAGAGGATTGTTTCTTGGGCACGATAACCTATCTTAATGAACATTCTGGTTGATTGATTTAATCTTGATGGACGCCTTGATAATATTATGATAAGTATTTCTTGAGTTTGTCTGTGCGCGTTGAAGAGGCAACGGACCTTCTCCGTTAGGTACCCTTGAAACTCGACTTTACCTTTTTCACGTCTCATTCTAGTCCTGATGCCATGTTAGGAGTATACTGATTGCATACTCATTTCTTCTTCATCTCATTTCTCTTTTCTTTTTACTCGAGATTTGCTTAAGTCTTGAGTTTGTTTTCATCATGTTTTGTTTATTTGTTGGTTCACTTGTGCCTAGTTCACGAGTTTTCCATTAGGTGCTTAGTCCAACTTAATTTTGAATTAAGTTGGAATAGGATAGAAACCTCAACTATAGGATCAATCATTGCATGATAACTTCTAGGATTGAGTCCCCCTTAGTGTTTTTCTTTTTAACCCTTGAGTCTTTCTCTTCTTCCTCATAAAGACAATCCAAAAACACTATAAATACAAAACAACAAAAACATTTCTTTAAAAGAATTGAACCAAACTTCAATCATCTTTCCTGCGAGATTCTTTTCTCATTTCATTCTGGTGCAGACGCATGACATGTTAAGTCCGTTCTACCGAAAACAGATAAAACGCCTGAGTGGAACACCTAACTGCTGGAACGCGCACTTGACACTGTCAACTTAAAAAACACAAAAAAAACTGTGGTCACCCTTAGTTAGCCGAACTACGACGACCTGATTCTCATTAGGAGATACGTAGGCACAGGCGTGATGCTTGTCGACCCAAATCTCGTTCTGTTTAGAACTACGTGGACTCTGATTCTTGTTGCGACAAAATACGTCAGTCTAGGGTGCGATGCCCTCTCGAGTCCGATTTTTCTATCACCGATTCGTTTTTGTTTTCCATTTTTGTTCTCGTTTCTTTCTAGTCCTTTCCAGTTTAGTAGCAAATGGAGCTTCAAATGACTACACCCTTTGAGCAGAGCAGCAAACGTGGATCCCATCGAGTACGATGGACACGAAGGAGTGCTAATACCTTATCTTCGTGTAATCGACTTCCGAGCCCGGACTTGGTTGCGATGACCCCGTCTTTTCCTTTTTCCCTCAGGTTTTTTTCGATTGTTCTCCTTCCCCTTACATCCCTAATCTCAACCAATCAAAACGCAACCAAATAGCAACTCACACTTAATAAAATAAATGTTGATTTTGCTAATGTCAAATGTAATACCTTTTGATGAGCATGTGTATAGATTGATGTCGACGAATGTGGTGTTGGTATATTATCACTAAGAAAAGTTTATCTCATCTTATCATCTACTTCCTCTTCATTTAAATTTGGATTTTCTTGCATATACATGCTTTTCAAAATGATCTCAGGTACAACAACACAAACTAAAGCAATATACATCCTTTCAGTATTCACCAGACAAGAATAGTGGTTCAAAGTAGTCTTACATTTACAACATATCCCCTTTTTCCACAACCATTTCGTCGGTGGCATGAGGAGAGAAATGGCATACAGTGTTAATTCCCCTCTAAATTGTTCCTCCAATTGTAGCTATGTGCAACCAAAAAGCACCAGCTGTCGAAGATGGTAAAATTTATATGAAAAAAAAGACACATGTTCATAAATTCAGCAAGACAAATCCATTAATTGAAATAAAAAATCACAAACCAAAATAATATTAACTAAAATATATTGAAATTCAGGACATCCAGTATTAGCAGGAACGAGGATCAAAGGTTAATCAAATTAAGCAGGAACATACAACAATGTTCAATCAAATTCAATAGGAAATAAAATAAGAGATAATTAAAATCAAACATCGATTAGATCCAAGATAATAACATAGGGAAGTCTCAACATCTCACTCACGAATTCTCAAACAAACGTATTGATCGTGGTAGCTGTAAAGTAAAAAATTGAGTAACTATTATCCTGAAACATACAATAGCAAAAAAGATTACCTTAGAATTCCCAGTGAAAGTTGAAATAAACCAGCAAAGAAAGTTGAAGTAGGAGCTAGTTGAAGAAACAAAACACGTTCAGTTGTAGGTTCTAAAACAAGAGATGCAATTGAAACAGGTCCTATTGCTAGATCCCTTGAACTTCCAAGAACAACATAAATAAGTGGAGGAACAAAACTAGAATCTGTAAAAATAATTATAAAATTTAGTATAAACTAAGTTATGAATTATATCAGAAGAATTTTCTTCCTAACACAATTATATCCAAATATTCAATAAGAAGTAGTAATCCAAATTTCTCTATATAATTTAGGATAAACATAAAATTTAAAGATTGTCATTTTATTTTCACCTCATATCCATGAGAAATTTAGTTACTGACACAAAGCAGTGCTCTGCAATGAAGGCTTATTCGGTGTCTAAACCGAACACACTGTCACTTAGCAACCCTAACATAGTTTCTATCTAAATAGTCATACTTGCCATCACCTCCTGTGCATATTACAGATTTTGAAGTGGCAATTCAAATGAATATATAACTTTTGTTGATGGACAGCTGCTATGAGAACTATCTGCATTTAGAGAGGGACGACCCGCCATATACAACAATGATTCATGACATTTCATGTTTACTGTTAAGCCCTATTCATCGAACATTAAGCTGGATTGAACTACTGTTAAGAAGTAGAGTGCCCTACTACTCGAAATTTATAAACCTTGCTTAAAAAAGATAAACATTGCTTAAAAAAGATCTCTAATAACATTGTTGGTTTGAATTTTTGTATAGGATAGTAAAATCAAATTTTCTTGAATATAACATGTTTATTACCTAATGTTCAACATCAAAATCAAATTTTCTGTGACTTATAATTCCTTCCCATTATTGTGATTAGAAGATCTTTGTGCTACTGTGAAGCCTTAGTGTCAACAAGGCCAACCCCACAATTGTTGTTATCTCAAGTTATTTCCACCATACCAACAATGCCGAAGAAACTTTTGAGTGTGCATGGAAAAAAGGCCTCAAGTTAATAGCTTGAGAAAACTTTGTGACTTGTTAAGCTCCGACCTCCTATCTGAATTTGTTAAACGTTACGGAAAAATCCTCCATTTATTGGATATAAATGTCCAAGTGGATGATTTAACTGCATATGTTTTACTTTTCAAGACTTCCATTTAGCTCCAACATTAAGAGAGAACTTGGGCTACCCTCTTGAAAAAGGTGAACCATATTGTTATTTGGGTATTATACTAACATTTCAAGAATATGATGATCTTAGGGGTTGACCAAACAACTCTAAAAATAAAACGTCCAAAAGGCGAATCTGGATTCCTAAGAACTTTCTTTGAAGAAATCAAACTTATTTTGTTGGAAATAAAAATTGGTATGCTTTCATGGATCTTTTAGCGGTTCTTATATATGGAATTATTATTTTTCCAAGGGACGAGAAAATCATAGATCTTCCCGCCATTGATGTATTTCTTGCTTTCAATGATAGGGGCAGAATTAAATACATGTTGTGCTTGCAGACTTGTACTATACATTCAACTACTATTACTAGAAAAATGGAAAAATAGATTATATGTTGCTTACCAGCTTTGTAAGTTTGGATGATAAACCTTATGTATAATTCTGGTTTCCGAAGAATTTGTCCTATAGATGTTTTCCGTGATTGTGATGTGAAAATGAAAACTCGTCAATAGTGGGCTGAAACACTAGTAAACCTGAATGAATATACACTTAAATGGCTTCGGAGAGGAAGAGAGATTGAATATACACTTAAATACACTTAAACCTGAATAAACCTGAATGAATATACACTTAAATAAATACACTTAAACCTGAATGAATATACACTTAAATACCTGAAAAATGTCATCAGCTCATCAATCTCTCGTCTCTCCGAAATTATTTAACTGTATATTCATTCGTGACTTGTTAAGCTCCGACCTCCGTTCTGAATTTGTTAAACGTTATGGAAAAATCGTCCCTTTATTGGATATAAATGTCCAAAGTGGATGCTTTAACTGCGTTGCTACAATTTTACTACCCTCCCTAAGATGTTTTACTTTTCAAGACTTCCAATTAGCTCCAACCTTCAGTGAGATCTTGGGCTACCCTCTTGAAAAAGGTGAACCATATTGTTAATTGGGGCATTATACTAAGATTTCAAGAATATGAGAGATCTTAGGGGTTGACCAAACAACTCTAAAAATAAAACGTCCAAAAGGAGAATATGGATTCCTAAGAACTTTCTTTGAAGAAATGACACTTTTTGTTGGAAATAAAAATTGATATGCTTTCATGGATGTTTTAGCGGTTCTTATATATGGAATTATTATTTTTCCAAGGGACGAGAAAATCATAGATCTTCCCGCCATTGATGTATTTCTTGCTTTCAACGATAGGGGGCAGAATCCAATACATGTTGTGCTTGCAAACTTGTATTATACATTCAACTACTGTTACGAGAAAAAGGAAAAAAAAATTATATGTTGCTTACCAGCTTTGTAAGTTTGGATGATAAACCTTATGTATAATCTCGGTTTCCGAAGAACTTGTCCTATAGATGTTTTCCGTGATTGTGATGTGAAAACAAAATCTCGTCAATAGTGGGCTGAAACACTAGTAAACCTGAATGAATATACAGTTAAATGGTTTCGGAGAGGCGAGAGATTGATGAGCTGATTTATTATTGTGGAAGCTATGCGAATGTGCCACTTATGGGGATTAAATGATGCATTAATTATAACCCCGCTTTGTCCATTGGACAACTTGGTATTCCTATCGTTAAAGAACCTGAATCAAGTTGTCTAGCCCCACTTATTCTTTATGACTTGGAAATAGAAAATATTGAAATATTAAGAACAATCGAAAATTCTTGTAAAAGTGTCATCAGAAAACGGAAAGAGTTGTATTCAAGTTGTAATACAAAGAATACCTACCAGCCTGACTCAAACAGAGAGTCCAAGATAGAATGCTTCCCTTTCAAAATTTATTGAAGACAACGGAAGCATAGCAATCTTGAGACAATGAAGAAGTTTGAAAGTGCAACGAAAAGATGAACTTTCTTATCCTAGTTATTATTTTGTTTTATTTATAGTTGTATGTTACAATAAAACTTGATGTTCAATCCAACTTAATTCAATGAATAGGGCTTAACAGAAGCATTGAACATATATATTTAAGTATAATAGTTAGATTAACTAAATGCTACTTGGCAAACTTTGGTTTTCATTCATTGAACATCAAGTTACATTACACTAAATTCAAATTGAACATTAAGTTGGATTGAACATACACCTATAAATAAAACAAAAAATAATAACTAGGATAAGAAAGTTCATTTTTTCGTTGCACTTTCAAACTTCTTCATTCTCTCAAGATTGTGATGCTTCTGTTGTCTTCACTAAATTTTGAAAGGGAAGCATTCTATCTTGGACTCTTTGAGCCAAGACTGGGAGGTATTCTTTGTATTACAACTTGAATGCAACTCTTTCCGTTTTCTGATGACACTTTCCAGAAATTTTGGATTGTTCTTAATAATTCAATATTTTCTACTTCCAAGTCATAGAGAATAAGTGGGGCTGGACAACTTGATTCAGGTTCTTTAACGATAGGAATACCAAGTTGTCCAATGGCCAAAATGGGGTTATAATTAATGCATCATTTAATCCCATAAGTGGCACATTCGGATAGCTTCCACAACAATAAATCAGCTCATCAATCTCTCGTCTCTCCGAAACCATTTAACTGTATATTCATTCAGGTTTACTAGTGTTTCAGCCCACTATTGACGAGATTTTGTTTTCACATCACAATCACGGAAAACATCTATAGGACAAGTTCTTCGGAAACCGAGATTATACATAAGGTTTATCATCCAAACTTACAAAGCTGGTAAGCAACATATAATTTTTTTTTCCCTTTTCTCGTAACAGTAGTTGAATGTATAATACAAGTTTGCAAGCACAACATCTATTGGATTCTGCCCCCTATCCTTGAAAGCAAGAAATACATCAATGCCTGGAAGAATCTATGATTTCTCGTCCCTTGGAAAAATAATAATTACATATATATAAGAATAGCTAAAACATCCATGAAAGCGTAACAATTTTTATTTCCAACAAAAAAGTGCCATTTCTTTAAAGAAAGTTCTTAGTGTCGCTCCCGGGATTTTCATCCTAGTACAAACGCGAAAGTGGCGCGGAAAGGTTAGAGTCGCCAGCCAGACATTTTTATCCCGAATGAAAGGGAAAGGTAATGTTGCACAAACCTGAGGAAGAAGGAAAGGACAAGGCCTTGTGAACCAAAGATCTGAGTTCGGGAGTCGGTTACGACCTGGGAAGGTATTAGCACCCCAGATCGTCCGTCGTACCCGACAGGATCCACGCTTGCTTGTTTTGTTTCAAAGGGTGAGAAGAATAACTGCTGCTGAATAAAACCGCTAACTGGAAATTGGAAATGAGAAAAGGAACTAAAAGAGAATGGAAAGAAAGAATGGGGAAACTGTAGGGAAAATAAAGAATGTGCTCGAACGGGCCCTACCCCGCTGCCTACGTACCTCATCGGGATAATGAGGATCAGAGTCGACGTAGTTCGCCTAACCTAGGCGGGAACTATTTGTTTGTGTTTTTTATTCGCTGGAACTGCGTATGTCTATGCTCAGGTGTTGCAGGCTCGTCTGGTACGAGTGCGTTTACCGTCTTGCATGAAAGACAAGTCGCCGCGAGTTCGCGTTGTGAGTGAATGAGATGAGAAGAGAAGGTCCCGCAGGATAGTCGCTTATTGTTTGTTTTTGTTTTTTGAAAGAAGTGTTTTGAATTTGTTTGTGAACGGTCTTGTACTAAGACCTATCCATCGCGGTGAGTATTTACACCTCGCCCCGAAACAGGACGCGTATAAACACTCCGCAACAAAGTCTCGTGTCGTACAAGATTGTTCGGTTTTTATTAAATGTTTTATTGCTTTTCTTTATGAGGAGAGAAAGAATGACTCAAGTTGATAAAAGGAAAAATCTAAGGGACTAAGACTCAATCCTAATTTTTGCTTATTTATTTACAAGTGGTCCTAATGGTTTGTGAGGTTTTCTAATCCTAATGAGAAACTAGAAACTACTAGAATTCAACTTACTTCCTAATGAAGTTAAGTTGATTCTAAGAACAAATGGGGAAGCCTATACAAGTTATAAGATCAAATAATAAGGCAAAACATAAAATTGGATATAAGGAATAAAATTCTAAAAAATGCAATTAAAGGCATGAATTAAAAATAGTCCTATTTTTATTTATTCTAATCCTAATTAAAAGAGAACTTTAACCTATATTCTGAATCAAAGTTAAGCCTAATATTTTCATTCTAAAACTCAATTTAAACTAACCTAAGTCTATATTAGATTCTAGGATTAAATCTAATCTAAACTATATCTTTTTTGGACTTTATTTTTATGACCTAAACTAAATGGAAATTATATGTAACATAGCCTAAAAGTTAATATCCTAAAAAAATACTAAAACTTCTGGAAAAATTATGAAAATTAATCTATGGGGTCCTATGACTACCTAGAACATTGTGTTAAAAGGGATCCTAAAAAATCCTATTTTTGCTATGCCTAAAAATTGTCTATTTTCAGCTAAGAATTAACCACTAATTTCTAAGGGATTAAGCCTCTAAACCTAAGATAAAATGATCTAAAAAATCCACAAAAATTATCCTAAGTACTACTATGAGTCTTCTAACTACAGTAAAAAGAATGGTCAATAAAAGTTACTGGAAAGTTAAGAACTAAAATCCACAAAATTATGTACAATTAAAGAAAATTCCTTAAGAACTATTTACATGAAAAATCAACATAAAATCAAAATTACAGCAAAAATAGAAAAATAAAGTGCCAACTATTTCTAATATGAATTAATAACCTACTGGAATTTTTATAGATTTTTCTCATGATTTTTCCTATTTTTTATGGATTTGTTTCTAAACTAGGTTAAACAAAAATTAAGGAGAAAATGGTGCATTAAAGTGGCGAATCGAGATCACTTACTTGGTCGAAATGTCGATTCTTCACACAAAAAGAAATCCCAAAAACTTCATCCAAGGTCTTGTAGTCTCCCCTAAGCAAAATAAATGCTTATCATCCATAATTGCTTTGTGAAGCTTTTCCATACTCGAAATCGATCCAATATCGATAAAAAACACTCATTAATACTTACCAAGCTTAATTCACCATAATAATTAAAATTAATATCAACATTAAAATGTTAACAAAAATCAAGATATTAATATCAACAATTAATTTAATTAGAAGTTATTACCAACAAGAAAAAAACTAACAAGAATTAATGATATATGAACATAAATTGCAAGAATTAACAATGAGTGGTATAACATAAATTATTGGATGTAATTAGAAGTTTCATGGACTCAGGGCCCAATCCCTTATGAAGAGCTTCGCAGGGAGTGTGAAGGTGAAATTTTGATGGTGCGAATATCAATTTAATGGGCAGCAAATAGAAAATCCTGGCCTAAAGCCCATCTCTCCCATAGCAAGACGCATGAGGGGTGTGAGAGCAAAACATGGGTGCGGATAAGAAAACCATGGCCATAAGGCCCACTTCTAACCAAACCCGCAAGAGGGGTGTATTGAAGTAATACGGAAGGTGTAAATACGAATCTATGGCCCAATCCAAGCTTTGATAGATGGAAAACCCTAAATTCGCACGAATCCCTCTGTCTTCTTCAAAAGTGCGTCGTTCCCCCTTTTACCTTAACCCAGATCAACATTGATGAACACCGACCACCATGAACCACCTTCTCTGCATCATCGCCGCAAACCACCTTCATGACTTCAGGACTTCGCGTCTTCGACCATGAACTTCTCTCGTCAGAAACACCTCTCCCTGCCTTGACCTCCGTCGCGCCGTCATCATCTCAAAGCCTAGCTTCTTCTTCGTCTCTTCCAAACGCCGCCTTTCCTCAACTTCATTTCTCTCCGCCGTACCTCTGAACCGCGTCGTAGCCGCCACCATCGTTGCTCCGACGACTATCTCCTCCCCAAAATTCTCTCTCTTTCTCGCCAACTACCATCGGCTGACACTCACTCACAACTCACCACGAAAGGTTCTTCCAATTACGACAAAGAAGACATGGATCCGAGTATGATTCGAGCAACACGAGAAGAGGCATTCGGTAAGATTTTCTTTGCTATTATCCTCTGAATCGCTATTATCCGTAAGAACAAAGTCTTGCTCGAATCTTCTTCTTCTTTGAGGTCTTGAGTCGTGGTTATTGATGTGTTGTACTGGATTCGTGTTACATAGGTGATGAAACTTCATATTGGAGATTGTTATGTTGCTGCAAGCGAGAAAAAGTGAGGTTGATGATGAAGATCGAAGAGAGGTTGAAGAAGACTTCGTGACGAATGCGGTGATGGTCGATGAAGTTACTCGGGTATGAACTTCTTTTTGCCTGTATCTGACCCGAACCATTGTTGTGTATGTTCTTGTTCCGCTTCAAATTCCTTCTTGAAGTATGGTTGATATGAATCTTGTTTTTGCAGGTCTTAAATCTTTATTACTTGAAGATGCTTCAAGCACGATGGTTGTGGCAGGTCTCACTTGATTTGATGAAGAAGATTATTGACAAAATGATGAGAGGTGTCGATGTCGCGCTTGCTGAGTTTGAAGAATAATGATCAATTTGCAATGCCGAAAGTGAGTTGAAGCTGAATCTAAAGAAGATTGCGAGGTTTCGGTTATTGTGTTCAGGTTGATGAAGCTGGAGAACACAGAGATGTGAAGGTGATGAAAGTTTAATGATGAATTGAGGAAGAAAAATTGCAGAGTGAGAAGTGAGGCTATTGATATATTTTTTGAAGGACCCTGCTGGAGAAAAAGTGGTGGGAGATTGATGAAGAGTGATCAAAAATTGTGGAAGAGAAACAATGGAAGAAGAAGCTCCCGATTTATAGGCAATGCTCAGAAGAATCCAGAAGCTTCAGGTAACTGGTTTGTTGTGATTTCAGTTATTTTTCAGTTACTTTCTGTTGTGGTTGTGAGATGTTGGTTAGAAGCTGATTATTGATTTTTTCGGTTTTCTCTCAATTCTATTATGAGTTTTGGTTTTTTATCATTGAATTGGAGAGTTGGTTATTCTGTTATGAGCTGATAAAGTTGGTTATTTTCTTCTTGTGTTCTCTTCTGATTCGATTTTTTTTCACTGTGAACCTGAGTTGTGATCCTTTATTTCCTTTCTCTGAATGTTCATTAAACCCTTGCCTTGTTTTATTGTTACACAATGCAGATGAAAAATCGAGATGACCATCAGTTGGAGTAACTGATAATTGGGATTATAAGATCCGGCAGATGTTGCTATCAGTAGTTGACTGATGTTCAAAAGCCCTCGAAAAGTTCTCTATAGTTGTCAGCCATGAACTTCTTCAAATTAATGCTCTCGCAGCTCTGGATGGGAAGGCAAGTTTGCCACACATTTGAACTTGTTCTGCTTGTATTTGCGAAATCCAAAGATGCAATTTGGGCCCGCGGATAAAGTCGGCAAGAAATATAACAGAGGCAGCCACAACAGACGGCCAGCCACAACAGAAGGCCAGAATTGTATACACTCATAGTCAAGTAGGCTTAGCTCAGTAAGATAGTTGCACAAATGTTCAAACTGCGAAAGTGGAAGCATTTCGATTCTCAAATGTAATTGTGACAAACCTCTTTAAAAAGTGGTGACATTAGAACTTTGTAACTGACTTTGGGCTTTGAGATTTTTGTTGTGTGTTTTTCAATGAAAATATGTTGTCCATATTTATTTATTTTTTGCTGCATCTTTGAATTGTTCCTTCTTTTTGTTGAATTTGGTTATTGTACATGGGCCTTAAAGAAATATAATGAGATTGAGTTTTAGAAAGGAAAAATAAAATGGGTATGATTCAATGAATTGAAAAGGCCACTATGATTGAGTGAATCTAGTGGAATTTGGTAATCTGTTTTGAAATGTAAAAGAATGTGGGTCGAGTTTTGGACATTGGATAAAGAATAGTTTTTTTTATTAGATAAGAAAGAAAGTCGAATTTTGAATAAGACTTGGATCATTAAGAGTAAAAATGATAACGTCTTGAAAATGGTAATAAATGGATCATAAAAATGATTTGAAATGGTATCGGTTTATTGAGTTTTTGGTCAAATGAACATGATTTAGTAACTCTGTCAAACAAATAGATTCAGGATCGAGAATGGATTAAAATAATGAAAATGAATGTGTACAACAAACAAAGGTTTATATGATTGGTTGACCTCTAGAAAATGATTATTTGATTAATACAATGGATCGAAAATGAACGGATATGTGAATAAACTGAAACTGAATTGATGGAAATATATAGAAATATGGAAATTGAAGTAAAAAGACGAAAGTGGAATGGACTAATCGGGAATGGTTTATAACAATGAGAACAGAACAAATGGATACGAAATCTCGATTTTAGCCCAAAGCCTATTTTGAATTCTCTCCACGAGCCCATGAACACAACTCCTTCTGCACCACTGCACAATTTTCCGGATAAATCACACCCCTTTTCGAATCGCCTAAAGCAATGATATGACCATTCAACCAGATGAACCCCTGATAAACAGGAGACTCCAACCAAACTTCATACAAAACACTACCCGGTAACCTGATGAATCTCAACACAAGACATCTTGAACTTTGAATATGCATTGTCTAAGAAATGGACCAGTGGCCCAAATAATCTTGCAGTTGCAATAATCTTCTGATAGTTTGACCAAAAATAGGTCAAGCTCCTATCTGGATCGAGACACAACTGAATAACCGCATTTGAAGTGGAATCATAGTCCAGTGAATATTCTCTGTTATTTCAATCCTTGCCAGATACGTATAAGGTACAAAACCCTAATTTCCTTGAGCCCTGATCACATGCCTTATGAAACAATGAAATGAACTACTATGATGTTAATGACCTGGTGAGAAATGCAGATGAGTGCGAAATGATATACCAGTAAAGGGGATAAATATGAGGGCAAATTTTGAGGTATTACAGCTGCCCCTATTCAATCATCTGCGAACCTGAACGAATAATTGCAATGGCTTTTAGACGTTCAAGGTGTGGAGTGATTGAATACTCGAATAAACCTGGAAATTTGCACACTGAGGGTAATGGAAATGCCATCTGCCCATTTATTTATTTATGTATTTTCTGATTTTGACCTCTGAATAGGTAGCGGAACATAAGGCCAGGTGGAAATATGCTGGGAAGAATGCCATCCTCGAATGACAACTCACAAGGGATCCTCGGATCCAATACGAAAATCATTCTCGAATAGAAACACAATGGTATACCGACCGCAGGCGATAACCATCAATAACAAAGACTGACCTCGGACAGACTTTGCAAAAGAGACAGACTGACCTCAATCAATAAGCTCAAAAAAGTGAACTATTATCCTCGAATAATAGCCACACAAAACAAAATCAAGACCAACCGCAGAAGGACTTGGAGAAAAGAATGCCATCCTCGAATGACAGTCCAAAAGATCCTCGGATCTAACACGAAACCATCCTCGAATGGAGACGCAAAGGTATACCAGCCTCGACTGATAACCAAACACAAAGCTGACCTCAGACAGACTTTGCAAAAGAGACAAACTGACCTCGATCAATAAGCTCAAAAAGTGAACTACTATCCTCGAATAATAGCCACAACAACAAGACCCACCGCAGAAGGACTTGAAGAAAAGAAATGCCATCCTCGAATGACAAATCAAAAGATCCTCGGATCTAACACGAAACCATCCTCGAATGGAGACGCAAAGGTATACCAGCCTCGACTGATAACCAAACACAAAGCTGACCTCAGACAGACTTTGCAAAAGAGACAAACTGACCTCGATTAATAAGCTCAAAAAGTGAACTACTATCCTCGAATAATAGCCACAACAACAAGACTAACCGCAGAAGGACTTGAAGAAAAGAAATGCCATCCTCGAATGACAAATCAAAAGATCCTCAGATCTAACACGAAACCATCCTCGAATGGAGACGCAAAGGTATACCAGCCTCGACTGATAACCAAACACAAAGCTGACCTCAGACAGACTTTGCAAAAGAGACAAACTGACCTCGATCAATAAGCTCAAAAAGTGAACTACTATCCTCGAATAATAGCCACAACAACAAGACCAACCGCAGAAGGACTTGAAGAAAAGAAATGCCATCCTCGAATGACAAATCAAAAGATCCTCGGATCTAACACGAAACCATCCTCGAATGGAGACGCAAAGGTATACCAGCCTCGACTGATAATCAAACACAAAGCTGACCTCAGACAGACTTTGCAAAAGAGACAAACTGACCTCGATCAATAAGCTCAAAAAGTGAACTACTATCCTCGAATAATAGCCACAACAACAAGACCAACCGCAGAAGGACTTGAATAAAAGAAATGCCATCCTCGAATGACAAATCAAAAGATCCTCGGATCTAACACGAAACCATCCTCGAATGGAGACGTAAAGGTATACCAGTCTCGACTGATAACCAAACACAAAGCTGACCTCAGACAGACTTTGCGAAAGAGACAAACTGACCTCGATCAATAAGCTCAAAAAGTGAACTACTATCCTCGAATAATAGCCACAACAACAAGACCAACCGCAGAAGGACTTGAAGAAAAGAAATGCCATCCTCGAATGACAAATCAAAAGATCCTCGGATCTAACACGAAAGCATCCTCGAATGAAGACGCAAAGGTATACCAGCCTCGACTGATAACCAAACACAAAGCTGACCTCAGACAGACTTTGCAAAAGAGACAAACTGACCTCGATCAATAAGCTCAAAAAGTGAACTACTATCCTCGAATAATAGCCACAACAACAAGACCAACCGCAGAAGGACTTGAAGAAAAGAAATGTCATCCTCAAATGACAAATCAAAAGATCCTCGGATCTAACACGAAACCATCCTCGAATGGAGACGCAAAGGTATACCAGCCTCGTCTGATAACCAAACACAAAGCTGACCTCAGACAGACTTTGCAAAAGAGACAAACTGACCTCGATCAATAAGCTCAAAATATGAACTACTATCCTCGAATAATAGCCACAACAACAAGACCAACCTCGGAAGGACTTGAAGAAAAGAAATGCCATCCTCGAATGACAAATCAAAAGATCCTCGGATCTAACACGAAACCATCCTCGAATGGAGACGCAAAGGTATACCAGCTTCGACTGATAACCAAACACAAAGCTGACCTCAGACAGACTTTGCAAAAGAGACAAACTGACCTCGATCAATAAGCTCAAAAAGTGAACTACTATCCTCGAATAATAGCCACAACAAAAAGACCAACCTCGGAAGGACTTGAAGAAAAGAAATGCCATCCTCGAATGACAAATCAAAAGATCCTCGGATCTAACACGAAACCATCCTCGAATGGAGACGCAAAGGTATACCAGCCTCGACTGATAACCAAACACAAAGCTGACCTCAGACAGACTTTGCAAAAGAGACAAACTGACCTCGATCAATAAGCTCAAAAAGTGAACTACTATCCTCGAATAATAGCCACAACAACAAGACCAACCTCGGAAGGACTTGAAGAAAAGAAATGTCATCCTCGAATGACAAATCAAAAGATCCTCGGATCTAACACGAAACCATCCTCGAATTGAGACGCAAAGGTATACCAGCCTCGACTGATAACCAAACACAAAGCTGACCTTAGACAGACTTTGCAAAAGAGACAAACTGACCTCGATCAATAAGCTCAAAAAGTGAACTACTATCCTCGAATAATAGCCACAACAACAAGACCAACCTCGGAAGGACTTGAAGAAAAGAAATGTCATCCTCGAATGACAAATCAAAAGATCCTCGGATCTAACACGAAACCATCCTCGAATGGAGACGCAAAGGTATACCAGCCTCGACTGATAACCAGACACAAAGAAAATAGGACAAGATGGAACGGGATCATTGTACATAAACGAGAGCCCAAGCAAACATGACCGTTGTACAAAACGAGAACCTACGACGCAACTATTGTACCAAACAAGACGCGGAATGAGTGACAAACATTGACTTGAAAAGACAAGGATGTCCGAAAAAAGATATTGGTATCCTCTGTGCGGAGTACTTCAGGTTGAGAAGATGTTGTAATACCTCAAAACTGGCCCATGCTGGTATGCATATGTTTGGATTTATGGCGTAATGCTCCATGACGATGGAAATGCTACGCTTTGGAGGATGCAAATGTAATGATGATTATGCGTATGCAAATGCAAAGAGATCTCCTGATAAGGAGACTGCAAGTATCCCAGATGGCTTGACTGGGGAGAGCTGATGATCACTGCATTGATCTGACCCATCCTGATAAGGAGGAAACAACTCTGCGGGGAAAGCTGTTAATAATTCACCAGCTCTGAACAACCGACATTGCCAAAAATAAATTGGACTTTGAGATTGGAGTGCCAAGACTCTGCTGGAGATGGACTCTTCTTGAACTCTGGTGGGGAAGTGAGGACCCCCTGGCTTGACTGAGAACCAAAGGCATGAAATTGCTGAGGAAGCAACTGCTGGGGAGGCAAAACACTCCTTATACTGCTGAGAATTGCCCCTGTCTGAAGGGAAACTTCTGCTTGGGGATGATACCCACTCTCTGCTACCTTATTGAGAGATTTCAACCTCCACCTCTACTGGGGATGATGGAGGATGTCAATGATAAAGCTTCCCGCTGAAGATAAGAGCTCAAGTTGCCACTTGCTGGGGATAAGAGATAAATCCTCTCATGTTGTGAATGAGAGGTGAAAGGCGTCTCATGCTGGGGATGAGAGACAATGACCCTTCTTCTCAAGAAGTAACCTTCCATGAGACTTGCTAAGGAACCTTGATCGATAAAGTCCGCAGATGAAACAACTTTTGCAGTACTGTGCTGACAATGGCTTTGCTTCCAGCCTCTGGGTTGATAGATTGCCGACTAATCATGAGTGAACAATGGTTCTTTGCAATTTTCAACTCGCCTCAGATTAAAGTCCATCAGAAGTAAATGTCTCAAGAGGATTTTACAGAAAACATGGCATATGAAATGCCTCAGTGTCTTCAAACTCTTAGAGAGATTCATCGGATCTCGAAATAACTGCCCCATACTGCATGGTCTGTGCAAGAATTTGCCTCGCAAGGATTCATGAAAAGCCTCATATCATTGTGAGATATTCTGCCCCAGTATTTTGAACTTCGGATAGGCGCTTTGAATTGACGGTCTTCGGGAGAGAGTGACTTCTCATGCCCTTGAAGTGATCATCTATGACTGACTTGTGCTTTGAAGTAAATATCCATACTACATACTCCTGGAGAGAATTGAATCTCGAAGTGATTGCCCCAGCTTGGCTGAACTTTGAATGAATGCCTCAGACTAATGGCTCTTTGAGAGATTTGATCTCGAAGTGATTGCCCCAATTTAGCTGAACTTTGGAGAGATTGCTCGACGTAATTGCCCCAGATTAGTTGGCTCTTACCACGACTGTTGGGAAAGTCCTTACTCAATGGAGTTTTCTTGAAAAGTGCATCTCAACAGATTGACCTTCGGAAGTTTCAGACTTCTCAACTTGGCAAGATTAAGTTTCTGGACTAAAGTTTCATATGTGAATTTTTTATGATGCCAAACAGATGTATGCAAGCAGAAAATGTTTATTTTTGAGAATGAAAATTCTAGTGCAACACACATGTTAATTTTGAAGTTTTACTGAAAAAGATGTCGCAAACCTTTGTGAGCGAATCACTGGTTAAGATACGACATTAACTTTTGAATAATAGAAAGCATGCACATGCAACACCAACAAAGATCTTTCAACACCACTCATAGGAGTCAGGAACGCGATCTCGTGGTAGTACGCTCTCAAAAATAACCCTGTTTCAGTTAGGACTTTTGAGGGTTGTATCGTGGTATGGTTCACGGTTATAAAAATAAAAGATATAGGCTCGAAGTTTATTTGTGCCCACTCATCTTCGTGATGTTCTCCATTCCTATGTTCAGCTAGTTTGGCACAAGCGCTCACCTTTCGAAAAGGGTTTTGTGATGGTTGAGGAACCAATTACGCTAACGGTTTAAGCACCAATTAGGTTGTCATTTGGAGTCAGTCACCCCTCTTATCTTTGGTGTCTGTGCCACACGACTTTGTTCTTGTTTTAAGGATATTTCTTGTGAAATCCTTTTCGTCTTTTGCTTTTGCATTATTTTTCTTATCCCTAACTTTTGCCTGGACTGATTCTTGTGAATCTCTAATTGTGAAGTCCAGCGGGATGCCCTAATTTTTACCTAAGTCGCTTGTTTTCAAGTTTCGACTTAGCGGGCTTTCTCATTCATTTTTTTTCAATTCTTCTTTTTTTTTTGAACAAATCGTGTGACACTGTTTGTCTTGATTGCTTTGAAAGGGTCGTGACTGTCCCACTTCTTGGTTGTTGAGGATAACCTTTGTGGTTTCCGGTCTTTGGACCACTTGCTTGGGATAACCATTGTGGTTCCTGGTCATTGGACCTCTTGATTAGGATAACCATTGTGGTTTCTGGTCATTGGACCTCTTGATTTGGTACAACAAAAGGTAATAGATCCTCAGATTTGCACTCCTTTTTGAAATTTGAACGCTTGACCAAACTAACTGACGCCTACCCTGCCCCTGGGTTAAATGCAAGGGTTTTTTCATGTGAAAGGAAACTTCTACTTCAAGGCTCAAATGGGTTGGCGAGGGTCTATCTCCCTTATATCTCCGGTGTTTAGGATTTGAAACAATGCCTGTACATCGTCAACAGGGTCTTTCTCAAAAGCAAACAATTAGAGATTCTTGCGTTTTCATTTCGTCATCCTCCCTGATAGAGTTTAAGCACAACAGTTGGTATTGCAATGCACATACACAAAATCATGAGTGAATACGAATGGATTACTTCAAGAAAAACATGTGCATTTTATTATGGTTATCATTTAAAAACAAATAAGTTTCATGCATGCATACAAATGTTTAAACAAACAATATAAACTAACAAATGAAAATGCAGTAAAGAAGCTGAACATTGCCGTCATTGAGGAGACTTGACTCCGTCTGGACTTATTGCTTCTGAAGATGCCCTTGCAAACTAGGATGCCAATTTGATGAGGAGATTTCAATATGTGAACAGACTTTCTGGCATGATGACCTTTGAGTCGATCAAATTTTGGACCTTGTCTTCACCTTTGCCTCTGAAAGACTTGCAATCTTCAATTAAAAGGCCAGGTGCCCCAGAATGATAGTCATACTTGGCATTGAAACCCCAAAGGAGACTTTGTCGGAGATGATCCTGATGCAATTAGCTCAACCACTCTGAATTTGCGTAAATGATGAAACTTGTTGCGCGTACGACCTCGGAATATGATCAAACTTCTTCTAAAGTTGTTCTGGCCTTTACCCATATGCTTTGGTCCTAGGACTCTCTTGGGAAGCTGAAATTGGATGCCGACAAATGACGTCTGGAGGGAAGAGGTTGATAAATGAAGTTGATAAATAAAGTTGCTCGGAAAGATCTCATGCGATCTCCTGCCTACGTATCTCCATTGACCAATGGAGAATCAGAGCTGCGTAGTTCCCCTCAATAGGGATGAAAATAGCTTTGTTCAGAATTTCCATAACCAAGCTCATCTGAGTCTTCATCTGGTTGACTTCCTGTTTCAGCAGTTTCTGGTTTTGAAATAAAGTTTATACCTCTGCCCTGAATGGCCTCAGCTGGGTCTTCCTTCGATTACCTCCGCCCGGAGTTGCTTCAAATATATACCTTGATGACTGTGATTCAAGTTGTCCATTCTGATGAGAAGTCAAGTCAGGAAAAGAATCTGTCTCTGAACACCTGTCAAGAATGCAAGGATGTATGCAAATGCCATGTTCAATTATTTCTGAGGAATCTATCTGCTTTGATTCAAGTTTTGATACAGAAAAATCCACCAACATGATTCAGATATGTGATCCACAGAAATAATTAAACATGTGTGTAGAAATGCTATGATGTCATGTATGCAGAAGGCGTGTGATCAATAGTCTGATGTTGGTGCCGGTGTTGAATAATAAGTCAAGTGTCTGAATAGAACCATAATAGCAGCACCATCTCTGCATAGAACCCCATAACTGAGAACCCAATAATTGTAGAACTGGATCACATAATAGATTAGTCACTGATGGTGTTGAAGTTGAACAAGGAGCCAAGTATCTGTGGAGAGTCACAATATCAAGGTCATAATGGTAATCACAGTAACAATTTCTCTGAATAGAAATCTCAGATCTCAGAATCAAAGAACCATATAACACTGAACAATACTGGCAAAGTGGGTATGTTGAAGTTTAGGGTTCCTGCAAACCTGTAAACCCCTCCCAATCTCACGGGTGTGCTACTCGGGTCAACATCACGGACTCTCGAGGCCGAATAACGATAATACGTTCACCATTTCCGAGAAAGGGCTCATGACCAAATCAGGGAATCGGTTTGGCATTATGTACTACTCAGGGAGGTCTCAGTTGAGTCCGGAAAAAACAAGCATCCCTCACAAGTCTCCAGCTTCAAGCACTGAATCGAGAAACAATAGTACATTCATCCCGAAGGGTACAAAAATAT
This sequence comes from Lathyrus aphaca, assembly GCA_963966055.1. Lineage (NCBI taxonomy): Eukaryota > Viridiplantae > Streptophyta > Magnoliopsida > Fabales > Fabaceae > Lathyrus > Lathyrus aphaca. The sequence continues at coordinate 567,526,753 of OZ014519.1, forward strand.
CGTCATACGAACAATTTTGCTTTAACTGAATTCCTGTGAAAGAACCAGGCCATCCTATACGAGTTCCCAGTGGACCCTCGGATGCGAGTGGGTTTGCCAACAAATGTGGTCTGCCACTGTCATCACTGAAGAGGGTTGTTTCCACTAAGGTTCTCAATGATCGGTCCCCAGCTGCACATAACCATCAAGGTTGTATCCTGAAGTGGGGAAGAACCCCCACACAGAATAGTTCCAAGACAGTCGCAACCTGGGTGTGGAACACATCACCACTCATCATGTAACCATGCGAGCACAACGTGTCCACGCTAATCCTATAGTGCACTCAAGCCGGGTAATTGGCTTATCTCACAGTAACTCCCAACCCACAGAAAAAATGAAAACCAGCACATCCAGACAGTCCAGTATAATATGATGCATGGAAAATAAAATACTGAAAGCGGTAAATAAATGCGAGAGTAAAGCTGTAAATAAAAGCTGTAAATGAAAACAGTAAAGCTAAACTAAAGCACACAGCAACAAACATATAAATACCCAAAGAAACAAAACCAAACAGGCGCTAGGATTGACTCTACAAGGGAAACCGGAAGAATCAGGTTACTTCCCCAGCAGAGTCGCCAGCTGTCGCTCCCGGGATTTTCATCCTAGTACAAACGCGAAAGTGGCGCGGAAAGGTTAGAGTCGCCAGCCAGACATTTTTATCCCGAATGAATGGGAAAGGTAATGTTGCACAAACCTGAGGAAGAAGGAAAGGACAAGGCCTTGTGAACCAAAGATCTGAGTTCGGGAGTCGGTTACGACCTGGGAAGGTATTAGCACCCCAGATCGTCCGTCGTACCCGACGGGATCCACGCTTGCTTGTTTTGTTTCAAAGGGTGAAAAGAATAACTGCTGCTGAATAAAACCGCTAACTGGAAATTGGAAATGAGAAAAGGAACTAAAAGAGAATGGAAAGAAAGAATGGGGAAACTATAGGGAAAATAACGAATGTGCTCGAACGGGCCCTACCCCGCTACCTACGTACCTCATCGGGATAATGAGGATCAGAGTCGACGTAGTTCGCCTAACCTAGGCGGGAACTATTTGTTTGTGTTTTTTATTCGCTGGAACTGCGTATGTCTATGCTCAGGTGTTGCAGGCTCGTCTGGTACGAGTGCGTTTACCGTCTTGCATGAAAGACAAGTCGCCGCGAGTTCGCGTTGTGAGTGAATGAGATGAGAAGAGAAGCTCCCACAGGATAGTCACTTATTGTTTGTTTTTGTTTTTTGAAAGAAGTGTTTTGAATTTGTTTGTGAACGGTCTTGTACTAAGACCTATCCATCGCGGTGAGTATTTACACCTCGCCCCGAAACAGGACGCGTATAAACACTCCGCAACAAAGTCTCGTGTCGTACAAGATTGTTCGGTTTTTATTAAATGTTTTATTGCTTTTCTTTATGAGGAGAGAAAGAATGACTCAAGTTGATAAAAGGAAAAATCTAAGGGACTAAGACTCAATCCTAATTTTTGCTTATTTATTTACAAGTGGTCCTAATGGTTTGTGATGTTTTCTAATCCTAATGAGAAACTAGAAACTACTAGAATTCAACTTACTTCCTAATGAAGTTAAGTTGATTCTAAGAACAAATGGGGAAACCTATACAAGTTATAAGATCAAATAATAAGGCAAAACATAAAATTGGATATAAGGAATAAAATTCTAAAAAATGCAATTAAAGGCATGAATTAAAAATAGTCCTACTTTTATTTATTCTAATCCTAATTAAAAGAGAACTTTAACCTATATTCTGAATCAAAGTTAAGCCTAATATTTTCATTCTAAAACTCAATTTAAACTAACCTAAGTCTATATTAGATTCTAGGATTAAATCTAATCTAAACTATATCTTTTTTGGACTTTATTTTTATGACCTAAACTAAATGGAAATTATATGTAACATAGCCTAAAAGTTAATATCCTAAAAAAATACTAAAACTTCTGGAAAAATTATGAAAATTAATCTATGGGGTCCTATGACTACTAGAACATTGTGTTAAAAGGGATCCTAAAAAATCCTATTTTTGCTATGCCTAAAAATTGTCTATTTTCAGCTAAGAATTAACCACTAATTTCTAAGGGATTAAGCCTCTAAACCTAAGATAAAATGATCTAAAAAATCCACAAAAATTATCCTAAGTACTACTATGAGTCTTCTAACTACAGTAAAAAGAATGGTCAAAAAAAGTTACTGGAAAGTTAAGAACTAAAATCCACAAAATTATGTACAATTAAAGAAAATTCCTTAAGAACTATTTACATGAAAAATCAACATAAAATCAAAATTACAGCAAAAATAGAAAAATAAAGTGCCAACTATTTCTAATATGAATTAATAACCTACTGGAATTTTTATACATTTTTCTCATGATTTTTCCTATTTTTTATGGATTTGTTTCTAAACTAGGTTAAACAAAAATTAAGGAGAAAAGGGTGCATTAAAGTGGCGAATCGAGATCACTTACTTGGTCGAAATGCCGATTCTTCACACAAAAAGAAATCCCAAAAACTTCATCCAAGGTCTTGTAGTCTCCCCTAAGCAAAATAAATGTTTATCATCCATAATTGCTTTGTGAAGCTTTTCCATACTCGAAATCGATCCAATATCGATCAAAAACACTCATTAATACTTACCAAGCTTAATTCACCATAATAATTAAAATTAATATCAAAATTAAAATGTTAACAAAAATCAAGATATTAATATCAACAATTAATTTAATTAGAAGTTATTACCAACAAGAAAAAAACTAACAAGAATTAATGATATATGAACATAAATTGCAAGAATTAACAATGAGTGGTATAACATAAATTATTGGATGTAATTAGAAGTTTCATGGACTCAGGGCCCAATCCCTTATGAAGAGCTTCGCAGGGAGTGTGAAGGTGAAATTTTGATGGTGCGAATATCAATTTAATGGGCAGCAAATAGAAAATCCTGGCCCAAAGCCCATCTCTCCCATAGCAAGACGCAGGAGGGGTGTGAGAGCAAAACATGGGTGCGGATAAGAAAACCATGGCCATAAGGCCCACTTCTAACCAAACCCGCAAGAGGGGTGTATTGAAGTAATACGGAAGGTGTAAATACGAATCTATGGCCCAATCCAAGCTTTGATAGATGGAAAACCCTAAATTCGCACGAATCCCTCTGTCTTCTTCAAAAGTGCGTCGTTCCCCCTTTTACCTTAACCCAGATCAACATTGATGAACACCGACCACCATGAACCACCTTCTCTGCATCATCGCCGCAAACCACCTTCATGACTTCAGGACTTCGCGTCTTCGACCATGAACTTCTCTCGTCAGAAACACCTCTCCCTGCCTTGACCTCCGTCGCGCCGTCATCATCTCAAAGCCTAGCTTCTTCTTCGTCTCTTCCAAACGCCGCCTTTCCTCAACTTCATTTCTCTCCGCCGTACCTCTGAACCGCGTCGTAGCCTCCACCATCGTTGCTCCGACGACTATCTCCTCCCCAAAATTCTCTCTCTTTCTCGCCAACTACCATCGGCTGACACTCACTCACAACTCACCACGAAAGGTTCTTCCAATTACGACAAAGAAGACATGGATCCGAGTATGATTCGAGCAACACGAGAAGAGGCATTCGGTAAGATTTTCTTTGCTATTATCCTCTGAATCGCTATTATCCGTAAGAACAAAGTCTTGCTCGAATCTTCTTCTTCTTTGAGGTCTTGAGTCGTGGTTATTGATGTGTTGTACTGGATTCGTGTTACATAGGTGATGAAACTTCATATTGGAGATTGTTATGTTGCTGCAAGCGAGAAAACGTGAGGTTGATGATGAAGATCGAAGAGAGGTTGAAGAAGACTTCGTGACGAATGCGGTGATGGTCGATGAAGTTACTCGGGTATGAACTTCTTTTTGCCTGTATCTGACCCGAACCATTGTTGTGTATGTTCTTGTTCCGCTTCAAATTCCTTCTTGAAGTATGGTTGATATGAATCTTGTTTTTGCAGGTCTTAAATCTTTATTACTTGAAGATGCTTCAAGCACGATGGTTGTGGCAGGTCTCACTTGATTTGATGAAGAAGATTATTGACAAAATGATGAGAGGTGTCGATGTCGCGCTTGCTGAGTTTGAAGAATAATGATCAATTTGCAATGCCGAAAGTGAGTTGAAGCTGAATCTGAAGAAGATTGCGAGGTTTCGGTTATTGTGTTCAGGTTGATGAAGCTGGAGAACACAGAGATGTGAAGGTGATGAAAGTTTAATGATGAATTGAGGAAGAAAAATTGCAGAGTGAGAAGTGAGGCTATTGATATATTTTTTGAAGGACCCTGCTGGAGAAAAAGTGGTGGGAGATTGATGAAGAGTGATCAAAAATTGTGGAAGAGAAACAATGGAAGAAGAAGCTCCCGATTTATAGGCAATGCTCAGAAGAATCCAGAAGCTTCAGGTAACTGGTTTGTTGTGATTTCAGTTATGTTTCAGTTACTTTCTGTTGTGGTTGTGAGATGTTGGTTAGAAGCTGATTATTGATTTTTTCGGTTTTCTCTCAATTCTATTATGAGTTTTGGTTTTTTATCATTGAATTGGAGAGTTGGTTATTCTGTTATGAGCTGATAAAGTTGGTTATTTTCTTCTTGTGTTCTCTTCTGATTCGATTTTTTTTCACTGTGAACCTGAGTTGTGATCCTTTATTTCCTTTCTCTGAATGTTCATTAAACCCTTGCCTTGTTTTATCGTTACACAATGCAGATGAAAAATCGAGATGACCATCAGTTGGAGTAACTGATAATTGGGATTATAAGATCCGGCAGATGTTGCTATCAGTAGTTGACTGATGTTCAAAAGCCCTCGAAAAGTTCTCTATAGTTGTCAGCCATGAACTTCTTCAAATTAATGCTCTCGCAGCTCTGGATGGGAAGGCAAGTTTGCCACACATTTGAACTTGTTCTGCTTGTATTTGCGAAATCCAAAGATGCAATTTGGGCCCGCGGATAAAGTCGGCAAGAAATATAACAGAGGCAGCCACAACAGAAGGCCAGCCACAATAGAAGGCCAGAATTGTATACACTCATAGTCAAGTAGGCTTAGCTCAGTAAGATAGTTGCACAAATGTTCAAACTGCGAAAGTGGAAGCATTTCGATTCTCAAATGTAATTGTGACAAACCTCTTTAAAAAGTGGTGACATTAGAACTTTGTAACTGACTTTGGGCTTTGAGATTTTTGTTGTGTGTTTATCAATGAAAATATGTTGTCCATATTTATTTATTTTTTGCTGCATCTTTGAATTGTTCCTTCTTTTTGTTGAATTTGGTTATTGTACATGGGCCTTAAAGAAATATAATGAGATTGAGTTTTAGAAAGGAAAAATAAAATGGGTATGATTCAATGAATTGAAAAGGCCACTATGATTGAGTGAATCTAGTGGAATTTGGTAATCTGTTTTGAAATGTAAAAGAATGTGGGTCGAGTTTTGGACATTGGATAAAGAATAGTTTTTTTTATTAGATAAGAAAGAAAGTCGAATTTTGAATAAGACTTGGATCATTAAGAGTAAAAATGATAACGTCTTAAAAATGCTAATAAATGGATCATAAAAATGATTTGAAATGGTATCGGTTTATTGAGTTTTTGGTCAAATGAACATGATTTAGTAACTCTGTCAAACAAATAGATTCAGGATCGAGAATGGATTAAAATAATGAAAATGAATGTGTACAACAAACAAAGGTTTATATGATTGGTTGACCTCTAGAAAATGATTATTTGATTAATACAATGGATCGAAAATGAACGGATATGTGAATAAACTGAAACTGAATTGATGGAAATATATAGAAATATGGAAATTGAAGTAAAAAGACGAAAGTGGAATGGACTAATCGGGAATGGTTTATAACAATGAGAACAGAACAAATGGATACGAAATCTCGATTTTAGCCCAAAGCCTATTTTGAATTCTCTCCACGAGCCCATGAACACAACTCCTTCTGCACCACTGCACAATTTTCCGGATAAATCACACCCCTTTTCGAATCGCCTAAAGCAATGATATGACCATTCAACCAGATGAACCCCTGATAAACAGGAGACTCCAACCAAACTTCATACAAAACACTACCCGGTAACCTGATGAATCTCAACACAAGACATCCTGAACTTTGAATATGCATTGTCTAAGAAATGGACCAGTGGCCCAAATAATCTTGCAGTTGCAATAATCTTCTGATAGTTTGACCAAAAATAGGTCAAGCTCCTATCTGGATCGAGACACAACTGAATAACCGCATTTGAAGTGGAATCATAGTCCAGTGAATATTCTCTGTTATTTCAATCCTTGCCAGATACGTATAAGGTACAAAACCCTAATTTCCTTGAGCCCTAATCACATGCCTATGAAACAATGAAATGAACTACTATGATGTTAATGACCTGGTGAGAAATGCAGATGAGTGCGAAATGATATACCAGTAAAGGGGATAAATATGAGGGCAAATTTTGAGGTATTACACTTAGGAATCAAGATTCGAATTTTGAACGTTTTATTTTTAGAGTTGTTTGGCCAACCCCTAAGATCTCTTATTCTTGAAATGTTAGTATAATGCCCCAAATAACAAAATGGTTAGCCTTTTTCAAAAGGGTAGCCCAAGATCTCACTGAATACCCCCAAGGTTGGACTCTCTGTTTGAGCCAAGACTGGGAGGTATTCTTTATTGGATATAAATGTCCAAAGTGGATGCTTTAACTGCGTTGCTACAATTTTACTACCCTCCCTAAGATGTTTTACTTTTCAAGACTTCCAATTAGCTCCAACCTTCAGTGAGATCTTGGGCTACCCTCTTGAAAAAGGTGAACCATATTGTTAATTGGGGCATTATACTAAGATTTCAAGAATATGAGAGATCTTAGGGGTTGACCAAACAACTCTAAAAATAAAACGTCCAAAAGGAGAATATGGATTCCTAAGAACTTTCTTTGAAGAAATGACACTTTTTGTTGGAAATAAAAATTGATATGCTTTCATGGATGTTTTAGCGGTTCTTATATATGGAATTATTATTTTTCCAAGGGACGAGAAAATCATAGATCTTCCCGCCATTGATGTATTTCTTGCTTTCAACGATAGGGGGCAGAATCCAATACATGTTGTGCTTGCAAACTTGTATTATACATTCAACTATTGTTACGAGAAAAAGGAAAAAAAAATTATATGTTGCTTACCAGCTTTGTAAGTTTGGATGATAAACCTTATGTATAATCCCGGTTTCCGAAGAACTTGTCCTATAGATGTTTTCCGTGATTGTGATGTGAAAACAAAATCTCGTCAATAGTGGGCTGAAACACTAGTAAACCTGAATGAATATACAGTTAAATGGTTTCGGAGAGACGAGAGATTGATGAGCTGATTTATTATTGTGGAAGCTATGCGAATGTGCCACTTATGGGGATTAAATGATGCATTAATTATAACCCCGCTTTGTCCATTGGACAACTTGGTATTCCTATCGTTAAAGAACCTGAATCAAGTTGTCTAGCCCCACTTATTCTTTATGACTTGGAAATAGAAAATATTGAAATATTAAGAACAATCGAAAATTCCTGTAAAAGTGTCATCAGAAAACGGAAAGAGTTGTATTCAAGTTGTAATACAAAGAATACCTACCAGCCTGACTCAAACAGAGAGTCCAAGATAGAATGCTTCCCTTTCAAAATTTATTGAAGACAACGGAAGCATAGCAATCTTGAGACAATGAAGAAGTTTGAAAGTGCAACGAAAAGATGAACTTTCTTATCCTAGTTATTATTTTGTTTTATTTATAGTTGTATGTTACAATAAAACTTGATGTTCAATCCAACTTAATTCAATGAATAGGGCTTAACAGAAGCATTGAACATATATATTTAAGTATAATAGTTAGATTAACTAAATGCTACTTGGCAAACTTTGGTTTTCATTCATTGAACATCAAGTTACATTACACTAAATTCAAATTGAACATTAAGCTGGATTGAACATACACCTATAAATAAAACAAAAAATAATAACTAGGATAAGAAAGTTCATTTTTTCGTTGCACTTTCAAACTTCTTCATTCTCTCAAGATTGTGATGCTTCTGTTGTCTTCACTAAATTTTGAAAGGGAAGCATTCTATCTTGGACTCTTTGAGCCAAGACTGAGAGGTATTCTTTGTATTACAACTTGAATGCAACTCTTTCCGTTTTCTGATGACACTTTCCAGAAATTTTGGATTGTTCTTAATAATTCAATATTTTCTACTTCCAAGTCATAAAGAATAAGTGGGGCTAGACAACTTGATTCAGGTTATTTAACGATAGGAATACCAAGTTGTCCAATGGCCAAAATGGCATTATAATTAATGCATCATTTAATCCCCATAAGTGGCACATTCGGATAGCTTCCACAACAATAAATCAGCTCATCAATCTCTCGTCTCTCCGAAACCATTTAACTGTATATTCATTCAGGTTTACTAGTGTTTCAGCCCACTATTGACGAGATTTTGTTTTCACAGCACAATCACGGAAAACATCTATAGGACAAGTTCTTCGGAAACCGGGATTATACATAAGGTTTATCATCCAAACTTACAAAGCTGGTAAGCAACATATAATTTTTTTTTCCTTTTTCTCGTAACAGTAGTTGAATGTATAATACAGGTTTGCAAGCACAACATCTATTGGATTCTGCCCCCTATCCTTGAAAGCAAGAAATACATCAATGGCTGGAAGAATCTATGATTTCTTGTCCCTTGGAAAAATAATAATTACATATATATAAGAATAGCTAAAACATCCATGAAAGCGTAACAATTTTTATTTCCAACAAAAAAGTGCCATTTCTTTAAAGAAAGTTCTTAGGAATCAAGATTCGAATTTTGAACGTTTTATTTTTAGAGTTGTTTGGCCAACCCCTAAGATCTCTTATTCTTGAAATGTTAGTATAATGCCCCAAATAACAAAATGGTTAGCCTTTTTCAAAAGGGTAGCCCAAGATCTCACTGAATACCCCCAAGGTTGGACTCTCTGTTTGAGCCAAGACTGGGAGGTATTCTTTGTATTACAACATGAATGCAACTCTTTCCGTTTTCTGATGACACTTTTCCAGGAATTTTGGATTGTTCTTGATATTTCAATATTTTCTATTTCCAAGTCATAAAGAATAAGTGGTGCTAGACAACTTGATTCAGGTTCTTTAACGATAGGAATACCAAGTTGTCCACTAGACAAAGCGGGGTTATAATTAATGCATCATTTAATTATATCTCTAGTTATTCCACCAATGTTGTTATCTCAAGTTATTTCCACCATATAAACAATGCCGAAGAAACTTTTGAGTGTGCATGGAAAAAAGGCCTCAAGTTGATAGCTTGAGAAAACTTCATGACTTGTTAAGCTCCGACCTCGTATCTGAATTTGTTAAACGTTATGGAAAAATCCTCCATTTATTGGATATAAATGTCCATGTGGATGATTTAACTGCATTGCTATAATTTTACTACCCTCCCCTAAGATGTTTTACTTTTCAAGACTTCCATTTAGCTCCAACATTTAGTGAGATCTTGGGTTACCCTCTTGAAAAAGGTGAACCATATTGTTATTTGGGGTATTATACTAACATTTCAAGAATATGAGAGATCTTAGGGGTTGACCAAACAACTCTAAAAATAAAACGTCCAAATGGCGAATCTGGATTCCTAAGAACTTTCTTTGAAGAAATGAAACTTATTTTGTTGGAAATAAAAATTGGTATGCTTTCATGGATCTTTTAGCGGTTCTTATATATGGAATTATTATTTTTCCAAGGGACGAGAAAATCATAGATCTTCCCGCCATTGATGTATTTCTTGCTTTCAATGATAGGGGGCAGAATTAAATACATGTTGTGCTTACAGACTTGTACTATACATTCAACTACTATTACGAGAAAAAGGGGAAAATAGATTATATGTTGCTTACCAGCTTTGTAAGTTTGGATGATAAACCTTATGTATAATTCTGGTTTCCGAAGAATTTGTCCTATAGATGTTTTCCGTGATTGTGATGTGAAAATGAAAACTCGTCAATAGTGGGCTGAAACACTAGTAAACCTGAATGAATATACACTTAAATGGCTTTGGAGAGGAAGAGATATTGAATATACACTTAAATACACTTAAACCTGAATGAATATACACTTAAATAAATACACTTAAACCTGAATGAATATACACTTAAATACCTGAAAAATGTCATCAGAAAATGTCATCAGCTCATCAATCTCTCGTCTCTCCGAAATTATTTAACTTTATATTCATTCGTGACTTGTTAAGCTCCGACCTCCGTTCTGAATTTGTTAAACTTTATGGAAAAATCGTCTCTTTATTGGATATAAATGTCCAAAGTGGATGCTTTAACTGCGTTGCTACAATTTTACTACCCTCCCTAAGATGTTTTACTTTTCAAGACTTCCAATTAGCTCCAACCTTCAGTGAGATCTTGGGCTACCCTCTTGAAAAAGGTGAACCATATTGTTAATTGGGGCATTATACTAAGATTTCAAGAATATGAGAGATCTTAGGGGTTGATCAAACAACTCTAAAAATAAAACGTCCAAAAGGAGAATATGGATTCCTAAGAACTTTCTTTGAAGAAATGACACTTTTTGTTGGAAATAAAAATTGATATGCTTTCATGGATGTTTTAGCGGTTCTTATATATGGAATTATTATTTTTCCAAGGGACGAGAAAATCATAGATCTTCCCTCCATTGATGTATTTCTTGCTTTCAACGATAGGGGGCAGAATCCAATACATGTTGTGCTTGCAAACTTGTATTATACATTCAACTACTGTTACGAGAAAAAGGAAAAAAAATTATATGTTGCTTACCAGCTTTGTAAGTTTGGATGATAAACCTTATGTAAAATCCCGGTTTCCGAAGAACTTGTCCTATAGATGTTTTCCGTGATTGTGATATGAAAACAAAATCTCGTCAATAGTGGGCTGAAACACTAGTAAACCTGAATGAATATACAGTTAAATGGTTTCGAAGAGACGAGAGATTGATGAGCTGATTTATTATTGTGGAAGCTATGCGAATGTGCCACTTATGGGGATTAAATGATGCATTAATTATAACCCCGCTTTGTCCATTAGACAACTTGGTATTCCTATCGTTAAAGAACCTGAATCAAGTTGTCTAGCCCCACTTATTCTTTATGACTTGGAAATAGAAAATATTGAAATATTAAGAACAATCGAAAATTCCTGTAAAAGTGTCTTCAGAAAATAGAAAGAGTTGTATTCAAGTTGTAATACAAAGAATACCTACCAGCCTGACTCAAACAGAGAGTCCAAGATAGAATGCTTCCCTTTCAAAATTTATTGAAGACAACGGAAGCATAGCAATCTTGAGACAATGAAGAAGTTTGAAAGTGCAACGAAAAGATGAACTTTCTTATCCTAGTTATTATTTTGTTTTATTTATAGTTGTATGTTACAATAAAACTTGATGTTCAATCCAACTTAATTCAATGAATAGGGCTTAACAAAAGCATTGAACATATATATTTAAGTATAATAGTTAGATTAACTATATGCTACTTGGCAAACTTTGGTTTTCATTCATTGAACATCAAGTTACATTACACTAAATTTAAATTGAACATTAAGCTGGATTGAACATACACCTATAAATAAAACAAAAAATAATAACTAGGATAAGAAAGTTCATTTTTTCGTTGCACTTTCAAACTTCTTCATTCTCTCAAGATTGTGATGCTTCTGTTGTCTTCACTAAATTTTGAAAGGGAAGCATTCTATCTTGGACTCTTTGAGCCAAGACTGGGAGGTATTCTTTGTATTACAACTTGAATGCAACTCTTTCCGTTTTCTGATGACACTTTCCAGAAATTTTGGATTGTTCTTAATAATTCAATATTTTCTACTTCCAAGTCATAAAGAATAAGTGGGGCTAGACAACTTGATTCAGGTTCTTTAACGATAGGAATACCAAGTTGTCCAATGGCCAAAATGGGGTTATAATTAATGCATCATTTAATCCCCATAAGTGGCACATTCGGATAGCTTCCACAACAATAAATCAGCTCATCAATCTCTCGTCTCTCCGAAACCATTTAACTGTATATTCATTCAGGTTTACTAGTGTTTCAACCCACCATTGACGAGATTTTGTTTTCACATCACAATCACGGAAAACATCTATAGGACAAGTTCTTCGGAAACCGGGATTATACATAAGGTTTATCATCCAAACTTACAAAGCTGGTAAGCAACATATAATTTTTTTTTCCTTTTTCTCGTAACAGTAGTTGAATGTATAATACAAGTTTGCAAGCACAACATGTATTGGATTCTGCCCCCTATCCTTGAAAGCAAGAAATACATCAATGGCTGGAAGAATCTATGATTTCTCGTCCCTTGGAAAAATAATAATTACATATAAATAAGAATAGCTAAGACATCCATGAAAGCGTAACAATTTTTATTTCCAACAAAAAAGTGCCATTTCTTTAAAGAGAGTTCTTAGGAATCAAGATTCAAATTTTGAACGTTTTATTTTTAGAGTTGTTTGGCCAACCCCTAAGATCTCTTATTCTTGAAATGTTAGTATAATGCCCCAAATAACAAAATGGTTAGCCTTTTTCAAAAGGGTAGCCCAAGATCTCACTGAATACCCCCAAGGTTGGACTCTATGTTTGAGCCAAGACTGGGAGGTATTCTTTGTATTACAACATGAATGCAACTCTTTCCGTTTTCCGATGACACTTTTCCAATAATTTTGGATTGTTCTTGATATTTCAATATTTTCTATTTCCAAGTCATAAAAAATAAGTGGTGCTAGACAACTTGATTCAGGTTCTTTAACGATAGGAATACCAAGTTGTCCACTGGACAAAGCGGGGTTATAATTAATGCATCATTTAATTATATCTCTAGTTATTCCACCATTGTTGTTATCTCAAGTTATTTCCACCATATCAACAATGCCGAAGAAACTTTTGAGTGTGCATGGAAAAAAGGCCTCAAGTTGATAGCTTGAGAAAACTTCATGACTTGTTATGCTCCGACCTCCTATCTGAATTTGTTAAATGTTATGGAAAAATCCTCCATTTATTGGATATAAATGTCCAAGTGGATGATTTAACTGCATTGCTATAATTTTACTACCCTCCCCTAAGATGTTTTACTTTTCAAGACTTCCATTTAGCTCCAACATTTAGTGAGATCTTGGGTTACCCTCTTGAAAAAGGTGAACCATATTGTTATTTGGGGTATTATACTAACATTTCAAGAATATGAGAGATCTTAGGGGTTGACCAAACAACTCTAAAAATAAAACGTCCAAATGGCGAATCTGGATTCCTAAGAACTTTCTTTGAAGAAATGAAACTTATTTTGTTGGAAATAAAAATTGGTATGCTTTCATGGATCTTTTAGCGGTTCTTATATATGGAATTATTATTTTTCCAAGGGACGAGAAAATCATAGATCTTCCCGCCATTGATGTATTTCTTGGTTTCAATGATAGGGGGCAGAATTAAATACATGTTGTGCTTACAGACTTGTACTATACATTCAACTACTATTACGAGAAAAAGGGAAAAATAGATTATATGTTGCTTACCAGCTTTGTAAGTTTGGATGATAAACCTTATGTATAATTCTGGTTTCCGAAGAATTTGTCCTATAGATGTTTTCCGTGATTGTGATGTGAAAATGAAAACTCGTCAATAGTGGGCTGAAACACTAGTAAACCTGAATGAATATACACTTAAATGGCTTCGGAGAGGAAGAGAGATTGAATATACACTTAAATACACTTAAACCTGAATGAATATACACTTAAATAAATACACTTAAACCTGAATGAATATACACTTAAATACCTGAAAAATGTCATCAGAAAATGTCATTAGCTCATCAATCTCTCGTCTCTCCGAAATTATTTAACTGTATATTCATTCGTGACTTGTTAAGCTCCGACCTCCGTTCTGAATTTGTTAAACGTTATGGAAAAATCGTCTCTTTATTGGATATAAATGTCCAAAGTGGATGCTTTAACTGCGTTGCTACAATTTTACTACCCTCCCTAAGATGTTTTACTTTTCAAGACATCCAATTAGCTCCAACCTTCAGTGAGATCTTGGGCTACCCTTTTGAAAAAGGTGAACCATATTGTTAATTGGGGCATTATACTAAGATTTCAAGAATATGAGAGATCTTAGGGGTTGACCAAACAACTCTAAAAATAAAACGTCCAAAAGGAGAATATGGATTCCTAAGAACTTTCTTTGAAGAAATGACACTTTTTGTTGGAAATAAAAATTGATATGCTTTCATGGATGTTTTAGCGGTTCTTATATATGGAATTATTATTTTTCCAAGGGACGAGAAAATCATAGATCTTCCCGCCATTGATGTATTTCTTGCTTTCAACGATAGGGGGCAGAATCCAATACATGTTGTGCTTGCAAACTTGTATTATACATTCAACTATTGTTACGAGAAAAAGGAAAAAAAAATTATATGTTGCTTACCAGCTTTGTAAGTTTGGATGATAAACCTTATGTATAATCCCGGTTTCCGAAGAACTTGTCCTATAGATGTTTTCCGTGATTGTGATGTGAAAACAAAATCTCGTCAATAGTGGGCTGAAACACTAGTAAACCTGAATGAATATACAGTTAAATGGTTTCGGAGAGACGAGAGATTGATGAGCTGATTTATTATTGTGGAAGCTATGCGAATGTGCCACTTATGGGGATTAAATGATGCATTAATTATAACCCCGCTTTAACCATTGGACAACTTGGTATTCCTATCGTTAAAAAACCTGAATCAAGTTGTCTAGCCCCACTTATTCTTTATGACTTGGAAATAGAAAATATTGAAATATTAAGAACAATCGAAAATTCCTGTAAAAGTGTCATCAGAAAACGGAAAGAGTTGTATTCAAGTTGTAATACAAAGAATACCTACCAGCCTGACTCAAACAGAGAGTCCAAGATAGAATGCTTCCCTTTCAAAATTTATTGAAGACAACGGAAGCATAGCAATCTTGAGACAATGAAGAAGTTTGAAAGTGCAACGAAAAGATGAACTTTCTTATCCTAGTTATTATTTTGTTTTATTTATAGTTGTATGTTACAATAAAACTTGATGTTCAATCCAACTTAATTCAATGAATATGGCTTAACAGAAGCATTGAACATATATATTTAAGTATAATAGTTAGATTAACTAAATGCTACTTGGCAAACTTTGGTTTTCATTCATTGAACATCAAGTTACATTACACTAAATTCAAATTGAACATTAAGCTGGATTGAACATACACCTATAAATAAAACAAAAAATAATAACTAGGATAAGAAAGTTCATTTTTTCGTTGCACTTTCAAACTTCTTCATTCTCTCAAGATTGTGATGCTTCTGTTGTCTTCACTAAATTTTGAAAGGGAAGCATTCTATCTTGGACTCTTTGAGCCAAGACTGGGAGGTATTCTTTGTATTACAACTTGAATGCAACTCTTTCCGTTTTCTGATGACACTTTCCAGAAATTTTGGATTGTTCTTAATAATTCAATATTTTCTACTTCCAAGTCATAAAGAATAAGTGGGGCTAGATAACTTGATTCAGGTTATTTAACGATAGGAATACCAAGTTGTCCAATGGCCAAAATGGGGTTATAATTAATGCATCATTTAATCCCCATAAGTGGCACATTCGGATAGCTTCCACAACAATAAATCAGCTCATCAATCTCTCATCCCTCCGAAACCATTTAACTGTATATTCATTCAGGTTTACTAGTGTTTCAGCCCACTATTGACGAGATTTTGTTTTCACATCACAATCACGGAAAACATCTATAGGACAAGTTCTTCGGAAACCGGGATTATACATAAGGTTTATCATCCAAACTTACAAAGCTGGTAAGCAACATATAATTTTTTTTCCTTTTTCTCGTAACAGTAGTTGAATGTATAATACAAGTTTGCAAGCACAACATCTATTGGATTCTGCCCCCTATCCTTGAAAGCAAGAAATACATCAATGGCTGGAAGAATCTATGATTTCTCGTCCCTTGGAAAAATAATAATTACATATATATAAGAATAGCTAAAACATCCATGAAAGCGTAACAATTTTTATTTCCAACAAAAAAGTGCCATTTCTTTAAAGAAAATTCTTAGGAATCAAGATTCGAATTTTGAACGTTTTATTTTTAGAGTTGTTTGGCCAACCCCTAAGATCTCTTATTCTTGAAATGTTAGTATAATGCCCCAAATAACAAAATGGTTAGCCTTTTTCAAAAGGGTAGCCAAAGATCTCACTGAATACCCCCAAGGTTGGACTCTTTGTTTGAGCGAAGACTGGGAGGTATTCTTTGTATTACAACATGAATGCAATTCTTTCCGTTTTCTGATGACACTTTTCCAGGAATTTTGGATTGTTCTTGATATTTCAATATTTTCTATTTCCAAGTCATAAAGATTAAGTGGTGCTAGACAACTTGATTCAGGTTCTTTAACGATAGGAATACCAAGTTGTCCACTGGACAAAGCGGGGTTATAATTAATGCATCATTTAATTATATCTCTAGTTATTCCACCAATGTTGTTATCTCAAGTTATTTCCACCATATCAACAATGCCGAAGAAACTTTTGAGTGTGCATGGAAAAAAGGCCTCAAGTTGATAGCTTGAGAAAACTTCATGACTTGTTAAGCTCCGACCTCGTATCTGAATTTGTTAAACGTTATGGAAAAATCCTCCATTTATTGGATATAAATGTCCAAGTGGATGATTTAACTGCATTGCTATAATTTTACTACCCTCCCCTAAGATGTTTTACTTTTCAAGACTTCCATTTAGCTCCAACATTTAGTGAGATCTTGGGTTACCCTCTTGAAAAAGGTGAACCATATTGTTATTTGGGGTATTATACTAACATTTCAAGAATATGAGAGATCTTAGGGGTTGACCAAACAACTCTAAAAATAAAACGTCCAAATGGCGAATCTGGATTCCTAAGAACTTTCTTTGAAGAAATGAAACTTATTTTGTTGGAAATAAAAATTGGTATGCTTTCATGGATCTTTTAGCGGTTCTTATATATGGAATTATTATTTTTCCAAGGGACGAGAAAATCATAGATCTTCCCGCCATTGATGTATTTCTTGCTTTCAATGATAGGGGGAAGAATTAAATACATGTTGTGCTTACAGACTTGTACTATACATTCAACTACTATTACGAGAAAAAGGGGAAAATAGAGTATATGTTGCTTACCAGCTTTGTAAGTTTGGATGATAAACCTTATGTATAATTCTGGTTTCTGAAGAATTTGTCCTATAGATGTTTTCCGTGATTGTGATGTGAAAATGAAAACTCGTCAATAGTGGGCTGAAACACTAGTAAACCTGAATGAATATACACTTAAATGGCTTTGGAGAGGAAGAGATATTGAATATACACTTAAATACACTTAAACCTGAATGAATATACACTTAAATAAATACACTTAAACCTGAATGAATATACACTTAAATACCTGAAAAATGTCATCAGAAAATGTCATCAGCTCATCAATCTCTCGTCTCTCCGAAATTATTTAACTGTATATTCATTCGTGACTTGTTAAGCTCCGACCTCCGTTCTGAATTTGTTAAACGTTATGGAAAAATCGTCTCTTTATTAGATATAAATGTCCAAAGTGGATGCTTTAACTGCGTTGCTACAATTTTACTACCCTCCCTAAGATGTTTTACTTTTCAAGACTTCCAATTAGCTCCAACCTTCAGTGAGATCTTGGGCTACCCTCTTGAAAAAGGTGAACCATATTGTTAATTGGGGCATTATACTAAGATTTCAAGAATATGAGAGATCTTAGGGGTTGACCAAACAACTCTAAAAATAAAACGTCCAAAAGGAGAATATGGATTCCTAAGAACTTTCTTTGAAGAAATGACACTTTTTGTTGGAAATAAAAATTGATATGCTTTCATGGATGTTTTAGCGGTTCTTATATATGGAATTATTATTTTTCCAAGGGACGAGAAAATCATATATCTTCCCGCCATTGATGTATTTCTTGCTTTCAACGATAGGGGGCAGAATCCAATACATGTTGTGCTTGCAAACTTGTATTATACATTCAACTACTGTTACGAGAAAAAGGAAAAAAAATTATATGTTGCTTACCAGCTTTGTCAGTTTGGATGATAAACCTTATGTATAATCCCGGTTTCCGAAGAACTTGTCCTATAGATGTTTTCCGTGATTGTGATATGAAAACAAAATCTCGTCAATAGTGGGCTGAAACACTAGTAAACCTGAATGAATATACAGTTAAATGGTTTCGAAGAGACGAGAGATTGATGAGCTGATTTATTATTGTGGAAGCTATGCGAATGTGCCACTTATGGGGATTAAATGATGCATTAATTATAACCCCGCTTTGTCCATTGGACAACTTGGTATTCCTATCGTTAAAGAACCTGAATCAAGTTGTCTAGCCCCACTTATTCTTTATGACTTGGAAATAGAAAATATTGAAATATTAAGAACAATCGAAAATTCCTGTAAAAGTGTCATCAGAAAACAGAAAGAGTTGTATTCAAGTTGTAATACAAAGAATACCTACCAGCCTGACTCAAACAGAGAGTCCAAGATAGAATGCTTCCCTTTCAAAATTTATTGAAGACAACGGAAGCATAGCAATCTTGAGACAATGAAGAAGTTTGAAAGTGCAACGAAAAGATGAACTTTCTTATCCTAGTTATTATTTTATTTTATTTATAGTTGTATGTTACAATAAAACTTGATGTTCAATCCAACTTAATTCAATGAATAGGGCTTAACAGAAGCATTGAACATATATATTTAAGTATAATAGTTAGATTAACTAAATGCTACTTGGCAAACTTTGGTTTTCATTCATTGAACATCAAGTTACATTACACTAAATTCAAATTGAACATTAAGCTGGATTGAACATACACCTATAAATAAAACAAAAAATAATAACTAGGATAAGAAAGTTCATTTTTTCGTTGCACTTTCAAACTTCTTCATTCTCTCAAGATTGTGATGCTTCTGTTGTCTTCACTAAATTTTGAAAGGGAAGCATTCTATCTTGGACTCTTTGAGCCAAGACTGGGAGGTATTCTTTGTATTACAACTTGAATGAAAAGGGGTTATAATTAATGCATCATTTAATCCCCATAAGTGGCACATTCGGATAGCTTCCACAACAATAAATCAGCTCATCAATCTCTCGTCTCTCCGAAACCATTTAACTGTATATTCATTCAGGTTTACTAGTGTTTCAGCCCACTATTGACGAGATTTTGTTTTCACATCACAATCACGGAAAACATCTATAGGACAAGTTCTTCGGAAACCGGGATTATACATAAGGTTTATCATCCAAACTTACAAAGCCGGTAAGCAACATATAATTTTTTTTTCCTTTTTCTCGTAACAGTAGTTGAATGTATAATACAAGTTTGCAAGCACAACATCTATTGGATTCTGCCCCCTATCCTTGAAAGCAAGAAATACATCAATGGCTGGAAGAATCTATGATTTCTCGTCCCTTGGAAAAATAATAATTACATATATATAAGAATAGCTAAAACATCTATGAAAGCGTAACAATTTTTATTTCCAACAAAAAAGTGCCATTTCTTTAAAGAAAGTTCTTAGGAATCAAGATTCGAATTTTGAACGTTTTATTTTTAGAGTTGTTTGGCCAACCCCTAAGATCTCTTATTCTTGAAATGTTAGTATAATGCCCCAAATAACAAACTGGTTCGCCTTTTTCAAAAGGGTATCCCAAGATCTCACTGAATACCCCCAAGGTTGGACTCTCTGTTTGAGCCAAGACTGGGAGGTATTCTTTGTATTACAACATGAATGCAACTCTTTCCGTTTTCTTATGACACTTTTCCAGGAATTTTGGATTGTTCTTGATATTTCAATATTTTCTATTTCCAAGTCATAAAGAATAAGTGGTGCTAGACAACTTGATTCAGGTTCTTTAACGATAGGAATACCAAGTTGTCCAATGGACAAAGCGGGGTTATAATTAATGCATCATTTAATTATATCTCTAGTTATTCCACCATTGTTGTTATCTCAAGTTATTTCCACCATATCAACAATGCCGAAGAAACTTTGGAGTGTGCATGGAAAATAAGCCTCAAGTTGATAGCTTGAGAAAACTTCATGACTTGTTAAGCTCCGACCTCGTATCTGAATTTGTTAAACGTTATGGAAAAATCCTCCATTTATTGGATATAAATGTCCAAGTGGATGATTTAACTACATTGCTATAATTTTACTACCCTCCCCTAAGATGTTTTACTTTTCAAAACTTCCATTTAGCTCCAAAATTTAGTGAGATCTTGGGTTACCCTCTTGAAAAAGGTGAACCATATTGTTATTTGGGGTATTATACTAACATTTCAAGAATATGAGAGATCTTAGGGGTTGACCAAACAACTCTAAAAATAAAACGTCCAAATGACGAATCTGGATTCCTAAGAACTTTCTTTGAAGAAATGAAACTTATTTTGTTGGAAATAAAAATTGGTATGCTTTCATGGATCTTTTAGCGGTTCTTATATATGGAATTATTATTTTTCCAAGGGACGAGAAAATCATAGATCTTCCCGCCATTGATGTATTTCTTGCTTTCAATGATAGGGGGCAGAATTAAATACATGTTGTGCTTACAGACTTGTACTATACATTCAACTACTATTACGAGAAAAAGGGAAAAATAGATTATATGTTGCTTACCAGCTTTGTAATTTTGGATGATAAACCTTATGTATAATTCTGGTTTCTGAAGAATTTGTCCTATAGATGTTTTCCGTGATTGTGATGTGAAAATGAAAACTCGTCAATAATGGGCTGAAACACTAGTAAACCTGAATGAATATACACTTAAATGGCTTCGGAGAGGAAGAGAGATTGAATATACACTTAAATACACTTAAACCTGAATGAATATACACTTAAATAAATACACTTAAACCTGAATGAATATACACTTAAATACCTGAAAAATGTCATCAGAAAATGTCATCAGCTCATCAATCTCTCGTCTCTCCGAAATTATTTAACTATATATTCATTCGTGACTTGTTAAGCTCCGACCTCCGTTCTGAATTTGTTAAACATTATGGAAAAATCGTCCCTTTATTGGATATAAATGTCCAAAGTGGATGCTTTAACTGCGTTGATACAATTTTACTACCCTCCCTAAGATGTTTTACTTTTCAAGACTTCCAATTAGCTCCAACCTTCAGTGAGATCTTGGGCTACCCTTTTGAAAAAGGTGAACCATATTGTTAATTGGGGCATTATACTAAGATTTCAAGAATATGAGAGATCTTAGGGGTTGACCAAACAACTATAAAAATAAAACGTCCAAAAGGAGAATATGGATTCCTAAGAACTTTCTTTGAAGAAATGACACTTTTTGTTGGAAATAAAAATTGGTATGCTTTCATGGATGTTTTAGCGGTTCTTATATATGGAATTATTATTTTTCCAAGGGACGAGAAAATCATAGATCTTCCCGCCATTGATGTATTTCTTGCTTTCAACGATAGGGGGCAGAATCCAATACATGTTGTGCTTGCAAACTTGTATTATACATTCAACTACTGTTACGAGAAAAAGGAAAAAAAAATTATATGTTGCTTACCAGCTTTGTAAGTTTGGATGATAAACCTTATGTATAATCCCGGTTTCCGAAGAACTTGTCCTATAGATGTTTTCCGTGATTGTGACGTGAAAACAAAATCTCGTCAATAGTGGGCTGAAACACTAGTAAACCTGAATGAATATACAGTTAAATGGTTTCGGAGAGACGAGAGATTGATGAGCTGATTTATTATTGTGGAAGCTATGCGAATGTGCCACTTATGGGGATTAAATGATGCATTAATTATAACCCCGCTTTGTCCATTGGACAACTTGGTATTCCTATCGTTAAAGAACCTGAATCAAGTTGTCTAGCCCCACTTATTCTTTATGACTTGGAAATAGAAAATATTGAAATATTAAGAACAATCGAAAATTCCTGTAAAAGTGTCATCAGAAAACGGAAAGAGTTGTATTCAAGTTGTAATACAAAGAATACCTACCAGCCTGACTCAAACAGAGAGTCCAAGATAGAATGCTTCCCTTTCAAAATTTATTGAAGACAACAGAAGCATAGCAATCTTGAGACAATGAAGAAGTTTGAAAGTGCAACGAAAAGATGAACTTTCTTATCCTAGTTATTATTTTGTTTTATTTATAGTTGTATGTTACAATAAAACTTGATGTTCAATCCAACTTAATTCAATGAATAGGGCTTAACAGAAGCATTGAACATATATATTTAAGTATAATAGTTAGATTAACTAAATGCTACTTGGCAAACTTTGCTTTTCATTCATTGAACATCAAGTTACATTACACTAAATTCAAATTGAACATTAAGCTGGATTGAACATACACCTATAAATAACACTAAAAATAATAACTAGGATAAGAAAGTTCATTTTTTCGTTGCACTTTCAAACTTCTTCATTCTCTCAAGATTGTGATGCTTCTGTTGTCTTCACTAAATTTTGAAAGGGAAGCATTCTATCTTGGACTCTTTGAACCAAGACTGGGAGGTATTCTTTGTATTACAACTTGAATGCAACTCTTTCCGTTTTCTGATGACACTTTCCAGAAATTTTGGATTGTTCTTAATATTTCAATATTTTCTATTTCCAAGTCATAAAGAATAAGTGGGGCTAGACAACTTGATTCAGGTTCTTTAACGATAGGAATACCAAGTTGTCCAATGGACAAAGAGGGGTTATAATTAATGCATCATTTAATCCCCATAAGTGGCACATTCGGATAGCTTCCACAACAATAAATCAGCTCATCAATCTCTCGTCTCTCCGAAACCATTTAACTGTATATTTATTCAGGTTTACTAGTGTTTCAGCCCACTATTGACGAGATTTTGTTTTCACATCACAATCACGGAAAACATCTATAGGACAAGTTCTTCGGAAACCAGGATTATACATAAGGTTTATCATCCAAACTTACAAAGCTGGTAAGCAACATATAATTTTTTTTCCTTTTTCTCGTAACAGTAGTTGAATGTATAATACAAGTTTGCAAGCACAACATCTATTGGATTCTGCACCCTATCCTTGAAAGCAAGAAATACATCAATGGCTGGAAGAATCTATGATTTCTCGTCCCTTGGAAAAATAATAATTACATATATATAAGAATAGCTAAAACATCCATGAAAGCGTAACAATTTTTATTTCCAACAAAAAAGTGCCATTTCTTTAAAGAAAGTTCTTAGGAATCAAGATTCGAATTTTGAACGTTTTATTTTTAGAGTTGTTTGGCCAACCCCTAAGATCTCTTATTCTTGAAATGTTAGTATAATGCCCCAAATAACAAAATGGTTAGCCTTTTTCAAAAGGGTAGCCCAAGATCTCACTGAATACCCCCAAGGTTGGACTCTCTGTTTGAGCCAAGACTGGGAGGTATTCTTTGTATTACAACATGAATGCAACTCTTTCCGTTTTCTGATGACACTTTTCCAGGAATTTTGGATTGTTCTTGATATTTCAATATTTTCTATTTCCAAGTCATAAAGAATAAGTGGTGCTAGACAACTTGATTCAGGTTCTTTAACGATAGGAATACCAAGTTGTCCAATGGACAAAGCGGGGTTATAATTAATGCATCATTTAATTATATCTCTAGTTATTCCACCATTGTTGTTATCTCAAGTTATTTCCACCATATCAACAATGCCGAAGAAACTTTGGAGTGTGCATGGAAAATAAGCCTCAAGTTGATAGCTTGAGAAAACTTCATGACTTGTTAAGCTCCGACCTCGTATCTGAATTTGTTAAACGTTATGGAAAAATCCTCCATTTATTGGATATAAATGTCCAAGTGGATGATTTAACTACATTGCTATAATTTTACTACCCTCCCCTAAGATGTTTTACTTTTCAAGACTTCCATTTAGCTCCAAAATTTAGTGAGATCTTGGGTTACCCTCTTGAAAAAGGTGAACCATATTGTTATTTGGGGTATTATACTAACATTTCAAGAATATGAGAGATCTTAGGGGTTGACCAAACAACTCTAAAAATAAAACGTCCAAATGGAGAATCTGGATTCCTAAGAACTTTCTTTGAAGAAATGAAACTTATTTTGTTGGAAATAAAAATTGGTATGCTTTCATGGATCTTTTAGCGGTTCTTATATATGGAATTATTATTTTTCCAAGGGACGAGAAAATCATAGATCTTCCCGCCATTGATGTATTTCTTGCTTTCAATGATAGGGGGCAGAATTAAATACATGTTGTGCTTACAGACTTGTACTATACATTCAACTACTATTACGAGAAAAAGGGAAAAATAGATTATATGTTGCCTACCAGCTTTGTAAGTTTGGATGATAAACCTTATGTATAATTCTGGTTTCTGAAGAATTTGTCCTATAGATGTTTTCCGTGATTGTGATGTAAAAATGAAAACTCGTCAATAGTGGGCTGAAACACTAGTAAACCTGAATGAATATACACTTAAATGGCTTCGGAGAGGAAGAGAGATTGAATATACACTTAAATACACTTAAACCTGAATGAATATACACTTAAAAAAATACACTTAAACCTGAATGAATATACACTTAAATACCTGAAAAATGTCATCAGAAAATGTCATCAGCTCATCAATCTCTCGTCTCTCCGAAATTATTTAACTGTATATTCATTCGTGACTTGTTAAGCTCCGACCTCCGTTCTGAATTTGTTAAACGTTATGGAAAAATCGTCCCTTTATTGGATATAAATGTCCAAAGTGGATGCTTTAACTGCGTTGCTACAATTTTACTACCCTCCCTAAGATGTTTTACTTTTCAAGACTTCCAATTAGCTCCAACCTTCAGTGAGATCTTGGGCTACCCTCTTGAAAAAGGTGAACCATATTGTTAATTGGGGCATTATACTAAGATTTCAAGAATATGAGAGATCTTAGGGGATGACCAAACAACTATAAAAATAAAACGTCCAAAAGGAGAATATGGATTCCTAAGAACTTTCTTTGAAGAAATGACACTTTTTGTTGGAAATAAAAATTGGTATGCTTTCATGGATGTTTTAGCGGTTCTTATATATGGAATTATTATTTTTCCAAGGGACGAGAAAATCATAGATCTTCCCGCCATTGATGTATTTCTTGCTTTCAACGATAGGGGGCAGAATCCAATACATGTTGTGCTTGCAAACTTGTATTATACATTCAACTACTGTTACGAGAAAAAGGAAAAAAAAATTATATGTTGCTTACCAGCTTTGTAAGTTTGGATGATAAACCTTATGTATAATCCCGGTTTCCGAAGAACTTGTCCTATAGATGTTTTCCGTGATTGTGACGTGAAAACAAAATCTCGTCAATAGTGGGCTGAAACACTAGTAAACCTCAATGAATATATAGTTAAATGGTTTCGGAGAGACGAGAGATTGATGAGCTGATTTATTGTTGTGGAAGCTATGCGAATGTGCCACTTATGGGGATTAAATGATGCATTAATTATAACCCCGCTTTGTCCATTGGACAACTTGGTATTCCTATCGTTAAAGAACCTGAATCAAGTTGTCTAGCCCCACTTATTCTTTATGACTTGGAAATAGAAAATATTGAAATATTAAGAACAATCGAAAATTCCTGTAAAAGTGTCATCAGAAAACGGAAAGAGTTGTATTCAAGTTGTAATACAAAGAATACCTACCAGCCTGACTCAAACAGAGAGTCCAAGATAGAATGCTTCCCTTTCAAAATTTATTGAAGACAACAGAAGCATAGAAATCTTGAGACAATGAAGAAGTTTGAAAGTGCAACGAAAAGATGAACTTTCTTATCCTAGTTATTATTTTGTTTTATTTATAGTTGTATGTTACAATAAAACTTGATGTTCAATCCAACTTAATTCAATGAATAGGGCTTAACAGAAGCATTGAACATATATATTTAAGTATAATAGTTAGATTAACTAAATGATACTTGACAAACTTTGGTTTTCATTCATTGAACATCAAGTTACATTACACTAAATTCAAATTGAACATTAAGCTGGATTGAACATACACCTATAAATAAAACAAAAAATAATAACTAGGATAAGAAAGTTCATTTTTTCGTTGCACTTTCAAACTTCTTCATTCTCTCAAGATTGTGATGCTTCTGTTGTCTTCACTAAATTTTGAAAGGGAAGCATTCTATCTTGGACTCTTTGAGCCAAGACTGAGAGGTATTCTTTGTATTACAACTTGAATGCAACTCTTTCCGTTTTCTGATGACACTTTCCAGAAATTTTGGATTGTTCTTAATAATTCAATATTTTCTACTTCCAAGTCATAAAGAATAAGTGGGGCTAGACAACTTGATTCAGGTTATTTAACGATAGGAATACCAAGTTGTCCAATGGCCAAAATGGGGTTATAATTAATGCATCATTTAATCCCCATAAGTGGCACATTCAGATAGCTTCCACAACAATAAATCAGCTCATCAATCTCTCGTCTCTCTGAAACCATTTAACTGTATATTCATTCAGGTTTACTAGTGTTTCAGCCCACTATTGACGAGATTTTGTTTTCACATCATAATCACGGAAAACATCTATAGGACAAGTTCTTCGGAAACCGGGATTATACATAAGGTTTATCATCCAAACATACAAAGCTGGTAAGCAACATATAATTTTTTTTTCCTTTTTCTCGTAACAGTAGTTGAATGTATAATACAAGTTTGCAAGCACAACATCTATTGGATTCTGCCCCCTATCCTTGAAAGCAAGAAATACATCAATGGCTGGAAGAATCTATGATTTCTCGTCCCTTGGAAAAATAATAATTACATATATATAAGAATAGCTAAAACGTCCATGAAAGCGTAACAATTTTTATTTCCAACAAAAAAGTGCCATTTCTTTAAAGAAAGTTCTTAGGAATCAAGATTCGAATTTTGAACATTTTATTTTTAGAGTTGTTTGGCCAACCCCTAAGATCTCTTATTCTTGAAATGTTAGTATAATGCCCCAAATAACAAAATGGTTAGCCTTTTTCAAAAGGGTAGCCCAAGATCTCACTGAATACCCCCAAGGTTGGACTCTCTGTTTGAGCCAAGACTGGGAGGTATTCTTTGTATTACAACATGAATGCAACTCTTTCCGTTTTCTGATGACACTTTTCCAGGAATTTTGGATTGTTCTTGATATTTCAATATTTTCTATTTCCAAGTCATAAAGAATAAGTGGTGCTAGACAACTTGATTCAGGTTCTTTAACGATAGGAATACCAAGTTGTCCAATGGACAAAGCGGGGTTATAATTAATGCATCATTTAATTATATCTCTAGTTATTCCACCATTGTTGTTATCTCAAGTTATTTCCACCATATCAACAATGCCGAAGAAACTTTGGAGTGTGCATGGAAAATAAGCCTCAAGTTGATAGCTTGAGAAAACTTCATGACTTGTTAAGCTCCGACCTCGTATCTGAATTTGTTAAACGTTATGGAAAAATCCTCCATTTATTGGATATAAATGTCCAAGTGGATGATTTAACTACATTGCTATAATTTTACTACCCTCCCCTAAGATGTTTTACTTTTCAAGACTTCCATTTAGCTCCAAAATTTAGTGAGATCTTGGGTTACCCTCTTGTAAAAGGTGAACCATATTGTTATTTGGGGTATTATACTAACATTTCAAGAATATGAGAGATCTTAGGGGTTGACCAAAAAACTCTAAAAATAAAACGTCCAAATGGCGAATCTGGATTTCTAAGAACTTTCTTTGAAGAAATGAAACTTATTTTGTTGGAAATAAAAATTGGTATGCTTTCATGGATCTTTTAGCGGTTCTTATATATGGAATTATTATTTTTCCAAGGGACGAGAAAATCATAGATCTTCCCGCCATTGATGTATTTCTTGCTTTCAATGATATGGGACAGAATTAAATACATGTTGTGCTTACAGACTTGTACTATACATTCAACTACTATTACGAGAAAAAGGGAAAAATAGATTATATGTTGCTTACCAGCTTTGTAAGTTTGGATGATAAACCTTATGTATAATTCTGGTTTCTGAAGAATTTGTCCTATAGTTGTTTTCCGTGATTGTGATGTGAAAATGAAAACTCTGAAACACTAGTAAACCTGAATGAATATACACTTAAATGGCTTCGGAGAGGAAGAGAGATTGAATATACACTTAAATACACTTAAACCTGAATGAATATACACTTAAATAAATACACTTAAACCTGAATGAATATACACTTAAATACCTGAAAAATGTCATCAGAAAATGTCATCAGCTCATCAATCTCTCGTATCTCTGAAATTATTTAACTGTATATTCATTCGTGACTTGTTAAGATCCGAACTCCATTCTGAATTTGTTAAACATTATGGAAAAATCGTCCCTTTATTGGATATAAATGTCCAAAGTGGATGCTTTAACTGCGTTGCTACAATTTTACTACCCTCCCTAAGATGTTTTACTTTTCAAGACTTCCAAATAGCTCCAACCTTCAGTGAGATCTTGGGCTACCCTCTTGAAAAAGGTGAACCATATTGTTAATTGGGGCATTATACTAAGATTTCAAGAATATGAGATATCTTAGGGGTTGACCAAACAACTATAAAAATAAAACGTCCAAAAGGAGAATATGGATTCCTAAGAACTTTCTTTGAAGAAATGACACTTTTTGTTGGAAATAAAAATTGGTATGCTTTCATGGATGTTTTAGCGGTTCTTATATATGGAATTATTATTTTTCCAAGGGACGAGAAAATCATAGATCTTCCCGCCATTGATGTATTTCTTGCTTTCAACGATAGGGGGCAGAATCCAATACATGTTGTGCTTGCAAACTTGTATTATACATTCAACTACTGTTACGAGAAAAAGGAAAAAAAAATTATATGTTGCTTACCAGCTTTGTAAGTTTGGATGATAAACCTTATGTATAATCCCGGTTTCCGAAGAACTTGTCCTACAGATGTTTTCCGTGATTGTGACGTGAAAACAAAATCTCGTCAATAGTGGGCTGAAACACTAGTAAACCTGAATGAATATATAGTTAAATGGTTTCGGAGAGACGAGAGATTGATGAGCTGATTTATTATTGTGGAAGCTATGCGAATGTGCCATTTATGGGGATTAAATGATGCATTAATTATAACCCCGCTTTGTCCATTGGACAACTTGGTATTCCTATCGTTAAAGAACCTGAATCAAGTTGTCTAGCCCCACTTATTCTTTATGACTTGGAAATAGAAAATATTGAAATATTAAGAAGAATCGAAAATTCCTGTAAAAGTGTCATCAGAAAACGGAAAGAGTTGTATTCAAGTTGTAATACAAAGAATACCTACCAGCCTGACTTAAACAGAGAGTCCAAGATAGAATGCTTCCCTTTCAAAATTTATTGAAGACAACGGAAGCATAGAAATCTTGAGACAATGAAGAAGTTTGAAAGTGCAACGAAAAGATGAACTTTCTTATCCTAGTTATTATTTTGTTTTATTTATAGTTGTATGTTACAATAAAACTTGATGTTCAATCCAACTTAATTCAATGAATAGGGCTTAACAGAAGCATTGAACATATATATTTAAGTATAATAGTTAGATTAACTAAATGCTACTTGGCAAACTTTGGTTTTCATTCATTGAACATCAAGTTACATTACACTAAATTCAAATTGAACATTAAGCTGGATTGAACATACACCTATAAATAAAACAAAAAATAATAACTAGGATAAGAAAGTTCATTTTTTCGTTGCACTTTCAAACTTCTTCATTCTCTCAAGATTGTGATGCTTCTGTTGTCTTCACTAAATTTTGAAAGGGAAGCATTCTATCTTGGACTCTTTGAGCCAAGAATGGGAGGTATTCTTTGTATTACAACTTGAATGCAACTCTTTCCATTTTCTGATGACACTTTCCAGAAATTTTGGATTGTTCTTAATAATTCAATATTTTCTACTTCCAAGTCATAAAGAATAAGTGGGGTAGACAACTTGATTCAGGTTCTTTAACGATAGGAATATCAAGTTGTCCAATGGCCAAAATGGGGTTATAATTAATGCATCATTTAATCCCCATAAGTGGCACATTCGGATAGCTTCCACAACAATAAATCAGCTCATCAATCTCTCGTCTCTCCGAAACCATTTAACTGTATATTTATTCAGGTTTACTAGTGTTTCAGCCCACTATTGACGAGATTTTGTTTTCACATTACAATCACGGAAAACATCTATAGGACAAGTTCTTCGGAAACCGGGATTATACATAATGTTTATCATCCAAACTTACAAAGATGGTAAGCAACATATAATTTTTTTTCCTTTTTCTCGTAACAGTAGTTGAATGTATAATACAAGTTTGCAAGCACAACATCTATTGGATTCTGCACCCTATCCTTGAAAGCAAGAAATACATCAATGGCTGGAAGAATCTATGATTTCTCGTCCCTTGGAAAAATAATAATTACATATATATAAGAATAGCTAAAACATCCATGAAAGCGTAACAATTTTTATTTCCAACAAAAAAGTGCCATTTCTTTAAAGAAAGTTCTTAGGAATCAAGATTCGAATTTTGAACGTTTTATTTTTAGAGTTGTTTGGCCAACCCCTAAGATCTCTTATTCTTGAAATGTTAGTATAATGCCCCAAATAACAAAATGGTTAGCCTTTTTCAAAAGGGTAGCCCAAGATCTCACTGAATACCCCCAAGGTTGGACTCTCTGTTTGAGCCAAGACTGGGAGGTATTCTTTGTATTACAACATGAATGCAACTCTTTCCGTTTTCTGATGACACTTTTCCAGGAATTTTGGATTGTTCTTGATATTTCAATATTTTCTATTTCCAAGTCATAAAGAATAAGTGGTGCTAGACAACTTGATTCAGGTTCTTTAACGATAGGAATACCAAGTTGTCCAATGGACAAAGCGGGGTTATAATTAATGCATCATTTAATTATATCTCTAGTTATTCCACCATTGTTGTTATCTCAAGTTATTTCCACCATATCAACAATGCCGAAGAAACTTTGGAGTGTGCATGGAAAATAAGCCTCAAGTTGATAGCTTGAGAAAACATCATGACTTGTTAAGCTCCGACCTCGTATCTGAATTTGTTAAACGTTATGGAAAAATCCTCCATTTATTGGATATAAATGTCCAAGTGGATGATTTAACTACATTGCTATAATTTTACTACCCTCCCCTAAGATGTTTTACTTTTCAAGACTTCCATTTAGCTCCAAAATTTAGTGAGATCTTGGGTTACCCTCTTGAAAAAGGTGAACCATATTGTTATTTGGGGTATTATACTAACATTTCAAGAATATGAGAGATCTTAGGGGTTGACCAAAAAACTCTAAAAATAAAACGTCCAAATGGCGAATCTGGATTTCTAAGAACTTTCTTTGAAGAAATGAAACTTATTTTGTTGGAAATAAAAATTGGTATGCTTTCATGGATCTTTTAGCGGTTCTTATATATGGAATTATTATTTTTCCAAGGGACGAGAAAATAATAGATCTTCCCGCCATTGATGTATTTCTTGCTTTCAATGATAAGGGGCAGAATTAAATACATGTTGTGCTTACAGACTTGTACTATACATTCAACTACTATTACGAGAAAAAGGGAAAAATAGATTATATGTTGCTTACCAGCTTTGTAAGTTTGGATGATAAACCTTATGTATAATTCTGGTTTCTGAAGAATTTGTCCTATAGATGTTTTCCGTGATTGTGATGTGAAAATGAAAACTCTGAAACACTAGTAAACCTGAATGAATATACACTTAAATGGCTTCGGAGAGGAAGAGAGATTGAATATACACTTAAATACACTTAAACCTGAATGAATATACACTTAAATAAATACACTTAAACCTGAATGAATATACACTTAAATACCTGAAAAATGTCATCAGAAAATGTCATCAGCTCATCAATCTCTCGTATCTCTGAAATTATTTAACTGTATATTCATTCGTGACTTGTTAAGCTCCGACCTCCGTTCTGAATTTGTTAAACGTTATGAAAAAATCGTCCCTTTATTGGATATAAATGTCCAAAGTGGATGCTTTAACTGCGTTGCTACAATTTTACTACCCTCCCTAAGATGTTTTACTTTTCAAGACTTCCAATTAGCTCCAACCTTCAGTGAGATCTTGGGCAACCCTCTTGAAAAAGGTGAACCATATTGTTAATTGGGGCATTATACT
Organism: Lathyrus aphaca; assembly: GCA_963966055.1. Lineage (NCBI taxonomy): Eukaryota > Viridiplantae > Streptophyta > Magnoliopsida > Fabales > Fabaceae > Lathyrus > Lathyrus aphaca. The sequence goes on from OZ014519.1 coordinate 567,559,151, forward strand.
AAGATTTCAAGAATATGAGATATCTTAGGGGTTGACCAAACAATTATAAAAATAAAACGTCCAAAAGGAGAATATGGATTCCTAAGAACTTTCTTTGAAGAAATGACACTTTTTGTTGGAAATAAAAATTGGTATGCTTTCATGGATGTTTTAGCGGTTCTTATATATGGAATTATTATTTTTCCAAGGGACGAGAAAATCATAGATCTTCCCGCCATTGATGTATTTCTTGCTTTCAACGATAGGGGGCAGAATCCAATACATGTTGTGCTTGCAAACTTGTATTATACATTCAACTACTGTTACGAGAAAAAGGAAAAAAAAATTATATGTTGCTTACCAGCTTTGTAAGTTTGGATGATAAACCTTATGTATAATCCCGGTTTCCGAAGAACTTGTCCTATAGATGTTTTCCGTGATTGTGACGTGAAAACAAAATCTCGTCAATAGTGGGCTGAAACACTAGTAAACCTGAATGAATATACAGTTAAATGGTTTCGGAGAGACGAGAGATTGATGAGCTGATTTATTATTGTGGAAGCTATGCGAATGTGCCACTTATGGGGATTAAATGATGCATTAATTATAACCCCGCTTTGTCCATTGGACAACTTGGTATTCCTATCGTTAAAGAACCTGAATCAAGTTGTCTAGCCCCACTTATTCTTTATGACTTGGAAATAGAAAATATTGAAATATTAAGAACAATCGAAAATTCCTGTAAAAGTGTCATCAGAAAACGGAAAGAGTTGTATTCAAGTTGTAATACAAAGAATACCTACCAGCCTGACTCAAACAGAGAGTCCAAGATAGAATGCTTCCCTTTCAAAATTTATTGAAGACAACAGAAGCATAGAAATCTTGAGACAATGAAGAAGTTTGAAAGTGCAACGAAAAGATGAACTTTCTTATCCTAGTTATTATTTTGTTTTATTTATAGTTGTATGTTACAATAAAACTTGATGTTCAATCCAACTTAATTCAATGAATAGGGCTTAACAGAAGCATTGAACATATATATTTAAGTATAATAGTTAGATTAACTAAATGCTACTTGGCAAACTTTGGTTTTCATTCATTGAACATCAAGTTACATTACACTAAATTCAAATTGAACATTAAGCTGGATTGAACATACACCTATAAATAAAACAAAAAATAATAACTAGGATAAGAAAGTTCATTTTTTCGTTGCACTTTCAAACTTCTTCATTCTCTCAAGATTGTGATGCTTCTGTTGTCTTCACTAAATTTTGAAAGGGAAGCATTCTATCTTGGACTCTTTGAGCCAAGACTGAGAGGTATTCTTTGTATTACAACTTGAATGCAACTCTTTCCGTTTTCTGATGACACTTTCCAGAAATTTTGGATTGTTCTTAATAATTCAATATTTTCTACTTCCAAGTCATAAAGAATAAGTGGGGCTAGACAACTTGATTCAGGTTATTTAACGATAGGAATACCAAGTTGTCCAATGGCCAAAATGGGGTTATAATTAATGCATCCTTTAATCCCCATAAGTGGCACATTCAGATAGCTTCCACAACAATAAATCAGCTCATCAATCTCTCGTCTCTCCGAAACCATTTAACTGTATATTCATTCAGGTTTACTAGTGTTTCAGCCCACTATTGACGAAATTTTGTTTTCACATCATAATCACGGAAAACATCTATAGGACAAGTTCTTCGGAAATCGGGATTATACATAAGGTTTATCATCCAAACTTACAAAGCTGGTAAGCAACATATAATTTTTTTTTCCTTTTTCTCGTAACAGTAGTTGAATGTATAATACAAGTTTGCAAGCACAACATCTATTGGATTCTGCCCCCTATCCTTGAAAGCAAGAAATACATCAATGGCTGGAAGAATCTATGATTTCTCGTCCCTTGGAAAAATAATAATTACATATATATAAGAATAGCTAAAACATCCATGAAAGCGTAACAATTTTTATTTCCAACAAAAAAGTGCCATTTCTTTAAAGAAAGTTCTTAGGAATCAAGATTCGAATTTTGAACGTTTTATTTTTAGAGTTGTTTGGCCAACCCCTAAGATCTCTTATTCTTGAAATGTTAGTATAATGCCCCAAATAACAAAATGGTTAGGCTTTTTCAAAAGGGTAGCCCAAGATCTCACTGAATACCCCCAAGGTTGGACTCTCTGTTTGAGCCAAGACTGGGAGGTATTCTTTGTATTACAACATGAATGCAACTCTTTCCGTTTTCCGATGACACTTTTCCAGGAATTTTGGATTGTTCTTGATATTTCAATATTTTCTATTTCCAAGTCATAAAGAATAAGTGGTGCTAGACAACTTGATTCAGGTTCTTTAACGATAGGAATACCAAGTTGTCCAATGGACAAAGCGGGGTTATAATTAATGCATCATTTAATTATATCTCTAGTTATTCCACCATTGTTGTTATCTCAAGTTATTTCCACCATATCAACAATGCCGAAGAAACTTTGGAGTGTGCATGGAAAATAAGCCTCAAGTTGATAGCTTGAGAAAACATCATGACTTGTTAAGCTCCGACCTCGTATCTGAATTTGTTAAACGTTATGGAAAAATCCTCCATTTATTGGATATAAATGTCCAAGTGGATGATTTAACTACATTGCTATAATTTTACTACCCTCCCCTAAGATGTTTTACTTTTCAAGACTTCCATTTAGCTCCAAAATTTAGTGAGATCTTGGGTTACCCTCTTGAAAAAGGTGAACCATATTGTTATTTGGGGTATTATACTAACATTTCAAGAATATGAGAGATCTTAGGGGTTGACCAAAAAACTCTAAAAATAAAACGTCCAAATGGCGAATCTGGATTTCTAAGAACTTTCTTTGAAGAAATGAAACTTATTTTGTTGGAAATAAAAATTGGTATGCTTTCATGGATCTTTTAGCGGTTCTTATATATGGAATTATTATTTTTCCAAGGGACGAGAAAATAATAGATCTTCCCGCCATTGCTGTATTTCTTGCTTTCAATGATAAGGGGCAGAATTAAATACATGTTGTGCTTACAGACTTGTACTATACATTCAACTACTATTACGAGAAAAAGGGAAAAATAGATTATATGTTGCTTACCAGCTTTGTAAGTTTGGATGATAAACCTTATGTATAATTCTGGTTTCTGAAGAATTTGTCCTATAGATGTTTTCCGTGATTGTGATGTGAAAATGAAAACTCTGAAACACTAGTAAACCTGAATGAATATACACTTAAATGGCTTCGGAGAGGAAGAGAGATTGAATATACACTTAAATACACTTAAACCTGAATGAATATACACTTAAATAAATACACTTAAACCTGAATGAATATACACTTAAATACCTGAAAAATGTCATCAGAAAATGTCATCAGCTCATCAATCTCTCGTATCTCCGAAATTATTTAACTGTATATTCATTCGTGACTTGTTAAGCTCCGACCTCCGTTCTGAATTTGTTAAACGTTATGAAAAAATCGTCCCTTTATTGGATATAAATGTCCAAAGTGGATGCTTTAACTGCGTTGCTACAATTTTACTACCCTCCCTAAGATGTTTTACTTTTCAAGACTTCCAATTAGCTCCAACCTTCAGTGAGATCTTGGGCAACCCTCTTGAAAAAGGTGAACCATATTGTTAATTGGGGCATTATACTAAGATTTCAAGAATATGAGATATCTTAGGGGTTGACCAAACAACTATAAAAATAAAACGTCCAAAAGGAGAATATGGATTCCTAAGAACTTTCTTTGAAGAAATGACACTTTTTGTTGGAAATAAAAATTGGTATGCTTTCATGGATGTTTTAGCGGTTCTTATATATGGAATTATTATTTTTCCAAGGGACGAGAAAATCATAGATCTTCCCGCCATTGATGTATTTCTTGCTTTCAACGATAGGGGGCAGAATCCAATACATGTTGTGCTTGCAAACTTGTATTATACATTCAACTACTGTTACGAGAAAAAGGAAAAAAAAATTATATGTTGCTTACCAGCTTTGTAAGTTTGGATGATAAACCTTATGTATAATCCCGGTTTCCGAAGAACTTGTCCTATAGATGTTTTCCGTGATTGTGACGTGAAAACAAAATCTCGTCAATAGTGGGCTGAAACACTAGTAAACCTGAATGAATATACAGTTAAATGGTTTCGGAGAGACGAGAGATTGATGAGCTGATTTATTATTGTGGAAGCTATGCGAATGTGCCACTTATGGGGATTAAATGATGCATTAATTATAACCCCGCTTTGTCCATTGGACAACTTGGTATTCCTATCGTTAAAGAACCTGAATCAAGTTGTCTAGCCCCACTTATTCTTTATGACTTGGAAATAGAAAATATTGAAATATTAAGAACAATCGAAAATTCCTGTAAAAGTGTCATCAGAAAACGGAAAGAGTTGTATTCAAGTTGTAATACAAAGAATACCTACCAGCCTGACTCAAACAGAGAGTCCAAGATAGAATGCTTCCCTTTCAAAATTTATTGAAGACAACAGAAGCATAGAAATCTTGAGACAATGAAGAAGTTTGAAAGTGCAACGAAAAGATGAACTTTCTTATCCTAGTTATTATTTTGTTTTATTTATAGTTGTATGTTACAATAAAACTTGATGTTCAATCCAACTTAATTCAATGAATAGGGCTTAACAGAAGCATTGAACATATATATTAAAGTATAATAGTTAGATTAACTAAATGCTACTTGGCAAACTTTGGTTTTCATTCATTGAACATCAAGTTACATTACACTAAATTCAAATTGAACATTAAGCTGGATTGAACATACACCTATAAATAAAACAAAAAATAATAACTAGGATAAGAAAGTTCATTTTTTCGTTGAACTTTCAAACTTCTTCATTCTCTCAAGATTGTGATGCTTCTGTTGTCTTCACTAAATTTTGAAAGGGAAGCATTCTATCTTGGACTCTTTGAGCCAAGACTGAGAGGTATTCTTTGTATTACAACTTGAATGCAACTCTTTCCGTTTTCTGATGACACTTTCCAGAAATTTTGGATTGTTCTTAATAATTCAATATTTTCTACTTCCAAGTCATAAAGAATAAGTGGGGCTAGACAACTTGATTCAGGTTATTTAACGATAGGAATACCAAGTTGTCCAATGGCCAAAATGGGGTTATAATTAATGCATCATTTAATCCCCATAAGTGGCACATTCAGATAGCTTCCACAACAATAAATCAGCTCATCAATCTCTCGTCTCTCCGAAACCATTTAACTGTATATTCATTCAGGTTTACTAGTGTTTCAGCCCACTATTGACGAGATTTTGTTTTCACATCATAATCACGGAAAACATCTATAGGACAAGTTCTTCGGAAACCGGGATTATACATAAGGTTTATCATCCAAACTTACAAAGCTGGTAAGCAACATATACTTTTTTTTTTCCTTTTTCTCGTAACAGTAGTTGAATGTATAATACAAGTTTGCAAGCACAACATCTATTGGATTCTGCCCCCTATCCTTGAAAGCAAGAAATACATCAATGGCTGGAAGAATCTATGATTTCTCGTCCCTTGGAAAAATAATAATTACATATATATAAGAATAGCTAAAACATCCATGAAAGCGTAACAATTTTTATTTCCAACAAAAAAGTGCCATTTCTTTAAAGAAAGTTCTTAGGAATCAAGATTCGAATTTTGAACGTTTTATTTTTAGAGTTGTTTGGCCAACCCCTAAGATCTCTTATTCTTGAAATGTTAGTATAATGCCCCAAATAACAAAATGGTTAGGCTTTTTCAAAAGGGTAGCCCAAGATCTCACTGAATACCCCCAAGGTTGGACTCTCTGTTTGAGCCAAGACTGGGAGGTATTCTTTGTATTACAACATGAATGCAACTCTTTCCGTTTTCTGATGACACTTTTCCAGGAATTTTGGATTGTTCTTGATATTTCAATATTTTCTATTTCCAAGTCATAAAGAATAAGTGGTGCTAGACAACTTGATTCAGGTTCTTTAACGATAGGAATACCAAGTTGTCCAATGGACAAAGCGGGGTTATAATTAATGCATCATTTAATTATATCTCTAGTTATTCCACCATTGTTGTTATCTCAAGTTATTTCCACCATATCAACAATGCCGAAGAAACTTTGGAGTGTGCATGGAAAATAAGCCTCAAGTTGATAGCTTGAGAAAACATCATGACTTGTTAAGCTCCGACCTCGTATCTGAATTTGTTAAACGTTATGGAAAAATCCTCCATTTATTGGATATAAATGTCCAAGTGGATGATTTAACTACATTGCTATAATTTTACTACCCTCCCCTAAGATGTTTTACTTTTCAAGACTTCCATTTAGCTCCAAAATTTAGTGAGATCTTGGGTTACCCTCTTGAAAAAGGTGAACCATATTGTTATTTGGGGTATTATACTAACATTTCAAGAATATGAGAGATCTTAGGGGTTGACCAAAAAACTCTAAAAATAAAACGTCCAAATGGCGAATCTGGATTTCTAAGAACTTTCTTTGAAGAAATGAAACTTATTTTGTTGGAAATAAAAATTGGTATGCTTTCATGGATCTTTTAGCGGTTCTTATATATGGAATTATTATTTTTCCAAGGGACGAGAAAATAATAGATCTTCCCGCCATTGATGTATTTCTTGCTTTCAATGATAAGGGGCAGAATTAAATACATGTTGTGCTTACAGACTTGTACTATACATTCAACTACTATTACGAGAAAAAGGGAAAAATAGATTATATGTTGCTTACCAGCTTTGTAAGTTTGGATGATAAACCTTATGTATAATTCTGGTTTCTGAAGAATTTGTCCTATAGATGTTTTCCGTGATTGTGATGTGAAAATGAAAACTCTGAAACACTAGTAAACCTGAATGAATATACACTTAAATGGCTTCGGAGAGGAAGAGAGATTGAATATACACTTAAATACACTTAAACCTGAATGAATATACACTTAAATAAATACACTTAAACCTGAATGAATATACACTTAAATACCTGAAAAATGTCATCAGAAAATGTCATCAGCTCATCAATCTCTCGTATCTCCGAAATTATTTAACTGTATATTCATTCGTGACTTGTTAAGCTTCGACCTCCATTCTGAATTTGTTAAACGTTATGAAAAAATCGTCCCTTTATTGGATATAAATGTCCAAAGTGGATGCTTTAACTGCGTTGCTACAATTTTACTACCCTCCCTAAGATGTTTTACTTTTCAAGACTTCCAATTAGCTCCAACCTTCAGTGAGATCTTGGGCAACCCTCTTGAAAAAGGTGAACCATATTGTTAATTGGGGCATTATACTAAGATTTCAAGAATATGAGATATCTTAGGGGTTGACCAAACAACTATAAAAATAAAACGTCCAAAAGGAGAATATGGATTCCTAAGAACTTTCTTTGAAGAAATGACACTTTTTGTTGGAAATAAAAATTGGTATGCTTTCATGGATGTTTTAGCGGTTCTTATATATGGAATTATTATTTTTCCAAGGGACGAGAAAATCATAGATCTTCCCGCCATTGATGTATTTCTTGCTTTCAACGATAGGGGGCAGAATCCAATACATGTTGTGCTTGCAAACTTGTATTATACATTCAACTACTGTTACGAGAAAAAGGAAAAAAAAAATTATATGTTGCTTACCAGCTTTGTAAGTTTGGATGATAAACCTTATGTATAATCCCGGTTTCCGAAGAACTTGTCCTATAGATGTTTTCCGTGATTGTGACGTGAAAACAAAATCTCGTCAATAGTGGGCTGAAACACTAGTAAACCTGAATGAATATACAGTTAAATGGTTTCGGAGAGACGAGAGATTGATGAGCTGATTTATTATTGTGGAAGCTATGCGAATGTGCCACTTATGGGGATTAAATGATGCATTAATTATAACCCCGCTTTGTCCATTGGACAACTTGGTATTCCTATCGTTAAAGAACCTGAATCAAGTTGTCTAGCCCCACTTATTCTTTATGACTTGGAAATAGAAAATATTGAAATATTAAGAACAATCGAAAATTCCTGTAAAAGTGTCATCAGAAAACGGAAAGAGTTGTATTCAAGTTGTAATACAAAGAATACCTACCAGCCTGACTCAAACAGAGAGTCCAAGATAGAATGCTTCCCTTTCAAAATTTATTGAAGACAACAGAAGCATAGAAATCTTGAGACAATGAAGAAGTTTGAAAGTGCAACGAAAAGATGAACTTTCTTATCCTAGTTATTATTTTGTTTTATTTATAGTTGTATGTTACAATAAAACTTGATGTTCAATCCAACTTAATTCAATGAATAGGGCTTAACAGAAGCATTGAACATATATATTTAAGTATAATAGTCAGATTAACTAAATGCTACTTGGCAAACTTTGGTTTTCATTCATTGAACATCAAGTTACATTACACTAAATTCAAATTGAACATTAAGCTGGATTGAACATACACCTATAAATAAAACAAAAAATAATAACTAGGATAAGAAAGTTCATTTTTTCGTTGCACTTTCAAACTTCTTCATTCTCTCAAGATTGTGATGCTTCTGTTGTCTTCACTAAATTTTGAAAGGGAAGCATTCTATCTTGGACTCTTTGAGCCAAGACTGAGAGGTATTCTTTGTATTACAACTTGAATGCAACTCTTTCCGTTTTCTGATGACACTTTCCAGAAATTTTGGATTGTTCTTAATAATTCAATATTTTCTACTTCCAAGTCATAAAGAATAAGTGGGGCTAGACAACTTGATTCAGGTTATTTAACGATAGGAATACCAAGTTGTCCAATGGCCAAAATGGGGTTATAATTAATGCATCATTTAATCCCCATAAGTGGCACATTCAGATAGCTTCCACAACAATAAATCAGCTCATCAATCTCTCGTCTCTCCGAAACCATTTAACTGTATATTCATTCAGGTTTACTAGTGTTTCAGCCCACTATTGACGAGATTTTGTTTTCACATCATAATCACGGAAAACATCTATAGGACAAGTTCTTCGGAAACCGGGATTATACATAAGGTTTATCATCCAAACTTACAAAGCTGGTAAGCAACATATACTTTTTTTTTCCTTTTTCTCGTAACAGTAGTTGAATGTATAATACAAGTTTGCAAGCACAACATCTATTGGATTCTGCCCCCTATCCTTGAAAGCAAGAAATACATCAATGGCTGGAAGAATCTATGATTTCTCGTCCCTTGGAAAAATAATAATTACATATATATAAGAATAGCTAAAACATCCATGAAAGCGTAAAAATTTTTATTTCCAACAAAAAAGAGCCATTTCTTTAAAGAAAGTTCTTAGGAATCAAGATTCGAATTTTGAACGTTTTATTTTTAGAGTTGTTTGGCCAACCCCTAAGATCTCTTATTCTTGAAATGTTAGTATAATGCCCCAAATAACAAAATGGTTAGGCTTTTTCAAAAGGGTAGCCCAAGATCTCACTGAATACCCCCAAGGTTGGACTCTCTGTTTGAGCCAAGACTGGGAGGTATTCTTTGTATTACAACATGAATGCAACTCTTTCCGTTTTCTGATGACACTTTTCCAGGAATTTTGGATTGTTCTTGATATTTCAATATTTTCTATTTCCAAGTCATAAAGAATAAGTGGTGCTAGACAACTTGATTCAGGTTCTTTAACGATAGGAATACCAAGTTGTCCAATGGACAAAGCGGGGTTATAATTAATGCATCATTTAATTATATCTCTAGTTATTCCACCATTGTTGTTATCTCAAGTTATTTCCACCATATCAACAATGCCGAAGAAACTTTGGAGTGTGCATGGAAAATAAGCCTCAAGTTGATAGCTTGAGAAAACTTCATGACTTGTTAAGCTCCGACCTCGTATCTGAATTTGTTAAACGTTATGGAAAAATCCTCCATTTATTGGATATAAATGTCCAAGTGGATGATTTAACTACATTGCTATAATTTTACTACCCTCCCCTAAGATGTTTTACTTTTCAAGACTTCCATTTAGCTCCAAAATTTAGTGAGATCTTGGGTTACCCTCTTGAAAAAGGTGAACCATATTGTTATTTGGGGTATTATACTAACATTTCAAGAATATGAGAGATCTTAGGGGTTGACCAAAAAACTCTAAAAATAAAACGTCCAAATGGCGAATCTGGATTTCTAAGAACTTTCTTTGAAGAAATGAAACTTATTTTGTTGGAAATAAAAATTGGTATGCTTTCATGGATCTTTTAGCGGTTCTTATATATGGAATTATTATTTTTCCAAGGGACGAGAAAATAATAGATCTTCCCGCCATTGATGTATTTCTTGCTTTCAATGATAAGGGGCAGAATTAAATACATGTTGTGCTTACAGACTTGTACTATACATTCAACTACTATTACGAGAAAAAGGGAAAAATAGATTATATGTTGCTTACCAGCTTTGTAAGTTTGGATGATAAACCTTATGTATAATTCTGGTTACTGAAGAATTTGTCCTATAGATGTTTTCCGTGATTGTGATGTGAAAATGAAAACTCTGAAACACTAGTAAACCTGAATGAATATACACTTAAATGGCTTCGGAGAGGAAGAGAGATTGAATATACACTTAAATACACTTAAACCTGAATGAATATACACTTAAATAAATACACTTAAACCTGAATGAATATACACTTAAATACCTGAAAAATGTCATCAGAAAATGTCATCAGCTCATCAATCTCTCGTATCTCCGAAATTATTTAATTGTATATTCATTCGTGACTTGTTAAGCTCCGACCTCCGTTCTGAATTTGTTAAACGTTATGAAAAAATCTTTCCTTTATTGGATATAAATGTCCAAAGTGGATGCTTTAACTGCGTTGCTACAATTTTACTACCCTCCCTAAGATGTTTTACTTTTCAAGACTTCCAATTAGCTCCAACCTTCAGTGAGATCTTGGGCAACCCTCTTGAAAAAGGTGAACCATATTGTTAATTGGGGCATTATACTAAGATTTCAAGAATATGAGATATCTTAGGGGTTGACCAAACAACTATAAAAATAAAACGTACAAAAGGAGAATATGGATTCCTAAGAACTTTCTTTGAAGAAATGACACTTTTTGTTGGAAATAAAAATTGGTATGCTTTCATGGATGTTTTAGCGGTTCTTATATATGGAATTATTATTTTTCCAAGGGACGAGAAAATCATAGATCTTCCCGCCATTGATGTATTTCTTGCTTTCAACGATAGGGGGCAGAATCCAATACATGTTGTGCTTGCAAACTTGTATTATACATTCAACTACTGTTACGAGAAAAAGGAAAAAAAAATTATATGTTGCTTACCAACTTTGTAAGTTTGGATGATAAACCATATGTATAATCCCGGTTTCCGAAGAACTTGTCCTATAGATGTTTTCCGTGATTGTGACCTGAAAACAAAATCTCGTCAATAGTGGGCTGAAACACTAGTAAACCTGAATGAATATACAGTTAAATGGTTTCGGAGAGACGAGAGATTGATGAGCTGATTTATTATTGTGGAAGCTATGCGAATGTGCCACTTATGGGGATTAAATGATGCATTAATTATAACCCCGCTTTGTCCATTGGACAACTTGGTATTCCTATCGTTAAAGAACCTGAATCAAGTTGTCTAGCCCCACTTATTCTTTATGACTTGGAAATAGAAAATATTGAAATATTAAGAACAATCAAAAATTCCTGTAAAAGTGTCATCAGAAAACGGAAAGAGTTGTATTCAAGTTGTAATACAAAGAATACCTACCAGCCTGACTCAAACAGAGAGTCCAAGATAGAATGCTTCCCTTTCAAAATTTATTGAAGACAACGGAAGCATAGAAATCTTGAGACAATGAAGAAGTTTGAAAGTGCAACGAAAAGATGAACTTTCTTATCCTAGTTATTATTTTGTTTTATTTATAGTTGTATGTTACAATAAAACTTGATGTTCAATCCAACTTAATTCAATGAATAGGGCTTAACAGAAGCATTGAACATATATATTTAAGTATAATAGTTAGATTAACTAAATGCTACTTGGCAAACTTTGGTTTTCATTCATTGAACATCAAGTTACATTACACTAAATTCAAATTGAACATTAAGCTGGATTGAACATACACCTATAAATAAAACAAAAAATAATAACTAGGATAAGAAAGTTCATTTTTTCGTTGCACTTTCAAACTTCTTCATTCTCTCAAGATTGTGATGCTTCTGTTGTCTTCACTAAATTTTGAAAGGGAAGCATTCTATCTTGGACTCTTTGAGCCAAGACTGGGAGGTATTCTTTGTATTACAACTTGAATGCAACTCTTTCCGTTTTCTGATGACACTTTCCAGAAATTTTGGATTGTTCTTAATAATTCAATATTTTCTACTTCCAAGTCATAAAGAATAAGTGGGGCTAGACAACTTGATTCAGGTTATTTAACGATAGGAATACCAAGTTGTCCAATGGCCAAAATGGGGTTATAATTAATGCATCATTTAATCCCCATAAGTGGCACATTCGGATAGCTTCCACAACAATAAATCAGCTCATCAATCTCTCGTCTCTCCGAAACCATTTAACTGTATATTCATTCAGGTTTACTAGTGTTTCAGCCCACTATTGACGAGATTTTGTTTTCACATCATAATCACGGAAAACATCTATAGGACAAGTTCTTCGGAAACCGGGATTATACATAAGGTTTATCATCCAAACTTACAAAGCTGGTAAGCAACATATACTTTTTTTTTTCCTTTTTCTCGTAACAGTAGTTGAATGTATAATACAAGTTTGCAAGCACAACATCTATTGGATTCTGCCCCCTATCCTTGAAAGCAAGAAATACATCAATGGCTGGAAGAATCTATGATTTCTCGTCCCTTGGAAAAATAATAATTACATATATATAAGAATAGCTAAAACATCCATGAAAGCGTAACAATTTTTATTTCCAACAAAAAAGTGCCATTTCTTTAAAGAAAGTTCTTAGGAATCAAGATTCGAATTTTGAACGTTTTATTTTTAGAGTTGTTTGGCCAACCCCTAAGATCTCTTATTCTTGAAATGTTAGTATAATGCCCCAAATAACAAAATGGTTAGCCTTTTTCAAAAGGGTAGCCCAAGATCTCACTGAATACCCCCAAGGTTGGACTCTCTGTTTGAGCCAAGACTGGGAGGTATTCTTTGTATTACAACATGAATGCAACTCTTTCCGTTTTCTGATGACACTTTTCCAGGAATTTTGGATTGTTCTTGATATTTCAATATTTTCTATTTCCAAGTCATAAAGAATAAGTGGTGCTAGACAACTTGATTCAGGTTCTTTAACGATAGGAATACCAAGTTGTCCAATGGACAAAGCGGGGTTATAATTAATGCATCATTTAATTATATCTCTAGTTATTCCACCATTGTTGTTATCTCAAGTTATTTCCACCATATCAACAATGCCGAAGAAACTTTGGAGTGTGCATGGAAAATAAGCCTCAAGTTGATAGCTTGAGAAAACTTCATGACTTGTTAAGCTCCGACCTCGTATCTGAATTTGTTAAACGTTATGGAAAAATCCTCCATTTATTGGATATAAATGTCCAAGTGGATGATTTAACTACATTGCTATAATTTTACTACCCTCCCCTAAGATGTTTTACTTTTCAAGACTTCCATTTAGCTCCAAAATTTAGTGAGATCTTGGGTTACCCTCTTGAAAAAGGTGAACCATATTGTTATTTGGGGTATTATACTAACATTTCAAGAATATGAGAGATCTTAGGGGTTGACCAAAAAACTCTAAAAATAAAACGTCCAAATGGCGAATCTGGATTTCTAAGAACTTTCTTTGAAGAAATGAAACTTATTTTGTTGGAAATAAAAATTGGTATGCTTTCATGGATCTTTTAGCGGTTCTTATATATGGAATTATTATTTTTCCAAGGGACGAGAAAATCATAGATCTTCCCGCCATTGATGTATTTCTTGCTTTCAATGATAAGGGGCAGAATTAAATACATGTTGTGCTTACAGACTTGTACTATACATTCAACTACTATTACGAGAAAAAGGGAAAAATAGATTATATGTTGCTTACCAGCTTTGTAAGTTTGGATGATAAACCTTATGTATAATTCTGGTTTCTGAAGAATTTGTCCTATAGATGTTTTCCGTGATTGTGATGTGAAAATGAAAACTCTGAAACACTAGTAAACCTGAATGAATATACACTTAAATGGCTTCGGAGAGGAAGAGAGATTGAATATACACTTAAATACACTTAAACCTGAATGAATATACACTTAAATAAATACACTTAAACCTGAATGAATATACACTTAAATACCTGAAAAATGTCATCAGAAAATGTCATCAGCTCATCAATCTCTCGTATCTCCGAAATTATTTAACTGTATATTCATTCGTGACTTGTTAAGCTCCGACCTCCGTTCTGAATTTGTTAAACGTTATGGAAAAATCGTCCCTTTATTGGATATAAATATCCAAAGTGGATGCTTTAACTGCGTTGCTACAATTTTACTACCCTCCCTAAGATGTTTTACTTTTCAAGACTTCCAATTAGCTCCAACCTTCAGTGAGATCTTGGGCTACCCTCTTGAAAAAGGTGAACCATATTGTTAATTTGGGCATTATACTAAGATTTCAAGAATATGAGAGATCTTAGGGGTTGACCAAACAACTATAAAAATAAAACGTCCAAAAGGAGAATATGGATTCCTAAGAACTTTCTTTGAAGAAATGACACTTTTTGTTGGAAATAAAAATTGGTATGCTTTCATGGATGTTTTAGCGGTTCTTATATATTGAATTATTATTTTTCCAAGGGACGAGAAAATCATAGATCTTCCCGCCATTGATGTATTTCTTGCTTTCAACGATAGGGGGCAGAATCCAATACATGTTGTGCTTGCAAACTTGTATTATACATTCAACTACTGTTACGAGAAAAAGGAAAAAAATATTATATGTTGCTTACCAGCTTTGTAAGTTTGGATGATAAACCTTATGTATAATCCCGGTTTCCGAAGAACTTGTCCTATAGATGTTTTCCGTGATTGTGATGTGAAAACAAAATCTCGTCAATAGTGGGCTGAAACACTAGTAAACCTGAATGAATATACAGTTAAATGGTTTCGGAGAGACGAGAGATTGATGAGCTGATTTATTATTGTGGAAGCTATGCGAATGTGCCACTTATGGGGATTAAATGATGCATTAATTATAACCCTGCTTTGTCCATTGGACAACTTGATATTCCTATCGTTAAAGAACCTGAATCAAGTTGTCTAGCCCCACTTATTCTTTATGACTTGGAAATAGAAAATATTGAAATATTAAGAACAATCGAAAATTCCTGTAAAAGTGTCATCAGAAAACGGAAAG
The DNA here is from genome assembly GCA_963966055.1 of Lathyrus aphaca. Classification (NCBI taxonomy): domain Eukaryota; kingdom Viridiplantae; phylum Streptophyta; class Magnoliopsida; order Fabales; family Fabaceae; genus Lathyrus; species Lathyrus aphaca. The sequence goes on from OZ014519.1 coordinate 567,574,533, forward strand.
AGTTGTATTCAAGTTGTAATACAAAGAATACCTACCAGCCTGACTCAAACAGAGAGTCCAAGATAGAATGCTTCCCTTTCAAAATTTATTGAAGACAACGGAAGCATAGCAATCTTGAGACAATGAAGAAGTTTGAAAGTGAAACGAAAAGATGAACTTTCTTATCCTAGTTATTATTTTGTTTTATTTATAGTTGTATGTTACAATAAAACTTGATGTTCAATCCAACTTAATTCAATGAATAGGGCTTAACAAAAGCATTGAACATATATATTTAAGTATAATAGTTATATTAACTAAATGCTACTTGGCAAACTTTGGTTTTCATTCATTGAACATCAAGTTACATTACACTAAATTCAAATTGAACATTAAGCTGGATTGAACATACACCTATAAATAAAACAAAAAATAATAACTAGGATAAGAAAGTTCATTTTTTCGTTGCACTTTCAAACTTCTTCATTCTCTCAAGATTGTGATGCTTCTGTTTTCTTCACTAAATTTTGAAAGGGAAGCATTCTATCTTGGACTCTTTGAGCCAAGACTGGGAGGTATTCTTTGTATTACAACTTGAATGCAACTCTTTCCGTTTTCTGATGACACTTTCCAGAAATTTTGGATTGTTCTTAATAATTCAATATTTTCTACTTCCAAGTCATAAAGAATAAGTGGGGCTAGACAACTTGATTCAGGTTCTTTAACGATAGGAATACCAAGTTGTCCAATGGCCAAAATGGGGTTATAATTAATGCATCATTTAATCCCCATAAGTGGCACATTCAGATAGCTTCCACAACAATAAATCAGCTCATCAATCTCTCGTCTCTCCGAAACCATTTAACTGTATATTCATTCAGGTTTACTAGTGTTTCAGCCCACTATTGACGAGATTTTGTTTTCACATCACAATCACGGAAAACATCTATAGGACAAGTTCTTCGGAAACCGGGATTATATATAAGGTTTATCATCCAAACTTACAAAGCTGGTAAGCAACATATAATTTTTTTTTCCTTTTTCTCGTAACAGTAGTTGAATGTATAATACAAGTTTGCAAGCACAACATGTATTGGATTCTGACCCCTATCCTTGAAAGCAAGAAATACATCAATGGCTGGAAGAATCTATGATTTCTCGTCCCTTGGAAAAATAATAATTACATATATATAAGAATAGCTAAAACATCCATGAAAGCGGAACAATTTTTATTTCCAACAAAAAAGTGCCATTTCTTTAAAGAAAGTTCTTAGGAATCAAGATTCGAATTTTGAACGTTTTATTTTTAGAGTTATTTGGCCAACCCCTAAGATCTCTTATTCTTGAAATGTTAGTATAATGCCCCAAATAACAAAATGGTTAGCCTTTTTCAAAAGGGTAGCCCAAGATCTCACTGAATACCCCCAAGGTTGGACTCTCTGTTTGAGCAGAGACTGGGAGGTATTACAACATGAATGCAACTCTTTCCGTTTTCTGATGACACTTTTCCAGGAATTTTGGATTGTTCTTGATATTTCAATATTTTCTATTTCCAAGTCATAAAGAATAAGTGGTGCTAGACAACTTGATTCAGGTTCTTTAACGATAGGAATACCAAGTTGTCCAATGGACAAAGCGGGGTTATAATTAATGCATCATTTAATTATATCTCTAGTTATTCCACCATTGTTGTTATCTCAAGTTATTTCCGCCATATCAACAATGCCGAAGAAACTTTTGAGTGTGCATGGAAAAAAGGCCTCAAGTTGATAGCTTGAGAAAACTTCATGACTTGTTAAGCTCCGACCTCCTATCTGAATTTGTTAAACGTTATGGAAAAATCCTCCATTTATTGGATATAAATGTCCAAGTGGATGATTTAACTGCATTGCTATAATTTTACTACCCTCCCCTAAGATGTTTTACTTTTCAAGACTTCCATTTAGCTCCAACATTTAGTGAGATCTTGGGTTACCCTCTTGAAAAAGGTGAACCGTATTGTTATTTGGGGTATTATACTAACATTTCAAGAATATGAGAGATCTTAGGGGTTGACCAAACAACTCTAAAAATAAAACGTCCAAATGGCGAATCTGGATTCCTAAGAACTTTCTTTGAAGAAATGAAACTTATTTTGTTGGAAATAAAAATTGGTATGCTTTCATGGATCTTTTAGCGGTTCTTATATATGGAATTATTATTTTTCCAAGGGACGAGAAAATCATAGATCTTCCCGCCATTGATGTATTTCTTGCTTTCAATGATAGGGGGCAGAATTAAATACATGTTGTGCTTACAGACTTGTACTATACATTCAACTACTATTACGAGAAAAAGGGAAAAATAGATTATATGTTGCTTACCAGCTTTGTAAGTTTGGATGATAAACCTTATGTATAATTCTGGTTTCTGAAGAATTTGTCCTATAGATGTTTTCCGTGATTGTGATGTGAAAATGAAAACTCGTCAATAGTGGGCTGAAACACTAGTAAACCTGAATGAATATACACTTAAATGGCTTCGGAGAGGAAGAGAGATTGAATATACACTTAAATACACTTAAACCTGAATGAATATACACTTAAATAAATACACTTAAACCTGAATGGATATAAACTTAAATACCTGAAAAATGTCATCAGAAAATGTCATCAGCTCATCAATCTCTCGTCTCTCCGAAATTATTTAACTGTATATTCATTCGTGACTTGTTAAGCTCCGACCTCCGTTCTGAATTTGTTAAACATTATGGAAAAATCGTCCCTTTATTGGATATAAATATCCAAAGTGGATGCTTTAACTGCGTTGCTACAATTTTACTACCCTCCCTAAGATGTTTTACTTTTCAAGACTTCCAATTAGCTCCAACCTTCAGTGAGATCTTGGGCTACCCTCTTGAAAAAGGTGAACCATATTGTTAATTGGGGCATTATACTAAGATTTCAAGAATATGAGAGATCTTAGGGGTTGACCAAACAACTATAAAAATAAAACGTCCAAAAGGAGAATATGGATTCCTAAGAACTTTCTTTGAAGAAATGACACTTTTTGTTGGAAATAAAAATTGGTATGCTTTCATGGATGTTTTAGCGGTTCTTATATATGGAATTATTATTTTTCCAAGGGACGGGAAAATCATAGATCTTCCCGCCATTGATGTATTTCTTGCTTTCAACGATTGGGGGCAGAATCCAATACATGTTGTGCTTGCAAACTTGTATTATACATTCAACTACTGTTACGAGAAAAAGGAAAAAAAAATTATATGTTGCTTACCAGCTTTGTAAGTTTGGATGATAAACCTTATGTATAATCCCGGTTTCCGAAGAACTTGTCCTATAGATGTTTTCCGTGATTGTTATGTGAAAACAAAATCTCGTCAATAGTGGGCTGAAACACTAGTAAACCTGAATGAATATACAGTTAAATGGTTTCGGAGAAACGAGAGATTGATGAGCTGATTTATTATTGTGGAAGCTATGCGAATGTGCCACTTATGGGGATTAAATGATGCATCAATTATAACCCCGCTTTGTCCATTGGACAACTTGGTATTCCTATTGTTAAAGAACCTGAATCAAGTTGTCTAGCCCCACTTATTCTTTATGACTTGGAAATAGAAAATATTGAAATATTAAGAACAATCAAAAATTCCTGTAAAAGTGTCATCAGAAAACGGAAAGAGTTGTATTCAAGTTGTAATACAAAGAATACCTACCAGCCTGACTCAAACAGAGAGTCCAAGATAGAATGCTTCCCTTTCAAAATTTATTGAAGACAACGGAAGCATAGCAATCTTGAGACAATGAAGAAGTTTGAAAGTGAAACGAAAAGATGAACTTTCTTATCCTAGTTATTATTTTGTTTTATTTATAGTTGTATGTTACAATAAAACTTGATGTTCAATCCAACTTAATTCAATGAATAGGGCTTAACAGAAGCATTGAACATATATATTTAAGTATAATAGTTAGATTAACTAAATGCTACTTGGCAAACTTTGGTTTTCATTCATTGAACATCAAGTTACATTACACTAAATTCAAATTGAACATTAAGCTGGATTGAACATACACCTATAAATAAAACAAAAAATAATAACTAGGATAAGAAAGTTCATTTTTTCGTTGCACTTTCAAACTTCTTCATTCTCTCAAGATTGTGATGCTTCTGTTGTCTTCACTAAATTTTGAAAGGGAAGCATTCTATCTTGGACTCTTTGAGCCAAGACTGGGAGGTATTCTTTGTATTACAACTTGAATGCAACTCTTTCCGTTTTCTGATGACACTTTCCAGAAATTTTGGATTGTTCTTAATAATTCAATATTTTCTACTTCCAAGTCATAAAGAATAAGTGGGGCTAGACAACTTGATTCAGGTTCTTTAACGATAGGAATACCAAGTTGTCCAATGGCCAAAATGGGGTTATAAATAATGCATCATTTAATCCCCATAAGTGGCACATTCAGATAGCTTCCACAACAATAAATCAGCTCATCAATCTCTCGTCTCTCCGAAACCATTTAACTGTATATTCATTCAGGTTTACTAGCGTTTCAGCCCATTATTGACGAGATTTTGTTTTCACATCACAATCACGGAAAACATCTATAGGACAAGTTCTTCGGAAACCGGGATTATACATAAGGTTTATCATCCAAACTTACAAAGCTGGTAAGCAACATATACTTTTTTTTTTCCTTTTTCTCGTAACAGTAGTTGAATGTATAATACAAGTTTGCAAGCACAACATCTATTGGATTCTGCCCCCTATCCTTGAAAGCAAGAAATACATCAATGGCTGGAAGAATCTATGATTTCTCGTCCCTTGGAAAAATAATAATTACATATATATAAGAATAGCTAAAACATCCATGAAAGCGTAACAATTTTTATTTCCAACAAAAAAGTGCCATTTCTTTAAAGAAAGTTCTTAGGAATCAAGATTCGAATTTTGAACATTTTATTTTTAGAGTTGTTTGGCCAACCCCTAAGATCTCTTATTCTTGAAATGTTAGTATAATGCCCCAAATAACAAAATGGTTAGCCTTTTTCAAAAGGGTAGCCCAAGATCTCACTGAATACCCCCAAGGTTGGACTCTCTGTTTGAGCCAAGACTGAGAGGCAACATGAATGCAACTCTTTCCGTTTTCTGATGACACTTTTCCAGGAATTTTGGATTGTTCTTGATATTTCAATATTTTCTATTTTTAAGTCATAAAGAATAAGTGGTGCTAGACAACTTGATTCAGGTTCTTTAACGATAGGAATACCAAGTTGTCCAATGGACAAAGCGGGGTTATAATTAATGCATCATTTAATTATATCTCTAGTTATTCCACCATTGTTGTTATCTCAAGTTATTTCCACCATATCAACAATGCCGAAGAAACTTTTGAGTGTGCATGGAAAAAAGGCCTCAAGTTGATAGCTTGAGAAAACCTCATGACTTGTTAAGCTCCGACCTCCTATCTGAATTTGTTAAACGTTATGGAAAAATCCTCCATTTATTGGATATAAATGTCCAAGTGGATGATTTAACTGCATTGCTATAATTTTACTACCCTCCCCTAAGATGTTTTACTTTTCAAGACTTCCATTTAGCTCCAACATTTAGTGAGATCTTGGGTTACCCTCTTGAAAAAGGTGAACCATATTGTTATTTGAGGTATTATACTAACATTTCAAGAATATGAGAGATCTTAGGGGTTGACCAAACAACTCTAAAAATAAAACGTCCAAATGGCGAATCTGGATTCCTAAGAACTTTCTTTGAAGAAATGAAACTTATTTTGTTGGAAATAAAAATTGGTATGCTTTCATGGATCTTTTAGCAGTTCTTATATATGGAATTATTATTTTTCCAAGGGACGAGAAAATCATAGATCTTCCCGCCATTGATGTATTTCTTGCTTTCAATGATAGGGGGCAGAATTAAATACATGTTGTGCTTACAGACTTGTACTATACATTCAACTACTATTACGAGAAAAAGGGAAAAATAGATTATATGTTGCTTACCAGCTTTGTAAGTTTGGATGATAAACCTTATGTATAATTCTGGTTTCTGAAGAATTTGTCCTATAGATGTTTTCCGTGATTGTGATGTGAAAATGAAAACTCGTCAATAGTGGGCTGAAACACTAGTAAACCTGAATGAATATACACTTAAATGGCTTCGGAGAGGAAGAGAGATTGAATATACACTTAAATACACTTAAACCTGAATGAATATACACTTAAATAAATACACTTAAACCTGAATGAATATACACTTAAATACCTGAAAAATGTCATCAAAAAATGTCATCAGCTCATCAATCTCTCGTCTCTCCGAAATTATTTAACTGTATATTCATTCGTGACTTGTTAAGCTCCGACCTCCGTTCTGAATTTGTTAAACATTATGGAAAAATCGTCCCTTTATTGGATATAAATGTCCAAAGTGGATGCTTTAACTGCGTTGCTACAATTTTACTACCCTCCCTAAGATGTTTTACTTTTAAAGACTTCCAATTAGCTCCAACCTTCAGTGAGATCGTGGGTTACCCTCTTGAAAAAGGTGAACCGTATTGTTATTTGGGGTATTATACTAACATTTCAAGAATATGAGAGATCTTAGGGGTTGACCAAACAACTATAAAAATAAAACGTCCAAAAGGAGAATATGGATTCCTAAGAACTTTCTTTGAAGAAATGACACTTTTTGTTGGAAATAAAAATTGGTATGCTTTCATGGATGTTTTAGCGGTTATTATATATGGAATTATTATTTTTCCAAGGGACGAGAAAATCATAGATCTTCCCGCCATTGATGTATTTCTGGTTTCTGAAGAATTTGTCCTATAGATGTTTTCCGTGATTGTGATGTGAAAATGAAAACTCGTCAATAGTGGGTTGAAACACTAGTAAACCTGAATGAATATACACTTAAATGGCTTCGGAGAGGAAGAGAGATTGAATATACACTTAAACCGGAATTAATATACACTTAAATACACTTAAACCTGAATGAATATACACTTAAATACCTGAAAAATGTAATCAGAAAATGTCATTAGAAAATGTCATCAGCTCATCAATCTCTCGTCTCTCCGAAATTATTTAACTGTATATTCATTCAGGTTTACTAGTGTTTCAGCCCACTATTGACGAGTTTTTGTTTTCACATCACAATCACGGAAAACATCTATAGGACAAGTTCTTCGGAAACCGGGATTATACATAAGGTTTATCATCCAAACTTACAAAGCTGGTAAGCAACATATAATTTTTTTTCATTTTTCTGGTAACAGTAGTTGAATGTATAATAAAGTTTGCAAGCACAACATGTATTGGATTCTGCCCCCTATCCTTGAAAGCAAGAAATACATCAATGGCTGGAAGAATCTATGATTTTCTCGTCCCTTGGAAAAATAATAATTTCATATATAAGAACAACATCCATGACAGCGTACCAATTTTTATTTCCAACAAAAAAGTGCCATTTCTTTAAAGAAAGTTCTTAGGAATCAAGATTCGACTTTTGAATGTTTTATTTTTAGAGTTGTTTGACCAACCCCTAAGATCTCTTATTCTTGAAATGTTAGTATAATGCCCCAAATAACAAAATGGTTTGTCTTTTTCAGAAGGGTAGCCCAAGATCTCACTGAATACCCCCAAGGTTGGACTCTCTGTTTGAGCCAAGACTGGGAGGTATTCTTTGTATTACAACTTGAATGCAACTCTTTCTGTTTTCTGAAGACACTTTTCCAGGAATTTTGGACTGTTCTAAATATTTCAATATTTTCTATTTCCAAGTCATAAAGAATAAGTGGGACTAGACAACTTGATTTAGGTTCTTTAACGATAAGAATACCAAGTTGTCCAATGGACAAAGCGGGGTTATAATTAATGCATCATTTAATTATATCTCTAGTTATTCCACCATTGTTGTTATCTCAAGTTATTTCCACCATATCAACAATGCCGAACAAACTTTTGAGTGTGCATGGAAAAAAGGCCTCAAGTTGATAGCTTGAGAAAACATTGTGACTTGTTAAGCTCCGACCTCATATCTGAATTTGTTAAACGTTATGGAAAAATCCTCCATTTATTAGATATAAATGTCCAAGTGGATGATTTAACTCCATTGCTATTACTTTACTACCCTCCCCTCAGATGTTTTACTTTTCAAGACTTCCATTTAGCTCCAACATTCAGTGAGATCTTGGGCTACCCTCTTGAAAAAGGTGAACCATATTGTTGTTTGGGGTATTATACTAACATTTCAAGAATATGAGAGATCTTAGGGGTTGACCAAACAACTCTAAAAATAAAACGTCCAAAAGGAGAATCTGGATTCCTAAGAAATTTCTTTGAAGAAATGAAACTTATTTTGTTGGAAATAAAAATTGGTATGCTTTCATGGATTTTAGCGGTTCTTATATATGGAATTATTATTTTTCCAAGGGACGAGAAAATCATAGATCTTCCCGCCATTGATGTATTTCTTGCTTTCAATGATAGGGGGCAGAATTAAATACATGTTGTGCTTGCAGACTTCTACTATACATTCAACTACTATTACGAGAAAAAGGGAAAAATAGATTATATGATGCTTACCAGCTTTGTAAGTTTGGATGATAAACCTTATGTATAATTCTGGTTTCCGAAGAATTTGTCCTAAATTTGTCCTATAGATGTTTTCCGTGATTGTGATGTGAAAATGAAAACTCATCAATAGTGGGCTGAAACACTAGTAAACCTGAATGAATATACACTTAAATGGCTTCGGAGAGGAAGAGCGATTGAATATACACTTAAATACACTTAAATCAGAATGAATATACACTTAAATACACTTAAACCTGAATGGATATACACTTAAATACCTGAAAAATGTCATCTGAAAATGTCATCAGCTCATCAATCTCTCGTCTCTCCGAAATTATTTAACTGTATATTCATTCATGTTTACTAGTGTTTTATCCCACTATTGACGAGTTTTCGTTTTCACATCACAATCACGGAAAACATCTATAGGACAAGTTCTTCGGAAACCGGGATTATACATAAGGTTTATCATCCAAACTTACAAAGCTGGTAAGCAACATATAATTTTTTTTCCTTTTTCTCGTAACAGTAGTTGAATTTATAATACAAGTTTGCAAGCATAACATGTATTGGATTCTGCCCCCTATCCTTGAAAGCAAGAAATACATCAATGGCTTGAAGAATCTATGATTTTCTCGTCCCTTGGAAAAATAATAATTACATATATAAGAACAGCTAAAACAATACCAATTTTTATTTCCAACAAAAAAGTGTCATTTCTTTAAAGAAAGTTCTTAGGAATCAAGATTCGGCCTTTGGATGTTTTATTTTTAGAGTTGTTTGGCCAACCCCTAAGATCTCTTATTCTTGAAATGTTAGTATAATGCCCCAAATAACAAAATGGTTAGCCTTTTTCAAGAGGGTAGCCCAAGATCTCACTGAATACCCCCAAGGTTGGAGCTAATTGGAAGTCTTGAAAAGTAAAACATTAGGGAGGGTAGTAAAATTGTAGCAACGCAGTTAAAGCATCCACTTGGACATTTATATCCAATTAAGGGACGATTTTTCCATAAGGTTTAACAAATTCAGAACGGAGGTCGGAACTTAACAAGTCACGAAGTTTTCTCAAGCTATCAGCTTGAGGCATTTTTGCATACACACTCAAAAGTTTCTTCGGCATTGTTGATATGGTGAAAAGAACTTCAGATAACAACAATTGTGGGGTTGGCCTTGTTGACACTATGACTTTTTAGTAGCACAAAGATCTTCTAATCACAATAATGGAAGGAATTTTAATTCACATAAAATTTGATTTTTATGTTGAACATTAGGTAATAAACATGTTATTCAACAAAATTTGATTTTACTATCCTATACAAAAATTCAAACCAACAATGTTATTAGGGATTTTCTTAAAGCAAGATTTATAAATTACGAGTATTAAGGCACTCTACACTTTATGTTTGTGGTTTTATATTAGGGCACTCTACTTTTTATGATTGACCTGATACGTTCGCATAGATTTTTAGGACCTCTATAAGATATGATACCTCTGATATATTAGCCCTGCAAAACAAAAAACAATCGTCAGCAAAAAGCAGGTGGGACACACTAGGTCCCCCCTACAAATTCGGATTGGTTTTCATATCAAATTGAGAATGAGGCAACAAATGATCATCAATATCCTCTTGTTTGGAGTCCTCCTAACGAAGGAAGGTTGTAGTGCAACGTAGATGCTGGTTTTAATAAAGTTAGAGGCACAAATAATAGAGGTTGGTGCGTGAGAAACCATTTGGGAGAATTCTTAATTATAGGTGTATATTGGGATGTTGGCTTCCTATCTAGCATTGAAGTAGAGGCCATGGCCTTAAGAGAAGATATGAAATGGGTCCTTTCTTTACAACTTGATAATGTAACATTTGAAAGTGATTCTCAACAAGGTTTTCAAGCCATTAGTGCTAAGAATTTAGGAAGGTCGGAATTTAGTTTCCTTATTTTCTTGATTACAAACTTATTGCGTTTATTTCCAAACTTTGAGGTAAAGTTCATCAAACGCCAAGCGAATTCGGATGCCCATTATCTAGCTAAGGCGGCTAATTCTCGGTCTAGGGGTAGTATTATTCATGTTAAACCTCCTTGAATTGAACCATCTTTAAATAATGAAAGCTATTAAGTCTGTTTCTTTCAAAAAAAAAAAATCTTTTGAAAATTTAATGATAAATTGATTTAGTTTCCTTAAATATAAAACCACAAACATAAAAAGTAGAGTGCCCTACTACTCGTAATTTATAAACCTTGCTTAAAAATCAACAATGTCGAAGAAACTTTTGAGTTTGCATGGAAAAAAGGCCTCAAGTTGATAGCTTGAGAAAACTTCGTGACTTGTTAAGCTCCGACCTCCTATCTGAATTTGTTAAACGTTATGGAAAAATCCTCCATTTATTGGATATAAATGTCCAAGTGGATGATTTAACTGCATTGCTATAATTTTACTACCCTCCCCTAAGATGTTTTACTTTTCAAGACTTCCATTTAGCTCCAACATTCAGTGAGATCTTGGGCTACCCTCTTGAAAAAGGTGAACCATATTGTTATTTGGGGTATTATACTAATATTTCAAGAAAATGAGAGATCTTAGGGGTTGACCAAACAACTCTAAAAATAAAACGTCCAAAAGGAGAATCTGGATTCCTAAGAACTTTCTTTGAAGAAATGAAACTTCTTTTGTTGGAAATAAAATTGGTATGCTTTCATGGATCTTTTAGCGGTTCTTATATATGGAATTATTATTTTTCCAAGGGACGACAAAATCATAGATCTTCCCGCCATTGATGTATTTCTTGCGTTTAATGATAGGGGCAGAATTCAATACATGTTGTGCTTGCAGACTTGTACTATACATTCAAAGACAATGAACAAAGAGTAAAAATTGATGAATATTATGTCGAATAGAATATGAACCTTCAGTAACCATATGAATTAATTCACCGCGGATCCACATAGTGGGTGATGGGGCACTTGCCCCATGAGACTTTAGTTTTTATATGACCTAACTATTTTTTTATGCTCAGTATTTTAATTATTTAATAATTTTATTATAAAATACAGGTTACAAACATAACTTATTAATTATACACATCAAATTTATATAAAAAAAAATTATCTATTATATAAATTCCTATTAAATAATTATTTTCAAATATAAGTATTTTTATTTTAACACATTCTTTTATGATTTTTGTTATAATATCGTATAAGAAACTAAAGTATTTAATCAAGAGTTACCACATTTTTATGTTCACGTACAATTTTTAAATAATTATTTTATATTCTAAATTTTAGTATGATGAAAATAAAGAAATGTTACTTTTTTTAATGTCAAATATTGTATCTTTAAAGTGTGTTTATTAGAATAATTTTTTTAATTTTGTTTTTGACTTCTTGACCTCTTATTATTGCTTATTCATGATAATAATTTTTCGTATTTTAAATTCAAATAGTTTCGACCTATTTATCTTATTTTTTCACAGAAGATTAATGATGTGTCAATTTTATAATAAATTATAACATATATTTTATCTTTAAAGTTATTTGAAGATTTTTGTACCTCTTTTTCACATTTTTGTATTGAAAATTAATGACACTTCTATTTTTGTAATGAGTGTAGCTTATTTTTTTATATTCTTTTAAAATTGAGCTAAGATTTCTATATGATCATTTGTAACACTTCACAATGACACATTATTTAAATATCAAAAATGAATATATATAATAATTTTAAATGCATAAATATGGAAGGATAACAAAATTATTCAGTAAATGAGATAAAATAGAGATGCATGTAATTAAGTCCTTTAAATATTATATCCCTTTATTTGATCATTTTGTCCCCCATTAAAAAAAATTGGATCCGCCACTAAATTTATTATTGTTATTAGATTAGTAATGATTAAGCAATGACAAGTTTTAGATAAATAGAAAAATGAAGTAAAAATAATGTGTAGATTGAAAACTTACAGAAAAGTGATTTGGTAGAACTGTTTTTTCTTGAATAGCTGCCAACATTGAAAATGAGCTTTAAAACTTGCTCGAATGGTTCCCGCACTGTTTGAAAAGAAATAAGAGAGTGAAAAGTATGTTGATAAATAATTAATTCAAGAACAACACAACAAGATGCATATCAAGAAATTCAAGCATTTAGGCTTCACTCCATATATCACAACAACACAACAAGACGCATGTAGTGTTGTTAACTCAGAATTCAGAATGAATACCAACTGAGGCTAAGGCAGCAAGAGCTGAAGTTTAGTTGTGGTTGGGCTTTAATATTTAGAGATGTCGCCTGTGAGGTGTGAAATTGAGGCGCAATATGGCCGGAGAGAGTTATGATGGTATGCGGTCAGACAAGATTTTGTTGGTAGAGGAAAAGGGTGCGGTGGCCGGAATTTGTGTGGAGGTTATTGCACGACAAATGGAGTTTTATTATAGTTTTATGGAGAGAGACATAGGCAGATTGGAAGTTGGATGAAGGAGAAATGTAGTGTTAGGTGGATTGTGTTTTTCGTAGGAATTGGGAAATTACAAATGGTAGGAGAAGAAAAGGAAGTTACAAGTATGTTCATTTGAAACCAGCTGGAAGAAAACCCTCTTTTTAACGCACCCACCTTTCTAAAAACTAACCGACACATTTTGTTTTTACGATTTGTTTTTATCACTTTTATTGGAATAATTTGATTCCTGATTTTCAAATAATAATTATAAGTCTTTTTCACTCTCTCTTTTGGCATTGCTACTCTATCATCATGTCATGTTGTTATTGCAAAGAGTAAAAAACCACTACGTTGCTTATTCAATATTATCTCTCATGTGAATATATTCAAATTGAAATTTCCAATTACTCTCATCCCACGCCACTTTCTCGTATTGTAAAACAATTAGACATAAAAAATTTAAAAGTACAATTAATTATATAATTTAATAAATATATAATTACAGTGTAACATTTTAAGACAACTATAATCTAATATCAGCATAATATATTTTGTTTTCTAATAACGCGAAATCCTATCGTTTATTTGACTTGACTTACATGAATTTCTATTACATTTTATTAGATTTTTCCTTACTTATGCTTTATTTTATTCCATTTATTCATGTCTTGTAGGTACTCCATCTAAATCGGAATTAATCAAGAAAGGTGAAAAATCAAAGAAGAAAAGAATTGAAAAGAAAAGGAAAGGAAAGAAAAAAAAGAAGAAAAAGTTGTAAATTGGGTGGGGCCAACCACTAGCCAATGTGGCGCCCACCACACTAGAAGAAGACGTGGCACAAGCCACCATTGGGAAAGGGATGAGGTGGAGCAAGCCACCAATCCCACTTTCCCTATTTTCTCTCCCCTCCTCTTTCGGTCTCCACTTTCCCCAGTTTTTTCGCACACGCACGCGCAATATTAGGCCACAAATCCAGTTTCCTTTGAAGCTATTCTTACACAACTGAAGAAATATTTTAGGAAGTTTATTTAGTATAAATAAAAGAAGTTAATTCCAGTATAGGGGTCCAGAGTTTTTAGAGAAAAATAGGTAGTCTGTAGATTTTATATTTTCAGGTTTTCTTGTTCTTCTTCTGCAATTTGTTTCTGCATTTTATTATTTCTGTTTGGTATCAAAAACTTGTAATCGGATCAAAAGCTTGCCGGAATAATTCGACAAGCATTATTTATTCTAGTACTTAATTTTCAAGTTCTTATTTTACATGCTTTTCATTAGTTTAGTTATTATTCTGTTAGGTATGTGGCGCGATCAAGATCATCGAAACGAAGTGTTGAACTCCAAAGTTTTGACTTCTACTGAGGCGTTGACTACCATGTAAGGAGATACTGGTAGAATGTATATGAGACTCTACAATAGTATTATTATTGAGGTGTCGATAACAATACATCGATGTGATGACAAATAGTGTTCCTAACATAAAGGAGATAACTCCTTTCGAAAAGAATAAGAAATCTTAATTGGTATATTATGTTAATAAAGTATATGCACTTCAAAAAATTATGAAAAAATGGATTTATTACCAATAATGAGGACCCTCTCCCACTTCCATGTTCCTGTAACAGATAGGTGTGAAGGGAAAAAAAAGCTAACATTGTGGCAATTCAAGGAGAATATATTCTTCTTGAGTATAACAAACATAAACTTGTTAGCACTTTAATACAAAAGACTTTGAAACAAAGTAAGCATTAACTAATATAACATATTACTTAATTTTCTACAAATTAGATGACATTCATAAGAAATAAAATTATATTGTGAATCAATGCTAATTCATTTCGTTCTTAAAAATTGATGGGGCCAATATATTGATTTTTTGTATTATAGTTGTTCTATTCTTTAAGTCAGCAAATTTCTCAATTCCAATACAGATAAAAAATCAATTAAAACCAAAACAGCTTATGAATTTTTATAAACTAGTTCGATAAAAAAATATAATGAAACATTGAGCGATGTTGGTGCTACTGGAGCTGATGGTGCTACAGATTTCTTTACAGAAATACAAACAATTGCTTTTTGTGAAGAGTTGTAACCACATCTCTCCCCGGACCTAATACAACGATCGCATATTTCTTGTCATAACCTCAAATCCTTGGTCTACCATACTATTGTTTTTGGTGCTTGAAATGTTGAGTCCAATATAGGTTATTATTTTCTTGCAATCTAAAACTGTGTAATCTTGAACTCTACTACTCAATACTAAATAAGATTTTTGATATCTACCATCTTTGATACAAGTAGTTACTTGAGAGATTTGTTGGTAGATTTTTGAATTAGAAGGGTAAGAGAATGGATCTTGAACACACTTGGATAATAGAGTATAATTCACATCTTTGAAGGTGTAGTAAAAAAACTTTAAATCTACTTCTACATTGATATATTTTAAAGTACAAGAGGGAATAATATAAGGAGAATACAAATCTTCCTTGCAATAGTTAAGAGTTGTGAAGATTGGTTCAACTCAAGGATGATAAACTTTTGCGACTTTATAACCAAAGTCAAACTTTCATGTTGGCAATCATTCTTAAACTTTGGATGTTCGCAAAAGGAGCACATAATGTGTCGATTTTAGCTGCAGTAATTACATGTATTTGATGAAGGCTATTTTTAAGACTCTAATTTCTCTTGTTGGTTGAAATCGTTCAACAAACCTTCGATTTGTAAAAATAAAATAAAAAATACATATGATATCAAGATTTATTATAATTGACAAAATTTAAAAACTCAATTGAAATTTGAATGACAAAATACTAAACTATAATTCTAAATTTCATTAGTGAGGAACTTGGTATGTACAATAGTTACTTATTGTATTAATTTTTAATCATTCAACACATTACATTATTTTGGTTTAGAGTCTATAAGTTAGATATCCAATATAAACTTGAGAAAACTCATTACCACCAATAGTTATATATATATATATATATATATATATATATATATATATATATATATATATATATATATATATATATATATATATATATATATATATATATATATATATATTATATTTATGTTAGGACACATATTCAAGTTTTAGGATAATATTGGCATCTGCTTTTGTTTCATATTTTCTTTTCCATGTAGCAATTACTTTTGTTTCATATATTTTAAATAAATAAAAACTTTACTATTTGAATGTATTTATTGTTTAAAATATATTTTTTCACACTATAACTAGCAAAGTCTTTTTTTCCCCTCATGGTGGTGGTTAGGCAGGAAATATAGGAATACTTGTAACTATTATGAATGGTCTATGTTTCCCTATGATTTTATTGTGAGTTGTAACTCTTATTATTATTGAGACTGAATCTTTTCTAAGTAGGTTAGGATATCCATTTATATCCCCTTTTTAAATATTTTACTTATTAAAAAAAGACATTTATTTAAAAAAATCAAGAAACAAATATTTATAATTAAATAATTAATTAGAATTAATTAAATATATCTACCACATATTTATGTGTAAAAACATATTAAGAACTTTTTTTTTTGTGTTGGTTTTTGCAAATAAATTACTAAATGATGTGTTAAATATCTTATACACAATACTCAATATTATCGATATTGTCGTTAGTAATTTAATTTTTATACCTTTTAAATTAAAATAAAACTAAATTACTATAGAATTAGATAGAGAACAAATGCATATAACTAAAATATAATATACATTTTTATACTTGTTATATAAAAAACAACTAAAGTACAAAGTTTATATTTTTTATATTTTATGGTTTTTAGATATTTTTCTGTAAGTGAATTACTAAAGAGTGATTTCCAAGTGCATGAATAATTGTAATTTATCATTAATTAATGAATTAAATTGAGTTTATTACTAAAAATTAATGAAAATTAATGAAATATATATTTCACCTATCTTTTTGAAATCAATATTCATTTTACAAACAATTTTGGTTATAATATACCCTTTATATACAAGACGATTGTTTGTTACTAATCAATTATTTATTTATTTTTAAATCATTTGAATAAAAAATGAGAATAATTTTGATATATTAATAATAATTTATTATACACGTGATAAATGTATGTTATTGAAAACTTAATAAAACTTAATGTTTTTCTAATATATTTTAGACATAAAGAAGCAAATAAGTTTAATACACTAGTTATTAAAAAGAAAATCACAAAGTTTATTTTTGAAATAAAATAAGCAACATTTTCAATTTTCAACCTTGTTTTCATTTTATTTTTATAATTAATTTTTTTTTAATTAATTTTTTTGTATTGGCGCCTATAATTCTTACACAAGTTAATTTTTCACTAATTAATTATACTTAATATTTATTTATATTTTGAAAAATTAATAATAATATTGTATTAATTTAAATTGTTTATGAAAAAATTACACAAGAAAAATATTTGTGACCAAAAAAATAAGTTAAAACTTGATTTTTTAATATTTTTGACATAAAATTTCATTTGATATTATAAATTTAACTCTTATTTATTTATAGAAAGGTACTTGACATCAAAGGTATATATAGTTTATTACAAATATCATGGTTTCCGCCAGTACTTGATATATTAAAAAATTATTATTAAAAAAATCGTTTTTATCAATTGGATTATTAATATATAGAAACATATAAAATCCAACATTCAAAAAAGAAAAAGAATTCTGATGTCCATACATTTTCCTTTTATAGAATTGTTCACAACTGTTAAATCATTAAATCATCAAATAGGCAAGAGGTCAGGAATATAAAATATCAATGGTACAAAAAATCAAAATGTTAAATGAGTTATATTTTACTATCTCAATGGTACAAAAAATTTTAATTCAACAAGAAATTTAGTACTAAATAAACAAATTTACAAGAATTAATTTTGTATTTGTCAAAAGAAATCATTAATCTTGCAGATCTGTAATTCGACAAGTCCAAATTGAATTTTACATCCGTTGATCTCATCTTCATAAGCTGAGGTAGCGTTAATAAATTCTTCAATTAGATTGCAACAATAAAATAATTTGATGTAGAACAAACAATTTGGATAAAAGTATTTATCATTTTTCTAACAAAATTAAGTGATTTTTTTTCCTTCAAGATAATCAATATATTAGATCCCATATACATGGAAAAGAAAATAGGAGCTCAATATTTGCTCAAGATATCAATGTCTATTGGAAATTAACTATTAGACAAACGTAATGGTCAAATTTTAACATGAGATATTTATTATTCAAGGAAATCTTAAATTTTTATCATTACATTTAGCGATTATAAATAAATAAATTTTATTTTATTTTGGGGTTCAATTTCTTAACTTCATAACAATCTCCATTTAGATATAAAAACACATTTACCATACTTCATATTTATATTCAAAGTTTTTAAGATAAATTTATACATTTAAAATGGAGTAATTTAGTGTAAGAATAATATTAATGATTAAAGTCATAATCCATTTAATAACTCTAAAATATAAATGAAATTGAATTATATAAATATTTTTAAATAAAATTAAAGTCAATAAGTTATTTGATAAAAATACTAATAAATTACTTAAACCTTTTTAAACTTTTTAAAATGCACAAATTAATAAATAGAACTTAACATTAAATTTTTAATTGATAATAAATATTACACAAAATTAATAGAATCAAACACAGACATTTTACCACCAGAATAATATCGGCTCTCTTTGGACTTAAATTGAATTTTTTTCTCCACAAGAAATGGAGAACTAATAACGAATGGATCTATGGATCATCTATTTGTGAACACTTTCTCGGATAAGATCTAAAATCTTAAAAATTGATGGTCTCTAGAGGCAATTACACATCAAAATACTATCACAAATAAGAAAATACATCTCAAATGTAGAAATTTATGATACGGTCGCACTCTAGACGAAATCTTTGCAATAACTCCATGGAAGTTCATCCATCCTGGTTATCACAAAAATTCCTAACTAAACTTAAGTTTCACTCAGGCCCGGATATAGAGTCTCACTCATAAGTGTGTGCAAAAGTGAAGTGATATGTGTGAAGAGAGCAAAAGAAAATAAAAGGTATTGCGGAAGCTTGGCGCAAGGAGAGTTGCGACCTATAGCAACCCAAGGATTTTTGTTTATATTTTTATTCTTGCTTATTTTGGATGAAGAAGAATTTAACCCAAATTTATATTTTATAATTAAATTAGTTACAAAAGACAATGAACAAAGAGTAAAAATTAATGATTATTATATTGAATAGAATATGAACCTTTCGTAACCATATGAATTAATTCACCGACGGATCCACACAATGGGTGATGGGGGCACTTGCCCCACGAGGCTTTTGTTTTTATATGACCTAACTAATTTTTTTTATGCTCATTATTTTAATTATTTAATAATTCTATTATAAAATAGAGGTTACACACATAACTTATCAATTATACTTATCAAATTTATATAACACAAGTTCTCTATTATATAAATTCCTATTAAATAATTATTTTCAAATATAAGTATTTTTATTTTAACATATTCTTTTATGATTTTTGTTATAATATGGTATAAGAAACTAAAGTATTTAATTAAGAGTTACCTCATTTTTATGTTCACGTAAAATTTTTAAATAACTATTTTATATTCTAAATTTTAGTATGATGAAAATAAAGAAATGTTACTTTTTTTTTTAAAAGTGAAATATTGTATCTTTAAAGTGTGTTCATTAGAATAATTTTTAATTTTTTTTTTGACTTCTTGACCCCTTATTATTGCTTATTCATGATAATAATTTTCTTATTTTAAATTCAAATAGTTTCGACCTATTTATCTTGTTTTTTCACAGAAGATTAATGATGTGTCAATTTTATAATAAATTATAACATATATTTTATCTTTAAAGTTATTTGAAGATTTTTGTACCTCTTTTTCACATTTTTGTATTTTTTTTTATAGACAATAATAATTAAGGAGAGAATAAGAGGATCTCTAACCTCATGATTACAAACAACAAAGAGAAACAAACCTACCAAAACACTAGACTTACAAGAAATCTAGAGGGAATTTCACCCAACTATAATAGTTACAAATCATTTTACAACTCTTGGCTAGACACAACCAATTCCACGACGTAACGACAATATTATAGACAATACTCTCTACATTGCAATGTTCATTATTGAAAACATGTCGTTCCGGGCTTTCCACATACACCAACAAGTAAAGAACCAAATTGTGTTGGTTACTTCCATTTTGCACCTACCTCGGATACGAGAAAACCACACTAAGGCATGCTTACAACAATCAACTTCATTGATTCTTCTAATTCCCATCCAATCGTACACCAAATTCCAAATATCAATATACTTGAGATAAGAGAAAAAAAGATGAGATGACATTTTTATATTGAAAATTGATGACACTTCTATTTTTGTAATGAGTGTAACTTATGTTTTTATATTCTATTAAAATTTAGCTAAGATTTCTATATCATCATTTGTAACGCTTCACAATGACACATTATTGAAATATCAAAAATGAATATATAATAAATTTTAAATGCATAAATATGGAAGGATAAAAAAATTATTCAGTAAATGAGATAAAATAGAGGAGCATGTAATTAAGTCCTTTAAATATTATATTTTTTTATTTGATCATTTTGTCCCCCATTGAAAAACATTTCTGGATCCGCCACCAAATTAATTAATAGTTATTAGATTAGTAATGATTAAGAAATGAAATTTTTTAGGTAAATAGAAAAATGAAGTAAAATTAATGTGTAGATTGAAAACTTACAAAAAAAGTGATTTGGTAAAACTGGTTTCTCTTGAATAGCTGTCAACGCTGAAAGTGAGCTTTAAAACTTGTTCGAATGGTTCCCGCATTGTTTGAAAAGAAATAAGAGAGTGAAAAGTATGTTGATAAATAATTAATTCAAGAACAAAACAACAAGATGCATAACAAGAAATTCAAGCATTTAAGCTTCACTCCACATATCACAACAACACAACAAGACGCACGTTGTGTTGTTAACTCAGAAATCGAAATATATACCAACTGAGGTAGAGGAAACAAAAGTTGAAGTTGAGTTGTGGTTGAGCTTTAATATTGAGGGATGTCGCCGGTGAGGTATGAAATTGAGGCGAAATGTGGCGGAAGAGAGTTATGATGGTGTGCAGTCAGACAAGATTTTATTGCAAAGAGTAAAAAACCACTATGTTGCTTGTTCACTGTTATCTTTCATGTGAATATAATCAAATTGAAATTTCCAATAACTCTCATCCCACACCCCTTTCTTGTATTGTAAAACAATTAGACATAAAAAATTAAAAAGTACAATTAATTATATAATTTAATAAATATATAATTACAGTGTAACATTTTAAGACAACTATAATCTAATACCAGCATAATATATTTTGTTTTCTAATAACAATTAAAATAAAGTAGTTGATAGTACCTTTTACTTGAAATAAGAAAAGTTGTATGTAGACTTCATTATATTTTTTTCTTCATTCTTCTTTTGTGTTTTCTTTACTATTGTTTCTATATATTTTTGTGTACATATTTTAAATAAAAATCTCAAATGAAAAATGAAAACATTTGCAAGCATCAAGCAAAATATATTATATATTTGTTTTAAAGGAGAGATTTATGACTAGTTACACATAAATGTATTTCATATTTATAGAATTATTTTTTGGAAAAAACTTTACTTGAAAGTATAATTAAATACTTTATATTTATAAATAAAATTAAAAAAAAAATCGATCAAATTATAGAAATCCAAGTTATTTAATCAACAAATACTTAATAATTGTTTTCCACAATTTTGAATTAATAGGCCAAAATTGGCTCATCACACTTTATTATCAAAGGTGTTTTTTTGTAAGAAGAGATGATAAAGGAACAGATTTATGTCCAATTCCCTTTGGATTTTGGGAAACGTCCAACAATAATACTATAGTTAGGTAGTGTGAAATGCATGGTTTTATTTAGTAATCCTGCACTTTGCACATGGTTGTGATAAAGACATTATAATCAACTGCAGCTGATTGTTTATTCACATTAATCAAAGAAGGTTTGTAAAAGAATTCATACATTAAGTAAAGTAAGTTGTCCTGAATGAAAAATAATATTTTTCTCTTTATGTAAATACAACAGTAAAATTTTGCATGAGATAATTAAAATTTTCATATGTATAAAAAAACAAAATGTTAGAGAGAAGGCAGATTCTGCCTTCTCTCTAACACGTCGTAGGCGCTAAGGCTTTGGCTGCATTTCTACGTTGCTTTTTTAAGTTTTTTTTTGCCTTGCCCTTCCTTTTAAATGGTTAATTACTACCGTGGTGATTATGGCTTGGATCAAAGTCAGAGGCAGAAAAGATAGGAAGGAACTATTCAAGTGGGATGTGTTCCCTTATGGTGGAGGTAACAAAGGGAGAGAGTCAAAAAAACCATGCTACTCTATCATCATGTCATTTTGTTATTGCAAAGAGTAAAAAACCATTATGTTTCTTATTCACTGTTATCTTTCATGTGAATATAATCAAATTGAAATTCCAATAACTCTCATCCCACGCCCCCTTTCTTGTATCGTAAAACAATTAGACATAAAAAATTTAAAAGTACAATTAATTATATAATTTCATAAATATAATTATAGTGTAACATTTTAAGACAGCTATAATCTAATACCAACATAATATATTTTGTTTTCTAATAACGCGAAATTATATTGTATATTTGACTTGACTTGCATAAATTTCCATTATATTTTATTAACTTTTTTCTTACTTATGCTTTATTTTATTCCATTTATTTATGTTTTGTAGGTACTCCAGCTAAATCGGAATTAATCAAGAAAGGTGAAAATCAAAGAAGAAAATAAATGAAAAGGAAAGAAAAGGAAAGGAAAGAAAAAAAGAAGTAAGAAAAAGTTGTAAAGTGGGCGGGGCCCACCACTAGCCAATGTGGCGCCCACCACACTAGAAGAAGAAGTGGTGCAAGCCACATTTGGGAAAGCGGTGAGATGGCGCAAGCCACCAATCCCACATTCCCTATTTTCTCTGCACCTACTCTTTCCGTCTCTATTTTCCCCGATTTTTTCGCACACGCACGCGCAATTTCAGGCCATTTTCCCCGATTTTTTTGCTCACGCACGCGCAATTTAAAGTGTGAGTATGAGACTAAGTACATTTACTTGAAGAGTGATAATAACTTCCTGTTAAAAATCATAATCTCAATATAATTGATATCGTTACACAAGTTCATTGGATGACTTAAAATTACACATGCATCTATTAACATAAAGAAAACTCCAACCTGAATTATGTTTATTACATTCAAATTAGACAAGGATCTAGCATTTTATGTTATGTAACAATTCACACTATTTTAACTAGGGGAAATTGAAGCTAATATTATTATTAGTAAGAATAAAAATAGAATAACTCAATATATTCATATTAAATAATTCGATTATAGAATAAATTATCATATAAAAAATGAATAAAAAAACTTGGAATATAGAAAGAAAATTAGTTTATCCTAATTTCATTGATCAACCTAATTTCATCATTACGGATAGAGCTTTCAACTACTTCCGGTTGAGTTTCATTCTCACCTTGAGGCATTTGCAAAGACATGAACACCTCTTCCATCGTCGTTCTCAAATCCCCGAAACTTTGGAGACACTGATATACTAACTCAATAACACCATTTATCATATACATCACCCTGGAATCTGTATCAAAACTGAGAGTACGATCCTCAATAGCATCAAAAGTTTGATTTGAAATTCTTGTCTTGGCCGTTTCAGAAAGTTTCACTTCACTCGTATTCTTTTTCGTGACATCATAAGCGGGAAAAGATGTTTTCAACTCAATCAACACAAATCCAAAGCAGTACACATTGGTTTTATAAGTAACTTCCTCGTTGCTAATTTACTCGGGATCTAGATAACCTAGAGTCCCTTTTGTAAGTGTTGAAACACGACTGTGATCAATTGTCATAAAATGTGCGTGTCCAAAATCTGCCACTTTCACTAGATAATGGTCATCGAGGAGAATATTACTTATTTTAATATCTTTTTGGATAACTTTACAAGCATGAAGATACTTTAATGCACTCGTTGTCTCCACAATAATCCTCATCCTGATAGACTAAGGAAGATTTCCAGATTTCGTTTTATCACCATGAAGGTTGATCGTACTTGGAGATCAGGATCCGATACGGCTGGCTTTGAGAGTTGTTGAAAGACGGTCGGTGAGGGGAGAAAGGGGGTGTACTTGCAAGGAACTCCGATGCCAAAGTAAGTAACCGAGCAAAGAGTGGGCAAGTACAAGAATTAAGGTCAGAGAATTGAATACCTGACCCTCTCAAGTGAGAGAGTTTATATAAGGGGCTAAGTGGAAGATTATTGGTCCGTATTATGGGGCGCGGATCGAGGAATCCGTAAAAATAGGTAACGGTCAAAACTAGCCGTTGGAAGACTTTGTCTTGGTCGGTACGCTCTTGGTCGACAGAGACCACTATTCTTGATTCTGCTCGACGTCGAGCGCTTTTGCTGAGTTGGTTTGCTTGGCCCAATTATGGGAATTGGGCCAGTCCAGAACAGGAGCCCCCCAAGTCATTGCTCGTGCGAAAGAGCAGTGACTTAGTAATGATTTTGTGCTCGAGGACGGGCAGTGTCAAGGCTAGGAATTTCATGCTGCGGACCTTCGAGGGATGAGCAGTTGGTACGTTGCTCGACGGGAGAATGTGAAACGAAAAGCTGGAATATCTGGGGATTCGCGCTTATTAATGATTTGACGGCTAGCCTAGGGGATAGCGTGTAGGGGTCACGCGTGCTTGCACGTGTTTTCCCTCTTATAAATACGGTTTCCAGACCCCATTTTGAACTTTTTGCTTCATCTTCTTCTTCGACGCCTTGCTCGTTCAACTGCCACCGCTCCCAGCCGTCGACCACCGTACCTCATTGTCGACCACCGTTTCCAGAACCCTCATCTTCTACAAAATGTCTTCCCAAGCACAAGGTACGGTTCCTTTTCGCCGTTTTTGGTGGTTATAGGTTAGATATCATAGAAATGTATGTGGTTTAGGATAGTTTTAACGGTAGTCTTAGATTTAGAACCGGTAAACTTTAGAACTTCTGCCACCGTTGTCGGTCGGCTGCAAACCCTAACTCATGGTCGACATAGGTGTTGGTCGACCTTGACTTAGGATTTGACAAGTATTTGGGCGTAAGCCATCGCTCCGAGCGATGGTCAGCCAGGGCTACGGCTCGGGATCCAGTCCTAGTCCCTGAGCTGATGCGTGCCCTTTCACTTGTCGAGCGGTGGAAGGGTGGATTTGATATTCTTAATCGAATTCACTAACGCCTTTCCTCTGCTTTTCAGGTGAAAAATCGCTCATGGATCCATTAGACGTGTCCTCGGAAGAGACGTCCTCAGAAGATTCAGGATCTTCTGCGTCAGTCCCCTCTGATTCCGGGAGTTCCTCGGGAGATTCGGGCGCGAGCACTACAGAAGAGGGAGCATCAACGGACTCGCCACAATGTCCCGAACAGACAAGGATCTCGCCCGAAGAATGGGTGGTGGAGGATCTGTTGGACAAGGTGTCCTCATTTTCAAGGCCTCGAGCAGAGCCGCTGCCTGTCATCGGCAACCCTGCTGATTGGGTCATCACTTGCCCAGGAGATGACGACCGCATCTTCTCAGATTTTAGAGGTCGGGCGTTCTCCATGTACGAGTATGCGGTTTCAGTCCTGGGGGTAACTTTGCCCTTCAGTGACTTGGTGTGTGCCGTGTTCGGGCACCTGTGTGTTGCTCCTTCCCAGCTGCATCCTAACTCGTATGCATTCCTGAAGGCGTTCGAGTTGACGTGTGCCCATCTGGGTGTTGGTGCCACACTTCCTCTCTTCTTTCATCTGTTCTCCTTGTAGCGCCAAGTCGGGCGAGGAACTGATCGGAAGGGGTTCGTGTCTTTTAAACAGAGGACGAAGATTTTCAAGGCCCATTCAGAATCCATCAGAGCCTTCAAGATGGACTACTTTCTGATCAAACCCGCGAGCGCGGTGGCCGTGAGGGCAATGAGTTTTCTGGGGATAGACACCGACGAGAACGACGAACCCAAGCCTGACGATCAAGGGCAGGTGATCCTGAGGAGGCTTTGGTTGTTCCCCCTTTCCTGGAGTTACGACCATTATGAGAGGCTTGTGGGTGAGTTCGTCCAGGTGGGGGACTCTTTGAATGAAGACGACGCTGCCAGTTTTGAGGCCTTCAGAAGATTGATAATGTCTTTCACTCCGACCCCCCTGCTGGACGGAGAGGGGAAAGTTATGCTCGATTAGGATGGGGGGGGGAAGATGTGGAGCGTCCCTTGATTGATGTTACAGAATTACTGGCCTGCAATACCAGGCAGGAAGTGTCCGACTTCTTTGGTATCTGTTTTATTTTTATTAGTCATATCTTTGATTTAATTTTGTCGTCCACGATTAATCTAATCTTTCTCTTTTTCAGGTTTTCTGTCGAACCCGCTTGATAAAATCCAGGAACGCCTGCGCCAGCAGCAGAAGAAAAGATCAAGGGTTGTGCAGACCAAACTGACCGAGACAAGTGGCTCTGGGTCGGGCCCCTTGGTCCAAGGCTCTCCGAGCACCTCGACTGGCTCTTTGATGAAGAAACACAAGTCCGCAGCGACTGTGGACCTGACGGCCAACGCTCCTCCAAAGCCGAAGCATGGGCTGCCGCCGTGCTTTGTGAAGCGTAATATTTTCGAGGGGACGAGCATGGAGGTGAACCGTGCAGACTCCTTGTTCCTGGAGGGCATGGATCGTCCTGCCCGACGGTTGTCCCTGGCTCAGGACGCAAGTGCGGTCATGCGAGTCTTAACGATGGCCTGGTTGACGGCCGAAGGAAGTCCTGGGCAGGAAAGGGAGATGGGTAGGCTGAAGGAGCAGTTGGCTGCCGCTGAGGCGAAGCTGAAAACAGCAACCGAAGAAGCTAATGCCACGGCCAAGGAGCTGACTGAACGGGCCAACGTCGTTGCCAAGTTGGAGGTTGATAAGAAAAGGGTGCTGGAGCAGAACAAAAAGCTGAAGGATGCTTTCTGCCCGAAGGAGGACGAGGATGACGAGACCAAAAGTATGGTAACAAGGGCTCAGTTTCTTGCTCGGATCGACCAAGACATGGAAGATCTGAACTCATCAACTGAGCTCAGTTTCCAGAATGCAGTGGATCAGATAAGGGCTCTCCACCCCGACTTGGCCTTGGACGTTGGCCGAATCAGCTACCTGTACAAGTTCGAGGATGGCCAGATTGTGGTTCCTTCGGACCTGGTAGTAGATGATTCTTAGCCGGGGTCGATTGCTCAGCTCGACCAGCCTGAAGCGCGACCGGAACAGGAGGAGGCATGCCAGGAGGAAGGTGTAGCGGTAAAATCGTGAGTGTAAGCTATTGATTAACTTAACTCAAGGTAAACAGAGTCGCCACCGCGCTTTTATTTTATTCCAAATGGAAAAGGGAAAAAGAGCAAATAAAACCTAATGAATCTAAAAGCTAAAGAGCTAAAAGAATCAAACAGAGAACGGGTAAGGGGATAGGTTACAAATCGGGAAGGTTTTACGCACCCGAAATGTCTGTGGTACTCCACGGGAGCCCTTTGAAATATTTACTGCTTTTTTAGTCTGAAATTGGTTTGCTTGAAAAAAGATTGAAGGGATGAGAAGAAGAATGTTTTTTAAGATTTTTGTGTTTGAAGAGACGAACGTCTCATGCCTACGTACCCACAAAGTGCAATGCAAGATCAAAACCCCGTAATTCAGCCTATGCATTCAAGTTCCCAGACATTTGGGATTGCACAGACGAAGATGATTCATAAACCAAAGGATTTTGAGATAGCAGTCATTTCTTCCTCTTTGTTACTTCTAGTGAGGACTTTGGTCAACTCAACTTATTTTTGCTGAGGATTTTGATGACCTCTTGACAAATATTTCTTTTATTATCCCTAATTTTTGCCTAAGTCTCCTTCATAGGTTTTGACTTAGCGGGCTTTGATTTTTTTTTCAATAAAAAAATTTTCAATATTTTTTTTTTGAAAGATAATGACTGCATGGCTTAATGATTACGATGAACCATCATTGAATTTTGAATTGAGAAACATCTTCAACACTTCTTTGATGTGTATGAAGGAAAGCTTGAGATTGTAACCTTTATTGAAAGGTGTCTTGAATGATTCTCTTGTACTTGAATGCACATTCAAATTAATTGAGAACTACCCATCCCCGGGTTAAAATTGCGGGTTTTTTCGAATAGAAAGAAACTCCAACTTCAAGGCTCAAAAGGGTTGACAAAGGATTAACTTCCTTATTTCTCCAGTGTTTGGGATTTGAAACAATGCCTGTATATCATCAGCCAAGTCTCGATTGAAAGCATACCAACAATAATTATGGGTATCTTGTTTTCACCATCCTCCCTCCAATCATTGTAAAAGCTTGAGAAAAGGTAAATGAATTTGAGATGTAAAGCATAAAGATGCAAATAGTAAATGAAATTGAATCAAAACAAAGCAATGCTCATTTCATTAAAACCAACATGAAAGTACAAACAAGGTTTAAAAGCAAACAAGTCAATACAATTGAAGAAAAATGCAAACATAAAGAAACAATGGCCTAGTGATCCATCAGCAACAAGGATGAGCTATCCTGTCTGAGATTCTGGCCTTGAAGAAAATTTGACAGTTGAATTCCTCTAGAAGATTCACTTCCCAAGCTTCGGCAAAGGATTGTTGATAACATTGGGATTAGTGTCATTAAAGTAAAGGATGTTGTTCCTGATAAGTTCTTGCACTTTAGCCTTCAGTGCAAAGCAATGTTCCAAATCATGACCAGTTCCATCTTGATGAAACTCACAACGAAGATCCAATCTATAACCAACCGGAAGAGGATTTGGAACAGGAGGCGGAGGCCTAGTAGTAATTAAACCACTCTTAATCAAGGAAGGAAACAACTCAGTGTAAGGCATCGGGATAGGATCAAAGTTTGGCCTATTGCGATACTGATTTTGTCCAGCAGCAGGATGAGGAGCCTGAGCTTGAGCTCGAATTTGAACTTGAGCTTGAGCTGGTTGAACTTGACCTTGAGCTTGAGTTTGAGCAGGTTGAGTTTTAACAACAGGAGCAATTGCAGCTACGTATGGTTGAACATATCGTTGTTGCGGGTGATAAGGCCTCCTCTCAGTTGAAACAACATAAGCATCACCATCTCTTTTCTTGTGAAAGTTCCCAAAAGACTTTCTTGCAGCATTAGGAGACTCAGAATTGGTAATCATTCCTTTCTTGATACCTTCCTCTAGTCTTTCTCCAATAGTGACTAGATCAGAAAAACCAGATGAAACACTTCCTACCATTTTCTCCCAAAAGAACGGTTGAAGGGTGTCCATGAACAAACTAGTTAATTCCTTTTCTGGTAAAAGGTGGTTCCACTTGAGCAGCTAGCTCTCTCCAACGCTGAGCGTACTCTTTGAACGATTCTTTTTCTTTCTGTGACATGTTTTGGAGTTGACGACGGTCAGGCGCCATGTCCAGATTGTACTTGTATTGCCTTACAAAAGCATCAGACAAATCTTTCCAGCTTCGAATGTGACTCTTCTCAAGTCCCACATACCATTTCATAGAAGCACCACTCAGACTATCTTGAAAACAGTGAATAAGCAGCTTGTCAGTTTTGGCATGTGCAGCCATTTTGCGACAATACATCAGCAGATGAATCTTTGGACAAGCATGACCATTGTACTTCTCAAATACATGAACCTTGAACTTATCAGGAAGAACTAAGTCGGAAACCAAACACATGTCTATTGCAGCAGAACCAAAGACATCTTTTCCTTCTAGACCTCTTACCCTCTTCTCAAGAGTCAAACATTGCTCTCTAACTTCATCCATATATCCAGGTTCACCCTGACTTTCAGCTTGTGGACCAGCAGCCTGGTACAAGAAAGGAGAATTCTGATAAGTAGTCTGAGCAGTAGTGTGCACAACAGGTTAAGGTTCGACAAAAGTCGGAGCTGAAAAGACTGGCACAACAGATGGACCACCCACTTGAGCAGTTGTAGAAACTGGCACATAATCCGGAGGTAAACCATATTCCGGCCAAGTAGAAACTGGTTGCTGAACAACAAGAGGATCAACAACAGCAGTAAAAACTTCAGAGATAACAGTCCTTTGAGGTGGTTCACCTCGAGCAATCAGAACTTGCATCATTTCAGTGAGCCTGGTCATACCGGCCTTCAACTCATCAATCTCCATCCGGACTTCCATGTTATGTTGTTCTTGGTGTTCCATTCTCAATCTGATAGCTCTCAATCTGTTAGCATCTCTAGTACCGTATTTGTGGTGAGGAGTCAGCTTGACGGATCAACAGACAACTGAGGAAAGAAACAACCGGGATGAGTTCCCACACAACTCGGACGAACGCAATAATATGCGAGGATGCAATGATATGCAATGTTCACTTCCATTCTCAGAAAAACAACTCGATTATTGCAAACAAGATTGACATTGAGAATACAGTCATGAAAAATCTCGACAAAAGGAATATTTACTTTTTTCTAACATTTGCAATAATCGGAATTGTTTTCCTTGAAAAATGGTTGTGATAATGATCATGATGAGTATGTAGATGCAGCAAACACAAACAAGATCACGCAAAGCACTCAGGTTCAAAGGTTCGGATCACGAGCATGGAGTCAAGGGATAAGAACCAACAACCCACACAGGCATGTACTAAGGTTTGTCTTTATTGTACCTGCAAAAAACCAAAAGGGTGCTAACAGAGGTTCCCGGAGTTAACAGCCATTTTTAGAATATCATTGGTACGTTGGATTACTCCCCAAACGATAACATTCTTAAAATAGACCTCGTCCGAGTGTAGCATCACGTGACAACCACCTTAAGTTTACACTCAGATAGTTTCCGCACTACGTTCCTAAATTGGCTTAGATTGGTTAAGGGTTCTACGGTCCTCAGTATGATCAGCTCAAGGTCGGAAAATAATGCCACGTACGATTACTCGTCATGACATTGATAGTCCAAAAGAGCCTAACCGAGTGGAGATTATCAAATTGATATCGCTTTGGACTACTCCATTGCATATCGCTTCGAATATCGCCGTCCTATCATAAGTTCTACTCAGATCCGGGTTAGAATCTATCTCACAGAGGATCACTAAAACCGAAACAGAACAACCAAGTAACAAGCAAATCAAACTAAAGCAGTAAATAAATCAAAGTAGGCCGAATCCACTTAGAGATTGACTCCCCAGCAGAGTCGCCACTTTTCTGTAGCGGTAAAATCGTGAGTGTAAGCTATTAATTAACTTAACTCAAGGTAAACAGAGTCGCCACCGCGCTTTTATTTTATTCCAAATGGAAAAGGGAAAAAGAGCGAATAAAACCTAATGAATCTAAAAGCTAAAGAGCTAAAAGAATCAAACAGAGAACGGGTAAGGGGATAGGTTACAAATCGGGAAGGTTTTACGCACCCGAAATGTCTGTGGTACTCCACGGGAGCCCTTTGAAATATTTACTGCTTTTTTAGTCTGAAATTGGTTTGCTTGAAAAAAGATTGAAGGGATGAGAAGAAGAATGTTTTTTAAGATTTTTGTGTTTGAAGAGACGAACGTCTCATGCCTACGTACCCACAAAGTGCAATGCGAGATCAAAACCCCGTAGTTCGTGGTACAAAATTTGAAAAGAAACAATGAGTTGAATTGATTTTAAAATGTAAAGATAAGTCGTCATTCTTTAGCGAATAATTCCGCTAGAAAGAATGAATCATATCTAAACATAAAAAAGGTTAAAAGAAAACGTGCACGAGGGCACAAAACAATTGAATGAGTTTTGAAGGTTTTAAAGTTTTTGAGAAGAAAGTTTCGATATGCTTATGTGGTTTAGCATTTATTAAGGAAATGAAATGAAAAAGTAAAACCGCATGACCTAAGTCAAGGTTTGATTGAGAAAATGTTTGAAGTTTGAAAACAAAGAAGATTTGAAAATAGGGAGAAGATTTGAAAATTGAAGAAGTGGGAAGAGATGAAGGGACTATCCTAAGACTCGAATTTAAAAGTTAAAGGAAGAACGATCAAACCGCATGGTCAACATTCTTTGAAACAATCGGATTTCCATCTTCATAAACAAGTGAATTCAATCGGAGCCAAAGTCTTCAATCCATAATAGCTCAAGCAAGGGAATGATCCTAGAATCTAAGTCCAAAACTCCAAGTCCAATGCTAAGGATAGTAACCATAGTCCGAAATTAAAGTCACAAATCTTTTAGATGTTTAATCCTTTATTAATGTTTTTGTGTCCAAATGGACAAAAGAAAAATCACAAGCATAACAATATAAACATAAACAATATGACGAATGATATAATATGATAATAGCATAATAAAAGAGATAAGGAGCGAGAAATTGAAATAAAGAGGATAAGGTGCGAGAGATTGAATTTAAATGGTTAGTATATTCATATTATTATAATATTTACATAGAAATGGTATGATGAACTTAATCAAACACAACCACAAAAAGATAACCAAAATCGAGGCAACCGGATCCAAATGGATCTTATTCCGAATTCGGGACAAGTTTAGGTCTATGTTAAGCAATCGCCGAGTAATTTACGGAGTAATTACCCTACAAATGAGGCCGGCCACCACCAATTAAGGTGGAAAATATTTGTGCTAATACATGTTAGAGAAATGATATGATGAATCATTCTCCGAAAACATGTCGCACAAAAAGAAAAGGTAACGGTCTAATCTTAATCGAGATTTAATATTGAATTATCGAAGGCAACCTATCACGATTCCAAAGTATGGAGAATGATCCACATGATCATTCATCCATAGATTTGAAATAATGAAGATTAAACATCTTCGGAAATCAATAATCGCGAATCGGAGATCTCATCGACCAAAAAGAAAAAGAGATGAAATAAAAGATGGATCTATAATAGAATCCATTAAAAAAAGAATTAGAATATTATTTCTAGCAATAAAACCTTGTCAAAAAAATAATTTTCTAAATAAATTCTATGTCTTCAATAATGAAACAAAAATTAGAAATCAAATTAATAAATATAAATCAATAAATCAATATTAAATCTTTTTAAAATATAAAGTCATAACCCATTTAATAAGTCTAAAATATAAATCAAATTAAGTTATATAATATAATATTTTTAAATAAAATTAAAGTCAATAAGTTATTTGATTAAAATACTAATAAATTACTTAAACCTTTTTAAAATGCACAAATTAATAAATAGAACTTAACACTAAATTTTTAATTGATAATAAATATTACACAAAATTAATAGAATCAAATACAAACATTTTACCACCAGAACAATATCTGCTCTCTTTGTGACTTAAATTGAATTTTTTTCTCCACAAGAAATGGAGAACTAATAACGAATGGATCTATGGATCATCTATTTATGAACACTTTCTCAGATAAGTTCTACAATCTTAAAAATTGACGGTCTATAGAGGCAATTACACATATCAAAATACTATCACAAATAAGAAAATACATCTCAAATGTGAAAATTTATGATACAGTCACATTCTAGACGGAATCTTTGCAATAACCCCTTGGAAGTTCATCCATCCTAGTAATCACAAAAATTCCTAACTAAACATAAGTATCACTCAGCCCCGGGTATAGAGTCTCACTCATAAGTGTGTGCAAAAGTGAAGTGAAGCGTGTGAAGAGAGCAAAAGAAAATAAAAGGTATTGTGGAAGCATGGCGCAAGGAGAGTTGCGATCTAGTAACCCATGGATTTTTGTTTATATTTTTATTCTTGCTTATTTTGGATGAAGAAGAATTGAACCCAAATTTAAATTTTATTATTAAATTAGTTACAAAAGACAATGAACAAAGAGTAAAAATTGATGATTATTATATTGAATAGAATATGAACCTTCAGTAATCATATGAATTAATTCACCACGGATCCACATAGTGGGTGATGGGGGCACTTGCCCCATGAGACTATAGTTTTTATATGACCTAACTATTTTTTTATGCTCAGCATTTTAATTATTTAATAATTTTATTATAAAATACAGGTTACAAACATAACTTATTAATTATACACATCAAATTTATATAACAAAAAATTATCTATTATATAAATTCCTATTAAATAATTATTTTCAAATATAAGTATTTTTATTTTAACACATTCTTTTATGATTTTTGTTATAATATCGTATAACAAACTAAAGTATTTAATCAAGAGTTACCACATTTTTATGTTCACGTACAATTTTTAAATAATTATTTTATATTCTAAATTTTAGTATGATGAAAATAAAGAAATGTTACTTTTTTTAATGTGAAATATTGTATCTTTAAAGTGTGTTCATTAGAATAATTTTTTTAATTTTGTTTTTGACTTCTTGACCTCTTATTATTGCTTATTCATGATAATAATTTTTCGTATTTTAAATTCAAATAGTTTCGACCTATTTATCTTATATTTTCACAGAAGATTAATGATGTGTCAATTTTATAATAAATTATAACAAATATTTTATCTTTAAAGTTATTTGAAGATTTTTGTACCTCTTTTTCACATTTTTGTATTGAAAATTAATGACACTTCTATTTTTGTAATGAGTGTAACTTATTTTTTTATATTCTTTTAAAATTTAGCTAAGATTTCTATATGATCATTTGTAACACTTCACAATGACACATTATTTAAATATCAAAAATGAATATATATAATAAATTTTAAATGCATAAATATGGAAGGATAACAAAATTATTCACTAAATGAGATAAAATAGAGATGCATGTAATTAAGTCCTTTAAATATTATATCCCTTTATTTGATCAATTTTATCCCCCATTAAAAAATAATTTGGATCCGCTACCGAATTTATTATTGTTATTAGATTAGTAATGATTAAGCAATGGCAAGTTTTAGGTAAATAGAAAAATGAAGTAAAACTAATGTGTAGATTGAAAACTTACAAAAAAAAGTGATTTGGTAGAACTTGTTTTTCTTGAATAGCTGCCAACATTGAAAATTGAAAAGAAATAAGAGAGTGAAAAGTATGTTAATTAATAATTAATTCAAGAACAACACAACAAGACGCATATCAAGAAATTCAAGCATTTAGGCTTCACTCCACATATCACAACAACACAATAAGACGCATGTAGTGTTGTTAACTCAGAATTCAGAATGAATACCAACTGAGGCTGAGGCAGCAAGAGCTGAAGTTTAGTTGTGGTTGAGCTTTAATATTTAGGGTTGTCGTATTTAGGGATGTCGCCTGTGAGATGTGAAATTGAGGCGAAATATGGTCGGAGAGAGTTATGATGGTATGCGGTCAGACAAGATTTTGTTGGTAGAGGAAAAGGGTGCGGTGGCCGGAATTTGTGTGGAGGTTATTTAACGACAAATGGAGTTTTATTATAGTTTTATGGAGAGAGACATAGGCAGATTGGAGGTTGGATGAAGGAGAAATGTAGTGTTAGGTGGATTGTGTTTGTCGTAGGAATTGAGAAGTTACAAATGGTAGGAGAAGAAAAGGAAGTTACAAGTATGTTCATTTGAAACCAGCTGGAAGAAAACCTTCTTTTTAATGCACCCACCTTTCTAAAAACTAACCGGACACATTTTATTTTTACGATTTGTTTTTATCACTTTTATTGGAATAATTTGATTCCTGATTTTCAAATAATAATTATAAGTCTTTTTCACTCTCTCTAATAATTATAAGTCTTTTTCACTCTCTCTTTTGGCATTGCTACTCTATCATCATGTCATGTTGTTATTGCAAAGAGTAAAAAACCACTACGTTGCTTATTCAATATTATCTCTCATGTGAATATATTCAAATTGAAATTTCCAATTACTCTCATCCCACGCCCCCTTTCTCGTATTGTAAAACAATTAGACATAAAAAATTTAAAAGTACAATTAATTATATAATTTAATAAATATATAATTACAGTGTAACATTTTAAGACAACTATAATCTAATATCAGCATAATATATTTTGTTTTCTAATAACGCGAAATCCTATCGTTTATTTGACTTGACTTACATGAATTTCTATTACATTTTATTAGATTTTTCCTTACTTATGCTTTATTTTATTCCATTTATTCATGTCTTGTAGGTACTCCATCTAAATCGGAATTAATCAAGAAAGGTGAAAAATCAAAGAAGAATAGAATTGAAAAGGAAAGAAAAGAAAAAAAGGAAGAAAAAGTTGTAAATTGGGTGGGGCCAACCACTAGCCAATGTGGCGCCCACCACACTAAAAGAAGACGTGGCGCAAGCCACAATTGGGAAAGGGATGAGGTGGAGCAAGCCACCAATCCCACTTTCCCTATTTTCTCTCCCCTCCTCTTTCGGTCTCCACTTTCCCCAGTTTTTTCGCACACGCACGCGCAATATTAGGCCACAAATCCAGTTTCCTTTGAAGCTATTCTTACACAACTGAAGAAAGATTTTAGGAAGTTTATTTAGTATAAATAAAAGAAGTTAATTCCAGTATAGGGGTCCAAAGTTTTTAGAGAAAAATAGGTAGTCTGTAGATTTTATATTTTCAGGTTTTCTTGTTCTTCTTCTATAATTTGTTTCGGCATTTTATTATTTCTGTTTGGTATCAAAAACTTGTAATCGGATCAAAAGCTTGCCGGAATAATTCGACAAGCATTATTTATTCTAGTACTTAATTTTCAAGTTCTTATTTTACATGCTTTTCATTAGTTTAGTTATTATTCTGTTAGGTATGTGGCGCGATCAAGATCATCGAAACGAAGTGTTGAACTCCAAAGTTTTGACTTCTACTGAGGCGTTGACTACCTTGTAAGGAGATACTGGTAGAATGTATATGAGACTCTACAATAGTATTATTATTGAGGTGTCGATAACAATACATCGATGTGATGACAAATAGTGTTCCTAACATAAAGGAGATAACTCCTTTCGAAAAGAATAAGAAATCTTAATTAGTATATTATGTTAATAAAGTATATGCACTTCAAAAAATTATGAAAAAATGGATTTATTACCAATAATGAGGACCCTCTCCCACTTCCATGTTCCTGTAACAGATAGGTGTGAAGAAAAAAAAGAGCTAACATTGTGGCAATTCAAGGAGAATATATTCTTCTTGAGTATAACAAACATAAACTTGTTAGCACTTTAATACAAAAGACTTTGAAACAAAATAAGCATTAACTAATATAACATATTACTTAATTTTCCACAAATTAGATGACATTCATAAGAAATAAAATTATATTGTGAATCAATGCTAATTCATTTCGTTCTTAAAAATTGATGGGGCCAATATATTGATTTTTTGTATTATAGTTGTTCTATTCTTTAAGTCAGCAAATTTCTCAATTCCAATACAGATAAAAAATCAATTAAAACCAAAACAGCTTATGAATTTTTATAAACTAGTTCGATAAAAAAATATAATGAAACATTGAGCGATGTTGGTGCTACTGGAGCTGATGGTGCTACAGATTTCTTTACAGAAATACAAACAATTGCTTTTTGTGAAGAGTTGTAACCACATCTCTCCCCGGACCTAATACAACGATCGCATATTTCTTGTCATATACCTCTCCACTTAACCTCAAATCCTTGGTCTACCATACTATTGTTGTTGGTGCTTGAAATGTTGAGTCCAATATAGGTTATTATTTTCTTGCAATCTAAAACGGTGTAATCTTGAACTCTACTACTCAATACTAAATAAGATTTTTGATATCTACCATCTTTGATACAAGAAGTTACTTGAGAGATTTGTTGGTAGATTTTTGAATTAGAAGGGTAAGAGAATGGATCTTGAACACACTTGGATAATATAGTATAATTCACATCTTTGAAGGTGTAGTAAAAAAACTTTAAATCTACTTCTACATTGATATATTTTAAAGTACAAGAGGGAATAATATAAGGAGAATACAAATCTTCCTTGCAATAGTTAAGAGTTGTGAAGATTGGTTCAACTCAAGGATGATAAACTTTTGCGACTTTATAACCAAAGTCAAACTTTCATGTTGGCAATCATTCTTAAACTTTGGATGTTCGCAAAAGGAGCACATAATGTGTCGATTTTAGCTGCAGTAAGTACATGTATTTGATGAAGGCTATTTTTAAGACTCTAATTTCTCTTGTTGGTTGAAATCGTTCAACAAACCTTCGATTTGTAAAAATAAAATAAAAAATACATATGATATCAAGATTTATTATAATTGACAAAATTTAAAAACTCAATTGAAATTTGAATGACAAAATACTAAACTATAATTCTAAATTTCATTAGTGAGGAACTTGGTATGTACAATAGTTACTTATTGTATTAATTTTTAATCATTCAACACATTACATTATTTTGGTTTAGAGTCTATAAGTTAGATATCCAATATAAACTTGAGAAAACTCATTACCACCAATAGTTATATATATATATATATATATATATATATATATATATATATATATATATATATATATATATATATATATATATATATATATATTATATTTATGTTATATATATTATATTTATGTTAGGACACATATTCAAGTTTTAGGATAATATTGGCATCTGCTTTTGTTTCATATTTTCTTTTCCATGTAGCAATTACTTTTGTTTCATATATTTTAAATAAATAAAAACTTTACTATTTGAATGTATTTATTGTTTAAAATATATTTTTTCACACTATAACTAGCAAAGTCTTTTTTTCCCCTCATGGTGGTGGTAAGGCAGGAAATATAGGAATACTTGTAACTATTATGAATGGTCTATGTTTCCCTATGATTTTATTGTGAGTTGTAACTCTTATTATTATTGAGACTGAATCTTTTCTAAGTAGGTTAGGATATCCATTTATATCCCCTTTTTAAATATTTTACTTATTAAAAAAAGACATTTATTTAAAAAAATCAAGAAACAAATATTTATAATTAAATAATTAATTAGAATTAATTAAATATATCTACCACATATTTATGTGTAAAAACATATTAAGAACTTTTTTTTTTGTGTTGGTTTTTGCAAATAAATTACTAAATGATGTGTTAAATATCTTATACACAATACTCAATATTATCGATATTGTCGTTAGTAATTTAATTTTTATACCTTTTAAATTAAAATAAAACTAAATTACTATAGAATTAGATAGAGAACAAATGCATATAACTAAAATATAATATACATTTTTATACTTGTTATATAAAAAACAACTAAAGTACAAAGTTTATATTTTTTATATTTTATGGTTTTTAGATATTTTTCTGTAAGTGAATTACTAAAGAGTGATTTCCAAGTGCATGAATAATTGTAATTTATCATTAATTAATGAATTAAATTGAGTTTATTACTAAAAATTAATGAAAATTAATGAAATATATATTTCACCTATCTTTTTGAAATCAATATTCATTTTACAAACAATTTTGGTTATAATATACCCTTTATATACAAGACGATTGTTTGTTACTAATCAATTATTTATTTATTTTTAAATCATTTGAATAAAAAATGAGAATAATTTTGATATATTAATAATAATTTATTATACACGTGATAAATGTATGTTATTGAAAACTTAATAAAACTTAATGTTTTTCTAATATATTTTAGACATAAAGAAGCAAATAAGTTTAATACACTAGTTATTAAAAAGAAAATCACAAAGTTTATTTTTGAAATAAAATAAGCAACATTTTCAATTTTCAACCTTGTTTTCATTTTATTTTTATAATTAATTTTTTTTTAATTAATTTTTTTTGTATTGGCGCCTATAATTCTTACACAAGTTAATTTTTCACTAATTAATTATACTTAATATTTATTTATATTTTGAAAAATTAATAATAATATTGTATTAATTTAAATTGTTTATGAAAAAATTACACAAGAAAAATATTTGTGACCAAAAAAATAAGTTAAAACTTGATTTTTTAATATTTTTGACATAAAATTTCATTTGATATTATAAATTTAACTCTTATTTATTTATAGAAAGGTACTTGACATCAAAGGTATATATAGTTTATTACAAATATCATGGTTTCCGCCAGTACTTGATATATTAAAAAATTATTATTAAAAAAATCGTTTTTATCAATTGGATTATTAATATATAGAAACATATAAAATCCAACATTCAAAAAAGAAAAAGAATTCTGATGTCCATACATTTTCCTTTTATAGAATTGTTCACAACTGTTAAATCATTAAATCATCAAATAGGCAAGAGGTCAGGAATATAAAATATCAATGGTACAAAAAATCAAAATGTTAAATGAGTTATATTTTACTATCTCAATGGTACAAAAAATTTTAATTCAACAAGAAATTTAGTACTAAATAAACAAATTTACAAGAATTAATTTTGTATTTGTCAAAAGAAATCATTAATCTTGCAGATCTGTAATTCGACAAGTCCAAATTGAATTTTACATCCGTTGATCTCATCTTCATAAGCTGAGGTAGCGTTAATAAATTCTTCAATTAGATTGCAACAATAAAATAATTTGATGTAGAACAAACAATTTGGATAAAAGTATTTATCATTTTTCTAACAAAATTAAGTGATTTTTTTTCCTTCAAGATAATCAATATATTAGATCCCATATACATGGAAAAGAAAATAGGAGCTCAATATTTGCTCAAGATATCAATGTCTATTGGAAATTAACTATTAGACAAACGTAATGGTCAAATTTTAACATGAGATATTTATTATTCAAGGAAATCTTAAATTTTTATCATTACATTTAGCGATTATAAATAAATAAATTTTATTTTATTTTGGGGTTCAATTTCTTAACTTCATAACAATCTCCATTTAGATATAAAAACACATTTACCATACTTCATATTTATATTCAAAGTTTTTAAGATAAATTTATACATTTAAAATGGAGTAATTTAGTGTAAGAATAATATTAATGATTAAAGTCATAATCCATTTAATAACTCTAAAATATAAATGAAATTGAATTATATAAATATTTTTAAATAAAATTAAAGTCAATAAGTTATTTGATAAAAATACTAATAAATTACTTAAACCTTTTTAAACTTTTTAAAATGCACAAATTAATAAATAGAACTTAACATTAAATTTTTAATTGATAATAAATATTACACAAAATTAATAGAATCAAACACAGACATTTTACCACCAGAATAATATCGGCTCTCTTTGGACTTAAATTGAATTTTTTTCTCCACAAGAAATGGAGAACTAATAACGAATGGATCTATGGATCATCTATTTGTGAACACTTTCTCGGATAAGATCTAAAATCTTAAAAATTGATGGTCTCTAGAGGCAATTACACATCAAAATACTATCACAAATAAGAAAATACATCTCAAATGTAGAAATTTATGATACGGTCGCACTCTAGACGAAATCTTTGCAATAACTCCATGGAAGTTCATCCATCCTGGTTATCACAAAAATTCCTAACTAAACTTAAGTTTCACTCAGGCCCGGATATAGAGTCTCACTCATAAGTGTGTGCAAAAGTGAAGTGATATGTGTGAAGAGAGCAAAAGAAAATAAAAGGTATTGCGGAAGCTTGGCGCAAGGAGAGTTGCGACCTATAGCAACCCAAGGATTTTTGTTTATATTTTTATTCTTGCTTATTTTGGATGAAGAAGAATTTAACCCAAATTTATATTTTATAATTAAATTAGTTACAAAAGACAATGAACAAAGAGTAAAAATTAATGATTATTATATTGAATAGAATATGAACCTTTCGTAACCATATGAATTAATTCACCGACGGATCCACACAATGGGTGATGGGGGCACTTGCCCCACGAGGCTTTTGTTTTTATATGACCTAACTAATTTTTTTTATGCTCATTATTTTAATTATTTAATAATTCTATTATAAAATAGAGGTTACACACATAACTTATCAATTATACTTATCAAATTTATATAACACAAGTTCTCTATTATATAAATTCCTATTAAATAATTATTTTCAAATATAAGTATTTTTATTTTAACATATTCTTTTATGATTTTTGTTATAATATGGTATAAGAAACTAAAGTATTTAATTAAGAGTTACCTCATTTTTATGTTCACGTAAAATTTTTAAATAACTATTTTATATTCTAAATTTTAGTATGATGAAAATAAAGAAATGTTACTTTTGTTTTAAAAGTGAAATATTGTATCTTTAAAGTGTGTTCATTAGAATAATTTTTAATTTTTTTTTTGACTTCTTGACCCCTTATTATTGCTTATTCATGATAATAATTTTCTTATTTTAAATTCAAATAGTTTCGACCTATTTATCTTGTTTTTTCACAGAAGATTAATGATGTGTCAATTTTATAATAAATTATAACATATATTTTATCTTTAAAGTTATTTGAAGATTTTTGTACCTCTTTTTCACATTTTTGTATTTTTTTTTATAGACAATAATAATTAAGGAGAGAATAAGAGGATCTCTAACCTCATGATTACAAACAACAAAGAGAAACAAACCTACCAA
The DNA here is from genome assembly GCA_963966055.1 of Lathyrus aphaca. Lineage (NCBI taxonomy): Eukaryota > Viridiplantae > Streptophyta > Magnoliopsida > Fabales > Fabaceae > Lathyrus > Lathyrus aphaca. The sequence goes on from OZ014519.1 coordinate 567,617,149, forward strand.
AACACTAGACTTACAAGAAATCTAGAGGGAATTTCACCCAACTATAATAGTTACAAATCATTTTACAACTCTTGGCTAGACACAACCAATTCCACGACGTAACGACAATATTATAGACAATACTCTCTACATTGCAATGTTCATTATTGAAAACATGTCGTTCCGGGCTTTCCACATACACCAACAAGTAAAGAACCAAATTGTGTTGGTTACTTCCATTTTGCACCTACCTCGGATACGAGAAAACCACACTAAGGCATGCTTACAACAATCAACTTCATTGATTCTTCTAATTCCCATCCAATCGTACACCAAATTCCAAATATCAATATACTTGAGATAAGAGAAAAAAAGATGAGATGACATTTTTATATTGAAAATTGATGACACTTCTATTTTTGTAATGAGTGTAACTTATGTTTTTATATTCTATTAAAATTTAGCTAAGATTTCTATATCATCATTTGTAACGCTTCACAATGACACATTATTGAAATATCAAAAATGAATATATAATAAATTTTAAATGCATAAATATGGAAGGATAAAAAAATTATTCAGTAAATGAGATAAAATAGAGGAGCATGTAATTAAGTCCTTTAAATATTATATTTTTTTATTTGATCATTTTGTCCCCCATTGAAAAACATTTCTGGATCCGCCACCAAATTAATTAATAGTTATTAGATTAGTAATGATTAAGAAATGAAATTTTTTAGGTAAATAGAAAAATGAAGTAAAATTAATGTGTAGATTGAAAACTTACAAAAAAAGTGATTTGGTAAAACTGGTTTCTCTTGAATAGCTGCCAACGCTGAAAGTGAGCTTTAAAACTTGTTCGAATGATTCCTGCATTGTTTGAAAAGAAATAAGAGAGTGGAAAGTATGTTGATAAATAATTAATTCAAGAACAAAACAACAAGATGCATAACAAGAAATTCAAGCATTTAAGCTTCACTCCACATATCACAACAACACAACAAGACGCACGTTGTGTTGTTAACTCAGAAATCGAAATATATACCAACTGAGGTAGAGGAAACAAAAGTTGAAGTTGAGTTGTGGTTGAGCTTTAATATTGAGGGATGTCGCCGGTGAGGTATGAAATTGAGGCGAAATGTGGCCGAAGAGAGTTATGATGGTGTGCAGTCAGACAAGATTTTATTGCAAAGAGTAAAAAACCACTATGTTGCTTGTTCACTGTTATCTTTCATGTGAATATAATCAAATTAAAATTTCCAATAACTCTCATCCCACACCCCTTTCTTGTATTGTAAAACAATTAGACATAAAAAATTAAAAAGTACAATTAATTATATAATTTAATAAATATATAATTACAGTGTAACATTTTAAGACAACTATAATCTAATACCAGCATAATATATTTTGTTTTCTAATAACAATTAAAATAAAGTAGTTGATAGTACCTTTTACTTGAAATAAGAAAAGTTGTATGTAGACTTCATTATATTTTTTTCTTCATTCTTCTTTTGTGTTTTCTTTACTATTGTTTCTATATATTTTTGTGTACATATTTTAAATAAAAATCTCAAATGAAAAATGAAAACATTTGCAAGCATCAAGCAAAATATATTATATATTTTTTTAAAAGGAGAGATTTATGACTAGTTACACATAAATGTATTTCATATTTATAAAATTATTTTTTGGAAAAAACTTTACTTGAAAGTATAATTAAATACTTTATATTTATAAATAAAATTAAAAAAAAAATCGATCAAATTATAGAAATCCAAGTTATTTAATCAACAAATACTTAATAATTGTTTTCCACAATTTTGAATTAATAGGCCAAAATTGGCTCATCACACTTTATTATCAAAGGTGCTTTTTTTTAAGAAGAGATGATAAAGGAACAGATTTATGTCCAATTCCCTTTGCATTTTGGGAAACGTCCAACAATAATACTCTAGTTAGGTAGTGTGAAATGCATGGTTTTATTTAGTAATCCTGCACTTTGCACATGGTTGTGATAAAGACATTATAATCAACTGCAGCTGATTGTTTATTCACATTAATCAAAGAAGGTTTGTAAAAGAATTCATACATTAAGTAAAGTAAGTTGTCCTGAATGAAAAATAATATTTTTCTCTTTATGTAAATACAACGGTAAAATTTTGCATGAGATAATTAAAATTTTCATATGTATAAAAAAACAAAATGTTAGAGAGAAGGCAGATTCTGTCTTCTCTCTAACACGTCGTAGGCGCTAAGGCTTTGGCTGCATTTCTACGTTGCTTTTTTAAGTTTTTTTTGCCTTGCCCTTCCTTTTAAATGGTTAATTACTACCGTGGTGATTATGGCTTGGATCAAAGTCAGAGGCAGAAAAGATAGGAAGGAACTATTCAAGTGGGATGTGTTCCCTTATGGTGGAGGTAACAAAGGGAGAGAGTCAAAAAAACCATGCTACTCTATCATCATGTCATTTTGTTATTGCAAAGAGTAAAAAACCATTATGTTGCTTATTCACTGTTATCTTTCATGTGAATATAATCAAATTGAAATTCCAATAACTCTCATCCCACGCCCCCTTTCTTGTATTGTAAAACAATTAGACATAAAAAATTTAAAAGTACAATTAATTATATAATTTCATAAATATAATTACAGTGTAACATTTTAAGACAGCTATAATCTAATACCAACATAATATATTTTGTTTTCTAATAACGCGAAATTATATTGTATATTTGACTTGACTTGCATAAATTTCCATTATATTTTATTAACTTTTTTCTTACTTATGCTTTATTTTATTCAATTTATTTATGTTTTGTAGGTACTCCAGCTAAATCGGAATTAATCAAGAAAGGTGAAAATCAAAGAAGAAAATAATTGAAAAGGAAAGAAAAGGAAAGGAAAGAAAAAAAGAAGTAAGAAAAAGTTGTAAAGTGGGTGGGGCCCACCACTAGCCAATGTGGCGCCCACCACACTAGAAGAAGAAGTGGTGCAAGCCACATTTGGGAAAGCGGTGAGATGGCGCAAGCCACCAATCCCACATTCCCTATTTTCTCTGCACCTACTCTTTCCGTCTCTATTTCCCCCGATTTTTTCGCACACGCACGCGCAATTTCAGGCCATTTTCCCCGATTTTTTTGCTCACGCACGCGCAATTTAAAGTGTGAGTATGAGACTAAGTACATTTACTTGAAGAGTGATAATAACTTCCTGTTAAAAATCATAATCTCAATATAATTGATATCGTTACACAAGTTCATTGGATGACTTAAAATTACACATGCATCTATTAACATAAAGAAAACTCCAACCTGAATTATGTTTATTACATTCAAATTAGACAAGGATCTAGCATTTTATGTTATGTAAGAATTCACACTATTTTAACTAGGGGAAATTGAAGCTAATATTATTATTAGTAAGAATAAAAATAGAATAATTCAATATATTCATATTAAATAATTCGATTATAGAATAAATTATCATATACAAAATGAATAAAAAAACTTGGAATATAGAAAGAAAATTAGTTTATCCTAATTTCATTGATCAACCTAATTTCATCATTACGGATAGAGCTTTCAACTACTTCCGGTTGAGTTTCATTCTCACCTTAAGGCATTTGCAAAGGCATGAACACCTCTTCCATCGTCGTTCTCAAATCCCCGAAACTTTGGAGACACTGATATACTAACTCAATAACACCATTTATCATATACATCACCCTGGAATCTGTATCAAAACTGAGAGTACGATCCTCAATAGCATCAAAAGTTTGATTTGAAATTCTTGTCTTGGCCGTTTCAGAAAGTTTCACTTCACTCGTATTCTTTTTCGTGACATCATAAGCGGGAAAAGATGTTATCAACTCAATCAACACAAATCCAAAGCAGTACACATTGGTTTTATAAGTAACTTCCTCGTTGCTAATTTACTCGGGATCTAGATAACCTAGAGTCCCTTTTGTAAGTGTTGAAACACGACTGTGATCAATTGTCATAAAATGTGCGTGTCCAAAATCTGCCACTTTCACTAGATAATGGTCATCGAGGAGAATATTACTTGTTTTAATATCTTTTTGGATAACTTTACAAGCATGAAGATACTTTAATGCACTCGTTGTCTCCACAATAATCCTCATCCTGATAGACTAAGGAAGATTTCCAGATGTCGTTTTATCACCATGAAGGTTGATCGTACTTGGAGATCAGGATCCGATACGGCTGGCTTTGAGAGTTGTTGAAAGACGGTCGGTGAGGGGAGAACGGGGGTGTACTTGTAAGGAACTCCGATGCCAAAGTAAGTAACCGAGCAAAGAGTGGGCAAGTACAAGAATTAAGGTCAGAGAATTGAATACCTGACCCTCTCAAGTGAGAGAGTTTATATAAGGGGCTAAGTGGAAGATTATTGGTCCGTATTATGGGGCGCGGATCGAGGAATCCGTAAAAATAGGTAACGGTCAAAACTAGCCGTTGGAAGACTTTGTCTTGGTCGGTACGCTCTTGGTCGACAGAGACCACTATTCTTGATTTTGCTCGACGTCGAGCGCTTCTGCTGAGTTGGTTTGCTTGGCCTAATTATGGGAATTGGGCCAGTCCAGAACAGGAGCCCCCAAGTCATTGCTCGTGGGGAAGAGCAGTGACTTAGTAATGATTTTGTGCTCGAGGATGGGCAGTGTCAAGGCTAGGAATTTCATGCTGCGGACCTTCGAGGGACGAGCAGTTGGTACGTTGCTCGACGGGAGAATGTGAAACGAAAAGCTGGAATATCTGGGGATTCGCGCTTATTAATGATTTGACGGCTAGCCTAGGGGCTAGCGTGTAGGGGTCACGCGTGCTTGCACGTGTTTTCCCTCTTATAAATACGGTTTCCAGGCCCCATTTTGAACTTTTTGCTTCATCTTCTTCTTCGACGCCTTGCTCGTTCAACTGCCACCGCTCCCAGCCGTCGACCACCGTACCTCATTGTCGACCACCGTTTCCAGAACCCTCATCTTCTACAAAATGTCTTCCCAAGCACAAGGTACGGTTCCTTTTCGCCGTTTTTGGTGGTTATAGGTTAGATATGATAGAAATGTATGTGGTTTAGGATGGTTTTAACGGAAGTCTTAGATTTAGAACCGGTAAACTTTAGAACTTCTGCCACCGTTGTCGTTCGGCTGCAAACCCTAACTCATGGTCGACATAGGTGTTGGTCGACCTTGACTTAGGATTTGACAAGTATTTGGGCGTAAGCCATCGCTCCGAGCGATGGTCAGCCAGGGCTACGGCTCGGGACCCAGTCCTAGTCCCTGAGCTGATGCGCGCCCTTTCACTTGTCGAGCGGTGGAAGGGTGGATTTGATATTCTTAATCAAATTCACTAACGCCTTTCCTTTGCTTTTCAGGTGAAAAATCGCTCATGGATCCATTAGACGTGTCCTCGAAAGAGACGTCCTCAGAAGATTCAGGATCTTCTGCGTCAGTCCCCTCTAATTCCGGGAGTTTCTCGGGAGATTCGGGCGCGAGCACTACAGAAGAGGGAGCATCAACGGACTCGCCACAATGTCCCGAACAGACAAGGATCTCGCCCGAAGAATGGGTGGTGGAGGATCTGTTGGACAAGGTGTCCTCATTTTCAAGGCCTCGAGCGGAGCCGCTGCCTGTCATCGGCAACCCTGCTGATTAGGTCATCACTTGCCCAGGAGATGACGACCGCATCTTCTCATATTTTAGAGGCCGGGCGTTCTCCATGTACGAGTATGCGGTTTCAGTCCTGGGGGTAACTTTGCCCTTCAGTGACTTGATGTGTTCCGTGCTCGGGCACCTGTGTGTTGCTCCTTCCCAGCTGCATCCTAACTCGTATGCATTCCTGAAGGCGTTCGAGTTGACGTGTGCCCATCTGGGTGTTGGTGCCACGCTTCCTCTCTTCTTTCGTCTGTTCTCCCTGTAGCGCCAAGTCGGGCGAGGAACTGATCGGAAGGGGTTCGTGTCTTTTAAACAGAGGACGAAGATTTTCAAGGCCCATTCAGAATCCATCCGAGCCTTCAAGATGGACTACTTTCTGATCAAACCCGCGAGCGCGGTGGCCGTGAGGGCGATGAGTTTTCTGGGGATAGACACCGACGAGAACGACGAACCCAAGCCTGACGATCAAGGGCAGGTGATCCTGAGGAGGCTTTGGTTGTTCCCCCTTTCCTGGAGTTACGACCATTATGAGAGGCTTGTGGGTGAGTTCGTCCAGGTGGGGGACTCTTTGAATGAAGACGACGCTGCAAGTTTTGAGGCCTTCAGAAGATTGATAGCATCTTTCACTCCGACCCCCCTGCTGGACGGAGAGGGGAAAGTTATGCTCGATTAGGATGGGGGGGGGGGGGAAGATGTGGAGTGTCCCTTGATTGATGTTACATAATTACTGGCCTGCAATACCAGGCAGGAAGTGTCCGACTTCTTTGGTATCTGTTTTATTTTTATTAGTCATATCTTTGATTTAATTTTGTCGTCCACGATTAATCTAATCTTTCTCTTTTTCAGGTTCTCTGTCGAACCCGCTTGATAAAATCCAAGAACGCCTGCGCCAGCAGCAGAAGAAAAGATCAAGGGTTGTGCAGACCAAACTGACCGAGACAAGTGGCTCTGGGTCGGGCCCCTTGGTCCAAGGCTCTCCGAGCACCTCGACTGGCTCTTTGATGAAGAAACACAAGTCCACAGCGACTGTGGACCTGACGGCCAACGCTCCTCCGAAGCCGAAGCATGGGCTGCCGCCGTGCTTTGTGAAGCGTAATCTTTTCGAGGGGACGAGCATGGAGGTGGACCGTGCAGACTCCTTGTTCCTGGAGGGCATGGATCATCCTGCCTGACGGTTGTCCCTGGCTCAGGACGCAAGTGCGGTCATGCGAGTCTTAACGATGGCCTGGTTGACGGCCGAAGGAAGTCCTGGGCAGGAAAGGGAGATGGGTAGGCTGAAGGAGCAGCTGGCTGCCGCTGAGGCGAAGCTGAAAACAGCCACCGAAGAAGCTAATGCCACGGCCAAGGAGCTGACTGAACGGGCCAACGTCATTGCCAAGTTGGAGGTTGATAAGAAAAGGGTGCTGGAGCAGAACAAAAAGCTGAAGGATGCTTTATGCCCGAAGGAGGACGAGGATGACGAGACCAAAAGTATGGTAACAAAGGCTCAGTTTCTTGCTCGGATCGACCAAGACATGGAAGATCTGAACTCATCAACTGAGCTCAGTTTCCAGAATGCAGTGGATCAGATAAGGGCTCTCCACCCCGACTTGGCCTTGGACGTTGGCCGAATCAGCTACCTGTACAAGTTCGAGGATGGCCAGATTGTGGTTCCTTCGGACCTGGTAGTAGATGATTCTTAGCCGGGGTCGATTGCTCAGCTCGACCAGCCTGAAGCGCGACCGGAACAGGAGGAGGCTTGCCAGGAGGAAGGTGTAGCGGTAAAATCGTGAGTGTAAGCTATTGATTAACTTAACTCAAGGTAAACAGAGTCGCCACCGCGCTTTTATTTTATTCCAAATGGAAAAGGGAAAAAGAGCAAATAAAACCTAATGAATCTAAAAGCTAAAGAGCTAAAAGAATCAAACAGAGAACGAGTAAGGGGATAGGTTACAAATCGGGAAGGTTTTACGCACCCGAAATGTCCGTGGTACTCCACGGGAGCCCTTTGAAATATTTACTGCTTTTTTAGTCTGAAATTGGTTTGCTTGAAAAAAGATTGAAGGGATGAGAAGAAGAATGTTTTTTAAGATTTTTGGGTTTGAAGAGACGAACGTCTCATGCCTACGTACCCACAAAGTGCAATGCAAGATCAAAACCCCGTAATTCAGCCTATGCATTCAAGTTCCCAGACATTTGGGATTGCACAGACGAAGATGATTCATAAACCAAAGGATTTTGAGATAGCAGTCATTTCTTCCTCTTTGTTACTTCTAGTGAGGACTTTGGTCAACTCAACTTATTTTTGCTGAGGATTTTGATGACCTCTTGACAAATATTTCTTTTATTATCCCTAATTTTTGCCTAAGTCTCCTTCATAGGTTTTGACTTAGCGGGCTTTGATTTTTTTTTCAATAAAAAATTTTTCAATATTTTTTTTTGAAAGATAATGACTGCATGGCTTAATGATTACGATGAACCATCATTGAATTTTGAATTCAGAAACATCTTCAACACTTCTTTGATGTGTATGAAGGAAAACTTGAGATTGTAACCTTTATTGAAAGGTGTCTTGAATGATTCTCTTGTACTTGAATGCACATTCGAATTAATTGAGAACTACCCATCCCCGGGTTAAAATTGCGGGTTTTTTCGAATAGAAAGAAACTCCAACTTCAAGGCTCAAAGGGGTTGACAAAGGATTAACTTCCTTATTTCTCCAGTGTTTGGGATTTGAAACAATGCCTGTATATCATCAGCCAAGTCTCGATTGAAAGCATACCAACAATAATTATGGGTATCTTGTTTTCACCATCCTCCCTCCAATCATTGTAAAAGCTTGAGAAAAGGTAAATGAATTTGAGATGTAAAGCATAAAGATGCAAATAGTAAATGAAATTGAATCAAAACAAAGCAATGCTCATTTCATTAAAACCAACATGAAAGTACAAACAAGGTTTAAAAGCAAACAAGTCAATACAATTGAAGAAAAATGCAAACATAAAGAAACAATGGCCTAGTGATCCATCAGCAACAAGGATGAGCTATCCTGTCTGAGATTCTGGCCTTGAAGAAAATTTGACAGTTGAATTCCTCTAGAAGATTCACTTCCCAAGCTTCGGCAAAGGATTGTTGATAACATTGGGATTAGTGTCATTAAAGTAAAGGATGTTGTTCCTGATAAGTTCTTGCACTTTAGCCTTCAGTGCAAAGCAATGTTCCAAATCATGACCAGTTCCACCTTGATGAAACTCACAGCGAAGATCCAATCTATAACCAACCGGAAGAGGATTTGGAACAGGAGGCGTAGGCCTAGTAGTAATTAAACCACTCTTAATCAAGGAAGGAAACAACTCAGTGTAAGGCATCGGGATAGGATCAAAGTTTGGCCTATTGCGATACTGATTTTGTCCAGCAGCAGGATGAGGAGCCTGAGCTTGAGCTCGAATTTGAACTTGAGCTTGAGCTGGTTGAACTTGACCTTGAGCTTGAGTTTGAGCAGGTTGAGTTTTAACAACAGGAGCAATTGCAGCTACGTATGGTTGAACATATCGTTGTTGCGGGTGATAAGGCCTCCTCTCAGTTGAAACAGCATAAGCATCACCATCTCTTTTCTTGTGAAAGTTCCCAAAAGACTTTCTTGCAGCATTAGGAGACTCAGAATTGGTAATCATTCCTTTCTTGATACCTTCCTCTAGTCTTTCTCCAATAGTGACTAGATCAGAAAAACCAGATGAAACACTTCCTACCATTTTCTCCCAAAAGAACGGTTGAAGGGTGTCCATGAACAAACTAGTTAATTCCTTTTCTGGTAAAAGGTGGTTCCACTTGAGCAGCTAGCTCTCTCCAACGCTGAGCGTACTCTTTGAACGATTCTTTTTCTTTCTGTGACATGTTTTGGAGTTGACGACGGTCAGGCGCCATGTCGAGATTGTACTTGTATTGCCTTACAAAAGCATCAGACAAACCTTTCCAGCTTCGAATGTGACTCTTCTCAAGTCCCACATACCATTTCATAGAAGCACCACTCAGACTATCTTGAAAACAGTGAATAAGCAGCTTGTCAGTTTTGGCATGTGCAGCCATTTTGCAATAATCGGAATTGTTTTCCTTGAAAAATGGTTGTGATAATGATCATGATGAGTATGTAGATGCAGCAAACACAAACAAGATCACGCAAAGCACTCAGGTTCAAAGGTTCGGATCACGAGCATGGAGTCAAGGGATAAGAACCAACAACCCACACAGGCATGTACTAAGGTTTGTCTTTATTGTACCTGCAAAAAACCAAAAGGGTGCTAACAGAGGTTCCCGGAGTTAACAACCATTTTTAGAATATCATCGGTACGTTGGATTACTCCCCAACCGATAACATTCTTAAAATAGACCTCGTCCGAGTGTAGCATCGCGTGACAACCACCTTAAGTTTACACTCAGATAGTTTCCGCACTACGTTCCTAAATTGGCTTAGATTGGTTAAGGGTTCTACGGTCCTCAGTATGATCAGCTCAAGGTCGGAAAATAATGCCACGTACGATTACTCGTCATGACATTGATAGTCCAAAAGAGCCTAACCGAGTGGAGATTATCAAATTGATATCGCTTTGGACTACTCCATCGCATATCGCTTCGAATATCGCCGTCCTATCATAAGTTCTACTCAGATCCGGGTTAGAATCTATCTCACAGAGGATCACTAAAACCGAAACAGAACAACCAAGTAACAAGCAAATCAAACTAAAGCAGTAAATAAATCAAAGTAGGCCGAATCCACTTAGAGATTGACTCCCCAGCAGAGTCGCCACTTTTCTGTAGCGGTAAAATCGTGAGTGTAAGCTATTAATTAACTTAACTCAAGGTAAACAGAGTCGCCACCGCGCTTTTATTTTATTCCAAATGGAAAAGGGAAAAAGAGCGAATAAAACCTAATGAATCTAAAAGCTAAAGAGCTAAAAGAATCAAACAGAGAACGGGTAAGGGGATAGGTTACAAATCGGGAAGGTTTTACGCACCCGAAATGTCTGTGGTACTCCACGGGAGCCCTTTGAAATATTTACTGCTTTTTTAGTCTGAAATTGGTTTGCTTGAAAAAAGATTGAAGGGATGAGAAGAAAAATGTTTTTTAAGATTTTTGTGTTTGAAGAGACGAACGTCTCATGCCTACGTACCCACAAAGTGCAATGCGAGATCAAAACCCCGTAGTTCGTGGTACAAAATTTGAAAAGAAACAATGAGTTGAATTGATTTTAAAATGTAAAGATAAGTCGTCATTCTTTAGCGAATAATTCCGCTAGAAAGAATGAATCATATCTAAACATAAAAAAGGTTAAAAGAAAACGTGCACGAGGGCACAAAACAATTGAATGAGTTTTGAAGGTTTTAAAGTTTTTGAGAAGAAAGTTTCGATATGCTTATGTGGTTTAGCATTTATTAAGGAAATGAAATGAAAAAGTAAAACCGCATGACCTAAGTCAAGGTTTGATTGAGAAAATGTTTGAAGTTTGAAAACAAAGAAGATTTGAAAATAGGGAGAAGATTTGAAAATTGAAGAAGTGGGAAGAGATGAAGGGACTATCCTAAGACTCGAATTTAAAAGTTAAAGGAAGAACGATCAAACCGCATGGTCAACATTCTTTGAAACAATCGGATTTCCATCTTCATAAACAAGTGAATTCAATCGGAGCCAAAGTCTTCAATCCATAATAGCTCAAGCAAGGGAATGATCCTAGAATCTAAGTCCAAAACTCCAAGTCCAATGCTAAGGATAGTAACCATAGTCCGAAATTAAAGTCACAAATCTTTTAGATGTTTAATCCTTTATTAATGTTTTTGTGTCCAAATGGACAAAAGAAAAATCACAAGCATAACAATATAAACATAAACAATATGACGAATGATATAATATGATAATAGCATAATAAAAGAGATAAGGAGCGAGAAATTGAAATAAAGAGGATAAGGTACGAGAGATTGAATTTAAATGGTTAGTATATTCATATTATTATAATATTTACATAGAAATGGTATGATGAACTTAATCAAACACAACCACAAAAAGATAACCAAAATCGAGGCAACCGGATCCAAATGGATCTTATTTCGAATTCGGGACAAGTTTAGGTCTATGTTAAGCAATCGCCGAGTAATTTACGGAGTAATTACCCTACAAATGAGGCCGGCCACCACCAATTAAGGTGGAAAATATTTGTGCTAATACATGTTAGAGAAATGATATGATGAATCATTCTCCGAAAACATGTCGCACAAAAAGAAAAGGTAACGGTCTAATCTTAATCGAGATTTAATATTGAATTATCGAAGGCAACCTATCACGATTCCAAAGTATGGAGAATGATCCACATGATCATTCATCCATAGATTTGAAATAATGAAGATTAAACATCTTCGGAAATCAATAATCGCGAATCGGAGATCTCATCGACCAAAAAGAAAAAGAGATGAAATAAAAGATGGATCTATAATAGAATCCATTAAAAAAAGAATTAGCATATTATTTCTAGCAATAAAACCTTGTCAAAAAAATAATTTTCTAAATAAATTCTATGTCTTCAATAATGAAACAAAAATTAGAAATCAAATTAATAAATATAAATCAATAAATCAATATTAAATCTTTTTAAAATATAAAGTCATAACCCATTTAATAAGTCTAAAATATAAATCAAATTAAGTTATATAATATAATATTTTTAAATAAAATTAAAGTCAATAAGTTATTTGATTAAAATACTAATAAATTACTTAAACCTTTTTAAAATGCACAAATTAATAAATAGAACTTAACACTAAATTTTTAATTGATAACAAAAATTTCACAAAATTAATAGAATCAAATACAGACATTTTACCACCAGAACAATATCTGCTCTCTTTGTGACTTAAATTGAATTTTTTTCTCCACAAGAAATGGAGAACTAATAACGAATGGATCTATGGATCATCTATTTATGAACACTTTCTCAGATAAGTTTTACAATCTTAAAAATTGACGGTCTATAGAGGCAATTACACATATCAAAATACTATCACAAATAAGAAAATACATCTCAAATGTGAAAATTTATGATACAGTCACATTCTAGACGGAATCTTTGCAATAACCCCTTGGAAGTTCATCCATCCTAGTAATCACAAAAATTCCTAACTAAACATAAGTATCACTCAGCCCCGGGTATAGAGTCTCACTCATAAGTGTGTGCAAAAGTGAAGTGAAGCGTGTGAAGAGAGCAAAAGAAAATAAAAGGTATTGCGGAAGCATGGCGCAAGGAGAGTTGCGATATAGTAACCCATGGATTTTTGTTTATATTTTTATTCTTGCTTATTTTGGATGAAGAAGAATTGAACCCAAATTTAAATTTTATTATTAAATTAGTTACAAAAGACAATGAACAAAGAGTAAAAATTGATGATTATTATGTTGAATAGAATATGAACCTTCAGTAACCATATGAATTAATTCACCACGGATCCACATAGTGGGTGATGGGGGCACTTGCCCCATGAGACTATAGTTTTTATACGACCTAACTATTTTTTTATGCTCAGTATTTTAATTATTTAATAATTTTATTATAAAATACAGGTTACAAACATAACTTATTAACTATACACATCAAATTTATATAACAAAAAATTATCTATTATATAAATTCCTATTAAATAATTATTTTCAAATATAAGTATTTTTATTTTAACACATTCTTTTATGATTTTTGTTATAATATCGTATAAGAAACTAAAGTATTTAATCAAGAGTTACCACATTTTTATGTTCACGTACAATTTTTAAATAATTATTTTATATTCTAAATTTTAGTATGATGAAAATAAAGAAATGTTACTTTTTTTAATGTGAAATATTGTATCTTTAAAGTGTGTTCATTAGAATAATTTTTTTAATTTTGTTTTTGACTTCTTGACCTCTTATTATTGCTTATTCATGATAATAATTTTTCGTATTTTAAATTCAAATAGTTTCGACCTATTTATCTTATATTTTCACAGAAGATTAATGATGTGTCAATTTTATAATAAATTATAACATATATTTTATCTTTAAAGTTATTTGAAGATTTTTGTACCTCTTTTTCACATTTTTGTATTGAAAATTAATGACACTTCTATTTTTGTAATGAGTGTAACTTATTTTTTTATATTCTTTTAAAATTTAGCTAAGATTTCCATATGATCATTTGTAACACTTCACAATGACACATTATTTAAATATCAAAAATGAATATATATAATAAATTTTAAATGCATAAACATGGAAGGATAACAAAATTATTCACTAAATGAGATAAAATAGAGATGCATGTAATTAAGTCCTTTAAATATTATATCCCTTTATTTGATCAATTTTATCCCCCATTAAAAAATAATTTGGATCCGTTACCGAATTTATTATTGTTATTAGATTAGTAATGATTAAGCAATGGCAAGTTTTAGGTAAATAGAAAAATGAAGTAAAACTAATGTGTAGATTGAAAACTTACAAAAAAAGTGATTTGGTAGAACTTGTTTTTCTTGAATAGCTGCCAACATTGAAAATTGAAAAGAAATAAGAGAGTGAAAAGTATGTTAATTAATAATTAATTCAAGAACAACACAACAAGACGCATATCAATAAATTCAAGCATTTAGGCTTCACTCCACATATCACAACAACACAATAAGACGCATGTAGTGTTGTTAACTCAGAATTCAGAATGAATACCAACTGAGGCTGAGGCAGCAAGAGCTGAAGTTTAGTTGTGGTTGAGCTTTAATATTTAGGGTTGTCGTATTTAGGGATGTCGCCTGTGAGGTGTGAAATTGAGGCGAAATATGGTCGGAGAGAGTTATGATGGTATGCGGTCAGACAAGATTTTGTTGGTAGAGGAAAAGGGTGCGGTGGCCGGAATTTGTGTGGAGGTTATTGCACGACAAATGGAGTTTTATTATAGTTTTATGGAGAGAGACATAGGCAGATTGGTGGTTGGATGAAGGAGAAATGTAGTGTTAGGTGGATTGTGTTTGTCGTAGGAATTGAGAAGTTACAAATGGTAGGAGAAGAAAAGGAAGTTACAAGTATGTTCATTTGAAACCAGCTGGAAGAAAACCTTCTTTTTAATGCACCCACCTTTCTAAAAACTAACCGGACACATTTTATTTTTACGATTTGTTTTTATCACTTTTATTGGAATAATTTGATTCCTGATTTTCAAATAATAATTATAAGTCTTTTTCACTCTCTCTTTTGGCATTGCTACTCTATCATCATGTCATGTTGTTATTGCAAAGAGTAAAAAACCACTACGTTGCTTATTCAATATTATCTCTCATGTGAATATATTCAAATTGAAATTTCCAATTACTCTCATCCCACGCCCCCTTTCTCGTATTGTAAAACAATTAGACATAAAAAATTTAAAAGTACAATTAATTATATAATTTAATAAATATATAATTACAGTGTAACATTTTAAGACAACTATAATCTAATATCAGCATAATATATTTTGTTTTCTAATAACGCGAAATCCTATCGTTTATTTGACTTGACTTACATGAATTTCTATTACATTTTATTAGATTTTTCCTTACTTATGCTTTATTTTATTCCATTTATTCATGTCTTGTAGGTACTCCATCTAAATCGGAATTAATCAAGAAAGGTGAAAAATCAAAGAAGAATAGAATTGAAAAGGAAAGAAAAGGAAAGAAAAAAAGGAAGAAAAAGTTGTAAATTGGGTGGGGCCAACCACTAGCCAATGTGGCGCCCACCACACTAGAAGAAGACGTGGCGCAAGCCACAATTGGGAAAGGGATGAGGTGGAGCAAGCCACCAATCCCACTTTCCCTATTTTCTCTCCCCTCCTCTTTCGGTCTCCACTTTCCCCAGTTTTTTCGCACACGCACGCGCAATTTTAGGCCACAAATCCAGTTTCCTTTGAAGCTATTCTTACACAGATTTTAGGAAGTTTATTCAGTATAAATAAAAGAAGTTAATTCCAGTATAGGGGTCCAGAGTTTTTAGAGAAAAATAGGTAGTTTGTAGATTTTATATTTTCAGGTTTTCTTGTTCTTCTTCTGCAATTTGTTTCTGCATTTTATTATTTCTGTTTGGTATCAAAAACTTGTAATCAGATCAAAAGCTTGCCGGAATAATTCGACAAGCATTATTTATTCTAGTACTTAATTTTCAAGTTCTTATTTTACATGCTTTTCATTAGTTTAGTTATTATTCTGTTAGGTATGTGGCCCGATCAAGATCATCGAAACGAAGTGTTGAACTCCAATGTTTTGACTTCTACTGAGGCGTTGACTACCATGTAAGGAGATACTGGTAGAGTGTATATGAGACTCTACAATAGTATTATTATTGAGGTGTCGATAACAATACATCGATGTGATGACAAATAGTGTTCCTAACATAAAGGAGATAACTCCTTTCGAAAAGAATAAGAAATCTTAATTAGTATATTATGTTAATAAAGTATATGCACTTCAAAAAAATTATGAAAAAATGGATTTATTACCAATAATGAGGATCCTCTCCAACTTCCATGTTCCTGTAACAGATAGGTGTGAAGGAAAAAAAGAGCTAACATTGTGGCAATTCAAGGAGAATATATTCTTCTTGAGTATAACAAACATAAACTTGTTAGCACTTTAATACAAAAGACTTTCAAATAAAGTAAGCATTAACTAATATAACATATTACTTAATTTTCCACAAATTAGATGGCATTCTTAAAAAATAAAATTATATTGTAAATCAATGCTAATTCATTTCGTTCTTAAAAATTGATGGGGCCAATATATTGATTTTTTGTATTATAGTTGTTCTATTCTTAAGTCAGCAAATTTCTCAATTCCAATACAGATAAAAAATCAATTAAAACCAAAACAGCTTATGAATTTTTATAAACTAGTTCGATATAAAATTATAATGAAACATTGTGCAAAGAAAGAATATCGTTTGAAGTTGGTGCTAGTGGAGCTGATGGTGCTGCAGATTTCTTTGCAGAAATACAAACAATTGATGTTTGTGAAGAGTTGCAACCACATCTCTCCCCGGATCTAATACAACGATCGCATATTTCATGTCCTATAATACTATTGTTGTTGGTGATTGAAATGCTGAGTCTAATATAGGTTATTATTTTCTTGCAATCTAGAACTGTGTAATCTTGAACTCTACTACTCAATACTAAATGAGATTTTTGATATCTACCATCTTTGATACAAGAAGTTACTTGAGAGATTTGTTGGTAGATTTTTGAATTAGAAAGGTAAGATAATGGATCTTGAACACACTCGGATAATAGAGTATAATTCACATCTTTGAAGGTGTAGTCAAAAAAATTTAAATCTACTTCTACATTGATATATTTTAAAGTACACGAGGGAATAATATAAGGAGAATACAAATCCGCCCTAGCAATAGTTAAGAGTTGTGGAAATTGGTTCAACTCAAGGATGATAAACTTTTGCTTGAGCGTTTACATTTGAAAATGGAAAGGTAATGTTTTCAAAATTGCCACAACTAAAAGGAGCACAAGATATGTCGATTTTAGCTGCAGTAATTACATATATTTGAAAGAAGAAAATAAAAGAAAAAGAAAGTAGAAAAAGTGGTGAAAGCATCTTCTTAATTAAATGAAGACTATTTTTAAGACTCTAATTTCTCTTGTTGGTTGAAATCGTTCAACAAACCTTCAATCTGTAAAAAAAAAAAAGAAAGATACATATGATATCAAGATTTATTATAATTGACAAAATTTAAAAACTCAATTGAAATTTTAATGACAAAATACTAAACTACAAATCTAAATTTCATTAATGCGGAACTTGGCATGTACAATAGTTACATTTGTATTAATTTTTAATCATTCAACACATAACATTATTTTGGTTTAGAGCCTATAAGTTAGATATCCAATATAAACTTGAGAAAACTCATCACCACCAATAATATATATATATATATATATATATATATATATATATATATATATATATATATATATATATATATATATATATATATATATATATATATATATATATATATTAGGACGCATATTCACTTTTAAGGGTAATATTCACACTAAAGCATATAAATTGACATTTATTTATAAAAAAAATCAAGAAACAAATATTTATAATTAAATAATTAATTAGAATTAATTAAATATATCTACCACTTATTTATGTGTAAAATCATATTAAAAATTGTTTTTGTGTTGGTTTTTGCAAATAAATTACTAAATGATGTGTTAAATATCATATACACAATACTCAATATTGTCATTAGAATTTTATTTTTATATCTTCTAAATTAAAATTAAAATAAATTACTATAGAATTAGATAGAGATCAAATGCATATAACTAAAATATAATTGAAATTTGAATGTTTTGCATGATTGAGTAAAAAATTGTTATTAAAAAAAATCATTTTTATCAATTGGATCATTATTATATAGAAACATATAAAATCCAACACTCAAAAAAGAAAAAGAATCCTGATGTCCATACATTTTCATTTCATCGATCTGTTCACAACTGTTAAATCATTAAATCATCAAATAGGCAAGATGTCAGAAATATAAAATATTCTACTTATGCTTATCGAATAGAAAAATCAAAAATGTTAAATGAGTTACATTTTACTATCTCAATTGTACAAAATTTTTAATTGGTCAAGAAATTTATACTAAATAAACAAATTTACAAGAATTGTTTTGAATTTGTCAAAAGAAATTATTAATCATGCCGATTTGTAATTTGACAAGTCCAAATTGAATTTTACATCTGTTGATCTCATCTTCATAAGCTGAGGTAGCATGAATAAATTCTTCAATTAGATTGCAACAATAAAATAAATTGTTGTAGAACAAACAATTTGGATCAAAATATTTATCATTTCTCTAACAAAATTAAGTGATTTTTTCCTTCAAGATAATCAATATATTAGATCCTATATACATGGAAAAGAAAATAGGAGCTCCATATTTCCTCAAGAGATCAAAGTCTATTGGAAACTGACTATTAGACAAATGAAATGGTCAAATTTTAAACTGAGATATTTATTATTCAAGGGAATCTTAAATTTTTATCATTATATTTAGCGATTATAAATAAATAAATTTTATTTTATTTTAGGGTTCAATTTCTTAACTTCATAACAATCTCCATATAGATATAAAATTACATTTAAAATGGAGTAATTTAGTGTAATAATAATATTAATTTTTAAAGTCATAACCCATTTAATAAGTCTAAAATATAAATCAAATTAAGTTATATAATATAATATTTTTAAATAAAATTAAAGTCAATAAGTTATTTGATAAAAATACTAATAAATTACTTAAACCTTTTTAAAATGAACAAATTAATAAATAGAACTTAACACTAAATTTTTAATTGATAATAAATATTACACAAAATTAATAGAATCAAATACAGACATTTTACCACCAGAACAATATCTGCTCTCTTTGTGACTTAAATTGAATTTTTTTCTCCATAAGAAATGGAGAACTAATAACGAATGGATCTATGGATCATCTATTTATGAACACTTTCTCAGATAAGTTCTACAATCTTAAAAATTGACGGTCTATAGAGGCAATTACACATATCAAAATACTATCACAAATAAGAAAATACATCTCAAATGTGAAAATTTATGATACAGTCACATTCTAGACGAAATCTTTGCAATAACCCCTTGGAAGTTCATCCATCCTAGTAATCACAAAAATTCCTAACTAAACATAAGTATCACTCAGCCCCGGGTATAGAGCCTCACTCATAAGTGTGTGCAAAAGTGAAGTGAAGCGTGTGAAGAGAGCAAAAGAAAATAAAAGGTATTGCGGAAGCTTGGCGCAAGGAGAGTTGCGATCTAGTAACCCATGGATTTTTGTTTATATTTTTATTCTTGCTTATTTTGGATGAAGAAGAATTGAACCCAAATTTAAATTTTATAATTAATTAGTTACAAAAGACAATGAACAAAGAGTAAAAATTGATGATTATTATGTTGAATAGAATATGAACCTTCAGTAACCATATGAATTAATTCACCACGGATCCACATAGTGGGTGATGGGGGCACTTGCCCCATGAGACTATAGTTTTTATATGACCTAACTATTTTTTTATGCTCAGTATTTTAATTATTTAATAATTTTATTATAAAATACAGGTTACAAACATAACTTATTAATTATACACATCAAATTTATATAACAAAAAATTATCTATTATATAAATTCCTATTAAATAATTATTTTCAAATATAAGTATTTTTATTTTAACACATTCTTTTATGATTTTTGTTATAATATCGTATAAGAAACTAAAGTATTTAATCAAGAGTTACCACATTTTTATGTTCACGTACAATTTTTAAATAATTATTTTATATTCTAAATTTTAGTATGATGAAAATAAAGAAATGTTACTTTTTTTAATGTGAAATATGTATCTTTAAAGTGTGTTCATTAGAATAATTTTTTTAATTTTGTTTTTGACTTCTTGACCTCTTATTATTGCTTATTCATGATAATAATTTTTCGTATTTTAAATTCAAATAGTTTCGACCTATTTATCTTATATTTTCACAGAAGATTAATGATGTGTCAATTTTATAATAAATTATTACATATATTTTATCTTTAAAGTTATTTGAAGATTTTTGTACCTCTTTTTCACATTTTTGTATTGAAAATTAATGACACTTCTATTTTTGTAATGAGTGTAACTTATTTTTTTATATTCTTTTAAAATTTAGCTAAGATTTCTATATGATCATTTGTAACACTTCACAATGACACATTATTTAAATATCAAAAATGAATATATATATATATAATAAATTTTAAATGCATAAATATGGAAGGATAACAAAATTATTCACTAAATGAGATAAAATAGAGATGCATGTAATTAAGTCCTTTAAATATTATATCCCTTTATTTGATCAATTTTGTCCCCCATTAAAAAATAATTTGGATCCGCTACCGAATTTATTATTGTTATTAGATTAGTAATGATTAAGCAATGGCAAGTTTTAGGTAAATAGAAAAATGAAGTAAAAATAATGTGTAGATTGAAAACTTACAGAAACGTGATTTGGTAGAACTTGTTTTTCTTGAATAGCTGCCAACATTGAAAATGAGCTTTAAAACTTGCTCGAATGGTTTCCGCACTGTTTGAAAAGAAATAAGAGAGTGAAAAGTATGTTGATAAATAATTAATTCAAGAACAACACAACAAGACGCATATCAAGAAATTCAAGCATTTAGGCTTCACTCCAAATATCACAATAACACAATAAGACGCATGTAGTGTTGTTAACTCAGAATTCAGAATGAATACCAACTGAGGCTGAGGCACCAAGAGCTGAAGTTTAGTTTTGGTTGAGCTTTAATATTTAGGGATGTCGTATTTAGGGATGTCGCCTATGAGGTGTGAAATTGAGGCGAAATATGGTCGGAGAGAGTTATGATGGTATGCGGTCAGACAAGATTTTGTTGGTAGAGGAAAGGGTGCGGTGGCCGGAATTTTTGTGGAGGTTATTGCACGACAAATGGAGTTTTATTATAGTTTTATGGAGAGACATAGGCAGATTAGAGGTTGGATGAAGGAGAAATGTAGTGTTAGGTGGATTGTGTTTGTCGTAGGAATTGGGAAATTACAAATGGTAGGAGAAGAAAAGGAAGTTACAAGTATGTTCATTTCAAACCAGCTGGAAGAAAACCCTCTTTTTAACGCACCCACCTTTCTAAAAACTAATCGGACACATTTTGTTTTTACGATTTATTTTTATCACTTTTATTGGAATAATTTGATTCCTGATTTTCAAATAATAATTATAAGTCTTTTTCACTCTCTCTTTTGGCATTGCTACTCTATCATCATGTCATGTTGTTATTGCAAAGAGTAAAAAACCACTACGTTGCTTATTCAATATTATCTCTCATGTGAATATATTCAAATTGAAATTTCCAATTACTCTCATCCCACGCCCCCTTTCTCGTATTGTAAAACAATTAGACATAAAAAATTTAAAAGTACAATTAATTATATAATTTAATAAATATATAATTAC
Source organism: Lathyrus aphaca (assembly GCA_963966055.1). Classification (NCBI taxonomy): domain Eukaryota; kingdom Viridiplantae; phylum Streptophyta; class Magnoliopsida; order Fabales; family Fabaceae; genus Lathyrus; species Lathyrus aphaca. The sequence continues at coordinate 567,638,903 of OZ014519.1, forward strand.
AGTGTAACATTTTAAGACAACTATAATCTAACATCAGCATAATATATTTTGTTTTCTAATAACGCGAAATCCTATCGTTTATTTGACTTGACTTACATGAATTTCTATTACATTTTATTAGATTTTTCCTTACTTATGCTTTATTTTATTCCATTTATTCATGTCTTGTAGGTACTCCATCTAAATCGGAATTAATCAAGAAAGGTGAAAAATCAAAGAAGAATAGAATTGAAAAGGAAAGAAAAAGAAAGAAAAAAAGGAAGAAAAAGTTGTAAATTGGGTGGGGCCAACCACTAGCCAATGTGGCGCCCACCACACTAGAAGAAGACGTGGCGCAAGCCATAATTGGGAAAGGGATGAGGTGGAGCAAGCCACCAATCCCACTTTCCCTATTTTCTCTCCCCTCCTCTTTCGGTCTCCACTTTCCCCAGTTTTTTCGCACACGCACGCGCAATTTTAAGCCACAAATCCAGTTCCTTTGAAGCTATTCTTACACAACTGAAGAAAGATTTTAGGAAGTTTATTCAGTATAAATAAAAGAAGTTAATTCCAGTATAGGGGTCCAGAGTTTTTAGAGATAAATAGGTAGTTTGTAGATTTTATATTTTCAGGTTTTCTTGTTCTTCTTCTGCAATTTGTTTCTGCATTTTATTATTTCTGTTTGGTATCAAAAACTTGTAATCGGATCAAAAGCTTGCCGGAATAATTCGACAAGCATTATTTATTCTATTACTTAATTTTCAAGTTCTTATTTTACATGCTTTTCATTAGTTTAGTTATTATTCTGTTAGGTATGTGGCCCGATCAAGATCATCAAAACGAAGTGTTGAACTCCAAAGTTTTGACTTCTACTGAGGCGTTGACTACCATGTAAGGAGATACTGGTAGAGTGTATATGAGACTCTACAATAGTATTATTATTGAGGTGTCGATAACAATACATCGATGTGATGACAAATAGTGTTCCTAACATAAAGGAGATAACTCCTTTCGAAAAGAATAAGAAATCTTAATTAGTATGTTATGTTAATAAAGTATATGCACTTCAAAAAATTATGAAAAAATGGATTTATTACCAATAATGAGGATCCTCTCCAACTTCCATGTTCCTGTAACAGATAGGTGTGAAGGAAAAAAAGAGCTAACATTGTGGTAATTCAAGGAGAATATATTCTTCTTGAGTATAGCAAACATAAACTTGTTAGCACTTTAATACAAAAGACTTTCAAACAAAGTAAGCATTAACTAATATAACATATTACTTAATTTTCCACAAATTAGATGGCATTCTTAAAAAATAAAATTATATTGTAAATCAATGCTAATTCATTTCGTTCTTAAAAATTGATGGGGCCAATATATTGATTTTTTGTATTATAGTTGTTCTATTCTTAAGTCAGCAAATTTCTCAATTCCAATACAGATAAAAAATCAATTAAAACCAAAACAACTTATGAATTTTTATAAACTAGTTTGATATAAAATTATAATGAAACATTGAGCAAAGAAAGAATACCGTTTGAAGTTGGTGCTAGTGGAGCTGATGGTGCTGCAGATTTCTTTGCAGAAATACAAACAATTGATGTTTGTGAAGAGTTGCAACCACATCTCTCCCCGGATCTAATACAACGATCGCATATTTCATGTCCTATAATACTATTGTTGTTGGTGATTGAAATGCTGAGTCTAATATAGGTTATTATTTTCTTGCAATCTAGAACTGTGTAATCTTGAACTCTACTACTCAATACTAAATGAGATTTTTGATATCTACCATCTTTGATACAAGAAGTTACTTGAGAGATTTGTTGGTAGATTTTTGAATTAGAAGGGTAAGATAATGGATCTTGAACACACTCGGATAATAGAGTATAATTCACATCTTTGAAGGTGTAGTCAAAAAAATTTAAATCTACTTCTACATTGATATATTTTAAAGTACACGAGGGAATAATATATGGAGAATACAAATCCGCCCTAGCAATAGTTAAGAGTTGTGGAAATTGGTTCAACTCAAGGATGATAAACTTTTGCTTGAGCGTTTACATTTGAAAATGGAAAGGTAATGTTTTCAAAATTGCCACAACTAAAAGGAGCACAAGATATGTCGATTTTAGCTGCAGTAATTACATATATTTGAAAGAAGAAAATAAAAGAAAAAGAAAGTAGAAAAAGTGGTGAAAGCATCTTCTTAATTAAATGAAGACTATTTTTAAGACTCTAATTTCTCTTGTTGGTTGAAATCGTTCAGCAAACCTTCAATCTGTAAAAAAAAAAAGAAAGATACATATGATATCAAGATTTATTATAATTGACAAAATTTAAAAACTCAATTGAAATTTTAATGACAAAATACTAAACTACAAATCTAAATTTCATTAATGCGGAACTTGGCATGTACAATAGTTACATTTGTATTAATTTTTAATCATTCAACACATAACATTATTTTGGTTTAGAGCCTATAAGTTAGATATCCAATATAAACTTGAGAAAACTCATCACCACCAATAATATATATATATATATATATATATATATATATATATATATATATATATATATATATATATATATATATATATATATATATTAGGACGCATATTCACTTTTAAGGGTAATATTCACACTAAAGCATATAAATTGACATTTATTTATAAAAAAAATCAAGAAACAAATATTTATAATTAAATAATTAATTAGAATTAATTAAATATATCTACCACTTATTTATGTGTAAAATCATATTAAAAATTGTTTTTGTGTTGGTTTTTGCAAATAAATTACTAAATGATGTGTTAAATATCATATACACAATACTCAATATTGTCATTAGAATTTTATTTTTATATCTTCTAAATTAAAATTAAAATAAATTACTATAGAATTAGATAGAGATCAAATGCATATAACTAAAATATAATTGAAATTTGAATGTTTTGCATGATTGAGTAAAAAATTGTTATTAAAAAAAATCATTTTTATCAATTGGATCATTATTATATAGAAACATATAAAATCCAACACTCAAAAAAGAAAAAGAATCCTGATGTCCATACATTTTCATTTCATCGATCTGTTCACAACTGTTAAATCATTAAATCATCAAATAGGCAAGATGTCAGAAATATAAAATATTCTACTTATGCTTATCGAATAGAAAAATCAAAAATGTTAAATGAGTTACATTTTACTATCTCAATTGTACAAAATTTTTAATTGGTCAAGAAATTTAATACTAAATAAACAAATTTACAAGAATTAGTTTTGAATTTGTCAAAAGAAATTATTAATCTTGCCGATTTGTAATTTGACAAGTCCAAATTGAATTTTACATCTGTTGATCTCATCTTCATAAGCTGAGGTAGCATGAATAAATTCTTCAATTAGATTGCAACAATAAAATAAATTGTTGTAGAACAAACAATTTGGATCAAAATATTTATCATTTCTCTAACAAAATTAAGTGATTTTTTCCTTCAAGATAATCAATATATTAGATCCTATATACATGGAAAAGAAAATAGGAGCTCCATATTTCCTCAAGAGATCAAAGTCTATTGGAAACTGACTATTAGACAAATGAAATGGTCAAATTTTAAACTGAGATATTTATTATTCAAGGGAATCTTAAATTTTTATCATTATATTTAGCGATTATAAATAAATAAATTTTATTTTATTTTAGGGTTCAATTTCTTAACTTCATAACAATCTCCATATAGATATAAAATTACATTTAAAATGGAGTAATTTAGTGTAATAATAATAATATTAATTTTTAAAGTCATAACCCATTTAATAAGTCTAAAATATAAATCAAATTAAGTTATATAATATAATATTTTTAAATAAAATTAAAGTCAATAAGTTATTTGATAAAAATACTAATAAATTACTTAAACCTTTTTAAAATGAACAAATTAATAAATAGAACTTAACACTAAATTTTTAATTGATAATAAATATTACACAAAATTAATAGAATCAAATACAGACATTTTACCACCAGAACAATATCTGCTCTCTTTGTGACTTAAATTGAATTTTTTTCTCCATAAGAAATGGAGAACTAATAACGAATGGATCTATGGATCATCTATTTATGAACACTTTCTCAGATAAGTTCTACAATCTTAAAAATTGACGGTCTATAGAGGCAATTACACATATCAAAATACTATCACAAATAAGAAAATACATCTCAAATGTGAAAATTTATGATACAGTCACATTCTAGACGAAATCTTTGCAATAACCCCTTGGAAGTTCATCCATCCTAGTAATCACAAAAATTCCTAACTAAACATAAGTATCACTCAGCCCCGGGTATAGAGCCTCACTCATAAGTGTGTGCAAAAGTGAAGTGAAGCGTGTGAAGAGAGCAAAAGAAAATAAAAGGTATTGCGGAAGCTTGGCGCAAGGAGAGTTGCGATCTAGTAACCCATGGATTTTTGTTTATATTTTTATTCTTGCTTATTTTGGATGAAGAAGAATTGAACCCAAATTTAAATTTTATAATTAATTAGTTACAAAAGACAATGAACAAAGAGTAAAAATTGATGATTATTATGTTGAATAGAATATGAACCTTCAGTAACCATATGAATTAATTCACCACGGATCCACATAGTGGGTGATGGGGGCACTTGCCCCATGAGACTATAGTTTTTATATGACCTAACTATTTTTTTATGCTCAGTATTTTAATTATTTAATAATTTTATTATAAAATACAGGTTACAAACATAACTTATTAATTATACACATCAAATTTATATAACAAAAAATTATCTATTATATAAATTCCTATTAAATAATTATTTTCAAATATAAGTATTTTTATTTTAACACATTCTTTTATGATTTTTGTTATAATATCGTATAAGAAACTAAAGTATTTAATCAAGAGTTACCACATTTTTATGTTCACGTACAATTTTTAAATAATTATTTTATATTCTAAATTTTAGTATGATGAAAATAAAGAAATGTTACTTTTTTTAATGTGAAATATGTATCTTTAAAGTGTGTTCATTAGAATAATTTTTTTAATTTTGTTTTTGACTTCTTGACCTCTTATTATTGCTTATTCATGATAATAATTTTTCGTATTTTAAATTCAAATAGTTTCGACCTATTTATCTTATATTTTCACAGAAGATTAATGATGTGTCAATTTTATAATAAATTATTACATATATTTTATCTTTAAAGTTATTTGAAGATTTTTGTACCTCTTTTTCACATTTTTGTATTGAAAATTAATGACACTTCTATTTTTGTAATGAGTGTAACTTATTTTTTTATATTCTTTTAAAATTTAGCTAAGATTTCTATATGATCATTTGTAACACTTCACAATGACACATTATTTAAATATCAAAAATGAATATATATATATAATAAATTTTAAATGCATAAATATGGAAGGATAACAAAATTATTCACTAAATGAGATAAAATAGAGATGCATGTAATTAAGTCCTTTAAATATTATATCCCTTTATTTGATCAATTTTGTCCCCCATTAAAAAATAATTTGGATCCGCTACCGAATTTATTATTGTTATTAGATTAGTAATGATTAAGCAATGGCAAGTTTTAGGTAAATAGAAAAATGAAGTAAAAATAATGTGTAGATTGAAAACTTACAGAAACGTGATTTGGTAGAACTTGTTTTTCTTGAATAGCTGCCAACATTGAAAATGAGCTTTAAAACTTGCTCGAATGGTTTCCGCACTGTTTGAAAAGAAATAAGAGAGTGAAAAGTATGTTGATAAATAATTAATTCAAGAACAACACAACAAGACGCATATCAAGAAATTCAAGCATTTAGGCTTCACTCCAAATATCACAATAACACAATAAGACGCATGTAGTGTTGTTAACTCAGAATTCAGAATGAATACCAACTGAGGCTGAGGCACCAAGAGCTGAAGTTTAGTTTTGGTTGAGCTTTAATATTTAGGGATGTCGTATTTAGGGATGTCGCCTATGAGGTGTGAAATTGAGGCGAAATATGGTCGGAGAGAGTTATGATGGTATGCGGTCAGACAAGATTTTGTTGGTAGAGGAAAGGGTGCGGTGGCCGGAATTTTTGTGGAGGTTATTGCACGACAAATGGAGTTTTATTATAGTTTTATGGAGAGACATAGGCAGATTAGAGGTTGGATGAAGGAGAAATGTAGTGTTAGGTGGATTGTGTTTGTCGTAGGAATTGGGAAATTACAAATGGTAGGAGAAGAAAAGGAAGTTACAAGTATGTTCATTTCAAACCAGCTGGAAGAAAACCCTCTTTTTAACGCACCCACCTTTCTAAAAACTAATCGGACACATTTTGTTTTTACGATTTATTTTTATCACTTTTATTGGAATAATTTGATTCCTGATTTTCAAATAATAATTATAAGTCTTTTTCACTCTCTCTTTTGGCATTGCTACTCTATCATCATGTCATGTTGTTATTGCAAAGAGTAAAAAACCACTACGTTGCTTATTCAATATTATCTCTCATGTGAATATATTCAAATTGAAATTTCCAATTACTCTCATCCCACGCCCCCTTTCTCGTATTGTAAAACAATTAGACATAAAAAATTTAAAAGTACAATTAATTATATAATTTAATAAATATATAATTACAGTGTAACATTTTAAGACAACTATAATCTAACATCAGCATAATATATTTGTTTTCTAATAACGCGAAATCCTATCGTTTATTTGACTTGACTTACATGAATTTCTATTACATTTTATTAGATTTTTCCTTACTTATGCTTTATTTTATTCCATTTATTCATGTCTTGTAGGTACTCCATCTAAATCGGAATTAATCAAGAAAGGTGAAAAATCAAAGAAGAATAGAATTGAAAAGGAAAGAAAAAGAAAGAAAAAAAGGAAGAAAATGTTGTAAATTGGGTGGGGCCAACCACTAGCCAATGTGGCGCCCACCACACTAGAAGAAGACGTGGCGCAAGCCATAATTGGGAAAGGGATGAGGTGGAGCAAGCCACCAATCCCACTTTCCCTATTTTCTCTCCCCTCCTCTTTCGGTCTCCACTTTCCCCAGTTTTTTCGCACACGCACGCGCAATTTTAAGCCACAAATCCAGTTCCTTTGAAGCTATTCTTACACAACTGAAGAAAGATTTTAGGAAGTTTATTCAGTATAAATAAAAGAAGTTAATTCCAGTATAGGGGTCCAGAGTTTTTAGAGATAAATAGGTAGTTTGTAGATTTTATATTTTCAGGTTTTCTTGTTCTTCTTCTGCAATTTGTTTCTGCATTTTATTATTTCTGTTTGGTATCAAAAACTTGTAATCGGATCAAAAGCTTGCCGGAATAATTCGACAAGCATTATTTATTCTATTACTTAATTTTCAAGTTCTTATTTTACATGCTTTTCATTAGTTTAGTTATTATTTTGTTAGGTATGTGGCCCGATCAAGATCATCAAAACGAAGTGTTGAACTCCAAAGTTTTGACTTCTACTGAGGCGTTGACTACCATGTAAGGAGATACTGGTAGAGTGTATATGAGACTCTACAATAGTATTATTATTGAGGTGTCGATAACAATACATCGATGTGATGACAAATAGTGTTCCTAACATAAAGGAGATAACTCCTTTCGAAAAGAATAAGAAATCTTAATTAGTATGTTATGTTAATAAAGTATATGCACTTCAAAAAATTATGAAAAAATGGATTTATTACCAATAATGAGGATCCTCTCCAACTTCCATGTTCCTGTAACAGATAGGTGTGAAGGAAAAAAAGAGCTAACATTGTGGTAATTCAAGGAGAATATATTCTTCTTGAGTATAGCAAACATAAACTTGTTAGCACTTTAATACAAAAGACTTTCAAACAAAGTAAGCATTAACTAATATAACATATTACTTAATTTTCCACAAATTAGATGGCATTCTTAAAAAATAAAATTATATTGTAAATCAATGCTAATTCATTTCGTTCTTAAAAATTGATGGGGCCAATATATTGATTTTTTGTATTATAGTTGTTCTATTCTTAAGTCAGCAAATTTCTCAATTCCAATACAGATAAAAAATCAATTAAAACCAAAACAACTTATGAATTTTTATAAACTAGTTTGATATACAATTATAATGAAACATTGAGCAAAGAAAGAATACCGTTTGAAGTTGGTGCTAGTGGAGCTGATGGTGCTGCAGATTTCTTTGCAGAAATACAAACAATTGATGTTTGTGAAGAGTTGCAACCACATCTCTCCCCGGATCTAATACAACGATCGCATATTTCATGTCCTATAATACTATTGTTGTTGGTGATTGAAATGCTGAGTCTAATATAGGTTATTATTTTCTTGCAATCTAGAACTGTGTAATCTTGAACTTTACTACTCAATACTAAATGAGATTTTTGATATCTACCATCTTTGATACAAGAAGTTACTTGAGAGATTTGTTGGTAGATTTTTGAATTAGAAGGGTAAGATAATGGATCTTGAACACACTCGGATAATAGAGTATAATTCACATCTTTGAAGGTGTAGTCAAAAAAATTTAAATCTACTTCTACATTGATATATTTTAAAGTACACGAGGGAATAATATAAGGAGAATACAAATCCGCCCTAGCAATAGTTAAGAGTTGTGGAAATTGGTTCACTCAAGGATGATAAACTTTTGCTTGAGCGTTTACATTTAAAAATGGAAAGGTAATGTTTTTAAAATTGCCACAACTAAAAGGAGCACAAGATATGTCGATTTTAGCTGCAGTAATTACATATATTTTAAAGAAGAAAATAAAAGAAAAAGAAAGTAGAAAAAGTGGTGAAAGCATCTTCTTAATTAAATGAAGACTATTTTTAAGACTCTAATTTCTCTTGTTGGTTGAAATCGTTCAACAAACCTTCAATCTGTAAAAAAAAAAAAAAAGATACATATGATATCAAGATTTATTATAATTGACAAAATTTAAAAACTCAATTGAAATTTTAATGACAAAATACTAAACTACAAATCTAAATTTCATTAATGCGGAACTTGGCATGTACAATAGTTACATTTGTATTAATTTTTAATCATTCAACACATAACATTATTTTGGTTTAGAGCCTATAAGTTAGATATCCAATATAAACTTGAGAAAACTCATCACCACCAATAATATATATATATATATATATATATATATATATATATATATATATATATATATATATATATATATATATATATATATATATATATATATATATATATATATATATATATATATATATATATATATATATATATATATATATATATATTAGGACGCATATTCACTTTTAAGGGTAATATTCACACTAAAGCATATAAATTGACATTTATTTATAAAAAAACATCAAGAAACAAATATTTATAATTAAATAATTAATTAGAATTAATTAAATATATCTACCACTTATTTATGTGTAAAATCATATTAAAAATTGTTTTTGTGTTGGTTTTTGCAAATAAATTACTAAATGATGTGTTAAATATCATATACACAATACTCAATATTGTCATTAGAATTTTATTTTTATATCTTCTAAATTAAAATTAAAATAAATTACTATAGAATTAGATAGAGATCAAATGCATATAACTAAAATATAATTGAAATTTGAATGTTTTGCATGATTGAGTAAAAAATTGTTATTAAAAAAAATCATTTTTATCAATTGGATCATTATTATATAGAAACATATAAAATCCAACACTCAAAAAAGAAAAAGAATCCTGATGTCCATACATTTTCATTTCATCGATCTGTTCACAACTGTTAAATCATTAAATCATCAAATAGGCAAGATGTCAGAAATATAAAATATTCTACTTATGCTTATCGAATAGAAAAATCAAAAATGTTAAATGAGTTACATTTTACTATCTCAATTGTACAAAATTTTTAATTGGTCAAGAAATTTAATACTAAATAAACAAATTTACAAGAATTAGTTTTGAATTTGTCAAAAGAAATTATTAATCTTGCCGATTTGTAATTTGACAAGTCCAAATTGAATTTTACATCTGTTGATCTCATCTTCATAAGCTGAGGTAGCATGAATAAATTCTTCAATTAGATTGCAACAATAAAATAAATTGTTGTAGAACAAACAATTTGGATCAAAATATTTATCATTTCTCTAACAAAATTAAGTGATTTTTTCCTTCAAGATAATCAATATATTAGATCCTATATACATGGAAAAGAAAATAGGAGCTCCATATTTCCTCAAGAGATCAAAGTCTATTGGAAACTGACTATTAGACAAATGAAATGGTCAAATTTTAACCTGAGATATTTATTATTCAAGGGAATCTTAAATTTTTATCATTATATTTAGCGATTATAAATAAATAAATTTTATTTTATTTTAGGGTTCAATTTCTTAACTTCATAACAATCTCCATATAGATATAAAATTACATTTAAAATGGAGTAATTTAGTGTAATAATAATATTAATTTTTAAAGTCATAACCCATTTAATAAGTCTAAAATATAAATCAAATTAAGTTATATAATATAATATTTTTAAATAAAATTAAAGTCAATAAGTTATTTGATAAAAATACTAATAAATTACTTAAACCTTTTTAAAATGAACAAATTAATAAATAGAACTTAACACTAAATTTTTAATTGATAATAAATATTACACAAAATTAATAGAATCAAATACAGACATTTTACCACCAGAACAATATCTGCTCTCTTTGTGACTTAAATTGAATTTTTCTCTCCATAAGAAATGGAGAACTAATAACGAATGGATCTATGGATCATCTATTTATGAACACTTTCTCAGATAAGTTCTACAATCTTAAAAATTGACGGTCTATAGAGGCAATTACACATATCAAAATACTATCACAAATAAGAAAATACATCTCAAATGTGAAAATTTATGATACAGTCACATTCTAGACGAAATCTTTGCAATAACCCCTTGGAAGTTCATCCATCCTAGTAATCACAAAAATTCCTAACTAAACATAAGTATCACTCAGCCCCGGGTATAGAGCCTCACTCATAAGTGTGTGCAAAAGTGAAGTGAAGCGTGTGAAGAGAGCAAAAGAAAATAAAAGGTATTGCGGAAGCTTGGCGCAAGGAGAGTTGCGATCTAGTAACCCATGGATTTTTGTTTATATTTTTATTCTTGCTTATTTTGGATGAAGAAGAATTGAACCCAAATTTAAATTTTATAATTAATTAGTTACAAAAGACAATGAACAAAGAGTAAAAATTGATGATTATTATGTTGAATAGAATATGAACCTTCAGTAACCATATGAATTAATTCACCACGGATCCACATAGTGGGTGATGGGGGCACTTGCCCCATGAGACTATAGTTTTTATATGACCTAACTATTTTTTTATGCTCAGTATTTTAATTATTTAATAATTTTATTATAAAATACAGGTTACAAACATAACTTATTAATTATACACATCAAGTTTATATAACAAAAAATTATCTATTATATAAATTCCTATTAAATAATTATTTTCAAATATAAGTATTTTTATTTTAACACATTCTTTTATGATTTTTGTTATAATATCATATAAGAAACTAAAGTATTTAATCAAGAGTTACCACATTTTTATGTTCACGTACAATTTTTAAATAATTATTTTATATTCTAAATTTTAGTATGATGAAAATAAAGAAATGTTACTTTTTTTAATGTGAAATATGTATCTTTAAAGTGTGTTCATTAGAATAATTTTTTTAATTTTGTTTTTGACTTCTTGACCTCTTATTATTGCTTATTCATGATAATAATTTTTCGTATTTTAAATTCAAATAGTTTCGACCTATTTATCTTATATTTTCACAGAAGATTAATGATGTGTCAATTTTATAATAAATTATTACATATATTTTATCTTTAAAGTTATTTGAAGATTTTTGTACCTCTTTTTCACATTTTTGTATTGAAAATTAATGACACTTCTATTTTTGTAATGAGTGTAACTTATTTTTTTATATTCTTTTAAAATTTAGCTAAGATTTCTATATGATCATTTGTAACACTTCACAATGACACATTATTTAAATATCAAAAATGAATATATATATATAATAAATTTTAAATGCATAAATATGGAAGGATAACAAAATTATTCACTAAATGAGATAAAATAGAGATGCATGTAATTAAGTCCTTTAAATATTATATCCCTTTATTTGATCAATTTTGTCCCCCATTAAAAAATAATTTGGATCCGCTACCGAATTTATTATTGTTATTAGATTAGTAATGATTAAGCAATGGCAAGTTTTAGGTAAATAGAAAAATGAAGTAAAAATAATGTGTAGATTGAAAACTTACAGAAACGTGATTTGGTAGAACTTGTTTTTCTTGAATAGCTGCCAACATTGAAAATGAGCTTTAAAACTTGCTCGAATGGTTTCCGCACTGTTTGAAAAGAAATAAGAGAGTGAAAAGTATGTTGATAAATAATTAATTCAAGAACAACACAACAAGACGCATATCAAGAAATTCAAGCATTTAGGCTTCACTCCAAATATCACAATAACACAATAAGACGCATGTAGTGTTGTTAACTCAGAATTCAGAATGAATACCAACTGAGGCTGAGGCACCAAGAGCTGAAGTTTAGTTTTGGTTGAGCTTTAATATTTAGGGATGTCGTATTTAGGGATGTCGCCTATGAGGTGTGAAATTGAGGCGAAATATGGTCGGAGAGAGTTATGATGGTATGCGGTCAGACAAGATTTTGTTGGTAGAGGAAAGGGTGCGGTGGCCGGAATTTTTGTGGAGGTTATTGCACGACAAATGGAGTTTTATTATAGTTTTATGGAGAGACATAGGCAGATTAGAGGTTGGATGAAGGAGAAATGTAGTGTTAGGTGGATTGTGTTTGTCGTAGGAATTGGGAAATTACAAATGGTAGGAGAAGAAAAGGAAGTTACAAGTATGTTCATTTCAAACCAGCTGGAAGAAAACCCTCTTTTTAACGCACCCACCTTTCTAAAAACTAATCGGACACATTTTGTTTTTACAATTTATTTTTATACCTTTTATTGAAATAATTTGATTCCTGATTTTCAAATAATAATTATAAGTCTTTTTCACTCTCTCTTTTGACATTGCTACTCTATCATCATGTCATGTTGTTATTGCAAAGAGTAAAAAACCACTACGTTGCTTATTCAATATTATCTCTCATGTGAATATATTCAAATTGAAATTTCCAATTACTCTCATCCCACGCCCCCTTTCTCGTATTGTAAAACAATTAGACATAAAAAATTTAAAAGTACAATTAATTATATAATTTAATAAATATATAATTACAGTGTAACATTTTAAGACAACTATAATCTAACATCAGCATAATATATTTTGTTTTCTAATAACGCGAAATCCTATCGTTTATTTGACTTGACTTACATGAATTTCTATTACATTTTATTAGATTTTTCCTTACTTATGCTTTATTTTATTCCATTTATTCATGTCTTGTAGGTACTCCATCTAAATCGGAATTAATCAAGAAAGGTGAAAAATCAAAGAAGAATAGAATTGAAAAGGAAAGAAAAAGAAAGAAAAAAAGGAAGAAAAAGTTGTAAATTGGGTGGGGCCAACCACTAGCCAATGTGGCGCCCACCACACTAGAAGAAGACGTGGCGCAAGCCATAATTGGGAAAGGGATGAGGTGGATCAAGCCACCAATCCCACTTTCCCTATTTTCTCTCCCCTCCTCTTTCGGTCTCCACTTTCCCCAGTTTTTTCGCACACGCACGCGCAATTTTAAGCCACAAATCCAGTTCCTTTGAAGCTATTCTTACACAACTGAAGAAAGATTTTAGGAAGTTTATTCAGTATAAATAAAAGAAGTTAATTCCAGTATAGGGGTCCAGAGTTTTTAGAGATAAATAGGTAGTTTGTAGATTTTATATTTTCAGGTTTTCTTGTTCTTCTTCTGCAATTTGTTTCTGCATTTTATTATTTCTGTTTGGTATCAAAAACTTGTAATCGGATCAAAAGCTTGCCGGAATAATTCGACAAGCATTATTTATTCTATTACTTAATTTTCAAGTTCTTATTTTACATGCTTTTCATTAGTTTAGTTATTATTCTGTTAGGTATGTGGCCCGATCAAGATCATCAAAACGAAGTGTTGAACTCCAAAGTTTTGACTTCTACTGAGGCGTTGACTACCATGTAAGGAGATACTGGTAGAGTGTATATGAGACTCTACAATAGTATTATTATTGAGGTGTCGATAACAATACATCGATGTGATGACAAATAGTGTTCCTAACATAAAGGAGATAACTCCTTTCGAAAAGAATAAGAAATCTTAATTAGTATGTTATGTTAATAAAGTATATGCACTTCAAAAAATTATGAAAAAATGGATTTATTACCAATAATGAGGATCCTCTCCAACTTCCATGTTCCTGTAACAGATAGGTGTGAAGGAAAAAAAGAGCTAACATTGTGGTAATTCAAGGAGAATATATTCTTCTTGAGTATAGCAAACATAAACTTGTTAGCACTTTAATACAAAAGACTTTCAAACAAAGTAAGCATTAACTAATATAACATATTACTTAATTTTCCACAAATTAGATGGCATTCTTAAAAAATAAAATTATATTGTAAATCAATGCTAATTCATTTCGTTCTTAAAAATTGATGGGGCCAATATATTGATTTTTTGTATTATAGTTGTTCTATTCTTAAGTCAGCAAATTTCTCAATTCCAATACAGATAAAAAATCAATTAAAACCAAAACAACTTATGAATTTTTATAAACTAGTTTGATATAAAATTATAATGAAACATTGAGCAAAGAAAGAATACCGTTTGAAGTTGGTGCTAGTGGAGCTGATGGTGCTGCAGATTTCTTTGCAGAAATACAAACAGTTGATGTTTGTGAAGAGTTGCAACCACATCTCTCCCCGGATCTAATACAACGATCGCATATTTCATGTCCTATAATACTATTGTTGTTGGTGATTGAAATGCTGAGTCTAATATAGGTTATTATTTTCTTGCAATCTAGAACTGTGTAATCTTGAACTTTACTACTCAATACTAAATGAGATTTTTGATATCTACCATCTTTGATACAAGAAGTTACTTGAGAGATTTGTTGGTAGATTTTTGAATTAGAAGGGTAAGATAATGGATCTTGAACACACTCGGATAATAGAGTATAATTCACATCTTTGAAGGTGTAGTCAAAAAAATTTAAATCTACTTCTACATTGATATATTTTAAAGTACACGAGGGAATAATATAAGGAGAATACAAATCCGCCCTAGCAATAGTTAAGAGTTGTGGAAATTGGTTCACTCAAGGATGATAAACTTTTGCTTGAGCGTTTACATTTAAAAATGGAAAGGTAATGTTTTTAAAATTGCCACAACTAAAAGGAGCACAAGATATGTCGATTTTAGCTGCAGTAATTACATATATTTGAAAGAAGAAAATAAAAGAAAAAGAAAGTAGAAAAAGTGGTGAAAGCATCTTCTTAATTAAATGAAGACTATTTTTAAGACTCTAATTTCTCTTGTTGGTTGAAATCGTTCAACAAACCTTCAATCTGTAAAAAAAAAAAGAAAGATACATATGATATCAAGATTTATTATAATTGACAAAATTTAAAAACTCAATTGAAATTTTAATGACAAAATACTAAACTACAAATCTAAATTTCATTAATGCGGAACTTGGCATGTACAATAGTTACATTTGTATTAATTTTTAATCATTCAACACATAACATTATTTTGGTTTAGAGCCTATAAGTTAGATATCCAATATAAACTTGAGAAAACTCATCACCACCAATAATATATATATATATATATATATATATATATATATATATATATATATATATTAGGACGCATATTCACTTTTAAGGGTAATATTCACACTAAAGCATATAAATTGACATTTATTTATAAAAAAACATCAAGAAACAAATATTTATAATTAAATAATTAATTAGAATTAATTAAATATATCTACCACTTATTTATGTGTAAAATCATATTAAAAATTGTTTTTGTGTTGGTTTTTGCAAATAAATTACTAAATGATGTGTTAAATATCATATACACAATACTCAATATTGTCATTAGAATTTTATTTTTATATCTTCTAAATTAAAATTAAAATAAATTACTATAGAATTAGATAGAGATCAAATGCATATAACTAAAATATAATTGAAATTTGAATGTTTTGCATGATTGAGTAAAAAATTGTTATTAAAAAAAATCATTTTTATCAATTGGATCATTATTATATAGAAACATATAAAATCCAACACTCAAAAAAGAAAAAGAATCCTGATGTCCATACATTTTCATTTCATCGATCTGTTCACAACTGTTAAATCATTAAATCATCAAATAGGCAAGATGTCAGAAATATAAAATATTCTACTTATGCTTATCGAATAGAAAAATCAAAAATGTTAAATGAGTTACATTTTACTATCTCAATTATACAAAATTTTTAATTGGTCAAGAAATTTAATACTAAATAAACAAATTTACAAGAATTAGTTTTGAATTTGTCAAAAGAAATTATTAATCTTGCCGATTTGTAATTTGACAAGTCCAAATTGAATTTTACATCTGTTGATCTCATCTTCATAAGCTGAGGTAGCATGAATAAATTCTTCAATTAGATTGCAACAATAAAATAAATTGTTGTAGAACAAACAATTTGGATCAAAATATTTATCATTTCTCTAACAAAATTAAGTGATTTTTTCCTTCAAGATATTCAATATATTAGATCCTATATACATGGAAAAGAAAATAGGAGCTCCATATTTCCTCAAGAGATCAAAGTCTATTGGAAACTGACTATTAGACAAATGAAATGGTCAAATTTTAACCTGAGATATTTATTATTCAAGGGAATCTTAAATTTTTATCATTATATTTAGCGATTATAAATAAATAAATTTTATTTTATTTTAGGGTTCAATTTCTTAACTTCATAACAATCTCCATATAGATATAAAATTACATTTAAAATGGAGTAATTTAGTGTAATAATAATATTAATTTTTAAAGTCATAACCCATTTAATAAGTCTAAAATATAAATCAAATTAAGTTATATAATATAATATTTTTAAATAAAATTAAAGTTAATAAGTTATTTGATAAAAATACTAATAAATTACTTAAACCTTTTTAAAATGAACAAATTAATAAATAGAACTTAACACTAAATTTTTAATTGATAATAAATATTACACAAAATTAATAGAATCAAATACAGACATTTTACCACCAGAACAATATCTGCTCTCTTTGTGACTTAAATTGAATTTTTTTCTCCATAAGAAATGGAGAACTAATAACGAATGGATCTATGGATCATCTATTTATGAACACTTTCTCAGATAAGTTCTACAATCTTAAAAATTGACGGTCTATAGAGGCAATTACACATATCAAAATACTATCACAAATAAGAAAATACATCTCAAATGTGAAAATTTATGATACAGTCACATTCTAGACGAAATCTTTGCAATAACCCCTTGGAAGTTCATCCATCCTAGTAATCACAAAAATTCCTAACTAAACATAAGTATCACTCAGCCCCGGGTATAGAGCCTCACTCATAAGTGTGTGCAAAAGTGAAGTGAAGCGTGTGAAGAGAGCAAAAGAAAATAAAAGGTATTGCGGAAGCTTGGCGCAAGGAGAGTTGCGATCTAGTAACCCATGGATTTTTGTTTATATTTTTATTCTTGCTTATTTTGGATGAAGAAGAATTGAACCCAAATTTAAATTTTATAATTAATTAGTTACAAAAGACAATGAACAAAGAGTAAAAATTGATGATTATTATGTTGAATAGAATATGAACCTTCAGTAACCATATGAATTAATTCACCACGGATCCACATAGTGGGTGATGGGGGCACTTGCCCCATGAGACTATAGTTTTTATATGACCTAACTATTTTTTTATGCTCAGTATTTTAATTATTTAATAATTTTATTATAAAATACAGGTTACAAACATAACTTATTAATTATACACATCAAATTTATATAACAAAAAATTATCTATTATATAAATTCCTATTAAATAATTATTTTCAAATATAAGTATTTTTATTTTAACACATTCTTTTATGATTTTTGTTATAATATCGTATAAGAAACTAAAGTATTTAATCAAGAGTTACCACATTTTTATGTTCACGTACAATTTTTAAATAATTATTTTATATTCTAAATTTTAGTATGATGAAAATAAAGAAATGTTACTTTTTTTAATGTGAAATATGTATCTTTAAAGTGTGTTCATTAGAATAATTTTTTTAATTTTGTTTTTGACTTCTTGACCTCTTATTATTGCTTATTCATGATAATAATTTTTCGTATTTTAAATTCAAATAGTTTCGACCTATTTATCTTATATTTTCACAGAAGATTAATGATGTGTCAATTTTATAATAAATTATTACATATATTTTATCTTTAAAGTTATTTGAAGATTTTTGTACCTCTTTTTCACATTTTTGTATTGAAAATTAATGACACTTCTATTTTTGTAATGAGTGTAACTTATTTTTTTATATTCTTTTAAAATTTAGCTAAGATTTCTATATGATCATTTGTAACACTTCACAATGACACATTATTTAAATATCAAAAATGAATATATATATATATAATAAATTTTAAATGCATAAATATGGAAGGATAACAAAATTATTCACTAAATGAGATAAAATAGAGATGCATGTAATTAAGTCCTTTAAATATTATATCCCTTTATTTGATCAATTTTGTCCCCCATTAAAAAATAATTTGGATCCGCTACCGAATTTATTATTGTTATTAGATTAGTAATGATTAAGCAATGGCAAGTTTTAGGTAAATAGAAAAATGAAGTAAAAATAATGTGTAGATTGAAAACTTACAGAAACGTGATTTGGTAGAACTTGTTTTTCTTGAATAGCTGCCAACATTGAAAATGAGCTTTAAAACTTGCTCGAATGGTTTCCGCACTGTTTGAAAAGAAATAAGAGAGTGAAAAGTATGTTGATAAATAATTAATTCAAGAACAACACAACAAGACGCATATCAATAAATTCAAGCATTTAGGCTTCACTCCAAATATCACAATAACACAATAAGACGCATGTAGTGTTGTTAACTCAGAATTCAGAATGAATACCAACTGAGGCTGAGGCACCAAGAGCTGAAGTTTAGTTTTGGTTGAGCTTTAATATTTAGGGATGTCGTATTTAGGGATGTCGCCTATGAGGTGTGAAATTGAGGCGAAATATGGTCGGAGAGAGTTATGATGGTATGCGGTCAGACAAGATTTTGTTGGTAGAGGAAAGGGTGCGGTGGCCGGAATTTTTGTGGAGGTTATTGCACGACAAATGGAGTTTTATTATAGTTTTATGGAGAGACATAGGCAGATTAGAGGTTGGATGAAGGAGAAATGTAGTGTTAGGTGGATTGTGTTTGTCGTAGGAATTGGGAAATTACAAATGGTAGGAGAAGAAAAGGAAGTTACAAGTATGTTCATTTGAAACCAGCTGGAAGAAAACCCTCTTTTTAACGCACCCACCTTTCTAAAAACTAATCGGACACATTTTGTTTTTACGATTTATTTTTATCACTTTTATTGGAATAATTTGATTCCTGATTTTCAAATAATAATTATAAGTCTTTTTCACTCTCTCTTTTGGCATTGCTACTCTATCATCATGTCATGTTGTTATTGCAAAGAGTAAAAAACCACTACGTTGCTTATTCAATATTATCTCTCATGTGAATATATTCAAATTGAAATTTCCAATTACTCTCATCCCACGCCCCCTTTCTCGTATTGTAAAACAATTAGACATAAAAAATTTAAAAGTACAATTAATTATATAATTTAATAAATATATAATTACAGTGTAACATTTTAAGACAACTATAATCTAACATCAGCATAATATATTTTGTTTTCTAATAACGCGAAATCCTATCGTTTATTTGACTTGACTTACATGAATTTCTATTACATTTTATTAGATTTTTCCTTACTTATGCTTTATTTTATTCCATTTATTCATGTCTTGTAGGTACTCCATCTAAATCGGAATTAATCAAGAAAGGTGAAAAATCAAAGAAGAATAGAATTGAAAAGGAAAGAAAAAGAAAGAAAAAAAGGAAGAAAAAGTTGTAAATTGGGTGGGGCCAACCACTAGCCAATGTGGCGCCCACCACACTAGAAGAAGACGTGGCGCAAGCCATAATTGGGAAAGGGATGAGGTGGAGCAAGCCACCAATCCCACTTTCCCTATTTTCTCTCCCCTCCTCTTTCGGTCTCCACTTTCCCCAGTTTTTTCGCACACGCACGCGCAATTTTAAGCCACAAATCCAGTTCCTTTGAAGCTAGTCTTACACAACTGAAGAAAGATTTTAGGAAGTTTATTCAGTATAAATAAAAGAAGTTAATTCCAGTATAGGGGTCCAGAGTTTTTAGAGATAAATAGGTAGTTTGTAGATTTTATATTTTCAGGTTTTCTTGTTCTTCTTCTACAATTTGTTTCTGCATTTTATTATTTCTGTTTGGTATCAAAAACTTGTAATCGGATCAAAAGCTTGCCGGAATAATTCGACAAGCATTATTTATTCTATTACTTAATTTTCAAGTTCTTATTTTACATGCTTTTCATTAGTTTAGTTATTATTCTGTTAGGTATGTGGCCCGATCAAGATCATCAAAACGAAGTGTTGAACTCCAAAGTTTTGACTTCTACTGAGGCGTTGACTACCATGTAAGGAGATACTGGTAGAGTGTATATGAGACTCTACAATAGTATTATTATTGAGGTGTCGATAACAATACATCGATGTGATGACAAATAGTGTTCCTAACATAAAGGAGATAACTCCTTTCGAAAAGAATAAGAAATCTTAATTAGTATGTTATGTTAATAAAGTATATGCACTTCAAAAAATTATGAAAAAATGGATTTATTACCAATAATGAGGATCCTCTCCAAATTCCATGTTCCTGTAACAGATAGGTGTGAAGGAAAAAAGAGCTAACATTGTGGTAATTCAAGGAGAATATATTCTTCTTGAGTATAGCAAACATAAACTTGTTAGCACTTTAATACAAAAGACTTTCAAACAAAGTAAGCATTAACTAATATAACATATTACTTAATTTTCCACAAATTAGATGGCATTCTTAAAAAATAAAATTATATTGTAAATCAATGCTAATTCATTTCCTTCTTAAAAATTGATGGGGCCAATATATTGATTTTTTGTATTATAGTTGTTCTATTCTTAAGTCAGCAAATTTCTCAATTCCAATACAGATAAAAAATCAATTAAAACCAAAACAACTTATGAATTTTTATAAACTAGTTTGATATAAAATTATAATGAAACATTGAGCAAAGAAAGAATACCGTTTGAAGTTGGTGCTAGTGGAGCTGATGGTGCTGCAGATTTCTTTGCAGAAATACAAACAATTGATGTTTGTGAAGAGTTGCAACCACATCTCTCCCCGGATCTAATACAACGATCGCATATTTCATGTCCTATAATACTATTGTTGTTGGTGATTGAAATGCTGAGTCTAATATAGGTTATTATTTTCTTGCAATCTAGAACTGTGTAATCTTGAACTTTACTACTCAATACTAAATGAGATTTTTGATATCTACCATCTTTGATACAAGAAGTTACTTGAGAGATTTGTTGGTAGATTTTTGAATTAGAAGGGTAAGATAATGGATCTTGAACACACTCGGATAATATAGTATAATTCACATCTTTGAAGGTGTAGTCAAAAAAATTTAAATCTACTTCTACATTGATATATTTTAAAGTACACGAGGGAATAATATAAGGAGAATACAAATCCGCCCTAGCAATAGTTAAGAGTTGTGGAAATTGGTTCACTCAAGGATGATAAACTTTTGCTTGAGCGTTTACATTTAAAAATGGAAAGGTAATGTTTTTAAAATTGCCACAACTAAAAGGAGCACAAGATATGTCGATTTTAGCTGCAGTAATTACATATATTTGAAAGAAGAAAATAAAAGAAAAAGAAAGTAG
This sequence comes from Lathyrus aphaca, assembly GCA_963966055.1. Taxonomy (NCBI): domain Eukaryota; kingdom Viridiplantae; phylum Streptophyta; class Magnoliopsida; order Fabales; family Fabaceae; genus Lathyrus; species Lathyrus aphaca. The sequence continues at coordinate 567,661,036 of OZ014519.1, forward strand.
AAAAAGTGGTGAAAGCATCTTCTTAATTAAATGAAGACTATTTTTAAGACTCTAATTTCTCTTGTTGGTTGAAATCGTTCAACAAACCTTCAATCTGTCAAAAAAAAAAGAAAGATACATATGATATCAAGATTTATTATAATTGACAAAATTTAAAAACTCAATTGAAATTTTAATGACAAAATACTAAACTACAAATCTAAATTTCATTAATGCGGAACTTGGCATGTACAATAGTTACATTTGTATTAATTTTTAATCATTCAACACATAACATTATTTTGGTTTAGAGCCTATAAGTTAGATATCCAATATAAACTTGAGAAAACTCATCACCACCAATAATATATATATATATATATATATATATATATATATATATATATATATATATATATATATATATATATATATATATATATTAGGACGCATATTCACTTTTAAGGGTAATATTCACACTAAAGCATATAAATTGACATTTATTTATAAAAAAACATCAAGAAACAAATATTTATAATTAAATAATTAATTAGAATTAATTAAATATATCTACCACTTATTTATGTGTAAAATCATATTAAAAATTGTTTTTGTGTTGGTTTTTGCAAATAAATTACTAAATGATGTGTTAAATATCATATACACAATACTCAATATTGTCATTAGAATTTTATTTTTATATCTTCTAAATTAAAATTAAAATAAATTACTATAGAATTAGATAGAGATCAAATGCATATAACTAAAATATAATTGAAATTTGAATGTTTTGCATGATTGAGTAAAAAATTGTTATTAAAAAAAATCATTTTTATCAATTGGATCATTATTATATAGAAACATATAAAATCCAACACTCAAAAAAGAAAAAGAATCCTGATGTCCATACATTTTCATTTCATCGATCTGTTCACAACTGTTAAATCATTAAATCATCAAATAGGCAAGATGTCAGAAATATAAAATATTCTACTTATGCTTATCGAATAGAAAAATCAAAAATGTTAAATGAGTTACATTTTACTATCTCAATTGTACAAAATTTTTAATTGGTCAAGAAATTTAATACTAAATAAACAAATTTACAAGAATTAGTTTTGAATTTGTCAAAAGAAATTATTAATCTTGCCGATTTGTAATTTGACAAGTCCAAATTGAATTTTACATCTGTTGATCTCATCTTCATAAGCTGAGGTAGCATGAATAAATTCTTCAATTAGATTGCAACAATAAAATAAATTGTTGTAGAACAAACAATTTGGATCAAAATATTTATCATTTCTCTAACAAAATTAAGTGATTTTTTCCTTCAAGATAATCAATATATTAGATCCTATATACATGGAAAAGAAAATAGGAGCTCCATATTTCCTCAAGAGATCAAAGTCTATTGGAAACTGACTATTAGACAAATGAAATGGTCAAATTTTAACCTGCGATATTTATTATTCAAGGGAATCTTAAATTTTTATCATTATATTTAGCGATTATAAATAAATAAATTTTATTTTATTTTAGGGTTCAATTTCTTAACTTCATAACAATCTCCATATAGATATAAAATTACATTTAAAATGGAGTAATTTAGTGTAATAATAATATTAATTTTTAAAGTCATAACCCATTTAATAAGTCTAAAATATAAATCAAATTAAGTTATATAATATAATATTTTTAAATAAAATTAAAGTCAATAAGTTATTTGATAAAAATACTAATAAATTACTTAAACCTTTTTAAAATGAACAAATTAATAAATAGAACTTAACACTAAATTTTTAATTGATAATAAATATTACACAAAATTAATAGAATCAAATACAGACATTTTACCACCAGAACAATATCTGCTCTCTTTGTGACTTAAATTGAATTTTTCTCTCCATAAGAAATGGAGAACTAATAACGAATGGATCTATGGATCATCTATTTATGAACACTTTCTCAGATAAGTTCTACAATCTTAAAAATTGACGGTCTATAGAGGCAATTACACATATCAAAATACTATCACAAATAAGAAAATACATCTCAAATGTGAAAATTTATGATACAGTCACATTCTAGACGAAATCTTTGCAATAACCCCTTGGAAGTTCATCCATCCTAGTAATCACAAAAATTCCTAACTAAACATAAGTATCACTCAGCCCCGGGTATAGAGCCTCACTCATAAGTGTGTGCAAAAGTGAAGTGAAGCGTGTGAAGAGAGCAAAAGAAAATAAAAGGTATTGCGGAAGCTTGGCGCAAGGAGAGTTGCGATCTAGTAACCCATGGATTTTTGTTTATATTTTTATTCTTGCTTATTTTGGATGAAGAAGAATTGAACCCAAATTTAAATTTTATAATTAATTAGTTACAAAAGACAATGAACAAAGAGTAAAAATTGATGATTATTATGTTGAATAGAATATGAACCTTCAGTAACCATATGAATTAATTCACCACGGATCCACATAGTGGGTGATGGGGGCACTTGCCCCATGAGACTATAGTTTTTATATGACCTAACTATTTTTTTATGCTCAGTATTTTAATTATTTAATAATTTTATTATAAAATACAGGTTACAAACATAACTTATTAATTATACACATCAAATTTATATAACAAAAAATTATCTATTATATAAATTCCTATTAAATAATTATTTTCAAATATAAGTATTTTTATTTTAACACATTCTTTTATGATTTTTGTTATAATATCGTATAAGAAACTAAAGTATTTAATCAAGAGTTACCACATTTTTATGTTCACGTACAATTTTTAAATAATTATTTTATATTCTAAATTTTAGTATGATGAAAATAAAGAAATGTTACTTTTTTTAATGTGAAATATGTATCTTTAAAGTGTGTTCATTAGAATAATTTTTTTAATTTTGTTTTTGACTTCTTGACCTCTTATTATTGCTTATTCATGATAATAATTTTTCGTATTTTAAATTCAAATAGTTTCGACCTATTTATCTTATATTTTCACAGAAGATTAATGATGTGTCAATTTTATAATAAATTATTACATATATTTTATCTTTAAAGTTATTTGAAGATTTTTGTACCTCTTTTTCACATTTTTGTATTGAAAATTAATGACACTTCTATTTTTGTAATGAGTGTAACTTATTTTTTTATATTCTTTTAAAATTTAGCTAAGATTTCTATATGATCATTTGTAACACTTCACAATGACACATTATTTAAATATCAAAAATGAATATATATATATATAATAAATTTTAAATGCATAAATATGGAAGGATAACAAAATTATTCACTAAATGAGATAAAATAGAGATGCATGTAATTAAGTCCTTTAAATATTATATCCCTTTATTTGATCAATTTTGTCCCCCATTAAAAAATAATTTGGATCCGCTACCGAATTTATTATTGTTATTAGATTAGTAATGATTAAGCAATGGCAAGTTTTAGGTAAATAGAAAAATGAAGTAAAAATAATGTGTAGATTGAAAACTTACAGAAACGTGATTTGGTAGAACTTGTTTTTCTTGAATAGCTGCCAACATTGAAAATGAGCTTTAAAACTTGCTCGAATGGTTTCCGCACTGTTTGAAAAGAAATAAGAGAGTGAAAAGTATGTTGATAAATAATTAATTCAAGAACAACACAACAAGACGCATATCAAGAAATTCAAGCATTTAGGCTTCACTCCAAATATCACAATAACACAATAAGACGCATGTAGTGTTGTTAACTCAGAATTCAGAATGAATACCAACTGAGGCTGAGGCACCAAGAGCTGAAGTTTAGTTTTGGTTGAGCTTTAATATTTAGGGATGTCGTATTTAGGGATGTCGCCTATGAGGTGTGAAATTGAGGCGAAATATGGTCGGAGAGAGTTATGATGGTATGCGGTCAGACAAGATTTTGTTGGTAGAGGAAAGGGTGCGGTGGCCGGAATTTTTGTGGAGGTTATTGCACGACAAATGGAGTTTTATTATAGTTTTATGGAGAGACATAGGCAGATTAGAGGTTGGATGAAGGAGAAATGTAGTGTTAGGTGGATTGTGTTTGTCGTAGGAATTGGGAAATTACAAATGGTAGGAGAAGAAAAGGAAGTTACAAGTATGTTCATTTGAAACCAGCTGGAAGAAAACCCTCTTTTTAACGCACCCACCTTTCTAAAAACTAATCGGACACATTTTGTTTTTACGATTTATTTTTATCACTTTTATTGGAATAATTTGATTCCTGATTTTCAAATAATAATTATAAGTCTTTTTCACTCTCTCTTTTGGCATTGCTACTCTATCATCATGTCATGTTGTTATTGCAAAGAGTAAAAAACCACTACGTTGCTTATTCAATATTATCTCTCATGTGAATATATTCAAATTGAAATTTCCAATTACTCTCATCCCACGCCCCCTTTCTCGTATTGTAAAACAATTAGACATAAAAAATTTAAAAGTACAATTAATTATATAATTTAATAAATATATAATTACAGTGTAACATTTTAAGACAACTATAATCTAACATCAGCATAATATATTTTGTTTTCTAATAACGCGAAATCCTATCGTTTATTTGACTTGACTTACATGAATTTCTATTACATTTTATTAGATTTTTCCTTACTTATGCTTTATTTTATTCCATTTATTCATGTCTTGTAGGTACTCCATCTAAATCGGAATTAATCAAGAAAGGTGAAAAATCAAAGAAGAATAGAATTGAAAAGGAAAGAAAAAGAAAGAAAAAAAGGAAGAAAAAGTTGTAAATTGGGTGGGGCCAACCACTAGCCAATGTGGCGCCCACCACACTAGAAGAAGACGTGGCGCAAGCCATAATTGGGAAAGGGATGAGGTGGAGCAAGCCACCAATCCCACTTTCCCTATTTTCTCTCCCCTCCTCTTTCGGTCTCCACTTTCCCCAGTTTTTTCGCACACGCACGCGCAATTTTAAGCCACAAATCCAGTTCCTTTGAAGCTATTCTTACACAACTGAAGAAAGATTTTAGGAAGTTTATTCAGTATAAATAAAAGAAGTTAATTCCAGTATAGGGGTCCAGAGTTTTTAGAGATAAATAGGTAGTTTGTAGATTTTATATTTTCAGGTTTTCTTGTTCTTCTTCTGCAATTTGTTTCTGCATTTTATTATTTCTGTTTGGTATCAAAAACTTGTAATCGGATCAAAAGCTTGCCGGAATAATTCGACAAGCATTATTTATTCTATTACTTAATTTTCAAGTTCTTATTTTACATGCTTTTCATTAGTTTAGTTATTATTCTGTTAGGTATGTGGCCCGATCAAGATCATAAAAACGAAGTGTTGAACTCCAAAGTTTTGACTTCTACTGAGGCGTTGACTACCATGTAAGGAGATACTGGTAGAGTGTATATGAGACTCTACAATAGTATTATTATTGAGGTGTCGATAACAATACATCGATGTGATGACAAATAGTGTTCCTAACATAAAGGAGATAACTCCTTTCGAAAAGAATAAGAAATCTTAATTAGTATGTTATGTTAATAAAGTATATGCACTTCAAAAAATTATGAAAAAATGGATTTATTACCAATAATGAGGATCCTCTCCAACTTCCATGTTCCTGTAACAGATAGGTGTGAAGGAAAAAAAGAGCTAACATTGTGGTAATTCAAGGAGAATATATTCTTCTTGAGTATAGAAAACATAAACTTGTTAGCACTTTAATACAAAAGACTTTCAAACAAAGTAAGCATTAACTAATATAACATATTACTTAATTTTCCACAAATTAGATGGCATTCTTTAAAAATAAAATTATATTGTAAATCAATGCTAATTCATTTCGTTCTTAAAAATTGATGGGGCCAATATATTGATTTTTTGTATTATAGTTGTTCTATTCTTAAGTCAGCAAATTTCTCAATTCCAATACAGATAAAAAATCAATTAAAACCAAAACAACTTATGAATTTTTATAAACTAGTTTGATATAAAATTATAATGAAACATTGAGCAAAGAAAGAATACCGTTTGAAGTTGGTGCTAGTGGAGCTGATGGTGCTGCAGATTTCTTTGCAGAAATACAAACAATTGATGTTTGTGAAGAGTTGCAACCACATCTCTCCCCGGATCTAATACAACGATCGCATATTTCATGTCCTATAATACTATTGTTGTTGGTGATTGAAATGCTGAGTCTAATATAGGTTATTATTTTCTTGCAATCTAGAACTGTGTAATCTTGAACTTTACTACTCAATACTAAATGAGATTTTTGATATCTACCATCTTTGATACAAGAAGTTACTTGAGAGATTTGTTGGTAGATTTTTGAATTAGAAGGGTAAGATAATGGATCTTGAACACACTCGGATAATAGAGTATAATTCACATCTTTGAAGGTGTAGTCAAAAAAATTTAAATCTACTTCTACATTGATATATTTTAAAGTACACGAGGGAATAATATAAGGAGAATACAAATCCGCCCTAGCAATAGTTAAGAGTTGTGGAAATTGGTTCACTCAAGGATGATAAACTTTTGCTTGAGCGTTTACATTTAAAAATGGAAAGGTAATGTTTTTAAAATTGCCACAACTAAAAGGAGCACAAGATATGTCGATTTTAGCTGCAGTAATTACATATATTTGAAAGAAGAAAATAAAAGAAAAAGAAAGTAGAAAAAGTGGTGAAAGCATCTTCTTAATTAAATGAAGACTATTTTTAAGACTCTAATTTCTCTTGTTGGTTGAAATCGTTCAACAAACCTTCAATCTGTCAAAAAAAAAAGAAAGATACATATGATATCAAGATTTATTATAATTGACAAAATTTAAAAACTCAATTGAAATTTTAATGACAAAATACTAAACTACAAATCTAAATTTCATTAATGCGGAACTTGGCATGTACAATAGTTACATTTGTATTAATTTTTAATCATTCAACACATAACATTATTTTGGTTTAGAGCCTATAAGTTAGATATCCAATATAAACTTGAGAAAACTCATCACCACCAATAATATATATATATATATATATATATATATATATATATATATATATATATATATATATATATATATATATATATATATATATATATATATATATATATATATATTAGGACGCATATTCACTTTTAAGGGTAATATTCACACTAAAGCATATAAATTGACATTTATTTATAAAAAAACATCAAGAAACAAATATTTATAATTAAATAATTAATTAGAATTAATTAAATATATCTACCACTTATTTATGTGTAAAATCATATTAAAAATTGTTTTTGTGTTGGTTTTTGCAAATAAATTACTAAATGATGTGTTAAATATCATATACACAATACTCAATATTGTCATTAGAATTTTATTTTTATATCTTCTAAATTAAAATTAAAATAAATTACTATAGAATTAGATAGAGATCAAATGCATATAACTAAAATATAATTGAAATTTGAATGTTTTGCATGATTGAGTAAAAAATTGTTATTAAAAAAAATCATTTTTATCAATTGGATCATTATTATATAGAAACATATAAAATCCAACACTCAAAAAAGAAAAAGAATCCTGATGTCCATACATTTTCATTTCATCGATCTGTTCACAACTGTTAAATCATTAAATCATCAAATAGGCAAGATGTCAGAAATATAAAATATTCTACTTATGCTTATCGAATAGAAAAATCAAAAATGTTAAATGAGTTACATTTTACTATCTCAATTGTACAAAATTTTTAATTGGTCAAGAAATTTAATACTAAATAAACAAATTTACAAGAATTAGTTTTGAATTTGTCAAAAGAAATTATTAATCTTGCCGATTTGTAATTTGACAAGTCCAAATTGAATTTTACATCTGTTGATCTCATCTTCATAAGCTGAGGTAGCATGAATAAATTCTTCAATTAGATTGCAACAATAAAATAAATTGTTGTAGAACAAACAATTTGGATCAAAATATTTATCATTTCTCTAACAAAATTAAGTGATTTTTTCCTTCAAGATAATCAATATATTAGATCCTATATACATGGAAAAGAAAATAGGAGCTCCATATTTCCTCAAGAGATCAAAGTCTATTGGAAACTGACTATTAGACAAATGAAATGGTCAAATTTTAACCTGCGATATTTATTATTCAAGGGAATCTTAAATTTTTATCATTATATTTAGCGATTATAAATAAATAAATTTTATTTTATTTTAGGGTTCAATTTCTTAACTTCATAACAATCTCCATATAGATATAAAATTACATTTAAAATGGAGTAATTTAGTGTAATAATAATATTAATTTTTAAAGTCATAACCCATTTAATAAGTCTAAAATATAAATCAAATTAAGTTATATAATATAATATTTTTAAATAAAATTAAAGTCAATAAGTTATTTGATAAAAATACTAATAAATTACTTAAACCTTTTTAAAATGAACAAATTAATAAATAGAACTTAACACTAAATTTTTAATTGATAATAAATATTACACAAAATTAATAGAATCAAATACAGACATTTTACCACCAGAACAATATCTGCTCTCTTTGTGACTTAAATTGAATTTTTCTCTCCATAAGAAATGGAGAACTAATAACGAATGGATCTATGGATCATCTATTTATGAACACTTTCTCAGATAAGTTCTACAATCTTAAAAATTGACGGTCTATAGAGGCAATTACACATATCAAAATACTAACACAAATAAGAAAATACATCTCAAATGTGAAAATTTATGATACAGTCACATTCTAGACGAAATCTTTGCAATAACCCCTTGGAAGTTCATCCATCCTAGTAATCACAAAAATTCCTAACTAAACATAAGTATCACTCAGCCCCGGGTATAGAGCCTCACTCATAAGTGTGTGCAAAAGTGAAGTGAAGCGTGTGAAGAGAGCAAAAGAAAATAAAAGGTATTGCGGAAGCTTGGCGCAAGGAGAGTTGCGATCTAGTAACCCATGGATTTTTGTTTATATTTTTATTCTTGCTTATTTTGGATGAAGAAGAATTGAACCCAAATTTAAATTTTATAATTAATTAGTTACAAAAGACAATGAACAAAGAGTAAAAATTGATGATTATTATGTTGAATAGAATATGAACCTTCAGTAACCATATGAATTAATTCACCACGGATCCACATAGTGGGTGATGGGGGCACTTGCCCCATGAGACTATAGTTTTTATATGACCTAACTATTTTTTTATGCTCAGTATTTTAATTATTTAATAATTTTATTATAAAATACAGGTTACAAACATAACTTATTAATTATACACATCAAATTTATATAACAAAAAATTATCTATTATATAAATTCCTATTAAATAATTATTTTCAAATATAAGTATTTTTATTTTAACACATTCTTTTATGATTTTTGTTATAATATCGTATAAGAAACTAAAGTATTTAATCAAGAGTTACCACATTTTTATGTTCACGTACAATTTTTAAATAATTATTTTATATTCTAAATTTTAGTATGATGAAAATAAAGAAATGTTACTTTTTTTAATGTGAAATATGTATCTTTAAAGTGTGTTCATTAGAATAATTTTTTTAATTTTGTTTTTGACTTCTTGACCTCTTATTATTGCTTATTCATGATAATAATTTTTCGTATTTTAAATTCAAATAGTTTCGACCTATTTATCTTATATTTTCACAGAAGATTAATGATGTGTCAATTTTATAATAAATTATTACATATATTTTATCTTTAAAGTTATTTGAAGATTTTTGTACCTCTTTTTCACATTTTTGTATTGAAAATTAATGACACTTCTATTTTTGTAATGAGTGTAACTTATTTTTTTATATTCTTTTAAAATTTAGCTAAGATTTCTATATGATCATTTGTAACACTTCACAATGACACATTATTTAAATATCAAAAATGAATATATATATATATAATAAATTTTAAATGCATAAATATGGAAGGATAACAAAATTATTCACTAAATGAGATAAAATAGAGATGCATGTAATTAAGTCCTTTAAATATTATATCCCTTTATTTGATCAATTTTGTCCCCCATTAAAAAATAATTTGGATCCGCTACCGAATTTATTATTGTTATTAGATTAGTAATGATTAAGCAATGGCAAGTTTTAGGTAAATAGAAAAATGAAGTAAAAATAATGTGTAGATTGAAAACTTACAGAAACGTGATTTGGTAGAACTTGTTTTTCTTGAATAGCTGCCAACATTGAAAATGAGCTTTAAAACTTGCTCGAATGGTTTCCGCACTGTTTGAAAAGAAATAAGAGAGTGAAAAGTATGTTGATAAATAATTAATTCAAGAACAACACAACAAGACGCATATCAAGAAATTCAAGCATTTAGGCTTCACTCCAAATATCACAATAACACAATAAGACGCATGTAGTGTTGTTAACTCAGAATTCAGAATGAATACCAACTGAGGCTGAGGCACCAAGAGCTGAAGTTTAGTTTTGGTTGAGCTTTAATATTTAGGGATGTCGTATTTAGGGATGTCGCCTATGAGGTGTGAAATTGAGGCGAAATATGGTCGGAGAGAGTTATGATGGTATGCGGTCAGACAAGATTTTGTTGGTAGAGGAAAGGGTGCGGTGGCCGGAATTTTTGTGGAGGTTATTGCACGACAAATGGAGTTTTATTATAGTTTTATGGAGAGACATAGGCAGATTAGAGGTTGGATGAAGGAGAAATGTAGTGTTAGGTGGATTGTGTTTGTCGTAGGAATTGGGAAATTACAAATGGTAGGAGAAGAAAAGGAAGTTACAAGTATGTTCATTTGAAACCAGCTGGAAGAAAACCCTCTTTTTAACGCACCCACCTTTCTAAAAACTAATCGGACACATTTTGTTTTTACGATTTATTTTTATCACTTTTATTGGAATAATTTGATTCCTGATTTTCAAATAATAATTATAAGTCTTTTTCACTCTCTCTTTTGGCATTGCTACTCTATCATCATGTCATGTTGTTATTGCAAAGAGTAAAAAACCACTACGTTGCTTATTCAATATTATCTCTCATGTGAATATATTCAAATTGAAATTTCCAATTACTCTCATCCCACGCCCCCTTTCTCGTATTGTAAAACAATTAGACATAAAAAATTTAAAAGTACAATTAATTATATAATTTAATAAATATATAATTACAGTGTAACATTTTAAGACAACTATAATCTAACATCAGCATAATATATTTTGTTTTCTAATAACGCGAAATCCTATCGTTTATTTGACTTGACTTACATGAATTTCTATTACATTTTATTAGATTTTTCCTTACTTATGCTTTATTTTATTCCATTTATTCATGTCTTGTAGGTACTCCATCTAAATCGGAATTAATCAAGAAAGGTGAAAAATCAAAGAAGAGAAGAATAGAATTGAAAAGGAAAGAAAAAGAAAGAAAAAAAGGAAGAAAAAGTTGTAAATTGGGTGGGGCCAACCACTAGCCAATGTGGCGCCCACCACACTAGAAGAAGACGTGGCGCAAGCCATAATTGGGAAAGGGATGAGGTGGAGCAAGCCACCAATCCCACTTTCCCTATTTTCTCTCCCCTCCTCTTTCGGTCTCCACTTTCCCCAGTTTTTTCGCACACGCACGCGCAATTTTAAGCCACAAATCCAGTTCCTTTGAAGCTATTCTTACACAACTGAAGAAAGATTTTAGGAAGTTTATTCAGTATAAATAAAAGAAGTTAATTCCAGTATAGGGGTCCAGAGTTTTTAGAGATAAATAGGTAGTTTGTAGATTTTATATTTTCAGGTTTTCTTGTTCTTCTTCTGCAATTTGTTTCTGCATTTTATTATTTCTGTTTGGTATCAAAAACTTGTAATCGGATCAAAAGCTTGCCGGAATAATTCGACAAGCATTATTTATTCTATTACTTAATTTTCAAGTTCTTATTTTACATGCTTTTCATTAGTTTAGTTATTATTCTGTTAGGTATGTGGCCCGATCAAGATCATCAAAACGAAGTGTTGAACTCCAAAGTTTTGACTTCTACTGAGGCGTTGACTACCATGTAAGGAGATACTGGTAGAGTGTATATGAGACTCTACAATAGTATTATTATTGAGGTGTCGATAACAATACATCGATGTGATGACAAATAGTGTTCCTAACATAAAGGAGATAACTCCTTTCGAAAAGAATAAGAAATCTTAATTAGTATGTTATGTTAATAAAGTATATGCACTTCAAAAAATTATGAAAAAATGGATTTATTACCAATAATGAGGATCCTCTCCAACTTCCATGTTCCTGTAACAGATAGGTGTGAAGGAAAAAAAGAGCTAACATTGTGGTAATTCAAGGAGAATATATTCTTCTTGAGTATAGAAAACATAAACTTGTTAGCACTTTAATACAAAAGACTTTCAAACAAAGTAAGCATTAACTAATATAACATATTACTTAATTTTCCACAAATTAGATGGCATTCTTAAAAAATAAAATTATATTGTAAATCAATGCTAATTCATTTCGTTCTTAAAAATTGATGGGGCCAATATATTGATTTTTTGTATTATAGTTGTTCTATTCTTAAGTCAGCAAATTTCTCAATTCCAATACAGATAAAAAATCAATTAAAACCAAAACAACTTATGAATTTTTATAAACTAGTTTGATATAAAATTATAATGAAACATTGAGCAAAGAAAGAATACCGTTTGAAGTTGGTGCTAGTGGAGCTGATGGTGCTGCAGATTTCTTTGCAGAAATACAAACAATTGATGTTTGTGAAGAGTTGCAACCACATCTCTCCCCGGATCTAATACAACGATCGCATATTTCATGTCCTATAATACTATTGTTGTTGGTGATTGAAATGCTGAGTCTAATATAGGTTATTATTTTCTTGTAATCTAGAACTGTGTAATCTTGAACTTTACTACTCAATACTAAATGAGATTTTTGATATCTACCATCTTTGATACAAGAAGTTACTTGAGAGATTTGTTGGTAGATTTTTGAATTAGAAGGGTAAGATAATGGATCTTGAACACACTCGGATAATAGAGTATAATTCACATCTTTGAAGGTGTAGTCAAAAAAATTTAAATCTACTTCTACATTGATATATTTTAAAGTACACGAGGGAATAATATAAGGAGAATACAAATCCGCCCTAGCAATAGTTAAGAGTTGTGGAAATTGGTTCACTCAAGGATGATAAACTTTTGCTTGAGCGTTTACATTTAAAAATGGAAAGGTAATGTTTTTAAAATTGCCACAACTAAAAGGAGCACAAGATATGTCGATTTTAGCTGCAGTAATTACATATATTTGAAAGAAGAAAATAAAAGAAAAAGAAAGTAGAAAAAGTGGTGAAAGCATCTTCTTAATTAAATGAAGACTATTTTTAAGACTCTAATTTCTCTTGTGGGTTGAAATCGTTCAACAAACCTTCAATCTGTAAAAAAAAAGAAAGATACATATGATATCAAGATTTATTATAATTGACAAAATTTAAAAACTCAATTGAAATTTTAATGACAAAATACTAAACTACAAATCTAAATTTCATTAATGCGGAACTTGGCATGTACAATAGTTACATTTGTATTAATTTTTAATCATTCAACACATAACATTATTTTGGTTTAGAGCCTATAAGTTAGATATCCAATATAAACTTGAGAAAACTCATCACCACCAATAATATATATATATATATATATATATATATATATATATATATATATATATATATATATATATATATTAGGACGCATATTCACTTTTAAGGGTAATATTCACACTAAAGCATATAAATTGACATTTATTTATAAAAAAACATCAAGAAACAAATATTTATAATTAAATAATTAATTAGAATTAATTAAATATATCTACCACTTATTTATGTGTAAAATCATATTAAAAATTGTTTTTGTGTTGGTTTTTGCAAATAAATTACTAAATGATGTGTTAAATATCATATACACAATACTCAATATTGTCATTAGAATTTTATTTTTATATCTTCTAAATTAAAATTAAAATAAATTACTATAGAATTAGATAGAGATCAAATGCATATAACTAAAATATAATTGAAATTTGAATGTTTTGCATGATTGAGTAAAAAATTGTTATTAAAAAAAATCATTTTTATCAATTGGATCATTATTATATAGAAACATATAAAATCCAACACTCAAAAAAGAAAAAGAATCCTGATGTCCATACATTTTCATTTCATCGATCTGTTCACAACTGTTAAATCATTAAATCATCAAATAGGCAAGATGTCAGAAATATAAAATATTCTACTTATGCTTATCGAATAGAAAAATCAAAAATGTTAAATGAGTTACATTTTACTATCTCAATTGTACAAAATTTTTAATTGGTCAAGAAATTTAATACTAAATAAACAAATTTACAAGAATTAGTTTTGAATTTGTCAAAAGAAATTATTAATCTTGCCGATTTGTAATTTGACAAGTCCAAATTGAATTTTACATCTGTTGATCTCATCTTCATAAGCTGAGGTAGCATGAATAAATTCTTCAATTAGATTGCAACAATAAAATAAATTGTTGTAGAACAAACAATTTGGATCAAAATATTTATCATTTCTCTAACAAAATTAAGTGATTTTTTCCTTCAAGATAATCAATATATTAGATCCTATATACATGGAAAAGAAAATAGGAGCTCCATATTTCCTCAAGAGATCAAAGTCTATTGGAAACTGACTATTAGACAAATGAAATGGTCAAATTTTAACCTGCGATATTTATTATTCAAGGGAATCTTAAATTTTTATCATTATATTTAGCGATTATAAATAAATAAATTTTATTTTATTTTAGGGTTCAATTTCTTAACTTCATAACAATCTCCATATAGATATAAAATTACATTTAAAATGGAGTAATTTAGTGTAATAATAATATTAATTTTTAAAGTCATAACCCATTTAATAAGTCTAAAATATAAATCAAATTAAGTTATATAATATAATATTTTTAAATAAAATTAAAGTTAATAAGTTATTTGATAAAAATACTAATAAATTACTTAAACCTTTTTAAAATGAACAAATTAATAAATAGAACTTAACACTAAATTTTTAATTGATAATAAATATTACACAAAATTAATAGAATCAAATACAGACATTTTACCACCAGAACAATATCTGCTCTCTTTGTGACTTAAATTGAATTTTTCTCTCCATAAGAAATGGAGAACTAATAACGAATGGATCTATGGATCATCTATTTATGAACACTTTCTCAGATAAGTTCTACAATCTTAAAAATTGACGGTCTATAGAGGCAATTACACATATCAAAATACTATCACAAATAAGAAAATACATCTCAAATGTGAAAATTTATGATACAGTCACATTCTAGACGAAATCTTTGCAATAACCCCTTGGAAGTTCATCCATCCTAGTAATCACAAAAATTCCTAACTAAACATAAGTATCACTCAGCCCTGGGTATAGAGCCTCACTCATAAGTGTGTGCAAAAGTGAAGTGAAGCGTGTGAAGAGAGCAAAAGAAAATAAAAGGTATTGCGGAAGCTTGGCGCAAGGAGAGTTGCGATCTAGTAACCCATGGATTTTTGTTTATATTTTTATTCTTGCTTATTTTGGATGAAGAAGAATTGAACCCAAATTTAAATTTTATAATTAATTAGTTACAAAAGACAATGAACAAAGAGTAAAAATTGATGATTATTATGTTGAATAGAATATGAACCTTCAGTAACCATATGAATTAATTCACCACGGATCCACATAGTGGGTGATGGGGGCACTTGCCCCATGAGACTATAGTTTTTATATGACCTAACTATTTTTTTATGCTCAGTATTTTAATTATTTAATAATTTTATTATAAAATACAGGTTACAAACATAACTTATTAATTATACACATCAAATTTATATAACAAAAAATTATCTATTATATAAATTCCTATTAAATAATTATTTTCAAATATAAGTATTTTTATTTTAACACATTCTTTTATGATTTTTGTTATAATATCGTATAAGAAACTAAAGTATTTAATCAAGAGTTACCACATTTTTATGTTCACGTACAATTTTTAAATAATTATTTTATATTCTAAATTTTAGTATGATGAAAATAAAGAAATGTTACTTTTTTTAATGTGAAATATGTATCTTTAAAGTGTGTTCATTAGAATAATTTTTTTAATTTTGTTTTTGACTTCTTGACCTCTTATTATTGCTTATTCATGATAATAATTTTTCGTATTTTAAATTCAAATAGTTTCGACCTATTTATCTTATATTTTCACAGAAGATTAATGATGTGTCAATTTTATAATAAATTATTACATATATTTTATCTTTAAAGTTATTTGAAGATTTTTGTACCTCTTTTTCACATTTTTGTATTGAAAATTAATGACACTTCTATTTTTGTAATGAGTGTAACTTATTTTTTTATATTCTTTTAAAATTTAGCTAAGATTTCTATATGATCATTTGTAACACTTCACAATGACACATTATTTAAATATCAAAAATGAATATATATATATATAATAAATTTTAAATGCATAAATATGGAAGGATAACAAAATTATTCACTAAATGAGATAAAATAGAGATGCATGTAATTAAGTCCTTTAAATATTATATCCCTTTATTTGATCAATTTTGTCCCCCATTAAAAAATAATTTGGACCCGCTACCGAATTTATTATTGTTATTAGATTAGTAATGATTAAGCAATGGCAAGTTTTAGGTAAATAGAAAAATGAAGTAAAAATAATGTGTAGATTGAAAACTTACAGAAACGTGATTTGGTAGAACTTGTTTTTCTTGAATAGCTGCCAACATTGAAAATGAGCTTTAAAACTTGCTCGAATGGTTTCCGCACTGTTTGAAAAGAAATAAGAGAGTGAAAAGTATGTTGATAAATAATTAATTCAAGAACAACACAACAAGACGCATATCAAGAAATTCAAGCATTTAGGCTTCACTCCAAATATCACAATAACACAATAAGACGCATGTAGTGTTGTTAACTCAGAATTCAGAATGAATACCAACTGAGGCTGAGGCACCAAGAGCTGAAGTTTAGTTTTGGTTGAGCTTTAATATTTAGGGATGTCGTATTTAGGGATGTCGCCTATGAGGTGTGAAATTGAGGCGAAATATGGTCGGAGAGAGTTATGATGGTATGCGGTCAGACAAGATTTTGTTGGTAGAGGAAAGGGTGCGGTGGCCGGAATTTTTGTGGAGGTTATTGCACGACAAATGGAGTTTTATTATAGTTTTATGGAGAGACATAGGCAGATTAGAGGTTGGATGAAGGAGAAATGTAGTGTTAGGTGGATTGTGTTTGTCGTAGGAATTGGGAAATTACAAATGGTAGGAGAAGAAAAGGAAGTTACAAGTATGTTCATTTGAAACCAGCTGGAAGAAAACCCTCTTTTTAACGCACCCACCTTTCTAAAAACTAATCGGACACATTTTGTTTTTACGATTTATTTTTATCACTTTTATTGGAATAATTTGATTCCTGATTTTCAAATAATAATTATAAGTCTTTTTCACTCTCTCTTTTGGCATTGCTACTCTATCATCATGTCATGTTGTTATTGCAAAGAGTAAAAAACCACTACGTTGCTTATTCAATATTATCTCTCATGTGAATATATTCAAATTGAAATTTCCAATTACTCTCATCCCACGCCCCCTTTCTCGTATTGTAAAACAATTAGACATAAAAAATTTAAAAGTACAATTAATTATATAATTTAATAAATATATAATTACAGTGTAACATTTTAAGACAACTATAATCTAACATCAGCATAATATATTTTGTTTTCTAATAACGCGAAATCCTATCGTTTATTTGACTTGACTTACATGAATTTCTATTACATTTTATTAGATTTTTCCTTACTTATGCTTTATTTTATTCCATTTATTCATGTCTTGTAGGTACTCCATCTAAATCGGAATTAATCAAGAAAGGTGAAAAATCAAAGAAGAATAGAATTGAAAAGGAAAGAAAAAGAAAGAAAAAAAGGAAGAAAAAGTTGTAAATTGGGTGGGGCCAACCACTAGCCAATGTGGCGCCCACCACACTAGAAGAAGACGTGGCGCAAGCCATAATTGGGAAAGGGATGAGGTGGAGCAAGCCACCAATCCCACTTTCCCTATTTTCTCTCCCCTCCTCTTTCGGTCTCCACTTTCCCCAGTTTTTTCGCACACGCACGCGCAATTTTAAGCCACAAATCCAGTTCCTTTGAAGCTATTCTTACACAACTGAAGAAAGATTTTAGGAAGTTTATTCAGTATAAATAAAAGAAGTTAATTCCAGTATAGGGGTCCAGAGTTTTTAGAGATAAATAGGTAGTTTGTAGATTTTATATTTTCAGGTTTTCTTGTTCTTCTTCTGCAATTTGTTTCTGCATTTTATTATTTCTGTTTGGTATCAAAAACTTGTAATCGGATCAAAAGCTTGCCGGAATAATTCGACAAGCATTATTTATTCTATTACTTAATTTTCAAGTTCTTATTTTACATGCTTTTCATTAGTTTAGTTATTATTCTGTTAGGTATGTGGCCCGATCAAGATCATCAAAACGAAGTGTTGAACTCCAAAGTTTTGACTTCTACTGAGGCGTTGACTACCATGTAAGGAGATACTGGTAGAGTGTATATGAGACTCTACAATAGTATTATTATTGAGGTGTCGATAACAATACATCGATGTGATGACAAATAGTGTTCCTAACATAAAGGAGATAACTCCTTTCGAAAAGAATAAGAAATCTTAATTAGTATGTTATGTTAATAAAGTATATGCACTTCAAAAAATTATGAAAAAATGGATTTATTACCAATAATGAGGATCCTCTCCAAATTCCATGTTCCTGTAACAGATAGGTGTGAAGGAAAAAAAGAGCTAACATTGTGGTAATTCAAGGAGAATATATTCTTCTTGAGTATAGCAAACATAAACTTGTTAGCACTTTAATACAAAAGACTTTCAAACAAAGTAAGCATTAACTAATATAACATATTACTTAATTTTCCACAAATTAGATGGCATTCTTAAAAAATAAAATTATATTGTAAATCAATGCTAATTCATTTCGTTCTTAAAAATTGATGGGGCCAATATATTGATTTTTTGTATTATAGTTGTTCTATTCTTAAGTCAGCAAATTTCTCAATTCCAATACAGATAAAAAATCAATTAAAACCAAAACAACTTATGAATTTTTATAAACTAGTTTGATATAAAATTATAATGAAACATTGAGCAAAGAAAGAATACCGTTTGAAGTTGGTGCTAGTGGAGCTGATGGTGCTGCAGATTTCTTTGCAGAAATACAAACAATTGATGTTTGTGAAGAGTTGCAACCACATCTCTCCCCGGATCTAATACAACGATCGCATATTTCATGTCCTATAATACTATTGTTGTTGGTGATTGAAATGCTGAGTCTAATATAGGTTATTATTTTCTTGCAATCTAGAACTGTGTAATCTTGAACTTTACTACTCAATACTAAATGAGATTTTTGATATCTACCATCTTTGATACAAGAAGTTACTTGAGAGATTTGTTGGTAGATTTTTGAATTAGAAGGGTAAGATAATGGATCTTGAACACACTCGGATAATAGAGTATAATTCACATCTTTGAAGGTGTAGTCAAAAAAATTTAAATCTACTTCTACATTGATATATTTTAAAGTACACGAGGGAATAATATAAGGAGAATACAAATCCGCCCTAGCAATAGTTAAGAGTTGTGGAAATTGGTTCACTCAAGGATGATAAACTTTTGCTTGAGCGTTTACATTTAAAAATGGAAAGGTAATGTTTTTAAAATTGCCACAACTAAAAGGAGCACAAGATATGTCGATTTTAGCTGCAGTAATTACATATATTTGAAAGAAGAAAATAAAAGAAAAAGAAAGTAGAAAAAGTGGTGAAAGCATCTTCTTAATTAAATGAAGACTATTTTTAAGACTCTAATTTCTCTTGTGGGTTGAAATCGTTCAACAAACCTTCAATCTGTAAAAAAAAAGAAAGATACATATGATATCAAGATTTATTATAATTGACAAAATTTAAAAACTCAATTGAAATTTTAATGACAAAATACTAAACTACAAATCTAAATTTCATTAATGCGGAACTTGGCATGTACAATAGTTACATTTGTATTAATTTTTAATCATTCAACACATAACATTATTTTGGTTTAGAGCCTATAAGTTAGATATCCAATATAAACTTGAGAAAACTCATCACCACCAATAATATATATATATATATATATATATATATATATATATATATATATATATATATATATATATATTAGGACGCATATTCACTTTTAAGGGTAATATTCACACTAAAGCATATAAATTGACATTTATTTATAAAAAAACATCAAGAAACAAATATTTATAATTAAATAATTAATTAGAATTAATTAAATATATCTACCACTTATTTATGTGTAAAATCATATTAAAAATTGTTTTTGTGTTGGTTTTTGCAAATAAATTACTAAATGATGTGTTAAATATCATATACACAATACTCAATATTGTCATTAGAATTTTATTTTTATATCTTCTAAATTAAAATTAAAATAAATTACTATAGAATTAGATAGAGATCAAATGCATATAACTAAAATATAATTGAAATTTGAATGTTTTGCATGATTGAGTAAAAAATTGTTATTAAAAAAAATCATTTTTATCAATTGGATCATTATTATATAGAAACATATAAAATCCAACACTCAAAAAAGAAAAAGAATCCTGATGTCCATACATTTTCATTTCATCGATCTGTTCACAACTGTTAAATCATTAAATCATCAAATAGGCAAGATGTCAGAAATATAAAATATTCTACTTATGCTTATCGAATAGAAAAATCAAAAATGTTAAATGAGTTACATTTTACTATCTCAATTGTACAAAATTTTTAATTGGTCAAGAAATTTAATACTAAATAAACAAATTTACAAGAATTAGTTTTGAATTTGTCAAAAGAAATTATTAATCTTGCCGATTTGTAATTTGACAAGTCCAAATTGAATTTTACATCTGTTGATCTCATCTTCATAAGCTGAGGTAGCATGAATAAATTCTTCAATTAGATTGCAACAATAAAATAAATTGTTGTAGAACAAACAATTTGGATCAAAATATTTATCATTTCTCTAACAAAATTAAGTGATTTTTTCCTTCAAGATAATCAATATATTAGATCCTATATACATGGAAAAGAAAATAGGAGCTCCATATTTCCTCAAGAGATCAAAGTCTATTGGAAACTGACTATTAGACAAATGAAATGGTCAAATTTTAACCTGCGATATTTATTATTCAAGGGAATCTTAAATTTTTATCATTATATTTAGCGATTATAAATAAATAAATTTTATTTTATTTTAGGGTTCAATTTCTTAACTTCATAACAATCTCCATATAGATATAAAATTACATTTAAAATGGAGTAATTTAGTGTAATAATAATATTAATTTTTAAAGTCATAACCCATTTAATAAGTCTAAAATATAAATCAAATTAAGTTATATAATATAATATTTTTAAATAAAATTAAAGTTAATAAGTTATTTGATAAAAATACTAATAAATTACTTAAACCTTTTTAAAATGAACAAATTAATAAATAGAACTTAACACTAAATTTTTAATTGATAATAAATATTACACAAAATTAATAGAATCAAATACAGACATTTTACCACCAGAACAATATCTGCTCTCTTTGTGACTTAAATTGAATTTTTCTCTCCATAAGAAATGGAGAACTAATAACGAATGGATCTATGGATCATCTATTTATGAACACTTTCTCAGATAAGTTCTACAATCTTAAAAATTGACGGTCTATAGAGGCAATTACACATATCAAAATACTATCACAAATAAGAAAATACATCTCAAATGTGAAAATTTATGATACAGTCACATTCTAGACGAAATCTTTGCAATAACCCCTTGGAAGTTCATCCATCCTAGTAATCACAAAAATTCCTAACTAAACATAAGTATCACTCAGCCCCGGGTATAGAGCCTCACTCATAAGTGTGTGCAAAAGTGAAGTGAAGCGTGTGAAGAGAGCAAAAGAAAATAAAAGGTATTGCGGAAGCTTGGCGCAAGGAGAGTTGCGATCTAGTAACCCATGGATTTTTGTTTATATTTTTATTCTTGCTTATTTTGGATGAAGAAGAATTGAACCCAAATTTAAATTTTATAATTAATTAGTTACAAAAGACAATGAACAAAGAGTAAAAATTGATGATTATTATGTTGAATAGAATATGAACCTTCAGTAACCATATGAATTAATTCACCACGGATCCACATAGTGGGTGATGGGGGCACTTGCCCCATGAGACTATAGTTTTTATATGACCTAACTATTTTTTTATGCTCAGTATTTTAATTATTTAATAATTTTATTATAAAATACAGGTTACAAACATAACTTATTAATTATACACATCAAATTTATATAACAAAAAATTATCTATTATATAAATTCCTATTAAATAATTATTTTCAAATATAAGTATTTTTATTTTAACACATTCTTTTATGATTTTTGTTATAATATCGTATAAGAAACTAAAGTATTTAATCAAGAGTTACCACATTTTTATGTTCACGTACAATTTTTAAATAATTATTTTATATTCTAAATTTTAGTATGATGAAAATAAAGAAATGTT
This sequence comes from Lathyrus aphaca, assembly GCA_963966055.1. NCBI lineage: Eukaryota > Viridiplantae > Streptophyta > Magnoliopsida > Fabales > Fabaceae > Lathyrus > Lathyrus aphaca. The sequence goes on from OZ014519.1 coordinate 567,683,780, forward strand.
ACTTTTTTTAATGTGAAATATGTATCTTTAAAGTGTGTTCATTAGAATAATTTTTTTAATTTTGTTTTTGACTTCTTGACCTCTTATTATTGCTTATTCATGATAATAATTTTTCGTATTTTAAATTCAAATAGTTTCGACCTATTTATCTTATATTTTCACAGAAGATTAATGATGTGTCAATTTTATAATAAATTATTACATATATTTTATCTTTAAAGTTATTTGAAGATTTTTGTACCTCTTTTTCACATTTTTGTATTGAAAATTAATGACACTTCTATTTTTGTAATGAGTGTAACTTATTTTTTTATATTCTTTTAAAATTTAGCTAAGATTTCTATATGATCATTTGTAACACTTCACAATGACACATTATTTAAATATCAAAAATGAATATATATATATAATAAATTTTAAATGCATAAATATGGAAGGATAACAAAATTATTCACTAAATGAGATAAAATAGAGATGCATGTAATTAAGTCCTTTAAATATTATATCCCTTTATTTGATCAATTTTGTCCCCCATTAAAAAATAATTTGGACCCGCTACCGAATTTATTATTGTTATTAGATTAGTAATGATTAAGCAATGGCAAGTTTTAGGTAAATAGAAAAATGAAGTAAAAATAATGTGTAGATTGAAAACTTACAGAAACGTGATTTGGTAGAACTTGTTTTTCTTGAATAGCTGCCAACATTGAAAATGAGCTTTAAAACTTGCTCGAATGGTTTCCGCACTGTTTGAAAAGAAATAAGAGAGTGAAAAGTATGTTGATAAATAATTAATTCAAGAACAACACAACAAGACGCATATCAAGAAATTCAAGCATTTAGGCTTCACTCCAAATATCACAATAACACAATAAGACGCATGTAGTGTTGTTAACTCAGAATTCAGAATGAATACCAACTGAGGCTGAGGCACCAAGAGCTGAAGTTTAGTTTTGGTTGAGCTTTAATATTTAGGGATGTCGTATTTAGGGATGTCGCCTATGAGGTGTGAAATTGAGGCGAAATATGGTCGGAGAGAGTTATGATGGTATGCGGTCAGACAAGATTTTGTTGGTAGAGGAAAGGGTGCGGTGGCCGGAATTTTTGTGGAGGTTATTGCACGACAAATGGAGTTTTATTATAGTTTTATGGAGAGACATAGGCAGATTAGAGGTTGGATGAAGGAGAAATGTAGTGTTAGGTGGATTGTGTTTGTCGTAGGAATTGGGAAATTACAAATGGTAGGAGAAGAAAAGGAAGTTACAAGTATGTTCATTTGAAACCAGCTGGAAGAAAACCCTCTTTTTAACGCACCCACCTTTCTAAAAACTAATCGGACACATTTTGTTTTTACGATTTATTTTTATCACTTTTATTGGAATAATTTGATTCCTGATTTTCAAATAATAATTATAAGTCTTTTTCACTCTCTCTTTTGGCATTGCTACTCTATCATCATGTCATGTTGTTATTGCAAAGAGTAAAAAACCACTACGTTGCTTATTCAATATTATCTCTCATGTGAATATATTCAAATTGAAATTTCCAATTACTCTCATCCCACGCCCCCTTTCTCGTATTGTAAAACAATTAGACATAAAAAATTTAAAAGTACAATTAATTATATAATTTAATAAATATATAATTACAGTGTAACATTTTAAGACAACTATAATCTAACATCAGCATAATATATTTTGTTTTCTAATAACGCGAAATCCTATCGTTTATTTGACTTGACTTACATGAATTTCTATTACATTTTATTAGATTTTTCCTTACTTATGCTTTATTTTATTCCATTTATTCATGTCTTGTAGGTACTCCATCTAAATCGGAATTAATCAAGAAAGGTGAAAAATCAAAGAAGAATAGAATTGAAAAGGAAAGAAAAAGAAAGAAAAAAAGGAAGAAAAAGTTGTAAATTGGGTGGGGCCAACCACTAGCCAATGTGGCGCCCACCACACTAGAAGAAGACGTGGCGCAAGCCATAATTGGGAAAGGGATGAGGTGGAGCAAGCCACCAATCCCACTTTCCCTATTTTCTCTCCCCTCCTCTTTCGGTCTCCACTTTCCCCAGTTTTTTCGCACACGCACGCGCAATTTTAAGCCACAAATCCAGTTCCTTTGAAGCTATTCTTACACAACTGAAGAAAGATTTTAGGAAGTTTATTCAGTATAAATAAAAGAAGTTAATTCCAGTATAGGGGTCCAGAGTTTTTAGAGATAAATAGGTAGTTTGTAGATTTTATATTTTCAGGTTTTCTTGTTCTTCTTCTGCAATTTGTTTCTGCATTTTATTATTTCTGTTTGGTATCAAAAACTTGTAATCGGATCAAAAGCTTGCCGGAATAATTCGACAAGCATTATTTATTCTATTACTTAATTTTCAAGTTCTTATTTTACATGCTTTTCATTAGTTTAGTTATTATTCTGTTAGGTATGTGGCCCGATCAAGATCATCAAAACGAAGTGTTGAACTCCAAAGTTTTGACTTCTACTGAGGCGTTGACTACCATGTAAGGAGATACTGGTAGAGTGTATATGAGACTCTACAATAGTATTATTATTGAGGTGTCGATAACAATACATCGATGTGATGACAAATAGTGTTCCTAACATAAAGGAGATAACTCCTTTCGAAAAGAATAAGAAATCTTAATTAGTATGTTATGTTAATAAAGTATATGCACTTCAAAAAATTATGAAAAAATGGATTTATTACCAATAATGAGGATCCTCTCCAAATTCCATGTTCCTGTAACAGATAGGTGTGAAGGAAAAAAAGAGCTAACATTGTGGTAATTCAAGGAGAATATATTCTTCTTGAGTATAGCAAACATAAACTTGTTAGCACTTTAATACAAAAGACTTTCAAACAAAGTAAGCATTAACTAATATAACATATTACTTAATTTTCCACAAATTAGATGGCATTCTTAAAAAATAAAATTATATTGTAAATCAATGCTAATTCATTTCGTTCTTAAAAATTGATGGGGCCAATATATTGATTTTTTGTATTATAGTTGTTCTATTCTTAAGTCAGCAAATTTCTCAATTCCAATACAGATAAAAAATCAATTAAAACCAAAACAACTTATGAATTTTTATAAACTAGTTTGATATAAAATTATAATGAAACATTGAGCAAAGAAAGAATACCGTTTGAAGTTGGTGCTAGTGGAGCTGATGGTGCTGCAGATTTCTTTGCAGAAATACAAACAATTGATGTTTGTGAAGAGTTGCAACCACATCTCTCCCCGGATCTAATACAACGATCGCATATTTCATGTCCTATAATACTATTGTTGTTGGTGATTGAAATGCTGAGTCTAATATAGGTTATTATTTTCTTGCAATCTAGAACTGTGTAATCTTGAACTTTACTACTCAATACTAAATGAGATTTTTGATATCTACCATCTTTGATACAAGAAGTTACTTGAGAGATTTGTTGGTAGATTTTTGAATTAGAAGGGTAAGATAATGGATCTTGAACACACTCGGATAATAGAGTATAATTCACATCTTTGAAGGTGTAGTCAAAAAAATTTAAATCTACTTCTACATTGATATATTTTAAAGTACACGAGGGAATAATATAAGGAGAATACAAATCCGCCCTAGCAATAGTTAAGAGTTGTGGAAATTGGTTCACTCAAGGATGATAAACTTTTGCTTGAGCGTTTACATTTAAAAATGGAAAGGTAATGTTTTTAAAATTGCCACAACTAAAAGGAGCACAAGATATGTCGATTTTAGCTGCAGTAATTACATATATTTGAAAGAAGAAAATAAAAGAAAAAGAAAGTAGAAAAAGTGGTGAAAGCATCTTCTTAATTAAATGAAGACTATTTTTAAGACTCTAATTTCTCTTGTTGGTTGAAATCGTTCAACAAACCTTCAATCTGTCAAAAAAAAAAGAAAGATACATATGATATCAAGATTTATTATAATTGACAAAATTTAAAAACTCAATTGAAATTTTAATGACAAAATACTAAACTACAAATCTAAATTTCATTAATGCGGAACTTGGCATGTACAATAGTTACATTTGTATTAATTTTTAATCATTCAACACATAACATTATTTTGGTTTAGAGCCTATAAGTTAGATATCCAATATAAACTTGAGAAAACTCATCACCACCAATAATATATATATATATATATATATATATATATATATATATATATATATATATATATATATATATATATATATATATATATATATATATATATTAGGACGCATATTCACTTTTAAGGGTAATATTCACACTAAAGCATATAAATTGACATTTATTTATAAAAAAACATCAAGAAACAAATATTTATAATTAAATAATTAATTAGAATTAATTAAATATATCTACCACTTATTTATGTGTAAAATCATATTAAAAATTGTTTTTGTGTTGGTTTTTGCAAATAAATTACTAAATGATGTGTTAAATATCATATACACAATACTCAATATTGTCATTAGAATTTTATTTTTATATCTTCTAAATTAAAATTAAAATAAATTACTATAGAATTAGATAGAGATCAAATGCATATAACTAAAATATAATTGAAATTTGAATGTTTTGCATGATTGAGTAAAAAATTGTTATTAAAAAAAATCATTTTTATCAATTGGATCATTATTATATAGAAACATATAAAATCCAACACTCAAAAAAGAAAAAGAATCCTGATGTCCATACATTTTCATTTCATCGATCTGTTCACAACTGTTAAATCATTAAATCATCAAATAGGCAAGATGTCAGAAATATAAAATATTCTACTTATGCTTATCGAATAGAAAAATCAAAAATGTTAAATGAGTTACATTTTACTATCTCAATTGTACAAAATTTTTAATTGGTCAAGAAATTTAATACTAAATAAACAAATTTACAAGAATTAGTTTTGAATTTGTCAAAAGAAATTATTAATCTTGCCGATTTGTAATTTGACAAGTCCAAATTGAATTTTACATCTGTTGATCTCATCTTCATAAGCTGAGGTAGCATGAATAAATTCTTCAATTAGATTGCAACAATAAAATAAATTGTTGTAGAACAAACAATTTGGATCAAAATATTTATCATTTCTCTAACAAAATTAAGTGATTTTTTCCTTCAAGATAATCAATATATTAGATCCTATATACATGGAAAAGAAAATAGGAGCTCCATATTTCCTCAAGAGATCAAAGTCTATTGGAAACTGACTATTAGACAAATGAAATGGTCAAATTTTAACCTGCGATATTTATTATTCAAGGGAATCTTAAATTTTTATCATTATATTTAGCGATTATAAATAAATAAATTTTATTTTATTTTAGGGTTCAATTTCTTAACTTCATAACAATCTCCATATAGATATAAAATTACATTTAAAATGGAGTAATTTAGTGTAATAATAATATTAATTTTTAAAGTCATAACCCATTTAATAAGTCTAAAATATAAATCAAATTAAGTTATATAATATAATATTTTTAAATAAAATTAAAGTTAATAAGTTATTTGATAAAAATACTAATAAATTACTTAAACCTTTTTAAAATGAACAAATTAATAAATAGAACTTAACACTAAATTTTTAATTGATAATAAATATTACACAAAATTAATAGAATCAAATACAGACATTTTACCACCAGAACAATATCTGCTCTCTTTGTGACTTAAATTGAATTTTTCTCTCCATAAGAAATGGAGAACTAATAACGAATGGATCTATGGATCATCTATTTATGAACACTTTCTCAGATAAGTTCTACAATCTTAAAAATTGACGGTCTATAGAGGCAATTACACATATCAAAATACTATCACAAATAAGAAAATACATCTCAAATGTGAAAATTTATGATACAGTCACATTCTAGACGAAATCTTTGCAATAACCCCTTGGAAGTTCATCCATCCTAGTAATCACAAAAATTCCTAACTAAACATAAGTATCACTCAGCCCCGGGTATAGAGCCTCACTCATAAGTGTGTGCAAAAGTGAAGTGAAGCGTGTGAAGAGAGCAAAAGAAAATAAAAGGTATTGCGGAAGCTTGGCGCAAGGAGAGTTGCGATCTAGTAACCCATGGATTTTTGTTTATATTTTTATTCTTGCTTATTTTGGATGAAGAAGAATTGAACCCAAATTTAAATTTTATAATTAATTAGTTACAAAAGACAATGAACAAAGAGTAAAAATTGATGATTATTATGTTGAATAGAATATGAACCTTCAGTAACCATATGAATTAATTCACCACGGATCCACATAGTGGGTGATGGGGGCACTTGCCCCATGAGACTATAGTTTTTATATGACCTAACTATTTTTTTATGCTCAGTATTTTAATTATTTAATAATTTTATTATAAAATACAGGTTACAAACATAACTTATTAATTATACACATCAAATTTATATAACAAAAAATTATCTATTATATAAATTCCTATTAAATAATTATTTTCAAATATAAGTATTTTTATTTTAACACATTCTTTTATGATTTTTGTTATAATATCGTATAAGAAACTAAAGTATTTAATCAAGAGTTACCACATTTTTATGTTCACGTACAATTTTTAAATAATTATTTTATATTCTAAATTTTAGTATGATGAAAATAAAGAAATGTTACTTTTTTTAATGTGAAATATGTATCTTTAAAGTGTGTTCATTAGAATAATTTTTTTAATTTTGTTTTTGACTTCTTGACCTCTTATTATTGCTTATTCATGATAATAATTTTTCGTATTTTAAATTCAAATAGTTTCGACCTATTTATCTTATATTTTCACAGAAGATTAATGATGTGTCAATTTTATAATAAATTATTACATATATTTTATCTTTAAAGTTATTTGAAGATTTTTGTACCTCTTTTTCACATTTTTGTATTGAAAATTAATGACACTTCTATTTTTGTAATGAGTGTAACTTATTTTTTTATATTCTTTTAAAATTTAGCTAAGATTTCTATATGATCATTTGTAACACTTCACAATGACACATTATTTAAATATCAAAAATGAATATATATATATATAATAAATTTTAAATGCATAAATATGGAAGGATAACAAAATTATTCACTAAATGAGATAAAATAGAGATGCATGTAATTAAGTCCTTTAAATATTATATCCCTTTATTTGATCAATTTTGTCCCCCATTAAAAAATAATTTGGATCCGCTACCGAATTTATTATTGTTATTAGATTAGTAATGATTAAGCAATGGCAAGTTTTAGGTAAATAGAAAAATGAAGTAAAAATAATGTGTAGATTGAAAACTTACAGAAACGTGATTTGGTAGAACTTGTTTTTCTTGAATAGCTGCCAACATTGAAAATGAGCTTTAAAACTTGCTCGAATGGTTTCCGCACTGTTTGAAAAGAAATAAGAGAGTGAAAAGTATGTTGATAAATAATTAATTCAAGAACAACACAACAAGACGCATATCAAGAAATTCAAGCATTTAGGCTTCACTCCAAATATCACAATAACACAATAAGACGCATGTAGTGTTGTTAACTCAGAATTCAGAATGAATACCAACTGAGGCTGAGGCACCAAGAGCTGAAGTTTAGTTTTGGTTGAGCTTTAATATTTAGGGATGTCGTATTTAGGGATGTCGCCTATGAGGTGTGAAATTGAGGCGAAATATGGTCGGAGAGAGTTATGATGGTATGCGGTCAGACAAGATTTTGTTGGTAGAGGAAAGGGTGCGGTGGCCGGAATTTTTGTGGAGGTTATTGCACGACAAATGGAGTTTTATTATAGTTTTATGGAGAGACATAGGCAGATTAGAGGTTGGATGAAGGAGAAATGTAGTGTTAGGTGGATTGTGTTTGTCGTAGGAATTGGGAAATTACAAATGGTAGGAGAAGAAAAGGAAGTTACAAGTATGTTCATTTGAAACCAGCTGGAAGAAAACCCTCTTTTTAACGCACCCACCTTTCTAAAAACTAATCGGACACATTTTGTTTTTACGATTTATTTTTATCACTTTTATTGGAATAATTTGATTCCTGATTTTCAAATAATAATTATAAGTCTTTTTCACTCTCTCTTTTGGCATTGCTACTCTATCATCATGTCATGTTGTTATTGCAAAGGGTAAAAAACCACTACGTTGCTTATTCAATATTATCTCTCATGTGAATATATTCAAATTGAAATTTCCAATTACTCTCATCCCACGCCCCCTTTCTCGTATTGTAAAACAATTAGACATAAAAAAATTTAAAAGTACAATTAATTATATAATTTAATAAATATATAATTACAGTGTAACATTTTAAGACAACTATAATCTAACATCAGCATAATATATTTTGTTTTCTAATAACGCGAAATCCTATCGTTTATTTGACTTGACTTACATGAATTTCTATTACATTTTATTAGATTTTTCCTTACTTATGCTTTATTTTATTCCATTTATTCATGTCTTGTAGGTACTCCATCTAAATCGGAATTAATCAAGAAAGGTGAAAAATCAAAGAAGAATAGAATTGAAAAGGAAAGAAAAAGAAAGAAAAAAAGGAAGAAAAAGTTGTAAATTGGGTGGGGCCAACCACTAGCCAATGTGGCGCCCACCACACTAGAAGAAGACGTGGCGCAAGCCATAATTGGGAAAGGGATGAGGTGGAGCAAGCCACCAATCCCACTTTCCCTATTTTCTCTCCCCTCCTCTTTCGGTCTCCACTTTCCCCAGTTTTTTCGCACACGCACGCGCAATTTTAAGCCACAAATCCAGTTCCTTTGAAGCTATTCTTACACAACTGAAGAAAGATTTTAGGAAGTTTATTCAGTATAAATAAAAGAAGTTAATTCCAGTATAGGGGTCCAGAGTTTTTAGAGATAAATAGGTAGTTTGTAGATTTTATATTTTCAGGTTTTCTTGTTCTTCTTCTACAATTTGTTTCTGCATTTTATTATTTCTGTTTGGTATCAAAAACTTGTAATCGGATCAAAAGCTTGCCGGAATAATTCGACAAGCATTATTTATTCTATTACTTAATTTTCAAGTTCTTATTTTACATGCTTTTCATTAGTTTAGTTATTATTCTGTTAGGTATGTGGCCCGATCAAGATCATCAAAACGAAGTGTTGAACTCCAAAGTTTTGACTTCTACTGAGGCGTTGACTACCATGTAAGGAGATACTGGTAGAGTGTATATGAGACTCTACAATAGTATTATTATTGAGGTGTCGATAACAATACATCGATGTGATGACAAATAGTGTTCCTAACATAAAGGAGATAACTCCTTTCGAAAAGAATAAGCAATCTTAATTAGTATGTTATGTTAATAAAGTATATGCACTTCAAAAAATTATGAAAAAATGGATTTATTACCAATAATGAGGATCCTCTCCAACTTCCATGTTCCTGTAACAGATAGGTGTGAAGGAAAAAAAGAGCTAACATTGTGGTAATTCAAGGAGAATATATTCTTCTTGAGTATAGCAAACATAAACTTGTTAGCACTTTAATACAAAAGACTTTCAAACAAAGTAAGCATTAACTAATATAACATATTACTTAATTTTCCACAAATTAGATGGCATTCTTAAAAAATAAAATTATATTGTAAATCAATGCTAATTCATTTCGTTCTTAAAAATTGATGGGGCCAATATATTGATTTTTTGTATTATAGTTGTTCTATTCTTAAGTCAGCAAATTTCTCAATTCCAATACAGATAAAAAATCAATTAAAACCAAAACAACTTATGAATTTTTATAAACTAGTTTGATATAAAATTATAATGAAACATTGAGCAAAGAAAGAATACCGTTTGAAGTTGGTGCTAGTGGAGCTGATGGTGCTGCAGATTTCTTTGCAGAAATACAAACAATTGATGTTTGTGAAGAGTTGCAACCACATCTCTCCCCGGATCTAATACAACGATCGCATATTTCATGTCCTATAATACTATTGTTGTTGGTGATTGAAATGCTGAGTCTAATATAGGTTATTATTTTCTTGCAATCTAGAACTGTGTAATCTTGAACTTTACTACTCAATACTAAATGAGATTTTTGATATCTACCATCTTTGATACAAGAAGTTACTTGAGAGATTTGTTGGTAGATTTTTGAATTAGAAGGGTAAGATAATGGATCTTGAACACACTCGGATAATAGAGTATAATTCACATCTTTGAAGGTGTAGTCAAAAAAATTTAAATCTACTTCTACATTGATATATTTTAAAGTACACGAGGGAATAATATAAGGAGAATACAAATCCGCCCTAGCAATAGTTAAGAGTTGTGGAAATTGGTTCACTCAAGGATGATAAACTTTTGCTTGAGCGTTTACATTTAAAAATGGAAAGGTAATGTTTTTAAAATTGCCACAACTAAAAGGAGCACAAGATATGTCGATTTTAGCTGCAGTAATTACATATATTTGAAAGAAGAAAATAAAAGAAAAAGAAAGTAGAAAAAGTGGTGAAAGCATCTTCTTAATTAAATGAAGACTATTTTTAAGACTCTAATTTCTCTTGTTGGTTGAAATCGTTCAACAAACCTTCAATCTGTCAAAAAAAAAAGAAAGATACATATGATATCAAGATTTATTATAATTGACAAAATTTAAAAACTCAATTGAAATTTTAATGACAAAATACTAAACTACAAATCTAAATTTCATTAATGCGGAACTTGGCATGTACAATAGTTACGTTTGTATTAATTTTTAATCATTCAACACATAACATTATTTTGGTTTAGAGCCTATAAGTTAGATATCCAATATAAACTTGAGAAAACTCATCACCACCAATAATATATATATATATATATATATATATATATATATATATATATATATATATATATATATATATATATATATATTAGGACGCATATTCACTTTTAAGGGTAATATTCACACTAAAGCATATAAATTGACATTTATTTATAAAAAAACATCAAGAAACAAATATTTATAATTAAATAATTAATTAGAATTAATTAAATATATCTACCACTTATTTATGTGTAAAATCATATTAAAAATTGTTTTTGTGTTGGTTTTTGCAAATAAATTACTAAATGATGTGTTAAATATCATATACACAATACTCAATATTGTCATTAGAATTTTATTTTTATATCTTCTAAATTAAAATTAAAATAAATTACTATAGAATTAGATAGAGATCAAATGCATATAACTAAAATATAATTGAAATTTGAATGTTTTGCATGATTGAGTAAAAAATTGTTATTAAAAAAAATCATTTTTATCAATTGGATCATTATTATATAGAAACATATAAAATCCAACACTCAAAAAAGAAAAAGAATCCTGATGTCCATACATTTTCATTTCATCGATCTGTTCACAACTGTTAAATCATTAAATCATCAAATAGGCAAGATGTCAGAAATATAAAATATTCTACTTATGCTTATCGAATAGAAAAATCAAAAATGTTAAATGAGTTACATTTTACTATCTCAATTGTACAAAATTTTTAATTGGTCAAGAAATTTAATACTAAATAAACAAATTTACAAGAATTAGTTTTGAATTTGTCAAAAGAAATTATTAATCTTGCCGATTTGTAATTTGACAAGTCCAAATTGAATTTTACATCTGTTGATCTCATCTTCATAAGCTGAGGTAGCATGAATAAATTCTTCAATTAGATTGCAACAATAAAATAAATTGTTGTAGAACAAACAATTTGGATCAAAATATTTATCATTTCTCTAACAAAATTAAGTGATTTTTTCCTTCAAGATAATCAATATATTAGATCCTATATACATGGAAAAGAAAATAGGAGCTCCATATTTCCTCAAGAGATCAAAGTCTATTGGAAACTGACTATTAGACAAATGAAATGGTCAAATTTTAACCTGCGATATTTATTATTCAAGGGAATCTTAAATTTTTATCATTATATTTAGCGATTATAAATAAATAAATTTTATTTTATTTTAGGGTTCAATTTCTTAACTTCATAACAATCTCCATATAGATATAAAATTACATTTAAAATGGAGTAATTTAGTGTAATAATAATATTAATTTTTAAAGTCATAACCCATTTAATAAGTCTAAAATATAAATCAAATTAAGTTATATAATATAATATTTTTAAATAAAATTAAAGTTAATAAGTTATTTGATAAAAATACTAATAAATTACTTAAACCTTTTTAAAATGAACAAATTAATAAATAGAACTTAACACTAAATTTTTAATTGATAATAAATATTACACAAAATTAATAGAATCAAATACAGACATTTTACCACCAGAACAATATCTGCTCTCTTTGTGACTTAAATTGAATTTTTTTCTCCATAAGAAATGGAGAACTAATAACGAATGGATCTATGGATCATCTATTTATGAACACTTTCTCAGATAAGTTCTACAATCTTAAAAATTGACGGTCTATAGAGGCAATTACACATATCAAAATACTATCACAAATAAGAAAATACATCTCAAATGTGAAAATTTATGATACAGTCACATTCTAGACGAAATCTTTGCAATAACCCCTTGGAAGTTCATCCATCCTAGTAATCACAAAAATTCCTAACTAAACATAAGTATCACTCAGCCCCGGGTATAGAGCCTCACTCATAAGTGTGTGCAAAAGTGAAGTGAAGCGTGTGAAGAGAGCAAAAGAAAATAAAAGGTATTGCGGAAGCTTGGCGCAAGGAGAGTTGCGATCTAGTAACCCATGGATTTTTGTTTATATTTTTATTCTTGCTTATTTTGGATGAAGAAGAATTGAACCCAAATTTAAATTTTATAATTAATTAGTTACAAAAGACAATGAACAAAGAGTAAAAATTGATGATTATTATGTTGAATAGAATATGAACCTTCAGTAACCATATGAATTAATTCACCACGGATCCACATAGTGGGTGATGGGGGCACTTGCCCCATGAGACTATAGTTTTTATATGACCTAACTATTTTTTTATGCTCAGTATTTTAATTATTTAATAATTTTATTATAAAATACAGGTTACAAACATAACTTATTAATTATACACATCAAATTTATATAACAAAAAATTATCTATTATATAAATTCCTATTAAATAATTATTTTCAAATATAAGTATTTTTATTTTAACACATTCTTTTATGATTTTTGTTATAATATCGTATAAGAAACTAAAGTATTTAATCAAGAGTTACCACATTTTTATGTTCACGTACAATTTTTAAATAATTATTTTATATTCTAAATTTTAGTATGATGAAAATAAAGAAATGTTACTTTTTTTAATGTGAAATATGTATCTTTAAAGTGTGTTCATTAGAATAATTTTTTTAATTTTGTTTTTGACTTCTTGACCTCTTATTATTGCTTATTCATGATAATAATTTTTCGTATTTTAAATTCAAATAGTTTCGACCTATTTATCTTATATTTTCACAGAAGATTAATGATGTGTCAATTTTATAATAAATTATTACATATATTTTATCTTTAAAGTTATTTGAAGATTTTTGTACCTCTTTTTCACATTTTTGTATTGAAAATTAATGACACTTCTATTTTTGTAATGAGTGTAACTTATTTTTTTATATTCTTTTAAAATTTAGCTAAGATTTCTATATGATCATTTGTAACACTTCACAATGACACATTATTTAAATATCAAAAATGAATATATATATATATATAATAAATTTTAAATGCATAAATATGGAAGGATAACAAAATTATTCACTAAATGAGATAAAATAGAGATGCATGTAATTAAGTCCTTTAAATATTATATCCCTTTATTTGATCAATTTTGTCCCCCATTAAAAAATAATTTGGATCCGCTACCGAATTTATTATTGTTATTAGATTAGTAATGATTAAGCAATGGCAAGTTTTAGGTAAATAGAAAAATGAAGTAAAAATAATGTGTAGATTGAAAACTTACAGAAACGTGATTTGGTAGAACTTGTTTTTCTTGAATAGCTGCCAACATTGAAAATGAGCTTTAAAACTTGCTCGAATGGTTTCCGCACTGTTTGAAAAGAAATAAGAGAGTGAAAAGTATGTTGATAAATAATTAATTCAAGAACAACACAACAAGACGCATATCAAGAAATTCAAGCATTTAGGCTTCACTCCAAATATCACAATAACACAATAAGACGCATGTAGTGTTGTTAACTCAGAATTCATAATGAATACCAACTTAGGCTGAGGCACCAAGAGCTGAAGTTTAGTTTTGGTTGAGCTTTAATATTTAGGGATGTCGTATTTAGGGATGTCGCCTATGAGGTGTGAAATTGAGGCGAAATATGGTCGGAGAGAGTTATGATGGTATGCGGTCAGACAAGATTTTGTTGGTAGAGGAAAGGGTGCGGTGGCCGGAATTTTTGTGGAGGTTATTGCACGACAAATGGAGTTTTATTATAGTTTTATGGAGAGACATAGGCAGATTAGAGGTTGGATGAAGGAGAAATGTAGTGTTAGGTGGATTGTGTTTGTCGTAGGAATTGGGAAATTACAAATGGTAGGAGAAGAAAAGGAAGTTACAAGTATGTTCATTTGAAACCAGCTGGAAGAAAACCCTCTTTTTAACGCATCCACCTTTCTAAAAACTAATCGGACACATTTTGTTTTTACGATTTATTTTTATCACTTTTATTGGAATAATTTGATTCCTGATTTTCAAATAATAATTATAAGTCTTTTTCACTCTCTCTTTTGGCATTGCTACTCTATCATCATGTCATGTTGTTATTGCAAAGAGTAAAAAACCACTACGTTGCTTATTCAATATTATCTCTCATGTGAATATATTCAAATTGAAATTTCCAATTACTCTCATCCCACGCCCCCTTTCTCGTATTGTAAAACAATTAGACATAAAAAATTTAAAAGTACAATTAATTATATAATTTAATAAATATATAATTACAGTGTAACATTTTAAGACAACTATAATCTAACATCAGCATAATATATTTTGTTTTCTAATAACGCGAAATCCTATCGTTTATTTGACTTGACTTACATGAATTTCTATTACATTTTATTAGATTTTTCCTTACTTATGCTTTATTTTATTCCATTTATTCATGTCTTGTAGGTACTCCATCTAAATCGGAATTAATCAAGAAAGGTGAAATAGAATTGAAAAGGAAAGAAAAAGAAAGAAAAAGTTGTAAATTGGGTGGGGCCAACCACTAGCCAATGTGGCGCCCACCACACTAGAAGAAGACGTGGCGCAAGCCACAATTGGGAAAGGGATGAGGTGGAGCAAGCCACCAATCCCACTTTCCCTATTTTCTCTCCCCTCCTCTTTCGGTCTCCACTTTCCCCAGTTTTTTCGCACACGCACGCGCAATTTTAAGCCACAAATCCAGTTCCTTTGAAGCTATTCTTACACAACTGAAGAAAGATTTTAGGAAGTTTATTCAGTATAAATAAAAGAAGTTAATTCCAGTATAGGGGTCCAGAGTTTTTAGAGATAAATAGGTAGTTTGTAGATTTTATATTTTCAGGTTTTCTTGTTCTTCTTCTGCAATTTGTTTCTGCATTTTATTATTTCTGTTTGGTATCAAAAACTTGTAATCGGATCAAAAGCTTGCCGGAATAATTCGACAAGCATTATTTATTCTATTACTTAATTTTCAAGTTCTTATTTTACATGCTTTTCATTAGTTTAGTTATTATTCTGTTAGGTATGTGGCCCGATCAAGATCATCAAAACGAAGTGTTGAACTCCAAAGTTTTGACTTCTACTGAGGCGTTGACTACCATGTAAGGAGATACTGGTAGAGTGTATATGAGACTCTACAATAGTATTATTATTGAGGTGTCGATAACAATACATCGATGTGATGACAAATAGTGTTCCTAACATAAAGGAGATAACTCCTTTCGAAAAGAATAAGAAATCTTAATTAGTATGTTATGTTAATAAAGTATATGCACTTCAAAAAATTATGAAAAAATGGATTTATTACCAATAATGAGGATCCTCTCCAACTTCCATGTTCCTGTAACAGATAGGTGTGAAGGAAAAAAAGAGCTAACATTGTGGCAATTCAAGGAGAATATATTCTTCTTGAGTATAGCAAACATAAACTTGTTAGCACTTTAATACAAAAGACTTTCAAACAAAGTAAGCATTAACTAATATAACATATTACTTAATTTTCCACAAATTAGATGGCATTCTTAAAAAATAAAATTATATTGTGAATCAATGCTAATTCATTTCGTTCTTAAAAATTGATGGGGCCAATATATTGATTTTTTGTATTATAGTTGTTCTATTCTTAAGTCAGCAAATTTCTCAATTCCAATACAGATAAAAAATCAATTAAAACCAAAACAGCTTATGAATTTTTATAAACTAGTTCGATATAAAATTATAATGAAACATTGAGCAAAGAAAGAATACCGTTTGAAGTTGGTGCTAGTGGAGCTGATGGTGCTGCAGATTTCTTTGCAGAAATACAAACAATTGATGTTTGTGAAGAGTTGCAACCACATCTCTCCCCGGATCTAATACAACGATCGCATATTTCATGTCCTATACCTCTCCACTTAACATCAAATCCTTGGTCTATAATACTATTGTTGTTGGTGATTGAAATGCTGAGTCTAATAAAGGTTATTATTTTCTTGCAATCTAGAACTGTGTAATCTTGAACTCTACTACTCAATACTAAATGAGATTTTTGATATCTACCATCTTTGATACAAGAAGTTACATGAGAGATTTGTTGGTAGATTTTTGAATTAGAAGGGTAAGATAATGGATCTTGAACACACTCGGATAATAGAGTATAATTCACATCTTTGAAGGTGTAGTCAAAAAAATTTAAATCTACTTCTACATTGATATATTTTAAAGTACACGAGGGAATAATATAAGGAGAATACAAATCCGCCCTTGCAATAGTTAAGAGTTGTGGAAATTGGTTCAACTCAAGGATGATAAACTTTTGCTTGAGCGTTTACATTTAAAAATGGAAAGGTAATGTTTTTAAAATTGCCACAACTAAAAGGAGCACAAGATATGTCGATTTTAGCTGCAATAATTACATATATTTGAAAGAAGAAAATAAAAGAAAAAGAAAGTAGAAAAAGTGGTGAAAGCATCTTCTTAATTAAATGAAGACTATTTTTAAGACTCTAATTTCTCTTGTTGGTTGAAATCGTTCAACAAACCTTCAATCTGTCAAAAAAAAAGAAAGATACATATGATATCAAGATTTATTATAATTGACAAAATTTAAAAACTCAATTGAAATTTTAATGACAAAATACTAAACTACAAATCTAAATTTCATTAATGCGGAACTTGGCATGTACAATAGTTACATTTGTATTAATTTTTAATCATTCAACACATAACATTATTTTGGTTTAGAGCATATAAGTTAGATATCCAATATAAACTTGAGAAAACTCATCACCACCAATAATATATATATATATATATATATATATATATATATATATATATATATATATATATATATATATATATATATATATATATATATATATATATATATATATATATATATATTAGGACGCATATTCACTTTTAAGGGTAATATTCACACTAAAGCATATAAATTGACATTTATTTATAAAAAAAATCAAGAAACAAATATTTATAATTAAATAATTAATTAGAATTAATTAAATATATCTACCACTTATTTATGTGTAAAATCATATTAAAAATTGTTTTTGTGTTGGTTTTTGCAAATAAATTACTAAATGATGTGTTAAATATCATATACACAATACTCAATATTGTCATTAGAATTTTATTTTTATATCTTCTAAATTAAAATTAAAATAAATTACTATAGAATTAGATATAGATCAAATGCGTATAACTAAAATATAATTGAAATTTGAATGTTTTGCATGATTGAGTAAAAAATTGTTATTAAAAAAAATCATTTTTATCAATTGGATCATTATTATATAGAAACATATAAAATCCAACACTCAAAAAAGAAAAAGAATCCTGATGTCCATACATTTTCATTTCATCGATCTGTTCACAACTGTTAAATCATTAAATCATCAAATAGGCAAGATGTCAGAAATATAAAATATTCTACTTATGCTTATCGAATAGAAAAATCAAAAATGTTAAATGAGTTACGTTTTACTATCTCAATTGTACAAAATTTTGTAATTGGTCAAGAAATTTAATACTAAATAAACAAATTTACAAGAATTAGTTTTGAATTTGTCAAAAGAAATTATTAATCTTGCCGATTTGTAATTTTACAAGTCCAAATTGAATTTTACATCTGTTGATCTCATCTTCATAAGCTGAGGTAGCATGAATAAATTCTTCAATTAAATTGCAACAATAAAATAAATTGTTGTAGAACAAACAATTTGGATCAAAATATTTATCATTTCTCTAACAAAATTAAGTGATTTTTTCCTTCAAGATAATCAATATATTAGATCCTATATACATGGAAAAGAAAATAGGAGCTCCATATTTCCTCAAGAGATCAAAGTCTATTGGAAACTGACTATTAGACAAATGAAATGGTCAAATTTTAACCTGAGATATTTATTATTCAAGGGAATCTTAAATTTTTATCATTATATTTAGCGATTATAAATAAATAAATTTTATTTTATTTTAGGGTTCAATTTCTTAACTTCATAACAATCTCCATATAGATATAAAAATACATTTAAAATGGAGTAATTTAGTGTAATAATAATATTAATTTTTAAAGTCATAACCCATTTAATAAGTCTAAAATATAAATCAAATTAAGTTATATAATATAATATTTTTAAATAAAATTAAAGTCAATAAGTTATTTGATAAAAATACTAATAAATTACTTACACCTTTTTAAAATGAACAAATTAATAAATAGAACTAAACACTAAATTTTTAATTGATAATAAATATTACACAAAATTAATAGAATCAAATACAGACATTTTACCACCAGAACAATATCTGCTCTCTTTGTGACTTAAATTGAATTTTTTTCTCCATAAGAAATGGAGAACTAATAACGAATGGATCTATGGATCATCTATTTATGAACACTTTCTCAGATAAGTTCTACAATCTTAAAAATTGAGGGTCTATAGAGGCAATTACACATATCAAAATACTATCACAAATAAGAAAATACATCTCAAATGTGAAAATTTATGATACAGTCACATTCTAGACGGAATCTTTGCAATAACCCCTTGGAAGTTCATCCATCCTAGTAATCACAAAAATTCCTAACTAAACATAAGTATCACTCAGCCCCGGGTATAGAGCCTCACTCATAAGTGTGTGCAAAAGTGAAGTGAAGCGTGTGAAGAGAGCAAAAGAAAATAAAAGGTATTGCGGAAGCTTGGCGCAAGGAGAGTTGCGATCTAGTAACCCATGGATTTTTGTTTATATTTTTATTCTTGCTTATTTTGGATGAAGAAGAATTGAACCCAAATTTAAATTTTATAATTAATTAGTTACAAAAGACAATGAACAAAGAGTAAAAATTGATGATTATTATGTTGAATAGAATATTAAACTTCAGTAACCATATGAATTAATTCACCGCGGATCCACATAGTGGGTGATGGGGGCACTTGCCCCATGAGACTATAGTTTTTATATGACCTAACTATTTTTTTATGCTCAGTATTTTAATTATTTAATAATTTTATTATAAAATACAGGTTACAAACATAACTTATTAATTATACACATCAAATTTATATAACAAAAAATTATCTATTATATAAATTCCTATTAAATAATTATTTTCAAATATAAGTATTTTAATTTTAACACATTCTTTTATGATTTTTGTTATAATATCGTATAAGAAACTAAAGTATTTAATCAAGAGTTACCACATTTTTATGTTCACGTACAATTTTTAAATAATTATTTTATATTCGAATTTTTAGTATGATGAAAATAAAGAAATGTTACTTTTTTTAATGTGAAATATGTATCTTTAAAGTGTGTTCATTAGAATAATTTTTTTAATTTTGTTTTTGACTTCTTGACCTCTTATTATTGCTTATTCATGATAATAATTTTTCGTATTTTAAATTCAAATAGTTTCGACCTATTTATCTTATATTTTCACAGAAGATTAATGATGTGTCAATTTTATAATAAATTATTACATATATTTTATCTTTAAAGTTATTTGAAGATTTTTGTACCTCTTTTTCACATTTTTGTATTGAAAATTAATGACACTTCTATTTTTGTAATGAGTGTAACTTATTTTTTTATATTCTTTTAAAATTTAGCTAAGATTTCTATATGATCATTTGTAACACTTCACAATGACACATTATTTAAATATCAAAAATGAATATATATAATAAATTTTAAATGCATAAATATGGAAGGATAACAAAATTATTCAATAAATGAGATAAAATAGAGATGCATGTAATTAAGTCCTTTAAATATTATATCCCTTTATTTGATCAATTTTGTCCCCCATTAAAAAATAATTTGGATCCGCTACCGAATTTATTATTGTTATTAGATTAGTAATGATTAAGCAATGGCAAGTTTTAGGTAAATAGAAAAATGAAGTAAAAATAATGTGTAGATTGAAAACTTACAGAAAAGTGATTTGGTAGAACTTGTTTTTCTTGAATAGCTGCCAACATTGAAAATGAGCTTTAAAACTTGCTCGAATGGTTCCCGCACTGTTTGAAAAGAAATAAGAGAGTGAAAAGTATGTTGATAAATAATTAATTCAAGAACAACACAACAAGACGCATATCAAGAAATTCAAGCATTTAGGCTTCACTCCAAATATCACAATAACACAATAAGACGCATGTAGTGTTGTTAACTCAGAATTCAGAATGAATACCAACTGAGGCTGAGGCACCAAGAGCTGAAGTTTAGTTTTGGTTGAGCTTTAATATTTAGGGATGTCGTATTTAGGGATGTCGCCTATGAGGTGTGAAATTGAGGCGAAATATGGTCGGAGAGAGTTATGATGGTATGCGGTCAGACAAGATTTTGTTGGTAGAGGAAAGGGTGCGGTGGCCGGAATTTTTGTGGAGGTTATTGCACGACAAATGGAGTTTTATTATAGTTTTATGGAGAGACATAGACAGATTAGAGGTTGGATGAAGGAGAAATGTAGTGTTAGGTACCTTTCTAAAAACTAATCGGACACATTTTGTTTTTACGATTTATTTTTATCACTTTTATTGGAATAATTTGATTCCTGATTTTCAAATAATAATTATAAGTCTTTTTCACTCTCTCTTTTGGCATTGCTACTCTATCATCATGTCATGTTGTTATTGCAAAGAGTAAAAAACCACTACGTTGCTTATTCAATATTATCTCTCATGTGAATATATTCAAATTGAAATTTCCAATTACTCTCATCCCACGCCCCCTTTCTCGTATTGTAAAACAATTAGACATAAAAAATTTAAAAGTACAATTAATTATATAATTTAATAAATATATAATTACAGTGTAACATTTTAAGACAACTATAATCTAATATCAGCATAATATATTTTGTTTTCTAATAACGCGAAATCCTATCGTTTATTTGACTTGACTTACATGAATTTCTATTACATTTTATTAGATTTTTCCTTACTTATGCTTTATTTTATTCCATTTATTCATGTCTTGTAGGTACTCCATCTAAATCGGAATTAATCAAGAAAGGTGAAAAATCAAAGAAGAATAGAATTGAAAAGGAAAGAAAAAGAAAGAAAAAAAGGAAGAAAAAGTTGTAAATTGGGTGGGGCCAACCACTAGCCAATGTGGCGCCCACCACACTAGAAGAAGACGTGGCGCAAGCCATAATTGGGAAAGGGATGAGGTGGAGCAAGCCACCAATCCCACTTTCCCTATTTTCTCTCCCCTCCTCTTTCGGTCTCCACTTTCCCCAGTTTTTCCGCACACGCACGCGCAATTTTAAGCCACAAATCCAGTTCCTTTGAAGCTATTCTTACACAAGAAAGATTTTAGGAAGTTTATTCAGTATAAATAAAAGAAGTTAATTCCAGTATAGGGGTCCAGAGTTTTTATAGAAAAATAGGTAGTTTGTAGATTTTATATTTTCAGGTTTTCTTGTTCTTCTTCTGCAATTTGTTTCTGCATTTTATTATTTTTGTTTGGTATCAAAAACTTGTAATCGGATCAAAAGCTTGCCGGAATAATTCGACAAGCATTATTTATTCTAGTACTTAATTTTCAAGTTCTTATTTTACATGCTTTTCATTAGTTTAGTTATTATTCTGTTAGGTATGTGGCCCGATCAAGATCATCAAAACGAAGTGTTGAACTCCAAAGTTTTGACTTCTACTGAGGCGTTGACTACCATGTAAGGAGATACTGGTAGAGTGTATATGAGACTCTACAATAGTATTATTATTGAGGTGTCGATAACAATACATCGATGTGATGACAAATAGTGTTCCTAACATAAAGGAGATAACTCCTTTCGAAAAGAATAAGAAATCTTAATTAGTATGTTATGTTAATAAAGTATATGCACTTCAAAAAATTATGAAAAAATGGATTTATTACCAATAATGAGGATCCTCTCCAACTTCCATGTTCCTGTAACAGATAGGTGTGAAGGAAAAAAAGAGCTAACATTGTGGCAATTCAAGGAGAATATATTCTTCTTGAGTATAGCAAACATAAACTTGTTAGCACTTTAATACAAAAGACTTTCAAACAAAGTAAGCATTAACTAATATAACATATTACTTAATTTTCCACAAATTAGATGGCATTCTTAAAAAATAAAATTATATTGTGAATCAATGCTAATTCATTTCGTTCTTAAAAATTGATATATTGATTTTTTGTATTATAGTTGTTCTATTCTTAAGTCAGCAAATTTCTCAATTCCAATACAGATAAAAAATCAATTAAAACCAAAACAACTTATGAATTTTTATAAACTAGTTCGATATAAAATTATAATGAAACATTGAGCAAAGAAAGAATACCGTTTGAAGTTGGTGCTAGTGGAGCTGATGGTGCTGCAGATTTCTTTGCAGAAATACAAACAATTGATGTTTGTGAAGAGTTGCAACCACATCTCTCCCCGGATCTAATACAACGATCGCATATTTCATGTCCTATAACTCTCCACTTAACATCAAATCCTTGGTCTATAATACTATTGTTGTTGGTGATTGAAATGTTGAGTCCAATATAGGTTATTATTTTCTTGCAATCTAGAACTGTGTAATCTTGAACTCTACTACTCAATACTAAATGAGATTTTTGATATCTACCATCTTTGATACAAGAAGTTACTTGAGAGATTTGTTGGTAGATTTTTGAATTAGAAGGGTAAGATAATGGATCTTGAACACACTCGGATAATAGAGTATAATTCACATCTTTGAAGGTGTAGTCAAAAAAAAATTAAATCTACTTCTACATTGATATATTTTAAAGTACACGAGGGAATAATATAAGGAGAATACAAATCCTCCCTTGCAATAGTTAAGAGTTGTGGAAATTGGTTCAACTCAAGGATGATAAACTTTTGCTTGAGCGTTTACATTTAAAAATGGAAAGGTAATGTTTTTAAAATTGCCACAACTAAAAGGAGCACAAGATATGTCGATTTTAGCTGCAGTAATTACATATATTTGAAAGAAGAAAATAAAAGAAAAAGAAAGTAGAAAAAGTGGTGAAAGCATCTTCTTAATTAAATGAAGACTATTTTTAAGACTCTAATTTCTCTTGTTGGTTGTAATCGTTCAACAAACCTTCAATCTGTTAAAAAAAAAAAAGATACATATGATATCAAGATTTATTATAATTGACAAAATTTAAAAACTCAATTGAAATTTTAATGACAAAATACTAAACTACAAATCTAAATTTCATTAATGCGGAACTTGGTATGTACAATAGTTACTTTTGTATTAATTTTTAATCATTCAATACATAACATTATTTTGGTTTAGAGCCTATAAGTTAGATATCCAATATAAACTTGAGAAAACTCATCACCACCAATAATATATATATATATATATATATATATATATATATATATATATATATATATATATATATATATATATATATATATATATATATATATATATATATATATTAGGACGCATATTCACTTTTAAGGGTAATATTCACACTAAAGCATATAAATTGACATTTATTTATAAAAAAAATCAAGAAACAAATATTTATAATTAAATAATTAATTAGAATTAATTAAATATATCTACCACTTATTTATGTGTAAAATCATATTAAAAATTGTTTTTGTGTTGGTTTTTGCAAATAAATTACTAAATGATGTGTTAAATATCATATACACAATACTCAATATTGTCATTAGAATTTTATTTTTATATCTTCTAAATTAAAATTAAAATAAATTACTATAGAATTAGATAGAGATCAAATGCATATAACTAAAATATAATTGAAATTTGAATGTTTTGCATGATTGAGTAAAAAATTGTTATTAAAAAAAAATCATTTTTATCAATTGGATCATTATTATATAGAAACATATAAAATCCAACACTCAAAAAAGAAAAAGAATCCTGATGTCCATACATTTTCATTTCATCGATCTGTTCACAACTGTTAAATCATTAAATCATCAAATAGGCAAGATGTCAGAAATATAAAATATTCTACTTATGCTTATCGAATAGAAAAATCAAAAATGTTAAATGAGTTACATTTTACTATCTCAATTGTACAAAATTTTGTAATTGGTCAAGAAATTTAATACTAAATAAACAAATTTACAAGAATTAGTTTTGAATTTGTCAAAAGAAATTATTAATCTTGCCGATTTGTAATTTGACAAGTCCAAATTGAATTTTACATCTGTTGATCTCATCTTCATAAGCTGAGGTAGCATGAATAAATTCTTCAATTAAATTGCAACAATAAAATAAATTGTTGTAGAACAAACAATTTGGATCAAAATATTTATCATTTCTCTAACAAAATTAAGTGATTTTTTCCTTCAAGATAATCAATATATTAGATCCTATATACATGGAAAAGAAAATAGGAGCTCCATATTTCCTCAAGAGATCAAAGTCTATTGGAAACTGACTATTAGACAAATGAAATGGTCAAATTTTAACCTGAGATATTTATTATTCAAGGGAATCTTAAATTTTTATCATTATATTTAGCGATTATAAATAAATAAATTTTATTTTATTTTAGGGTTCAATTTCTTAACTTCATAACAGTCTCCATATAGATATAAAAAAACATTTAAAATGGAGTAATTTAGTGTAATAATAATATTAATTTTTAAAGTCATAACCCATTTAATAAGTCTAAAATATAAATAAACTTAAGTTATATAATATAATATTTTTAAATAAAATTAAAGTCAATAAGTTATTTGATAAAAATACTAATAAATTACTTAAACCTTTTTAAAATGCACAAATTAATAAATCGAACTTAACACTAAATTTTTAATTGATAATAAATATTACACAAAATTAATAGAATCAAATACAGACATTTTACCACCAGAACAATATCTGCTCTCTTTGTGACTTAAATTGAATTTTTTTTCTCCACAAGAAATGGAGAACTAATAACAAATGGATCTATGGATCATCTATTTATGAACACTTTCTCAGATAAGTTCTACAATCTTAAAAATTGACGGTCTATAGAGGCAATTACACATATCAAAATACTATCACAAATAAAAAAATACATCTCAAATGTGAAAATTTATGATACAATCACATTCTAGACGGAATCCTTGCAATAACCCCTTGGAAGTTCATCCATCCTAGTAATCACAAAAATTCCTAACTAAACATAAGTATCACTCAGCCCCGGGTATAGAGTCTCACTCATAAGTGTGTGCAAAAGTGAAGTGAAGCGTGTGAAGAGAGCAAAAGAAAATAAAAGGTATTGCGGAAGCATGGCGCAAGGAGAGTTGCGATCTAGTAACCCATGGATTTTTGGTTATATTTTTATTCTTGCTTATTTTGGATGAAGAAGAATTGAACCCAAATTTAAATTTTATTATTAAATTAGTTACAAAAGACAATGAACAAAGAGTAAAAATTGATGATTATTATGTTGAATAGAATATGAACCTTCAGTAACCATATGAATTAATTCACCGCGGATCCACATAGTGGGTGATGGGGGCACTTGCCCCATGAGACTATAGTTTTTATATGACCTAACTATTTTTTTATGCTCAGTATTTTAATTATTTAATAATTTTATTATAAAATACAGGTTACAAACGTAACTTATTAATTATACACATCAAATTTATATAACAAAAAATTATCTATTATATAAATTCCTATTAAATAATTATTTTCAAATATAAGTATTTTTATTTTAACACATTCTTTTATGATTTTTGTTATAATATCGTATAAGAAACTAAAGTATTTAATCAAGAGTTACCACATTTTTATGTTCACGTACAATTTTTAAATAATTATTTTATATTCTAAATTTTAGTATGATGAAAATAAAGAAATGTTACTTTTTTTAATGTGAAATATTGTATCTTTAAAGTGTGTTCATTAGAATAATTTTTTTAATTTTGTTTTTGACTTCTTGACCTCTTATTATTGCTTATTCATGATAATAATTTTTCGTATTTTAAATTCAAATAGTTTCGACCTATTTATCTTATATTTTCACAGAAGATTAATGATGTGTCAATTTTATAATAAATTATAACATATATTTTATCTTTAAAGTTATTTGAAGATTTTTGTACCTCTTTTTCACATTTTTGTATTGAAAATTAATGACACTTCTATTTTTGTAATGAGTGTAACTTATTTTTTTATATTCTTTTAAAATTTAGCTAAGATTTCTATATGATTATTTGTAACACTTCACAATGACACATTATTTAAATATCAAAAATGAATATATATAATAAATTTTAAATGCATAAATATGGAAGGATAACAAAATTATTCACTAAATGAGATAAAATAGAGATGCATGTAATTAAGTCATTTAAATATTATATCCCTTTATTTGATCAATTTTATCCCCCATTAAAAAATAATTTGGATCCGCTACCGAATTTATTATTGTTATTGGATTAGTAATGATCAAGCAATGGCAAGTTTTAGGTAAATAGAAAAATGAAGTAAAACTAATGTGTAGATTGAAAACTTACAAAAAAGTGATTTGGTAGAACTTGTTTTTCTTGAATAGCTGCCAACATTGAAAATTGAAAAGAAATAAGAGAGTGAAAAGTATGTTAATTAATAATTAATTCAAGAACAACACAACAAGACGCATATCAAGAAATTCAAGCATTTAGGCTTCACTCCACATATCACAACAACACAATAAGACGCATGTAGTGTTGTTAACTCAGAATTCAGAATGAATACCAACTGAGGCTGAGGCAGCAAGAGCTGAAGTTTAGTTGTGGTTGAGCTTTAATATTTAGGGTTGTCGTATTTAGGGATGTCGCCTGTGAGGTGTGAAATTGAGGCGAAATATGGTCGGAGAGAGTTATGATGGTATGTGGTCAGACAAGATTTTGTTGGTAGAGGAAAAGGGTGCGGTGGCCGGAATTTGTGTGGAGGTTATTGCACGACAAATGGAGTTTTATTATAGTTTTATGGAGAGAGACATAGGAAGATTGAAGGTTGGATGAAGGAGAAATGTAGTGTTAGGTGGATTGTGTTTGTCGTAGGAATTGAGAAGTTACAAATGGTAGGAGAAGAAAAGGAAGTTACAAGTATGTTCATTTGAAACCAGCTGGAAGAAAACCTTTCTAAAAACTAACCGGACACATTTTGTTTGTACGATTTGTTTTTATCACTTTTATTGGAATAATTTGATTCCTGATTTTCAAATAATAATTATAAGTCTTTTTCACTCTCTCTTTTGGCATTGCTACTCTATCATCATGTCATGTTGTTATTGCAAAGAGTAAAAAACCACTACGTTGCTTATTCAATATTATCTCTCATGTGAATATATTCAAATTGAAATTTCCAATTACTCTCATCCCACGCCCCCTTTCTCGTATTGTAAAACAATTAGACATAAAAAATTTAAAAGTACAATTAATTATATAATTTAATAAATATATAATTACAGTGTAACATTTTAAGACAACTATAATCTAATATCAGCATAATATATTTTGTTTTCTAATAACGCGAAATCCTATCGTTTATTTGACTTGACTTACATGAATTTCTATTACATTTTATTAGATTTTTCCTTACTTATGCTTTATTTTATTCCATTTATTCATGCCTTGTAGGTACTCCATCTAAATCGGAATTAATCAAGAAAGGTGAAAAATCAAAGAAGAATAGAATTGAAAAGGAAAGAAAAGGAAAGAAAAAAAGGAAGAAAAAGTTGTAAATTGGGTGGGGCCAACCACTAGCCAATGTGGCGCCCACCACACTAGAAGAAGACGTGGCGCAAGCCACAATTGGGTAGGGATGACGTGGAGCAAGCTACCAATCCCACTTTCCCTATTTTCTCTCCCCTCCTCTTTCGGTCTCCACTTTCCCCAGTTTTTTCGCACACGCACGCGCAATTTTAAGCCACAAATCCAGTTTCCTTTGAAGCTATTCTTACACAACTGAAGAAAGATTTTAGGAAGTTTATTCAGT
Source organism: Lathyrus aphaca (assembly GCA_963966055.1). Taxonomy (NCBI): domain Eukaryota; kingdom Viridiplantae; phylum Streptophyta; class Magnoliopsida; order Fabales; family Fabaceae; genus Lathyrus; species Lathyrus aphaca. The sequence goes on from OZ014519.1 coordinate 567,712,437, forward strand.
ATAAATAAAAGAAGTTAATTCCAGTATAGGGGTCCAGAGTTTTTAGAGAAAAATAGGTAGTTTGTAGATTTTATATTTTCAGGTTTTCTTGTTCTTCTTCTGCAATTTGTTTCTGCATTTTATTATTTTTGTTTGGTATCAAAAACTTGTAATCGGATCAAAAGCTTGCCGGAATAATTCGACAAGCATTATTTATTCTAGTACTTAATTTTCAAGTTCTTATTTTACATGTTTTTCATTAGTTTAGTTATTATTCTATTAGGTATGTGGCCCGATCAAGATCATCAAAACGAAGTGTTGAACTCCAATGTTTTGACTTCTACTGAGGCGTTGACTACCATGTAAGGAGATACTGGTAGAGTGTATATGAGACTCTACAATAGTATTATTATTGAGGTGTCGATAACAATACATCGATGTGATGACAAATAGTGTTCCTAACATAAAGGAGATAACTCCTTTCGAAAAGAATAAGAAATCTTAATTAGTATGTTATGTTAATAAAGTATATGCACTTCAAAAAATTATGAAAAAATGGATTTATTACCAATAATGAGGATCCTCTCTAACTTCCATGTTCCTGTAACAGATAGGTGTGAAGGAAAAAAAGAGCTAACATTGTGGTAATTCAAGAAGAATATATTCTTCTTCAGTATAACAAACATAAACTTGTTAGCACTTTAATACAAAAGACTTTCAAACAAAGTAAGCAATAACTAATATAACATATTACTTAATTTTCCACAAATTAGATGGCATTCTTAAAAAGTAAAATTATATTGTAAATCAATGCTAATTCATTTCGTTCTTAAAAATTGATGGGGCCAATATATTGATTTTTTGTATTATAGTTGTTCTATTCTTAAGTCAGCAAATTTCTCAATTCCAATACAGATAAAAAATCAATTAAAACCAAAACAGCTTATGAATTTTTATAAACTAGTTCGATATAAAATTATAATGAAACATTGAGCAAAGAAAGAATACCGTTTGAAGTTGGTGCTAGTGGAGTTGATGTTGCTGCAGATTTCTTTGCAAAAATACAAACAATTGATGTTTGTGAAGAGTTGCAACCACATCTCTCCCCGGATCTAATACAACGATCGCATATTTCATGTCCTATACCTCTCCACTTAACATCAAATCCTTGGTCTATAATACTATTGTTGTTGGTGATTGAAATGCTGAGTCTAATATAGGTTATTATTTTCTTGCAATCTAGAACTGTGTAATCTTGAACTCTACTACTCAATACTAAATGAGATTTTTGATATCTACCATCTTTGATACAAGAAGTTACTTGAGAGATTTGTTGGTAGATTTTTGAATTAGAAGGGTAAGATAATGGATCTTGAACACACTCGGATAATAGAGTATAATTCACATCTTTGAAGGTGTAGTCAAAAAAATTTAAATCTACTTCTACATTGATATATATTAAAGTACACGAGGGAATAATATAAGGAGAATACAAATCCGCCCTTGCAATAGTTAAGAGTTGTGGAAATTGGTTCAACTCAAGGATGATAAACTTTTGCTTGAGCGTTTACATTTAAAAATGGAAAGGTAATGTTTTTAAAATTGCCACAACTAAAAGGAGCACAAGATATGTCGATTTTAGCTGCAGTAATTACATATATTTGAAAGAAGAAAATAAAAGAAAAAGAAAGTAGAAAAAGTGGTGAAAGCATCTTCTGAATTAAATGAAGACTATTTTTAAGACTCTAATTTCTCTTTTTGGTTGAAATCGTTCAACAAACCTTCAATCTGTCAAAAAAAAAAGATACATATGATATCAAGATTTATTATAATTGACAAAATTTAAAAACTCAACTGAAATTTTAATGACAAAATACTAAACTACAAATCTAAATTTCATTAATGCGGAACTTGGTATGTACAATAGTTACTTTTGTATTAATTTTTAATCATTCAATACATAACATTATTTTGGTTTAGAGCCTATAAGTTAGATATCCAATATAAACTTGAGAAAACTCATCACCACCAATAATATATATATATATATATATATATATATATATATATATATATATATATATATATATATATATATATATATATATATTAGGACGCATATTCACTTTTAAGGGTAATATTCACACTAAAGCATATAAATTGACATTTATTTATAAAAAAAATCAAGAAACAAATATTTATAATTAAATAATTAATTAGAATTAATTAAATATATCTACCACTTATTTATGTGTAAAATCATATTAAAAATTGTTTTTGTGTTGGTTTTTGCAAATAAATTACTAAATGATGTGTTAAATATCATATACACAATACTCAATATTGTCATTAGAATTTTATTTTTATATCTTCTAAATTAAAATTAAAATAAATTACTATAGAATTAGATAGAGATCAAATGCATATAACTAAAATATAATTGAAATTTGAATGTTTTGCATGATTGAGTAAAAAATTGTTATTAAAAAAAATCATTTTTATCAATTGGATCATTATTATATAGAAACATATAAAATCCAACACTCAAAAAAGAAAAAGAATCCTGATGTCCATACATTTTCATTTCATCGATCTGTTCACAACTGTTAAATCATTAAATCATCAAATAGGCAAGATGTCAGAAATATAAAATATTCTACTTATGCTTATCGAATAGAAAAATCAAAAATGTTAAATGAGTTACATTTTACTATCTCAATTGTACAAAATTTTGTAATTGGTCAAGAAATTTAATACTAAATAAACAAATTTACAAGAATTAGTTTTGAATTTGTCAAAAGAAATTATTAATCTTGCCGATTTGTAATTTGACAAGTCCAAATTGAATTTTACATCTGTTGATCTCATCTTCATAAGCTGAGGTAGCATGAATAATTCTTCAATTAGATTGCAACAATAAAATAAATTGTTGTAGAACAAACAATTTGGATCAAAATATTTATCATTTCTCTAACAAAATTAAGTGATTTTTTCCTTCAAGATAATCAATATATTAGATCCTATATACATGGAAAAGAAAATAGGAGCTACATATTTCCTCAAGAGATCAAAGTCTATTGGAAACTGACTATTAGACAAATGAAATGGTCAAATTTTAACCTGAGATATTTATTATTCAAGGGAATCTTAAATTTTTATCATTATATTTAGCGATTATAAATAAATAAATTTTTTTTTATTTTAGGGTTCAATTTCTTAACTTCATAACAGTCTCCATATAGATATAAAAAAACATTTAAAATGGAGTAATTTAGTGTAATAATAATATTAATTTTTAAAGTCATAACCCATTTAATAAGTCTAAAATATAAATCAAATTAAGTTATATAATATAATATTTTTAAATAAAATTAAAGTCAATAAGTTATTTGATAAAAATACTAATAAATTACTTAAACCTTTTTAAAATGCACAAATTAATAAATCGAACTTAACACTAAATTTTTAATTGATAATAAATATTACACAAAATTAATAGAATCAAATACAGACATTTTATCACCAGAACAATATCTGCTCTCTTTGTGACTTAAATTGATTTTTTTTCTCCACAAGAAATGGAGAACTAATAACGAATGGATATATGGATCATCTATTTATGAACACTTTCTCGGATAAGTTCTACAATCTTAAAAATTGACGGTCTATAGAGGCAATTACACATATCAAAATACTATCACAAATAAGAAAATACATCTCAAATGTGAAAATTTATGATACAGTCACATTCTAGACGGAATCTTTGCAATAACCCCTTGGAAGTTCATCCATCCTAGTAATCACGAAAATTCCTAACTAAACATAAGTATCACTCAGCCCCGGGTATAGAGTCTCACTCATAAGTGTGTGCAAAAGTGAAGTGAAGCGTGTGAAGAGAGCAAAAGAAACTAAAAGGTATTGCGGAAGCTTGGCGCAAGGAGAGTTGCGATCTAGCAACCCAGAGATTTTTGTTTATATTTTTATTCTTGCTTATTTTGGATGAAGAAGAATTGAACCCAAATTTAAATTTTATAATTAAATTAGTTACAAAAGACAATGAATAAAGAGTAAAAATTGATGATTATTATGTTGAATAGAATATGAACCTTCAGTAACCATATGAATTAATTCACCGCGGATCCACATAGTGGGTGATGGGGGCACTTACCCCATGAGACTATAGTTTTTATATGACCTAACTATTTTTTTATGCTCAGTATTTTAATTATTTAATAATTTTATTATAAAATACAGGTTACAAACATAACTTATTAATTATACACATCAAATTTATATAATAAAAAATTATCTATTATATAAATTCCTATTAAATAATTATTTTCAAATATAAGTATTTTTATTTTAACACATTCTTTTATGATTTTTGTTATAATATCGTATAAGAAACTAAAGTATTTAATCAAGAGTTACCACATTTTTATGTTCACGTACAATTTTTAAATAATTATTTTATATTCTAAATTTTAGTATGATGAAAATGAAGAAATCTTACTGTTTTTTAATGTGAAATATTGTATCTTTAAAGTGTGTTCATTAGAATAATTTTTTTAATTTTGTTTTTGACTTCTTGACCTCTTATTATTGCTTATTCATGATAATAATTTTTCGTATTTTAAATTCAAATAGTTTCGACCTATTTATCTTATTTTTTCACAGAAGATTAATGATGTGTCAATTTTATAATAAATTATAACATATATTTTATCTTTAAAGTTATTTGAAGATTTTTGTACCTCTTTTTCACATTTTTGTATTGAAAATTAATGACACTTCTATTTTTGTAATGAGTGTAACTTATTTTTTTTATATTCTTTTAAAATTTAGCTAAGATTTCTATATGATCATTTGTAACACTTCACAATGACACATTATTTAAATATCAAAAATGAATATATATAATAAATTTTAAATGCATAAATATGGAAGGATAACAAAATTATTCAGTAAATGAGATAAAATAGAGATGCATGTAATTAAGTACTTTAAATATTATATCCCTTTATTTGATCAATTTTGTCCCCCATTAAAAAATGATTTGGATCCGCCAATGAATTTATTATTGTTATTAGATTAGTAATGATTAAGCAATGGCAAGTTTTAGGTAAATAGAAAAATGAAGTAAAAATAATGTGTAGATTGAAAACTTACAAAAAAAAGTGATTTGGTAGAACTGGTTTTTCTTGAATAGCTGCCAACATTGAAAATGAGCTTTAAAACTTGCTCGAATGGTTCCCGCACTGTTTGAAAAGAAATAAGAGAGTGAAAAGTATGTTGATAAATAATTAATTCAAGAACAACACAACAAGACGCATATCAAGAAATTCAAGCATTTAGGCTTCACTCCAAATATCACAACAACACAATAAGACGCATGTAGTGTTGTTAACTCAGAATTCAGAATGAATACCAACTGAGGCTGAGGCAGCAAGAGCTGAAGTTTAGTTTTGGTTGAGCTTTAATATTTAGGGATGTCGTATTTAGGGATGTCGCCTGTGAGGTGTGAAATTGAGGCGAAATATGGTCGGAGAGAGTTATGATGGTATGCGGTCAGACAAGATTTTGTTGGTAGAGAAAAGGGTGCGGTGGCCGGAATTTTTGTGGAGGTTATTGCACGACAAATGGAGTTTTATTATAGTTTTATGTAGAGACATAGGCAGATTAGAGGTTGGATGAAGGAGAAATGTAGTGTTAGGTGGATTGTGTTTGTCGTAGGAATTGGGAAATTACAAATGGTAGGAGAAGAAAAGGAAGTTACAAGTATGTTCATTTGAAACCAGCTGGAAGAAAACCCTCTTTTTAACGCACCCACCTTTCTAAAAACTAATCGGACACATTTTGTTTTTACGATTTATTTTTATCACTTTTATTGGAATAATTTGATTCATGATTTTCAAATAATAATTATAAGTCTTTTTCACTCTCTCTTTTGGCATTGCTACTCTATCATCATGTCATGTTGTTATTGCAAAGAGTAAAAAACCACTATGTTGCTTATTCAATATTATCTCTCATGTGAATATATTCAAATTGAAATTTCCAATTACTTTCATCCCACGCCCCCTTTCTCGTATTGTAAAACAATTAGACATAAAAAATTTAAAAGTACAATTAATTATATAATTTAATAAATATATAATTACAGTGTAACATTTTAAGACAACTATAATCTAATATCAGCATAATATATTTTGTTTTCTAATAACGCGAAATCCTATCGTTTATTTGACTTGACTTACATGAATTTCTATTACATTTTATTATATTTTTCCTTACTTATGCTTTATTTTATTCCATTTATTCATGTCTTGTACGTACTCCATCTAAATCGGAATTAATCAAGAAAGGTGAAAAATCAAAGAAGAATAGAATTGAAAAGGAAAGAAAAAAAGGAAGAAAAAGTTGTAAATTGGGTGGGGCCAACCACTAGCCAATGTGGCGCCCACCACACTAGAAAAAGACGTGGCGCAAGCCACAATTGGGAAAGGGATGAGGTGGAGCAAACCACCAATCCCACTTTCCCTATTTTCTCTCCCCTCCTCTTTCGGTCTCCACTTTCCCCAGTTTTTTCGCACACGCACATGCAATTTTAGGCCACAAATCCAGTTTCCTTTGAAACTATTCTTACACAACTGAAGAAAGATTTTAGGAAGTTTATTCAGTATAAATAAATGAAGTTAATTCCAGTATAGGGGTCCAGAGTTTTTAGAGATAAATAGGTAGTTTGTAGATTTTATATTTTCAGGTTTTCTTGTTCTTCTTCTGCAATTTGTTTCTGCATTTTATTATTTCTGTTTGGTATCAAAAACTTGTAATCGGATCAAAAGCTTGCCGGAATAATTCGACAAGCATTATTTATTCTAGTACTTAATTTTCAAGTTCTTATTTTACATGCTTTTCATTAGTTTAGTTATTATTCTGTTAGGTATGTGGCCCGATCAAGATCATCAAAACGAAGTGTTGAACTCCAAAGTTTTGACTTCTACTGAGGCGTTGACTACCATGTAAGGAGATACTGGTAGAGTGTATATGAGACTCTACAATAGTATTATTATTGAGGTGTCGATAAAAATACATCGATGTGATGACAAATAGTGTTCCTAACGTAAAGGAGTCAACTCCTTTCGAAAAGAATAAGAAATCTTAATTAGTATGTTATGTTAATAAAGTATATGCACTTCAAAAAATTATGAAAAAATGGATTTATTACCAATAATGAGGATCCTCTCCAACTTCCATGTTCCTGTAACAGATAGGTGTGAAGGAATAAATGAGCTAACATTGTGGTAATTCAAGGAGAATATATTCTTCTTGAGTATAAGAAACATAAACTTGTTAGCACTTTAATACAAAATACTTTGAAACAAAGTAAGAATTAACTAATATAACATATTACTTAATTTTCTACAAATTAGATGGCATTCTTAAGAAATAAAATTATATTGTGAATCAATGCTAATTCATTTCGTTCTTAAAAATTGATGGGGTCAATATATTGATTTTTTGTATCATAGTTGTTCGATTCTTAAGTCAACAAATTTCTCAAGTCCAATACAGATGAAAAATCAACTAAAACCAAAACAACTTATGAAATTTTATAAACTAGTTCGATAAAAAATTATAATGAAACATTGATCAAAGAAAGAATACCGTTTGAAGTTGGTGCTAGTGGAGCTTATGGTGCTGCAGATTTCTTTGCAGAAATACAAACAATTGATGTTTGTGAAGAGTTGCAACCACATCTCTCCCCGGATCTAATACAACGATCGCATATTTCATGTCCTATACCTCTCCACTTAACATTAAATCCTTGGTCTATAATACTATTGTTGTTGGTGATTGAAATGTTGAGTCCAATATAGGTTATTATTTTCTTGCAATCTAGAACTGTGTAATCTTGAACTCTACTACTCAATACTAAATGAGATTTTTTATATCTACCATCTTTGATACAAGAAGTTACTTGAGAGATTTGTTGGTAGATTTTTGAATTAGAAGGCTAAGATAATGGATCTTGAACACACTCGGATAATAGAGTATAACTCACATCTTTGAAGGTGTAGTAAAAAAAATTTAAATCTACTTCTACATTGATATATTTTAAAGTACACGAGGGAATAATATAAGGAGAATACAAATCCGCCCTTGCAATAGTTAAGAGTTGTTAAAATTGGTTCCACTCAAGGATGATAAACTTTTGCTTGAGCGTTTACATTTGAAAATGGAAAGGTAATGTTTTTAAAATTGCCACAACTAAAAGGAGCACAAGATATGTCGATTTTAGCTGCAGTAATTACATATATTTGAAATAAAAAAATAAAAGAAAAAGAAAGTAGAAAAAGTGGTGAAAGCATCTTCTTAATTAAATGAAGACTATTTTTAAGACTCTAATTTCTCTTGTTGGTTGAAATCATTCAACAAACCTTCAATCTGTAAAAAAAAAAAAGATACATATGATATCAAGATTTATTAGAATTGAAAAAATTTAAAAACTCAATTGAAATTTTAATGACAAAATACTAAACTACAAATCTAAATTTCATTAATTCGGAACTTGGTATGTACAATAGTTACTTTTGTATTAATTTTTAATCATTCAACACATAACATTATTTTGGTTTAGAACCTATAAGTTAGATATCCAATATAAACTTGAGAAAACTCATCACCACCAATAATATATATATATATATATATATATATATATATATATATATATATATATATATATATATATATATATTAGGACGCATATTCACTTTTAAGGGTAATATTCACACTAAAGCATATAAATTGACATTTATTTATAAAAAAAATCAAGAAACAAATATTTATAATTAAATAATTAATTAGAATTAATTAAATATATCTACCACTTATTTATGTGTAAAATCATATTAAAAATTGTTTTTGTGTTGGTTTTTGCAAATAAATTACTAAATGATGTGTTAAATATCATATACACAATACTCAATATTGTCATTAGAATTTTATTTTTATATCTTCTAAATTAAAATTAAAATAAATTACTATAGAATTAGATAGAGATCAAATGCATATAACTAAAATATAATTGAAATTTGAATGTTTTGCATGATTGAGTAAAAAATTGTTATTAAAAAAAATCGTTTTTATCAATTGGATCATTATTATATAGAAACATATAAAATCCAACACTCAAAAAAGAAAAAGAATCCTGATGTCCATACATTTTCATTTCATCGATCTGTTCACAACTATTAAATCATTAAATCATCAAATAGGCAAGATGTCAGAAATATAAAATATTCTACTTATGCTTATCGAATAGAAAAATAAAAAATGTTAAATGAGTTACATTTTACTATCTCAATTGTACAAAATTTTGTAATTGGTCAAGAAATTTAATACTAAATAAACAAATTTACAAGAGTTAATTTTGTATTTGTCAAAAGAAATTATTAATCTTGCTGATTTGTAATTTGACAAATCCAAATTGAATTTTACATTTGTTGATCTCATCTTCATAAGCTGAGGTAGCATGAATAAATTCTTCAATTAGATTGCAACGATAAAATAAATTGTTGTAGAACAAACAATTTGGATCAAAATATTTATCATTTCTCTAACAAAATTAAGTGATTTTTTCCTTCAAGATAATCAATATATTAGATCCTATATACATGGAAAAGAAAATAGGAGCTCCATATTTCCTCAAGAGATCAAAGTCTATTGGAAACTAACTATTAGACAAAGGAAATGGTCAAATTTTAACCTGAGATATTTATTATTCAAGGGAATCTTAAATTTTTATCATTATATTTAGCGATTATAAATAAATAAATTTTATTTTATTTTAGGGTTCAATTTCTTAACTTCATAACAGTCTCCATTTAGATATAAAAATACATTTAAAATGGAGTAATTTAGTGTAATAATAATATTAATTTTTAAAGTCATAACCCATTTAATAATTCTAAAATATAAATCAAATTAAGTTATATAATATAATATTTTTAAATAAAATTAAAGTCAATAAGTTATTTGATAAAAATACTAATAAATTACTTAAACCTTTTTAAAATGCACAAATTAATAAATAGAACTTAACACTAAAGTTTTAATTGATAATAAATATTACACAAAATTAATAGAATCAAATACAGACATTTTATCACCAGAACAATATCTGCTCTCTTTGTGACTTAAATTGATTTTTTTTCTCCACAAGAAATGGAGAACTAATAACGAATGGATCTATGGATCATCTATTTATGAACACTTTCACATATCACAACAACACAACAAGACGCATGTAGTGTTGTTAACTCAGAATTCAAAATGAATACCAACTGAGGCTAAGGCAGCAAAAGCTGAAGTTTAGTTGTGGTTAAGCTTTAATATTTAGGGATGTCGTATTTAGGTATGTCGCATGTGAGGGGTGAAATTGAGGCGAAATATGGTCGGAGAGAGTTATGATGGTATGCGGTCAGACAAGATTTTGTTGGTAGAGGAAAAGGGTGCAGTGGCCGGAATTTGTGTGGAGGTTTTGCACGACAAATGGAGTTTTATTATAGTTTTATGGAGAGAGACATAGGCAGATTGGAGTTTGGATGAAGGAGAAATGTAGTGTTAGGTGGATTGTGTTTGTCGTAGGAATTGGGAAGTTACAAATGGTAGGAGAAGAAAAGGAAGTTACAAGTATGTTCATTTGAAGCCAGCTGGAAGAAAACCCTCTTTTTAATGCACCCATCTTTCTAAAAATTAACCGGACACATTTTGTTTTTATCACTTTTATTGGAATAATTTGATTCCTGATTTTCAAATAATAATTATAAGTCCTTTTCACTCTCTCTTTTGGCATTGCTACTCTATCATCATGTCATGTTATTGCAAAGAGTAAAAAACCACTACGTTGCTTATTCACTATTATCTCTCATGTGAATATATTCAAATTGAAATTTCCAATTACTCTCATCCCACGCCCCTTTCTCGTATTGTAAAACAATTAGACATAAAAAATTTAAAAGTACAATTAATTATATAATTTAATAAATATATAATTACAGTGTAACATTTTAAGACAACTATAATCTAATATCAGCATAATATATTTTGTTTTCTAATAACGCGAAATCCTATCGTTTATTTGACTTGACTTACATGAATTTCTATTACATTTTATTAGATTTTTCCTTACTTATGCTTTATTTTATTCCATTTATTCATGCCTTGTAGGTACTCCATCTAAATCGGAATTAATCAAGAAAGGTGAAAAATCAAAGAAGAAAAGAATTGAAAAGAAAAGAAAAGGAAAGGAAAGAAAAAAAAGGAATAAAAAGTTGTAAATTGGGTGGGGCCAACCACTAGCCAATGTGGCGCCCACCACACTAGAAGAAGACGTGGCGTAAGCCACAATTGGGAAAGGGATGGGGTGGAGCAAGCCACCAATCCCACACAACTAAAGATTTTAGGAAGTTTATTCAGTATAAATAAATGAAGTTAATTCCAGTATAGGGGTCCAGAGTTTTTAGAGAAAAATAGGTAGTCTGTAGATTTTATATTTTTAGGTTTTCTTGTTCTTCTTCTGCAATTTGTTTCTGCATTTTATTATTTCTGTTTGGTATCAAAAACTTGTAATCGGATCAACAGCTTGCCGGAATAATTCGACAAGCATTATTTATTCTAGTACTTAATTTTCAAGTTCTTATTTTACATGCTTTTCATTAGTTTAGTTATTATTCTGTTAGGTATGTGGCCCGATCAAGATCATCGAAACGAAGTGTTGAACTCCAAAGTTTTGACTTCTACTGAGGCGTTGACTACCATGTAAGGAGATACTGGTAGAGTGTATATGAGACTCTACAATAGTATTATTATTGAGGTGTCGATAACAATACATCGATGTGTTGACAAATAGTGTTCCTAACATAAAGGAGATAACTCCTTTCGAAAAGAATAAGAAATCTTAATTAGTATGTTATGTTAATAAAGTATATGCACTTCAAAAAAATTATGAAAAAATGGATTTATTACCAATAATGAGGACCCTCTCCCACTTCCATGTTCCTGTAACAGATAGGTGTGAAGGAAAAAAAGAGCTTACATTGTGGCAATTCAAGGAGAATATATTCTTCTTGAGTATAACAAACATAAACTTGTTAGCACTTTAATAGAAAAGACTTTGAAACAAAGTAAGCATTAACTAATATAACATATTACTAAATTTTCCACAAATTAGATGGCATTCATAAGAAATAAAATTATATTGTGAATCAATGCTAATTCATTAAGTCAGCAAATTTCTCAATTCTAATACAGATAAAAAATCAATTAAAACCAAAACAGCTTATGAATTTTTATAAACTAGTTCGATAAAAAAATATAATGAAACATTGAGCGATGTTGGTGCTACTGGAGCTGATGGTGCTACAGATTTCTTTACAGAAATACAAACAATTACTTTTTGTGAAGAGTTGTAACCACATCTCTGCCCGGACCTAATACAACGATCGCATATTTCTTGTCATATACCTCTCCACTTAACCTCAAATCCTTGGTCTACCATACTATTGTTGTTGGTGATTGAAATGTTGAGTCCAATATAGGTTACTATATTCTTGCAAACTAAAACTGTGTAATCTTGAACTCTACTACTCAATACTAAATAAGATTTTTGATATCTACCATCTTTGATTCAAGAAGTTACTTGAGAGATTTGTTGGTAGATTTTTGAATTAGAAGGGTAAGAGAATGGATCTTGAACACACTTGGATAATAGAGTATAATTCACATCTTTGAAGGTGTAGTAAAAAAACTTTAAATCTACTTCTACATTGATATATTTTAAAGTAAAAGAGGGAATAATATAAGGAGAATACAAATCTTCCTTGCAATAGTTAAGAGTTGTGAAGATTGGTTCAACTCAAGGATGATAAACTTTTGCGACTTTATAACCAAAGTCAAATTTTCATGTTGACAATCATTCTTAAACTTTGGATGTTCGCAAAAGGAGCACATAATGTGTCGATTTTAGCTGCAGTAATTACATGTATTTGATGAAGGCTATTTTTAAGACTCTAATTTCTCTTGTTGGTTGAAATCGTTCAACAAACCTTCGATTTGTAAAAATAAAATAAAAAATACATATGATATCAAGATTTATTATAATTGACAAAATTTAAAAACTCAATTGAAATTTGAATGACAAAATACTAAACTATAATTCTAAATTTCATTAGTGAGGAACTTGGTATGTACAATAGTTACTTATTGTATTAATTTTTAATCATTCAACACATTACATTATTTTGGTTTAGAGTCTATAAGTTAGATATCCAATATAAACTTGAGAAAACTCATTACCACAAATAGTTTATATATATATATATATATATATATATATATATATATATATATATATATATATATATATATATATATATATATATATATATATATATATATATATCTTATATTTATGTTAGGACACATATTCAAGTTTTAGGATAATATTGGCATCTGCTTTTGTTTCATATTTTCTTTTCCATGTAGCAATTACTTTTGTTTCATATATTTTAAATAAATAAAAACCTTACTATTTGAATGTATTTATTGTTTAAAAAACATTTTTTCACACTATAACTAGCAAAGTCTTTTTTTTCTCTCATGGTAGTGGTTAGGCAGGAAATATAGGAATACTTGTAACTATTATGAATGGTCTATGTTTTCCTATGATTTTTTGTGAGTTGTAACTCTTATTATTGTTGAGACTGAACCTTTTGTAAATAGGTTAGGATTACCATTTATATCCCCTTTTTAAATATTTTACTTATTAAAAAAAGACATTTATTTTTAAAAAATCAAGAAACAAATATTTATAATTAAATAATTAATTAGAATTAATTAAATATATCTACCACATATTTATGTGTAAAAACATATTAAGAACTTTTTTTGTGTGTTGGTTTTTGCAAATAAATTACTAAATGATGTGTTAAATATCTTATACACAATACTCAATATTGTTGATATTGTCGTTAGTAATTTAATTTTTATACCTTTTAAATTAAAATAAAACTAAATTACTATTGAATTAGATAGAGAACAAATGCATATAACTAAAATATAATATACATTTTTATACTTGTTACATAAAAAACAACTAAAGTACAAAGTTTATATTTTTTATATTTTATGGTTTTTAGATATTTTTCTGTAAGTGAATTACTAAAGAGTGATTTTCAAGTGTATGAATAATTGTAATTTATCATTAATTAATGAATTAAATTGAGTTTATTACTAAAAATTAATGAAAATTAATGAAATATATATTTCACCTATCTTTTTGAAATCGATATTCATTTTACAAACAATTTTGGTTATAATTATACCATTTATATACAAGACGATTGTTTGTTATTAATCAATTATTTATTTATTTTTAAATCATTTGAATAAAAAATGAGAATAATTTTGATATATTAATAATAATTTATTATACACGTGATAAATGTATGTTATTGAAAACTTAATAAAACTTAATGTTTTTCTAATATATTTTAGACATAAAGAAGCAAATAAGTTTAATACACTAGTTATTAAAAAGAAAATCACAAAGTTTATTTTGAAATAAAATAAGCAACATTTTCATTTTTCAACTTTGTTTTCATTTTATTTTTATAATTAAATTTTTTTTAATTAATATTTTTGTATTGGCGCCTATAATTCCTACACAAGTTAAATTTTCACTAATTAATTATACATAATATTTATTTATATCTTTGAAAAATTAATAATAATATTGTATTAATTTAAATTGTTTATGAAAAAATTACACAAGAAAAATATTTGTGACCAAAAAAATAAGTAAAAACTTGATTTTTTAATATTTTTGACATAAAATTCCATTTGATATTATAAATTTAACTCTTATTTATTTATAGAAAGGTACTTGACATCAAAGGCGGTTCCTTTTTAAAGTCAATAAGTTATTTGATAAAAATACTAATAAATTACTTAAACCTTTTTAAAATGCACAAATTAATAAATAGAACTTAACATTAAATTTTTAATTGATAATAAATATTACACAAAATTAATAGAATCAAACACAGATATTTTACCACCAGAATAATATCGGCTCTCTTTGGACTTAAATTGAATTTTTTTCTCCACAAGAAATGGAGAACTAATAACGAATGGATCTATGGATCATCTATTTGTGAACACTTTCTCGGATAAGATCTACAATCTTAAAAATTGATGGTCTCTAGAGGCAATTACACATATCAAAATACTATCACAAATAAGAAAATACATCTCAAATGTAGAAATCTATGATACGGTCGCACTCTAGACGAAATCTTTGCAATAACTCCATGGAAGTTCATCCATCCTGGTTATCACAAAAATTCCTAACTAAACTTAAGTTTCACTCAGGCCCGGATATAGAGTCTCACTCATAAGTGTGTGCAAAAGTGAAGTGATATGTGTGAAGAGAGCAAAAGAAAATAAAAGGTATTGCGAAGCTTGGCGCAAGGAGAGTTGAGACCTAGCAACCCAAGGATTTTTGTTTATATTTTTATTCTTGCTTATTTTGGATGAAGAAGAATTTAACCCAAATTTATATTTTATAATTAAATTGGTTACAAAAGACAATGAACAAAGAGTAAAAATTAATGATTATTATATTGAATAGAATATGAACCTTTCGTAACCATATGAATAAATTCACCGACGGATCCACACAGTGGGTGATGGGGCACTTGCCCCACGAGACTTTTGTTTTTATATGACCTAACTAAACTTTTTTATGCTCATTATTTTAATTATTTAATAATTCTATTATAAAATAGAGGTTACACACATAACTTATCAATTATACTTATCAAATTTATATAACACAAGTTCTCTATTATATAAATTCCTATTAAATAATTATTTTCAAATATAAGTATTTTTATTTTAACATATTCTTTTATGATTTTTGTTATAATATGGTATAAGAAACTAATGTATTTAATTAAGAGTTACCTCATTTTTATGTTCACGTAAAATTTTTAAATAACTATTTTATATTCTAAATTTTAGTATGATGAAAATAAAGAAATGTTACTTTTTTTTAAAAGTGAAATATTGTATCTTTAAAGTGTGTTTATTAGAATAAATTTTTTTTTTGACTTCTTGACCCCTTATTATTGCTTATTCATGATAATAATTTTCTTATTTTAAATTCAAATAGTTTCGACCTATTTATCTAATTTTTTCACAGAAGATTAATGATGTGTCAATTTTATAATAAATTATAACGTATATTTTATCTTTAAAGTTATTTGAAGATTTGTGTACCTCTTTTTCACATTTTTGTATTTTTTGAAAGACAATAATAATTAAGGAGAGAATAAGAGGATCTCTAACCTCATGATTACAAACAACAAAGAGAAACTAACCTACAAAAACACTAGACTTACAAGAAATCTAGAGGGAATTTCACCCAACTATAATAGTTACAAATCATTTTACCACTCTTGGCTAGACACAACCAATTCCACGACGTAACGACAATATTATAGACAATACTCTCTACATTGCAATTTTCATTATTGAAAACATGTCGTTCCGGGCTTTCCACATACACCAACAAGTAAAGAACAAAATTGTGTTGGTTACTTCCATTTTGGGTAAGTAGAAAAATGAAGTAAAATTAATGTGTAGATTGAAAACTTACAAAAAAGTGATTTGGTAAAACTGGTTTCTCTTGAAAAGCTGCCAACGCTGAAAGTGAGCTTTAAAACTTGTTCGAATGGTTCCCGCATTGTTTGAAAAGAAATAAGAGAGTGGAAAGTATGTTGATAAATAATTAATTCAAGAACAAAACAACAAGATGCATAACAAGAAATTCAAGCATTTAGGCTTCACTCCACATATCACAACAACACAACAAGACGCATGGTGTGTTGTTAACTCAGAAATCGAAATATATACCAACTAAGGTAGAGGAAACAAAAATTGAAGTTGAGTTGTGGTTGAGCTTTAATATTGAGGGATGTCGCTGGTGAGGTATGAAATTGAGGCGAAATGTGGCCGAAGAGAGTTATGATGGTGTGCAGTCAGACAAGATTTTATTGCAAAGAGTAAAAAACCACTATGTTGCTTGTTCACTATTATCTTTCATGTGAATATAATCAAATTGAAATTTCCAATAACTCTCATCCCACACCCCTTTCTTGTATTGTAAAACAATTAGACATAAAAAATTAAAAAGTACAATTAATTATATAATTTAATAAATATATAATTACAGTGTAACATTTTAAGACAACTATAATCTAATACCAGCATAATATATTTTGTTTTCTAATAACAGTTAAAATAAAGTAGTTGATAGTACCTTTTACTTGAAATAAGAAAATTTGTATGTAGACTTCATTATATTTTTTTTCTTCATTCTTCTTTTGTGTTTTCTTTACTATTGTTTCTATATATTTTTATTTTATTATATATTTTTTTGTACATATTTTAAATAAAAATCTCAAATGAAAAATGAAAACATTTGCAAGCAACAAGCAAAATATATTATATCTTTTTTTAAAAAGGAGAGATTTATGACTAGTTACACATAAATGTATTTCATATTTATAAAATTATTTTTTGGAAAAAAATTTACTTGAAAGTATAATTAAATACTTTATATTTATAAATAAAATTAAAAAACAAATCGATCAAATTATAGAAATCCAAGTTATTTAATCAACAAACACTTAATAATTGTTTTCCACAATTTTGAATTAATAGGCCAAAATTGGCTCATCACACTTTATTATCAAATGTGCTTTTTTTTTAAGAAGAGATGATAAAGGAACAGATTTATGTCCAATTCCCTTTGCATTTTGGGAAACGTCCAACAATAATACTATAGTTAGGTAGTGTGAAATGCATGGTTTTATTTATTAATCCTGCACTTTGCACATGGTTGTGATAAAGCCATTATAATCAACTGCAGCTGATTGTTTATTCACATTAATCAAAGAAGATTTGTAAAAGAATTCATACATTAAGCAAAGTAAGTTGTCCTGAATGAAAAATAATATTTTTCTCTTTATGTAAATACAACGGTAAAATTTTGCATGAGATAATTAAAATTTTCATATGTATAAAAAAACAAAATGTTAGAGAGAAGGCAGATTCTGCTTTCTCTCTAACACGTCGTAGGCGCTAAGGCTGTGGCTTCATTTCTACGTTGCTTTTCTGAGTTTTTTTGCCTTGCCCTTCCTTTTAAGTAGTTAGTTACTACCGTGTTGATTATGGCTTGGATAAAAGTCAGAGGCAGAAAAGATAGGAATGAACTATTCAAGTGGGATGTGTTCCCTTCTGGTGGAGGTAACAAAGGGAGAGAGTCAAAAAAAACCACTACGTTGCTACTCTATCATCACGTCATTTTGTTATTGCAAAGAGTAAAAAACCATTATGTTGCTTATTCACTGTTATCTTTCACGTGAATATAATCAAATTGAAATTTCCAATAACTCTCATCCCACGCCCCCTTTCTTGTATTGTAAAACAATTAGACATAAAAAATTTAAAAGTACAATTAATTATATAATTTCATAAATATAATTACAGTGTAACATTTTAAGACAACTATAATCTAATACCAACATAATATATTTTGTTTTCTAATAACGCGAAATTATATTGTTTATTTGACTTGACTTGCATAAATTTCCATTATATTTTATTAACTTTTTTCTTACCTATGCTTTATTTTATTCCATTTATTTATGTTTTGTAGGTACTCCAGCTAAATCGGAATTAATCAAGAAAGGTGAAAATCAAAGAAGAAAATAATTGAAAAGGAAAGAAAAGGAAAGGAAAAAAAAAAGAAGTAAGAAAAAGTTGTAAAATGGGTGGGGCCCACCACTAGCCAATGTGGCGCCCACCACACTAGAGGAAGAAGTGGTGCAAGCCACATTTGGGAAAGCGGTGAGATGGCGCAAGCCACCAATCCCACATTCCCTATTTTCTCTGCACCTACTATTTCCGTCTCCATTTTCCCCGATTTTTTCGCACACGCACGCGCAATTTAAAGTGTGAGTGTGAGTCTAAGTACATTTACTTGAAGAGTGATAATAACTTCCTGTTAAAAATCATAATCTCAATATAATTGATATCATTACACAAGTTCATTGGATGACTTAAAATTACACATGCATCTATTAACATAAAGAAAACTCCAACCTGAATTATGTTTATTACATTCAAATTAGACAAGGATCTAGCATTTTATGTTATGTAACAATTCACACTATTTTAACTAGGGGAAATTGAAGCTAATATTATTATTAGTAAGAATAAAAATAGAATAACTCAATATATTCATATTAAATAATTTGATTATAGAATAAATTATCATATACAAAATGAATAAAAAAACTTGGAATATAGAAAGAAAATTAGTTTATCCTAATTTCATTGATCAACCTAATTTCATCATTACGGGTAGAGCTTTCAACTACTTCTAGTTGAGTTTCATTCTCACCTTGAGGCATTTGCAAAGGCAGGAACACCTCTTCCATCGTCGTTCTCAAATCCCCGAAACTTTGGAGACACTGATATACTAACTCAATAACACCATTTATCATATACATCACCCTGGAATCTGAATCAAAACTGAGAGTATGATCCTCAATAGCATCAAAAGTTTGATTTGAAATTCTTGTCTTGGCCGTTTCAGAATGTTTCACTTCACTCGTATTCTTTTTCGTGACATCATAAGCGGGAAAAGATGCTATCAACTCAATAAACACAAATCCAAAGCAGTACACATTGGTTTTATAAGTAACTTCCTCGTTGCTAATTTACTCGGGATCTAGATAACCTAGAGTCCCTTTTGTAAGTGTTGAAACACGACTATGATCAATTGTCATAAAATGTGTGTGTCCAAAATCTGCCACTTTCACTAGGTAATGGTCATCGAGGAGAATATTACTTGTATTAATATCTTTATGGATAACTTTACAAGCATGAAGATACTTTAATTCACTTGTTGTCTCCACAACAATCCTCATCCTGATAGACTAAGGAAGATTTCCAGATGTCGTTTTATCACCATGAAGGTGATCTGCCACAGTTCCGTTGTAACGCCCAAAGAATTAATTTCTATTTTAATATTTTAATATTTATTGTGGTTAGTAGGGATAATTAGTGTCGTAGTTAAATTAATCGATAAGCGGAAATTTAGTCGGAAACCGTAGAAAATATTATTAGAATTAATTATAATAGTTGTTGTGTTATTTTAAGTAGTGGGCTTGAAACCGTGTTTGAATTAGTAAAATAAGGGGGTGTTATGTTAGGCCCATTAGTGATTATAATAGTTATTAGTTTATTAAAATAAAAATAATATAAGTAATAAGAAACAAAAAGGGACAGAAAGGGGGAAGTTAGAAAATTAAGGAAGAATAAGAGGAAGTGGAACTGCTGCAAAGTGAGGGAACAAAAAACAATTCCGGAATCCGACTGTAATAGCAACTTTCAATCCAATCTAAGGTAAGGGTGGGTTCAATTATTATAATCGGGCATGAAATCCAATATTTTGATTTGGGTGGTTAGATCATAATAATTAAATTGTTGTTCTTGAGGTTGTGTAGAAATTTTATATGTTGTGATCGGAAATGTTGGTTGTGAAAAAAATTGATTAATTGATTGTTGGTTTTAGTGATTTATTAAGTTAATTGAAGGAAAGGCCATTACTGAATTAAAACAAGTGCCATTAATTAATTAGTTAGATCATAATAATAAAGTGCCATGTTATTAAATATTAAGTGGTTTTGGTGATTTGTTACATGTGTTGCGGCGCAAGGCTAGAGGGCCTTATTCTTGAATTCATACGCCATGTTACGGCGCAGGCCAGAAGGCCTTTTCTTGATTCCACATGACATGGCGCAGGCCATGCATGTTGGTACTCCCACAAGCCACTTGATGCCACGGCGCAGGCCATAAGTCTGTCCTTGTTTCCACATGTTACCTGGCGCGCGTGGGTCTTGGGAGAGACAAGGGTGGCGCAGGCCACCCTGTCTTTTGTAGAATACATTTCGTTTTTTTTTTGTAATTAACATTTTCTCAATTAAAAATATAAATAATTTAAATCATCAATATATTAATTAATTATTATGGAATATTATTTCAATTAAGTTAAATATTAACAGATTTGAAATAAACTATAATTAGTAATGAGGATTAGTGTTCAGGTATATATAATTCGAACAGTAGAATCCAAGTTTTAGAATAATAATGTAGTGCATAGTTTAGTAGGAAATGCAGGTGTAATATGTTAACATAAATAATGGTGGTAATACGATTTCCAAGACGCACGGTTTTAATAGAACATATGGAATTTAAGTTTAGTAGAAAAATCGCATTAATCGCAGAATGTATAAAAACAGTGTCGAATTAGTCGGATCGGCCGAATTAGGCGGAAAACGAAGTTGCTCGGATTTTAATGAAATTTGTTGGGGTAAGTCGGGTAATATTATAGTTGATTTTGATGAGTTATTTTGTTGGAATTATGCTATGAAATGTTGATACAGGTATGACTGCGTTGTTAAGTTATTCCGTGTACGGAAAATTGTTAAAGTTACTAAGTTGTAAACTTGATGAGCCAAAGTTGAATATAAGTTGATTATGTTGAAAACATTGTTGTGTTGTTATTATTATTATGTTGTCGGAGTTTTAAAGTCATGTATGTCATGTAAATTCATATGCATTACGTCGGAGCCGTTGCTCACACCACGTTGGCCTGAATTGGCAAAAGTTGAAAGTTGAAGGCTTATGCCTTGATGCCTCATTAAATTGGCAAAAATTTAAGTTGGGAGTTTTACTCCGAATGGTACCACATGCATTACTAGTCGAGTCTCATTAAAGTTGCATACTTGTTGGTTTATTGTGTTGATATTTGAATTAATTGTGAAGTGGTGTTGTTAATATCCTTATTCGCTGTATTGTTTTTCATATACTAATTATAATAATTATAACTCACCCCTTCTGTTGAATGTTGTCCTTATGTGACAACGTGCAGGTAATCCTGAGAAGTAGCCGGTTACCGTTGGTCGAGTCGGTGGTCAGTCGCTCTGATACGTAGCACTCGGGGGGGATTGTCGCGTGTCTGCTTTGTTGATCTTTTAATTATACTGAATTTTTAAATTGTTTTGAAGGATTATAGTTGTTTATTCCTTATGTTAAGTTGTTATTATGTTGCTTAAAGATGCTATGAAGTACTTTATGAATTCCGATGCGTAAGATTTTATGAAGTTGAACTATTGGAGTGAATGACATTATTTTGTCGAGTTAAGTGTTACGTATTTGTTATTATTTCCTTAAAGTGGAAATTGTTTAAGTTGAATATGTAATATTCCATTGGTAGAAAATTTTAAGACTTAGATTTTGTTGTTATAATTCGTGGGTAGAAAATGGGGTGTTATATTAGTGGTATCAGAGCAGGTTGGTTTGTCCGGCCAGTTGTCGTGTCTTTACTGTCTAATAATTGTGTATTGTTACTAATCTAACTTTTAGTTGTGTTGTAGTGATAAGTTGAAATGGCTGGAAGAAATGACGCTGCGATGGCTGCCGCAATGCAAGCAATGGCACAAGCTGTGCAGAACTTGCAAAATGCTGGTGGAGATGTTGGATCACGTAGCTTGGCGACTTTTCAAAGAGAGAATCCGCCGGTGTTTAAAGGGAAGCATGATCCAGATGCAGCTTTGGGATGGTTGAAAGAGATCGAGAGAATTTTCCGTGTTATGGATTGCACTCCAGCTCAGAAGGTTCGGTATGGTACTCACATGCGAGCAGTCGAAGCTGATGACTGGTGGCTAGAGACTCATGAAAGGTTGACTGCGGCAGGTGAAGTCATTACTTGGGATGTATTCTGTAGAGAATTCATGAGAAAGTATTATCCGGAAGATGTCTGTGGTAAGAAAGAAATTGAGTTCCTTGAGCTGAAGCAAGGAAACATGTCTGTCACAGATTATGCTGCAAAATTTGTGGAGTTGTCCAAATTTTATCCTCATTACACTGGTGCTGGTGCGGAATTTTCAAAGTGCATCAAGTTTGAAAACGGGTTGCGCTCTGAAATTAAGAAGGTTGTTGGGTATCAGAAGATACACATTTTTACTGAATTAGTTGATAGCTGCAGGATATTTGAAGAGGACAATAATGCTCATTACAAGGTTGTTAGTGATCGCAGAGGCAAGCAACATCAAAACCGTGGCAAGCCGTATGATGCTCCAGTTGGAAAAGGGAAACAAAGAGCTGCTCCGGCTCAGAGAGCTAGTGGGGGAGGTGTTCCTGCTGGTATAGTTTGCTTCAAATGTGGTCAGGCTGGTCATAAGAGTAATGTATGCACTGCTGAAGTAAAGAGGTGTTTTCGCTGTGGTAAGACTGGGCATGCAATAGCTGATTGTAGGCACAAGGAAATGATCTGTTTTAACTGTGGCGAAGAAGGGCATATTGGAAGTCAGTGTCAGAAGCCAAAGAAATCTCAAACTGGAAAGGTGTTCGCATTAACCGGAACTCAAACCTCTAATGAGGACAGACTTATCAAAGGTACATGTTTCATAAATGGTACTCCTTTAATTACTATTATTGATACCGGTGCTACGCACTGTTTTATTTCTGCTAACTGTGCTCGAAGACTGAGTTTAAAATTGTCCGCTTTGGATGGTGAATTGATTGTTGAGACCCCAGCTAAGGGATCAATAACTACTTCTTTGGTATGTTTAAAGTGTCCTTTGTCGATCTTCGATAAAGATTTCTATGTTGATTTAGTATGTTTACCGTTGGCTGGGATGGATGTAATTCTTGGTATGAACTAGTTAGAGTATAATTATGTTCATATAAATTGTTATCACAAGTCTGTGAGGTTTTCCACTCCTGGAGAGGAAGGAGTTGGCTTATTATCTTTCAGAGAATTGCGAAAATTGATGAAAGAGGAAGCTCAAATGTTTTCTTTGATGGCGACGTTGTCGGTTGAGAGTAAAGCTAAGATTGATGAATTGTTAGTAGTGAAAGAATTCCCTGAAGTTTTTCCTGATGAGATTCCTAGTGTGCCGCCAGAGAGGGAAGTTGAATTTACTATTGATCTGGTACCTGGTACTAGGCCTGTTTCGATGGCGCCGTATAGAATGTCGGCATCTGAATTGTATGAATTAAAGAAGCAACTGGAAGACTTACTTGAGAAAAAATTTATAAGACCAAGCGTATCACCGTGGGGAGCTCCAGTGTTGTTAGTAAAGAAGAAGGATGGTAGTATGAGACTTTGTATTGATTATAGACAGCTGAATAAAGTAACGATCAAGAATAAGTATCCACTACCGAGAATAGATGATTTGATGGATCAGTTAGTGGGTGCTTGTGTGTTCAGTAAAATTGATTTGAGATCAGGCTATCATCAGATCAAAGTGAAAGATGAAGATATCCAGAAGACAGCGTTCAGAACTCGGTATGGACATTATGAGTATTCGGTGATGCCTTTCGGTGTGATTAATGCGCCGGGAGTATTTATGGAATACATGAATCGTATTTTTCATACTTATCTGGACCATTTTGTGGTAGTATTTATTGATGATATTTTAATTTACTCTAAGTCAGAAGGAGAGCGTAAGGAACATTTGAAATTAGTGTTGGATGTTTTGAAAGATAAGAAATTGTATGCGAAGCTGTCCAAGTGTGAGTTTTGGTTAAGAGAAGTCAGTTTTCTCGGCCATGTAATTTCAGGGAAAGGTATTGCTGTGGATCCTTCCAAGGTAGAAGCTGTATTGCAATGGGAGACTCCTAAGTCGGCTACCGAGATTAGAAGCTTTTTGGGATTAGCTGGATATTATAGAAGGTTTATTGAAGGATTTTCGAAGTTAGCACTTCCGTTAACTAAATTAACTTGTAAAGGTAAAGCTTTCGTGTGGGATGTTCAATGCGAAGAGAGTTTTAATGAATTAAAAAGGAGATTGACGGCGGCGCCGGTTTTGACTTTGCCAAATCCGGATGAACCGCTTGTAATTTACTATGATGCTTCATTGATGGGTTTAGGAGGTGTGCTTATGCAAAATAATAATGTAATTGCTTATGCGTCACGACAGTTAAGAATTCATGAAAAGAACTACCCTACGCATGATCTTGAACTTGCTGTTGTGGTGTTTGTGCTAAAAATCTGGAGGCATTACCTTTATGGTTCCAGATTCGAGGTTTACAGTGATCATAAAAGTTTAAAGTATTTATTTGATCAGAAAGAGCTGAATATGAGACAACGTAGATGGTTAGAATTGCTTAAGGATTATGATTTCGGTTTGAATTATCATCCAGGTAAAGCAAATGTCATGGCCGATGCTTTAAGTAGAAAGACCTTGCATGTGTCAGCAATGATGATTAAGGAGTTGGAATTAATTGAGCAATTTCGTGATATGAGTTTGGTTTGCGAAGTAACCCCGCAGAGTGTAATGTTAGGAATGCTAAAGATTAATAATGATTTTATGGATAGTATTCGAGAGGCACATAAATTGGATGTGAAATTAGTAGATATCCTTAATCGTTGTATTCAATCAGAGAAGAGTGACTTTAAGATTGATGCGAGAGGTGTGTTGAAATTAGGTGAAAGAATTTGTATTCCTGATGACGCAGTTATGAAGAGAAGTATTCTAGAAGAGGGTCACAGAAGCAGTTTGAGTATTCACCCAGGAGCTAGTAAAATGTATCAAGATTTAAAGAAAATATTTTGGTGGCCCGGAATGAAAGAAGATGTGGCTCGTTTTGTGTATGCGTGCCTAACTTGTCAGAAGTCGAAGATTGAGCATCAGAAGCCTGCTGGGTTGATGCAACCGTTGGAAGTTCCAGAATGGAAATGGGATAGTATTTCTATTGACTTCGTAACGGGGCTGCCTGTTACTTTAAGAGGGCATGATTCGATTTGGGTGATCGTTGATAGGATCACGAAGTCGACTCACTTTATACCTATTAACATCACTTACCCAATTGCGAAGTTGGCAGAGATTTACATCCGAGTAATTGTAAAGTTGCATGGTGTTCCTCTGTGTATTGTGTCGGATAGAGATCCGCGGTTTACATCGGAATTTTGGAAAAGTCTGCAAGATTCGTTGGGTTCTAAGTTGAGGTTGAGTTCGACATATCATCCTCAGACTGGTGGCCAAACTGAGATAACTATTCAGTCATTGGAGGATTTGCTGAGAGCTTGTGTTCTTGAGCAAGGAGGTTCGTGGGACACTTATCTTCCATTGATTGAGTTCACATATAATAATAGTTACCATTCTAGTATCGGAATGGCGCCTTTTGAAGCATTGTATGGTCGTAGGTGTAGAACTCCGTTGTGTTGGTATGAATTTGGTGAGGGTGTGGTACTTGGACCAAAGTTAGTTCGAGAAACTACCGAGAAAGTGAAGTTTATCCGAGAGAAGATGAAAGCTTCTCAGAGTAGGCAGAAGAGTTACCATGACAAGCGGAAGAAGGATTTAGAATTTCAAGTTGGTGACCATGTGTTTTTGAGAGTCACGCCTGTGACCGGTGTTGGGAGGGCTTTGAAGTCTAAAAAGCTCACTCCTCGCTTCATTGGTCTGTATCAAATCTTGGAACGAGTTGGAAAAGTTGCTTATCGGATGGCATTACCACCAAATCTTTCGAATTTGCATGATGTATTCCATGTGTCACAACTTCGGAAGTATATCTCTGATCCGTCTCATGTGGTTAGTATGGACGATGTGCAAGTGCGGGATAATCTCACAGTGGAGACAAAGCCTGTACGAGTTGAAGGTCGTGAAACAAAGACTCTTCGAGGAAAAGAAATCATATTGGTCAAAGTCGTTTGGTTGGGAGCCACGGGCGAAAGCATGACATGGGAATTGGAGAGCAAGATGCGAGACTCCTATCCTGAGCTGTTTGAAGCAGGTAAATTTTCGAGGACGAAAATATCTTAAGTGGGGGAGAGTTGTAACGCCCAAAGAATTAATTACTATTTTAATATTTTAATATTTATTGTGGTTAGTAGGAATATTTAGTGTCGTAGTTAAATTAATCGATAAGCGGAAATTTAGTCGCAAACCATAGAAAATATTATTAGAATTAATTATAATAGTTGTTGTGTTATTTTAAGTAGTGGGCTTGAAACCGTGTTTGAATTAGTAAAATAAGGGGGTGTTATGTTAGGCCCATTAGTGATTATAATAGTTATTAGTTTATTAAAATAAAAATAATATAAGTAATAAGAAACAAAAAGGGACAAAAAGGGGGAAGTTAGAAAATTAAGGAAGAATAAGAGGAAGTGGAACTGCTGCAAAGTGAGGGAACGAGAAACAATTCCGGAATCCGACTGTAATAGCAACTTTCAATCCAATCTAAGGTAAGGGTGAGTTCAATTATTATAATCGGATATGAAATCCAATATTTTGATTTGGGTGGTTAGATCATAATAATTAAATTGTTGTTCTTGAGGTTGTGTAGAAATTTTATATGTTGTGATCGGAAATGTTGGTTGTGAAAAAAATTGATTAATTGATTGTTGGTTTTAGTGATTTATTAAGTTAATTGAAGGAAAGACCATTACTGAATTAAAACAAGTGCCATTAATTAATTAGTTAGATCATAATAATAAAGTGCCATGTTATTAAATATTAAGTGGTTTTGGTGATTTGTTACATGTGTTGCGGTGCAAGGCCAGAGGGCCTTGTTCTTGAATTCATAAGCCATGTTACGGCGCAGGCCAGAAGGCCTTTTCTTGATTCCACATGCCATGGCGCAGGCCATGCATGTTGGTACTCCCACAAGCCACTTGATGCCATGGCGCAGGCCATAAGTCTTTCCTTGTTTCCACATGTTACCTGGCGCGCGTGGGTCTTGGGAGAGACAAGGGTGGCGCAGGCCACCCTATCTTTTGTAGAATACATTTCATTTTTTTTTTGTAATTAACATTCTCAATTAAAAATATAAATAATTTAAATCATCAATATATTAATTAATTATTATGGAATATTATTTCAATTAAGTTAAATATTAACAAATTTGAAATAAACTATAATTAGTAATGAGGATTAGTGTTCTGGTATATATAATTCGAATAGTAGAATCCAAGTTTTAGAATAATAATGTAGTGCATAGTTTAGTAGGAAATGCAGGTGTAATACGTTAACAGAAATAATGGTGGTAATACGATTTCCAAGACGCACGGTTTTAATAGAACATATGGAATTTAAGTTTAGTAGAAAAATCGCATTAATCGCAGAAAGTATAAAAACAATGTCGAATTAGTCGGATCGGCCGAATTAGGCGGAAAACGAAGTTGCTCGAATTTTAATGAAATTTGTTGGGGTAAGTCGGGTAATATTATAGTTGATTTTAATGAGTTATTTTGTTGGAATTATGCTATGAAATGTTGATACAGGTATGACTGCGTTGTTAAGTTATTCTGTGTACGGAAAATTGTTAAAGTTACTAAGTTGTAAACTTGATGAGCCAAAGTTGAATATAAGTTGATTATGTTGAAAACATTGTTGTGTTGTTATTATTATTATGTTGTCGGAGTTTTAAAGTCGTGTATGTCATGTAAATTCATATGCATTACGTCGGAGCCGTTGCTCACACCACGTTGGCCTAAATTGGCAAAAGTTGAAAGTTGAAGGCTTATGCCTTGATGCCTCATTAAATTGGCAAAAATTTAAGTTGGGAGTTTTACTCCGAATGGTACCACATGCATTACTAGTCGAGTCTCATTAAAGTTGCATACTTGTTGGTTTATTGTGTTGATATTTGAATTAATTGTGAAGTGGTGTTGTTAATATCCTTATTCGCTGTATTGTTTTTCATATACTAATTATAATAATTATAACTCACCCCTTCTGTTGAATGTTGTACTTATGTGACAACGTGCAGGTAATCCTGAGAAGTAGTCGGTTACCGTTGGTCGAGTCTGTGGTCAGTCGCTCTGATACGTAGCACTCGGGGGGATTGTCGCGTGTCTGCTTTGTTGATCTTTTAATTATACTGAATTTTTAAATTGTTTTGAAGGATTATAGTTGTTTATTCCTTATGTTAAGTTGTTATTATGTTGCTTAAAGATGCTATGAAGTACTTTATGAATTATGATGCGTAAGATTTTATGAAGTTGAACTATTGGAGTGAATGACATTATTTTGTCGAGTTAAGTGTTACGTATTTGTTATTATTTCTTTAAAGTGGAAATTGTTTAAGTTGAATATGTAATATTCCATTGGTAGAAAATTTTAAGACTTAGATTTTGTTGTTATAATTCGTGGGTAGAAAATAGGGTGTTACATCCGTCGTTGACTAGTTCATAGACAACTAGAGGTTTCTGGATTTTTAACGGTAGTGCATCCATATAACAAGACAAGACGTGGATCGACTAATTTAGACAAGACATTGATTTCATTTAGAAATTGTTGATCATAACAACTTTGATGTTTATACAGGATTTTCACTGCCACTTCACGTCCATCATCTAGAAGGCCTAAATCGAAACATCAAATGATATAAAATATTTGTTAAGACAATTAATAGCCAAAATATAAATAAATACCATAAACAAAAAAGACTCATTTTCTTATTGTCAGGGTTTCCCACAATCATTGCAGTCAGTTTATATAAGTTGTTGAATGGAGACCATATGACTAACATCATAAGTTGACCAATTTAAAATTTGAGTCTTAACCATTTTATAATGATCAATGGACGAGATCCCTGACAACAACGATTGTTGACAATAATGACTTTATTTCGACCACAAAACTGGATAGCTTTTACCTCAATACACTTCTCTACTGCCACCATCTGCTAGTTTGTTTTCAATACTAAAAGAGTTTGTGGCCCATTCAAGATCATCGTAAACGAAGTGTTGAACTCCAATGTTTTGACTTCTACTAAGGCGTTGACTACCATGTAAGGAGATATTGGTAGAGTGTATATGAGACTCTGCAGTACTATTATTATTGAGGTGTCGATAACAATACATGGATGTGATGACAAAGAGTGTTCCTAACACAAAGGAGATAACTTCTTTCGAAAAGAATACGAAATCTTAATCAGTATGTTTTGTTAATAAAGTATCTGCACTTCAAAAATTATGAAAAATGGATTTATTACCAATAATGAGGACCCACTTCCATGTTCCTGTAACAGACATGTGTGAAGGAAAAAATGAGCTAACATTGTGGTAATTCAAGGAGAATATATTCTTCTTGAGTATAACAAACATAAACTTGTTAGCACTTTAATACAAAATACTTTGAAACAAATTAAGCATTAACTAATATAACATATTACTTAATTTTCTACAAATTATATGACATTCGTAAGAAATGAAATTATATTGTAAATCAATGCTATTCATTTTGTTCTTAAAAATTAATGGGGTCAATATATTGATTTTTTGTATTATAGTTGTTCGATTCTTAAGTCAACAAATTTCCCAAGTCCAATACAGATAAAAGGAGCATAATTCACATCTTTGAAGGTGTATTATAGTTGTTCGATTCTAAAGTCAACAAATTTCTCAAGTCCAATACTCGGATAATAGAGTATAATTCACATCTTTGAAGGTGTAGTCGAACAAATTTAAATCTACTTCTACATTGATATATTTTAAAGTACACGAGGGAATAATATAAGGAGAATACAAATCCGCCCTTGCAATAGTTAAGAGTTGTGAAAATTGGTTCAACTCAAGGATGATAAACTTTTGCTTGAGCGTTTACATTTGAAAATGGAAAGGTAATGTTTTCAAAATTGCCACAACTAAAAGGAGCACAAGATATGTCGATTTTAGCTGCAGTAATTACATATATTTGAAAGAAGAAAATAAAAGAAAAAGAAAGTAGAAAAAGTGGTGAAAGCATCTTCTTAATTAAATGAAGACTATTTTTAAGACTCTAATTTCTCTTGTTGGTTGAAATCATTCAACAAACCTTCAATCTGTAAAAAAAAAAAAGATACATATGATATCAAGATTTATTATAATTGACAAAATTTAAAAACTCAATTGAAATTTTAATGACAAAATACTAAACTACAAATCTAAATTTCATGCGGAACTTGGTATGTACAATAGTTACTTTTGTATTAATTTTTAATCATTCAACACATAACATTATTTTGGTTTAGAGCCTATAAGTTAGATATCCAATATAAACTTGAGAAAACTCATTACCACCAATAATATATATATATATATATATATATATATATATATATATATATATATATATATATATATATATATATATATATATATATATTAGGACGCATATTCACTTTTAAGGGTAATATTCACACTAAAGCATATAAATTGACATTTATTTATAAAAAAAATCAAGAAACAAATATTTATAATTAAATAATTAATTAGAATTAATTGAATATATCTACCACTTATTTATGTGTAAAAACATATTAAAAATTGTTTTTGTGTTGGTTTTTGCAAATAAATTACTAAATGATGTGTTAAATATCATATACACAATACTCAATATTGTCATTAAAATTTTATTTTTATATCTTCTAAATTAAAATTAAAATAAATTACTATAGAATTAGATAGAGAACAAATGCATATAACTAAAATATAATTGAAATTTGAAATGTTTTTGCATGATTGGATCATATAATTGGATCATTATTATATGGAAACATTATTATATAGAAACATTTAAAGTCCAACATATAAAATCCAAAATATAATTGGATCATTATTATATAGAAACATATAAAATCCAACACCTAAAAAAGAAAAAGAATCCTGATGTCCATACATTTTCATTTCATCGATCTGTTCACAACTGTTAAATCATTAAATCATCAAATAGGCAAGATGTCAGAAATATAAAATATTCTACTTATGCTTATCGAACAGAAAAATAAAAAATGTTAAATGAGTTACATTTTACTATCTCAATTATACAAAATTTTGTAATTCGTCAAGAAATTTAATACTAAATAAACAAATTTACAAGAGTTAATTTTGTATTTGTCAAAAGAAATTATTAATCTTGCCGATTTGTAATTTGACAAGTCCAAATTGAATTTTACATCTGTTGATCTCATCTTCATAAGTTGAGGTAGCATGAATAAATTCTTCAATTAGATTGCAACAATAAAATAAGTTGTTGTAGAACAAACAATTTGGATCAAAATATTTATCATTTCTCTAACAAAATTAAGTGATTTTTTGCTTCAAGATAATCAATATATTAGATCCTATATACATGGAAAAGAAAATAGTAGCTCCATATTTCCTCAAGAGATCAAAGTCTATTGGAAACTGACTATTAGACAAATGAAATGGTCAAATTTTAACCTGAGATATTTATTATTCAAGGGAATCTTAAATTTTTATCATTATATTTAGCGATTATAAATAAATAAATTTTATTTTATTTTAGGGTTCAATTTCTTAACTTCATAACAATCTCCATATAGATATAAAAATACATTTAAAATGGAGTAATTTAGTGTAATAATAATATTAATTTTTAAAGTCATAACCCATTTAATAAGTCTAAAATATAAATCAAATTAAGTTATATAATATAATATTTTTAAATAAAATTAAAGTCAATAAGTTATTTGATAAAAATACTAATAAATTACTTAAACCTTTTTAAAATGCACAAATTAATAAATAGAACTTAACACTAAATTTTTAATTGATAATAAATATTACACAAAATTAATAGAATCAAATACATACATTTTACCACCAGAACAATATCTGCTCTCTTTGTGACTTAAATTGAATTTTTTTCTCCACAAGAAATGGAGAACTAATAACGAATGAATCTATGGATCATCTATTTATGAACACTTTCTCAGATAAGTTCTACAATCTTAAAAATTGACGGTCTATAGAGGCAATTACACATATCAAAATACTATCACAAATAAGAAAATACATCTCAAATGTGAAAATTTATGATACAGTGACATTCTAGACGGAATCTTTGCAATAACCCCTTGGAAGTTTATCCATCCTAGTAATCACAAAAATTCCTAACTAAACATAAGTATCACTCAGCCCCGGGTATAGAGTCTCACTCATAAGTGTGTGCAAAAGTGAAGTGAAGCGTGTGAAGAGAGCAAAAGAAAATAAAATGTATTACGGAAGCTTGGCACAAGGAGAGTTGCGATCTAGTAACCCATGGATTTTTGTTTATATTTCTATTCTTGCTTATTTTGGATGAAGAAGAATTGAACCCAAATTTAAATTTTATAATTAAATTAGTTACAAATGACAATGAACAAAGAGTAAAAGTTGATGATTATTATGTTGAATAGAATATGAACCTTCAATAACCATATGAATTAATTCACCGCGGATCCACATAGTGGGTGATGGGGGCACTTGTCCCATGAGACTTTAGTTTTTATATGATCTAACTATTTTTTTATGCTCAGTATTTTAATTATTTAATAATTTTATTATAAAATACAGGTTACAAACATAACTTATTAATTATACACATCAAATTTATATAACAAAAAATTATTTATTATATAAATTCCTATTAAATAATTATTTTCAAATATAAGTATTTTTATTTTAACACATTCTTTTATGATTTTTGTTATAATATCGTATAAGAAACTAAAGTATTTAATCAAGAGTTACCACATTTTTATGTTCACGTACAATTTTTAAATAATTATTTTATATTCTAAATTTTAGTATGATGAAAATAAAGAAATGTTACTTTATTTTAATGTGAAATATTGTATCTTTAAAGTGTGTTCATTAGAATAATTTTTTTAATTTTGTTTTTGACTTCTTGACCTCTTATTATTGCTCATTCATGATAATAATTTTTCGTATTTTAAATTCAAATAGTTTCGACCTATTTATCTTATTTTTTCACAGAAGATTAATGATGTGTCAATTTAATAATAAATTATAACATATATTTTATCTTTAAAGTTATTTGAAGATTTTTGTACCTCTTTTTCACATTTTTGTATTGAAAATTAATGACACTTCTATTTTTGTAATGAGTGTAACTTATTTTTTTATATTCTTTTAAAATTTAGCTAAGATTTCTATATGATCATTTGTAACACTTCACAATGACACATTATTTAAATATCAAAAATGAATATATATAATAAATTTTAAATGCATAAATATGGAAGGATAACAAAATTATTCACTAAATGAGATAAAATAGAGATGCATGTAATTAAGTCCTTTAAATATTATATCCCTTTATTTGATCAATTTTGTCCCCCATTAAAATTTTTTTTGGATCCGCCACCGAATTTATTATTGTTATTAGATTTGTAATGATTAAGCAATGGCAAGTTTTAGGTAAATAGAAAAATGAAGTAAAAATAATGTGTAGATTGAAAACTTACAAAAAAGTGATTTGGTAGAACTGGTTTTTCTTGAATAGCTGCCAACATTGAAAATGAGCTTTAAAACTTGCTCGAATGGTTCCCGCACTGTTTGAAAAGAAATAAGAGAGTGAAAAGTATGTTGATAAATAATTAATTCAAGAACAACACAACAAGACGCATATCAAGAATTCAAGCATTTAGACTTCACTCCACATATCACAACAACACAATAAGACGCATGTAGTGTTGTTAACTCAGAATTCAGAATGAATACCAACTGAGGCTGAGGCAGCAAGAGCTGAAGTTTAGTTGTGGTTGAGGAAAAGGGTGCGGTGGCCGAAATTTGTGTGGAGGTTATTGCACGACAAATGGAGTTTTATTATAGTTTCATGGAGAGAGTGTAACACGGTGGGAGAACTGACTTTAGTTATGTTGCGGATAGCAAGAGTCGCCACCGACTTTTATTTTATCCAAAGGAAAGGCATAAAAGAACAGGAAAGACCTTATAAAAGATTTTTGGGTCCGGGGGTAGGTTATGTAAAGGGAAGGTGTTAGCACCCTTTACATCCATGGTTATCCACGGGCTCTTAGTTACTTAGCTCACTTTGAATTGTTTTTGAAATGTGAAGTGTGTGAATAGAAATTTTCATAAGAGTTTGATAATGATCCATGTACGGATGCATAAAAAACTTGTGTTTGAAAATTGTTTGAAATTTGTGAAGTATTTGAAGTTGTTTTGAAATAGTGAGCAAGTAACTACGAGGAACCTACCCTAAAGTTTAAGTCTTTCTGTTCTTTATCCTTTAAGTGGTAAGACTATCCATATTATTAAGGAATAGGTAGTCATTACCTTGGATGTGAGGGACATATGAGGGACATCTGTTTAATGAAGGCAACTGTGGGGTGTATTAAGCATTTAGGAGGGACTGTCATCATTATTCGAAAGGGACAAGATCATATTGAAAGGCAACCATTAAGGGACTTGATCTTTAATTATGAAGGGACTAGATGACTTTTCTTTTTAAGGGACTTTGCTTTATACACCCCACTTGACCTTATGATTAGGCAACATTGAGAGGCAACCCTAGAAAGTGAGATGGCGATCAAAGATCGACTTACGTGTGTGAGTGTTTAATTTAGATATTTATCTTATAATTTGAGTGATCTAAATTCAATTTTAAAATATAATACATGTTTACACTCCCTATTTTACTAACCATAACATGAAAATTCAATAATTTAAATATTTACAAAAATTACATCCAGGAGCATTTACATAATAATAAAATAAAGCAATTTAAATAAATAGCAAGAATAAATAAATAAGCAAAATATAAATAATAAGTAAAATAAATAAATAAGCAATAATAATTATAATAGGGGTTAGTAATAATAATTAAAAATAAATGGGGTTAGTGAAATAATAATAGTAAGCATAATTGAAAAATAAATGGATTAGTAATAATAATAAACAA
The DNA here is from genome assembly GCA_963966055.1 of Lathyrus aphaca. Classification (NCBI taxonomy): domain Eukaryota; kingdom Viridiplantae; phylum Streptophyta; class Magnoliopsida; order Fabales; family Fabaceae; genus Lathyrus; species Lathyrus aphaca. The sequence continues at coordinate 567,748,277 of OZ014519.1, forward strand.
AACAAAATTTTAATGGCTTAAGAGAAAAATAAGAACAATTATATTAATTTATCATATAATTTAAAATTATAAACAAATTAAATAAATTATAAACATATTATGAGAAATTAACAAATTTGCAAAATTTTAGAAATTATTTTTATATATAATTAATTATAAACAATGATAGAATATTTATATATTAAAATAGGATTAATTGTAATTTAATTATATTAGATAAAATATATACATAATAATTATATTTACAATAAATTAGAAAATAAAATTAGGTTTTTAATAATTGTTTAGAAAAAATAAACTAGGGTTTATAAAATTAGGGTTTGTAGAAAATATATTTTTAGGGTTTATAATTTAATATACAAAATTATTTTAATAAATATATACATATTACAATCTAAATACATAATAATAAGAAAAAAACTAATTTTAATTTTAAAGAATAACTTTTTGGAATTTGGAAAATACAATATATAAACATGTTTTATTTTTGAATTATTTTGATATATATATATATATATATATATATATATATATATATATATATATATATATATATATATATATATATATATATATATATATATATACAATTATTTCTAATTAATCAAAAAAACAAATAAAATTAAATTAAAAAAAAAAAAAAAAAGGTTTGGAACTCACCTGGCTGGGGTTTGAACCCAGGCCATTCTGTTTACCAGCAACAAAATCCACCACCAAGCCACCATGCGCGCAAGCAGTAAGAGAGGGAGTGGAATTGGTTTTGTTCTTTGTCTGGAAAAAATCAAGAAAAAATAACAAGAAGCAAAAAGGCCTGGGGGAGAATCGAACCCAGGGCCTTTCAAATATCACACAAGTACATTACCAATCCTGCTGGGTGAGCGCGTCTGTTAATGGAATGGACATAATACATAATATATTAAACTTCATGGTTATCCTGAAAAAATAAGAAAAATGTACACAGCCAAGATTCGAACACAGGCCCTTCAACTAAACACATGCTAGTCTTACCACTGGGCCAAGTGTTGGCTTGTGATAATAAACCAACAACAAAACATAAAATATTTAAACTAAAATTTGAATTTCCAGAACGCGCGCAAACCAGCTTCATCTTCTCCATATTACCTGCGAAATCAGTTGCACTTTTTCCTACAAAATTACCTGCGAATTTGGTTTTACAGGATTTCCTAGGTTCATGTCAACGAACATGCTACCTGTACAGTTTTGTCAAATTGAAACCACCAATGTAATCACCACATCATTTACAGTGTTATCATGTTATCATAATTCATTTATATTTGTTAAATCATAAGATCCCAATTCGAGCTCCAAAACCCTAATAATGGCGTTTTAAGCTTTAGGCCCTAAACCTTCAATCAAATGGTCCAGAAAGTATCCCTAGGTCCTAACTAACACGAATCACACAACAAAATCAATTAATATTGGTTAGATATATGAAATCGAAAAACATAATATTGAAGAATAAAATTGATTCGGTTAGCATGATATGACATGGTTTTGATGCAATGGAAGGTTGGTTTCGATTATATGATATCCAAGGATCATCTCTATGTCTTCAAAATACCTTTTCCTGCCCTTAAAAGAGGAACCCGAATTTGAATTTTTGATGAACTTTTGAAACTTTGAATGTGTTGTTTGAGGCTGCAAATTCGTCGATTCATGTTTGTTATGTGTTGTATATATATGATACAACAAAATTAGGTCAAGAGACTCATCAAAGCTTTGGATTTTTTGGTAGTTTGAGATTGAAAAAGATTGGCCTTTAAAGTTTGAATATTCTTGATCTCACATTGCTATTTTGGGAGGATTTTCATAACTCTTGTATCAATCAAGTTTAAATGTGATTTAAAACTTTCTAGAAGCAAAATTAAAATTAATTTTCATGATTTTATATTTTATTTGAATTTAAAATGACTTTTTAATATAAAAATCATAATAAATAAAAACAAAATAAATAAAATTATGAATAAATTAATTTAATTTCGTGCAAGATGTTTTGAAGTGGAATGGGTCATTATTTGGCAAGCCCATTTGGAAAAAATTGGTTTTAGACCTCCTTTTTCTTCATGAACCAACCCAAAATTTCCCAACTTTGCAAGGGCACACATCCTTCAATTTTAATGCTATGAGGGTGTTCTTGGACATTTTGGAAAGCTTGAAGAGTCCTCTAACCAACCCCACTGGTTTCATGTCCATATCATTTACCAATCTCAAGTTATGCCCTTTTGAAGTTGTTGACTTTTTGTTGACTTTCAAAAGGACCTATAATGTCTTAGCTCATACCTTCCAAATGAAGCATTTTTGGGCTTGGCTTGTGAGACACAAAGTTGTAGAGAATTCAATTTCCTTCAAAATGAGCTTTGAGTGGAGACTTGGTGATGAAGCATGTGAAAGTTATGGCTGGTCAAAGTTTAGTTGACTTTTACTGAGAAAACCCTAATTTAGAAATCTCCTGATTCTTGATGATCTGGAATCTCCTTGATGAATCATGATCAATACTTGATCAAATGATGAATTTTACTTCATATACTTGATGTTGGCAAAAAATCATGAAGTTTGACTTTGGTTTGACCACAGTTGACCTCAGTTTGACTTTTTAACTGCTTTGATTGATTTTGACTTATCTGATCATCTGACTGATCAAACTTTTGAGAAAAGTCTTGAAACTTGTCATGGGGGTTATTACATACATATAAGATGTTATGAAGCTCATTTGAAGTCTTGGAAGTTTATTTAGCCTGATTAAAGTCAAAACCCTAGTTTTGGATGCACTGCTTAGGAGGTGCATTGTCTGAGGGAATTGTCAACTCTTCTGACTATTTGTGAACTTTGTGAACCTTGTGAACCATCATAAAATGTCTTGTGAACCTCATGGGAGGTATTGTGAACCTTGTGAACTCCATAAAGTGACTTGTAGACTTCCTGAACCTCATGAAAGGTCTTGTAAGCATTGTGAATCTTGTGAACCTTGTGAACCTTCATGAAGTGACTTGTAGACTTCCTGAACCTCATGAAAGGTCTTGTAAGCATTGTGAATCTTGTGAACCTTGTGAACCTTCATGAAGTGACTTGTAGACTTCCTGAACCTCATGAAAGGTCTTGTAAGCATTGTGAATCTTGTGAACCTTGTGAACCTTCATGAAGTGACTTGTAGACTTCATGAACCTCATGAAAGGTCTTGAAAGCATTGTGAATCTTGTGAACCTTGTGAACCTTCATGAAGTGACTTGTAGACTTCATGAACCTCATGAAAGGTCCTGAAAGCATTGTGAATCTTGTGAACCTTGTGAACCTTCATGAAGTGACTTGTAGACTTCATGAACCTCATGAAAGGTCTTGAAAGCATTGTGAATCATGTGAACCTTGTGAACCTTCTTAGCACACAAAGTCTTGTATTGTGAGGGCAAATTTTGGGGTGCAACAGCTGCCCCTGTTCAATTTTCTGAAACCTGAGGGGTTAGATTGGTATATTTGCCAGTCGTGACCTGGAAGGTTGAAGGGGATTGAACACAAAAGCCCAAAAATTTGCACTCACCAGTGCGTAGAGTGATACAGATGGCTAGTTGAATATGATTGAGTGGGCTTAAAGATGCCACTTGGAGAAAAGTTCTTCAGATGTATTTATTGGAGGATAAAGCAGTCCAAAACATGAAGGTATAATGATAGTTTTCAGGAGGATGAAGCAATCCTGATGTAGTGATATGTTTTCAGGAGGATGAAGCAATCCTGAAGTAATGATGATAGCTGTCAGGAGGATGAAGCAACCCTGAGGTAATAATAAACTTCCAGGAGGATAAAGCAGTCCTGAGATATTGATAATAGCTATCAGGAGGATGAAGCAGCCCTGAGGTGTAGTGATATGCTTTCAAGAGGATGAAGCAGTCTTGAGGGATTTGATGATATGCTTTCAGGAGGGTAAAGCAATCCTGATGAGATAATAAGCTTTCAGGAGGATAAAGCAATCCTGATATAGTGATGTTTTCAGGAGGATGAAGCAATCCTGATGTACTAAAAGTTTTCAGGAGGATAAAGCAATCCTGATGGATGGTATGCTTTCAGGAGGATGAAGCAATCCTGAGGGGCAAGAAGCTTTCAGGAGGATAAAGCAATCCTGAGGGATGATAACTTTCAGGAGGATACAGCAGTCCTGATAATCATAAGTCTGTTTGCTGGATAATTAACTTGAAAACAAGGTAGCATCCTGTATGATAGTATTAGTTTATGCATTATGTATGCATGTATGATATGATGCACCTGAGTGATGTATTATGTATCTATGTATATGTATGTTATGGTATAATGTAAATGATGTATGTATGATATGATGCTGCCTGAAGCGTCTGGATATCTTCGTATAACCACTGCTGGCCAGGGAAAATAAATCCTGATTCGTTGCTGAAGAGTATGGGGAATTCGTTCTCGTCTTGTATGATAAGAAGGTATACATAACCTCCTGTCTGCTGGCGATAGCAAGGTATATATAACCTCCCGTCTTCTGGGGATAGTAAGGTATACATAACCTTCCGTCTTCGTTTGATAGTAGGATAGATATAACATCCCGTCTTCGTTCGTCGTACCCTTATTGGAAAGTAAATACCCGTATATCTGTATGAGGATAAAAGAGATGGATATAAATTCCAGGGGAGATGTGACTTGAAGTATTTTATGAAGATGGATTTGCCTTACTGTGGATTTGTAACTGTTTTGTAGAGATGAACCGGCGAAACTTCGTTGAAATCCTTCCCTCGTTCGTCCTTAGTAAATACTATTACTGCATTTTCATGCATTTCTGGTAAACATCAATCATATTAAGCATACATGCATTTATGGTAAACATCAATCATATTCAAAAGCATACATACATTCAAACACAACCAATGGACGTTTCGCTTATGTAAATAGGGTAAAAGTAAATCTGGATTCAAAAGATGGAATTTATTTATATCAAAGAGTGACCCATACATGGGTAAATTTTTACAAAGAGACATAAACCCTAGTAAGAGGATTTTGTCATAAAGTTTTTACAACACAAAGAGAATCAGCTATGTGGGAAATAATCCTATTGAGTTTCAATTCTACTATTGCCATTATCTTCAAGTATCTCATCTTCTGCTGTTGAGACGGAAACGATTGGATTGAGCTTTATCTGTTCGAGCTTGAGTAAGTAATACAACTGGTTGCAGTTTCATGGGTGATCCAAACGAGACATAGTCATACGCTTTAATCCCTAACTTTTGCCTGGATTGCCCTTTCAGGTTTTCAATCCACCGGGATACCCTTTTTTGCCCAAGCCGCTTTTTCAGGTTTTCGGCTTGCCGGGTGTACATCTTTTTATATATATATCCCTAATTTTTGCCCAAACCCTTTTGGTTTGCCGGGATGCCCTTATTTTTTCCTAGGCCTGTCAACCTAGCGGGTCTCTTTTTATGCGTAGTATTTTTTAACTATGTCTGCGTTTACAGGCTGTGGGAAGTCTTCACCATCCATTGTAGTGAGTATCATGGCACCTCCTGAGAACACTGTCTTGACTACAAATGGTCCTTCATATGTTGGAGTCCACTTGCCCCTAGGATCACCCTGTGGTAATATGATACACTTGATTACCAAGTCACCAGCCTGATATACCTTTGGCTTAACCTTCTTGTTAAAAGCTTTGATCATTCGTTTCTGGTACATCTGGCCATGACAAACTGCTGCTAACCTCTTCTCATCAATCAAATTTATCTGGTCATGTCGAGTCTGAATCCACTCATCTTCATCCAAGCCTGCATCCTTCATAATTCTTAAGGAGGGGATCTGAACTTCAATGGGCAAAACTGCTTCCATACCATAGACTAAGGAGAATGGGGTTTCCCCTGTTGAAGTACGTATTGTGGTACGATAACCATGAAGAGCAAACGGTAACATCTCATGCCAATCCTTATAAGTAACAGTCATCTTTTGTACAATCTTCTTAAGGTTCTTATTAGCAGCTTCAACTGCCCCATTCATCTTCGGACGATACGAAGAAGAGTTGTGATGCTTAATCTTGAACTGCATGCAGAGACCAGTAATCATAGTGTTGTTCAGATTAGAGCCATTGTCAGTAATAATCCTTTCGGGGATGCCATACCTACATATGAGATTATTCTTAATGAATCGAGCCACAACATTCTTAGTCACAGATGCAAATGAAGCTGCCTCTACCCACTTCGTGAAGTAATCAATAGCAACCAGGATGAAACGATGCCCATTAGAAGCAGTATGCTTGATCTCACCAATCATATCAATGCCCCACATGGCAAAGGGCCAAGGAGCAGTCAACACATTCAATGGTGATGGAGGTACATGGACTTTATCAGCATAAATTTGACACTTGTGACATGTTCTGGAGTGTTGATAGCAATCAGCTTCCATGGTAGACCAATAGTAACCTGCTCTCAATATCTTCTTTGCCATAGTATGACCACTAGAATGAGTGCCAAAGGTCCCATCATGCATCTCTTCCATAATTTCTGTAGCTTCCTTCTTATCCACACAACGAAGCATAGTTGAATCATGATTGCGCTTGTATAAAATCCCATTACTCAAAAAGAACTTAGCAGAAAACCTTCTCAGAAACTTCTTATCTTTGACAGATGCCCCTTCAGGGAAATCCTGAGCTTCAAGATATCTTTTCACTTCATAGAACCAAGGCTTCTCCTCTGCCCCTTCAGTGTCAATCTCATTGTAGTATGCAGGCTTTTCAAATCTATCAATAGTAATCTTGGGAGCTTCATCATCCCAGCTGATCTCAAACATGGATGCCATGGTGGCTAATGCATCTGCCAACTGATTCTCTCTTCGTGGAATATGTCCAAAGGTAATTTCTTTAAAATGTGGGATTAAAGACAGCACATGCTCTCTGTAAGGAATGAGATTATCATGCTTGGTATCCCAATCTCCTTTAATCTGACTTACTACCAGGGCTGAATCTCCATACACATCAAGGAACTGTATCTTCATATCAATGGCAACTTTAATACCCAGGATACATGCCTCATACTCAGCCATGTTATTGGTACAATAGAAACAAAGTCTGGCAGTAATCGGGGTATGACAACCTTCAGGGGAACTGATCACAACACCAACACCATTACCAAGTGCATTAGAGGCACCATCAAAAACCATAGTCCATCGGGATCCTTGTTCAGGTCCGTCATATTGTCCAGGTTCTTTGGTAATAATCATAATGTCTTCATCAGGGAACTCAAAATTCATTGACTGGTAATCATCCACTGCTTGATGAGCCAAATGATGAGCTACAACACTTCCTTTAATGGCCTTCTGAGTAGTATACTGTATGTCATATTCTGTCAAGATCATTTGCCATCTTGCAATTCTTTCGGAGAGAGCAGGTTTCTCAAATATGTACTTGATTGGATCCATCTTCGAAATCAACAAGGTAGTATGGGTCAACATATACTGTCTTAGTCGGCGAGCAGCCCATGCCAAAGCGCATCAAGTTTTCTCGAGCAGTGAGTATCTTGTTTCACAGTCGGTAAACTTTTTGCTAAGGTAGTATATTGCCTGCTCTTTTCGACCAGACTCGTCATGTTGCCCCAACACACACCCCATTGAGTTGTCTAACACTGTTAAGTACATAATCAAGGGTCTTCCATCAACTGGTGGCATCAAAATTGGAGGTTCCAACAGATATCTCTTGATTTCATCAAAGGCAGTCTGGCATTCATCATTCCATTCCATCACCTGATCTTTCTTCAACAACTTGAAGATTGGCTCACAGATGGCAGTTAATTGGGAAATAAATCTTGCAATGTAATTCAATCGTCCCAAGAAACCTCTAACCTCCTTCTCAGTACGAGGAGCTGGCATCTCTCGTATAGCTTTTACTTTTGCAGGATCCACCTTAATACCTTTTCCACTGACAATGAAACCCAGGAGCTTACCAGATCTAACTCCAAAAGTACACTTGTTTGGGTTCAATCTCAACTTGTATTTCTTCAATCTCTCAAACAACTTATGCAGATGATCAAGATGTTGCTCTTCATTCTGAGATCTGGCTATCATATCATCCACATACACCTCTATCTCATGATGAATCATATCATGAAACAAAGCCACCATAGCACGCTGATATGTTGCCCCTGCATTCTTCAAACCAAATGGCATCACCTTATAACAAAAAGTGCCCCACTGTGTAACAAAGGTTGTCTTCTCCATATCTTCAGGTGCCATCTTGATTTGGTTGTAACCAGAGAAGCCATCCATAAAAGAGAATACCTTATGCTGAGCAGTGTTGTCTACCAGAACATCAATATGAGGAAGTGGGAAGTCATCTTTGGGGCTGGCCTTGTTCAAATCCCTGTAGTCTACACACATACGTACCTTACCATCTTTCTTAGGAACCGGCACCACATTTGCAACCCACTGAGGATAAGAAGTCACAGCTAAGAACCCTGCATTGAACTGTTTCATTACCTCTGCCTTGATCTTTTCTGACATCTCAGGACGCATACGACGAACCTTCTGCTTCTTTGGACGACAATCTTCTTTCACTGGTAAACGGTGAACCACAATGTCTGTATCCAATCCTGGCATATCTTCATAAGACCAAGCAAAGATCTCCACATAGTCACGTAACATTTGAACCAGTCTGCTCTTGACACTATCCTCTAAATCAGCCCCTATCTTGACCTCTTTCCTGTTTTCTTCAGTTCCCAGATTCACAACTTCGACTGGCTCTTCATGTGGCTGTATGGCTTTCTCTTCTTGTTGCAACAACCTAGCAAGCTCTACAGGTACTTCACAATCATCCTCATTTCCGTCTTCAGTTTGATAGATCGGATTCTCGAAATTATAATTGGCAATAGTAGAACTGTTATCAACAGGATCCAGAGTGGATGAGGATCTGCATTTTAGTGATGTGGGTGTGTGTAAGAACACATAGCTGATAAAGCAAAAATAAAAGAAAAGAAAGACAAGGAACACAATATTTACTAAAACGAAACGTCCACTGATTTTATTGAATGTAGTATGCAAATGAAATGACAGCCCGTAACAAGCACACCTTTGTGCCCCGGGTAAGGCACAAGGCTTAAGAGTTCAATTGTTCAAGAAATTACAAACTTAAAAGCAACAACACAGTAATAGTATTTACTCCTAACTAAAGGAGATAGGGATAACATCTTCAGCTTTCCAATTATTGAGTCCAGCACCCACAGTAGGAAAAATCCAAGCATCCAAATTGTAGTCTTCATCATAGTCTCCCACAGCATTGATCTGATCTTTCATAACCCCTTGATTGGTGATACGAACAGCACGAGCACGACGAACAGCCTTCTGGGACTCTGCAGTGAAACCCAAACCAAACTTGTCAGACTTGTATAGGATATCAGGAAGCTGACCCCAAATAGTACAACCACCTTCATCCACCACAGCTCTAGCATCATTGAGGGAGGCCATTGCCATTGTTGGAGGTTTTCTGGTGACCACAGGAACTTTCTTCGCAACAGGAGGAGCTACATAATCATTAACAATCCAGGGAACCACTTCAAATGTCTGACACGGAGTTTCAATGTATTCACTTTCCATTTCCAGGTACTTGAAAGTGTTTATATGGCTGACAAAGTATTCTTCCTCTCCATAGACAGTAACAACCTTTCCTTCCACCGGATATCTCAACTTTTGGTGTAATGTAGAGGTTACAGCACCCGCCCCATGGATCCAGGGACGACCAAGCAGACAAGAGTACGAAGGACGAATATCCATCACATAAAATGTAGCAGTAAAAACCTGAGATCCAACTTTAATTGGAAGATCAATTTCTCCATGCACTACTCTTCTAGAACCATCAAAAGCCTTTACCACGATATTACTGGGCTTCAGCACAGCATCTTCAGGACTCAGCTTGTTCAGGACTTCCTTAGGCAACACATTTAGAGAGGAACCATTGTCTATCAATACATGTGACAGGGTAGTGCCCCTGCATTCAATTGAAATATGCAGAGCCCTGTTATGATCCCTCTTGGCAGGGGTCAAATCAGCATCAGAAAATCCTAACCCATTATCATAGGTCAGGTGGGCAACACAATTCTCAAACTGGTCAACAAAAATGGCATTGGGTACATGAGCAGTCTTCAGGAACTTTATCAAAGCTTTTGCATGAGCTTCAGAACATAACAACAAGGACAACATAGAAATCTTTGAGGGAGTATGCCCCAATTGATCAACAATGTCATAATCACTCTTGCGAATGATTTTCAATACTTCTTCCATCTGCTTAGAGAGATCATCAGCAGCTGGCACATCAGTAGATATTGGTTCAATAACAGGACCCTTGCCCCGAGCATCAGTGGTAGAGGTAGCAGCAGGAGTAACTGCATTCTTGGAAGTAACTGGAGGTGAGAAGACTCTTCCACTACGTGTGATCTTACTAGATCCAGCAATATTATCAATATCAACAGGCACATCAGCTAAGGGCTCCTACTTAACACCATGGATGTAAACATCAGACCCATAGTGCCAAGGCACAGCTTTATCAGATGTATATGGAATAGGACCAGGAGTTGTAATGACCATAGGGGCTATTCTGGCTTCAGCAACAACCTTTACAGGACCTTCAGCAGTAATCCTGATTGGACCTTGATGAGTAATTGTAATAGGTCCCTTTGAAGTGATTCTCACCGGCACTTTGTCAACCATATCAACCTCTTCAATCTTCTTACCTCTAGTAATATGCTCCACCATACTCTCCACAGAAGGTGGTCTCCTTTCAAACACTATAGTGTAATTATTCATGAGACGCTGAATCCCGTCCTTCAACCTCCAACACTTATCTGGATTATACTCACAATAGACACAATCTTCACGACAACCCGGAAAGAAACCAGCTTGTACTAACTTCTTCCTGATGACAGACAATGGTGTGGTCAACTCCGCAACTGAATGGATATGTAAATCTTCATCAATGGCATTGACAGTCTTCTCGTGATTTGGCATTGGAGCAGTAATCACATTTGGAGTACCCGGAGGGTCAAACTCAATCTCTCCAGCCTCAATCATATCTTGAATTTTGTTCTTCAAGACCCAGCAGTTATTAGTATCATGACCCTGACAGTTTGAATGATATGCACATCGTGCATTGGGATTGTACCTGGGAGAGGTAACATTAGGATTCTGAGGAGCCTCCTTCAAAGTAATAAGTTCAGCCTTCAACAAGTGTTGCAACGCCTGAGCCATTGACATGTTGATCTTCGTGAACTGCCTTCTAGCCCTCTGTCGGTTGCCCTGTGGCTGCTCTGGTGTTGTAGGAGTTGGATTTGAAATATGAACTGCACTAACAGACTGATGCCTTCTGTTACGATCAGGTTGACCATAAACAGCATTGGATTCTTTCTTCCCAGTGGGAGGCTTCTTTGCAGCACCTGATGAAGAAGTACCCACTTGGATTTTGCCATTCTTTATACCATTTTCCACTCGCTCTCCTGTCATGATCAACTCAGTGAAGCCAGATGATGAGCTTCCAATGAGATGACTGTAAAACGGACCATTCAGCGTACACATGAACATATCAACCAATTCCCTGTCAGTCAAAGGAGGTTGTACTCTTCCAGCTAGATCTCTCCATTTCTGAGCATACTCTTTAAAACTTTCTTTGACACCCATGGACATGCTTTGCAGCTGCATGCGAGTGGGAGCTAAGTCAACATTGTATTGATACTGCTTATAGAAAGCTTCAGCAAGATCATTCCAGTCTCTGATGTTGACACTCTCCAACTGATAATACCACTCCAACTGAGCCCCAGATAAGCTCTCTTGGAAAAAGTGGATCCACAACTTCTTGTCAGCAGTGTGAGGTTGGATTCTTCTGACATAAGACCTCAAATGCAGCTTGGGACAGGAGACCCCATCATAAACAACAAAGGTAGGAACCTTGAAACCAATGGGTATGACAACCCCAGATATCAGACTCAAATCTTCAAAATCTAGCCCAGAAGATTTCTGCAACTCCATAGCATCCATTCTATCCACCAGCATCTTGAATTTGTCTTCATTAGGATCATGGTAGTAATTGGCCTCAGAATCAGAGTCCCCCATGGTGTTGTGGAGACTGCCTCCCTCTTTCTCAGATTCCTCAGATTCATAGTCTTCAACCTGTTCTTTGGTCTTGACAGGACCTCTGAACCTTCTTCCCATGTTGATCAGGCCACCTGACCTTCTAGTCTTCTTAGTCTTCTTGGCCAGCAGTGTCTTCAATTCATCTTGCCCCTTGGACAAGTTCAGGATCAGCTCTTGGAACTGTGCATTTTGTGCCTGGAGATCCTTAACTGTTTGTTCAAGAGCCATTGCTGAAATAAACAGCAAGAAGATGAGAAACATGTGCGCAAATAAACCTGTGATGCAATGATATGATGTTTTAATGCGTATGTAATGTTTTCAAGGACCGCAGGATTTAAATTTGCTTAAACAAACAAGAAGGTAAACTTTTATTAGTAATAAATTTGTTTTGCCTCTTGGGCTTACAGAAAATGAAATGCAATAAATACAAGAGATGGGGTTTTAAGTCTCCCATGGACGTTTCCTCTTTGTGTTGAGGTATGAGTTGAGATTCCGTTCCTCATGAAGTTGCTTTGTTAGTTCTAGGATTCTTTCTTGGCTTGCTTTGTAATGAGCCTCAAAAGTATCCCTTTGCTCCTTCAACTGGATCCAAGATCTCTGCAAGTCTTCCATGTCAGTAGGCATGTCTGGGTGAAGGATGGTATAAGTAGTGTCCCCTTCAGCAACAGGTTCCATGGTAACTGGCAGGATAGCAGGATATGGCATCATGAGAGTCTAAGCACGAGATCGCACCCATCTGAGATAAGCCTCCATAGGAATAGTGTACTTAGGCTCCAGTGTCTTGCTGTCAACCCTGTTTACTTTTCCCCATGCTCGTATGAATCTCTGACGGTAACCTTGAAGATCGTTGTCGTAGTCAAACACAATGCCTTGAATCAACATGTCATGAGGACCATCACTCCGAGCGTAACCAAACTGTCGTAAAGCTAGAGAGGGGTTGTAGGTGATGCCTCCTCTTATGCCTAGAAGTGGCACATTAGGAAACTCCCCACAACGGTCAATGATGGTGATATTCTCCATAGATCTGGAGCACCAATGGATATCTGAGTGAGAAAGTGACATGATCCTCTTGGACCATCTGAACCCTTGCTCATTCTTCATTACTGAGCGAGGAAGGTGAGAAATAAACCACCTAGAAAGCAAAGGTATGTAGCACATCAAAGTTCCTCTTGCCCTTGTAGTACGGGTGTGAAGAGAATGTAGTATGTCTCCAAGCAATGTAGGCACTGGATTGTGACTCAGAAAAATGTTGATGGCATGAACATCTATGAACTGATCTGGATTGGGGAACAATACTAAGCCATATATCAGCAAGGCTAAGATCTCCTCAAAAGCATCATGACTCATGGCCTTCAAGAACATTTGAGCCTTCTCTATCAACACCTTAGCTAGAACACCCTTGACTCCACTTCTCGTTTCTAGAACAATATCAGACTTCTTCAGATGTAGAGCTGCAGCAATAAATTCTGGTTTAAGTTCCTTCTCCAAGCCTGTGAATGGTTTCTGATCAAGAACAGGTATACCCAGAAGTTTAGAGAACTCCTCCATGGTTGGAACCAGCTGGTAGTCGGGGAATGTGAAGCAATGGTGCTTAGGATCAAAGAACTGAAACAGAACACTCATCATGTCTTCATTGAACCCTGAAGTAACTAGATCCAATAGGTGACCATGTCTCTTGATGAATTGGGAATGATCAGACACTTGAGCAACCAACTCTTTAAGCTTGGCAGGTATGCCCACAAAGTTGATCCTGATGGTGTTTCTACGAGCAGAAGCCATGACCTGCAACAAAGAACAAAGATAAATCCCTTGGTCCTTGAAATGGTTAGGGAAAATGATATGCTTATGATGCATGATGATGTCATGATGTTATGCTCAATCACAAACATGTGGCACACACAAACAAATCACACAATAGCCCTAGGTTTAAAGGCTTGCATGAGGTTCAAAGGTAAGTACCCTCCCCTGAAGTTAGTTGGTTCATCCTGTCCTATGAAGTAACCAGGTTCTAAGGGATCTCAATATCATTGATCCTTCACAAGGGTGGTTGATCAGAAGGCAACTTACTTGCCAACCAAAACCCTCCAAGTTTAAGATCTCAATGAGTGTAGTATCGAGTGTCAACCAACTTCAGTCTGCACCAAAGCCGGTTACCTCACTACTTTCTAAAGGCTAAGATGAGTTAACTAGGGTTCTAAAAGTTAGTTAGTGCATTGACAACATATGGCAGCCTCATATTATCCTCAACTTGACTTAAGGAACATAAGCACCAACCAAGAAGTCACACTAACTATGGCCACCAGATCAACCGTATCGATATACGTCATACAGTTTCCTTGGTCTATTGCCATTTACCTAAGGTACACTAGATCCGGGTTAGGATCTTTCACACATAAGAGCCCAACAAGATAATATAAAACAAACAAGGCAAACAATTTAAAGTGATCTAATTCCTAAGGGTACCCCTCTTAAATTTAAGTCCCCAGCAGAGTCGCCAGTTCTGTAACACGGTGGGAGAACTGACTTTAGTTATGTTGCGGATAGCAAGAGTCGCCACCGACTTTTATTTTATCCAAAGGAAAGGCATAAAAGAACAGGAAAGACCTTATAAAAGATTTTTGGGTCCGGGGGGTAGGTTATGTAAAGGGAAGGTGTTAGCACCCTTTACATCCATGGTTATCCACGGGCTCTTAGTTACTTAGCTCACTTTGAATTGTTTTTGAAATGTGAAGTGTGTGAATAGAAATTTTCATAAGAGTTTGATAATGATCCATGTACGGATGCATAAAAAACTTGTGTTTGAAAATTGTTTGAAATTTGTGAAGTATTTGAAGTTGTTTTGAAATAGTGAGCAAGTAACTACGAGGAACCTACCCTAAAGTTTAAGTCTTTCTGTTCTTTATCCTTTAAGTGGTAAGACTATCCCTATTATTAAGGAATAGGTAGTCATTACCTTGGATGTGAGGGACATATGAGGGACATCTGTTTAATGAAGGCAACTGTGGGGTGTATTAAGCATTTAGGAGGGACTGTCATCATTATTCGAAAGGGACAAGATCATATTGAAAGGCAACCATTAAGGGACTTGATCTTTAATTATGAAGGGACTAGATGACTTTTCTTTTTAAGGGACTTTGCTTTATACACCCCACTTGACCTTATGATTAGGCAACATTGAGAGGCAACCCTAGAAAGTGAGATGGCGATCAAAGATCGACTTACGTGTGTGAGTGTTTAATTTAGATATTTATCTTATAATTTGAGTGATCTAAATTCAATTTTAAAATATAATACATGTTTACACTCCCTATTTTACTAACCATAACATGAAAATTCAATAATTTAAATATTTACAAAAATTACATCCAGGAGCATTTACATAATAATAAAATAAAGCAATTTAAATAAATAGCAAGAATAAATAAATAAGCAAAATATAAATAATAAGTAAAATAAATAAATAAGCAATAATAATTATAATAGGGGTTAGTAATAATAATTAAAAATAAATGGGGTTAGTGAAATAATAATAGTAAGCATAATTGAAAAATAAATGGATTAGTAATAAGCATGATTAGTAATAATAATAAACAAAACAAAATTT
Source organism: Lathyrus aphaca (assembly GCA_963966055.1). Classification (NCBI taxonomy): domain Eukaryota; kingdom Viridiplantae; phylum Streptophyta; class Magnoliopsida; order Fabales; family Fabaceae; genus Lathyrus; species Lathyrus aphaca. The sequence continues at coordinate 567,763,998 of OZ014519.1, forward strand.
TAATGGCTTAAGAGAAAAATAAGAACAATTATATTAATTTATCATATAATTTAAAATTATAAACAAATTAAATAAATTATAAACATATTATGAGAAATTAACAAATTTGCAAAATTTTAGAAATTATTTTTATATATAATTAATTATAAACAATGATAGAATATTTATATATTAAAATAGGATTAATTGTAATTTAATTATATTAGATAAAATATATACATAATAATTATATTTACAAAAAATTAGAAAATAAAATTAGGTTTTTAATAATTGTTTAGAAAAAATAAACTAGGGTTTATAAAATTAGGGTTTGTAGAAAATATATTTTTAGGGTTTATAATTTAATATACAAAATTATTTTAATAAATATATACATATTACAATCTAAATACATAATAATAAGAAAAAAACTAATTTTAATTTTAAAGAATAACTTTTTGGAATTTGGAAAATACAATATATAAACATGTTTTATTTTTGAATTATTTTGATATATATATATATATATATATATATATATATATATATATATATATATATATATATATATATATATATATATATATATATATATATATATATATATATATATATATATATATATATATATATATATATATATATATATATACAATTATTTCTAATTAATCAAAAAAACAAATAAAATTAAATTAAAAAAAAAAAAAAAAAAAAAGGTTTGGAACTCACCTGGCTGGGGTTTGAACCCAGGCCATTCTGTTTACCAGCAACAAAATCCACCACCAAGCCACCATGCGCGCAAGCAGTAAGAGAGGGAGTGGAATTGGTTTTGTTCTTTGTCTGGAAAAAATCAAGAAAAAATAACAAGAAGCAAAAAGGCCTGGGGGAGAATCGAACCCAGGGCCTTTCAAATATCACACAAGTACATTACCAATCCTGCTGGGTGAGCGCGTCTGTTAATGGAATGGACATAATACATAATATATTAAACTTCATGGTTATCCTGAAAAAATAAGAAAAATGTACACAGCCAAGATTCGAACACAGGCCCTTCAACTAAACACATGCTAGTCTTACCACTGGGCCAAGTGTTGGCTTGTGATAATAAACCAACAACAAAACATAAAATATTTAAACTAAAATTTGAATTTCCAGAACGCGCGCAAACCAGCTTCATCTTCTCCATATTACCTGCGAAATCAGTTGCACTTTTTCCTACAAAATTACCTGCGAATTTGGTTTTACAGGATTTCCTAGGTTCATGTCAACGAACATGCTACCTGTACAGTTTTGTCAAATTGAAACCACCAATGTAATCACCACATCATTTACAGTGTTATCATGTTATCATAATTCATTTATATTTGTTAAATCATAAGATCCCAATTCGAGCTCCAAAACCCTAATAATGGCGTTTTAAGCTTTAGGCCCTAAACCTTCAATCAAATGGTCCAGAAAGTATCCCTAGGTCCTAACTAACACGAATCACACAACAAAATCAATTAATATTGGTTAGATATATGAAATCGAAAAACATAATATTGAAGAATAAAATTGATTCGGTTAGCATGATATGACATGGTTTTGATGCAATGGAAGGTTGGTTTCGATTATATGATATCCAAGGATCATCTCAATGTCTTCAAAATACCTTTTCCTGCCCTTAAAAGAGGAACCCGAATTTGAATTTTTGATGAACTTTTGAAACTTTGAATGTGTTGTTTGAGGCTGCAAATTCGTCGATTCATGTTTGTTATGTGTTGTATATATATGATACAACAAAATTAGGTCAAGAGACTCATCAAAGCTTTGGATTTTTTGGTAGTTTGAGATTGAAAAAGATTGGCCTTTAAAGTTTGAATATTCTTGATCTCACATTGCTATTTTGGGAGTATTTTCATAACTCTTGTATCAATCAAGTTTAAATGTGATTTAAAACTTTCTAGAAGCAAAATTAAAATTAATTTTCATGATTTTATATTTTATTTGAATTTAAAATGACTTTTTAATATAAAAATCATAATAAATAAAAACAAAATAAATAAAATTATGAATAAATTAATTTAATTTCGTGCAAGATGTTTTGAAGTGGATTGGGTCATTATTTGGCAAGCCCATTTGGAAAAAATTGGTTTTAGACCTCCTTTTTCTTCATGAACCAACCCAAAATTTCCCAACTTTGCAAGGGCACACATCCTTCAATTTTAATGCTATGAGGGTGTTCTTGGACATTTTGGAAAGCTTGAAGAGTCCTCTAACCAACCCCACTGGTTTCATGTCCATATCATTTACCAATCTCAAGTTATGCCCTTTTGAAGTTGTTGACTTTTTGTTGACTTTCAAAAGGACCTATAATGTCTTAGCTCATACCTTCCAAATGAAGCATTTTTGGGCTTGGCTTGTGAGACACAAAGTTGTAGAGAATTCAATTTCCTTCAAAATGAGCTTTGAGTGGAGACTTGGTGATGAAGCATGTGAAAGTTATGGCTGGTCAAAGTTCAGTTGACTTTTACTAAGAAAACCCTAATTTAGAAACTCCTGATTCTTGATGATCTGGAATCTCCTTGATGAATCATGATCAATCCTTGATCAAATGATGAATTTTACTTCATATACTTGATGTTGGCAAAAAATCATGAAGTTTGACTTTGGTTTGACCACAGTTGACCTCAGTTTGACTTTTTAACTGCTTTGACTGATTTTGACTTATCTGATCATCTGACTGATCAAACTTTTGAGAAAAGTCTTGAAACTTGTCATGGGGGTTCTTACATACATATAAGATGTTATTAAGCTCATTTTAAGTCTTGGAAGTTTATTTAGCCTGATTAAAGTCAAAACCCTAGTTTTGGATGCACTGCTTAGGAGGTGCATTGTCTGAGGGAATTGTCAACTCTTCTGACTATTTGTGAACTTTGTGAACCTTGTGAACCATCATAAAATGTCTTGTGAACCTCATGGGAGGTATTGTGAACCTTGTGAACCTTGTGAACCTTGTGAACTCCATAAAGTGACTTGTAGACTTCCTGAACCTCATGAAAGGTCTTGTAAGCATTGTGAATCTTGTGAACCTTGTGAACCTTCATGAAGTGACTTGTAGACTTCCTGAACCTCATGAAAGGTCTTGTAAGCATTGTGAATCTTGTGAACCTTGTGAACCTTCATGAAGTGACTTGTAGACTTCATGAACCTCATGAAAGGTCTTGAAAGCATTGTGAATCTTGTGAACCTTGTGAACCTTCATGAAGTGACTTGTAGACTTCATGAACCTCATGAAAGGTCCTGAAAGCATTGTGAATCTTGTGAACCTTGTGAACCTTCATGAAGTGACTTGTAGACTTCATGAACCTCATGAAAGGTCTTGAAAGCATTGTGAATCTTGTGAACCTTGTGAACCTTCTTAGCACACAAAGTCTTGTATTGTGAGGGCAAATTTTGGGGTGCAACAGAGAGACATAGGCAGATTGGAGGTTGGATGAATGAGAAATGTAGAGTTAGGTGGATTGTGTTTGTCGTAGGAATTGAGAAGTTACAAATGGTAGGAGAAGAAAAGGAAGTTACAAGTATGTTCATTTGAAACCAGCTGGAAGAAAACCCTCTTTTTAACGCACCCACCTTTCTAAAAACTAACCGGACACATTTTGTTTTTACGATTTGTTTTTATCACTTTTATTGGAATAATTTGATTCCTGATTTTCAAATAATAATTATAAGTCTTTTTCACTCTCTCTTTTGGCATTGCTACTCTATCATCATGTCATGTTGTTATTGCAAAGAGTAAAAAACCACTACGTTGCTTATTCAATATTATCTCTCATGTGAATATATTCAAATTGAAATTTCCAATTACTCTCATCCCACGCCCCCTTTCTCGTATTGTAAAACAATTAGACATAAAAAAATTAAAAGTACAATTAATTATATAATTTAATAAATATATAATTACAGTGTAACATTTTAAGACAACTATAATCTAATATCAGCATAATATATTTTGTTTTCTAATAACGCGAAATCCTATCGTTTATTTGACTTGACTTACATGAATTTCTATTACATTTTATTAGATTTTTCCTTACTTATGCTTTATATTATTCCATTTATTCATGTCTTGTAGGTACTCCATCTAAATCTGAATTAATCAAGAAAGGTGAAAAATCAAAGAAGAAAAAGAATTGAAAAGGAAAGAAAAGGAAAGAAAAAAAAGGAAGAAAAAGTTGTAAATTGGGTGGGGCCAACCACTAGCCAATGTGGCGCCCACCACACTAGAAGAAGACGTGGCACAAGCAACAATTGGGAAAGGGATGAGGTGGAACAAGCCACCAATCCCACTTTCCCCAGTTTTTTTGCACACGCACGCGCAATTTCAGGCCACAAATCCAGTTTCCTTTGAAGCTATTCTTACACAACTGAAGAAAGATTTTAGGAAGTTTATTCAGTATAAATAAAAGAAGTTAATTCCGGTATAGGGGTCCAGAGTTTTTAGAGAAAAATACGTAGTCTGTAGATTTTATATTTTCAGGTTTTCTTGTTCTTCTTCTGCAATTTGTTTCTGCATTTTATTATTTCTGTTTGGTATCAAAAACTTGTAATCGGATCAAAAGCTTGCCGGAATAATTCGACAAGCATTATTTATTCTAGTACTTAATTTTCAAGTTCTTATTTTACAAGCTTTTCATTAGTTTAGTTATTATTCTGTTAGGTATGTGGCCCGATCAAGATCATCGAAACGAAGTGTTGAACTCCAAAGTTTTGACTTCTACTGAGGCGTTGACTACCATGTAAGGAGATACTGGTAGAGTGTATATGAGACTCTACAATAGTATTATTATTGAGGTGTCAATAACAATACATCGATGTGATTACAAATAGTGTTCCTAACATAAATGAGATAACTCCTTTCGAAAAGAATAAGAAATCTTAATTAGTATGTTATGTTAATAAAGTATATGCACTTCAAAAAATTATGAAAAAATGGATTTATTACCAATAATGAGGACCCTCTCCCACTTCCATGTACCTGTAACAGATAGGTGTGAAGGAAAAAAAGAGCTAACATTGTGGAAATTCAAGGAGAATATATTCTTCTTGAGTATAACAAACATAAACTTGTTAGCACTTTAATACAAAAGACTTTGAAACAAAGTAAGCATTAACTAATATAACATATTACTTAATTTTCCACAAATTAGATGGCATTCATAAGAATAAAATTATATTGTGAATCAAAGCTAATTCATTTCGTTCTTAAAAATTGATGGGGCCAATATATTGATTTTTTGTATTATAGTTGTTCTATTCTTAAGTCAGCAAATTTCTCAATTCCAATACAGATAAAAAATCAATTAAAACCAAAACAGCTTATGAATTTTTATGTTGGTGCTACTGGAGCTGATGGGGCTGCAGATTTCTTTACAGAAATACGAACAATTGCTTTTTGTGAAGAGTTGTAACCACATCTCTCCCCGGACCTAATACAACGATCGCATATTTCTTGTCATATACCTCTCCACTTAACCTCAAATCCTTGGTCTACCATACTATTGTTGTTGGTGATTGAAATGTTGAGTCCAATATAGGTTATTATTTTCTTGCAAACTAAAACTGTGTAATCTTGAACTCTACTACTCAATACTAAATAAGATTTTTGATATCTACCATCTTTGATACAAGAAGTTACTTGAGAGAATTGTTGGTAGATTTTTGAATTAGAAGGGTAAGAGAATGGATCTTGAACACACTCGGATAATAAAGTATAATTCACATCTTTGAAGGTGTAGTAAAAAAACTTTAAATCTACTTCTACCTTGATATATTTTAAAGTACAAGAGGGAATAATATAAGGAGAATACAAATCTTCCTTGCAATAGTTAAGAGTTGTGAAGATTGGTTCAACTCAAGGATGATAAACTTTTGCGACTTTATAACCAAAGTCAAATTTTCATATTGGCAATCATTCTTAAACTTTAGATGTTCGCAAAAGGAGCACATAATGTGTCGATTTTAGCTGCAGTAATTACATGTATTTGATGAAGGCTATTTTTAAGAATCTAATTTCTCTTGTTGGTTGAAATCGTTCAACAAACCTTCCATGTAGCAATTACTTTTGTTTCATATATTTTAAATAAATAAAAACTTTACAATTTGAATGTATTTATTGTTTAAAAAACATTTTTTCACACTATAACTAGCAAAGTCTTTTTTTTTTCTCATGGTGGTGGTTAGGCAGGAAATATAAGAATACTTGTAACTATTATGAATGGTCTATGTTTCCCTATGATTTTTTTGTGAGTTGTAACTCTTATTATTGTTGAGACTGAACCTTTTATAAGTAGGTTAGGATACCCATTTATATCCCTTTTTAAATATTTTACTTATTAAAAAAAAGACATTTATTTTAAAAAAAAAAAGAAACAAATATTTATAATTAAATAATTAATTAGAATTAATTAAATATATCTACCACATATTTATGTGTAAAAATATATTAAGTACTTTTTTGTGTGTGTTGGTTTTTGCAAATAAATTACTAAATGATGTGTTAAATATCTTATACACAATACTCAATATTGTCGATATTGTCGTTAGTAACTTAATTTTTATACCTTTTAAATTAAAATAAAACTAAATTACTATAGAATTAGATAGAGAACAAATGCATATAACTAAAATATAATATACATTTTTATACTTGTTACATAAAAAACAACTAAAGTACAAAGTTTATATTTTTTATATTTTATGGTTTTTAGATATTTTTCTGTAAGTGAATTACTAAAGAGTGATTTTCAAGTGTATGAATAATTTTAATTTATCATTAATTAATGAATTAAATTGAGTTTATTACTAAAAATTAATGAAATATATATTTCACCTATCTTTTTGAAATCAATATTCATTTTACAAACAATTTTGGTTATAATATACCATTTATATACAAGACGATTGTTTGTTATTAATCAATTATTTATTTATTTTTAAATCATTTGAATAAAAAATGAGAATAATTTTGATATATTAATAATAATTTATTATACACGTGATAAATGTATGTTATTGAAAACTTAATAAAACTTAATGTTTTTCTAATATATTTTAGACATAAAGAAGCAAATAAGTTTAATACACTAGTTATTAAAAAGAAAATCACAAAGTTTATTTTGAAATAAAATAAGCAACATTTTCATTTGTTTTCATTGTATTTTTATAATTAAATTTTTTTTAATTAATATTTTTGTATTGACGCCTATAATTCTTACACAAGTTAAATTTTCACTAATTAATTATACATAATATTTATTTATATCTTTGAAAAATTAATAATAATATTGTATTAATTTAAATTGTTTATGAAAAAATTACACAATAAAAATATTTGTGACCAAAAAAATAAATTAAAACTTGATTTTTTAATATTTTTGACATAAAATTCCATTTGATATTTTAAATTTAACTCTTATTTATTTATAGAAAGGTACTTGACATCAAAGTATATATAGTTTATTACAAATATCATGGTTTCCGCCAGTACTTGACATCAAAGGCGTTCATAGGTTCCACTTACTTATCTTTTATGTTATAATTGAAATTTGAATGTTTTTGCATGATTGAGTAAAAAATGATTAATAAAAAAATCGTTTTTATCAATTGGATTATTAATATATAGAAACATATAAAATCCAACACTCAGAAAAGAAAAAGAATTTTGATGTCCATACATTTTCCTTTTATAGAATTGTCCACAACTGTTAAATCATTAAATCATCAAATAGGCAAGAGGTCAGGAATATAAAATATCAATTGTACAAAAAATCAAAATGTTAAATGAGTTATATTTTACTATCTCAATTGTACAAAAAATTTTAATTCAACAAGAAATTTAGTACTAAATAAACAAATTTACAAGAATTAATTTTGTATTTGTCAAAAGAAATTATTAATCTTGCAGATCTGTAATTCGACAAGTCCAAATTGAATTTTACATCCGTTGATCTCATCTTCATAAGCTGAGGTAGAATTAATAAATTCTTCAATTAGATTGCACAAATAAAATAATTTGATGTAGAACAAACAATTTGGATAAAAATATTTATCATTTTTCTAACAAAATTAAGTGATTTTTTTTTCCTTCAAGATAATCAATATATTAGATCCTATATACATGGAAAAGAAAATAAGAGCTCAATATTTGCTCAAGATATCAATGACTATTGGAAATTAACTATTAGACATACGTAATGGTCAAATTTTAACATGAGATATTTATTATTTAAGGAAATCTTAAATTTTTATCATTACATTTAGCGATTATAAATAAATAAATTTTATTTTAGTTTGGGATTCAATTTCTTAACTTCATAACAGTCTCCATTTAGATATAAAAACACATTTACCATACTTCATATTTATATTCAAAGTTTTTAAGATAAATTTATACATTTAAAATGGAGTAATTTAGTGTAAGAATAATATTAATGATTAAAGTCATAATCCATTTAATAACTCTAAAATATAAATGAAATTGAATTATATAAATATTTTTAAATAAAATTAAAGTCAATAAGTTATTTGATAAAAATACTAATAAATTACTTAAACCTTTTTAAAATGCACAAATTAATAAATAGAACTTAACATTAAATTTTTAATTGATAATAAATATTACACAAAATTAATAGAATCAAATACATACATTTTACTACCAGAATAATATCGGCTCTCTTTGGACTTAAATTGAATTTTTTTCTCCACAAGAAATGGAGAACTAATAACGAATGGATCTATGGATCATCTATTTGTGAACACTTTCTCGGATAAGATCTACAATCTTAAAAATTGATGGTCTCTTGAGGCAATTACACATATCAAAATACTATCACAAATAAGAAAATACATCTCAAATGTAGAAATTTATGATACGGTCGCACTCTAGACGAAATCTTTGCAATAACCCCATGGAAGTTCATTCATCCTGGTTATCAAAAAAAATTCCTAACTAAACTTAAGTTTCACTCAGGCCCGGATATAGAGTCTCACTCATAAGTGTGTGCAAAAGTGAAGTGATATGTGTGAAGAGAGCAAAAGAAAATAAAACGTATTGCGGAAGCTTGGCCCAAGGAGAGTTGCGACCTAGCAACCCAAGGATTTTTGTTTATATTTTTATTCTTGCTTATTTTGGATGAAGAAGAATTTAACCCAAATTTATATTTTATAATTAAATTAGTTACAAAAGACAATGAACAAAGAGTAAAAATTAATGATTATTATATTGAATAGAATATGAACCTTTCGTAACCATATGAATTAATTCACCGACGGATCCACACAGTGGGTGATGGGGGCACTTGCCCCACGAGACTTTTGTTTTTATATGACCTAACTAATTTTTTTTATGCTCAGTATTTTAATTAATTAATAATTCTATTATAAAATAGAGGTTACACACATAACTTATCAATTATACTTATCAAATTTATATAACACAAGTTCTCTATTGTATAAATTCCTATTAAATAATTATTTTCAAATATAAGTATTTTTATTTTAACATATTCTTTTATGATTTTTGTTATAATATGGTATAAGAAACTAAAGTATTTAATTAAGAGTTACTTCATTTTTATGTTCACGTAAAATTTTTAAATAACTATTTTATATTCTAAATTTTAGTATGATGAAAATAAAGAAATGTTACTTTTTTTTTAAAAGTGAAATATTGTATCTTTCAAGTGTGTTCATTAGAATAATTTTTAATTTTTTTTTTGACTTCTTGACCCCTTATTATTGCTTATTCATGATAATAATTTTCTTATTTTAAATTCAAATAGTTTCGACCTATTTATCTTATTTTTTCACAGAAGATTAATGATGTGTCAATTTTATAATAAATTATAACATATATTTTATCTTTAAAGTTATTTGAAGATTTTTGTACCTCTTTTTCACATTTTTGTATTTTTTGATAGACAATAATAATTAAGGAGAGAATAAGAGGATCTCTAACCTCATGATTACAAACAACAAAGAGAAACAAACCTACCAAAACACTCGACTTACAAGAAATCTAGAGGGAATTTCACCCAACTATAATAGTTACAAATCATTTTACCACTCTTGGCTAGACACAACCAATTCCACGACGTAACGACAATATTATAGACAATACTCTCTACATTGCAATTTTCATTATTGAAAACATGTCGTTCCGGGCTTTCCACATACACCAACAAGTAAAGAACCAAATTGTGTTGGTTACTTCCATTTTTCACCTACCTCGGATACGAGAAAACCACACTAAGGCATGCTTACAACAGTCAACTTCATTGATTCTTCTAATTCCCATCCAATCGTACACCAAATTCCAAATATCAATATACTTGAGATAAGAGAAAAAAATATGAGATGACATTTTTATATTGAAAATTGATGACACTTCTATTTTTTTAATGAGTGTAACTTATGTTTTTATATTCTATTAAAATTTAGCTAAGATTTCTATATCATTATTTGTAACGCTTCACAATGACACATTATTGAAATATCAAAAATGAATATATAATAAATTTTAAATGCATAAATATGGAAGGATAAAAAAATTATTCAGTAAATGAGATAAAATAGAGGAGCATGTAATTAAGTCCTTTAAATATTATATTTTTTTATTTGATCATTTTGTCCCCCATTGAAAAACATTTCTGGATCCGCCACCAAATTAATTAATAGTTATTAGATTAGTAATGATTAAGAAATAAATTTTTTTAGGTAAATAGAAAAATGAAGTAAAATTAATGTGTAGATTGAAAACTTACAAAAAAGTGATTTGGTAAAACTGGTTTCTCTTAAATAGCTGCCAACGCTGAAAGTGAGCTTTAAAACTTGTTCGAATGGTTCCCGCATTGTTTGAAAAGAAATAAGAGAGTGGAAAATATGTTGATAAATAATTAATTCAAGAACAAAACAACAAGATGCATAACAAGAAATTCAAGCATTTAGGCTTCACTCCACATATCACAACAACACAACAAGACGCACATTGTGTTGTTAACTCAGAAATCGAAATATATACCAACTGAGGTAGAGGAAACAAAAGTTGAAGTTGAGTTGTGGTTGAGCTTTAATATTGAGGGATGTCGCCGGTGAGGTATGAAATTGAGGCGAAATGTGGCCGAAGAGAGTTATGATGGTGTGCAGTTAGACAAGATTTTATTGCAAAGAGTAAAAAACCACTATGTTGCTTGTTCACTGTTATCTTTCATGTGAATATAATCAAATTGAAATTTCCAATAACTCTCATCCCACACCCCTTTCTTGTATTGTAAAACAATTAGACATAAAAAATTAAAAAGTACAATTAATTATATAATTTAATAAATATATATTTACAGTGTAACATTTTAAGACAACTATAACCTAATACCAGCATAATATATTTTGTTTTCTAATAACAGTTAAAATAAAGTAGTTGATAGTACCTTTTACTTGAAATAAGAAAAGTTGTATGTAGACTTCATTATATTTTTTTTTCTTCATTCTTTTGTGTTTTCTTTACTATTGTTTCTATATATTTTTATTTTATTATATATTTTTGTGTACATATTTTAAATAAAAATCTCAAATGAAAAATGAAATAACATTTGCAAGCAACAAGCAAAATATATTATATATTTTTTTAAAAGGAGAGATTTATGACTAGTTACACATAAATGTATTTCATATTTATAAAATTATTTTTTGGAAAAATTAACTTGAAAGTATAATTAAATACTTTATATTTATAAATAAAATTAAAAAAAAATCGATCAAATTATAGAAATCCAAGTTGTTTAATCAACCAACACTTAATAATTGTTTTCCACAATTTTGAATTAATAGGCCAAAATTGGCTCATCACACTTTATTATCAAAGGTGCTTTTTTTTAAGAAGAGATGATAAAGGAACAGATTTATGTCCAATTCCCTTTGCATTTTGGGAAACGTCCAACAATAATACTATAGTTAGGTAGTGTGAAATGCATGGTTTTATTTAGTAATCCTGCACTTTGCACATGGTTGTGATAAAGACATTATAATCAACTGCAGCTGATTGTTTATTCACATTAATCAAAGAAGGTTTGTAAAAGAATTCATACATTAAGCAAAGTAAGTTGTCCTGAATGAAAAATAATATTTTTCTATTTATGTAAATACAACGGTAAAATTTTGCATGAGATAATTAAAATTTTCATATGTATAAAAAAACAAAATGTTAGAGAGAAGGCAGATTCTGCATTCTCTCTAACACATCGTAGGCGCTAAGGCTGTGGCTGCATTTCTACGTTGCTTTTCTGAGTTTTTTTTGCCTTGCCCTTCCTTTTAAGTGGTTAGTTACTACTGTGGTGATTATGGCTTGGATCAAAGTCAGAGGCAGAAAAGATAGGAAGGAACTATTCAAGTGGGATGTGTTCCCTTATGGTGGAGGTAACAAAGGGAGAGAGTAAAAAAAACCACTACGTTGCTACTCTATCATCATGTCATTTTGTTATTGCAAAGAGTAAAAAACCATTATGTTGCTTATTCACTGTTATCTTTCATGTGAATATAATCAAATTGAAATTTCCAATAACTCTCATCCCACACCCCCTTTCTTGTATTGTAAAACAATTAGACATACAAAATTTAAAAGTACAATTAATTATATAATTTCATAAATATAATTACAGTGTAACAGTTTAAGACAACTATAATCTAATACCAACATAATATATTTTGTTTTCTAATAACGCGAAATTATATTGTTTATTTGACTTGACTTGCATAAATTTCCATTATATTTTAATAACTTTTTTCTTACTTATGCTTTATTTTATTCCATTTATTTATGTTTTGTAGGTACTCCAGCTAAATCGGAATTAATCAAGAAAGGTGAAAATCAAAGAAGAAAATAATTGAAAAGGAAAGAAAAGGAAAGGAAAGAAAAAAAGAAGTAAGAAAAAGTTGTAAAGTGGGTGGGGCCCACCACTAGCCAATGTGGCACCCACCACACTAGAAGAAGAAGTGGTGCAAGCCACATTTGGGAAAGCGGTGAGATGACGCAAGCCACCAATCCCACATTCCCTATTTTCTCTGCACCTACTCTTTCCGTCTCCATTTCCCCCGATTTTTTCGCACACGCACGCGCAATTTCAGGCCATTTTCCCCGATTTTTTCGCACACGCACGCGCAATTTAAAGTGTGAGTATGAGTCTAAGTACATTTACTTGAAGAGTGATAATAACTTCCTGTTAAAAATCATAATATCAATATAATTGATATCGTTACACAAGTTCATTGGATGACTTAAAATTACACATGCATCTATTAACATAAAGAAAACTCCAACCTGAATTATGTTTATTACATTCAAATTAGACAAGGATCTAGAATTTTATGTTTTGTAAGAATTCACACTATTTTAACTAGGGGTAATTAAAGCTAATATTATTATTAGTATGAATAAAAATAAAATAACTCAATATATTCATATTAAATAATTCAATTATAGAATAAATTATCATATACAAAATGAATAAAAAAACTTGGAATATAGAAAGAAAATTAGTTTATCCTAATTTCATTGATCAACCTAATTTCATCATTACGGGTAGAGCTTTCAACTACTTCCGGTTGAGTTTCATTCTCACCTTGAGGCATTTGCAAAGGCAGGAACACCTCTTCCATCGTCGTTCTCAAATCCCCAAAACTTTGGAGACACTGATATACTAACTCAATAACACCATTTATCATATACATCACCCTGGAATCTGAATCAAAACTGAGAGTACGATCCTCAATAGCATCAAAAGTTTGATTTGAAATTCTTGTCTTGGCCGTTTCAGAAAGTTTCACTTCACTCGTATTCTTTTTCGTGACATCATAAGCGGGAAAAGATGTTATCAACTCAATCAACACAAATCCAAAGCAGTACACATTGGTTTTATAAGTAACTTCCTCGTTGCTAATTTACTCGAGATCTAGATAACCTAGAGTCCCTTTTGTAAGTGTTGAAACACGACTATGATCAATTGTCATAAAATGTGCGTGTCATAAATCTGCCACTTTCACTAGGGAATGGTCATCGAGGAGAATATTACTTGTTTTAATATCTTTATGGATAACTTTACAAGAATGAAGATACTTTAATGCACTTGTTGTCTCCACAACAATCCTCATCCTGATAGACTAAGGAAGATTCCCAGATGTCGTTTTATCACCATGAAGGTGATCTGCCACAGTTCCGTCGCTGACCAGTTCATAGACGACTAGAGGTTTCTGGATTTTTAACGGTAGTGCATACATATAACAAGACAAGATGTGGATCGACTAATTTAGACAAGACATTGATTTCATTTAGAAATTGTTGATCATAACAACTTTGATGTTTATACAGGATTTTCACTGCCACTTCACGTCCATCACCTAGAAGGCCTAAATAGAAACATCAAATGATATAAAATATTTGTTAAGACAGTTAATAGCCAAAATATAAATAAATACCATAAACAAAAAAGACTCATTTTCTTATTGTCAGGGTTTCCCACAATCATTGCAGTCAGTTTATATAAGTTGTTGAATGGAGACCATATGACTAACATCATAAGTTGACCAATTTAAAATTTGAGTCTTAACCATTTTATCATGATCAATGGACGAGATACCTGACAACAACGATTGTTGACAATAATGACTTTATTTCAACCACAAAACTGGATAGCTTTTACCTCAATACACTTCACTACTGCCACCATCTGCTAGTTTATTTTCAATACTAAAAGAGTTTGTGTCCCATTCAAGATCATCGTAAACGAAGTGTTGAACTCCAATGTTTTGACTTCTACTAAGGCATTGACTACCATGTAAGGAGATATTGGTAGAGTGTATATGAGACTCTGCAGTACTATTATTATTGAGGTGTCGATAACAATACATGGATGTGATGACAAAGAGTGTTCCTAACACAAAGGAGATAACTTCTTTCGAAAAGAATACGAAAGCTTAATCAGTATGTTTTGTTAATAAAGTATATGCACTTCAAAAATTATGAAAAATGGATTTATTACCAATAATGAGGACCCACTTCCATGTTCCTGTAACAGACAGGTGTGAAGGAAAAAATGAGCTAACATTGTGGTAATTCAAGGAGAATATATTCTTCTGGAGTATAACAAACATAAACTTGTTAGCACTTTAATACAAAATACTTTGAAACAAAGTAAGCTTTAACTAATATAACATATTACTTAATTTTCTACAAATTATACGACATTCGTAAGAAATGAAATTATATTGTAAATCAATGCTAATTCATTTTGTTCTTAAAAATTAATGGGGTCAATATATTGATTTTTTGTATTATAGTTGTTCGATTCTTAAGTCAACAAATTTCTCAAGTCCAATACAGATAAAAAATCAACTAAAACCAAAACAACTTATGAAATTTTATAAAGTAGTTCGATAAAAAATTATAATGAAAGATTGATCAAAGAAAGAATACCGTTTGAAGTTGGTGCTAGTGGAGCTTATGGTGTTGCAGATTTCTTTGCAGAAATACAAACAATTGATGTTTGTGAAAAGTTAAAACCACATCTCTCCCCGGATCTAATACAACGATCGCATATTTCATATCCTATACCTCTCCACTTATAATCAAATCCTTGGTCTATAATACTATTGTTGTTGGTGATTGAAATGTTGAGTCCAATATAGGTTATTATTTTCTTGCAATCTAGAACTGTGTAATCTTGAACTCTACTACTCAATACTAAATGAGATTTTTGATATCTACAATCTTTGATACAAGAAGTTACTTGAGAGATTTGTTGGTAGATTTTTTAATTAGAAGGGTAAGATAATGGATCTTGAACACACTCGGATAATAGAGTATAATTCACATCTTTGAAGGTGTAGTCAAAAAAATTTAAATCTACTTCTACATTGATATATTTTAAAGTACACGAGGGAATAATATAAGGAGAATACAAATCCGCCCTTGCAATAGTTAAGAGTTGTGAAAATTGGTTCCACTCAAGGATGATAAACTTTTGCTTGAGCGTTTACATTTGAAAATGGAAAGGTAATGTTTTAAAAATTGCCACAACTAAAAGGAGCACAAGATATGTCGATTTTAGCTGCAGTAATTACATATATTTGAAAGAAGAAAATAAAAGAAAAAGAAAGTAGAAAAAGTGGTGAAAGCATCTTCTTAATTAAATGAAGACTATTTTTAAGACTCTAATTTCTCTTGTTGGTTGAAATCATTCAACAAACCTTCAATCTGTAAAAAAAAAAAAAAAGATACATATGATATCAAGATTTATTATAATTGACAAAATTTAAAAACTCAATTGAAATTTTAATGAAAAAATACTAAACTACAAATCTAAATTTCATTAATGCGGAACTTGGTATGTACAATAGTTACTTTTGTATTAATTTTTAATCATTCAACACATAACATTATTTTGGTTTAGAGCCTATAAGTTCGATATCCAATATAAACTTGAGAAAACTCATTACCACCAATAATATATATATATATATATATATATATATATATATATATATATATATATATATATATATATATATATATATATATATATATATATATATATATTTATTAGGACGCATATTAACTTTTAAGGGTAATATTCACACTAAAGCATATAAATTGACATTTATTTATAAAAAAAATCAAGAAACAAATATTTATAATTAAATAATTAATTAGAATTAATTAAATATATCTACCACTTATTTATGTGTAAAAACATATTAAAAATTGTTTTTGTGTTGGTTTTTGCAAATAAATTATTAAATGATGTGTTAAATATCATATACACAATACTCAATATTGTCAATAAAATTTTATTTTTATATCTTCTAAATTAAAATTAAAATAAATTACTATAGAATTAGATAGAGAACAAATGCATATAACTAAAATATAATTGAAATTTGAAATGTTTTTGCATGATTGAGTAAAAAATTGTTATTAAAAAAAATCGTTTTTATCAATTGGATCATTATTATATAGAAACATATAAAATCCAACACATAAAAAAGAAAAAGAATCCTGATGTCCATACATTTTCATTTCATCGATCTGTTCACAACTGTTAAATCATTAAATCATCAAATAGACAAGATGTCAGAAATATAAAATATTCTACATATGCTTATCGAATAGAAAAATAAAAAATGTTAAATGAGTTACATTTTACTATCTCAATTGTACAAAATTTTGTAATTGGTCAAGAAATTTAATACTAAATAAACAAATTTACAAGAATTAGTTTTGAATTTGTCAAAAGAAATTATTAATCTTGCCGATTTGTAATTTGACAAGTCCAAATTGAATTTTACATCTGTTGATCTCATCTTCATAAGCTGAGGTAGCATGAATAAATTCTTCAATTAGATTGCAACAATAAAATAAGTTGTTGTAGAACAAACAATTTGGATCAAAATATTTATCATTTCTCTAACAAAATTAAGTGATTTTTTCCTTCAAGATAATCAATATATTAGATCCTATATACATGGAAAAGAAAATAGGAGCTCCATATTTCCTCAAGAGATCAAAGTCTATTGGAAACTGACTATTAGACAAATGAAATGGTCAAATTTTAACCTGAGATATTTATTATTCAAGGGAATCTTAAATTTTTATCATTATATTTAGCGATTATAAATAAATAAATTTTATTTTATTTTAGGGTTCAATTTCTTAACTTCATAACAGTCTCCATTTAGATATAAAAATACATTTAAAATGGAGTAATTTAGTGTAATAATAATATTAATTTTTAAAGCCATAACCCATTTAATAAGTCTAAAATATAAATCAAATTAAGTTATATAATATAATATTTTTAAATAAAATTAAAGTCAATAAGTTATTTGATAAAAATACTAATAAATTACTTAAACCTTTTTAAAATGGACAAATTAATAAATACAACTTAACACTAAATTTTTAATTGATAATAAATATTACACAAAATTAATAGAATCAAATACAGACATTTTACCACCAGAATAATATCTGCTCTCTTTGTGACTTAATTAGAATTTTTTTCTCCACAAGAAATGGAGAACTAATAACGAATGGATCTATGGATCATCTATTTATGAACACTTTCTCAGATAAGTTCTACAATCTTAAAAATTGACGGTCTATAGAGGCAATTACACATATCAAAATACTATCACAAATAAGAAAATACATCTCAAATGTGAAAATTTATGATACAGTCACATTCTAGACAGAATCTTTGCAATAACCCCTTGGAAGTTCATCCATCCTAGTAATCACAAAAATTCCTAACTAAACATAAGTATCACTCAGCCCCGGGTATAGAGTCTCACTCATAAGTGTGTGCAAAAGTGAAGTGAAACGTGTGAAGAGAGCAAAAGAAAATAAAAGGTATTGCGGAAGCTTGGCGCAAAGAGAGTTGCGATCTAGCAACCCAGAGATTTTTTTTTATATTTTTATTCTTGCTTATTTTGGATGAAGAAGAATTGAACCCAAATTTAAATTTTATAATTAAATTAGTTACAAAAGACAATGAACAAAGAGTAAAAATTGGTGATTATTATGTTGAATAGAATATGAACCTTCAGTAACCATATGAATTAATTCACCGCGGATCCACATAGTGGGTGATGGGGGCACTTGCCCCATGAGACTTTAGTTTTTATATGACCTAACTATTTTTTTATGCTCAGTATTTTAATTATTTAATAATTTTATTATAAAATACAAGTTACAAACATAACTTATTAATTATACACATCAAATTTATATAACAAAAAATTATCTATTATATAAATTCCTATTAAATAATTATTTTCAAATATAAGTATTTTTATTTTAACACATTCTTTTATGATTTTTGTTATAATATCGTATAAGAAACTAAAGTATTTAATCAAGAGTTACCACATTTTTATGTTCACGTACAATTTTTAAATAATTATTTTATATTCTAAATTTTAGTATGATGAAAATAAAGAAATGTTACTTTTTTTTAATGTGAAATATTGTATCTTTAAAGTGTGTTCATTAGAATAATTTTTTTAATTTTGTTTTTGACTTCTTGACCTCTTATTATTGCTTATTCATGATAATAATTTTTCGTATTTTAATTCAAATAGTTTCGACCTATTTATCTTATTTTTTCACAGAAAATTAATGATGTGTCAATTTTATAATAAATTATAACATATATTTTATCTTTAAAGTTATTTGAAGATTTTTGTACCTCTTTTTCACATTTTTGTATTGAAAATTAATGACACTTCTATTTTTGTAATGAGTGTAACTTATTTTTTTATATTCTTTTAAAATTTAGCTAAGATTTCTATATGATCATTTGTAACACTTCACAATGACACATTATTTAAATATCAAAAATGAATATATATAATAAATTTTAAATGCATAAATATGGAAGGATAACAAAATTATTCAGTAAATGAGATAAAATAGAGATGCATGTAATTAAGTACTTTAAATATTATATCCCTTTATTTGATCAATTTTGTCCCCCATTAAAAAATGATTTGGATCCGCCACCGAATTTATTATTGTTATTAGATTAGTAATGATTAAGCAATGGCAAGTTTTAGGTAAATAGAAAAATGAAGTAAAAATAATGTGTAGATTGAAAACTTACAAAAAAAGTGATTTGGTAGAACTGGTTTTTCTTGAATAGCTGCCAACATTGAAAATGAGCTTTAAAACTTGCTCGAATGGTTCCCGCACTGTTTGAAAAGAAATAAGAGAGTGAAAAGTATGTTGATAAATAATTAATTCAAGAACAACACAACAAGACGCATATCGAGAAATTCAAGCATTTAGGCTTCACTCCACATATCACAACAACACAACAAGACGCATGTAGTGTTTTAACTCAAAATTCAGAATGAATACCAACTGAGGCTGAGGCAGCAAAAGCTGAAGTTTAGTTGTGGTTGAGCTTTTAATATTTAGGAATGTCGTATTTAGGGATGTCGCCTGTGAGGTGTGAAATTGAGGCGAAATATGGTCGGAGAGAGTTATGATGGTATGCGGTCAGACAAGATTTTGTTGGTAGAGGAAAAGGGTGCGGTGGCCGGAATTTGTGTGGAGGTTATTGCACGACAAATGGAGTTTTATTATAGTTTTATGGAGAGAGACATAGGCAGATTGGAGGTTGGATGAAGGAGAAATGTAGTGTTAGGTGGATTGTGTTTGTCGTAGGAATTGGGAAGTTACAAATGGTAGGAGAAGAAAAGGAAGTTACAAGTATGTTCATTTGAAACCAGCTGGAAGAAAACCCTCTTTTTAACGCACCCATCTTTCTAAAAACTAACCGGACACTTTTTTTTTTTTACGATTTGTTTTTATTACTTTTATTGGAATAATTTGATTCCTGATTTTCAAATAATAATTATAAGTCTTTTGCACTCTCTCTTTTGGCATTGCTACTCTATCATCATGTCATGTTGTTATTGCAAAGAGTAAAAAACCACTACGTTGCTTATTCACTATTATCTCTCATGTGAATATATTCAAATTGAAATTTCCAATTACTCTCATCCCACGCCCCTTTCTCGTATTGTAAAACAATTAGACATAAAAAATTTAAAAGTACAATTAATTATATAATTTAATAAATATATAAGTACAGTGTTACATTTTAAGACAACTATAATCGAATATCAGCATAATATATTTTGTTTTCTAATAACGTGAAATCCTATCGTTTATTTGACTTGACTTACATGAATTTCTATTACATTTTATTATATTTTTCCTTACTTATGCTTTATTTTATTCCATTTATTCATGTCTTGTAGGTACTCCATCTAAATCGGAATTAATCAAGAAAGGTGAAAAATCAAAGAAGAAAAGAATTGAAAAGAAAATAAAAGGAAAGGAAAGAAAAAAAATGAACTTGATCCCGTTCATCCCTTGATATTGTCACAATTTTATTCCCAATTAATTTTTTACCTTCCATTTTGTCGAAAATCTGAGCTCTGGGGAGTCCAATCGATTGAACGTTAGACAAATATTCAGTACAAAACTCAACAGCTTCTTCAACAATGTATCGTTCAACAATACAACCCTCTGGTCGACTTCGGGATTTCACGTACCCTTTTAATATTTTCATATACCGTTCAGCAGGGTACATCCATCTCATATAAGCTGGTCCACACAACTGTGTCTCTTTCACAAGATGAACAACTAAATGAACCATTATGTCAAAAAAAGACGGAGGAAAATACATTTCAAGCTCACACAAGGTAATTACAATCTCTTTTTGTAGTGTTGGTAAGATCTCGGGATCGATCACCTTACTACAAATTGACCTAAAGAAAAAACACAATTTAGTTATGGAACTTCTTACTTTTTCTGGCAAAATAGAACGTATACCGATCGGTAGAAAATGTTCCATTATAACATGACAATCATGTGTCTTCAAATTCTTCAACTTGAGGTCTTTCATAGAAACAAGTCTTCTGATATCAGATGAGTATCCTTCTGGAACCTTAACTTCACTTAGAGACTTACACAAAATTTTTTTCTCCTTTCTAGATAAAGTAAAAGCAGCAGGTGGTAGATATGTTCGTCTTCCTTTCTTCACGGGTGCTAATTCAGTTCTCATTCCCATTTTTAACACGTCCTCCCTTGCTTTAAGGCCATCCTTAGACTTGCCTTTTATATTGAGTAATGTACCGATAACACTTTCAAATACGTTTTTTTCAATATGCATAACATCGAGAAAATGTCTCACGTACAAAGACTTCCAATATGGCAATTCAAAAAATATCGATCTTTTCTTCCACCCACCTTTCACAATCTTATGTGCAAAAGGCTTGCCAAACTCAGTACGCACATCTTTCACCTTTTCAAAAACTTGTTCACCTGACAATGCGGGTGGAGCTCTACGATGTTCGGTGTCTCCATTGAATGCTTTTCTCCACCCACGGTAGTGATGTTTAGAATGTAAGAATCTACGATGACCGAGAAACACATTCTTCTGGCAAAGTTCCAATCGAATCGTATCGGTTCCGTCTTCACAAACAGGACACGCACGTTGACCTTTAATGCTATACCCAGATAGATTCCCGTATGCTGGAAAATCATTAATTGTGCCAAACAACATCGCCCTCAAATTGAAACTTTCTTTCCTATATCCATCATAAACCTCCACACCGTTCTCCCACAAAATCTTTAAATCTTTGATCAGAGGTGTCAAGTATACGTCTATGTCATTACCTGGTTGTTTAGGCCCAGAGATTAACATAGATAACATCATGTACTTACGTTTCATACATAGCCATGGAGGTAGGTTATAAATCATAAGAATCACAGGCCATGTGGTATGTGAAATACTTTGAAGACCATGTGGGTTCATTCCATCAGTAGATAATGCCAATCGAAGGTTTCTTGCTTCTGATCCAAACTCAGGATAATCATTATCAATCTTCGACCACTGTGGTGAATCAGCCGGATGCCGATACTTTCCATCAGTAATTCTTTCATCTGCATGCCAAGTAAGATGTCTTGCATCAGTTTCACTACGAAACATGCGCCTAAATCTCGGAATTATCGGAAAATACCATAAGACTTTTGCGGGAGATAATCTTTTCTTATATCGAGACAAACCGCATTTAGGGCACTCAGTTAACGTTGCATATTCGTTACGAAACAAAATGCAATCGTTAGGACAAGCATGTATCTTATCATAGCTCATGCCAATAGAGCACAACATTTTTTTGCCTCATAGGTTCGATTAGGAAGAACATTATCATCCGGTAGCATTTCTCTCATAAGGGCCAACAACTCTGTGAAACCTTTATCCGACCATCCATTGCCCGCCTTTAAGTTGTACAACTTTAATACCGCAGAAAGTCTTGAGAATTTAGTGCAACCTTTGTACAACGGTTTCTCTGCATCGCTTACCATCCTCTCAAACATTTCAGGACAATCATGAAGATCTTCTTCCAGTGCTTCTACAATCTCTTCAACTCGATCACAATCATATGTTTCCGTGTCTTTGTCGTATGAAGCATAGGTCGTATTACTTTTTCCACTCGATTCACCATTCCCGTTAATTTTCTCACCATGAAATATCCAACACTGATAACTTTGATCAATTCCATGCCTCAGCAAATGCGATTTCAATCCATGTGCGTCAACCTTACCAATATAACAACAACGCAAGCAAGGACAATGCATTCGTCTGGGGTTTTCAGCGTGTTGAACAGCATACTTAACAAATTCCGCAACCCCACTCTCGTACTCTTTGGTCATTCGATCGACACAGATCCATGTTTTATCCATGGTTTTCCTACTTATTAAAGTAAACAATCAATCCAGACGAAAATACATCACTAAGGTAGTATCTTTGAATAACTAAAGTAAACAATAGAATATCACTATTTTCCATCTCATATTATCTCACTCGAATCTTTTCATCAATTCAAAGAAAAACTAACTTAATGAAGTCTTTCCACCATCCATGAGGAACTACTTTAATATATATATATATATATATATATATATATATATATATATATATATATATATATCATCCATAATTTCAGTATGAAACTTATCATCCTAACTGAAACAAAAAACAAAGTCTTATGATTTGCACTCTTCTTGATAAACTAATTAGAATCATCCTAAGTGAAACAAAAAGCTTGCTAAATCAGGGAAACACGCAGAGTTATGGAATGTACCCAAACCAAACAACCACAACCAGAACAATCTTGTTATATGTAAACCAAAAACATAGCATGAAAAATACTGATTTTTCCCTAAAAACATCAACTCTTGCAAACACTTTCAGAAATGAACCATTCAACTCTTTCAGAAATGAAACACATCAAAACTGAAACTTAAAAACATCAAAACTGAAACACATACCGTAATGAGATTCTTCAAACACTTTCAGAAATGAACGATTCAACTCTTGCAATGCCTGAAACGAAGAACTGAAGAACTTACGAAATGAAACCACAGTGAATGAATGAAGAAGAACTGAAACCGATTGAATGAAAAAGTGAAGAAATGAAGAACATACCACAATCAAGAACGAATGATTCAAACACTTTCAATAACTGAAACAATGTATATGATTTCGCTTTCGATGTTAGGGTTCGCTTTCGCTGTTAGGAGGGAAAACAGAAAGAACAGAGAACGAAAATAGAAGTCTGAATTTTAATTTTAATAAGACCTTAGACAGCGCTTTTGGGAAAAGCGCTTTCTAAGGTATGCCTTAGACAGCGATTTCCAAAAGCGCTTTCTAAACCCCCCCCCTTAGACAGCGCTTATGGTTTTATTTTTTTTTTAAATTTAAAAACTTTAAACAGCGCTTTATCAAAAGCGCTGACTAAGGTGAATATTTAAAAGCGCTTTCTATAAGCGCTGTCTAAGGGGGGGTCTTAGACAGCACTTTTAAAAAGCGCTGTCTAAGACCCCCCCTTAGACAGCGCTTTCATTATTTTTTTGGAACATTTTCCGTGTTTTATTTTAATTTTAACCTTAGACAGCGCTTTCTCTTAAAAGCGCTGTCTAAGATGCGCTGTTAAAAAGCATTTTTGGCGTAGTGGGGCCAACCACCTGCCAATGTGGCTCCCACCACACTAGAAGAAGACGTGGCGCAAGCCACAATTAGGAAAGGATGAGGTGGAGCAAGCCACCAATCCCACTTTCCCTATTTTTTCTCCCCTCCTCTTTCGGTCTCCACTTTCCCCAGTTTTTTCGCACACGCACGCGCAATTTTAGGCCACAAATCCAGTTTCCTTTGAAGCTATTCTTACACAACTGAAGAAAGATTTTAGGAAGTTTATTCAGTATAAATAAAAGAAGTTAATTCCAGTATAGGGGTCCAGAGTTTTTAGAGAAAAATAGGTAGTCTGTAGATTTTATATTTTTAGGTTTTCTTGTTCTTCTTCTGCAATTTGTTTCTGCATTTTATTATTTCTGTTTGGTATCAAAAACTTGTAATCGGATCAACAGCTTGCCGGAATAATTCGACAAGCATTATTTATTCTAGTACTTAATTTTCAAGTTCTTATTTTACATGCTTTTCATTAGTTTAGTTATTATTCTGTTAGGTATGTGGCCCGATCAAGATCATCGAAACGAAGTGTTGAACTCCAAAGTTTTGACTTCTACTGAGGCGTTGACTACCATGTAAGGAGATACTGGTAGAGTGTATATGAGACTCTACAATAGTATTATTATTGAGGTGTCGATAACAATACATTGATGTGATGACAAATAGTGTTCCTAACATAAAGGAGATAACTCCTTTCGAAAAGAATAAGAAATCTTAATTAGTATGCTATGTTAATAAAGTATATGCACTTCAAAAAATTATGAAAAAATGGATTTATTACCAATAATGAGGACCCTCTCCCACTTTCATGTTCCTGTAACAGATAGGTGTGAAGGAAAAAAAGAGCTAACATTGTGGAAATTCAAGGAGAATATATTCTTCTTGAGTATAACAAACATAAACTTGTTAGCACTTTAATACAAAAGACTTTGAAACAAAGTAAGCATTAACTAATATAACATATTACTTAATTTTCCACAAATTAGATGGCATTCATAAGAAATAAAAATATACTGTGAATTAATGCTAATTCATTTCGTTCTTAAAAATTGATGGGGCCAATATATTGATTTTTTGTATTATAGTTGTTCTATTCTTTAAGTCAGCAAATTTCTCAATTCACATACAGATAAAAAATCAATTAAAACCAAAACAGCTTATGAATTTTTATAAACTAGTTCAATAAAAATATATAATGAAACATTGAGCGATGTTGGTGCTACTGGAGCTGATGGTGCAGTAGATTTCTTTACAGAAATACAAACAATTGCTTTTTGTGAAGAGTTGTAACCACATCTCTCCCCTGACCTAATACAATGATCGCATATTTCTTGTCATATACCTCTCCACTTAACCTCAAATCCTTGGTCTATCATACTATTGTTGTTGGTGATTCAAATGTTGAGTCCAATATATGTTATTATTTTCTTGCAATCTAAAACTGTGTAATCTTGAACTCTACTACTCAATACTAAATAAGATTTTTGATATCTACCATCTTTGATACAAGAAGTTACTTGAGAGATTTGTTGGTAGATTTTTGAATTAGAAGGGTAAGAGAATGGATCTTGAACACACTTGGATAATAGAGTATAATTCACATCTTTGAAGGTGTAGTAAAAAAAACTTTAAATCTACTTCTACATTGATATATTTTAAAGTACAAGAGGGAATAATATAAGGAGAATACAAATCTTCTTTGCAATAGTTAAGAGTTGTGAAGATTGGTTTAACTCAAGGATGATAAACTTTTGCGACTTTATAACCAAAGTCAATTTTTCATGTTGGCAATCATTCTTAAACTTTGGATGTTCGCAAAAGGAGCACATAATGTGTCGATTTTAGTTGCAGTAATTACATGTATTTGATGAAGGCTATTTTTAAGACTCTAATTTCTCTTGTTGGTTGAAATCGTTCAACAAACCTTCGATTTGTAAAAATAAAATAAAAAATACATATGATATCAAGATTTATTATAATTGACAAAATTTAAAAACTCAATTGATATTTGAATGACAAAATACTAAACTATAATTCTAAATTTCATTAGTGAGGAACTTGGTATGTACAATAGTTACTTATTGTATTAATTTTTAATCATTCAACACATTACATTATTTTGGTTTAGAGTCTATAAGTTAGATATCCAATATAAACTTGAGAAAACTCATTACCACCAATAGTTTATATATATATATATATATATATATATATATATATATATATATATATATATATATATATATATATATATATATATATATATATATATATATATATATCTTATACTTATGTTAGGACACTTATTCAAGTTTTAGGATAATATTGGCATCTGCTTTTGTTTCATATTTTCTTTTCCATGTAGCAATTACTTTTGTTTCATATATTTTAAATAAATAAAAACTTTACTATTTGAATGTATTTATTGTTTAAAAAACATTTTTTCACACTATAACTAGCAAAGTCTTTTTTTTTTTTCTCATGGTGGTGGTTAGGCAGGAAATATAGGAATACTTGAAATCAATATTTATTTTACAAACAATTTTGGTTATAATATACTATTTATATACAAGACGATTGTTTGTTATTAATCAATTATTTATTTATTTTTAAATCATTTGAATAAAAAATGAGAATAATTTTGATATATTAATAATAATTTATTATACACGTGATAAATGTATGTTATTGAAAACGTAATAAAACTTAATGTTTTTCTAATATATTTTAGACATAAAGAAGCAAATAAGTTTAATACACTAGTTATTAAAAAGAAAATCACAAAGTTTATTTTGAAATAAAATAAGCAACATTTTCATTTTTCAACTTTGTTTTCATTTTATTTTTATAATTAATTTTTTTTTAATTAATATTTTTGTATTGGCGCCTATAATTCTTACACAAGTTAAATTTTCACTAATTAATTATACATAATATTTATTTATATCTTTGAAAAATTAATAATAATATTGTATTAATTTAAATTGTTTATGAAAAAATTACACAAGAAAAATATTTGTGACCAAAAAAATAAGTTAAAACTTGATTTTTTAATATTTTTGACATAAAATTCCATTTGATATTATAAATTTAACTATTATTTATTTATAGAAAGGTACTTGACATCAAAGGTATATATAGTTTATTACAAATATCATGGTTTCCGCCAGTACTTGACATCAAAGGCGGTTCCACTTACTTATCTTTTATGTTATAATTGAAATTTGAATGTTTTTGCATGATTGAGTAAAAAATTATTATTAAAAAAATTGTTTTTATCAATTGGATTATTAATATATAGAAACATATAAAATCCAACATTCAAAAAAGAAAGAGAATTCTGATGTCCATACATTTTCCTTTTATAGAATTGTTCACAACTGTTAAATCATTAAATCATCAAATAGGCAAGAGGTCAGGAATATAAAATATCAATTGTACAAAAAATCAAAATGTTAAATGAGTTATATTTTACTATCTCAATTGTACAAAAAATTTTAATTCAACAAGAAATTTAGTACTAAATAAACAAATTTACAAGAATTAATTTTGTATTTGTCAAAAGAAATCATTAATCTTGCAAATCTGTAATTCGACAAGTCCAAATTGAATTTTACATCCGTTGATCTCATCTTCATAAGCTAAGGTAGAATTAATAAATTCTTCAATTAGATTGCAACAATAAAATAATTTGATGTAGAACAAACAATTTGGATAAAAATATTTATCATTTTTCTAACAAAATTAAGTGATTTTTTTTCCTTCAAGATAATCAATATATTAGATCCTATATACATGGAAAAGAAAATAGGAGCTCAATATTTGCTCAAGATATCAATGTCTATTGGAAATTAACTATTAGACAAACGTAATGGTCAAATTTTAACATGAGATATTTATTATTCAAGGAAATCTTAAATTTTTATCATTACATTTAGCGATTATAAATAAATAAATTTTATTTTATTTTGCGGTTCAATTTGTTAACTTCATAACAGTCTCCATTTAGATATAAAAACACATTTACCATACTTCATATTTATATTCAAAGTTTTTAAGATAATTTTATACATTTAAAATGGAGTAATTCAGTGTAACAATAATATTAAGATTAAAGTCATAATCCATTTAATAACTCTAAAATATAAATGAAATTGAATTATATAAATATTTTTAAATAAAATTAAAGTCAATAAGTTATTTGATAAAAATATTAATAAATTACTTAAACCTTTTTAAAATGCACAAATTAATAAATAGAACTTAACATTAAATTTTTAATTGATAATAAATATTACACAAAATTAATAGAATCAAACACAGACATTTTACCACCAGAATAATATCGGCTCTCTTTGGACTTAAATTGAATTTTTTCTCCACAAGAAATGGAGAACTAATAACGAATGGATCTATTGATCATCTATTTGTGAACACTTTCTCGGATAAGATCTACAATCTTAAAAATTGATGGTCTCTAGAGGCAATTACACATATCAAAATACTATCACAAATAAGAAAATACATCTCAAATGTAGAAATTTATGATACGGTCGCACTCTAGACGAAATCTTTGCAATAACCCCATGGAAGTTCATCCATCATGGTTATCACAAAAATTCCTAACTAAACTTAAGTTTCACTCAGGCCCGGATATAGAGTCTCACTCATAAGTGTGTGCAAAAGTGAAGTGATATATTTGAAGAGAGCAAAAGAAAATAAAAGGTATTGCGGAAGCTTGGCGCAAGGAGAGTTGCGACCTAGCAACCCGAGGATTTTTGTTTATATTTTTATTCTTGCTTATTTTGGATGAAGAAGAATTTAACCCAAATTTATATTTTATAATTAAATTAGTTACAAAAGACAATGAACAAAGAGTAAAAATTAATGATTATTATATTGAATAGAATATGAACCTTTCGTAACCATATGAATTAATTCACCGACGGATCCACACAGTGGGTGATGGGGGCACTTGCCCCACGAGACTTTAGTTTTTATATGACCTAACTAATTTTTTTTATGCTCATTATTTTAATTATTTAATAATTCTATTATAAAATAGAGGTTACACACATAACTTATCAATTATACTTATCAAATTTATATAACACAAGTTCTCTATTATATAAATTCCTATTAAATAATTATTTTCAAATATAAGTATTTTTATTTTAACATATTCTTTTATGATTTTTGTTATAATATGGTATAAGAAACTAAAGTATTTTATTAAGAGTTACCTCATTTTTATGTTCACGTAAAAATTTTAAATAATTATTTTATATTCTAAATTTTAGTATGATGAAAATAAAGAAATGTTACTTTTTTTTTAAAAGTGAAATATTGTATCTTTAAAGTGTGTTTATTAGAATAATTTTTAATTTTTTTTTTGACTTCTTGACCCCTTATTATTGCTTATTCATGATAATAATTTTCTTATTTTAAATTCAAATAGTTTCGACCTTTTTATCTTATTTTTTCACAGAAGATTAATGATGTGTCAATTTTATAATAAATTATAACATATATTTTATCTTTAAAGTTATTTGAAGATTTTTGTACCTCTTTTTCACATTTTTGTATTTTTTGATAGACAATAATAATTAAGGAGAGAATAAGAGGATCTCTAACCTCATGATTACAAACAACAAAGAGAAACAAACCTACCAAAACACTCGACTTACAAGAAATCTAGAGGGAATTTCACCCAACTATAATAGTTACAAATCATTTTACCACTCTTGGCTAGACACAACCAATTCCACGACGTAACGACAATATTATAGACAATACTCTCTACATTGCAATTTTCATTATTGAAAACATGTCGTTCCGGGCTTTCCACATACACCAACAAGTAAAGAACCAAATTGTGTTGGTTACTTCCATTTTGCACCTACCTCGGATACGAGAAAACCACACTAAGGCATGCTTACAACAGTCAACTTCATTGATTCTTCTAATTCCCATCGAATCGTACACCAAATTCCAAATATCAATATACTTGAGATAAGAGAAAAAAAGATGAGATGACATTTTTATATTGAAAATTGATGACACTTCTATTTTTGTAATGAGTGTAACTTATGTTTTTATATTCTATTAAAATTTAGCTAAGATTTCTATATCATCATTTGTAACGCTTCACAATGACACATTATTGAAATATCAAAAATGAATATATAATAAATTTTAAATGCATAAATATGGAAGGATAAAAAAAATATTCAGTAAATGAGATAAAATAGAGGAGCATGTAATTAAGTCCCCCATTGAAAAACATTTCTAGATCCGCCACAAAATTAATTAATAGTTATAAGATTAGTAATGATTAAGAAATGAAAATTTTTAGGTAAATATAAAAATGAAGTAAAATTAATGTGTAGATTGAAAACTTACAAAAAAGTGATTTGGTAAAACTGGTTTCTCTTGAATAGCTGCCAACGCTGAAAGTGAGCTTTAAGACTTGTTCGAATGGTTCCTGCATTGTTTGAAAAGAAATAAGAGAGTGGAAAGTATGTTGATAAATAATTAATTCAAGAACAAAACAACAAGATGCATAACAAGAAATTCAAGCATTTAGGCTTCACTCCACATATCACAACAACACAACAAGACGCACATTGTGTTGTTAACTCAGAAATCGAAATATATACCAACTGAGGTAGAGGAAACAAAAGTTGAAGTTGAGTTGTGGTTGAGCTTTAATATTGAGGGATGTCGCCGGTGAGGTGTGAAATTGAGGCGAAATGTGGCCGGAGAGAGTTATGATGGTGTGCAGTCAGACAAGATTTTATTGCAAAGAGTAAAAAACCACTATGTTGCTTGTTCACTGTTATCTTTCATGTGAATATAATCAAATTGAAATTTCCAATAACTCTCATCCCACACCCCTTTCTTGTATTGTAAAACAATTAGACATAAAAAATTAAAAAGTACAATTAATTATATAATTTAATAAATATATATTTACAGTGTAACATTTTAAGACAACTATAATCTAATACCAGCATAATATATTTTGTTTTCTAATAACAGTTAAAATAAAGTAGTTGATAGTACCTTTTACTTGAAATAAGAAAAGTTGTATGTAGACTTCATTATATTTTTTTCTTCATTCTTCTTTTGTGTTTTCTTTACTATTGTTTCTATATATTTTTATTTTATTATATATTTTTGTGTACATATTTTAAATAAAAATCTCAAATGAAAAATGAAAACATTTGCAAGCAACAAGCAAAATATATTATATATTTTTTTAAAAGGAGAGATTTATGACTAGTTACACATAAATGTATTTCATATTTATAAAATTATTTTTTGGAAAAAAATTTACTTGAAAGTATAATTAAATACTTTATATTTTTAAATAAAATTAAAAAAATCGATCAAATTATAGAAATCCAAGTTGTTTAATCAACAAACACTTAATAAATGTTTTCCACAATTTTGAATTAATAGGCCAAAATTGGCTCATCACACTTTATTATCAAAGGTGCTTTTTTTTAAGAAGAGATGATAAAGGAACAGATTTATGTCCAATTCCCTTTGCATTTTGGGAAACGTCCAACAATAATACTATAGTTAGGTAGTCTGAAATGCATGGTTTTATTTAGTAATCCTGCACTTTGCACATGGTTGTGATAAAGACATTATAATCAACTGCAGCCAATTGTTTATTCACATTAATCAAAGAAGGTTTGTAAAAGAATTCATACATTAAGCAAAGTAAGTTGTCCTGAATGAAAAAAATATTTTTCTCTTTATGTAAATACAACGGTAAAATTTTGCATGAGATAATTAAAATTTTCATATGTATAAAAAAACAAAATGTTAGTGAGAAGGCAGATTCTGCCTTCTCTCTAACACGTCGTAGGCGCTAAGGCTGTGGCTGCATTTCTATGTTGCTTTTCTGAGTTCTTTTGCCTTGCCCTTCCTTTTAAATGGTTAGTTACTACCGTGGTGATTATGGCTTGGATCAAAGTCAGAGGCAGAAAAGATAGGAAGGAACTATTCAAGTGGGATGTGTTCCCTTATGGTGGAGGTAACAAAGGGAGAGAGTAAAAAAAAACCACTACGTTGCTACTCTATCATCATGTCATTTTGTTATTGCAAAGAGTAAAAAACCATTATGTTTCTTATTCACTGTTATCTTTCATGTGAATATAATCAAATTGAAATTTCCAATAACTCTCATCCCACGCCCCCTTTCTTGTATTGTAAAACAATTAGACATAAAAAATTTAAAAGTACAATTAATTATATAGTTTCATAAATATAATTACAGTGTAACATTTTAAGACAATTATAATCTAATACAAACATAATATATTTTGTTTTCTAATAACGCGAAATTATATTGTTTATTTGACTTGACTTGCATAAATTTCCATTATATTTTATTAACTTTTTTCTTACTTATGATTTATTTTATTCCATTTATTTTTGTTTTGTAGGTACTCCAGCTAAATCGGAATTAATCAAGAAAGGTGAAAATCAAAGAAGAAAATAATTGAAAAGGAAAGAAAAGGAAAGGAAAGAAAAAAAGAAGTAAGAAAAAGTTGTAAAGTGGGTGGGGCCCACCACTAGCCAATGTGGCGCCCACCACACTAGAAGAAGAAATGGTGCAAGCCACATTTGGGAAAGCGGTGAGATGGCGCAAGCCACCAATCCCACATTCCCTATTTTCTCTACACCTACTCTTTCCGTCTCTATTTTCCCCGATTTTTTCGCACACGCACGCACAATTTCAGGCCATTTTCCCCGATTTTTTCGCACACGCACGCGCAATTTAAAGTAGGGAAAAATAGAGCTAACATTGTGGCAATTCAAGGAGAATATATTCTTCTTGAGTATAACAAACATAAACTTGTTAGCACTTTAATACAAAAGACTTTGAAACAAAGTAAGCATTAACTAATATAACATATTACTTAATTTTCCACAAATTAGATGGCATTCATAAGAAATAAAATTATATTTTGAATCAATGCTAATTCATTTCGTTCTTAAAAATTGATGGGGCCAATATATTGATTTTTTGTATTATAGTTGTTCTATTCTTAAGTCAGCAAATTTCTCAATTCCAATACAGATAAAAGATCAATTAAAACTAAAACAGCTTATGAATTTTTATAAACTAGTTCGATAAAAAATTATAATGAAACATTGAGCAAAGAAAGAATACCATTTGATGTTGGTGCTACTAGAGCTGATGGTGCTGCAGATTTCTTTACAGAAATACAAACAATTGCTTTTTGTGAAGAGTTGTAACCATATCTCTCCCCGGACCTAATACAACGATCGCATATTTCTTTTCATATACCTCTCCACTTAACCTCAAATCCTTGGTCTACCATACTATTGTTGTTGGTGATTGAAATGGTGAGTCCAATATAGGTTATTATTTTCTTGCAATCTAAAACTGTGTAATCTTGAACTCTACTACTCAATACTAAATAAGATTTTTATATCTACCATCTTTGATACAAGAAGTTACTTGAGAGATTTGTTGGTAGATTTTTGAATTAGAAGGGTAAGAGAATGGATCTTGAACACACTCGGATAATAGAGTATAATTCACATCTTTGAAGGTGTAGTAAAAAAACTTTAAATCTACTTCTACATTGATATATTTTAAAGTACAAGAGGGAATAATATAAGGAGAATACAAATCTTCCTTGCAATAGTTAAGAGTTGTGAAGATTGGTTCAACTCAAGGATGATAAACTTTTGCGACTTTATAACCAAAGTCAAATTTTCATGTTGGCAATCATTCTTAAACTTTAGATGTTCGCAAAAGGAGCACATAATGTGTCGATTTTAGCTGCAGTAATTACATGTATTTGATGAAGGCTATTTTTAAGACTCTAATTTCTCTTGTTGGTTGAAATCGTTCAACAAACCTTCAATCTGTAAAAATAAAATAAAAAATACATATGATATCAAGATTTATTATAATTGACAAAATTTAAAAACTCAATTGAAATTTGAATGACAAAATACTAAACTACAATTCTAAATTTCATTAGTGAGGAACTTGGTATGTACAATAGTTACTTATTGTATTAATTTTTAATCATTCAACGCATTACATTATTTTGGTTTAGAGTCTATAAGTTAGATATCCATATAAACTTGAGAAAACTTATTACCACCAATAGTTTATATATATATATATATATATATATATATATATATAACTTATATTTATGTTAGGACACATATTCAAGTTTTAGGATAATATTGGCATCTGCTTTTGTTTCATGTTTTCTTTTCCATGTAGCAATTACTTTTGTTTCATATATTTTAAATAAATAAAAACTTTACTATTTGAATGTATTTATTATTTAAAATACATTTTTTCACACTATAATTAGCAAAGTCTTTTTTTTTTCTCATGGTGGTGGTTAGGCAGGAAATATAGGAATACTTGTAACTATTATGCATGGTCTATGTTTCCCTATGATTTTTTTGTGAGTTGTAACTCTTATTATTGCTGTGACTGAAGCTTTTGTAAGTAGGTTATGATACCCATTTATATCCCCTTTTTAAATATCTACTTATTAAAAAAAGAGATTTATTTTAAAAAAAATCAAGAAACAAATATTTATAATTAAATAATTAATTAGAATTAATTAAATATATATACCACATATTTATGTGTAAAAACATATTAAGAACTTTTTTTTTTGTGTTGGTTTTTGCAAATAAATTACTAAATGATGTGTTAAATATCTTATACACAATACTCAATATTGTCGATATTGTCGTTAGTAATTTAATTTTTATACCTTTTAAATTAAAGTAAAACTAAATTACTATAGAATTAGATAGAGAACAAATGCATATAACTAAAATATAATATACATTTTTATACTTGTACATAAAAAACAACTAAAGTACAAAGTTTATATTTTTTATATTTTATGGTTTTTAGATATTTTTCTGTAAGTGAATTACTAAAGAGTGATTTTCAAGTGTATGAATAATTGTAATTTATCATTAATTAATGAATTAAATTGAGTGTATTACTAAAAATTAATGAAATATATATTTCACCTATCTTTTTGAAATCAATATTCATTTTACAAACAATTTTGGTTATAATATACCATTTATATACAAGACGATTGTTTGTTATTAATCAATTATTTATTTATTTTTAAATCATTTGAATAAAAAATGAGAATTATTTTGATATATTAATAATAATTTATTATACACGTGAGAAATGTATGTTATTGAAAACCTAATAAAACTTAATGTTTTTCTAATATATTTTAGACATAAAGAAGCAAATAAGTTTAATACACTAGTTATTAAAAAGAAAATCACAAGGTTTATTTTTGAAATAAACTAAGCAACATTTTCATTTTTCAACTTTGTTTTCATTTTATTTTTATAATTAAATTGTTTTTAATTAATATTTTTGTATTGGCGCCTATAATTCTTACACAAGTTAATTTTTCACTAATTAATTATACATAATATTTATTTATATCTTTGAAAAATTAATAATATTGTATTAATTTAATTTGTTTATGAAAAAATTACACAAGAAAAATATTTGTGACCAAAGGCGTTCATAGGTTCCACTTACTTATCTTTTATGTTATAATTGAAATTTGAATGTTTTTGCATGATTGAGTAAAAAATTATTATTAAAATAATCGTTTTTATCAATTGGATTATTAATATATAGAAACATATAAAATCTAACACTCAAAAAAGAAAAAGAATTCTGATGTCCATACATTTTCCTTTTATAGAATTGTTCACAACTGTTAAATCATTCAATCATCAAATAGCCAAGAGGTCAGGAATATAAAATATCAATTGTACAAAAAATCAAAATGTTAAATGAGTTATATTTTACTATCTCAATTGTACAAAAAAATTTAATTCAACAAGAAATTTAGTACTAAATAAACAAATTTACAAGAATTAATTTTGTATTTGTCAAAAGAAATTATTAATCTTGCAGATCTGTAATTCGACAAGTCCAAATTGAATTTTACATCCGTTGATCTCATCTTCATAAGCTGAGGTAGAATTAATAAATTCTTCAATTAGATTGCAACAATAAAATATTTTGATGTAGAACAAACAATTTGGATAAAAATATTTATCATTTTTCTAACAAAATTAAGTGATTTTTTTTCCTTCAAGATAATCAATATATTAGATTCTATATACATGGAAAAGAAAATAGGAGCTCAATATTTTCTCAAGATATAAATGTCTATTGGAAAGTAACTATTAGACAAACGTAATGGTCAAATTTTACCATGAGATATTTATTATTCAAGGAAATCTTAAATTTTTATCATTACATTTAGCGATTATAAATAAATAAAATTTATTTTATTTTGGGGTTCAATTTCTTAACTTCATAACAGTCTCCATTTAGATATAAAAACACATTTACCATACTTCATATTTATATTCAAAGTATTTAAGATAAATTTATACATTTAAAATGGAGTAATTTAGTGTAAGAATAATATTAATGATTAAAGTCATAATCCATTTAATAACTCAAAAATATAAATGAGATTGAATTATATAAATATTTTTAAATAAAATTAAAGTCAATAAGTTATTTGATAAAAATACTAATAAATTACTTAAACCTTTTTAAAATGCACAAATTAATAAATAGAACTTAACATTAAATTTTTAATTGATAATAAATATTATACAAAATTAATAGAATCAAACACACACATTTTACCACCAGAATAATATCGGCTCTCTTTGGACTTACATTGAATTTTTTTTCTCCACAAGAAATGGAGAACTAATAACGAATGGATCTATGGATCATCTATTTGTGAACACTTTCTCGGATAAGATCTACAATCTTAAAAATTGATGGTCTCTAGAGGCAATTACACATATCAAAATACTATCACAAATAAGAAAATACATCTCAAATATAGAAATTTATGATACGGTCGCACTCTAGACGAAATCTTTCTAATAACCCCATGGAAGTTCATCCATCCTGGTTATCACAAAAATTCCTAACTAAACTTAAGTTTCACTCAGACCCGAATATAGAGTCTCACTCATAAGTGTGTGCAAAAGTGAAGTAATATGTGTGAAGAGAGCAAAAGAAAATAAATGGTATTGCGGAAGCTTGGCGCAAGGAGAGTTGCGACCTAGCTAGCAACCCAAGGATTTTTGTTTATATTTTTATTCTTGCTTATTTTGGATGAAGAAGAATTTAACCCAAATTTATATTTTATAATTAAATTAGTTAGAAAAGACAATGAACAAAGAGTAAAAATTAATGATTATTATATTGAATAGAATATGAACCTTTCGTAACCATATGAATTAATTCACCGACGGATCCACACAGTGGGTGATGGGGGCGCTTGCCCCACGAGACTTTTGTTTTTATATGACCTAACTAATTTTTTTATGCTCAGTATTTTAATTATTTAATAATTCTATTATAAAATAGAGGTTACACACATAACTTATCAATTATGCTTATCAAATTTATATAACACAAGTTCTCTATTATATAAATTCCTATTAAATAATTATTTTCAAATATAAGTATTTTTATTTTAACATATTCTTTTATGATTTTTGTTATAATATGGTATAAGAAACTAAAGTATTTAATTAAGAGTTACCTCATTTTTATGTTCACGTAAAAATTTTAAATAACTATTTTATATTCTAAATTTTAGTATGATGAAAATAAAGAAATGTTACTTTTTTTTTAAAAGTGAAATATTGTATCTTTAAAGTGTGTTCATTAGAATAATGTTTAATTTATTTATTTTTTACTTCTTAACCCCTTATTATTGCTTATTCATGATAATAATTTTCTTATTTTAAATTCAAATAGTTTCGACCTATTTATCTTATTTTTTCACAGAAGATTAATGATGTGTCAATTTTATAATAAATTATAACATATATTTTATCTTTAAAGTTATTTGAAGATTTTTGTACCTCTTTTTCACATTTTTGTATTTTTTGATAGACAATAATAATTAAGGAGAGAATAAGAGGATCTCTAACCTCATGATTACAAACAACAAAGAGAAACAAACCTACCAAAACACTCGACTTACAAGAAATCTAGAGGGAATTTCACCCAACTATAATAGTTACAAATCATTTTACCACTCTTGGCTAGACACAACCAATTCCACGACGTAACGACAATATTATAGACAATACTCTCTACATTGCAATTTTCATTATTGAAAACATGTCGTTCCGGGCTTTCCACATACACCAACAAGTAAAGAACCAAATTGTGTTGGTTACTTCCATTTTGCACCTACCTCGGATACGAGAAAACCACACTAAGGCATGCTTACAACAGTCAACTTCATTGATTCTTCTAATTCCCATCCAATCGTACACCAAATTCCAAATATCAATATACTTGAGATAAGAGAAAAAAAGATGAGATGACATTTTTATATTGAAAATTGATGACACTTCTATTTTTGTAATGAGTGTAACTTATGTTTTTATATTCTATTAAAATTTAGCTAAGATTTCTATATCATCATTTGTAACGCTTCACAATGACACATTATTGAAATATCAAAAATGAATATATAATAAATTTTAAATGCATAAATATGGAAGGATAAAAAAATTATTCAGTAAATGAGATAAAATAGAGGAGCATGTAATTAAGTCCTTTAAATATTATATTTTTTTATTTGATCATTTTGTCCCTCATTGAAAAACATTTCTGGATCCGCCACCAAATTAATTAATAGTTATTAGATTAGTAATGATTAAGAAATGAAAATTTTTAGGTGAATATAAAAATGAAGTAAAATTAATGTGTAGATTGAAAACTTACAAAAAAGTGATTTGGTAAAACTGGTTTCTCTTGAATAGCTGCCAACGCTGAAAGTGAGCTTTAAAACTTGTTCGAATGGTTCCCGCATTGTTTGAAAAGAAATAAGAGAGTGGAAAGTATGTTGATAAATAATTAATTCAAGAACAAAACAACAAGATGCATAACAAGAAATTTCAAGCATTTAGGCTTCACTCCACATATCACGACAACACAACAAGACGCACGTTGTGTTGTTAACTCAGAAATCGAAATATATACCAACTGAGGTAGAGGAAACAAAATTTGAAGTTGAGTTGTGGTTGAGCTTTAATATTGAGGGATGTCGCCGGTGAGGTGTGAAATTGAGGCGAAATGTGGCCGGAGAGAGTTATGATGGTGTGCAGTCAGACAAGATTTTATTGCAAAGAGTAAAAAACCACTATGTTGCTTGTTCACTGTTATCTTTCATGTGAATATAATCAAATTGAAATTTCCAATAACTCTCATCCCACACCCCTTTCTTGTATTGTAAAACAATTAGACATAAAAAATTAAAAAGTACAATTAATTATATAATTTAATAAATATATAATTACAGTGTAACATTTTAAGACAACTATAATCTAATACCAGCATAATATATTTTGTTTTCTAATAACAGTTAAAATAAAGTAGTTGATAGTACCTTTTACTTGAAATAAGAAAAGTTGTATGTAGACTTCATTATTTTTTTTCTTCATTCTTCTTTTGTGTTTTCTTTACTATTATTTCTATATATTTTTATTTTATTATATATTTTTGTGTACATATTTTAAATAAAAATCTCAAATGAAAAATGAAATCATTTGCAAGCAACAAGCAAAATATATTATATATTTTTTTTAAAGGAGAGATTTATGACTAGTTACACATAAATGTATTTCATATTTATAAAATTATTTTTTGGAAAAAAATTTACTTGAAAGTATAATTAAATACTTTAAATTTATAAATAAAATTAATAAAAAAATCGATCAAATTATAGAAATCCAAGTTGTTTAATCAACAAACACTTAATAATTGTTTTCCACAATTTTGAATTAACAGGCCAAAATTGGCTCATCACACTTTATTATCAAAGGTGCTTTTTTTAAGAAGAGATGATAAAGGAACAGATTTATGTCCAATTCCCTTTGCATTTTGGGAAACGTCCAACAATAATACTATAGTTAGGTAGTGTGAAATGCATGGTTTTATTTAGTAATCCTGCACTTTGCACATGGTTGTGATAAAGACATTATAATCAACTACAGCTGATTGTTTATTCACATTAATCAAAGAAGGTTTGTAAAAGAATTCATACATTAAGCAAAGTAAGTTGTCCTGAATGAAAAATAATATTTTTCTCTTTATGTAAATACCACGGTAAAATTTTGCATGAGATAATTAAAATTTTCATATGTATAAAAAAACAAAATGTTAGAGAGAAAGCAGATTATGCCTTCTCTCTAACACGTCGTAGGCGCTAAGGCTGTGGCTGCATTTCTACGTTGCTTTTCTGAGTTTTTTTGCCTTGCCCTTCCTTTTAAATGGTTAGTTACTACAGTGGTGATTATGGCTTGGATCAAAGTCAGAGGCAGAAAAGATAGGAAGCAACTATTCAAGTGGGATGTGTTCCCTTATGGTGGAGGTAACAAAGGGAGATAGTCAAAAAACCACTACGTTGCTACTCTATCATCATGTCATTTTGTTATTGCAAAGAGTAAAAAACCATTATGTTGCTTATTCACTGTTATCTTTCATGTGAATATAATCAAATTGAAATTTCCAATAACTCGCATCCCACGCCGCCTTTCTTGTATTGTAAAACAATTAGACATAAAAAATTTAAAAGTACAATTAATTATATAATTTCATAAATATAATTACAGTGTAACATTTTAAGACAACTATAATCTAATACCAACATAATATATTTTGTTTTCTAATAACGCGAAATTATATTGTTTATTTGACTTGACTTGCATAAATTTCCATTATATTTTATTAACTTTTTACTTACTTATGCTTTACTTTATTCCATTTATTTATGTTTTGTAGGTACTCCAGCTAAATCGGAATTAATCAAGAAAGGTGAAAATCAAAGAAGAAAATAATTGAAAAGGAAAGAAAAGGAAAGGAAAGAAAAAAAGAAGTAAGAAAAAGTTGTAAAGTGGGTGGGGCCCACCACTAGCCAATGTGGCGCCCACCACACTAGAAGAAGTGGTGCAAGCCACATTTGGGAAAGCGGTGAGATGGCGCAAGCCACCAATCCCACATTCCCTATTTTCTCCGCACCTACTCTTTCCGTCTCTATTTTCCCCGATTTTTTCGCACACGCATGCGCAATTTAAAGTGTGAGTATGAGTCTAAGTACATTTACTTGAAGAGTGATAATAACTTCCTGTTAAAAATCATAATCTCAATATAACTGATATCGTTACACAAGTTCATTGGATGACTTAAAATTACACATGCATCTATTAACATAAAGAAAACTCCAACCTGAATTATGTTTATTACATTCAAATTAGACAAGGATCTAGCATTTAATGTTATGTAAGAATTCACACTATTTTAACTAGGGGAAATTGAAGCTAATATTATTATTAGTAAGAATAAAAATAGAATAACTCAATATATTCATATTAAATAATTCGATTATAGAATAAATTATCATATACAAAATGAATAAAAAAACTTGGAGTATAGAAAGAAAATTAGTTTATCCTAATTTCATTGATCAACCTAATTTCATCATTACGGATAGAGCTTTCAACTACTTCCGGTTGAGTTTCATTCTCACCTTGAGGCATTTGCAAATGCAGGAACACCTCTTCCATCGTCGTTCTCAAATCCCCGAAACTTTGGAGACACTGATATATTAACTCAATAACACCATTTATCATATACATCACCCTGGAATCTGAATCAAAACTGAGAGTACGATCCTCAATAGCATCAAAAGTTTGATTTGAAATTCTTGTCTTGGCCTTTTCAGAAAGTTTCACTTCACTCGTATTCTTTTTCGTGACATCATAAGCGGGAAAAGATGTTATCAACTCAATCAATACAAATCCAAAGCAATACACATTGGTTTTATAAGTAACTTCCTCGTTGCTAATTTACTCGGGATCTAGATAACCTAGAGTCCCTTTTGTAAGTGTTGAAACACGACTATGATCAATTGTCATAAAATGTGCGTGTCATAAATCTGCCACTTTCACTAGGTAATGGTCATCGAGGAGAATATTACTTGTTTTAATATCTTTATGGATAACTTTACAAGCATGAAGATACTTTAATGCACTTGTTGTCTCCACAACAATCCTCATCCTGATAGACTAAGGAAGATTTCCAGATGTCGTTTTATCACCATGAAGGTGATCTGCCACAATTCCGTCGCTGACCAGTTCATAGACGACTAGAGGTTTCTGGATTTTTAACGGTAGTGCATCCATATAACAAGACAAGATGTGGATCGACTAATTTAGACAAGACATTGATTTCATTTAGAAATTTTTGATCATAACAACTTTGATGTTTATACAGATTTTC
Source organism: Lathyrus aphaca (assembly GCA_963966055.1). Classification (NCBI taxonomy): domain Eukaryota; kingdom Viridiplantae; phylum Streptophyta; class Magnoliopsida; order Fabales; family Fabaceae; genus Lathyrus; species Lathyrus aphaca. The sequence continues at coordinate 567,807,021 of OZ014519.1, forward strand.
ACTGCCACTTCACGTCCATCATTTAGAAGGCCTAAATAGAAACATCAAATGATATAAAATATTTGTTAAGACAATTAATAGCCAAAATATAAAAAAGACTCATTTTCTTATTGTCAGGGTTTCACACAATCATTGCAGTCAGTTTATATAAGTTGTTGAATGGAGACCATATGACTAACATCATAAGTTGACCAATTTAAAATTTGAGTCTTAACCATTTTATCATGATCAATGGACGAGATCCCTAACAACAACGATTGTTGACAATAATGACTTTATTTCGACCACAAAACTGGATAACTTTTACCTCAATACACTTTTCTACTGCCACCATCTGCTAGTTTGTTTTCAATACTAAAGGAGTTTGTGGCCCATTCAAGATCATCGTAAACGATATGTTGAACTCCAATGTTTTGACTTCTACTAAGTCGTTGACTACCATGTAAGGAGATGTTGGTAGAGTTTATATGAGACTCTGCAGTACTATTATTATTCAGGTGTCGATAACAATACATGGATGTGATGACAAAGAGTGTTCCTAACACAAAGGAGATAACTCATTTCGAAAAGAATACGAAATCTTAATCAGTATATTTTGTTAATAAAGTATCTGCACTTCAAAATTATGAAAAATGGATTTGTTACCAATAATGAGGACCCACTTCCATGTTCCTGTAACAAACAGGTGTGAAGGAAAAAATGAGTTAACATTGTGGTAATTCAAGGAGAATATATTCTTCTTGAGTATAACAAACATAAACTTGTTAGCACTTTAATACAAAATACTTTGAAACAAAGTAAGCATTAACTAATATAACATATTACTTAATTTTCTACAAATTATATGACATTCGTAAGAAATGAAATTATATTGTAAATCAATGCTAATTCATTTTATTCTTAAAAATTAATGGGGTCAATATATTGATTTTTTGTATTATAATTGTTCAATTCTTAAGTCAACAAATTTCTCAAGTCCAATACAGATAAAAAATCAACTAAAACCAAAAAAACTTATGAATTTTTATAAACTAGTTCGATAAAAAATTATAATGAAAGATTGATCAAAGAAAGAATACCGTTTGAAGTTGGTGCTAGTGGAGCTGATGGTGCTGCAGATTTCTTTGCAGAAATTCAAACAATTGATGTTTGTGAAGAGTTAAAACCACATCTCTCCCCGGATCTAATACAATGATCGCATATTTCATGTCCTATACCTCTCCACTTAACATCAAATCCTTGGTCTATAATACTATTGTTGTTGGTGATTGAAATGTTGAGTCCAATATAGGTTATTATTTTCTTGCAATCTAGAACTGTGTAATCTTGAACTCTACTACTTAATACTAAATGAGATTTTTGATATCTACTATCTTTGATACAAGAAGTTACTTGAGAGATTTGTTGGTAGATTTTTGAATTAGAAGGGTAAGATAATGGATCTTGAACACACTCGGATAATAGAGTATAATTCACATCTTTGAAGGTGTAGTCAAAAAAATTTAAATCTACTTCTACATTGTTATATTTTAAAGTACATGAGGGAATAATATAAGGAGAATACAAATCCGCCCTTGCAATAGTTAAGAGTTGTGAAAATTGGTTCAACTCAAGGATGATAAACTTTTGCTTGAGCGTTTACATTTGAAAATGGAAAGGTAATGTTTTTAAAATTGCCACAACTAAAAGGAGCACAAGATATGTCGATTTTAGTTGCAGTAGTTACATATATTTGAAAGAAGAAAATAAAAGAAAAAGAAAGTAGAAAAAGTGGTGAAAGCATCTTCTTAATTAAATGAAGACTATTTTTAAGACTCTAATTTCTCTTGTTGGTTGAAATCGTTCAACAAACCTTCAATCTGTAAAAAAAAAAAAAAAGATACATATGATATCAAGATTTATTATAATTGACAAAATTTAAAAACTCAATTGAAATTTTAATGACAAAATACTAAACTACAAATCTAAATTTCATTAATGCGGAACTTGGTATGTAAAATAGTTACTTTTGTATTAATTTTTAATCATGAGAAAACTCATTACCACCAATAATATATATATATATATATATATATATATATATATATATATATATATACATATATACATATATATATATATATATATCTATATATATATATATATATATATATATATATATATATATATATATATATATATATATATTAGGACGCATATTCACTTTTAAGGGTAATATTTACACTAAAGCATATAAATTGACATTTATTTATAAAAAAAGTCAAGAAACAAATATTTATAATTAAATAATTAATTAGAATTAATTAAATATATCTACCACTTATTTATGTGTAAAAACATATTAAAAATTTTTGTGTTGGTTTTTGCAAATAAATTACTAAATGATGTGTTAAATATCATATACACAATACTCAATATTGTCATTAGAATTTTATTTTTATATCTTCTAAATTAAAATTAAAATAAATTACTATAGAATTAGATAGAGATCAAATGCATATAACTAAAATTAATTTAAATTTGAATGGTTTTGCATGATTGAGTAAAAAATTGTTATTAAAAAAACCGTTTTTATCAATTGGATCATTATTATATAGAAACATATAAAATCCAACACTCAAAAAAGAAAAAGAATCCTGCTGTCCATACATTTTCATTTCATCGATCTGTTCACAACTGTTAAATCATTAAATCATCAAATATGCAAGATGTCAGAAATATAAAATATTCTACTTATGCTTATCGAATAGAAAAATCAAAAATGTTAAATGAGTTACATTTTACTATCTCAATTGTACAAAATTTTGTAATTCGTCAAGAAATTTAATACTAAATAAACAAATTTACAAGAGTTAATTTTGTATTTGTCAAAAGAAATTATTAATCTTGCCGATTTGTAATTTGACAAGTCCAAATTGAATTTTACATCTGTTGATCTCATCTTAATAAGCTGAGGTAGCAAGAATAAATTCTTCAATTAGATTGCAACAATAAAATAAATTGTTGTAGAACAAACAATTTGGATTAAAATATTTATCATTTCTCTAACAAAATTAAGTGATTTTTTCCTTCAAGATAATCAATATATTAGATCCTATATACATGGAAAAGAAAATAGGAGCTCCATATTTCCTCAAGAGATCAAAGTCTATTGGAAACTGACTATTAGACAAATGAAATGGTCAAATTTTAACCTGAGATATTTATTATTCAAGGGAATCTTAAATTTTTATCATTATATTTAGCGATTATAAATAAATAAATTTTATTTTATTTTAGGGTTCAATTTCTTAACTTCATAACAGTCTCCATTTAGATATAAAAATACATTTAAAATGGAGTAATTTAGTGTAATAATAATATTAATTTTTAAAGTCATAACCCATTTAATAAGTCTAAAATATAAATCAAATTAAGTTATATAATATAATATTTTTAAATAAAATTAAAGTCAATAAGTTATTTGAATAAAATACTAATAAATTACTTAAACCTTTTTAAAATGCACAAATTAATAAATAGAACTTAACACTAAATTTTTAATTGATAATAAATATTACACAAAATTAATAGAATCAAATACAGACATTTTACCACCAGAACTCTCATTGTGACTTAAATTGAATTTATTTCTCCACAAGAAATGGAGAACTAATAACGAATGGATCTATGAATCATCTATTTATGAACACTTTCTCAGATAAGTTCTACAATCTTAAAAATTGACGGTCTATAGAGGCAATTACACATATCAAAATACTATCACAAATAAGAAAATACATCTCAAATGTGAAAATTTATGATACAGTCACATTCTAGACGGAATCTTTGCAATAACCCCTTGGAAGTTCATCCATCCTAGTAATCACAAAAATTCCTAACTAAACATAAGTATCACTCAGCCCCGGGTATAGAGTCTCACTCATAAGTGTGTGCAAAAGTGAAGTGAAGCGTGTGAAGAGAGCAAAAGAAAATTAAAGGTATTGCGGAAGCTTGGCGCAAGGAGAGTTGCGATCTAGCAACCCAAGGATTTTTGTTTATATTTTTATTCTTGCTTATTTTGGATGAAGAAGAATTGAACCCAAATTTAAATTTTATAATTAAATTAGTTACAAAAGACAATGAACAAAGAGTAAAAATTGATGATTATTATGTTGAATAGAATATGAACCTTCAGTAACCATATGAATTAATTCACCGCGGTCCACATAGTGGGTGATGGGGGCACTTGCCCCATGAGAATTTAGTTTTTATATGACCTAACTATTTTTTTATGCTCAGTATTTTAATTATTTAATAATTTTATTATAAAATACAGGTTACAAACATAACTTATTAATTATACACATCAAATTTATATAACAAAATATTATCTATTATATAAATTCCTATTAAATAATTATTTTCAAATATAAGTTTTTTTAATTTAACACATTCTTTTATGATTATTGTTATAATATCGTATAAGAAACTAAAGTATTTAATCAAGAGTTACCACATTTTTATGTTCACTTACAATTTTTAAATAATTATTTTATATTCTAAATTTTAGTATGATGAAAATAAAGAAATGTTACTTTTTTTTTAATGTGAAATATTGTATCTTTAAAGGGTGTTCATTAGAATAATTTTTTTATTTTGTTTTTGACTTCCTGACCTCTTATTATTGCTTATTCATGATAATAATTTTTCGTATTTTAAATTCAAATAGTTTCGACCTATTTATCTTATTTTTTCACAGAAGATTAATGATGTGTCAATTTTATAATAAATTATAACATATATTTTATCTTTAAAGTTATTTGAAGATTTTTGTACCTCTTTTTCATATTTTTGTATTGAAAATTAATGACACTTCTATTTTTGTAATGAGTGTAACTTATTTTTTTTATATTCTTTTAAAATTTAGCTAAGATTTCTATATGATCATTTGTAACACTTCACAATGACACATTATTTAAATATCAAAAATGAATATATATATATATATATATATATATATATATATATATATATATATATATATATATATATATATATATATAATAAATTTTAAATGCATAAATATGGAAGGATAACAAAATTATTCAGTAAATGAGATAAAATAGAGATGTATGTAATTAAGTCCTTTAAATATTATATCCCTTTATTTGATAAATTTTGTCCCCCATTAAAAATTTTTTTGGATCCGCCACCGAATTTATTATTGTTATTAGATTTGTAATGATTAAGCAATGGCAAGTTTTAGGTAAATAGAAAAATGAAGTAAAAATAATGTGTAGATTGAAAACTTACAGAAAAGTGATTTGGTAGAACTGGTTTTTCTTGAATAGTTGCCAACATTGAAAATGAGCTTTAAAACTTGCTCGAATGGTTCCCGCACTGTTTGAAAAGAAATAAGAGAGTGAAAAGTATGTTGATAAATAATTAATTCAAGAACAACACAACAAGACGCATATCAAGAAATTCAAGCATTTAGGCTTCACTCCACATATCACAACAACACAACAAGGCGCATGTAGTGTTGTTAACTCAGAATTCGGAATGAATACCATCTGTGGTTGAGCTTTAATATTTAGGGATGTCGTACTTAGGGATGTCGCCTGTGAGGTGTGAAATTGAGGCGAAATATGGTCAGAGAGAGTTATGATGGTATGCGGTCAGACAAGATTTTGTTGGTAGAGGAAAAGGGTGCGGTGGCCGGAATTTGTGTGGAGGTTATTGCACGACAAATGGAGTTTTATTATAGTTTAATGGAGAGAGACATAGGTAGATTGGAAGTTGGATGAAGGAGAAACGTAGTGTTAGGTGGATTTTGTTTGTCATAGGAATTGGGAAGTTACAAATGGTAGGAGAAGAAAAGGAAGTTACAAGTATGTTCATTTGAAACCAGCTGGAAGAAAACCCTCTTTTTAACGCACCCACCTTTCTAAAAACTAACCGGACACATTTTGTTTTTACGATTTGTTTTTATCACTTTTATTGGAATAATTTGATTCATGATTTTCAAATAATAATTATAAAGTCGTTTTCACTCTCTCTTTTGGCATTGCTACTCTATCATCATGCCATGTTGTTATTGCAAAGAGTAAAAAACCACTACGTTGCTTATTCAATATTATCTCTCATGTGAATATATTCAAATTGAAATTTCCAATTACTCTCATCCCACGCCCCCTTTCTCGTATTGTAAAACAATTAGACATAAAAAATTTAAAAGTACAATTAATTATATAATTTAATAAATATATAATTACAGTGTAACATTTTAAGACAACTATAATCGAATATCAGCATAATATATTTTGTTTTCTAATAACGCAAAATCCTATCGTTTATTTGACTTGACATACATGAATTTCTATTACATTTTATTAGATTTTTCCTTACTTATGCTTTATTTTATTCCATTTATTCATGTCTTGTAGGTACTCCATCTAAATTGGAATTAATCAAGAAAGGTGAAAAATCAAAGAAGAAAAGAATTGAAAAGGAAAGAAAAGGAAAGGAAAGAAAAAAAAAGGAAGAAAAAGTTGTAAATTGGGTGGGGCCAACCACTAGCCAATGTGGCACCCACCACACTAGAAAAAGACGTGGCGCAAGCCACAATTGGGAAAGGGATTAGGTGGAGCAAGCCACCAATCCCACTTTCCCTATTTTCTCTCCCCTCCTCTTTCGGTCTCCACTTTCCCCAGTTTTTTCGCACACGCACGCACAATTTTAGGCCACAAATCCAGTTTCCTTTGAAGTTATTCTTAAACAACTAAAGAAAGATTTTAGGAAGTTTATTCAGTATAAATAAAAGAAGTTAATTCCAGTATAGGGGTCCATAATTTTTAGAGAAAAATAGGTAGTCTGTTGATTTTATATTTTCAGGTTTTCTTGTTCTTCTTCTGCAATTTGTTTATGCATTTTATTATTTCTGTTTGGTATCAAAAACTTGTAATCAGATCAAAAGCTTGCCTGAATAATTCGACAAGCATTATTTATTCTAGTACTTAATTTTCAAGTTCTTATTTTACATGCTTTTCATTAGTTTAGTTATTATTCAATTAGGTATGTGGCCCGATCAAGATCATCGAAACGAAGTGTTGAACTCCAAAGTTTTGACTTCTACTGAGGCGTTGACTACAATGTAAGGAGATACTGGTAGAGTGTATATGAGACTCTACAATAGTATTATTATTGAGGTGTCGATAACAATACATATATGTGATGACAAATAGTATTCCTAACATAAAGGAGATAACTCCTTTCGAAAAGAATAAGAAATCTTAATTAGTATGTTATGTTAATAAAGTATATGCACTTCAAAAAATTATGAAAAAATGGATTTATTACCAATAATGAGGACCCTCTCCCACTTCCATGTTCCTGTAACAGATAGGTGTGAAGGAAAAAAAGAGCTAACATTGTGGCAATTCAAGGAGAATATATTCTTCTTGAGTATAACAAACATAAACATGTTAGCACTTTAATACAAAAGACTTTGAAACAAAGTAAGCATTAACTAATATAACATATTACTTAATTTTCCACAAATTAGATGGCATTCATAAGAAATAAAATTATATTGTGAATCAATGCTAATTCATTTCGTTCTTAAAAATTGATGGGGCCAATATATTGATTTTTTGTATTATATATGTTCTATTCTTAAGTCAGCAAATTTCTCAATTCCAATACAGATAAAAAATCAATTAAAACCAAAACAGCTTATGAATTTTTATAAACTAGTTCGATAAAAAATTATAATGAAACATTGAGCAAAGAAAGAATACCATTTGATGTTGGTGCTACTGGAGCTGATGATGCTACAAATTTCTTTACAGAAATACAAACAATTGCTTTTTGTGAAGAGTTGTAACCACATCTCTCCCCGGACCTAATACAACGATCACATATTTCTTGTCATATACCTCTCCACTTAACCTCAAATCCTTGGTCTACCATACTATTGTTGTTGGTGATTGAAATGTTAAGTCCAATATAGGTTATTATTTTCTTGCAATCTAAAACTGTGTAATCTTGAACTCTACTACTCAATACTAAATAAGATTTTTGATATCTACCATCTTTGATACAAGAAGTTACTTGAGAGATTTGTTGGTAGATTTTTGAATTAGAAGGGTAAGAGAATGGATCTTGAACACACTCGGATAATAGAGTATAATTCACATCTTTGAAGGTGTAGTAAAAAAACATTAAATCTACTTCTACATTGATATATTTTAAAGTACAAGCAGGAATAATATAAGGAGAATACAAATCTTCCTTGCAATAGTTAAGAGTTGTGAAGATTGGTTCAACTCAAGGATGATAAACTTTTGCGACTTTATAACCAAAGTCAAATTTTCATGTTGGCAATCATTCTTAAACTTTGGATGTTCGCAAAAGGAGCACATAATGTGTCGATTTTAGCTGCAGTAATTACATGTATTTGATGAAGGCTATTTTTAAGACTCTAATTTCTCTTGTTGGTTGAAATCGTTCAACAAACCTTCGATCTGTAAAAATAAAATAAAAAATACATATGACATCAGGATTTATTATAATTGACAAAATTTAAAAACTCAATTGAAATTTGAATGACAAAATACTAAACTACAATTCTAAATTTCATTAGTGAGGAACTTGGTATGTACAATAGTTACTTATTGTATTAATATTTAATCATTCAACACTCAACACATTACATTATTTTGGCTTAGAGTATTAATATTTAATCATTCAACACTCAACACATTACATTATTTTGGCTTAGAGTCTATAAGTTAGATATCCAATATAAACTTGAGAAAACTCATTACCACCAATAGTTTATATATATATATATATATATATATATATATATATATATATATATATATATATATATATATATATATATATATATGTTAGGACACATATTCAAGTTTTAGGATAATATTGACATCTGCTTGTGTTTCATATTTTCTTTTCCATGTAGCAATTACTTTTGTTTCATATATTTTAAATAAATAAAAATTTTACTATTTGAATGTATTTATTGTTTAAAATACATTTTTTCACACTATAACTAGCAAAGTCTTTTTTTTCTCATGGTGGTGGTTAGGCAGGAAATGTAGGAATACTTGTAACTATTATGAATGGTCTATGTTTTCCTATGATTTTTTTGTTAGTTGTAACTCTTATTATTGTTGAGACTGAACCTTTTGTAAGTAGATTAGGATACCCATTTATATCTCCTTTTTAAATATTTTACTTATTAAAAAAAGACATTTATTTTAAAAAAAATCAAGAAACAAATATTTATAATTATGTGTAAAAACATATTAAGAACTTTTTTTTTTGTGTTGGTTTTTGCAAATATCTTATACACAATGATGTGTTAAATATCTTATACCCAATACTCAATATTGTCGATATTGTCGTTAGTAATTTAATTTTTATACCTTTTAAATTAAAATAAAAATAAATTACTATAGAATTAGATAGAGAACAAATGCATATAACTAAAATATAATATACATTTTTATACTTGTTACATAAAAAACAACTAAAGTACAAAGTTTATATTTTTTATATTTTATGGTTTTTAGATATTTTTCTGTAAGTGAATTACTAAAGAGTGATTTTCAAGTGTATGAATAATTGTAATTTATCATTAATTAATGAATTAAATTGAGTTTATTACTAAAAATTAATGAAAATTAATGAAATATATATTTCACCTATCTTTTTGAAATCAATATTCATTTTACAAACAATTTTGGTTATAATATACCATTTATATACAAGACGCTTGTTTGTTATTAATCAATTATTTATTTATTTTTAAATCATTTGAATAAAAAATGAGAATAATTTTGATATATTAATAATAATTTATTATACACGTGATAAATGTATGTTATTGAAAACTTAATAAAACTTAATGTTTTTCTAATATATTTTAGACATAAAGAAGCAAATAAGTTTAATACACTAGTTATTAAAAAGAAACTCACAAAGTTTATTTTTGAAATAAAATAAGCAACATTTTCATTTTTCAATTTTGTTTTCATTTTATTTTTATAATTAAATTTTTTTTAATTAATATTTTTTTATTGGCGCCTATAATTCTAACACAAGTTAATTTTTCACTAATTAATTATACATAATATTTATTTATATATTTTAAAAATTAATAATAATATTGTATTAATTTAAATTGTTTATGAAAAAATTACACAAGAAAAATATTTGTTACCAAAAAAATAAGTTAAAACTTGATTTTTTTAATATTTTTGACATAAAATTCCATTTGATATTATAAATTTAAGTCTTATTTATTTATAGAAAGGTACTTGACATCAAAGGTATATATAGTTTATTACAAATATCATGGTTTCCGCCAGTACTTGACATCAAAGGCGTTCATAGGTTCCATTTACTTATCTTTTATGTTATAATTGAAATTTGAATGGTTTTGCATGATTGAGTAAAAAATTATTAATAAAAAAATCGTTTTTATCAATTGGATTATTAATATATAGAAACATATAAAATCCAACACTCAAAAAAGAAAAAGAATTCTGATGTCCATACATTTTCCTTTTATAGAATTGTTCACAACTGTTAAATCATTAAATCATCAAATAGGCAAGAGGTCGGGAATATAAAATATCAATCGTACAAAAAATCAAAATGTTAAATGAGTTATATTTTACTATCTCAATTGTACAAAAAATTTTAATTCAACAAGAAATTTAGTACTAAATAAACAAATTTACAAGAATTAATTTTGTATTTGTCAACAGAAATTATTAATCTTGCAGATCTGTAATTCGACAAGTCCAAATTGAATTTTACATCCGTTGATCTCATCTTTATAAGCTGAGGTAGAATTAATAAATTCTTTAATTAGATTGCAACAATAAAATAATTTGATGTAGAACAAGCAATTTGGATAAAAATATTTATCATTTTTCTAACAAAATTAAGTGATTTTTTTTCCTTTCAAGATAATCAATATATTAGATCCTATATACATGGAAAAGAAAATAGGAGCTCAATATTTGTTCAAGATATCAATGTCTATTTGAAATTAACTATTAGACATACGTAATGGTCAAATTTTAACATGAGATATTTCTTATTCAAGGAAATCTTAAATTTTTATCATTACATTTAGCTATTATAAATAAATAAATTTTATTTTATTTTGGGTTCAATTTCTTAACTTCATAACAGTCTCCATTTAGATATAAAAACACATTTACCATACTTTATATTTATATTCAAAGTTTTTAAGATAAATTTATACATTTAAAATGGAGTAATTTAGTGTAAGAATAATATTAATGATTAAAGTCATAATCCATTTAATAACTCTAAAATATAAATGAAATTGAATTATATAAATAATTTTAAATAAAATAAAAGTCAATAAGTTATTTGATAAAAATACTAATAAATTACTTAAACCTTTTTAAAATGCAGAAATTAATAAATAGAACTTAACATTAAATTTTTAATTGATAATAAATATTACACAAAATTAATAGAATCAAACACAGACATTTTACCACCAGAATAATATCGGCTCTCTTTGGACTTAAATTGAATTTTTTTCTCCACAAGAAATGGAGAACTAATAACGAATGGATCTATGGATCATCTATTTGTGAACACTTTCTCGGATAAGATCTACAATCTTAAAAATTGATGGTCTCTAGAGGCAATTACACATATCAAAATACTATCACAAATAAGAAAATACATCTCAAATGTAGAAATTTATGATACGGTCGCACTCTAGACGAAATCTTTGCAATAAACCCATGGAAGTTCATCCATCCTGGTTATCACAAAAATTCCTAACTAAACTTAAGTTTCACTCAGGCCCGGATATAGAGTCTCACTCATAAGTGTGTGCAAAAGTGAAGTGATATGTGTGAAGAGAGAAAAAGAAAATAAAAGGTATTGCGGAAGCTTGGCGCAAGGAGAGTTGCGACCTAGCAACCCAAGGATTTTTGTTTATATTTTTATTCTTGCTTATTTTGGATGAAGAAGAATTTAACCCAAATTTATATTTTATAATTAAATTAGTTACAAATGACAATGAACAAAGAGTAAAAATTAATGATTATTATATTGAATAGAATATGAACCTTTCGTAACCATATGAATTAATTCATCGACGGATCCACACATTGGGTGATGGGGGCACTTGCCCCACGAGACTTTTGTTTTTATATGACCTAACTAATTTTTTTATGCTCAGTATTTTAATTATTTAATAATTCTATTATAAAATAGAGGTTACACACATAACTTATCAATTATACTTATCAAATTTATATAACACAAGTTCTCTATTATATAAATTCCTATTAAATAATTATTTTCAAATATAAGTATTTTTATTTTAACATATTCTTTTATGATTTTTGTTATAATATGGTATAAGAAACTAAAGTATTTAATTAAGAGTTACCTCATTTTTATGTTCACGTAAAATTTTTAAATAACTATTTTATATTCTAAAAGAAATGTTACTTTTTTTTTAAAAGTGAAATATTGCATCTTTAAAGTGTGTTCATTAGAATAATTTTTAATTTTTTTTTTGACTTCTTGACCCCTTATTATTTCTTATTCATGATAATAATTTTCTTATTTTAAATTCAAATAGTTTCGACCTATTTATCTTATTTTTTCACATAAGATTAATGATGTGTCAATTTTATAATAAATTATAACATATATTTTATCTTTAAAGTTATTTGAAGATTTTTGTACCTCTTTTTCACATTTTTGTATTTTTTGATAGACAATAATTAATAATTAAGGAGAGAATAAGAGGATCTCTAACCTCATGATTACAAACAACAAAGAGAAACAAACCTACCAAAACACTAGACTTACAAGAAATCTAGAGGGAATTTTACCCAACTATAATAGTTACAAATCATTTTACCACTCTTGGCTAGACACAACCAATTCCAGGATGTAACGACAATATTATATACAATACTCTCTACATTGCAATTTTCATTATTGAAAACATGTCGTTCCGGGCTTTCCACATACACCAACAAGTAAAGAACCAAATTGTGTTGGTTACTTCCATTTTGCACCTACCTCAGATACGAGAAAACCACACTAAGGCATGCTTACAATAGTCAACTTCATTGATTCTTCTAATTCCCATCCAATCGTACACCAAATTCCAAATATCAATATACTTGAGATAAGAGGAAAAAAATGAGATGACATTTTTATATTGAAAATTGATGACACTTCTATTTTTGTAATGAGTGTAACTTATGTTTTTATATTCTATTAAAATTTAGCTAAGATTTCTATATCATCATTTGTAACGCTTCACAATGACACATTATTGAAATATCAAAAATGAATATATTGAAATTATGTGATCAGGTACGTGATGTCGAATGAGATGTTTAAACACTTGAAGACTTGACCAAAACTTAAAGTGTAGGAAAATTAAACAACACAGGAATTTGTTAACCCAGTTCAGTGTATAACCACACTTACATCTGGGGGCTACCAAGCCAAGAAGGAAATCCAATATAAGTAATATTAATTCTAGACTTAAACCACTCAGTTTAATCTTTCACTTAATATCTACCCAATGCAATTTCTACCTAAGACACAACTTAGATATGAGTACCAACTCACTCCCCCTCAATCACACAGTGATATGTTTACAAGTTTAATAAAATTGAAGTCATACTTCAAACAAAACAGCTTGATCTTACTTCACAGTTTCAATCAAGACACAAATACACTTTTGCTTAAAAGCTCATAAAGTGGTACACATAAAACAACCTGCTATTAAAACACAAAACACCCTATTTGGTCTTCTTAAATTCGTACTCTATTCTGAGAGTTTCTGTTGCTTAAATAGGTGTTTGGATTTTGGGCTTTCTGTAGTTTTATCCAATCCTGATACGTATGTAGTCATCACCTTGAATTAGGGTTTGTTACTTCCTAGATTCTAGGTGATTCAGTTCTTCTGATTATACTGAAGTCATATAACAAAACTCCCTACAGATGCGCCTTCTTCTGTTTTATCCATTCATAATTAATTCCAGATATCTTCCCTTAACTTACTCAGTTCTGTTAGTCATTAATTAATTTTGGTAGCAGGTTTGAGATGTCACAACATCTGGTGTGACATCCTGAAAACTGAACTTACTTCATTTACTGATACAATGTCACAACATCTGGTGTGACATCCTGTAAACTGAACTTGCTTCATTAACTGATACAATGTCACAACATCTGGTGTGACATCCTGAATTAAGTTCATTTACTTATACTCTGTTTGATAATGTCACAACATCTGATGTGACATCCTGAACTAAATTTAACACTTCTTGTTGGTCAAAAATTCTGCCAATTCTAAACATCTACAAACTCCCCCTTTGGCTAATTTTTGGCTAACATACTTTTCTGGTTTATCAGAGTGCAGCAGATCTTTTATCAGCGTACAACAGTTCTTTTCTGTTGAGTCATGTGTGAGTTTACTCCCCCTCAAACCTACATGTGTTCAGACTTGTTGCAACAGAAATTTTTCATTAAAAACACATCTTTAGTTCAGAAGCAAACAGTAAGATGCATCATACATTGTTGTTGTTGTTCAGTTTTCTTCTCCCCCTTGTTAGACATAAATTGGGGCCAAAGTTTACAGAGAGAATTACAAAGTTCAAAATACAATGCTGAAGCAGACATTACATATTCCTCACATACATTTTTCACTCAGAATCTTCATATTCAGTGTCTTCCTCTTCTTCAGTTTCTTCATCAGAAGCAGCAACTTTCTGAGCATTCTCTTCAATCTCCAGCCTTTGGATAATCTCCTCAAGCTTCTGCTTCCTGGCATCCAGTTCTTTGCATGTGTTCTTCAGCTCAGCAATCAAAGCAGCTTTGGAGATTGGAGTCTTTGCCTTTGAAGATCCAGTAGATGTCCCAGAGGGAGCTTCAACATCAGCTGCATGATGACTTAAGAACAACTTGTAGTGGAAGGCCAGGGGACTCTCTCTTTTGCAGATTGAATCCTTCTCAGTGAGGATACCTGGATACTGGCTAAGTATTATTCCACACAGCAGAGAAGGGAAGGCAATAGGCAACTTTGTTGCAGATGATCCAGCATGCTTCAATGTCTGATCAAAAATATAAGCCCCAAAATCCAGCTTTGTTTGGGTGCCCACATCATATATAAACCTGCCCAATCCAGTTGCTATTGAGGAGGTATGGTTGGTAGGGACCCAGTTTGCAGTGCCAATCCTATGCAGCATTGCATACTTCCTTGTCAGCAAGCTAACAGAAAGCTTCCCCTTGACTGGCCAAGTCTTGACCTGATTAGCAGTGATGACCTTGCAAACCTGGTTATCAGTCTTCCCTAACTCATTAGGTCCATCAGATTCTCTTCCTAGATAATGGTTGATAACCCTAGGAGAGAATTCCACACATCTCCCTCTTACATATACCTTTCTAAAGTCAGCTGACTTACCATCAACATAGTCTTCTTGAAGGTTGACAATAAATTCCTTGACTAGCAGCTCATAGCAAGGAGAGAAATTTGACACTGTTTTGAATACGCCAGCAGAAGAGATGAGATCAATTACCTCAGTGCACTCAAGTGCATTGCTGCTCAGCTCTCTTTCAAGTGCTACCCTTCTTTGATAGACAAATTTACATCTGTTCACACTTGACACATGATGGAAAGAAATGTTGTCCAGAGGAGCTTCTAGAACAGCATAGGAGGACCTTGAGGGTGCTGGTTTCTTCTTTGGTGGGGATGTTGGGACATCCTCTTCAACATCTGAATCTGGAGGGGTGACAGCTTTCCTCTTCTGTGTATTCACCTTGCTCCATTGTTTGGTAGGACCAAAAGCAACTTTAGCTTTATCCTTCTTTGGTGTAGGTTGCTTCTTCTCAGGAGTTGCATGTCCTGCAGTCTTCTTTTCCTTCCTAGTCCTAAGCCTTTTGGCTATGCTAGGGTTTACAGAAGCAATGATTTCTGTGTCAGAATCATGCTCTATGTTTACAACAGGAGGAGCTTGAACAGTCTCCTCTTCAGCAGGTGGATCAACAGAGGCTTGATCTTTAGTGGAGGCCTTGTGCTGGTCCTCAGATATTTCATCATCACCATCAGTGGATGCCTTTTGCTGGTCCTCAGATGTTTCTTCAGCATCATCAGTGGAGGCCTTTTGCTGGTCCTCAGATGTTTCAACATCTATTGGGACATCCTGTTGAGCAGGAGTGTCCTCTTCAGCCTGATTTTGTTGTTCTTCTTGTGGAGCTGGCATGGTGTTCAGAGGGATAGAGATGCCACTCACAACTCTTTGCTCATACAAAATCCTGTTCACCAGTTCCTTTATAGAGTCATCCACATATTCAGAGGCTTTTGGAGTGGTGTTTGAGGATGAAGGCATGCCTTTGGCTTTGCTGAATACAGGTTCCTTTGCCCTTCTCACAGTAGGGATTCTTGGCTTTTGAGCAAGAGGAACACTTCCTCTGATTTCGTCTATTGGAGTTGAATCCATAGGTACCACAGAGATGAGGGTTGCATGTACCACATCTTCTTGATTGAGGATTTCTTCAGAAAGGTTAGGGTTTTGATGTTGAGACATTTTCGAAAGTGGTGGATGAAGAGTTTAGGTTTGAATGATTTTGATGAGTTCAGAGAATCAGTTAGAGAATGCAATTCGTTTTGAGAGGATGATGAGAAGATGAATAGCTGAGAACAAGCTGATATTTTTATAAGTAGCCGTTACTTGGAGAAATTTTAGGAGTGGAATACCCAGAGTCCTTGACCAGACTGGTGTTGCCATCTGGTGATCATGCCACACGATGTCATATGACATGTTGGCACATCTCCATAACTGCTATATTTCACATAAACAGATTCCTAATTTACCCCTTAGGTTTTCAAATTGGGTAGCATCTAAAGCTTTAGTAAATATATCAGCCAATTGCAGATTTGTAGCTACATGTTCCAATGAGATCACTTTCTCTTCCACAAGATCTCTGATGAAATGATGCCTGATATCAATATGCTTGGTCCTCCTATGTTGGATAGGATTCTTTGATATGTTAATAGCACTTAAGTTATCACAGTATAATTTCATGACATCTTGTGGGACATTGTACTCTGTGAGCATTTGCTTCATCCAAACCAACTGAGAACAACTGCTTCCAGCTGCAATATATTCAGCTTCAGCAGTAGATAAGGATACACAATTTTGTTTCTTACTGAACCAAGAAATCAAATTGTTTCCTAGAAAGAAACATCCTCCTGATGTGCATTTTCTGTAATCAGCACTACCAGCCCAATCAGCATCACAGAAGCCAGTGAGAATTGGCTTGCATCCATGAAAGTACATTATGCCATAGTCACAAGTACCATTGACATATTTCAGAATTCTCTTGACTTGGTTTAGATGACTAACTTTTGGATCAACTTGATATCTTGCACATACACTTACTGCAAAGGCTATGTCTGGTCTGCTAGCAGTCAAATATAATAAGCTTCCAATCATACTTCTGTATAGGCTTTGATCTATATTCTCACCCTTGTCATCTTTAGTCAGCTTTAAATGTGTGGGGGCAGGAGTTCTTTTATGAGTAGCATTGTCCATCCCAAATTTCTTGATAATGTTCTTAGCATACTTGCTTTGGGAAATGAACATGGAATCCTCCATTTGCTTTATTTGCAATCCAAGGAAGTAGGTTAGTTCTCCTACTAGGCTCATCTCAAATTCAGATTCCATTTGAGTGACAAAATGTTTAACCATCCTGTCTGACATCCTACCAAAGACAATGTCATATACATATATTTGTGCAATCATGACATTTCCTTCATCATCCTTCACAAACAAGGTTTTGTCTATTCCACCTTTCCTGTACCCTTGCTTGATAAGAAAAGTAGTCAGCCTTTCATACCATGCTCTTGGGGCTTGCTTCAGTCCATAAAGAGCCTTCCTTAGTTTGTACACATGGTTTGGACAGCTTGGATCAACAAATCCTTTAGGCTGTTCTACATATACCTCTTCATTAAGATATCCATTCAGAAAAGCACTTTTCACATCCATTTGAAATAGCTTGAACTTCGGGATACAAGCTATTCCTAAAAGTAGTCTGATTGATTCAAGCCTTGCTACTGGTGCAAAGGTTTCATCAAAGTCTACTCCCTCAATTTGTGTGTATCCTTGAGCTACAAGTCTAGCTTTGTTCTTTGTAACAACTCCCTACTCATTTGACTTGTTCTTATACACCCATTTAGTGCCAATCACATTTATGTCATCAGGTCTAGAAACAAGATCCCACACTTCATTCCTTGTGAACTGACCTAATTCTTCTTGCATAGCACAGATCCAGTACTCATCAGTAAGAGCTTCCTTGATGTTTTTAGGTTCTATTTTTGAGACAAAACAAGAACCTGAAATCACCTCTCTTGATCTAGTGCTTACTCCTCTGTTGGGATCACCAATTATCATATCTTTGGGATGATCCTTCTGGATTCTTATGGAGGGAGGTTTGCTGGATTGTTCTGTCCTTGCATCAGTTTGAGTGAAGTCAGGATGATCACTCTTTTCTTCAGCTTCAGTTTGGCTGTCAGCAGATGTTCCAACATCTTCTGTAACATCTGCAGGAGCATCATCAATTATCACATTTATGGACTCCATGATAACCTTGGTTCTAGAGTTAAATACTCTATAGGCTCTGCTGTTTATAGAGTATCCAAGGAAAATCCCTTCATCACTTTTAGGATCCATTTTTCTTATTTGCTCCATATCAGCCAGAATATAACAATTACTTCCAAACACATGGAAGTACTTAACTGTGGGTTTTCTGCCCTTCCAGACTTCATAGATTGTGGACAAGGTTCCTTTCCTTAGAGTGACTCTATTATGAATGTAACAAGTTGTGTTCATAGCTTCAGCCCAGAAGTACAATGGTAACTTTTTAGCATGGATCATAGCTCTTGCTGATTCTTGGATAGTTCTATTCTTCCTCTCAACAATCTCATTCTGTTGAGGAGTGATTGGTGAAGAGTATTCATGATTGATTCCTTCTGAAGAACAGAAATCTAAGAATTTTTTATTCTCAAACTCCTTTCCATGGTCACTTCTTATTCTGATCACACAGCTGGCGTTTTCTCTTTGTATTCTTTGGCATAAATATTTGAATACATCAAATACATCAAATACATCAAACTTTTCTTTGATAAAATTTATCCATGTATACCTTGAAAAGTCATCAACCACCATATAGGCATACCTCTTACCACCAAGGCTCTCAACCTGCATAGGTCCCATAAGATCCATATGCAATAATTCCAAAACTTTGGAAGTTGTCAGATGTTGGAGCTTTGGATGGGACATCTTGGTTTGCTTGCCTATTTGACATTCACCACATATTTTGCCATCATCAATCTTCAGTTTAGGAATCCCTCTCACAGCTTCCATAGATATGATTTTCTTTGTGCCTCTGAAATGAAGATGACCCAGTCTTTGGTGCCATAGTTTCACTTCTTCTTCTTTGGCTAAAGAGCAAGTTGAAGTGAGACTGAAGTCTTGAGGTTCCCACATATAACAGTTGTCTTTAGATCTGGCTCCTCTCATGACAACCTTCTGTTCTTTATTAGACACTATGCATTCAGTTTTGGTAAAGTTTACACTGTAACCTTGATCACATAATTGACTTATGCTGATCAAGTTAGCAGTCAATCCTTTTACCAGCAACACATCATCTAGTCTTGGTACATCTAGACAGTCCAAGGTCCCAACTCCCTTGATTTCTCCTTTAGCTCCATCTCCAAAGGTTACATATCTGGATGAATATGACTTTAAGTCTACTAGCAGATTCTTCAATCCAGTCATGTGTCTTGAACATCCACTATCAAAGTACCAGTCTTCTTTAGCTGATACTCTTAGAGATGTATGAGCTATATATGCAACACCCTTCTTTGACCATTTGTATTAAGGTTTCTTTTGATGCCTCTGCCCTGTGTAGTGTCCATTAGTAGAGCTCCAAGGTTGTTTGTTGAACTTGTTCTTGGGCATGTAGCTTTGATCAGCATGAAGACTAGCTTTAGGTACCCATACTTTCTTGATGGCCTCTGTCTTCTACTTAGGGAGTTGCTGATATCTATGCAGTACTTCCTTGGTAACCTCTATCTTCTGCTTAGGAGGTTGCTGATACATATGATTTGGATATCCATGCAACTTGTAGCAATGAGGTTTGATGTGTCCAAACCTTCCACAATGATGACATCTCCATCTTTGATACTTCTTCTTCATTATGTTCTTTTCATGATGTTGAGACATCTGTTGGAACATTATGTTTGACTTTGTGTTCTTTTCATGATGTTGAAGCATCTGTTGGGACATCTTGTTTGACTGTATGGAATTTGAAGTAGTTTTGCTGGTGCTAGCTTCAACCTTATGAACTTTGTTAAATCCCAGTCCACTTTTATCCTCTGAATGCTTATTGTTGTTGAGAATAACATCCAGTGTGTTTGAGCTACTGTTCAACATTCTAACAGATTTGGACATATGCTCTAACTTGGAGTTGAGAAGGCTTATTTCACTTTTCAAGGTGTCAATGATCTCTAGATCACTTGTTTTTTCATCCTTTAGTGCCTCAATCTGCTTCTTCTGCTTTATACTCTCCATGCATATTTCAGTGCTCCTTTTAATCAGTTCTCTGTATGATTGCTCAAGCTCTTTAAAAGTAAGCTCCTCATCACTGGATTCACTTTCAAATTCACATAATCCAGCTAGAGCAGTGATATGCTTAGCTGATTCTTCTTCTGAATCACATCCTGAGTCTTCATCAGACCAAGTTACAAAGAGACATTTCTTCTGCCTTTTTAAATAGGTAGGACATTCATTTCTGATGTGTCCATATCCTTCACATCCATGGCATTTAATCCCTTTTTCTTGATTGATCTTTTCATCATAATTTGACCTTCTATTAGCATCATAAGGTCTTTTATTCTCAGAAGAGTTTGAGTATCTTCCACTTGGTCTGGACTTGTCTTCCATCTTTCTGAGAATCTTTTTGAATTGTCTTCCAAGCATAGCAATGGTTTCTGATAAATTTTCTTCAGGTTCTGCTTCATTGATTTCTTCCTCTTTATCAGTATTTGACACCAAGGCTATACTTTTGTTCTTCTTTACAATTGTGTCATTCATTCCCATCTCAAATGTTTGCAGGGAACCAATGAGTTCTTCAACCTTCATTGTGCATATGTCTTGAGCTTCTTCTATTGTTGTGACCTTCATATCAAATCTTTTTGGCAAAGATCTGAGAATCTTTCTTACAAGATTTTCATCAGTCATCTTTTCTCCCAAAGCACCAGAAGTATTGGCTATTTCTAAGATGTTCATGTAGAACTCATGAATTGTCTCATCTTCCTTCATTCTCAAGTTTTCAAACTTGGTGGTGAGAAGTTGAAGTCTTGACATCTTTACCTTTGTTGTTCCTTCATGAGTTGTTTTGAGAGTGTCCCAAACATCTTTGGCTAGCTCAGAGTGATGCACAAGTCTGAAGATGTTCCTATCAATGCCATTGAATAAAGCATTTAAGGCCTTGGAATTGCCAAGTGTTGAATCTTCTTCCTCCTTACTCCATTCTTCTTCAGGTTTCAACACTTTTGCTCCATCTTTGTTATCTTGGACAGGGTGCTCCCATCCATTGTTAACTGCTTTCCAGGCCCTATTGTCAAGTGATCTTAAGAATGCTACCATTCTTGGCTTCCAGTAGTCATAATTAGATCCATCCAATATAGGTGGTCTGTTTATAGATCCTACATCTCTGTCCATGTTTCCAGAATTTGCAGTCCCTAGATCTCACCCAGTTAAACAGGCAGGGTGCCTGCTCTGATACCAATTGAAATTTTGTGATCAGGTACGTGATGCCGAATGAGATGTTTAAACACTTGAAGACTTGACCAAAACTTAAAGTGCAGGAAAATTAAACAACACAGGAATTTGTTAACCCAGTTCAGTGTATAACCACACTTACATCTGGGGGCTACCAAGCCAGGAAGGAAATCCAATATAAGTAATATTAATTCTAGACTTAAACAACTCAGTTTAATCTTTCACTTAATATCTACCCAATGCAATTTCTACCTAAGACACAACTTAGATATGAGTACCAACTCACTCCCCCTCAATCACACAGTGATATGTTTACAAGTTTAATAAAATTGAAGTCATACTTCAAACAAAACAGCTTGATCTTACTTCACAGTTTCAATCAAGACACAAATACACTTTTTCTTAAAAGCTCATAAAGTGGTACACATAAAACAACCTGCTATTAAAACACAAAACACCCTATTTGGTCTTCTTAAATTCGTACTCTATTCTGAGAGTTTCTGTTGCTTAAATAGGTGTTTGGATTTTGGGCTTTCTGTAGTTTTATCCAATCCTGATACGCATGTAGTCATCACCTTGAATTAGGGTTTGTTACTTCCTAGATTCTAGGTGATTCAGTTCTTCTGATTATACTGAAGTCATATAACAAAACTCCCTACAGATGCGCCTTCTTCTGTTTTATCCATTCATAATTAATTCCAGATATCTTCCCTTAACTTACTCAGTTCTGTTAGTCATTAATTAATTCTGGTAGCAGGTTTGAGATGTCACAACATCTGGTGTGACATCCTGAAAACTGAACTTACTTCATTTACTGATACAATGTCACAACATCTGGTGTGACATCCTGTAAATTGAACTTGCTTCATTAACTGATACAATGTCACAACATCTGGTGTGACATCCTGAATTAAGTTCATTTACTTATACTCTGTTTGATAATGTCACAACATCTGATGTGACATCCTGAACTAAATTTAACACTTCTTGTTGGTCAAAAATTCTGCCAATTCTAAACATCTACATATATAATAAATTTTAAATGCATAAATATGGAAGGATAAAAAAATTATTCAGTAAATGAGATAAAATAGAGGAGCATGTAATTAAGTCCTTTAAATATTATATTTTTTTATTTGATCATTTTGTCCCCCATTGAAAAACATTTCTGGATCCGCCACCAAATTAATTAATAGTTATTAGATTAGTAATGATTAAGAAATGCAAATTTTTAGGTAAATAGAAAACTGAAGTAAAATTAATGTGTAGATTGAAAACTTACAAAAAAGTGATTTGGTAAAACTGGTTTCTCTTGAATAGCTGCCAACGCTGAAAGTGAGCTTTAAAACTTGTTCGAATGGTTCCCGCATTGTTTGAAAAGAAATAAGAGAGTGGAAAGTATGTTGATAAATAATTAATTCAAGAACAAAACAACAAGATGCATAACAAGAAATTCAAGCATTTAGGCTTCACTCCACATATCACAACAACACAACAAGACGCACGTTGTGTTGTTAACTCAGAAATCGAAATATATACCAACTGAGGTAGAGGAAACAAAAATTGAAGTTGAGTTGTGGTTGAGCTTTAATAATGAGGGATGTCGCCGGTGAGGTGTGAAATTAAGGTGAAATGTGGCCGGAGAGAGTTATGATGGTGTGCAGTCAGACAAGATTTTATTGCAAAGAGTAAAAAACCACTATGTTGCTTGTTCACTGTTATCTTTCATGTGAATATAATCAAATTGAAATTTCCAATAACTCTCATCCCACACCCCTTTCTTGTATTGTAAAACAATTAGACATAAAAAATTAAAAAGTACAATTAATTATATAATTTTATAAATATATAATTACAGTGTAACATTTTAAGACAACTATAATCTAATACCAGCATAATATATTTTGTTTTCTAATAACAGTTAAAATAAAGTAGTTGATAGTACCTTTTACTTGAAATAAGAAAAGTTGTATGTAGACTTAATTTTTTTTTTCTTCTTCATTCTTCTTTTGTGTTTTCTTTACTATTGTTTCTATATATTTTTATTTTATTATATATTTTTGTGTACATATTTTGAATAAAAATCTCAAATGAAAAATGAAAACATTTGCAAGCAACAAGCAAAATATATTATATTTTTTTTTAAAAGGAGAGATTTATGACTAGTTACACATAAATGTATTTCATATTTATAAAATTATTTTTTGGAAAAAACTTAACTTGAAAGTATAATTAAATACTTTATATTTATAAATAAAATTAAATAAAAATCGATCAAATTATAGAAATCCAAGTTGTTTAATCCACAAACACTTAATAATTGTTTTCCACAATTTTGAATTAATAGGCCAAAATTAGCTCATCAAACTTTATTATCAAAGGTGTTTTTTTTTAAGAGATGATAAAGGAACAAATTTATGTCCAATTCCCTTTGCATTTTGGGAAACGTCCAACAATAATACTATAGTTAGGTAGTGTGAAATGCATGGTTTTATTTAGTAATCCTGCACTTTGCACATGGTTGTGATAAAGACATTATAATCAACTGCAGCTGATTGTTTATTCACATTAATCAAAGAAGGTTTGTAAAAGAATTCATACATTAAGTAAAATAAGTTGTCCTGAATGAAAAATAATATTTTTCTCTTTATGTAAATACAACGGTAAAATTTTGCATGAGATAATTAAAATTTTCATATGTATAAAAAAACAAAATGTTAGAGAGAAGGCAGATTCTGCCTTCTCTCTAACACGTCGTAGGCGCTAAGGCTGTGGCTGCATTTCTACGTTGCTTTTCTGAGTTTTTTTGCCTTGCCCTTCCTTTTAAGTGGTTAGTTATTACCGTGGTGATTATGGCATGGATCAAAGTCAGAGGCTGAAAAGATAGGAAGGAACTATTCAAGTGGGATGTGTTCCCTTATGGTGGAGGTAACAAAGGGAGAGACTCGAAAAAACCACTATGTTGCTACTCTATCATCATGTCATTTTTTTATTGCAAAGATTAAAAAACCATTATGTTGCTTATTCACTGTTATCTTTCATGTGAATATAATCAAATTGAAATTTCCAATAACTCTCATCCCACACCCCCTTTCTTGTATTGTAAAACAATTAGACATAAAAATTTTAAAAGTACAATTAATTATATAATTTCATAAATATAATTACAATGTAACATTTTAAGACAACTATAATCTAATACCAACATAATATATTTTGTTTTCTAATAACGTGAAATTATATTGTTTATTTGACTTGACTTGCATAAATTTCCATTATATTTTATTAACTTTTTTCTTACTTATGCTTTATTTTATTCCATTTATTTATGTTTTGTAGGTACTCGAGCTAAATCGGAATTAATCAAGAAAGGTGAAAATCAAAGAAGAAAATAATTGAAAAGGAAAGAAAAGGAAAGGAAAGAAAAAAAGAAGTAAGAAAAAGTTGTAAAGTGGGTGGGGTCCACCACTAGCCAATGTGGCGCCCATCACACTAGAAGAAGAAGTGATGCAAGCCACATTTGGGAAAGCGGTGAGATGGCGCAAGCCACCAATCCCACATTCCCTATTTTCTCTGCACCTACTCTTTCCGTCTCCATTTTCCCCGATTTTTTGCACACGCACGCGCAATTTCAGGCCATTTTCCCCGATTTTTTTGCACACGCACGCGCAATTTAAAGTGTGAGTATGAGTCTAAGTACATTTACTTTAAGAGTGATAATAACTTCCTGTTAAAAATCATAATCAAAATATAATTGATCTCGTTACACAAGTTCATTGGATGACTTAAAATTACACATGCATCTATTAACATAAAGAAAACTCCAACCTGAATTATGTTTATTACATTAAAATTAGACAAGGATCTAGCCTTTTATGTTATGTAAGAATTCACACTATTTTAACTTGGGGAAATTGAAGCTAATATTATTATTAGTAAGAATAAAAATAGAATAACTCAATATATTCATATTAAATAATTCGATTATAGAATAAATTATCATATACAAAAAGTTTCACTTCACTCGTATTCTTTTTCGTGACATCATAAGCGGGAAAAGATGTTATCAACTCAATAAACACAAATCCAAAGCAGTACACATTAGTTTTATAGGTAACTTCCTCGTTGCTAATTTACTCGGGATCTAGATAACCTAGAGTCCCTTTTGTAAGTGTTGAAACACGACTATGATCAATTGTCATAAAATGTGCGTGTCCAAAATCTGCCACTTTCACTAGGTAATGGTCATTGAGGATACTTTAATATCTTTATGGATAACTTTACAAGCATGAAGATACTTTAATGCACTTGTTGTCTCCACAACAATCCTCATCCTGATAGACTAAGGAAGATTTCCAGATGTCGTTTTATCACCATGAAGGTGATCTACCACAGTTCCGTCGCTGACCAGTTCATAGACGACTAGAGGTTTATGGATTTTTAACGGTAGTGCATCCATATAACAAGACAAGACGTGGATCGACTAATTTAGATAAGACATTGATTTCATTTAGAAATTGTTGATCATAACAACTTTGATGTTTATACAGGATTTTCACTGCCACTTCACGTCCATCATCTAGAAGGCCTAAATAGAAACATCAAATGATATAAAATATTTTTTAAGACAATTAATAGCCAAAATATAAATAAATACCATAAACAAAAAAGACTCGTTTTCTTATTGTCAGGGTTTCCCACAATCATTGCAGTCAGTTTATATAAGTTGTTGAATGGAGACTATATGACTAACATCATAAGTTGACCAATTTAAAATTTGAGTCTTAACCATTTTATCATGATCAATGGACGAGATACCTGACAACAATGATTGTTGACAATAATGACTTTATTTCGACCACAAAACTGGATAGCTTTTACCTCAATACACTTTTCTACTACCACCATCTGCTAGTTTGTTTTCAATACTAAAGGAGTTTGTGGCCCATTCAAGATCATCGTAAACGAAGTCTTGAACTCCAATGTTTTGACTTCTAAGGCGTTGACTACCATGTAAGGAGATGTTGGTAGAGTGTATATGAGACTCTGTAATACTATTATTATTGAGGTGTCGATAACAATACATGGATGTGATGACAAAGAGTGTTCCTAACACAAAGGAGATAACTCCTTTCGAAAAGAATACGAAATCTTAATCAGTATGTTTTGTTAATAAAGTATATGTACTTCAAAAATTATGAAAAATGGATTTATTACCAATAATGAGGACCCACTTCCATGTTCCTGTAACAGACATGTGTGAAGGAAAAAATGAGCTGACATTATGGTAATTCAAGGAGAATATATTCTTCTTGAGTATAACAAACATAAACTTGTTACCACTTTAATACAAAATACTTTGAAACAAAGTAAGCATTAACTAATATAACATATTACTTAATTTTCTACAAATTATATGACATTCGTAAGAAATGAAATTATATTGTAATTCAATGCTAATTCATTTTGTTCTTAAAAATTAATGGGGTCAATATATTGATTTTTTGTATTATAGTTGTTCGATTCTTAAGTCAACAAATTTCTCAAGTCCAATACAGATAAAAAATCAACTAAAACCAAAACAACTTATGAATTTTTATAAACTAGTTCGATAAAAAATTATAATGAAAGATTGATCAAAGAAAGAATACCGTTTGAAGTTGGTGCTTGTGGAGCTGATGGTGCTGCAGATTTCTTTGCAGAAATACAAACAATTGATGTTTGTGAAGAGTTGCAACCACATCTCTCCCCGGATCTAATACAATGATCGCATATTTCATGTCTTATACCTCTCCACTTAACATCAAATCCTTGGTCTATAATACTATTGTTGTTGGTGATTGAAATGTTGAGTCCAATATAGGTTATTATTTTCTTGCAATCTAGAACTGTGTAATCTTGAACTCTACTACTTAATACTAAATGAGATTTTTGATATCTACCATCTTTGATACAAGAAGTTACTTGAGAGATTTGTTGGTAGATTTTTGAATTAGAAGGATAAGATAATGGATCTTGAACACACTCGGATAATAGAGTATAATTCACATCTTTGAAGGTGTAGTCAAAAAAATTTAAATCTACTTATACATTGTTATTTTAAAGTACATGAGGGAATAATATAAGGAGAATACAAATTCGCCCTTGCAATAGTTAAGAGCTGTGAAAATTGGTTCAACTCAAGGATGATAAACGTTTGCTTGAGCGTTTACATTTGAAAATGGAAAAGTAATGTTTTTAAAATTGCCACAACTAAAAGGAGCACAAGATATGTCGAGTTTAGTTGCAGTAATTACATATATTTGAAAGAAGAAAATAAAACGAAAGTAGAAAAACCTTCAATCTGTAAAAAAAAAAAAGATACATATGATATCAAGATTTATTATAATTGACAAAATTTAAAAACTCAATTGAAATTTTAATGACAAAATACTAAACTACAAATCTAAATTTCATTAATGCGGAACTAGGTATGTACAATAGTTACTTTTGTATTAATTTTTAATCATTCAACAAATAACATTATTTTGGTTTAGAGCTTATAAGTTAGATATCCAATATAAACTTGAGAAAATTCATTACCACCAATAATATATATATATATATATATATATATATATATATATATATATATATATATATATATATATATATATATATATATATATATATATATATATATATATATATATATATATATATATATATATTAGGACGCATATTCACTTTTAAGGGTAATATTCACACTTGACATTTATTTATAAATAAAAAATCAAGAAACAAATATTTATAGTTAAATAATTAATTAGAATTAATTAAATATATCTACCACTTATTTATGTGTAAAAACATATTAAAAATTGTTTTTGTGTTGGTTTTTGCAAATAAATTACTAAATGATGTGTTAAATATCATATACACAATACTCAATATTGTCATTAGAATTTTATTTTTATATCTTCTAAATTAAAATTAAAATAAATTACTATAGAATTAGATAGAGATCAAATGCATATAACTAAAATATAATTGAAATTTGAATGTTTTTGCATGATTGAGTAAAAAATTGTTATTAAAAAAAAATCGTTTTTATCAATTGGATCATTATTATATAGAAACATATAAAATCCAACACTCAAAAAAGAAAAAGAATCCTAATGTCCATACATTTTCATTTCATCGATCTGTTCACAACTGTTAAATCATTAAATCATCAAATAGGCAAGATGTCAGAAATATAAAATATTCTACTTATGCTTATCGAATAGAAAAATCAAAAATGTTAAATGAGTTACATTTTACTATCTCAATTGTACAAAATTTTGTAATTCGTCAAGAAATTTAATACTAAATAAACAAATTTACAAGAGTTAATTTTGTATTTGTCAAAAGAAATTATTAATCTTGCCGATTTGTAATTTGACAAGTCCAAATTGAATTTTACATTTGTTGATCTCATCTTCATAAGCTGAGGTAGCATGAATAAATTCTTCAATTAGATTGCAACAATAAAATAAATTGTTGTAGAACAAACAATTTGGATCAAAATATTTGTCATTTCTCTAACAAAATTAAGTGATTTTTTCCTTCAAGATAATCAATATATTAGATCCTATATACATGGAAAAGAAAATAGGAGCTCCATATTTCCTCAAGAGATCAAAGTCTATTGGAAACTGACTATTAGACAAATGAAATGGTCAAATTTTAACCTGAGATATTTATTATTCAAGGGAATCTTAAATTTTTATCATTATATTTAGCGATTATAAATAAATATATTTTATTTTATTTTAGGGTTCAATTTTTTAACTTCATAACATTCTCCATTTAGATATAAAAATACATTTAAAATGGAGTAATTTAGTGTAATAATAATATTAATTTTTAAAGTCATAACCCATTTAATAAGTCTAAAATAGAAATCAAATTAAGTTATATAATATAATATTTTTAAATAAAATTAAAGTCAATAATCTATTTGATAAAAATACTAATAAATTACTTACACCTTTTTAAAATGCACAAATTAATAAATAGAACTTAACACTAAATTTTTAATTGATAATAAATATTACACAAAATTAATAGAATCAAATACAGACATTTTACCACCAGAACAATATCTGCTCTCTTTGTGACTTAAATTGAATTTTTTTCTCCACAAGAAATGGATAACTAATAACGAATGGATCTATGGATCATCTATTTATGAACACATTCTCAGATAAGTTCTACAATCTTAAAAATTGACGGTCTATAGAGGCAATTACACATATCAAAATACTATCACAAATAAGAAAATACATCTCAAATGTGAAAATTTATGATACAGTCACATTCTAGACGAAATCTTTGCAATAACCCTTTGGAAGTTCATCCGTAATCACAAAAATTCCTAACTAAACATAAGTATCACTCAGCCCCGGGTATAGAGTCTCACTCATAAGTGTGTGCAGAAGTGAAGTGAAGCGTGTGAAGAGAGCAAAAGAAAATTAAAGGTATTGCGGAAGCTTGGCGCAAGGAGAGTTGCGATCTAGCAACCCAGGGATTTTTGTTTATATTTTTATTCTTGCTTATTTTGGATGAAGAAGAATTGAACCCAAATTTAAATTTTATAATTAAATTAGTTACAAAAGACAATGAACAAAGAGTAAAAATTGATGATTATTATGTTGAATAGAATATGAACATATGAATTAATTCACCGCGGATCCACATAGTGGGTGATGGGGGCACTTGCCCCATGAGACTTTAGTTTTTATATGACCTAACTATTTTTTTATGCTCAGTATTTTAATTATTTAATAATTTTATTATAAAATACAGGTTACAAACATAACTTATTAATTATACACATCAAATTTATATAACAAAAAATTATCTATTATATAAATTCCTATTAAATAATTATTTTCAAATATAAGTATTTTTATTTTAACACATTCTTTTGTGATTTTTGTTATAATATCGTATAAGAAACTAAAGTATTTAATCAAGAGTTACCACATTTTTATGTTCACGTACAATTTTTAAATAATTATTTTATATTCTAAATTTTAGTATGATGAAAATAAAGAAATGTTACTTTTTTTTAATGTGAAATATTGTATCTTTAAAGTTTGTTCATTAGAATAATTTTTTTAATTTTGTTTTTGACTTCTTGACCTCTTATTATTGCTTATTCATGATAATAATTTTTCTTATTTTAAATTCAAATAGTTTCGACCTATTTATCTTATTTTTTCACAGAAGATCAATGATGTGTCAATTTTATAATAAATTATAACATATATTTTATCTTTAAAGTTATTTGAAGATTTTTGTACCTCTTTTTCACATTTTTGTATTGAAAATTAATGACACTTCTATTTTTGTAATGAGTGTAACTTATTTTTTTTTATATTCTTTTAAAATTTAGCTAAGATTTCTATATGATCATTTGTAACACTTCACAATGACACATTATTTAAATATCAAAAATGAATATATATAATAAATTTTAAATGCATAAATATGGAAGGATAACAAAATTATTCAGTAAATGAGATAAAATAGAGATGCATGTAATTAAGTCCTTTAAATATTATATCCCTTTATTTGATCAATTTTGTCCCCCATTAAAAAAAAATTGGATCCGCCACCGAATTTATTATTGTTATTAGATTAGTAATGATTAAGCAATGACAAGTTTTAGGTAAATAGAAAAATGAAGTAAAAATAATGTTTAGATTGAAAACTTACAGAAAAGTGATTTAGTAGAACTGGTTTTTCTTGAATAGCTGCCAACATTTAAAATGAGCTTTAAAACTTGTTCGAATGGTTCCCGCACTGTTTGAAAAGAAATAAGAGAGTGAAAATTATGTTGATAATAATTAATTCAAGAACAACACAACAAGACGCATATCAAGAAATTCAAGCATTTAGGCTTCAATCCACATATCACAACAACACAACAAGACGCATGTAGTGTTGTTAACTCAGAATTCAGAATGAATACCAACTGAGGCTGAGGCAGCAAGAGCTGAAGTTTAGTTGTGGTTGAACTTTAATATTTAGGGATGTCGTATTTAGGGATGTCGCCTGTGAGGTGTGAAATCGAGGCGAAATATGGTCGGAGAGAGTTATGATGGTATGCGGTCAGACAAGATTTTGTTGGTAGAGGAAAAGGGTGCGGTGGCTGGAATTTGTGTGGAGGTTATTGCACGACAAATGGAGTTTTATTATAGTTTTATGGAGAGAGACATAGGCATATTGGAGGTTGGATGAAGGAGAAATGTAGTGTTAGGTGGATTGTGTTTGTCGTAGGAATTGGGAAGTTACAAATGGTAGGAGAAGAAAAGGAAGTTACAAGTATGTTCATTTGAAACCAGCTGGAAGAAAACCCTCTTTTTAACGCACCCACCTTTCTAAAAACTAACCGGACACATTTTGTTTTTACGATTTGTTTTTATCACTTTTATTGGAATAATTTGATTCCTGATTTTCAAATAATAATTATAAGTCTTTTTCACTCTCTCTTTTGGCATTGCTACTCTATCATCATGTCATGTTGTTATTGCAAAGAGTAAAAAACCACTATGTTGCTTATTCACTATTATCTCTCATGTGAATATATTCAAATTGAAATTTCCAATTACTCTCATCCCACGCCCCCTTTCTCGTATTGTAAAGCAATTAGACATAACAAATTTAAAAGTACAATTAATTATATAATTTAATAAATATATAATTACAGTGTATCATTTTAAGACAACTATGATCTAATATCAGCATAATATATTTTGTTTTCTAATAACGCGAAATCCTATCGTTTATTTGACTTGACTTACATGAATTTCTATCACATTTTATTAGATTTTTCCTTACTTATGCTTTATTTTATTCCATTTATTCATGTCTTGTAGGTACTCCATCTAAATTGGAATTAATCAAGAAAGGTGAAAAATCAAAGAAGAAAAGAATTGAAAAGGAAAGAAAAGGAAAGGAAAGAAAAAAAAAGGAAGAAAAAGTTGTAAATTGGGTGGGGCCAACCACTAGCCAATGTGGCACCCAACACACTAGAAAAAGACGTGGCGCAAGCCACAATTGGGAAAGGGATTAGGTGGAGCAAGCCACCAATCCCACTTTCCCTATTTTCTCTCCCCTCCTCTTTCGGTCTCCACTTTCCCCAGTTTTTTCGCACACGCACGCACAATTTTAGGCCATAAATCCAGTTTCCTTTGAAGCTATTCTTACACAACCGAAGAAAGATTTTAGGAAGTTTATTCAGTATAAATAAAAGAAGTTAATTCCAGTATAGGGGTCCAGAGTTTTTAGAGAAAAATAGGTAGTCTGTAGATTTTATATTTTCAGGTTTTCTTGTTCTTCTTCTGCAATTTGTTTCTGCATTTTATTATTTATGTTTGGTATCAAAAACTTGTAATCGAATCAAAAGCTTGCCTGAATAATTCGACAAGCATTATTTATTCTAGTACTTAATTTTCAAGTTCTTATTTTACATGCTTTTCATTAGTTTAGTTATTATTCTGTTAGGTATGTGGCCCGATCAAGATCATCGAAACGAAGTGTTGAACTCCAAAGTTTTGACTTCTACTGAGGCGTTGACTACCATGTAAGGAGATAATAGTATTATTATTGAGGTGTCGATAACAATACATCAATGTGATGACAAATAGAGTTCCTAACATAAATGAGATAACTCCTTTCGAAAAGAATAAGAAATCTTAATTAGTATGTTATGTTAATAAAGTATATGCACTTCAAAAAATTATGAAGAAATGGATTTATTACCAATATTGAGGACCCTCTCCCACTTCCATGTTCCTGTAACAGATAGGTGTGAAGGAAAAAAAGAGCTAACATTGTGGCAATTCAAGGAGAATATATTCTTCTTGAGTATAACAAACATAAACTTGTTAGCACTTTAATACAAAAGACTTTGAAACAAAGTAAGCATTAACTAATATAACATATTACTTAATTTTCCACAAATTAGATGGCATTCATAAGAAATAAAATTATATTTTGAATCAATGCTAATTCATTTCGTTCTTAAAAATTGATGGGGCCAATATATTGATTTTTTGTATTATAGTTGTTTTATTCTTAAGTCAGCAAATTTCTCAATTCCAATACAGATAAAAAATCAATTAAAACCAAAACAGCTTATGAATATTTATAAACTAGTTTGATAAAAAATTATAATGAAACATTGAGCAAAGAAAGAATACCATTTGATGTTGGTGCTACTGGAGCTGATGGTGCTGCAGATTTCTTTACAGAAATACAAACAATTGCTTTTTGTGAAGAGTTATAACCACAACTCTCCCCGGACCTAATACAACGATCACATATTTCTTGTCATATACCTCTCCACTTAACCTCAAATCCTTGGTCTACCATACTATTGTTGTTGGTGATTGAAATGTTGAGTCCAATATAGGTTATTATTTTCTTTCAATCTAAAACTGTGTAATCTTGAACTCTACTACTCAATACTAAATAAGATTTTTGATATCTACCATCTTTGATACAAGAAGTTACTTGAGAGATTTGTTGGTAGATTTTTGAATTAGAAGGGTAAGAGAATGGATCTTGAACACACTCGGATAATAGAGTATAATTCACATCTTTGAAGGTGTAGTAAAAAAACTTTAAATCTACTTCTACATTGATATATTCTAAAGTACA
Organism: Lathyrus aphaca; assembly: GCA_963966055.1. NCBI lineage: Eukaryota > Viridiplantae > Streptophyta > Magnoliopsida > Fabales > Fabaceae > Lathyrus > Lathyrus aphaca. The sequence continues at coordinate 567,841,598 of OZ014519.1, forward strand.
AGAGGGAATATTATAAGGAGAATACAAATCTTGCAATAGTTAAGAGTTGTGAAGATTGGTTCAACTCAAGGATGATAAACTTTTGCGACTTTATAACCAAAGTCAAATTTTCATGTTGGCAATCATTCTTAAACTTTGGATGTTCGCAAAAGGAGCACATAATGTGTCGATTTTAGCTGCAGTAATTACATGTATTTGAAAGAAGAAAATAAAAGATAAAGAAAGTAGAAAAAGTGGTGAATAAAAGATAAAGAAAGTAGAAAAAGTGGTGAAATCATCTTAATTAAATGAAGGCTATTTTTAAGACTCTAATTTCTCTTGTTGGTTGAAATCGTTCAACAAACCTTCGATCTGTAAAAATAAAATAAAAAATACATATGATATCAAGATTTATTATAATTGACAAAATTTAAAAACTCAATTGAAATTTGAATGACGAAATACTAAACTACAATTCTAAATTTCATTAGTGAGGAACTTGGTATGTACAATAGTTACTTATTGTATTAATTTTTAATCATTCAACACATTACATATTTTGGTTTAGAGTCTATAAGTTAGATATCCAATATAAACTTGAGAAAACTCATTACCACCAATAATTTATATATATATATATATATATATATATATATATATATATATATATATATATATATATATATATATATATATATATATATATATATATATATATATATATATATATAACTTATATTTATGTTAGGACACATATTCAAGTTTTAGGATAATATTGGCATCTGCTTTTGTTTCATATTTTCTTTTCCATGTAGCAATTACTTTTGTTTCATATATTTTAAATAAATAAAAACTTTACTATTTGAATGTATTTATTGTTTAAAATACATATTTTCACACTATAACTAGCAAAGTCTTTTTTTTTTCCTAATGGTGGTGGTTAGGCAGGAAATATAGGAATACTTGTAACTATTATGAATGGTCTATGTTTCCCTATGATTTTTTAGTGAGTTGTAACTCTTATTATTTTTGAGACGGAACCTTTTGTAAGTAGGTTAGGATACCCATTAATAACCCCTTTTTAAATATTTTACTTATTAAAAAAAGACAATTATTTTAAAAAAAATCAAGAAACAAATATTTATAAATAAATAATTAATTAGAATTAATTAAATATATCTACCACATATTTATGTGTAAAAACATATTAAGAATTTTTTTTTGTGTTGGTTTTTGCAAATAAATTACTAAATGATGTGTTAAATATCTTATACACAATACTCAATATTGTCGATATTGTCGTTAGTAATTTAATTTTTATACCTTTTAAATTAAAATAAAACTAAATTACTATAGAATTAGATAGAGAACAAATGCATATAACTAAAATATAATATACATTTTTATACTTGTTACATAAAAAACAACTAAAGTACAAAGTTTATATTTTTTATATTTTATGGTTTTTAGATATTTTTCTGTAAGTGAATTACTTAAAAGTTATTTTCAAGTGTATGAATAATTCTAATTTATCATTAATTAATGAATTAAATTGAGTTTATTACTAAAAATTAATGAAAATTAATGAAATATATATTTCACCTATCTTTTTGAAATCAATATTCATTTTACAAACAATATTGGTTATAATATACCATTTATATACAAGACGATTGTTTGTTATTAATCAATTATTTATTTATTTTTAAATCATTTGAATAAAAAATGAGAATAATTTTGATATATTAATAATAATTTATTATACACGTGATAAATGTATGTTATTGAAAACTTAATAAAACTTAATGTTTTTCTAATATATTTTAGATATAAAGAAGCAAATAAGTTTAATACACTAGTGTTTAAAAAGAAAATCACAAAGTTTATTTTTGAAATAAAATAAGCAACATTTTCATTTTTCACCTTTGTTTTCATTTTATTTTTATAATTAAATATTTTTTAATTAATATTTTTGCATTGGCGCCTATAATTCTTACACAAGTTAATTTTTCACTAATTAAATATACATAATATTTATTTATATCTTTGAAAAATTAATAATAATATTGTATTAATTTAAATTGTTTATGAAAAAATTACACAAGAAAAATATTTGTGACCAAAAAAATAAGTTAAAACTTGATTTTTTAATATTTTTGACATAAAATTCCATTTGATATTATAAATTTAACTCTTATTTATTTATAGAAAGGTACTTGACATCAAAGGTATATATAATTTATTACAAATATCATGTTTTTGCTTGATTGAGTAAAAAATTATTATTAAAAAAATCGTTTTTATCAATTAGATTATTAATATACAGAAACATATAAAATCCAACACTCAAAAAAGAAAAAGAATTCTGATGTCCATACATTTTCCTTTTATAGAATTGTTCACAACTGTTAAATCATTAAATCATCAAATAGGCAAGAGGTCAGAAATATAAAATATCAATTGTACAAAAAATAAAAATGTTAAATGAGTTATATTTTACTATCTCAATTGTACAAAAAAATTTAATTCAACAAGAAATTTAGTACTAAATAAACAAATTTACAAGAATTAATTTTGTATTTGTCAAAAGAAATTATTAATCTTACAGATCTGTAATTCGACAAGTCCAAATTGAATCTTACATCCGTTGATCTCATCTTCATAAGCTGAGGTAGAATTAATAAATTCTTCAATTAGATTGCAACAATAAAATAATTTGATGTAGAACAAACAATTTGGATCAAAATATTTATCATTTTTCTAACAAAATTAATTGATTTTTTTTCCTTCAAGATAATCAATATATTAGATCCTATATACATGGAAAAGAAAATAGGAGCTCAATATTTGCTCAAGATATCAATGTCTATTGGAAATTAACTATTAGACAACCGTAATGGTTAAATTTTAACATGAGATATTTATTATTCAAGGAAATCTTAAATTTTTATCATTACATTTAGCGATTATAAATAATTAAATTTTATTTTATTTTGGGGCTCAATTTCTTAACTTCATAACAGTCTCCATTTAGATATAAAAACACATTTACCATACTTCATATTTATATTCAAAGTTTTTAAGATAAATTTATACATTTAAAATGGAGTAATTTAGTGTAAGAATAATATTAATGATTAAAGTCATAATCCATTTAATAACTCTAAAATATAAATGAAATTGAATTATATAAATATTTTTAAATAAAATTAAAGTCAATAAGTTATTTGATAAAAATACTAATAAATTACTTAAACCTTTTTAAAATGCACAAATTAATAAATAGAACTTAACATTAAATTTTTAATTGATAATAAATATTACACAAAATTAATAGAATCAAACACAGACATTTTACCACCAGAATAATATCGGAACTCTTTGGACTTAAATTGAATTTTTTTCTCCACAAGAAATGGAGAACTAATAACGAATGGATCTATGGATCATCTATTTGTGAACACTTTCTCGGATAAGATCTACAATCTTAAAAATTGATGGTTTCTAGAGGCAATTACACATATCAAAATACTATCACAAATAAGAAAATACATCTCAAATGTAGAAATTTATGATACGGTCGCACTCTAGACGAAATCTTTGCAATAACCCCATGGAAGTTCATCCATCCTGGTTATCACAAAAATTCCTAACTAAACTTAAGTTTCACTCAGGCCCGGATATAGAGTCTCACTCATAAGTGTGTGCAAAAGTGAAGTGATATGTGTGAAGAGAGCAAAAAAAAATAAAAGGTATTGCGGAAGCTTGACGCAGGGAGAGTTGCGACCTAGCAACCCAAGGATTTTTGTTTATATTTTTATTCTTGCTTATTTTGGATGAAGAAGAATTTAACCCAAATTTATATTTTATAATTAAATTAGTTACAAAAGACAATGAACAAAGAGTAAAAATTAATGATTATTATATTGAATAGAATATGAACCTTTCGTAACCATATGAATTAATTCACCGACGGATCCACATAGTGGGTGATGGGGGCACTTGCCCCACGAGATTTTTGTTTTTATATGACCTAACTAATTTTTTTTATGCTCAGTATTTTAATTATTTAATAATTATATTTTAAAATAGAGGTTACACACATAACTTATCAATTATACTTATCAAATTTATATAACACAAGTTCTCTATTATATAAATTCCTATTAAATAATTATTTTCAAATATAAGTATTTTTATTTTAACATATTCTTTTATGATTTTTGTTATAATATGGTATAAGAAACTAAAGTATTTAATTAAGAGTTACCTCATTTTTATGTTCACGTAAAAATTTTAAATAACTATTTTACATTCTAAATTTTAGTATGATTAATATAAAGAAATGATACTTTTTTTTTAAAAGTGAAATATTGTATCTTTAAAGTGTGTTCATTAGAATAATTTTTTAATTTTTTTTTGACTTCTCAACCCCTTATTATTGCTTATTCATGATAATAATTTTCTTATTTTAAATTCAAATAGTTTCGACCTATTTATCTTATTTTTTCACATAAGATTAATGATGTGTCAATTTTATAATAAATTATAACATATATTTTATCTTTAAAGTTATTTGAAGATTTTTGTACCTCTTTCTCACATTTTTGTATTTTTTGATAGACAATAATAATTAAGGAGAGAATAAGAGGATCTCTAACCTCATGATTACAAACAACAAAGAGAAACAAGCCTACCAAAACACTAGACTTACAAGAAATCTAGAGGGAATTTCACCCAACTATAATAGTTACAAATCATTTTACCACTCTTGGTTAGACACAACCAATTCCACGACGTAACGACAATATTATAGACAATACTCTCTACATTGCAATTTTCATTATTGAAAACATGTCGTTCCGGGTTTTCCACATACACCAACAAGTAAAGAACAAAATTGTGTTGGTTACTTCCATTTTGCACCTACCTCGGATACGAGAAAACCACACTAAGGCATACTTACAACAGTCAACTTCATTGATTCTTCTAATTCCCATCCAATCGTACACCAAATTCCAAATATCAATATACTTGAGATAAGAGAAAAAAAGATGAGATGACATTTTTATATTGAAAATTGATGACACTTCTATTTTTGTAATGAGTGTAACTTATGTTTTTATATTCTATTAAAATTTAGCTAAGATTTCTATATCATCATTTGTAACGCTTCACAATGACACATTATTGAAATATCAAAAATGAATATATAATAAATTTTAAATGCATAAATATGGAAGGATAAAAAAATTATTCAGTAAATGAGATAAAATAGAGGAGCATGTAATTAAGTCCCTTAAATATTATATTTTTTTATTTGATCATTTTGTCCCCCATGTAAAATCATTTCTGGATCCGCCACCAAATTAATTAATAGTTATTAGATTAGTAATGATTAAGAAATGAAATTTTTTAGGTAAATAGAAAAATGAAGTAAAATTAATGTGTAGATTGAAAACTTACAAAAAAGTGATTTGGTAAAACTGGTTTCTCTTGAATAGCTGCCAACGCTGAAAGTGAGCTTTAAAACTTGTTCGAATGGTTCCCGCATTGTTTGAAAAGAAATAAGAGAGTGGAAAGTATGTTGATAAATAATTAATTCAAGAACAAAACAACAAGAATTCAAGCATTTAGGCTTCACTCCACATATCACAACAACACAACAAGATGCACGTTGTGTTGTTAACTTAGAAATCGAAATATATACCAACTGAGGTAGAGGAAACAAAAGTTGAAGTTGAGTTGTGGTTGAGCTTTAATATTGAGGGATGTCGCCGGTGAGGTGTGAAATTGAGGCGAAATGTGGCCGAAGAGAGTTATAATGGTGTGCAGTCAAACAAGATTTTATTGCAAAGAATAAAAAACCACTATGTTGCTTGTTCACTGTTATCTTTCATGTGAATATAATCAAATTGAAATTTCCAATAACTTTCATCCCACACCCCTTTCTTGTATTGTAAAACAATTAGACATAAAAAATTAAAAAGTACAATTAATTATATAATTTAATAAATATATAATTACAGTGTAACATTTTAAGACAACTATAATCTAATACCAGCATAATATATTTTGTTTTCTAATAACAGTTAAAATAAAGTAGTTGATAGTACCTTTTACTTGAAATAAGAAAAGTTGTATGTAGACTTCATTATTTTTTTTTCTTCATTATTCTTTTGTGTTTTCTTTACTATTGTTTCTATATATTTTTATTTTATTATATATTTTTGTGTACATATTTTAAATAAAAATCTCAAATGAAAAATGAAAACATTTGCAAGCAACAAGCAAAATATATTATATATTTTTTTAAAATGAGAGATTTATGACTAGTTACACATAAATGTATTTCATATTTATAAAATTATTTTTGGAAAAAAAATTACTTGAAAGTATAATTAAATACTTTATATTATAAATAAAATTACAAGAAAATCGATCAAATTATAGAAATCCAAGTTGTTTAATCAACAAACACTTTATAATTATTTTCCACAATTTTGAATTAATAGGCCAAAATTGGCTCATCACACTTTATTATCAAAGGTGTTTTTTTTTTAAGAAGAGATGATAAGGGAACAGATTTATGTCTGTAGCGGTAAAATCATGAGTGTAAGCTATTGATTAACTTAACTCAAGGTAAACAGAGTCGCCACCGCGCTTTTATTTTATTCCAAATGGAAAAAGGAAAAAGAACGAATAAAACCTAATGAATCTAAAAGCAAAAAGCTAAAAGAAACAAACAGAGAACGGGTAAGGGGATAGGTTACAAATTGGGAAGGTTTTACGCACCCAAAATGTCCGTGGTACTCCACGGGAACCCTTTGACATATTTATTGCTTTTTTGGTTTGAAATTGGTTTGCTTGAAAAAGATTGAAGGGATGAGAAGAAGAATGTTTTTTAAGATTTTGGTGTTTGAAGAGGTTTAACGCCTCATGCCTACGTACCCACAAAGTGCAATGCGAGATCAAAACCTCGTAGTTCGTGGTACAAAATTTGAAAAGAAACAATGAGTTGCATTAGTTTTAAAATGTAGAGATAAGTCGTCATTCTTTAGCGAATAATTCTGCTAGAAAGAATGAATCATATCTAAACATATGAAAAGAAAGGTGCACAAAGGCACAAAAACAATTGAGTGAGTTTTGGATTTTTTAAAGTATTTAAGAAAAGAATTTCAATATATTTACATGGATTAAAGTTTATTAAAGAAATAAAATGAAAAGGGTAAAATCACTTGACCTAAGTCAAGGTTTGATTGCGAAAGCGTTTAAAGTTTGAAAACCAAGAAGATTTGAAAATAGGGAGAAGATTTGAAAATTTAAGAAGTGGGAGGAGATGAAGTGACTATCCTAAGATTTGAATTAAAAAGTTAAGAGAAGAACGATCAAACCATATTATGAACATTTCTTCAAGGTAAACGGAATTCCATCTTCAAAGACAAATGAAGTTAATTCGAGGCCATGGTCTTCAATCAATTACAACTTGAGCAAAGGGAGAGATCCTAAAATCTAAGTCCGAACTCCAATGCTAAGGATAGTAACCATAGTCTGAAATTAAAGTCACCAATCTTTTTTAATGTTTTATCCTTTATTAATGTTGTGTCCAAATGGACAAAAGAAAAATCACAAGCAACAATATAAACATAAACAATATGATATATGATATAATATGATAATAGCATGATAAAAGAGATAAGGAGCGAGAAATTGAAGTAAAGCGGATAAGGTGCGAGAGATTGAATTTAAATGGTTAGTATATTCATATTATTATAATATTTACATATAAGTGGTATGATGAACTTAATCAAACACAACCACAAAAGATAACAAAAATCGAGGCAACCGGATCCAAGTGGATCTTATTCCAAATTCGGGACAAATTTAGGTCTATGTTAAGCAATCGCCGAGTAATTTACGAAGTAATTACCCTACAAATGAGACCGGCCACCACCAATTAAGGTGGAAAATATTTGTGCTAATACATGTTAGAGAAATGATATTATTGATCATTCTCCGAAAACATGTCACACTAAAAGAAAAAGGATGGTCTAATCTTAATCGAGATTTTCGTTGAATTATCGAATGCAACCTATCACGATCCCAAAGTATGGAGAATGATCCAAATGATCATTCATCCATAGATTTGAAATAATGAAGATTAAACATATTCGAAATTCAACAATCTACGAATCGGAGATTTTCATCGACCAAAAAGAAAAAAGGATGGAAAAGAAATATGGATCTAAAATAAATCCATAAAGAAATTAGAATATTTTTCTAAACTTTTCTAAAATATCTTTTAGATTTTATATCAAAATAAAGTTTTAAAAAAACAATTTGTTTTAATGAACCAAAACTAATACTAAAGAAATAAAGAAAAAAAATCAAAAGAAGTCAAACAGGGGGGCGCAGGCTGGATGGTGCTGTATAGCAATCAAGTCAGATGGCCTTAAGGCCCAAAACCAATCCATCAATTTTATATAAAATTGAAATTAAAAAAAAACCTAAAAAAAGGAAAACGAAAAAGAAAAAAAAAACAGAAATAGTTCTCTTCTTCTTCACATAAGCCGCAATAACACTGTTCTTCCTCACCTTCAAAAAAATCAATGGAGTAAAAGAAATCCGCCGTGAATGAGTCGATCTTTCACTCAATCTATTAAAGAAACACCGCGGCTCTCTCTTAACGGATGGATGAGCTTGTTCGGATCCGAATCACTCGATCTCTTCTATCCCGATTTGGCTTAGAAAAATCCTCTGCTCACTACTTCTTCTTCTTTGTAATTTAGAATTTGGTTTTTTGTTTAAGGTGAAAGCAGAATCAATTTAACAGAGGTTTAGAATTGGGATGATGAAGATGAAAGGATTTTTTTTTGAATTTGACAGAAATTTTAGGGGCTTTTGAAGCTTGAAGTTGATTGAAGGAGAAGGTTCTATTTATATGTGAATGAAGCTGAAATTTGATTGTCGTTTGAATGATTTTTGCTGCGTTTTGAACTCATGCTTCTGCGTTTTGGGCTGTGTGTGAAAGTGTTTTTCATTGCGTTTTGCTCTTGTTCATTTGCTTCTGTTAGGCTTATAACGTTCTGCGTTTTGATGCTTGTGTGTTTTTGACATTGAGCTCGCGTTTCATTTGATTTTGCCTTGCGTTTTGCAGGTGTGGAATAAGCGTGATGGCCTGCGTTTTGTTGTTTAAGCTGCGTTTTGGCATTTTACGGCGTTAAGGCTTGGCTGGCATATTGCGCTGGAAGTGTAGCTGCTTGTGTTCGTGCGGATAAGTCGAGGAGCTGGAAAAAACGTGCGTGTGGTGTTGCTGTAGCTGGCTGAGATGATGGCGTGAAAGCTGGGAAAGGCTTGTGAAGTTGGGCTTTGTGGAGTATACGTGGGGCCCGCGTATGGAGTATTTATTGTGGCTGACTTTTGGAGTTGGCTGGGATAAAACCATGACATATTGCACATAAAGCTTCCTTATTTTTTTATTTCTGTTTAATTTGTTTTGTAAATTTGCAATGTAAATGGTTTGATGAATAAAAGGACAATTATTTACTCTCTTAGAAACTCTCTTCTTCTTTTTTGAATGGGCTTTAATGAGAACAAATGTGTATGGGCTTAAAAAAAATTGAGAATAGGATTAAAAACAAATTTGACATTTGGGTTTAGAAAAAGAAATGGATAGTAATCATTTTTGGAAGTTGGATTATGGAAAAATTAAAATGAATAAAAATGGATAAAAAATGATTATTGCGTACGGATAATCGAGAAAACTGGAAAAAATGGTTATTGAATAATAATGGGTAATGATTTATAAGATGGAGGTGAAGAAGGAAAAAAAAAGAATAGAAATGGATAATCGGATAATTGAACTAAAAAAATGGTTATTGAAGATTTGGATAAAATGGTTTAATAAAAAAAAAGGATCATGGATGGAATTTGGTCTTTAAGCCCACAACAAATCTTGATTTTCCTTGCACATGTCACTGATAAAATGAACACGACCATCATTGAATCAACTGGATAACTTGCCAATTCAATCACAATCACTGAAATCGTATGGAAATTGTCCTGATAATTTCGAAACCATACTGAGGAAAATAAATCCTTAGATGAATCGTTGGTGAACTGATGAATTTGCATATTCAAATCAAACTTCGCACAAAACACTGTCTGATAACTGATGACTTACGCACTCAACACCACTTGAACCTTGAAAACGCATTGTCTGGGAGATGAACCACTGGCATACACCACTTGCAGTCGAAACAATCTTTGATAGTTTGACCAATGATTAGGTCAAACCTCCATCTGAATCGAATCATGACTGAACGAACGCCTCTGAATTGAAATCACTGTCTTATCTTTGAAATCCTGCAACACAGAGAAGAAGAGGAACACTACAACATATATTTGGTATTTTGGTTAGAAGTTAGTAAATATAAACAAATAATGCAAGTAAAAACAATGGTGATCCCCTGCGAAGCATAGACCTTTTATCTGAGGAGAAACTGAGAAATAGTGCGATCTTGTTTGTATGCAAAATGCAGATGAGATGCAAGAAATCTTCGGGCAAAAATCAGGGTGTTACAGCTGCCCCTATTTAAGTTTCTTCAATACCGAGATATGAAGATTGACATCTTCGTCTCTACAAGATGGGAGAGACTTAAATACAGAATACCCAATTTTTGTCCTAAGAGAACAAGATATGATATGAATATGATATGCAAACCCAAGATCTCTTGTGGAGAAAATATGACCACCAGAGGAAAACAAAACTTGGGGACACGGAAAAAAATCCCGTTGGGGAAACAACAGACAACGAAAGAGTTACCAGGAAAATAAATCACTGGATAGCTTACTCCACTTGGGAAAAGGTATGATATAATCAAGGTACAAGATTCAACAAGGGAAAGTAAACACCCTGCCAGGAAATATTAATCAAACAAAGTATTCGAGTCCAAAAATGGAGAAATACTGAGTTGGAAAAGAATCATCAACCACGTGTTTACTGGGTAGGAAATATAAAGGTCTCGACTATCGATTTACTGGATAGGAGCAAAATACAGAGGGATAACCTCCACTACCTTTTTACTGGGCAGAAAAATTCTCAACTACCTGATTTACTGGGTAGGAGCATGATCAACTACCTGATTTACTGGGTAGGAACTCAATCAAAGGGAAACAACTTCTATTACCTTTTTACTTGGTAAGAAGAAGAAATCTCGACTACCGGATTTACTGGGTAGGAGTACAAGTAAAAGAACTTGATCAATTTGGTAATATTACCCACTATCGATTAACTGATAGCTTAATTCCAAAGTAATATACTCAAGCTGGAGAAAATGTTGCCCACTATCAAACAATGATAGCTTAATTCCAAAGAAATAATTACTCACAAAAGGGGACCAAAGTTCAATCCAAGAATAAATTGGAGAGAAACGGTCAAACAAGACTCATCCCGAGGAGGAAATATCTCAACTGGGGAAAATTCCATCCAGATAATAAACTGGGGAGGAAGCTGAATCAAAATCATCCACGAGAAACAAAATCAGTGGGGAATTAGAAAGAGTAAACACTTTCTGCTTAAGGGTCGACACTCTAAACTTGAGAGGAAGACAACACACACTATGTGGGGAAAATCCACACCAAAGAGCGGAAAACAATGATAAATGCAAGAATGCAAGCAAACGATGCTATGCTTATGTGTATGAATATGCTTATGAATATGCTGACAAAACAGACATAAAGATAAGAAACGGGTGACATGAACACCACAACAACCAGATACTCGGCTAATCCCAGGGCAACAATGCAGGGAAACATGCTGGAGATTCAACTTGAAATCCTGCAGGGGAATATCATAAGCCATCAAAGGAATAAAATCCTACTACAAGGCTTAAATCATGATGCGGCAGCATCTACTAGGGATATCATCCTGCTGAGGAAATGTAATAATCTGCTGAGGATGGAAGTATTCTTGATAAAATTGAATTTTGCGAGGAATAACTGTCATACCACTCCTGCTCCACTTGGGGATAAAGTGCAAGACCTGTTGAAAATCACATAGGAACCTGCTGGAAACTAACACATGCAGACCTACTGGGGATCCATATGGCATATCAGAAGTTAACATCATAGCCAAAACACAGTTACGAGGGATTTTAAATCAATACCCATCATCAGGTAAAAGAAAACCTCTAAACTGACTGCTATATCAATACTTCTATTCAAAGATGCAAATAACTCAAACTGAGGAACAAGAGCTCGATTGGGGATTCCCAATGCTTCTCAAGTTAAAGGTAACTTGTTGAGGAAGAGATCACAACTCGGCTAAGGATTCTTAAGAACATCCCTTCCAATAACTCTTCTGGAGAAAACATGGGAACTCAGAACAATCATATAATTCCCACTCATGCTTATTGTTGGGGGAACAAAACATCATCATCATCAACCTGTCAAAACTATCCAGGAACTTCGCATGGACACAACCGAATCAAACCCTGCTTTGGGAGAGACAAGTTACACACATCCAGACCTTACCATCCTTGGAGGCACTATTGATATCCTTTCTTTGTTCATATGTCAAAAGAAAAATGTTTTTATAATCTTCAAAGATTAAATTTATTAAATTTGTTTCAAAAATCATCATCAACAATAAATTGAAATTTTGTAAACAGAAACAATATAAAGAATTGCAAACAATTGGATAAAAGCTCAAATTTATTGATAGAATGGTAGTCAGAAAATGGCATGACTCCATGGATCATTACAAGTTTGAAAAATGGTAAGTACATGGAAAATGGCTACATTGAAATACAATGATCATTATTCTCCCTATCAACTTTGAACTCCACTGTGTCCGAAACTTCAGTCAATGATGAGTGAATAAGAATCTTTGATGGGCAATTCTTCTGAGGGATAGAATCTGAAATCCTCGGTTGCTTCAAGTGATCCAGTCTGTCGACGCAGTTACTTGCCATGATCCCTAACTTTTGCCTAGATTTCCCTTTCGGGTTTTCAATCTACCGGGATAATTATTTCTGTTTATGTCTCTAATTTTTGCCTGGACCGCCCTTTCGGGTTTTCAATCCACCGAGACGCTCATTTTTTGCCTAAGCCGCCCTTTCAGGTTTTCAACTTAGCGAGCTATTTTTTTATTTTTTTAGGCGAAGTATTTCTTGACTGCATCCGCATTCACAGGGCGAGTGATCTCCTCACCATCCATAGTTGCAAGAATTAATGAACCTCCAGAGAAGGCTTTCTTAACAACATATGGGCCATCATAGTTCGGAGTCCACTTGCCCCGATAATCTTTAAGGAAAAACTGAATCTTTTTGAGCACGAGGTCGCCTTCTCTGAATACACGAGGTTTGACCTTCTTGAATCTTGAATTCTTCATAAAGATCTTTCATCATCTTATTATTCAAGTTCGAACCATTATCAGTAATGATTCTATTCGGAACACCATATCTGCAGATAATGTTATTCTTGATAAACCGAACCACAACTTGCTTGGTCACATTAACATACGATGCCGCTTCCACCCATTTGGTGAAGTAGTCAATTGCCACAAGAATAAAACGATGTCCATTCGAAGCATTGGGTTCAATCATACTAATCATATCAATTCCCCACATAGAGAAAGGCCATGGGGAAGAAATCACATTGAGATAAGCTGGTGGCACATGAATCTTATCAGCATACACTTAACACTTATGGTCCTTTTTCACATACTTGCAACAATCAGATTCCATTGTCAGCCAATAGTAACCTGCTCTCAACATCTTTTTAGCCATTGCATGCCCATTAGCATGAGTGCCAAAAGATACTTCATTAATTTCTTTCATTAACATGTCTGCTTCGTGTCTATCCACGCATCTGAGCAAGACCATGTCGAAATTTCTCTTATAAAGCACATTTCCATTCAAGAAGAAATTGCCTGCCAATCTCCTCAAAGTCCTCTTATCTTTATCGGATGCCCCAAGTGGGTATTCCTGACTCTGGAGAAAACATTTAATATCATGATACAAGGCTTGTCATCATGGAACTCTTCAACTGCAAACACATGAGTTGGTCTTTCAAGTCGCATCACATTGATCATGGGCACATCATTCCACTGGTGCACCTTTATCATAGAGGCTATAGTTGCTAAAGCATCTGCCATCTGATTCTCATCACGAGGAACATAATGAAACTCAACTTTAGTGAAGAAAGTTGATATCTTCCTGGCATAATCTCTATAAGGGATCAAGTGGGGTTGATGAGTTACCCACGTACCCTGGATCTGATTGATTACCAAGGCAGAATCTCCATACACATCAAGATGCTTAATCCTCAGATCAATAGCTTCCTCAAGACCCATAATACAGGCTTCATACTCAGCTTCATTATTGGTACAAGTAAAAGTCAATCTCGCGGCAAAAGGAATATGTGAACCATGGGGAGTAATGATCATTGCCCCAATTCCTCTTCCACGTGCATTCACAGCACCATCAAAAACTAAACCCCATCGAGATCCAGGCTCTGGCCCTTCCTCAATCAAAGGTTCATCACAATCTTTCACTTTCAAAAACATCACATCCTCATCTGGAAAATCAAACTTGATAGGCTGGTAATCATCAATCGGTTGATGTGCCAAATGGTCAGCCAAGATACTACCTTTTATAGCTTTTTGAGCTCGGTACTCGATATCATATTCTGACAATAACATTTGCCAACGAGCAATCCTCCCAGTCAAAGCAGGCTTTTCAAATATATACTTGATTGGATCCATTTTAGAGATCAACCAAGTTGTATGATTCAGCATATACTGGCGAAGACGCTTTGCAGCCCAAGCTAAGGCACAACAAGTTTTTCAAGCATGGAATACCGAGACTCACAATCAGTGAATTTCTTACTCAAGTAGTAAATTGCATATTCTTTTCTTCCAGATTCATCTTGCTGACCAAGCACACAACCCATGGAATCTTCCAACACAGTCAAGTACATGATCATCGGTCTACCTTCCACCGGAGGAGACAAAATAGGAGGTTCAAGCAGATATTCTTTGATACTTTCGAACGCCTTTTGACAATCATCTGTCCAGACACAACCTTTGTCTTTCCGAAGCAACTTGAAGATCGGAGCACATGTGGCAGTCATGTGAGAAATAAACCTCGAAATATAATTCAAACGGCCCAAGAATCCTCTTACTTGCTTTTCAGTTCTTGGAGCAGGCATTTCCTGAATAGCTTTCACTTTATCAGGATCAACTTCAATGCCTCTTTGGCTGACAATGAAACCTAACAACTTTCCAGAACGTACACCAAAGGTGCACTTATTCGGATTCAAACGAAGCTTAAACTTCCTTAACCTCTGAAACAACTTCAGCAAATGTTCAACATGATCCTCTTCAGTATTCGACTTAGCGATCATATCATCAACATATACCTCGATTTCTTTGTGCATCATATCATGGAAAAGTGTGGTCATAGCTCTTTGGTACGTCGCACCAGCATTCTTCAATCCAAAGGGCATCCCTCTGTAGCAGAATGTTCCCCATGGTGTAATAAATGTGGTCTTTTCCATGTCCTCGGGTGCCATCTTTATTTGATTATAACCGGAAAATCTGTCCATAAAAGAGAACACATCAAACTTAGCCGTATTATCTACCAACATATCAATGTGTGGCAATGGAAAATCATCTTTTGGACTGGCTTTGTTCAAATCTCTGTAATCAACGCACATTCGGACTTTTCCGTCTTTCTTCGGAACAGGAACGATATTGGCCACCCATTCAGGATAAGTTGATGTCACAAGAAAACCTGCATCAATCTGCTTTTGAACCTCCTCTTTGATCTTTACTGCCATGTCGGGATGAGTTCTTCTGAGCTTCTGCTTTACAGGTGGACATTCAGGCTTCAACGGCAATCTATGCTCCACAATATCAGTATCAAGACCTGGCATGTCTTGATAAGACCAAGCGAATACATCAGCATACTCTCTGAGAAGCTCTACAATCCTCTTCTTAACATCAGGACCAAGCAATGCTCCAACTTTGACTTCTTTCTTATCATCTTCAGAACCCAAGTTGACCATCTCTATAGACTCTCCATGAGGCTGAATAACTTTCTCCTCGTCCTCAAGCAACCGAGAAATCTCATCAGGAATCTCTTCAACATCCTCTTCCTCAACTTCAAACACAGGGAATTCAAAGTTGGGAGAGGGCATAGGATCATTGTTTTCAATGGGTTTATCAATCAATCTGCACAATAATTTTATTTTTATTTTAGAGTATGAACAAAAGTGCAAACATTATGCAGATAAACAATCATTATTATTTTGGGTTTTTTATGTTACCATTTTTCAAAATAAAGCAAAAAGGAAAAACACATATGGAAATAACAAAATAACATTTTATTGATGATGATAAAATTTGAAACAAAGCCCGACAAACATCACTTTCACCTTGGGCAGAGTGAAAGGATTTTTGAAAGAAAATAAAACAAATTACTTTGAAGCATGAACAATAAAAGGAACATCAACAGCAATCCAGTTCTGGCAAATCTTTCCATGCGTAACAAAGTCATGCATTTCTTCATCTTCATCATCTTCAATGATGGCAGCAGTGGAATGATCGTTAATAAATCCAGCACTTCGGAAACCTTCCTGAATAGTCTTCGGGTCATTAAGAACCGCACCTGGTGCAAAGCCGATACCAAATCCTTCCTTGTTGTCGACATCATCAATAACTCGTCCCCAACCATCAGACTGACCAGCTTCCAGCACTCGCAGAGCATCCTTGAAAGAAGACATAGGCATGGCGTTCTTCTTAGCAACATTATCCACAACAGAAAGAGCTTGAAATGAAGTTCCCACCTCTTCTTCAGCATCAATATAGGAGAAAGAAGACAAATTGCTCACAAGCATCGCCCTTTCACCTCCAATGGTCACCAATTTCCCCTCTCTTACAAACTTCAACTTCTGATGAAGGGTTGATGTTACAGCTCCTGCCTCATGAATCCATGGTCTTCCGAGGAGACAACTGTAAGCGGGACGTATATCCATTACTTGAAAAGTAATCTTAAATATAAACGGTCCAATAAGAATAGGAAGATCCACTTCACCAATCAATGTCTTCTTCGACCCATCAAACGCTTTCACAATAATCCCACTATGCCTCATGGGAGCACCTTGATACACAAGCTTTGACAAAGTCAACTTTGGCATTACGTTCAGAGAAGATCCAGTATCAACTAGCACCTTGGACATAGCATCTTCCTGACAGTTTACTGAAATATGCAGAGCCAAGTTATGATTCCTTCCTTCTTCAGGCAAATCATCAACACAGAAGCTTAAATTGTTACACGATGTGATATTAGCCACAATACTATCAAATTGATCAACAGTCACATCATGGTCAACATAAGCTTGATCAAGAATCTTCTGCAAAGACTGCCTATGAGCCTCAGAGCACATCAAGAGTGATAAAACTGATATCTTCGACGGAGTATGCAACAACTGCTCAGTAACGTTGTACTCACTTTTCTTTATCAATTTTAACACCTCATCTTTACTATCACCAGGTTGACCTGATTGGGCAACAACATCCATAATCTGTTTACTTGCACTTGTATCTTCAACTCTCTTCGGAGGGTCTGAAGCATACACTCTACCACTTCGAGTAACCTTTGTCACATCAGCAATGCTAACCACAGACTTTGGAGTAGGAATAGGAACTTCCCTACCATTTTCTATCATCGTAGCATTATACCGGTACAGAACAGCTTTATCAGACTCATATGGCACTGGACCAGGAAAATTAATCACCAACGGAGTAACAACATTTTTGCGACTATCAAAAGAAATAACCACTCTCTCAGGAACAACCCTCTCAGGAAGATTGAACTGACGCATAATAACATTCACTTCATTTTCATACTCATCTCTTTTTTCTGTCACTTCAATCAACTTATCATCCATCATCTTTTGAATATCTCTCTTAACAATCACGCAACCACGAGGATTCACCGAGCAGATGCAACATCCAGCATAATCGTGATCAATATCGTGATATTCACTTAAGAAAGCATGCATCTCAACCAAAGATCTTCGAATATCACGGACCTCATAGATCTTGAACAAACCAATACAACCATCAACCATATTCACGGACGCATTACCATGCTTCGGCAGCGGATTTTTCTGCACATTTGGATTAACATCATTGAAATACAGAACATTATTCCTCATCAACTTCTGTACTTCAAACTTCAATGGATAACAATTCTCAACATCGTGCCCCGGGGCACCTTGATGAAAAGAATAGCGAGCCTCTGGCTTATACCACCATGGGATAGTCTCTGGAACTGGAGGTGGAGGACGTGTTTGTACAAGATTCTTTGCAATCAAAGATGGAAGTAAGTCCGCATACAACATCGGAATAGGATCAAAACTTAGCTTAGCCCGAACCTGTTGATTACCACCTTGTTGCACAGGAGGTTGTTGATAACGAGGTTGATACTTTGGAACTGCTGGCACAGTTGGAGCCGCATTAATCATCGGAGTTACAAAAGCTACATGCTGCGAATGGTGATTCCCACGACTATGAGGTCTTCTATAACTTTCACGAGACACAGCATTAGTCTCACCTTCTTTCTTTTTCCCAAATTTGAACCTTCTATAGCTTGAACCATTACAATTCTCGTGACTTAACCGTCCCTCACGGACACCTTCTTCTAAACGCATCCCCATACTCACCATTTCAGTGAAATCAGAAGGAGCGCTTGCTATCATCCGCTCATAGTAGAAAGAACCTAAAGTCTTCAAGAAGATCTTCTTCATTTCTTTCTCTTCCAGTGGAGGAACAATCTGGGCTGCCAGCTCGCACCATCTTTGCGCATATTCTTTAAAAGTCTCTTTGTCCTTCTGGGACATAGCACGAAGCTGATCTCTATCTGGTGCCATATAAACGTTATACTTGTATTGCCTCACAAACGCTTCTCCCAAATCATTGAAGGTCTTGATTTGGCTATTATCCAGACTCATATACCACCTCATGGGTGCACCGGTCAAACTATCCTGGAAATAGTGAATCAGCAGCTTATCATTATCTGTCTGAGCAGACATCTTCCTAGCATACATAGTCAAATGACTCAACGGACAAGTGTTGCCTTTGTACTTCTCAAACTCAGGCAACTTGAATTTGTACGGAACTTTAACATTAGGAACCAAACAAAGATCATAGGCGTCTTTTCCGAACAAATCCTTATGCTTCAAGGCTCTCATCTCCCTCTGTATCTCAACAAAGCGTCCTTGGAAATCATCAAGTCTTTCAGCCACTCCAGCGCCTTCACTGGGCTCAGCATGGTAAATCATTTCATCATGGTGCGGAATAGTGTGCATCACAGGCGGTGCAGTAGTCATAACTGGAGGAAGAGTATTCCACACTGGTGGGAGAGTATTAAATGCAGCAGTCTCAGGAGGAGGAGGACGATAACCAGCATGAATAAAATCAACCGGCATGCCCCAAGGTGTGCTAGCAGGCATACGATAGCGAGGAGAAATGACAGTCTCAACAGGGATTGATGCGGTAACAATCTTGGAGATAACGGTATTCTGAACAAGAGAATTAGGAGGAGGTGGCTGATTCTGAGCAGCCACCAAGCTTTCCATCATGGTAGAAACTCTTTCCAAGCTTTCCCTCAGAAATGTAACCTCTTCGCGCAGCTCGCGATTCTCTTGTTGTAAATTTTCCATCACCCTCTTCCGATTAGCTCGAGTATCAAATCGGTGAGTCAGCTTGACAGGAGAACTGAATGAAGACCAAGAAACAACATAAGATCCCCGGAGAACACTCAAAAAGCAAGACAAATGCGGATATGATGCATGGTATGCGTATGCAAATGCAAAGATTTCAAAGGGCTATAAGATAACTTACAATATTTATAAAGAAACACTTTTTGAAGTACTTAAAAAAACTCATTCTCATTAGAATCAAAGTAAGGATTACAAATGAAGTACAAGCCTCAACAATCCTAATACATGAGAGAAAAAGTAAACTAGGCCTAGGGTATCATATCCGAAGAAGATCCGAATCCTGGCTGATACTTCACGCGAATCCTCTTGATCTCTTTCTTGTACCGATCTTCCATATCTTCCTTATCCTTCACCAACTTGTCAACAATGACCTTCCAAGCACCGGATGTAGGAGGAATAGTAGATGAAGTACTAGAGGAAAATAAATCCTCTCTTGGCCTCTTCGTAACACGCCGCTCAAGTAACTCAATGAGATCATCCTTCTCCTTCAGTTGCTCTTGCATCGTAGTCTTCTCAAGTAGCCATTCTTCTTTCTCTTTCTTCATCTTGTCCAACTCTTCTTGAAGAGCCACCTTCTCATCAACGGGAGGTAGAAAAGCAGACAATGGTAATATGGGAAACAAAGGCTCCTCAGGTGGATAAGGCATCTTGAGCTTGGTAGCCCTAGATCGAACCCACTGGATGTAACACTCGGAAGGAGCAAGGTGTTGTCTTCCCAATTGACCTTTCTCTTTCCGATGAACCGCATGCCAAGAATGAGCAATCCTTTTCTTCATTTCTACATGATCAGCACCATTAAGAAAGAAGAAACGGGATAAGGAAAGATTGTTTGGTATGTCCTTCAAACAATATCCCAACTGTCGCCTAGCAAGAATAGGGTTGTAGCTAATTCCCCCACGTGTACCAAGAAGAGGTACATTAGGAAATTCTCCACAACTATCAATAAGCACTCCAGTATCATAATGAGAACAATACCATGTCATATCCTTATGAGAAAGTGACATCATCCTTTGAGACCATCTTCGATTCTCTCTATTATCCTTGAAGACATCGGACTTTGGTAGGTGCAAAATAAACCACATATAGAGAAGAGGCGCACAACACACAATCTCTCCATCACCTTTGGAGGTCCTATAATGAAAAGCATGATACATATCTCCAAGCAAAGTAGGCACTGGATTCTTCTTCAAGAAAATCTGAATAGCATTCTCATCCACAATACCATCTAAGTTAGGAAACAAGACAATCCCATAAATGAGCAAAGCAAGAATAGCCTCAAATGCATCCTTATGACCCAAAGTAAGTGAAGTAGAAGCTTTTCCCATCAAGAACTTAGCATTAATACCACGAACACTCCCCTTTGGAAGAAACTTCCCATTAAGATCGGACTCCTTAAGAAAAAGTGCTTTGGCGATGACTTTGATAGTAAGCTCCTTCTCTAAACCACTGAAAAGAAATTCCTTGTCCAAAATAGTTAAACCTATCCAATGAGAATACTCCTCCAAAGTCGGCACAAGCTGATAATCAGGAAAGGTGAAACAATGATGCAACGGATCATAAAACTGAGCTAAAGTAGGGAGAATCCCCTCAGGTACATCGGTATCCAACATAAACAAAAGCTTCCCATGACATTTCCAGAACTCTTGGGTATCAACAACCAAAGCTCCTAGCTTTCTCAACTCTACTACATTAGGATTCTTGAAGGTGTACTTCTTTGTGTTCCTCCTTTCAAAATTCATAGCCGTAGACATCTGAAATTTTGCAAAAGTTCCTTATGAGTCCTTTGAAATCTTAAACACAATGCTCATGAATGCATGATGGCATGTATGCAACAACCACAAACAAGATCACACAAAACACACGTGCTTAGGTTCCAAGTCACGAGCATGAAGTCAAGGTAATAGAACACCAACCCACACAGGTAAGTACTAAGGTTTTGTCTTCATTGTACCTGCAGAAAACCAAAAGGGTGCTAACAGAGGTGCCCGGAGTTAACAGCCATATTTAGAATATCATCGGTACGTTGGATTACTCCCCAACCGATAACATTCTTAAAATAGACCTCGTCCGAGTGTATTATCGCGTGACAACCACCTTAGGTTTACACCCAGACAGTTTCCGCACTACGTTCCTAAATTGGCTTGGATGGGTTAAGGGTTCTACGGTCCTCAGTATGATCAGCTCAAGGTCGGAAAATAATGCCACGTATGATTACTCATCATGACATTGATAGTCCAAGAGAGCCTAACCGAGTGGAGATTATCAAATTGGTATAGCTTTGGACTACTCCATCGCTTATCGCTTCGAATATCGCCGTCCTATCATAAGTTCCACTCAGATCCGGGTTAGAATCTATCTCACACAGAGGATCACCAAAACCGAAACAGAACAAACAAATCAAACTAAAGCAGTAAATAAATCAAAGTAGGCCGAATCCACTAAGAGATTACTCCCCAGCAGAGTCGCCACTTTTCTGTAGCGGTAATATCATGAGTGTAAGCTATTGATTAACTTAACTCAAGGTAAACAGAGTCGCCACCGCGCTTTTATTTTATTCCAAATGGAAAAAGGAAAAAGAACGAATAAAACCTAATGAATCTAAAAGCAAAAATCTAAAAGAAACAAACAGAGAACGGGTAAGGGGATAGGTTACAAATTGGGAATGTTTTACGCACCCAAAATGTCTGTGGTACTCCACGGGAACCCTTTGACATATTTATTTCTTTTTTGGTTTGAAATTGGTTTGCTTGAAAAAGATTGAAGGGATGAGAAGAAGAATGTTTTTTAAGATTTTGGTGTTTGAAGAGGTTTAACGCCTCATGCCTACGTACCCACAAAGTGCAATGCGAGATCAAAACCTCGTAGTTCGTGGTACAAAATTTGAAAAGAAACAATGAGTTGCATTAGTTTTAAAATGTAGAGATAAGTCGTCATTCTTTAGCAAATAATTCCGCTAGAAATAATGAATCATATTTAAACATATGAAAAGAAAGGTGCACAAAGGCACAAAAACAATTGAGTGAGTTTTGGATTTTTTAAAGTATTTAAGAAAAGAATTTCAATATATTTACATGGATTAAAGTTTATTAAAGAAATAAAGTGAAAAGGGTAAAATCACTTGACCTAAGTCAAGGTTTGATTGCGAAAGCGTTTAATGTTTGAAAACCAAGAAGATTTGAAAATAGGGAGAAGATTTGAAAATTTAAGAAGTGGGAGGAGATGAAGTGACTATCCTAAGACTTGAATTAAAAAGTTAAGAGAAGAGCGATCAAACCATATTATGAACATTTCTTCAAGGTAAACGGAATTCCATCTTCAAAGACAAATGAAGTTAATTCGAGGCCATGGTCTTCAATCAATTACAACTTGAGCAAAGGGAGAGATCCTAAAATCTAAGTCCGAACTCCAATGATAAGGATAGTAACCATAGTCCGAAATTAAAGTCACCAATATTTTTTAATGTTTTATCCTTTATTAATGTTTTGTGTCCAAATGGACAAAAGAAAAATCACAAGCAACAATATAAACATAAACAATATGATATATGATATAATATGATAATAGCATGATAAAAGAGATAAGGAGCGACAAATTGAAGTAAAGTGGATAAGGTGCGAGAGATTGAATTTAAATGGTTAGTATATTCATATTATTATATATTTACATATAAGTGGTATGATGAACTTAATTAAACACAACCACAAAAGATAACAAAAATCGAGGCAACCGGATCCAAGTGGATCTTATTCCAAATTTGGGACAAATTTAGGTCTATGTTAAGCAATCGCCGAGTAATTTACGAAGTAATTACCCTACAAATGAGGTCGGCCACCACCAAATAAGGTGGAAAATATTTGTGCTAATACATGTTAGAGAAATGATATTATTGATCATTCTCCGAAAACATGTCACACTAAAAGAAAAAGGATGGTCTAATCTTAATCGAGATTTTCGTTGAATTATCGAATGCAACCTATCACGATCCCAAAGTATGGAGAATGATCCAAATGATCATTCATCCATAGATTTGAAATAATGAAGATTAAACATATTCGAAATTCAACAATCTACGAATCAGAGATTTTCATCGACCAAAAAGAAAAAAGGATGGAAAAGAAATATGGATCTAAAATAAATCCATAAAGAAATTAGAATATTTTTCTAAACTTTTCTAAAATATCTTTTAGATTTTATATCAAAATAAAGTTTTAAAAAAACAATTTGTTTTAATGAACCAAAACTAATACTAAAGAAATAAAGATAAATTATCAAAAGAAGTCAAACAGGGGGGGGGGGCAAAGGCTGGATGGTGCTGTATAGCAATCAAGTCAGATGGCCTTAAGGCCCAAAACCAATCCATCAATTTTATATAAAATTGAAATTCAAAAAAAAACCTAAAAAAAGGAAAACGAAAAAGAAAAAGAAAACAGAAATAGTTCTCTTCTTCTTCACATAAGCCGCAATAACACTGTTCCTCCTCACCTTCAAAAAAATCAATGGAGTAAAAGAAATCCGACGTGAATGAATCGATCTTTCACTCAATCTATTAAAGAAACACCGCGGCTCTCTCTCAACGGATGGATGAGCTTGTTCGGATCTGAATCACTCGATCTCTTCTATCCCGATTTGGCTTAGAAAAATCCTCTGCTCACTACTTCTTCTTCTTCTTTGTAATTTAGAATTTGGTTTTTTGTTTAAGGTGAAAGCAGAATCAATTTAACAGAGGTTTAGAATTGGGATGATGAAGATGAGAGGATTTGTTTTTGAATTTGACAGAAATTTTAGGGGCTTTTGAAGCTTGAAGTTGATTAAAGGAGAAGGTTCTATTTATAGGTGAATGAAGCTGAAATTTGATTGCCGTTTGAATGATTTTTGCTGCGTTTTGAACTCATGCTTCTGCGTTTTGGGCTATGTGTGAAAGAGTTTTTCATTGCATTTTGCTCTTGTTCATTTGCTTCTGTTAGGCTTATAACGTTCTGCGTTTTGATGCTTGTGTGTTTTTGACATTGAGCTCGCGTTTCATTTGATTTTGCCTTGCGTTTTGCAGGTGTGGAATAAGCGTGATGGCCTGCGTTTTGTTGTTTAAGCTGCGTTTTGGCATTTTACGGCGTTAAGGCTTGGCTGGCATATTGCGTTGGAAGTGTAGCTGCTTGTGTTCGTGCGGATAAGCCGAGGAGCTGGAAAAAACGTGCGTGTGGTGTTGTTGTAGCTGGCTGAGATGATGGCGTGAAAGCTGGGAAAGGCTTGTGAAGTTGGGCTTTGTGGAGTATACGTGGGGCCCGCGTCTGGAGTATTTATTGTGGCTGACTTTTGGAGTTGGCTGGGATAAAACCATGACATATTGCACATAAAGCTTCCTTATTTTTTTATTTCTGTTTAATTTGTTTTGTAAATTTGCAATGTAAATGGTTTGATGAATAAAAGGACAATTATTTACTCTCTTAGAAACTCTCTTCTTCTTTTTTGAATGGGCTTTAATGAGAACAAATGTATATGGGCTTAAAAAAATTGAGAATAGGATTAAAAACAAATTTGACATTTGGGTTTAGAAAAAGAAATGGATAGTAATCATTTTTGGAAGTTGGATTATGGAAAAATTAAAATGAATAAGAATGGATAAAAAAATGATTATTGCGTACGGATAATCGAGAAAACTGGAAAAAAAATGGTTATTGAATAATAATGGGTAATGATTTATAAGATGGAGGTGAAGAAGGAAAAAAAAGAATAGAAATGGATAATCGGATAATTGAACTAAAAAAATGGTTATTGAAGATTTGGATAAAATGGTTTAATAAAAAAAAGGATCATGGATGGAATTTGGTCTTTAAGCTCACAACAAATCTTGATTTTCCTTGCACGCGCCACTGATAAAATGAACACGACCATCATTGAATCAACTGGATAACTTGCCAATTCAATCACAATCACTGAAATCGTTTGGAAATTGTCCTGATAATTTCGAAACCATGCTGAGGAAAATAAATCCTCAGATGAATCATTGGTGAACTGATGAATTTGCAGATTCAAACCAAACTTCGCACAAAACATTATCTGATAACTGATGACTTTCGCACTCAACACCACTTGAACCTTGAAAACGCATTGTCTGAGAGATGAACCACTGGCATACACCACTTGCAGTCGAAACAATCTTTGATAGTTTGACCAATGATTAGGTCAAACCTCCATCTGAATCGAATCATGACTGAACGAACGCCTCTGAATTGAAATCACTGTCTTATCTTTGAAATCCTGCAACACAGAGAAGAAGAGGAACACTACAACATATTTTTGGTATTTTGGTTAGAAGTTAGTAAATATAAACAAATAATGCAAGTAAAAACAATGGTGATCCCCTGTGAAGCATAGACCCTTCATCTGAGGAGAAACTGAGAAATAGTGCGATCTTGTTTGTATGAAAAATGCAGATGAGATGCAAGAAATCTTAGGGAAAAAATTAGGGTGTTACAATGTCCAATTCCCTTTGCATTTTGGGAAACGTCCAACAATAATACTATAGTTAGGTAGTGTGAAATGGTTTTATTTAGTAATCCTGCACTTTGCACATGGTTGTGATAAAGACATTATAATCAACTACAGCTGATTGTTTATTCACATTAATCAAAGAAGGTTTGTAAAGAATTCATACATTAAGCAAAGTAAGTTGTCCTGAATGAAAAATAATATTTTTCTCTTTATGTAAATACAACGGTAAAATTTTGCATGAGATAATTAAAATTTTCATATGTATAAAAAACAAAATGTTAGAGAGAAAGCAGATTCTGCCTTCTCTCTAACACGTCGTAGGCGCTAAGGCTGTGGCTGCATTTCTACGTTGCTTTTCTGAGTTTTTTTGCCTTGCCCTTCCTTTTAAGTGGTTAGTTACTACCGTGGTGATTATGGCTTGGATCAAAGTCAGAGGCAGAAAAGATAGGAAGGAACTATTCAAGTGGGATGTGTTCACTTATGGTGGAGGTAACAAAGGGAGAGAGTCAAAAAAAACCACTACGTTGCTACTATATCATCATGTCATTTTGTTATTGCAAAGAGTAAAAAACCATTATGTTGCTTATTCACTGTTATCTTTCATAACCATATGAATTAATTCACCGACGGATCCACATAGTGGGTGATGGAGGCACTTGCCCCACGAGACTTTTGTTTTTATATGACCTAACTAATTTTTTTTATGCTCAGTATTTTAATTATTTAATAATTCTATTATAAAATAGAGGTTACACACATAACTTATCAATATTACTTATCAAATTTACATAACACAAGTTCTCTATTATATAAATTCCTATTAAATAATTATTTTCAAATATAAGTATTTTTATTTTAACATATTCTTTTATGATTTTTGTTATAATATGGTATAAGAAACTAAAATATTTAATTAAGAGTTACCTCATTTTTATGTTCACGTAAAATTTTTAAATAACTATTTTATATTCTAAATTTTAGTATGATGAAAATAAAGAAATGTTACTTTTTTTTTAAAAGTGAAATATTGTATCTTTAAAGTGTGTTCATTAGAATAATTTTTAATTTTTTTTTCACTTCTTGACCCCTTATTATTGCTTATTCATGATAATAATTTTCTTATTTTAAATTCAAATAGTTTCGACCTATTTATCTTATTTTTTCACAGAAGATTAATGATGTGTCAATTTTATAATAAATTATAACATATATTTTATCTTTAAAGTTATTTGAAGATTTTTGTACCTCTTTTTCACATTTTTGTATTTTTTGATAGACAATAATAATTAAGGAGGGAATAAGAGGATCTCTAACCTTATGATTACAAACAACAAAGAGAAACAAACCTACCAAAACACTAGACTTACAAGAAATCTAGAGGGAATTTTACCCAACTATAATAGTTACAAATCATTTTACCACTCTTGGCTAGACACAACCAATTCCACGATGTAACGACAATATTATAGACAATACTCTCTACATTGCAATTTTCATTATTGAAAACATGTCGTTCCGGGCTTTCCACATGCACCAACAAGTAAAGAACCAAATTGTGTTGGTTACTTCCATTTTGCACCTACCTCGGATACGAGAAAACCACACTAAGGCATGCTTACAACAGTCAACTTCATTGATTCTTCTAATTCTCATCCAATCGTACACCAAATTCCAAATATCAATATACTTGAGATAAGAGAAAAAAAGATGAGATGACATTTTTATATTGAAAATTGATGACACTTCTATTTTTGTAATGAGTGTAACTTATTTTTTTATATTCTATTAAAATTTAGCTAAGATTTCTATATCATCATTTGTAACGCTTCACAATGACACATTATTGAAATATCAAAAATGAATATATAATAAATTTTAAATGCATAAATATGGAAGGATAAAGAAATTATTCAGTAAATGAGATAAAATAGAGGAGCATGTAATTAAGTCCTTTAAATATTATATTTTTTTATTTGATCATTTTGTCCCCCATTGAAAAACATTTCTGGATCCGCCACCAAATTAGTTAATAGTTATTAGATTAGTAATGATTAAGAAATGAAAAGTTTTAGGTAAATAGAAAAATGAAGTAAAATTAATGTGTAGATTGAAAACTTACAAAAAAGTGATTCGGTAAAACTGGTTTCTCTTGAATAGCTGCCAACGCTGAAAGTGAGCTTTAAAACTTGTTCGAATGGTTCCCGCATTGTTTGAAAAGAAATAAGAGAGTGGAAAGTATGTTGATAAATAATTAATTCAAGAATAAAACAACAAGATTCATAACAAGAAATTCAAGCATTTAGGCTTCACTCCACATATCACAACAACACAACAAGATGCACGTTGTATTGTTAACTCAGAAATCGAAATATATACCAACTGAGGTAGAGGAAACAAAAGTTGAAGTTGAGTTGTGGTTGAGCTTTAATATTGAGGGATGTCTCCGGTGAGGTGTGAAATTGAGGTGTGAAATTCGGATAACTTCCACAACAATAAATCAGCTCATCAATCACTCGTCTCTCCGAAATCATTTAACTGTATATTCATTCAGGTTTACTAGTGTTTCAGCCCACTATTGATGAGTTTTTGATTTCACATCACAATCACGGAAAACATCTATAGGACAAGTTCTTCGGAAACCGAGATTATACATAAGGTTTATCATCCAAACTTACAAAGATGGTAAGCAACATATAATTTTTTTTCCTTTTTCTCGTAACAGTAGTTGAATGTATAATACAAGTTTGCAAGCACAACATATATTGGATTCTGCCCCCTATCTTTGAAAGCAAGAAATACATCAATGGCTGGAAGAATCTATGATTTTCTCGTCCCTTGGAAAAATAATAATTACATATATAAGAACAGCTAAAACATCCATGAAAGCGTACCAATTTTATTTCCAACAAAAAAGTGCCATTTCTTTAAAGAAAGTTCTTAGGAATCAAGATTCGACTTTTGGACGTTTTATTTTTAGAGTTGTTTGGCCAACCCCTAAGATATCTTATTGTTGAAATGTTAGTATAATGCCCCAAATAACAAAATGGTTAGCCTTTTTCAAGAGGGTAGCCCAAGATGTCACTGAATACCCCCAAGGTTGGAGCTAATTGGAAGTCTTGAAAAGTAAAACATCTTAGGGAGGGTAGTAAAATTGTAGCAACGCAGTTAAAGCATCCACTTGGACATTTATATCCAATTAAGGGACGATTTTTCCATAACGTTTAACAAATTCAGAACGGAGGTTGGAGCTTAACAAGTCACGAAGTTTTCTCAAGCTATCAGCTTGAGGCATTTTTGCATACACACTCAAAAGTTTCTTCGGCATTGTTGATATGGTGAAAAGAACTTCAGATAACAACAATTGTGGGGTTGGCCTTGTTGACACTATGACTTTTCAGTAGCACAAAGATCTTCTAATCACAATAATGGAAGGAATTTTAATTCACATAAAATTTTATTTTTATGTTGAACATTAGGTAATAAACATGTTATTCAACAAAATTTGATTTTACTATCCTATACAAAAATTCAAACCAACAATGTTATTTGGGATTTTTTTAAAGCAAGGTTTATAAATTACGAGTATTAAGGCACTCTACATTTTATGTTTGTGGTTTTATATTAGGGAACTCTACTTTTTATGATTGACCTGACGCGTCCGCATAGATTTTTAGGACCTCTATAAGATATGATACCTCTGATATATTAGCCCTGCAAAACAAAAAACAATCGTCAGCAAAAAGCAGGTGGGACACACTAGGTTCCCCCTACAAATTCGGATTGGTTTTCATATCAAATTGAGAATGAGGCAACAAATGATCATCAATATCCTCTTGTTTGGAGTCCTCCTAACGAAGGAAGGTTGTAGTGCAACGTAGATGCTGGTTTAATAAAGTTAGAGGCACAAATAATAGAGGTTGGTGCGTGAGAAACCATTTGGGAGAATTCTTAATTATAGGTGTATAGTGGGATGTTGGCTTCCTATCTAGCATTGAAGTAGAGGCCATGGCCTTAAGAGAAGATATGAAATGGGTCATTTCTTTACAACTTGATAATGTAACATTTGAAAGTGATTCTCAACAAGGTTTTCAAGCCATTAGTGCTAAGAATTTAGGAAGGTCGGAATTTAGTTTCGTTATTTTCTTGATTAAAAACTTATTGCGTTTATTTCCAAACTTTGAGGTAAAGTTCATCAAACGCCAAGCGAAATCGGTTGCCCATTATCTAGCTAAGGCGGCTAATTCTCGGTCTAGGGGTAGTATTATTCATGTTAAACCTCCTTGAATTGAACCATCTTTAAATAATGAAAGCTATTAAGTCTGTTTCTTTCAAAAAAAAATCTTTTGAAAATTTAATGATAAATTGATTTAGTTTCCTTAAATATAAAACCAAAAACATAAAAAGTAGAGTGCCCTACTACTCGTAATTTATAAACCTTGCTTAAAAATCAACAATGCCGAAGAAACTTTTGAGTTTGCATGGAAAAAGGCCTCAAGTTGATAGCTTGAGAAAACATCGTGACTTGTTAAGCTCCGACCTCCGTTCTGAATTTGTTAAACGTTATGGAAAAATCGTCCCTTTATTGGATATAAATGTCCAAGTGGATGCTTTAACTGCGTTGCTACAATTTTACTACCCTCCCTAAGATGTTTTACTTTTCAAGACTTTCAATTAGCTCTAACCTTCAGTGAGATCTTGGGCTACCCTCTTGAAAAAGGTGAACCATATTGTTAATTGGGGCATTATCAGAAAACGGAAAGAGCTGCATTCAAGTTGTAATACAAAGAATACCTACCAGCCTGACTCAAACAAAGAGTCCAAGATAGAATGCTTCCCTTTCAAAATTTATTGAAGACAACGGAAGCATAACAATCTTGAGACAATGAAAAAGGTTGAAAGTGCAACGAAAAGATGAACTTTCTTATCCTAGTTATTATTTTGTTTTATTTATAGTTGTATGTTACAATAAAACTTGATGTTCAATCCAACTTAATTCAATGAATAGGGCTTAACATAAGCATTGAACATATATATTTAAGTATAATAGTTAGATTAACTAAATGCTACTTGGCAAACTTTGGTTTTCATTCATTGAACATCAAGTTACATTACACTAAATTCAAATTGAACATTAAGATGGATTGAACATACACCTATAAATAAAACAAAAAAATAATAACTAGGATAAGAAAGTTCATTTTTTCGTTGCACTTTCAAACTTCTTCATTCTCTCAAGATTGTGATGCTTCTGTTGTCTTCACTAAATTTTGAAAGGGAAGCATTCTATCTTGGACTCTTTGTTTGAGCCAAGACTGGGAGGTATTCTTTGTATTACAACTTGAATGCAACTCTTTCCGTTTTCTGATGACACTTTTCCAGGAATTTTGGATTGTTCTTAATATTTTAATATTTTCTACTTCCAAGTCATAAAGAATAAGTGGGGCTATACAACTTGATTCAGGTTCTTTAACGATAGGAATACCAAGTTGTCTAATGGCCAAAATGGGGTTATAATTAATGCATCATTTAATCCCCATAAGTGGCACATTTGGATAACTTCCACAACAATAAATCAGCTCATCAATCTCTCGTCTCTCTGAAACCATTTAACTGTATATTCATTCAGGTTTACTAGTGTTTCAGACCGCTATTGACGAGTTTTTGTTTTCACATCACAATCACGGAAAACATCTATAGGAAAAGTTCTTCGGGAACCGGGATTATACATAAGGTTTATCATCCAAACTTACAAAGCTGGTAAGCAACATATAATTTTTTTTTTCCTTTTTCTCATAACAGTAGTTAAATGTATAATACAAGTTTGCAAGCACAACATATATTGGATTCTGCCCCATATCCTTGAAAGCAAAAAATACATCAATGGCTGGAAGAATCTATGATTTTCACTTCGCTTGGAAAAATAATAATTACATATATAAGAACAGCTAAAACATCCATGAAAGCGTACCAATTTTTATTTCCAACAAAAAAGTGCCATTTCTTTAAAGAAAGTTCTTAGGAATCAAGATTCGACTTTTGGACATTTTATTTTTAGAGTTGTTTGGCCAACCCCTAAGATATCTTATTGTTGAAATGTTAGTATAATGCCCCAAATAACAAAATGGTTAGCCTTTTTCAAGAGGGTAGCCCAAGATCTCACTGAATATCCCAAGGTTGGACTCTCTGTTTGAGCCAAGACTGGGAGGTATTCTTTGTATTACAACTTGAATGCAACTCTTTCCGTTTTCTGATGACACTTTTCCAGGAATTTTGGATTGTTCTTAATATTTCAATATTTTATTTTGGATTGTTCTTAATATTTCAATATTTTATATTTCCAAGTCATAAAGAATAAGTGGGGCTAGACAACTTGATTCAGGTTCTTTAACGATAGGAATACCAAGTTGTCCAATGGACAAAGCGGGGTTATAATTAATGCATTATTTAATTATATCTCTAGTTATTCCACCATTGTTCTTATCTCAAGTTATTTCCACCATATCAACAATGCCGAAGAAACCTTTGAGTGTGGATGGAAAAAAGTCCTCAAGTTGATAGCTTGAGAAAACTTCGTGACTTGTTAAGCTCCGACCTCCTATCTGAATTTGTTAAACGTTATGAAAAAATCCTCCATTTATTGGATATAAATGTCCAAGTAGATGATTTAACTGCATTGCTATAATTTTACTACCCTCCCCTAAGATGTTTTACTTTTCAAGACTTCCATTTAGCTCTAACATTCAGTGAGATCTTGGGCTACCCTCTTGAAAAAGATGAACCATTTTGTTATTTGGGGTATTATACTAACATTTCAAGAATATGAGAGATCTTAGGGGTTGACCAAACAACTCTAAAAATAAAACGTCCAAAAGGCGAATCTGGATTCCTAAGAACTTTCTTTGAAGAAATAAATTTTTTTTTGTTGGAAATAAAAATTGGTATGCTTTCATGGATCTTTTAGCGGTTCTTATATATGGAATTATTATTTTTCCAGGGGACGAGAAAATCATAGATCTTCCCGCCATTGATGTATTTCTTGCTTTTAATGATAGGGGGCAGAATTCAATACATGTTGTGCTTGCAGACTTGTACTATACATTCAAAGACAATGAACAAAGAGTAAAAATTGATGATTATTATGTTGAATAGAATATGAACCTTCAGTAACCATATGAATTAATTCACCGCGGATCCACATAGTGGGTGATGGGGGCACTTGCCCCATGAGACTTTAGTTTTATATGACCTAACTATTTTTTTATGCTCAGTATTTTAATTATTTAATAATTTTATTATAAAAAACAGGTTACAAACATAACTTATTAATTATACACATCAAATTTATATAACAAAAAATTATCTATTATATAAATTCCTATTAAATAATTATTTTCAAATATAAGTATTTTTATTTTAACACATTCTTTTATGATTTTTGTTATAATATCGTATAAGAAACTAAAGTATTTAATCAAGAGTTACCACATTTTTATGTTCACATACAATTTTTAAATAATAATTTTATATTCTAAATTTTAGTATGATGAAAATAAAGAAATGTTACTTTTTTTTAATGTGAAATATTGTATCTTTAAAGTGTGTTCATTAGAATAATTTTTTTTAATTTTGTTTTTGACTTCTTGACCTCTTATTATTGCTTATTCATGATAATAATTTTTCGTATTTTAAATTCAAATAGTTTCAACCTATTTATCTTATTTTTCACTGAAGATTAATGATGTGTCAATTTTATAATAAATTATAACATATATTTTATCTTTAAAGTTATTTGAAGATTTTTGTACCTCTTTTTCACATTTTTGTATTGAAAATTAATGACACTTCTATTTTTGTAATGAGTGTAACTTATTTGTTTTATATTCTTTTAAAATTTAGCAAAGATTTCTATATGATCATTTGTAACACTTCACAATGACACATTATTTAAATATAAAAAATGAATATATATAATAATTTTAAATGCATAAATATGGAAGGATAACAAAATTATTCAGTAAATGAGATAAAATAGAGATGCATGTAATTAAGTCCTTTAAATATTATATCCCTTTATTTGATCAATTTTGTCCCCCATTAAAAAAAATTTGGATCCGCCACCGAATTTATTATTGTTATTAGATTAGTAATGATTAAGCAATGACAAGTTTTAGGTAAATAGAAAAATGAAGTAAAAATAATGTGTAGATTGAAAACTTACAGAAAAGTGATTTGGTAGAACTGTTTTTTCTTGAATAGCTGCCAACATTGAAAATGAGCTTTAAAACTTGCTCGAATGGTTCCCGCACTGTTTGAAAAGAAATAAGAGAGTGAAAAGTATGTTGATAAATAATTAATTCAAGAACAACACAACAAGATGCATATCAAGAAATTCAAGCATTTAGGCTTCACTCCACATATCACAACAACACAACAAGACGCATGTAGTGTTGTTAACTCAGAATTTTGAATGAATACCAACTGAGGCTGAGGCAGCAAGAGCTGAAGTTTAGTTGTGGTTGAGCTTTAATATTTAGGGATGTCGTATTTAGGGATGCCGCTTGTGAGGTGTGAAATTAAGGCGAAATATGGTCGGAGAGAGTTATGATTGTATGCGGTCAGACAAGATTTTGTTGGTAGAGGAAAAGGGTGCGGTGGCCGGAATTTGTGTGGGGGTTATTGCACGACAAATGGAGTGTTAATATAGTTTTATGGAGAGAGACATAGGCAGATTGGAGGTTGGATGAAGGAGAAATGGAGTGTTAGGTGGATTGTGTTTGTCGTAGGAATTGGGAACACTATGCCAAACAAGACCTTAGACAACGCTTTTTTTAGCCTTAGACAGCGCTTTAAAGCGCTGTCTAAACCTCCGCTGCTAAAGGTTTATAGAGCGCTTTTTTAAATCTTAAAAGCGTTGTCTAAGGTACCCTTAGACAGCGTTTTAGGAATACCTTAGACAACGCTTTTGATAAAAGCGCTTTCTAAGCCCTTATACCTTAGACATCGCTTTTGGTGAAAGCGCTGTCTAATCCCCTCCTATTTTAATTTTTTTAGGTATACCTTAGACAGCGCTTTTCAAAAGTGTTGTCTAAGCCCCCCCCCCCTAGACAGCGCTTTTGCCAAAAGCGCTTTCTAAGCCCCCCCTTAGACAGCGCTTTTGTGTAAAGCGATGTCTAAGGTATACGAAATTTTTTGCAGCTTTTGTTTTAAACCACATTTTTTCCAGGTTTATAAACCAGAATTTCTACCTGTTTTCAACCAAATTTTGGCAGACAAATATCACATTTTATATATGCCATTTCAAACCATTTTGGCCTTTTTTCTACCAATTTTTGGCTAACAAATATATATATATACCAATTCAAACCAATTTTGCCTTAAATGTATCAAAATATATACAAATTTATGTACAAATTTACAAGTCATTACATATACTACAAATGTACAATATAATTACACAAATTTATGTACAAATTTACAAGTTATGTACAATATACTACAAATTTAAAAGTCATTACATAAAACATTGAGCTCTATAATGAATTGACACCATTCCTCTTTGATTTCGTCCACTTGATCTTTTGTATAATATGCACACTTGAATTCATCAAAGTACTATATAATAATATAACATAGTTTGATTTAATTTCAACTATTTAATTATATGAGATATGTGTAAATATAAAAATAACTCATAAGTTAGAAATACATACATCGGTGGTAATCTCTAATCGGCCCAAAACAAGAGTATCTCGCATAAACCTCAACATGAAATACCCGCAATCTATTTGATTACGTTGCTGAGGACACTACATATGAAAAAAAAATATGAATAAATCCTAAGTTTTATCAAGTGTCATCACTAATATAATAAAAAATGTGATAATTAAAAATATACCGCCACTCGAATCCATGTAATGGAGTTGGCGCCCCTCTTTGATGTTTGGATATCTCGTTGGGCTCGAAAAGCTTGTAGGATGCTAATAAAATAAAAATGAAGTAATTAGAACAATTCACATAAACTAAGAAATACACACAAGAAAATTTTGAACATTCTCACTTACGTGTCAATTATGACCTTCATATCCGGGTATGTTGTCCAATCATTTCCTAACGAGTCAAGATAATAAACGATTTCTCTGATAGGATTGATTGCGAGCAACAACCAATGTCCACTGTAATGATTAAGCAAATGTTAGATGTCAACTTGGAAAAAAATTATAATAGATGAATTTAGAATGAAATTTTAACCCGGTATTAAATGGTATAAAGAATAACTTCTCCGCATCTTTGTTGGCCATGAGGATCTTAAGAACGTACTCCGTCACGGTATTCGGTCTACTTAAGGTTGTACTTAAGTTGACGGTCGCGGGTGCTAAGAATCCAAATGACACGTCCAAACCATTGGGGCGCATCAATTTGTCATACAAAAACCTTATATAAAAACACCATTAACATTAGACACCACTTTTGAAACATAAAGTAAATAAGTTGTTCAATTAATATAACAAAGTAGACCGGATTTACCTGATATATGTATTGACAACAGTGACGCCGATTTCTTCACGACCAAAAACTTGCATGAAGTCTTCATTACCAATCATTTGGTCGTGATCAAAGCCGAAAATACCTACCTCCATATGCACAAGCCGAACACCTCCGGTCGGTATATCGGTCATCTCTAGAAATGTCTTGAGGCACGACCTATACTTGGTGGTAGGTTTTTTCCTAGCTACGGTCTTCTTAGCACCAGCACTTTTTACCTGTGCGGAGGCGTTGCTAACCTCCTTTTTTTGTTGTGCGAGGGAGTTGCTAACCTCCTTTTCTTGAAGCTACATATCATATAAATAGTTAGATCAAATTAAGAATGTAACAACTTCCATGAATATATGCCATATAATTGTATTGTACCTGTTTTCTTGAAACCACGGACTCGGTATGCCGCGGAATAGCATTATCTTTTGATTTGGATTTTGTGGGAGTCTATTTAACATAACCAAGGAAAATATGTACGTAAAATGCGCGTAAAAACTTTGAATATACACATTAAAGTTAACATAGGTTTTAGGCATACCTCATATCCTACGCATATGAGGTTTGTCGGCCATGCAACAAACGAACCTACTGCTTCGTCCACCGTTGTTGCATCTGAATCATCATTAGGATATGGTAATGATGCATTCGGCTCAACTGCAATATCAACCGATACTTTCAAACATCTAGCAGGGAGCTCTCTAGTGTGGAGTAATACTCCGCTAACGTTATGCACTTTTCCCTTGCCAACCATCCGATAGTATGGTGACGACAAATATAGCTGACAATGGGAAATGCCCTAAAACCAATAATAACAAGAAATTGTTAATGTGTATATATGTCAAATACATAATTTAAGCAAATAGTTCAATTTAAGACAATTATATGTAATTACCTCTGGAATGTTCGGCTGAAAGGTACAGTTGATATTGTCTTTGTCCGAACCATCTTTGAAACATGCTGAGGCGCTAGCCTCTCTTTCTCTCCTGAATGCATCAAGCTCAGCTTGCATGGCTTCCAATTTTGCATGAAGCTCCCAATTACTAGGAGCCTTTCCTTTTTTAACACTCAGGGAGGTCGGAGTGACTCCAAATCCCTTACCCCTCACCCGACCAGAATACTCAGGGACATCTAATGCCCGACTAAGTATGCTCCTAGTATCATCGGGAGATAAAGACTGAGATAGCGCCTCCTGAAAAATCAGATGAATACCGTATACTTGTCAAATATTTGTGTATAAAAATGTTATTCAATTAATGAAAATTTTTTATACTTACACATTTCTGGTATACGTGTAAAACGTCTTCTTGAGGAACTCCAAATTTTCCCACACGGGCTTCCTTCCACAAAACATGTGCAGGAAGAGATGATTCTGAACTTTTCTCCTTCTGCAGCTACACATTAAGTCATACAATTTGATCAGATAAAACTAATATATGATGAACAAATTTGTTATCGCAATTTATAAATACTTACCATGGATTGTTCTAAGCGTCCATATCCGACACGTCCTTTTTGGTACGGATATGCGGGACTTGATGCTCTTTCCCGATTTGTGGCACTTATTCTTTTAAAAACTGGGTCTTGTCGTTTGGATTTGAAAGCTTCCCATTTTTCAGCTGATATCAAACTTTCATATTTTTTAGGAAGCTCCGCATCCACATAATTACCATCCGCATCCCTAAGGAACTTGGATGATAAAAATGATCGAAACCCTCTTAAAAGTTTTCCGGCCAACTTCATACAGAAACCTCTTCTTTCTTCTTCGATGTTAAAACATCGCTAAGAAAAACATACAGATTGATAGTTAGTACCGGTAATTGAAAAACCATAATTGATACCGTATAATTAAGGGCCAAATGATTGTACCTTTATCTCACTCCAAATTTTTTCTTTGGAGTCATTCAGCTCTTTGTTTCTCCAATCATCACAGGTAATGGGAATTTCATTCCTTACTAGTGCACCGATAAAACTAGTTAAGGTATGATGCACATGCAAATCTAGTATGATGCCTCGAGATCTTCCTTGGACCACCCTTCTCATTACTGTTATGCCTCTTCGAATCTCTTCTTTCGCGGATACTTTTTTACTAACTTCCTCATGTTGGTCATCAGTCATGTCTAACCTGTAATAAACCAAGGAAACCATCAAATATCAAATATAACTTATAATAAAGCAATTAAAAACAAAAAAAATAAAGAAATCATGCATTATCAGATATAACTTATAATCAAAGCAATTGAAAACAAAAATATAACGAAATCATGCATTATCAGATATAACTTATAATCAAAGCAATTGAAAACAAAAATATAATGAAATCATGCATTATCAGATATAACTTATAATCAAATCAATTGAAAACAAAAAAAAATAAAGAAACCATGCATTATCAAATATAACATATAATCAAAGCAATTGAAAACAAAAATATAACGAAATCATGCATTATCAGATATAACTTATAATCAAAGCAATTGAAAACAAAAAAATAAAGAAACCATGCATAATTTACCTCAGTCACTAACATCTCTTTCTTTTCTTTGTTGGAATATTAATCACTTATTTCTTAGCAATGCGTACGGATGAATTGATCCAAATTCCCTCATTATGATCGTTTCTTATATATGACTCATCCGGTATAAGATCCTCAACTTCATCATTTCTATTCAACTCATTTCGTCTAATGCATGACTCATTCTCAACATCAATATCACATTGATCGACACCGCTATCATCAGTCACTTTGTTAGAGAAAAGCATTATAGACCATTTTGTACTCTTCGGGTCATTCACATAGAACACTTATTTAGCTTGAGATGCTAGAATAAAAGGTTCATCTTTGTACCCCACCCTAGTAAGATCAACTTGCAAAAATCCAGACTTATCCATTCGTATGCCACTACTATTCACCCACTTGCAACCAAAGATGGGAATCTGAAACTTCTCGTAATCAAACACCCAAATGTGCTCAATAACTCCAAAATATGACAAATTTGCATATTTGGGGTTTAAGTCCTTCATACTTGATATATGCATTGCTTCAGCTAGCACGGTGACACCACTATTTTGCATAGTACTCTTATCATCTTGTTCTTTGGTATAAAATGTGTATCCATTAATTGAGTATGCGCTATGAGAAAACACATGCAAACTTGGACCATATGCCAAACATCTCAACCTTTCTGTTACCAAAGAAGGATCTGAAGAGCGCTTCAAATAAATATGATCCTTCAACCATTGCATGAAACTTTGATTGTGCTCTATAACTATCCAATTTTCATTTTTGTTCGGATTTAACCTTCGGAGTACATCCTTGTGCATTTCAAGATATGGCTCAACCTCATTATTATTATGCAGAACATACAAATGAACTTGATCCCGTTCATCCCTTGATATTGTCACAATTTTATTCCCAATTAATTTTTTACCTTCCATTTTTTCGAAAATCTGAGCTCTGGGGAGTCCAATCCATTGAACGTTAGACAAATATTCAGTACAAAACTCAACAGCTTCTTCAACAATGTATCGTTCAACAATACAACCCTCTGGTCGACTTCAGGATTTCACGTACCCTTTTAATATTTTCATATACCGTTCAGTAGGGTACATCCATCTCATATAAGCTGGTCCACACAACTGTGTCTCTTTCACAAGATGAACAACTAGATGAACCATTATGTCAAAAAAAGACAGAGGAAAATACATTTCAAGCTCACACAAGGTAATTACAATCTCTTTTTGTAGTGTTGGTAAGATCTCGGGATCGATCACCTTACTACAGATTGACCTAAAGAAAAAACACAATTTAGTTATGGCACTTCTTACTTTTTCTGGCAAAATAGAACGTATACCTATCGGTAGAAAATGTTCCATTATAACATGGCAATCATGTGTCTTCCAATTCTTCAACTTGAGGTCTTTCATAGAAACAAGTCTTCTGATATCTGATGAGTATCCTTCTGGAACCTTAACTTCACTCAGAGACTTACACAAATTTTTTTTCTCCTTTCTAGATAAAGTAAAAGCAGCAGGTGGTAGATATGTTCGTCTTCCTTTCTTCACGGGTGCTAATTCAGTTCTCATTCCCATTTTTAACATGTCCTCCCTTGCTTAAGGTCATCCTTAGACTTGCCTTTTATATTGAGTAATGTACCGATAACACTTTCAAATACGTTTTTTTCAATATGCATAACATCGAGAAAATGTCTCACGTACAAAGACTTCCAATATGGCAATTCAAAAAATATCGACCTTTTCTTCCACCCACCTTTCACAACCTTATGTGCAAAAGGCTTGCCAAACTCAGTACGCACATCTTTCACCTTTTCAAAAACTTGTTCAACTGACAATGCGGGTGGAGCTCTACGATGTTCGGTGTCTCCATTGAATGCTTTTCTCCACCCACGGTAGTGATGTTTAGAATGTAAGAATCTACGATGACCGAGAAACACATTCTTCTGGCAAAGTTCCAATCGAATCGTATCGGTTCCGTCTTCACAAACAGGACACGCACGTTGACCTTTAATGCTATACCCAGATAGATTCTCGTATGCTGGAAAATCATTAATTGTGCCAAACAACATCGCCCTCAAATTGAAACTTTCTTTCCTATATCCATCATAAACCTCCACACCGTTCTCCCACAAAATCTTTAAATCTTCGATCAAAGGTGTCAAGTATACATCTATGTCATTCCCTGGTTGTTTAGGCCCAGAGATTAACATAGATAACATCATGTACTTACGCTTCATACATAGCCACGGAGGTAGGTTATAAATCATAAGAATCACAGGCCATGTGGTATGTGAGATACTTTGAAGACCATGTGGGTTCATTCCATCAGTAGATAATGCCCATCGATGGTTTCTTGCTTCTGATCCAAACTCAGGATAATCATTATCAATCTTCGACCACTGTGGTGAATCAGCCGGATGCCGATACTTTCCATCAATAATTCTTTCATCTGCATGCCAAGTAAGATGTCTTGCATCGGTTTCACTACGAAATATGCGCCTAAATCTCGGAATTATCGGAAAATACCATAAGACTTTTGCGGGAGACAATCTTTTCTTATATCGAGACAAACCGCATTTAGGGCACTCAGTTAATGTTGCATATTCGTTACCAAACAAAATGCAATCGTTAGGACAAGCATGTATCTTATCATAGCTCATGCCAATAGAGCACAACATTTTTTGCCTCATAGGTTCGATTAGGAAGAACATTATCATCCGGTAGCATTTCTCTCATAAGGGCCAACAACTCTGTGAAACTTT
This sequence comes from Lathyrus aphaca, assembly GCA_963966055.1. Taxonomy (NCBI): domain Eukaryota; kingdom Viridiplantae; phylum Streptophyta; class Magnoliopsida; order Fabales; family Fabaceae; genus Lathyrus; species Lathyrus aphaca. The sequence continues at coordinate 567,883,666 of OZ014519.1, forward strand.
TATCCGACCATCCATTGCCCGCCTTTAAGTTGTACAACTTTAATACCGCAGACAGTCTTGAGAATTTAGTGCAACCTTTGTACAACGGTTTCTCTGCATCGCTTACCATCCTCTCAAACATTTCAGGACAATCATGAAGATCTTCTTCCAGTGCTTCTACAATCTCTTCAACTCGATCACAATCGTATGTTTCCGTGTCTTTGTCGTATGAAGCATAGGTCGTATTACTTTTTCCACTCGATTCAACATTCTCGTTAATTTTCTCACCATGAAATATCCAACACTGATAACTTTGATCAATTCCATGCCTCAGCAAATGCGATTTCAATCCATGTGCGTCAACCTTACCAATATAACAACAACGCAAGCAAGGACAATGCATTCGTCTGGGGTTTTCAGCGTGTTGAACAACATACTTAACGAATTCCGCAACCCCACTCTCGTACTCTTTGGTCATTCGATCGGCACAGATCCATGTTTTATCCATGGTTTTCCTACTTATTAAGGTAAACAATCAATCCAGACGAAAATACATAACTAAGGTAGTATCTTTGAATATTCTAACAATTTTAAAGTTCAATTCATTTTAAACTTCAATAACGTATACATAACCAATGTTAATATAAACTTCAATAACGTATCCGATACGCTGATATACCAACTTTAATTACCTCATCACTTTCATTTTTTCTATTACAAGAATCAAACTTTTTCTATTACAATATACCTATAACTATACCTATAACACGTTAATTTTTCTATAACTAACTTTAATTTTCTATTAGAATATACCTATAACTATAATTATACCTATACTTTTCTACAACTTTAAATTTTCTATAACTAACGTTAATTACTTATCAAACATTTTTCTATTATCAAACATTTTTCTATTACAACATTTTTCTATTACCAAACATTTTTGTATTACAACATTTTTCAAGGAAGAACATTTTTCTATTACAACATTATTACTTATCAAACATAACAACTTTAATTACCTCATCACTTTCATTTTTTCTATTACAAGAATCAAACTTTTCTCTTATCAACATTATTCTATTATCAACATTTTTCTATTATCAACATTATTACTTATCAAACATAACAACAACAATGTACCTTATGAGTCAAAACTCAGTTTCTACAATAAGGGTTCTAAACTCAACTTCTAAACTCAGTTTTTACAAAAATAGCTAGAATGAATCAAAACAACTTCAACAAGAATAATACACTAAACTCAGTCAACAAGATTATGCACATTCTCAACATTAGTAAACTACTTCTAAACTCAGTAGAAAGATTAATAACAACGTATAAAAACCATAAGAAATGAAGAACATACCGCAAGAAATGAAGAACAGTAGAAACGAAAAACGAAGTCAACACCCAAATGTCGAGACACGTACGATTCTTCAAACACGTTCAATGATTGAAACCGAAAAATGGAAGTGTATTCGTGTTCGCTGTTATGGTTTTCGCTGTTAGGATTTCAACGTTCGCGGGAGGGAAAACAAAAGAACAGAGAACGAAAATACAAATGGAGTCTGAAATTTTATTTTAATTAGACCTTAGACAGTGCTTTTGTGGAAAGCGCTTTCTAAGGTATGCCCTAGACAGCGCTTTCCAAAAGCGCTTTCTAAAACCCCCCTTAGACAGCGCTTTTGGTTTTAATTTTTTTTTTAATTTAAAGACTTTAGACAACGCTTTTTCAAAAGCGCTGTCTAAGGTCTATATTTAAAAGCGCTTTCTAAAAGCGCTGTCTAAGGGGGGGTCTTAGACAACGCTTTTGAGAAAGCGCTGTCTAAGACCCCCCCTTAGACAACGCTTTCATTATTTTTTTGGAACATTTTCCGTGTTTTATTTTAATTTTAACCTTAGACAGCGCTTTCTTTTAAAAGCGTTGTCTAAGATGCGCTGTAAAAAGTCATTTTTGGCGTAGTGGAAGTTACAAATGGTAGGAGAAGAAAAGGAAGTTACAAGTATGTTCATTTGAAACCAGCTGGAAGAAAACCCTCTTTTTAACGCACCCACCTTTCTAAAAACTAACCGGACACATTTTGTTTTTACGATTTGTTTTTATCACTTTTATTGGAATAATTTGATTCTTGATTTTCAAATAATAATTATAAGTCTTTTTCACTCTCTCTTTTGGCATTGCTACTCTATCATCATGTCATGTTGTTATTGCAAAGAGTAAAAAACCACTACGTTGCTTATTCACTATTATATCTCATGTGAATATATTCAAATTGAAATTTCCAATTACTCTCATCCCACGCCCCCTTTCTCGTATTGTAAAACAATTAGACATAAAAAATTTAAAAGTACAATTAATTATATAATTTAATAAATATATAATTACAGTGTAACATTTTAAGACAACTATAATCTAATATCAGCATAATATATTTTGTTTTCTAATAACGCGAAATCCTATCGTTTATTTGACTTTACTTACATGAATTTCTATTACATTTTATTAGATTTTTCCTTACTTATGCTTTATTTTATTCCATTATTCATGTCTTGTAGGTACTCCATCTAAATCGGAATTAATCAAGAAAGGTGAAAAATCAAAGAAGAAAAGAATTGAAAAGGATAGAAAAGGAAAGGAAAGAAAAAAAAGGAAGAAAAAGTTGTAAATTGGGTGGGGCCAACCACTAGCCAATGTGGCGCCCACCACACTAGAAGAAGACGTGGCGCAAGCCACAATTGGGAAAGGGATGAGGTGGAGCAAGCCACCAATCCCATTTTCCCTATTTCCTCTCCCCTCCTCTTTCGGTCTCCACTTTCCCCAGTTTTTTCGCACACGCACGTGCAATTTTAGGCCACAAATCCAATTTCCTTTGAAGTTATTCTTACACAACTGAAGAAAGATTTTAGGAAGTTTATTCAGTATAAATAAAAGAAGTTAATTCTAGTATAGGGGTCCAGAGTTTTTAGAGAAAAATAGGTAGTCTGTAGATTTTATATTTTCAGGTTTTCTTGTTCTTCTTCTGCAATTTGTTTCTGCATTTTATTATTTCTGTTTGGTATCAAAAACTTGTAATCGGATCAAAAGCTTGCCGGAATAATTCGACAAGCATTATTTATTCTAGTACTTTATTTTCAAGTTATTATTTTACATGTTTTTCATTAGTTTAGTTATTATTCTGTTAGGTATGTGGCCCGATCAAGATCATCGAAACGAAGTGTTGAACTCCAAAGTTTTGACTTCTGCTAAGGCGTTGACTACCATCTAAGGAGATACTGGTAGAGTGTATATGAGACTCTACAATAGTATTATTATTGAGGTGTCGATAACAATACATCGATGTGATGACAAATAGTTTTCCTAACATAAAGGAGATAACTCCTTTCGAAAAGAATAAGAAATCTTAATTAGTATGTTATGTTAATAAAGTATATGCACTTCAAAAAATTATGAAAAAATGGATTTATTATCAATAATGAGGACCCTTTCCCACTTCTATGTTCCTGTAACAGATAGGTGTGAAGGAAAAAAAGAGCTAACATTGTAGCAATTCAAGGAGAATATATTCTTCTTGAGTATAACAAACATAAACTTGTTACCACTTTAATACAAAAGACTTTGAAACAAAGTAAGCATTAACTAATATAACATATTACTTAATTTTCCACAAATTAGATGGCATTCATAAGAAATAAAATTATATTGTGAATCAATGCTAATTCATTTCGTTCTTAAAAATTGATGGGTGCCAATATATTGATTTTTTGTATTATAGTTGTTCTATTCTTAAGTCAACAAATTTCTCAATTCCAATACAGATAAAAAATCAATTAAAACCAAAACAGCTTATGAATTTTTATAAACTAGTTCAATAAAAAATTATAATGAAACATTGAGCAAAGAAAGAATACCATTTGATGTTGGTGCTACTGGAGCTGATGGTGCTGCAGATTTCTTTACAGAAATACAAACAATTGCTTTTTGTGAAGAGTTGTAACCACATCTCTCCCCGTACCTAATACAACGATCGCATATTTCTTGTCATATACCTCTCCACTTAACCTTAAATCCTTGGTCTACCATACTATTGTTGTTGGTGATTTAAATGTTGAGTCCAATATAGGTTATTATTTTCTTGCAATCTAAAACTGTGTAATCTTGAACTCTACTACTCAATACTAAATAAGATTTTTGATATCTACCATCTTTGATACAAGAAGTTACTTGAGAGATTTGTTGGTAGATTTTTGAATTAGAAGGGTAAGAGAATGGATCTTGAACACACTCGGATAATAGAGTATAATTCACATCTTTGAAGGTGTAGTAAAAAAACTTTAAATCTACTTCTACATTGATATATTTTAAAGTACAAGTGGGAATAATATAAGGAGAATACAAATCTTCCTTGCAATAGTTAAGAGTTGTGAAGATTGATTCAACTCAAGGATGATAAACTTTTGCGACTTTCTAACCAAAGTCAAATTTTCATGTTGGCAATCATTCTTAAACTTTAGATGTTCGCAAAAGGAGCACATAATGTGTCAATTTTAGCTACAGTAATTACATGTATTTGATGAAGGCTATTTTTAAGACTCTAATTTCTCTTGTTGGTTGAAATCGTTCAACAAATCTTCGATCTGTAAAAATAAAATAAAAAATACATATGATATCAAGATTTATTATAATTGACAAAATTTAAAAACTCAATTGAAATTTGAATGACAAAATACTAAACTACAATTCTAAATTTCATTAGTGAGGAACTTGGTATGTACAATAGTTACTTATTGTATTAATTTTTAATCATTACATTATTTTGGTTTAGAGTCTATAAGTTAGATATCCAATATAAACTTGAGAAAACTCATTACCACCAATAGTTTATATATATATATATATATATATATATATATATATATATATATATATATATATATATATATATATATATATATATATATATATATATAAAACTTATATTTATGTTAGGACACATATTCAAGTTTTAGGATAATATTGGCATCTGCTTTTGTTTCATATTTTCTTTTCCATGTAGCAATTACTTTTGTTTCATATATTTTAAATAAATAAAAACTTTACTATTTGAATGTATTTATTGTTTAAAATACATTTTTTCACACTATAACTAGCAAAGTCTTTTTTTTTCTCATGGTGGTAGTTACAGGAAATATAGAAATTCTTGTAACTATTATGAATGGTCTATGTTTCCCTATGATACTTTTTTGTGAGTTGAAACTCTTATTATTGTTGAGACTGAACCTTTTGTAAGTAGGTTAGGATACCCATTTATATCCCCTTTTTAAATATTTTACTTATTAAAAAAAATTATTTTAAAAAAAAATCAAGAAACAAATATTTATAATTAAATAATTAATTAGAATTAATTAAATATATCTACCACATATTTATGTGTAAAAACATATTAAGAACTTTTTTTTTGTGTTGGTTTTTGCAAATAAATTACTAAATGATGTGTTAAATATCTTATACACAATACTCAATATTGTCGATATTGTCGTTAGTAATTTAATTTTTATACCTTTTAAATTAAAATAAAACTAAATTACTATAGAATTAGATAGAGAACAAATGCATATAACTAAAATATAATATACATTTTTATACTTGTTACATAAAAAACAACTAAAGTACAAAGTTTATATTTTTTATATTTTATGGTTTTTAGATATTTTTCTGTAAGTGAATTACTAAAGAGTGATTTTCAAGTGTATGAATAATTGTAATTTATCATTAATTAATGAATTAAATTGAGTTTATTACTAAAAATTAATGAAAATTAATGAAATATATATTTCACCTATCTTTTTGAAATCAATATTCATTTTACAAACAATTTTGGTTATAATATACCCTTTATATACAAGACGATTGTTTGTTATTAATCAATTATTTATTTATTTTTAAATCATTTGAATAAAAAATGAGAATAATTTTGATATATTAATAATAATTTATTATACACGTGATAAATGTATGTTATTGAAAACTTAATAAAACTTAATGTTTTTCTAATATATTTTAGACATAAAGAAGCAAATAAGTTTAATACACTAGTTATTAAAAAGAAAATCACAAAGTTTATTTTTGAAATAAAATAAGCAACATTTTCAATTTTCAACCTTGTTTTCATTTTATTTTTATAATTAAATTTTTTTTAATTAATATTTTTGTATTGGCGCCTATAATTCTTACACAAGTTAATTTTTCACTAATTAATTATACTTAATATTTATTTATATCTTTGAAAAATTAATAATAATATTGTATTAATTTAAATTGTTTATGAAAAATTTACACAAGAAAAATATTTGTGACCAAAAAAATAAGTTAAAACTTGATTTTTTAATATTTTTGACATAAAATTTCATTTGATATTATAAATTTAACTCTTATTTATTTATAGAAAGGTACTTGACATCAAAGGTATATATAGTTTATTACAAATATCATGGTTTCCGCCAGTACTTGACATCAAAGGCGGTTCCACTTACTTATCTTTTATGTTATAATTGAAATTTGAATGTTTTTGCATGATTGAGTATTTATCATTTTTCTAACAAAATTAAGATAATCAATATATTAGATCCCATATACATGGAAAAGAAAATAGGAGCTCAATATTTGCTCAAGATATCAATGTCTATTGGAAATTAACTATTAGACAAACGTAATGGTCAAATTTTAACATGAGATATTTATTATTCAAGGAAATCTTAAATTTTTATCATTACATTTAGCGATTATAAATAAATAAATTTTATTTTATTTTGGGGTTCAATTTCTTAACTTCATAACAATCTCCATTTAGATATAAAAACACATTTACCATACTTCATATTTATATTCAAAGTTTTTAAGATAAATTTTTACATTTAAAATGGAGTAATTTAGTGTAAGAATAATATTAATGATTAAAGTCATAATCCATTTAATAACTCTAAAATATAAATGAAATTGAATTATATAAATATTTTTAAATAAAATTAAAGTCAATAAGTTATTTGATAAAAATACTAATAAATTACTTAAACCTTTTTAAACATTTTAAAATGCACAAATTAATAAATAGAACTTAACATTAAATTTTTAATTGATAATAAATATTACACAAAATTAATAGAATCAAACACAGACATTTTACCACCAGAATAATATCGGCTCTCTTTGGACTTAAATTGAATTTTTTTTCTCCACAAGAAATGGAGAACTAATAACGAATGGATCTATGGATCATCTATTTGTGAACACTTTCTCGAATAAGATCTAAAATCTTAAAAATTGATGGTCTCTAGAGGCAATTACACATATCAAAATACTATCACAAATAAGAAAATACATCTCAAATGTAGAAATTTATGATACGCTCGCACTCTAGACGAAATCTTTGCAATAACTCCATGGAAGTTCATCCATCCTGGTTATCACAAAAATTCCTAACTAAACTTAAGTTTCACTCAGGCCCGGATATAGAGTCCCACTCATAAGTGTGTGCAAAAGTGAAGTGATATGTGTGAAGAGAGCAAAAGAAAATAAAAGGTATTGCGGAAGCTTGGTGCAAGGAGAGTTGCGACCTATAGCAACCCAAGGATTTTTGTTTATATTTTTATTCTTGCTTATTTTGGATGAAGAAGAATTTAACCCAAATTTATATTTTATAATTAAATTAGTTACAAAAGACAATGAACAAAGAGTAAAAATTAATGATTATTATATTGAATAGAATATGAACCTTTCGTAACCATATGAATTAATTCACCGACGGATCCACACAGTGGGTGATGGAGGCACTTGCCCCACGAGACTTTTGTTTTTATATGACCTAACTAATTTTTTTTATGCTCAGTATTTTAATTATTTAATAATTCTATTATAAAATAGAGGTTACACACATAACTTATCAATTATACTTATCAAATTTATATAACACAAGTTCTCTATTATATAAATTCCTATTAAATAATTATTTTCAAATATAAGTATTTTTATTTTAACACATTCTTTTATGATTTTTGTTATAATATGGTATAAGAAACTAAAGTATTTAATTAAGAGTTACCTCATTTTTATGTTCACGTAAAATTTTTAAATAACTATTTTATATTCTAAATTTTAGTACGATGAAAATAAAGAAATGTTACTTTTTTTTTAAAAGTGAAATATTGTATCTTTAAAGTGTGTTCATTAGAATAATTTTTTTTTTTTTTTTACTTCTTGACCCCTTATTATTGCTTATTCATGATAATAATTTTTTTATTTTAAATTCAAATAGTTTCGACCTATTTATCTTATTTTTTCACAGAAGATTAATGATGTGTCAATTTTATAATAAATTATAACATATATTTTATCTTTAAAGTTATTTGAAGATTTTTGTACCTCTTTTTCACATTTTTGTATTATTTGATAGACAATAATAATTAAGGAGAGAATAAGAGGATCTCTAACCTCATGATTACAAACAACAAAGAGAAACAAACCTACCAAAACACTAGACTTACAAGAAATCTAGAGGGAATTTCACCCAACTATAATAGTTACAAATCATTTTACCACTCTTGGCTAGACACAACCAATTCCACGACGTAACGACAATATTATAGACAATACTCTCTACATTGCAATTTTCATTATTGAAAACATGTCGTTCCGGGCTTTCCACATACACCAACAAGTAAAGAACCAAATTGTGTTGGTTACTTCCATTTTGCACCTACCTCGGATACGAGAAAACCACACTAAGGCATGCTTACAACAGTCAACTTCATTGATTCTTCTAATTCCCATCCAATCGTACACCAAATTCCAAATATCAATATACTTGAGATAAGAGAAAAAAGGATGAGATGACTTTTTTATATTGAAAATCAATGACACTTCTATTTTTGTAATGAGTGTAACTTATGTTTTTATATTCTATTAAAATTTAGCTAAGATTTCTATATCATCATTTGTAACGCTTCACAATGACACATTATTGAAATATCAAAAATGAATATATAATAAATTTTAAATGCATAAATATGGAAGGATAAAATAATTATTCAGTAAATGAGATAAAATAGAGGAGCATGTAATTAAGTCCTTTAAATATTATATTTTTTTATTTGATCATTTTGTCCCCCATTGAAAAACATTTCTGGATCCGCCACCAAATTAATTAATAGTTATTAGATAAGTAATGATTAAGAAATGAAAATTTTTAGGTAAATAGAAAAATGAAGTAAAATTAATGTGTAGAATGAAAACTTACAAAAAAGTGATTTGGTAAAACTGGTTTCTCTTGAATAGCTGCCAACGCTGAAAGTGAGCTTTAAAACTTGTTCGAATGGTTCCCGCATTGTTTTAAAAGAAATAAGAGAGTGGAAAGTATGTTGATAAATAATTAATTCAAGAACAAAACAACAAGATGCATAACAAGAAATTCAAGCATTTAAGCTTTACTCCACATATCACAACAACACAACAAGACGCACGTTGTGTTGTTAACTCGGAAATCGAAATATATACCAACTGAGGTAGAGGAAACAAAAGTTAAAGTTGAGTTGTGGTTGAGCTTTAATATTGAGGGATGTCGCCGGTGAGGTGTGAAATTGAGGCGAAATGTGGCCGGAGAGAGTTATGATGGTGTGCAGTCAGACAAGATTTTATTGCAAAGAGTAAAAAAACCACTACGTTGCTTATTCAATATTATCTCTCATGTGAATATATTCAAATTGAAATTTCCAATAACTCTCATCCCACACCCCTTTCTTGTATTGTAAAACAATTAGACATAAAAAATTAAAAAGTACAATTAATTATATAATTACAGTGTAACATTTTAAGACAACTATAATCTAATACCAGCATAATATATTTTGTTTTCTAATAACAGTTAAAATAAAGTAGTTGATAGTACCTTTTACTTGAAATAAGAAAAGTTGTATGTAGACTTCATTATATTTTTTTTCTTCATTCTTCTTTTGTGTTTTCTTTACTATTGTTTCTATATATTTTTATTTTATTATATATTTTTGTGTACATATTTTAAATAAAAATCTCAAATGAAAAATGAAAACATTTGCAAGCAACAAGAAAAATATATTATATATTTTTTTAAAATGAGAGATTTATGACTAGTTACACATAAATGTATTTCATATTTATAAAATTATTTTTTGGAAAAAAATTTACTTGAAAGTATAATTAAATACTTTATATTTATAAATAAAATTAAAAAAAAATCGATCAAATTATAGAAATCCAAGTTGTTTAATCAACAAACACTTAATAATTATTTTCCACAATTTTGAATTAATAGGCCAAAATTGGCTCATCACACTTTATTATCAAAGGTGCTAAAGATAAAAATCCGGTTATGGCATCTACACCCTACTTTGGGGTGATTGAAGAGATTTGGGAAGTTGATTATGTTGTGTTTAAATTTCCCGTATTTAAATGCAAATGGATTGATATCAATAGTGGTGTAAGAATCGATGAATTTGGAGTTACTTGGTTGATCTTAGCAAGTTAGCTTATGCGGACGAACCTTTCATTATGGCGTCTCAAGCAAAACAAGTGTTTTATGTCACAGATCCTTCTGATAAAAGGTGGTCGGTGGTTATACAAGGAAAGATGCATGATAGTGATGAAAATCAAGATGCCAACCTTGATATTTTTGAAACTCCTCCTTTCTCAATAAATGTGCCTACCTTCATTGAAGAAAATGAAGAGGATGATGTGCATGCTATTCGCACAGATCATGGAGAAGGGATATGGGAGGACTAGTAAGTTATTTATTTATTTATTTTGTGCTTGCTTTGATGTCTGTAGCGGTAAAATCGTGAGTGTAAGCTATTGATTAACTTAACTCGATTAACACAGAGTCGCCACCGCGCTTTTCTTTATTTCCGAATGGAAAAAGGTAAAAGAACGAATAAAACCTAGGATTCTAAAAGAAAAGGCTAAAAGAAATAAACAGAGATTGGGTAAGGGGATTGGTTATGAACCGGGAAGGTTTTAGGCACCCGACTCATCCGTGGTACTCCACGGGAGCCCTTTGAAATACTTATTGCTTTTGGTCTGAAATTGGTTTGTTTAAAATGAGGGAAGAGATGAGGAGAAGAATATTTTTTTAATGATTTTGTGTTTGATAAGGTTTTAACACCTTATGCCTACGTACCCACAAAGTGCAATGCGAGATCAAAACCTCGTAGTTCGTGGTACAAAGTTTGAAAAGAATAAGTGGGTTGAATTAATTTTAAGATGTAAAGATAAGTCGTCATCCCTTAGCGAATAATTCCGCTAAAAGGGATGAATCATATCTAAACATGTGGAAAAGAAGAAAGGTGCACAAGGCACAAAAACAATTGAATGGATTTGTATTTTTTAAAGTATGTACAAAAATGGTTTTAATATATTTACATGAATTAATATTTGGTTAAGAAAATAAAAGGAAAAGGTTAAAAATCGCTTGATCGAAATCAAGGTTTGTTTATGAAATTGTTTGAAGTTTAGAAAACAAGAAGGTTTTGAAATAGGAAGAAGTTTTGAAAATTAAAGAATGGGGAGGAGATGAAGAGACTAGTCCTAATGCTTGAATTAAAAGCTAAGGAAAGAAGTTACCAAACCAATATGTACAAATCTTCAAAGTTCGGACTTTCATCTTCAAAAGTTAATGACATCATTTGAGGCCAAGGTTTCTAATCCATTCCAACTTGAGCAAAGGGAATCCTAGAAGTCTAAGTCCAATCTCCAAAAGTTCGGGATAGTAACCATAAGTCCAAAGTTAGAAGTCACAAGTTTTATAAGAGTTTAATCCTTTATTAAGTATTTTAATGTCCAAATGGACAAAATAAAAACAAGCACAATATGAATATTAACAAGCACAATATGAATATAAACAATGATATATGATATAATATGGCAAAATATAATAAGGAGATAAGGGAGCAAGAGATTTAAAATAAAAGGATAAGGTGCAAGAGATTAAATTTAAACAATTATATTCACATTATAATATTATTTACAATATAAGGTGGTATGATGAACTTAATCAAGCACAACCACAACAATGAAAATAAAATTGAGGCAACCGGATCCAAGTGGATCTTTAATCGAATCGGGACAACTTTAGGTTTATGTTAAGCAATCGCCGAGTAATTTACGAAGTAATTACCCTACAAATGAGGCCGGCCACCACTAATTAAAGTGGAAAATATTCGTGTTAATACATGTTAGAGAAACGATATAATGAATCGTTCTCCGAAAACATGCCACACTAAAAGAAAGAGGAAGGTCTAATCTTAATCGAGATTATCGTTGAATTTCTCGATTAGCAACCTATCACGATCTCAAAGTATGGAGAATGATCCAAATGATCATTCATCCATAGATTTGAAATAATGAAGATTAAGCTTAATCGGAAATCAACAATCCCGAATCGGAAGATTGTCATCGACCAAAATTAAAAAAGAGATGAAGAATAATGGATCCAAAAATAGATCCAATAAAAGAAATCAAGACATTTTTTAAATCATTTTCTAAACTCTTTCTAAAAAATCTTTTTATTAACATATTTCTTCTAAATTGTTTTCCAAATATTTTTCTTAAAAAGAATTTTAATAATATTCTAAAGAGAATATTATTAAAATACATCTTCATTAAAAAAAATCTTTAAACAAAAAATAGAACAAAACAAAAAAATAAAAAGATGGATTGAAACAAAGGGGAGGGGGAATCTGCGGGTAGGTGGTATCAACAACATAAATTCATGGCCCTAGGCCCACACACCAGCTCAATTTTTAAACACAATACAACAAAATTAATTTAAAAAAAATCAGAAAAAAAAAGTAAAAGGTTCTTCTTCTCCTTCATGACTACAGCAATAGGAAACAGGGTACAAACAAGAGCAAAAAATCACGGCACAAACAAAATAGAAGCAGCGGCCAGGTCTTCTCTCTCACCTTCAACAACAAATCCAAACGAACAAACGATGATTCTTCTCTCTCGTACGCGAATTTCTTCTTCTTCTTCGCAAGTTCCGTAAGCTCTTCTTTCTTCTTCTCCTTCGTGATTTCGGTTTCTCTCTCTCTCTAAATCAATCTCATGCTTTTTTGTGTTTTTGTTTGAAGATTGGGAAAGAGGGTAAGAAAAGGGGTTTAGGGTTGAGGGTTGATTTTGACAGAGGTTCGAAGGCTGTGAAAGCTTCAGGAATTGAAGAGAGAATGGTTCTTATTTATAGATGGAGGGAGCTGAAATTGGAAGTCGTTTTGAAATGATTTGAATGCGTTTTGGCTCACGTCTTTCTCGTGTTCCGTTTGCGTTTCAATTTCGTTCTTGTGCGTTTTCATTTTGTTTGTGCGTTTTGCGTTTTCTTTGCTTGCGTTTTGATTGTGTTTGTCAGGTGTGAAATGCGTGAAGCTTTGGCAAAAGTGTTGGCTTCACATTGAGGCTTGCTGAGTTTTGTTTGTACGGCTGAAAGCGCGGCTGGGTGTTGGAAGTTTGTTGAAGCTGTTGGCTTGATGTGTGTGAAGGTCTTGCGGACTGTGAGGCTTGTTTCGGTTGGCTGGTGTTTGGGCAAGGCTTGTGGAAAGCTATGTGTGAGCTGGGAAATGCTTTGGGCTTGGCAGATTGCGTTTGCTTGGATGAAGTGTTTGGCTTGAGGCCTTGAGAGATGTGGGGTCAGCTGGGTGTTGTGCAGCATTGGGCTTGTTTCATGCGTGGAAATGGCTTTGTGTAGCTGATGAATTGAAGCTGTTAACATGAGTCTTTATGACTAGCTGATGGGAAGTGTTTGAGGCTTGTTGGTGTGCGTGCTGCCTTGGAGTACTGAAGGGCGTGCGGCTTGAATTGTTGACAGGCTGAAGCTGCAGCTGGGAGTGTATTTTGGTGTGATGGCTGATGTCATAATGGGCTGCAAAAAAAAAAAGTGAAAAGTTGATGGTGATACGGCATGTTACGGTTTGGGCCTGGGTCACGTGTGAGATACTTGGATGAGTTGAGGTTGGAAAAGTGAAGGAATTACATTGTAATGGTTGGCTTGTATGTATTAGAAGTAGCTGTTATAATTCTCATAAATCAAGTTTTCTCATTTTTTTTTTATTATTAATGGTAAATGGGCCCTATAAGAAAATATATGGTCTTAAAAAAAATTGGTTTATTAATATTTATGAATTAAAATAGAAAATGGATATTGATGAATATAGAAGTGAAAATATAAAAAAAATGGAAAATTGGAAATCGGTTAAAAATGTTAATTTGGATAATTGAACTCAAAAATGTATGAATCGGATGATCGAGAGAAAATGAAAAAAAAAATGGTCATTGGATAAAATGGATATCAGAAATCGGAAAATAAAAATGGTTTAATCGAAAATGGATAATGGATATGAAATCTGGTCTTAAGCCCACAACCAACTCTTGATGTTTCTTGCACAAGCCTCTGATGAAAGTGAACACAGCCAACACAGACCCACTGGATATTTCATAACTTAAGCCAACTGTCATCGGAAAATTGTCTGATTATTTCCCTGATAAATTGAAACCAAACTGAGGAAAATAAATCCTCAGATGAATTGCTGATGAACTGATAAACTGATGAATTGATAAACACTGAAGATTCAAACCAAACTTCGCACAAAACACAGCCTGATAATTGATGAACAAACCAAACTCCGCACAAGAAACAACTGTCACACAAACCAACTTTGTACTTTGAAAACGCATTGCCTAATGAATGAATTACTGGCACACACATCTGGCAGTCGAAACAATTTATCTGATATTTTGACCAATATTAAGTCAAACATCCACTTGAAATCGAATTGTGACTGAACAAACACATCTGAATGAAATCACTGTTTTATCCTTGCAAACCTGCAACACAGAGAAGAAGAAGAACACTACAACATATTTTTTGTATTTTGGTTAGAAGTCAGTAAATATAAACAAACATAAGACAGTAAAAATAAATGGTGATCCCTTGCGAAGCATAGACCCGATCTGAGGAGAAACTCGGAACCTGTGCGATCTTGTATGATATGCAAAAATGCAGATGATATGCGAAACAACCTTAGGGCAAAAATTAGGGTGTTACAGCTGCCCCTATTTAAGTTTCTTCAATCCGGAGATATGAAGATTGACATCTTCGTCTCTACAAGATGGGAGAGACTTAAATATAGAATACCCAATTTTTGTCCTAAGAGAACAAATGATATGATATGAATATGATATGCAAAACCAAGATCTTTGTGGGGAAAATAATGACCACCAGAGAAAAGCACAACTTGGGGACACAGAAGAAAATCCCGCTGGGGAAACAACCGACAAACAAAGAGTTACCAGGAAAATAAATCACTGGATAACAGACTCCACTTGGGAAAAGATATGAAATAATCAAGAACAACATTCAACCAGGGAAATATCAACACCCTGCTAGGAAAATCAATCAAACACAGTATTTGAATCCAAGAGATGGAGAAATAATTGTGTTTCATAAGAATCATCAACTACCTGATTACTGGGTAGGAAATACATTAGACTCGACTATCAATTTACTGGATAGGAGCAAAATGCGGAGAGATAACCTCAATTACCTTTTTACTGGGTAAGATATTCTCGACTACCTGATTTACTGGGTAGAGAATATAAAAGACTCGACTATCGATTTACTGGATAGGAGTAAAATAAAAGAAATAACCTTCACTACCTTTTTACTGGGTAAGAGAAATTCTCAACTACCTGATTTACTGGGCAGGAGTATAAGGGACTCGACTACCGATTTACTGGATAGGAGATATAAAAGGACTCGACTATCAATTTACTGGATAAGAGTATGGTCAACTACCTGATTTATTGGGTAGGAACTCAATCAAATGGAAACAAATTTCTATTACCTTTTTACTGGGTAAGAAGAAAGAAATATTGGCTACCAGATTTACTGGGTAGGAACTCAATCAAATTACCTTTTTACTGGGTAAGATGAAAATATCTGATTACATTACCTTTTTACTGGGTAAGAAAATAACTTGACTACCGGATTTACTGGGTAGAAACTCAATCAAATTACCTTTTTACTGGGTAAGATAAAAATATCTGATTTTATTACCTTTTTACTGGGTAAGAAAATAACTTGACCACCGGATTTACTGGGTAGAACAATTCTCGACTACCGAATTTACTAGGTAGGAGCTTAAGCAAATGAAAACAAACTCTATTACCTTTTTACTGGGTAAGAGGCAGAAATCTCGACTACCGGATTTACTGGGTAGAATAATTCTCGACTACCTGATTTACTGGGTAGAATAATTCTCGACTACCTGATTTACTGGGTAGAATAATTCTCGACTACCTGATTTACTGGGTAGGAGCTAAATCAAAGAAGAACAAACTCTATTACCTTTTTACTGGGTAAGAGGATAAAATCTCGACTACCGAATTTACTGGGTAGGAGCACAAGTAAAAGAACTTGATCAAATCTGATAATATTACCCACTATCGATTACTGATAGCTTAATTCCAAACAATAATATCCACAAAAGGGGACCAAAGTTCAATCCAAGAACAAATTGGAGAGAAACGGTCAAACAAAACTCATCCCGAGGAGGAAATATCTCAACTGGGGAAAATCCATCCAGATAATAAACTGGGGAGGAAACTAAATCAACATCATCCACGAGAAACAAACTCAGTGGGGAATTAGAAAGGATTAACTCTTTCTGCTTAATGGTCGACACTCTAAACTTGAGAGGAATACGACACACACACTCTGTGAGGAAAATCCACACCAAAGAGCAGATAACAATGATAAACGCAAGAATGCAAGCAAACAATGCTATGCTTATGCGTATGAATATGCTTATGGATATGCTGACAAAACAGACATAAAGATAAGAAACAGGTGACATAAACACCACAACAAACGAATACTCGGCTAATCCCAAGGCAACAATGCAGGGAACAACTGGAGATTCATCTTGAAATCTGCAGGGGAATATCATGAGCCATCAAAGGAATTCAATCCTACTACAAGGCTCAAATCATGATAAAACAGCATCTGCTAGGAATATCATCCTGCTGAGGAAAAGGTAATAATCTGCTGAGGATGGAAATATTCTTGACAAAAGTCAAACTTCACAAGGAATAACTGTCATATCACTCCTGCTCCACCTGGGGATAGAGTGCAAGACCTGCTAAAAATCACATAGGAATCTGCTGGAAGTCAACACATGCAGTCCTACTGGGGATCCATATGGGGATATCAGAAGTTAACATCATAGCCAAAACACAGTCACGAGGGATTTTAAATCTATACCCAACATTGGGTACAAGAAAACCTCTAAACTGACTGCTATATCAATACTTCTATATTCAAGGATGCAAACAATTCAAGCTAAGGAACAAGAGCTCAGCTGGAGATTCCCAATACTTCTCAATTTAAAGATAACATGCTGAGGAAGAAATCATCACTCAGCTAGGGATTCTGAACATCCCTTCCAACAACTCTTCTGGGGAATACATACAATCTCCGTTCAACAACATGGTTGGGGAACAAAACATCATTAACATCAACCTGATCAAGACTATCCAGGAACTTCACATGGACACAACCGAATCAAACCCTGCTTTGGGAGAAACAAGTTACACACATCCAGACTTTACCATTCCTGGAATCACTGCTGACATCCTTTATTTGTTCAAATATCAAAAGAAAAATGTTTTTGAAATCTTCAAAGATTAAATTTATTAAATTTGTTTCAAAAATTATCATCAACAATAAATTGAAATTTTGTAAACAGAAACAATATAAAGAATCGCAAACAATTGGATAAAAGCTCAAATTCATTGATAGAATGGTAGTCAGCAAATGGCATGACTCCATGGATCTTTACAAGTTTGAAAAATGGTAAATACATGGAAAAGGGCTACATTGAGATACAATGATCACTATTCTCCCTATCAACTTTGAACTCCACTGTGTCCGAAACTTCAGTCAAGGATGAGTGAATAAGAATCTTTGATGAATAATTCTTCTGAGGGATAGAATCTGAAATCCTCGATTGCTACAAGCGATTCAGTCTGTCGACGCAGTTACTTGCCATGATCCCTAACTTTTGCCTAGATTGCCCTTTCGGGTTTTCAATCTACCGGGATAATTATTTCTGTTTTTGTCTCTAATTTTTGCCTGGACTGCCCTTTCGGGTTTTCAATCCACCGAGACGCTCATTTTTGCCTAAGCCGCCCTTTCGGGTTTTCAACTTAGCGAGTTGTTCTTTTATTTTTTTAGGCGAAGTATTTCTTGACTGCATCCGCATTCACAGGGCGAGTGATCTCCTCACCATCCATAGTTGCAAGAATTAATGAACCGCCAGAGAAGGCTTTCTTAACAACATATGGTCCATCATAGTTCGGAGTCCACTTGCCCCGAGAATCTTTAAGGAAAGACTGAATCTTTTTGAGCACGAGGTCGCCTTCTCTGAATACACGAGGTTTTACCTTCTTATCAAAAGCTTTCTTCATTCTTTGCTGGTACAACTGACCATGACACAAAGCTTTAATTCTCTTTTCTTCAATCAAATTCAACTGGTCAAATCTACTCTGACACCATTCAGCCTCAGTCAACTTGGCTTCCATCAGAACTCTCATTGATGGGATCTCAACTTCGACGGGGAGCACTGCTTCCATACCATAAACAAGTGAGAAAGGGGTTGCCCCTGTTGAAGTGCGGACAGATGTACGATACCCATGCAAAGCAAAAGGGAGCATCTCATGCCAGTCCTTGTATGTCACAACCATCTTCTGAATGATCTTCTTAATATTCTTATTCGTAGCTTCAACAGCCCCATTCATCTTCGGTCTGTAAGGAGAGGAATTATGGTGTTGAATCTTGAAATCTTCACAAAGCTCTTTCATCATCTTATTGTTCAAGTTCGAACCATTATCAGTAATGATTCTATTCGGAACACCATATTTGTAGATAAGATTATTCTTGATAAACCAAACCACAACTTGCTTGGTCACATTAGCATACGATGCCGCTTCCACCCACTTGGTGAAGTAGTCAATTGCCACGAGGATAAAACGATGTCCATTCGAAGCCTTGGGTTCAATCATGCCAATCATATCAATTCCCCACATGGAGAAAGGCCATGGGGAAGAAATCACATTGAGATAAGCTGGTGGCACATGAATCTTATCAGCATACACCTGACACTTATGGCACTTTTTTACATATTTGCAACAATCAGATTCCATTGTCAGCCAATAGTAACCTGCTCTCAACATCTTTTTAGCCATTGCATGCCCATTGGCATGAGTGCCAAAAGATCCTTCATGAATTTCTTTCATCAACATGTCTGCTTCGTGTCTATCCACGCATCTGAGCAAGACCATGTCGAAATTTCTCTTATAAAGCACATTTCCGTTCAAGAAGAAATTGCCTGCCAATCTCCTCAAAGTCCTTTTATCCTTACCGGATGCCCCAAGCGGGTATTCTTGACTCTGGAGAAAACATTTAATATCGTGATACCAAGGCTTATCATCATAGACTTCCTCAACCGCAAACACATGAGCTGGTCTTTCAAGTCGATTCACACTGATCATGGGAACCTCATTCCACTGATGCACTTTTATCATGGACGCTATGGTTGCCAAAGCATCTGCCATCTGGTTCTCATCACGAGGAATATAATGAAATTCAACTTCGGTGAAGAAAGTTGATATCTTCCTGGCATAATCTCTATAGGGGATCAAGTGGGGTTGATGAGTTACCCACGTGCCCTGAATCTGATTAATTACCAAGGCAGAATCTCCATACACATCGAGATGTTTAATTCTCAGATCAATAGCTTCTTCAAGACCCATAATGCAGGCTTCATACTCAGCTTCATTGTTGGTACAAGGAAAAGTCAATCTCGCGGCAAAAGGAATATGTGAACCATGGGGAGTAATGATCATTGCCCCAATTCCTCTTCCACGTGCATTCACAGCACCATCAAAAACTAAACCCCATCGAGATCCAGGCTCCGGCCCTTCCTCAATCAAAGGTTCATCATTATCTTTCACTTTCAAGAACATCACATCTTCATCTGGAAAGTCAAACTTGACAGGTTGGTAATCATCAATCGGTTGATGTGCCAAATAGTCAGCCAAGATACTACTTTTTATAGCTTTTTGAGTTCGGTACTCGATATCATATTCTGATAATAACATTTGCCAACGAGCAATCCTCCCAGTCAAAGCAAGCTTTTCAAAGATATACTTGATTGGATCCATTTTAGAGATCAACCAAGTCATATGATTCAGCATATACTGGCGAAGACGCTTTGCAGCCCAAGCTAAGGCACAACAAGTTTTTCAAGCATGGAATACCGAGACTCACAATCAGTGAATTTCTTACTCAAGTAGTAAATTGCGTGTTCTTTTCTTCCGGTTTCATCTTGCTGACCAAGCACACAACCCATGGAATCTTCCAACACAGTCAAGTACATGATCATCGGTCTACCTTCCACCGGAGGAGACAAGATAGGAGGTTCAAGCAGATATTCTTTAATACTTTCAAACGCCTTCTGGAAATCATCTGTCCAGACACAACCTTTATCTTTTCGAAGCAACTTGAAAATCGGAGCACATGTGGCAGTCATGTGAGAGATAAACCTCGAGATATAATTCAAGCGGCCCAAGAATCCTCTGACTTGCTTTTCGGTTCTTGGAGCAGGCATTTCCTAAATATCTTTCACTTTATCAGGATCAACTTCAATACCTCTTTGGCTGACAATGAAACCTAGAAACTTTCCAGAACGTACACCAAATGTGCACTTGTTCGGATTCAGACGAAGCTTATACTTCCTCAACCTCTGAAATAACTTCAGCAGATGCTCAACATGATCCTCTTCAGTCTTCGACTTGGCGATCATATCATCAACATATACTTCGATTTCTTTATGCATCATATCATGGAAAAGTGTAGTCATAGCTCTTTGGTACGTTGCACCAGCATTCCTCAATCCAAAAGGCATCACTCTGTAGCAGAATGTTCCCCATGGTGTAATAAATGTGGTCTTTTCCATATCTTCGGGTGCCATCTTTATTTGATTATAACCGGAAAATCCGTCCATAAAAGAGAACACATCAAACTTAGCCGTATTATCTACCAACATATCAATATGTGGCAATGGAAAATCATCTTTCGGACTAGCTTTGTTCAAGTCTCTGTAATCTACGCACATTCGGACTTTTCCATCTTTCTTCGGAACAGGAACAATATTGGCCACCCATTCAGGATAAATTGACGTCACAAGAAAACCAGCATCAATCTGCTTTTGAACCTCCTCTTTGATTTTTAATGCCATGTCTGGATGAGTTCTTCTGAGCTTCTGCTTCACAGGTGGGCATTCAGGCTTCAGCGGCAATCTATGCTCCACAATATTAGTATCAAGACCTGGCATGTCCTGATAAGACCAAGCAAATACATCAACATATTCTCTGAGAAGCTCTATAATCCTCCTCTTAACATCAGAATCAAGCAATGCTCCAACTTTGACTTCTTTCTTTTCATCTTCAGAACCCAAGTTGACCATCTCTATAGACTCTCCATGAGGCTGAATAATATTCTCCTCGTGCTCAAGCAACCGAGAAATTTCATCTGGAATCTCTTCATCATCCTCTTCCTCAGCTTCAAACACAGGGAATTCAAAGTTGGGAGAGGGCATAGGATCATTGTTTTCAATGAGTTTATCAGTCAATCTGCACAATGATTTTATTTTTTATTTTAGAAGATGAGCAAAAGTGCAAACAATATGCAGACACACAATTATTATATTTTGGGTTTTTTATGTTACCATTTTTCAGAATAAAGCAAAAAAAAATAAAAAATAAAAAACACATATGGAAATAACAAAATAACATTTTATTGATGATGATCAAATTTGAAACAAAGCCCGACAAACATCACTTTCACCTTGGGCAGAGTGAAAGGATTTTTGAAAGAAATAAAAAACAAATTACTTTGAAGAATGAACGATAAAAGGAACATCAACAGCGATCCAGTTCTGGAAAATCTTTCCATGCGTCACAAAATCAAGCATTTCTTCGTCTTCATCATCACTATCAATGATGGCAGCAGCGGAATGGTCGTTGATAAATCCAGCACTTCTGAAGCCTTCTTAAATAGTCTTGGGATCTTTGATAACTGCACCATGTAAACACCCCAAATTTGCCCTCACCCATTCACACCATGTCTTGTGATCATTTCATATGCATAAACACAATCATAAGTTCTCATATCCCATTTTTGATCCACTGCATAGATCCTAAGTCATCTGCATCTAGGGTTTGTGATCTGAGCAATCCAAGAGCTTCTTGAGCCACTCCAAAGGCCATCAAACACTTCAAAGGGGTCCATGTATGTTCAAGCATCATATTATATCCTCTCAAAGTCAAGAATGTCAAAGGATCACAAGAACTGAGAATGGTATGGAGGCAGAGCCAGGTTTGACTGCACAGATGACCTAAAATTAGGGTTTTGGTTTCAGAGGCCATAACTCCAATTTTTTTGGTCATTCTTGTTTCTATTGGTCTCTATATGGTATAGGGAGTATGCATATCAATTTTCATGAAGAAATTCCATGGGGAAGTCATCTGATCAAGAGTTGACTTTTCAAGCAAGTCAGTGCAAAATCAGGGCATCTGAGGTCCCCAATGACCCAACCAAAGGGTATTCTTCATCATTTTGAGTGTATATGATCTTTATTTGATCATAGAAGAAGTTGGAAGTTCACAAAATTCAAGAATTTCAAGTCTTTTGCAAAGTTGACTTTTTGGGCAAGTTTGACTTTTAATGAAAATGTCATTTTAGGCAACTTTTTCAAACCTTACTTTTTGATTCAAAAAAGCTTCAAATGAAAAAACTTTGGTCATGAAAGTTGTAGAATAGATCTTTCCCTTTTCAAAAAGTACAAGAACATGACCTAATTCATTATGGATCAAAAGTTATGGCTCATCAAAGTTGGCAAAAATCACTAAATTTCAAGTTATGCACCAAATGGAAAAACTTGCAAATTCTTGTACCAAGGCAATTTGTGACTTCAAATTGATGTCTAACCTTTACACAAACATCACACAAGTCCTAAAAATCAGAATGGGCCAAGGGATCACATGTTGTATGGCTTGTGAAGCAAGACTTTTTCATGAAGAACCAAACGCAAGCCAAGTTGCAAAACACATGATAACTTCTCATCCACTTGCTGGCTACTTTGCTGATCAACCCTAGCCTTTTCCCTCACCATGCTGCGCAGCACACCCACCTTGTACTTGGCTAGAGATTGACCCATGCTTCTCTTACACAAAAGTTGACATTTTGCAAAAGCACCCATACCAATCACAAAAGCACATGTCATGTCATCTGACCAATGAGAATTGTTTATACAAATCAATTGCAAGCCAAACATAACAAGAGGCCAGCCTGAAACCAGCCACAAGACAGCTTTTTCATTTTCACTCCCTTGAGCAAAAGCTTTCAAAATTCATCATACAAGCCACAAACACTCAAACAAACTTCACAAACCTTCTCACCATGCTTCACTGAACCTAAACCAACCTTCAAAGCAGCCTGAAACTCAAAGAAACAGAAATGCGATTTCCTCACTCCACTGAACAGAACTTGTTCAAACTTCCAAACCAGCCAAAATAAATTTGTTCCAAGCCTTTCAGAAGCACAAGGGAGGTCACAGGAGTGGATTGCACAAAGAGAAGAGGTCAGAAAGTTGCAAACTGAAAAGCTTCAAACTCAGGTAGCTTCATGAACTTTTTTTCCAGAACGTGTATTTTAAGTTACTAAATGAATCTGCATGCTTCCCTGATCATGAATATGTGTTTATTTTTGAAAATGGTTGAGAAACCAGGATGTATGAATGCTCTGAAACTTTTTGCCCTAAAACTGTTTTGATTCGATTTGGCTGATTTAGGAATGATAAATGTTGTTTGAATGAGGGGTTTGATTCGTGTGTGAGTGGGGAAGAGTTCTGGGCAATTGGATTTCATTTTAGATGCGTTTAGAGAGAGTTTGAAGTTTTGGGTGATCGGAGAAGACGACCGGAACAGTGTTTCGGTCGCCTGAAAGTCATTAGGGCACGAATTAGGGCTTAATCAGTGTAATTAGTGAGTTTGAATGCTGGCCCTTGGATATGGCGCCAGGTCAAACGCGCGCGCAGCCAATTCAAATGTGGGCCTTTGGATCTGATTACTTTTCCTTTTTCAGCTTTTAATTCAATTTTATTTTTCCTTTTATTCATTTAATTTCTCATATTTATTTAAAATAGCAAAATACCTTTAAAAATTATGAAATTTTTTTGTCAAGAGTTTCATTAATTTTTAAAACCCAAAAACATTTTTATTTTTATTTTTTGCATCTGAAAAATATTTTTTAAATATTTAAAAGTTCATTTTCAATTAATTAATGGGAATTAATTAATTAAAAATACTTTTAGGTATTTAAAAATCACCAAAAATTCATGAAACATTTAAAACCATTTAGAAACATTGTCCAACCCTCAAACCAAATTTCTTTTTTGATCTTGATGCATTTTGAGAATTTTTCATGGAATTAAAATCATTTTAATGCATTATTTTGATCCAAGCTTCCAAAAATCATTTCTGCCTAACCATTGAGAGTTGGACCTTGATTCTTTTTGCATTGCATTTTGTTTAGCATGTAGTTTGTGAGATTAATTTGGCATGAATTGATCTTTCATTTTCCATTTGTTTGGCATTTTTCTTGTTAAGGAACCCTAAAACCCTAGAAAACTTAGGAAAATCATAACTTGAATTAGGTTAAGAGTTGGAACTTCTCCTTTGGGCAGTGAGTTAGCATAGGTTTAGGGATCCTTTGAATGCATTTTCAATTTTTTATATTGATGTTTGCTTCTGATTTTGGTTTTTGTTTGGTCCTTTGATCATAAACCCTAATTTGGGCTTCCATATGCATCCATCTTGCATTTGCATTCATACCTTGACTTGCCATGACATTTTGTGCATCCATTTGATTCATTTGACATCTTAAGACATATTGAAAGCATGTTTGATCATTGCCTCTTGCATTTACCATGTTGTATGCCATATGCATTTCATAACTTTTCATGTATGTTCATGTGTCTTAACTTGCTTCATTTGCATCCATGAGCTTGTATGATCATCCCCATGTGTTGTTTCATGTTTGCATCATCCCATAGCATCATTATCATCTCATATATGCTTCTGGTTTTGATTTACATCATGCCATTTCATTTCATTTTGCATTGCATTGCATTCCTTTGCTAACTTTTCAGGTGGTAAGTAACTTTGAGAAGTGAATTTGCCTTCACTTCTCACAACTTCTTTTCATCTCTTTCATGCATCCTTGCTGCATTTTGTTATGAGTTTGAGATTGAGCTTGCTCATTCTTTTTCTTTTTACTTTCTTTCCTCAAGTGACTTGTCTTCTTCAGTGAAGCAAGTTACTTTGTTTCTCCTGATCCTTTCATCTGCTTCCTGGTGGTTCCTCTGAAGACTTCTTTCTTAAACCTCACAAACCTTAGGAACAACCAAGCATGACAATGATTAGGGTTTTGATTAGTCCCCCACTTAGTTTTACCTTTGTGTCTCATTGAGTCTTCTCTTCTCACCTCATAATCAGGGACTAAACCCTAAAGGCTTTAAGGCTTTGTGATTAAGTTTATGCCTGCATCCTTCTATTAGGATGGAGTGTATAACTTTAATCCTAAGTGTTAAACCCTTAATGTGTTTAAATCTCTTAATCAATTCACTTAATAATCATCAAGACATCACACTTGTAACTTGGGCCTTGCATTAGGGTTCTAATTCTTCCTTAATTGGTTAAGAAGGACTAACCCTAGTGTTAATGGACAAGTCCCCCTCAAGTTGTCTTACAAATCATAAAATTCACTTCATCATCTCACCATTAAATAAAATCCACTTAATCAAAGGCTTTGTTTTGTCATGAGTTTAATCCCTAATCATGGATTAAGTTGAGGAGTCTTCCTCAGCTTAAACACTCTCATCTATTATCCTTCTATTAGGATGGTGTAATGAGTCTGTTTAATCCCTGATTATGGCTTAATCTCATTACTTAACACTAAACAAAAACACCAAAAACATCTAAATAATCACAAGTAGGTTAATGATCTTAATCCTACATCAAGGTGATTAAGTGTGAGAACCTGACTTCACACTTAAGGTATTCTCATTACCCCTAATCAGAGGGAGGATGTGATGAGTTTACTAACCTATTGGTTTAGGCTTAAGCTCATTAACTTATGACAAACTTTCGAAAACAATAAAAGACTGAAAACACAAAAACAAACAATAATCGTCTCCTCCGGGATTCTTTTCTCACCTCATTCACTCACAAACGAGAACTTGCTTCTTCCGTCTAATGCAAGACAGTTTGCACCTGAGCCAGACAGGTCATACACTTGAGCATAGACAAGTAAGCAGTTCACAAGTCAATTCACCTTTCAGGCTCTTTGGGTCGAACTACGGTGTTCTGACTTCCTCATTGCACGAGAGGATACGTAGGCATAACTTAACAGTTATCGAACAAAAGTCTCTGTGTATTCCCCCTCTTTCCAGCATTATTTTCTTAGCCTCATGATCTTGAGCATTTCACTCTTGTCCTTACACTGACACTGTATATATCACACTTTACACTTCTTTTACACTGACACCTGTACATTTTCTTCCAGCTCTTCATGCACAAATCGCACTGACACTACCCCTTTAAAACACAAATCTTTTTAAGCGTGGATCCCGTCGAGTACGGCGGACAATCTGGGTGCTAATACCTTCCCAGGTTGTAACCAACCCCCTTTCTCAGTCTCTCTGGTTCGCAACCGTCTTATCCATCTTTTCTAGGTCTATGCAGCATTGCCTTTCCTCCGGGATAAAAATGCCTAGCTGGCGACTCTATTCATTCCCTGTGAGTTCACTCCTGTGTGTTCTCATTTCTTTCGCCGGCCGTTCGCGTCTGTACCCCATCTGACCCGGCTTCATTTGGTGGGAGCGACAGCTTGGCGACTCTGCTGGGGACCCTTATACTGTAACCAGGGCTTCTGGTTCTTTTTGTGGGTTCCTCCTAGCGCTTGATTGATTTGTGTTTACTGGGGTGTTATGTGCTATTTGTGCTTGTATTTGTATTTATTTTTGCTTTATGTACAGTTGTTTTATTGCTTTCTTTATAGCTTTACATATATCATACTGTCATACTGTGCTGGCTGGATCTGTTTTGTTGCTTTGGTGGGTGGGTGTTTTACTGAGAGTTAAGGTCCTATACCTGGGACCTGAGTGACACCTAGGCTAGAGTGGTTCATGTTCTTTCCCATTCCATTTCGGTCTGGTGCGGGAATATCAAACACGGTTCAGATATGGGTTTCTTCTTGAGAACTCTGTGCTACAGATTTCCTGTAGTGCTAGAGCTATCTAGGAAGCCTGCTAAGTCTGGATGACCTTTAGTATTGACCTTCAGAAACTGAGGTGAATTAGAGGAGGATCTTTTATGGTTATTGTAAACACTGTACCTCCGGGTTAGAAGTGTTTACACTTCTCATAACTGATCCAAGTCTGAGGATCCTTGTTTTAGAGCATCACCTGTGAGAGGGTTGGGTTATTTACAGGTTTGCAGGTACCCTTGACCTCAGCATACCCTGTTACTTTGTTAAGAGTACTCCATGTTGGAACAGTTCTTGTGATTTTTAACCCTGGACATGTGACTCTTTATTTGAGTCCCCCACCTTGGTTACTGGACTTATGAACCTCCTTCTGGATTTCTTGAACATACATGGACCTATATCAAGGCAGTTAATCAGATCCAGCTCAGTCACAAACCCTTGCATATCATTTGCATACATCCTCATTGCATCATTTTAACATGTGTTTATTTGTTTTTCAGGGTATCTATCCTACATTTTGGCTTGGTTTTGACCCCTTCATCAGCATAGACCTATTTTCATCAGTACTTGCTTCAGCTATCAGCTACTTGCTTCAGTCACCTGCATCACCAGTCTCAGCCTGTCAGTGGCCCATCTTCAGTGTTATTATCAGCACCTGTTCTTCAGCAACATGGCACCTAAGAAAAGCAACATCTCCTATCATTTCTTTGAGCCTGAGTTGGCCAGCATCAGAAAGATTCAGACCCTGATTACTCCAGACCATATACCACTTTTTCAGAGAACATTATGGAGGAATCCTTGATGTGGTTATGGATTTGGACCCTTCACAGAGGAGCTTGATTCATACTTGCCTGCAGTTCTATGATCCCCCTCTGAGGTGCTTCACCTTTCAGAATTTTCAGTTGGGACCCTTGTTGGAAGAGTATTCATCACTGATTGGTGTACCTATCAGGGGTGGAATCCCCTTCAACCCTGAGATGGCTTTCCCTAGTAATGAGGAGGTAGCAAAGACATTATATCTGGAACCAGTTCTGATTGGGCAGAATTTGACAGCTAAAGCTGGAGTCTCAGGTTTTCATCTGGATTTCTTGACTTCTCAGACTATTCTTAAGGCCTCCTTGGGGGAGTGGAAGGCAGTTTGTGCTTTGTTGGCCCTTAGCATATATGGGGTCATACTTTTTGCAGATGAGCCTAGGTTTGTTAGCAAGAATGCAGTCCATCTTTTCATCCTGAGAAACCCAGTGCCCACCTTACTGGGAGATCTTTACTACTCTGTTCATCAAAGGAATGAAAAGCAAAGGGGAAGACTAGTAAGATGTTGTGCTCCTTTGTTCCATACTTGGCTGCTCAAGCATTTGCCAAAGACTGATGCATTCTTGAACCCTCACCAGCAAAGAAATTGGGCTAGGAGGCTTGTTGCTCTAACCTCAGATGATATCAGGTGGTGCACTCAGAGCACCAAGGGCAGAGACATCATTACTAGTTGTGGGCAATTTCCCAATGTGCCTCTGATAGGAGTGAAGGGTTGCATCAACTACAACCCTCTGCTATTCAAAAGACAACTGGGCTATGCATTAGTCCACCCTCCTAGAGCACAGGATCTGCATGAGACTCTTTATTGTGAAATCAAGCCTAATCTGGCTATTATCAGGCAGGCATCCTGGGCCTGGGACAATGTGCAGACTAAAGGGGTAACCATTCTTGGAAGATGCAATAATGTGGCCTCAGCTCAGTACTATGAGTGGTCTCATACCAGAGCTCAAATTACTGGAATGCCCTTCACTATTGAAGATATGCCTGGACCTTCCACAGCACCACCTCCAGCAACTGTCAGCTTAGAGGAGTTTGAGAAATTGAAAGAGAGAAATGAGAAGCTGACTCAAGCTCTACAGAAGACCCTCTGGGAGAGGAGTGATGGTAGGTTGGATATTGAGAGGTTAGAAAAGCTGAAGGTGGAGCATTTGGCTAGAATTGAAAAGTCAGAGGATTACATTAAGAAGTCTAGGGCTGGAGAACAGATCTTGAAGAATGCCTGCAAGGAAGCTCAGTTCCAGAAGGCTATGACTGATTTGTATCTAAAGGAGAGTCAAGCTAGATGGGTCAGGATCACCGAAGCTCGCACTCAAGAGGATAAGAGGACTCAGGACAAGATTGAGCAGCTGGAAGCTAGTGCAAAAGAGCAACAGGAAGCCCTGGCAGCAGCCCAGAGGGAGATCTCAGAATTGAAGATTAGAGCTGGTGTAAAGAGGTCAAAGGACCAGAGTCAACACAAAAGACTAACTGCAGTTGTTACTACAAGGAATCTCCTTATCAGGAATCTTACAGAGCGTCCAGCTGATCCTGTGACTGAAGCACTTCTCAAGGAAGTTCAGGAGGATGCGTTTGGCCTTGGTGTTTGACTTTTGCTTGTTGTTGCTTTCATTTTATGTACTTTTCTTTATGTTGTATTTTTGACCCCTCAGAGGGCATGTATTGTAAAAAACAAACTATGTATCATTTACTTTTTGTAATATATGTGTTGGTTTGTTTTATCTGAATTCTTCAAGCAACATCACAAGCACCTTCTTCAAGGGTCTGGAAAGGTCAAAACCAAGTGCCAAGCCGGATACCTTGGAAACAAATAAGCACACTGCATTGCATACTAACCTTTTGTTTTGTTTTGTAGGTTTTTGTTTTATTGTTACTAACTCTGTTGTGACTTCAGGAACTATTGCTCGACGTCGAGGGTTTCCACTCAACCGTCCACACAGATATCCCACCCGCAACAATCTTCCGGGCATACAAATGGACCAAGTACAGCAGGACCTTACAGAGGTCAGGAATCAAATGGCCAACGAGAGGTTGGAAATGAGGAATTAGATGACACAATTTATGGAGGTGATGAATAATATGGCTCAAAGCCAAGAGAGGTTAAGAGCACTGGTAGAGGGGAGGAATCATGAAGACCCTCATCCAGGGACTGCTGGGACAAGCAATAATGAGAGAGTTCAACCTCATGTTAATCCCCCAGTCTATGGACCCCACCTGCATCCAGAGATCAACATCCCTGTTAATGTGCAAGGGACTGCCACTGCAGGTAGAGTGCTACAAGAAGACCCCCAGGAAGATCAGTTCACAGTGATGGGAGCTGGGGAGGAAGCCTATGACAGAAGGCTAGATGAGATTGCTGAGAAACTAAGATCCCTGGAGTCCCAGAATTCTTTGGGCTTTGATGTTATGGACATGGGTCTAGTGGACGGGGTCAGGATTCCCCACAAATTTAAACCACCGTGCTTTGAGAAGTACAACGGGACTTCCTGTCCCCGGACCCATTTACAGTCTTTTCTGGGGAGGCTGAAGGCATATACCATGGACGAAAAGTTATGGATGTTTTATTTTGAGGATAGCTTGGCTGGAGCTTCGAGGGAATGGTACTCTCACCTGACTAGAGCAACCATTAGATGCTGGAAGGACCTGGCAGAGGCCTTTATCAGACAGTATCAGTACAACTTGGATATGGCTCCCAACAGGACCCTCCTGATGGGGATGTCTCAATCATCCAGGGAAAGCTTCCGGGAGTACGCTCAAAGGTGGAGACAGCTTGCTGCTGCTGTCCAGCCACCCATGTCAGAGAGGGAGATGGCTGATATGTTTATGAACACCCTCCAAGGGACATACATTGACAGGTTGGCTGCCTTTTCTTCCACTAGCTTTGCTGATGTAGTCATAGCCGGGGAAAGAATCGAAAGCCTATTAAAGATGGGAAAAATTTCTGACAACGGTGCCAGCTCATCCAGCAACCCAAGAAAGCCTTTTGTAGGCCCAAGAAGAACTGGTGAAACCAATGCTATCCATACCAGCAGGGGCAGACCCCAATATGTTCATAGGTCTGTGGCAGCAGTCACCATTCCCGCTCCAATTCATCCTCAACCAGCTTATCAACCTCAGCAACAGAATTATCAGCAACAAACTCAGTATCCTCCTCAGAGAAATTATAACAACAGCAACGCCAACAACAATAATCAGCAAAGACCATTTCAACATAGATCTTCTCAGGCCAATAGGGTGATCGATCCGATCCCTATGCCCTATGCCACATTACTGCCACAACTCCTGAAACTCAACCTGGTTGAGCTAAGGACATTGGCACCTCCAGATCCTACCAGTCTACCCAGAAATTATGACGCCAGCGCCAGATGTGCGTTTCACTCAAATGCACCTGGCCACAGTACAGAGAAGTGCAGAGCTTTGCACATGAAAGTACAGGACTTGGTAGATTCCAAAGCTCTGAATTTTGCACCACCACCAAATGTTAACAAAAACCCTATGCCACACCATGGTGGTCCCCGAATCAATGCTATTGAAGAGGACAAGCCGTCTTACTTGATAACCAGTGTGGGTCAGATTCGGACGCCTTTGGTAGAGATTAAAGCTCAACTCCTTGAATGTCAAATATTCCCGGGATGTGAGTTAGGGTGTGCTTATTGCAACATTTCAGTGAATGGATGTGATAACTTGAGGGATGGCATAGATGGTCTCATCCAGAGTGGCCTGCTTCAAATCACAACATCAGTACCTACCAATCCAGCAATCTCCTTAACAACAGTTCCAGAATCGTCTACAACTGCAACAACCATTGTTCCAAACAACTTTTCAGTTTCGTCAACAAATGCTTCATCTGTTACTTCAACGGACCAAATATCAGCAAACATCCCTTCTACAACTTCAGCACCCCTTCATTCAGAGTCTCCTACAACAACAACACACATTCTTCCAACAATGTCTCCTACAACATCAGCAACAAACAATGCAAGTGTCTCAACAGTTACAATTTATTATGATCCTGCAAATGATTCCGCCTACAACTCACAAAATGCCACTCCTACCAGAGCACCAGTCACAATATACTATGATCCACAGACTATCACAGTCCCTTCTGCAGCTGCCATCAGTCCAGTCACTATCACAGTGCCTGGGCCAGTACCTTATGAAAGCAGTAATGCCATCCCTTGGCATTACGGCTCTGATTTATATTGCGAAGGACAGAAAATCACTTTTGAATCATCAACTTCTTCACCACAAATAGACAATGTGGGGGGAGGCGGAGGCTTCACTCGAAGCGGTCGTCTCTTTGCCCCGCAAATTCAAAGACCCACTGCCGAAGCAGAAGCTGCTGCCAAGGCAAAAGGGAAGAGCATGGTGCAAGAAGAGCAGGTTGTTAGAGAAGCTTTGAAAACACCTTTTGATCAAGAAGTTGATGAATTCATGAGAATCATCAAGAAGAGTGATTACAAGATAGTGGACCAGCTTCACCAGACGCCTTCCAAGATCTCCATTCTATCATTGCTTATGTGCTCCGAGGCTCATCGGAACGCACTACTAAAGGTCTTGCACGCAGCTTATGTGCCAGAAGAGATCACGGTCAATCAGTTGGAAGCTGTGGTTGGGAATGTTAATGCTAGCAATGGACTAGGATTCACCAACACTGATTTGACTACGGAAGGCCGCAATCATAACAAGGCTTTGCATATTACCATGGAGTGTAAGGGTGCAGTTCTTTCACATGTACTGGTAGACACAGGGTCATCCCTCAATGTCTTTCCTAAAAAAGCCCTTGTGAAGCTGGAATATGAAGGATTGGCATTACGACCCAGCAACTTGGTAGTAAGAGCCTTTGACGGCTCTAAGAGATCAGTTCTGGGAGAAATTGAGTTGCCTATAACGATTGGCCCACAAACTTTCAAAACGACCTTCTACGTGATGGACATTCAGCCTGCCTACAGCTGTTTGTTGGGTAGACCATGGATTCATGCCGCTGGCGCAGTTACGTCTACCCTTCACCAGAAGTTAAAATTCGAGTGGGAGGGCCAAGTCGTTACTATTTGTGGAGAGGAGGATATTTTTGTTAGCCATCTGGCTACATACAAATATATTGAGATGGATGGAGAGATCCACGAGACGATGAGTCAAGGGTTTGAGGCCCTGAATATTAATGAAACCTCTGCTGTAATTGGGACTTCTATGACATCTTACCAGCAAGCCCGAAAGGTTGTTGAAGAAGGAAACGCTCAAGGCTGGGGAAAACTCTTGCCTGTGGAGAAGAAAGAAGATAGATTTGGGTTGGGTTACAAACCAACTCAACAAGATCAAGTAGAGGCTGCTAAGAAGCCCAATTTTGTTAGTGGGGGGATGCTCACCCCCGATGCTGTCAACAACTTGGAAGATGAGTCGGAAGATGAACGCAACCTGGAAAGCTGGATTCGTCCAAAGATCCCGGGGAGCAGTATCTCAAACTGGTCTTCCCAGGAAATTATAAGAGTTACTCCTACAGAGTAATTATTATTTCCTGTATATTTTAAGCATGCATCAAGTCTTGCATCTTGCCCAAGATGACAAGACTCATTTTGTAATCGGGCCATCTGTAATTTTTGTGCAACAAGATTAATCAATGAAATATCAGACATCTTTTGCAAACAAGTCTTTTTCTTTTCCGCTCACTGTTTTTCCATTTTTCTTTTTGTACAAAAAATAAATGGCAATGTTTTCAAAATGACAACTTTATTTCACTTTTCTAAACAAGATTAAAATCAATCACTAAAATGAACCAACTGAACCCTTGCAGAGAGTGCCTTCCAGAACTCACCGACAACAGCACGGTTATGACTTCGTATGACTTTGACAATCCGATCAATCAAGCTGATGAAGGGGTTGAAGAAGACTACGAGCTTCCTGAAGAGCTAGCCAGGTTGTTAAGGCAAGAGGAGAAGGTTATTACTCCTCATCAGGAGGAGGTCGAAACGATTAATCTTGGTACAGATGAAGATGTGAAAGAAGTTAAAATCGGGGCCTGCTTACAAGACTCAGTGAAGAGACAACTGATTGACCTGCTTCAGGAATATGTGGATGTGTTTGCTTGGTCTTATCAAGACATGCCAGGGTTGGACACCGATATCGTCACGCACAAGCTGCCTTTAAGAGAAGAATGCCCACCGGTCAAACAGAAACTGCGCCGTACTCGCCCAGACATGGCAATGAAGATCAAAGAAGAGGTGCAAAAGCAATGGGACGACGGGTTCCTTGCTGTAACTAGCTATCCACCATGGGTTGCTAATATAGTACCTGTGCCTAAGAAAGACGGCAAGGTAAGGATGTGTGTTGACTACCGGGACTTGAACAGAGCCAGCCCGAAAGATGATTTCCCATTACCTCACATTGACGTATTGGTTGATAACACGGCTCAGTTCTCGGTATTCTCCTTCATGGACGGATTTTCAGGATACAATCAGATCAAAATGTCACCTGAAGACATGGAGAAGACAACTTTCATCACCCCCTGGGGCACGTTCTGTTACAAGGTGATGCCATTCGGATTGAAGAATGCTGGTGCAACATATCAACGGGCTATGGTAACATTATTCCACGATATGATCCATAAAGAAATCGAGTGTTATGTGGATGACATGATTGCCAAGTCCCTCACAGAAGAAGACCACCTGGTAAATCTGCTGAAGTTATTCAAGCGTCTGAGGAAATACCAACTAAAGTTGAACCCCAACAAGTGCACATTCGGGGTGCGATCTGGTAAGCTGTTGGGCTTTATTGTAAGCGAGAAAGGGATCGAAGTGGACCCTGATAAAGTCAAAGCCATTCAAGAGATGCCTGCACCGAAGTCTGAAAAAGAAGTTCGAGGGTTTCTAGGTAGATTGAACTACATCTCAAGGTTCATATCTCACCTTACGGCAACCTGTGAACCCTTGTTCAAGCTGTTAAGAAAAGAACAGACGGTCAGGTGGAATGAAGACTGCCAAAGAGCTTTTGACAAGATCAAGGAATACCTGCAGGAACCACCAATCCTTATGCCTCCAGTTGAAGGAAGACCTCTGATAATGTACTTGATAGTATTAGAAGAGTCAATGGGGTGTGTGTTGGACCAGCATGACGAGTCTGGTCGAAAAGAGTATGCAATATACTACCTGAGCAAAAAGTTTACCGACTGTGAACAACGTTATTCACTGCTCGAGAAAACTTGCTGTGCTTTAGCGTGGGCTACTCGCCGACTGAGACAATACATGTTGACCTACACTACTTTATTGATCTCCAAAATGGATCCAGTCAAGTACATCTTCGAGAAGCCAACTCTTACCGGACGGGTTGCAAGATGACAGATGATTCTCACAGAATATGACATCCAGTACACATCTCAGAAAGCCATCAAAGGCAGTGTACTATCTGAATATCTTGCTGAGCAACCTATTGATGACTACCAGCCTATGAGATTTGACTTCCCTGATGAAGACATCATGGTCATAAAAGCGAAAGATCATGAAGAGCCTATTCACACTGAAGGGCCCGACCCGGAAGAAGAATGGACTATGATGTTTGATGGGGCTGTTAATATGAATGGTCGCGGTGTTGGTGCAGTACTCATTACACCTAAGGGAGTTCACATGCCTTTCTCAGCGAAACTCACCTTCAACTGCACTAACAACGAAGCTGAATATGAAGCTTGCATTATGGGTCTTGAGGAAGCCATTGACCTCAGGATCAAGACATTGACTGTATTCGGAGATTCAGCTTTGGTAGTTAATCAAACCAACGGCAAATGGTACACACACCAGGACCATCTGATACCTTACAGGGATTATACAAGGAGGCTATTGACATTCTTCACAGCGGTCAAGCTTGAGTATATCCCTCGGGACGAGAATCAGTTTGCAGATGCTCTGGCTACCATTTCATCTATGATCAAAGTTCAAGCTGTCAACTTTGTACCGCAGATTTCAGTGTCCAGACTTGACAGACCGGCATATGTGTTTGCAGCAGACATTGTCAAAGATGATAAGCCTTGGTTCCATGACATTAAGTGCTTCTTGGAGGATCAAACATACCCATCTGGGGCATCTTCCAATGATAAGAAGACTTTGAGAAGGCTTGCTGGTAGTTTCTTCCTGAACACTGATGGTTCCCTGTACAAGAGAAACTTTGATATGGTACTCCTCAGATGCGTTGATAGAGCAGAAGCAGACTTGTTGATGCATGAAGTACATGAAGGATCCTTTGGTACCCATGCAGGAGGGCATGCCATGGCTAAGAAATTGCTAAGATCAGGTTATTACTGGATCACAATGGATACCGACTGTTGTGCCTTTGCCAGAAAATGCCATAAATGCCAGATTTATGCGGATAAGGTGCATATGCCTCCCAATCCTTTGAATATAATGTCTTCACCCTGGCCCTTTGCCATGTGGGGCATTGATATGATTGGAAAGATTGAGCCGACTGCTTCAAATGGCCACAGATTCATCCTGGTCGCCATTGACTATTTCACCAAGTGGGTTGAAGCAGCCTCATATGCAAATGTTACAAGGCAAGTGGTAGCCAGATTTCTGAAGAGAGATATCATCTGTCGATACGGAGTTCCCGAGCGAATCATTACTGACAATGGTTCCAACTTGAACAATAAAATGATGGCAGAACTATGCCGGGACTTCAAGATCCAACACCACAATTCTTCTCCTTACAGGCCAAAGATGAACAGCGCTGTCGAGGCAGCTAATAAGAATATCAAGAAGATTGTGCAGAAGATGGTAGTCACCTACAAAGACTGGCATGAAATGCTACCATTTGCCTTGCATGGGTACCGCACGTCAATCAGGACATCCACTGGGGCAACACCGTATCAGCTTGTGTATGGTATGGAGGCAGTCCTACCTGTTGAAGTTGAGTTACCCTCTCTGAGGGTGTTGATGGATGTTAAGCTAAACGAAGCAGAATGGGCCCGGTCCCGATACGAACAACTGAGTTTGATTGAAGAGAAAAGATTGGCTGCAATCTGCCATGGGCAGTTATATCAGAAAAGAATGAAAAGAGCCTTCGATCAGAAAGTCAGGCACCGAGAGTACCAAGTGGGAGATCTTGTGCTGAAAAGAATCCTCCCTCCTCATACAGACCACAGGGGCAAATGGACTCCGAACTATGAAGGACCATTCGTGGTAAAGAAAGTTTTCTCTGGTGGAGCACTGATGCTCAGCACCATGGATGGTGAAGATTTCCCGTCCCCTGTGAATTCAGATGCAGTTAAAAAATACTTCGCATAAAAAAATGACCCGCTGGACACAAAAACAGAATGTGAGTCCAGGCAAAAACAGGGCATCCCGGCGAGTCAAAAACAGAATAAAAGACTCGGGCAAAAATAAGGGAAAATAAACAAAAAAATGTACACCCGCTGAGTTGAAAAGTCGCATTGGACAGCTCAGGCAAAAATGGGTATCCCGATGGATTGAAAACCCGAAAGGGCGATCCATGCAAAATAAGGGAATAAGCGAACAACTGCACTCTGAATTCATCTGTATCGCCTGCAACTTGGTAAGCTTCAAAAAGATCAAGCTTCTGTCAGAATCAGCCTTCTTCAGAAAGCAGGACGAGAAGAACGTCAAAAGTCATACGAGTCATAGCAAGAGGAAGCTCCTTAAAGCGTCGTCAACATTGCCAGCATTTTGTTTCTCAATTTGTAACAATCTCCTCATTTCAGGAGATATGTTTCTCTGACTGTATCTTGCCAATTCAGGGCACATGAATTAATAAAATCAGATTTTCAGTCAAGTTTCACCTCAAACACTTCACTTTATTTACAAAGAATGTCTGATATCTTTAAAATACTGATTGCATAAATACAGATGTTTTTCTCCTAAACTACGTGCTTGCAGGAAATATACTTACTCTCGAGAGTGTCTCACTCCTATGACGGAATCCGGTAAGGGATGCCTCAGGACACTTGTACGTTTCTCTGTCTTTGCAGGATTGCAGGTATTCAAAAGCGCAACATGGGGCGTGAAAGCTTCATCCCAGCAAGCTGGAAAATCAACACTCACTCAGTCTTAGCACTCAAGGTGTTTTCTCCCCAACTGAGTTGTCACTTGTTGCTTCTCCCAACCGAGTTGCCAATCATTCTTCCCCAGCCGAGTACAAAAGCCAGGGAACCATCTCCCCACAGAGTTTCAGCCTCTATCCAGAAGAGCAAGGCACGAAGGAATCACAACAGAGTGACGAAAGCTTCTACAAACCCCAGCTGGGTCCTTCATTTTCCAGGAATAGGTCTATCATTGACCCCTCTCCCCAAGCAGAATCATTTCATTAGATCTATCGACGATCTCATCCCCAGCTGGGATGTTCATTTCGAGCAGATCGACCAGAGATCTACACAACATTGGGATCCGAATCCCAGATTGGTATCTTTTGCATAATCATAGCATTAGCATCATATTCACCCCACAAAGCGTAGCATTCCGTCTTAATACGGAGCATTACGGCAAAAAATCAAACATGTTGCATAATCATAAGTCATGGTCTGAATCAAACACTTGTGAATAATAATCCATCAACAATATACAGAATACTCCCCAGATTCCCCAGCAAAAGCAGTTGCCCCACATTCACCAATACAAATACGCACCCCTTGTGGCACCCGTCCGTGTCATCTCCCCAGCAGAAAGCCAAAGATATTCCCTTTGCACTCACAGATACTTGTATATATATAACTTTCTTGACATCCGTCCATGTCACTTTTCCCAGTACAGTAATGTAAACACTTTGTATACCAGATACTTGTTTATACTATACTCTTCTCCTTTTGACACTCGTCCGTGTCACACTCTCCCCAGCAGATTGAACACTCATCTATATATCACTCATACTTTCTACTCATACTTATACAGATACTCGTCCGTATCTTGTATACACCATTTACATCCCCGCAGATTCGACACTCGTCCGTGTTCTTTGTTAACCAGTTGGTACTCGTCTGTACCATCATCTCAGAACATGCGTCAAGCGTTTGTTTCTACTTGATACTCGTCCGTATCATAGTCTTAAGGATGCTCGTCCGCATCTTTAATCCATACACCGTGTCTTCTTGAATGTAGATACTCGTCTGTGTCTACTATTCCCCAGAAGATTTCTTTCAGATTCAACACTCGTCCGTGTTTCTTGTTAACCGGTTGATACTCGTCCGTATCATCATCTCTGAACATGTGTCGGTATTTGTTTCTACCTGATACTCGTCCGTATCATAGTCTTAAGGATGCTCGTCCGCATCTTTAATCTATACACAATACCAAACACTTATGCCTTTTATTTCTTGGATGTAAACACTCGTCCGTGTTTACTATTCCCCAGTAAAACAATTTTCTTCTGACATTCGTCCTATGTCATGATAAACCCTGAGAGCAGCCGTCCCCTGCTAGGTGGTCGTCCTCCACCTCTTGATGGTCGTCCTCCATCATGCTCATCCGATGGCCGTCCCCATCGTTGACTTTCTCTATCCGACATTCGTCCTATGTCGTGATATTTTAGCAGCCGTACCCTGCTAGGTGGTCGTCCTCCACCTCTTGATGATCGTCCTTCATCATTTTATCCAATGGCCGTCCCCATTGTTGATTTTGGTTATCTGACATTCGTCCTATGTCATGATAAACCTTGAGAGCAGCCGTCCCCTGCTAGGTGGTCGTCCTCCACCTCTTGATGGTCGTCCTCCATCATGCTCATCCGATGGCCGTCCCCATCGTTGACTTTTTATCCGGCATTCGTCCTATGTCGCGATATTTTCGGCAGCCGTACCCTGCCAGGTGGTCGTCCTCCACCTTAGATGACCGTCCCTCATCTTAACCCCAACAGAGCAGCCGTCCCCTGCTAGGTGATCGTCCTTCACCTTTGATGACCGTACCTCATCATCTGTTTATTTTATTCTTTAACCCGATGGCCGTCCCCGTCGTGGTCCCTTTTCTTTTTAGCCCGATGGCCGTCCCCATCGTTGGTTGCTTTGCTTTATGAACTTGATGGCCGTCCCCATCATTTTTCATTAATCCCCAGAGAATCTTACAGCTTTACTTGATGGCCGTCCCCATCATAATCCCTTTTATCCCTAGCATGTCGGCCGTCCCCGTCATTGCTTTATTTCCCGCTTTTTTTCCAGCATGTCGGCCGTCCCCGTCATTGCTCTTTACCCAGCAGTCGTCCTCTGCTTGACGGTCGTCCTCCGTCGCCTATACTTTACAATATACTTTACTTTCTTTTACAATCTATATCCCTTTTCTTCTTCATTCTGTGAGTGCAAATTTTGGACTGTCTTTGATATTCAACCACAAGTTATCTTATTTGCCTGATAAGCCATCGCTTACATCCTGCACAGCTAACTCATGTTTGAATAGGGGCAGCTGTAAACACCCCAAATTTGCCCTGACCCATTCACACCATGGCTTGTGATCATTTCATATGCATAAACACAATCATAAGTTCTCATATCCCATTTTTGATCCACTGCATAGATCCTAAGTCATCTGCATCTAGGGTTTGTGATCTGAGCAATCCAAGAGCTTCTTGAGCCACTCCAAAGGCCATCAAACACTTCAAAGGGGTCCATGTATGTTCAAGCATCATATTATATCCTCTCAAAGTCAAGAATGTCAAAGGATCACAAGAACTGAGAATGGTATGGAGGCAGAGCCAGGTTTGACTGCACAGATGACCTAAAATTAGGGTTTTGGTTTCAGAGGCCATAACTCCAATTTTTTTGGTCATTCTTGTTTCTATTGGTCTCTATATGGTATAGGGAGTATGCATATCAATTTTCATGAAGAAATTCCATGGGGAAGTCATCTGATCAAGAGTTGACTTTTCAAGCAAGTCAGTGCAAAATCAGGGAATCTGAGGTCCCCAATGACCCAACCAAAGGGTATTCTTCATCATTTTGAGTGTATATGATCTTTATTTGATCATAGAAGAAGTTGGAAGTTCACAAAATTCAAGAATTTCAAGTCTTTTGCAAAGTTGACTTTTTGGACAAGTTTGACTTTTAATGAAAATGTCATTTTAGGCAACTTTTTCAAACCTTACTTTTTGATTCAAAAAAGCTTCAAATGAAAAAACTTTGGTCATGAAAGTTGTAGAATAGATCTTTCCCTTTTCAAAAAGTACAAGAACATGACCTAATTCATTATGGATCAAAAGTTATGGCTCATCAAAGTTGGCAAAAATCACTAAATTTCAAGTTATGCACCAAATGGAAAAACTTGCAAATTCTTGTACCAAGGCAATTTGTGACTTCAAATTGATGTCTAACCTTTACACAAACATCACACAAGTCCTAAAAATCAGAATGGGCCAAGGGATCACATGTTGTATGGCTTGTGAAGCAAGACTTTTTCATGAAGAACCAAAAGCAAGCCAAGTTGCAAAACACATGATAACTTCTCATCCACTTGCTGGCTACTTTGCTGATCAACCCTAGCCTTTTCCCTCACCATGCTGCGCAGCACACCCACCTTGTACTTGGCTAGAGATTGACCCATGCTTCTCTTACACAAAAGTTGACATTTTGCAAAAGCACCCATACCAATCACAAAAGCACATGTCATGTCATCTGACCAATGAGAATTGTTTATACAAATCAATTGCAAGCCAAACATAACAAAAGGCCAGCCTGAAACCAGCCACAAGACAGCTTTTTCATTTTCACTCCCTTGAGCAAAAGCTTTCGAAATTCATCATACAAGCCACAAACACTCAAACAAACTTCACAAACCTTCTCACCATGCTTCACTGAACCTAAACCAACCTTCAAAGCAGCCTGAAACTCAAAGAAACAGAAATACGATTTCCTCACTCCACTGAACAGAACTTGTTCAAACTTCCAAACCAGCCAAAATAAATTTGTTCCAAGCCTTTCAGAAGCACAAGGGAGGTCACAGGAGTGGATTGCACAAAGAGAAGAGGTCAGAAAGTTGCAAACTGAAAAGCTTCAAACTCAGGTAGCTTCATGAACTTTTTTTCCAGAACGTGTATTTTAAGTTACTAAATGAATCTGCATGCTTCCCTGATCATGAATATGTGTTTATTTTTGAAAATGGTTGAGAAACCAGGATGTATGAATGCTCTGAAACTTTTTGCCCTAAAACTGTTTTGATTCGATTTGGCTGATTTAGGAATGATAAATGTTGTTTGAATGAGGGGTTTGATTCGTGTGTGAGTGGGGAAGAGTTCTGGGCAATTGGATTTCATTTTAGATGCGTTTAGAGAGAGTTTGAAGTTTTGGGTGATTGGAGAAGACGACCGGAACAGTGTTCCGGTCGCCTGAAAGTCATTAGGGCACGAATTAGGGCTTAATCAGTGTAATTAGTGAGTTTGAATGCTGGCCCTTGGATATGGCGCCAGGTCAAACGCGCGCGCAGCCAATTCAAATGTGGGCCTTTGGATCTGATTACTTTTCCTTTTTCAGCTTTTAATTCAATTTTATTTTTCCTTTTATTCATTTAATTTCTCATATTTATTTAAAATAGAAAAATACCTTTAAAAATTATGAAATTTTTTTGTCAAGAGTTTCATTAATTTTTAAAACCCAAAAACATTTTTATTTTTATTTTTTGCATCTGAAAAATATTTTTTAAATATTTAAAAGTTCATTTTCAATTAATTAATGGGAATTAATTAATTAAAAATACTTTTAGGTATTTAAAAATCACCAAAAATTCATGAAACATTTAAAACCATTTAGAAACATTGTCCAACCCTCAAACCAAATTTCTTTTTTGATCTTGATGCATTTTGAGAATTTTTCATGGAATTAAAATCATTTTAATGCATTATTTTGATCCAAGCTTCCAAAAATCATTTTTGCCTAACCATTGAGAGTTGGACCTTGATTCTTTTTGCATTACATTGTGTTTAGCATGTAGTTTGTGAGATTAATTTGGCATGAATTGATCTTTCATTTTCCATTTGTTTGGCATTTTTCTTGTTAAGGAACCCTAAAACCCTAGAAAACTTAGGAAAATCATAACTTGAATTAGGTTAAGAGTTGGAACTTCTCCTTTGGGAAGTGAGTTAGCATAGGTTTAGGGATCCTTTGAATGCATTTTCAATTTTTTATATTGATGTTTGCTTCTGATTTTGGTTTTTGTTTGGTGCTTTGATCATAAACCCTAATTTGGGCTTCCATATGCATCCATCTTGCATTTGCATTCATACCTTGACTTGCCATGACATTTTGTGCATCCATTTGATTCAT
This sequence comes from Lathyrus aphaca, assembly GCA_963966055.1. NCBI lineage: Eukaryota > Viridiplantae > Streptophyta > Magnoliopsida > Fabales > Fabaceae > Lathyrus > Lathyrus aphaca. The sequence continues at coordinate 567,927,142 of OZ014519.1, forward strand.
TTGACATCTTAAGACATATTGAAAGCATGTTTGATCATTGCCTCTTGCATTTACCATGTTGTATGCCATATGCATTTCATAACTTTTCATGTATGTTCATGTGTCTTAACTTGCTTCATTTGCATCCATGAGCTTGTATGATCATCCCCATGTGTTGTTTCATGTTTGCATCATCCCATAGCATCATTATCATCTCATATATGCTTCTGGTTTTGATTTACATCATGCCATTTCATTTCATTTTGCATTGCATTGCATTCCTTTGCTAACTTTTCAGGTGGTAAGTAACTTTGAGAAGTGAATTTGCCTTCACTTCTCACAACTTCTTTTCATCTCTTTCATGCATCCTTGCTGCATTTTGTTATGAGTTTGAGATTGAGCTTGCTCATTCTTTTTCTTTTTACTTTCTTTCCTCAAGTGACTTGTCTTCTTCAGTGAAGCAAGTTACTTTGTTTCTCCTGATCCTTTCATCTGCTTCCTGGTGGTTCCTCTGAAGACTTCTTTCTTAAACCTCACAAACCTTAGGAACAACCAAGCATGACAATGATTAGGGTTTTGATTAGTCCCCCACTTAGTTTTACCTTTGTGTCTCATTGAGTCTTCTCTTCTCACCTCATAATCAGGGACTAAACCCTAAAGGCTTTAAGGCTTTGTGATTAAGTTTATGCCTGCATCCTTCTATTAGGATGGAGTGTATAACTTTAATCCTAAGTGTTAAACCCTTAATGTGTTTAAATCTCTTAATCAATTCACTTAATAATCATCAAGACATCACACTTGTAACTTGGGCCTTGCATTAGGGTTCTAATTCTTCCTTAATTGGTTAAGAAGGACTAACCCTAGTGTTAATGGACAAGTCCCCCTCAAGTTGTCTTACAAATCATAAAATTCACTTCATCATCTCACCATTAAATAAAATCCACTTAATCAAAGGCTTTGTTTTGTCATGAGTTTAATCCCTAATCATGGATTAAGTTGAGGAGTCTTCCTCAGCTTAAACACTCTCATCTATTATCCTTCTATTAGGATGGTGTAATGAGTCTGTTTAATCCCTGATTATGGCTTAATCTCATTACTTAACACTAAACAAAAACACCAAAAACATCTAAATAATCACAAGTAGGTTAATGATCTTAATCCTACATCAAGGTGATTAAGTGTGAGAACCTGACTTCACACTTAAGGTATTCTCATTACCCCTAATCAGAGGGAGGATGTGATGAGTTTACTAACCTATTGGTTTAGGCTTAAGCTCATTAACTTATGACAAACTTTCGAAAACAATAAAAGACTGAAAACACAAAAACAAACAATAATCGTCTCCTCCGGGATTCTTTTCTCACCTCATTCACTCACAAACGAGAACTTGCTTCTTCCGTCTAATGCAAGACAGTTTGCACCTGAGCCAGACAGGTCATACACTTGAGCATAGACAAGTAAGCAGTTCACAAGTCAATTCACCTTTCAGTCTCTTTGGGTCGAACTACGGTGTTCTGACTTCCTCATTGCACGAGAGGATACGTAGGCATAACTTAACAGTTATCGAACAAAAGTCTCTGTGTATTCCCCCTCTTTCCAGCATTATTTTCTTAGCCTCATGATCTTGAGCATTTCACTCTTGTCCTTACACTGACACTGTATATATCACACTTTACACTTCTTTTACACTGACACCTGTACATTTTCTTCCAGCTCTTCATGCACAAATCGCACTGACACTACCCCTTTAAAACACAAATCTTTTTAAGCGTGGATCCCGTCGAGTACGGCGGACAATCTGGGTGCTAATACCTTCCTAGGTTGTAACCAACCCCCTTTCTCAGTCTCTCTGGTTCGCAACCGTCTTATCCATCTTTTCTAGGTCTATGCAGCATTGCCTTTCCTCCGGGATAAAAATGCCTAGCTGGCGACTCTATTCATTCCCTGTGAGTTCACTCCTGTGTGTTCTCATTTCTTTCGCCGGCCGTTCGCGTCTGTACCCCATCTGACCCGGCTTCATTTGGTGGGAGCGACACACCAGGTGCAAAGCCGATACCGAAACCTTCCTTGTTGTCGACAGCATCAATAATTCGCCCCCAACCATCAGATTGACCAGCTTCAATCACTCGCAAAGCATCTTTGAAAGAGGACATGGGCATGGCGTTCTTCTTAACAACACTATTCACAACAGAAAGAGCTTGAAACGACGTTCCCACCTCGTCCTCAGCATCAATATAAGAGAAAGAAGACAAATTGCTCACAAGCATCGCCCTCTCACCTTCAATGGTCACCAATTTACCTTCTCTTACAAACTTCAGTTTCTGATGAAGAGTGGATGTTACAGCTCCAGCCTCGTGGATCCATGGTCTTCCGAGGAGACAACTATATGCGGGACGTATATCCATTACTTGAAAAGTAATCTTGAATATAAACGGTCCAATAAGAATAGGAAGATCCACCTCTCCAATCACTGTCTTCTTTGACCCGTCAAACGCCTTCACTATAATCCCACTGTGCCTCATGGGAGCACCTTGAAATGCAAGCTTTGACAAAGTCGATTTTGGCATAACATTCAGAGACGAGCCGGTATCAACTAGCACCTTAGATAAAGCATCTTCTTGACAATTCACCGAGATGTGCAGAGCCAAGTTATGATTTCTTCCTTCTTCAGGCAAATCGTCATCACAGAAGCTTAAATTGTTACAAGATGTGATATTCGCTACAATGCTATCGAATTGATCAACAGTCACATCATGGTCCACATAGGCTTGATCCAGAATCTTCTGCAATGACTGCCTATGAGCTTCAGAACTCAACAAGAGAGACAACACTGATATCTTCGAGGGAGTCTGCAATAACTGCTCAGAAATATTATACTCACTCTTCTTTATCAGCTTTAGTACCTCATCATCACTATTACCAGCTTGGCCCGATTGGACAACAGCATCCATAATCTGCTTGCTCGCACTGGTATCTTCAACTCTCCTCGGAGGGTCTGAAGCGTACAATCTACCACTTCGGGTAACCTTCGTCACATCAGCAATGTTAACTACAGACTTTGGAGTAGGAAGAGGAACTTCCCTACCATTTTCTATCATCGTAGCATTATACCGGTACGGAACAGCTTTGTCAGACTCATATGGCATTGGACCGGGTACATTGATCACCAATGGAGTAACAGCAGTCTAGCGACTATCAAAAGAAAACACCACTCTCTCAGGAGCAACCCTTTCAGGAAGATTGAACTGAGGCATAATGACATTTACTTCATTCTCATATTCATCTCTCTTCGCTGTTACTTCGATCAGCTTATCGTCCATCATCTTCTGGATATCTCTTTTCACAATCACGCAACCACGAGGATTCACCGAGCAAATACAACATCCAGCATAGTCATGATCGATATCGTGATATTCACTCAAGAAAGCGTGCATTTCTACCAAAGATCTTCGGATATGACTGACTTCATAGATTTTGAACAACCCTGGACAACCAGCAACCATATTCACAGACGCATTACCGTGCTTCGGCAACGGATCCTTCTGCACATTTGGGTTAACATCATTAAAATACAGAACATTGTTCCTCATCAATTTCTGTACTTCGAACTTTAGTGGATAACAATTCTCCACATCATGCCCCGGGGCACCTTGATGAAAAGCACATCGAGCTTCTGGCTTATACCACCATGGAATAGTCTCTGGAACTGGAGGTGGAGGACGAGTCTGCACAAGATTCTTTGCAATCAAAGACGGAAGCAAGTCCGCATACGGCACAGGAATAGGATCAAAACTGGGCTTGGTCCGAGCTAATTGATTACCACCTTGTTGCACAGAAGGTTGCTGATAACGAGGTTGAAACTTTGGAACAGCTGGCACAGTTGGAGCCATATTAATCATTGGTGTAATAGAAGCCACATGCTGCGAATGGTGCTGCGAATGGTGATTCACACGACTGTGAGGTCTTCTATAACTTTCACGGGATATTGCATTAGTTTCATTATCTTTCTTTTTCCCGAAGTTGAACCTTCTGGAGCTTGAACCATTGCCATTCTCTTGAGTCAACCGTCCTTCACGGACACCTTCTTCTAAACGCATACCCATGCTCACCATCTCAGTGAAGTCCGAAGGAGCGCTTGCTATCATTCTCTCATAATAAAAAGAACCCAACGTCTTCAAGAAGATCTTCGTCATTTCTTTTTCTTCTAACGGAGGAACAATCTGAGCTGCCAGCTCTCTCCATCTCTGCGCATATTCTTTAAAAGTCTCTTTGTCCTTCTGGGACATAGCACGGAGTTGATCTCTATCAGGCGCCATATCAACATTGTACTTGTATTGCTTCACAAATGCTTCTCCCAAATCATTGAAGGTCTTGATTTGGCTATTATCCAGACTCATATACCACCTCATAGGTGCACCGGTAAAACTGTCTTGGAAATAGTGAATCAACAGCTTATCATTATCAGTCTGAGCAGACATCTTCCTTGCATACATCGTCAGATGACTCAACGGACAAGTATTGCCTTTGTACTTCTCAAATTCAGGCAGCTTGAATTTGTAAGGAACTTTAACATTCGGGACCAGACAAAGGTCATAAGCATCTTTTCCGAACAAATCTTTGTGCTTCAAAGCTCTCATTTCCCTCTGGATCTCAACAAAGCATCCTTGGAAGTCATCAAGTCATTCAGCAACTCCAGCGCCTTCATTAGACTCAGCATGGTAAATCATTTCATCATGATGCGGAGTATTGTGCACCACAGGCGGTGCAGTAGTCACAATTGGAGGAAGAGTAGTCCAAACTGGCTGTGGGATAGCATTAAATGCAGCATTCTATGGACGATGAGGAGGACGGTAACCAGTAGGAAAAAAGTCAACAGGCATGCCCCAGGGCGTGCTAGCAGGTATACGATGGTGAGGAGAAATAACAGTCTCAACAGGAATGGATGCGGTAACAACCTCTGAGATGACAGTATTCTGAGCAGGAGGACTAGGAGGTGGCTGATTCTGAGCAGCCATCAAATTTTCCATCATAGCAGTCACCCTTTCCAAGCTTTCCCTCAAATAAGTAACCTCTTCGCGCAGCTCGCGATTCTCTTATTGCAAAGTATCCATCACTCTTCTTCGATTAGCTCGAGTATCGAAGCGATGAGTCAGCTTGACAGGATCACTGAATGAAGACCAAGAAACAACAATAAGATCCCTGGAGAATACTCAAAAAGCAAGACAAAAATGCAAGTATGATGCATGCTATGTATATGCAAATGCAAAGATTTCAAAGGATTATAAGTTAACTTGCAATATTCATAAAGAAACATTTTTGAAATACTTAAAAACTCATTCTCATTAATATCAAAGTGAGGATTACAAATGAAGTACAAAACATCAATAATCCTAATACATAAAAGCAAGAGTAAACTAAGCCTATGGAATCATATCCGAAGAAGTCCCGAATCCTGGCTGATACTTCATACGAATTCTCTTGATCTCATTCTTGTACCGCTCTTCCATATCTTCCTTATCCTTCACTAACTTGTCGACAATGGCCTTCCAAGCACCGGAAGTAGGAGGAATAGTAGATGGAGTGCTAGAGGAAAATAAATCCTCTCTCGGCCTCTTCGTGACACGCCGCTCAAGTAGCTCAATAAGATCATCCTTCTCCTTAAGCTGCTCCTGCATAGTAGTCCTCTCGAGTAACCAATCTTCCTTTTCTTTCTTCATCTTCTCTAACTCTTCTTGAAGAACCAACTTCTCATCAACGGGAGGTAGAAAAGCAGACAAAGGCAATATGGGAAACATAGGCTCCTCAGGTGGATAAGGCATCTTGAGCTTGGAAGCTCTAGATTGAACCCACTGAATATAACAATCGGAAGGAGGAAGGTGTTGTCTACCCAATTGACCTCTCTCTTTCCTATGAACAGCATGCCAAGAATGAGCAATCCTTTTCTTCATCTCTATATGATCATCACCATTAAGAAAGAAGAAACGGGATAAGGCAAGATTGTTTGGAACATCCTTCAAACAATAACCAAACTGTCGTCTAGCCAAAATGGGGTTGTAGCTAATTCCCCCACGTGTACCAAGAAGAGGTACATTAGGAAATTCTCCACAACTATCAATGAGAACTCCAGTGTCATAATAAGAGCTATACCATGTCATGTCCTTATGAGAAAGCGACATCAACCTTTGAGACCATCTTCGATTTTCTCTGTTGTCCTTGAAAACATCTGACTTCGGTAGGTGCGAAATAAACCACCTATAAAGAAGAGGTGCACAACAAACAATCTCTCCGTCACCTTTGGAAGTCCTATAATGAAAAGCATGGTACATGTCTCCAAGCAAAGTAGGAATCGGGTTCTTCTTCAAGAAGATCTGAATAGCATTCTCATCCACAATGCCATCCAAATTCGGAAACAAGACAATGCCATAAATGAGCAAAACAAGGATGGCCTCAAATGCATCTCTATGACCCAAAGCAAGCGAAGTAGAAGCCTTTCCCATCAAAAACTTGGCATTAATACCTCGAACACTCCCCTTTGGAAGAAACTTCCCATTAAGCTCGGATTCCTTAAGAAACAATGCTTTAGCAATAACCTTGATAGTAAGCTCCTTCTCTAAACCAGTGAAAAGAAACTCCTTGTCCAGAATAGGCAAACCTAACCAATGAGAAAATTCCTCCAAAGTGGGTACAAGCTGATAATCTGGAAAGGTGAAACAATGGTGCAATGGGTCATAAAACTGAGCCAAAGTAGGGAGAATCCCCTCAGGTACATCAAGATCCAACATATGCAACAGCTTTCCATGACATCTTCGGAACTCTTGGGTATCAACAACCAAAGCTCCTAGCTTTCTCAACTCTACAATATTAGGATTCTTGAAAGTGTACTTCTTTGTGTTCCTCCTTTCAAAAGTCATAGCCATGGACATCTGAAATTTTTCAAAAGTTTCTTATAAGTCCTTTGAAATCTTACGGATAATGCTCATGAATGTTATGATGGCATGTATGTAACAACCACAAACAAGATCACACAAGGCACACGGGCTTAGGTTCCGAGTCACGAGCATGAAGTCAAGGTAACAGAACCAACCCACACAGGTAAGTACTAAGGTTTTGTCTTCATTGTACCTGCAAGAAACCAAAAGGGTGCTAACAGAGGTGCCCGGAGTTATCAGCCATCTTTAGAATTTTATCGGTACGTTGGATTACTCCCCAACCGATAACATTCTTAAAATAGACCTCGTCCGAGTGTAGTATCGCGTGACAACCGCCTTAGATTTACATCCAGACAGCTTCCGCACTACGTTCCTAAATTGGCTTAGATGGGTTAAGGGTTCTAAGGTCCTCAGTATGATCAGCTCAAGGTCGGAAAATAATGCCACGTACGATTACTCGTCATGACATTGATAGTCCAAGAGAGCCTAACCGAGTGGAGATTATCAAATTGATATTGCTTTGGACTACTCCATCACATATCGCTTCGAATATCGCCGTCCTATCATAAGTGTCACTCAGATCCGGGTTAGAATCTATCTCACACAGAGGATCACCAAAAACCAAAACGGAACAAACAAATAACAAACAAGTCAAACCAAAGCAATAAATAAATCAAAGTAGGCTAAATCCGCTTAGAGATTACTCCCCAGCAGAGTCGCCACTTTTCTGTAGCGGTAAAATCGTGAGTGTAAGCTATTGATTAACTTAACTCGATTAACACAGAGTCGCCACCGCGCTTTTCTTTATTTCCGAATGGAAAAAGGTAAAAGAACGAATAAAACCTAGGATTCTAAAAGCAAAGGCTAAAAGAAATAAACAGAGATTGGGTAAGGGGATTGGTTATGAACCGGGAAGGTTTTAGGCACCCGACTCATCCGTGGTACTCCACGGGAGCCCTTTGAAATACTTATTGCTTTTGGTCTGAAATTGGTTTGTTTAAAATGAGGGAAGAGATGAGGAGAAGAATATTTTTTTAATGATTTTGTGTTTGATAAGGTTTTAACACCTTATGCCTACGTACCCACAAAGTGCAATGCGAGATCAAAACCTCGTAGTTCGTGGTACAAAGTTTGAAAAGAATAAGTGGGTTGAATTAATTTTAAGATGTAAAGATAAGTCGTCATCCCTTAGCGAATAATTCCGCTAAAAGGGATGAATCATATCTAAACATGTGGAAAAGAAGAAAGGTGCACAAGGCACAAAAACAATTGAATGGATTTGTATTTTTTAAAGTATGTACAAAAATGGTTTTAATATATTTACATGAATTAATATTTGGTTAAGAAAATAAAAGGAAAAGGTTAAAAATCGCTTGATCGAAATCAAGGTTTGTTTATGAAATTGTTTGAAGTTTAGAAAACAAGAAGGTTTTGAAATAGGAAGAAGTTTTGAAAATTAAAGAATGGGGAGGAGATGAAGAGACTAGCCCTAATGCTTGAATTAAAAGCTAAGGAAAGAAGTTACCAAACCAATATGTACAAATCTTCAAAGTTCGGACTTTCATCTTCAAAAGTTAATGACATCATTTGAGGCCAAGGTTTCTAATCCATTCCAACTTGAGCAAAGGGAATCCTAGAAGTCTAAGTCCAATCTCCAAAAGTTCGGGATAGTAACCATAAGTCCAAAGTTAGAAGTCACAAGTTTTTTAAGAGTTTAATCCTTTATTAAGTATTTTAATGTCCAAATGGACAAAATAAAAACAAGCACAATATGAATATTAACAAGCACAATATGAATATAAACAATGATATATGATATAATATGGCAAAATATAATAAGGAGATAAGGGAGCAAGAGATTTAAAATAAAAGGATAAGGTGCAAGAGATTAAATTTAAACAATTATATTCACATTATAATATTATTTACAATATAAGGTGGTATGATGAACTTAATCAAGCACAACCACAACAATGAAAATAAAATTGAGGCAACCGGATCCAAGTGGATCTTTAATCGAATCGGGACAACTTTAGGTCTATGTTAAGCAATCGCCGAGTAATTTACGAAGTAATTACCCTACAAATGAGGCCGGCCACCACTAATTAAAGTGGAAAATATTCGTGTTAATACATGTTAGAGAAACGATATAATGAATCGTTCTCCGAAAACATGCCACACTAAAAGAAAGAGGAAGGTCTAATCTTAATCGAGATTATCGTTGAATTTCTCGATTAGCAACCTATCACGATCTCAAAGTATGGAGAATGATCCAAATGATCATTCATCCATAGATTTGAAATAATGAAGATTAAGCTTAATCGGAAATCAACAATCCCGAATCGGAAGATTGTCATCGACCAAAAATAAAAAAGAGATGAAGAATAATGGATCCAAAAATAGATCCAATAAAAGAAATCAAGACATTTTTTAAATCATTTTCTAAACTCTTTCTAAAAAATCTTTTTATTAACATATTTCTTCTAAATTGTTTTCCAAATATTTTTCTTAAAAAGAATTTTAATAATATTCTAAAGAGAATATTATTAAAATACATCTTCATTAAAAAAAATCTTTAAACAAAAAATAGAACAAAACAAAAAAAATAAAAAGATGGATTGAAACAAAGGGGAGGGGGGATCTGCGGGTAGGTGGTATCAACAACATAAATTCATGGCCCTAGGCCCACACACCAGCTCAATTTTTAAACACAATACAACAAAATTAATTTAAAAAAAATCAGAAAAAAAAAAGTAAAAGGTTCTTCTTCTCCTTCATGACTACAGCAATAGGAAACAGGGTACAAACAAGAGCAAAAAATCACGGCACAAACAAAATAGAAGCAGCGGCCAGGTCTTCTCTCTCACCTTCAACAACAAATCCAAACGAACAAACGATGATTCTTCTCTCTCGTACGCGAATTTCTTCTTCTTCTTCGCAAGTTCCGTAAGCTCTTCTTTCTTCTTCTCCTTCGTGATTTCGGTTTCTCTCTCTCTCTAAATCAATCTCATGCTTTTTTGTGTTTTTGTTTGAAGATTGGGAAAGAGGGTAAGAAAAGGGGTTTAGGGTTGAGGGTTGATTTTGACAGAGGTTCGAAGGCTGTGAAAGCTTCAGGAATTGAAGAGAGAATGGTTCTTATTTATAGATGGAGGGAGCTGAAATTGGAAGTCGTTTTGAAATGATTTGAATGCGTTTTGGCTCACGTCTTTCTCGTGTTCCGTTTGCGTTTCAATTTCGTTCTTGTGCGTTTTAATTTTGTTTGTGCGTTTTGCGTTTTCTTTGCTTGCGTTTTGATTGTGTTTGTCAGGTGTGAAATGCGTGAAGCTTTGGCAAAAGTGTTGGCTTCACATTGAGGCTTGCTGAGTTTTGTTTGTACGGCTGAAAGCGCGGCTGGGTGTTGGAAGTTTGTTGAAGTTGTTGGCTTGATGTGTGTGAAGGTCTTGCGGACTGTGAGGCTTGTTTCGGTTGGCTGGTGTTTGGGCAAGGCTTGTGGAAAGCTATGCGTGAGCTGGGAAATGCTTTGGGCTTGGAAGATTGCGTTTGCTTGGATGAAGTGTTTGGCTTGAGGCCTTGAGAGATGTGGGGTCAGCTGGGTGTTGTGCAGCATTGGGCTTGTTTCATGCGTGGAAATGGCTTTGTGTAGCTGATGAATTGAAGCTGTTAACATGAGTCTTTGTGACTAGCTGATGGGAAGTGTTTGAGGCTTGTTGGTGTGCGTGCTGCCTTGGAGTACTGAAGGGCGTGCGGCTTGAATTGTTGACAGGCTGAAGCTGCAGCTGGGAGTGTATTTTGGTGTGATGGATGATGTCATAATGGGCTGCAAAAAAAAAAAGTGAAAAGCTGATGGTGATACGGCATGTTACGGTTTGGGCCTGGGTCACGTGTGAGATACTTGGATGAGTTGAGGTTGGAAAAGTGAAGGAATTACATTGTAATGGTTGGCTTGTATGTATTAGAAGTAGCTGTTATAATTCTCATAAATCAAGTTTTCTCATTTTTTTTATTATTAATGGTAAATGGGCCCTATAAGAAAATATATGGTCTTAAAAAAAATTGGTTTATTAATATTTATGAATTAAAATAGAAAATGGATATTGATGAATATAGAAGTGAAAATATAAAAAAAAATGGAAAATTGGAAATCGGTTAAAAATGTTAATTTGGATAATTGAACTCAAAAATGTATGAATCGGATGATCGAGAGAAAATGAAAAAAAAAATGGTCATTGGATAAAATGGATATCAGAAATCGGAAAATAAAAATGGTTTAATCGAAAATGGATAATGGATATGAAATCTGGTCTTAAGCCCACAACCAACTCTTGATGTTTCTTGCACAAGCCTCTGATGAAAGTGAACACAGCCAACACAGACCCACTGGATATTTCATAACTTAAGCCAACTGTCATCGGAAAATTGTCTGATTATTTCCCTGATAAATTGAAACCAAACTGAGGAAAATAAATCCTCAGATGAATTGCTGATGAACTGATAAACTGATGAATTGATAAACACTGAAGATTCAAACCAAACTTCGCACAAAACACAGCCTGATAATTGATGAACAAACCAAACTCCGCACAAGAAACAACTGTCACACAAACCAACTTTGTACTTTGAAAACGCATTGCCTAATGAATGAATTACTGGCACACACATCTGGCAGTCGAAACAATTTATTTGATATTTTGACCAATATTAAGTCAAACATCCACTTGAAATCGAATTGTGACTGAACAAACACATCTGAATGAAATCACTGTTTTATCCTCGCAAACCTGCAACACAGAGAAGAAGAAGAACACTACAACATATTTTTTGTATTTTGGTTAGAAGTCAGTAAATATAAACAAACATAAGACAGTAAAAATAAATGGTGATCCCCTGCGAAGCATAGACCCGATCTGAGGAGAAACTCGGAACCTGTGCGATCTTGTATGATATGCAAAAATGCAGATGATATGCAAAACAACCTTAGGGCAAAAATTAGGGTGTTACAATGTCTAATTGTTTATATTTTTGTTTAATTTAATGTCTAATTGTTTATATTTTGTGCTTAATTTAATATCTAATTGTTTATATTTTTTGCCTAATTTGATGTCTAATTGTTTTTATTTTATGTGAACAGATACATGGTTGATTCAACAGACAACCCTTCTTCATCTAGTGACCCTACAAAAAAAGAGTTAGAGGTCCCACTTTGATGACACAGATTGACAAAGTTCACCAAACAGGTGAGAAGATAAAGGTGAAGTTTGATCCAAGAACCCATGAATATACGAGTGTTGGTAAAAATGCTTCAAATTTTAAGAGTTACATAGCATCTCTTGCTCGACAGAGATGTAGTATTTTGAAAGATGAGTGGAAAAACGTAGATAATGACATAAAAGAGGCTATTTGGACTGATGTTCAGGTATTTTTGCTTATTTTGATGTCTAATTATGTTTTATATTCATATGCTAATAACATATGCTATATATTATATGTGTAGGCTCATTTCACTATTCCAGAACCTCTTGATGCAAAAAAGGATCCATTGAAGAAAGAATGGATTAAATATGCTGGAGAGCGATGGAGAGGTTTTAAGACACAGCTCACAAGTGAATATATTAGAAAGCCCAAAGATGGTCTCACTCCTGCATATACCAGATATCCTTATATTAAAGAAGAAGTATGGAAAGAATTTCTGAAGTCTCGAGATTCATCTGAATTTAAGGTTAGTATGAGTTATAAATTTTTATTATGTTTATTGTGCTTAATAACATTGTTATTATGTTTAGTATGATTAGTAACTTTTTCAGTTTATAATAGGAAAAAAGTGAAAAGGGTGCAAAAAATGTGGCTAAGAATGCATACCCACATGTATTATCTCGTGGAGGGTATCGTTTGCTTGAAGAGAAAATGATAAATGAAAGGAGATTATCAAGAGATGATTCTAATTTAGATGATACGGGTAGCCCATCTCCACCTTCACACCATGAGTTATGGAAGAGAGCACGACAAAAGAAAGGGGGAGAATACACATCACAGGCTACACAAGTTGTTGCAGAGAAAATTGTAAGTAAAATTCTTCAAGTATCATTATAATTTTGTTTGATAAAAACTATATTGACAAAGTTGTGGTGCATTTGTAGGATTCTCTAGTTGAAGAAGTTGAAAAGGGTGCATTTTTTCCGGATGGACGTCACGATATCTTAACAGCAACCATTGGAACATCTGAGCATGGCGGCCGTGTTCGTGGTGTTGGAAAACACCATAAACAGAGCACTTTCTTTGGAAGATCACGTCAAAGATGGGATATCGATGTATCAGAACAATTTGCACAATTGTCATCTCAATTGGAAGCAAAAATTAGAGCGGATTTAGCGCAACAGTGGGTTGAAGAGCGTAAGGCAATGCAACAATCTTTCATGGAGACACTTAAGTCTATGGGTATCTCCCAAAGCACAGCAAATAATAATTGCATTGAACAAAGGGAAACTGTTGATGGAAGCGGAAAGGAAGTTGTTCAATTGTAAAAGTAAGCAAAATGGAAGAGGAAGACAATGTTGAGAGATTAGTAAAAATGGTTCTGAAAAGGAGTGACACACAAATGGATTACTTTGAATTAGAATTAAGTCATTGTGTGAATGTCTCAAATTTTTATATGTCAGCGAAATGTATCAGAGAGTTGTTGATGGGACAACATTGGCTTGACGTTTCTACTTTGCAAGTATGGTCCACGTAAGTATATTTTCTTTTTTATTACTCTCAAATATTTTAATATGTTATAACTCTTGTCACTTTGATTCTAATATTTATGTTATAATTATTAAGGTATATTCATCGTATGTGTATTGATACATCACAATCAGAAGTATATGGGATATTAGACTCTACTTTGTGTTCGTATGTTGATAATGTGGCAAAAACTGAAGCAAAAGTTAGAAAATACATACAAGACATGTTACGTGATCACGAAGAGAAAGTGTGTCACTTGCTACCATTTATTCATGGGTATGTGTATGAAATTCTATTTTATAACTTTGTTAATATGAAATTCTGACTTTTGTACTTCAACACGCAAATACAGATCTCATTGGCAATTAATAGTCATTTGTCCAAAAGACAATACGGTGGTCGTCTTCTGTTCACTTCATCGGGAACTTAATCAAACCATGACGAAACTTGTTACAAAGTAAGTTTATCTTTTATGTTCACTATATCTTATATACATAATTTGTTACAAAAGTAATTCCATATTTTATGTGGCTTTATATGTTTTTTTTTTCTTCTTTATTAGTGCTTTAGGGGTTCATCAAGCGGCACATGGCATTAGAAGAAAGCCTACATGGCTTCGACCCATAGTAAGTGGTGTAAATTATAAGTATAAATTTAATTTTATCATATAAGTATTCACTAATAATGTCATATATTCATTTGTAGACAAGGAAACAAAATAACTCTGATGATTGTGGGTACTATGTGATGAAAAATATGTTGGATATTGTCTGTGCAAAGATAACCGATAATTGGATGACGGTAATAAATATAACTTTACTTTGTTATTTACTTTGTATTTTGCAACTTAATGTGAATTTTCCAAAATAACTCTATATTGTTATTTATGTGTTGTAGGTATTTAATGACCCAACAGAATTAAAAGAAGATGATTTGTATGATTTGCGACTCCGTTGGGCAACATGTTTCTTTGAGTTGTATAAAAGTTAAGCTTTATCTGGTAAGATATATAGAATTCTCTAGTTGAAGATATTGACTTTGGTGTTGTCTTTTGGTTAATTGGTGTTATTATTTATTTTCAGGAAATTTGATTTTTGTGTTTTCTACCGAAGTTACAACTCATATTCTTGTGGATATTGTAAGTTGATATTCAAGTGGGGGAAATATTGGTTGAATGTGTATTTTTTGTTGTTGTTGTTGTAGTAGTAAATTTTAGTATAAACCTCTTATATATTGAGATGACTATATGTGTATACTAGTACATTTGGAAGAATATATGTGTACTAGATATTTGGTTTATTGAATATTGGTGAGAAATATATGAAAATAGCGACCTAAATATGGTCTATGTGAAGGAAAAATTAGGTACCAAAAATATTTACAGGAATTGCTAAATAATTAGGTACCAAAAAAATTACAGGAACTGCTAAAAAATAGTCAAATTATATAAATTTTCTACAGTACTTTTTACATCAGGCGAAAGGGGAACTGATGTAAAAAGTACTATATGGCACACTTTTTACATCGGACGAATGGGGAACCGATGTAAAAAGTCCCCTGTATGGCACAATTTTTACATCGGGCGAATGGGGAACCGATGTAAAAAGTCCCCTGTATGGCATACTTTTTACATCGGTTATATGAAAGCACCGATGTAAAAGCCAACCTATTACATCGGTTTTATCTTCCAACCGATGTAAAAAGTCCCTTTTACATTAAAAAAAATTATATATTTTTTTTCACATCAGACTTAAAAATTAACCGATGTGGTTGACATATTTTTTACATCGGTCCTAAAACCGATGTAAAATGTCTATGACTTATTACATCGGCTGCCTTTACATCGGACTCGGAACCGATGTAAAAAGTCATTTTCGCCCGATGTAAAAAGTCATTTTTGCACTAGTGAAATAGAAAAAAGGTCTAGTCCTAGGGATGGCCAAACTCAGCAGTTTGCTGAGACACTGCTTTTTGCATTACGTTCCTTTCCAGAATGAATAGCAATAAATGTTTATCTCCACTATGTATATGATTTTTAGTATTAAGTCTTTTATTCAATTATTATTTTACTGTAACTTTATTTTAATTCTCTACTAAATCTGCATCATTCAATTAGCACTCTACTTTATCAAGTTTTTATTCATTTATTAATTTTATATAAAATAATAAAAGTAGAAAATAATAATTTTATAACTATTGTCTATATCCAACTTTAGGGTATTCTTTTGTAAAGAGTAGGTGAGGAAAAATATAAAAAATATGCTTTTTTAATAGGTAAAAATAAAGTCAAAGAATTAAATGAAATTTGTAAATTTAGGAAGATTTTCATTTGATCTGATTTTCATATATTTTTTAGAGCCCAAGCCAATGAATCTGGATGAGTTCATGGCTTAATGAATTTAAATAAAAATATATATTTTAAATAAAATTAATAATCTAATAATGATAATGAAAAACAAATTTGATTTGACTTTATTTGTGTGATTTTTTTCCATAAAATAATGATTTTAATGAAAAATATATATTTTTAAATATGCATACAAAACAAATACGAAAATTAAAAATTAAATAATAAAAAAAATACTATTTTTGTGATTTTTTTATTGAAAATAATAATAAAATAAGTTAGTAGTAAAGAAAAATTAAATTAAATATTAAAAAGTGTGGAAGATGGGATTCAAACTCATAACCTTTCACACGTATATCCCTTATACCCATCTTTCTACCAATTGTTCAATTTTATTTATTCAAAATAAAGTGGCACTAGAAAGTATATGGAGCGGGTCAAATTTTGGAGTATGACAGTTGCCCCTATTTAATCGACTTCGAATCGGACGAACGATGTCGACGAGAATTCCTCCTTCCGAGGAGGAGACGATTAAATATAAGAGGACCCCTAATTTTGACGAAAAAATCTTGCGACCTTAGAGCATATCAAACCCAGTGGCTCCAAGTACTCTCATATCCCTGTATATGACTTAATTCTAATTAAAAAGCCCGATGGAATCCTTAGTGACAATTCCAGACTGAATTGCTTTGATACAACCCCGATAAATCCCTTGATGTCAATTCCTGACTAAAATATTTTGATAACACCCCGATGGAATCCCTTAGTATATTTCTTGACTAAATACAAACCCGATGGAACCCCTTAACTCCCTGATAGAACCCCATGTGCAATCCCTTTGACCAAACATTATATAAAACCATTTTGTAGAACCCCATAAATCCTATTTGTATAACCCCTTTGGATGAACATCAGATAAAACCCCATATAACCCCTCAGATAATAAGTCTAATAAAAATCTTCGTGAACCCTTGATACAACCCCTGATGTAACCCCCTTTTGAGTAATATTATAGTAGAACTCTTTTTGATGAAAAATCCCTTAAAATATTTAATAACATCCCTTTGATATACCCATTTGATAAAACCTTCTTGATGAAATCCCTTGTTAATCATTCCAAGGTTGAATTCTTTGACAAAACCCTTAACAAAACCCTTGATAAAACCACTAATGAAACCCCATTTGACAAATCCCATTGATAAACTTCGTTTGGTAAAAAATCTCGATAAAATCTCTTTTGATGAAATTTATTGATGAAACCCCATTTGATAAAATCCATTGATGAAATATGGTGAAACCCCTTGATAGAATCCTTTAATGACAATCCTGATAAACCCTTTTGATAAATTCCCTTAAAAAAATTCCAATAGAGCCTTTGTCGATAAAAATCCTTTGACGAAACTTAACAAACCTTGGATAGATCTTTGATCAAACCCTTGATGAAAACCCTTTGGGTAAATCCCTTGTTAAACTGCTTATAAAACCTTTTTGACAGATTCTCCTGGTGGAATCCGGCGTAACCCTTAAATAACATCCTTAGCTAAAGATCCCTTGATGTAATTCTGGTAAGAGCTCCCAGATAACATCCTTGATAATTTCCTTGAGAATAGAACCCTTGATAACCCAGTTGGTTGATGACGACCTTTTGTAACCCTGTATTGAATTGATTTTCAAACCCTTATGCATGAATGCATGTTCGTGTTTATGAATGCATGTATGCGTGTGATGACTTTGTATGTATGTTACATTGTTTGGGTTTACACCTATTTTACGGTTATGTAATGTATATCTCAGTTTTTATAAGATTTATTTGTAACATCCTGACTCCCTAACCCTTAACTCTTTGATAATGATTCTTGATATCCTTAATCTTTGTGATGTGATAATCAATAATTCCTTAATCCCCGAGAATGTGACAATCCATAATTCCTCAATCCCTGATTCGCAATAATCCTTGATTCCTGAGAATATTTAAAGAAACTCTCGTGTTGGTCATTGTCGTGACTGCTTATTTTGTAAACCCTGTTATTTTATTTTGAAACGTACGATCCCTTCAACGATTTCGAAACCAAAGTAAACTCCTTTTCCTTTTAAATTTTTTTTATATTTTTAACCCAATGTTTCAGTGCCTTATTTCACAATTAATTAACACTCCATAATCAAGCAGAAATTTATTAAAGAACAAAGAAGATGATTTGAAAAGCCAATTTTGTTAATGATAAGCCCAAAAATGGGTAAAAGTACATATGAGGGTAATTCTCATAAGGAGAGATCACCGCAAATATAGAAAGATGTAAAAATGGCAATAACAATGCAAATTCATTAGTATCCCTATTTATCAAACCCCATTATAATCCCTATGTCTTCAAGACCACAAAACTTCGCTTCTGAAGATGAAAGTTGGAATGATCACTCCTTTCTGAATTATTGTTACGGGTGACTTGAGTGTTTTCAGTCATATGCCTTTTGGATATCCCTAATTTTTTCCTGGACAACTCTTTTAGATTCTTAGTCCACCGGAATGATATACCTTTTTATTGCATAAGCCGCCCTTGTAGGTTTTTCGACTTATCGAGTTTATTTTTTTTACAAGTCCCTAACTTTTTCCTGGATTGCTCTTTAGAATTTTCAATCCACCGAGACGCCCTAAATTTGGCCTAAGTCGCCCTTTAGTGTTTTTGACTATAGGGCTTTTATCCTCTTTTTCTAGGCATAATAGTTTTGACTAAATAGTGTAGCGGTAAAATCGTGAGTGTAAGCTATTGATTAACTTAACTCGATATACACAGAGTCGCCACCGCGCTTTTCTTTATTTCCGAAAGGAAAAAGGTAAAAGAACGAATAAAAACCTAGGAGTCTAAAAGCAAAAGCTAAAAGAAACAAACAGAGAATGGGTAAGGGGATTGGTTATGAACCGGGAAGGTTTTAGGCACCCGACTCATCCGTGGTACTCCACGGGAGCCCTTTGAAATATTTATTGCTTTTTGGTCTGAAATTGGTTTGCTTAAAAGGATGGAAGAGATGAGGAGAAGAATATTTTTTAATGATTTTGTGTTTGATAAGGTTTTAACGCCTTATGCCTACGTACCCACAAAGTGCAATGCGAGATCAAAACCTCGTAGTTCGTGGTACAAAATTTGAAAAGAATAAATGAGTTGAATTGATTTTAAAATGTAGAGATAAGTCGTCATCCCTTGAATTTTTTTTTAATATAACATAGTTTAGTAATTAAATTTCCAAAATAACATAGTTTTGAAAAAAATTACCAAACTAACATAGTTTGGTAACTCATTCGCCAAATCATATGAAGAACAAGTTAATTTTGTTAGGAATTCGCCAAATGGTTTGGCTAACTCCAATTATTTTTGCCTAATTCGCCATTCCATTTGGAGAATGAGTTGTAAATACATGCATGCATTCGCCAAATGGAATGTTGCATGTTTAGGGTTAGCAATTTTTTTTACTATATATGCCTCACTCAAAAACATGTATGCCTCACTCATAAACACCAGATTTATCTCACTCCTTCCTTACAAACCCTAAAAATTCATTCCTTTCAATCTCCCTCTCTCACAACATGGCTTCTCCCCGTCCATCTAGTTATGCATCGACACTGTCTTCCTCAACATCAGAAGAACCGCTTCCAAAATTTGATATTTTGAAGAAAAATGCTTTAGTGTTTTTCTCGGCAACAAAGCCTCCTCTGAAGATGCTGTTATGGAACCCCCAAACTTTGGAACACTTGCACAGAGAATTAACCCGCTGGTTAGAAGGAGAGATCGGCCACAAAGAAAAGATAATTAAAATTGAGAAGCGGGTTGTGGAGTCTGGTGTGACGAAATGGAGAAAAATTGTCAATGATGCAGGTGTTCTTTCGATGATGCTAGGCGGAGGTGAAGTTGTCCTGATGGTTCTGATAGGCTAGATTTGTTGAATGTTGCAGTTGTTCTATTTATGTATGGTCATGTTTGAATTTATGTATTTTTCCATTTTATTTATGCACGGTCATTTTCTGAATCATGTATTTCCTTGTTTTATTTATGTATGTTCGTGTCTGTGGTTGTATGATTTTACTGATATGAATGAAACGAACTAGGCTTCCATTTAAAATAAATACGGTTACAATGATTTAATTTACGATGTTGAGCTTGGTCCAACGTTGGGACATTTTTTACGATTGTGACCGGGCTGACGACATGAACTACACAGTCTCACCATCTTATTCGCCGTATCCATTTCGGTGCGAATACGCGTGCTGTTGGGACGCCCTTTTTTCTTTCTTCGCATGTTCTCATTGTGCCAGACTATTTCCCCGTTGTAGGAGGGCCAGTAGTCCTCATTTGCAACAACCGGAAAGCTTTTGTTGTAGACGTTGCAAAGATTGTGCACTTGGTAAACAGGTGATAGTAAGCCTGAAGGGTCCAGCCGAACCTTCGAACATGCCGCTATGACATGGGAGCAAGGCATGCGAAAGGCTTGAAATTTTCCACAGTCGCACCAATTGTTATCAAGTTCTACCCGATAGGATCCCCTTGGTTTCCCTTCGTTGTGATCCATGATCTCATCAACATTGAAATGTCCCTTATTGCGGTTAAACACGGTGACCACATGTGTGTTAGACTTGGATGCTTCGTCTTTTATGAATGTCATAGAACTATCGCTGAACACTTGACCAGATTGTAGGATTGAACTCCACTTTGAATGCTTGGTGTCAAAAAGTGCTCCGAGCCTAAAGTAGGTTGACCTCACCAAAGCGGTTATCGGTAGGTTGCGGATTCCTTTGAAAACAGAGTTCATTGATTCCACGAGGTTTGTTGTCATGTGACCCCAGCGTTGTCCTTTGTCGTAGGCCCTGGTCCACTTATCTAAAGGAATCTGGTTTATCCATCTGAACGCATCTTCATTTGCCAGTCTGATTTCGTCACGATAATGTTTGAATGACGGTTCGGTTAATGAGTACCATGCGTTCACGACCTTCTTCCGCAATGTCTTGTCTTTGATCTCTCTCATGAAGTTTTGCGCGATGTGTCTAATACAATAGACATGTGTTGAAGGCGGTTCCTACCAGCCGTTATCAACATTCTTCCATGCACTCTCAATTGATGCATGTCTGTCCGAAATCAAACATAAGTTAGACTGGGGAGCCACATGCAAGCGAAGATTTTTAAGGAAAAAACTCCATCCCTCGGCAGTCTCTCCCTCGACGATAGCGAATGCAATTGGGAAGATATTGTTGTTGTCGTCCTGTGCCACTGCCATCAATAGAGTTCCTTTGTATTTGCCGTAGAGCCATGTTCCATCAATTTGGATTATAGGCTTGCAGAAGGAAAAACCCTTTATACATGGGTCAAAAGCCCAAAAGAGTCGGTGGAATATGCCATTTCCACTAACACAATGACTTTCCGAAGTATACACCGGCAAGGTCTCAAGGATGACAACGGTCCCAGGTGCATAGTGCTTCAGTGCCAGCAAAAACTTTGGGAGTTCTTTGTACGAGTCCTCCCAATTTCCGAATACAACGGCAACTGCCTTAGTTCTAGCAATCCATGCTTTCCTGTATGATGGAGTATAATTGTGCTTCTGTACTATGTGCTTAATTATCGTGCTGACCTTGACCGAAGGATCGTCGGCAACGATTGATAGGATATCGTTGCATATTAGCTGAGAGCTCAGTTGCCGATGATCCTGCAATGAGTTGGTTATTACACATGTATGCTCCGGTACCATTGAAGCAACCTTCCAATCTTCACTTCTCTTTCTGTATGATGCTGTCAATCGAAACGGACACGCCACGTTACGACAACGTATCATATATAGTGTAGGATTCGTTCGGTCGACCTAATAATCAGCCGATAAATCCATGTGGTAAAATTTTATAGCTCGAACGCATTCTTCTTTTGTTCGAAAATGGTCGCCCTCCTTTAATGCACCTTGTCTTTGTGGATACGGATCATAAAATATGTCTGAAGATGGGCCTTCACTTCCCAAGTTCAAGTTTGTCATGTGTGGAGGAGGACGATATACATGACTGGCCGGGACCTCGTCTTCATTGACCATTTCATCAACTACTGCCTCCTATTGTTTCTCGTCCTCATCAACAACATCGACTTCAGCCAAATCATTGTCAGATTCGAAAAAGACTTGCGAATGATCAATGGGCTGAGACATTTGTTGATGGTGAAGCGTAACATAGAGCTCGATATCATTGAAACCAGAATACTCATGGCTTAGAAACATAGTACGAACACTTTCGTCATCAGATATAGTTAATTGGAAATACATGACCTGGTTATCCTCATAGAATACTGGATTTTTGTAAATAATGACGTCCACTGGACCACGCTGCATTTTGTTTTCCAATCTCTTTTTTAGATGAGCGAAATTGGATTGTCGGGTGATTGAGAACCGAGTAACCTCGGTGTTACGAAAGTTGAAACCAGAATGGTTACATTCAAATATTTCGCCATTTATATGGGCGTTGATCATATACTGAGGTAATTGAGACATAGTTCATATACAAAGACTCTTTTAGATACGAAAATGTTTTGCAGTTTATGGTACAATGAAGATATGAAAATAATATATAAATAGTAAAGTCAAAAATATATTTTATGGTTATATTTAGTGTTCTGAATTAATGTGAATTAATGTCTCATAGGCTTATCTCCTGCACCATATAGGGTTATCTTCTCCACATATGTCTTATCTTCTGCACATATAGGTCTATCTTCTGCACATATAGACTACATTATTTTTCAACATATGTCTTATCATCTGCACATATAGGTCTATCATCTGCACATATAGGTTTATCTTCTGCACATATAGACTACATTATTTTTCCACATATGTCTTGTCTTCTGCACATACTTCTTAAATGTATTAACTTAACAAACCCTAACTTACACACACACACACACATATATATATATATATATATATATATATATATATATATATATATATATATATATATATATATAACATAATTTTTAATACGTAAACCCTAACTTACACACACACACACACACACACACATATATATATATATATATATATATATATATATATATATATATATATATATATATATATATATATATCAAATATCAAATATCAAATATCGCGGCAAAATCGAAAATGGCTTTACTAACGATGGGAGATCAACACCGAGGCACAGTCGAAAATATTGCGTCATTTGTAAGTTTAATCTTCGTAAATTTTTTTACACATAATTTTTATATATATTTCATACTAATATAAGTAAACCCTAACTTATATATATATATATATATATATATATATATATATATATATATATATATATATATATATATATATATATATATATATATATATATATATATATATATATATATATATATATATATATATACTTATACATATATATATATATATATATATATATATATATATATATATATATATATATATATATATTTATACATACATATATATATATTCTTGCGTATTTTAACTTATTTCGAAAAATATTTTTACAGAATGTAAGAAGATTTAGGTGTCGGGTGCACGACTACATAGAGTTTGATCCGATCATTGAACCGTATCTACGGTTATGCGGATTTGGTGAAGTCATAAAGGTGCACAACAAGAGAGGTGGAGGCCAGAGACACACACCTTTCACCTGCCCTTCAGTGAATGCACTGTCACTTTGGAAGACGTCTACATGCTTCTAGGGTTACGTGTATCCGGCAGAGCCGTCTTTGGTAAGGTGAACCATGAAGTTTCTATAGTTGCGGATTTGCTGGGTGCCCCTCTCATTGACGAGGAGCAGCCAACAAATACTCGTAGCCGGGGTTCAGGTATTAATCTAGGAGTCCTTAGAGCCCACTATGCTAGTTTTATTTTAACCGAAGAATCAACCGAGTTAGAAAAAATGCAAAAAACTCGGTGTTATATTATGCTTTTATTCGGTCATTTTTTATTTCCCGACGGTACCGGAAACACAATAAATATGATGTATTTACCATTGTTGCGAAACATCAACAATGTAAA
This sequence comes from Lathyrus aphaca, assembly GCA_963966055.1. NCBI lineage: Eukaryota > Viridiplantae > Streptophyta > Magnoliopsida > Fabales > Fabaceae > Lathyrus > Lathyrus aphaca. The sequence continues at coordinate 567,951,154 of OZ014519.1, forward strand.
TACATATAGTTGGGGTTCGGCTGTTTTGGCACACTTGTACAGTAGCCTTTGTAAAAATTCCGCAAAGGATACTTGTACATTTTTTGGTTGTGCATTTTTGTTACAAGCTTGGGGGTATTCCAGACTGCCGATGCTTGCCCCACGCAACATGAATCCATGCCCGTTCCCCTACGCAAACCAGTAAGTCTACTATTAATTTTTATTTCCAAACATATTAAATTTTAAATATTTAAATTGTTATTGTATCTAAATGCGTTTAAATCTGTTGTGCTTAGCTGGTCCGATCTTGGGATGGATTATAGTAGAAACCCAAGAAGTTCCATAGTTTTATATCGCCAATTGTTAGACCACGTGGGGATCGATCAGGTATTGTCATATATAAAAAATATTTTTCCGTTTTAATGCATTTTATTAACTAAAATAATTTTATACTAAACGAATTTTTTTTTTCGTAGTTCATCTGGCGCCCATATTTAGCCCTCGACCATGAGCCTAACCCAGAAGATGCTGAAATTTGGACGGCAAAAACACCAATCATCCGGTTCACTACAATTGAAATGCACCAAACAGATCGGGTGAAAATGCAGTTCGGAATGCAACAGGATATTTCGGGCCCTCCGACATGTTTGGGAGATTGGCATTTGAAAAGAGTAAGTGACATGTGGAACATGGAAGATTGGAGAGACTTTGCAAGGGAATTACGTCAACAATGGAGGGATCGACGCCAACATGTCTTAACTGACCAAGTGCTGCAAAATGTCAAACCAACTAGAGAATATTTAGTTTGGTTTAGGTCAGTTACTATGCAACAATGGGTGTCTGATAACCCATACTTGATTGACCCGCGCTCGCAGGCCGCAGCATACGCCCAACCACCAACCCCACAACATGACTACCCCCACCCAATTCCAGCCATCGACTTCAAACACCCATAGGTCATTCCTCCAAACACGTAACCCCTTCATGCCACAAACCCAATCACAACAACAAGAGCCTTACCAACACCAATATACCCCCTACAACCCCTTCATATCCACACCAACCTATAGCCCCCCACCTTTGTTTCGTTCTCAAAACGAGGCAATATCCTCATTTGGTCAAGCTTATCGTCCTCACCCAACTTAATCCAACCCAGCCCAACCTATCCGACCCAACTTTGAAAACATGGGCACACAACTGAGTTACGGCAGCGCCTTTGGCAGCAACCTTCCACGTAATTGGGGACAAGCTGAATCATGGACTCAACAACAACCGCCTCCACCAAACACACAAATACAAGCGGAACCTCGACCACCTGGTGGTAGAGTTCGAAGACGGGGTCATCCCCGTGGATGTGGTACTGGGGGACAGTTAGATCGGGCGGGAAATTAGTTTTTGTAATGTAGTTGTTGAATTATTAATAATAATTTTCTTTTAATTTATATTTTTCTTTCTCATATTTTCCAATTTTCTTTTATATCAATAATTTTCTTTAAATATAATTTTATTTCATATTATAATTTTCTTTTATATACTTATATATATATATATATATATATATATATATATATATATATATATATATATATATATATATATATACACACGTATATATATATATATATATATATATATATATATATATATATATATATATATATATATAAGTATATATATATTTATAAAAGAAAAAAAATATATATATATAAATATAAGTATAAGTATATATATATATATATATATATATATATATATATATATATATATATATATATATATATATATATATATATATGAGTATATATATATATTTATATAAGTATAAGTCTAAGTATATATATATATATATATATATATATATATATATATATATATATATATATATATATATATATATATATATATATATATATATATAAGTATATATATATATATATATATATATATATATATATATATATATATATATAAGTATATATATATATAAGTATATATATATATATATATATATATATATATATATATATATATACATATATATATATATATATATATATATATATATATATAAGTATATATATATATATATATATAAGTATATATATATATATATATATATATATATACTTATACATATATATATATATATATATATATATATATATATATATATATATATATATATATATTATATATATATATATATATATACTTATATATATATATATATATATATAAGTATATATATATATATATATATATATATATATATATATATATATATATATATATATATATATATATATAAGTATATGTATATATAAGTATATATATATATATATATATATATATATAAGTATATATATATATATATATATATACTTATATATATATATATATATACTTATATATATATATATATATATATATATATATATATATATATATATATATATATATATATATATATATATATATATATATATATATATATATATATAGAGATGAATAACACAAAAATAACAAAAACATTAAACCCAAAAATAAATAAAAAAACACCTAAACATGCAACAATCCATTTGGCGAATGTGTACATGAAATTACACTCATTCGCCAAATGGAATGGCGAATTAGTGAAAAATATTTCCTTCTAGCCAATCCAAATGGCGAATTCATCAGATTTTGTACATGTTCATCAAATGGTTTGGCGAATGAGTGTCCAAACTATGTTAGTTTGGTAATTTTTTTCAAAACTATGTTATTTTGGAAATTTAATTAATAAACTATGTTATATTAAAAAAAAATCGTCATCCCTTAGCGAATAATTCCGCTAGAAAGGATGAATCATATCTAAACATATGAAAAAGAAAAGGTGCACAAGGCACAAAAACAATTGAGTGGGTTTGCATTTTTTAAAGTATGTAAGAAAATGATTTTTGATATATTTACATGAATTAACATTGATTAAGAAAATCAAGTGAAGAGATTAAAAATCGCTTGACCTAAGTCAAGGTTTATTTATGAAAGTGTTTGAAGTTTAAAAAAAACAAGAAGGTTTTTGAAATAGGGAGAAGTTTTGAAAATTAAAGAATGGGGAGGAGATGAAGGGACTAATCCTAGTACTTGAATTAAAAGTTAAGGAAAGAGTTTACCAAACCAAAATATGCACAAATCTTCAAAGCTCGGAATTCTTTCTTCAAAGGCTAATGACATAATTTGAGGCCGAGGTTTCTAATCCATTTCAACTTGAGCAAGGGGGGAAGATCTTAAATTCTAAGTCCATTCTCCAAAAGCAAAGGGATAGTAACCATAGTCCAAAATTAGAAGTCACAAGTCTTTTAAGTGTTCAATCCTTTATTAAGTGTTTTGATATCCAAATGGACAAAATAAAAAAACAAGCACAATATGAATATAAACAAATGATATATGATATTATATGATAAAGCATAATAAAGGAGATAAGGGAGCAAGAGATTAAAATAAAAGGATAAGGTGCGAGAGATTAAATTTAAACGGATTATTATATTCACAATATTATAATATTTACAATATAAAGTGGTATGATGAACTTAATCAAGCACAACCACAACAAGGAAAATAAAATCGAGGCAACCGGATCCAAGTGGATCTTAATTCGAATCGGGACAACTTTAGGTCTATGTTAAGCAATCGCCGAGTAATTTACGAAGTAATTACCCTACAAATGAGGTCGGCCACCACTAATTAAAGTGGAAAATATTCGTGTTAATACATGTTAGAGAAACGATATAATGGATCGTTCTCCGAAAACATGCCACACTAAAAGAAAAAAGGAAGGTCTAATCTTAATCGAGATTTTTCGTTGAATTTCATCGAAAAGCAACCTATCACGATCTCAAAGTATGGAGAATGATCCAAATGATCATTCATCCATAGATTTGAAATAATAAAGGTTAAACTAATCGGAAATCAACAATCTACGAATCGGAGATTGTCATCGACCCAAAAATAAAAGAAGATGAAGAAAAGATGGATCTAAAAATAGATCCAAAAAAAGAATTAGAAATATTTTTTTTAAATCATTTTCTAAAATTCTTTCTAAAAATCTTTCTAAAAATTCTTCTCTAAACATTTTTTTTTAAAAAGAATCTTTTCTAAAATTGTTTCTAAATATTTTCCTAAGATATACTTCTAAAAAAACATTTCTTATATTCAACATAAATTGTCACAAAAAAATCAATTAAACAAAACAAACTAAAGAAATTATAAAAAAGGAAAAAAAAAGTGGAAAGGATATGGGTGAAAACCGCGGGTCAGGTGGGAAAGAAATGGATCTGGAGATCCAAGCCCAAACAAATTTATACATCACCATTTATTAAAAAAAAGAATGAAAGAAAAAAAATAAGAAAACAAAAACAAATAATCTCCTTCTTCTTCACGGTGCTAATGGACACAGGGCTCAAAGCAAAAAAACGCGGCGGCAACCTTCCTCACCTTCTCAATCAAACAAACGAATCTCTCTTCTCCTTTATAGCATCCGCGGCGGAAACATGGGAGGAGCAAAACAAATTACGACGGAATCAATCTCACACCCTCACCTTCAACAATCAAACAAACAGAATCTCTCTTCTCCTTCTCAAACTCTCGGCTTCTCTCTCTTTCTCACTGATTCAAGGTTTCAAATGGTTAGATATTGATGGTTGATTGAGGGGATGATTAAGAAATTTGAGAGAGGGGTTTTCGGATTTGAGGGTGAGATGAAATGGGATTAGGGATTTTGAGGTTTGAAAGGATTTTGGCAGAGTTTTTCTTGCTATTGAAGCTTGGAAATAAAGGAGTGAGGGTCTCAATTTATAGAAGAGTGAATAAAGAAGGTGATGCCGTTTTGAGGTGAATCTGATTGCGTTTCGGAATGTCACAGATTTCTCGTTTTTTTTTATTTTCAAATTCTGCGTTTTATGCCTTTTTTCAATTGCGTTTTGATGCTTGTTTTCAGGTGTTGTTGTGATAACCGTGTGCGGAATGCATGCTTTAATTTGCTTACGGGATTTACGGCTTGGAGTCTTGGCCTGGGTGTAGCTGGTGTTCTGGCGTAGGCTGTTGTTTTTGTTTGGCTTCGGCTAGTACGGCTTGAACGGAAAGTTGTGCGGCTGTTGTTGTTAGGCTTGAATGTTTGGGCCTGCTGCAGGATGCGGAAGTGTCAGACCCTAATTTTTGACCCTAAGATTTTTCGCATCTCATCTGCATTTGCATACAAACAAGATCACGCACTGGTTGTTTATCCCTTTCCAGGTGCAGGTCTATGCCTTGCAGAGGATCACTATGTTTAATTTCTATTATCTGTTTATATTTTACTGACTTCTAACCAAAATACAAAAAATATATGTCGCAGTTGCTTCTTCTTCTTCTGTGTTGCAGGATTTAAAGGACAGGGCAGTGATTTCAGTCCTGAGGTGTTTTGTTCAGTCATGATTCGATTCAGATGGACGTTTGACTAATCTTGGTCAAACTATCAGAAGATTGTTTCGACTGCAAGTTGTGTGTGTCAGTGGTCTGTTTCTCAGACTGTGCGTATTCAAAAGTTCAAGACTGTGTTATGTGATGTGATCATCATTTATCAGATAGTGTTTTGTGCGAAGTTTGGTCTGAATCTTCAATGATCGTTAATTCATCAGTGGTTTGGTTGTGGATTTATTTTCCTCAAATAATCTGGGCAATTTTTCATACAATTCAAATAGTTGTGGCTTAGGTGGCAAAATTGCGATTCATTCAGTGGTTTAAAAATTGACTGTGTTCATCCAGATGGCTTGTGGGAAATCAGGAATTGGTCGTGGGCTTAAAATCATCGTTTCATCTGTTCCATCCATTTTTATTCGATCCATAAACCATCACTTTTTTTTATAGCCATTATCCATATTCATTTTCCAATTTTCACCGATCATTCATTACCCGTTTCCAATAACCATTTTTTTATAATTCATATTTTCGATCTTTTTTCCATTTTTTCACAAATATTCATTGTCCAATGACCATTTTCTTCCATTCTCTGCAATTTATTCGATTCATACATTTTTTATTTCATTATCCAATTAAATCTTTTTGTCATTTTTTTAATCTCTATATAATCCTTTTTTTTAATCCATTTGTTATTACAAAAAATCCTAAGCCCATTTAATATTTTTTTCCTTTGGCCCATTCTTAAAAAAAATATAAGGCAACAAGTTTTCTCAGCTTTTCTAGCAAGCTGTAATTCCAGCAGGCCCCACACCAAACTCTCCAAGCCATTTGATACTCACTTTTCAAACCACAAGCCAAGCTGTAAACTTCTCCAACAGCTAGCTTCTCAAAACAATCCAGCTCCACGCATAGCTTCAAGTCACCTCAACTCACAAGCTACACAGCTTCACAAAGCCAACACTCAAAATACAAGCCAATACATTCCATCACCAACAAGCCGTATTCTTCATACGCCATATCTACTTAGCCTCACACGCCCAAATCCTGCACAAGCTCAAGCCAACAATTCCTTCACAAGGCCAAGCCAGCAGCATCCAAATTTCAGCCTTCCAAGCCTAAGCACATCCAGCGCGCAAGTTAACAACAAGCCACAACATGAACAGGCCCAGCCATTGCCTTGCACTTTTCCCCCCACGCATCAACATTTCAAGCTCCAGCCCAATAAGCTTCAAGGCCCCACCAACAATCCGTAAGCCAACGCAACACCCAGCCAGCACTTCAGGAATTTCTCAAGCCTTCAGCTAACTTCCGTATCTCACATCCAGGCTCACATCAAACAGCAAGATGTATGCACGTCATCAAATTCCCAGCCGAAGCATCCAATTCACGCCGCACAAGCCAAGTATCAGTCCGTACGCACACGAACAAAGCCACAGCCGCACCTGCATATGACGAAACACAGCATCACGCATACATAACAACAAGCAAAACTCTCGGTAATAAAACGCATCTGAGAATGAACAAAACGCAAAAAAGTTCAAAAACAAAATTCGACGCGTGAACACGAAAATTCTGTGAGACTCAAAACGCAAGAGAGAGTTCAAAACGCAGGACCCAATCTTTCTTCTTCCCTCTATAAAACGAACCACTTCTCCTTCAATTACGCCAAGCTTGTAGAGCCTCCCAAACTCCTGCTAAAAATCCGAATCAATCCTCCCAATTCTTGAATTCATCTCCCTAACTCAAAAATTTACAAAAAAGAAACTGAGATTAGTAGAAGAAGAGAGAGAAGTCGAGAGATTGAAAAGGAGAAGAAAAGGGAATACGCGAAATTGAAAGAGGGGAAGAGAGAGGTTTTCGTGAAATTGAAAGAGAAGAAGGATTTGCGATCTTACTTCGTATGATTTCGAAGGTGAGGTTTGTTCCGCCGTGTGAAGTTTTGTTCCGCCGTGTGAAGTTTTGTTCCGCCGTGGGAGAATTGTACCCCTGTTTCTTTCGTTTTGTTTACGCAAGGAAGAAGACTCAGTTCTTCTTTTCTTTTCTTTTTTTATATATTCTTTTTTTAATTTATTTTAATAATAAGAATAAGCTGATAAATGTTGTTTGGGCTTGGATCTAGGATCCGTCTTTGTTATCTACACCTGTCTGCGGTTCCACCCCCTCCCTCTTTCTATTTCTTTTTTTAATCCTTTAATTTCTTTTTCTATTTTGTGGAATTTTTACTTCAATTTTTGTGTATAAGAGTTTTTATAGAATAAATTTTAGGAAATTGATTTAGAAAAAGGATGATTAGAAAACATTTTAAGAAAAGATTTATTAAAAACATTTTAGAAATATTTTAGAGAAATTATATTTTAGAAAAGGATTTTAAAAAAAAGAGAATATTTCTATTTCTTTTTTTTTGATGGATTTAGCTTTAGACCCATTTTCTTCATCTTTTTATTTTTTGGTCGATGACAATCTCCGATTCGTAGATTGTTGATTTTCGATCGGTTTAATCTTCATTATTTCAAATCTATGGATGAATGATCATTTGGATCATTCTCCATACTTTGAGATCGTGATAGATTGCCTTTCGAGAAATTCAACGAAAATCTCGATTAAGATTAGACCGTTCTCTTTATTTTAGTGTGGCATGTTTTCGGAGAACGATCCATAATATCGTTTCTCTAACATGTATTAACACGAATATTTTCCACTTTAATTAGTGGTGGCCGGCCTCATTTGTAGGGTAATTACTCCGTAAATTACTCGGCGATTGCTTAACATAGACCTAAAGTTGTTCCGATTCGGAATGCGATCCACTTGGATCCAGTTGCCTCGATTTTATTTTTATTTTCGTGGTTGTGCTTGATTAAGTTCATCATACCACTTTATATTGTAAATATTATAATAATGTGAATATACTAACATTTAAATTTAATCTCTCGCACCTTATCCTCTTTTATTTTAATCTCTTGTTCCCTACCTCTCTTATTATGCTTCTATATTCATTCATCATATTGCTTATTGTATATATTATTGTTGCTTGTTATTTTCCCTTTGTCCATTTGGACATAAAAATATTAATAAAGGATTAAACATCTAAAAAATGGGTGACTTTAATTTCGGACTATGGTTACTATCCTTAGCTTGGGAGTTTTTGGACTTAGATTCTAGGATCATCCCTTTGCTCATTTGTTATGATTGAAGACTTTGGCTCCGGTTAAGTTCACTCGATTATGAAGATGGAAATCCAATTGTTTCGGAGATTGCTTGCCATATGGTTTGACCATTATTCCTTTAGCTTTTATTTTCAAGTCTTAGGATAGTCCCTCCATCTCTTCCCATCTTCTTCAATTTTCAAATTTCCTTCCTCTTTTCAAAACTTTCTTTGTTTTCTAACTTCAAACAATTTTCTCAATCAAACCTTGACTTCGGTCATGTGCTTTTACCTTTTCATCTCATTTTCTTAATAAATGCTAAACCACATAAGCATATCGAAACTTCTTTCTCAAAAAAACTTTAAAACATTCACAACTCATTCAATTGATTTTGTGCCCTTGTGCACGTTTCTTTTAACCCTTTTTTATGTTTAGATATGATTCATCCTTTCTAGCGGAATTATTCGCTAAAGGATGACGACTTATCTTTACATTTTAAAATTAATTCAACTCATTTGCCTTTTCACAATTTGTACCACGAACTACGGGGTTTTGATCTCGCATTGCACTTTGTGGGTACGTAGGCATGAGACGTTCGTCTCTTCAAACACCAAAATCTTAAAAAACATTCTTCTTCTCATCTCTTCAATCTTTTTTTTTTCAAGCAAACCATTTCAAACCAAAAAAATGCAGTAAACATTTCAAAGGGTTCCCGTGGAGTACCACGGACAAGTCGGGTGCTTAAAACCTTCCCGATTTGTAACCAATCCCCGTACCCATTCTCTGTTTGATTCTTTAAGCTTTTTAGCTTTTGAGATTCATTAAGGCTTTCTTCGTTCTTTTTGCCTTTTTCCTTGTTGGAAATAAATAAAAGCGCAGTGGCGACTCTGTGTATATTGAGTGAAGTTAATCAATAGCTTACACTCATGATTTTACCGCTACAGAAAAGTGGCAACTCTGCTGGGGAAAACAATCTCTAAGTGGATTCGGCCTACTTTGATTTGTTTACTGCTTTAGTTTGATTTTCTTGTTACTTGGTTGTTCTGTTTTGGTGATCCTCTGTGAGATAGATTCTAACCCGGATCTGAGTGACACTTATGATAGGACGGCGATATTCGAAGCGATATGCGATGGAGTAGTCCAAAGCAATATCAATTTGATAATCTCCACTCGGTTAGGCTCTCTTGGACTATCAATGTCATGACGAGTAATCGTACGTGGCGTTATTTTCCGACCTTGAGCTGATCATACTGAGGACCGTAGAACCCTTAACCAATCTAAGCCAATTTAGGAACGTAGTGCGGAAACTATCTGGGTGTAAACTTAAGGTGGTTGTCACGCGATGCTACACTCGGACGAGGTCTATTTTAAGAATGTTATCGGTTGGGGAGTAATCCAACGTACCGATGATATTCTAAAGATGGTTGTTAACTCCGGGAACCTCTGTTAGCACCCTTCTGGTTTTTTGCAGGTACAATGAAGACAAACCTTAGTACATGCCTGTATGGGTTGGTGTTCTGTTACCATGACTCCATGCTCGTGATTCGAACCTTTGAACCTGTGTGCTTTGCGTGATCTTGTTTGTGTTTGTTGCATCTACATATTCATCATGATCATCATCACAATCATTTTTTCAAGGAAAATAATTCTGATTGTTGCAAATATTGGAAAAAAGTAAATTCTCCTTTTTGTCAAGATGTTTCATGACCATATTCTCGATGTAGACCATGTTTGCAATAATCGAGTTGTTTTTCTGAAAGTGGAAGTGAACATTGCATATCATTGCATCCTCGCATATTCTTGCGTTCGTCTGAGTTGTGTGGGAACTCATCCCGGTTGTTTCTTTCCTCAGTTGTCTGTTGATCCGTGAAGCTGACTCCTCACCAAAGATACGGTACTAGAGCTGCTAACAGACGAAAAGCTATCAGATTGAGAATGGAACACCAAGAACAGCATAACATGGAAGTCCGAATGGAGATTGATAAGTTGAAGTCCGGTATGACCAGGCTCACTGAAATGATGCAAGTTCTGATTGCTAGAGGTGAACCACCTCAAAGGACTGTTATCTCTGAAGTTTTTACTGCTGTTGTTGATCCTCCTGTTGTTCAGCAACCGGTTTCTTCTTGGCCAGAATTTGGGTTACCTCCGGATTATGTGCCAGTTTCTTCTACTGCTCAGATTGGTGGTCCATCCGTTGTGCCAGTCTTTTCAGCTCCGACTTTTGTCGAACCTCAACTTGTTGTGCACGCTACTGCTCAGACTACTTATCAGAATTCTCCTTTCTTGTACCAAGTTGCTGGTCAACAAGCTGAAAGTCAGGGTGAACCTGGATATATGGATGAAGTTAGAGAGCAATGTTTAACTCTTGAGAAGAGGGTAAGAGGTCTAGAAGGAAAAGATGTCTTTGGTTCTGCTGCAATAGACATGTGTTTGGTTTCCGACTTGGTTCTTCCTGATAAATTCAAAGTTCCTGTATTTGAGAAATACAATGGTCATACTTGTCCAAAGATTCATCTGTTGATGTATTGTCGCAAAATGGTTGCGCATGCTAAGGATGACAAGTTGCTTATTCACTGTTTTCAAGATAGTTTGAGTGGTGCTTCTATGAAGTGGTATGTGGGACTTGAGAAGAGTCACATTCGAAGCTGGAAAGATTTATCTGATGCTTTTGTAAGGCAGTATAAGTACAATATGGACATGGCGCCTGATCGTCGTCAACTTCAAAATATGTCACAGAAAGAGAAAGAATCGTTCAAAGAGTATGCTCATCGTTGGAGAGAACTAGCTGCTCAAGTTGAACCACCTTTGCCCGAAAAAGAATTAACTGGTTTGTTCATGGACACTCTTCAACTGTTCTTTTGGGAGAAAATGGTAGGAAGTGTTTCATCTGGTTTTTCTGATCTAGTCACTATTGGAGAAAGACTATAAGAAGGTATCAAGAAGGGTAAGATTACCAATTCTGAAGCTCCTAATGCTGCAAGAAAATCTTTTAGAAATCCTCACAAGAGAAGAGATGGCGATGCTTATGCTGTTTCAACTGAGAGGAGGCCTTATCACCCGCAACAACGATATGTTCAACCATACGTAGCTGCAGTTTCTCCTGTTGTTAAAACTCAACCTGCTCAAACTCAAGCTCAAGGTCAAACTCGACCAGCTCAAGCTCAAGCTCAGACTCCTCATCTTGATGCTGGACAAAATCAGTATCGCAATAGGCCAAACTTTGATCCTATTCTGATGTCTTACACTGAATTGTTTCCTTCCTTGATTGAGAAAGGTTTAATTACTACTAGGCATCCGCCTCCTGTTCCGAGTCCTCTTCCAGTTGGTTATAGATTAGATCTTCGCTGTGAGTTTTATCAAGGTGGAACTGGTCATGACTTGGAACATTGCTTTGCACTGAAGACTAAGGTACAGGAACTTATCAGGAACAACATCCTTTACTTTAATGACCTTAATCCCAATGTTATCAACAATCCTTTGCCGAAGCTTGGGAAGTGAATCTTCTAGAAGACTTCAACAGTCATTTTTCTTCAAGGCCAGAATATCAGACGGGACAGCTCATCCTTATTGTTGATGGATCACTAGGCCATTGTTTCTTTATGTTTGCAATTTTTCTTCAATCATATTAAGTTGTTTGCTTTTAAGCTTGTTTGTACTTTCATGTTGATTTTAATAAAATGAGCATTGCTTTGTTTTGATTCAATTTCATTTGCTATTTGCATCTTTATGCTTTACATTTCAAGTTCATTTATCTTTTCTCAAAACTTTTACAATGATTGGAGGGAGGATGATGAAAACGAGATACCCATAATTTTTGTCGGTATGCTTTCAATTCAGACTCGGTTGATGATATACAGGCATTGTTTCAAGTCCTAAACACTGGAGAAATAAGGAAGTTAATCCGCTGTCAACCCCTTTGAGCCTTGAAGTTGGAGTTCCTTTCTGTTCGAAAAAACCTCAATTTTTACCCGGGGATGGGTAGTTCTCAATTAATTCGAATGTGCATTCAAGTACAAGAGAATCATTCAAGACACCTTTCAAATAAAGGTTGCAATCTCAAGTTTTCCTTCACACACATCAAAGAAGTGTTGAAGATGTTTCTCAATTCAAAAGCTAATGATTGTTCATCGTAATCATTAAGCCATGCAGTCATTATCTGTCAAAAAAATGGTATTGAAAAAAAATTATTGAAAAATCAAAGCCCGCTAAGTCAAAACCTATGAAGGAGACTTAGATAAAAACTGGGGCATCCCGCTGGCTGTAAGTTGAAAAGACACAGTTCAGGCAAAAGTTAGGGATAATAAAAAGAAAGATTTACCAAGAGGTTATCAAAATCCTCAGCAAAATAAGATGAGTTGACCAAAGTCCTCACTGGAAATAACAAAAGAGAAAGATGTGACTGCTATCTCAAAAAAATCCTTGGCTTATGAACCATCTTCATCTGTGCAATCCTAAATTTTTGGGAACTTGAATGCATGGGCTGAATTAATTGAATGTAGGACTGGAGTTCATCACGAAGTTGGGTTGGGTACAAATAAACTTTGAGCCTATATCCTTTGTTTCATAAACCGTGAACCAGGCCACGTTACAACCTTCAAAAGTCCTAATTGAATCCAGGTTTCTTTTGAAAAAACATACTACAACAAGGTTGCGTAAACTGACTCCCAAGTTCTTTACCAATCATTTGTTTTCTTACCTTTGTTTTATCTTTAATGTTGTCTCAACCGCCGTGTTGTGACAAGTATTCATTTACTTTACATCAATAAATTTCATTCAAAAATGATTCTTGATTTCAAACTTTGCATTGAATTTTGCATTAAAATTACCAGGTTTGTACAAACATTTCTTATTTGCAAATAAACTTTCCTCATTAAGGAATTTTCAAACAATTTAAGAAACTTGGTCGGTGATCTTATCAGGGGCAAGTTTTTCTCAGTTCCTTATGTTTCAAGAGTTGTTGCTTTGTGCAAGTTATTCTCAGATATTGGTTAGTCAGAAGATTCTCTGCAAGTTTTATACTGGGTTATTTTCTCAGCATTCATTGCAAGAACTGAAGCCATGATCAGTTTATTCTTCTCAACAATTACCTCAAAGATCTGATTATTTTCTCCAGCAGTAATCATGAACTGAATCCATTATCAGTTTACCTTCATCAGTCATTGAACTTGGGGAAACTTTTTCTTCAAGAATCCCCAAGCAGATTTACATGACTTTTCTCAGAAGATTTTCAACTTGGTACAGTTTACTGGTGTGACAGAGATTTGTTCAGCAGTAGCACCTCTATGTTCAAGCAGAATGGCAGTTTTCTGTGTTGAGGAATCAGTCTTTCATATTTCCACTCCTCTAAGAGTCTAAACTGGTTGTCAGCATTTCCACTCCTCTAAGAGTCTAAACTGGTTGTCATCATTTTTCTCATATTATGTCCTTGGGTGTGTTATTCCCCATTTTTGAAAAAGTTTGCATATTTGAGTGTGTTATGCCTCATTATGCATTTTCTCGGGTGTGTTATTCCCCAGTTGTGTTTACCTTTGCATATTTGAGTGTTTTAGTCCTCATTATGCGTGTGCTTGGGTGTTTTAGTCCCCATTTTCGTAAATGTCTGCATACTGAGTGTTTTAGTCCTCATATGCATTTCTTGAAGTCTTGTTGTTTTCAACTTCTTACTTTTTGGTCAAAGTCCAATTTACTTGGCATTTGTCTGTCTCTCCAAAACTTTTTCTTCACCTACCTGTTGTTTCTCTCAGATATTACACCCTTTTTATCCGATTGTCGTTCTCGGATTTTCATGATGGAATCATCATTGAGTTGATGTGCTTTCCCGAACTTTTTCCCATTTCATTCAGTTCTGTTCCTGAATGTTGTGATTCACATTTTTATCTAATTGCCATTCTCAGATGTTGTGATCACTTGCCTTCCGATTGCCATTCTCAGATGTCCATAGTGAAGTCATCATTGATTTGATGTATTGTTCGGGACCTTTTTTCCATCTCATTCAGTTCTGTTCCTGAATGTTGTGATTCACATTTTTATCTGATTGTCATTCTCAGATGTTGTGATCACTTGCCTTCCGATTGCCATTCTCGGATGTCCATAGTGGAGTCATCATTGATGTGATGTACTATCTCGGACCTTTTCCCATTTCATTCAGTTCTGCTCCTGAATGTTGTGATTCATGTTATCTGATTGCTATTCTCAGATGTTATTGATCACTTACCTTCCGATTGCCATTCTCGGATTTTCATGGTGGAATCATCATTGAGTTGATTTGCTTTCCTGAATTCTCCCATTTCATTCAGTGATGTTCCTGAATGTTGAGACTCACATATTTTATCTAATTGCTATTCTCAGATGTCGTGATTACCTTTTTTCTGATTGCCATTCTCGGATATTCCTAGTAAAGTCAGTAATGTCATCTATGGATGCTTCTAATGAATTTTTTCGGGATTTTTATTACTTCATTCAGTGCCATTCCTGGATGTTGTGATGTTTTTTGTCCAATTACCATTCTTGGACATTCTCACCTCAGCTGAACCATGTGTTGGTCTCTAGCATCTTGTTTCCCCCGTCGGAGTTTTATGCTCTTTATCCCCAGCAGAGTCGCCATTTTTCTGTAGCGGTAAAATCGTGAGTGTAATCTATTGATTAACTTCACTCAATATACACAGAGTCGCCACCGCGCTTTTATTTATTTCCAAAAGGAAAAAGGTAAAAGAACGAACAAAACCTTAATGAATCTCAAAAGCTAAAAAAGCTTAAAGAATCAAACAGAGAATGGGTACGGGGATTGGTTACAAGTCGGGTGCTTAAAACCTTCCCGATTTGTAACCAATCCCCATACCCATTCTCTGTTTGATTCTTTAAGCTTTTTTAGCTTTTGAGATTCATTAAGGTTTTGTTTGTTCTTTTACCTTTTTCCTTTTGGAAATAAATAAAAGCGCGGTGGCGACTCTGTGTATATTGAGTGAAGTTAATCAATAGCTTACACTCACGATTTTACCGCTACAGGAAGGCTTTGTTTTTTTTGTGAGCTGATGGCTGCTTGTATTTTCGTGACATCTCGTATGCGGTTGGGAATCTTTCAGCTTGAGGCTTGGCTAGCGTGTGCGGTACAGCTTGGGGTGTTGAGGCTTGGTAAGTTGTTGTGTGAAGTCTTGCTTTGCTTGTGATGGTGTGGGGTCACATGGGCGTACGGATTAGGCTTGCATAAAGGCTTGCTGTGTTTGTTGTGCTTTTGGCTTGTAAAGCTTGATGATGCAAAATGTTAGCTTTTGTGGGCCTGAATGCAAGAGGCTTGGCATGAGGGAGTTTGGCTAGCGCGTGTGGGCTAGAGGCTTTCGTTTGGTTATTTCGGCTGAGGCAAGGATTGGGAAAAGGCTGAAATGAGGTTTGTGGGCCAGCTTGTGGGTAAAAACTGGGTTGATGTTGTTGTGATGTGGACTTGACATATTGCTTGCAGGAAAGGCTTTGGAAAGAAAAAAACAAATTGATGGAAAGGCTTATGGATGGAAGTGATGTATTGGCTTTAAAAAATGACTATGACATTTATGAATTTTTAAAAAAAATGGGCTAAAAAGAAAAATGGTGGTTTTTTCTATTTATATATATTTTTATTTTTGGTCATTAAAAAATGGATAATATAATAAAGTGATTTTAAGGAATTTTAGTAGAGGTAGAAATAATAAAAAAAGATATTTGGATTAAATTGGTCAAAAATGAATAAAAATAAATGAAAAGATTGAAATAAAAAATAATGGCAATTGGAATGAAAAAAAAAAGAAAATAGTCGGAAATTTAAAATGATTAATGGACTAAATTTGGAAGAAATGAATTTGGAATGATGATTGAAAGGGAATATGGATGAACAAATGGATAAAAAAATGGTTTAATCGGAAAGAAAAATGGATAATGGATGAAGTTTTGACTTTAAGCCCACAACCAGATCTGGATTATTTTCGCACAAGCCTCTGATGAAAGAATGAACACCGCCAACCAAAGAACCACTGAACAGCTGAATAAATTGCAACTCAAACCATAATTGTCATCTGAAAATTGTCTGATTCATGCCCTGATAATTCGAAACCAAACTGAGGAAAATAAATCCTCAGATGAATCACTGATGAACTGATGAACCGATGAACTGATAAACACTTGAAGATTCAAACCAAACTTCGCACAAAACACTGCCTGATAACTGATGACTTTCACACTCAACACCATCTAAACTTTGAAAACGCATCATCTGAGGAATAAACTACTGGCACACGCAACTGGAAGTCAACCAATCTTTTGATAGTTTGACCAATAATAGGTCAAACATCCATCTGAAATCGAATTGTGACTGAACAAACGCATCTGAATGAAATTACTATCTCATCTTCGCAAACCTGTAACACAGAGAAGAAGAAAAATTAGGGTGTTACAAATAGGAATTCACCGGTCGTGGTAAATTCACTCCATCCATGTTTGTTAACCCTAGTGTTTCGCCATAGAAGACATTTTTCACGACATTTGGCCCTTTATAGTTTGGAATCCATTCTCTTCATGGATATTTATGGATGGATAATATTTTCTTAACACCGAGTCTTGCTCTTCGAATAGGCGTATACAAACTTCCTTGTTGAATTCCCTTTCAATTTCCCTTTGATACAATTGACCGTGACATATGGTATCCACATGTTTCTTTCTTATGAGGTTCAGTTGGTTATATCTAGTTTGAACCCACTCCGTTTCATCTAGTTTTGCTTCTATTATAACCCTTAGTGACAGAATTTCCACTTTGATTAGTAATATTGCTTCCCTTCCATATAGCAACGGGAAAGGTGTAGCTCCAGTTGATGTGCGAACTGAGGTTCTATAACCATGTAGTGCGAACGAGAGCATCTCGTGTCAATCCTTGTAAGTCTTCACCATTTTCTAGATGATTTTCTTGATATCAACACAGTAGTATGGCACACCATGTATTATCTTTATCATTGGGCGGTGCATACAAGTGCCTAACATGTCTTCTCCAACAGTGAGTATCTCGATTCGCAATCGGTGAACTTCTTGCTCAAGTAATAAATTGCGTGTTATTTTCTCCCCGTTTCATCATGTTTCCCTAGTATACATCCCATAGAGTTGTTGAGCACCATTAAATACATTATAAGTGGCTCTTGTAAATATTTCTTAATCTGATCTAAGGCCTTTTGACAATCTTTATTACACTTGATAGTTTGATCTTTTATGAGCAGCTTGAAGATCGGCTCACAAGTAGCAGTAAGATGCGAGATGAACCTTGCAAATGTAATTTAATCTCCCTAGAAACCCACAAACTTATTTTTCTATTTTTGGAGCTGCCATTTCATGGATGAACTCTACTTTATCCGAATCAACTTCTATTCTTCTTTGATTGACTATGAACCTCAATAATTTTCCCAATATGACGCCAAAAGTACACTTTGCTGGATTTAGTCGTAGTTTGAACTTCCTTAGATGCTCAAACAACTTTTGGAAATTTACCAGATGGTCATCATCATTTTGTGACTTGGTAATTATATCATCCATATTAACTTCTATTTCCTTATTCATCATATCATGGAATAGAGTCGTCATAGGCCTTTGATAAGTTGCCCCAACATTCTTCAACCCAGATGGCACCACATTGTAGCGAAAAGTACCCCACGAAGTGATAAATGTAGTTTACTCCATGTCAGAAGGAGACATCTTGATTTGATTATATTCGGAGAACCCATACATAAATGAATAGACCGAGAGCTGAGTGATGTTGTCCACTAATATGTCAATGTAAGATAATGGAAAGTCGTCTTTAGGACTCACTCTGTTGAGGTCTCGGTAGTCTACACACATCCTCACTTTTCCATCCTTCTTTAGCAATGGCACAATTTTGGCTACCCATTCTGGATACTTCATAATGACTAAGAATCCTGCGTCAAATTGCTTATCGACTTTTTCTGTGATTTAGAGAATCATGTCAGGTTTGGTTCTCCTCAATTTCTATTTAACTGGAGGGCATTCTGACCTGAGTGGCAGCCTGTGTTCAACAATGTTGGTATGGAGCCCGGGCATGTCCTGGTATGGCCAAGAAAATACACCAGTATACTCCCGCAAAAGCTTGATCAGTTCTTCCTTTATATATTTGTTTAATAAAGTTCCGACTTTGACCTCTTTCTTTTCTTCTTCAGTCCCCAGATTGGTCACATCCACTGGTTCCTGGCGAGGTTTCATTTTTTTACCGTCTCGCCTTAACAGTCTGGCTAATTCTTCTGGAAGATCAGAATCGTTTTTATACCCTCCTCCGCTTGGTAAATCGGTAATTCGAAGTCATAAGGTATTATACCGGTGTTATTTTCAATAGGTTTATTTTTAAAATCCGCATAGAGAATTTTTTTTATTATTCCCGATTTAGACTAGGTAGTATTTGAAATGAAACTATTAAAAAATCTTTCCATTTTTTTGAAATAATTGCAAATGAAGGAAATAAGATCTTGATTGAAAACAAAATGCAATTTTATCGTTAAAATAACCCAAAGAAACAAAGGGCATCCCTTGCTTGAAAAAGAGAATTACTTTGAAATAGAAATCATCCTAGGAATCTTAATCGTTTCCAATTGTCGAGGGTCGTGTCTGATTAGCAATGACACACCAAGTTATATATCTCTTTATCATCCTCTTCTATTGCAGTCACTTGACTTGCGACCCCGGTACTATGAAAAGTTTCATTGATATGAGGAACTTCCTTTGCCTGTGAACCCTCTGAAACCCTTGATTAGCCGGTTTGTAACCCAGGTCGAACAAATCCTTCATCCCACAAATTTCCCCAGTTTGTCATGTCCCCCCTCTTGATTAAGAAATTATCTTCTATCCCTTCAATGGCATTGACAATTGCCTCAACTTCCCTGATAACGGGTTATTTCCCATATTATACTGGTATTGGAGATCCTAATCATCCTGGTCGGCCAGAGGACCATAAGTGTAAGGAGGTTTAGGTGCCCCACTATGGACATGTTGTGGGATTAATCCTTCAGTAGATAGATCATTAACCCTTTGTTTACCCGCATGAGCTTCTTCATTCTCCAAGTTATAACCACACAGTGGGTTATCATTCCTATTTTCTTTGACAATGTATGCATCTCCCTTAAGGACTGCTTAATTATTTTTCAATTGATCTATGGTTTATTTCTAGTAAACTTGAGTTATGAGGTCAGGAAGTCAGGTTGTCGAGCTCGATGATTCTGAGATGAGATTTTTTTTTATATAAATTATTCTCGTTTTAACCCTTTTTGAAAAGACATGTTATTATGATGAATGTTATATTCATGCAAATGTATGTATGAATATGTAAAGAAAAGATACTTTTGTCAGGATGTTGAAACATTCATTAATGGAAAAGCAAACCCAAGAGTAAATAGAAACTCAAAATACTTTATTATAATAGAAGTTGTTAAGGGTCGTAGCCCAACTTATTACATGAAAGGAGAAATTACAATATGGGTCATAACCCTTTATTCATGAAAGCAAACTAAAATAAACCATTGTGCCCCTAGAAACATTTTTTAATCCTCTCCCTAAATTCTTCTACCATATGACGACATAATCCAAGAAACTCCATGATTTCCTCCTTTGGCTTGAAGATGATTGATATCTCTTCCGCTTCCTTTAGCCTTTGGGGTATTTCAAGAATAAGTCCGTTGGACAATATGACCAACTTGAAGTATCGCTCCCTGTAATATCGTCAATCCCTAGCATGCCACTTTATAATCCTTTTTCCTTTTTTAGAAGAAGCCTCTAATTGTTGTAGGTATAAGTACTCCAAGCTTCTAAATCATCATAGGACCCACGAAGATCTCTCATATCCCTTTGAAGTACTTCCACTTTTCTTTCTGCCCTTCCTTTTAGCATGATGACATCTAAAGTTTGGCTCTTAGCCTTCTGAAGTGAATCACCCAACCCTTAAACTTCAACTTCCCAAGCTTGAATATGAATTTCAAATCCTTCATTTGTGTCCCTTTGGGTTGAATTCATATAGGTAAAGACGTCCATCAATTTCCTTTAGTGAAGGACAAGGCCCTATAATTTTGAAGACACCTTTGTTACCTATAGAATAATCCAGAACCTTGTAGAGCTCTTCAAGGGTAGGAGCCATTTTGAAGTCTTGAAATTGAAATCACCTTAATCCATGATCATAGTATTGGGCCAAAGTTGTTAACTCAGGAGAATAATTATAAGATCCAAAATGTTCTCATGCTTATGAATTAAGGATCTCCTTCTGTCTTTGGGTATCTTTGCAGAATATTCCTTCAACCATCCCATATTAGAGCTTTTCACCCTAACTGTAATCCTTCTTTTCTTATCATTTTTCATTGCCCCTGACTTTGCTTTTACTATAGAAAAGAATTTTTTAAGACCCCGTAATGCAAAATATGAAGAAAAAAAATTCATGAATGAATGAAAGGATGTTGATGATAATGAAACAATCATTTTTAAAAAAAAAAATTGGTAGGGTAACCTGCAAGTATGACCTTAACTAGGTAGGCTTCCTACAACATATTATTTCTATTGTTTATCTACCAAATCTCCTCACATGTAAGACATAAGGTTTTGATAAGCCATTAAGTCTAGGACTATACCCTTATATTACCATGAGAATGAGCAAGCCTTCCTACGGTAATCCTTTGGGATAAGTCCAACTTAGGCAGGAACCTGGTACCAACCCCTTTGGGGATAGATACACAAGGTTTCCATGAGTTGTTTGGGGTTCTAAAGGTCACTAGAGTCATGGACCAAAGTCAAAGTCCTTACCATAATGTGGTGCTAGCCCACTCATGATCGGCTCTTTGAATTGATCTACTCTAGCCGAAAATTGTCGTCAAAGACCCCACGGGATGGAAATCCACGCTGGCCAAGACAGGACGACCCCCTACTTAATACTTATTGTGTTTCCTCGAGTCTGGGTTTTAGCTTTCTTTCAAAGATATCCCTTTAAAAAATGCATGAGAATACACAATAATATTCAAATAAACAATTTAAATAATCCAATATAATAATAATAAAGATAAATAACCAAAATAAACAATAAAAATAAAATAAAAAACATAACACAAAATCCCCAAAAGACCCCTCACAAACAAAATCTTAGAAATCCTAGAAGTATGATTGACTACCCTATCCCCAGCAGAGTCGTCAGCTGCCACGACCGGCTTAAAAATTTAAGAGTCGCCATCATATTTGTAGGTGAAATAGTGATAAACCTAAATCCCTAAGGTATAGACCTTTGGCTCGGAAGTCGGTTAAATGAGAGGAAGGTGTTAGACACCCCTCACTTCTATTATACTTAATAGGATCTCTTCTAATATTTCTAGGGTATGTCTTGTTTGTGTTAATACAAAATTTAAATCCAACTTTTCTTATTATCACAAAACCCTAATTTTCCCTAAGTTTACTCGCTAGAGTCTTTGTTCAAAAACTCTATGCCTACGTACCCTCAAAAGAGGGATCAGAGCGTCGTAGTTCAATTCTCTCTACCCCTAAATTCTAATTTTAATCATTTACTACCCCTTGACATAATTTATAATTCCTAAAAATAAAACCCCTTTATTTATTATTAAAAAAACTAAATTAATTTTATAAAACTCCAATTTAAATATTCCTTAATTAAAACCACCAAAACATTTTTATAAAACCCCTATGAACCTTGTAAAACCCCAAAGTAAGACCCCATAATTTAAATTTTGATCCCTCAAATATCCCAAAATTTCTATGATTAATTAATCTCAAAATAAATTCAAAGTAAAGCAATTTTAACCCAAAAATATTTAAACCCAAAATAATATCCTAAAATAGATTTAAAATAAAAATAAAATTTTTATTCCCAAGTTTATTCCCAAAAAAACAAATTTTAATCCCCAAAATTAAATTAATATTTAATTCCTCAAAAAAACTTATGTTTAAATATCCTTTTAAAATAAGCATAAATAGAATTATTAAGTAAAAATACCCAAAAAATATTTTATCTCAAAACAAATCCAGAATTATATAAAAATATTTCCTATTTAAAATTATTTTCTATTTAAATAAACCAATTATAAGAAAAATTAAATATTAATTTAATTTTAAATCCTAAATAATTCCTTAAAAACTACTATAATAACCCAAACATAACATTTATTTATTTTTCCTAAATTTTATATTATCTTTCTAATTAATCCCCTAATCCCTAATTAACTAATTAAATTAAATACGTAATATAATTAATTAATATAAATCCCAAATGAATAAATTCTAATTTATTTAAAATAAGAGTTAAATAAAACCACAAAATTATAAATTAATACAAATTCACTAATAAATAGAGTTAACTTATAAATTAAAACCCAAATTTATTAGTTAATTATTATGAATCACAATTAGAAATTAAACTCACATTAAAAATGTTTTATAGACCAAAAATTATAATTAAAACCCACATTTAAAAATAACTAAATTATTATAAATGCAAAATTATAATATAAAACCATAAATCATAATACAATGAACATCTTAAAACCAAACATACAATGAACAATTCATACCCTAAATCATAATCTTTTTCTTTCTTTACGTGTTCCCCCCTTTTCTTTCGACCTTCCTCGTGTTCTTCGTTGATGATGGAGATTAAGGTTTGGTTATTGTTGTTCTTCAATGTGAAGAACAACAACTTTAGGGTATTCTTTTGTAAAGAGTGAGTGAGGAAAAATGTAGGAAATATGCTCCTTTTATAAGTAAAAATAAGGTCAAAGAATTAAATGAAATTTGTCAATTTAGAAAGATTTTCATTTAACTTGATTTTCATCTATTTCTTAGAGTCCAAGCCAATGAATTTGGATGACTTAATGGCTTGGTGAATTTAAATAAAAAATTATTTTAAATAAAAGTAATAATCTAATAATGATAATGAAAAACAAATTTGATTTGACTTTATTTTTGTGATTTTTTGAGACTTTTTCCATAAAATAATGATTTTAATGAAAAATATATATTTTTAAATATGTATAAAAAACAAATACGAAAATTAAAAAATTAAATAATAAAAAAAATACTATTTTTGAGAT
The DNA here is from genome assembly GCA_963966055.1 of Lathyrus aphaca. Classification (NCBI taxonomy): domain Eukaryota; kingdom Viridiplantae; phylum Streptophyta; class Magnoliopsida; order Fabales; family Fabaceae; genus Lathyrus; species Lathyrus aphaca. Next base: position 567,974,798 of record OZ014519.1, read on the forward strand.
TTTTTATTGAAAATAATAATAGAAAAAGTTAGTTGTAAAGAAAAATTAAATAAAATATTAAAAGTGTGAAAGATGGAATTTGAACTTATAACCTTTAAACCTTTGAGTGATGAAGAAAAAATATATATTTCGGGATTGCAAAAAATTATGAAGCCAAAAAACAATCAGAATGTCCCATTCGAGCGGTTCGCGGATATTGAGTTTGGTCGGTTTGGTTTGGGGATTCGTTCATTAATGTTATAATATTGGATATATATTTTTATATTAATTTAGAGATATTATTGTAGCGGTAAAATCATGAGTGTAAGCTATTAGTTAACTTAACTCAAAGTAAACAGAGTCGTCACCGCGCTTTTATTTTATTCCAAAAGGAAAAGAAAAAATAAGCGAATAAATCCTAATGAATCTAAAAGCAAAAAGCTAAAGAAACAAGCAAAGAACCGGATAAGGGGATAGGTTACAAAATGAGAAGGTTTTACGCATCCAAAATGTCTGTGGTACTCCACGGGAGCCATTTGAAAAAATTATTTCTTTTGGTTTGAAAAAGTTTGTAAAAGAGAATGGAGGGATGAGAGAAGAATTAATTTTTAATATTTTTGTGTTTTGAGAGATTTACCACCTCATGCCTACGTACCCACAATGTGCAATGCGAGATCAAAACCCCGTAGTTCGTGGTACAAATAGTGAAAAATGTTGGTTATGATTGATTTTATTAAGTAAAGAAAATTAGTCATTTTTGTAGATGTTGTAGATTTGCAACATTTTATGGTAAAACAAGTTTTGTATTCTAATGTCATGCTTGATGTCATGATGACATGTTATTAAGTAATCTGCAGGTGTGAAGTTTTAAGAGGGTTGTTGTTTTAGCAAGATGTCAAGACTGATGTCATGACATCTTTGTCTGGTATTGAAGACCCAACTGTCCATTTTATTGGTTGCGCGTATTTTTCAGAGATTTGTTTGAGTATTTTTGTTGAGAATTATTAGGATCTATTAGAAGGCTGTGACTCAGCATGGTTCAGAATATTGAAGAATCTATACTTTCTAAATATAGAGATATTTTAGGAAGTTATAGATTGAAGATCTTTTTTTGTAGCAGATTTTTCTGCATGATTGTAGCAGCTGTTATGCTGTGTTTTTTGACCAAAATCTAGTTGGGATTAAGTTATAAAAAGAAACCTTGTAACCTAGGTTTAGTAACCCAACCAAAGTGTAAAAGTTGTATCATTAGGGTTGAGTTCTTGTAACAGCCATATGCAAAAGATGTAATCTTTAGGGCTGATTTTCTGTAAACCTCGAAGCTGTTAAGTAAGAGGTGTTGTCTTCTTGGAGGAAGCTTGTAAGCAACTCTAAGATGCTGTCATGGAAGTGTGTCTTCTGTTTTACCTTGTTGTTTAGGTAAAGATCCGTCAATATCAGCAATTGAAAGTTGGGACTGTGAGACATCATTGCGGTGATTGGAAGTGAGATGGGTTTCTCATATTTAGGATTTCCTAAGTAGAAGTTGCATGGGTAGTGGTTAAGTGAGAAGACTGTAAACTATAGGTGTTTGCTAAAGAGTCTTTGAATTAATACTACATAGTGGATTTCCTTCATGGTTTGGTAGCCCCCAGAGTAGATGAGTTTGCATCGAACTGGGTTAACAATTTGGATGTGTTATTTACAACTTTTATGTTTTATCTTTATGCAGTATTCTTACTTAATGTCATATCAGATGTCTAAACATCCTAAGAGTGTTTGAATATGATATATCAAAATTATAATGTTGTTGTGTATACCTTGCCATGTTTATTAGTAACAGATCAGATGTCTCAACATCATATTCGACATCTGAGTCTGTTATACCAAAATTTCAATTGGTATCAGAGCAAGCATCCTAGTCTGTTTCTGGATAAGATACAAGGGGGATACTTTCTGATTCATGGTCAAGGTAGAAGTGGTCAAATGAAAAGTTTTTTGTTTTGTGAATGGTCCATAGAAGTGGATGATGGACTATTATGTTGTGGTAGCATGGTGGTGTACTGCTGATGTAACAGATTTGATTTATTTTCAAACCTATGGCTGTTGGTGTCACCTGGAGATATTTCTAGGGCAAATTTGTGACACTTGAAGCTTTTGAGGAGTTTGTATACGCTGCTTATCTATTTGATAACTCCTTTTGTTTGAGAAGGTTTCTATTCTATGGAGATATATCCTATGGTGTTGGGGATATATGTCTATCTGTTTCTGTCAACTGTGCTAATGATACTTGAAGACTCTTTTTCAAGTCCACTCAAGGCACTGTATAGAGAAGTGGTTGTTTAGAGATCTGAAGACTGTTTTAAACAAACCTATCTTTTGTCTGTAGATATCTTTGTGTGATCCTTGGAATGATGTCCTATCCCATAATAGAACATCACATCAGAATTAGGCATGATTCTGCTATCTAAGGGTTGGTTGTATAGATGCTTGGGTGCTAAATTATTGTGGTCATATCACACATTTTGGAACCTACTCTTGATCTGGAAGAGGATGCATCTGTATGGTGTGTCTAAGAAGGTTTTGTTCCTGGAACTTCTCTTAGATGTGTGTGTTGATCAAGGTGTGATCAACATGTTTTGTTCTCCTGATCACAGTTTATTTCTGGTCCTTGCTGCAGGAGTGAAGTACCCGAGCTTCAAGGAGTATTATTTCGAAGAGACTCCTTGTACACGAAGGTCAAGTTGTGTCAACTAGTGGAGTTGACTAATGTGTATATAGCTGATCAATTGATATATTGTGTGTGAAAACATCTCAAATCAGACAGTCTGAATACTGAGTCTGAAGGAGATGTTTGTTGAAGTGTTCCAACTGCTGCATTGGTTCATGTTTTGGTCTGAGAGCCTGATCAACTACTGATGGTTGATTCCCCTGTGTTCACCTGCATGTGTTAATATGAAGGTATATGTGACTGATACTGATGTCTGAAAGAATGTTAGAACATCATCTCAGAAGGTGTCAGATGCTTGCAGAAGAAGAAGTCAGACTATTGTCCTACCTTGTGTGAGAAGGTAATCTTATCTGACTTAGAGTAAATACCTTAACGGGAGGCTTAGTGTTTGTCTATGTGATGCATAAAGGTGAATATTTTGACGGAAGACTTGGTATTTATCTAAGAATTATGCATATATGCAGTCTGAATCTTATGGTTCAGAAAATTTTATACTCATTCAATCCTCACCCAAGATTCTATTCAAAACTAAAATTATAATCATACTAATTTAAAGAGCAAAATATAGCTTTTCCAATAAAATTTATTTATTACACAAAATAGAAGCCTAAGAATAAAAACGAGTATCATAAAACCAAATGTAAAACAGTTAAGCGACATTAAAATTTGTTTTACCTTTCTGGTTTAGCATGACCATCAAATCCTAGACATTAAATGGTTATAAAATTATGGAAGAAAACATATCAAGCATTAATAGAATTTTTTTCTCTCTATAAATTGCAATATGTTTTGTTCCTAATGAAAAGAAGGTTTTATTCTACAATTTTTTTGTTATTCATAAGAAATTCTTCATTCTTTTTTTCAATTATCCTTCCAACACTTCATTAGCAAAAATATTTTTTTGATGTTTTCATAACAGATTCAAATCATTATTTCTGTGTATACTTACTACAATAGAAATTGAAGAAATTAAATTAGAGATTGAATGTTGCAGAAAAAAAAATGAGACATAATCACATTTTGTAATGCTACATTGGATGCAATAGCCCTATTGGTGCAAACCAAATACAACTGAACCCTTCATCAACCATTCCACATCCTCTTTTTTTATGGATTTCAGTCTGTTCCACAGCTCCTCCAGTGTTGAACAAATCCAATAGCCCTATTGGTGCAAACCAAATACCTTGCGCGATTTCCTGTCAAAAAGCATCAATTCATTCAGCATATCATGTTCGTCGGCACCAAACAAGCGATTCTTCGCAATATCATGTATAACAAACTTGCTTAAGCCTTACCTTGATTGGATAGAACTTTTTATGTCACTGGCATTGAAGCACCCTCTTTGGTAACCGAATTATGTTGCCTAAAATGTGGATGTAGACCTTGTCAATATTTTAATAAAGTTGAATTTTACAGTAACTTCACTTGTTGAAATTCAAAGATTTTTAAGCTCTATGAAATTACCTGATCTATAAGAATAGACAACAAAGAGACAGTTTACAGTGGGTCGGGCAGGTAACTGAGCCATCAGGAGGAACCAGTTTCTTTAGAAGATCCAACCTGGTTTATCACTAGGAGTGTATGGGGTATGCTAAAGCAGTGTTGAAGTGTTCCACCCCAATAACCAGCTAGAGCATGCCAAACATATACATACCTGTCATAAAAATCAAAAAAATTCAGAAACATAGAATAAGTAATTTAGTCATGATAATACTTCTATCACGTAATTCAACAACCAAAGAATACAAATCTTTTTGAAATGAATTTATAGGATTTCAGGATGCTAGACCATACTTCATATTGTGGAGTTGCTTTGTTTGATATACAACATGTTCCAGGCCTTTTCTCCTACCATTCTTTTGAAACTTAGTGTTTTCTTTAATACCTGTCAACCTTGTCGCAAACCTGCAAGCATTGCATCATCCAAAGGATCGATATACAAATCTAAATGAGGACTGTGTCTAAGAAATGAGCATGAAATATGCTAGATTTAGGAACAGATAAAATCTTACTGTGCTCCTTCTTGTACAACAGAATTGGCGTCTTTTGGTTTACTCTCCATCTGTTGCCAGCCATCATCGATGATGAGGAACCGTGGAGATGCGCCTCCCTCGGATAGGCTAAAGGAAGAAAAAAATGAAACAAAACGCAGCACTTAAGTAACTAGTTGATGTCTCTAAATATCATCTTGATCTCTTTTCACTCGCCTTTAAAAAGAAAACCAAGACACTCATGTTTCTCACAAATTACCTTTTCAATCCTTCCTCAACACCCTCAGCTGTGACATCAGTATAGAAAGCATTCCATGTGCACCAACCAAACCAGTCAACGAAAGACGGTAACTGTGTAAAACCAATCGATAAAAAGGTTAGAAGATCCATTAACTAAAATATGGATCTATTGGTGATAATGCTAAGATAAGATTCTTACTATTTTCTTCTCGCGGTGCAGAAAAGTTTGCATGTGTTTTACAACAGCCCTTAATAATATGCAGAAAAGAAATCAGTAGCACCACATTTGTCAAAATAACTTAAATAAGCAAACTACTTAACAACATACTTTAGTTAAATACTAACTGAACTAGAATTTTGTACAGTGTCGTTCGTCAAGCTAGATCATTATTCAGCAACACTATTTTATCATTTGGACTAGAACTACCAACGACTTCCGGTTGGATTTCATTCTCATCCTGGAGATTTGTAACCACTGGAGCACAACTTCCATTGTCGGTCTCATATCACCGGAACTTTGGAGACAGCGAAATGCTAACTCAGCAACACCATTAATCATTGTGTTACCTTGGAATCTATATCAAAACCGAGGGTATGATACACAATATCATGCAAAGTTTGATTTTGAATTCTTTTAATAGCCATGTCGTACATGTTGTTCTTTATTGAGGTCGTATTTCAAAAGCCTTTTTCACTGCAACTTCAAGCCCATCTGGTAGTTTTCCTACAAATAATCAAATGATAGAAAATATTTGTTAAGACTATTAAAAGTAAAAAAATGGCAATAGATACAGTAAACAAAATAGACTCAACTTCTTGCATTCAAGGTTTTCCACAGTCATTGCAGCCCATTTATATAAGTTGTTTGATATACACCAAACAACTAACATCACGAGTTGTCCGTTTGAGAATTTGGAGTCTTAGCCATTTGATCATGATCAATGGCTGAAATCAATGATTGCAATGACTGTTGAACTTGAGGACTATATTTTTTATTACAAAAGAATTATCTTTTACCATAAAACACTTATGCACTGCCTCCATCTCCTAGTTTTTTGTCAAAGTGGTTTGTTGCCATGTAAAGATCTTTAAAGATGAAGTGTTCGACTCCAAAGTTTTGGCTTTTGCTAATTCGTTGACTATTAAGTCTAAATGGTTGTAAGGAGAGTGTGAGAGAGTGTATATTACCAAAGTCATTATGGAAAAATATCATTCTCAAATATCATTACATTTTTCTTTTATCACCAACACCTTTATATTTCTCCCCCTCTTTTTAAGTTTATTCCATATTACCGCAGAAGAAATATACACATCTTGTGAACCTTTTAGCTGCGGTAATTTCATAAATATAACTTATCCTTTCTTGAACCTTAACACACAATCTAGTTATTGGACACCCTGAGTTTATGCTTGACTCCCAAAATGGTAGATTGACTATGGAAATGATTGATTTATACAAAGGATGTAAAATTTTAGGACATTATTTCCATAATCAGTCTACCATTTTGGCTGTCATAAGAGCGTTCAATACGTAGATTGTGTGTTAAGGTTCCAAAAAGAATAAGTTATATTAATGAAATTACCGCAGCTAAAAGATTCACAAGATGTGTACATTTCTTCTGCGGTAATATGGAATAGACTTAAAAAAAATGGGAGAAATATAAAGGTGTTGGTGACGTAAGAAAAAGGTAATGATATTTTTGAGAATGATATTTTTCCATAATGACTTTGGTATTTAGAACGTGCAGCAAGAAACCTGAAATTGAACTTGCATTTGTTAATATATTACAAGATACAAAATGACTTAAGTGACTCAAGAATTGAAAAGTATGTGTATTCTCTTATATTTATAAAAGAAAATGACACTTAAATTATTTATCCTAGAGTTTTAGAGTGATATTAAATTTATTAATAACATAGGTATACACAAATTCAGATAGCTTAAAATAACATATCAATTCAATATTAGGTATCTATACAAATATTTAATAATGTATCTCTAAGAAAAGATACCTTAATTGGATCGTTAAAAAAAATTAAACAGCAGTTGTTTTGACAGAGTTGAAATAAGACTTGGAAGATGGAAGTGACAAATTTGTAGCGTTAGAGAATGCGTTCCCATCATGAATATGGTGAGTTTGGAGTGATTAAAAGCAAAACAAGTAACTTACTTGGTTTCACCGATGGAAAGAAAAGTAAACGACAGTTGTTGTTTTCCGGCGGTGGTTGATTGTTGAAGGACAGAGTTTCCGGCGCCTTAAGCTCCTTGCGTGGCCGATACGCAGCAACAGTTTAAGGAGAGGGGAGTGTGCTTTTTCCAGCACCACTTTTCTTCTATTTTTTGTTTCGGGATTTGTAAACCATCCCTCATCTCTTTTAATAGCATTTAGAAAAGTGAACATTAATATTATTTTAAATATTTTATCATATTGAATTTTTGTTTACTTAATTAGAGGTCGCAAATTTACTTTTTTTTTTTTTAATATAATATCATTGAATATGATAAAAGGAGTAAGTTACTTTTTTATTTATTTAATTAGATGTCGTAAATTTTATTTATATTGTTTGTAATCTAAGTATGATGACTTAGTTCAATTATATATTGTTCAAGCACTCTAACTAAGTTAGTTATGATAAGGCTAACAACTCACAAAAATCTGCTCAATCTCCTTAGGCCTAATTCTTTTAAGAGATTCACCATATCGATATATAGGTTGATTTGCATTACATGATGTTGCACTAGAGCACGTCGACGATCAACCATTGAGGTCATTGAAGACAAAGTTACAAAATTTATTTCTCTTGTGGAAGAAGATTATCCACTACAACAAGATCTCTAGGTTTCAACAATAATCTCTTAATTGCCATTATAAGAAACTCGACTTTTCTAACTTCAACCTCCAACTTATTCATTGCAGACTTAGCTCCCTCTACCTCACTTTTTGCTTCCTCCACCTTTATATTTTCTCCAACACCTTTAAGCCTTGTTCGATGCACTAAAGATAAAGGAGCTTTTGTTGAATATTTTTAATCTATTGCAACAACAAAAAGTGAAGCTCATTCACATCAAAGATAACTGAAAGAAGATTCTAATTGAGATTTCTATAGAGATAAAGATCTTGCAATATGGCCACTACGGAGCAATTATGATAATCGTTCCCGTCAATGTTGATTTGTTACCCTCAACACCAAGGATGCCTCATGCATATTTTTTGAGAATTTCTTACTCCATCCCTTGTGTTTCTCAAACGCCATATGTGTTTTCAAAAATACTCTTCCTGCTTCCAGAGATGTATTTCTGTATGCATATTTTTTTATTTTTTTTATTAATTCCGTAGATGATTCTATGGAAGTTTTCCTTAAGTAAATATGCGGAAGAAATCCAGAGGCAGAAACACCACAAATGAACACAACAACCATAAATTCAACATTAATAAAATAAAATAGACATTAGATTGATGAGTTTGACACAAAATTAAATTCTACAATTCAATAATTCGGTGAACGCTTGCACATCTTCAAGATTTCATTGACCGTTCTTCCTGCAGTCACCTCCAATTCGAGCGGGAATTTCTCTTCGAAACCAAAATATGTACGCCACATCGTCCAAACATCGTCTGAATTCTTGAGCTAAAATTTGTTAAACATGATGTTTCCTTCGTTGTCAACTGAAGGCGAGTGATATTCGAGCATCTTAACCTTTCTTCGGTCATTGTAAGGTAGGAGATAGTGAATTTTGTCGATAATATCATCGAGCGAGGTGAAACCAGTGAGTTTGAAAGTCTGCCCACATGTATTGATGTCGGTATAGGAGACACTTACGACATACCAACAGATATTGATATCATACAATTGAGACATTTTTGTGGTTGCTTTTTGTGTGAAAGATAACACATGAAGCCCCAATTTTATAGAAAACCTAGATGAATATGGAACAGTCATTTTTTGATTATCTGCTTCCAGAGATACATCTACGGAACTAGCCTGGATGAGTTTGTTCTGTAGATGTATCTCCAGAACATTTGAATGTTATACGCTTCTGTAGGTATATCTACGGAATTTTGTTGATACATTTTAAACCAACAACATTTTAAGTGGAGTAATGTTTTAGCATTTTAAGTGGAGTAATGTTTTAGCATTTCAATATATATAAGTGCATATAAGGCGCCTAAACCACAAATATGAACCAAAATTGACTATTATATTGCACTTCAAAAATTTACATTGAATTGTTTGATTATATAAGAATTCAAAATGGATTAAAATAAGAATCACCAGATAAATCTATTGGTGGCAACCCTTTAGACTTTTCTGCATTCGATGCCTTTTCAATGTTGGTGAGTTGGGATAAAGTTTGTAGGCTTCACTTTCCTTGGAGCACCTTTTGTATTTACCATTCGGTGTAGGCTTCACTTTCCTTGGAGCACCTTTTGTATTTACCGGTTGAGAAGGAGATTTCATATCGGTTGTCTCCGGAAAGGCAATCTTCCTCAATTGTTCTTTGATGTGTGGCTTCATGTTGTCATTGGTCTTTGCAAATCTCTCTTGTATCGCTTCCCATTCGGACAAAATGGAGATATTTGATTTACCTTCTTCCATGCAACCATCATCATTAAACTTTAGTCTTTTTCAATGAGGGAAAACATCGTCAATCTTTATTGTCTCACCTAATTTCATCTTTTTTGCAATAACACAAGCACATGGGATACCATATGTTTTCACAATAGTACAACCACACTTTGCGTTATCTGAGTCTACATCTTCGAATCATTTTGCCTCGTGAAAGATATAGTTCAACTCGGTCCGAGAAACATTGTCTACCAACTGAGAATAAAGCACATTGTCTTTAAATCGATGCTCTAATACTGTAATGCTCCGACCAAAATTTATTTGTATTTCATTGTGTTATTTGTTAATCATGAGATTCACTGAGTCCCAATCTCGACACAAATCTCCGTTGCTAGTGCCCAACAAATTTTTTAATGTTGGATGTGCCGAATCAACTCTATTAGTGGTAGTGTTTTCAAGATGTCGTGCATTATCAGTCCACGCACAAACAATATTTTCTTTCAATTGATCAAGAATGGTGGATTCAATAGATTTTAACAATGTCGGATAGTTCTCACACACCTTCCGAAAATTAATGACAGAATCCGCTTATAAATCTCGTGTGGAGGAATTTATAATACGGTTTCAAGCATCCATTATCTTTTCAACAATCACATTGGACTTCACAATTTTTTCGTCTTCCGATGCCACTTATTTAGTCGCTACCACGAGTTTAGCTCGACTTCTCACATTATTTGTTATGTGATATCTACAAAGTAATGCATAAGAAAAATGGAATACCTTAGCAACGACGTTCATCAAGGAGGTATCACGATTCGTAACAATAACCTTCTGCAACTCAACATGATCTTTCAAAAGTGAATGACGCACCTCTAAAGCCCAAGTAAAGTTATCCTTTTTTTGCATTCCAAAAAAGCAAAACCAACAGAATATGTCTTTTCGGTGGAGGTTACATCAACTATCTCAAATAACATAAGCCTATACTTGTTGGTCTTGTAAGAGGAATCAAGAATGAGCACCGAAGAAAAAGTGTTGAACAAATTTATCGATTCTGAATGAGTCCAAAAAATGCATTTATTGTGACTCCATCGGTGCAAGTTCGGTACCGGGACACATAGTTGTTATCATCTAACAATTTCAACAATTGTTGCATCTCTTATTTGTCTTCCCTAGTAGTCTTGTTATTGCGGTACCGAATGTTATAAACTTGTCTAATATTTGAAATATTTTCCAGTTCCTTCCTTTTCAATGTGGCAAGAATATTTTTTGGTTGGACAAGATTCAAGGTCATGTCACTGATGCATGTCTTCTCTTCCGGTTTGAGCCGACATACAATATGATGACCTTGTAACTTTGAGCACAATTAATGGTTATATAAACCATAAACAACACTAAATATCCACTACTTTCTAGCCAACATGTAACCACGCATTTTAAAAGGACACTCGCGTTTTCTACTACTTGTGTCGTCTCTTTTAAACTTCCATAGTGGAACTTGATATATCCCACTTATTTCGCACAATAAGGTTAGAAAAGTGTTTCTTCTTTCCAATCCATTATCTGATCTTCTAATATCCACACCAAAACCAAATGTAGTTGTGATCCTACGAATACATGTGATCATGCTATCACGATCATCAAACTATTGTTTGTGATTAAAGTTATCACTAACATCTACCGTCTTCAAAAAAAACCATTGTACATTAGGAACCACATCGTTTAAAGAAACTAATTCTTTTGAGATGTTATCGGGGTGCACCATATCTATTTATAAAGAATAAGAAAAATTAAGAAAAATCACAAAACTGCTGCAGGAAATCAAAACAGAGAAAACAATGAAAGTTACTTGCGGAACTGTTCTTCATGAACACGTTCCACATATGTACATCCGGAAGCAACATAACCTTTTTTTTGCAAAAATATTGATGAATAATATGAGCAATGTGGTGGAAAAAGTTGAATCTTTACCTGAAATTCATTCTTCTCTTGCTTCCTTTGATTTGTTGCACCAAAGAAGTTTGATTTTTGAGTGAAAATGGTGTATAAGATATAAGGTTTTAAGTGAAATGCTCGACGCTCAATCCATTTTGGGAGGCTCTTAATAATATCTCATTGTTCGTGGGGATGACCTTGATAGTCTCCTATTTGAACCAGGAGAAATACTCCCTTAAATATTCTAAAGGGCCTTGGAGAATATTGAAAATCATGGTGGTAGACATCTTCCCATGTCTACCCGTTGAGAATTGGTGGACTAATTTCTTTATCAGGTCTAGATAGATAGTGATTGATAATTGTGGCAAGTTCATATACAAACCTTAACACAGTGTCTCTGAAGGTGGTGAAAAGGAGTTTGCACTTCAAAGATTTTGAGGCTCCGATGATCACCATATGTGTGGTATGTAACACTCTTTCTACCCCATCACAAGTTAAGCAATTTAAATTAAATATTAGAGTAAACTCATGAAAAAGGGCATCACATTTCTTCTTAAATAAAAATCATAAACATCTCATTTGAGTCCTGTCCCGTAACACGGGTTAACAAAATCATGGAAAACATTTTAAATCTTTCTCAATAAATATGCAGCAGAAAACAACAAGTCATAAATTTCTCCTTTAATAAAACAAAACTCATAATTTATCACAACTATCATTTTATCAAAGTATTTAAACAAAACTTGACATCTTAATCCAAAATAAAACATAATCACTCAAGCGAAACCCATCCCAAATGTTACTGGACACAGAGCAGGACTCCACTTCTAACTAACTCGACGAGTCACTACCTCTGAGCTAAGTACACACCAAGCTAACCTTGATTATCTGCATGATGGCATGATAGACCATCACCAGAAGGCAGGAAGGGTGAGTAAATTCACATTCAATAAGATAATATAGAAATGAGAATTTAAAACATCATCAACAACAACATTTCATTCATAATGCATTTATACATATCATCATCATCATCATATCATAAGAACATTCACCATACTCACTTAATACACATCATCAAATACATCTCATCAATACACAAAATCAATGCACTCATGTTATGTCATTTAAAATGAAATGCAACCTCTTAATAATACATGTGGTACCAAAACATCCTCATGGATGGACATTAGGCCATCAACCCTCCCCTAAGGGGACACATCATAATATCATATCACTTCAATCCACACAATGTGATTGAAGCTACCAATGGACCGAAGTCCCCTCATAATTCAACGCCATGAATGCAAGAAGAAATATACATACATCATCCTCAAAACATCATAACATTGCATCCACATTCATTATTAATCATTCATTTCTCATACTCATTCATAACATCATATACATACTCATGGAACATCATACAACGCATTCATCCTATATCATATCTCTACATCATGAAATCATACATCACAACTCGAAGAAAAATCAAATAGTTCATCATACATCACTTAATTAATAACTCTACTCACATAGCCTCCAAAACACTTCATGCAATAACTCTACAACATCCTAGAAACCTAGAACATACCACCTCAAAAAAAGTTTTAAAAAAAAAAAGACATTTTTCAAAGTCTCACAGTGCTCTCTAAGCGAGGCATCTTGCTCGCTAAGCGCCCATCTCATTGTCTTTGCTCGCTAAGCGAGCTTTGCGATTCTACAGAATTTTTCTACGATTTCCAACCTTCTCCCTCTACGATAAAACCCCTCAAAAACACATAAATTGACAGCATTACATCAGAAAACATCATTAACATCAACATCCCTCACAATAACATCAACTACATCATGTACATCATTATATTCATCAAAATCATCATGAAATCATCATCAAAATTCAGTTCATCACAAAACCCCATACCCTAAAAGCTATACCTCAAAACCCCCAATTACATTCCCACATTATAATACCGAAAGGAAAATACTCCCCATACCTTAATTTCCGAAAGCTTTCTCGATAACCTCTTCGTAATTCTTTCCAACCCTCAAACCCTAGTTTTTCCTTTTCTTCGGAGCTTTTCTCCTTCTCTCACAAATGTGATCGCTTCCAAATGATCGTTCACAAAACCCCCTATACTCTTTTGTCACTCTTTCCCCCAAGACCTCAATAGACCTTCTCCAGAATACCCTCACTTATCATCAACTAAAAGACCAAAATGCCCTTATCCTCCAATTCCTCTTATTTTATTTTATTTAATCTCAAATAATAAACTAAACCCCATATACTTAATTATTCTAATTATTATTAAAATATTAAGCTACCCTCAAACTTCACAAAATATCAAATAACCTCATAAACATCAAAATCCACAAGAAAACACATCAATATAATTAAAATCGACTTTGGGGTGTTACATGGTAAGGGAGGTGACATGCTCATGTGGATTGCTTCTCCCATTGAATTTTGCAAGTGAAGGTGTTTACACTACGCCAAAAAGGTTTTTTAACAGCGCATCTTAGACAGCGCTTTTAAAAGAAAGCGTTGTCTAAGGTTAAAATAAAAATAAAACACGGAAAATGTTCTAAAAAAATAATGAAAGCGTTGTCTAAGGGGGGGGGTCTTAGACAGCGCTTTCTAAAAGCGCTGTCTAAGACCCAACCTTAGACAGCGCTTTCTGAAAGCGCTTTTAAATATAGACCTTAGTCAGCGCTTTAGAGAAAGCGCTGTTTAAAGTCTTTCAATTAAAAAAAAATTAAAACCAAAAGCGCTGTCTAAAGGGGGGGTATAGAAAGCGCTTTTGGAAAGCGCTGTCTAAGGCATATCTTAGAAAGCGCTTTCCACAAAAGCGCTGTCTAAGGTCTAATTAAAATTAAATTTCAGACTTCTATTTTCGTTCTCAGTTCTTTTTGTTTTCCCTCCTACGAACAAACCCCTCCAGCGAACCCTAACAGCAAACGAGAATACATTGTAATCATTAGGTTTCAGTCATTGAAAGTGTTTGAAGAATCGGTTTCAGAACGTCATTTCTACTGCGGTATGTTCTTCATTTCTGCATTTTTTCATTTCTGATTCAGTTCGTCATTTCTACTGCGTTTTGTTCGTCATTTCTTAACATTTTCATTCATTTGGTTTCAGGCATTGCAAGTGTTTGAAGAATATTTCATTTCTGAAAGTGTTTGAAGAATCCTTCATTTCGGTATGTTCTTCATTTTTTCATTTCTTCGGTTTCAGTTCTGATTTTTCATGCTCTGTTATTTAGGGAAATATCAGTCTTTGTAAATAACTTCATCAAGAAAAAGGAAATTAAGTGATAAGCATGATAGAATAGCTTATGTAAAATAGAAAAAGGAAATATCAGTAGCATAGAATAGCTTATGATAGCTTATGATAGAATAGCTTATGATAGAATAGCATGATAGAAAAAGGAAATAGCTTATAGCTTATGATAGAATAGCTTATGATAGAATAGCATGATAGAATAGCTTATGAATAGAAAAAGGAAATAGCTTATGATAGAATAGCATGATAGAAAAAGGAAATATCAGTATTTTGAAATCAAGATTCAATTATGGTTTATGTAAAATAGAAATAGATGTGAAATTGACAGGTTGATTAATAGTTAACATATCACTAGCATAGAGAACGAACTCTAATATAGTTATAGGTATAGTTATAGGTATATTGTAATAGAAAAAGTTTGATTCTTGTAATATAAAAAATGAAAGTGATGAGGTAATTAAAGTTGGTATATTGGCGTATCGGATACGTTATTGAAGTTTATATTAACATTGGTTATGTATAGGTATTTGAAGTTTAAAATGAATTGAACTTTAAAATTGTTAGGATATTCAAAGATACTACCTTAGTTATGTATTTTCGTCTGGATTGATTGTTTACTTTAATAAGTAGGAAAACCATGGATAAAACATGGATCTGTGCCGATCGAATGACCAAAGAGTACGAGAGTGGGGTTGCGGAATTCGTTAAGTATGTTGTTCAACACGCTGAAAACCCCAGACGAATGCATTGTCCTTGCTTGCGTTGTTGTTATATTGGTAAGGTTGACGCACATGGATTGAAATCGCATTTGCTGAGGCATGGTATTGATCAAAGTTATCAGTGTTGGATATTTCATGGTGAGAAAATTAACGAGAATGTTGAATCGAGTGGAAAAAGTAATACGACCTATGCTTCATACGACAAAGACACGGAAACATACGATTGTGATCGAGTTGAAGAGATTGTAGAAGCACTAGAAGAAGATCTTCATGATTGTCCTGAAATGTTTGAGAGGATGGTAAGCGATGCAGAGAAACCGTTGTACAAAGGTTGCACTAAATTCTCAAGACTTTTTGCGGTATTAAAGTTGTACAACTTAAAGGCGGGCAATGGATGGTCGGATAAAAGTTTCACAGAGTTGTTGGCCCTTATGAGAGAAATGCTACCGGATGATAATGTTCTTCCTAATCGAACCTATGAGGCAAAAAAAATGTTGTGCTCTATTGGCATGAGCTATGATAAGATACATGCTTATCCTAACGATTGCATTTTGTTTCATAACGAATATGCAACGTTAACTGAGTGCCCTAAATGCGATTTGTCTCGATATAAGAAAAGATTATCTCCTGCAAAAGTCTTATGGTATTTTCCGATAATTCCGAGATTTAGGCGCATGTTTCGTAGTGAAACCGATGCAAGACATCTTACTTGGCATGCAGATGAAAGAATTATTGATGGAAAGTATCGGCATCCGGCTGATTCACCACAGTGGTCGAAGATTGATAATGATTATCCTGAGTTTGGATCAGAAGCAAGAAACCTTCGATTGGCATTATCTACTGATGGAATGAACCCATATGGTCTTCAAAGTATCTCACATACCACATGGCCTGTGATTCTTATGATTTATAACCTACCTTCGTGGCTATGTATGAAGCGTAAGTACATGATGTTATCTATGTTAATCTCTGGGCCTAAACAACCAGGGAATGACATAGACGTATACTTGACACCTCTGATCGAAGATTTAAAGATTTTGTGGGAGAACGGTGTGGAGGTTTATGATGGATATAGGAAAGAAAGTTTCAATTTGAGGGCGATGTTGTTTGGCACAATTAATGATTTTCCAGCATACGGGAATCTATCTGGGTATAGCATTAAAGGTCAACGTGCGTGTCCTGTTTGTGAAGACGGAACCGATACGATTCGATTGGAACTTTGGCAGAAGAATGTGTTTCTCGGTCATCGTAGATTCTTACATTCTAAACATCACTACCGTGGGTGGAGAAAAGCATTCAATGGAGACACCGAACATCGTAGAGCTCCACCCGCATTGTCAGGTGAACAAGTTTTTGAAAAGGTGAAAGATGTGCGTACTGAGTTTGGCAAGCCTTTTGCACATAAGATTGTGAAAGGTGGGTGGAAGAAAAGGTCGATATTTTTTGAATTGCCATATTGGAAGTCTTTGTACGTGAGACATTTTCTCGATGTTATGCATATTGAAAAAAACGTATTTGAAAGTGTTATCGGTACATTACTCAATATAAAAGGAAAGTCTAAGGATGGCCTTAAAGCAAGGGAGGACATGTTAAAAATGGGAATGAGAACTGAATTAGCACCCGTGAAGAAAGGAAGACGAACATATCTACCACCTGCTGCTTTTACTTTATCTAGAAAGGAGAAAAAAAATTTGTGTAAGTCTCTGAGTGAAGTTAAGGTTCCAGAAGGATACTCATCTGATATCAGAAGACTTGTTTCTATGAAAGACCTCAAGTTGAAGAATTTGAAGACACATGATTGCCATGTTATAATGGAACATTTTCTACCGATAGGTATACGTTCTATTTTTCCAGAAAAAGTAAGAAGTGCCATAACTAAATTGTGTTTTTTCTTTAGGTCAATTTGTAGTAAGGTGATCGATCCCGAGATCTTACCAACACTACAAAAAGAGATTGTAATTACCTTGTGTGAGCTTGAAATGTATTTTCCTCCGTCTTTTTTTGACATAATGGTTCATTTAGTTGTTCATCTTGTGAAAGAGACACAGTTGTGTGGACCAGCTTATATGAGATGGATGTACCCTACTGAACGGTATATGAAAATATTAAAAGGGTACGTGAAATCCCGAAGTCGACCAGAGGGTTGTATTGTTGAACGATACATTGTTGAAGAAGCTGTTGAGTTTTGTACTGAATATTTGTCTAACGTTCAATCGATTGGACTCCCCAGAGCTCAGATTTTCGACAAAATGGAAGGTAAAAAATTAATTGGGAATAAAATTGTGACAATATCAAGGGATGAACGGGATCAAGTTCATTTGTATGTTCTACACAATAATAATGAGGTTGAGCCATATGTTGAAATGCACAAGGATGTACTCCGAAGGTTAAATCCGAACAGAAATGAAAATTGGATAGTTATAGAGCACAATCAAAATTTCATACAATGGTTGAAGGATCATATTTATTTGAAGCGCTCTTCAGATCCTTCTTCGGTAACAGAAAGGTTGAGATGTTTGGCATATGGTCCAAGTTTGCATGTGTTTTCTCATAGCGCATATTCAATTAATGGATACACATTTTATACCAAAGAACAAGATGATAAGAGTACTATGCAAAATAGTGGTGTCACCGTGCTAGCTGAAGCAATGCATATATCAAGTATGAAGGACTTAAACCCCAAATATGCAAATTTGTCATATTTTGGAGTTATTGAGCACATTTGGGTGTTTGATTACGAGAAGTTTCAGATTCCCATATTTGGTTGCAAGTGGGTGAATAGTAGTGGCATACGAATGGATAAGTCTGGATTTTTGCAAGTTGATCTTACTAGGGTGGGGTACAAAGATGAACCTTTTATTCTAGCATCTCAAGCTAAACAAGTGTTCTATGTGAATGACCCGAAGAGTACAAAATGGTCTATAGTGCTTTTCTCTAACAAAGTGACTGATGATAGCGGTGTCGATCAATGAGATATTGATGTTGAGAATGAGTCATGCATTAGACGGAATGAGTTGAATAGAAATGATGAAGTTGAGGATCTTATACCGGATGAGTCATATATAAGAAACGATCATAATGAGGGAATTTGGATCAATTCATCCGTACGCATTGCTAAGAAACAAGTGATTAATATTCCAACAAAGAAAAGAAAGAGATGTTAGTGACTTAGGTAAATTATCCATGGTTTCTTTATTTTTTTTCCAATTGTTTTGATTATAAGTTATATGTGATAATGCATGATTTCATTATATTTTTGTTTTCAATTGCTTTGATTATAAGTTATATCTGATAATGCATGATTTCTTTATTTTTTTTGTTTTCAATTGCTTTGATTATAAGTTATATCTGATAATGCATGATTTCGTTATATTTTTGTTTTCAATTGCTTTGATTATAAGTTATATCTGATAATGCATGATTTCTTTATTTTTTTGTTTTCAATTGCTTTGATTATAAGTTATATTTGATATTTGATGGTTTCCTTGGTTTATTACAGGTTAGACATGGCTGATGACCAACATGAGGAAGTTAGTAAAAAAGTATTCGCGGAAGAAGAAATTCGAAGAGGCATCACAGTAATGAGAAGGGTGGTCCAGGGAAGATCTCGAGGCATCATACTAGATGTCTATTGGAGCAACCAGGGACAGCTTATAGAACCTAATGGGCATACCTTAACTAGTTTTATCGGTGCACTAGTAAGGAATGAAATTCCCATTACATGTGATGATTGGAGAAACAAAGAGCTGAATGAGTCCAAAGAAAAAATTTGGAGTGAGATAAAGGTACAATCATTTGGCCCTTAATTATACGGTATCAATTATGTTTTTTCAATTACCGATACTAACTATCAATCTGTATGTTTTTCTTAGCGATGTTTTAACATCGAAGAAGAAAGAAGAGGTTTTTGTATGAAATTGGCCGGAAAGCTTCTAAGAGGGTTTCGGACATTTTTATCATCCAAGTTCCTTAAGGATGCGGATGGTAATTATGTGGATGCGGAGCTTCCTAAAAAATATGAAAGTTTGATATCGACTGAAGAATGGGAAGCTTTCAAATCCAAAAGACAAGACCCGGTTTTTCAAAGAATAAGTGCTACAAATCGGGAAAGAGCATCAAGTCCCGCATATCCGTACCGAAAAGGACGTGTCGGATATGGATGCTTAGAACAATCCATGGTAAGTATTTATAAATTGCGATAACAAATTTGTTCATCATATATTAGTTTTATCTGATCAAATTGTATGACTTAATGTGTAGCTGCAGAAGGAGGAAAGTTCAGAAACATCTCTTCCTGCACATGTTTTGTGGAAGGAAGCCAGTGTGGGCAAATCTGGAGTTCCTCAAGAAGAAGTTTTACACGTATACCAGAAATGTGTAAGTATAACATTTTTTCATTAATTGAATAACATTTTTATACACAAATATTTGACAAGTATACGGTATTCATCTGATTTTTCAGGAGGAGCTATCTCGGTCTTTATCTCCCGATGATACTAGGAGCATACTTAGTCGGGCATTAGATGTCCCTGAGTATTCTGGTCGGGTGAGGGGTAAGGGATTTGGAGTCACTCCGACCTCCCTGAGTATTAAAAAAGGAAAGGCTCCTAGTAATCGGGAGCTTCATGCAAGATTGGAAGCCATGCAAGCTGAGCTTGATGCATTGAGGAGAGAAAGAGAGGCTAGCGCCTCAACAGTATACAGAGATGCTTCGGACAAAGACAGTATCAACTGTACCTTTCAGCCAAACATTCCAGAGGTAATTACATATAATTGTCTTAAATTGAACTATTTGCTTAAATTATGTATTTGACATATATACACATTAACGATTTCTTGTTATTATTGGTTTTAGGGCATTTCCCATTGCCAGCTGTATTTGTCGTCACCATACTATCAGATGGTTGGCAAGGGAAAAGTGCATAACGTTAGCGGAGTATTACTCCACACTAGAGAGCTCCCTGCTGGATGTTTGAAGGTATCAGTTGATATTGCAGTTGAGCCGAATGCAGCATTACCATATCCTAGCGATGATTCGGATGCAACAACGGTGCACGAAGCAGTAGGTTCGTTTGTTGCATGGCCGACAAACCTCATATGCGTAGGATATGAGGTATGCTTAAAACTTATGTTAACTTTAATGTGTATATTCAAAGTTTAAAGTTTATGCTTAAAATTTTACTTACATATTTTCCTTGGTTATGTTAAATAGACTCCCACAAAATCCAAATCAAAAGATAATGCGATTCCACGGCATACCGAGTCCACGGTTTCAAGAAAAGAGGTAATATACAATTATATGACACATATTCATGGAAGTTGTTACATTCTTAATTTGATCTAACTATTTATATGACATGTAGCTTCAAGAAAATGAGGTTAGCAATGCCTCCGCACAACAAAAAAAGGAGGTTAGCAACGCCTCCGCACGGGTAAAAAGTGCTGGTACTAAGAAGACTGTAGCTAGGAAAAAACCTACCACCAAGTATAGGTCGTGCCTCAGGACATTTCTAGAGATGACCGATATACCGACCGGAGGTTTTCGGACTGTACATATGGAGGTAGGGATTTTCGGCTTTGATTACGACCAAATGATTGGTAATGAGGACTTCATGCAAGTTTTTGGTCGTGAAGAAATCGGCGTCACCGTTGTCAATACATATGTTAGGTAAATCCGGTCTACTTTGTTTTATTAATTAAACAACTTATGTTAATGATGTTTACATAATGTTAATCCGATTTACTTTATGTTTCACAAGAGGTGTGTAATGTTAATGATGTTTTATATTAGGTTTTTGTATGACAAATTGATGCGCCCCAATGGTTTGGACGTGTCATTCGGATTCTTAGCACCCGCGACCGTCAACTTAGGTTTAATCTTAAGTAGACCGGATACCGTGACGGAGTACGTTCTTCGGATCCTCATGGACAATAAAGATGCGGAGAAATTGTTTTTTATACCGTTTAATACCGGGTTAGAATTTCATTTTAAATTCATCTATTATAATTATTTTCCAAGTTACCATCTAACATTTTCCTAATCATTACAGTGGACATTGGTTGTTGCTCGCAATCAATCCTATCCGAAAAATTGTGTATTATCTTGACTCGTTAGGAAATGATTGGACAACATAGCCGGATATGAAGGTCCTAATTGACAAGTAAGTGAGAATGTTCAAAATTTTTCTTAGTTTATGTGAATTGTTCTAATTGCTTCATTTTTATTTTATTAGCGTCCTACAAGCTTTTCGGGCCCAACGAGATATCCAAACCTCAAGGAGGGGCGCCAACTCCATTACATGGATTAAAGTGGCGGTATATTTTTAATTACCACATTTTTTATTATATTAGTGATGACACTTGATAAAACTTAGGATTTATAATCCATATTTTTTTTTCATATGTAGTGTCCTCAACAACGTAATCAAATAGATTGCGGGTATTTCATGTTGAGGTTTATGCGAGATACTCTTGTTTTGGACCGATTAGAGATTCCCACCGATGTATGTATTTCTAACTTATGAGTTATTTTTATATTTACACATATCTCATATAATTAAATAGTTAAAATTAATTCAAAATATGTTATATTATTATGTAGTACTTTGATGAATTCAAGTGTGCATTTTATACAAAGGATCAAGTGGACGAAATCAAAGAGGAGTGGTGTCAATTCATGATAGAGCTCAATGTTTGTTCATAAATTTGTGTAATTAATGTGTACATTTGTAGTATATGTAATGACTTGTAAACGTGTACATAAATTTGTATATATTTTGATACATTTAAGGCAAAATTGGTTTGAATTGGTATATATATATATATATTTGTTAGCCAAAAATTGGTAGAAAAAAGGCCAAAATGGCATATATAAAATGTGATAATTGTCTGTCAAAATCTGGTTGAAAACAGGTAGAAATTCTGGTTTATAAACCTGGAAAAAATGTGGTTTAAAACAAAAGCTTCAAAAAATTTCGTATACCTTAGACAGGGCTTTTGTAAAAAGCGTTGTCTAAGGGGGGGATTAGAAAGCGCTTTAGGCAAAAGCGCTGTCTAAGGGGGGGCTTAGACAACGCTTTTTGAAAAGCGCTGTCTAAGGTATACCTAAAAAAATTAAAATAGGAGGGGCTTAGAAAGCGCTTTTGGCCAAAACGCTGTCTAAGGGGGGGGGGGCTTAGACAGCGCTTTTCAAAAGCGCTGTCTAAGGTATACCTAAAAAATTTAAAATAAGAGGGTCTTATAAAGCGCTTTTGGCCAAAGCGCTGTCTAAGGGGGGGGCTTAGACAACGCTTTTAAGATTTAAAAAAACGCTGTCTAAACCTTTAGCAGCGGAGGTTTAGACAGCGCTTTAAAGCGCTGTCTAAGGCTAAAAAAAGCGCTGTCTAAGGTCTTGTTTGTTGTAGTGTTAACTTGAAAAATGGTAAACAACCGCTGATCTTCTAAAAAAAGAAATTCTTTGTTACTCACAGGATCAACCTGATTGATCCTAGGACATGTGTTATTAGTTTTTTTATTTAGTGTGTGGTAAAATAAAATAAACACTTCGACAGTGTTCGTGAAAAGTCTAATATTGAAAAGTAAAATGAGAATGAAATAAAGACTCAAGAGCGTTTTAAAGTCGAAAGAGATAAATGAAAACAAGTAAATGAAAGCAAGTAAATTGCATAAAAGGTAACTTGCATAAAAAGTAAAGAAAACAAGATAAACTATTAATGAATAAAACTTAATGAAATTACATTGAATAAAAAGGGTGGTATTTACATCACGTACATTCTCACACTCACTCGTTTCTCTACACACAAGTACTTTGAGTGGAAGTTGAGTAACTTGTACAATATTGATTTTCACACACGAATCCTACGGCTAGAACTCTCTATTTATAACAATCGAAACTAATTGTCATTATCGGCTAACTATTAGAAATGTGACAAGTGTCGCCTTGTATGTCTTCAATCCTTGGATATGCGTCACTTGTCTCTCTTCAAGAAAGGATAAGAACAAAGTTCCCTCCCATTATTTGAATTTAAAAATCACATGCGTCAAACACCTTCAGTAGTGTTTGGTCGAACTATATCTCCAAATACTTGAAAATATTCTAAGTCCATAAACTTATCTTTTTCTTACGCAAGCGTATCTTCGACTTTGGCCTTCAACAAAGGTTCAGCCGAAACCTTTTGAATCTCCTCAAGGAATATAACTCTTAAACCACTTCCCTTTAGAAATAACTGAGCACGAAATTAGAAGCTATCAGAAGGCGGCTTGAAACTTTTCGATACAGGGGCCACCAAGCCTAACATTTATTTCTATATTGTGAAACATTTATATAGAGATATGCATGAGTTAGGTCAATCCAAAAAACTCGGTCAAACTCACCTAAAAAGTCCTAAAAATAGCTTGGATTAGATAAGTGAGTGAATATGATTTTAAAAATTGAAAAATCCACAGGAGCAAGTAAACAAAAAATAATAATATAAAATTTTTAAATTTGTGTTAGAAATTCATTGCATCATATTCTGTTTGGTTGCTTGCCTAATTTGAGAAATGAAGAATAAACCAACTTTGATGATTATATAATGTTATTGGTTTGTATTAATGGGCGAGATTCGGTAGTAGTAAATAGTACTGATTTGTTTTGATTATATGAAATTGAATATCATCTTCCTACTTCCTATAGGGTGGTCCTATCCTATAGTTATATGTTAAAACTCTTTCATTAAAATAGGAGTAACATATCATATAGAATACTTTCAAAAATAGAAAAAGGTCTTCTTTATACCTCAACTCTCAACTGGTGCCACTGCTTTTTTGTACTCTATGGAATTTCTACTTTCATGTGGGAGCACCTCAATTCCTTTCCATTTTTTAACGCAAATAATAGGGAATAACAAAACTTACATTGTTTTAATTAATATTATTATAAATACTAATAATAATAATAATAATAATAATAATAATAATAATAATAATAGATAGAATATTAAGGAAAAATATAAAATAAAAAGTAAGATGAAAAAGAAAAATTTAGAACAAATCATTGCTCGTTTTCTACTTATAATGATAAAGAAGACTTAAAATAAAAATAATTTTATAAAATATAATGAAAAACACAATTATAAATTTTTAATTAATATTATTTTATGATTTAATTAGAAAAAAGTAATGTTTGAAGTTGTTTGACATATATTATAACCTACAAAAATGTTAAATCAAATAGTCAATACTAATATTTTAGAATAATATTAAATATAGTGTAGTGCTAATGCTTCACCTACGTTCCTTTCCAAAATGAATAGCAATAAATGTTATCTCTATTATCTTGTATATGATTTTTAGTACTATGTCTGTTATTCAATTATTATTTTACGGTTACTTTATTTTAATTCTCTACTAAATCTGCATCATTCAATTAGCACTCTACTTTATAAATTTTTTATTCATTTATTAAATTTATAAAAAATAATACAAGTAGAAAATAATAATTTTATAACTATTGCCTATATCCAAAAAGTTTGTTTTTATAAAAGTTGAAGTTAATTAAATTTTATTTTAATATAAAAAGTCAATGAATTGATTTTATTATTGATTGAAAAAATATATATTAAAATAAAATTGATCAGAATAAATTAATAAATATTTTGCATTTCAAAAATTTATAAAGAAAAATTTTAGTTAAGAATATAATCATTAATTAAAAAAAATTATTTTTAAATTCGTCTTAAGATTAAATATGTATTGGGCCGACCAGTCACCAAAAAAATCTATATAAAATTGGTTAGACTAAAAATGAAAAATGGATATGAGTTGCATCATTAAATATAAATATTAATTTCCACTTAAACATTATAAGGTTATATTTAAATAAAATAAATAAGAAATACAAAATAAATTTGCATCTACATTTCTTTGAAAATAATATTGGTAGTTTGAGATAAATTCAACTTTATTCTTATTCTTGAAATTGCGACATAAAAACATATTAAAGTAGGCCTATTAGAGGTAGAATAAAAGATAATTATATTGATATTAATACAATTTTATTTATTTATGAAAATTTATGACTGTTGCAAGTTTTTTATGATGAACTTTATTATTTTATACTAAGTACGGTAGTAGTAGTAGTACTCATTTGTTTTCATCATGGCCAAACTGCTGCCACTGCTTTTTTGTACTTTAATTATGGAATATTAATAAAAGTAAAGGAATGTACTTTAATTATGGAATAAAAGTAAAGGAAAGAAGACTGAATTTTGATATGAGAATAAAGGAAGCATCACAATTCGAATTTTTTAACAAAATTGCCTATATTATTATCCATAGTATCCTACTTTGCTTCAAAATTTCCACAATACTCAAATTTTAAACTTTTCTGATTTTTTTAATAAGGGGGGCGTCAATAGGTTGAAGTCACCCTTAAAAAAATATGGAGGGCGTCAATTGGGTTGCAGCCCCCAAAAAAAATTAAGGGGGCGTCAATTGGCCTGTAGCCTCCATTTAAATTTTGTAGGAGGCGCCAATAGAAATACAACCACCATTTTACGTATTTTTTTAAAAATAATTTAAGTTATTAATTATATTATTATTTTAATGGGATAGTTTTTTTTATAAATAGGCAAGATTTATTTGCATGTTTGCTCACAACTCTTCTGATTTAATTTCTATCTTTTTCTGCAGGTTCTATTATGTATGTTAGGAGATATGGGCATGTGTTTTTTCACCAGTCAAGCCTCCGATACAGATGCTCTTTTGGAATATCCAAATTTTAGAGCAACTAGAAAGGAATTTGAAGCGTTGGTTAGATGAAGAGATTCCAGATGGAGAAAGAATTAGAAGTATGGAAAGACTTATATCGTACTTCTCGCTAGAAGATGGTAATATAAGGCGGGACTGGGTTCGAATAAAAAATGATAACTACGCTAGGGATATGATGTTCGGAGCTGATGATATTGTTTTAATTGTTGTTATCTCTTAGTTTTTATGACGTGTCAGTTGTTGTTATCAGTATGTTATTTTGTAACCAAAAGTTGTTATCCATATATTAAATTTGAAGGTTACAAAAATTATAAAAACCATAAATAAATTTATCTAGAACTTGAGCCAACATTGGGACAACATTTTCGTGTATGACCGGGAAGACGACATAATCCACATAATCTTTCCATTTTCTCATATGTATCCATTTTTGTCCTTATTCGCGAGCCTTTCGGGCGACCTTTCTTGTTCCTTCTCATATTTTCATTATGGCAAATGATTTCTCCTTGATATGTTGGCCAATAATCCTCATTGGCTACCACCTGAAAGCTGTTGTTGTAGATACCAAATAAGTTAACGACCTTGTAAACGTCTGATAATAGGTAGAACGGATCATGACTAACACTCGAACAAGCCGGAATGACATGGGAACAAGGTATACGAAATGTTTGAAACTTTCTGCAGTCACACCAATTTTTATTAATTTCCACCCGATAGTGTCTCATTGGTCGGCCTTCATTGTGATCCTTTGTCTCCTCAACAATGAAACAGCTACCATGACGGTCAAACTCCCTAACTCGATGTGAGGCCGCTTTAATAGTTTCCTCTTTCATAAATTTCATGCATGTTTCACTGAATAATTGCCCTGAATCCAAGACCGCGCTCCATTTTTTACCCCTTTTCGCGAATACAGCTCCCAACCTATAATAGGTTGATCTCACTAATGCAGTGATGGGAAGGTTTCTAGTTCCATTCAATACGCCATTCATGGATTCCACAAGATTTGTCGTCATGTGGCCCCATCGACGTTCTCCATCAAATGCCCTTGTCCATTTCTCCACTGGAATGTTATCAACCCATTTTAATGTGTCCCCATTTGACATTCTTATTTCCTCACGGTAGCACAAGAATGATGGTTGGTTCAAGGCATACCCCGCATTCACAACTTTTTTCCGTAGATTTTTGTCTTTGATTTCCCGCATGAAGTTTTGAGCAATGTGACGTATACAAAAAACATGGACAGAAGGAGGAGTGTGCCAACCATTTGCAGGATTATTGTAAGCACTCACGATAGACGCATGTCTGTCGGAAATCAAACATAAATTGGGTTACGGAGCGACATGCCTTCTGAGATTCTTAAGGAATAAACTCCATGCGGGACCGGTCTCACCTTCAACTAGAGCAAAGGCTATTGGAAATATATTGTTGTTGTCGTCTTGTGCAACCACCATCAACAATGTTCCCTTGTATTTTCCATACAACCATGTTCCGTCGACTTGAATAATAGGTTTGCAATATACAAAACCTTTGATGCACGGTGGAAATGCCCAGAAGAGGCGGGATAATATTCTACTTCTCTCAACACAGGTGCCATCTGGAGTATATGTTGGAAGTGTCTCCATCACCACAATTGTTCCAGGAACGTATTTTGAAGTGCTACCAAATATTGTGGTAGTTGGTTGTAAGATTTCTCCCAATTACCATACACTTCTTCAACTGCCTTCATTCTTGCAATCCAAGCTTTTTTGTAGGAAGGTGTATAGTTGAGTCAGTCAACTATGTGAGAGATTATTGTACTCACTTTCACATATGGATCTTCGCCCACAAGATGCAAAATGTGTCTGCAAATTAACTGAGAACTTGATTTTGAATGATCTTGACGAAGCATGGTTGTTGTACAACTATGAGGTGGTTCCATTGAACCTATCTCCCAACAATTACTTCTCTTTCGAAAGGATGATGCTAACCGAAACTTGCAAGGTTTGTTACGACATACCACCACATAACGAATTGCATTAGTGCGATCTACATCAAAATCACAAGAATTATCCATGTGAAAGTTGATAACATCTTTCACACAATCGACTTTAGTGGGGTATTGGTTACCCACTTTTAAAACACCCTCAGTCTGTTGAGAAGGATTGTAGAAAAGATCTGATGATGGTTCGTCTCCATCCAGCTCCAAGTTAGACATGTGTTGGGGAGGACAATAAATATAATTCAACGGTATTGTCTCTGTATCAACCTCAGCGTCTTCAAGTGGGGTGACTGATGTATAGTCTCCTGTTCCAAATAAATCCAACATGTGATCGGCCATGGCCTCATTTTCTTCTTCCTCGTTATCTACCACATCAACTTCATTTGGCTCCATTGTTGAAGGTTGGTCAAATAGCTGTGATTGATCTATCACTTGCGAATCGCCAAAAGTTTGGGAATCCAGATAGTGACTATGTACTACATACAACTCAATATAATCGAATCCAGAATGTTCATGGCTCTGAAAAATGCGGATATTATTTTATGATTTAATGTTTATAAGCATAAAATGAAGAAAAAAGATATGTTTGAAGTTGTTTGACATATATTATAACCTACAAAAATGTTAATCAAAAAGTCGATACTAATATTTTAGAATAATATTAAGGGTATTGCTAATATTTTAGAATAATATTAAGGGTAATGCTAATTTGTGTCTTAGGGACACAAGTTAAGAACTAAATCGAGAAATAATATTTTAGAAATTATGCATTGTATTTTAATAAAAATACAAAATTTAAATTTTTATTGATATTTTCAATACAAACTTTTTATAAATGTGTTTCTTAACTTGTGCCCATAGGGCACAAGTTACCATTACCCTAATATTAAATATAGTGTAGTGTTAATGCTTTACCTACGTTCCTTTAATAGCAATAAATGTTATCTCTATTATGTATAAGATTTTTAGTACTAAGTCTTTTATTCAATTATTATTTTACGGTAACTTTATTTTAATTCTCTACTAAATCTGCATCATTCAATTAGTACTCTACTTTATAACTATTGCCTACATACAAAAAGTTTTTTATTTATAAAAGTTGAAGATAATTAAATTTTATTTTAACATAAAAAATCAATAAATTGATTTTATTATTCATTGAAAATATATATATATATATATATATATATATATATATATATATATATATATATATATATATATATATATATATATATATATATATATATATATATATATATATATATAAATATATAACTGAAATTAATCAGAATAAGTTCATAAATATGTTTGGTAAACTAAATTTTGAGTTTATAGGATTTAGGGTTTATAAAAATTGATTATTGATATTTTTAAATTATTATTTAGAGTCATGGCTTAATTTCATAAATGGTAAAAAATTATTTGATATGCTTTGATATATTATTTTGGAATTTTTTTCCAAATATTTATTTTAAAGATATGTCATTTTTGTGGAATATATATAATCATTATCAATTATTGATATTGATAATTAATAATAGTAAATAAATAAATTATTATTATATTGCTTCAATTATTATAATTTAAAGAGTTTATTTTTAACTAATTACAAAAATAAATAATATTTAATTATCATTATTACAAAAATAAATATTAATTATTGATTATATATATTGTCACAATTATATTATTAAGAATTAAAGAGTTTATTCTCATTACCATTAAATAGTTTATTTTTATATTACTATTTTTATAAAAAAAAAAATTTGTTTGGATTTTTTTTTTACTTTTCACGTGATTCAAATGGGATGAATTAGATTTTATTTTGTTTTAATTTTAATAACTAATATAATACAATTGGTTGATGTATTTTTTACCAACCAATTAAAAATAATACTTTATAATAGTAATAAATACTAATAATGTGATAAATAAAAAAGATTAAAAAATATCAAAGATAAATATATTTTTTTCCAAACTCTGTTTTAATCGTTAAATTTAATTAATTGTAATAAATATACTATTAATGTATTTTTTTTTATAATTTTAGGTTTGAAATAAATTTTAATAATTTTGTATTATTTTTAATAATAAATTGAAATAACTTTTTTTAATCAAAAGAGGTGTGCTAATTCAAAAAGACAATGGATACAAGGCGATCGCTAGGATCCGGTCCTCAAGAACCATTTTATAATATAATAAGGTAAAAAAAAATATGAATTATTTAAAAAATGGTATAAAAATAAAATTTATTTATATCATGTTTATGCAGAATTTTAAACAATGTTTTAGTACAAAATTTTACTATGTCAATGCAATTTTTTATTATTATCATGTTTTGTAGAATTTTAAACAATGTTTATGAAATGGTCATAGCTAAATGATGGAGAAATTTGTTA
Organism: Lathyrus aphaca; assembly: GCA_963966055.1. Classification (NCBI taxonomy): domain Eukaryota; kingdom Viridiplantae; phylum Streptophyta; class Magnoliopsida; order Fabales; family Fabaceae; genus Lathyrus; species Lathyrus aphaca. The sequence goes on from OZ014519.1 coordinate 568,005,350, forward strand.
AATATTTTCTATTCTTATTATATTATATTAGATTATAATTATAATAAATAAAAATTTGTTAAAAGTTATATTGAAAGTTAAAAGTTGGCGAAACATGGAGAAGAAATGATGTTGATGGTTACAACGAGAGATGAAGAGAGATTCAATGACCAATGGTACTTGGACTCAGGATGCCCATTACACATCACTGGTATGAAAAATGGGTTTGTCAACATGAAGTCTTCGATGAAGAACATGGTGAAATTTGCAAATGACAATACTCTAACAGCTGAAGGTATTGATGACGTTCTGATTATGCGGAAAGATGATAAGAGATCAGTAATTTCCATTGTGTTGTATATGGGTGTTCAAATCCAAACCAATCCAAATAAAAATCTAAAACCGATAAAAAAAACCTAAAACCGAAAAAAAACCCGATTTTTTTATGTATTTGAATTTCATTTTGTAAGAACCAATCGGTTTGGATCGGATTTTGGATTGATTTTTCAAAACTGATCCAAACCAAACCAAACCGCATGTATATATATATTTTTTACTTATTTAATTTTTATTAGTATATATGTTGTGTTAATTTAATATTAGATGATACTTATTTTTTAAAATACCATTTATTTGTTTGATTTAATCTTTTTATTTTTATTTTTTTCATCTTGTAATATTTACTTTTGATGTAGTATCTTATATATTATATCAAATTTACTATTTATTAGTATTTTTAGAATATTAATAAAAGTTATAAATTTATAATTTGGATATCCAAAAAACCGATTCAAATTAAACCGCATGAAATTGAATTGGATCGGATCAGATTTTTTTAATCAATCATCCAAAACCGAACCAAACCGCAAGTAAATTTACCTTTGGATCGGAAGATATTTTGCTTCAAAACTGATTCAAACCAAACCGCGAACATCCATAGTGTTGTACATACCAGACATGAAGAGCAATTTACTCATTATAAGGTAGTTGGTCGAAAAGAACTACAAGGTGTCGATCAAAGACAAGATGATGAAAGTTCTCAACGCAGGTGGTATGTTGATCTTGAATGCTTCAATGTCTTAGAATAGGACCTTTAAGATTCAACTTAATGTGATGGAGAATAAATGCCTTGCAATAGCAACCAGCAAAATCTGAAAAATTTGAAACTTGGGTATTGTGGGAATTATGAAGTAAAGTAGGGTACTATGGGTAATAATATAGGCAAAGTAGGTTATTTTGGTAAAAAATTCTCACAATTCCTTTCCATTTATTAACGCAAATAATAGAGAATAACAATTGATTTTTTATATATTTTAAATACCCCTATTTTTCAAAAATATTTCCCAAATAACTCAATTTTCAAACATTTTCCCAATATATCCCACTTTTAGACAATTTAAGAGGAGTCATCAATCCAATTGGCGATCATGTACAAAATTAAAGAGGTGTCGACAATTGGTTTGGCGTCTGCTCTTTAACTTTGTACATGGTCGTCAATTGGATTGACGACTCCTCCTAAATTTGTCTAAAAGTGGGGTAGATTGAGAAATTATTTGAAAAATGAATTATTTAGAAAATATTTTTGAAAAAATTGAATAAACTACAACTCAATTCAATCCAATTTAAAAATTAATGGGTTTATTTAAACAGTTCAATGGTGATTATTTTATCTTCTTATTTGCCTGCTTCTTTTGAGAAGAAAATTTGAATACAATTAAAATTATATAATATATCGAATCAATATTAAAATTTTAATTAAATAAAATATTTAGATTGTGTACGACACAATTTAAATTTATAGTAAACAAAAAATAATAATATAAATTTTTTAAATTTGTGTTTAGAAATTCATTGCATTATATTCTGTTTGGTTGCTTGCCTAATTTGAGAAATGAAGAATAAACCAACTTTGATGATTATATAATATTATTGGTTTGTATTAATGGGCGAGATTCGGTAGTAGTAAATAGTACTGATTTGTTTTGATTATATGAAATTGAATATCATGTTCCTACTTCCTATAGGGTGGTCCTATCCTATAGTTATATGTTAAAATTCTTTCATTAAAATAGGAGTAACATATCATATAGAATACTTTTTGTTCTGGACTGGGCCATGACGATGTGCACGGCATGGCCCAATGCTCGTCGGGTCCAGGCCCAAACGTCCAGGCACATGAATGCGTCGGGCAAAGGTCCTTCCACCCACGTCGGAGGGACGTCACCTCGACGACTTGACTGTGTGTCGGGCAAAGAGTGCGTTGCCCGCTCAATGATCTTCATCCACATGTCACCAACCTATATCACGGGCACCTAAGCTATGTCGGGCAGAACCACGTCTGCCACCTCATCTGGCACGTCACCCAACTCCCCTGTATTATCTCCTTAGGGATAGGGGCAGTTGGACCAGGGAGTAGACCTTTGGTCTAGGTCTTCACGCTTCTTACGCGTCCCCTGGCAGCTCCTTCTTGGGCCTAGCTAATCCAGCCCATTAGGAGCCTTGGCCCAGCGCTGGGGGCTCAATATAAATACCCTTTCATAGCAGAGGGTCAGGTATTCTAACTTACTCTCTAATAACCTTACTCTGTACCTCTTCTGACTTAAGCATTGGAGCACCTTGCAGGTACACCCCCCTCCTCATTTCATTCTCTGGCCCATTCACAAAGACCTTGGAAGGCCCTTCTGATCAGGTAAGATCACTTTCAAAAATAGAAAAAGGTCTTCTTTATACCTCAACTCTCAACTGGTGCCACTGCTTTTTTGTACTCTATGGAATTTCTACTTTCATGTGGGAGCACCACAATTCCTTTCCATTTTTTAACGCAAATAATAGGGAATAACAAAACTTACATTATTTTAATTAATATTATTATAAATAATAATAATAATAATAATAATAATAATAATAATAATAATAATAATAATAATAATAGATAGATAGATGGATAGAATATTAAGGAAAAATATAAAATAAAAAGTAAGATGAAAAAGAAAAATTTAGAACAAATCATTGCTCGTTTTCTACTTATAATGATAAAGAAGACTTAAAACTAAAATAATTTTATAAAATATAATGAAAAACACAATAATTAGAAAATTTTAATTAATATTATTTTATGATTTAATGTTTATAAGCATAAAATGAAGAAAAAAGAAATGTTTGAAGTTGTTTGCCATATATTATATCCTACAAGAATGTTAAATCAAATAGTCAATACTAATATTTTAGAATAATATTAAATATAGTGTAGTGCTAATACATTTTATAGGGTCTCAAATTTTTTTTTTTACCAATAAGTAGTGTTAATGCTTCACCTACGTTCCTTTCTAATTTTCATAATTATTATATCAAAGGATTGTGTCCGGACAAAAGCAACTATTCAATGGTAACTTTCTAGAGAGAACCTCTATCTTCTCTCTAGAATTTCGTCTTCCCCAATTTTCGTCTTTCCCAATTTCCGTCTTTCCTAATATCTTTCGTCGTATCCTTCTGGTATCAATCCCGACCGTCGTCTCCTTTTGATGTCAATAGCAGCTGGGCTAGGATGTACTAAGCTCACTAATTTCGTTTTCTCTGTTGGGTTACCCTAATCTTTGCCAAGTGAAAAGGTGAGTTTCTGTAGGTTTCAAGGGTTTTAAAGTCTTAATCCTTAGATTAGGGACCTTCCTCTCATGTATCTATTGGTCTTTTTTCTCATTTGGTTGTAAGTTTTAGGGTTTGGTTTGTGAATTGGTAATTTCTTTGTGGTTGAGGGTTTCTATGCTGGTCGGCGAAAGTTGGGACAAGGGATTTCATTATTGTTTTCACAATGGGGACGAAAAAATCAAATCGCTCTGATTGGAATCATATTAAGAGGAAGAAGAATCTTAAGGAGCTGAACCCAAGAAGATCCGTGTAGAGGGAGTTTGAGGGTAAACGAATTAGCCAAGATGTTCATGAGGCATCATCTTTCTTCTTCTCACATTTCCCGGATTCATATGATGTTAGGATGATGTTCTCTGTATTCAAGGAACATGGTTTAGTGATTGAGGTCTACATTCCTCCTAAGGTAGATAAAGTAGGGAAACAAGTTTGGATTTATGAAGTTCAAAAAGGTGACAGACGAACATCTCATGGCCATTAAACTTGACAATATTGTCATTAATGGTGATAAGATATTTGCTAACATACCAAAGTTTCAAAAGGAAGATCGTAGTAATTTTGGTGAGCGAAGAGGTCTTGGAGTTGGTGTTCAAAAACGTGGAGTGAACTTCCAACAGAGGTTTAAAGGCAAACTGAACTAGGCACCAAAGTCGAACACAGGGGGTGACTTATGCTGATATCATGAAGAAATGGTATGATGGAAATGTGATACGTAATCAGTCTTCTAAACAGGTTTTGATGGGTGATAAACCGAACTTCGCTCACTTATGATTCAATGTTAGTAAAGAAGAATTAGAAAGATTTGAGCAAGTGTTTGTAGGTGTTCTTGAGATTCCTGGTTCCGCACTCGAGGTTAAAGAGGTGTTGCAAATGGAAGGCTTTTTAATATCAAAGCTACTCCCTTGGGGGCCAATTTATGTTTATTGGAGGAAGAAGAACCAAATATCATCAAGCTATTAATTGAAGAAGAGAGGCAATGGGTATCGAAATGGTTTTCCGAGGTGCATCCTTGGTCTCCCGAAGACGTGGATAAAGAGCAATTAATGTGGATTAAATGTTTCGGCCTCCCTTGCCACGTTTGGGGAGAAAAATTCTTCAAATTCCTGTTTTCTAGAGTTGGTTTTTTTGTTATGATGGACGGTGATACTAAAAGGCAAGCTAGATTGGATGTTGCGTGCATGCTCGTTCGTACTAAATTCGCTATGAATTTAAATGAAGTTTGCAATATTGAGGTGAATAATAAAATTTACATAGTTAAGCTAGTTAAAGATTCATATGGTCCTTACCAAAGGGATCTTGGGACCCAGAAACATACGAGTTATGTTGAAGACTGTTCTGAAATTGATTCGGCGGAATCGGATGAAGATGAAGATTATGGGCCCGATCAGATCTTTGAAGATGCCATACTGAATCCAAATGTGGTGTTATATAGGCAACTGTATAAGGCATCGACTGGGTCCAAAGTTGATGCTTTTAAGGAAAGGAATTGCATCAGGGGCCATGAATCTATAGGTGGGACTGTCTTGCACGACGTAAGAGATATGGTTGAAGGGGTTACTTTGGGTATTACTAAACATGTTGGTGTGTCTGAAATAATTTCAACACATCTGGTTGATTGTGTTGGTTTGGTGAAGCAAGTTGTTGGTCTGAATATAACAACAGATGCTACGGTTCATAAGTTAGCTGGGAGGAGTAATGAGAGACATAGTTCTAAGCACACTGAAAATCATGCTGACAGTAGTGAATCTTCTGTTGCCATGACAAAAAAAATTGAAGCTAGTGTTAGATCTCTTGGGGATGACGTCGTACCAAGGATTGATCTAACAAATGGAATCTCGAATGATATCATTTCAAGGGTGGGAGAAACCTTTTCACCATTGGAAGTAAGAAGTAACTTAGGGTTAGTTGTAGTTTATAGTCCTTTACAGGGGGATGATAATACATAACACAACACTATTGTGTCAACTTCGGATAAACCTGCTAGAAAAAAGCTCTTATTGGAGGATATTTACCAAAAAATTAAAATTTCGTTTGCGTTGTCGTACTATGCAACCCTTTTATAGGATGATGTTTCAAATCCGGTGATTTCGAGGCATAAAAAAGGGTAAGGCTTAAATCTTGTGCTACAGAGCCTTCTATTTCTGTTGGAGACTCTGTCGGTGATTCGGGAGTTGGCCACAACAACTCTAGGATCAAAAATAGAATCGATAATCTTCCGGCAAAAGTATGGGATTCGATTAAATCATTAGGTGCGGGGGCAGGTGATGATGATGAAAAGTTTGTATCAATTATCCGTAATTTGGAAGCGAGTTACCGAATATCTAAAAAGGTTTCAAAGGTGGCAGCTACAGGTGACTCGTGAATTTTTCAGTTATAACATTAGGGGGGAATGGTAGTTGCTTAAAGAGGAAGAGGATTAAAGCTACATTATGCAAAGGTGGAGTTGAATTAGTTTTTCTCCAAGAAAATAAATGTGTTAAGATGTCGGATGAAGTGGTTCATAGTATTTGGGGTAACAGCAAGTGCCGATTGTCTGCTTCTAATTCTATTGGTCTGGCGGGTGGTTTACTTATCATTTGGAAAAAAGACTCTCTAGTTCCAATTTGTAGCTATAGTGGTAAAGGATATTTAGGTCTAAAAGCTTCTTGGAAAGGAAAATTATGCTATTTTTCAATATTTATTCTTCGTGTGGTAATAATGAAAAAAAAGAGTTGTGGAGCAAGATATTGAATTTAAAGGATAATCTGGAGGTTGGTGAATGGATCATTGGTGGGGATTTCAATGCAATTAAAGATCCTAGTGAGAAAATTGGAGGATCTAATCATAGTAGTACTTTGATGACGAAATTTACATATTTCATTAACATGATGGGTTGTTTAGATTTTCCAATTCAGGAAATAAATTTACGTGGTTTAATGCTAGTGGAAAGTCTTGTAGTAGGTTGGATAAGTTTTTAATATCTCTTGGTCTATTAAATAAATGTAATATGGTTTGTCAAAGAGTGGGAGAAAAGGATATATCAGATCATAGGTTGGTATGGATTTTTGTTAAAAATACTAACTGGGGTCCGAAACCATTTTAAGTTTTAGCTTGTTGGTTTGATCATCTGGGTTTTTTGGACTTTGTCAAGGAAGTTTGGGAGTCTCACGAGGTTGTTGGAAAGACGTCATTTATTTTTTCTAAAAAGCTTCAACATTTGCGGGAGAAATTAAGATAGAGGGATGTCATGTTTTTGGATGGATTGATACAAAAATTGCAAGTGACGTAAATATTATAAATGAGGTGGACAATTTGATTGGAGATCCTATCGGTTCTATTCATTCTCAAGATTTGAATTTTAGAAGAGTGACGGAGGATGAAATATGGAAAAAACTCATAATCAAAGAAAGAATATTAAAGCAAAAATTGAGGTTGAAATGGAGCGTAGAAGGTGATCAAAATACTAAGTTTTTTCATGCTGCCATCAAGAATCGATTCAATTTGAATACTATCTCGTCGGTTGTGGTAGATGGTCGGATTGTGGAGGATGTTACGGGAGTCAAAGAAGCTATAAAGAATCATTTTGAAAAGAGGTTTAACAAAGTTCATAAAGTGTTCCCATTCATTGGAGCCCATGGTTTTAAGTGGTTATTGGCATTAGATAGTGTCGATCTTGAGGCTAGGATATAGATCGAAGAAATTAAGGGTGTTATTTTTTATTGTGCCCCGGATCGCAGTCCCAGGCCGAACGATTTTAGTTGCGATTTCTTCAAATTGTGTTGGCCGGTGGTGGGCCTTGACCTCACTTAACGTATCCAGGAATTATTTGATAGAGGTACGTTACCCAAAGTCTTTGCATCTTCATTTTTGGTACTTATTCCAAAATCCGACGCACCAAGGGATCTTGATTATTATAGACCTATTTCATTAATTGGTTCGATTTATAAAGCGGTTTCTAAAATTCTTGTTTATAGACTCAAATCCGTTATTGGAAGTGTCATCTCTAATTCTCAAACGGCTTTCATAGAAGGGAGGAATTTGTTAGATGGGGGTTTTGCGCTTAATGAAATTGTTGACTATACTAAAAGAAGCAAGAAACAAGGTATGATTCTTAAGGTAGACTTTTCTAAAGCGTATGATTGCATAGAGTGGAAATATCTTCGTAGCCTTTTGGACATTATGGGTTTTGGAGAAAAATGGAAGAATTGGATGGAAATTGGTGTGATGAATAGCTATATGTCGGTTCTTGTAAATTGTATTCCATCTAAGGATTTCAAGGTATATCGAGGGCTTAGACAAGGGGATCCGCTTTCTCCTTTCCTTTTTGCTATTGCGGCGGAAGGGCTTGCGGTTCTTATGAAAAGAGCGGTGGATGGGTTTTTTTTTGCCGGTTTCAAAGTAGGCGACGTGGCATTGTTTCAATTGCTCCAATTTACCGATGATTCAGTGTTAATCGGAGATGGTTCTTGGAGAAACTTGTGGGCTATGAAAGCTATATTTAAATGTTTTCATCTTGTTTCTGGGCTTGGAATTAATTTTAATAAATGCTCCCTTTTTGGTCTTGGAGTGGAGCATTCTTTCCTTTTGGCGGCGAAAAACTTCTTAGCTTGCAAAATTTCATCTTGTCCCTTTAAGTTTCTTGGTATTTATATTAGAGGCAATCATAGATTAATATATTTTTGAAAACCTTTGATTGATATGGTGCGGGCTAGATTGTTTACGTGGAAAGGGATATTTTTGTCTATGGGTGGTAGAGTTACTCTCATTAAATCGGTGTTATCAAACTTACCCATTCACTATATGTCCACTTACAAACTTCCATCTAAAGTTGCTCGAACTATAATTTCTATACAAATATGATTCCTTTGGAATGGATCGATTCATAAGAAAGGTATTTCTTTGATTAGTTGGAAGGTTGTGTGCAAATCAAAAGAAGAAGGTGGTATTGGCATTATGGATATTAAGCTTTTCAATAAGGCTTTATTGTCTAAATGGATTTGGAAAATGCTTTCGGGGACTAATTATATTTGGAGTGATATCATTGAGAACCTGTATCCGCGTTATGCACTCTCCTTTCATCTCAGAGAACTACCAAAGTATATTGCGTCTTCTTCGATGTGGTGGAGAGACTTGTTTAAATTATCATGTGATTTTGGGGGTAACCATTTTTCAGATTTGTTGCATCATAAGATTGGAAATAGAAAAAGTTCTTTTTTTTTTTTTGCTTTCTAGGTGGTGCGGGAATGAATCTCTTGCTAGTGTTTTTCCGGATTTATGGAACATTGCTTCTAACAAATACAGTCTTGTAGTGGACAATGGTCTTTTTGCAGGTGGCATTTGGAGCTGGAAAACTGAAGTGTGCTTCGGAGCTGGGCCTGCAACTTTAAACATGCAGAAGCGTTCTCTGGATAAGCGGCTGACCAGTTTTTTGGACTCCGGAAAATTCTGGTATTTTTTCCGTGAATTCGGCTTATCGTTGGCTTGTGCAATGCAAGTTGGGTCAACATGATAGAGATTCAGAGGGTGAACCAAGGGCTGAGTTTCGTTTATTATGGAATGCGCCTATCCCTTTAAAGGTTCTTGTTTTTCGGTTGGAGAGTTCTTCATGATAAGATTCCGAAGAGAGACCATCTTCGTAGGTGTGGAGTGATAACAAACGTTCATGAATGGGTATGTCCCTTTTGCTTTTTGCGTGACGAATCTCTCGAACATTTGTTTTTCCATTGTTCCAAAACTGTTTTGATTTAGAATTTTGCTTGCAATTGGTTGAGTGTGGGGGAAATTTATATTGGGTATATCCTTGGCCATTTAAGTGCTTGGATCGATAGATTGGTGTTGAAGAATATAAAGGTTAAGAAGGCGGTCGGATTGTGGTTGATTATTTGTTGGGTTTTGTGGTTTTCTAGGAATAACATCATGTTCAGAGAAGAATTTTGGGATTTTGATACTATCACACATAGAGTAATTATTTTTTTCATGGTGGTAGTTTGGCAAGAAACATAGGAATGCAAATACTTGTAACTATTATGAATGGATAAATGTTCCTTGTGATTTTTTGTAGTTCAGTCCTTGTAATATTTGAGCTTGAAACTATTTTATAGTGGGTTAGGATACTCTTTTGTATCCTCAATATTAATACTAATTTTTCCTTATTAAAAAAAAAAACCTAAGTTTCTTTCCAAAATGAATAGCAATAAATCTTATCTTATGTATATGATTTAGTACTAAGCCTTTTATTCAATTATTATTTTACTGTAACTTTATTTTAATTCTCTACTAAATCTGCATCATTCAATTAGCACTCTACTTTATTAAGTTTTTATTCATTTATTAAATTTATATAAAATAATACAAGTAAAAAATAATAATTTTATAACTATTTCCTACATACAAAAAGTTTTTTGTTTATAAGTTAAAGTTAATTAAATTTTATTTTAATATAAAAAGTCAATAAATTGATTTTACATTTCAAAAATAAGTTAATAAATTGATCAGAATAAGTTAATAAATATTTTACATTTCAAAAATTTATAAAATAAAATTTTAGGCAATGTTCGGTAAACTAATTTTTGAATTTATAGGGTTTAAGGTTTATAAAAATTAATTATTGATATTTTTAAATTATTATTTAGAGTCATGGCTTATTTTCATAAATGGTTAAAATTTATTTGATATGCTTTGAATTATTATTTTGGAAAAAAATTTCCAAATATTTATTTTAAAGATATGTCATTTTTGTGGAATACATATAATCATTATCAATTATTGATATAGATAATTAATAATAGTAAATAAACAAACTATTATTATTATTATTTGACAGGAAGAAAATCAATTCTTTTCATTATAAATAATATTTTGGATACATGTTGATACATCATTAAAAATATGAAAACTATCAAGGGATGGGGTCACTCGAGCCAAAGTGTGAGCGACCTCATTGGTTTGTCTCTTAATGAATTTAACATCAGAGTTCGTAAAACTAGAATCTAACAAACGATTACATTCCTTGATGATAACGTCTAAATTCGAATCATTCTGAGACTTGTTATTTACACTATCAACCACACCTTTCACATCCTTCTCAAAATTCACATTATCCATTCCAAGACCATGCACCCAAATGATAGAGTGCAAAAGGCCTAACGCTTCCCCTATATCAACATCAGTACTTGGCGATAACAAACTCCTCATTGTTATCTCTAATACAAGTGCCGATACCAACTTTGTTATTAGAAAAAGAAGCATCAATATTACACTTAAAACGCCCAACATGAGGTTTAGTCCAAATGATATCATTTACCGATTGATTATGATTAGATGATGTTAATCTGATGTGTTGGGCATTTCTCCAATCTGATAGTAGCTGAGAAGCACGAAGACAAATAGAAACTGTGGCGTCCTCTTTTTGATTCCAAACATGATTATTCTTGCATTTCCAAATACTCCACAAAATGGTAGACCATAAATCTATGTGATCCTGATTCGAAACCCGTATAAAAGAAAACAGAACATAAACAAAATCATCTTCGGTATTCACCAATTGCTGCAATCTAGTCCAAACACCCACTTTTTGACAACATTAAATACTCTTAGCACAATGGAAAAAAATGCTCATAATTCTCCTCTCCTTCTCCACAGATACCACACTGGTGAGGAAATCAACACCTTTATCTTTCAATCTCACTATAATAGGGATATAGTTCCTGCAAAGCCGCCAAAGGAAGTTTTTGATTCTCTGGGGAACCTTAAAATTCCAAATTAAGTTCCACCTCTTATCAACTCTAAGATGATATGTATCAATGGCTTCATTAATTCAAATATGGTAAGCACTTCGAACAGATAAAATACCATTTTTTCCAGCTTCCAAACTAATCTGTCTTCCTTAACCTCATCAAATAGTGAAGTATTTAGAACCTTAGTCGCAACTTCCTCCCTTAGGAGAGAATGGACTAAGGAGTAATTCCAACTTTTATTGCTAGTGATCAAAAAATCAAATACCTTAAGCTTATCCACCTCTGAATAGGTCGACCAAGGATTAGACAAAGACGATCTATCATGTAGCCATTTCTGCCCCCCAAATAGAAATTTGTTCACCTGTGCCAATACTCCATTTGTGTCCTCCTCTTACTACAAGCTTAGAGCTCCAGATACTATGCCACACATAGTTGGGATTATGACCAATGACAGAGTCCAAAAAATCACAATTGGGAAAGTACCTGACCTTGTATAGTTTGGTAACTAAACTATTAGGAATCGTCATAAGATTCCAAGCGTGTTTTCTTAACATAACATAATTAAAAGCACTCAGATTTTTAAAACCCATCCCACCAGCAACTTTAGGCATAGATAAACGATCCCATGAAAGCCAATGAATACCTTTTATCTAATCTCGCTTATGACCCCACCAAAGCAAATTCATCATTTTCTCTATTTCCTCACTTAAGGACGTAAGAAGTAAGAAAATACTCATAATGTAAGAAGGAATGGATTGAAGAACAAATTTAATAAGAATTTCCCTACCTTCTTGGGAGAGACTCCTGCTACTCCAAGAATTAATCTTCTTCCAAACTTTATCTTTAATAAACTTGTAAGTAGCTTTCCTGCTTCTTCCGATCATGGATGACATTCCAAGATATTTTCCTGTCCCTATAACCTGTTGAACACCTAAAATACTAGCCAAAACATTCTTATTGGTGTTGTCGACGTTCCTATTACAGAAGAATTCTGATTTGAACCTCGTTCGAAGCATTGGAAAGATATTTCAATGCTCTATTTGATGGAAGGAAGAAATATTGTTTTATATGTGAAATTAATTAATTTGTGAGATTAATAAATTTGTGATATTTATTAATTTGTGAGATTAATGGAAAGAATGTCAATCTCATATCTTTTGCCTCGGGTGTCCGTTTTAGTTGTTCCATATATCGAATTGAAGCTAATAATATGTTCTATCTTATGAGACCGAGAAATATTATTTTGAGCCTACTTTTATCCGACTTTTGCCCGAATTTTCGATTATACTGTAAAAACGTTAAGTTAGGGAATTGTGAGTTAAAGGTAATAAAAAGGTGAAAACTTGTGAGGTAGCTAAGTTACCCTAGATGATTACAGATTTGTGTCAAAGACTTAACAATACTTAGGTGTCGATACTCAAATAGTGTCTTTGGACTAGGTAGCTGCGAGAAGTTGGAAGTTTACTTCCTTATGATATGTTTTAATCCATGGAATCAAATCCCTTAATGGATGACCATGACCCGTACTCATCCTGGTGTGGCTGGGCGGGGAAAGTTATCCATTAGGATAAGTAACGAGTGACCCATGCTCGTCCTTGTATGGTTGGGCGAGGAAAGTTACTTTGTGGTAAGGTATTGTGACCCGTGCCGAAGTTCCCTTGTGTGCATGGGCGGGCAAAGTACCTTAGGTAGATAATGAGTGACCTGTGCTCGTCCTTGTGTGGTTGGGTGAGGAAAGTTATCTACAGGTAGATAATGAGTGACCCGTGCTCATCCTTGTGTGGTTGGGTGTGGAAAGTTATCTACACGTTGAGGATCGAGTGACCCGTGCTCGTCTGCTACGACTATGGCTGAGCGGGGAAAGATGCCTCAAAGCACCTTGTGTATGCTCCGTTTTGCTTTTACCTTGATGTCTCTAGTTATTACGTGAACTCGAAGTCTAGGTTTTTCCCTCGACTTGAGTAATGTTAGATTGAACCTTTTAGAGCCGAAAGAACTCTAAGATAGGGAACCCACTGAGATGTTGTTATCTCACCCCACTATTTGTTGTTGCTTTCAGGTTTCTTTTGTAGGTTAGATTGACAAGTTAAGCTATGCTCGGGATGTTTCAAGAGAAACATAATTTAGTCTTCCGCTGTGTATTTCTGTATCTTTGTACAATATGGATATTGTATTGATCTTAGTGTTTTTATTTTAGTATGATTTCCATGTGTCGTACCATTGTTGTATAGAATTTTAGAATTGGTCAAGAATGTGAATTATACTAGTAGGCATTTATGATGGTGACAGTACCAAAATAACACTTGTATGATATTATTCTAGATATATATATATATATATATATATATATATATATATATATATTATATAGGCGTTACAGTTGGTATCAGAGCAGGTCGTATCCTCGACCTCACCTTGAAACATCATAAGTAAATCTTTCCTGCCTCTTAAGTGTGTCTTGCCGGCATGATTCTTAATATCATATTATGTAGTATTGGGCCTGATCAACCTAATGCTATGTATGTGATATGTAGAATCATGGTTGTGCGACCATGAGGACTCCAAAGTGTTATCGTAACTTGTGCTGTGAGAGTATGTTCAAGCCAATGGTTAGCAGAGGGAGCTTCGGTCAACTCATTTGGAGTCTTCTTAAGAGTTTTGCTTCTTGTAACATGGAGTTGCTGAGTAGTGTGTTGTTCGAGGGATCCTTTGGAATGGATAAAGTCTGAAGGGTACAAATATCTGCAGTAGGAGTGATCGGTGTATCAAGGAATATGTAAAGTCACTGGTGGATCAGTATTGGTCACTGTTGTGGACAAGAGTTTTGAGGAATCTCGTTCCATGGAAAGAGAAGATGTGTTGTGGAACGTGTGGCTTAAGGTTCGGGAGTGAGTTAATTGTTAGTGTTTCAGTTCCAAGGTCGTGGTGGCATCTTAGATGGACGAGAGTACTTCAAGGAATGTAATCGGATAATACCTTACGGATGGATAGAAGTTACAAGTTAAGAATGCTCATTTTATTTAGAGAACCTAAAGTCGTGGTGAAGCGTGAAGAGAAACACAAGGATGTGATTACACGTTTCAAGTGAGACAAGTATACCCCGAACGGATAGGTAGAAGATTGTGGTTGTATATTCGGTTATGACTAAGGAGACAAAGATTAGAGTGATGCATCAGGGTGTTATATTTTAGTAAGGGATCAATTCGGAAAGTGTTGAATTACCCAAGGAATGGTATGAGGTATAATATCGGAGGAAGAATAAGTTTTACTTAGTAACTTGAGGTGTATTTGGAATGGACCAGATAAATTTGTATTAAGCGTTAGAGTAAGCACCTTGGATTTGGGAGAACTCTAGTAAGACAAATTATGTTTGGGTATGAAAGGATTACCACAGAGCATGAAGTGAACAAGGTATGGAAACAGTAATAATAGTGCATTATGAGAAAGTGATATCAGAAAGTATTCTTGGACGAATGTACTATGGAGTTGTTAAGTTGTTATTGAAACTAAAGCTAATGAAGTATAAGAAATGATTATTCTCCCATTAGGACTCTGGTAGCGTGATTACTATATGTGTATAATCGTCTGTTGGTATGGTTGTAACTTTTGGATGTGATTGGAATGAGTTTGGGAGGTTTAGGTAGCAATGAAAATCAGAATTGTGCTTCTGTGTTTGAAGTGATTGGATTACCCTCTGGGTAGTACCCAGTTACAGAATTATGTTTCTAAATCTCTTTTGGCTACTATAAGTTAAGTTTTTCACGGAGTAATCGGTTACCCTCCTAGTAGCGGCCGATTATCATTGTTAAAGTTTTGGAAGCTTGTTTTCTAAGATTCTTACATTTTGACTGGAGTGCCTGATTGAAGCGTTCTCGGTACCGATAGGAAGATGTGAAAACTTTCTATGCAATGATGGGTAGAGGGTAAGGGAACCCCAGTTAATATATAAGTATAGACAGCAAGGTCTTTCAGAAGAGTACATTACCTCAGTTTTCAAGTTTAAGGGAAAGCTCTTGTAATTTGTGAATGATTGAAATATATTTGGAATTTATCTCTAGATGGATTAAGAATGTTGTTGTTTTAATTCTTGCCAAGGAATTAGAGGGAGATGAAAATGTTGCGTACTAAGAAATGAGATGTCCATTATTTTGTTTACCCGATAAGGATTGTGTGTTGGATTTTGCTTATGGACGAACCAAATGTTAACTTGTGAAAAAAAAAACCTTTTGAGGTCGCCGTTGTCGTTTTTGTACTAACTCCATTGTGCGAGTGGAATCGAACTATTCTACTAAGTATTCATGGTGTAACTGTAACAGAAATGGTAGTTCTACTTCATCACTTGTTGTAGTATGTGATCTGTGTGTTGTGCCTGTTCTGTTTTATCTTGAGTTGTGTATGGTGAATGATTATTGAACCTGTTTAGAAACCGAGAGAGAGAGACTCATATTGCAATTTAGTATGGACTAGATGGATAATTTTGAGTTGGATTGTTTGTTAACAAGAGGAACAAGTTTAGTTGTGTTCGACCATTTAGCCTTGGATAGGTAATCGATTGACACATGACTTTTATAAAAGACTTTAGAGAATTGTATTTTTTTCTGAACTGTAAGTCCATTTTGGTTTCCGTTCGAAATATCAGAGGATAAAGTGTTGGACTTTCTTCTGAGCATGATTGGTAGACAATAAATGTTCTGAAGTTTGGTGTGTTGTCGTTGCGACTATTGAGGACCTAAATTGAGAATTTATAAGAGACTCATGAAGTGTTGATCTTTCAGGAAACATTTTGATATCTGAATTACTGTGTGGATAAGAGATGAACAATTGGTCAGTTCTAATATTGTTAATTCTTAACATCAAGTTATGGACTCCGTAAGGGTAGTACCATATGTGTGCAATTGAGTCGTACTTAGAGATATGAATTTTAAGCTATCCTTCCAGGTACGAGTGAGAACTGAATGTTCCAAAGTTAAACATGTAAATTGGACCGTTTAAGGAATAAAACCCTTGAGAGAAATGGATTTGAACACGAAGCTCTGTGTAATCTTCAAAGGTGAGTATGTGGAATGTTGTATGTGATAGGCAAGTGTTATGGGAATCCGCAAGTATATAAGGATCATTTAAGTTTGGTACTGGTGACTCGCTAATGATTGTAAGTTCTGTGACAGTGCCACGTTGTTATTAATGGAGACCTTGTGTCGGCGGAAACTTTGAATGAATGGAATCCTATGAAGAGAATTAATATGGAGAATAGTAATCATGGCCAGGTTTGTTAAGAGGAATTGGATAAATTGTTTCGAGTTTAGAATAGAAATTGGAATTGTATTAATTATGATTGCAACAGTACAACCCCTGTATCTCTGTCGTTGGAGAGTTTGGATCGAAGTTGTTATTGAGTGGTTCACAAGTAAGTTGTTCCATCTCAGAATGTCTGTAAGTTTGTGTTGTTGATTGGTGGAAACTCCGATGAATAAGTGTTTTCTCCGCAGAATATCAATTACCTAGTATTTCTTGAGAAGTCGTAGTATCTCCACTATTAGGCCTTGAGGGCATAGTGGAAGGAGACAAATGAAAGAATTCAGTCGGATTGTTGAAAATCGGAAGAGAATTATTTATAAGTATTGAAGTAAGAGAATTTTTTTCTAAGTGTGTTGTCAATGGTAAGATACCGAAAGGATGAAGCGCTAGACGTAAGTGGTTACAACGTATAACATCAAACAAAGTGGAATAGGTACAGAAGTTGTTTGACAACTTTGAAATGGTTTTTAGTAATTGAAGGATTTTAATAAGAGCTTTTGCTGGAAATTGTGTGTGGATAAGATTTCACCAAGATACCTTGTGGAGTTTTATCGAACGTTGTAGTTTCAAAATCAAGTTGGAGTGTTGTGCCTTGGTGTTATGACTCAAAAGAATGAGTTAGAGTGGTATGCTTCTTCGGAGGAGAAATGAGCCAAAGTGATACAGTATGAAACAACCGATGAATCACGGAAATAGTAAGTTAGAAGTTAACCCAATGTTGGAACAAGCGTATGAGTAAGGACGTATGGTTGATTTGTTATGAAATGAGGACTTTGAGCAGTGAAGTCAAATTGGAATTTGAGCATGTTAGGATATGTATCAGAAGTAAGGATAAATACATATCTGAGACAATGTTGTAAACTGTCGTTGTTATTGAGGAAAGGAAATTCGAGGACAAATTTCAATTTAAGGGGGGGGGGGATGTAATACCCCGTATTATAATAAAATGCTCTGGATAATACTAATTAAATTTAATAGGGTTCTAGTGTGCTCTGAGAGATTTCAATTAAAATAATTAGAGAAACTGGTGAACTTAAATTAATTAATTAAGTATTATCTGACTCAGAGGTTTTATTAAATATTCGACTCAGAGACATTTTTGGATACCCTCAATTTGGACCCGTTAGAATACTAACTATGTATATCAGTATATTATACATTGTTTGGTTATAAAAGAAGGAAAAATTAGTTATGCGTTATAAAAAGAGAAAGAAAGAAAAGAAAGTTAGTAAGAAAAGAAAAGAAAGGAAAATAAGAAGAAAATGGAAGAGAAGAGGAAAACCCTAGAGCTTCAAGATCAAGGATCATCACCATTTCTTCATCTAATCTTCATCTTCTTCAAACTTCTCTTCAGTGTCAAGGTGGATTCTAGTTAGTACCTTTTATTTTAGAAGTTATGGAATTTAGAGAGATTTAGATTTTTTGGTAAAACTTAAAATCGAAGGATTAAACGGTTAAAACTTGTTAAAAATGAAGTATATTGGTTGTTATATGCATATAATCATGTTTTGTTGATGATTTAACTGGTTGGTGATGTTTAAATGAGATTTTGGAGTTTAGAAGTGATTTTTCAAGTTTTATAGCAGGTACAATCGATTGCAGCAGAGTGCAAATCGATTACACCATAGTCCAGAAATGTTTTTTTGAAAATCTGAGACTGTGCAATCGATTGCACCCTGTAGTTTTTTCAAAAATGAAATTGAAACGAGCGTATCTTTTGAACTGTAACTCTGATTTGACCCCGTTCGAAGCATTGGAAAGATATTTCAATGTTCTATCCGATGGAAGGAAGAAATATTGTTTTATATATGAAAATAATTAATTTGTGAGATTAATAAATTTGTGATATTTATTAATTTGTGAGATTAATGGAAAGAATGTCAATCTCATATCTTTTGCCTCGGGTGTCCGTTTTAGTTGTTCCATATATCGAATTGAAACTAATAATATGTTCTATCTTATGAGACTGAGAAATATTATTATGAGCCTATTTTTACCCGACTTTTTCCCGACTTTTCGATTATACCGTAAAAATGTTAAGTTAGGGAATTGCGAGTTAAAGGTAATAAAATGGTGAAAACTTGTGAGGTAGTTAAGTTACCCTAGGTGATTACGGATTTGTGTCAAAGACTTAACAATACTTAGGCGTCGATACTTGCGAGAAGTTGGAAGTTTACTTCCTTATGATGTGTTTTAATCCGTGGAATCGAATCCCTTAACGGATGACCGTGACCCGTACTCGTCCTGATGTGGCTGGGCAAGGAAAATTATCTATTAGGATAAGTAACGAGTGACCCGTGCTCGTCCTTGTGTGGCTGGGCGGGGAAAGTTACTTTGTGGTAAGGTATCATGACCCGTGATGAAGTGCCCTTGTGTGGCTGGGCAGGGAAAGTACCTTAGGTAGATAATGAGTGACCCGTGCTCGTCCTTGTGTGGATGGGCGAGGAAAGTTATCTACAGGTAGATAATGAGTGACCAGTGCTCGTCCTTGTGTGGTTGAACGAGAAAAGTTATCTACACGTTGAGGATCGAGTGACCCGTGCTCGTCTGCTACGGTTATGGTTGGGCGGGGAAAGATGTCTCAAAACACTTTGTGTGTGCTTCGTTTTGCTTTTACCTTGATGTCTCTAGTTATTACGTGAACTAGAAGTCTAGGTTTTCCCCCCGACTTGAGTAATGTTAGATTAAACCTTTTAGAGCCGAGAGAGCTCTAAGATAGGGAACCCACTGAGATATTGTTATCTCACCCCACTATTTGTTGTTGCTTTCAGGTTTCTTTTGCAGGTTAGATTTACAAGTGGAGCTATGCTCGGGATGTTTCAAGAGAAGTATAATTTAGTCTTCCGCTGTGTATTTCTCTATCTTTGTACAATATGAATATTGTATTGATCTTAGTGTATTTATTTTAGTATGATTTCCATGTCTCGTACCATTATTGTATAGAATTTTAGAATTGGTCAATAATGTGAATTATACTAGTAGACATATATATTATATGGGCATTACATCCTCTGTGTCGAAGTTGAGCGAAAACAATGCGATTTGGTGAAATTTGAATATTTGAGGTTTTAGAGAGTTTTGAGAGATTTAAGTTGAGGAAGATGAAAAGTGAAAGTGAGGGAGGAGGAGTTCTACGTGCGAAGTATATCAAAATATGTTATGCAATTACATTTGATGAAAAGTTCTGTTAGTGTATCCACGAAACAAATCAATGTTTAAATAAAAATAGGTGCGTCCGGAGATACATCAGCAGAAACAATGAGAACAAAAATGAAAATGCACATGGTGTCTGAGAGACCCATTGGTAGGATAAGAAATTCTCAATTTTTTTATTTGTCCATGTATTAATATTTTCAAATTCAGGACTACTCCTTGATTCTTGAAATTCCTACATAAAATATATTAATTTATGTCACATAATATATTAACAAATTTAGGTGAATACTCAATAGAAACAACTGTTTTTAAATTAACATTTATAATAATATAGTTGAAAATATGCATAAGTAGTGGTTTGTGTCCGATCACCTTTTTTGTTCTAACCATACATCGAGTAGAAATGGCTATTTTCTCTAATAGGATCTATAAGAGTATTTGTCACTTGTGAAAACATTTGTTTGAAATACTCAAAAGTAAGTGTTTCTCAATTAGACATGACAACTAATGGAGTATCATTTCCCATTGACCCGAGTGGTTATACACCATCTTTTGCAATGAGAAGTAATATCATTTCCAATGATTCAATAGAAAATCTACACGAGAAGAGCATAATATAAAAAATCGTGTAGAGCATAATATAAAAAAATTTCCTTGGTAAATATGGTGGATAGAATGGAAGAAATACCCAGGGGAGGTTACATACCCAAAAACTTTCAATGGAGACAACTAATTATGAATTCCCACAATTTTTATATCTAAATCATTACTAGATAACTATTGTTTATGGACTATGCAATAATGAGAGTTTCCTATGACAAATTTATAAGAAATTGATAATGGTTTTTATTTTTATACTTACTAAAGCCACTCAAGATATGGATGGTGGTGTCGCACCTCGAAAAAATACGACCTTACGATAGAAGACCACGGGTTGGGTTGACATGAGAGTCACCATCTAATTCTCATTTATTTCCAAAAGGGAAAAAGAAAGATATAGATAAAACCCGTCTAAAAAGAGGATAAAGACAATGGTTGTCACAACCATTGTCTGAGTTCGGAAGTTGGTTATGCAAGGGGAATATATTAGCACCCCTTACTTCCATCGTACTCGATAGGAACCATCTAAGTTGTCACGCGAGAAAGGATGTCTATGCCTAATGAGTTACTTGCTTAGGAAAAATAGTTTGATTATAAGTTTGATTGATCTTAGGTGCTCGGCAAGGATTGAAATCCTTGTGCCTACGTACTCCTTCGTGCAATGGAAAAGTCAGAGCCTCGTAGTTCGGCCTACTTCGGTTGGTTGGTTGCTGATTTTATTACCTTTCTTTCAAAAAAGAACTTAAGAGTCAAATTGCACTAAAGACTATGGGTAGAGGTGATTATCTCGATCAATCCGTCCAAACGTCTGGCTTCGAAATAATCAGAGTGAGTAACGAAATGCCCATTATCCTCCTTCTAACACTTAAGGTTCGTGGTATACAATTCTTCTCGTTTTATTAAAGTGTTTTATTTCCTAATACCGCTTGATGATAGATCAAGGTTTTGGGTCTAAGAGAAACATCTTGGTTATTTAGGAAGGTCGATTGCGAGGCACGATGCGCTCGAATAACGGGTGAATGCAAATTGAGGTTTATTGTTTGATTGGTTAGGTGAATCTGATTCCTAGTTCCTAGGGGTGCTCCTAGAAATATGAAATCACAGCCGAATGGAAGTGCGAGTGTGTGCGAGTGCAACCAGTTGGCGTTGGACCAAGGGTTCGCGAACTAAGGCGAGATCAAAACTAGTCCCTAAGGATGCTCCTAGCGATCGAAGCGATAAATAAAGCAGAAATATAAAGTGTGTACAATGGAATGAGAGAAGACTACAAAGTAAACTACACGGGATTGTACGAAATAAAAGGCCA
The DNA here is from genome assembly GCA_963966055.1 of Lathyrus aphaca. Classification (NCBI taxonomy): domain Eukaryota; kingdom Viridiplantae; phylum Streptophyta; class Magnoliopsida; order Fabales; family Fabaceae; genus Lathyrus; species Lathyrus aphaca. The sequence goes on from OZ014519.1 coordinate 568,027,043, forward strand.
GTTCGTTGTATTTTTCCAAGAGGAAGCATGTGTGAAGTGTCTTAAGCTATACAGAGTCGGTGGAGCTTGAAATTAATTTGAAAGCATCGAAATGTAGCTCTTTAACTATCTTAGAATGAATTCAATGTTAGAATCATTCTATGAGAAGTCGAGCGTCGATTTAGGCATCGGTGTGGATTCCAAAAATTAAATTGAATTTTAATTTCAATTTCATAATGCAAAAGACAACCGATTATGGTCTCGTCTTAACCAAGATTTGTGATAATCTTGACTTTTAGACTTTTATCGACCAAATGCTAAAAATAAAATAAAGTGCAATTAAATAAATTTCCAAAAGGGAAACAAAATGGTCTCATCATTTAATCAAGATTTCAAGTCGGCTTGCGACAAATCTCAAGATCTAGATTCTCATCGACCATAAAATAAAATAAAAATGACTAATAAACTACATTAAACTAATTAGGCCTCATATTGATCCAGTTTTCGTCGATTTAAAGAATCGACTACTCCTTGACCGTTTATGATATCAACGACCCTCAAAAAAAGGTAAATAGAAAGAAAGAAATAAAATTAGCCAAATAATAACACCAATAACAAAAATGAACAAGATCAAGATGAGATTAAAAATTATGATAACTAAATTAAGACTTCATAGAAAGAAAAAGAAGACTAAGAATAAGAAATAAATAAAAATAAAATAAAATAATCTAGTTAATAGCCGAAATCTTTAATCACAGGATTTCATGGGTCTGAGGCAAGGATTGAGGATAAGAATTACTCTCCTCATAATGATCTCACAAGGTAGGCTCTAAAATTTGAAGGAACCCCAAAGTTGTCAGTTCATATGGTTGTTCATCGGACACGCCATAATTATAATAGTTGATTGACTCCCTCATATGAATCTCCTTTGGGTGAGATCTTCGTATCGAGCTACACGAGAGAAAACCTCTTGGTGCCCCATACTACACGATCATCGACACATGGTTTCAAACAAAAGTCTCAGAGTTACAGACTATTCTCAGTTGTTTGCTGGACGTGTTAGCCGTTTGACAATCATTCAACTCTATTAAGAAAGTATATTCTGAGTTAGGCCTTCGTATCGAACTACGCGAGGGTAACCCCTCGGTGCCCCATACTACGTGACCATCAACCCTTTGTTTGGGCCAAATAGTTTAAGGTTCTAAGGTTATTAGATTCTATGACCCCCAATGAAAACACTGATCGCCCGTGCCATAAATATGACAGTCGTCAGCATTGGCATCAAAATCTACTCCAAGCGAGGTCTTCGTATCGACCGTCCACGAGAGCGTTTCTCTAGGGAGCCCATACTACACAACCTCTCTAATTATATATTTATACTCATAAGCTTGGGTATAGAGCTTTTCCCTCAAGTTTCTTTTGCAATCAAAGTATCGATCCAATATCATAGTACCAAGGAGCCATAAGATATATAACATGTAAAGTGATAAAGAAAGCAATAAAATAAACAAGTAATGCATAAAGGCAAACATCCAAACAAGCGTGGAATAGCCTAAACTAGGCATAACTTGCATATGGGTGAACCGGTCTCCAGTAGAGTCGCCATCTCTCACACTTCGAAAAAATACGGCCTTGAGATAAAAGTCCGCGAGCTAGGATGACATGAGAGTCGCCACCTAAATTTACTTTATTCTCAAAAGGGGAAAGACAAGATATAGATAAAACCCTTCTAAAAAGAGGATAAAGACAAAGGTCGTCGCAACCATTGTCTAGGTTCGGAAGTCAGTTATGCAAGGGAAATGTATTAACACCCCTTACATCCATCGTACTCGATGGGAACCATCTAAGTTGCCACGCGAGAAATTATGCCTATGCCTGATGAGTTACTTGCTAAGGGAAAAGAGTTTGATTATAAGTTTGATTGATCCTAGGTGATCGACAAGGATTGAGATCCTTGTGCCTACATATTCCCTCGTGCAATGGAAAGTCAGAGTCTCGTAGTTCGGCCTACTATAATTGGTTAGTTGTTGATTTTATTACCTTTCTTTCAAAAAAAGGATTTAGGTGTCGAATTGCACTAAAGACTATAGGTAGAGGTGATTATCTCGATCAATCCGTCCAAACATCCCACATCAAAATAATCAAAGTGAGTAACAAAATGACCATTATCCTCCTTCTACCGCTTAAGGCTCGTGGCGTACAATTCTTCTCGTTTTATTAAAGTGTTTTATTTCCTAAGACTGATTGATGTTGGATCAATGGTTTGAGTCTAAAAGAGACATCTTGGTTATTTAGGAAGGTCCAATGTGAGGCACGATGCGCACGACTAACGGGTGAATGCAAATGAAGGTTTATTGTTTGATTGGTTAGGTGGATCCGATTCCTAGTCCCTAGGAGTGCTCCTAGCAATGCGAAACCACAACCGAATGGAAGTGCGAGTGTGTGCGAGTGCAACCACTTGGCGTTGGACAAAGGGTTCGCGAGCTAAGGCGAGATCAAAACTAGTCCCTAAGGGTGCTCCTAGCGACCGAAACAATAAATAAAGCGGAAAAGTAAAGTGCGTACAATGGAATGAGAAATGGGTACAAAGTAAATTACACGGGATTACACGAAATAAAAGGGTTCGTTGTATTTGCCCAAGAGGAAGTGTGTGTGAAGTGTCTTAAGCTCTATGGAGCTGTTGGAGCTTGAAATTAATTCGAAAGCGTTGAAATGAAGCTCTTTAACTATCTTAGAATGGATTCAATGTTAGAATCATTCTATGAAAAGTAGATCGTCGATTTATGCATCGGTGTGGATTTCAAAAATTAAATTGAATTTTAATTTTGATTTCTCAATGCAAAAGGCAACCGATTAATGGTCTCGTCTTAACCAAGATTTGTGATAATCTCGATTTTTAGACTTTCATCGACCAAATGCTAAAAAAAAATAAAGGGCAATAAAATATATTTCCAAAAGAGAAACAAAGTGGTCTCATCATTGAATCGATTTATAATCGGCTTGCGACGAATCTCAAGATCTAGATGCTCATCGACCATAAAATTATATAAAAATGTCTAATAAAGTACACTAAACCAAGTAGGCCTCATATTGATCAAGTTTTCTTCGATTTAAAGAATCAGCTACTCCTTGTTCATTTATGATATCAGCGGCCCTCGAAAAAAGGTAAATCGAAAGAAAGTTAGTCAAATAATAACACCGATAACAAAAATGAACAAGATCAAGATGAGATTAAAAATTATGATAACTAAAAGAAGACTTCATAGAAACAAAAAGAAGAATAAGAATAAGAAATAAAAAAAACAAGAGACAAAGGGGATACTGCGTGCAATCAGGGGTGATGATAAGCAAATCAAAGATGGGCTCAAAAAAACCAGCAACAACAACATAACATGCCTTTTTTTTTTAAAAATAAAACAAGATTTGAATGAAAGGGGGGGGGGGGGGGGGGGAAAGCGTTGAAATCAGGGTGTGTCTAAGCATAAAACCTTGGGCTGAACGCAACAGAATATAAAACCTAATAAAATAAACAAAATAAGAAAAGAAATAAAACTTAAAAGATTCAGCATTTTAAAGACTCTTCTTTTTGTAAAAACGATTCAGAGTATATGACAGATTGGAAATGTGATCCAAAAGGCAACAAAAACCCACCATCGGCTTTGATTCTCACGCCAGAGAGAGCCCTGCCGCGTATGCCGCCTCACCGCTCTCAATCTCTCGTTCTCTTCTCGTCCGAGGTTGCTTTCTCACGACCTCACTCTTGCGCGATTCTGCGATTAACTCTCTCAATCTCAATTGATTCGGTCTTCTCTCAAGGTTTCGTGTGTGGCGCTCAGATCTTTTTGGGTTTTTAATTTTCAAAACAATAAAAACTGAAACAATTTTACAAAATAAGTTTTACAAAATAAGTTTTAAGAAATACAAACCAAACAATTTTTTTAAGTTCTAAATTTTTTAAATGAGAAAAACTGTTACCCATATGTTTTTCTTTTCAGTTTTCAGCATTCTTATGCATATTTCTAAAACACAAAAACACGGAGAAAACAACCACTTTTCATTAGTGGCCTTATTGTAAATAATTGGATTAATTTTCTCTTCTTCTTATTTTAATAACAAAACATAGTATATTGATTATCAATAGTACTTCAAAATTGTTTTAGAAATTAAAAAAAAAAAGAATATTCATTTGGTTATCTAGTTTTCAAAAACAGTTTTCAAATAAGAAATTAAAAAAATCTATATTTTAATTCAATTTTTAAAAAATGTGTTATTAAGATAAAATGAAAAAGACTTTTATATTATAATTAAAATAATTATTTATAATCTATTGAGTGAAGTCCGATTAGAAGTACTATTGATTTGTGATTTGGTATGGTGTAAATATATTATGAGTTTAAATAAATAATGTGAAATATAAATATAATAATTTTCATGAGTCATCGACTATATTAAAAAAAAAGCTTTATCAATTTTAACATATATATTAAAATTTACTTTTTATTAAAAATAATCAATTGAGTGTTTTACAGTTTTCAAAAATCAATTCAAACAGGCCCTTAGTCTTCCTTTTCTGCACACACATAGTACTCTTTAGTGTTTTACAAGTTTAGACAATACATTGGAGATTGGAGAAGTGATGTCATGAATTAAATGTAACTGAAAACCAAATTTGACGCTGAACGAATCTATTTACTAGATGTGTACCTAATTGGGCATAAGATGATTCCCTGTATTATTCATTAGGTACTCCCTCCGCATAAAAAGAAAAATCTTATTTCTTTGTCTCAAAATAATAGTATGATTATTATTTTTCTACTACTATATCCTTATTATTTGATTTTTATTTTATTCAACTACTTTATTAACTATATTTAATAGGGGTATTCTAGTAAATGATATTAGTTTTTATTTATTAAAACTAACACATCTAACCATTTTTTTAAGAACCGTAATTTGCTCATATATGACACTTTTTATGAGACGGATAGAACAATGAATTATTTTGTTGTTCACTATGTTCAGATAACCTTGACACATTATAGACAAAGAAAATAGACCTGTAACAACCACTTATCAAACTACCTCAAACTTGCTATTTGGTAATGAAATTAGTTATTTTATAGACTATTACTGGAATCACTATTGAATCTTATGTTTTAGATATGGAACAAAGATTAGGAATTGATGTGTGTTTTTTGTCGCATTGCTTGAGTTCATGTGTATAAACGTGACCTTTATGGAGGTATTCAATATCACTGTTTGACAATAACAACTATATTCATTGCTAATATTCATGTTGGAAGCTCATTGATAAGTTTGTATGGTAGATGTGGTTTGTTAAGGGATGCATATTGTGTGTTATCAAATGCCTGAGAAAAATGTAGTTGCATGGACAACGATCATTGTTGGGTTTGCGCAAGAATGGCGTGTTGATGTGTTTGAAACTCTTCCATTAGATGATGGGTTTAAAATTGAAACCTAATTATTTTACTTACACTAGTCTGCTTAGTGCTTATATGAGCGGTGGATAATTTGGATAATTTTACTTCCACTGTCAAATAATTTGAATGGGGTTTCTTTGTTTTCTTCAAGTTGATAATACTCTCCTTGTTATGTATTCCAAATGTGGGGAAATTGATGATGCAATCCTTCCCTATGCCAAAAAAGAGTTTAGGCAACTCCCTCTTTACCAGCACTTTTTATAAAAACGCTGCTAAAAAATAAAAGAGGTTATTAGACAATGCTTTTGATAATAAACGTACATTGGCATAAGGTATCCACAAACACAGTACTTTTGTAATATAAATGTTGTTGTATGTTAAATAAAAAATAATAATTCTTAAAAATTATATATTTGAAAACGTTTTCACTTTAGACATCACTTATTAATAAATAAAAATGATGCTTTAAGTAGTACATTAGGTAGTGTCTATTAATAAACAATGTTTTAAAAACCGGACCGGTCATCAAACCGGTAAGAGTACTGTATTACTGGTTTATTGGTTGAACCACTGGGTCACTGATCGAACTGCATGATTGTAGGCTCATAATTTCGACACCATGAATTAGAGATATAAAGTCATTTTTTGCTAAAGGGATAATCATCAGATAAGGGAAAGAAGAAATGAAGATATTCAGAAGATGTTGACAAAGCTAAATATTCAAGTGTTTCGACAGGAGTACCAATAATGTTATGACAAACAAGGTTTGGAAACCTTTTTATAATTTAGTGTTTGACAAGATAGTTTTGTTTTTCGACACTTCGACAAAAGAGAAGTTTGGCAGAAGCATTGGTTTGTGAAGTTTGAGGAGTCTGTCTTCTTCGACATTTCGACAAACGAAGAGATGTAACATTTCGTCACAAAAGAGAAGAATTCAAAATTAAAAGTTGCAACCGTTGGCAGTTGGACACGTGGAAGTTTCAGAAAAGAAATGACATGCAGGCTGACAATTGTCATTAACTTTCCCGTTCTAGGCAGTTATTTTGTTTGTATATAAATAGGATAGTTTGTTTTTAGAATGTGTGTGTGAAAACTTATACAAAAATCCTGTAAATACTCTAAGTACCCAGTGTGAGAGAAATGAGTCTGATATTTGGAACAATGTATGTGTTAAACACCATTTTCTTTCAAGTTATTTAAATTATTAGTTTTGTTTTATCAAATTACTTTACTTTCAGTCTCTTTACTTTCCTGCAAATTTTATATACTTTTCGTCACTTTTCTTACTCTTGTTCAACTTTCATTTTATTTCACTTTTACATTCAAAACGTTCAACATTGTTACATCATTAACAAGACAAACCACAAACAATTAACAACACTAAGAGTAATTTGACAACCAATTGCACATGTGTCCTAGGACTTGTTTGGTTGGTCCTGCAAGTAACCCAGTTTCCTAAGAGATTGGTTAACCAGAGGTTGTTCGTCAGAAATCACAGCGAACAAATTGGCACGCCTAGTGGGACTAGTGCAATTAATAAGAATTAATAGAGAATCCTCTTAGTTAAAAAGTTCCTTGTTGCGTTGTATGATTCTTAGAAGCGGTAAACTAGTCGTAACCGACGTAGAAAGACCAAAAAGAACAAGAGGAAGAAAGATAGCTAACTTGTCAAATACTTCAAACAATCCTAACGAAACCATTCCAGTTTCCAATCCTATCCCTTCGTCAGAAGGAGGCGCAGTTTCTGGCCCTGGTTTAGAACAAATTAGGCCTCCATCAGTGGATTCGATACCAGCAGGTTCAGGATCCCAAAATGCACCTAGTTCTTCCACCATGGGACACTCAATGCCCATGGGAACGCCTCCTCCTGGAGGAAGTTCCTTTAGGCCATTTATTAACTATTCCATGCCCATGTCTGGGAGAGAACAACCATATGGAATGCCAACTTCAATGATGGCAAACTTACATAATTCATCACCATTATTTTCTAATGCTATGGTTCAAATGTCTTCACCATTACAAGGATCAGGATATGGTGGAAATGGGAGTAGATTAAATCAGATTCCACCAGGATTCCATATGCCAACTATGACGAACCATTCTGCGCAAGTAATTCGTCAACAAATGGATGAAAGTAACCATGATATGGTGCAGGCACTGACACAACAAATGGGGGAAGTGTTTAATCCTTTAATACAAAATACTACCCAAACAAACCAGATATTGGCAGAGCAAATGGCACGCATTGCTAATTTTTTTGGAGTCCCTCAAACACAGCAAAGAATGCAATTGAATCAAAATCCTGCCAATAGGCCTGTCGAAGAAGAACTTACTATAAACCAAAGGCCATTGGGAAATCCTCAGGAAAACCCTAGGGGCCAAGAAGTAGTAGTCGAACAACCTCATGTAGAAAATCCTGTTCGACACGAACCTAGGAGAATAATAGTCCAAAGAGACCAAAATGCTGATGAAATATTACAGCAGAGAATGCGTTGCAACAATCTGCCCGTCGAAAATAACATTGCAACCATGGTTGAGAGAATAATGGCGCAAAATGGAGTAAACGTAGGATTACAAAGGCCTAGTTATACTTCCCCCTTGTCTGAATATGTTTTGCAACAAGAGTTACCACCAAGGTGGAAAGTCCCCAAATTCACCAAGTTCTCAGGGGATACTAGTGAGTCCACCATAGAACACATAGCGCGTTATTTGATAGAGGCAGGAGAGATTGCTAATAATGAGAACTTAAGGATGAAATATTTTCCAAGTTCTTTGACAAAAAATGCTTTCACTTGGTTCACTTCTTTGCCTGCAACTTCAATATTTACATGGACCCAATTAGAAAGATTGTTCCACGAACAATTCTATATGGGGAAAACTAAGATATGTTTGAAAGAATTAGCAAGTGTCAAAAGAAAATTCTCTGAACCTATAGATGATTATCTGAATAGGTTTAGATTGTTAAAGGCTAGATGTTTTACACAAGTGCCGGAACAATAATTAGTCGAAATGGCTGCAGGGGGTCTGGATTATTCCATAAGGAAAAAATTAGATACCCAGTACTTAAGAGACATGACACAACTAACAGATAGAGTAAGGCAAATAGAAAGGCTAAAAAATGAGAAATTTAGATCAAATAAAAACAAGAAGGAAAGAGTGGCCTATGTAGGGATAGTTCAGGACGAAGATTATGACGAAAACGAATCAGTCATTTTCGACCAACAAGAAATTGATCTGGCAGAACTAAAACAAGGCCCTCCATATTCCTGTAAAGTTTTAGCTCCGTCGAATGGAAAAAATCCAGTCGAAATTGAAAGGAATGATAGGTTTCCTAAAAGAACCTATACATTCGACATCACCAAATGTGATGAAATTTTCGATTTACTAGTTAAAGATGGTCAATTAATAAAACCAGCAGGCACTAAGGAGCCTCCTGTAGACCAACAGAAAAAGAGAGGTTTTTGCAAATACCATAATTGTTTGGGTCATAAAACTTCTCAATGTTACCTTTTCAGGGATCTTGTCCAGAATGCAATCCAGAACGGAAGATTGAAATTTGGAGACAAAGCTAAGCAACAGATGAGGATTGACTCCAATCCCATGCAGGTTGTGGAGGCCAACTATGCTGAATCAGAAATGGTGAATGTGGTCGAAATGGAAGTCATTTCTGAGGAAAGTTTTGAAATGGTAGAAGCTACTGAGGGCTTCGACACCAACTTCACCATGATAGAGGCTGCTGAGGGCTTCGACACCCATATAAACATGGTGGAAAGGGTTGATGACCTCACTGGCCAGGCTGAGGAAGAAGAAGTCAAGGCCACTGAAGGTTTCGACAGAGAGAACGCAATTGAAGCTATTGAAGGCTTCGACGGAGGGAACAAAGTCAAAGTTAGTAAAAGTTTCAACAAGAAGAATTACAACAGAGATATTGAACAGAGGGTGGTCTGGGACACTCTAGGAGAACCCAGTGGAAAGTTTGACTTCATGGTGAAGTATTCTGCACCACCAAGCTCTAAAACTGACATCAGCAAAATCGAACCCACAGGATGGGGAGATTTTTTCAGAAATGATAATGAAGAGGAAGATAACAAAATCCTCATTACTCAAAAAGAGGCCACTGAAGGCCTTAGTCATGACAAGATCAAGGAAACAGAGACTGCTGACAATGTCCACATTGTCGAACCAATAAACAGAAGCACCACCAGGATGAAAGAAGACTATGCTGAAGGTGTAGTACAACACACCCCTCGTAGGATTCTGCGCAGAACAATGGAAGACCCAAAAGAAAAGCCAGTTGCACAATGCTGCAAGTATATCCATAAAGGCTTACACCTAAAAAGCAGTGTAAATCAGTTAAAGGAGAATATCCCTGAGGAAATGATGCTAGTCGAAAAAATGAACAAACTGAAGATCACAAGTGAGCAGAATGCAGGGATTCATATGGTAGAAGTCACTCAGAAAATACGACCAGACACCAACAAAAAGAACCAGCAAGAGAAGCATCAGAAGTTGGTTTATCCAAAAGAAGATGAAACTCTTGTCGAATTCATCCAGAGGTGCCAGAGAAAGAATGCAGAGGTCATGCTTTGTCCAAGGTGCAGCGCTGTGTTCGACAGAAAAGTAGCTAACGACTTGGAAGCAGTAGAGAAGACCAAAAAGAGAAGGAACTGGGGAGCAGTCCCACCAGTCAAAAATGAAAGGTTTGACCCAAGAAGAAGGGAGCATCATAACCAAGGAATGAGAGAAAGGCATTACAGCACCTATAAACCTTCCAACAAGCCGAACGATGACAAGTGGGTCCAGCCCATAAGGGATGCCCAAGGTCAGAAGAGGTGGAAAAGTTTTGAAGTGAATAGGGGTGCCTCAATAGAAGTAAAAAAGCAGGTAGAAAAAACAAAGCCAAAATACGTCTCTGAAAACTACAAAGGGAAGAACCCCATGTCAAGGTCCCAATGGAAGAGGTTTCAATGGCAGAAGAGAGTTGAAAAAGAAACTGTAGAACAGAAAAGGATTGGTGAGAATAAAGCTGAGTCAAGCAAGTGTGCGCAGGCAATAAGCAAAGGAGAATCTCTGGCAAAAGAAGAGCCTCCTCAGAAAAATAAATCTAATGACACAACAAAAATGCCAGAAGACGAAGAAGTTACTGATGACTTCAAGACAGAATCTGATGCGTCCTTCGACGGAACATGTAATGTGGTTTCGGTGTTGCCTAGAGATTACGACAGGACAATGGAAGTGGAGGACGAAGAGGATGATATGGCGGACGACAGCATAGGGCTTAAGCCTGTATGTTACTACGTGATGAATAATGGCTGTGTCGAAGAGCAAAATGCATTCTTCGAAAAGCCAGATGATGCAATGAAGGCCCATTTAAAACCTTTGTTCATAAAAGGGAAAGTAGAAAATGTGGGTGTGAACAAGATCTTGATAGATGGGGGAGCAGCTGTCAATCTAATCCCTCATTATATGATAAATAGGATTGGAAAAGATGACTCAGACACCAAACCTCACAACATGGTTTTGTCCAATTATGAAGGTAAGGTAGGAACAACGTTGGGGGTGATACAATTAAACCTGACTGTAGGAACCATTACCAGGCCTACAATGTTTGTGGTGATAGCATCAAAAGCAAACTACAATTTGTTGCTAGGAAGAGAGTGGATCCATGGAATTGGGGCTGTACCATCATCCATGCATCAGAGGATAGCAATTTGGAGGCTAGATGGGATTGTCGAAAACATAGAGGAAGTCCAAAGTTACTTCATGGCTGACGTGAACAATGTCACCAGTCGTAACTTCGACAAGAACTTGGCTCACATAGCACCTTGCAACCCTGCTGGTTTCGACCTAACAGCCTCCGACAATGCATACTGCTCCATGTATCTCCACCCTACGCATGGATTCCAGTGGGACAAAGAAATAATTGGAGAGACAAATTACGCTTGGGGAACCACTCATGTCAATCCAACTGGGTGGGGAAGTGAATTCAGTGAAAATGACTGAAGCGTCAACAATGGAAAGGATTACGGCTTATATAGCCGAAAACCAACTCAAAGCGGCCCTTGAGGCCGAAGTAAAAAATATGGCTATTAAAGCCAACACACAAGCTGTCGAAAAACAACATCCTCAAGAAAATATTGAGGAACAATGTGCAAAACGAAGTATTGAAGAAAACTCTAATGGCGAATGGCAGAATCAAAGGCTTGACGCCATTTATGATAACGAACCCCTGGGGTTTGAAAAGGATCCAGCCCCAACCAATATGAAAATGGTGGCACAAGATCCCTTAGAAGAAATCAATCTAGGACTGGGGGCAGAGAAAAGGCCAACTTACATCAGTGCCAGGATGGATCCTCAGTTCAGAGTCGAAATAATCCAATTGCTAAAGGAGTTTAAAGACTGCTTCGCATGGGATTATGACGAAATGCCTGGTTTAGACAGGAACTTGGTCGAATTGAAGTTGCCAATATTGGAAGGAAAAAAGCCAATAAAGCAAACTCCCAGACGCTTCACACCTGAAATCCTGTCGAGAATTAAAGAGGAAGTTGAAAGACTTCTAAAATGCAAGTTCATCCGTACAACAAGGTATGTCGAATGGATTGCTAATATTGTTCCTGTGATTAAGAAAAATGGCAAGCTTAGGGTGTGCATTGATTTTAGAGATTTAAACTCAGCTACCCCTAAGGATGAATATCCTATGCCAGTAGTTGAAATGCTTATAGACTCTGCAGCAGGCCATGAGTATTTAAGTATGCTTGATGGATATTCTGGCTATAACCAGATTTTCATTGCTGAAGAAGATGTTCCAAAAACAACTTTTCGTTGTCCAAGGGCAATAGGAACATATGAATGGGTAGTCATGCCCTTTGGTTTAAAGAATGCTGGAGCTACTTACCAAAGGGAAATGAATTCTATTTTTCATGATTTCATTGAAACATTTATGCAAATTTATATAGATGATATTGTGATTAAGTCTGTCTCAGGCTCAAACCATATTGACCATCTTCGACAATCCTTTGAAAGGATGAGGAAGTTTGGTTTAAAAATGAATCCCCTTAAATGTGCTTTTGGTGTGCATGCGGGTGATTTCTTAGGTTTTGTGGTCCACAAGAAAGGGATTGAAATTAATGAGAACAAAGCCAAAGCCATAATGGAAGAGAAAACGCCATCGACAAAGAAGGAATTGCAGTCTCTACTAGGGAAAATTAACTTTCTTAGAAGATTCATCTCCAACCTTAGTGGAAAAACACAAGCTTTCTCGCCCCTACTTCGACTGAAGAAGGAAGATTTCACTTGGGGGCAAAAACAACAAGATGCTTTCAACAAAATCAAAGAATATCTGGCCAGTCCTCCAGTTTTAATGTCTCCTTGTCGAAAAAGAAGTATGAGGCTTTACATCTCAGCATCTGATAGAACATTGGGAAGCATGCTTTGTCAGGAAGATGAACATGGCGTCGAAAGGGCCATCTATTATCTCAGCAGAGTCTTAAATGATGCTGAAACTAGATATAGTATAATAGAGAAACTATGTTTATGTGTATATTTCTCTTGTACAAAGCTAAAGCATTATATAAAACCCATTGATGTATATATATCCTCTCATTTCGACGTAATAAAACACATGTTATCTAAATCTATTCTACATAGTCGAATTGGAAAATGGGCTTTGGCCTTAACTGAATATTCTTTAAAGTATATGCCTCTGAAAGCTGTCAAAGGACAAGTGGTTGCTGACTTTATAGCTGACCACTCCATAATTGAAAGTGAAATAAAATATGTCGAAATAGAACCTTGGAGATTATATTTCGACGGTTCCAGTCATAAGAATGGAACAGGTGTTAGGGTGTTGATCATTTCTCCCAATAAAATTCCAACAAAGTTCAAGTACAAAGTAGAAGGCTTGTGTTCAAATAATGAAGCAGGATATGAGGCTTTGATAGCTGGACTTGAAATATTGTTGGAATTGGGGGCAACAAAGGTTGAAATAATGGGTGACTCTGAGTTGGTAATAAAACAGTTGACAAAAGAATACAAATGTGTCAAAGAAAATTTGATCATGTACTTTGTAATAGCCAATAGACTCCTCAAGAAATTCGACAATGCAGCCTTCAAACACATTCCTAGATTAGAAAATCAGGAAGCAAATGACTTGGCTCAACTGGAATCAGGCTATAAAGTGTTGAAAGAAAATCTGGAGAAAGTTGTCGAAGTAAGAGGAAAAGTATTATCCACTAGATTGTCCCCATCAGATTTGGAAACCATAAGGCTGGGTTATGGTGACGAAGAAAATTTTGAAATTTTTAGTATAGATGATCCAGAGGTAGGAGATTGGAGAAAACCTATTAAGGATTATTTACAAAATCCAAACCAGACAGTCGAAAGAAAGATAAAGTATATAGCTTTAAGTTATGTGCTCTTTGGAAATGAGCTATTCAAAAAGACTGCAGAAGGAGTCTTACTAAAATGTTTAGGTGAGACTGAAGCTTATATAGCCTTGTCAAACGTGCACAATGGTGCATGTGGTGCACACCAGGCAGGTCACAAGATGAAATGGTTACTATTTCGACAAGGGATGTATTGGCCAACAATGTTTAAGGATTGTGTCGAATTTGCAAAGGGATGTCAAGAATGCCAAATTCATGCAGGCATACCTCATGTGCCTGCAAATGAGTTACACTCTATTATAAAGCCTTGGCCATTCAGAGGTTGGGCTTTAGATTTGGTTGGGGAAATTCGACCAGCTTCTTCAAAGGGGCAAAAATACATTTTGGTTGGAGTAGACTATTTCACTAAGTGGATTGAAGTTATACCACTGACGAATGTAGATCAGGAGGCAGTTATAGAATTCATCCAGAAGCACATAATTTATAGGTTTGGAATACCAGAAACTATAACCACTGATCAAGGATCTGTGTTTACTGGAAAAAAGATGCAGGCATTTGCAAAAGAGACAGGTTTTAAGTTATTAACTTCGACACCTTATTATGCTCAAGTAAATGGACAGGTCGAAGCAGCCAACAAAGTTGTGATAAATCTGATAAAAAAGCATGTGGGTAAAAAACCTAGAAATTGGCACAAGACTCTGGATCAAATCCTTTGGGCTTGTCGAACGTCTCCTAAAGAGGCAACTAATTCTACCCCATTTAGGTTAACTTATGGGCATGATGCAGTATTACCAGTCGAAATCTATTTACAATCAATACGAATTCAAAGGCATCATGAAATTCCATCTGAGACTTATTGGAGTATGATGATGGATGAGTTAGTTGATTTATACGAAGAGAGGTTGCGTGCTTTAGAGTTGATAAAAAGGCAGAAAGAAAGAGTCGAAAAGTTTTACAATAAGAAAGTGAAATTTAAAGCCTTTTTAGTTGGTGATTTGGTTTGGAAAGTGATTTTGCCTATGGACAAGAAAGATAGATTGATGGGAAAATGGTCTCCTAAATGGGAAGGACCTTTCTAAATCTTAAGAGTTTTTTCAAATGGCGCATATGAAGTCAAAGAAATGGAGAAAGATAAAAGAATACTGAAAATAAATGGCAAATATTTGAAAAAATACAAGCCAACATTGCAAGAAATAAAGATAGAAATGGAATAAAATTGCAAAAAGCTTGTCTTCGCCAAACAGATGGCGTGGGTTACATTACATATAAAAATTATTAGAAAAAAATAAAATCCCCTATTTCTATTACAAACTACTGTTGGAGAAAAGTTGCTTTGAGTTCGTCAAATTTCTTCTGTTGAAGTTGAATTCGAAGTTCACAGAGGCTTTTACTAACAGTCAGTTCGTCAATTTCTCTGTGGAGTTGTTGGGCTGTTTCTGCATGTTGAAGCCCTTTCTGAAGCTCTTTGTAAATTTCCTCTTAGTTGGGCTGTTGAAGGCTGGCTTGACGTTCCTTTTCTTGGAGGATCTTCTTCTGAAGTTCGACAATCTGAGCTTGATAAGCCTGGATGTTACTTTTGCACTCAGCAGCAGCTTTGGAGTAATCTTCAGAAAGTCTGTTTAGCTTTGAGATTCTATCAGTCGAAGCGGCTACAACATTCCATTCTGAGACTTGCTTTTCAGATTTAGTTGTGATGCTCTGAGAAAACTCTTTTTGGCGAAGCAAGTCAGCACTCACTGAATCAATCATAAACATCAGGTCCATTACCAGACGACTCTCCTCAGTCGAAGCCTCCAGGAGATTGGCTTGTTTTAGAAGTTTCTTCAGGTCATATTGTGCAGAGGGGTTTTCGGCCAGAGCTCCAAATAAGTCTACCCTAAGGATCTTTGCCTTAATCTCAGCCATGACAACACTAATTGGTTGAATTTCAGAGGTAGCCCCAGAAGTTGTCGAGCTGCTGTGGGAAGAGTCCTGAAAGTTGTACCTGGAACTGAGTAAGGCTTTCAGATATTCCAGAGGTTTTCTTACTTTCAGGCTTTCAATCTCTTCATGAGACAAGCTTGTCGAACCCGTATTTAGAGGAGTTTCTGTTGGAGTTTCTGCTGGAGTAGGAACAACTTGGGCACTTCCTCCAGGGTTCAAGCTTGTGTCTGGATGCTTCGACAGATCCGTTTCTTCTTCGACAACCTCCTTGTCAGCCTCTGCTGTATCAATTGGCCCTTGTAATTGTGCATCTTGATCTTGAGCAGTTTTTTCTTCCACAGTAAATTCTGGGCGAAGAGGGGAATTGTTGTCGGAGGATTCTGGGTCACTGATGTCGAAGTCACTGAAGGTCTGAGGGCCATAAACACCAGCATCTGGAGTGGTTTCTTCCAGAAGTCGTTCAGCTAAAGTCTTCTCAGAATCAGAAGGGATAAGCTCTTCTTGGACCTTGGAAGTTTCTTCGACATCAAGGTTAACCTGAAGTCAACAGGAAAGGAAAGTCAAAAGAAGAAACAATGCAGTTAAAACTATGAATATTGTCAGTCGAAAATAATAATACCTGAGGAATCTCAGTATGAGTGCCTGAATCCCCACTTTTCTCACTTCTTGAAGGGATTTTAGTGATTGGACTGGTGGGAGGAGTTCTTCTATTGACCATGGATCTCTGGGATGCCACTGTCTTTATTCTCATGCCTTTATTCCTTTTGAGAGGTTGAGGTTCAGGAGATTCATCTTCAGATTCTTCGACACTCACCTCTTTTTCTTCTTGTTTTCTTTTGGTGGCTGGTGTGCGGGTTACCTGAGGTGTGCAAAAAAAGGAAATGTGTTCAGTATTGAGAATATTGAAATTTATACAAAAGAAAAAGGGTGATGCCTTTGTATGTCGAAACCTTTTTTAGCAGCTATGGGTGATTTTTTGACTTGTTTGGAAGAGGTCCCTTCACCAGGGGGTTTCTTGTTAGTTATTCTAACAGCTGAAAGAAAAGAAAATGAATGAACATGGATATAAAACCTATAAAGAGTTAGAAATAAGAAGAGGGATTGTATTTCTTCGACACCTTCAAGAATAGGATCTTCCACACTAACGTGTTCTATTCCAACATGAAGGTGCCCAGGGAAGTTGCCCAAATAATACTTCGTCGGAACCACACGTTCAGCAAGTTTTTTTCTAGACTCGCGAAGCAGCTTTAAGTGAGATCCACACACAAACCAATCTGGGAATGGAGGGCACAAAATTCTGCAGAAGGGAGTGGGGGAAACTTTGGGGGAAATGAGGTGTAAGCAAAATTGTAGCGTGCATGTGATGGAATATATGAAGGCACCCCCAACTTATCCAGCTTTTCTGAAAATTTTTGTTTTAAAGTCACTGCTGCTTCGCCTATGGTTCGACGAAGATCATTTGGCCTGTAAATAGTTTCAAAATATTTTTGAAATTTTTGAATTTCTTTGATATGTTTATCCGTACCTTTCTTCTTTTTATCCTGCACAGAAGCAAAGACATTCGTCAGGAGTGTGTTGAAAGTTGTTACATCAAATAATTTGTTAAGGTAATACTCCTTCCACCAGACGTCGAAGTCCTCAGTGCACAAGAAGTTTGGTCGAAATATTGTAGGGTGGACCTCCAAAGATTCGTCGAAAAATTTGTTATACAATTCTAGACTTTTCTCAAAATTATGAAATGAGTTGTAGAACAAAATAAAGCCTTTCTTGAGGTAGATGGGTTTTGTTTTCGTCTGGGTTAACCCAAATTGTCTGGCCACCAGGTTAGGTTGATAGACAATGAGGGAAACTTTGGTGTTATTGAGGCTGTGGTGGGAAAAAAGATGTCTGGGTATGAGGAAGGATTCCCAGATGGATATGTAGGAATCCTCTTCCTTTTGGTTTTCTACTGGGAGCTGCCTGGTGAACCATTTAGGACCCACAGTCATGTTGGCGAAGGGTGCCATGGATGGAGTAAACTTGTAACGTTTTGCGAACATCATCACGTAGCTAGTGAAGGCTTGTCGAAGGCCTATTCCTTCGTCAGTGGGTGTTAGTTGAACTAGCCTAGGACATTCGACACGCCTGTCTTTCACTTCCTCTTCGTCAACTGGTCTCTTGATGGGGATGCAGGCTTCGAAGGTGGCATTCAACCACAGTTGTAAAAGCCAGAAGGGGCCTGTTAGGCTGATGGTTCCTTTTTCCTTGATGGTTTTCAGGTTGCTTACACTCTCACTTAGAGACTCAAAAAGATTTGCCAGAAGCATTTCACTTAGACAGAATGTAACTCCAGCATGAAGTTGATTGGCAATAGTAATGTAGCTTCTAGCAACTTGGAGGGATCTGGTGCAGAAAACAAACTTTGCTAACCACAAAGTGAGGAAGGCTACATGTTCTCTGTCGGAAACCTCTTCAGTATTTTTCCTTGATGATGAGCAATAAATAAAGAATAGCCAGCATGTTTGGTGTCGAATCCTATAGGGTCTTTGTTTAGGTGTTCAGGAATGAAGATCTCACCTATAAGACTAAGGCCTGTAATGGCTGCTATGTCGAAGAGAGTTGGGGTAACCATCCCACAGGGGAGGTGGAAGTTGTTGTAAGTACTATCCCAAAAGTATAGGGAAGCCAGCATCATATTCTGGAAATAACGGGGGCCTTCTTTCGACAATTGAATCAGGTCATAAATACCTGTTTTCTTCCAGAATTTTCCCTTAGTTTTTTCGACTCTATTAAGCCAGGTTAGATAATCTGAAGGATCTTTTGTTAAAGGAGGGCTCCTAAAGATCCTATTTTGGTTTAAATACGACAAATCTAAGTCTGTCGAAGCTAATGGGATCTCAGGTTTCTTAGAGGATGTTTCGACAGTTTGAGGGTTCCTACTGGCACCTATTGGTTTAGAGGCAGAGTAGGAAGGATAAAAATCCTTTAAACGGTTTTGGTCAGCGTTAGGGTCAGAGAGTGGACCTAACATTGCATGGTGAACCCCAAAAATTAAAATAGGGATCAGTACATGAGATCTGTAGATGCTAGCTTTCTCCCTCTCATTTGGAGGTTTTGGGATATACTGTTGTTGATTTACTTGCGTTGGTCCAGACAGTGTGTGAGCAGGAGGGAGATCAGTGGTCTTCTTTGCTTTCTTAGCACTACGGTCAGCAACATTCTTTGGGGGCGCCATTGTTGAGCAAAGATTAGAGCTGGAGTAACAGAAGGTTTAAATGGGTTTAAATGGAGATTTTCTTTTGATAGAGAAGAAGGAGTCTAAGAGTGTAAAAAGGAAAAAAGGTTTGGGAGATGGTATTTATAGAAGGTGACAGAATATGAAAAATAAATAAAAAAGAAAGAAAGAGACGTTTCAATTTGGTCATGGGGGACGTGCCTCTTGATCAACGGTGATGATCAAAAGTGACGGTTGGTGGGAACCCATGATTAGCTAGAATATAGGGTTATGGAAGGTTGTGTATAAACGTGGGCTAGATGAGACATTTTTCAGAAAGTTGGAATCATAGTGTTTTCTTGGGACTCAACAAAATCACTTTATAATTAATGAGACTGACATGGTGTCAGAAGTCATTTCGACAGCAAAGGATATTTCACCAGAGTTAGTCGAAACATCTTTGCTGGAGGGCAATTTGTAGGCTCATAATTTCGACACCATGAATTGGAGATATAAAGTCATTTTTTGCTAAAGGGATAATCATCAGATAAGGGAAAGAAGAAGTGAAGATATTCAGAAGATGTTGACAAAGCTAAATATTCAAGTGTTTCAACAGGAGTACCAATAATGTTATGACAAACAAGGTTTGGAAACCTTTTTATAATTTAGCGTTTGACAAAATAGTTTTGTTTTTCGACACTTCGACAAAAGAGAAGTTTGGCAGAAGCATTGGTTTGTGAAGTTTGAGGAGTCTGTCTTCTTCAACATTTCGACAAACGAAGAGATGTAACATTTCGTCACAAAAGAGAAGAATTCAAAATTAAAAGTTGCAACCGTTGGCAGTTGGACACGTGGAAGTTTCAGAAAAGAAATGGCATGCAGGCTGACAATTGTCATTAATTTTCCCGTTCTAGGCAGTTATTTTGTTTGTATATAAATAGGATAGTTTGTTTTTAGAATGTGTGTGTGAAAACTTATACAAAAATCCTGTAAATACTCTAAGTACCCAGTGTGAGAGAAATGAGTCTGATATTTGGAACAATGTATGTGTTAAACACCATTTTCTTTCAAGTTATTTAAATTATTAGTTTTGTTTTATCAAATTACTTTACTTTCAGTCTCTTTACTTTCCTGCAAATTTTATATACTTTTCGTCACTTTTCTTACTCTTGTTCAACTTTCATTTTATTTCACTTTTACATTCAAAACGTTCAACATTGTTACATCATTAACAAGACAAACCACAAACAATTAACAACACTAAGAGTAATTCGACAACCAATTGCACATGTGTCCTAGGACTTGTTTGGTTGGTCCTGCAAGTAACCCAGTTTCCTAAGAGATTGGTTAACCAGAGGTTGTTCGTCAGAAATCACAGCGAACAATGACCAAACCGGATTAAACCGAATAACTCGGTTAAATAGATCGGTCTTTATAAGAAAACTATATAGATATAAAACTGATCGAACCAGGTGATTCAATCTCTACAAAATATAAATAACACTTAATTTTTTTTAAAATATCATATCATAAATTCACAAGTTCATAATCTAAATTCAAATATTGAATAATGGTATCACACTTAACAAAATAGTATAAAATTACAAAGTCTATTGCAAACAAAGTCTATTGCAAACAAAGTCTAATTATAATATAATATAATTAAATAATTTATAACAAAATAACTCAAATATGTATCAAATTTAGTTTAAATGAAGGAAAATTGTTTCAATATTGTGATCTTCTTCTTTAATATTAAAATAATTTGCAGTAAAATCAACCGCATCTGCAGCAATTTCTTCGTCAATGATATCATTACTATGTTTTGTTTTATTTTATTTTATTTTATTTTTTATTTTTTATTTATTTCATTTTCTATTTTTTATTCTTTTTTTTATTTTAAGTTTTTAATTAAAATAATAAAAAAAATACAATTAAACCGCCGGTTTATGAAAACCGCCGGTTTTTTCGATTTTCTCAGTTTACACCGGTTTTTACCGATTCGCACCGGTTCAATGACATGAGCGATCCAATATTCGAACCAAACCGATTACATGACCGGTTCCCGGTTCGACTGGTCCGGTTTTTAAAACACTGTTAATAAATAAAAGCGATGCATTTAGTAGTACATTAGACAATGCTTATTAATAAATAAAAGTATTGTCTTAAGTAGTATATAATATACACATAGAGTTTTTAAAATTTTAACTAAATAAAATTTACGAAAAAAAAACATTAGGCACCGCCCGTAAATAAACAAAAAGTGTCATTTAATGTACACATAAATTAAAATTTCTGAAAAAAATCAATATATATGGGAATCAAACCCCTGAAACTACGAATATTGGACAATTTCTTTACCAGCTCGACCACTTGGCTTCTAATGTTTTATGTGCATTACATTATATATCTAAAAAAACTGCTATATAATAGAGGATAGAATAACTAATAGGCATTTCATTTTATTTTTTTCTCTTATTTAATAGTTAATAACTATTTTAAAAATAAATTTAAAAATTACAAAATTACTTTTCTTATTTTTCATTCCATTGTTTTTCATTATTTTTAGGGTTTGTAACTTCCTCTCTTTCATTTTGTAGGTTTTATATTTCTTTTTTCTTTTTTATTTATTATTTAAGGTTTGTAAAATTTTCATTTTCTTTTTCTTTGTGTTTGCAATGAAAATTGTTTTTCTTTTCATTTGTGCTTGCAATGAAATATTTTTAATTTGATTGTTTAGGATTGAATTTTTAATTTTGTGGGTTTTTAGTGAAGTTTATGTTTGATTACAAATAACGATAATGAGTCTAGAAATCATTTTTTAATAATTGTATAGATTGTACCGTGTTTACAAAGTATATAATTTTTTTTTAATTATATCTATATAAAGTGAAAGTAAGAATTGTATGGAAGAATTGAAACATGTAGGGTAATGAGAGCAATATGTGACATTGTATGATTGACTATTAAATTTGTGGTTTTGGATCAAATTCAATAACTAAATGTCATTTTCTCCAATTCAAAAGAATGAATGTTGGAAGTATTGTGGCATTTTCTTCATTTTGAGACAAGAGAGATGTTATAGTGATTCTCTTAATTGTAAGATACCTTTAGTGATAAGAAATTTTAATTTGATGTTTTTTTGTTTGTTAATGGGAATGTTTCAGTATAAACAAAACAATGAAACACTGTCAAATAGGAGTTGATTATCAAAGACTAAATCAAACATCATTACACGAATCATAGTACATAATGAGTATCATATTCTAAAAATGGTACAAATTTATAATTTTGTTATTATTTTGATGCTTAACAATTTTTTTTTATCTAATTAGTTTTAACTCAATTATATTATGTTATATTATGCAATACTTTGATAACTTCAAGTGTTTTACTTACTTGGAAGATAAATTGAATGAAATTAAGGAGGATTGAAGTGAATACAATATGTCAAATAATAGTTACTTAGACAAGTTTATAAGTTATCAATTGTGATCCTAGAAGTTAGAGATTAATTAATAGTTTTTTTTTTCAAAAAAATGATACTGATATAATATCTGAGTGACATTTTGGCTTACTTTCAAATGACTTATCCAACAACTTCAAGTGCAACTATTGAAAATATGCATTTTGGTGAACCAAAATTTTCAATTTGTATACATGTAAATATGATACTCTCTAGTTTCAATATTTCTTTATCACATATGTTTATTGGTCACTAAAATGTTGATTCAAATATAATAAATATGATATATATGACATAAGTCGATTGGTCACATAAATATCTTATGTGCCGGGTATATAAAAATGAAAGATTTGAAAGAAGAAATTATTCAAGTAATTACATATCATATTATCAAAAAATAAGGAATTATACGTCAATATATCATGGAGATTTTATAATTTTGAATAGATATATGTTATCATTTTTTTCCATATATGTAATTTTGAATTTGTATTAGAGAGATTATAAAATTTATGTAAATTCAAGTTAGTTCACTTGTGGTTATTATTGATCACAATATATATATATATATATATATATATATATATATATATATATATATATATATATATATATATATATATATATATATATATATATATATATATATATATATATATATGTGTGTGTGTGTGTGTGTGTGTGTGTGTGTGTGTGTGTGTGTGTGTGAATTGTAGAATTTATGATATTTGAATTGAAACTAAAAATGACTTACTCTAGCGCTTTTATTGGAAATTGTTGCCTAAAGAGGCCTTACGCCAGTATTTTTAAATATAAAACGTAGTCTAAGGTATACTTAAGTCAAAGCTTTTAATAGAAAACACTACCTAAAGTGCACCTAAGTCAACGCTTCTAACATAAAGTTCTTCCTAAAGTGAACTTAAGCCAACACTTTTAACAAAAAGTGATGCCAAAAGTGTACTTAAGTCAGAGTTTTAGTATAAAGCACTGCCTAGAGTGCAATTAGGCCAGTGTTTTTAATAGAAAGTGCTGTCTAAAGTGCATTTAAGCCAACACTTTTACCAAAATATATTGTCTAAAGTGCATTTTAGCCAACGTTTTTAACAAAAAGCGTAGCTCAAAGTGCACTTAATCCAATGCTTTAAACAAAAAGTGTTGCGTCAAGTGCACTTAAGCCAGTGCTTTTAACAAAAAGTGACGCGTAAAGTCCATTTAAGCCAACACTTTTACATTAAAAAAACGTTCTCTATACCTTTAGTAACGCTAGAATAAATAACGCTTAAAAACACTGCCTAATGTCTTATTTAGCATAATGGTTGAAAACATGGTGAATAAGGATGTTTTAATATGGAATTCTATGATTGTTGGGTATGCACCCCATGAGCTTGCATAAAGGTCTTGTCAAAGAAGGTCAAGTTTACTTTAGTTCCATGGTTGATCATGGTTTGCAACAAAAACTAGATAATTGTTCTTGTATTATAGACCTTTTTGGTTGATGTGGTTTACTTCTTGAGGCTTTTGATTTTGTAAAAAATATATGATTGTTTGTCCCAATGTTGTGATATGGGGTTCTCTGCTTTATTTTTCTAGACTTCAAGGAAGCTACTATAATATATATATATATATATATATATATATATATATATATATATATATATATATATATATATATATATATATATATATATATATATATATATATATATATATGTTTAACATGAAAACATTATAAACAAAAGGAACATTAGCCTAGTGGTTAAGAATCTTGCTTAATAAGCTTAGGTATTGAGTTTGAATCTCATTGGTAGCAAAAATTATATTTTTTCTAATATTTTATTATCAAAAACAACAAAATTATATTTTATCCACGTAATGTGAGCGACTTTTGATTTATCTCCCTAGTAGTAAAAAAAATTACAAAATTTAAAAACAAAATTTAAAAAATTCCCACGTGAAATTAAGAAAATAAAAATAAAAACCATGTGGATAGCCATGTAGAATTTTAAAAATATTTTGGGTTGAAATAGTTAACAAGGGGCCAACATACAAAATCTAAACATTACAAGGGGTAATCCAAAAAAAATAATTTACAGAGGAATAAATCGAAACTCGCTAATATTCTAGGGGGTATCGTGTATTTAACCCAAATTAATATTATACATTTACTATTAAGGAACTTATATCTTTTTCTTACATGGCCTCAAATGGGGAAACATGTCACCCAAACACTTTAATTGACTTATAATCAGGATGAGTTTTTGTGTAATGTATGAAAAAGCTAAGAAAATTGTGATAAGGCAGTTAGATAACCTATTAATGAGATATACAAATGTTATAAAGCTATTATCCCAAAACATGATTGGTTGGGAAACATGAGCTAATACAATTTACTTCATCTAAAAAAATGACCAATGTTTTTGCTCTATTGTTCCATTTTGATAAGATGTATGAGGAAGGGTTTTCATGTGAAAATTTTCATGCTCATTTAAGTATTTTGTAAATTGTATAATTCCTTCCCCAAATTCAGATTAGATTGCTTTAATTTTTGCAGTAAAGTGTGTACTAACATAGGCTTAAGATAGTTTAAGAGCAGATAAAAATCAAATTTTTGTTTTAGGAAATAAATCTAAGTTTATTTAGTAAAGACATCAACAAATGTTATACAATAAGAGTATCCAAAACTAGAAGAAATAGGGTAAGAACCCCAATAATCAATATGTATTATTTCAAAAGGATATGAATAAACTATTGATTAAAGGTGAATGCAAACTATGTGTTTTTTCTATAAACAACAAGAATTACAAAATACAAAGGAATTTTTATTGGTCAAATTTATATTACACAAATTAAAAATTGTGTGAATAAATGTAGAGTTTGCATGTTCATTTTTGAAATTCCAAAATAAAACAATATTGGAAACTTAACATGCATTTCCAAATGACTGAATTGCAGTTATGATATTCATAACACGAAACACATCTCTAACATGATTGTTGGAACAAAATTGATTTGTATCATATCTCTAAGGTTTTGATGATAATAAAGTATTTAAAGAACAATATGGTATACTAACAAATTTTAAAGTGTACAAGACCATAAACTAAAATTTCTGGAAAAAAAACCTAGTACTGTTACTAAGAATGTACATTTAAAGAGAAGCTAAGGATCCAGATTTTGGAAGATCATAAATTAAACTAGAGACCAAGCTTTGAATGACAACAACATCTGAATGACGCCAGCCTTTGAAGATCTAGACTATAAAGCATCAACCTTTGGAGATTCAGACTCTGAAGATCCAATCAACACAAGGATGTAGGAGATTCTGATAGGTTATTATCAAACAAAAAGGAATTTTTCCTTCTTCTGATCACGTGAAGACTTAAGAAAAAATATGGATAATATAGCTCAGTTGCAATATATAATTCCTTTTGTAGTAAATGGTTTTCAAATGAACTTTCAACGTCATTAACCATATCAAGAAACATCTCAACGTCTCTGAATCAAGCATCTCTTGTGAAAAATCTTCAACGATTATTTTCTTTATCTTTATATAAGAAGATGAAGACTTGAAGAAAAACAACAAACTATTGACATTCAAAGAGCTACTACTATGTCAAATAAAATCACAACTTTAACTTATAATTTCTTAACACTTGTATATTCTGGAAATTCTTAAGTCTCAAAGAGTCTTTTTGTGTTGTATTTTGTCTACATCTATGATTGTATATCAAATGTAGTTTTCACAATCTCTTAACTATAAGTTAGTGTTTAAGAAGTCGCTTGCTTGTTTGCTTAAGCATTAGAAGTCTCATACCACTATGTTTGAGTATTATAAGTATCTTGTTTGTGTGCTTGAGCATTTAAAGTCTCTTGCTTGTGTGCTTGAGCATAAAATTCTCTTACTTTTATGTTTGAGCATTGGAAGTCTCTTGCTTTGTGCTTGAGTAGTTTTAATCAATTTTGGTTATAGTAAAAATCCCTTGGAAGTGTGAGGGGACTGGACTTCTCTCGATTTCTAGGAGGTGTTGGAAGAATATTTGTGTGTGTGTGTGTGTGGGGGGGGGGGGGGGGGGGGGTTGTTAACATCTCCACAGGTATTGTAAAGATATCTAACCGTTCAATAGTTGAAAGGTTGTAAGCGAACATTTTCAAATGAGTTTTCTTCAGTATCATAAGTTTGTCACTTGTTTTAGTAGCAATGCTTGTTAATAAAAGAGTTGTTTGTTTTTATAAAAGATATGCCAATATTATGGTATGCTAACCATTTTCATATGTATTTAATCAATCAAGCATGTGAATTCAGTTACGACTAATAGAATCACGTACCCTCTTAATATGTATCCTCTTGGTCCCGATATCGTGGGTGTTATTGTACCAATCTGATAATTGCTCTCGCACATTACTAATCAACACAATAATCATGAAGTTCAATACAAAGCAAATATTTATTAACAAATCCGTCTCCAACACTTAATCGTTAATAGATGGAGCAACTAGATCAAGGTTTAGAAATTCTATCTCTTGCTCAATCCAAACCATACAAATCCAAGAAACACAAATCACTTCATCATATATTAATCACAACCTTGTTTACATAAAAAAATATTAAATGAAATACATACTAATAATGGAAACTACCTCTAATCTTGACACAAGAGAGAACTCAGCCAACCATTTCCATGGTAGCTTGTGTTGCAAGAAAGGAATGAAATTGTGCAAGCATCAAAAGTCGAAGAATCGAGATTTGATGCGGTAAAATTTTGATCCATGATGCTCCAAGAAATATCTCTTCTCAAACCCTAAAAATATAATCTCTAACTCTAAAAGTGTAAAATGAAGGTACAACTACAAATATATCTAAAGAAGATATTTATAAAGGTGCCATAAAATCTGCCTCTAAGTGGCAGGGTGCTAAGCGGGCGCAGAGCATGCTTAGCCACTAGTCCAAATGAGACATGTTTTCCTAGCACACTGAGCACGATTGTAGTAAGGTCCAAGCGCCAAAAATCCAGTAGCCTCTTCTTGTAGCATGCTAAGAGTGCACTGGAGGGCCACTTAGCGCTCTGGTACTTTTGAAACTTCATGAAAATGATCTTTCCAACTCCCCTTCTTCATCCATGGGCTTTAGGCATCCAACTAAGCATAAAAAACCTACAAAAAGCAAGAAAACATCATAATACAAGTAATGGAAAGAAAAATTGGTAAATTACATATCCTAAAAGCAACGGTTAAACAACCGATTTAAATAAGGAAGCATTACAAAGTGCCACTTAATAATATGAAATATAACTCCAAATTGGCACTTAACAACTCTCCCCAACTTTACTATTTTGTTTGTCCTCAAACAAAAGTTTATAACCTAGAAAGAACCCAAACTTATGTACAAGAGATCATAATCAAAAACGAAAACACGATAACAATTGAATGGTTCAAAAGAAGGAAGTACAAGCAAAGTAATTCTTACCACAACTCTTCCGACAAATCATGGAAATGAAACTATTGCTAGGTGAAAAATATATCAAGAATTATTGAACAATACTATTGCAACCATGAACCATACCTAATCACACAATCATCACAAGATGAAAACAATTATGAGTTTTTTTCACTCACCACACAAGTATGCAAGCATCCGGGATAAGTTATGCATTCAACAAACAAAATATGAAAATAAGTATGAAATAAAGAATCTCAAGGACTTCAAAGGTTGTAATCTGACTTGGATTACAAGAAATGCTCATATCTCAATTTATGGAAACAAAATTTCCTAATCCTATGAGAAAATTATATCCTTATATTCATACACACCACAACTTTCACCTTCTTTTTTTCCTTTTATTGATGCATCACTACAATCTTGTTTTTCTTTTTCTTGGCCATTAATGCCATTTTTCTTTCTTTTCTTTTTTCACTCTTTTTATTTTCAACCACTTTTATTCTTATGATGCACTAATCTACCTTTTTCTCCCCAACTTTAGATTTAATCATATATAGTTTTTCAAATACTCTCACACATCTAAGGAAAGACACGATAAGAAACCGTACAAGGCTGAGGTTCATAATTTTAGTTCAAATATCAAGGTCAATTTTCAAAAATATTTTCTTGTGCATCAATTACACAACCCATTAACAAGTGTGGACCTTGATAGAAATACTCAAAAGGGGTATCAAATACTCTCTCACTCACAAGCTAAATTGATCATTCATCTTTTGTCTAAGTGGTTTTTCTCAGTGCACAAAAATTGCTTTAGTCATTTTCTTTCATTCATACAAACCACACGTATGCAAGATTTAAACATAACAAGAACGAGCTAAACACAAATGCCATCCCCCCCTGATAACGAGAAAACGTATCGATTATAATGCTAAGTTTCATTAACGTTTTATCGCATAATCATCGTTTTAACACTCGATTCCTCGAGTTTTTCTTACTATTTTGCAGGTACATCATATATGGAGCTAAATCATGAATTAAGAGCAAAAGGAACAAAAGCAACCATAAAAAGATGAAGAAATGAAGAAGCCTGCAGAACTGCATAATTTGTTGCAGTCACGGTCGTCACCAAGGTGTCACGACCGTGACACCCCAAAAGAAGCTATCACGACCGTGAGAACATTGTCACGACCGTGACACTTAAATTGCACAGAACACGAGCGTGAAGACCTTGTCACGACCGTGACAAGGTAAAAAGTAGGTTATTGACTGAGACCACGTCAAAACCTTACGTGAAGGATTTCCTGCCTATTTTTTAGCCACGTTCCTACATTTCCTCCACCACTTCAGCAAGGCCCAATGCAACAAAGTCCAATTTTCAAGCCCATTAATTGTTCTATAAATAGCACAAGTTTTATGAAGAAACTACAGAGCATTTTTCTATTAATTTCCTGCGGAAGCTCTGCCGATTTATTTTACGACCCTGTTTTTTATTTCTGCATTATTTTCAGTTTTTCATTCTTATTGTATCCAAACCAGCCATATAACAATTTCCAACATCAGGAAATTGTTATACATTTACTTGTTTCTAAACCTTCAGAATTTGATTTATTTTCGATTTCCGCCAACTCCAAGCTTTCCGGTCTGTGGAAGAAGGAGTCTGCTATAATATTTGTTAACCAGGTTTTTATTATATTGCAAATTTAATATTTATAATGTTTATTTATTTTTCTGCCATGAGTATTATATTATTTGTTTTTCTGTCTCTGTCTGGTTCAACATCAATGAGTAGCTAATTACCTTAGGGCGGTATGTAGTTAAAACAACTTAATCGGTAAAATTTAATCATAGGCTTAAAATAATTAATAACTTAACATTCTGGCTGATACTTTTTAATTAAAATCGACCTTTTCGTTACGAGAGTAAGAAAAGAGTATTAGGTTAGGTCAAGACCACGAGAGTGTGAGATTTTAACCAGATAGCTAAAGTTAGGCATTTAAATTAAACACAGCGAGAGCGCTTTAAAATAAATTAGAATTACTAAGTTTCCAAAAATTATCTCTAAACACTTATGGGCTAGCGAGAGCAGACATAGGGCTTTAGGGGTAAGATCTGAGATAAGACCACGAGAGTGTGAGTTGAGGGTATTTAAACTGGTAACCTCTACCGAATAGATTAAGTAAACACCTTTATAAGCCTAGGTTAGATTGACCCACCTAAGTTAGTATAATTACATACCGACCGCCTTAGTATTATTTTATTAAAACTTAAATTTAATTCCGCCTTTAATATCTTAAAATCAACAAAAAAAATCGTGACAACCATTCGCCTTAGCTAAACTAGAAGTTCATCTAGCACTAAGTAACCATAGAGTCCCTGTGGATCGATAATCTTAAATATTACTTCGATAGGCTGTGCACTTGCAGTTAAGATACCGCTAGACACATAATTAGACACGTCTTTAGCCCATCAAGTTTTTGGCGCCGTTGCCGGGGACCTTAATTTAGTTACTAGTGCACTTTAGGTAGCATTGTCTAGACTAAGGTATCAACTATTTAATTTAATTTCCGAGTGTATGCCAAGTACTCGCTCTAAAAGCGAAGACTTGCAACCTCTAATCCCTGAATCGGAACGCTTCTTACACGTAAGAAGAAGTATATTCGATTACGAAAAAAGTTACAATATTCCAGATCTTCAATTAGATCCGCCTAAACCAGTCGTAACATCAAAGGACGCAGAGATGGCTGAAGAACAGAATCACCCACTCAAGTATTACGCCAGTCCTTCGCAAGCTGAACCGCATTCAAGCATTGCAGCACCGGCTATCAACCGAAACGATTTCGAACTAAAACCTTCGTTGATATCAGCCGTGCAACAAAATCAATTCGCCGGAAATCCTACCGAGGATCCGAACCTTCATCTTTCGATCTTTGTGCAATATGCAGATACCGTAAAAGCCAATGGAGTTACCCAAGAAGCTATTAGACTACGTTTGTTTCCTTTTTCACTTTGAGACAGAGCAAGAGCTTGGCTTTAATCTCTGCCTTCGAACTCAGTAACTACGTGGGAGGAACTTAAGAGAGTTTTCTTGAACAGATATTTT
Source organism: Lathyrus aphaca (assembly GCA_963966055.1). Classification (NCBI taxonomy): domain Eukaryota; kingdom Viridiplantae; phylum Streptophyta; class Magnoliopsida; order Fabales; family Fabaceae; genus Lathyrus; species Lathyrus aphaca. Next base: position 568,057,966 of record OZ014519.1, read on the forward strand.
CCACCTAGCAAGACAGCTATGCTGAGAGCTCAGATCAACGGATTTAAGCAAAGGGAAAGCGAATCATTATTCGAAGCTTGGGAACGCTATAAGGATCTGCTGAGACTTTGTCCACATCACGGATTAATAGAATGGATGGTCATCCATACCTTCTATAATGGACTCTTGTACAATACAAGAATGACAATTGACGCTGCCGCAGGCGGTGCATTGATGGACAAAGAATATAATGATGCCTATGCACTCATCGAAAGTATGGCTCAAAACCATTACCTTTGGGGAAGCGAGAGAGTCGCAACCGAGAAACCAGCAAAAGGAGGTATGTACGAAGTGAGTAGTATGGACCAAGTCAATGCAAAGTTTGACCAACTAAGCCAAAAGATCGACAACTTGGCCATAACACCAACAGCCACCGTGGCTGCAGTAACACCTAACTGTGAGTTATGTGGAGTTTCAGGACACGAAGTTTCCGATTGGTAACTATTGACAGGAACTCCCACTGATCAAGTGAATTATGCTCAAGGAAACCCATACTCAAACACATACAACCCAGGTTGGAAAAATCATCCGAACTTCTCCTATAAGAATAACAATGCTTTATACGCACCAGGTCAAGCACCAGCTACACCACAAGGATATCAAAAGACTGCTCCTAATGTCCCTAGAAAATCGAACCTTGAGTTGATGATGGAGAACTTTATAGCTAACCAATCTCAAACAAACAAGGACTTCTTAAACCAAAACATTCACACCAGTGAGCAGATTAAGCAATTAGTGAGCAAAGTAGATGCATTAGCTACACATAACAAAATGCTTGAAACTCAGATTTCACAAGTAGCTCAACAACAAGCACCTACTGCTGCACCAGCTGGAGTATTCCCTGGACAACCTCAACCTAATTCGAAAGGACATGCCAATGCCGTAATATTAAGAAGTGGCAAGGAACTTGACGGACCTACCGATCCAAGACTTGACAATCCAGCCATGTACCAAAAACCGGATAAACCGACTGAAGTGGTGAATGATCCAGAAGAAAAGGAAGATGATAATCAAGAGGTAGTGGAGAAAGAACAACCTTATGTGCCTCCACCACCTTATAAACCACCAATTCCGTATCCTCAGAGATTAACAAATTCCAAGACGACGGGTCAATTTAAGAAATTTGTAGAACTTCTGAAACAGTTGAATATTACTATTCCGTTTACCGAAGCTATCACCCAAATACCCTCGTATGCTAAGTTTTTAAAAGAAATCTTATCCAATAAGAAAAAGATAGAGGATAACGGAACAGTTACACTTACTGCTGAGTGTAGCGCCATAATTCAGAATAATATGCCTCCTAAGCTAAAAGATCCAGGAAGTTTCTCTATACCCTGTGTAATAGGAAAATTCGTCATTGACAAAGCTCTATGCGATTTAGGAGCCAGTATCAGTGTTATGCCCTTAACGATTTGCAAAAGGCTAGACATGGGAGACCTAAGACCAACTAAAATGTCTGTTCAACTAGCCGATCGCTCTGTTAAATATCCTGTAGGCATACTAGAAAACGTCCCAGTACGTATAGGACAATTCTACATCCCTACTGATTTTATAATCATGGACATCTCTGAAGACTCCACTACACCTATCATACTAGGAAGACCATTCTTAGCTACCGCCGGAGCTATAATAGACGTAAAAAGAGGAAAGCTAACCTTTGAAGTAGGTGAAGAGAAAGTTGAATTTATTTTAACACAATTCTTACAATCACCAGCTATAGAGGATACCTGCTATCTATTGGACGTAATTGACGAATGTGTAAGAGAAATGGAACTGAAAGAAACTACCTATTCTGAAATAATGAAAATTCAAATCCCTCCGATTTTCGAAGATGATAATTGGCGTAAACCATATCAGGATGATAGTCTAAGCGAAAGTTTAGCACTTACACCGGATCCCATGCCAAGTAAAGATAAACCTACATTAGGATTAAAAACTTTACCTCATAACCTAAGGTACGAATTCTTAGACGTTGAATGTAAAAGACCAGTTATAATAAATTCCAGTTTAGGAACTATCGAAACAAAGAAACTTTTAGATGTCTTGAAGAAATATCAACTGCATTAGGATATAACATATCTGATCTCAAAGGAATATGCCCTTCAGTCTGTATGCATCGTATTCTGCTAGAAGAAGATTGCAGAACCTCCAGAGAATCTCAAAGAAGAATTAACCCAATCCTTAGCACTGTAGTAAAAGAAGAAGTTAAGAAACTACTAGATGCCGGAATAATATATCCAATCTCTGATAGTAAATGGGTTAGTCCAATACATGTAGTGCCAAAGAAAGGAGGTATCACTGTTGTGAAAAACGCTCAAGGCGAATCGATATCGCAAAGAGTAGTGACGGGACATAGAGTATGCATAGATTACCGTAAACTAAACAAAGCCACTCGAAAAGATCATTTCCCACTACCCTTTATAGATCAAATGTTAGAACGATTAGCCAAGCATTTTTACTTCTGTTATCTTGACGGTTACTCAGGATTTTTCCAAATCCCTATCCATCCAGATGATCAAGAGAAGACTACATTCACATGCCCATATGGAACGTTCGCTTATAGACGAATGCCCTTTGGATTATGCAACGCTCCTGCAACCTTTCAAAGATGTATGATGTCAATCTTCGCAGATTTTATAGACAACATCATGGAAGTGTTCATGGACGACTTCTCTGTATGCGGGCAAAGTTTTGAAGGATGCTTATCAAACTTAGAAATGGTGTTAGAAAGATGTGTAAAAGTAAACCTCGTGCTTAACTGGGAGAAATGTCATTTTATGGTCAAAGAAGGAATCGTATTAGGTCACGTAATATCCGACAAGGGAATTGAAGTTGATAAAGCTAAGATTGAGGTCATAAAAGATCTTCAACCCCCTAAAACCGTTCGAGAAATACGAAGCTTTTTAGGACACGCCGGTTTCTACCGACGATTCATCAAAGATTTCTCGAAAATCACTAAACCCCTTACTGGTTTATTAATGAAAGACGCTGAGTTCATATTCAATGAAGACTGTCTTAAAGCATTCGAAACTCTAAAAACAGCCCTCATCACCGCACCAATCATGCAACCCCCCGACTGGAGATTACCTTTCGAAATCATGTGCGATGCGAGTGACTATGTTGTAGGCGCAGTTCTAGGCCAAAGGAAGGAAAAGAAACTTCATGCAATTTACTATGCCAGTAGAACCTTAGATTCTGCCCAGATGAACTACGCCACTACTGAAAAAGAATTGTTAGTAGTTGTCTTTGCGCTTGACAAATTCCGTTCTTACCTAGTAGGAGCGAAGATAATCATTTACACAGACCATGCTGCTATCCGATATCTATTGACTAAGAAAGATGCTAAACCAAGACTCTTGAGATGGATTTTACTCTTACAAGAGTTTGATCTCAAAATAAAAGATAAGAAAGGTACTGAGAACGTCGTAGCGGACCATTTATCTAGAATAGAAGGTATTAAACCCGAACAAGTGCCGATTAACGATGATTTTCCGTATGAACAGCTGATAGCACAAATAGGAAGCGACCTAGCTCAGTTAGACATAAATGAACCAGAACCCGTGGAAACAATCCAGACAACTGTAGGACTGCCATGGTACGCTGACATTGTCAACTACCTAGCCGCAGGAGCTCTTCCACCTGATTTAACCTATCAGCAGAAAAAGAAATTCTTTCACAATCTAAAACATTACTATTGGGATGAACCATTATTGTTCAAAAGAGGACCCGATGGAATATTTCGCCGATGTATTCCCGAAGAAGAAATAGAAGATGTCATTGCTCAATGCCATTCATCTCCTTATGGTGGACATGCAAGCACTTCCAAGACTTGTGCAAAAATCTTGCAAGCCGGTTTATTCTGGCCTAATCTATGGAAGGATGTCCACATCGCTGTTATAAATTGCGATCGGTGTCAACGCACCGGCAATATTTCAAGAAGAGATGAAATGCCTCAAAAAGGAATTTTAGAAGTAGAAATCTTTGACGTCTGGGGAATAGATTTCATGGGACCATTCCCATCATCTTTCGGTAATAATTACATACTCGTAGCTGTTGATTATGTTTCGAAATGGATTGAAGCTATAGCTTCTCCTACAAACGATACACGAGTAGTAATAAAGCTTTTCAAAAATATAATCTTTCCCAGATTTGGTGTGCCTAGACTCGTCATAAGTGACGGTGGCTCGCACTTCATTTCAAAAATCTTTGACAAATTACTATCTAAGTATGGAGTAAGACACCGTGTGGCAACACCATATCACCCACAAACAAGTGGACAAGTCGAAGTCTCAAACAGAGAAATTAAACAAATCTTAGAAAAGACTGTCGCTATATCTCGGAAAGATTGGTCATCTAAACTTAATGAAGCTTTATGGGCTTATAGGACCGCTTACAAGACACCCATAGGTACTACACCTTTCAAATTAGTTTATGGAAAATCTTGTCACCTCCTGGTAGAACTAGAACACAAAGCTTATTGGGCGATTAGAACTCTCAATATAAACTATAATGCTGCAGGAGAAAAGCGAATCCTAGACATTAACGAATTAGAAGAATTAAGGCTAGATGCTTATGAGAATGCTAAGATATATAAAGAAAGAACTAAGCGATGGCATGATAAACGCCTATCTAGGAAAGAATTTAGTGTGGGAGACGTTGTACTCCTCTTTAATTCAAGACTTAGGCTCTTTCCTGGAAAACTAAAATCTAGATGGTCAGGACCCTTTGAAATAACTAAAGTATTCCCGAGTGGAGCAATAGAAATTAAGGGTAGGAATAGTGAACCATTCATAGTAAACGGACAACGTTTAAAACATTATCATAAAGTTGAAAATAGAGATTATGCAAATAATCTAAGGCTTTTAGAGTTGTCCACTAATTCCCCTGATTAATCTAAACCTAAGCATTACGTCAGGCTTTTGACGATAAAAACAGCGCTTAGTGGGAGGCAACCCATTTACTCATTTAATTATTTAAACTATTCTCTTTATCATTCTATTATTTTTGTTATTTATCGTTTTACTATTTATTTATTTGTTTTGTCATTTTATAGTTTTATTTCATACTACTATTATTGCCTTTAAATTATGCATTTCATTTTCTTATTTTTATCTTAAATCACTTTTTACAGATTTTCTAAAAGTCTTTTCCACTTTCCTTCTCCCCCTGATTTGTTTCCTCCATATTTGCACTAACCATGGCTAACCAACCCATAAACCATATGGAAACCAAATTTAGAGGTAGGAACCAAAGAATGAAGTTTGAAGAGTTATCACAGAGGCAAATGGATTTGACCCTGTACCCGGATGATCAGACTATGGAAACCCTAGGTATACATGATAGCATCCTGTACTTGTTTAACCGACTTGGATGGGAGAATGCATTGATTCAACATAAGTTTGTGACTTACCGCGAGCTCACCCTTGAGTTCCTTAGCTCCTTAGTTTACCTACCTGAGCGCGGTTTTGGATTTAGGAAAGGATTTATCAGTTTCCGCCTATTTGGAATAGAATATGACTTTAACCATAAAGAACTAGCTGACTTATTAGGATTCCCTAGTGGACCATTTGCTTTTACTACCACACAGGTAGAATTGATGGATATTGAGCTAGATTTCTTTTGGGGAACTTTAACCGGAAACTACCACCCTGAACCAAATAGCATGAATAATGATGAGATCCATAACCCTGCTCTCCGTTACTTCCATAAAATCCTTGCCCACACCTTCTTTGGAAAAGAAGAAAACATTACCGGAGTCTCTAAAGATGAGATATTCATTATGTCATGTTTCACTAATGGACAGCCTGTTAATGGTGTACCTTTCATGATGCAAACCTTCACCCGTATCCAAGAAGAACCTGAATTACCTATATTAGTAGGAGGTCTTGTAACCATGATTGCTGATGCCTTAGGACTTAGATACCAATTGCACAGTTGCAACCGTTTAGGTACCATCCGTCCTATGAATCTTAACTTCTGCTTTAATCGCCATATCATAAGGAATTTAGGACATCCACCCTTTGAGTACCTAATCCGAAATGAGGTAGTAACCCTGTTCACATTGCCAAACCATGCTAGAGTAAGTGTTCACAATAAGGATAACTGGCTTTATGAATTAACCCCACCTGATTATCCATCCACTCCTGAAACACCTCAGTCTTACAAGATAAAAGATGATATAATGACCGATGTCGAAACTGACCCTGAGACACCTCCTGGTTACCATGACATTGACCACACTGACGAAGTAAATGAAACCCCTGAAGTGAATCAAGGAGATTATGCTAACAACTTACAGAACATCATGAACACTCTTGAAGCTTACCAAACTGATATAAATTCATTTAAGGAAGACATTAAGAGCATGCGATTGGACATTATAGGTTTGACTGACATAACCTGCGAACAATTCTATCACTTGAACTCCGCAATCGAAGATTTGAAGAAACGCTTTTGAAAATGCTATAAGTGATTTAGTTTATTTTTCTCATTGTTTTCGTTTCTAGTTAGATTTATTTTTCGCAAACAATTCCGTACCGTATTTTCATTAATGTAATTTCATTTTCAATTACCTTATGCAATGCACTTCTAATTCCAAAATTTCTCCATTTTAATCAATTTATATATTTTTCATTCTATGTACTGTTATGCTTGCATTTATTCCTATTATATAAAAATCTTTCATGCCATGCAAGTTAGCAAAGTAACATGTTGAAATAAATTATTATATGGTGTTTAAATGTAATATTGAGTGAGAAGTGAAGAAAATAAATTATTATAAAGTATGTGAAATATATGAGATAGTGTTTTCTGGAAATTATTCAACGAAGCAAGCCCTCACGGTCGTCACACCCCCCTAACGATCGTGACGTGCTCATTTAGCGTGTCACGACCGTCACCTCCCTGTCACGACCGTGACAACCCTAATTATAGGATTCGTGAGAAACATAACTGTTTCTTTTCGTGACCTCTTCTTCTTCTTCCTCCATAACTTCCAAAAACCACCCATTTTGTCCATAACTTCCGTAACCTCCCATTACCAACTTTAAACTCATTAACCCCCCATTATCACCACACCTATCACATTCTCACCTTCCAATATTTATTCTGAATCATTAATTCTCTCATTTTATCACTTTTTCACAAATATCACAAATCTCCATCTTTCACTCTACCTCTTGCATGCAATGGATACCATTCAATTTAGAGAAGGTGATGCTGGAGAAACCCAGAGAGAAAGATTTATCCGATTCCAGAACCGCGGTTTGCAACCTACGCGTTATATCGACACTGAATGCTTGAGAGAGCTCGGAATGCTCAACAGTGTCAAGAACCTGCTTAAGAAGGTTAATCTATGGGTTCTATGCAGTCAGCCTCAACCAACATTCGAGTTGCTGACACTGGAGTTCTTAAGCTTGTTCTCTTACATCACTCCCCCCGGTTCTCAGAGTCAGCTTACCGGCGTTGCTAAATTCAGATTGTTTGGCCGGGAGTTTGAACTTTCGCAAACAAGGATAGCCGAGTTGCTAGGCTTCGCTCACGAAAATGAAGCTCACCTCCGCGTGCCGGATAATTTTAGTGAAACCGCTTTCACTTTATGGCACGACATAACCAATACCCGTGCTTCAGCCTTTCAAAGCCTCAACGCTACACACATCCACAACCCGACAATCCGTTATTTCCACCGAGTCATTTGCAACACCATATTCGCTCGAGAAAGTAACCATAAGCTCAACTCCAAAGAGCTTCTGTTCTTGCATTGCGCTCTTAATGACGAGCCGATCAACGCTGCCCCATTCATGCTTTCTCACATCCAGGCTATTGCGCACAGAGGCTCCACCCCATTTTTCATTGGCGGCATTGTCACCACCCTCGCCTTTCAGTTAGGGCTCAGTGACTTGCTCGACAATTTGCAAGGCATAGCCGCAGAATTCCTCACCAAGAGCTATTGCAGGTCCGCTCACCTGATTGCGCAGCGAGACGATGGCAGGTATAGCCCTATTGTCCATGGCACCATTTTTCACCATATCATTCTGCCGTCCCGTGATCGCATCGACCCATCCAGCCGAGCCAACTGGCTCTTTATTCTACCAGATGCTGCCGGCCACGCCCCTATTCATGATGATCAGGCAGATCCTCCAGCGGATGAGATGCAGGACGCTATGGATGCAGCTGAGCCTGTCTAGGATATACCAGAGTCATCTACCCGACAGCCTCCTGCACCGGAAATCACACTTGAGGAAGTCCTCCGTGCGATTCATCACCAGAACCAGATGAACGCCGCACTGGAGCGAAGGCAGAAGGAGCAGTACGATGCTTTACTCAGCACTATTGCAAGCAACCAGACATCTACTAATGAGAAGCTCGACGAAATTTTCAGCGAACTAGAAGCCTTACGCATTGGCATCACTGCTGCCACCGGCACCGGTTCTGATCCTGAAGCGACTCCTTTCAGATGCTCCCGCACCAGAAGCCGACCCCGCGGTCCTCAGCAGCCATAGTTTTAGTTTTGCTTATGTTTGTTTTCTTTGTTTTTCGTTTGTACTGTACTTTTACCGCATTTATATCACAACATTGAGGACAATGTCTGATATAGTGTGGGAGAGGTACCTTTCATTTCCGCATTTTTCCCTTTTTCGCACTTTTCCATTTCGTTGTATTTTCAATTCCGTTGTATTTCCTTTCGCAAGTTAATGAAACGAGCAATCTTTGTGATATTTTCTTTAATTTCGAACTTTCCCCGTTTATTTAGCCATACCAGAAAAAAATCTTTAATTATTCGCATTACCCGACTTACCTACGGAATCGTAATTAGGAAGCTGAGAACGATTAAACAAGACAAATACAATCTTGACACCTTTGACTTCCCACTTAAGCGATTCCATTCCGATTATCATTACGAGTACACTTTAAGTTTCAGTTCAAAAGTAACCCCTAGTAGTTTATACTAGCAGTCAGCACCGTCTGAACGCAAACCACGTGGGGAGCCGATGAATATAAGCGTTTGATGCCTAATCAATAATGATCCTTCATATCTCGATGCAAAATGAAAAGAAATTGCACCAAAGTACACGGTCGCACATAAGAAACGAGAAATATGAGAAGGAGTCCATTGCGGGTTGGTTCAGAGGTACTGGTTCTAAACTTGGTAGGGCGTGCTACGGCTCGATCCCCCACAACCTCCAAATCGGATAATATATGTAGGGTTACCACACTCGTGTACCAGACCCCGTGCTTAAAAAAGGATCAAAGTCGCTAACCGGCTACTCCACTACGTGCGTGCTAAGGCAAAGGGCTTAATGTGATTGCGCTAGAATGAAACCGGGCGAAATAAGATCGAAAAACTCTAGGTGAAATCGTAAAGTAATTACCGATTGTTTCGTTTAACGGGAAGTCGACGACATAGCTTGTTGCTTGTGTCATTAGTGTATCGGTAGTGTTCAATCAAAGTACCGGTTTATCCAACAAAACGATCCCTCGTACGGTTTGTTATGAGCATGCGTCAATAAAAACTTGTCCGCCGATTTTCAACCGACTATTTGCTTGAGGACAAGCAAAGGTTTAAGTTTGGGGAAGTTTGATAACGAGAAAACGTATCGATTATAATGCTAAGTTTCATTAACGTTTTATCGCATAATCATCGTTTTAACACTCGATTCCTCGAGTTTTTCTTACTATTTTGCAGGTACATCATATATGGAGCTAAATCATGAATTAAGAGCAAAAGAAACAAAAGCAACCATAAAAAGATGAAGAAATGAAGAAGCCTGCAGAACTGCATAATTTGTTGCAGTCACGGTCGTCACCAAGGTGTCACGACCGTGACACCCCAAAAGAAGCTATCACGACCGTGAGAACATTGTCACGACCGTGACACTTAAATTGCACAGAACACGAGCGTGAAGACCTTGTCACGACCGTGACAAGGTAAAAAGTAGGTTATTGACTGAGACCACGTCAAAACCTTACGTGAAGAATTTCCTGCCTATTTTTTAGCCACGTTCCTACATTTCCTCCACCACTTCAGCAAGGCCCAATGCAACAAAGTCCAATTTTCAAGCCCATTAATTGTTCTATAAATAGCACAAGTTTTATGAAGAAACTACAGAGCATTTTTCTATTAATTTCCTGCGGAAGCTCTGCCGATTTATTTTACGACCCTGTTTTTTATTTCTGCATTATTTTCAGTTTTTCATTCTTATTGATCCAAACCAGCCATATAACAATTTCCAACATCAGGAAATTGTTATACATTTACTTGTTTCTAAACCTTCAGAATTTGATTTATTTTCGATTTCCGCCAACTCCAAGCTTTCCGGTCTGTGGAAGAAGCAGTCTGCTATAATATTTGTTAACCAGGTTTTTATTATATTGCAAATTTAATATTTATAATGTTTATTTATTTTTCTGCCATGAGTATTATATTATTTGTTTTTCTGTCTCTGTCTGGTTCAACAAAAATGAGTAGCTAATTACCTTAGGACGGTATGTAGTTAAAACAAACTTAATCGGTAAAATTTAACCATAGGCTAAAAATAATTAATAACTTAACATTCTGGCTGACACTTTTTAATTAAAATCGACCTTTTCGTTACGAGAGTAAGAAAAGAGTATTAGGTTAGGTCAAGACCACGAGAGTGTGAGATTTTAACCAGATAGCTAAAGTTAGGCATTTAAATTAAACACAACGAGAGCGCTTTAAAATAAATTAGAATTACTAAGTTTCCAAAAATTATCTCTAAACACTTATGGGCTAGCGAGAGCAGACATAGGGCTTTAGGGGTAAGATCTGAGATAAGACCACGAGAGTGTGAGTTGAGGGTATTTAAACTGGTAACCTCTACCGAATAGATTAAGTAAACACCTTTATAAGCCTAGGTTAGATTGACCCACCTAAGTTAGTATAATTACATACCGACCGCCTTAGTATTATTTTATTAAAACTTAAATTTAATTCCGCCTTTAATATCTTAAAATCAACAAAAAAAATCGTGACAACCATTCGCCTTAGCTAAACTAGAAGTTCATCTAGCACTAAGTAACCATAGAGTCCCTGTGGATCGATAATCTTAAATATTACTTCGATAGGCTGTGCACTTGCAGTTAAGATACCGCTAGACACATAATTAGACACGTCTTTAGCCCATCAAGTTTTTTCAAAAACTTGATGGGCTAAAGACGTGTCTAATTATGTGTCTAGCGGTATCTTAACTGCAAGTGCACAGCCTATCGAAGTAATATTTAAGATTATCGATCCACAGGGACTCTATGGTTACTTAGTGCTAGATGAACTTCTAGTTTAGCTAAGGCGAATGGTTGTCACGATTTTTTTTGTTGATTTTAAGATATTAAAGGCGGAATTAAATTTAAGTTTTAATAAAATAATACTAAGGCGGTCGGTATGTAATTATACTAACTTAGGTGGGTCAATCTAACCTAGGCTTATAAAGGTGTTTACTTAATCTATTCGGTAGAGGTTACCAGTTTAAATACCCTCAACTCATACTCTCGTGGTCTTATCTCAGATCTTACCCCTAAAGCCCTATGTCTGCTCTGGCTAGCCCATAAGTGTTTAGAGATAATTTTTGGAAACTTAGTAATTCTAATTTATTTTAAAGCGCTCTCGCTGTGTTTAATTTAAATGCCTAACTTTAGCTATCTGGTTAAAATCTCACACTCTCGTGGTCTTGACCTAACCTAATACTCTTTTCTTACTCTCGTAACGAAAAGGTCGATTTTAATTAAAAAGTATCAGCCAGAATGTTAAGTTATTAATTATTTTAAGCCTATGATTAAATTTTACCGATTAAGTTGTTTTAACTACATACCGCCCTAAGGTAATTAGCTACTCATTGATGTTGAACCAGACAGAGACAGAAAAACAAATAATATAATACTCATGGCAGAAAAATAAATAAACATTATAAATATTAAATTTGCAATATAATAAAAACCTGGTTAACAAATATTATAGCAGACTCCTTCTTCCACAGACCGGAAAGCTTAGAGTTGGCGGAAATCGAAAATAAATCAAATTCTGAAGGTTTAGAAACAAGTAAATGTATAACAATTTCCTGATGTTGGAAATTGTTATATGGCTGGTTTGGATACAATAAGAATGAAAAACTGAAAATAATTCAGAAATAAAAAACAGGGTCGTAAAATAAATCGGCAGAGCTTCCGCAGGAAATTAATAGAAAAATGCTCTGTCGTTTCTTCATAAAACTTGTGCTATTTATAGAACAATTAATGGGCTTGAAAATTGGACTTTGTTGCATTGGGCCTTGCTGAAGTGGTGGAGGAAATGTAGGAACGTGGCTAAAAAATAGGCAGGAAACTCTTCACGTAAGGTTTTGACGTGGTCTCAGTCAATAACCTACTTTTTACCTTGTCACGGTCGTGACAAGGTCTTCACGCTCGTGTTCTGTGCAATTTAAGTGTCACGGTCGTGACAATGTTCTCACGGTCGTGATAACTTCTTTTGGGGTGTCACGGTCGTGATACCTTGGTGACGACCGTGACTGCAACAAATTATGCAGTTCTGCAGGCTTCTTCATTTCTTCATCTTTTTATGGTTGCTTTTGTTCCTTTTGCTCTTAATTCATGATTTAGCTCCATATATGATGTACCTGCAAAATAGTAAGAAAAACTCGAGGAATCGAGTGTTAAAACGATGATTATGCGATAAAACGTTAATGAAACTTAGCATTATAATCGATACGTTTTCTCGTTATCAAACTTCCCCAAACTTAAACCTTTGCTTGTCCTCAAGCAAATAGTCGGTTGAAAATCGGCGGACAAGTTTTTATTGACGCATGCTCATAACAAACCGTACGAGGGATCGTTTTGTTGGATAAACCGGTACTTTGATAGAACACTACCGATACACTAATGACACAAGCAACAAGCTATGTCGTCGACTTCCCGTTAAACGAAACAATCGCTAATTACTTTACGATTTCACCTAGAGTTTTTCGATCTTATTTCGCCCGGTTTCATTCTAGCGCAATCACATTAAGCCATTTGCCTTAGCACGCACGTAGTGGAGTAGCCGGTTAGCGACTTTGATCCTTTTTTAAGCACGGGGTCTGGTACACGAGTGTGGTAACCCTACATATATTATCCGATTTGGAGGTTGTGGGGGATCGAGCCGTAGCACGCCCTACCAAGTTCAGAACCAGTACCTCTGAACCAACCCGCAATGGACTCCTTCTCATATTTCTCGTTTCTTATGTGCGACCGTGTACTTTGGTGCAATTTCTTTTCATTTTGCATCGAGATATGAAGGATCATTATTGATTAGGCATCAAACGCTTATATTCATCGGCTCCCCACGTGGTTTGCGTTCAGACGGTGCTGACTGCTAGTATAAACTACTAGGGGTTACTTTTGAACTGAAACTTAAAGTGTACTCGTAATGATAATCGGAATGGAATCGCTTAAGTGGGAAGTCAAAGGTGTCAAGATTGTATTTGTCTTGTTTAATCGTTCTCAGCTTCCTAATTACGATTCCGTAGGTAAGTCGGGTAATGCGAATAATTAAAGATTTTTTTCTGGTATGGCTAAATAAACGGGGAAAGTTCGAAATTAAAGAAAATATCACAAAGATTGCTCGTTTCATTAACTTGCGAAAGGAAATACAACGGAATTGAAAATACAACGAAATGGAAAAGTGTGAAAAAGGGAAAAATGCGGAAATGAAAGGTACCTCTCCCACACTATATCAGACATTGTCCTCAATGTTGTGATATAAATGCGGTAAAAGTACAGTACAAACGAAAAACAAAGAAAACAAACATAAGCAAAACTAAAACTATGGCTGCTGAGGACCGCGGGGTCGGCTTCTGGTGCGGGAGCGTCTGAAAGGAGTCGCTTCAGGATCAGAACCGGTGCCGGTGGCAGCAGTGATGCCAATGCGTAAGGCTTCTAGTTCGCTGAAAATTTCGTCGAGCTTCTCATTAGTAGATGTCTGGTTGCTTGCAATAGTGCTGAGTAAAGCATCGTACTGCTCCTTCTGCCTTCGCTCCAGTGCGGCGTTCATCTGGTTCTGGTGATGAATCGCACGGAGGACTTCCTCAAGTGTGATTTCCGGTGCAGGAGGCTGTCGGGTAGATGACTCTGGTATATCCTGGACAGGCTCAGCTGCATCCATAGCGTCCTGCATCTCATCCGCTGGAGGATCTGCCTGATCATCATGAATAGGGGCGTGGCCGGCAGCATCTGGTAGAATAAAGAGCCAGTTGGCTCGGCTGGATGGGTCGATGCGATCACGGGACGGCAGAATGATATGGTGAAAAATGGTGCCATGGACAATAGGGCTATACTTGCCATCGTCTCGCTGCGCAATCAGGTGAGCGGACCTGCAATAGCTCTTGGTGAGGAATTCTGCGGCTATGCCTTGCAAATTGTCGAGCAAGTCACTGAGCCCTAACTGAAAGGCGAGGGTGGTGACAATGCCGCCAATGAAAAATGGGGTGGAGCCTCTGTGCGCAATAGCCTGGATGTGAGAAAGCATGAATGGGGCAGCGTTGATCGGCTCGTCATTAAGAGCGCAATGCAAGAACATAAGCTCTTTGGAGTTGAGCTTATGGTTACTTTCTCGAGCGAATATGGTGTTGCAAATGACTCAGTGGAAATAACGGATTGCCGGGTTGTGGATGTGTGTAGCGTTGAGGCTTTGAAAGGCTGAAGCACGGGTATTGGTTATGTCGTGCCATAAAGTGAAAGCGGTTTCACTAAAATTATCCGGCACGCGGAGGTGAGCTTCATTTCCGTGAGCGAAGCCTAGCAACTCGGCTATCCTTGTTTGCGAAAGTTCAAACTCCCGGCCAAACAATCTGAATTTAGCAACGCCGGTAAGCTGACTCTGAGAACCGGGGGGAGTGATGTAAGAGAACGAGCTTAAGAACTCCAGTGTCAGCAACTCGAATGTTGGTTGAGGCTGACTGCATAGAACCCATAGATTAACCTTCTTAAGCAGGTTCTTGACACTGTTGAGCATTCCGAGCTCTCTCAAGCATTCAGTGTCGATATAACGCGTAGGTTGCAAACCGCGGTTCTGGAATCGGATAAATCTTTCTCTCTGGGTTTCTCCAGCATCACCTTCTCTAAATTGAATGGTATCCATTGCATGCAAGAGGTAGAGTGAAAGATGGAGATTTGTGATATTTGTGAAAAAGTGATAAAATGAGAGAATTAATGATTCGGAATAAATATTGGAAGGTGAGAATGTGATAGGTGTGGTGATAATGGGGGGTTAATGAGTTTAAAGTTGGTAATGGGAGGTTACGGAAGTTATGGACAAAATGGGTGATTTTTGGAAGTTATGGAGGAAGAAGAAGAAGAGTTCACGAAAAGAAACAGTTCTGTTTCTCACGAATCCTATAATTAGGGTTGTCACGGTCGTGACAGGGAGGTGACGGTCGTGACACGCTAAATGAGCACGTCACGATCGTTAGGGGGGTGTGACGACCGTGAGGGCTTGCTTCGTTGAATAATTTCCAGAAAACACTATCTCATATATTTCACATACTTTATAATAATTTATTTTCTTCACTTCTCACTCAATATTACATTTAAACACCATATAATAATTTATTTCAACATGTTACTTTGCTAACTTGCATGGCATGATAAACGCCTATCTAGGAAAGAATTTAGTGTGGGAGACGTTGTACTCCTCTTTAATTCAAGACTTAGGCTCTTTCCTGGAAAACTAAAATCTAGATGGTCAGGACCCTTTGAAATAACTAAAGTATTCCCGAGTGGAGCAATAGAAATTAAGGGTAGGAATAGTGAACCATTCATAGTAAACGGACAACGTTTAAAACATTATCATAAAGTTGAAAATAGAGATTATGCAAATAATCTAAGGCTTTTAGAGTTGTCCACTAATTCCCCTGATTAATCTAAACCTAAGCATTACGTCAGGCTTTTGACGATAAAAACAGCGCTTAGTGGGAGGCAACCCATTTACTCATTTAATTATTTAAACTATTCTCTTTATCATTCTATTATTTTTGTTATTTATCGTTTATGCCAATGTCGTAATATCTTTTTATATGTGGAGTTTCAGGACACGAAAATTCGATAAATTCGATAATCGATTATGATAAATATATTACGATTATGCCATAGCCCTAACTCAGATTTCACAAGTAGCTCAACAACAAGCACCTACTGCTGCATCAGCTGGAGTATTCCCTGGACAACCTCAACCTAATCCGAAAGGACATGCCAATGCCGTAATATTAAGAAGTGGCAAGGAACTTGACGGACCTACCGATCCAAGACTTGACAATCCAGCCATGTACCAAAAACCGGATAAACCGACTGAAGTGGTGAATGATCCAGAAGAAAAGGAAGATGATAATCAAGAGGTAGTGGAGAAAGAACAACCTTATGTGCCTCCACCACCTTATAAACCACCAATTCCGTATCCTCAGAGATTAACAAATTCCAAGACGACGGGTCAATTTAAGAAATTTGTAGAACTTCTGAAACAGTTGAATATTACTATTCCGTTTACCGAAGCTATCACCCAAATACCCTCGTATGCTAAGTTTTTAAAAGAAATCTTATCCAATAAGAAAAAGATAGAGGATAACGGAACAGTTACACTTACTACTGAGTGTAGCGCCATAATTCAGAATAATATGCCTCCTAAGCTAAAAGATCCAGGAAGTTTCTCTATACCCTGTGTAATAGGAAAATTCGTCATTGACAAAGCTCTATGCGATTTAGGAGCCAGTATCAGTGTTATGCCCTTAACGATTTGCAAAAGGCTAGACATGGGAGACCTAAGACCAACTAAAATGTCTGTTCAACTAGCCGATCGCTCTGTTAAATATCCTGTAGGCATACTAGAAAACGTCCCAGTACGTATAGGACAATTCTACATCCCTACTGATTTTATAATCATGGACATCTCTGAAGACTCCACTACACCTATCATACTAGGAAGACCATTCTTAGCTACCGCCGGAGCTATAATAGACGTAAAAAGAGGAAAGCTAACCTTTGAAGTAGGTGAAGAGAAAGTTGAATTTATTTTAACACAATTCTTACAATCACCAGCTATAGAGGATACCTGCTATCTATTGGACGTAATTGACGAATGTGTAAGAGAAATGGAACTGAAAGAAACTACCTATTCTGAAATAATGAAAATTCAAATCCCTCCGATTTTCGAAGATGATAATTGGCGTAAACCATATCAGGATGATAGTCTAAGCGAAAGTTTAGCACTTACACCGGATCCCATGCCAAGTAAAGATAAACCTACATTAGGATTAAAAACTTTACCTCATAACCTAAGGTACGAATTCTTAGACGTTGAATGTAAAAGACCAGTTATAATAAATTCCAGTTTAGGAACTATCGAAACAAAGAAACTTTTAGATGTCTTGAAGAAATATCCAACTGCATTAGGATATAACATATCGGATCTCAAAGGAATATGCCCTTCAGTCTGTATGCATCGTATTCTGCTAGAAGAAGATTGCAGAACCTCCAGAGAATCTCAAAGAAGAATTAACCCAATCCTTAGCACTGTAGTAAAAGAAGAAGTTAAGAAACTACTAGATGCCGGAATAATATATCCAATCTCTGATAGTGAATGGGTTAGTCCAATACATGTAGTGCCAAAGAAAGGAGGTATCACTGTTGTGAAAAACGCTCAAGGCGAATCGATATCGCAAAGAGTAGTGAAGGGACATAGAGTATGCATAGATTACCGTAAACTAAACAAAGCCACTCGAAAAGATCATTTCCCACTACCCTTTATAGATCAAATGTTAGAACGATTAGCCAAGCATTCTTACTTCTGTTATCTTGACGGTTACTCAGGATTTTTCCAAATCCCTATCCATCTAGATGATCAAGAGAAGACTACATTCACATGCCCATATGGAACGTTCGCTTATAGACGAATGCCCTTTGGATTATGCAACGCTCCTGCAACCTTTCAAAGATGTATGATGTCAATCTTCGCAGATTTTATAGACAACATCATGGAAGTGTTCATGGACGACTTCTCTGTATGCGGGCAAAGTTTTGAAGGATGCTTATCAAACTTAGAAATGGTGTTAGAAAGATGTGTAAAAGTAAACCTCGTGCTTAACTGGGAGAAATGTCATTTTATGGTCAAAGAAGGAATCGTATTAGGTCACGTAATATCCGACAAGGGAATTGAAGTTGATAAAGCTAAGATTGAGGTCATAAAAGATCTTCAACCCCCTAAAACCGTTCGAGAAATACGAAGCTTTTTAGGACACGCCGGTTTCTACCGACGATTCATCAAAGATTTCTCGAAAATCACTAAACCCCTTACTGGTTTATTAATGAAAGACGCTGAGTTCATATTCAATGAAGACTGTCTTAAAGCATTCGAAACTCTAAAAACAGCCCTCATCACCGCACCAATCATGCAACCCCCCGACTGGAGATTACCTTTCGAAATCATGTGCGATGCGAGTGACTATGCTGTAGGCGCAGTTCTAGGCCAAAGGAAGGAAAAGAAACTTCATGCGATTTACTATGCCAGTAGAACCTTAGATTCTGCCCAGATGAACTACGCCACTACTGAAAAAGAATTGTTAGCAGTTGTCTTTGCGCTTGACAAATTCCGTTCTTACCTAGTAGGAGCGAAGATAATCATTTACACAGACCATGCTGCTATCCGATATCTATTGACTAAGAAAGATGCTAAACCAAGACTCTTGAGATGGATTTTACTCTTACAAGAGTTTGATCTCGAAATAAAAGATAAGAAAGGTACTAAGAACGTCGTAGCGAACCATTTATCTAGAATAGAAGGTATTAAACCCGAACAAGTGCCGATTAACGATGATTTTCCGTATGAACAGCTGATAGCACAAATAGGAAGCGACCTAGCTCAGTTAGACATAAATGAACCAGAACCCGTGGAAACAATCCAGACAACTGTAGGACTGCCATGGTACGCTGATATTGTCAACTACCTAGCCGCAAGAGCTCTTCCACCTGATTTAACCTATCAGCAGAAAAAGAAATTCTTTCACAATCTAAAACATTACTATTGGGATGAACCATTATTGTTCAAAAGAGGACCCGATGGAATATTTCGCCGATGTATTCCCGAAGAAGAAATAGAAGATGTCATTGCTCAATGCCATTCATCTCCTTATGGTGGACATGCAAGCACTTCCAAGACTTGTGCAAAAATCTTGCAAGCCGGTTTATTCTGGCCTAATCTATGGAAGGATGTCCACATCGCTGTTATAAATTGCGATCGGTGTCAACGCACCGGCAATATTTCAAGAAGAGATGAAATGCCTCAAAAAGGAATTTTAGAAGTAGAAATCTTTGACGTCTGGGGAATAGATTTCATGGGACCATTCCCATCATCTTTCGGTAATAATTACATACTCGTAGCTGTTGATTATGTTTCGAAATGGATTGAAGCTATAGCTTCTCCTACAAACGATACACGAGTAGTAATAAAGCTTTTCAAAAATATAATCTTTCCCAGATTTGGTGTGCCTAGACTCGTCATAAGTGACGGTGGCTCGCACTTCATTTCAAAAATCTTTGACAAATTACTATCTAAGTATGGAGTAAGACACCGTGTGGCAACACCATATCACCCACAAACAAGTGGACAAGTCGAAGTCTCAAACAGAGAAATTAAACAAATCTTAGAAAAGACTGTCGCTATATCTCGGAAAGATTGGTCATCTAAACTTAATGAAGCTTTATGGGCTTATAGGACCGCTTACAAGACACCCATAGGTACTACACCTTTCAAATTAGTTTATGGAAAATCTTGTCACCTCCTGGTAGAACTAGAACACAAAGCTTATTGGGCGATTAGAACTCTCAATATAAACTATAATGCTGCAGGAGAAAAGCGAATCCTAGACATTAACGAATTAGAAGAATTAAGGCTAGATGCTTATGAGAATGCTAAGATATATAAAGAAAGAACTAAGCGATGGCATGATAAACGCCTATCTAGGAAAGAATTTAGTGTGGGAGACGTTGTACTCCTCTTTAATTCAAGACTTAGGCTCTTTCCTGGAAAACTAAAATCTAGATGGTCAGGACCCTTTGAAATAACTAAAGTATTCCCGAGTGGAGCAATAGAAATTAAGGGTAGGAATAGTGAACCATTCATAGTAAACGGACAACGTTTAAAACATTATCATAAAGTTGAAAATAGAGATTATGCAAATAATCTAAGGCTTTTAGAGTTGTCCACTAATTCCCCTGATTAATCTAAACCTAAGCATTACGTCAGGCTTTTGACGATAAAAACAGCGCTTAGTGGGAGGCAACCCATTTACTCATTTAATTATTTAAACTATTCTCTTTATCATTCTATTATTTTTGTTATTTATCGTTTTACTATTTATTTATTTGTTTTGTCATTTTATAGTTTTATTTCATACTACTATTATTGCCTTTAAATTATGCATTTCATTTTCTTATTTTTATCTTAAATCACTTTTTACAGATTTTCTAAAAGTCTTTTCCACTTTCCTTCTCCCCCTGATTTGTTTCCTCCATATTTGCACTAACCATGGCTAACCAACCCATAAACCATATGGAAACCAAATTTAGAGGTAGGAACCAAAGAATGAAGTTTGAAGAGTTATCACAGAGGCAAATGGATTTGACCCTGTACCCGGATGATCAGACTATGGAAACCCTAGGTATACATGATAGCATCCTGTACTTGTTTAACCGACTTGGATGGGAGAATGCATTGATTCAACATAAGTTTGTGACTTACCGCGAGCTCACCCTTGAGTTCCTTAGCTCCTTAGTTTACCTACCTGAGCGCGGTTTTGGATTTAGGAAAG
The DNA here is from genome assembly GCA_963966055.1 of Lathyrus aphaca. Classification (NCBI taxonomy): domain Eukaryota; kingdom Viridiplantae; phylum Streptophyta; class Magnoliopsida; order Fabales; family Fabaceae; genus Lathyrus; species Lathyrus aphaca. Next base: position 568,078,848 of record OZ014519.1, read on the forward strand.
GATTTATCAGTTTCCGCCTATTTGGAATAGAATATGACTTTAACCATAAAGAACTAGCTGACTTATTAGGATTCCCTAGTGGACCATTTGCTTTTACTACCACACAGGTAGAATTGATGGATATTGAGCTAGATTTCTTTTGGGGAACTTTAACCGGAAACTACCACCCTGAACCAAATAGCATGAATAATGATGAGATCCATAACCCTGCTCTCCGTTACTTCCATAAAATCCTTGCCCACACCTTCTTTGGAAAAGAAGAAAACATTACCGGAGTCTCTAAAGATGAGATATTCATTATGTCATGTTTCACTAATGGACAGCCTGTTAATGGTGTACCTTTCATGATGCAAACCTTCACCCGTATCCAAGAAGAACCTGAATTACCTATATTAGTAGGAGGTCTTGTAACCATGATTGCTGATGCCTTAGGACTTAGATACCAATTGCACAGTTGCAACCGTTTAGGTACCATCCGTCCTATGAATCTTAACTTCTGCTTTAATCGCCATATCATAAGGAATTTAGGACATCCACCCTTTGAGTACCTAATCCGAAATGAGGTAGTAACCCTGTTCACATTGCCAAACCATGCTAGAGTAAGTGTTCACAATAAGAATAACTGGCTTTATGAATTAACCCCACCTGATTATCCATCCACTCCTGAAACACCTCAGTCTTACAAGATAAAAGATGATATAATGACCGATGTCAAAACTGACCCTGAGACACCTCCTGGTTACCATGACATTGACCACACTGACGAAGTAAATGAAACCCCTGAAGTGAATCAAGGAGATTATGCTAACAACTTACAGAACATCATGAACACTCTTGAAGCTTACCAAACTGATATAAATTCATTTAAGGAAGACATTAAGAGCATGCGATTGGACATTATAGGTTTGACTGACATAACCTGCGAACAATTCTATCACTTGAACTCCGCAATCGAAGATTTGAAGAAACGCTTTTGAAAATGCTATAAGTGATTTAGTTTATTTTTCTCATTGTTTTCGTTTCTAGTTAGATTTATTTTTCGCAAACAATTCCGTACCGTATTTTCATTAATGTAATTTCATTTTCAATTACCTTATGCAATGCACTTCTAATTCCAAAATTTCTCCATTTTAATCAATTTATATATTTTTCATTCTATGTACTGTTATGCTTGCATTTATTCCTATTATATAAAAATCTTTCATGCCATGCAAGTTAGCAAAGTAACATGTTGAAATAAATTATTATATGGTGTTTAAATGTAATATTGAGTGAGAAGTGAAGAAAATAAATTATTATAAAGTATGTGAAATATATGAGATAGTGTTTTCTGGAAATTATTCAACGAAGCAAGCCCTCACGGTCGTCACACCCCCCTAACGATCGTGACGTGCTCATTTAGCGTGTTACGACCGTCACCTCCCTGTCACGACCGTGACAACCCTAATTATAGGATTCGTGAGAAACATAACTGTTTCTTTTCGTGACCTCTTCTTCTTCTTCCTCCATAACTTCCAAAAACCACCCATTTTGTCCATAACTTCCGTAACCTCCCATTACCAACTTTAAACTCATTAACCCCCCATTATCACCACACCTATCACATTCTCACCTTCCAATATTTATTCTGAATCATTAATTCTCTCATTTTATCACTTTTTCACAAATATCACAAATCTCCATCTTTCACTCTACCTCTTGCATGCAATGGATACCATTCAATTTAGAGAAGGTGATGCTGGAGAAACCCAGAGAGAAAGATTTATCCGATTCCAGAACCGCGGTTTGCAACCTACGCGTTATATCGACACTGAATGCTTGAGAGAGCTCGGAATGCTCAACAGTGTCAAGAACCTGCTTAAGAAGGTTAATCTATGGGTTCTATGCAGTCAGCCTCAACCAACATTCGAGTTGCTGACACTGGAGTTCTTAAGCTTGTTCTCTTACATCACTCCCCCCGGTTCTCAGAGTCAGCTTACCGGCGTTGCTAAATTCAGATTGTTTGGCCGGGAGTTTGAACTTTCGCAAACAAGGATAGCCGAGTTGCTAGGCTTCGCTCACGGAAATGAAGCTCACCTCCGCGTGCCGGATAATTTTAGTGAAACCGCTTTCACTTTATGGCACGACATAACCAATACCCGTGCTTCAGCCTTTCAAAGCCTCAACGCTACACACATCCACAACCCGGCAATCCGTTATTTCCACCGAGTCATTTGCAACACCATATTCGCTCGAGAAAGTAACCATAAGCTCAACTCCAAAGAGCTTCTGTTCTTGCATTGCGCTCTTAATGACGAGCCGATCAACGCTGCCCCATTCATGTTTTCTCACATCCAGGCTATTGCGCACAGAGGCTCCACCCCATTTTTCATTGGCGGCATTGTCACCACCCTCGCCTTTCAGTTAGGGCTCAGTGACTTGCTCGACAATTTGCAAGGCATAGCCGCAGAATTCCTCACCAAGAGCTATTGCAGGTCCGCTCACCTGATTGCGCAGCGAGACGATGGCAGGTATAGCCCTATTGTCCATGGCACCATTTTTCACCATATCATTCTGCCGTCCCGTGATCGCATCGACCCATCCAGCCGAGCCAACTGGCTCTTTATTCTACCAGATGCTGCCGGCCACGCCCCTATTCATGATGATCAGGCAGATCCTCCAGCGGATGAGATGCAGGACGCTATGGATGCAGCTGAGCCTGTCCAGGATATACCAGAGTCATCTACCCGACAGCCTCCTGCACCGGAAATCACACTTGAGGAAGTCCTCCGTGCGATTCATCACCAGAACCAGATGAACGCCGCACTGGAGCGAAGGCAGAAGGAGCAGTACGATGCTTTACTCAGCACTATTGCAAGCAACCAGACATCTACTAATGAGAAGCTCGACGAAATTTTCAGCGAACTAGAAGCCTTACGCATTGGCATCACTGCTGCCACCGGCACCGGTTCTGATCCTGAAGCGACTCCTTTCAGACGCTCCCGCACCAGAAGCCGACCCCGCGGTCCTCAGCAACCATAGTTTTAGTTTTGCTTATGTTTGTTTTCTTTGTTTTTCGTTTGTACTGTACTTTTACCGCATTTATATCACAACATTGAGGACAATGTCTGATATAGTGTGGGAGAGGTACCTTTCATTTCCGCATTTTTCCCTTTTTCGCACTTTTCCATTTCGTTGTATTTTCAATTCCGTTGTATTTCCTTTCGCAAGTTAATGAAACGAGCAATCTTTGTGATATTTTCTTTAATTTCGAACTTTCCCCGTTTATTTAGCCATACCAGAAAAAAATCTTTAATTATTCGCATTACCCGACTTACCTACGGAATCGTAATTAGGAAGCTGAGAACGATTAAACAAGACAAATACAATCTTGACACCTTTGACTTCCCACTTAAGCGATTCCATTCCGATTATCATTACGAGTACACTTTAAGTTTCAGTTCAAAAGTAACCCCTAGTAGTTTATACTAGCAGTCAGCACCGTCTGAACACAAACCACGTGGGGAGCCGATGAATATAAGCGTTTGATGCCTAATCAATAATGATCCTTCATATCTCGATGCAAAATGAAAAGAAATTGCACCAAAGTACACGGTCGCACATAAGAAACGAGAAATATGAGAAGGAGTCCATTGCGGGTTGGTTCAGAGGTACTGGTTCTGAACTTGGTAGGGCGTGCTACGGCTCGATCCCCCACAACCTCCAAATCGGATAATATATGTAGGGTTACCACACTCGTGTACCAGACCCCGTGCTTAAAAAAGGATCAAAGTCGCTAACCGGCTACTCCACTACGTGCGTGCTAAGGCAAATGGCTTAATGTGATTGCGCTAGAATGAAACCGGGCGAAATAAGATCGAAAAACTCTAGGTGAAATCGTAAAGTAATTACCGATTGTTTCGTTTAACGGGAAGTCGACGACATAGCTTGTTGCTTGTGTCATTAGTGTATCGGTAATGTTCTATCAAAGTACCGGTTTATCCGACAAAACGATCCCTCGTACGGTTTGTTATGAGCATGCGTCAATAAAAACTTGTCCGCCGATTTTCAACCGACTATTTGCTTGAGGACAAGCAAAGGTTTAAGTTTGGGGAAGTTTGATAACGAGAAAACGTATCGATTATAATGCTAAGTTTCATTAACGTTTTATCGCATAATCATCGTTTTAACACTCGATTCCTCGAGTTTTTCTTACTATTTTGCAGGTACATCATATATGGAGCTAAATCATGAATTAAGAGCAAAAGAAACAAAAGCAACCATAAAAAGATGAAGAAATGAAGAAGCCTGCAGAACTGCATAATTTGTTGCAGTCACGGTCGTCACCAAGGTGTCACGACCGTGACACCCCAAAAGAAGCTATCACGACCGTGAGAACATTGTCACGACCGTGACACTTAAATTGCACAGAACACGAGCGTGAAGACCTTGTCACGACCGTGACAAGGTAAAAAGTAGGTTATTGACTGAGACCACGTCAAAACCTTACGTGAAGAATTTCCTGCCTATTTTTTAGCCACGTTCCTACATTTCCTCCACCACTTCAGCAAGGCCCAATGCAACAAAGTCCAATTTTCAAGCCCATTAATTGTTCTATAAATAGCACAAGTTTTATGAAGAAACTACAGAGCATTTTTCTATTAATTTCCTGCGGAAGCTCTGCCGATTTATTTTACGACCCTGTTTTTTATTTCTGCATTATTTTCAGTTTTTCATTCTTATTGTATCCAAACCAGCCATATAACAATTTCCAACATCAGGAAATTGTTATACATTTACTTGTTTCTAAACCTTCAGAATTTGATTTATTTTCGATTTCCGCCAACTCCAAGCTTTCCGGTCTGTGGAAGAAGCAGTCTGCTATAATATTTGTTAACCAGGTTTTTATTATATTGCAAATTTAATATTTATAATGTTTATTTATTTTTCTGCCATGAGTATTATATTATTTGTTTTTCTGTCTCTGTCTGGTTCAACATCAATGAGTAGCTAATTACCTTAGGGCGGTATGTAGTTAAAACAAACTTAATCGGTAAAATTTAATCATAGGCTTAAAATAATTAATAACTTAACATTCTGGCTGATACTTTTTAATTAAAATCGACCTTTTCGTTACGAGAGTAAGAAAAGAGTATTAGGTTAGGTCAAGACCACGAGAGTGTGAGATTTTAACCAGATAGCTAAAGTTAGGCATTTAAATTAAACACAGCGAGAGCGTTTTAAAATAAATTAGAATTACTAAGTTTCCAAAAATTATCTCTAAACACTTATGGGCTAGCGAGAGCAGGCATAGGGCTTTAGGGGTAAGATCTGAGATAAGACCACGAGAGTGTGAGTTGAGGGTATTTAAACTGGTAACCTCTACCGAATAGATTAAGTAAACACCTTTATAAGCCTAGGTTAGATTGACCCACCTAAGTTAGTATAATTACATACCGACCGCCTTAGTATTATTTTATTAAAACTTAAATTTAATTCTGCCTTTAATATCTTAAAATCAACAAAAAAAATCGTGACAACCATTCGCCTTAGCTAAACTAGAAGTTCATCTAGCACTAAGTAACCATAGAGTCCCTGTGGATCGATAATCTTAAATATTACTTCGATAGGCTGTGCACTTGCAGTTAAGATACCGCTAGACACATAATTAGACACGTCTTTAGCCCATCACCCCCCCCCCCCACACACACACACATATATATATATATATATATATATATATATACACACACACACACATAAATGGAAGCTACCTCACAATTGTTATGTTCTACAGTGATCATGCTATGTCTAGAAAGCGATAAAAAGTGTACCTTGCGGCAGTACCTCAACTTACACATATCATTACCACTCAAATGTGCATTTCTTCATCATTCACGACACTCATGGTTCCCTCAAAGTTAAAAACTAAGGACCAAACAATTAAAATTTAAAAATTCTACTATCAAGCATAATCTGGGTTTACTGTGAAGGCGCCTTCCTCTTAAGAGAAATTGGTATGTGTTGCACCCCAAAATTTTCCTTCCCCAAGACAAGACATTGTGCAATAAGAGGTTCACAAGGTTCACAAGACATTTCATAAGGTTCACAAGGTTCACAAAGTTCACAATTAGTCAGAAAGTTTGACAATTCCCTCAGACAATGCATCCTCCTAAGCAAGGCATCCTAAATAAGGGTTTTGACTTTCATCAGGATAAATGGACTTCCAAGACTTCAAGCGAGCTTCATAGCATCCTATATATGTTTAAGAATCCCCATGTCAAGTTTCAAGACTTTCCCAAAAGGTTTGCTCAGTCAAATGATCAGATAGGCTAAAATCAGTCTAAGTAGTTAAAAAGTCAAACTAAGGTCAACTGTGGTCAAACCAAAGTCAAACTTCATGATTTTTTGCCAACATCAAGTATGTGAAGTGAAGTTCATCATTTGATCAAGGGTTGATCATGATCCATCAAGGAGATTTCAGATCATCAAGAATCAGGAGTTTCTAAATTAGGGTTTTCACAAGAAAAGTCAACTGAACTTTGACCAGCCATAAATTTCACATTCTTCATCAAATTTTTTTCATCCAAAGCTCATTTTGAAGGAAATTGAATTCTCTACAACTTTGTGTCTCACAAGCCAAGCCCAAAAATGCTTCATTTGGAAGGTATGAGCTAAGACATTATAGGTCCTTTTAAAAGTCAACAAAAAGTCAACAACTTCCAAAGAGCATAACTTGAGAATAGTAAAAGATATGGACATGAGACCAAATATGTTGGTTAGAGGACTATTTAAGCTTTCCAAAATGTCCAAGAACACCTTCATAGCATTAAAATTGAAGGATTTGTGCCCTTGCAAAGTTGGGAAATTTTTGAGAGGTTTATGAAGCAAATGGGGTCTTAAAACCATAATTCACCAAATGGGCTTGCTTTTTTATGACCCAAACACTTCCATGACATCGTGCACGAAATTAAATTTATTTATTCATAATTTTATTCATTTTATTTTTATTTATTATGATTTTTTATGTTAAAAATCATTTTAAATTAAAATAAAATATAAAATGAGGGATATTTGATTTGATTTGGTTTCTAGAAAGTCTTAAAACATATTTAGACTTGATTGATACAAAAATAATGAGGATCATACTAAAATAGCAAGGCTAGATCAAGATATTTCAAGTTTTAAGAACAAATCTTTTTCAATCTCCCAAAGATCAAATATCCACAAATTTGTTAAAGATTTTGACCTAATTCATTCACTCATATATATACAACATGATGCCAAGCCAAAGCCACGAATTCACAGCCTCTTACACCATATTCAAACTTCACAAAATCATTCAAAAAACTCAAATTCGGTTTCACCATTACAAAGCATTTAAAGGTATTTTAAGGACATAAGAAGGATCCTTGGACATCACTGAATCGATCCCAACCTTCAAAAGCACCTAAAACTTGCTCATATGCCATAACCGAATGCATCTTCATCCTCATATTTTGAATTTTCGATTTCATATGTTTATGTAATATAAATTGTTTTTGATCATTGATAATTGTTTGTGAAGGTATTTGGAATGTTTATGTATGCTTGGATTGAATTTTCATTACAGATTAAGGAATCCACCATGGCTAGGGTTTCGGCCTCTTGTTTGGGGTTTCATGATAAACCAAATATAAATAATTTTTAAGAACATAGGAAGATTGTATGAGCTCTGAGGATCATATTTCACTAATCAATTTGGAGAAATTTCACTGTTTTATTGATGATTGAAATTCGTAGGTTCTGAATATGATGAACTTCGAAGGAAAAATCGCAGGTAAAAACGCATGAAAATTCTCAGGTATGAGGAAGAAGATGAAGACCATTGGCGCCATCTACAAGAATTCAAATTATTGATTTAATATTTTTTGAATTAGGTTATGTTATATTACAACTAAAGCGCTTGGCTCAGTTGGTTTGTGCGTTTGGCTGACAAATGAATAGTCCTGGGATCAAAACCTCCCCAGGCCATTTTGGTTTTGTTTTATTTTCAATATTTTTGCAGGTTTAAAATAAAAGGATTACTACCTGATTATATTCACAAACGCATGCGCAACCTGGTGGTAGACTTGTTGGTCCAGTGATAGTGAAGCCTAGGGCGTGGGTTCAACCCCTGCCCCAGGTAATTTTTTTAATTTTTGTTTTGTTTAATTGTTTTGTTATTGTTAATTAAATATAATCATGTTTAATATATATATTTAAATGATTCTAGGAAAATAATATGTAAATATTTTATATTTTCTAAAAAAACCTCTAAATTATTTTCTAAATTCTAAACCTAGTTTTAATTTATTTATTATGTATTTGAAATTAAATATGTATATATTTATTTAATAATCAAGTTAATAATGTAAATTAAATTAGAAACCCTAGTTTTATTATGTAACCCTAATTATCCTTAACCCTAATTCTATTTTTTTATTTATTTCTAAAAACCCTAATTTTCTTTAAAAACTTTAGTTTCTTATTTTAATTATTTGTTTAAATATTAAACTTGATAAATTTTTCTAATATATATAATTAAATCATTAATCATGTTTTATTTTGTAAATAAATTAGTATATCCTTATTATTTTATTTTCATCTTAAAAATTCTTTAAAAGTTGTTTGTTTAAATCTAAAAAATATTTAATTGAGTTATATATATATTTTGTATATTATTACTAACCTTTTCTTCTTATAATTATTTCATCACTAACCTTTTATTTAATTGTTTATTTTATTATATAATTATTATTTAATTTGCTTTTATAATAATGTAACTGTGAAAGCCGTGTAATAGTCATAGGTCTTATTTTGTTTTTGTTTTTATTACTTGTAAATATATATTATTGCTTTGGTTAGTAAAATAGGGAGTGGTAACATGTTTGTATTGTAAAATTAATTTAGAATCACTAATAATAAGATAAATATTTGAATTTATACACGCACACACGTAAGTCGATCTTTGATCGCCATCTCACTTCTTAAGGATATCCCTCATGTTGCCTAAATAAAAAGGTCAAGTAAGGTGTCTAAAAGCAAGGTCCCTTCTCCTAAAATATCATCAAGTCCCTTTACGATTATAAGATCAAGTCCCTTCGAATGTTGCCTTCGTAAATGATCTCGTCCCTTTCGAATAAAAGATGATAAGTCCCTTCAAATTGCTAAGACACCTTACAGTTGCCTAATCACAGATGACCCTTCACATGTCCCATACAACATCCAAGGTAATGACTACCTATTCCTTAATAATAGGGATAGTCTTACCATTGAAAGAATATTTAAGAACAGTAAATATTCAAATTAGGGTAGGTTCCTCTTAAGTACTTGCTCACTCTTTCAAAAACATTTCATAACACTTCACATTTTTAAACAATTTTCAAAACAAAGTCTTTATATATATCCATACAAGGATCATTATAAGGTACTTAAGAAAATTTCTAATCACACACTACACTTCTTAAAACAGTTTAAAGTGAGCTAAGTAATTAAGAGCCCATGGATAACCATGGATGTAAAGGGTGCTAACACCTTCCCTTTACATAACCTACCCCCCGAACCCAAAAATCTTTTAAGGTCTTTCCTGTTCTTTTATGCCCTTTGTAATACCTCAAAATTTGCCCTCCTATTTATTCTCTCTTTTGGCTTATGCTTCGTGTTCATCTGCATTTCTCATCAGTTCATTAACATCATAGTAATTCATTTCGTTGTTTCATAAGGCATGTGATCAGGGCTCAAGGAAGCTAGGGTTTTATACCTTATAAGTATCTGGCAAGGATTGAAATAGCAAAGAATATTCACTGGATCATGATTCCACTCCAAATGCGGTTATTCAGTTGTGTTTCGACTCGGATGGGAGTTTGACCTAGTTAGGGCCAAACTATCAAAAGATGGTTGCAACTGCAGGGTTTATTTTGGGCCACTGGACGGTTTCTTAAACAAATGCGTATTCAAAGTTCAGATTGCCGTGCGTTGAGATTCATCAGTTTATCAAACAGCGTCTCGTGTGAAGTTTGGTTTGAATCTTCAGTCCATCATTGATTCATTTGGATATTGAGTTCGGGGTTAAGGCTAAGGTTAAGCTCCCAACGTTAGGAGCATATTCCTATTCAGAGGACTATCAAACTCATGGTTTTCGTTAGTTGGAGGATTATTCAAGAGCGTTGGTTTAGGAGGTTAATGGTGTGAATCGAGGGTCTATTTCCTTTCAATATCTCAGGCTACTCATTTCATTATTATCAGTGTATATCTCAAAGAGGATTGATGTTATTACTCATGGAAGGACAATCATCAATTGAGATCCTGAGATTAGGTTTTCCGCATATCATGTTCCGATTTAAAAAATCAGTGGATTATAGCTCTGATGTCAAGTTATTTTCGCAGTCAATGTGCATCTCGAGAAGAGTCCAGGCTTTTGTTAATAGCTGAGTTTGTAGACATTTTCATTAAGAATTTCACTGTGATCAGGGAATGGTGGTCTTTCTTTTAGTTTTTGGTTGCTTGTCACTTGCAATGTAAGTTAATGAGGGTTTGAGAATGTGGTTGGGGTTTCATTAGGAATTCAAGCTTGATTTGGATATGAAGTTTGATTCAAATTCAAGATGTGTAAAAAGATCAATATTCTCAAGAAGCAACATGTTAAGATTAGGCATTTGGATTGATTTTGGAAATTTAATACGAAGTTAAGTTGCATCCAATTGTTTTCAAGGACTCAAAAACAGGATGTGCACAAGTGGCGGAATCCCAGGGTCACATTTGCAAAATTCAAACGAGTCTCAAATGGTACAAGATTTGGAATTGAAAATTCAAATGTTACATTATTATTATTGGAAAGATTCTTTTTTTTAATCTTAGAATTAAAGGAGGATTATCATGAGGTTTCCAATAGAATTGGAAGAAGTTATTTTATTATCAAAGCAATTACAACGAAAATTAAACTCAATTACATTTTGTTAACAAAATCAGAACATAAATTCACAAAAAAAACTCAGTTACAGCAATTCAGCTACAATACAAACGGGTGACAGAAAAATTTAAAGGGTAAGTCATCACAAATTTCTAATGGGATCCCTGCATCATTCATCTTTTCTTTTCCCAACATGATTCTTCATCAACCATCTCCCAAACGCCACCAATCTGCATTAATATGGATTCGGAACCAGAGCTCATGCCAATTCGAAACCGCAACGAGTACCTGCAAGAGTCATTACACCTTCAAAACAATTTGTAATCCAGAATGCATCGCACGATGCTCACGGTTAAATTCAACAGCCAATTAGAATCACAGCTACACACACGCAGAAAAGAGAAAGAAAGTTCATAATGAGAATTCTAGCACAGAGAAAGAGAGGGAAATCGAAACCAGAACAAACTATATTTGAGAGATTCCTTCATACCTCTCCATCGCCATTACTGCCATGTATGTGTTCTTCATCTTCCATAGTCAGGATCAGTAATCCATAGCACCTCATCAACATCGTAACGACACTCATCATCAATTTGACATCCTCTTCACTAATCTTCATCCAGTCCTTATCACTCTTCTCAAGCTAAACCTTCAACAGAAACCAATAACCATTAAAAAAACTTCCTAACTAAAGCATAGTTAAAACACAGGAATGAGGTATCAGAAAATTGAAAAGAAAGAAAGGCTTTGCGAAAAGAGTTTTAAATTGAAAGCAAAAGTTGCAACAACAAAGGAACATAGCACAAGAGGAAAGCAGGGGAGTAATTCAAACCAAAAGATCAAAAGCAGAAAAACGGAAAAATCCATAAAGGAAAATAACCGAATGCTAACAGAAATAACAGAAGAGGTTATTCAATTTTCAACATCACTATTGTCCAGTTACATTTTCAGAATGAGAAGCAAAGGGATATAACTTAGGTCAGAAATCAAATTACTGAAACCAGTTTCATAACAGAATTGAAGGAGGAAATTGGAACAAATAACTAAATCCTAACAACCATAACTGAATTCAGTAAGTGAAGGTACCTGAAGCTTCTAGATCATTTTTTGTGAGAATCTTCTATAAATCAGAATCACCTTTCACATTTGATTCTTCTTCCACAATTTTCATAACCCTTCAACCATTCACTTCTCCTCCTTCTTCTCCTCCAATCTCTTTTCTTCTCCAAACCTCACAAATTCTCTAAGCCAAATCCTTCAACAACCTTGCTCCAATCTTGAACCTTCATCTTAAGCTTCCTCCATGCTCAGAACTCTCCCATCCTGATTCTTGATTCTCCATTCTTCTTTCTGATGCTCTATCCTTTTCCCTTTTCGTCTCAGCATCATCATGCTTTCCATCACCGCACCACTGCATCAAGCTAAACCTGCAAGAAACACCGAAAGTTCATAACCGCGCATCATCAAAGCTGAAGCAACAATGGTGAAATTCACGGCCCATGAACAGAAGAAGCAATTAAAAAATGGAGCAAGAAATGAATGTGTGCATACCTGGTTTCCCGAAGGCAACAAATTCACATCGTAGCTTCCGAATATTCGCAGCTTCGCCATACAACTCCTCCTTCGGATCTTCCCGGCAATCTTTCCTTTCATCACTTTCGATCTGTGTCCACTCCTGTTGCAGAAGGATAGAAGAGCAACTCAAGCTGAGTACTATATCAGAGAGCGTTGCAACGTTTAGTTCGACACGGCTATCTCGCTCCGATTTAGAACACAAGAGCTCCGACCGTTGAAGCTTGAAGGCGCCAGCAGGAAACGATTCACCTCAACGAGCTTTCAACTCTTCTCATCAATTCGATTAAAGGTATGCGGGCTTCAAATCCGTCTTCTGATTCGTTTGCTTCTCCCATTTTCATGAGTAGCCCTGTTTGAAAGGTTGGGGGAATTTAGTTTCGGTTGATTGAATTTGGGGCTAGAGACAAAAGTTAGGTTTGCTTTAGCGTTTTTGGAAAGAGAAGTGATAGGAAAATGGAGGTTACCGGCGCGGCGGCTAGGTCAGTTTAGAGAAGAAGAGAAGGTTTATGGCTAGAAAGAGAGGAAGATAACGGTGTCGGGTTACGAGAAGATGAGAGGGAAGGTCGAATATGGCCGGAAAGAAGGCGAAGGTGAAGGAGGGCGATGAGGACGAAAGAATGAAGGGGCTGAGTTAGCGGCGGCGGCCTGGGGAAGGAGAAAGGGGAATTAGGTTTTCTGCAATTTTCATCTCATTTGTGTTTATCATAAGATTAGAATATTGTAATATTATTAAGATTATTTAATTCATTTATCTAAAGATTATTATTTAATTCATTATCATAAGATTACAATTTAATTCATTTTTTATAAGTTAAGAGTTTAATTCATTTTTTAATTAAGAGTTTATAAAAAAAAAAGGGGTATATTATAAGATTAAGACTTTTGTTAGTTTTAATAATGTAGGAATAGGATATATTATAAGGTTAAAAGTTTTGTTTAAATTCAATAATATAAGATTTCATAGAATTAGTAAAATAGCAGAAGATTAAGATTTATTTAATTTTAATTTTTATAAGTTAAGTTTTATGATAATTTGGATTGAATATTGTTAATTAAGTTTTTTTGTTAATTTACAATTAATCCCAAAATCAACCATTAAAAATTCATTAGGATAAGATTATTCTTTGCTATCTGCACCCCATTCTAGGCCCATAGAAGAAAACAAACTTAAAAAATTACTTCCAGTACCTCCCCCTTAGATTCTGCGTGTGGGCCTTAGCCCTGTTGCTATTCGCACTCCCTCTTCTGAGCCCATTAACGAAAATAACTTAGAAAAATACTAATCCACCCCCTGTATAATTTCTTTAGATTTTTATTTTTGTTTTAATTATAGTTTAGAAATAATTCAATAAAAAATAATAAAAATCATTAGAAAATTCCCCAAAAATTCCAGTGGCTTAATAAGTCATTAGAAATTTTGGACACTTTTATTTTCTGAATTTGGCATTATTTTCAATTTAATTATGAAGTTTCTTTTAATTAGCTTTTATTGGATTTCTTTTGATTGTGCTGAAGTTTGTTCATTTTATTTTTATGACTTCCAACAACTTTTTTGAGCCATTCTTTTTTCTGTAATTAGAGGACTCATGATAGTTCTTAGGATATTTTTTAGTGGATTTTTAGGGCCTTTCATCTTAGGTTTTAGTGGAGTAATCCTTAGGAATTAGTGGTTAATTCTTAGGTGAAATTAAATAATTTTTAGGCATAGAAAAAATGAGTTTTTTTTAGGATCCCTCTTAGTACAATATTATAAATAGTGTTAGGACCCTATAATTTAATTTTCATAATTTTCCTAGAAGTTTTAATATTTTTTTAGAATATTAGTTTTAGGCCTAGTTATGCATAATTCCCATTAGTTTAAGTTATATAAATAATGTTCAATAAAAAATAATAGCCTAGATTAGATTTAGTCTTAGAATTTAATATAGGTTTAGGTTAGTTTAATTTGATTTTTTAGAATGAATAGTAGGCTTAACTTAGTTTAGAACTTAGGCTTAAAGTTCCATTGTCATTAGAATTAGAATAAATAAAGTAGACTATTTTTAGTTCATGTCTTTAATTGCATTTTTAGAAGTTTATTGCTTTATTCAATTCTATTGTTTTGCCTTGTTATTTGGTTCTTATAACTTGTATAGGCTTCCCCATTGTGCTTAGAATCAACTTAACTTCATTAAGAAGTAAGTTGAATTCTAGTAGTTTTTCTTTTCTCATTAGGAATAGAAAACCTCATTAACCATTAAGACCACTTGTAAATAAACAAAAATTAGGGTTGTGTCTTAGTCCCCCTTAGTTTTTTTCCTTTTTGCGATTTGAGTCATTCTCTTCTTATCTTCAAACAAAATCCAAAAACACTTAACAAATAAATGGAAGGATTCCTTGTGTATAGCCTTATTCCATGAAGCACTTGCATTCATTCCATCTTGGAGTGGTGTAAGCTTGTCTATCATGATGCACAAGTCTCATCAAGGGGTTGTTTCACAAAGAAAAACTTAAAAGACACTTCTTCACAAAAGCAACAAAAACACTTAATAAAGTTCAACAAGCCAGTGAACTTAAGCGCTAATCCTAGGAAACCAGTCTTGGATAAATTCTCCTTGCTGGGTATGCTTGTTCTATTATTCCATCTTGGAATGTAGAGTCAAGTGTACATTCCATGGAAAAGAGTTTGAATTCACTTCCTTGTGCCAAATTCATACAAAACTCATAAAAGACAAAAAACAAATAGCGACTGTCCTGCGGGAACTTCTCTTCTCATCTCATTCAATCACAACGCGAACTCGCGCCGACTTGTCACACATGCAAGACGGTAAACGCACTCGTACCAGACGAGCCTGCAACACCTGAGCATAGACATACGCAGTTCCAGCATAAAAAACACAAACAAATAGTTCCCGCCTAGGTTAGGCGAACTACGTCGACTCTGATCCTCATTATCCCGATGAGGTACGTAGGCAGCGGGGTAGGGCCCGTTCGAGCACATTCTTTATTTTCCCTACATTTTTCCCCTTTTTATTCTCATTTTCCGATTCCATTTCTTTTCTCATTTCATTCCAGTTCTAGTTAGCGGTTTTATTCAGCAGCATTCTTATTTCTCACCCTTTGAAACAAACAAGCAAGCGTGGATCCCGTCGGGTACGACAGACGATCTGGGGTGCTAATACCTTCCCAGTTCGTAACCGACTCCCGAACTCAGATCTTTGGTTCGCAGGACCTTGTCCTTTCCTTCTTCCTCAGGTTTGTGCAACATTACCTTTCCCATTCATTCGGGATAAAAATGTCTGGCTGGCGACTCTAACCTTTCCGCGCCACTTTCGCGTTTGTACTAGGATGAAAATCCCGGGAGCGACACCCTTTCCTTTGGATAAAATAAAAGTCGGTGGCGACTCTTGCTATCCGCAATATTTAACTAAAGTCAGTTCTCCTACCGTGTTACAGTATGTCCCCAGGCCAAAAATAAAATTATGGAACACTCCACAGACAAGAAATCAACATGATACATCCATCCTAGCCCAGACTTGAGGGGAACCATCCAGTACGCACTAAGCGCCATCAAGAGTGCGCTAAGTGCTATCAGTGGAGCTAGATTATTCAAGCTGGTTCAAGGGGGTCAACCGACTAAATGAAATAAACTAGAAAACAATAAATACTTACAATGTTGGGGTGCCTCCCAACAAGCACTTTGTTTTACATCTTTGGGCTCGACGGTACGATGTGATCACATGATCACACAAACCAACGGCAAAAATCAGGGCTACCAACATGGAACATTTCCTCCTCAACCATTGTCTCGACCTGGCCTTGGTCCACTTTTACGCCAAAATGAGAAGTCCCAGCAAGACTTCATCATTTCTTCTTTAACTTCCTCATTCTTCCTTTGAAATTCTTTTTCAATTCTTTCCTTTTCATCCTTCTTTTTCTCAAAAAGATCGTCTTCACTTTATCCGTACCTTCATAATCCCCTCATCCACATCAATCAACATGTGAGCAGTTTTTATAAAGGGCCTACCAAGTATTATTGAGGTGTCATCATCCTCATCCATTTCCATGACCGCAAAGTCGACAAGAAATAAGAATTTATCAATGCTTATCAAAACATCCTCATAAACACCGTGAAGACAAGCTCGTGACTTACCGCCAATTGCAAAGTCATATTAGTTTCTTTCACCTCTATATTTTCAAGATTTCTTATCAAAGACAACGAAATCAAATTTATGCTAGCTCCCATGTACACTAAGGCTTTCTACTTGGATTCACTACCAATTGTGATTGGTAAAGCCACCCTTCCCGGATCACCTTCTTTTCGCGAAAGTGTGTTTTGAACCATGGCACTACAATTAGTGTTCAACACTATGTTGTCTAGATTCGTATGTCTTTTCTTATTTGAAAGGACATCTTTCATAAATTTGGCATACTTTGGAATTTGATCTAAAGCATCGACAAAAGCGATAGTCACTTGCAAGCGACTAAGTATATCCAAGAATCATGCATAATGTCGATCACTCTCTTTCGTTTTTGAAGGTGCATTATGGTATGACACCTTTTTCATAGGAATATCTTTCAACTTCTCATTTTCCTTCAAATTTCTCTTTTCCTTCTCCTCCTTCCATATTTTCTCAAACTCTTCTTTTTCAACTAATTCGTCATTTTTTCGTCCTCCTCTTACTCCACTATTTCTCCTTCCTTTTCAACTACCATCTTTTCATTGTCAATATTCTTTTCAACTAACACTTTCTCATTTTCAATATTTTTCAACTTCACCTCCACTACTCCTTCCACCATTTTTAAAGATTTCCTAGTAGATGCATTAGGGTTTACTTGAGTATTAGTCGCAAATATATCTATATGTTGATCGACTAATTGTTGAGATAATTGCTCCACTTGCGTCTCAAGGTTTCTTATAGGCGTATCCATACTCTTTTGAAGGGATATTGCCATTTTCATGAACAGCGTGAGTGTTTCCTACATTTTTGAGATTGCATTAGGAACTTGTGGATCTTGGGTGTAGCTTTGATATTGGTTTTGACGGTTTGCGATCCCGACATCTGGTCTCCATCCATGATTGTAACCTTGGTTACCACTCCGTGGTTGGTAACCTTGGTTGTTGCTTTAATAAGGTTGACGAGGTTGGAACCATTGATTTTGATTGGAATAATTAGCTTCCTCTTCAAGCACTGGTGGACAATATCCGATATGGAGATCTCCTTGACATAACTCACAACTCGCCACTTGTTGGTTATTGTTGGGAACTTCTTGCGATTCCTTGATTTTTTGTGGAAGCCTCGACATTTTCTTTATCAAGCGTTCCACTTGTTGCGATAGAAGCTTGTTTTGATCAAGTATGGCAACATTTGTTCCCAATTCAAACATACCCGATGCTTTTTGAACAATTCCACGATTATGTTGACTTTGATGATCATTTAGTGTCATATTAGCGGTGATGGCAACCGCTTCTTCCTCACTTTTTGACATTAAAGAACCACCCGTCATAGCATTCAAAAGAGTTTTTCTAGTGGCTTGTAATCCATTGTGAAAGATGTGAACTTGTGTTAAGTCATCAAAAGTGTGTCCCTTGTATCTTCTTAACATCGCCTTGAATCTCTCCCACGCATCATTGAGAGTCTCATTTGCTCCTTGAGTAAACACCAATATATAAGTATTCACATCCATAGGAGTAGGTTGACTAAGATACCAATCTTTTTGCTTCCCAATCAATGTGTGAGGAAACAACCTTTTGTATAATGATTCCTCCTCATTTTCTAGAGTTCCCATTGAACAAGAGATTTCATAGAATTTGTTGAGATGAGCAAACGGTTCTTCATGGTCCATTCCCATAAATGGATTTTGTTACATTAAAGATATGATCCCCGTCTTCATCTCGGTGGGCCTCCCATTGTTGGAGGTTCTCGCAAACTGGGGTTTGAGCATTAAACTATTAGCACATGGTGTAGAAGCTGATGGTGGTGCTGCTGCTGCCAGGATTGGCGTTGTATTGGTGGTTGGTGAAGAAGATTCTCCTTGAGCTTGTCTTTGCCTAGCTAGTTTCCTTTTCCTTTTGCTAATGTTTTTACAAGCGGTCCTCTCTATCTCAAGATCGAAAAGAAGTTGATCCGCCGGTAGCTTTCCTTGCATACACAAGAGATACATACTAAACCAAACAAATTAAAAGCACAAGCAAAATGAAATTGAGGTAAGGGATACAATACACAACTTAAAACCTAAAAAATATTGTAATGCTTTTGCAATATTACAATATTCCCCGAAAACAACGCTAATTTGTTGGAAGAGTATTAGTGAAGGGTTTTTGTTATCGTCTCCACATGGATTGCACGAATATCTCGCCTTTCAATAGTTTAAAGGTTGTAAGCAAACATTTTCAAATGAGTTTTTTTTGGTATCATAAGTTTTTCACTTGTTTAGTAGCAATGCTTGTAAAGAATTGTTTGTTTTTATAAAAGATATGCCAAGATTAGGGTTTGCTAACACTATTCATATGTATTCAATCAACCAGGCATGTGAACACTGTAACACCCTTCTACTCCAAAACATAATATTTAAATAATATCAGAGTAATCATCTAAAAAAGGTATCACATATCATCATAATTCAACACAAACAGTGTCCTGTCCCGTAACACGGGTTAATCAACATCAAGAATATCATAAATCATTTCGCAGCGGAATTTAACTTCATAATTCAAAACTTCTTAAACATAATTTTCACCATCCTGAATTTAACATCATAAAATAGAAAACATTTATCCAAATAACAACATAACTGCAAACAGTTTAACAGAAGAAAACCCATCCCAGTGTTATATGACACAGAGCAGGACACATACACCAGAACACTTCTAAGGAACACTAAAGCACGCTCTGAGACTCATGAATTACTCCTATTGCACTGCAGGACTATTCTTCGACATCTGCAAGTTATCCACGAAAGAGGCAACATTTCCAAGCAGGTAGTGTGAGTAATCATAATATATCATAAACGTACCAGAATATAGAATCATAAATAAATTATTACACATATCATGACATCATCAACTACAAAATTCAGCAACAACCACAACACGATCATGAAATCAATCAACACCAACACAGTCATGAAATTCATCCAGAATATGCAATTCTAACATCCTGATATGCAATATGCATGTAGTACCATTTTCATCGTGAGATAGATACATGACCATCACCCCTCCACAAAGGAGCACATCGTAAATCATCGAGACACTTCAATCCACACAATGGGATTGAAGCAATTAAATAGGCCGAAGCCCCATCGTGAATGTTATGAAATGCAATGATGCGCTACATCGTAAATTCATCAAAATAATTCGCATCATTCATTTCAATCAGCAACACAATCATCAACTAATCATATATATATATCATCATGACATTACACCCAGAACACTGATTCTATAACCACTCTGACACATCAAGAGTTGACCCGTACCCGGTAAATTATGAGGCAATTACAAGGTTATTTCATAACTCCATTTATAAAAACTTTTGCATTTTTCTCATTTTTATTCATCAAAATAAAGTTCAGTTTATGCTCGTACCGACGCTTCAAACGGAATGCGAATCGGAGTTACGGTTTGAAAGTTATGAATTTTTAAAGAATTAAAATTTTCTTCTCAAACAGTGTTAACCGGTTAACCCATAGCGTTAACCGGTTAACGCCTACGAAATTCCAGATTTTCACCAAAATTACAATGGTTAACCGGTTAACCCATAGCGTTAACCGGTTAGCGCACGTTTTCCAGCAGTTCTCTGCTATACAATTGTAGACTGTTTTCAACACCAAAAACCCCCAAATCCCATTACGGGTTTCACATCAAAACACTCAAAAACCATTCAACAACATCAATCAAACATCAACAACATCAAGATAACAATTATACCAACAAATATATATTTATAACTCATTCTAGTCACTCTAATTCATCAAGATTTTACTCATCAGCTCAACCTAAATCAAAAACCCCTAAACTCACTAAACTTTTACAAATCTAATCTACTCATAATCCAATTCTTATACAATTACAATAGATTATGAAAACTCCCCATACCTTAGAGAATTTCTTCGCTTTACACTCTTCTCTGGGGTCCTCCACAACCTCCTGACTCTGAGCTTTCTCTTTCTTCAGAGCACTTCACCAAACACGATAGAAAACCACAATGAGAAAACTGATCGTGTATTCCTTTTTACCAAAACACATTCCAGTTAAGTCTTTTCCCACTTTACCCTCATAATTTTCACGAAAGGACCACCTTACCCTTTTCTTTAATATATTTTTAATAATAATAATAAAATAGTATAATAAAACACTATTTATCCTTATTATATAAAAATACTCTTTTTCTCCAAAATTCTCTAATTAATCCAAACTCTCCAATTTTTTCTAAATTAATTAAATAAATGACTAAATAATTAAATTTAGATTTTCGGGGCGTTACAAACACGGTTACGACTAATATAATCATGTACCCTCTCAATACGTATCCTCTCGTTCCCGGTATCGTGAGTGTTATTGCACCGATTTGATAATTGCTCTCGCAAATTATGAATCAACACAATATTCATGAAGTTCAAACAAAGAGAATATTTATTCACAAGTTTGTCTCCGGAACTTGATCGTTAATAGATGAAGCAACTAGATCAAGGTTTATAAATCCTATCTCTAGCTCAATACAAACCATACAAATCCAAGAAACACAAATTACTTCATCATATATTAATCACAACCTTATTCACATACATATGATTAAAAGAAATACAACTAATAAGGGAAACTACCTCTAATCTTGACACAAGAGAGAACTTAGCCAACCATTTCCATGGTAGCCTGTGTTGCAAGAAAGGAAACAAGTTGTACAAACATCAAAAGTCAGAGAATCGAGATTTGATGCGGTAAAACTTCGATCTTTGATGATCCAAGAAATCTCTTTTCTCAAACCCTAAAAATCTGATTTGTAACTCTAAAAGTGTAAAATGAAGGTACAACTACAAAAATATCTAAAGAAGATATTTATAAATGTGCCCTAAAATCTGCTTCTAAGTGGCAGGGCACTAAGCGGCTGTAGAGCACGCTTAGCGCCACCAGTCCAAAGGCGGTAAATTGTCCTAGCGCGGTGAGCACGATTGTAGTGAGGTCCAAGCACCAAAATTCCAGTAGCCTATGTCGGGAGCTCGTTAGGAGTGCGCTGGAGGCGCGCTTAGCGCACTAGTACTTCCTAAACTTCATGAAAGTGATCTTTCCAGATCTGCTTCTTTATCCATAGGCTTTAGGCATCCAACTAAGCATAAAAACCTATAAAAAACAAGAAAAAAAATCATAATACAAGTAATGGAAAGCAAAAGTGGTAAATAACGTATTTACACTAAAAGCTACAGTTAAATAATCGATTTAAACAAGAAAGCTTTATAAAGTACTACAAAATAATATGAAATATAACTCCAAATTGGCAATTAATAAGAGGAACCAAGATAATTTCTTATGTCTCTCTTGATTTCCTTTTTGCCTCTGAATTGCTTTATTTCGCTTCTAAACACTTTACTCTGATTAAAATCCTAGACCATGTGTTCAGAATCTGATTTGATGTTTTTATAAAAGAAAAAAAGGTTAACACAATTCAAATTTCAACCCCTTCTTGTGTTTTTCGCACCTTCAGTTGGCATCAGAGAACAATTTGTGCTTTTAACATTTATTAGTGGTACAAAAAATATCCTAAAAGAAAAACATATCTGATGAATCTGGAACCTCTAGTCTTAGAAACATTACTGTTGTAAACTATGATTATATTACTTCTAAAAAGAATAACTATACATCTAGACCTCCAACTTTCAGTGGAGATTCTTTAGAGTTTGGTGGTGGAAGAGAAAGATGTACACTCATATCATAGGTCTTGATGATGAGTTGTTGGACATTCTTGAAGATGACATTGATATCCTAGTTACTGGAGTGGGAACGATAATTGACAGAAAAAAGTCCCGCACCTGTTTAGAAGAAGACTTATAGGAATCATCACAAAGTCAGAGGCATTTTGGTATATGATATAACTCACTATGAGTACATAAAATTATTGACAAATATATTGCTAAAATAATCTTTAAATCCTTGGTTGCTACTTATGAAGGAAATCAACTGGTAAAAGAAGCTAAGACTAATCTTCTGGTTCAACAATATGAATTGTTCAGAGTGAAGGAAGATGATGACATTGACATCATGTTCTCAAAGTTTCAATTTCTTATATATGGACTTCAAGTTATAAACAAGAGTTATACAAATTCTGATCATGTCAAGAAGATTCTTAGGATTAATACTTGGGATTGATAAATGCGGCGTTTCTCTTCTTCAAAAGGAGGTTTTGGGATGTACTGTTGGTTTTCCACAAGTTTTGGACCAAGGATCCTTTGAACCAGATCAATGGTTGTTTGTTTCTTAGAATCTTTTGAGCTTTTGACCTTTGATGCAATTGATGGTGAGAGATAGAAGAAATATAGATGTGTTTGAAGTTTTGATGAGAAGAAATGAAGAGTTTGCTCGTGCTTAAGAGTGAAGAGAAGTTCAAAAGAGTGAAAAAGTGGAAGAGAAGATGAAATATGGTATTTATAGTGGTATGAAGAAGACGTTTCACTTCAAAATGCCGACAGTTGATAAAAATCATAGGAATGACCGTTCATTACAGTTATTTTTGATTTATTATAAAAAGGGAGTCTTAATGTTTAAGATTTGGGGTGTTCCATTTTGTATTTGAGATATTTTTGTATTTGAGTTATATATGAGTCTTAATACTCATATATTACTCAAAGTATTTGAGTTATTGAGAAAATAGTTTTTTGAGAACAATGTACGTGTGATCACCATCTTTATATTTATATCAAAGCATTTACAATTTAGTCATTTAAGTTCATTGTAAGTTTACTTTGAAGCCATTTACACTGTTATTTACACTTATGTATTTCTTTAAACTTTAACGTTATATTCAACAAAGAAGAACATTGTCGAAATGTTTGTGGGTGATAATAATTGGAATTAAACAAAAGCACATGTCTTAAAATTAATCTAGTCACTCATGCGTGTAACTAAAAATATTTGAATTTGGAAGACTAGAGTTTGTTTACCTATTTCGAAGGTAAACATGTGGCTCTTGTACTATTGATGGTAACAAATCAACATCGACATGAGCAATGACAAAAAAAAGAAGCATATTGATGGTAACAAATCAACATCGACATGAGCAATGACAAAAAAAAGAAGCATGAGACATCTTGTGCGTCTCTTGGGCTGATGGTAAAAAATCAACATCGACAGGAGCGATCATTATAATTGCTTCGTGGTGGCCGCATTGCAAGACCTTTATCTCTATGGAAATCTCATTTAGAATTTTCTTTCGATTATCTTTGACGCATATGAGTTTTACTCTCTGTTGTTGCGATAAATCTTCTTCCATGAGAAAAATAACTCCATAGCATTATCTTGAATGGTCTATATAGTTGTTCGGAGACGTGCTTTAATGCAATGTCATGTGATGCAAGTCTACCTATATGTCAACACAGTGAATCTCTAAGAAGAATTAGGTCTAAGGAGACCGAGTCTTTTTTTTTTAGTTGTTGGCCTTGTCATAAATATTTTAGTTAGTGTGCATGAACCATATAATATTAATCAGAATCAATGAGTTACGATATGTATTATACTTGATTAACAAACAATATAAATAAAATTTGTGACATCTAATTGTGGCAAATAAAAAAGATAAAAAAACTCCTTTATCATATTTAATGATATATTTAAAATAAAATATGATAGAGTATTAAAAATAGATTTCATTTTAATGTTGACATTTTAAATGCAAATAAAAAAGGCAAGGGGATGATTTAGTTAATGAAGTAGAAGTTAAATGAAATAAGTGTGAGTATGTTAGTGATAGAATTAATTAAAAAGAGAATATAATTTACATTTTCTTGATAACACCATCTAAATAGTGATTTCTATAATTTACTTAATCAATTTAATACTTTTCTTTCTTTGCTATCCCATGTCATTATATTCCTCTAAATTATTAATTATTATATAATTTTTTAATCTAATTTAATAGGTTCTTTTTTATAGGAATTAGAGGGTTATCATCTCAAAATATTTCTTTACAGTGATAAAGACATCAAAGTAATTATAAGGAAAATATTATATTATGTTTAATGTATTTTTAAACTATACAGTTTTTTTCCTTCTCTTCACATACTTATGAATGAGATCCTATATTATGAAGCTTAAGTTTAGAAAGTAATTTAGCGATATAGAAGATGAACTTCAATGTTCATCATTCTCATGGTGAAACTAGAGAGAACATGAAAGAAATACAACTAATGTGATTCAATCATTCAACATATATAGCTATGGAAAAAATCCTTATTATTAAAAATGAGTAAATAATGAAAATTGATTCCTTAATATAGTCATCTAAACCCTAAACCCTAAATCCTAAGTGAAGCAGTAGTTTGGAAATGTGAGAACGACAAAAGTCTGGGGCCAGACAGAGTAAACTTCGGGTTCGTCAAAGAATTTTGGAATGAGATCAAGGGGGATATAATGAGAATGATGACAAAATTTCATTAAAATGGACGGATAGTGAAGGGAGCAAATAGCTCATTTATGGTCTTGATCCCAAAAAAGACAAATACCTTAAAGGTTTCCGATTACAGACCTATCTCATTAATTAGATGCCTGTACAAGATAGCATAGAAGGTTCTTGCGAATAGACTCAAATATGGTAGTTGGCAAAGTGATCTTAGAAAACCAGTCAGCATTTATTTCAGGAAGACAGATAGTGGACGAGATTCTAATTACAAACGAAATAGTAGATGAGGCGAGAAAAAGAAAGAAGGAAACAATGTTCTTCAAGGTAGACTTTGAAAAAGCGTACGACTCTGTCGATTGGAATTTCCTAGATTTGGTGATGGAAAAAATGAGATTTCATGAAAAATGGAGGTGTTGGATTGCAGAATGTTTGAGATCGACAACTGTTTCGGTGTTAGTGAACGGGAGCCCTACTAATGAGATTCAAATGAAGAGGGGACTCAGAAAAGGCGACCCCTTGTCCCCTTCCTTTTCTTCTTGGTGGCAGAAGGTTTTAATTCCCTGTTGGAGAAGGCAGTTGCTTGTGGAAAATCAAATGGTTTTAGGTTTAATGGAGGAATCGATGAATTTTCTCATCTTCAATACGCAGACGATACCTTAATCATCGGAGATAAAAGCTGGACTAATATCGTATCAATCAAATCGATTCTGGTGTTATTCGAGAGCATGTCAGGTCTTAAGGTGAATTATCATAAGAGTACATTGGTTGGTGTTAATGTATGTCAACAATGGTTAGAATTAACAACAAGGTTCTTAAAGTGCAGAATTGGCGATATTCCATTCAAAAATTTAGGACTTCCGATCGGGGATAATCCTAGAAGAAAAGCGATGTGGCATTCGGTTGTAGTCTCTTGTTTGATTTGGAAACTGCTACATAATAGATTAGTGACGAAGGATAATTTAGTTAAAAGGGGAATTATAGATCTGAATCAGATTAGGTGTGGAGGAAATTGTGGGATGGAGGAGTCGGCGAAACATATTTTCTTCGAATGTTCCTTGTTTACAGGTGTATGGAGCGAAATTTGAAAATGGATTAGTGTAAAGACAACAATGCAGAATGAAGCATGGAAGCATATGCAACAATTCAAAGACTTGATTGGAGGAGGAAATAGAAGAAACAGCCTGATGTTTGCAATATGGTGTGCTGGAGTATGGAGGATCTGGGAAAATCGGAACAACAGTATATTCAAAAACAAAGAGTTTTGCATATATAGGGTCACCGAAGAAGTAAAGGTCGTAACATAAAGTTGACTCAAAGTGAAATTAAAATTGATTGATGTGGATCTAACTTTGTGGTGTATGAATCCAAAGGTAAAATTGGGCTCACATTCCTTTTCGGTTCGCAGATAAAGTAGGTGGGAGCTGCAGCACAAGAGATGGTCCTATTTCCAGTAGAGTGCTTGGATTGGGGATTGCAGTTTAAAGTATTATGTTTTTGATGGAGCTGTGTTCTGATGTGGACTGGTACTGTTATAATTCCTCTGGCGGAATATTTTACTGTCTTGCCACTATTTTCCCCAACAATAACCATAATACACTCTTTTTCCAATTATATACCAATATGCCATTGTATCAAACAATTTTGACTTTTTTTTGGTCTTTGCCGCCCATTGAATGGGCGGGAGTGTGTAAATTTTTTTTCAACCACCCTTTGAATGGGCGGCAGTGTGTAATCGTAATATTTTTTTATTTTTTTATTTGTTTTGCATTTTTAATATCAAAATTGATTATTTAATAATTTAAAATATTAATATAAAATAATAATATTATTATTATTATAAAATAATAATAACAATATTAATATAAAATAATAATAATATTATTAATATAAAATAATAATAATAATAATATTAATATAAAATAATAATAATATTAATAATTTTGAATAATAATGATATTAATATAAATGTTAAAGTACAATAATATTAATATAAATAATAATAATATAAATATTAAATAATACATTAATTTTTTCTATCCCCTATTTGGACCCGGATGACGATGTCGCTGATGAGTTCCACAGCCGGAGGGCGTCCTATTCGGGTAGTCCTTCTTAAACCAGGTTGTTCAACGTTTGTTGGTTGAGTATAAGGACCTGCTTCACCCAGAGGATTAATAAAATTCGCTAGCACATCATCACTAAAGTCGTCATGTATCGCCGCCGCACTGCCATAATCTAGACGTGTTCCCGCATTACTCCAAGTTGGTTGGATAGTAGGTGGCATTGAGGAATTCATGTAGGGGATGTATGGATGTTGGTCTTGGGATGAATTAAAGGTGAAAGTTTGTGGTGGATAAAATGACATTTGTGGTTGGGGTGTTTGGTAATTGTGTTCTTGTGGGGTAGGTTGAGAGAATGAATGTTGTTGTGTGTATGATGGGGAGGGGCTAAAATTGAGGTTTTGTTGGGTGTTGTAGGGGGTTGGGTTAAATGATGGGTTTGGTTGATTGTAAGGGTGTTGGCTTGGGGTATAAGGTTGTTGTGTGGGTTGTTGCTTGATATTAAATGTTTGTTGGGAGGAAAATGGGTGTGGTTGGTTGGGGTTAAATGTTTGTTGGGAGGAAAATGTGTGTTGTTGGTTGACATTCAATGCGGGTTGGATACGAGGGTCAAATAAATCTCTGTTGACCGATAAGTACAAATTGGTAACAGATCTATACCAATTCATGTATTCTCTATTTGGTTTACATTCAGTATCCATTATATTTCCTTGTATAACGGCGCAGTGACGGTTTATCCATTCTTGGCGTTCTTCTTTGTTGTGGTCTTTCCAATCTTCGTAAGCCCATTGTTGATTTACTTTGTTGTTATGATATTTTTTCATGCATCTCGGTGGACCAGGAATTTCTTGTTGTATCCCAAATTGAAGCTTAACCCGATCCGATTGGTGCATTTCAACATAAGTGAAACAAAAGATATATGTTGTTGCAGTCCAAATATGACTTTCGGTTGGGTCCTCATCGAGTCCAAGATATGGTCTCCATATAAACTGCGAAGATGTTGAAAAAATGGATTAGAGTAATAAAAATATTAAATAGAGATGATAAAAATATTTTAATATTAAAATGTATAATTCTAAGAGATATTACATCATTGAGCTCAAAATGATCGAAGAAAGCCCGATATCCAACAGCACAATGATGAGGGGTTTTGTCATAATTCATTCCATAAGCAGACCACCTAAAAATATTAAATAGAAAAATAAATAGAGTTTAAATATTAGAGAAATAAAAATATTAAATAGAAAAATAAATAAAGTTTAAATATACATACTTTGTTGCATAGGGAAAATTGAATGGATTTTCGTTGATCGGTGTCAGTCTAGGCATTATGGACCAACCCCAAGCTTGAAGTAAGACTGCACATCCAGCAAAATTGTGAGCGTCCTTCAAAGCGCATCGACACAAGTTTCGGTATAGATGTGTTAAAGTTGCTGCGCCCCAACTATAGCTATTTATTTGGTCGAAATCTTCGAGTAACGGTAAAAATTGAAGGTGTATAGTGTTACCGTTAGTATCAGGAAACAAAAAACAAGCAAAAAGTAACATAATATATACTCTTGCTTTCATTATTTTTAGTTCCTCGGGGGAGTCTTCGCCTAAGTGGATAGAATTGTATTGGTCCCGTAGTACTACTATTCTCAAAGATTGTCCCCGTCTCTCAGAAGGATCCATCGTAATCCCCAATAGTTCCTCAACAAGTTGGTATGACACAGATGTGCAACCAACAACGGCTGAGCCATTCACACGCAACTCCAATAACATGTGGACATCCTCCAAAGTCGGGGCGCATTCACCGGTTGGAAAATGGTACCGCCCATTGAATGGGCGGCATTGTACTTTAATAATATAATATTAAAAAGGTACCGCCCATTGAATGGGCGGCACTGTACTTAAATAATAAAATATTAAAAACGTACCACCCATTGCTGTGGCGGAACTTTTTTTCGATTAAAAATTTAATAAAATTATTTATTAACTAAACTTAACATTAAATATTATTTTTTAATTTTTAAATATTAATTATTAATTATTATTATTTAATAATTTTAACATTTACTAAATACAAATTATCATTATTAACTTTTAGTATTGTTAATTTATCAATTACTAATATTTATTAATTTTTTTCGATTAAAAATTTAATAAAATTATTTATTAACTAAACTTAACATTAGATATTATTTTTAAATTTTTAAATATTAATTATTAGTTTATATTATTATTTATTATTATTTAATAATTTTAATATTTATTAAATACAAATTATCATTATTAACTTTTAGTATTATTAATTAATCAAATACTAATATTATTTAATATTATTATTAATATTTTAATTTACTTAATAATCTAATTAATTATTAAAAACACAAAACAAAATAAAAAAAATCAAAACAAAATTTCGTTCTATATTGCCGCCCATTCAAATGACGGTATAGAAAAATTTTGTACACTTCCGCCCATTCAATGGACGGCAAAGATAAAAAAAAAATCAAAATTATTTAAAACAATGATATATTGATATATAATTTTAAAAAGAGTTTATTATGGTTATTGTTGGGGAAAAGGGTGGTAATATTCCCTCTGGTGTGGCACAATTATCTCGAATTAGACCTGTTTCTTCTAGGATGATAGTTGAGCTAAGGGGGATGGATAACATTCTAGAGAAGGTATTGCTGTATGTCTATGTCTGTCAGAGATCAGTTTTTTTTACTCACTTGTGTTTGTTTTGGTGCAGCTGGGTAGGCAGGTTTATTTATAGAGGCTATTGGGGCTTTGGGTTAGATTTTTTTTGGTCTGCATTTTATGTATTTAGGTGGGTCAGAGGCTTGTTTCTGGTTTACAGTTTGTATCGGATCTTTAGGCATCTCTTATGCCTAGTTTTCAGTTAATTTAATTTTA
The DNA here is from genome assembly GCA_963966055.1 of Lathyrus aphaca. Classification (NCBI taxonomy): domain Eukaryota; kingdom Viridiplantae; phylum Streptophyta; class Magnoliopsida; order Fabales; family Fabaceae; genus Lathyrus; species Lathyrus aphaca. Next base: position 568,108,886 of record OZ014519.1, read on the forward strand.
GCTGGCTGTTTAAAAAAAAAAGAAATTCAAATGTTTAAAATAAAAATAAAAATAATTTTAGGTTTATCGTTCTTTTTAAATGCAAAAGTATTGTTTTTAATAATTACTATTATTCTCATACTGAATTATTTGTCATATATATATATATATATATATATATATATATATATATATATATATATATATATATATATATATATATATATATATATATATATATATATAAGATTTTAAAACATAAGCTTCTGATTGCGTGCAAAACGAATAATATTTCATTTTGTCTATTAAAAGAATAAAACCTTTCATTTTAGGCTATGTAAATTTGTGTACAACATGCATTATTAAAAAATCTTTATATAACTTTAAAACTTTAAGATGGATTATGTAAGTGTCAATTCTGATTTCTTTAATATACTACTAACATATTTAAACTTTATGGATTAAGTATGTTTAAATGTATATATAAATTTGATAGGATATAAAATGTATTTATATATATATTTAAATTTTAAATTAGTTATTTATTTTAAAATAAACAATGATTATGTAAAATCAATTAAATTAAAATAAAAAGAAAAAAGGGATCCGTGAGATGAAAAAAAAAATTTAAAAATAAGAATTTTATCTTTTCAATTAAGATGATTATTGATTAAAATAAAATATTTATTGTGTTTATAGTGATCCGTGAAATAAAAAGTTTATTTGATACAATGTAAAACGTACTTATGTACAAATGTAAAATTGAAATTAGTTATTTAATTGTAAAATAAAAAAATAATTATACAATTTTAGTTGTATTAAATAATGATGCAAAAAGAAAAAAAAATGACTCGTGAAATAAAGACAAAAAAAATTGATGCGATAATGATCCGTGAAATAAAAATATTATTTGATATAATGCAAAATTTAAAATAAAAAGAACAATAATAATATAATTTTAATTTTATTAAATAATTATAAAAAAAATAAATAGTGAGATGAAAAAAGAAAAAAAAATTGATATTTAAAAATAAGAATCGTGTCTCTTAAATTATGATAATGATTAATTAAAATAAAATAGATATTATGTTGATAATGATCCGTAAGATAAATATATAGTGTTATTTTATTAAAATTAAAAAAATAGGTATGTTGTTGATAGTGGCCCGTAAATTTTTTTTTGACATTAGGAAATAACATTTTTAACCATAGAATAAAAAAAAAATTTAATTGAAAAAATAAGTATGTTATTGATAGTGACCCGTAAAAAAATTGAAATTTAACTTTTGAAAATAATTATTTTACCGCAAATAATAAAAATAAAATCTATTTTTCTAATAATAAGAGGGAAAAAGCAATTATATAAGAGGGAAAAAATAAGTATGTTCTTGATAGTGACCCTCCCACTCCACTAAAAATATGAGAGAGAGAGAGAGAGAGAGAGAGAGAGAGAGAGAGAGAGAGAGAGAGAGAGAGAGAGAGAGAGAGAGAGAGAGAGAGAGAGAGAGAGAGAGAGAGAGAGAGAGAGAGAGAGAGAGAGAGAGAGAGAGAGAGAGAGAGAGAGAGAGAGAGAGAGAGAGAGAGAGAGAGAGAGAGAGAGAGAGAGAGAGAGAGAGAATTTGAATTTCAAATCTGAAAATTTAAAATATAGAGAATAAATATGTGTATATAAGATTTTTATTAGTGGGAAAGTAATAAAAATAACAATTTCTTTATTGGATCTTTTCTTGTGTCATGGAAGGCAAAAAAGCAAATAACAATTTCAAGGTCTTCTTCTGAGGCAGAGTATAGGGCTTTAGGATCAGCTACTTGTGAATTGATTTGGCTTTTATACATCTTAAGAGACTTGAATATCACATGTTGCAAACCACCGACTTTATATTGTGATAACCAGAGTGCATTACACAAAGCATCTAATCCAATTTTCCATAAAAGGACAAAACACCTTGAGATTGATTGTCATCTTGTGAGAGAGAAAGTTCAACAAGGTGTTATGAAGTTGCTACCTATATCTTCTCAGGAGCAATTGGCATATTTCCTCACTAAGGCATTGAATCCAAGCAAGTTTAATAACTTCATATCCAAGTTTGGCATGTTAGACATTTACCATGTTTAAGCTTGAGGGAGGCTGTTGAGATTATACTTGAGTTAAAACTGAACTTCCTTCATTATTTGTAACTGCCTTCAATTAGTTAGTTATCATTCTGTTAGGAAGTTAGTTACACGAGTTGTTAGTTAGTTATAATGTGACTTAAGCTCAATATTCAATACTCACCATAGCTTCTTCTTCTTCTTCTTCTTCTTCTTCTTCCATGGCTGCCACAATGCATTCATGGTTTCTATAAACTCTAACAAAGAACATGGATAACTTATATAATTAGTTAAATTGAACACCCTTAGGGACAATAATGGGATCACAAGAAAACTTTAAATAAGTTAAATTCCTAGGAGTTTTATAGTAAATAAATATAACCAGCTCGTAACTTACAAATTTGCATAAAATCTTTCATAACTCTTTTGTAATATGACTGAAAAATATACAACTAAGTACAATTATGATAAATAATGAAACAGCTGTCCCAAAATTTTGATTAAGATGAAGATTCTGGTAATGATCTAGTAGGAGAAGAAAGAATAGGTTTCGGTGGTATTTCTAATGAATTCACATTGCCTTCTAACATTTCAATCACTCTGCTCATCGTAGGTCTATCATTCGGAAATGTTTGAATGCACCATAAACCTACAATGGTCATTCTCTTTGCAATCTCATCTTCTTCTGCGGTAATGACATCGCCCGCTCTAAAATCACTTTCTAGATCAAATCTCTTGTATACCCAATGAGGAAAGTATATCTCACTTGTTTGACTCGCATCAGCATTAATGTTTTTCCTCCCTCCTACCATTTCCATTAGCATCATCCCAAAACTATAAACACCAGATTTGTGCGAAACACCTCCAAAATTTCTATTCCACAACTCAGGAGCTACATAACCCATTGTTCCTCTAGCATCTGACATCGAAACAATGCTCTCTTTCATGAGGCAAAGTCTTGCTAGCCCAAAATCTGATATATTTGGACAAAAATTATCATCAAAAAGAATGTTATGAGGTTTGATGTCAAAATGTAAAATTCGAGTGCTACATCCCCTATGCAAGTACTCTAGCCCTCGAGCTATCCCTTTTGCAATTTGAAAAAGAACCTCCCAACTCAAAGATGGAATGGTTTCAGATTCTTTGTTGTAAATAAAATTGTCAAGGGAACCATTGGACATTAGTTCATATATCAAAGCTTTTTTTCGGCCTTCAAAACAAAATCCAAGCAGGGTGACAACATTAACGTGTGAGGTTTTAGTAATACTAGAAACCTCATTCATAAATTCTTCACCAGTTCCTTTCGATGTCTTCAATATCTTTACGGCAACAGGGCAACCATTGAGTAGTGTTCCTTTGTATACAGAACCGTAACCACCTTCTCCTAGTTTGACTTTAAAGTTGTTGGTCATTTTCTTTATATGTGAAAATTTGTATCTTCTAACACTCAAGGCATCATGTGTTTTTAAGAATGCTTCAATTTCTTTGTTATTCTTTCTTGACTTGTACTTGAAACAAAAGATAATGATACATATGGATAATCCTACTAAAGCTGCACCTGTACTTCCTGTTAGGAGGCTTATTCAGTGTATTTTTTTGGAAGAATCATGTTTTGATACAAGAAAATTGTGTAGAATGCATCAATGAGCCTATAGTCTGTTACATGGATATTGCGAAGAATGCATTAATACTGTTTCAGGTTCTGGCTAGGTCATAGTTAAAACTAATAGTTGGCTTATAAAAGAAGCAAGGCAAAAATTAAGGTTTAATTAATGAATATACCACAATAGTTTAAGAGATGAATACCATAGGAAGTTAGATGTATCACCTAGAATGATTTTCATTTTCCAATGCCAGCTCCACAGATTATTACCTGTGATAATAGTACAAAGATCATAGAGAGGAATCTGTTAATGCATTGGTTACTCCTTTTCAATTATGACTACATAGTACAAAAAGCTGAACAAGATTATAATCAGTGGGAAAACTAAGTATACAACAAGAACATATTAACATGGAAGATTTCATCCATAGTGCCCAATAGTGCTGTTCTCGGTTGTCCGCAAGGTTCATGGCAAAAGGCCCAAGAGCGAATTCTAAGCTGAAAGACGCGTAAAACAAACAGGTAGACTGTCCAAAGCTTCAATCAGCGTCCAATTCAATCATAGTACGCCGCATCACGCGCGGACAATTTCAACTACTCTTGACATATAAGGGAAAATCATATCATTTTAGATATTCAAATTCATTTTCACCTACACATTATTTCTTATTTCTTTCACTGACTTGGGCGTTGAAGTGATAACCTTGCAGGCCTGCCCCACTCCGTCACATCTGAAGTATTGCTCCGCTGCAGTGAGACACAACTTCACCGCCCATCTTCTATTTCTAGTTCCTAACCAAACAAGTGGGCTTGTCCAATCTCAGGTAATGGAAACTTGAATGAATCCTAAGAGATGTTTGCATCATCTTAAGACTTTGTATTGATGAAATGAGCGAAATTGAAAGAAAGAAATAAGACATACCTTTGTGAATAGAATGTGTGTTAGAGGAATCAGGTCCACCATCAGGGGTATAAGTATAGTAGCAAGATTGATAATTATCAAGACCACTGGTATTATTCCAACAATACCCTTCACTTCCCAAGCATTTTATGCACTCTTCATTCACATAATATTTCACCAGAAACCCTTCATCTAAAATTTGTTCAAGATCATCACTTCCAATTACACCAAAATTAGTACTAGGCACAAAAGCAAAATCTGCTTGCACTCTGATATGTCTGCCACATCCGTTTAACTCTGGAGTTTGTTCCAAAATCTTACCTTTTGCATCATCAAAACAGATCGCACTATTCTGAGATCCACACAAAGATTGGTAGTTATTAGCAAAGGACAACACATCAGATGAACAATTGTAGAATATGCTTATGTTGTGTGTTCTTGTTGGAAACTGGAAAATACTTGGGACTCAAGTAATTATCATTGAAATGAGGAGTACAGGCGTCGTACGAAAGATCGGTTCGCTTTAATTTCATGGTGTAATTTTTGAGGTCAATACTTCGTACTGTGAAGTTTTGTGAGCCTAATAGAATTGTAGTAGTGCCATTTTTCTTTTCATCAATGAAGCAGTTAAGTTTAAAAAACTCGCCACCGCCGCCGCAGTAAGAGGGTCTGCCGTTTCCCCAAAATGGATAAGAGATGTTGGATACGTTGTTATTAATACAGTTATATAATTGTTCCCTACAAACGGAATAGTTATGAGCATCAAGAGGTTGTTGGGGTTGACAGTTTGATATTTGTGGTAAAGTGGTTAAGAAAAAACATATTATATGGATAAGTTTATATGCAAAAGGATCTTTGATTTTGTATTTTTTCATGGTTAAGTTATAAATGTTTTCTGATCAACCGAAGAAGAAGGAGGAACAATTATTGTGGGTGAGTTATGGTCACTATAAAATGGTGGAAACAAATTCTCTGTAAGAAATTTGTCACGTAGTTTTTAATCTGATGGTTAGATATAAACCAATAGTACAAATCGTTTAAAATTGATATTATGATTGTATAATTTCATCTGTCTGATCTTAAATTAACAGTCGAGATTTTTCATTGTGTGCTTCTCTTTCAGTAGGGATTTGGATTCTAAAATGATATAGTCCTTATAGTCAATGAGAAGATTCAACAACACTTTTTCGTATTTCTTTTTCTATGTTGAATTGTTTGGCTCCACATCAAAAAAATGCAGGCTCCACGCCTCTACGGTACACCAAAGACTTAAATCCAAAACCAAGTCAACACATTTTATCTTTAGTTGATTTATCTCAAATTTTATAAAATTTAAAAATACTTTGGTATCAAAATAATTTTCAGAGTACCTTTGGTGATATGCTCCATTTAATAAAAACCCCAAAGAGTGGGTTTAAAAAATAACATTCGTGTTAAAAGTATAATTCTGTGTCAAAGTAGTATTATTTACCAAGTTTGATGTCGTCGAAATGTTGTGTGTCGAAATGTAGAAGTATATCTCGATAGAAATTTCGGCTTAGATTTAATTTTGTAGTGTTTTTAGAATTAGATATTTTGTGCCATACTTGAGGAGCAAGCAAACCCAAAATCTATAAATAGGGAGTAATCTCTATCATTGTAACTTACCGTTCTAAAGAATAAAATTCCAGTTGTAGAAGAAGATAAAAGCTCCGTATAAAATTTCTTCTTCTCCTATTTTTCTATGAAACACTAGTCTTTCTTTCTTTCCCAATTCAATTCTCCTTTTCTATAATCATTGTTGTAAGAACAAGATGAGTTCTACATCTGGCCTTGACTTTTGATGATAATTGCACATGTTATCTAGAAGAACAACTATGTACTTTATGATTTCTATCTAGTGTGTAGCTATTGCTAGAAAGATTCTAACTCTGATAGAAGGCGCGTGGCGTCATCAGTTTCTGATTCAAACACTTTGGGTAAAAATATTTGTTGTACACTTGATAAAGTCATGACTCATAAACGCTTCTAATACAACGGTTCTAAGGAACATTAGTAATCACTATGCCAAAAATGACTTTTAATATCGCACCTTAGACAACGCTTTAGTACAAAAGCGCTGCTATAAGTTAAATAAAAAATAAAACACGAAAACTGTTCACGAAAAATAGTAAAAGGGCTGCTAAAAGTCCTATCTTAGACAACGCTTTTGAAAAAAGCACTGTCTAAGGTAGACATTAGCCAGCTCTTTCTGAAAGCGCTTTTAAAGGAATATATTAGACAGCGCTTTTCTCAAAAGCGCTGTCTAAGGTCTTAAAAAAAAAACTCAAAAGCACTATCTACGGTTGACATTAACCAGCGCTTTTAAAGAGCTATATTAGCCAACACTTTTCTCAAAAGCACTGTCTAAGATCTAATTAAATTAAAATATTAGAATAGTCACTATTATGTTTCCATATTCTTTTCTTTTCCTCCCTGCGAACGAACGAAACCTATCGTCCATTGTCATCCACCGTTGTTCTGCAACCCTATTGTCATCGTTCTGAGTTCATTGTTCAAGCTTTCATTTTGATACATTGTTCTTTCGTTCTTTAATTCTTGCATTGCCTCCGTCGTTCAAGCTATTTCGTTTTTGCAGTTCGTTGTCGTCGTTCGAAACCCCCATTGTCGTCGTTCAAGGTACGTCGTTCTTTGTGATGTTGTTATTGTTGTACTGCTCTATATTGTTGTTGTTGTGAAGAATATGGTTTTGTTGTGAAGAATAGTGTTTATAATCTGATTATGTGTTAAAAACTCAAAACAATGTTGTTGTGAAGAATAGGTTTTTGTTGTAAAGAATAATGTTGTAAACTGATTTTGTTATTATGTAAAATGATTTTGTAAACTGATATTGTAAACAAATTTTGTTGTGAAGAATAATGTTGAAAACTCATTTTGTAAACTGATTATGTGTTAAAGAACTCAGAACAATGTTTTAAGAAACTTGTCTAATTCTCTCATCTTGTTTGAAATCATAACCAACTTTATTTAGTTGTTTATATTTGTGATCGTGTCGATGAAATGCCAATGATGATATACCATTGTCTGTCATAAGGTGGTGAGACATCGACGTTGATATCACATTGAGGGTTTTATGATTTAAGAAAAAATGAAGTAGTCTTATCCCCGACTCATTTTCATGTGCAATATAGAAATTAGTTAGTTTGGATTAAATAGTTAGTGAAATGTAGAACTTGATGGTTAATTGTTGTAGTTAGCATTATGATTAATTATAAATATCTATTAGTTAAACAATTTGAATTATTGGTAGTTGATGTTGTTTTGAAGTTGATATTGATTGCTTTCAATTGTGATTTTTTTTCTTCAGATTGTTGTTTGAGGAAATTTTGTTTTGAACCAAGTGCTACTACAAGAAAGGTATTTTATTCTTGCACTCAAATCTTCATATGATATTTTATTTTGTTTACCTTAATAATTAGGAAAACCATGGATAAAAAATGGATGTCTGGCGATTGATTGTCCAAGGAGTACGAGAATGGGGTTGTGAAATTCGTTAAGTTTGTTGTTCAACACGTTGAAGACCCCAGTCGAATGAAATCTCCTTGCTTGGGTTATTGTTATGTGGTTAAGGTTGACACAGATGGATTGAAATCACATTTACTGAGACATGGAATTGATCGAAGTTATAAGTGTTGGATATTTCATGGTGAGAAAATTAACGAGAATGTTGAACCGAGTGAAAAGTAATACGACCTATGCTTCAGACGACAAAGACACAAAAACATACGATTGTGATCGAGTCGAAGAGATTGCAAAAGCACTTGAAGAAGATCTTCATGATTGTCCCAAAATGTTTGACAGGTTGGTAAGCGATGCAGAGAAACCTTTGTATAAAGGTTTCACTAAATTCACAAGACTTTCGGTGGTATTAAAGTTGTACAACTTAAAGGCGGGCAATGGATGGTCGGATAAAAGTTTCACAGAGTTGTTGGCCCTTATGAGAGAAATGCTACCAGAGGATAATGTTCTTCCAAATCGAACCTATGAGGCCAAAAAAAAATGTTGTGCTCTATTGGCATGAGCTATGATAAGATACATGCTTGTCCAAACGATTACGTTTTGTTTCGAAACGAATATGCATCATTAAATGAGTGCCCTAAATGTGATTTGTCTCGATATAAGAAAAAAATGTCTCCAGCAAAAGTCTTATGGTATTTTCCTATAATTCTGAGATTTAGGCGCATGTTTCGTAGTGAAACCGATGCAAGAAACCTGACTTGGCATGCAGATGAAAGAATTATTGATGGAAAGTATCGACATCCGGCTGATTCACCATAGTGGTCAAAAATTGATAATGATTATCCTGACTTTATCTACTGATGGAATGAACCCGCATGGTCTTCAAAGTATCTCACATACCACATGGCCTGTAATTCTTATGATTTATAACCTACCTCCATGGCTATGTATGAAGCGTACGTACATGATGTTATCTATGTTAATTTCTGGGCCTAAACAACCAGGGAATGACATAGACATATACTTGACACCTTTGATCGAAGATTTATAGATTTTGTGGGAGAACGGTGTGGAGGTTTATGATGGATATAGGAAAGAAAGTTTCGATATGAGGGCGATGTTGTTTGGCACAATTAATGATTTTCCAATATACATGAATCTATTTGGGTATAACATTAAAGGTCAACGTGCGTGTCCTATTTGTGAAGATGGAATCGATACGATGCGATTGCAACTTTGTCAGAAGAATGTGTTTCTCGGTCATCGTAGATTCTTAAATTCTAAACATTACCAATGTGGGTGGAGAAAAGCATTCAATGGAGACAACGAACCACGTAAAGCTCCACCTGCATTGTCAGGTGACCAAGTTTTTGAAAAGGTGAAAGATGTGCATACTGAGTTTGGCAAGTCTTTTGCACATAAGGTTGTCAAAGGTGGGTGGAAAAAAGGTTAATATTTTTTGAATTTTCATATTGGAAGTCTTTGTATGTGAGACATTTTCTAGAAGTTATGCATATTGAAAAAAATGTATTTGAAAGTGTTATTGGTATGTTACTCAATATAAAAGGAAAGTCTAAGGATGACCTTACAGCAAGGGAGGACATGTTAAAAATGGGAATAAGAACTGAATTAACATCCGTGAAGAAAGGAAGACAAACATATCTACCACCTGTTAAAAAAAAGCCAAGTATCCTATTACATCAGTTTCATTAAACCCGATGTAAAAAGTTTCTTAAAAAAAATTAAAAAAAAACAAATAACCTATTACATCGGTTTCTTTAAACCCGATGTAAAAAGTATCAAAAAGAAATTAAAGAAAACAAATATCCTATTACATCGGTTTCATTATACCCGATGTAAAAAGTATCTTAAAAATAAATTAAAAAATAATAATAACCTATTACATCGGTGGATTTAAGACCCGATGTAAAAAGTTTATTAAATTAATACCTACTACATCGGTTTTCGATTTAACCGATTTAAAAAATTCATTAAAAATTAAAAACCCTAAACCTAAAAGATAACTTTCATTTACTGTAAAATTTGAAAAACTTCTTCCTCTTCCCAACTTCTGCGCCGCCAACAATCATCTTCCCAACCTCTCTTCCTCTTCGCGTCGTTCACCTCCGCAGTTCACCTCCACCGTCTCCCCTCCCGCTTCGCGTAACCGCACTCCCGCCGTCTCCCCTCCCCCTTCGCGCAACCGCGCGTCTCCCCCCCCCCCCCTTTCACGCCGCCGTCTGTCTCGTCCTTCACACGCCGCCGTCCGCCGCCGTCCATCTCCACCACTGTGACCCTCCAAGGTACTTGTTACTGTTGTTTGAATTTATATATATATATATATATATATATATATATATATATATATATATATATATATATATATATATATATATATATATATATATATATAAATATATATATAGTTTTGTATACATGTTTTATATATATATATATATATATATATATATATATATATATAGTTTTATATATAGTTTTGTATACATGTTATATATATATATATATATATATATATATATATATATATATATATATATATATATATATAGTTTTATATATAGTTTTGTATACATGTTGTATATATATATATATATATATATATATATATATATATATATATATATATATATATATATATATGTATAGTTTTGTATATATATAGTTTATTTTATACATGTTGTGATGATATTGTTTCTCGTAGAAATTGTGTGTCGACGAGAACTTCTGCATCGTCACCCGTGAGTCATCCGACCGACCACACGATATTAATTGCAGGTTCTTTTTTAATTATTTATAACTTCTCACTTCTTCTTTATGCATGTCACGTGTTTGCACTTAGAGACTTTTGCATTCTTTCTAATGTCCAAGAGAGCGACTATTATAGGTATCTAAATGATTTATCTGATCTGTATGCATTAATTCCGGAACATAGGTATGAATCGTAGTTGGATAAAAGCTAATCGATTAAGTGTTGAGTACGAACATGGAGTGAAGGAATTTCTACAGTTTGCTGAAAGCAATGCTAAAAAAAATCTTCCTCCTCCTAAAAGTAATGGTGAAAAAAGTGTTGATGTGCTTTTTCTCTGTCCATGTGTTCGTTGCGCAAATCGCGAACCAAAACTTAATAAGAAGGCAATCATGGATCATCTAATTTGTCATGGGATTTGTCAAAGTTATACACAATGGATATGGCACGGTGAGGTAGTAGAAAAGTCAAATGTGTCCCAAAAAGATAATATTGGTGTAGAAATGGATGATGATCGTCTAGAAGACATGATGCGTGATATTGGACAAGATTCGTTTAAAAAGGCACATGCGTATGATACTTCATGCAAAACAAGTGTTTTATGTCACAGATCCTTCTGATAAAAGGTGGTCGGTGGTTATACACGGAAAGATGCATGATAGTGATGAAAATCAAGATGCCAACCTTGATATTTCCGAAACTCCTCCTTTCTCAATAAATGTGCCTACCTTCATTGAAGAAAATGAAGAGGATGATGTGCATGCTATTCGCACAAATCATGGAGAAGGGATATGGGAGGACTAGTAAGTTATTTATTTATTTATTTTGTGCTTGCTTTGATGTCTAATTGTTTATATTTTTGCTTAATTTAATGTCTAATTGTTTATATTTTGTGCTTAATTTAATATCTAATTGTTTATATTTTTTGCCTAATTTGATGTCTAATTGTTTTTATTTTATGTGAACAGATACATGGCTGATTCAACAGACAACCCTTCTTCATATAGTGACCCTACAAAAAAAGAGTTAGAGGTCCCACTTTGATGACACAGATTGACAAAGTTCACCAAACAGGTGAGAAGATAAAGGTGAAGTTTGATCCAAGAACCCATGAATGTACGGATGTTGGTAAAAATGCTTCAAATTTTAAGAGTTACATAGCATCTCTTGCTCGACAAAGATGTAGTATTTTGAAAGATGAGTGGAAAAACGTAGATAATGACATAAAAAAGGCTATTTGGACTGATGTTCAGGTATTTTTGCTTAATTTGATGTCTAATTATGTTTTATATTCATATGCTAATAACATATGCTATATATTATATGTGTAGGCTCATTTCACTATTCCAGAACCTCATGATGCAAAAAAGGATCCATTGAAGAAAGAATGGATTAAATATGCTGGAGAGCGATGGGGAGGTTTTAAGAAACAGCTCACAAGTGAATATATTAGAAAGCCCAAAGATGGTCTCGCTCCTGCATATATCAGATATCCTTATATTAAAGAAGAAGTATGGAAAGAATTTCTGAAGTCTCGAGATTCATCTGAATTTAAGGTTAGTATGAGTTATAACATTTTTATAAATTTTTATTATGTTTATTGTGCTTAATAACATTGTTATTATGATTAGTATGATTAGTAACTTTTTCAGTTTATAATAGGAAAAAAGTCAAAAGGGTGCAAAAAATGTGGCTAAGAATGCATACCCACATGTATTATCTCGTGGAGGGTATCGTTTGCTTGAGGAAAAAATGATAAATGAAAGGAGATTATCGAGAGATGATTCTAACTTAGATGATATGGGTAACCCATCTCCACCTTCACGCCATGAGTTATGGAAGAGAGCACGACAAAAGAAAGGGGGAGAATACACATCACAGGCTACACAAGTTGTTGCAGAGAAAATTGTAAGTAAAATTCTTCAAGTATCATTATAATTTTGTTTGATAAAAACTATTGACAAAGTTGTGGTGCATTTGTAGGATTCTCTAGTTGAAGAAGTTGAAAAGGGTGCATTTGTTCCGGATGGACGTCACGATATCTTAACAGCAACCATTGGAACATCTGAGCATGGCGGCCGTGTTCGTGGTGTTGGAAAACACCATAAACAAAGCACTTTCTTTGGAAGATCACGTCAAAGACAAGATATCGATGTATTAGAACAATTTTCACAATTGTCATCTCAATTGGAAGCAAAAATTAGAGCGTATTTAGCGCAACAGTGGGTTGAAGAGCGTAAGGCAATGCAACAATCTTTCATGGAGACACTTAAGTCTATGGGTATCTCCCAAAGCACAGCAAATAATAATTGCATTGAACAAAGGGAAACTGTGGATGGAAGCGGAAAAGGAAGTTGTTCAGTTGTAAAAGTAAGCAAAATGGAAGAGGAAGACAATGTTGAGAGATTAGTAAAAATGGTTATGAAAAGGAGTGACACACAAATGGATTACTTTGAATTAGAATTAAGTCATTGTGTGAATGTCTCAAATTTTTATATGTCAGCGAAAAGTATTAGAGAGTTGTTGATGGGACAACATTGGCTTGACGTTTCTACTTTGCAAGTATGGTCCACGTAAGTATATTTTCTTTTTTATTACTCTCAAATATTTTAATATGTTATAACTCTTGTCACTTTGATTCTAATGTTTATGATATAATTATTAAGGTATATTCGTCGTATGTGTATTGATACTTCACAATCAGAAGTATATGGGATATTGGACTCTGCTTTGTGTTTGTATGTTGATAATGTGGCAAAAACTAAAGCAAAAGTTAGAAAATACATACAAGACAAGTTACGTGATCACGAAGAGAAAGTGTGTCACTTGCTACCATTTATTCATGGGTATGTGTATGAAATTCTATTTTATAACTTTGTTAATATGAAATTCTGACTTTTGTACTTCAACACGCACATACAGATCTCATTGGCAATTAATAGTCATTTGTCCAAAAGACAATACGGTGGTCGTCTTCTGTTCACTTCATCAGGAACTTAATCAAACCATGACGAAACTTGTTACAAAGTAAGTTTATCTTTTATGTTCACTATATCTTATATACATAATTTGTTATAAAAGTAATTCCATATTTTATGTGGCTTTATATGGATTTCCCCCCTTCTAAATTAGTGCTTTAGGGGTTCATCAAGCGGCACATGGCATTAGAAGAAAGCCTACATGGCTTCGACCCAAAGTAAGTGGTGTAAATTATAAGTATAAATTTAATTTTATCATATAAGTATTCACTAATAATGTCATATATTCATTTGTAGACAAAGAAACAAAATAACTCTGATGATTATGGGTACTATGTGATGAAAAATATGTTGGATATTGTCTCTGCAAAGATAACCGATAATTGGATGACGGTAATAAATATAACTTTACTTTGTTATTTACTTTGCATTTTGCAACTTAATGTGAATTTTCCAAAATAACTCTATATTGTTATTTATGTGTTGTAGGTATTTAATGACCCAATATAATTAAAAGAAGATGATTTGTATGATTTGTGACTCCGTTGGGCAACATGTTTCTTTGAGTTATATAAAAGTTAAGCTTTATCTGGTAAGATATATAGAATTGTCTGATTTGATCCTATTGACTTTAGTCATAGGTTGAATTAAAATTTTATTATATATTGTTAAAACATGTAAAAATATCTTTTTATATAGAGTTAAACATCCATATTTTTATTTATTATTGGTTAAAAAATATTTGATATATTTCCTTTTTTATAATAACTGTTCATTGTTATTTCATATTTTATATAATTTTAATGTAATATTTTATTTTAAAAATATTATTAAAATAGTTCAATAGTAGGACGGGACAACCTGTTGAATTCGGCTAAAAAACAAGTCTATATATTATTTTTAATGATATAATAAAGAAGACAATTAGTTAGATTCTATTTTTTCATTAGTATAAAAAAAATTATGAAGATACACGTGACACAAACAAGAAAGCATGCATCAATATTATTTTAAAATATGAAAAATCTAAAACTTAATTATTATATATTCAATCTTTTCACTATAATATTTAACATGTGTTTGAAATATTTCAAAAATTGACAGGAAATACAATCAGTTAGATCAAAATAAAAAACGTACATAAATATTATTTTTAATGTGCATTTGAATATAATTCAGTTACCAATATGTCTAATACTATGTGCCAATTGGGGGTTACTTTAATAATTGGATTGTTAAGAATTTTAGATGTATTATTTTGAAAAGAGTAGAACCCAAAATGTGAACCACAGTTGTTTTGTTCTTTTATCATCACTATTATGGAAAGAAGATCTTATAGTAAAAAAAAAGAAAGGGAAAAATCATATTGAATTGGTATTGAAATATAAATAATTGATATTTTATTAATCATACAATCTTTTTGTCATTTATAAAAGGAGAAAACCTAGATACAATTCTTTATGTGTGCTTTATACACTTGTCATATTTTAAGTATAAAGCACACATAAAGAATTGTATCTAAGTTTTCTCCTTTTATAAATAACTTTGTTTCTCATAATATTTTTATTTATTTTATACTTTTATTCAATGTTTAATATTTATAAAAATAATTTTCTTATAATTTTCTTTTAAATAATTAATATATAATTCTTATTTTTATTGTATTTGAATAATTAATATATAATATTCATATTTCAGTATTTACATCAAAAACACATATTCAATAAATCAGCATTTAAATGCTATAAATTTTAATTTGTAATAAATATTTGTTATGTTGTTAATGTCAAATAATTTTTCCTTCCTTAATTGTATATTAAGGAATTATAAAGAAAATTAAAAAATTAAAAAAAAAAAAAAAACCGGAACACTTCAAGTAAGTCTTCCGGTAATGTATTTGGAACAAACCGGAACACTTCACGTAAGTCTTCCGGTAATGTATTTGGAACAAACCGGAACACTTCACGTAAGTCTTCCGGTGAACAAAAATAACAAAACCGGAAGACTTTCCCAAAGTCTTCCGGTATGAAAATTAACGTACCGGAACTCATTCTTTAAGTCTTCCGGATCGTGTTTTTTTGGATCACTTTTTCAAATGGTAAAAAAATAAAATAATAAAAAAATAAAATATAATAAGGTTATAATAGGCATTTTGAAAAATTTGTAGGGGTAAAAGTATAGATGTAGGGGTATAGGGTAAAGTCTTCATATAATATCTATTTTAATTTATTCACTCATCTTATATAATAAGTTGATAACTCACTATTTTCACGAGTCACTATCAATACCTACTTATTATACTAATAGAAAATGATTTTTCTTTAATCAATTTCCTATTCAAATTAAAACTCTTTCATAATTTATTTGTTCAGATTTATGTTCAATTTATTCTTTATGTATATTTTTATTTTTTATCTATCACTTTAAACATAACTACTATTACCCGTGCGTAGGGGTGGAAATAGGCTAGGCTAGACTTTATAAGACCTGAGTCTGACCTACGATAAACTTAAAAGGCCTGAGTCTGGCCTAGGGCCTATTATAGGCTCCATTTTTTGGCCTGGTCTGACCTTTTTAAAAGCCTGGTCTGGCATGTAAGCCTATTTACAAGCCTTTTTCTCATTAAGGTTCTCAATTATTTCATATTACTTAAGAAACTTTATAGGCTGGCCTTTATATGCATATATAGGCCGACTTATTTAGCCTTTATTCTAATATATATGCATATACAAGTCAACATATGTATCATTTTTTCTAATATATATGCATATATAGGACAACCTATTTAATATATATATATATATATATATATATATATATATATATATATATATATATATATATATATATATATATATATAAGGTTTCATAGGCTTTTTTAATAGCCTAAGCCCGACATATTTAATTAAATAGGCTTTTAAAAGCCTAAGCCTGACCTTTTTATTAAAAAAGTCTGGTCTGATTTGGCCTTAAGTAGGCTAGGCCATAGGTCCATGTAGGCCGGTTTGGCCTATTCCCACCCCTACCCGTGCGTCGTCTGCACGAGTCATCTATTAGTTTTTTTTAAATCTATGTATTTAAAGCTTCAGGAATTGTAATAGTTGTTTTATAGAATATTCTATTTATTTAGAATGCATAAAAAATGCTCTGAAGCACTAATTAGACAAATCAATATAATATTAATGGATCATTTAAAACTTATACATAATCTTTAGAGTTAAATATGTTTTTGGTCCCTACAAATATCTCATTTTTTTGAAATTGACCCCTCTAAATATTTTCTTCAAACATTGGTCCTCCCAAAATTTTCCGTTTTGAATTGTAGTCCCTCCCGTTAGTTTGACCTAACGGAGGGTGATGTGGTAGGCCATGTGAGAATTTTTTGTATGACGTGTAAACTTACGTGGCCTCACTTGGTAAGGATGATGAAATGAAATTGTTATCCATTTGTAGCTCAACCATCTTACATTCTCTCATTCACTTTATCAACTCAGAATCTAACCCTCGTCTTACCAACCAATTTCACTCTTTTATCCAAATCTAGGGTTAGAAATTCAAATGCATCATCAGTTATCCCAATATTCTATTCGAAATCTTTGACCTTCTCTTCCAAGACACCAAGATACCACTGCTTCTCAACAAATCTACCACCGTGAGATTCAGTACACACAATCTTAAATGATTTTGCATCACAGCTACGAGTTTCATTCTCCTTGACAATTTATTGGATCGATAAGTCTTTCTACTATCTCAAAACCCAATTAAAATTAGTTTTTGAAATTCACATGTTTAATCTAATTAGGGTTTTTTTATCAAGCATAAATTTAGCGCCGAGTTTGACCCAAATTGAAATTAGGGTTTTTTATTAACAAGCTATTGTTATATGTTTATTAGTGTTTGATACTAATAACAACATAAAGAAAAAAGAGAAACGCAGTGACAGTTCTGATGCAATCAACAATGGAGGCACCAATAAAGCTTTAGAAATAGAAAATGAGTGTAAAGACAAAGTTCTGAAGGTACTTCTTAAAGTGCCCAATTGTGGTTGTGATCTATTGAGTGGGTTTAATTATATTCTCATAATATTTTTATTTGTTTCCCTTTCTCTTGAGGACTATATTGAATTCAGCATTTACCCTTTTCACTCTACAAATTTCCAAGTCTTTTATCTGGCCAGATGTTGTTGTTCCAACTGTAGTTGCTCTAGAGAATTCTTCACACGATACATTTTCACCAGATGATCATAAGTACAGGAAAAAACTACGACAATTAGCATTTAATCTTAAGGTTGGGAGTTACTTTTAATATGGATTGTCAACCTTAAATGTTTATAAGCAATGTCCTTGAACCTAGGAGATACAAAATCATCTGTTACTGCTACTTTTTATTTTGGATAAGTCCCCTGTGGGACTTTTTTGCACTTCTAGTTGAATAGAAAATTTATTATATTATTACTTATTGATGGAATGCTTATAATTTTTTCCTAACCTTGTTTTGCAGAACAATCCAGTTCTGTTAAGCCGTCTATTAAATGGAGAGCTAGAAGCTTCAAAATTATTAACTATCACACCTACTGAACTGAAGGTATTTAATGAATACTGTCTTTTCAAACTTTTTTTTCCTTCTTCCATTTGGAACTCTGAAGCTCTCTTTTTTATAAACCAAAACTTTCAGTAAACTGCTTGTGCTGTTGAAAGAGGATAAATTTCAGAATGTACTGATGAATGTTGGATAAATTTAAGAATGTACTGATAAATGTTGGATAAATTTCCAAGTTCTTACTAGTAACTTTTAAAATATTAATTTGGTTGTTGATTATGTGTTATTTACCGAATATTTGAACTACATGAGGGTTTGACTGCTAATGAAATATCAAAGAATGAACCCGACGAGCCACAACACATGCAGGTCACTTTTTTGCTTCACGCTAACAATCTTATGTTATCTATTAAGTTGTGTGGTTATTATCTACTGATTGTAGCTTTTCTACCGACAATTCAGATGATGGACACTCGCTGCAAACATTGCACGAAGCAGAAGGTGGACGTGAGGGATATTATCCACGCAGGATGATCTATTGTTTGAGGTTATTTAATACTTGAATGGCAGGATGGTCTATTGTTTGAAGTGTTTTTGCAACTATAAGCTAGTGTATTTAATCTTTTATTTTTGTTAGTAAGCTCTTAATAGAAAGATTCACTGCCACTATAATGAGATTTCAATGATGTAGAATTCTGTAATACAGTTCACGTATTCTATTTGTTAGAACAATTTATATTTGCCAGTCAATATCCACTTATGTAGATGTTTCTTCTTTTCTTTGAGTGTATCTTATGAGTACATTTGTAATTTAAACTTAGTATCAATGTCAAATATAATTATCAGTATGTCAATTAAAAATGTAACTTTAACTTCAGTTAGGTTATTGAACTAGCGTCAGTTAGTTCATATGTTTTCAAAGTCTCTATGACTAAATGTGATCAAGATTAGGGTGTAACCATAATGCTTTAAAATCAATTCCTGAATTATGGACTGCGTTTGGTTCAAAATTGGTTGTCATTTTAATTTTGTGGATGCATGTGGTTTGTGTCAAATGAAATGGAATTGGTATCATTTGAGGAATTAGCTACAAATTAGCTACGAGACTTAGCTACGAATTAGCTAGGAATTTCCACGTCATCAAAAAAATTCCAACATGGCATGCCACATCATCCTCTGCTAGTCAAAATTAACGGGAGAGACTATATTTGGAAATGGAAAACTTTAGGAGGATCAATGTTTGAAGGAAAATTTTTGAGGGAACAATTTCAAAAAAAAAAGAGATATTTGTAGGGACCAAAAACATATTTAACCCTAATCTTTATATAAGGAAATTTTCTATTTATGTTTGACAAATTTTAAAATTGCAATAATGTAAATAATTTATTTTTTATATTGTCTCATATTTTGACATATGAATATTTGTTTGATTTATGTGCGAGATCTATTTGAGGGCGACTCTTGATTTTGTGATATTATGATATTTTTATGTTGAAAATTAAAGAGGATATTTGGGAGTCTTCAAGTAAACCCTTTCTTAAAAAGATCTATATAAACTTAAAATAATTCTATAGATATTTATTTAAAATTTCAGTTTTTTTTAATGTCTTTTATTGCAATTAATAATTTTTTTTTGCAAATTAATATTTGTAAGGAAATTACTAAGATTCTTTATATTATATTAAAACCTTCTTTGATTATTTGTAGGGGTGTCAAAACGGGGCGTCCGCCCCGTCCGTCAAAAACCGCCGAAAAAAGAGCGGGGAGGACATGCCCGCCAAGGTGAATTGGGTATGAAATTCAAGTCCGCCCCGGCGGATTGGCAGGAGGCGGACTTGTCCGCCTTCTTTTTTATTTTTAGTTTTCTTCCATTTCTTTATAAGTTATTTTTAAATTTATTTTTTGTATTTTTTTATAGCTATTTTTAAATTGTAAGAGATGAGGAATCAAACTAATATGATTAATAAGAAACACAACCAACTATAAAGAGAAATAACTTCAATGTTAGTAAAACTATTGTGTCACATATATGATAATATCATCTAAATCATTTTTTTGAAATATATGAATCCAAGGATAGTAATTCTAGAGAGAGAGTGTCCAACTTCTCACTAGGTTTTTTCATCTTTTTTCTCCACCCTCACATCTAGATTGAAAACTTTTTCTTTTGTCTGTCTCTTTACAACAATGTGATATATCGATCAACATGGTTTGGCTCATATCAAGTAACCGTCTCAGGTCCAAACAATTTCCAATGATCGGTGGAAAATTCGGATATCCAATCCTTTTATCTTTGGCTTAAATTCCTAGATCTTCGGGTTTAGGGGCCTCGTTAGGGGGATTGTTCGTATTCGGGTTTGACAAGGTCATTGCGGTTTCATTTTGTTTGTGCCGCTGAAGTCGGATTTCTGATTTGTAGCTTGATTAAATCTGGTTTTTTTCTTTAACAGTAGAATGAGACAATATAGGAATAATGTGTGGATGGATGTGGGGAAAAGGCTACGTTTTTCTTTGTTTACTCCCAAACGATCTGTTTGGAAGGCAACTGGTGGTAAAGTTAATGAAGGAGATTTGATAACAGCCACATCTTTCTTCTTCACTGAATTCCCGGATGATCATGATGCTAAAGACATGTATGGTATATTCAAAGAGTTCGGTACGGTCTTGGAGGTTTACATTCTGGCGAGATTTGACAAAAGAAGAAGAAGATTTGGGTTCGTTCGGTTCAAACAGGTGAGTGATGAAAAAGAATTTGCCCAAGAACTTGATAATATCATTATCAATGGTAGGAAGATTTATGTGAACACGCCTAGATTTAAGAAGGTTGATCAATGGAAGACACCACCTGTGATAAACGAACCTCTCTATCATAATAGGATGAATCCAACCTTTAATAGTCAAAGACAGTTCGAAGGAAAATTGAATCTCAGGGGGAAGTCATATGCTCAAGTTATAAAAACTGGAAATTTTACATATAAGCATGACAATATCAATATCAACAATACTGATCTCAACAAAACCCTTATGGGCGACAAGCCTAAATTCTCAAATCTGAACTTCAATGTTGATTCTGAACAAATGGAAAGATTTGATCAGGCTTTTGTTGGAATTATGAAAACTCTGGGTTCATCGTTTGAAGTTCAGGAAGCACTATACACTGAAGGCTATTTCAAGATTAAAGCTACTCCTCTTGGAGCTAATTTGGTTTTACTTGAAGAAGAGATTACTGGAGATATTGTGAAGCTAGTGGTTGAGGACAAAGCATGGATTGAGCAATGGTTTACAGATGTTCATCCTTGGTCTCCTTCTGATGTTGACAAAGAAAGGCTCACTTGAGTCAGCTGTTTTGGTGCGCCATGCCATGTTTGGGGTGAAAATTTTTTCAAATTTCTTGCATCCACAGTGGGTGTGTTAGTAAAGATGGATGAAGATACCCAAAAACATAAAAGGCTGGATGTTGCTCGATTCCTGATTAGGACAAAATTTGCTATAAATCTGAATGAGGTGATAAATATTAATATAAATGATCATAGTTATTGCATAAAAATTGTGGAAGATTCATATGGTATTTGCTCCTTTAAATCATTCCCGGATAAGAATTTTGTCTTTGAAGCTAATCTGGAAGCGAGTTCGGACGAGATTTCTTCATCTTCAGATTCAGAAAAAGTTTTGGAACTTGGTTTGGAAGAAGATGCAACAGGGCAGGGGTATTATGGTACAAGTAATACTGAAAAGTCAAAAGGTAAAGATTTAGTTGGAGTGGTAAATACACACGCTGGAGAAGGGGTTTTGCGTGTGGATGTGGAAGATAGTAGTTCGTCAGAAGAAAGTGATAAAGTGATGGATGTGGAGAAGCTTTTAAGTGTTGGGTCACATCATCTCTATCTTATGGCAGGTGGCTTTTTGAAAGGAAGCCAGCTACAAGTCTCTCCATGCGATGGCGGAACTGTGAAGTCACGTATGGTTGGTAGTAACAGTGAGCCATTGACAGGTGGAAGCAGTTTAAATAATCAAATTAATATTACAAACAATCTTTTGAATACTGCATGTAAGGCTGTTCCATTTATGGAAAACATAGAGAAAAGTTTCTCTCTCCAAGCGGTGGTCCCTATGGATGATGGGAAGTCAGGAAATAATAAACAATATAATGATGGACAGGTACTTGGGGAACCATGCAAGCTAGTGGAAAAGGTGGGATTAATACAAAACAAAAGGGACGAACAAGACAAAGGTGTGTGTTCCCTTGATACGGTAATATGTGGAGTGGGGAACTTGGAAACTGAACCTATTAGTCCTGAAATTCAGACTAAAAGGATAAAGCAAGGTAGGGAAAAAAAATTGATTGAAGAAATATATGAAAAAATCAAAATCCCTTTTGCTCCTTCATATTATTCTACCCTATTACTTGCTGATAATACAACAGAAAGGTTTCCTAATCGGATTGGGGGAATATCTGCGGATGCGATCAATATTGAATCGTCACAGGACTCTATTTGCAATCAATCGGAGGATTCAGAATCGGTGGCTGATTCGATAGGAGATTCAGAGGTTATGAAAAGTAATTCCAGAATTAAAAAGAAATTGGATAGTTTACCTAACAAAATTTGGGATTCTATTAAAAAGCTTGGAGTGGAAGCAGGTATAGAGGATGAGGGCGCTGAATTGATTATTCGAAACTTGGAATTAAAGAAGAAATCCAAGGGCAAGAAGGCTGTTGCTATTAGTAAAACATGAATTTTTTGACATACAACATTAGAGGGTGTGGAAGTAATATCAAAAGGAGGAAAATAAAGGAATTGACATCAAAGATAGGTGTGGATTTATTATTTTTACGAGACAAAAAATACCAATATCACAGATAAGCTAGTATTGAGTTTATGGGGGAATGGAACATGCCAATGGTCATATTCAAATGCAGAAGGTTTATCAGGAGGAATGTTAACTATATGGAGGACCAATTTTTTTCAACCTATATGTAGTTTCAAAGATAAAGGATTTTTGGGATTGAATGCTCTTTGGAAAGGAATCAACTGCTATTTTATAAACATTTATTCTTCTTGTAATATGGCGGAAAAAAGAGTGTTGTGGAGTGAAATATTACGTCTTAAGTCATCCATGGCGGCTGGTGAATGGATGATTGGAGGTGATTTTAATGCTGTGAAGTGTCCTAGTGAGAGGATGGGAAGATCGAACATAAATAAAAGGAATATGGAAGAATTTCGAGACTTCATTGAGCTATCTGGATGCATCGATTTACCAGTTATAGGTAATAATTATACTTGGTTTAATTCTTCTGGTAAATCATGTAGTAGGTTGGATAGATTTATTGTTTCCAATGGTTTACTGAACGAATGGAATGCGGTAACTCAAAGAGTTGGTGATAGAGACATTTCAGATCATAGACCCGTATGGATATCTGCTAGAAATGTTAATTGGGGGCCAAAACCATTTAGATTTTTGAATTGTTGGTTAGATCATCCTAATTTCATGGAATTTGTGAAAGAATCATGGGAGGCATCTATATATCATGGGAATGCATCTTTTATTTTTACAAAGAAACTTCAGTCTTTAAGATCAAAATTGAAAGAGTGGAATAAAAAGGTCTTTGGATGGATTGATACTAATATCATTGAAAATGTTCAAGTTATCAATGGTGTAGAAGATCTAATTGATCAACAGAATGGTTTAGTGGATGAAGAAGATCTTTCGATTAGAAGTAAAGCAGTGGAAGAGATGTGGAGCAAATTAAAAATGAAAGAGAGGCTTTTACATCAGAAGGCCCGCATTAAATGGATTGAAGAAGGAGATTACAACACAAAATTCTTTCATGCAGCTATCAAAAAAAGATTCATCTCTAATTCTATCTCATCTGTTAAGGTGGATAATCAATTTGTGGAAGACGTAGCGGGTATCAAACAAGCTGTTTTTGATCACTTTCAGCTTCAATTCCAAAAAGCGGATAGACATATGATGTTGTTGGGTTAGGAAGGTTTCAAAAAACTATCAACGGAAGATAGTTTGAACTTAGAAAAGCAAGTCACATCGGAAGAGATCAGGCGTGTAGTTTTTAGTTGCAGTGGTGGTAAAACTCCAGGACCTGATGGATTTAATTTTGACTTCTTTAAACAGTGTTGGGAGATAATTAGTGTGGATTTCACTAACTGTGTTCTGGAATTCTTTGAAAAGGGTAATTTACCTAAAGTGCTTTGTTCCTCATTCCTCGCTCTAATCCCCAAATCTGATATTTCTAAATCTCTTGATGATTACAGACCCATATGTTTGATTGGGAGTATATACAAAGTGATTTCCAAAATTCTTGCAGAAAGGATTAAAAAGGTTATGGGAGGAATTATCTCAACTTCTCAAACCGCATTCATAGAAGGAAGAAGTCTTCTAGATGGAGTTCTTGCCTTAAATGAATCGGTTGATTTCATTAAGAGAGACAAGAGGAAAGCATTGTTGATGAAGGTGGATTTTGCAAAAGCCTACGATTGTGTAGATTGGTCTTATCTGACTAAGGTGTTGAATTATATGGGCTTTGGGAAAAAGTGGATATCTTGGATTAAAGGTGGTGTCATGCAGAGTTATATGTCTATTTTGGTGAATGGAAGCCCCTCTAAGGAGTTTAAGGTATCGAGAGGTCTTCGTCAAGGAGATCCACTCTCTCCATTTCTTTTTGCGATTGCGGCTGAAGGCTTAGCGGTTCTCTTGGATAGAGCGGTGACTAGACAAGCTTTTAAAGGTATTTTCCATGATCAAAATACTTGTTTTAATTTATTACAATATGCGGATGACACAGTTATAATAGGTGAAGGCTCTTGGGACACTATTTGGTCTTTAAAGCTTATTTTGAAAGGTTTTCAATTGTGTTCGGGCTTAGACATCAATTTTGGAAAAAGTTCCATTATTGGATGTGGATTGGAAGATGAATTTATGATTGCCGCGGAAAGTTTTCTTGCTTGTAAAATTAATAGTTGTCCTTTCAAGTTCCTAGGAATTATGGTTGGTGCCAATCATAGGCTAATAAAATTTTGGAAGCCGGTTATTGATAAGGTTAAAATTAGATTAGCTTCTTGGAAGGGGCGTTTCATGTCAATGGGAGGGAGATTAACTCTCATCAATTCGGTGTTATCTAATTTACCTATTCATTATATGGCTTTCTTTATTATGCCATCAGAAGTTACAAAGATTATTACCTCAATTCAAAGGAGATTTTTTTGGAACGGTTCAATTTGTAAAAGAGGGATTTCGTGGATTAGTTGGAAGTTGATGTGCAAGGATAAAAATGAAGGGGGACTTGGTATTAAAGATATGCGGAAGTTTAATTTAGCTCTTATGGCGAAATGGGTGTGGAAGATAGTGGGGTCAAAAAAAATTTTATGGAGGAAAATTTTGAGATATAGATATAATGACTATATTTTTCCTTTAATCCTTGGTGATTTACCAAAATATAATGTAGTTCCATCACTTTGGTGGAGGGACCTTTTCAAGATTATTGCTAAGTTTGGTGATAAACATTTTGGAGCCCAATTGCAAGGGAAATTAAATGATGGCAAAATGTTATATTTTTGGGAATCTAGATGGATTGGAAATGAACATCTTTCTTTGTTATTCCCTTTACTTTGGGAGATGTCTCCTAAGAAACAAGGATACATTTTTGATTTTGGGTATTGGATTGATAATCATTGGGTTTGGAATAATGATTTATTGTTTCCATCATTAGCTAGTAGAGGGGCGGAGGATATTTTGGCACTTGAATTTGAAGATCTTAATTACCTTCTTGATTCGGTTGAGATGAAAAGGAATGGCAATGATGAATATCATTGGCCTTACGATTCTTCTCGAGTGTATACGGTAAAATCCGGATATGTTTGGTTGATGGAGTTAGAAGAACCGGTCAATTTACAAGATCTTAACATGGATGCATTCAAACTTGTTTGGGGTGCTTTATCACCTCTAAAAACAATCATTTTTGGGTGGAGGATCTTTCACAATAGACTTCCGACGAGAGATAACTTAAAGGTTCGTCATATCATTTCTAATTCTCTTGATTTAGTTTGTCCTCTTTGTTCATTGGTTGAAGAATCATTGTTTCACACTTTAGTGGGTTGTTGCAAGAGTCAAAAAATTTGGAAATTCATGTACTCTTGGTTGGAAATAGAGGTTAATAATGACACTAATATTCTTGATCATTTCTTTAATTGGGTTAATGCCTTGAAGATAAATTATATTGCACCCAAGATTAGTGTTGCTCTTTGGTTAGTTTGTTGTTGGCATATTTGGCTTTGTAGGAATTCAATTATCTTTATAGTTTCCGGGATTAGGTGGTGCTATAATTTTTTGTTTGTATACGGGTTGAATACCCCTTTGTATTCTTGATATATATAATATTTTGTTTAGTAAAAAAAAAAAAAACATATATGATAATAGATAAATTCTTACTAGTTGAATATGTTCAGTACATAATATAGTTTAAAAATAAATGTATATGTAAATAAATAGTGAAAACTACTTTTTGATATATATGAATGTTCCAGTATATATAAATGGAATATAAATTTCACAATTAAAAATATTTACATATTATAATTGTAATATTAAATTAGAGTATTCTATATGTGTTACAGTATAACAATGTCATGTGTTTTTTTTTCTCTGCACTGTATTATATATGATATATACATTGCATTATAGAGAATTTGTCATTGCAATATTTTATTGGTTAAAATTTTTATACGTAATATAAATAAATATCTATATTTGTAATGTATACAAATTTACATAATTTTTCTAAACTTTCTATATGGATGCATATAACAATAACTCATTTTAAATTTGAATTGGTTTATTATAATATTTAAATTTGAATTATAACATACATATAGATGCATATTACAATAAATTTAAAAGAAATTACAATAAATTTATAAATAGTTTTTGTTTCAAAAAATTTAGCGGGATGGCGGGCCAACCCCGCCCCATTATATATTTCGCCCGGATTTTTTGTTTTGGCGGGGCGGACGAAATGGGTAGGCAGGTCCAAAATTTCAACCCATTCCACCTTTTTTTGGCGCGTGGCGGGGAGGGTTGGCGGACCCCGACCCATTTTGACACTTAACAATTTTATATTAGAAATTTACAGTCATTTATTCTAATATATATTTAATTTATTATTCATACAAAAGTTAATGACATTTTTTTGTTAAATAATCATTTTAAATAACTCTCTTTCCTTAAATTCATTTATGGGTTGATATTATTTTTGCTTTTCTTTAAAATATATTTTTCTTGAATTTCTAAGTATAGAAGGATTGTTGAGTTGCCAGAAGAAATCGTGATTCATGGATAATTATGTGTTATTATTGAATATGATTATTATTTTTATTTGGTTGCCATATTTTGAAATATTAAATTTGATCAAATAATAAATTATTCTAAACTTGATTGATCAAATAATAATAATAAAATATTAAATTTGATATATAGACTCTCTGATCTAATCGAAGCATAAAAAACTTGTGATATTATGAATGCGTGTTTTCTTTGACCGTAGGGAATCATAGGTCATCTATTATTAAAGAAAATTAAATATTTAAGTATTTATATTATTATAATATATGCTAAATGTATTATTTAAAAGTAATGTTTTTTTTATCACAAATTATATGCTCATGACAAAGTTGAAAAAATATTAATTATATTTATAGCATATTTATTAATTTCATTCAAACAAAAGTATATTTATAATTCTTATCCAAATCACTCATGTTTTCCTATAAAGAATGAAGATGATAATCATGTCGTGATATATTCGTGAAATTGTAAAGGTCGTGGTTTAAACACTTCACCAACAAAATGTAATAAAACTACATAAATTAGTGTAATTAATATATAATATTGTAATTATTTGATATATTAATACTTTAAATGATGGTATAGGTAGTTATAGTAATTTTTATCAAATAAGTGGATTAATGCTAAAAAAAACACGGTTGAGAATTATTTAACTGTTAAATTGTCTGAGTATAGTTTATGAAATTTGATACTGCTTCTTTTTAATTTATAAATATTTTATTGAAATCATATTGTAAAAGTCGTGTTTAATTCTAAATCTTATATTAACAATTATAGAAATATTAAAAACAATTAATTTTATGAAATATTAAGCAAATTTTGTTTAACTATTGTTACTAGAAGTATAAATAATTTTTTATTTTAAAAAAATTGAGATTAATTGATATTCATGTTAGATTTGTATTTATTTTTCTTTTTTTCATGTTCACTTCTGATATTATTTTTTAAATGAAACGACTAAACAACTAACACTACCAAATTTATTTTTTTGTCACATCTATATAAATATATTTAATATTATATCTCATATTTTTTCTCGTATATTTAGGTAGTTATGCTAATTCATTGGTTAAAGCAATTTACATTAATATTTATATTAACATTTATTGGGATGATTATTTTAGTCATAGGTTGAATTGAAATTTTATTATATATTGTTAAAACATGTAAAAATATCTTATATAGAGTTAAACATCGATATTTTTATTTATTATTGGTTAGAAAATATTTGATATATTTCTTTTTTTTGTAATAACAGTTCATTGTTATTTCATATTTTATATAATTTTAATGTAATATTTTATTTTAAAAATATTATTAAAATAGTTCATATAGTCGGACGGGACACAACCTGTTAAATTCTGCTAAAAAAACAAGTCTATATATTATTTTTAATGATATAATAAAGAAGACAATTAGTTAGATTCTATTTTTTCATTAGTATAAAAAAAATTATGAAGTTACATGTGACACAAACAAGAAAGCATGCATCAATATTATTTTAAAATATGAAAATTCTAAAATCTTTATTATTATATATTTCAATCTTTTCACTATAATATTTAACATGTGTTTGAAATATTTCAAAAATTGACAGAAAATACAATCAGCTAGATCAAAATAAAAAACGTACATAAATATTATTTTTAATGTGCGTTTGAATATAATTCAGTTATGAATATGTCTAATATTTGAGGTTACTTTAATCATTGGGTTGTTAAGAAATTTAGATGTATTTTTTTTTAAAAGAGTAGAACCCAAAATATGAACCTCTGTTGTTTTGTTCTTTTATCATAACTATTATGGAAAAAAGATCTTATAGTGAAAAAAGAATGGGAAAGAATCATATTGAATTGGTATTGAAATATAAATAATTGATATTGTCTCTCTATTTATTTATTATCACTAAAAATATATAATTTATTTTTAAATTTTAATAATATTAAAAATTTATTTTTCTCATAAATCACTATCAATATAATATCTATTTTAATTTATTCACTCATCTTATATAATAAACTAATAACTCACTATTTTCACGAGTCGCTATCAATACTTACTTATTATACTAATAGAAAATGATTTTTCTTTAATCAATTTCCTATTCAAATTAAAACTCTTTCATATTTTATTTGTTCAGACTTATGTTCAATTTATTCTTTATGTATATTTTTATTTTTTATCATTCACTTTAAACATAACTACGATTACCTGTACGTCTGCACACAGATCATCTACTAGTCTTTTTTTTAAAATTTAAAATCTATGTATTTAAAGCTTAAGAAATTGTAATAGTTGTTTTATAGAATATTCTATTTATGGATTGATATTATTTTTTCTTTTCTTTAAAACATATTTTTCTTGAATTTCTAAGTATAGAAGCATTGTTGAGTTGTTTGAAGAAATCGTGATTCATGGATAATTATGTGTTATTATTGAATATAATTATTATTTTTATTTGGTTTCCATATTTTTAAATATTAAATTTGATCAAATAATAAAATATTCTAAACTTGATTGATCAAATAATAATAATAATAAAATATTGAATTTGATATATAGACTCTCTAATCTAATCGAAGCATATAATACTTGTAATAGTATGAATGCGTGTTTTCTTCGACCGTAGAGAATCATAGCTCATCTATTATTAAAGAAAATTAAATATTTAAGTGTTTATATTATTATAATATATGCTAAATGTATTATTTAAATGTAATGTTTTTTTTTTATCACAAATTATATGCTCATGACAAAGTTGAAAAAATATTATTTATATTTATAGCATATTTATTAATTTCATTCAAACAAAAGTATATTTACTATTCTGATCCAAATCACTCATGTTTTTCTATAAAGAATGAAGATGACAATCGTGTCGTGATATATTCGTGAAATTGTAAAGGTCGTGGCTTAAATACTTCACCAACAAAATGTAATAAAACTACATAAATTAGTGTAATTATTTGATATATTAATACTTTAAATGATGGTATAGGTAGTTATAGTAATTTTTATCAAATAAGTGGATTAATGCTAAAGAAAACACGGTTGAGAATTATTTAACTGTTAAATTGTCTGAGTATAGTTTATGAAATTTGATACTGCTTCTTTTTAATTTATAAATATTTTATTGAAATCATATTGTAAAAGTCGTGTTTAATTCTAAATCTTATATTAACAATTATAGAAATATTAAAAACAATTAATTTTATGAAATATTAAGAAAAATTTGTTTAACTATTGTTACTAGAAATAATTTTTTTATTTTAAAAAAATTGAGATTAATTGATATTCATGTTAGATTTGTATTTATTTTTCTTTTTTTCATGTTCACTTCTGATATTATTTTTTAAATGAAACGACTAAACAACTAACACTACCAAATCTATTTTTTGTCACATCTATATAAATATATTTAATATTATATCTCATATTTTTTTTCTCATATCAATACTCAAACGCAGGAATTTTTAATTCTACGCTTATTATGCATTTTGTTGTATTTTTTATTTGCACAGCCTGCGCTAATTTAATGAAATTGTTTTTTGGCTGTTCCAAAAAAAAAATTAAGACTCCACAGTTTATTTGCACAGCCTGTGCTAATTTAATGAAATTATTTCTTGATTGTTCCAAAAAAAAAAAATTAAGACTCCACAATTTTAATTTATAAATGAAATAGTTTGCTTATAATTGAATAATTTATTTATGTACAATGATGTTATGCTAATTCATTGGTTAATGTTCTTTTACGATAACTTTTAATTAAAGCAATTTACATTAACATTTGTATTAACATTTATTGGGATGATTATTTTAGTCATAGGTTGAAATGAAATTTTATTATATATTGTTAAAACATGTAAAAATATCTTTTTATATAGAGTTAAACATCCATATTTTTATTTATTATTGGTTAGAAAATATTTGATATATTTCTTTTTTTTGTAATAATAGTTCATTGTTATTTCACATTTTATATAATTTTAATGTAATATTTTATTTTAAAAATATTATTAAAATAGTTCATATAGTCGGATGGGACAATACCTGTTAAATTCTGCTAAAAAAACAAGTCTATATATTATTTTTAATGATATAATAAAGAAGGCAATTAGTTAGATTCTATTTTTTCATTAGTATAAAAAAATTATGAAGTTACACGTGACACAAACAAGAAAGCATGCATCAATATTATTTTAAAATATGAAAATTCTAAAATCTTTATTATTATATATTTCAATCTTTTCACTATAATATTTAAATATGTTTGAAATATTTCAAAAATTAACAGAAAATACAAACAGTTAGATCAAAATAAAAAACGTACATAAATATTTTTTTTAATGGGCGTTTGAATATAATTCAGTTATGAATATGTCTAATACTTGAGGTTACTTTAATCATTGGGTTGTTAAGAATTTTAGATGTATTTTTTTTTAAAAGAGTAGAACCCAAAATATGAACCAGTGTTGTTTTGTTCTTTTATCATAACTATTATGGAAAGAAGATCTTATAGTGAAAAAAGAATGAGAAAAAGTTATATTGAATTGGTATTGAAATATAAATAATTGATATTGTCTCTCTATTTATTTATTATCACTAAAAGTATATAATTTATTTTTAAATTTTAATAATATTACAAATTTATTTTTCTCATGAATCACTATCAATATAATATCTATTTTAATTTATTCACTCATCTTATATAATAAGGTAATAACTCACTATTTTCACGAGTCACTATCAATATTTACTTATTATACTAATAGAAAATGATTTTTCTTTAATCAATTTCCTATTCAAATTAAAACTTTTTCATATTTTATTTGTTCAGACTTATGTTCAATTTATTCTTTATGCATATTTTTATATTTTATCAATCACTTTAAACATAACTACTATTACTCGTGCGTCTGCACAAATCATCTACTAGTCTTTTTTTTTTTTAAATTTAAAATCTATGTATTTAAAGCTTCAGAAATTGTAATAGTTGTTTTATATAATATTCTATTTATTTAGAATGCATAAAAGTGCTCCGAAACAATAATTAGACAAATCGATATAATATTAATGAATCATTTAAAACTTATACATAATCTTTATATAAGGAAATTTTCTATTTATGTTTGACAAATTTTAAAATTGCAATAATGTGAATAATTTATTCTTTATATATTGTCTCATATTTTGACATATGAATATTTGTTTGATTTATGTGCGAGATCTATTAGATCATTTGTCTTATGGGCGACTTTTGATTTTGTGATATTATGATATTTTTATGTTGAAAATTAAAATTTTAGATTTTTTTAATGTCTTTTATTGCAATTAATAATTATTTTTTTGCAAATTAATATTTGTAAGGAAATTACTAAGATTCTTTATATTATATTAAAACCTTCTTTGATTGTTTGCTTAACAATTTTATTTTAGAAATTTACAGTCATTTATACTAATATATATTTAATTTATTATTCATACAAAAGCTAATGAAATATTTTTGTTAGATAATCATTTTAAATAACTCTTTTTCCTTAAATTCATTTATGGGTTGATATTATTTTTGCTTTTCTTTAAAACATATTTTTCTTGAATTTCTAAATATAGAAGGATTGTTGAGTTATTTGAAGAAATCGTGATTCATGGATAATTATATCCATTATGTGTTATTATGAATATGATTATTACTTTTATTTATTTTGAAATATTAAAATTAATACGGGTTGTGTGAGTGTCTATATAAATATAGAGTCAAGTCTTTAGTTTTATTTACTTTAAAATGGCAATTCATTGGCCTGTTGTCCTTTTTACTTTGATTGTTCTTTTTGCTTCTCTCGATAATATTGATGCAGGAGAGCCTTTCGTAGAAATTACAACTACATTGTCTGAAATTGTGCATTACAATTGTGGTCCGGCGGGAGATTTTGTGGGATCTTTTGGATCAACGACTCAACTAATAGTTCCTTTTGCCCCTGATACTCACTGTACTGCTTTTCGAGGCAATTCTAATAGTGTATTTATTGCCAGAGAAGTTGCATTTGATCAAAAACATGTCCTTATATTTTGGTCGGTAAGACCTGATGGGTTGTATCATAGTTGGGATAAACAAACATATGTAAAAAGAGCTAATTGGAACCCTGCTTGATTGGAACCCTATTTCTTGATGAATCAATATATTGATATAGTAAAATTATTATATTAATGTTTTAAATATTATATTCCGATCATATATTTTTTGCTTTTGTTATTTTTATATATTTTTAGTTTTATATATATAAAGATTACAAATATCTCTTTTAAATAATTTTGAAGAATAAATTAATATAAACAATTTATGGGCGTTCATTTAAATTTGTATTTCATATTAATTTGAAAAATAACGTTTAAATATATGACAAATTCAAATTGAATGGATGTTGGAAATTATTAATGATTCATCATAAATCCTATTATTAGATTTATTGTAGTAGAATATGTTGTTATAATGGTTTAATAATTTGTTGGTGGGTATTGTATTTATTTGTATTTGTTCTAATTTATTCCGTTAGCTTATAGTATACCCGATATTCTTGACATTCTGGAACTGCTTTTTTTTTACTCTTCCTTTCATTTTATTATACAATAGATTTATTTGTCATTAAAAAGTTTAATACAATAATTTTAAAATTAGAAGAATTATGTAATTATTATATTCTACATTAATATATATTATAATTTATTATAATAAACACTACAAGAAAACCTAATAAAAGGTTGGGCTTTATATTTTGCAATGTTCTTCCGCATTCTTCATCTTATTCTCAGCTCCATTCGCTCCCAATCTCAAACTTTATCCTTCTCTCTTTCAACCTCGAATGTGAAACTGCATCTAATTAGTTCAAAGATAAGAGATTATTAATTTTACTTTTCCTTTATTTGATTTTTGTTTAATTGAATTTTGATTTATAATTTTTTATTTTATTTTGGTTATTAAGTGATTCATTCAAGAAGTTGCATCTCAACAAAAGAAATCACGTTGAATGATTTAGTTATTTAATAATATTTTTACTTATTTAATATATATTACTTAATGATATTTTTAATTACTTAATAATATTTTTACTTACTTAATACTATTACTTAAAAAATATACTTACTTAACTTGCATTTATTTTAATATTTAAAAATATTTATTTATTTATATAAAAAATATATATTTACTTATATAAAAG
This sequence comes from Lathyrus aphaca, assembly GCA_963966055.1. Classification (NCBI taxonomy): domain Eukaryota; kingdom Viridiplantae; phylum Streptophyta; class Magnoliopsida; order Fabales; family Fabaceae; genus Lathyrus; species Lathyrus aphaca. Next base: position 568,143,810 of record OZ014519.1, read on the forward strand.
TATTACTTAATAAATTAAAAATAAGTAAATTATTACTTAATATATTATGTTTAATATATTTTATATTTTATAAAATATTAAATAAATATAATAGCATATTTAATAATATATTAAATTCAGAAAAAATAAAAATATATTAATATACCATTTAATATGTTATGTTTAAAGTGAATTAAAATCGAACACACAAATATGCGGAAAAAATAGTCATTTCAAAAGTTAACCGAACTAAAGTCCTAAGCTCCTACTATAGCAGTAACTTTTATGTCAAATTTCTTTGGAAGAGATCTGAGGAATTTTTGGGCCATTTTTTCTTCATAACTTTTTTTTCACCAAGTGCAAATGAGTAGTTTGCTATGAAACGTAAACAAACATAAAATTTACTTATGGTTTCGTCTTCCTTCATTCTCATGTTCTCAAACATCTTGGTGAAAAATTGAAGTATTGATACACAAACTTTTGAAGTTTTAACATCTTCATGAGCAATTTTGAGAATCACCCAAGCTTTTTTGTCTTTCATACATGTGTTAATAAGACGATATACATTTTTCTCAACTCCATTGAATATGACGTTAAGAGCACGAGAATTTCCATGAGATTCATCATCTTTATCTTTGGACTAATCTGTTACTGGATTCAGGGATTGAGTACCATTTTGAACTGTAATCATTCAATGTGTCTCTCCTTTGATGAATGCCTTCCAGGTTTTGTTGTCCATGGATTTGATAAAAGTAATCATGCGAGTATTCCAATAAGAGCTGCCAAAATGGGCTAGCTGTCAGACCAAGAAAATTATAGGATTTGGACCTTAAAATTAGAGCCCATATTTTTCAAGGTTGTTTTAGCCCAACCATAAAAAGTCCATTACCTATTAGGGCTAGCCCTTATGGGTTGTTGTTAACACGTTAGGCCTGCATAAGTATACATTTTTAAAATATTATATTTATACTTATATTATCTTACTCCAAAATAACATATTGATTTTTCTCACCACACTAAATGTTATCTCTATTCTATTCAATCTTTCCTCGTATTCTATTAGTTTCTATTATGTTAAAGGATTTAATTGAAATGCGCTGACAATATAAAAAAAATTACACTGTCAGTGAATCATGACCGTCAGATGTTATAACAAGTTTGACTTTTATTGTAAAAACTTATAAAGTATAGCAAACGGGTGATTGTGATAAGTTGACAGTGTAAAATATTTTACACTGTCAGTGCATATCAATTAATTCTATGTTAAATATTCGAGTATTATTTTATACAATTTAGACTTGTATTGTATTTAAAAAAAACATTACAGTATTTATAAAAGATAATATAGTACCTTAAGATGTATTATGTTTAAAATAATATAATTTTTAATTTAGTTTGTAATAAATATTATGGAGTTTTTTTAATTTTTTATTAAAAAAGACCCGTTAAGGGCCGGGTATCCCGAAGCCCATCTAGGACCGGACTCGAGTAGTAATTTATGCATTAAAAAACATTAACAACACCTTTTCCACTCATCCTGGACCAACAAAATATATATATATATATATATATATATATATATATATATATATATATATATATATATATATATATATATATATATATATATATATATATATAAACAAAAACATACCATGTCCACTGTTTTCTCAAAAACAAACTTCAATTAATTGAAGAGGTAGCTAGTTAGCTTCTTAGAGCTTGTTGCAGTGGATGGACCATCAATATCATACACAACTAACTTCATTTCAATTCAATTAATTATGGGTTTCAACATTAACAACTAATCTAAATCAGAATAATAAAATGTTAACTTGCACGTGTTGCCGCTGCACAAGCGTCAACCCACTCCATATTCTTCTATTTATGGGTGAAAATGAAAATATCATCTGGATGTGCGGGTCGATTGAGTTTTTTAGCCTATCATTAGAGGTGGTATATATGATCACAATGTATATCAGATATAATTATATTAACGCATTGTAATTACAAAGTATATATATACCAATTCAAGTGCAACATCATGGTGAGCTCTACAACCTGTTGTATGGACTGCCCCATCTTTGTTAGATGATTGATTAATCTTATTTTGTTGGGATACAAATTTGAATTCATTTGTCTTCCTCTTGTCTAGAAGATACATCCATGTATCTACACTCATCCACCTCGGCTTCCACCCATTTTCTCTAGCCTTTCATTGTATATCAGACAATCATTTTCTACATTTCTGATGAAGCAATTCTTCCATATTTGCTTCATCACAACGGTCTCAACATACAAGCGTCTGACAAAATAAACAAATAATAAATAAAACTCAACAATATACATTATCATCAAACTACTAAAAAAGAAATGTCATATTTTACTTTAAAATTGTTGAACAGTTCCTTTCTCACATCGTCTCTTTTGTCACGTTTAAATTCACCATAATTATAGAAGGTTCCTCGATATTTCTTTTCAATAAATTTTCGAATCATTGCGGCAACAAGATCACTTGGATGTAACCTACATATAAACATAAATCGGAGTGAGTTCCAACTAGATGCAAGAAATCAACAAGCCATAATTATAGAAGACAATATCTATAGAGCATTTTAGAAGTTTGTTTAATAGGAAGCTTTGTCATTCCATTAGCATACTCAATGAAAACATACTCAGACTCTTGTATTTAAATTCAGAGTTCACTAAATTAAAAGAACCAGGTGTGTTTCCTTTTGAATCATTTCATCATTGTTACAGAGATTTTGGTAATAATAATTTGAAAATATATTAGACATGCCTTCAATATGAATTGTCTTTGTCTGTGCTCTATAGATTGCAATTACTTAAACTATTGGATTCTAACAAAATTAGTTCTGATGTTTATAGTTGTAAAATTTGTGATGATTCCCACCTATAAATATATAGCAAGTGTCTTTTGAAACTACATAATTTGCCATACTGAAATATTAGTAAGATCACACACAATCGTTATGATATACTAATGCTGGGAATTCAGGTGTAATTAGTAAAATATCTAGTATTACTTAGGAATGGATTAAATGAAGATTATACAAGATAAAATATGGTATTGCTTCAATTTGCCATACTTAAATGAAGATTATCTGGTATTGCATAGGAATGGATTAAATATCTGGAATCACACACAATTTGTTCCTAATTAGAAGAATGGTGGTTTTTAGGGTATTTTGTTCCTAATCAGAGTTCACCAAATTAAAGGAACCAAATGACTACATGAGTACATATGACCATAGTTGCTGACAGAGTGTACCCATAGGTTCTAGAGTGTAGACATGTCACATTTCAATAAGCTGTAGAAGGTAGACAATTACATATTATAGCTATCTTTAGCACAAATGATGATCCAAGTGCATATGATGAAACCATTAAGCTTGCAATTCAGAGGGAATATATTGATCTAGAAATAGAATTCATTATTAATAACAACACATGGGAGCTAACATATTTCTATCATGATGTAAGAAGATTGGTGTAATGTATTACCAAAGTTCAACAGAATTCTTCAAAACATCGTATTTAATCCCAACAAATTTACTAATACTAACTTTCTTATGCACAACATAATCCCCAGAAATAAGTGTATAAGGGTTAACCATCTGTTGTTGTTTCTTAACCATTTGTATATACTTATCAGCTTCTTTAGCATTCATAAAAGTTCTCGTAACATCCTTTTTGCTATACTCACGACAAATCTTGTTGTTGAGGATTGAAATAGGGTCGTTTTCAGGGTCGATTTTGGAGGGGGTATAGAGTCCTGTTGTGTGGACTGCATTGAGAGGGAAAAAGGGGTGGTGCGATAAGTAGCTTTTTGTGAGACAGTTTATACTACTTCTAACTAAATTCTCTTATTAATACTATTGTTAGCTAAAATCTCATGCCAGGGTTACTGTTAGCTAAAATCTCTTATTAATATTACTACTAACTAAAACATACTCCAATATACACTGCATGTAATTTGTCATTGTAGAAATACAAAATCTATAGATAAATGTAATTTGTCACTGTAGAAATACAAAATCAAGAGAAATAACACTCAAACCAAAATGACAGCAAGTCAAACAAGATCGAAAAAAACGATATACTTGAATCAAATAATACTTAAACATATAGATAACTTATTATGAATATGTAAAGATTATTTATGAATGACACATTGATATCCGAAAGAGGAATTTATTTACTTACGCATTAGATTTTTCCATAATATAGATCTTCGGTTTTTGCCCACTGTCGTGTTGTTGCTCTTTAGTAGAAAGTGTTTGGGGAGGATTTTTCACATGTTTAATCTAATTAGGGTTTTTTTATCAAACATAAATTTAGCGCTGAGTTTGACCCAATTGAAATTAGGGTTTTTTATTAACAAGCTACTGTTATATGTTTATTAGTGTTTGATACTGATGACAACATAAAGAAAAAAGAGAAATACAGTGACAGTTCTGATGCAATCAACAATGGAGGCACCAATAATGCTTTAGAAATAGAAAATGAGTGTAAAGACAAAGTTCTGAAGGTACTTCTTAAAGTGCCCAATTGTGGTTGTGATCTATTGAGTGGGTTTAATTATATTCTCATAATCTTTTTATTTGTTTCCGTTTCTCTTGAGGACTATATTGAATTCAGCATTTACCCTTTTCACTCTACAAATTTCCAAGTCTTTTATCTGGCCAGATGATGTTGTTCCAACTATAGTTGCTCTAGAGAATTCTTCACACGATACATTTTTACCAGATGATCATAAGTACAGGAAAAAACTACAACAATTAGCATTTAATCTTAAGGTTGGGAGTTACTTTTAATATGGATTGTCAACTTTAAATGTTTATAAGCAATGTCCTTGAACCTAGGAGATACAAAATCATCTGTTACTGCTACTTTTTATTTTGGATAAGTCCCCTGTGGGACTTTTTTGCACTTCTAGTTGAATAGAAAATTTATTATATTATTACTTATTGATGGAATGCTTATAATTTTTTCCTAACCTTGTTTTGCAGAACAATCCAGTTCTGTTAAGCCGTCTATTAAATGGAGAGCTAGAAGCTTCAAAATTATTGACTATCAAACCTACTGAACTGAAGGTATTTAATGAATATTGTCTTTTCAGCCTTTTTGTTTCCTTCTTCCATTTGGAACTCTGAAGCTCTCTTTTTTATAAACCAAAACTTTCAGTAAATTGCTTGTGCTGTTGAAAGAGGATAAATTTCAGAATGTACTGATGAATGTTGGATAAATTTAAGAATGTATTGATAAATGTTGGATAATTTCCAAGTTCTTACTAGTAACTTTTAAAATATTAATTTGGTTGTTGATTATGTGTTATTTACCGAATATTTGAACTACATGAGGGTTTGACTGCTGATGAAATATCAAAGAATGAACCCGACGAGCCACAACACATGCAGGTCACTTTTTTGCTTCACCCTAAAAATCTTATGTTATCTATTAAGTTGTGTGGTTATTATCTACTGATTGTAGCTTTTCTACCGACAATTCAGATGATGGACACTCGCTGCAAACGTTGCACGAAGTAGAAGGTGGACGTGAGGGATATTATCCGTGCAGGATGATCTATTGTTTGAGGTTATTTAATACTTGAATGGCAGGATGGTCTATTGTTTGAAGTGTTTTTTCAACTATAAGCTAGTGTATTTAATCTTTTATTTTTGAGTAAGCTCTTAATGGAAAGATTCACTACCACTATAATGAGATTTCAATGATGTAGAATTCTGTAATGCAATTCACGTATTCTATTTGTTAGAACAATTTACATTTACCAGTCAATATCCACTTATGTAGATGTTTCTTCTTTTCTTTGAGTGTATCTTATGAGTACATTTGTAATTTAAACTTGGTATCAATGTCAAATATAATTATCAGTATGTCAATTAAAAATGTAACTTTAACTTCAGTTAGGTTGTTGAACTAGCGTCAGTTAGTTCATATGTTTTCAAAGTCTTTATGACTTAATGTGATCAAGATTAGGGTGTAACCATAATGCTTTAAAATCAATTCCTGGATTATGGATTGCGTTTGGTTCAAAATTGGTTGTCATTTTAATTTTGTGGATGCAGGTGGTTTGTGTCAAATGAAATGGAATTGGTATCATTTGAGGGATTAGCTAGGAATTAGCTACGAAATTAGTTACGAGACTTAGCTACGAATTAGCTAGGAATTTCCACGTCATCAAAAAAATTCCAACATGGCATGCCACATCATCCTCCGTTAGTCAAAATTAACGGGAGGGACTACATTTGGAAACGGGAAACTTTAGGAGAATCAACGTTTGAAGGAATATTTTTTAGGGACCAATTTCATAAAAATGAGATATTTATAGGGACCAAAAACATATTTAACCCTAATTTTTATTTAAGGAAATTTTTTATTTATGTTTGACAAATTTTAAAATTGCAATAATGTGAATAATTTATTTTTTATATTGTCTCATATTTTGACATATAAATATTTGTTTGATTTATGTGCGAGATCTATTTGATGGCGACTCTTGATTTTGTGATATTATGATATTTTTATGTTGAAAATTAAAGAGGATATTTGGGAGTCTTAAAGTAAATCCTTTCTTAAAAAGATCTATATAAACTTAAAATAATTCTATAGATATTTATTTAAAATTTCAGTTTCTTTTTAATGTCTTTTATTGTAATTAATAATTTTTTTTTGCAAATTAATTTTTGTAAGGAAATTACTAAGATTCTTTATATTATATTAAAACCTTCTTTGATTGTTTGTAGGGGTGTCAAAACGGGACGCCCACCTCGTCCCGCTAAAAACCCGTCGAAAAAAGAGTGGTGAAGACATGCCCGCCAAGATGAATTGAGTATGAAATTCAAGTCCGCTCTGCCCGCCTTCTTTTTTATTTTTAGTTTTTTTTTCCATTTCTTTATAAGTTATTTTTAAATTTCTTTTTTGTTTTTATTTTTTTTATTTTTTAATAGCTATTTTTAAATTGTAAGAGATGAGGAATCAAGCTAATATGATTAACAAGAAACACAACCAACTATAAAGAGAAGTAACTTCAATGTTAGTAAAACTATTGTGTCGCATATATGATAATAGATAAATTCTTACTAATATGTTCAGTACATAATATAGTTTAAAAATAGATGTATATGTTAAGAAATAGTGAAAACTATTTTGCATATAGTTTGGTATATATGAATGTTCCAGTATATATAAATGGAATATAAATTTCACAATTAAAAATATTTACATATTATAATTGAAATATTAAATTAGAGTACTCTATATGTGTTACAGTATAACAATGTCATGTGTTTTTTTCTTTCTCTGCACTGTGTATTATATATTATGTATACATTGTATTGTAGAGAATTTGTCACTGCAATATTTTATTGGTTAGAGTTTTTATACGTAATATAAATAAATATTTATATTGGTAATGTATACAAATTTACATACTTTTTCTAAACTTTCTATATGGATGCATATAACAATAACTCATTTTAAATTTGAATTGGTTTATTATAATTTCATTTAAATTTGAATTATGACATACATATAGATGCATATTACAATAAATTTAAAAGAAATTACAATAAATTTCAAAATAGTTTTTGTTTCAAAAATTTTAGCGGGATGGCGGGCCAACCCCGCCCCATTATGTATTTCGCCCGTTGAGTTTTTTTATTTTGGCAGGGCGGGCGAAATGGGTAGGCGGGTCCAAAATTCCAGCCCATCCCGCCATTTTTTGGCAGGTGGCGGGGCGGGCTGGAAGCCCCGATCCATTTTGACACCCCTAATTATTTGCTTAACAATTTTATATTAGAAATTTACAGTCATTTATTCTAATATATATTTAATTTATTATTCATACAAAAGTTAATGACATATTTTTGTTAGATAATCATTTTAAATAATTCTCTTTCCTTAAATTCATTTATGGGTTGATATTATTTTTGCTTTTCTTTAAAACATATTTTTCTTGAATTTCTAAGTATAGAAGGATTGTTGAGTTGTTTGAAGAAATCGTGATTCATGGATAATTATGTGTTATTATTGAATATGATTATTGTTTTTATTTGGTTGCCATATTTTGAAATATTAAATTTGATCAAATAATAAAATATTCTAAACTTGATTGATCAAATAATAATAATAAAATATTAAATTTGATATATAGACTTTATTATCTAATCGAAACATAAAAAACTTGTGATAGTATGAATGCGTGTTTTCTTCGACTGCAAGGAATCATGGCTCATCTATTATTAAAGAAAATTAAATATTTAAGTATTTATATTATTATGCTAAATGTATTATTTAAAAGTAATGTTTTTTTATCACAAATTATATGCTTATGACAAAATTGAAAAAATATTATTTATATTTATAGCATATTTATTAATTTCATTCAAACAAAAGTATATTTACTATTCTTATCCAAATCACTCATGTTTTCCTATAAAAAATGAAGATGACAATGTCGTGATATATTCGTGAAATTGTAAAGGTCGTGGTTTAAACACTTCACCAACAAAATGTAATAAAACTACATAAATTAGTGTAATTAATATTTAATATTGTAATTATTTGATATATTAATACTTTAAATGATGGTATAGGTAATTATAGTAATTTTTATCAAATAAGTGGATTAATGCTAAAAAAAACACGGTTGAGAATTATTTAACTGTTAAACTGTCTGAGTAAAGTTAATGAAATTTGATACTGCTTCTTTTTAATTTATAAATATTTTATTGAAATCATATTGTAAAAGTCGTGTTTAATTCTAAATCTTATATTAACAATTATAGAAACATTAAAAACAATTAATTTTATGAAATATTAAGCAAAATTTGTTTAAATTTTGTTACTAGAAGTATACATAATTTATTTATATGATTTGCTATATAATTTCAACGGTATTCTAGAGAGAGAGTGTCCAACTTCTCTCTAGAATTTTCAACTTTCAACTCTTCTCCATCCTCACATTCTCACATCCAGATTATAATTTATTCCTATTCATCTGTATTTTCCACAAATTGTGATACACCAGTTAACATGCTTTGGTTCATTTCAAGTTACTGCCTCAGGTCCAAACAATTTCCAATGATCGGTGGAGAATTCGGATATCCAATCCTTTTATCTTTGGCTTAAATTCCTAGATCTTCGGGTTTAGGGGCCTCGTTAAGGGGATTGTTCGTATTCGGGTTTGACAAGGTCATTGTGGTTTCATTTTGTTTGTGCCGCTGAAGTCGGAATTTGATTAGAAGCTTGTTTTTTTTACTTGTTATAATTCTGGTTTTCTTTTATATAAGAATGAGACATTATAGGAACAATGTTTGGATGGAGGTAGGGAAAAGGTCACGATTTTCTTCAGGTACTCCCAAAAGATCTATTTGGAAGGCAACTGGTGGTAAAGTTAATGAAGGAGATTTGATTACTGCCACTTCTTTTTTCTTCACTGAGTTTCCGGATGATCATGATGCCAGGGATATGTATGGGATATTCAAAGAGTTCGGTACGGTTTTGGAGGTTTACATCCCGGCTAGATTTGACAAAAGAAAGAGACGATTTGGGTTCGTTCGCTTCAAACAGGTGAGTGATGAAAAAGGATTTGCCAATGAACTTGATAATATCATTATCAATGGTAGGAAGATTTTTGTGAACACGCCTAGATTTAAGAAGGATGATCAATGGAAGTCATCTTCTGTGAGAAAGGAATCTTTCTTTCAAAGCAGGATGAATCCATCTTTTAATAACAGGTGCCAGTACGAAGAAAAATCATACTTTAGGGGGAAATCATATGCTCAGGCCATAAAGACTGGGAATTTTGTTGAGAAGCATGATAATAGTAACCCCAACAAACCTCTTATGGGAGACAAGCCAATATTCACAAATCTGAGCTTCAATGTCAACTCTGAACAAATGGAAAGATTTGATCAGGCTTTTGTTGGAGTAATGAACATTCCGGGTTCCTCGTTTGAAGTTCAGGAAGCATTATACACTGAAGGATATTTCAAGATTAAAGCTACTCCTCTTGGAGCCAATTTGGTTTTACTTGAAGAAGAGATTACTGGAGATATTAGGAAGTTGGTGGCTGAAGACAAAGTTTGGATTGAGAAATGGTTTGTAGATGTTCACCCTTGGTCTCCTTCAGATGTTGATAAAGAAAGGCTTACTTGGGTTAGCTGTTTTGGTGCTCCATGCCATGTTTGGGGAGAAAATTTTTTCAAGTTCCTTGCATCTACAGTGGGTGCGTTTGTAAGGATGGATGAAGATACCCAAAAGCACAAAAGGCTGGATGTCGCTCGATTCTTGATCCGGACGAAATTTGCTATTAATCTAAATGAGGTGATAAATATTAATATAAACGAAAATAGTTATTGCATTAAAATTGTGGAAGACTCATTTGGTATTTGTTCCTTCAAATCATTTCCGGATAAAAATTATGAGTTTGAAACGAATCCGAAAGTAAGCTCGGAGGAGATTTCTTCAGATGAAGATGTGGAATTTGGTTTGGAAGAAGATGATGCAGCGAAGGGGTATAATGGTACTTGTAATATTAATAAGTCATTAAATAAAGAAGTACAGCGGATGGAAAACCCACGTGAGGGAGAAGGGGTTATGCGTGTAGAAGTGGAAGAAGTCAGCCTGCAAGATGATGGTGACAAGTTGACGCAGCAGCAAATTGACGCGTCACATCAACTTTATTATAGGGCAGGTGGTTTCATAAATGCAAGCCAGGAACATACTTTTTCATGCGCTGGTGGAGACTTGGAAACACGCGTGGCAGGCAACAGTGACGGGACCTGGACAGGTGGTAACAATTTGGTTAACCACATTAATAATCCAAATATATTGTTGGATACTGCCGGTAAGAATGCTACATTTATGGGGAATATAGAGGATAGGCTCTCTTTCCAAGCGGCGGATTCTACAGGTGATGGGAATTTAGGTTATAGGAATGGGATGTATGTTGGACACGTATTTGGAGATCCTAATATTTTATTGGAAAAGCCGGGTTTGACACATAATAAAGGAGATGGTCAAATCAATTGTGGGGATAATAATAAGGAAAATAGTAGGAGAAATAAGTTAAGTGTAGAGGAGGACACGGAAACTGTTCCTATTAGTCCTGAAATTCAGACTAAAAGGAAAAAGCAAGGTAGGAAAAAAAATTGATTGAAGAAATATATGAAAAAATCAAGATTCCTTTTGCTCCTTCATATTATTCTACTCTACTTCTTGCTGATAATATAACAGAAGGGATTTCGGGTCGGATTGGAGGAAAATATGCGGTTGATATCAATAGTGACTCGTCACAAGACTCTATTTGTAATCAATCGGATGATTCAGAATCGGTGGCTGATTCGATAGGAGATTCAGAGGTTATGAAGAGCAATTCCAGAATCAAAAAGAAATTGGATAGTCTACCTAACAAAATTTGGGATTCTATTAAAAAGCTCGGAGTGGAAGCAGATATAGAAGATGAGGGTGCTGAATCGATCATTCGTAATTTGGAATTAAAGAAGAAATCAAAGGGCAATAAGGTTGTTGCTAGTAGTAAACCATGAACTTTCTGACATACAATATTAGAGGGTGTGGAAGTAATATCAAAAGGAGGAAAATAAAGGAATTGACATCAAAGATAGGAGTGGATGTATTATTCTTACAAGAGACAAAAAATGCAAATATCACAGATAAGTTAGTATCGAGTTTATGGGGAAATGGCGCATGTCAATGGTCATATTCAAATGCAGAAGGTTTATCAGGAGGTATGCTAACTATATGGAGGATCAATTTTTTTCAGCCTATATGTAGTTTCAAAGGTAAAGGTTTTTTGGGGCTGAATGCTTGTTGGAAAGGAATTAATTGTTATTTCATAAATATATACTCTTCTTGCAATATGGTGGAAAAAAGAGTTTTGTGGAGCGAAGTCTTACGTCTCAAGTCAGCTATGGTGCCTGGTGAATGGGTGATTGGAGGTGACTTTAATACTGTGAAGTGTGCTAATGAGAGGGTGGGCAGATTAAACACAAATAAAAGGAATATGGAAGAATTTCGAGACTTCATTGAGTTATCCGGTTGCATTGATTTACCAGTTATAGGTAATAATTATACTTGGTTTAATTCTTCTGGTAAATCATGCAGTAGGTTGGATAGATTTATTATTTCCAATGGTTTATTGAATGATTGGAATGTGGTATCTCAAAGAGTTGGAGATAGAGACATTTCAGATCATAGACCCGTTTGGATATCTGCTAGAAATGTTAACTGGGGTCCAAAACCATTTAGATTTCTGAATTGTTGGTTAGATCATCCAGATTTCATGAAATTTGTGAAAGAATCATGGGAGGCATCTGTATATCATGGGAATGCTTTTTTTATCTTTTCAAAGAAACATCAGTCCTTAAGATCAAAATTGAAAGAGTGGAATAAAAAGGTGTTTGGATGGATTGATACTAATATCATTGAAAATGTCCAAGTTATCAATGGCATAGAAGACCTAATTGATCAACATCATGGTTTGGTGGACGAAGAAGATCTTTCGATTAGAAGTAAAGTTGTGGATGAGATGTGGAGCAAGTTAAAAATTAAGGAAAGGCTTCTACAGCAGAAGGCTCGTATCAAATGGATTGAAGAAGGAGATTACAACACGAAATTCTTTCATGCAGCTATTAAAAAAAGATTCGTTACTAATTTTATCTCATCGATTAAGGTGGATAATCAATTCGTGGAAGATGTAGCGGGTATTAAACAAGCTGTATTTGACCATTTTCAGCTTCAATTCCAAAAAGCGGATAGATCTATGATGTTGTTGGGTCAAGAAGGTTTTAAAAAGCTATCTACGGAAGAAAGCCTGAACTTAGAAAAGCAAGTCACACCGGAAGAGATCAGGAGTGTAGTTTTCAGTTGTAGTGGTGGTAAAACTCCAGGACCTGATGGTTTTAATTTTGATTTCTTTAAACAATGTTGGGATATAATTAGTGTGGACTTCACTAATTGTGTTCTGGAATTCTTTGAAAAGGGTTATTTACCAAAAGTGCTTTGTTCCTCATTCCTTGCTTTAATTCCCAAATCTGATACTTCTAAATCTCTTGATGATTATAGACCCATCTGTTTGATTGGAAGTATATACAAAGTGATTTCCAAAATTCTTGCAGATAGGATTAAAAAGGTGATGGGAAGTATTATCTCTACTTCTCAAACCGCTTTCATAGAAGGAAGAAGTCTTCTAGATGGAGTTCTTGCTTTAAATGAAACAGTTGATTTCATTAAGAGAGACAAGAGGAAAGCACTATTGATGAAGGTGGATTTTGCAAAAGCCTACGATTGTGTAGATTGGTCTTATCTTGCTAAAGTGTTGAATTATATGGGTTTTGGGGAAAAGTGGATATCTTGGATTAAAGGTGGTGTCATGCAGAGTTATATGTCGATTTTGGTTAATGGAAGTCCTTCTAAAGAGTTTAAGGTCTCGAGAGGTCTTCGACAAGGAGATCCCCTTTCTCCGTTTCTTTTTGCGATTGCGGCTGAAGGCTTAGCGGTTCTTTTGGATAGAGCGGTGACTAGACAAGCTTTTAAAGGTATTTTCCATGATCAAAATACTTGTTTTAATTTATTACAATATGCGGATGATACAGTTATAATAGGCGAAGGCTCTTGGGATAATATTTGGTCTTTAAAGATTATTTTGAAAGGTTTCCAATTGTGTTCGGGTTTAGACATCAATTTTGGAAAAAGTTCCATTATTGGATGTGGATTGGAAGATGGCTTCATGATTGCCGCAGAAAGTTTTCTTGCTTGTAAAATTAATAGTTGTCCTTTTAAATTCCTAGGTATTATGGTTGGTGGTAATCATAGGCTAATAAATTTTTGGAAGCCGGTTATTGATAAGGTTAAAATTAGATTAGCTTCTTGGAAGGGTCGATTCATGTCAATGGGAGGAAGATTAACTCTCATCAATTCGGTGTTATCTAATTTACCTATTCATTATATGGCTTTTTTTATTATGCCATCCAAAGTTACAAAGATTATTACCACAATTCAAAGGAGATTTTTTTGGAATGGTTCAATTTGTAAAAGAGGGATTTCGTGGATTAGTTGGAAGGTGATGTGCAAGAATAAAAATGAAGGAGGGCTTGGTATTAAAGACATGCGGAAGTTCAATTTAGCTCTTATGGCAAAATGGGTGTGGAAGATAGTTGGTTCAAAAAAAAATTTATGGAGGAATATCTTGAGATATAGATATAATGATTATGTTTTTCCTTTGATCCTTGGTGAATTACCAAAATATAATGTGATGCCATCACTTTGGTGGAGGGATCTTTTTAAGATTATTGCTGAGTTTGGAGATAAACAATTTGGAGCCCGATTGGAAGGAAAATTAAATGATGGCAAAATGTTATATTTTTGGGAATCTAGATGGATTGGAAGTGAACCTCTTTCTTTGTTATATCCTTCTCTTTGGGAGATGTCTTCTAATAAACAAGGATACATTTTCGATTTTGGGAATTGGAATGATAATCATTGGGTTTGGAATGTTGATTTATTATTTCCATCATCAGCTAGTAGAGGGACGGAGAATATTTTGGCTTTAGAATTTGAAGATCTTCGTCATCTTCTTGATTCGGTTGAGATGAAAAGGAATGGTAATGACGAATACCATTGGCCTTACGATTCTTCTCGAGTATATACGGTAAAATCCGGATATGTTTGGTTGATGGAGTTAGAAGATCCGGTCAATTTACAAGATATTCACTTGGACGCCTTCAAACTTGCTTGGGGTGCTTTATCACCTCTTAAAACAATCATTTTTGGGTGGAGGATCTTTCACAATAGATTTCCGACGAGGGATAATCTAAAGGTTCGTCAAATCATTTCTAGCTCTCTTGATTTAGTTTGTCCTCTTTGTTCATTGGTTGAAGAATCACTTTATCACACTTTAGTTGGTTGTTGCAAAAGTCAAAAAGTTTGGAAATCGATGTATTCTTGGTTGGAAATAGAGGTGAATAATGGCACTAATACTTTTGATCATTTCTTTAATTGGGTAAATGTCTTGAAGATTAATTATATTGCACCCAAGATTAGTGTTGCTCTTTGGTTAGTTTGTTGTTGGCATATTTGGCTTTGTAGAAATTCAATTATTTTTAAGGATGGAGCATGGGAAGAAGAACAAGTAATACAAAATATCATTTTATCTTCTTGGTGGTGGATTGGAAAGAAGCATAGGAAGAAATTTAGTTGTAATTATTATGATTGGTACTCACATCCTAAGGAATTTTTGTTATAATTTCCGGGATTAGGTGGTGCTATATTTTTTTGGTTGTATACGGATTGAATACCCCTTTGTATTCTTGATATATAATATATTTTGCTTAGTAAAAAAAAATACATAATTTATTTATTTTAAAAAAATTGAGATTAATTGATATTCATGTTAGATTTGTATTTATTTTTCTTTTTTTCATGTTCACTTCTGATATTATTTTTTAAATGAAACGACTAAACAACTAACACTACCAAATTTATTTTTTGTCACATCTATATAAATATATTTAATATTATATCTCATATTTTTTTCTCATATCTGTCATACCCCAAATTTGTAAGTCGTGTGTGTGCGATGATCAAAGTCAGTGTGCTGTGTGAAGTCGTTTGTCCGATTATCACCTTTTATTAATTTCACTTCCCATAAATCATTTTTATCATAAATCATCTTCTTACATCATGAAAATTCTACAAAAAAAATCAATCCATAATTTCTCTTTTTATTTTTCCACTTTTTACTAAAATATCCATTATTTTTTGTATCCATTATTTTTTATTATTAATAACTATTTATGCCATAAAAAAATTCATTTTTATCAACTTTCAAAACTCATTCTAAATATTTTCATCATAGTCCATTGCATCTTTTATTTCATTACAAAATTACAAAAAATCCTTTCATCATCCTATTTTTTTTATATATTTATCCATTTTAATTACTACTTTTATGTTTTTTATTGGTATTATTTCTATCTTCACTTTATTTTCTATTATCATTTTATTATTATTAATTATTATTATTATTTTTTCTTTTATTATTATCATTATTATTATTATTATTATTTTTATTATTATAACTTTTCTTATCATTATTATAGTCAAATAACAAAACCACACAACAATTTGTACCATTAATTTTCTGCAGCACGTCACATAACCTTTTTCATGACCTCACCATCATTACTATTTTTTCCCCAACAATAGCACTTATCTGTACAAGTCAAATGACCCCACAAGCACATAACAGACTCACACCTCCACTACCATTATTCTGTTATGGAACTCACACACAAAAAATTAGCAAAACAGCTCATTCCTTATCCTAATTTTTTCATTCCAATTTCCATTATACCCTTCTCAATTCCTTCTATAAATCCACCTTTCTTCACTCTTATTAAACAAGCTTGGAAAACAATGATAAACCCCTGCAAAAAACAAAAATAAACCAAGCTTCAACCTCAAAAAACTTCAAAAAACTAGAACCATATATAACTGAAAATCCTCCATCAATAACTCACCCCTTTAATTCTTCATCTTTGTTTCTCACACATTTTCCTTTCGCCAACCTAACACACTCATTCCCCATCTCCAAGCATCACCATAACCCATCCAAAACACATCGAACCAAAAACGGAACAGAAAATCCACTAAACCAAAAAGGCAACAAAAACCGAGTCACTCACCATATATTGTAAACAAACTGAATTGCAACAAATAACCTTTTCTCCTCAAAATCGCAAAGCAACAAACCAAAAAATACAGACCGCCGATCCACGCCGACAACCATAACACAAACCCACTGAAAACGATGCAGAAGCGAATCAAATAAACCACCGCCACCCCTCTGCAAATCCAAACGAAAAAAACCGCATATGTCTTCAAACGAACAACGCGAAACAAACCACTGCCGAGAGAGAAACCGAGAGTGATATCGAGCCAAAACCACCGTGAGTGAGGGCTGAACCACCGCGACGTAAAACCAAAAGCTGTGAGTGAGCGGAATCGTTGAGAGAGATGCGTGTGAGATCTTATGAGCGAGACTGAGAGAAGGCGCCGTCGCGAGAGGTCGAGGGTGAGCCCTTTTTGTTTTGATTTGATTTTGGAAACAGGGTAGAGGCTTTCTTTTTTCTGAATTGAAGAAACAATGTGTTTCCTTTTTTATTTATTTATCTGGTTTCTTATTTTATGTTATTGTTTAAGTAAGGGATTAGTATGAGTTAAGCCCATAATTTAATCTCATGGACCCTGGATCATCGTTGCACAACCCTTTTTTCTTTTCTATTTTTTATTTTATTTTATTTATTTCTTCTTCATTATTATTTTATTTATTTATTAAGTTATACTACAATTGCTGCTAAATTTTATTAGTTCTTTTATTTTATTTTTATTTTTTTGCTAGAAGATGTTAAAATAATTTGTAATGATTTAGTTGGTTTTTATTTATTTATTTTGTTTTATTTTATTTTAATTTCATTAGGGTCAATGATATATTAAAAAATCAAGTTGGCTTCCATTTCATTAAATCGGAGAACTCGATTAATATGAGGCCAAATTAGTTTAGTTTTTTTTATTACTTTATTTCAATTTTCTTTTTTGACAATTTATTTAGTTTATATTATTTAATCGCTTATTTATTTATTATTTTTTTACGATCGATGAACATCGAATTAATTTTGAGATTTGTCGCGAGTCGACTCGACATCTTGATTAATGATGAGACCATCCAATTTTAAATTCAATTTATTTATTTATTTCTGCATTTCAAAAATATCGCTCGACTCCTCATAGAATGATTCCAACTTTGAATCGATTCTAAGGTAGTTAACGAACCAAATTTCGACGCATCCAAAAAGGTCCAATGCCTTCGAATAGTTGTCTCCGAATAAAAAGGCCGAACGCCTTCGAATAGTTCAAAAACATTGCACACACGCTTTCTCTTGGGCAAATTACAACGAGACCCCTTTATTTCTCGCAATCCCTTGTAATATATTTTGTATCCCTCTCCCATTACTTTGTACGCATTTTATTTTCCGTATTTTATCGATTTAGTTTAATTCGCGAACCCTCGGTCCAACGCCAAGCGGTTGCACTTGCACACTCACACTTTTTTTCCAGTTATCGTTTCGTTTATTAGGATCCACCTTACCTTGCGAGCCGAGCGCATTGGGCCTCGCTAACAAACCACAAAATAAACCTCCACTTGCATTCACCCTCTAACCTCAAAAAACCAAAACGATTCTTTTTAGATCCAAATCCTTGATCCAACATCAAGCGGTCTTAGGAAATAAGACACATTAATAAAATGAGAAGAAATCGTACGCCACGAGCCTTAAGCGGTAGAAAGGAGGATAACGAGCTCTCGTTACTCGCTCCGATTATTTCGACGCAAGACCCTCGTCTTGTTGGACGGAATAAACTATCCATAGTCTTTAGTGCAATTCGACTCCTAAACCCTTTCATCGAAGAAAGGTAATAAAATGAACAACCATCACCCTTAGTAGGCCGAACTACGAGGCTCTAACTTTCCCATTGCACGTGGGAGTACGTAGGCACAAGGATCTCAATCCTTGCCGAGCACCTAGGATCAATCTAACTTATAATTCAACTCTTTTTCCCTCTAGCAAGTAATTCGTTAAGCATAGACATCCTTTTGCGCGTGATAACTTAGATGGTTCCCATCGAGTACGATGGATGTAGGGGGTGCTAATACCTTCCCCCTACATAACCGACTTCCAAACCCAGGCAATGGTTCTGGTGACCTTTGTCCTTATCTTTCTCTTCCCGGGTTTTATCTATATCTTCCCTTTCCCTATTCGGGAATAAATAGAATTAGGTGGCGACTCTTCAATCTGTCCAGCACGCGGCTCCGTCTTTTCGGATCGCGTGAGGTCGTATTTTTTGGGATACGACAGCTGGCGACTCTGCTGGGGACTGGTTCACCCCAATGCGAGTAAAGCCTAGTCTAGGTTTCCACGCTTGTTTGGATGTTTGCTTTTATGCTTTACTTGTTTATTTTTATCGCTTTCTTTGTCGCATTCCATCTTATATATCTTGTGGCTCCTTGGTACTATAATTTGGATTGATACTTTGCAAAAGAAACTTGAGGGAAAGGCTCTATAAACGGGCTTGCGAGTACAAGCATAGGTTAGCGAGGTTGTGTAGTATGGGCTCCCGAGGGAACCACTCTCGTGGGTTTTCGATACGAAAACCTCACTTGGAATAGATTCTAATGAGAATACTGACGACCGTCAAGTTCTTGGCGTGTGTGCTCAGTTGTTTTCATTAGGGTCATCGACTCTGAGGACCTTTAGAACCTTTTGGTTAAAGCATCGATTGATGGTCGCGTAGTATGGACTCCCAAGACATTTGCTCTCATGGGTTGTCGATACAAAGACCTCACTCAGAATAGACTTTCTCAATGGAGTTGATTGACTGTCAAGAGCTGACATGTGCATCAAACATTTGAGCAAGGTCCATAACTCTGAGGCCTTTGCTTAAACCTCGTGTCGATGATCGCGTAGTATGGACTCCCGAGAAAATTTGCTCTCGTGGGTTGTCGATATAAAGATCTCACCCAAAATAGATTCATATGGGGGAGTCAATCAACCGTCATGCTTATGGCGTGTGTGATGAACAGCCATATGAATTGACAACTTTGGGGTCCCTAAAACCTTAGAGTCTACCCAGTGAGTTCCTGATCAGAGTATCATCCATCTGTACCTTGGACTCATGAGACCATGATCTTGAGATCCTGGATTCTGACATTGCATATCATCTCATTTGCATTATTTGTTCATCTTGCATTTCATTCCAAAGCCGAGAACTCATTTCATGTTCCTCCATATTCAATAAATCAAGCTGGTTTCCCGACGCCCGTATCGTGCTAGACGCTCGTACCTAACTCGAGCCAACACTAGAAGACTAATGGATGTGATTCAAGAAGAGCAAGCTGCTATGTGGGAAGAGATTGACTCGGTCAAGAACAAGATTGACCAGATTTATGAGACCATACAAGCTTTGGCTAGGATGGAAGAACGTCGCGAAGCTGCTGCCGCAATGAACAATGCTCTAGTGCAAGGATCTACCTCGCGCGCAATGCCTTCAGTTCCAGCTCCAAATCCTTTGGTCTATGGTTTGCCTCCAGGCTTCACTCCTGCTGTTGAAGAGGTCACTTCCCAACCAATACCTACTTCTAGTGTCACCGTTGGTGCTATTCCTCAAGCTCAACCTATTCCAACTCAAGTCCAGTTTCCTCATGCTGAAGAGGATCATCAATTTGAGTATGAGATGCATACCGCAGTTCCAATCATTAACCCCCATGTTGTTCAAGAATCTGAAGCTATAAAGATGTGTCGTGACTGAAAAACTCTGAATCATGGAAGGACACAACTCAACCTCTCTGAGTGCCACAGACATGTGCCTAGTTCCGGATGTTGTGATCCTTGCTAAGTTCAAACTTCCAGAATTCGAGAAATACAAAGGCCTCATTTGCCCTGAACTCCACTTAAGGATGTATTGCAGGAAAATGGCCGCTCATGCCAAAGATGACAAGCTCATGATTCATTGCTTCCAAGACAGCCTGTCTGGAGCGTCTCTAGAATGGTACATGCAACTTGAACGCAACAATGTGCGTACTTGGCTTGATCTATCTGATACATTCAAAAAGCAGTACAAGTACAACACTGACCTTGCTCCTAACCGTATTCAACTTCAGAGTATGACTCAAAAGGAGAACGAATCCTTTAAGGAGTACGCCCAACGTTGGAGGGAGTTAGCTGCCAGAGTGCATCCGCCATTGGTTGACCGTGAATTGATCAACATCTTCATGGGTACCTTACAGGGACAATACTATGAAAAGCTGATCAGCAGCGTATCTTCTGGATTTTCAGACATGGTGATTGTTGGAGAAAGAATCGAAGAAGGTCTGAAAAATGGAAAAATTCAAGGAGGTTCTGGCAGCCAATTTGGAACCAAGAAGCCTTTCAATGGATACAAAAAGGGCAAAACAAATGTCATTTCTGCTGCAAGTGGGAATCTGCAACAGAGTGCACCTACTTCAATCCCCTACTATCAGTATCCGTATGTTGCTGCTACACAATATGTTCCTATGCCATATCAGCCAATTCCTCCAAAGCCTTATCAGCAGGCCATTCAAGCTCCATTTCCGCCTCAGATGGTTTATCAACCACGTCCTTATCCTATAGTTGCAGCTAAACAATATGCACCTGGAACATACCATCAACCGGCTTATCCGCAACAGCCTGGTCAACAACGCCAACACGCTCCTCAGCAGCGCCCACCATATCAGCAAAGAAGGCTTGAAAGAAACTTTGATCCATTGCCTATGTCATATGGAGAAATCTTTAACGGGCTAATGGCAAAGGGATCTCTTACCTTGAGGGATATGCCACCACAAACTGGTACCGCCCGAGATTATGATGCCAACGCTCGCTGTGAGTATCACAAGGGTGCTCCAGGTCACACAATTGACAACTGCAGAGTATTCAAGCACAAAGTCCAAGACTTAATCGACTATAAGGATCTCACCTTCACTCCGAGAAATCCAAATGTCCAAAATAATCCAATGCCTTGCGCCCTATTACTATCTGCGCCCCTGGTGTCAGGCCAATTGCTACTGCAATGCAATTTTACACCCCCTGGGTTTATTACATTAATTCAATTAATTAATTAATTACTTAATTAATTAATTAATCATGTTTATAATTTTATTCAGGAGGTTTATAACATTGATTAGGGATAAATTCTGATTGTTGGGTTTAAGGGTAAAAATATTTTTTTTATATTTTATTTATTGGGTTTATTAGTTAATTAATTAAATCCTTAATTAATTAACTAATTAGGATTTGGATAAATTATTTAGGGAGTTGTATGGGGGATATGATTAGGAATTATAAAATAATTAAATATTTTTGGATATTTAGAAATTCTTTATAATAATTATCTTATTTTTATAATTATAGTTGGATTTTATTTCAATTATATATTTAACATAAACAAGGATATTTATGGTTTTTTTTATATAAAAATAATAAAAATATATTTTTTATATTATTAAGATTAATCATTTGGGGAGTTAAATTGTTTTTTTAGGATTATACTATATTTTGGGGTTTTTAAGTTTATATTTTGTTGGAGGATTAAATCATGGGGTCTTAATTTGGGGTTTTAAACATTTTTCTTGGAATTAAATTAATAAGGGGTTTCATAATTAGGGTTTTGGGGTTTCATAACTATTTTGGGGGTCTTACCAATTATTTTTGGATCTTTATAGTTGTTTTTGGGTTTTATTATTATTTTGGGATTTTAATTAAAAGTTTTATAAAGAAAAAATCAGGGTTTTTCTTAATACTTGATCAAAATGGGGTCTTAAAAATATGGGTTTTTATCACTTAGTAAGGGGTAGGTGATTAGGGGAATTGAACTACAATGTTCTGATCCCTCTTCGAGGGTACGTAGACATAGGATTTTTGAACAAAGACCCTAGCGAGTAAACTTAAGAAAAATTAGGGTTTTGTGATAATAAGAAAAGTTGGATCTAATTTTGGAATTATAACACAAACAAGACATACCCAATATTATAATACAGTATGATCATAGTTTAGATATGTAACAATGGTGAAGCGTAATACCATGGTGAGCCTGGCGTTGTTGTTTAAGCGTTTTGTAGTAGTGTGTGATTGTATAAAAGATATATATATATATATATATATATATATATATATATATATATATATATATATATATATATATATATATATATATATATATTGTATGAAATATATTTTATGCAAATAATTTTAAATCAAAAAAATCTATAATACAATATCATCATAGTTTAGATATGTAATAATGGTGAAGGGTAATACCATGGTGAGCCTGGCGTCATTATTTAGGCGTTTTGTAGTAATGTGTGATTGTGTAAAAGATATATATCTATATTGTATGAAATATATTTTATGCTTGTTGGTCACTTTGGACGGTGTACCGTGACCATGGTGGTGGGTTATTGTGCATGATGATGTTGTCATTGTTGTATGCATAAATAGTCGCGTTGCATACATTTATGGACAATGGTTCGTTGTTGGTAAGTCTAAAATCTCATTGCATGGATTGGGTTGGTAGATGATTCCAGATGTGATGGATCATTGAGCGGTTCTAATCCTAGGAGGTGGGGATCAGAACGGTGAACCTGAGTGTTCACAAAAATTGGTACCACATGCATATGCATTAAGTCAAGTTATGAGTCTCATTGCATTATATATTAACTTTGTGGCCATGTTGTTAAATATGCGGTGTTGTGTGATTAATCAGACTTATTATCATGTGATTTCCATGTTGGTTGGGGAATAATTAGTAATGATGTTGTTGTTTGATTAATATAAGATATTTAGCTGAATTGTTATTGTGTTATCTTTATGCTTAGATAACTTAGTGTTGGTGTTAGGTGTGTTATGTTGTAGAATGAGTGATAATGCATGTGATGACCTAATGCATATTGTTTATCATATTTTATTTTATAAAGATATCTCACCCTTCTGTTTGAATATTTCCTTCACATGGGTAATGTGCAGATACTCCGTAGTAGCACTCAGATGTGAGTTGAAGATGGAGTCTCCTTACATTTCTTTATATTTAGTGTCTGCTCTGATTGTAACACTAGGGACATCTCCTTATTATGTATGCTCTGATTGTAACACTGGGGACATCTCCTTTTTATAATTCTCTTGTGATTTGTAGACATCTCCTTATTATGTTTAATTACTATTTTGATTAATTATGTGATTTTAATGATAATTATTATATGCCATGACACAATAAGTGATTTTTATTATTTCGTTACAGTAAAAGTATTGTTCATGTTTATATGATTATATTTAATATATAAGTGTTAAATAGACTACCCGATGTGTAGGTTTTGTATGTTGACCGTAACATCCAAAGTTGTGTGTGTTTGATTTAATTTCTCTAGTGTTTTATTTTACAATTTCACGGGAGTGATTTAGGGTGTTAAAAAAAAGTTGTGTGGTGTTAAACATTAAGGTTTTTTAATTATTAAATTAAAGGACCTCATTTTTAGCAGGCGGGACGTTTTAAAGTTTAAAAAAAATTTGCGTCGTGTTAAACACGTCGCAACATATATTTCCAAATAAAAAAGGCGTCAATGATTTCCCATATGGGAGATTCAAATTTTAGAAAAACTAAGTTGTGACGTATAAAACACGTCACAAAACACTTTTTAGAAAATATATAAAAAAATCACATGGTAATCTTGGCTGAATTGATGTTTGGTCAGGATTATGATCGTTCTGAAATCTTAGTATTACTGATGTGTAAATTACGTCACAAAACAACAATCACTTTTCAGGTACCACGTGATTTACACGTCACTGAGTTGCAACGTGATTTCCATGATGCTGGTTAAGCTATATAATTTGCCATGTTCTTCCTCCATGCATAAAACTAAATTTCTTCCTCACTCTTCATATAAATCTCAACTACTTTCTCTCTTCCAATATCAAACTTCATCCTTCTCTCTTCCAACCCCAAATCTGAAACTTCATTCTTCTCACCTTCATCCAATTAGTTTAAAGATAAAAAATTATTTATTTTATTTTTTCTCTATTTAATTTTTGTTTAATTGAATTTCGTATTGTTATTAATGTTTTTTATTTTAAATTTAGATTATTAAGAGATTCATTCAAGAAGTTGCATCTCCACAGAGGAAATCACGTTGAATGATTTTTTATTTTTTATTTTGTTGAATGATTTACTTACTAAATAATATTTTTACTTACTTAGTAATATTACTCAAGAAAATATAGTTACTCAAATTTTATTTATTTACTTATTTAAAAAATATATACTTATATAAAATCTATATATTTAATTATATAAAAATATTACTTAATAAATACATTTACTTACTTAATATAGAATACTTACTTAAAACATTTAATTACAAAAATATATACTTACTTAATATGTAATAGTTAATTATAAAATACATATTTATTTACTAAATATATAATTATTTAGAGAATATATATATATATATATATATATATATATATATATATATATATATATATATATATATATATATATATATATATATATATATATATATATATATATATATATATATATAATATTTAATATATATTACTTTATAATATTTTTACTTACCTAATAATATTTATCATAAAAAATATATACTTACTTATCTAAAAAATATATCTAATTACTTATATAAAAATAATACTTAATAAATATAAAAATAATTTTAAATTATTACTTATATATTTTATATTTTATAAAATATTAAATAAATCTAATAATAAATTTAATAATATATTAAATTCGGAAAAATAAAAACCTATTAATATACTATTTAATATTTAATATGTTATGGCTATTATTATATAACTATTTAATATATATTAAATTTATTCTTTTTAAAATAATATATATTAAGATATTATGTTATTATATATATTCTTTTAATATAATATATTATAAAGTGAGTCATAATGACGGATAACAAGCATGACTCAAGTGACGTGGCACGTTAATAGTGACAGAGTAGTTACAAATAATGTCACTTTTCTCCTCCCAAATATGGGTCGACGGTGACATTTTTTGGGGGACATCTGTTACACTTGGATTTTTCAGCTAACAGAAAGTTAACAAAGAATGTCAATGAAAAGATGTTTATTGGGAGAAAGTATTAATGAAGTGTCTTTGGAAGAACATTAATGATAAGTCATCGACAGACCAACAACGAAGGATCGATCGAGTTTTCGACACAGCGAGACATGGTTTAGAGGACTCTTAGGGATAAATCCCAAGACCTAGATCGTTGGGAACTATGTCCAAAATCTTGAAAAGGACAATCGACAAAAACATGTCCAGATTCTCGAGAAGGACAATCGACAAAAGCCTTTATTCCATCAGGAAGACCAGTCGACTGAACCACCTGATATAAAAGACTTAGTAAATTTACAAGTCTTTGGTTCTTGATAAGAAATGATGATAACACGTTGGAGTAGTTGTTTTCGAGGGTTTATGAAGAAGTGGGAAGAAGTTACCACTCAACATGGGTTGCAAGCAAATAATGTTGTGGAAGACATTTAAGCACACTAGTGGAGACTTGAAGGTTACATGTGGAGTAAGCACGATAGTCCCACAGTGGTCATAACCTTCGTTGACGGTTACTTTGTAAATAGAATAAATAGCAGACTCATATATAGGATCAAGGGTCGCAAAATTTAATACATAATTTCCATAACACTGGAGCACCCGAGTCAAAAAGCGAAACAATTAAGTGAGAAACATATATGCATTTGTGTCCACCCTTTTTATTAGTATTTTTGCTTCCTTAAACGGAACATGCATTTTTTTTGTTTTCTTTGTTTAATGTTATTTATTGTATTTTACCTTATCATTTATCACAACTTGACTTCATTTAAAGTCTTTTGCTACACTGCATTTAAGCCAAACACACACACATGTGTGTGTTCACATGAATTATTTGCACAATTTTCTTTTGAGATTTTTTTAGTTAATCTCACAACCTTTCAAACTCGTGATTGTTTACCAAAAACACTAGTAAACAATGTGATATTTAATCTTTTGATAATATTGACCATCTTAGAGCCATCTAATTTATATGAAGAATGTCGTTCAAACTCTATCAGATGGATATGCATAGTGCCTCTCTCAATAGGTACTTAAATGTAGAAGACCTTCCTTTTTCCAAGATAATGAGGAAAATCATGGAGAATAATGTGAGTAAATAACATTGATAATGTTGTTAATGACTCTATCAGTGCTGATTGGGGTTCTATCCATACGAACAAGAAAGTTCATGATGGATCTGAACCAGTCAATAAAGGTGTTACTAAGGATTATGATCTTTGTAATGTGTCTCCCCATTATGAGGATATTGTACTGAAGTTAAAACATTTTTATTAAATGGGGATAACCCTTGAAAGGATACTTCCAAAAGACGCCTTAACATTTGAAAGGGATATTCAAATTATGGAAAAATTCATAACGAAAGACACTGAGAATCTTGAGAGAGCTCACATATATGTTGATGACATGCCATACAATATGGTGGAGCATGTTGCTCATAAAATGTTTTCTGATTTTGAATTGAGCATGGAAGAAGATGTAAGCTTCCATCTTGATTTTAGTGTGAAGCAAATGAAGGACTACATATGTGATTCTCAAGGTATAATTACTGGTAGTATTTGCACTCAACTATTTGTGAGTAACCAAATTCTCAAAGATGTCATAAAATATGGTAATGAATATGTCAACATGGTTGTGCCATACGGCATGTATGACATAATGGTGACTAATTTACCAACTCAATGGAAGGATGTGCATGGTGCCCTTGTTAATTCTGAAGTGAATAACAAACATGTTCAAATAAGTGAATTTGAGACAAATGTTATAGAAACTTTCCAAGAAATTATATCCACCTTAAGGAGAATGGTTGAAGGGAAGAGAATTCTTGTGGATGTCTCCTCTGCTCACATTAACAAAGTGAAATTCCATCCTGAAAAAATTGGTTAGAAGTGCAAGTATGTTCTTGAAAGAAGGACTACAACTAAAAGAGAGCTAAGTAAAGGAGCTCTTGATTACAAATAAATCATGAAAGTTGATGTTATAATGAAGACTATTACTGATGATATTCCTAGCTATGAAAAGTTGGCCAAGGAGCTTAGATAAGTGTATGATAAAGGAAATGGTGTGAAGCTTTCATCTTCAATTTTTAATTGATTGGAATGAAGCAAATTTCCCTCTATTAATAAGATTATGACCAAGTGTAACACGGTGGGAGACCTGACTTTAGTTATGTTGCGGATAGCAAGAGTCGCCACCGACTTTTATTTTATCCAAAGGAAAGGCATAAAAGAACAGGAAAGACCTTTTAAAAGATTTTTGGGTCCGGGGGGTAGGTTATGTAAAGGGAAGGTGTTAGCACCCTTTACATCCATGGTTATCCATGAGCTCTTAGTTACTTAGCTCACTTTAAAATGTTTTTTTTTTAAATGTGAAGTGTGTGAATAGAATTTTCTTTAAGTACTTTATAATGATCCATGTACGGATATATATAAAGTCTTTGTTTTGAAAATTTGTTTGAAAATATGAAGTGTTTGAAATGTTTTTGAAAAGTGAGCAAGTACATAAGAGGAACCTACCCTAAGTTAAGTCTTTTTTGTTCTTAAATATCCTTTAAGTGGTAAGACTATCCCTATTATTAAGGAATAGGTAGTCATTACCTTGGATGTGGGGGACAAGTGAAGGGACATCTGTTATTTAGGCAACTGTAAAGTGTATAAGCAATTCGAAGGGACTTATCATCTTTATTCGAAAGGGACAAGATCATTATGAAGGTAACATGAAGGGACTTGATCTTTTAAACTGTTTAGGGACTAGATGATATAAGATGAGGGACTTTGCTTTATACACCCTACTTGACCTTTTATTTAGGCAACATGAGAGGTAACCCTTAAGAAGTGAGATGGCGATCCAGGATCGTGTTACGTGTGTGAGTGTACCAATTTAAATATTTATCTTTAAAATTAAATGATCTAAATTCAATTTTAAGTACAAACATATTTCACTCCCTACTTTACTAACCATAGCATTTAAAATATAAATATTAAAAATTACTACAACTATTACATATTGGATACAATTACATAATAATAATAAATAAATAAAAGCAAATAAATAATAATAAATAATTGGGTTAGTAACAATAATAAAATAACAATCATATAAAAATAAATAGGGTTAGTAATAATAAAATAAACAAGAATAAAAATAAAGAAATTAGCATTAAAAGTTCAATTTTTAATAAATGACTATTTTTTTTAAGATTTTAAGAAGAAGAATAAACAATTCATATTATATACTAATTATTCTAAAGATTTAAATTTATATACATGTTAAAAAAAATAATGGTTAATTATAATTAAATAAACATATTATAAAAATAAATTATATTAATAAGACAAAATTAGGAGTTTTTAATTGTTTTAAACATAATCTAAAATTATTTACATGATATATATAAAACTATGAATAATGATAATATAAACAAATAGTTAAAATAAAGAAACATAATTAACATTGATATAAAAAATATTTAGAGTTTTTTTAGAAAAATATTATTAGGGTTAATGAAAATATTAGGGTTTATGATTATTTTAAAAAAAATACAAATAAGGTTTTACTTATTAATTTACAACAAAATTAACAAATTCAATTATTTACAAATTATATATTTAACAATATAAACATACAAATTAATTTCTAAGCATATATGATTTTATTTTTTATTATAAACTATTTTAATTAACATTAAAGAAAATAGAAAAAATAGAAAAAACAATTAAAACAAAATAGTAAAACTTACCTGCTGGAGCCTGGGGTCGAACCCAGGTCTCCCAGCCTATTCCATGGACCATCAACCAGCTGAGCTACGCATGCTGCGTGTACATGAATCAAACTCCAGCAATAATATATTAAACCTGATAATTACATGAAATTTTGAACAAAAAAACCTGACCAAGGAATCGAACCCTGGCCCTCTATCATCACACACCAACGTCAAAACCAACTGAGCCACGCGCTCACTTTGAAACATAAATAGAAACAAATACATAATATTTTAAACCAATTTTTTGAAATAATTTTTCGCGCCACTGGTCTTCGTCTTCAACCTTGGTACCTACGAATTTTCCTGCGTTTTTACATACACATTTACCTGCGAATTTCTTAATACAGAAAACCTACGAAATTGAAACATCATTAAAACAGTACAATTTCATTAAATTAAGAGTGCAGACAAGGTCCAGAGATTATTTAGAATTGATCCACGGTTTTAGAATTTGTTTATATTCATTTAAACACAAAACCCTAATTTGAAGGTCAAGAACCCTAAAATGGCATCACACGATTCAGCCATGGTTTCTTCAATTAAACCGCCCAGAATTCATCACAAGCTTCAACTAACCATGAATCAATAAACAAAATTAGTTTGCAATGCATAAATAATGAGAATCGGAAATTTCAAAACCAAGAACAAAATTGATTCGGTTTAAGTAATATGGAATGATTTGGATGTTGCAAATGGTTCAAATAGGTTCAGTGATGTCCATAGAACATGTATCAACCTTCAAATTGTCTTGAAAGGGCTTGATGAATGGAATCCGAATTTGAGTTTTTGGTGAGTTTTGAAAAATTGGAAACTTACTCTTGAGGCAGAATTTTCGTCCCCTATGCATTTGTGTGGTTTGTATACTTATAGTTGAATGAAACTAGGTCAAAAAATTGGATGGTTGTTTGGACTTTTTGGATTCAAAAGATTGAAAAAGATCATGGCTTGAATTTCAAATATTTTTGAATGAAACCTTTCTATCTTAAGACAATCATCATCAATTGCACATCAAGCTGATCCAACTCTTGTTTATGACTTTCTAAAATCAAAATATATTTTAAATCTTCATATTTGATATTTTATTTAAATTTAAAATGATTTTTAATATAAAAAATCATAATAAATAAAATAAATAAAATAAAATTATGAAAATATTAAATAAATTTCATGCATGATGTCATGGAACACCTTGGGTCACAAAAAGTTCAGCCCATTTGAAGAATTATGGTTTTAAGACCCTATTTTCTTCATAAACCACCCAAAAATTTCCCAACTTTGCAAGGGCACAAATCCTTCAATTTTAATGCTATGAGGGTTTTCTTGGACATTTTGGAAAGCTTGAAGAGTCCTATAACCAACCCCATTGGTTTCATGTCCATATCATTTACCATTCTCAAGTTATGCCCTTTTGAAGTTGTTGACTTTTTGTTGACTTTCAAAAGGACCTATAATGTCTTAGCTCATACCTTCCAAATGAAGCATTTTTGGGCTTGGCTTGTGAGACACAAAGTTGTAGAGAATTCAATTTCCTTAAAAATGAGCTTTGGATGGAAAAAATTTGATGAAGTATGTGAAAGTTATGGCTGGTCAAAGTTCAGTTGACTTTTCCTGAGAAAACCCTAATTTAGAAACCTCTGATTCTTGATGATCTGAAATGTCCTTGATGAATCATGATCAACCCTTGATCAAATGATGAATTTTACTTCATATACTTGATATTGGCAAAAATCATGAAGTTTGACTTTGGTTTGACCACAGTTGACCTCAGTTTGACTTTTTGACTACTTTGACTGATTTTGACCTATCTGATCATCTGACTGAGCAAACCTTTGGGAAAAGTCTTGAAACTTGTCATGGGGATTCTTAAACACATATAAGATGTTATGAAGCTCACTTGAAGTCTTGGAAGTCCATTTAGCCTGATTAAAGTCAAAACCCTAGTTTAGGATGCACTACTTAGGAGAATGCATTGTCTGAGGGAACTGTCAAATCTTCTGACTAATTGTGAACTTTGTGAACCTCATGAACCTCATAAGATGTCTTGTGAACCTTGTGAACCTTGTGAGCCTCATAAGATGTCTTGTGAACCTCATAAGATGTCTTGTGAACCTTGTGAACCTCATAAGATGTCTTGTGAACCTTGTGAACCTCTTAGTACACAAAGTCTTATCTTGTGAGGGCAAATTTTGGGGTGCAACAGCTGCCCCTGTTCAATTTTCTGAAACCTGAGGGGTTAGATTGGTATATGTGCCAGTCGTGACCTGGAAGGTTGAAGGGGATTGAACATAAAAGCCCAAAAATTTGCACTCACCGGTGCGTAGAGTGATACTGATGACTAGTTGTATATGCTTGAATGGGCTTAAAGATGCCACTTGGAGAAAAGTTCTTCAAATATATCTCTTGGAGAATAAAGTAGTCCAAAGTATGAAGATATATCTTTTGGGAAGATAAACGACGTCCCAAGATAATGAAATAACCTTTGGGAAGATAAACAACGGCCCAAGGTAAAGGTATAACCTTCAGGAGGGTAAACAACGTCCTGAGGTATAAGTATAACTTTTGGGAGGATAAACAACGGCCCAAAGAAATGATAGCTTTCAGGAGGATAAACAACGTCCTGAGGTATAATGATAGCTTTCAGGAGGATAAACAACGTCCTGAGGTATAAGTATAACTTTCAGGAGGATAAACAGCGTCCTGAGGTATAATGAGAGCTTTCAGGAGGATAAACAACGTCCTGAAGTCATGATATGGCTTTTGAAAAGATAAACAACGTCTCAAGATAGCCTTTGGGAAGATAAACGACGTCCCATGATAATGAGGCAACCTTTGGGAAGATAAACAACGGCCCAAGGTTATGATAGCTTTCAGGAGGATAAACAACGTCCTGAGGTAAAAGATAACCTTTGGGAAGATAAACAACGGCCCAAGGTCACAAGTTGTTGATGAAGTTTGTCGGCTGGAGAATTAATCTGAAAAACAAGATTATAACATTCTGCACGATAATATTAGTTTATGTATTATGTATGCATGTATAATATGGTGCACTTAAGTAATGTATTATGTATTTATGGATATGTATGATATGATGTAAATGATGTATGTATGAATCATGCAGCCTGATGCGTCTGGATATCTTTGTATAACAACTGCTGGCCAGGGAAAATAAATCCCGATTTGTTGCTGAAGAATATGAGGAACTCGTTCCCGTTTGATAATATAGTATTCATAACCTTCCGTCTTCGTTCGATAGTAAGGTATACATAACCTCCCGTCTTGTTCGTCATACTCCTATTGGAAAAATAAATTCCCGACTATCCGTATGAGGATAAAAGAGATGGATATAAATTCCAGGGGAGATGTGACTCGAAGTACTTATGAAGATGGATTTGCCCTACCGGGGGATTTGTAGTTGTCTTGTGGGAATGAACCGGCGAAGCTTCATTGAAATCCTTCCCTCGTTCGTCCTTAGTAAATACTATTACTGCATTTTCATGCATTTCTAGTAAACATCAATCATATTAAGCATTTATGCATTTCTGGTAAACATCAATCATATTCAAAAGCATACATACATTCAAACACAACCAATGGACGTTTCGCTTATGTAAATAGGGTAAAAGTAAATCTGGATTCAAAGATGGAATTTTATTTATATCACAAAGTGACCCATACATAGGCAAGTTTGTACAAGGAGACAGAAATCCTAGTAAGAGGAATTCGTCATAAAATTTTACAAAACAAGCAAATCAGCTATGTGGGAAATAATCCTATTGAGTTTCAATTCTACTATTGCCATTATCTTCAAGTATCTCATCTTCTGCTTTTGAGACGGAACGATTGGATTGAGCTTTATCTGTTCGAGCTTGAGTAAGTAGCACAAATGGTAGTAGTTACATGGGTGATCCAAACGAGACATAATCATACGCTTTAATCCCTAACTTTTTCCTGGATTGCCCTTTCAGGTTTTCAATCCACCGGGATACCCTTTTTTGCCCAAGCCGCCTTTTCA
Organism: Lathyrus aphaca; assembly: GCA_963966055.1. NCBI lineage: Eukaryota > Viridiplantae > Streptophyta > Magnoliopsida > Fabales > Fabaceae > Lathyrus > Lathyrus aphaca. Next base: position 568,177,349 of record OZ014519.1, read on the forward strand.
GGTTTTCGACTTGCCGCGTGTACATTCTTTTATATATATCCCTAATTTTTGCCCGAACCCTTTTGGTTCGCCGGGATGCCCTTATTTTTGCCTAGGCCAGTCAACCTAGCGGGTCTCTTTTTATGCGTAGTTTTTTTTAACTATGTCTGCGTTTACAGGCTGTGGGAAGTCTTCACCGTCCATAGTAGTAAGTATCATGGCACCTCCTGAGAATACTGTTTTGACTACAAATGGTCCTTCATATGTAGGAGTCCACTTGCCCCTAGGATCACCCTGTGGTAATATGATACGCTTGATTACCAAATCACCAGCTTGATATACCTTTGGCTTAACCTTCTTGTTGAAAGCCTTGATCATTCGTTTCTGGTACATATGGCCATGACAAACTGCTGCTAACCTCTTCTCATCAATCAAATTTATCTGGTCAAGTCGGGTCTGAATCCACTCATCTTCATCCAAGCCTGCATCCTTCATGATTCTTAAAGAAGGGATCTGAACTTCAATGGGCAGAACTGCTTCCATACCATAAACTAAGGAGAATGGAGTTGCCCCTGTTGAAGTACGTATTGTAGTACGATAACCATGAAGAGCAAATGGTAACATCTCATGCCAATCCTTGTAAGTAACAGTCATCTTCTGTATAATCTTCTTAATGTTCTTATTAGCAGCTTCAACTACCCCATTCATCTTCGGACGATACGGAGAAGAGTTATGATGCTTAATCTTGAACTGCATGCAGAGATTAGTAATCATAGTGTTGTTCAGATTAGAGCCATTGTTAGTAATAATCCTTTCAGGGATGCCATACCTACATATGAGATTATTCTTAATGAATCGAGCCACCACATTCTTAGTAACAGATGCAAATGAAGCTGCCTCTACCCACTTCGTAAAGTAATCAATAGCAACCAGGATGAAACGATGCCCATTAGAAGCAGTGGGCTTGATCTCACCAATCATATCAATGCCCCACATGGCAAAAGGCCAAGGAGCAGTCAACACATTCAATGGTGAGGGAGGTATATGGACTTTATCAACATAAATTTGACACTTGTGACACGTTCTGGAATGCTGATAGCACTCAGCTTCCATGGTAGACCAATAGTAACCTGCTCTCAATATCTTATTTGCCATGGTGTGACCACTAGAATGAGTGCCAAAGATCCCATCATGCATATCTTCCATAATCTATGTTGCTTCCTTCTTATCCACACAACGAAGCAAAGTTGAATCATGATTGCGCTTGTACAAAATGCCATTACTCGAAAAGAACTTAGTAGAAAACCTTCTCACAAACTTCCTATCTTTGACAGATGCCCCTTCAGGGAACTCCTGAGCTTCAAGATATCTTTTCACCTCATAGAACCAAGGCTTCTCCCCTGCTTCTTCAGTGTCAATCTCATTGCAGTATGCAGGCTTCTCAAATCTATCAATAGTAATCTTGGGAGCTTCATCATCCCAGCTAATCTCAAACATGGATGTCATGGTGGCTAATGCATCTGCCAACTGATTCTCTCTTCGTGGAATATGTCCAAAGGTAATCTCCTTAAAATAGGGGATCAAAGACAAAACATACTCTCTGTAAGGAATAAGATTATCATGCTTGGTATCCCAATCTCCTTTGATCTGACTTACTACCAGGGCTGAATCTCCATACACGTCTAGGAACTGAATCTTCATATCAATGGCAGCTTTGATACCCAGGATACATGCCTCATACTCTGCAATATTATTAGTACAATAGAAACAAAGTCTGGCAGTAATCGGAGTATGACAACCTTCAGGGGAACTGATCACAACACCAACACCATTACCAAGTGCATTAGAAGCTCCATCAAAAACCATAGTCCATCGAGATCCTTGTTCAGGTCCGTCATATTGTCCAGGTTCTTTGGTAATAATCATAATGTCTTCATCAGGGAACCCAAAACTCATTGACTGATAATCATCCACTGCTTGATGAGCCAAATGATCAGCCACAACACTTCCTTTAATGGCCTTCTGAGTAGTATACTGTATGTCATATTCTGTCAAGATCATTTGCCATCTTGCTATTCTTCCGGAGAGAGCAGGTTTCTCGAATATATACTTGATTGGATCCATCTTCGAAATCAATAAGGTAGTATGAGTCAACATATACTGTCTTAGTCGGCGAGCAGCCCATGCCAAAGCGCAGCAAGTTTTCTCGAGCAGTGAGTATCTTGTTTCACAGTCGGTAAACTTTTTGCTAAGGTAGTATATTGCCTGCTCTTTTCGACCAGACTCGTCATGTTGCCCCAATACACACCCCATTGAGTTGTCTAACACTGTTAAGTACATAATCAAGGGTCTTCCATCAACTGGTGGCATCAAAATTGGAGGTTCTAGCAGATATTTCTTGATTTCATCAAAGGCTGTCTGGCACTCATCATTCCACTCCATTACCTGATCTTTCTTCAACAACTTAAAGATTGGCTCACACGTAGCAGTTAATTGGGAAATAAATCTTGCAATGTAATTCAGTCGTCCCAAGAAACCTCTAACTTCCTTCTCAGTACGGGGAGCTGGCATCTCTTATATAGCTTTCACTTTTGCAGGATCCACCTCAATACTTTTTCCACTAACAATGAAACCCAGAAGCTTACCAGATCTAACTCCAAAAGTACACTTGTTTGGGTTCAATCTCAACTTGTATTTCTTCAAAATCTCAAACAATTTATGCAAATGATCAAGATGTTGTTCTTCATTCTGGGACCTGGCTATCATATCATCCACATACACCTCTATCTCATGATGAATCATATCATGAAACAAAGCCACCATAGCACGCTGATATGTTGCCCCTGCATTCTTCAAACCAAATGGCATCACCTTATAGCAAAAGGTACCCCACTGTGTAACAAATGTTGTCTTCTCCATATCTTCAGGCGCCATCTTGATTTGATTGTAACCAGAGAAACCATCCATGAAAGAGAATACCTTATGCTGAGCAGTATTGTCTACCAGAACATCAATATGAGGAAGTGGAAAGTCATCTTTGGGGCTGGCCTTGTTCAAATCCCTGTAGTCTACACACATATGTACCTTACCATATTTCTTAGGTACTGGTACCACATTTGCAACCCATTGAGGATAAGAAGTCACAGCTAAGAACCTTGCATCAAACTGTTTCATTACCTCTGCCTTAATCTTCTCTGACATTTCAGGATGCATGTGACGAACCTTCTTCTTCTTTGGACGACAATCTTCTTTTACTGGTAAACGGTGAACCACAATGTATGTATCCAACCCTGGCATATCTTCATAGGACCAAGCAAAGATCTCCACATAATCACGTAACATCTGTATCAATCTGCTCTTGACACTATCCTCCAATTCAGCCTCTATCTTGGCTTCTTTCCTGTTTTCTTCAGTTCCCAGATTCACAACTTCGACTGGCTCTTCATGTGGCTGTATAGCTTTCTCTTCTTGTTGTAACAACCTAGCAAGCTCTACAGGTACTTCACAATCGTCCTCCTTTCCATCTTCAGCTTGATAGATCGGATTCTCGAAATTATAATTGGCAATAGTAGAACTGTTATCAACAGGATCCAGAGTGGATGAGGATCTGCATTTTAGTGACGTGGGTGTGTGTAAGAACACATAGCTGATGAAACAAAAATAACAGAAAAGAAAGACAAGGAACACAATATTTACGAAAACGAAACGTCCACTGATTTTTATTGAATGAAGTATGCAAATGAAATGACATCCCGTAACAAGCACACCATTGTGCCCCGGGTAAGGCACAAGGCTTGAAAGTTTAATTGTTCAAAAATTACAAACTTTAAAAGCAATAACACGGTAATAGTATTTACTCCTAACTAAAGGAGATAGGAATAACATCTTTAGCCTTCCAATTATTGAGTCCAGCACCCACAGTAGGAAAAATCCAAGCATCCAAGTTGTAGTATTCATCATAGTCACCCACAACATTGATCTGATCTTTCATATTCCCCTGATTGGTGATATGAACAACACAAGCACGACGAACAGCCTTCTGGGACTCTGCAGTGAAACCCAAACCAAACTTGTCAGACTTGTAAGGAATGTCAGGAAGCTGACCCCAAATAGTACAACCACCTTCATCCACCACAGCTCTAACATCTTTGAGGGAGGCCATTGTAGGAGGTACTCTGGTGACCACAGGAACTTTCTTGACAACAGGAGGAGCTTCATAATTGTTAACGAACCAAGGAACCACTTCGAACGTTTGGCATGGAGTTTCAACATATTCACATTCCATTTCAAGATATTTAAAGGTGTTCACATGGCTAACTATATATCCTTCCTCTCCGTAAACAGTGACAACTTTTCCTTCTACCGGATATCTCAGTTTCAGGTGTAAAGTGGAGGTTACAGCACCTGCCCCATGGATCCAGGGACGCCCAAGCAAACAAGAATACGAAGGACGAATATCCATCACGTAAAAAGTAGCATTGAAGACCTGAGAACCTACTTTGATTGGGAGATCAATTTCTCCATGCACCACTCTTCTTGAGCCATCAAAAGCCTTCACCACTATATTACTAGGCTTCAACACAGCATCTTCAGGACTAAGCTTATTCAGGACTTCTTTGGGCAACACATTCAGAGAGGAACAATTGTCTATCAATACATGTGACAGGGTAGTGCCCCTGCATTCAATAGAGATATGTAGAGCCCTATTATGATCTCTCTTGGCCGGAGTCAAATCAGCATCGGAGAAACCTAACCCATTATCATAGGTCAAGTGTGCAACACAATTTTCAAACTGGTCAACAGAAATTTCATTTGGTACATGAGCAGTCTTCAGAAATTTAATCAGGGCCTTGGCATGAGCCTCAGAGCACAACAATAAAGACAACATAGAAATCTTGGAGGGAGTATGCCCCAATTGGTCAACAATGTCATAATCACTCTTGCGAATGATCTTCAATACTTCTTCCATTTGCTTAGCAAGATCATCAGCAGCTGGCACATCAGTTGGTATAGGTTCAATGACAGGACCTTTGCCCCGAGCATTAGTAGTAGAGGTAGTAACGGGAGTAACTGTATTCTTGGAAGTAACTGGAGGAGAGAAAACTCTTCCGCTTCGTGTGATCTTACTAGATCCAGCAATATTATCAACATCAATGTTTTCATCAGCAACAGGCGTATCAGCTAAGGGTTCCTGCTTAACACCATGGATATAAACATCAGACCCATAATGCCAAGGCACAGTCTTATCAGAAGTATACGGAATAGGACCAGGAGTGGTAATGATCATAGGAGCCACTCTATCTTCAGCAACGACCTTCACAGGGCCTTCAGCAGTAATCTTAATTGGACCCTTATGAGTGATTTTGACAGGACCCTTAGAAGTAATCCTTACCGGAACTTTATCAACCATATCCACCTCTTCAACCTTCGCACCTTTAGTTATATGATCAACCATGCTTTCCACAGAAGGTGGTGTCCTCTCAAACACTATGGTGTAATTATTCATGAGGCGTTGAATTCCGTCCTTCAACCTCCAGCAGCTATCCGGCTTATAGGTACAATATAAACAATCTTCACGACAACCTGGAAAGAACCCAGCTTGTACTAGCTTCTTCTTAATAACAGACAATGGTGTAGTCAACTCTGCAACTGAGGAAATATGTGAATCTTCATCAATGGCATTGACAGTCTTCTCATGATTTGGCATGGGAGCAGTGATCACATTTGGAGTACCCGGAGGGTCAAACTCAATCTCTCCCGCATCAATCATATCTTGAATTTTGTTCTTCAATACCCAGCAACTATTGGTATCATGTCCCTGACAATTCGAATGATATGCACATCGTGCATTAGGATTATACCTGGGTGAGGTAACATTGGAATTCTGAGGAGGATCCCTCAAAGTGATAAGTTCACCCTTCAACAAGTGTTGCAAGGCTTGGGCCAGTGACATGTTGATCTTAGTGAACTGCCTTCTAGCCCTCTGTTGATTTCCCTGATGCCTTCTATTACGATCAGGTTGACCATAAACAGCATTTGACTCTTTCTTCCCACTGGGAGGCTTCTTTGTAGTACTGGATGAAGAAGCACCCACCTGGATCTTGCCACTCCTTATACCACTTTCTACGCGCTCTCCTGTCATTATCAACTCAGTGAAGCCAGATGATGAACTTCCAATGAGATGACTGTAAAAAGGACCATTCAGCGTACACATGAACATATCAACTAACTCCCTGTCAGTTAGAGGGGGTTGCACTCTTCCAGCCAAGTCTCTCCACTTCTGGGCATACTCCTTGAAATTTTCTTTGGCACCCATAGACATGCTTTGTAGTTGCATGCGAGTAGGGGCTAGATCAGCATTGTATTGATATTGCTTATAAAAGGCTTCAGCAAGATCATTCTAATCACGAATGTTGACACTCTCTAACTGATAGTACCATTCCAATTGAGCTCCAGATAAGCTCTCTTGGAAGAAATGGATCCACAACTTCTTATCAGCAGTATGGGGTTGTATTCTCCAGACATAAGACCTCAGATGCAACTTGGGACAAGAGACACCATCATAAACAACAAAAGTAGGAACCTTGAAACCAATGGGTATAACCACCCCAGATATCAAACTCAGGTCTTCAAAATCCAGCCCAGAAGACTTTTGCAATTCCATAGCATCCATTCTATCCACCAGCATTTTGAACTTATCTTCATTAGGCTCATGATAGTAGTTAGCTTCAGAATCAGAGTCCCCCATTGTATTATGGAGACTGACTCCCTCTTTCTCAGACTCTTCAGACTCATAATCTTCAACCTGTTCTTTGGTCTTGACAGGACCTCTGAACCTTCTTCCCATGTTGATCAGGCCACCTGACCTTCTAGTTTTCTTAGTCTTCTTGGCCAGCAGTGTCTTCAATTCATCCTGCCCCTTGGACAAGTTCAGGATCAGCTCTTGGAACTGTGCATTTTGTGCCTGGAGATCCTTAACTGTTTGTTCAAGAGCCATTGCTGAAATAAACAGCGAGAAGATGAGAATCCTGTGCACAATAAACCTGTAATGCAATGATATGATATGTGAATGTATATGCAATGTTTTCAAGGACCGCAGGATTTAAATTTGCTTAAACAATCAAGAAAGTAAACTTTTATTAGTAATAAATTTGTTTGCCCCTTGGGCTTAAAAAATGAAATGAAATAAATACAAAAGATGGGGTTTTAAGTCTCCCATGGACGTTTCCTCTTTGTGTTGAGGTATGAGTTGAGATTCCGCTCCTCGTGAAGTTGCTTTGTTAGTTCCAGGATTCTTTCTTGGCTTGCTTTGTAATGAGTCTCGAAAGTATCCCATTGCTCCTTCAACTGGATCCAGGACCTCTGTAAGTCTTCCATGTCAGTGGGCATATCTGGATGAAGGATGGTATTAGAGGTATCTCCTTCAGCAACAGGTTCCATGGTAACTGGCAGGATGGCTGGATATGGCATCATGAGAATTTGAGCACGAGATCGCACCCATCTGAGGTAAGCTTCCATAGGAATAGTGTACTTAGGCTCCAGAGTCTTGCTGTCAACCTTGTTCACTTTTCCCCATGCTCGTATGAACCTCTGACGGTAACCTTGCAGATCGTTGTCGTAATCAAACACAATACCCTGAATCAACATGTCATGTGGACCATCACTCCGAGCGTAACCAAACTGTCGTAAAGCTAAAGAAGGGTTGTAAGTAATGCCTCCTCTTATGCCTAGAAGTGGCACATTAGGAAACTCCCCACAACGGTCAATGATAGTAACATTCTCCATAGATCTGGAGCACCGATGAATATCTGAATGCGAGAGTGACATAATCCTTTTGGACCATCTGTAACACGGTGGGAGAACTGACTTTAGTTATGTTGCGGATAGCAAGAGTCACCACCGACTTTTATTTTATCCAAAGGAAAGGCATAAAAGAACAGGAAAGACCTTTTAAAAGATTTTTGGGTCCGGGGGGTAGGTTATGTAAAGGGAAGGTGTTAGCACCCTTTACATCCATGGTTATCCATGGGCTCTTAGTTACTTGCTCACTTTAAAATGTTTTTTGAAATGTGAAGTGTGTGAATAGAAATTTTCTTAAGTATTTTATAATGATCCATGTACGGATGTATATAAAACCTTTGTTTTGAAAATTGTTTGAAATGTATGAAGTGTTTGAAATGTTTTGAAGAGTGAGCAAGTATCTAAGAGGAACCTACCCTAAGTTTAAGTCTTTTCTGTTCTTGAATCCTTTAAATGGTAAGACTATCCCTATTATTAAGGAATAGGTAGTCATTACCTTGGATGTATGGGACAAATAAAGGGACATCTGTTATTTAGGCAACTATGGGGTGTATAAGCAATTCGAAGGGACTTATCATCTTTATTCGAAAGGGACAAGATCATTACGAAGGCAACATTCGAAGGGACTTGATCTTTTTATCTGTTTAGGGACTAGATGATGTGAAATGAGGGACTTTTGCTTTATACACCCTACTTGACCTTTTGTTTAGGCAACATGAGAGGTAACCCTTAAGAAGTGAGATGGCGATCCAGGATCGACTTACGTGTGTGAGTGTACAATTTTAAATATTTATCTTTTAAGTTAATGATCTAAATCAATTTTAAATACAAATACGTTTCACTCCCTATTTTACTAACCATAGCATTTAAACATAAATATTACACATTACTACTAAAATATTACATAAAGGAGACAATTACATAATAATAACAATTAAATCAAATTAAATAAATAAGCAAAATAAGTAATAATAAATAATTGGGTTAGTAACAATAATAATAAATAATCACAATATATATATAAATGGGGTTAGTAATAATATATGAAAATAAATAGAATTAATAATAAAATAAACAAGAATATTAGCATAATAATTAAAAGCTCAATTTTATTATAAACAATTATTTTTTAAGATTAAGAAGAAAATATAAACAATTATATACTAATTATTATAAAGTTTTAAATTATATACAAGTTATAAAAACTAGGTTAGTTATAAACATATTATGAAAATAAATTATATTTACAAAATTAAATTAGCAAATTTTAATTATTTTTAAGCATACACTAAAAAATTATTTTACATACAAGAATTAAATAATAATTATAAACAAATTATAAAATATATACATATAATTAAAGTTTAAAAAAAATAAATAAATTAGAAGTCATAATTAACAAATAGAATTAATTATTTACAATTAGGGTTTATAAAATAATTAGGGTTTTAGAAAATATTAGGGTTATATGTTTAGAAAAATAAATTAGGATTAATTAATAATAATTTTTCTAATGAGATTTAATTGTAAAAGAAAATGAGTTTAAATTGTAATAAAGAAAATGATAATATACTCATTATATATATATTTTTTAATTTATTTAGTTATAATATAAACAAGTTAAATAAATAAAAACAAGAAAAGTGAAGAAAAAGAACTTACCTGGGCTGGGATTCGAACCCAGCCCCTGGACAATGCAATCTCCAAGACCAATACACCAGCCACTAGGCCATGCGCGCGCAGGTGATAGGGAGAATACTCCATTTGGTTTTGTTGTTAACCTGGAAAAATCATGACAAAACAAAACAAATAACACAAAAAGGCCTGGGGAGGGATTCGAACCCAGGACCTTCACACAATACGCAAGCACACTTACCATCCAGCCGGGAGGGTACAACTGATGTTTAAACCACAACAATAAATAATATATTAAGTTTGATGATTAACTGGAAAAATAAGAAAAAGTTGTTGAGCCCAGGATTCGAACACAAGCCTTCAAGCATAACACACGCATCCCTCACCACTGGGCCAGACACGCATCTTTGAAATAAAACAACAAACAATTCTAAAAATATTAAACTCAATTTTGAATTTTCCAGATGGTGCCAAGAGCTTCATCTTCCTCCTCTAGCCTTGCGTTTTTTGGTGCGAATTTCCCTACGAAATTTCCTGCGATTTCAAACATCTACAGGACCTGCGAAATTCAACAAGCAAGCAAACAGTACAATCTTCTTAAATTAATTAGGGCATTGTGATCCCCAAAGCTTACACAATCATCCTATGTTTTCCAAATTCATTTATATTAGGTCTAGTGTGAAACCCTAATTGCTTGGCCGAAACCCTAGCCATGGTGAAACTCCATACCTGCATAAAAAAACTCAATTGAATAGCCCAGAATCATTCTAGGGTTCATCACAAACATCATCAAACAATCAAAAACAATTTTAATCCAGCCAATCAATGGAATCGAAAATCAACAATTTCTTGAAGAACATGATTCGGTTTAGGTCATATGCAATGATTTGAATGCTGCAAATGGTTCAAATAGATTCAATGATGTTCATAGAACATGTCTCAACCTTCAAATTGTCTTGAAAGGGCCTGAATTGTGAAATCTGAATTTGAGTTTTGGTGAGTTTTTTGAATGTGCAAACTTACTCTTTGAGGCTGTCCAATTCTTCCCTATGCATTGTGTTCTCTTCATATACTTATAGTGGATGAATTAGGTCAGAAAGATTGGATCATTGTATGGATTTTTTTGATTTTGGAGATTGAAAAAGATTAAAACTTAAATTTCAAATATTTGTGAATGAGACCTTTCTATTTCAAGCCAATCATCATCAATGTTATATCAATTCAATCCAAATCATGTTAATGACCTTCTAGAACCAAAATATATTTTAAATTTTCACATTTGATATTTTATTTAAATTTAAAATGATTTTTAATATAAAAAATCATAATAAATAAATTAAATAAAATAAAATTATGAAAATATCAAATAAATTTCGAGCATGATGTCATGGAACACTTTGGGTCACAAAAATTTCAGCCCATTTAGAAAAATTTGGTTTTAAGACCCTATTTTTTTCATAAACCACCCAAAAGTTTCCCAACTTTGCAAGGGCACACATCCTTCAATTTTAATGCTATGAGGGTGTTCTTGGATATTTTGGAAAGCTTGAAGAGTCCTATAACCAACCCCATTGGTTTCATGTCCATATCATTTACCATTCTCAAGTTATGCCCTTTTGAAGTTGTTGACTTTTTGTTGACTTTTAAATGGACCTATAATGTCTTAGCTCATACCTTCCAAATGAAGCATTTTTGGGCTTGGCTTGTGAGACACATAGTTGTAGAGAATTAAATTTCCTTTAAAATGAGATTTGGATGGGGAAAATGTGATGAAGCATGTGAAAGTTATGGCTGGTCAAAGTTTAGTTGACTTTTCCTGAGGAAACCCTAATTTAGAAACCCCTGATTCTTGATGATCTGAAATCTCCTTGACGAATCATGATCAACCCTTGATCAAATGATGAATTTTATTTCATATACTTGATGTTGGCAAAAAATCATGGAGTTTGACTTTGGTTTGATCATAGTTGACCTCAGTTTGACTTTTTAACTGCTTTGACTGATTTTGACTTATCTGATCATCTGACTGAGCAAACCTTTGAGAAAAGTTTTGAAATTTGTCATGGGGATTCTTAAACATATATAAGATGTTATGAAGCTCACTTGAAGCATTGGAAGTCCATTTAACCTGATTGAAGTCAAAACCCTAATTTTTAATGCACTGCTTAGGAGGATGCATTGTCTGAGGGAATTGTCAAATCTTCTGACTAATTGTGAACTTTGTGAACCTTGTGAACCTCATAAGATGTCTTGTAAACTTTGTGAACCTCATGAGATGTCTTGTGAACCTTGTGAACCTCATGAGATGTCTTGTGAACCTTGTGAACCTTGTGAACCTTGTGAACCTCTTAGCACACAAAGCCTTGTATTGTGAGGGCAAATTTTGGGGTGCAACAGCTGCCCCTGTTCAATTTTCTGAAACCTGAGGGGTTAGATTGGTATATTTTCCAGTCGTGACCTGGAAGGTTGAAGGGGATTGAACACAAAAGCCCAAAAATTTGCACTCACCGGTGCGTAAAGTGATACTGATGACTTGTTGTATATGCTTTGAGTGGGCTTAAAGATGCCACTTGGATAAAAGTTCTTCAAATATGTCTCTTGGAGGATAAAACAGTCCAAGATATGAAGATATAGCTTTCTGGGAAGATAAACAACGTCCCATGATAATGAGGTAACCTTTGGGAAGATAAACAACGGCCCAAGGTCATGATAGCTTTCAAGAGGATAAACAACGTCCTGAGGTATAAGAAGCTTTCAGGAGGATAAACAACGTTCTGAGGTATAATAATGTAACCTTTGGGAAGATAAACAACGGCCCAAGGTCATGATATGCTTTCAGGAGGATAAACAACATCCTGAGGAAATGGGGTAACCTTTGGCAAGATAAACAACGGCCCAAGGTCATGATAGCTTTCAGGAGGATAAACAACGTCCTGAGGTATAAGAAGCTTTCAGGAGGATAAACAACGTCCTGAGGTATAATAATGTAACCTTTGGGAAGATAAACAACGACCCAAGGTCATGATATGCTTTCAGGAGGATAAACAACGTCCTGAGGAAATGGTAGCTTTCAGGAGGATAAACAACGTCCTGAGGTATAAACATAACTTTTGGGAGGATAAACAACGGCCCAATAGTCACAAGTTGTTGATGAAGTTTGTCTGCTAGAGAATTAATCTGAAAAACAAGATTATAACATTCTGTATGATAATATTAGTTTATGCATTATGTATGCGTGTATAATATGATGCACTTAAGTAATGTATTATGTATTTATGGATATGTATGATATGTTGTAAATGATGTATGTATGCATTATGCAGCCTGAAGCGTCTAGATATCTTCGTATAACAACTGCTGGCCAGGGAAAATAAATCCCGATTTGTTGTCGGAGAATATGAGGAACTCGTTCCCGTCTTGTTTGATAATATAGTATATATAACTTCCCGTCTTCGTTCGTCGTACTTCTATTGGAAGAATAAATTCCCGATTATCCGTATGAAGATAAAAGAGATGGATATAAATTCCAGGGGAGATGTGACTCGAAGTACTTATGAAGATGGATTTGTCCTACTGGGGATTTGTAGCTGTCTTGTAGAGATGAACTGGTGAAGTTTCGTTGAAATCCTTCCCTTGTTCGTCCTTAGTAAATACTATTACTGCATTTTCATGCATTTCTGGTAAACATCAATCATATTAAGCATTTATGCATTTCTGGTAAACATCAATCATATTAAGCATTTATGCATTTCTGGTAAACATCAATCATATTCAAAAACATACACACATTCAAACACAACCAATGGACGTTTCGCTTATGTAAATAGGGTAAAAGTAAATCAGGACTCAAAGATGGAATTTTATTTATATCAAAAAGTGACCTATACATAGGTAGGTTTGTACAAGGAGATAGAAATCCTAGTAAGAGGAATTTGTCATAAAGTTTTACAAAACAAAGAAAATCAGCTACGTGAGAAATAATCCTATTGAGTTTCAATTCTACTATTGCCATTATCTTCAAGTATCTCATCTTCTGTTGTTGAGACGGAAACGATTGGATTGAGCTTTATCTGTTCGAACTTGATTAAGTAGCACAACTGGTTGTAGTTACATGGGTGATCCAAACGAGACATAATCATACGCTTTAATCCCTAACTTTTGCCTGGATTGCCTTTTCAGGTTTTCAATCCACCGGGATACCCTTTTTTGCCCAAGCCGCCTTTTCAGGTTTTCGACTTGCCGAGTGTACATTTTTCTTTATATATATCCCTAATTTTTGCCCGAACCTTTTTGGTTCACCGGGATGCCCTTATCTTTGCCTAGGCCAGTCAACCTAGCGGGTCTCTTTTTATGCGTAGTATTTTTTAACTATGTCTGCGTTTACAGGCTGTGGGAAGTCTTCACCATCCATAGTAGTAAGTATCATGGCACCTCCTGAGAATACTGTTTTGACTACAAATGGTCCTTCATATGTTGGAGTCCACTTGCCCCTAGGATCACCCTGTGGTAATATGATACGCTTGATTACCAAATCACCAGCCTGATATACCTTTGGCTTAACCTTCTTGTTGAAAGCCTTGATCATTCGTTTCTGGTACATCTGGCCATGAAAAATTGCTGCTAGTCTCTTCTCATCAATCAAATTTATCTGGTCAAGTCGAGTCTGAATCCACTCATCTTCATCCAAGCCTGCATCCTTCATAATTCTTAAGGAGGGGATCTGAACTTCAATGGGCAGAACTGCTTCCATGCCATATACTAAGGAGAATAGGGTTGCCCCTGTTGAAGTACGTATTGTAGTACGATAACCATGAAGGGCAAATGGTAACATCTCATGCCAATCCTTATAAGTAACAGTCATCTTCTGTACAATCTTCTTGATATTCTTGTTAGCAGCTTCAACTGCTCCATTCATCTTCGGACGATACGGAGAAGAGTTGTGATGCTTAATCTTGAACTGCGTGCAGAGATCAGTAATCATAGTGTTGTTCAGATTAGAGCCATTGTCAGTAATAATCCTTTCAGGGATGCCATACCTACATATAAGATTATTCTTAATGAATCGAGCCACAACATTCTTGGTAACAGATGCAAATGAAGCTGCCTCTACCCACTTTGTGAAGTAATCAATAGCGACCAGGATGAAACGATGCCCATTAGAAGAAGTAGGCTTAATCTCACCAATCATATCAATGCCCCACATAGCAAAAGTCCAAGGAGCAGTCAACACATTCAATGGTGATGAAGGTACATGTACTTTGTCAGCATAGATTTGACACTTGTGACATGTTCTGGAATGTTGATAGCAGTCAGCTTCCATGGTAGACCAATAGTAACTTGCTCTCAATATCTTCTTTGCCATAGTATGACCACTAGAGCGAGTACCAAAGATCCCATCATGCATGTCTTCCATGATCTATGTTGCTTCCTTCTTATCCACACAACGAAGCATGGTTGAATCATGATTGCGCTTGTACAAAATGCCATTACTCAAAAAGAACTTGGCAGAAAACCTTCTCAAGAACTTCCTATCTTTGACAGATGCCCCTTCAGGGAACTCCTGAGCTTCAAGATATCTTTTCACTTCATAGAACCAAGGTTTCTCCTCTGCCTCTTCAGTGTCAATCTCATTGCAGTATGCAGGCTTTTCAAATCTATCAATAGTAATCTTGGGAGCTTCATCATCCCAGCTGATCTCAAACATGGATGCCATGGTGGCTAAGGCATCTGCCAACTGATTCTCTCTTCGTGGGATATGTCCAAAAGTAATCTCTTTAAAATGCGGGATCAAAGACAACACATGCTCTCTGTAAGGAATAAGTTTATCATGCTTGGTATCACAATCTCCTTTAATCTGACTTACCACCAGGGCTGAATCCCCATACACATCAAGGAACTGAATCTTCATATCAATAGCAGCTTTAATACCCAGGATACATGCCTCATACTCAGCCATATTATTAGTACAATAGAAACAAAGTCTGGAAGTAATCGGGGTATGACAACCTTCAGGGGAACTGATCACAACACCAACACCATTACCAAGTGCATTAGAAGCTCCATCAAAAACCATAGTCCATCGGGATCCTTGTTCAGGTCCGTCATATTGTCCAGGTTCTTTGGTAATAATCATAATATCTTCATCAGGGAACTCAAAACTCATTGACTGGTAATCATCCACTGCTTGATGGGCCAAATGATCAGCTACAACACTTCCCTTAATGGCCTTCTGAGTAGTATACTGTATATCATATTCTGTTAAGATCATTTTCCATCTTGCTATTCTTCCGGAGAGAGCAGGTTTCTCGAATATGTACTTGATTGGATCCATCTTCGAAATCAATAAGGTAGTATGAGTCAACATATATTGTCTTAGTCGGCGAGCAGCCCATGCCAAAGCGCAGCAAGTTTTCTCGAGCAGTGAGTATCTTGTTTCACAGTCGGTAAACTTTTTGCTAAGGTAGTATATTGCCTGCTCTTTTCGACCAGACTCGTCATGTTGCCCCAATACACACCCCATTGAGTTGTCTAACACTGCTAAGTACATAATCAAGGGTCTTCCATCAACTGGTGGCATCAAAATTGGAGGTTCTAGCAAATATTTCTTGATTTCATCAAAGGCTGTCTGGCACTCATCATTCCATTCCATTACCTGATCTTTCTTCAACAATTTAAAGATTGGCTCACAGGTAGCAGTTAATTGGGAAATAAATCTTGCAATGTAATTCAGTCGTCCCAAGAACTCTAACTTCCTTCTCAGTACGGGGAGCTGGCATCTCTTGTATAGCTTTCACTTTTGCAGGATCTACTTCAATACCTTTTCCACTGACAATGAAACCCAGGAGTTTTCCAGATCTAACTCCAAAAGTACACTTGTTTGGGTTCAATCTCAACTTGTATTTCTTCAACCTCTCAAACAACTTATGCAAATGATCAAGATGTTGCTCTTCATTCTAAGACCTGGCTATCATATCATCCACATACACCTTTATCTCATGATGAATCATATCATGAAACAAAGCCACCATAGCACACTGATATGTTGCCCCTGCATTCTTCAGACCAAATGGCATCACCTTATAACAAAAAGTGCCCCACTGTGTAACAAATGTTGTCTTCTCCATATCTTCCGGTGCCATCTTGATTTGATTGTAACCAGAGAAACCATCCATGAAAGAGAATACCTTATGCTGAGCAGTATTGTCTACCAGAACATCAATATGAGGAAGTGGAAAGTCATCTTTGGGGCTGGCCTTGTTCAAATCTCTGTAGTCCACACACATACGTACCTTACCATCTTTCTTAGGTACCGGTACCACATTTGCAACCCACTGAGGATAAGAAGTCACAGCTAAGAACCCTACATCAAACTGTTTCATTACCTCTGCTTTGATCTTCTCTGACATTTCAGGACGCATGTGACGAACCTTCTGCTTCTTTGGACGGCAATCTTCTTTCACTGGTAAACAGTGAACCACAATATCTGTATCCAACCCTGGCATATCTTCATAAGACCAAGCAAAGATCTCCACATAGTCATGTAGCATCTGAATCAATCTGCTCTTGACACCATTCTCTAAATCAGCCCCTATCTTGACCTCTTTCCTGTTTTCTTTAGTTCCCAGATTCACAACTTCGATTGGCTCTTCATGTGGCTGTATGGATTTCTCTTCTTGTTGTAACAACCTAGCAAGCTCTACAGGTACTTCACAATCGTCCTCATTTCCGTCTTCAGCTTGATAGATCGGATTCTCGAAATTATAATTGGCAATAGTAGAACTGTTATCAACAGGATCCAGAGTGGATGAGGATCTGCATTTTAGTGATGTGGGTGTGTGTAAGAACACATAGCTGATAAAACAAAAATAAAAGAAAAGAAAGACAAGGAACACAATATTTACGAAAAACGAAACGTCCACTGATTTTTATTGAATGAAGTATGCAAATGAAATGACATCCCGTAACAAGCACACCATTGTGCCCCGGGTAAGGCACAAGGCTTGAAAGTTTAATTGTTCAAGAAATTACAAACTTAAAAGTAACAACACAATAATAGTATTTACTCCTGACTAAAGGAGATAGGAATAACATCTTCAGCTTTCCAATTATTGAGCCCAGCACCCACAGTAGGAAAAATCCAAGCATCCAAGTTGTAGTCTTCATCACAGTCGCCTACAGCATCGATTTGATTCTTCATAATCCCCTGATTGGTGATACGAACAGCTCGAGCACGAAGAACAGCCTTCTGGGACTCTTTATCCACCACAGCTCTAGCATCTTTAAGGGAGGCCATCGTTGGAGGTACTCTGGTGACCACGGGAACTTTCTTGACAATAGGAGGAGCTTCAGAATCATTAACAATCCAAGGAACCACTTCAAATGTCTGACACGGAGTCTCAACGTATTCACCTTCCACTTCAAGATACTTAAAGGTGTTCACATGGCTAATCATATACCCTTCCTCTCCGTAGACAGTAACAACCTTCCCTTCTACTGGATATCTCAGCTTTTGATGTAATGTGGAGGCTACAGCACCTGCCCCATGGATCCAGGGACGCCCAAGCAAACAAGAATACGACGGACGAATATCCATGACATAAAAGGTAGTATTGAAGACCTGAGAACCAACTTTGATTGGGAGATCAATTTCTCCATGCACCACTCTTCTCGAGCCATCAAAAGCCTTCACCAATATATTACTGGGCTTCAACACAGCATCTTCAGGACTAAGCTTATTCAGGACTTCTTTGGGCAACACATTCAGCGAGGAACCATTGTCTATTAACACATGTGACAGGGTAGTGCCCCTGCATTCAATAGAGATATGTAGAGCCCTGTTATGATCCCTCTTGGCAGGAGTCAAATCAGCATCGGAGAATCCTAACCCATTATCATAGGTCAGGTGTGCCACACAATTTTCAAACTGGTCAACAGAAATTTCATTTGGTACATGAGCAGTCTTCAGAAATTTAATCAGGGCCTTGGCATGAGCCTCAGAGCACAACAATAAAGAAAACATAGAAATCTTGGAGGGAGTATGCCCCAATTGATCAACAATGTCATAATCACTCTTGCGAATGATTTTCAATACTTCTTCCATCTGCTTAGAAAGATCATCAGCAGCTGGCACATCAGTTGGTATAGGTTCAATAACAGGACCTTTGCCCCGAGCATCAGTGGTGGATGTAGCAGCTGGAGTAACTGCATTCTTGGAAGTAACTGAAGGAGAGAAAACTCTTCCACTTCGTGTAATCTTACTAGATCCAGCAATATTATGAATATCAAGATTTCCATCAACAACAGGTGTATCAGCTAAGGGTTCCTGCTTAACACCATGGATATAAACATCGGAACCATAATGCCAAGGCACAACTTTATCAGAAGTGTACGGAATAGGACCAGGAGTGGTAATGATCATAGGAGCCACTCTAGCTTCAACAACAATCTTCACAGGGCCTTCAGCAGTAATCTTAATTGGACCCTTATGAGTGATTTTGACAGGACCCTTGGAAGTAATCCTCACTGGCACTTTATCAACCATATCCACCTCTTCAACCTTCGCACCTTTAGTTATATGATCAATCAAACTTTCCACAGAAGGTGGAGTCCTCTCAAACACTATGGTGTAATTATTCATGAGGCGTTGAATTCCGTCCTTCAACCTCCAGCAGCTATCCGGCTTATAAGCACAATATAAACAATCTTCACGACAACCTGGAAAGAACCCAGCTTGTACTAACTTCTTCTTAATAACAGACAGTGGCGTAGTCAAGTCTGCAACTGAGGAAATATGTAAATCTTCATCAATGGCATTGACAGTCTTTTCATGATTTGGCATGGGAGCGGTAATCACATTGGGAGTACCCGGTGGGTCAAACTCAATCTCTCCAGCATCAATCATATCTTAAATTTTGTTCTTCAACACCCAGCAACTATTGGTATCATGTCCCTGACAATTCGAATGATATGCACATCGTGCATTAGGATTGTACCTGGGAGAGGTAACATTAGGATTCTGAGGAAGATCTTTCAGAGTGATAAACTCAGCCTTCAGCAAGTGTTGCAAAGCTTGGGCCATTGACATGTTGATCTTAGTGAACTGCCTTCTAGCCCTCTGTTGATTTCCCTGTGGCTGCTCTGTTGTTGCAGGAGTTGGATTGGAAATATGAACTGCACTCACAGACTGATGCCTCCTACTACGATCAGGTTGACCATAAACAACATTTGACTCTTTCTTCCCACTGGGAGGCTTCTTTGCAGCACCTGATGAAGAAGTACCCACTTGGATCTTGCCACTCCTGATACCACTTTCTACACGCTCTCCTGTCATTATCAACTCAGTGAAGCCATATGATGAGCTTCCAATGAGATGACTGTAAAAAGGACCATTCAACGTACACATGAACATATCAACTAACTGCCTGTCAGTTAGAGGTGGTTTTACTCTTCCAGCCAAATCTCTCCACTTCTGAGCATACTCCTTGAAGCTCTCTTTGGCACCCATAGACATGCTTTGTAGTTGCATGCGAGTAGGGGCTAAGTCAGCATTGTATTGATACTGCTTATAGAAGGCTTCAGCAAGATCATTCCAATCACGAATGTTGACACTCTCCAACTGATAGTACCATTCCAATTGAGCTCCAGATAAGCTCTCTTGGAAGAAATGGATCCACAACTTTTTATCAGCAGTATGGGGTTGGATTCTCCGGACATAAGACCTCAGATGCAGCTTGGGACAAGAGACACCATCATAAACTACGAAAGTAGGAACCTTGAAACCAATGGGTATAACCACCCCAGATATCAAACTCAGGTCTTCAAAATCCAACCCAGAAGACTTTTGCAATTCCATAGCATCCATTCTATCCACCAGCATCTTGAACTTATCTTCATTAGGCTCATGATAGTAGTTAGCTTCAGAATCAGAGTCCCCCATTGTATTATGGAGACTACCTCCCTCTTTCTCAGACTCTTCAGACTCATAGTCTTCAACCTGTTCTTTGGTCTTGACAGGACCTCTGAACCTTCTTCCCATGTTGATCAGGCCACCTGACCTCCTAGTCTTCTTAGTCTTCTTGGCCAGCAGTGTCTTCAATTCATCTTGCCCCTTGGACAAGTTCAGGATCAGCTCTTGGAACTGTGCATTTTGTGCCTGGAGATCCTTAACTGTTTGTTCAAGAGCCATTGCTGAAATAAACAGCGAGAAGATGAGAAACCTGTGCACAATAAACCTGTGATGTAATGATATGGTATGTGAATGTATATGCGATGTTTTCAAGGACCGCAGGATTTAAATTTGCTTAAACAAACAAGAAGGTAAACTTTTATTAGTAATAAATTTGTTTTGCCTCTTGGGCTTACAGAAAATGAAATGTAATAAATACAAGAGATGGGGTTTTAAGTCTCCCATGGACGCTTCCTCTTTGTGTTGAGGTATGAGTTGAGATTCCGTTCCTCGGGAAGTTGCTTTGTTAATTCCAGGATTCTTTCTTGGCTTGCTTTGTAATGAGCCTCGAAAGTATCCCTTTGCTCCTTCAACTGGATCCAGGACCTCTGTAAATCTTCCATGTCAGTAGGCATGTCTGGGTGAAGGATGGTATAAGAAGTATCTCCTTCAGCAACAGGTTCCATGGTAACTGGCAGGATAGTAGGATATGGCATCATGAGTGTCTGAGCACGAGATCGCACCCATCTGAGATAAGCTTCCATAGGAATGGTGTACTTAGGCTCCAGAGTCTTGCTGTCAACCTTGTTCACTTTTCCCCATGCTCGTATGAACCTCTAATGGTAACCTTGCAGGTCGTTGTCGTAATCAAACACAATACCCTGAATCAACATGTCATGTGGACCATCACTCCGAGCGTAACCAAACTGTCATAAAGCTAAGGAAGGGTTGTAAGTAATGCCTCCTCTTATGCCTAGAAGTGGCACATTAGGAAACTTCCCACAACGGTCAATGATAGTGACATTCTCCATAGATCTGGAGCACCAATGGATATCTGAATGAGAGAGTGACATGATCCTTTTAGACCATCTGAACCCTTGTTCATTCTTCATTACTGAGCGAGGAAGGTGAGAAATAAACCACCTAGACAACAAAGGTATGCAACACATCAAAGTTCCTCGTGCCTTTGTAGTACGAGTATGATGAGAGTGCAGAATATCTCCAAGAAATATAGGCACTGGATTGTGACTCAGGAATATGTTGATGGCGTGAACGTCTATGAACTGATCTGGATGGGGGAACAACACTAAGCCATAGACCAACAAGGCTAAGATCTCCTCAAAAGCATCATAGCTCATAGCCTTTAAGAACACTTGAGCCTTCTCTATCAACACCTTGGCAAGAATACCCTTAACTCCGCTTCTTGTTTCTAGAACAATGTCAGACTTCTTCAGATGTAGAGCTGCAGCAATAACCTCAGGTTTAGGCTCTTTTTCCAAGCCTGAGAATGGTTTCTGATCAAGTACAGGTATACACAGAAGTTTAGAGAATTCTTCCATTGTTGGAACCAGCTGATAATCAGGAAATGTGAAGCAATGGTGTTTAGGATCAAAGAACTGAAACAGGACACTCATCATGTCTTCATTGAACCCTGAAATGACTAGATCCAGTAGGTGACCATGTCTTTTGATGAACCGGGAGTTATCATACAATTGAGAAATCAACTCATTAAGCTTAGGAGGTATGCCTACAAAGTTGATCCTGATAGTGTTTCTACGAGCAGAAGCCATGACCTGCAACAAAGAACAAAGATAAATCCTTTGGTCCTTGAAATGGTTAGTGAAAATGCTATGCTTATGATGCATGATGATGCTATGATGTTATGCTCAATCACAAACATGTGGCACACACAAACAAGTCACACAATAGCCCTAGGTTTGAAGGCTTGCATGAGGTTCAAAGGTAAATACCCTCCCCTGAAGTTTAGGTGGTTCATCCTGTCCTATAAAGTAACCAGGTTCTAAGGGATCTCAATATCATTGATCCTTCACAAGGGTGGTTGTTCAGTAGGCAACTTACTTGCCAACAAAAACCCTCCAAGTTTAGAATCTCAATGAGTGTAGCATCGAGTATCAACCAACTTCAATCTTCACCAAAGCCGGTTATCTCACTACTTTCTAAAGGTCAAGATGGGATAACTAGGGTTCTAAAAGTTAGTTAGTGTATTGACAACATATGGCAGCCTCACATTATCCTCAACTTAACTTAAGGAACATAAGTACCAACCAAGAAGTCACACTAACTATGGCCACCAGATCAACCATATCGGTATACGCCGTACAGTTTCCTTGGTCTATTGCCATTTACCTAAGGTACACTAGATCCAGGTTAGGATCTTTCACACATAAGAGCACCCCAACAGATAAGTATAAAGCAAACAAGGCAAACAATTTTAAAGTGATCTAATTCCTAAGGTACCCCTCTTTTATTAAATCCCCAGCAGAGTCGCAGTTCTGTAACACGGTGGGAGAACTGACTTTAGTTATGTTGCGGATAGCAAGAGTCGCCACTGACTTTTATTTTATCCAAAGGAAAGGCATAAAAGAACAGGAAAGACCTTTTAAAAGATTTTTGGGTCCGGGGGGTAGGTTATGTAAAGGGAAGGTGTTAGCACCCTTTACATCCATGGTTATCCATGGGCTCTTAGTTACTTAGCTCACTTTAAAATGTTTTTTGAAATGTGAAGTGTGTGAATAGAAATTTTCTTAAGTATTTTATAATGATCCATGTACGGATGTATATAAAACCTTTGTTTTGAAAATTGTTTGAAATGTATGAAGTGTTTGAAATGTTTTGAAGAGTGAGCAAGTATCTAAGAGGAACCTACCCTAAGTTTAAGTCTTTTCTGTTCTTGAATCCTTTAAATGGTAAGACTATCCCTATTATTAAGGAATAGGTAGTCATTACCTTGGATGTATGGGAAAAATAAAGGGACATCTGTTATTTAGGCAACTATGGGGTGTATAAGCAATTCGAAGGGACTTATCATCTTTATTCGAAAGGGACAAGATCATTACGAAGGCAACATTCGAAGGGACTTGATCTTTTTATCTGTTTAGGGACTAGATGATGTGAAATGAGGGACTTTTGCTTTATACACCCTACTTGACCTTTTGTTTAGGCAACATGAGAGGTAACCCTTAAGAAGTGAGATGGCGATCTAGGATCGACTTACGTGTGTGAGTGTACAATTTTAAATATTTATCTTTTAAGTTAATGATCTAAATCAATTTTAAATACAAATACGTTTCACTCCCTATTTTACTAACCATAGCATTTAAACATAAATATTACACATTACTACTAAAATATTACATAAAGGAGACAATTACATAATAATAACAATTAAATCAAATTAAATAAATAAGCAAAATAAGTAATAATAAATAATTGGGTTAGTAACAATAATAATAAATAATCACAATATATATATAAATGGGGTTAGTAATAATATATGAAAATAAATAGAATTAATAATAAAATAAACAAGAATATTAGCATAATAATTAAAAGCTCAATTTTATTATAAACAATTATTTTTTAAGATTAAGAAGAAAATATAAACAATTATATACTAATTATTATAAAGTTTTAAATTATATACAAGTTATAAAAACTAGGTTAGTTATAAACATATTATGAAAATAAATTATATTTACAAAATTAAATTAGCAAATTTTAATTATTTTTAAGCATACACTAAAAAATTAGTTTACATACAAGAATTAAATAATAATTATAAACAAATTATAAAATATATACATATAATTAAAGTTTAAAATAAATAAATAAATTAGAAGTCATAATTAACAAATAGAATTAATTATTTACAATTAGGGTTTATAAAATAATTAGGGTTTTAGAAAATATTAGGGTTATATGTTTAGAAAAATAAATTAGGATTAATTAATAATAATTTTTCTAATGAGATTTAATTGTAAAAGAAAATGAGTTTAAATTGTAATAAAGAAAATGATAATATACACATTATATAATTTTTTTAAAATTTATTTAGTTATAATATAAACAAGTTAAATAAATAAAAACAAGAAAAATGAAGAAAAAGAACTTACCTGGGCTGGGATTCAAACCCAGCCCCTGGACAATGCAATCTCCAAGACCAATACACCAGCCACTAGGCCATGCGTGCGCAAGTGATAGGGAGAATACTCCATTTGGTTTTGTTGTTAACTTGGAAAAATCATGACATAACAAAACAAATAACACAAAAAGGCTTGGGGAGGGATTCGAACCCAGGACCTTCACACAATACGCAAGCACACTTACCATCCAGCCGGGAGGGCGCAACTGATGTTTAAACCACAACAATAAATAATATATTAAGTTTGATGATTAACTGGAAAAATAAGAAAAAGTTGCTGAGCCCAGGATTCGAACACAAGCCTTCAAGCATAACACACGCATCCCTCACCACTGGGCCAGACACGCATCTGTGAAATAAAACAACAAACAATTCTAAAAATATTAAACTCAATTTTGAATTTTCCAGATGGCTCCAAGAGCTTCATCTTCCTCCTCTAGCCTTGCGTTTTTTGCTGCGAATTTCCCTACGAAATTTCCTGCGATTTCAAACATCTACAAGACCTGCGAAATTCAACAAGCAAGCAAACAGTACAATCTTCTTAAATTAATTAGGGCATTGTGATCCCCAGAGCTTACACAATCATCCTATGTTTTCCAAATTCATTTATATTAGGTCTAGTGTGAAACCCTAATTGCTTGGCCGAAACCCTAGCCATGGTGAAACTCCATACCTGCATAAAAAACTCAATTGAATAGCCCATAATCATTCTAGGGTTCATCACAAACATCATCAAACAATTAAAAACAATTTTAATCCAGCCAATCAATGGAATCGAAAATCAACAATTTCTTGAAGAACATGATTCGGTTTAGGTCATATGCAATGATTTGAATGCTGCAAATGGTTCAAATAGATTCAATGATGTTCATAGAACATGTCTCAACCTTCAAATTGTCTTGAAAGGGCCTGAATTGTGAAATCCGAATTTGAGTTTTGGTGAGTTTTTTGAATGTGCAAACTTACTCTTTGAGGCTGTCCAATTCGTCCCTATGCATTGTGTTCTCTTCATATACTTATAGTGGATGAATTAGGTCAGAAAGATTGGATCATTGTATGGATTTTTTTGATTTTGGAGATTGAAAAAGATTAGAACTTAAATTTCAAATATTTGTGAATGAGACCTTTCTATTTCAAGCCAATCATCATCAATGTTATATCAATTCAATCCAAATCATGTTAATGACCTTCTAGAACCAAAATATATTTTAAATTTTCACATTTGATATTTTATTTAAATTTAAAATGATTTTTAATATAAAAAATCATAATAAATAAATAAAATAAAATAAAATTATGAAAATATCAAATAAATTTCGAGCATGATGTCATGGAACACTTTGGGTCACGAAAAGTTCAGTCCATTTAGAAAAATTTGGTTTTAAGACCCTATTTTCTTCATAAACCACCCAAAAGTTTCCCAACTTTGCAAGGGCACACATCCTTCAATTTTAATTCTATGAGGGTGTTATTGGAAATTTTGGAAAGTTTCAAGAGTCCTCTAACCAACCCCATTGGTTTCATGTCCATATCATTTACCATTCTCAAGTTATGCCCTTTTGAAGTTGTTGACTTTTTGTTGACTTTTTGTTGACTTTTAAATGGACCTATAATGTCTTAGCTCATACCTTCCAAATGAAGCATTTTTGGGCTTGGCTTGTGAGACACAAAGTTGTAGAGAATTCAATTTCCTTTAAAATGAGCTTTGGATGGGGAAAATGTGATGAAGCATGTGAAAGTTATGGCTGGTCAAAGTTCAGTTGACTTTTCCTGAGGAAACCCTAATTTAGAAACCCCTGATTCTTGATGATCTGAAATCTCCTTGATGAATCATGATCAACCCTTGATAAAATGATGAATTTTATTTCATATACTTGATGTTGGCAAAAAATCATGGAGTTTGACTTTGGTTTGACCATAGTTGACCTCAGTTTGACTTTTTAACTGCTTTGACTGATTTTGACTTATCTGATGATCTGACTGAGCAAACCTTTGAGAAAAGTTTTGAAATTTGTCATGGGGATTCTTAAACATATATAAGATGTTATGAAGCTCACTTGAAGCACTGGAAGTCCATTTAACCTGATTGAAGTCAAAACCCTAGTTTTGAATGCACTGCTTAGGAGGATGCATTGTCTGAGGGAATTGTCAAATCTTCTGACTAATTGTGAACTTTGTGAACCTCATAAGATGTCTTGTAAACTTTGTGAACCTCATGAGATTTCTTGTGAACCTTGTGAACCTCATGATATGTCTTGTGAACCTTGTGAACCTTGTGAACCTCTTAGCACAAAAAGCCTTGTATTGTGAGGGCAAATTTTGGGGTGCAACACCATCTGAACCCTTGCTCATTCTTCATCACTGAGCGAGGAAGGTGAGAAATAAACCACATATATAGCAAAGGTATGAAACACATAAAAGTTCCTCTTGCCCTTGTAGTACGAGTATGAAGAGAATGCAGGATGTCCCCAAGTAATGTAGGCACTGGATTGTGACTCAGAAATATGTTGATGGCATGAACGTCTATGAACTGATCTGGATTGGGGAACAACACTAAGCCATAAATCAACAAAGCTAAGATCTCCTCAAAAGCATCATAGCTCATAGCCTTCAAGAACACTTGAGCCTTCTCTATCAACACCTTAGCAAGAATACCCTTAACTCTGCTTCTCGTTTCTAGAACAATGTCAGACTTCTTCATATGTAGAGCTGCAGCAATAACCTCTGGTTTAAGCTCTTTCTCCAAGCCTGTGAAGGGTCTTTGATTAAGAACAGGTATACCCAGAAGTTTAGAGAACTCTTCCATTGTAGGAACCAGCTGATAGTCAGGGAATGTGAAGCAATGATGTTTAGGATCAAAGAACTGAAACATAACACTCATCATGTCTTAATTGAACCCTGAAGTGACTAGATACAGTAGGTGACCATGTCTCTTGATGAACTGGGAGTTTTCAGGCACTTGAGAAACCAACTCCTTAAGCTTAGGAGGTATGCCTACAAAGTTGATCCGGATAGTATTCCTACGAGCAGAAGCCATGACCTACAACAAAGAACAAAGATAAATCCTTTGGTCCTTGAAATGGTTAGTGAAAATGCTATGCTTATGATGCATGATGATGCTATGATGTTATTCTCAATCACAAACATGTGGCACACACAAACAAGTCACACAATAGCCCTAGGTTTAAAGGCTTGCATGAGGTTCAAAGGTAAGTACCCTCCCCTGAAGTTTAGATGGTTCATCTTGTCCTATAAAGTAACCAGGTTCTAAGGGATCTCAATATCATTGATCCTTCACAAGGGTGGTTGTTCAGTAGGAAACTTACTTGCCAACCAAAACCCTCCAAGTTTAGAATCTCAATGAGCGTAGTATCGAGTATCAACCAACTTCAGTCTGCACCAAAGCCTGTTATCTCACTACTTTTCTAAAGGCCAAGATGGGATAGCTAGGGTTCTAAAAGTTAGTTAGTGCGTTGACAACATATGGAAGCCTCATATTATCCTCAACTTGACTTAAGGAACATAAGCACCAACCAAGAAGTCACACTAACTATGGCCACCAGATCAACCATATCGGTATACGCCGTACAGTTTCCTTGGTCTATTGCCATTTACCTAAGGTACACTAGATCCGGGTTAGGATCTTTCACACATAAGAGCACCCCAACAGATAAGTATAAAGCAAACAAGGCAAACAATTTTAAAGTGATCTAATTCCTAAGGGTACCCCTCTTTTATTAAATCCCCAGCAGAGTCGCCAGTTCTGTAACACGGTGGGAGAGCTGACTTTAGTTATGTTGCGGATAGCAAGAGTCGCCACCGACTTTTATTTTATCCAAAGGAAAGGCATAAAAGAACAGAAAAGACCTTTTAAAAGATTTTTGGGTCCGGGGGGTAGGTTATGTAAAGGGAAGGTGTTAGCACCCTTTACATCCATGGTTATCCATGGGCTCTTAGTTACTTAGCTCACTTTAAAATGTTTTTTTTTTTGAAATGTGAAGTGTGTGAATAGAATTTTCTTTAAGTACTTTATAATGATCCATGTACGGATATATATAAAGTCTTTGTTTTGAAAATTTGTTTGAAAATATGAAGTGTTTGAAATGTTTTTGAAAAGTGAGCAAGTACATAAGAGGAACCTACCCTAAGTTAAGTCTTTTCTGTTCTTAAATATCCTTTAAGTGGTAAGACTATCCCTATTATTAAGGAATAGGTAGTCATTACCTTGGATGTGGGGGACAAGTGAAGGGACATCTGTTATTTAGGCAACTGTAAAGTGTATAAGCAATTCGAAGGGACTTATCATCTTTATTCGAAAGGGACAAGATCATTACGAAGGCAACATGAAGGGACTTGATCTTTTAAACTGTTTAGGGACTAGATGATATAAGATGAGGGACTTTGCTTTATACACCCTACTTGACCTTTTATTTAGGCAGCATGAGAGGTAACCCTTAAGAAGTGAGATGGCGATCCAGGATCGAGTTACGTGTGTGAGTGTACCAATTTAAATATTTATCTTTAAAATTAAATGATCTAAATTCAATTTTAAGTACAAACATATTTCACTCCCTACTTTACTAACCATAGCATTTAAAATATAAATATTAAAAATTACTACAACTATTACATATTGGATACAATTACATAATAATAATAAAAAAAAAAAAAAGCAAATAAATAATAATAAATAATTGGGTTAGTAACAATAATAAAATAACAATCATATAAAAATAAATAGGGTTAGTAATAATAAAATAAACAAGAATAAAAATAAAGAAATTAGCATTAAAAGTTCAATTTTTAATAAATGACTATTTTTTTTAAGATTTTAAGAAGAAGAATAAACAATTCATATTATATACTAATTATTCTAAAGATTTAAATTTATATACATGTTAAAAAAAATAATGGTTAATTATAATTAAATAAACATATTATAAAAATAAATTATATTAATAAGACAAAATTAGGAGTTTTTAATTGTTTTAAACATAATCTAAAATTATTTACATGATTTATATAAAACTATGGATAATGATAATATAAACAAATAGTTAAAATAAAGAAACATAATTAACATTGATATAAAAAATATTTAGAGTTTTTTTAGAAAAATATTATTAGGGTTAATGAAAATATTAGGGTTTATGATTATTTTAAAAAAAATACAAATAAGGTTTTACTTATTAATTTACAACAAAAATAACAAATTCAATTATTTACAAATTATATATTTAACAATATAAACATACAAATTAATTTCTAAGCATATATGATTTTATTTTTTATTATAAACTATTTTAATTAACATTAAAGAAAATAGAAGAAATAGTAAAAACAATTAAAACAAAATAGTAAAACTTACCTGCTGGAGCCTGGGGTCGAACCCAGGTCTCCCAGCCTATTCCATGGACCATCAACCAGCTGAGCTACGCATGCTGCGTGTACATGAATCAAACTCCAGCAATAATATATTAAACGTGATAATTACATGAAATTTTGAACAAAAAAACCTGACCAAGGAATCGAACCCTGACCCTCTATCATCACACACCAACGTAAACCAACTGAGCCACGCGCTCACTTTGAAACATAAATAGAAACAAATACATAATATTTTAAACCAATTTTTTGAAATAATTTTCCGCGCCACTGGTCTTCGTCTTCAACCTTGGTACCTACGAATTTTCCTGCGTTTTTACATACACATTTACCTGCGAATTTCTTAATACAGAAAACCTACGAAATTGAAACATCATTAAAACAGTACAATTTCATTAAATTAAGAGTGCAAACAAGGTCCAGAGGTTATTTAGAATTGATCCACGGTTTTAGAATTTGTTTATATTCATTTAAACACAAAACCCTAATTTGAAGGTCAAGAACCCTAAAATGGCATCACACGATTCGGCCATGGTTTCTTCAATTAAACCGCCCAGAATTCATCACAAGCTTCAACTAACCATGAATCAATAAACAAAATTAGTTTGCAATGCATAAATAATGAGAATCGAAAATTTCAAAACCAAGAACAAAATTGATTCGGTTTAAGTAATATGGAATGATTTGGATGTTGCAAATGGTTCAAATAGGTTCAGTGATGTCCATAGAACATGTATCAACCTTCAAATTTTCTTGAAAGGGCTTGATGAATGGAATCCGAATTTGAGTTTTTGGTGAGTTTTGAAAAATTGGAATCTTACTCTTGAGGCAGAATTTTCGTCCCCTATGCATTTGTGTGGTTTGTATACTTATAGTTGAATGAAACTAGGTCAAAATATTGGATGGTTGTTTGGACTTTTTGGATTCAAAAGATTGAAAAAGATCATGGCTTGAATTTCAAATATTTTTGAATGAAACCTTTCTATCTTAAGACAATCATCA
Organism: Lathyrus aphaca; assembly: GCA_963966055.1. NCBI lineage: Eukaryota > Viridiplantae > Streptophyta > Magnoliopsida > Fabales > Fabaceae > Lathyrus > Lathyrus aphaca. The sequence goes on from OZ014519.1 coordinate 568,208,257, forward strand.
TCAATTGCACATCAATCTGATCCAACTCTTGTTTATGACTTTCTAAAATCAAAATATATTTTAAATCTTCATATTTGATATTTTATTTAAATTTAAAATGATTTTTAATATAAAAAATCATAATAAATAAAATAAATAAAATAACATTATGAAAATATTAAATAAATTTCGTGCATGATGTCATGGAACAACTTGGGTCACAAAAAGTTCAGCCCATTTGAAGAATTATGGTTTTAAGACCCTATTTTCTTCATAAACCACCCAAATATTTCCCAACTTTGCAAGGGCACAAATCCTTCAATTTTAATGATATGAGGGTGTTCTTGGACATTTTGGAAAGCTTGAAGAGTCCTATAACCAACCCCATTGGTTTCATGTCCATATCATTTACCATTCTCAAGTTATGCCCTTTTGAAGTTGTTGATTTTTTGTTGACTTTCAAAAGGACCTATAATGTCTTAGCTCATACCTTCCAAATGAAGCATTTTTGGGCTTGGCTTGTGAGACACAAAGTTGTATAGAATTCAATTTCCTTCAAAATAAGCTTTGGATGGAAAAAATTTGATGAAGTATGTGAAAGTTATGGCTGGTCAAAGTTCAGTTGACTTTTCCTAAGAAAACCCTAATTTAGAAACCTCTGATTCTTGATGATCTGAAATGTCCCTGATGAATCATGATCAACCCTTGATCAAATGATGAATTTTACTTCATATACTTGATGTTGGCAAAAATCATGAAGTTTGACTTTGGTTTGACCACAGTTGACCTCAGTTTGACTTTTTGACTGCTTTGACTGATTTTGACCTATCTGATCATCTGACTGAGCAAACCTTTGGGAAAAGTCTTGAAACTTGTCATGGGGATTCTTAAACACATATAAGATGTTATGAAGCTCACTTGAAGTCTTGGAAGTCCATTTAGCCTGATTAAAGTCAAAACCCTAGTTTAGGATGCACTGCTTAGGAGAATGCATTGTCTGAGGGAACTGTCAAATCTTCTGACTAATTGTGAACTTTGTGAACCTCATGAACCTCATGAGAGGTCTTGTGAACCTTGTGAGCCTCATAAGATGTCTTGTGAACCTCATAAGATGTCTTGTGAACCTTGTGAACCTCATAAACCTCATGAGAGGTTTTGTGAACCTTGTGAACCTTGTGAGACTCATAAGATGTCTTGTGAACCTCATAAGATGTCTTGTGAACCTTGTGAACCTTATAAGATGTCTTGTGAACCTTGTGAACCTTGTGAACCTCTTAGTACACAAAGTCTTATCTTGTGAGGGCAAATTTTGGGGTGCAACAATAGGGCCCAACTGAAAATCAGGAAACGTGAAGCAACGGAGCTGAGGATCATAATACTGAAGCAATGTATGAATGGCACTCCTCTCGGAAGGATCTAGCTCTACCACCACATCAAGAATACTCCCGTAAGCTTTTCTGAATCTCTCCACATGGTTGGGTGTAATTAGCTTTACCATCTTCTTCAACAGGCCAACCTTGATGTCAAAGAACTTGAAGTGAATATTCTGCTTGCGAGGATCTTCCATCTTTGAAGAGGATACCGGAACCGGAAGCAGAGATATGAACCTGTGAATGAAAAACAAAACAATGATTAATGATGCAATGATGCAATGCAGATGCAAATGCAAAGACATATGGTCATCTGGGACTGTCTGGAGTCTGGACACTGACAAAGGCCCCTCTGAATAACTGACAAACCAAAAGTCCACTGAGTCACACTCTCTGATAATCACAACTCTCTGAAGAAGATCTCAGGACCACAGTATCAAGAATACCAGAACAAGAAAACCAGAACTCCGGAACCAAAGTAACTGTATCATAACATGAACTGTACTGGTAACAAGGGTATGATGAGGTCGAGGGTTCCTGCAAACCTGTAAACCCATCCCCAATCTCACAGGTGTGCTCCGGGTCAAACATCACAGACTCTCAAAGCCGAATAGCAATAATACTTTCACCATTTCTGAGAAATGGCTCATGACCAAATCAGGGAATCAGTTAGGCATTATATACTACGCAGGGAGGCCTCAGCTGAGTCCGGGTAAAACAAGCATCCCTTATAAGTCCCCAGCTTCAAGCGCTGAAATCGAGAAACAATAGTACATTCAGCCCGTAGGATACAGTACTAATGTCATACGACCAGATGCTTTGACTGAGTTCCTATAAGAGAACCAGGCCATCCTATGCGAGTCCTCAGTGGACCCTTGGGTGCGAATGGGTTTGCCACAAAATGTGGTCTGCCACTGCCACCACTGGAGAGGGTTGTTTCCACAAAGGTTCTCAATGATCGGTCCCCAGATGCACATAACTATCAAGGTCCTATCCCGAAGTGGAGGAAATCCCCACACAAGATATTTCCAAGACGGTCGCAATCTGGGCGTGAAACACATCGCCACTCATCATGTCACATGCGAGTACAATATGTCCACTCTAATCCTAGGGTGCACTCAAGCCGGGTACTTGGCTTATCTCTCAGAAACAATATCACCCGAGCCCACCAAAAAGAAAACCAGTCCAGACAGTCCAGTATGATATATATGATGCGGAAAATAAATACTGAAAACTGTAAATAAAGTTGTAAATAAAGCTGTAAACAAACAACGATAAAATACAACAAGCCACAACAAACACACATCACCCAATGAAACAGCAACAAACAAGCGCTAGGAGAGACTCACAGGGGAACCAGAGACTCTGGGTTCGGTCCCCAGTAGAGTCGCCAGCTGTCGCTCCCCGGATTTCCATCCTGGTACAAACGCGAAAGTGGCGCGGAAAAGGAAATAGAGTCGCCAGCCATACATTTTTATCCCGAAGAAAGGGAACGGTAATGCTGCACAAACCAGAAGAAAAGAAAAGGAAGGACACGGGTCCTGCGAACCAAAGAGACTGGGTTCGGGAGTCGGTTACGACCTGGGAAGGTATTAGCACCCAGATCGTCCGCCGTACCCGACGGGATCCACGCTTGCAAAAGAAACTGTTTCGAAGGGTGAGGGTATGAAAACTGCAGCAAAGAAATGACAATGAATTGGAAAAGAAAATGAGAAAATAATTGAATAAGAAAACAAAGGAAAAATGTAGGGAAAATAAAGATTGTGCTCGAACGGGCCCTACCCCGCTGCCTACGTACCTCATCAGGATAATGAGGATCAGAGACGCCGTAGTTCCCCTAACTAGGGGTACCAAAAGGAAATTTCTTGTGAATTAAAGGCTTGAACTACCTATGCCATTGCTCAAGTGTTGCAGACTCGGACGACGAGTGCGTGACCGTCTTGCGAGATGACAAGTAGGAGCGAGTTCGCGTACGGAGCGAATGAGGTGAGAAGAGAATTCCCGAAGGAAATACGTTTATTGTTTGTTTGGTGTTTTTTAGAAGCTTTTATGAGTGAAGGTTTGCATAGGTAAGTGTACCTAAGTCTTACTTAATGGGATGTGTACATCTCACATCATCCCGAAATGGAATGCGCAAGAGGCACACCTATCTATGGAGGAAATCCCCAAAGCTAGTCCCGCAAGTGAAGGCTTAAGCACACTGGCCTATTACCATTATTAAGTGTTTTTGTGGTTTTTTTGGTTAAGAAGTGTTTGTTAGCTTTTTCTTTGTGAGGTACTCATGCTAAGACCTATCCACCACGAGTGATGACTCACACCTCGCCCCGAAACGGAACGCGTGCAAGCATCTCATAGCAAAATCTCATTTCACATGAAAGTACTCAACCTTTATTAAATGAATTAGAATTAAGTTTGAAGATGAGAAGAGAGAGCACCAAAGGATCTCAAAGGAAAAATTCTAAAGGGGAACTAAAATAATCCTAAGTGTTAACATGCATGGATGTCCTAAGGGTTAGTGAAGTTTCTATCCTAATGAAGAAGGAAATAAGAAGATAGAAGAAGGGATGAGAAAGGCCTAAGCCCAACAACAAAGGGTTAGCTCACACAAACATAAGGGAAAGAGATGAAAATTGGAGATGTGGAACTCAATTCCCACATCTCACACTTACCATAGCCCCTGCAAGGTTAGTATGCACATACATGAAACAAAATGAAGCAAATGGGATGCTAACATCATACAATCAGAAGTTACATGCTATAAACAAATGCACAATGCCAATGCAACTCAAAGAAATGAAGATAAGAGACTTATGACTTAAAAGGAAGCAACATGAATACATATGGAAACAAATGCGCATTTATGAAATGTGCAAAACAACATGCACAAAATAAAAACACAAAGCTCAAGACCAGAACCAAAATGAGATGAAGAACGGCTTAGGAAGCCAGCAAGATGAAGAGAAACAAGACACAAGGCCAAACAATACCAAAATGGAAGCAAAAGAAAACAAAAGATGAAGTGAAAACCATTACAGAAACAAATGACTTGAATAAGCAACAAACTCAAAAATTCAGAAGATACAAGATCTATCCTAGGACCAGGAAGGTACCCACACCCCAAAGGAACCCCAAATGAGAAGAATAAACGGGCACAAATGCTTTTTTAGGATTATGAGAGGCTTAAAGGTTCAAAGGAAGCAAAACGGGGAAAGGTTCAAGATAAAATCCACAAATAATCAACCAGCCATCTAAAAATTCCACAACTGAAACCAAACGGCCCTCAAACATGTTATATCAACTAGCCAAAAGGAATTGCAAAGATTCAGAAAGGAACTAAGTCAAATGGAGGCAAGAACACAAGTTAGGACAGAAAACTTACATCACAAGTTTCCAGACCAAGACTCAAGAAGTAAGTTTCTAAAAATTCAGGTAAAAATCACATGAAAAGTACAAGATCTCAGGAACACAATGCAAAAAGAATAGGATCAAAACTCCAAATATTGAAGGCTATGTAAAATAAGCAAGGCAGACTGGTCAAGAAATGAAGCAAAAGAAGCTATGTGCAATAGAGAATTAATTCTGGCACATAAATCAATGAAAAAAAATAAAATAAAAATTTGATAAAAAACTAGAGACATAAAGGAATATCCATGATTTTTTTGGGAATTTTTAGGTGACTAAAACTATTTTTAATGGATTAAAAGCAAACTGATTAATAAAAGAAATTAAAATGGAAAGAAAATAAAAATGAACTTGATGACATGTGTGGTAGTAAGGAATTTATGTTGAATTGGATTGGGCTGACATGGGGGAGGTGCGAATAGCAACACACTTGGGCCCATACTGTGCTAGCTCACATGCTGTTGTTATGGTGGAGGTGTACGTGGAAGCGGAACAGAAAGGCCCTACCGGACGGTGACAAGTGTCACCGCCGGTATGGGCAGGAATCACAAAAGCTGTCGAAGACTAATCTTCTTATCACATTCGTAAACCCAAACCATTTAATATATTCTTATTTCAACTATTATGAAAACTTAAGAAACCAAAACTCTTAACAATATCCTTCTTTTAACATTTCAAAACGCAAAAACAATAGAAACAGAACAAACACCTCTCCCTCAGCCTCCTGCTCACCGTCTTCTTCTTTTCACAGCTCTTCACCGCCGGCGCCGGATCCCCCCATCTACAGCCTCCAAACACCGTTAATGCAAAACCTCCAACCACATCCATAACCTAAACCTTGCTAAACTTCCTCGACCGGCGTTCAACGCTCCTAGCCGCCGTCCGCAACCACCTCTCAAACACCATGTTCTCCGACCTCCTCCAAGCTCTCACCCTCTCTCGTTCGGCTTCTTCTTCTTCAACCTCAACTTGTCCTAACTCGCCGATAACCTCCGATCACCTTCTACAACCCTAACCTAACCTAGCCGCCGCCTAACCTTCACCGGTGAACCACTTCTAAAACCGAACCAACAACAAGAACCCTCACTAAACTCCCTTCCCCTCTCAAAACCGGCACCGCTCCACCAACATACTCTTCCTCTCTTCGGTTCGAACCTCCTGGTCGGAGAACCATCCCTAACCACCGAATCAACACACAATCTACCCTTATCTCTATCCTCCTTACACTTTCGTACTCGAACGACCAAACACACAACAATACCGATCAAAATCACGACCAAATACAACAAATTCAACACACAGCCAGCAATCGTATCAAATAGCGGAATCGAAAGTGTACCTGTTATGCGATGATGCGACGAACAACGCGTAAGTCCGCCTCGATTCTGCTATCCTTGCTCTTCTTCGGAATTGACTCGCGGATTCGCTATTGCTATGGAACTTTGCTTCGATTTCGCAATCACGATTCATTCATTCTAAGTTGATATGAAATGCTCTGTGTGTTGAATTAACTTGCAGGTTTGTTGATGCTGGACCTGAAGACTTCGTCCGATTGAAGAAGTTGAAGCAGATTGACGAAGATTGAAGCGCGGATTGCAGATTGAAGTTTAATCCGCAATGCTGATGAAGATGATGTTAATGAAAGTTACGCGGAATCTGCGATGTGAAGCGAATCGATGAAGCTGAATCTGTAATGGTGTGAAGAAAATTGACGAATCTGAATCTGTGATGATGTGTGAAGAGAGTTGATGAGGATTGTGAAGGAGCTGGAATTCGGTTCTTGTATTATGAGGGTGATGAGATTTAATTCAGCTTGTCATCATGATTTTTTTTTGTGTGCTTGATGATTGCTATTATCAGTTGGTATGGTGAGAAGGTACGAATTCTGTTATGAGGAAGAAGAGCTAGATTCGATTATGGTGGAGATTGTGAAGAATGAGGAAGAAAACTGTGATGAATAATGAAGAAAGGTGAATCGGTTCTGTTGTGAATTTTTTTCTACCTTTTCTGTTTGTGATGAAGAATAGCAATTTTCTGTGATGAAAACAGAATCAGCCCTTTCAAAGTGTGAAGAGTGATGTGATATTCCGAAAAATTGGAGAGAATTCAGGGAGATCTTTCTGTTATTTTTCGGTGAACTTTTTGTGTGATCAAGGAGAGTGAACTCTGCAACAAACTTTTTCTCAATCCATTCACTCTTTTCTTTTTTTCAGTTATGATTTTCTCTTCTGTTATGCTCTCTCTTTTTTTCTAATTTAATTTCTTTTGCAATTTCTGTTATGGATATTTTCTTGCAATTTTTGGCGTGTTGGTTGTTGGTGTGATGCTAGGGTGAAAATTGCGTGAGGCATGATGTGTGAAAGATGTTGGCTTTCTTGCATTTTCCTTTTTTTTCTTCGCCTTTTCTTCTTTTTTGATGCTGCATCCCTCTTTGTCACATAAAGGGTGGGGCCTTATGAAGTATCGCATATCATGCTACACCTCACAATTTCGGTCAAGACAACAATAAAGATTGAACTTTCATATTGTAAATGGACTTAGGACAAAAATGCAATAAGGTTTATGAAATAGTGAAACCAAAAAATGAAAAAAATTGGAAACTAAGTATTATGATTTATGTTTAAGAAATAATGAAATAATAATAAATAAAAAAAAGAAATAGAAAAAGGGATATGGTTTAGAAATGAGATGGTTCGAAGATATTAAAAGTGGATAAATGGATGTATTTTGTGATAGTTGGATAAAAATCGAAAATGGGCTTAACAAAAGAAACATGGACTATTATTTTGGACAATAACCCTTGCTTAAAAGAAAATAATAATGAAAGGAGTAATGGAATAAGGGATCAAGAAAAATTAAAGGTGGATGTGAATTCCTTAAAAAGAATAATTGGTCATAAAAGGTGGATGGAAAAAATGGATAGCAAAGTGTGAATTGAACATGAATACGGTTTACTTGAAAATAGATGATGAATGAAATTTGGATGGATTGGATTTGGACTAATGGATACGCAATTGGATATTAAAATAACGGAGAACTAGAAATGGATTTCTAAATGGATGATACAAGTTATCGGATAAAAATGGATAAACGGATAATCGACTAAATTGGGTGTGAATGGGAATCAATTTGGTTTAGAATAAGAATGGATTATGGTTGAGAAATAGAAATATGGACATCATGATGGATCACAGATTATGGATAGGAATCCTAATTTTTAGCCCAAAGTCAAACTCAATTTCTCTGCACAGATTTCTGATAAACTGAACACAACCATCAACCCGAATTTCCTGAATCGAACTTTGGGGAATTAAATCCCCAGATAAACCAATGAAGAAATGATGACCACTCAATCCAGCTAATATGCGTCGAACTCCAACACAAACCATTGTTCAATAAACCAAAGGACTTCCACACACCATACATCTTAACACTGAATACACATGGCCTGGGAACTAGCCGCTGAAGCAGATAACTTGCAATTAAAGAATCCTGGCAATTTGACCAATCTAGGTCAAACGTCCATCTGAATCAAATCAATGAACTAAAATCACTGCCAGCTTATGCTATGCCTCAACAATGAATGTTATGCTTCATCTTTCCATGCTAGGATGCTGAAGAAATGATATGAATATGATGAATATGATGTGATATGATGCTTAAAAAAAGAGAGGGCAAATTTGGGGTGTTACACCAACATGGGCCAGTTTGGAGGCATTTTACATACAACCTATAACATCTTTTCAATCTGAAGTACTCCCCACAGAATATACTTATACCATTTTCCAGGCACTTTTGCCTTTCCAAGTCAATGTTTGTCATTCTTTCCGTGGCTTTATTCGCTCAGCAGTCGCGTGTTTTCTTTGTGGCTTGATTCGCTCATCAGTCACATTATCGAGTCTCATTCCGCTAATGGTATCGTTAAGCCCTGTTTCGCCAACAGGCACTTTCCGTGGCTTGATTCGCTCAGCAGTTGCGTCTTTTCTTTGTGGCTTGATTCGCTCAGCAGTCACACTGTCGAGTCTCATTCCTCTAATGGTCTCGTTAAGCCCTGTTTCGCCAACAGGCACTTTCCGTGGCTTGATTCGCTCAGCACTCGCGTATTTTCTTTGTGGCTTGATTCGCTCAGCAGTCATATTGTCGAGTTTTGTTTCGCTAACGGTCTCGTTAAGCCCTGTTTCGCCAACAGGCATCCTCTTTATGGCTTGATTCACTCAGCAGTCACATTGCAGGTTATTGCAATAATTCTATTCCACCTGGTTCTATTTCCGTTACCTATTCAGAGGTCGAAACACACAAAAAAAGATAAATAAAAGGCAGATGACATTTCTATTATCCACCGAGTTCAAATTTCCAGGTTTTATTCAAGTATTCAATCACTCCATACCTTGAACGTCTAAAAGCTCTTGCAATTATTCATTCAGTCCTGCAGATGATTGAATAGGGGCAGCTGTAATACCTCAAAATTTGTCCTCTCATTTCCTCAACATTTTTGTATGGCATTTAGCATACATAAGTTCATAAAATAACCAAAAACATTGCATCATGTGTAGCATAGCTGAGGCATATGTATGTGATCAACAATTGGAGCAATTGGAGGCTATACAAAGGCAATCAAAGGGCCATAAAGCTTCTGCCTACTTATCATATGTTTTGAAGTGTTAGAGTTATCATTCATGTAGTATATATTGTTGATTGATTTGTTAAACTTGTAATTTTTTAATGTGAATGATACATTTGGTTACTGTATATGTTTTTTTTAACTGTATAAGTTTTTTTGTATACAATCCAAATAATAAAAATGAAAGAACTCACAAGTTACCGATGGTCAAGACGTGAGTAATATTTTGAAAATTTGGTTTAAACCAAAAATAAGCTGCATATATTATTTTTTAAACTTCCTTTTTAATGTATTCTAATAATGTATTATTTTACATATGAAAACATATACTATTTACCTACGAACAAGTCGCACGTAAATTATGAAAAGTATTCTTATAAGTCATCTAGTAAACATTTTTATACACGAAAATATAAAATATTGATTTATCCATGAATAAATTATAGTATATTTCCGAGAATATCTTTTACAAGTTATCAGTAACTAAATCGGAAAGTATAGTAATCCATCACTTAAACAATTTTACCAACGACTGAGAGACTAAGAAATTTTTTATCACAAAATCACATTTAAGAAGAAAGAGAAAAAACATTTATGAATTAGCAAAAAAAAAATCCTATTGAAATCTGGAAAAAAAAAAACACAGTTCATATAAAATCTGAATTAGTAAATGAAATTCTCTCTCAAAAGCTTTTTGAAAAAGAAAAATAACAATCAATTGAACCAAGTCGAAAATAATTTGGAATTCGATTCGACAGTTAAATAAATTGTTGAACTAAGTTAATTAATCAAATGAGTTGAATAATAACAAATACACTATTTGTTAACTAAATTAATCGAATTTGAACTATACTTAACTCGACTCGTTAGATTTATAAATTAATTTGATTATAAGAAAATCAAATTTTTATTTTTATTTTTATTTAATTTAAAATACATGTTCGAGCTCGATCGGGAAGTTGCAGACAGAGTGATGTGGATACCTGATAGTAGTCTCGCTTATTCGGCAAAATCGGATTATAATCTTCTGTGTATTCAGTTGTTGCCCTCAGATTCTTCAGCAGTCGACCAATCTTTCGAGAAAATGTGGCGCTGCTAGGCCCCGTTTCGTGTTAAGGTGTTTTGTTGGCAGCTTTTAATTAACTGTCTACCGACAAGAAATATGATTTTGGTTAGAAAATGCATCATGTAACGTCCTGATTATTTAATTATTTATTTAATTAAATACCGTCGTATGTTTGATTTTGTTTTGCAATGAGTTGTCAAGTTGGTTTGAATAAAGTTGAATAAGTCGATTTAAGTTGCATTGTTGTTATTTGGACTACGTTGGATTAATTAAGTAGATTATTTAATTAAATATCGTCGTATGTTTGGTTATTAGTGGAATTGTGATAGTTTGATAAATGAACTTGTATAGTAATTAGAACTGGTAATTGTGGGGTATGTGATAAATTCTTCTTTATAACAAACGGTTAACAAATCACTAACATAATAAAACAGTTTGTAAATACAATTAAGAGAAAAACAATGCTAACTATTTATTAGAAATTTATTTTAAATTTGTTGTTTCTTTAAATTCATTTAATATTTGATTTTTTTTTTAGCTTTTGTTTAAAACGGATTGCTGTGATAATTGCTAAATGAATATTTAACGTATTTAGTTATGGATATGATAGTTACTGTTAATTGATTTTCAGGTTGACATATATATATTGAGTCAACTCTAGAGATTTATTAACTTCAAAACTAATTTTATTTACTTCAAAACTAATTTTATTTACTTCAAAATGCCAACCCCAGCGCATGTGCATGTCACCCTTTTTATTGGGCTTTTAGTTTTTGTCAGCAATACTCAAACTAATGCCAATCTTTTAGAAAAACAAAACTTTGTAGATGCAGAAGAAAGTATTATAACAATTACAACTAATATGCCTCAACCTATCTTCTACAACTGTGGGGTTGCAGGAATCTTTAGAGGATTTCAAGGATCTAAATTTACAATAGCAGTTCCCTTGTCCCAAAATTCTCAATGTTCGGCAGTGCGGAATGGATTTCAAGCTTTATTTCCCGCTCGAGATGCCAACTATGATAAAAACAAGTTCTTTGTATACTGGTCCGTAAGGTCGGATGGTTTCTATCATAGCTGGGACAGAAATAGGTGGGTAAAACTAACTAATTGGCAAAAACAACATTGATATAATTTTTATAGCCTTAAATAGTATTTTCGTTCATGTATATTGACGAGATTTTGATTTTCGTTCCTGTATTTTTTTCGGTCTGAGTCCTAATAACTCACACTTTTTTTGTTGCCTTTAATCCCTCTCATTAAAATTCTTACAAAAATATTAATTGAATAGACGGCACTAACGTGGCACTGCTAATATGGTATGAATGACTCACAGATTTAATAACAATATTATTAATTGATTAAAATATTATTAATTACTTAATAACAATAATAACAATATTAAGAATTTAAATAGTATTGCACTTATACTGTACTAATAAAATTATATACTACAAATATTAATAATATTTTTTATATAAAACAATAATAGTATTATCTATATAAAATTAATTTATATAAAATAATATATAGATATGTCATATATTTATTAAATAAAGAACCCAAATGACCTGCTGAAAAATCACTCATCTTGGAAACTAGAGCTTTAATGATCAAAACCTACATGAACTAATTATTTAGTGGTGGCAAGAAATAATATAAAATAATTTATAATATGTCGAATATTTTTTATTAGTTTAATTACAACTATGTTCCTCATATTTTATCTCATCCAAAAAAAATTAGTCTATTGTATTTTAAATTCAATAAACTTTTGAACTCACACATTTACACTCAAAATTTATGACAGGTCTATTTTTTCAACATGTTTACCTTCAATGTTCCACAAATTATTATATATATTAAGGTGTGAGATTTAATATTATGACACTCTTTCAATAATTCTTTAATATATCATCAAATAATAAAACATCTATTTCAATAATAAGAAATATTAAAGATAGTCACCACACACACGACTATTTAATATCAGTATATCTGTTTAAAAGTAAAATTTTTATTTTCCATATATATATATATATATATATATATATATATATATATATATATATATATATATATATATATATGAGTGTGTTCCGGACTGCCTCAAATGAAGGATTTGGGTCCAAGCGTCATCTCACGTCAAATCAGTCCAATAATCCGTTGGTGGCCGCTCGACATATCCCTCGATCGTCACCAATATCATCCGACCAACTAATAAGCCGAGCGAGGCCACTATCACCCCAGCGGCTAATTCTTAACCGTTAGCGGTTATTATGGAATTCGTGATCCACGCCTAGCAATACGAACCAATGACCATCCACTTGGATCAATATAAAAACCCTCTCAAATGAGAGGGTCACATATTCAAATCTTCACCAAAAATCTCGTACTTGCTCACATGACAGATTTAATAAAATATTATTAATTAATTGAAATATTATTAATTACTTAATAACAATAATAACAATATTAAGAATTTAAATAATATTGCACTTATATTGTACTAATAAAATTCTATACTACAAATAATTTATATTAATAATTTTTTTATATAAAATAATAACAATATTATCTATATAAAATTAATTTATATATAATAATATATAGATATGTCATGTATTTATTAAATAAAGAACCAAATGACCTGGTGAAAAATCACTCATCTTGAAAACTAGAGCTTTAAGGATCAAAAGCTACGTGAAGAAATATTTTATATTAGTTTAATTACAACTATGTTCCTCATATTTTATCTCATCCAAAAACAATTAGTCTATTGTATTTTAAATTGAATAAACTTTGAAATCACACATTTACACTCAAAATTTATGACAGGTCTATTTCTTAAACATGTTGTTTACCTTCAATGTTCCACAAATATTATTTGGTGAGGCTTAGATTACCCAATAAAAAATATCTATTTCAATAATAAAAAACATTAAAGCTCAAAAGGACAAAAGAAATACCTCGATCACAAACATACCCCCTCATCTGAAACAGGTTTCTCTGGTAGGGATCTGGTCCTGAAAGAGTATCTAGGAGAACACAATGACTTTAAAAAGGGCCCAACTACTCCAGATAGTAGGGAGAGTTACCTCCAAAGAAGTATTGTGATGGTCGGAAGGGAGCTCATTGGTTAGAAGGCTAGAATAAGCGGTAGCCACATAATAAGACTCGTCCTTAGAATGTCGCCATATCCACTCATCTATCTTTGATGAAGAAGTAAAATCCCTAATTACTGATAAAAGATTAGCAATAAGAACATGCTCGTGATAGAAGGAAAAGTTCCTCATTTACCTAAGGTCCCAAACACAACCCCCCATCCCGCATACCAAACTCTCTACCTAATCGAAAATGGAAAAGAGCCTCGAGATAGATCTAAGAAGAGTATTCCCAATCTAGATGTCTTTCCTAAAAGAAGTAAGAAGGTCATATCCAAATTTCAATCTAAGACGATCCATAAACCAAATAGAGGTATCTTCAGATTTGCCTCGAATGAGGGAAACTCATTTTCATTAGGATGAGACCGTGCACAGGCACCTAACATTCCCTCCCAAGATAGAAGATGTGGGAGTCGCTCTATATCTAGCAGCGATAATATTAAGTCTAAGATTGTACGCACCCGAAATCAACCTCCACCCCCACTTACCCAGAAGTTTCAAATTGACCAGTTGAAGATCCCTGACACTAAGATCCCAAGCTTCTATTTTTCTTCCCAATAGTTGCCAAGTGGATGGTCTCACAATTTCACATTTTTTCACTCCCAAATTCAATTTTTTTTTACGGTTTCAATTCATTTTCCCATTCCATTATCATATAGAAAAGTCTTTTCCTCCCAATAGTTGTCAAGTGGATGGTCTCACACACTACAAGAAAATTGGCAGATTGCGACGGTTATTTTGGCAGGTTACGACGGTTAAAACCGCCGTAATTTACAAGTCATGACGGTTTTAAAACCGTCGCAGAAACGTGCGTCGCGAGGCCGTATCGCGTCGGTTGTCAAAACTGTCGCACCAACCGTCGTTATCTCTCACGACGGGTAAGGAACTGACATAATCTTCATATTACGACGGTTACCAACCGTCATAACTTTCCATTAAATTTTTGTTTTTATCGCTAATTACGACGATTCCAACCGTCGCAAATTTCTATTCCACAAGTACATCTGCAGATAAATCCGTTGGAAATTTCCTTTTCATAGTCAAATCCGCTGGTAATTTATTTTTAAAATTTTAATAAACAAGCCATGTTGACAGTAACTTTCTCATGTTTATATTATGCGAATGAAAAAATTGATTTTATCGAACAAGCCATGTACGCTGACAGTAAGACATGTTCACACACATATTGGAGCAACAAACACCGTGTCTACTCAAAAATGAAGATTTTAAACTCACGAAAAAACATGTATAAGAATTCAATGTTATAATTTCTTTTTAATTGAAAACTTGTCATGAAACATAAATATTCAATCAGATTATATCAATAAATACATAGGAAACCTCTAACCATATAGATAAAACACCGCAAATGCTACCAACATAATATGAATCAAACTAAGACAGATAAACAATTTAAAACCCCTCAGTAATTGATGTAGTCACTCTTTCAAACTAGTCTTGCATTTTGGACCTTCATTGAGAGCTTTAACATTTGTTCTTCCATATCCCTTAGTACTGCCAGCAAGTTTTCCGTATAAACATTACATCGATGGTATTAAAATTAGGTGCCTTAGCATGCACTATGGAAAAATGATCTCAAATTTTGCTTAGCTTCAAGACTATAGGCTCAAAACTGGATAGCAATGCTTTTTCAGCTCCTTACAATATTGAAAGGAGATGGAATAAAAGATCCTGAAAAGAAAATAAAACGTTACATCATATAATACTCTAATAACTAAAACATATGAAATACCTTTACCTCAAGAGGAATAAAATGATACAATATAATAATTAAAAAATACAATATAATTATTACACAATAATAATTAAATAATAATAATGATTTTATATTGATAAATAAAAATAATACTTATTAAAATAGCAAATCTTGTTTAAATAAATAAATAATAAAATTAAAAACAAACCTGAAAGCCTTTGTTTTGAGATTCAGAACCATTGGTCTGCTTTCCCACGGCTCCTACTCTGCTCCCACACTAAACAATAACAAATCCTTCAAGTTCAACAACAAAACAAAAATCTCAACCAAACAAGAAGAATACCTGTAAATTTTAGAGAGAAAACATCCTCCTCCTCTGAGTTCTGTCGCTGACGGAAATCTCACCGCCATCGCCGCAAATATCAAAAACCCTCCTAGATGACTACATCAACCAACAAAACGAAAAATTAAATCAAACATTAAAAAAAAGTTTAGCATAATTTTAACATGCACGTCCAAAAATTTAGCATCTCGTTGTGCCATGCGAAAACGCTCAACAAAGAATCCTTCACCGGCCATTCTGACCGATAATGATCCAAAATGAACTCATTATCTTTCAAATATCCCGACAATTCTTCAAACTTCACCAATCTCGACTTCGTTCTCTTCCGCTTATTGCTTTTCTACCGATGAACCTTCATCTCAGCAAGCTCGCCGTAAAATCTTATCTTCGTTTGTTTTCTGGCGAGAATATTACCAAATATAAATATTTATCTATCTATTTTTTGGGTTAATTAATGGCCTATCCCTATTTATACCCAAACAAATAATGACTTTTTTTATTGGTAATGGAAAATAAAACGTTACATCACATAATACTATAATAATCAAAACATATGGAATATCTTTATCAATATAAAATTACATTCAGCCACCGAAAACTTTGGCCATTTAGCAAAAGGATACTTTCAACATTTAATTATTCTCAATTAATCATTAAAATTTACCAAATTTACCAATTAGTTGAATAATTTGAAAATATTGTATAGAATTAAACAATATTGACAATTCCTTCTCCCTTCTTTCCTATAATTTTAGTTCTTTGTCCTTTACTCAGTGTTGAATTTGTAGTAAAGACTCTTATATGATTGTCCAAGTGAGAAATCCTACCTAATGCTACATTTACGGTGTATATAGAAAGATGAAAGGTTCAAAGAAACTAACCATGGATTGATAGCTTGACACATCTTCATCTCCTGTGAGCAACTCACTCCTGCCTCCGTTTGCTATTGTAGGTCCCTCGGCTGTTCCAATGCTCTTTTTTATTTAGAATACAAACCTTCTAATCAGCTTCTTGCAAAGCTTTCATTGCAATATGATATGTTTGGACTGATTTAGCACCTTCTTCCACATACTTGATTGCTTCTTGACACAAATTGTCGTAACGTACTATCGTAGACTCACGAGAACTACTAGGCAGTTCAGATGCACGTTCATCTAACAACACACCTATTTTCACATTCCTTGTCCAACGTTTCAACACATGATAAGGCGGAAGTCTAAGAACCTTTTTAGCTCTGAAGAATGTTAATAAATGTCGGCAAATGATTCCTGAATATTCAAACATCTGACAGTTGCATCTGGCTTTCATCTCAGAAGAATTAAAAGTGACAATGTGAGATGTTTGGTTTTCCCCAAATTTTCCAACCCGGTAAGTGGTGATAGTTCCTGCATCATCCATTTTGGTGGTGGGATTTGCCATTGTCTCTACTAACTTGCCTTGGAATTTGATGAATATCTTTTTGGTAGTTTCAAAATCTGTTTTGAGTTCTCTTTCATGCCAAGTTGATACAGCCTTCTCATACTGTCTAACCAACAACTGTAATGTGGTGGATGCATTGACATGTCCATCAAAGAAAAAGTTCAAACCATCTTATGATACATACCATAAGTTGGTTAGCTAAAAACATACCTTATGATACATACCATCTTAACATAACGTGTACTTCTCTAGTACAAGTACACCAATCCCCTGTCCTGGTTCAAACCACCATTCATCAGACACCTGAAGCAAGTCACCAATAATTAAATTGACAGCAGGAATGACTATCAATTTTTCATATCATTTTCATAATTTAGGCATATTGATCAAGAGAAGAAAACATGTCTCACATTTTAAGATAACCTATGCATACTGCAAGCAATTAACACCAAGAATGACTATCAATCAGGTTTGACTACATTGATCCATTCAACATGGTTATTCTTAAATTCATACTTATGTCACAACTAGAAGATTAAGGATGGAATAGTGAGCTAAACCTTTGAAGCAATCACATCGCACTTGAAAGTGCAACGAGTGATGGTATGTTGTATAATTGATTTTTGTTTTCTTAACTCATGAAATGTCTTCAAACCCATAACTTTAGCCTCCACATATTCACCAAGGATATCACGCCTTATTACATCATCTGCAGCCGTGGATAGATGCATCAACAAAAATTATCGATTAAATAAAATAAGCCAAAATAACATATAATTATACTGAGTTGATATCAAACATTTGCCTCCAAACAAATTTTGTATAACTTTGATGGCAGTATGTGGAATTACATCGTAAGGAACAGTTGGAAGTTGAAAACAATCCTCTGCAATGATAATTTGAGTAGGTCTGACAAGTGTGACCTGTGGAGATTGTAAAAGTATGATGAAGACACTTTTTGAGTTGGTTTAACTATATATGCTCCATGTAACTACCAAGGTTGCGGAATATTACCTACAATATCAAAACTTTGTGCCATAGGAACAACTCCTGATTTTGAGATAGCGCCATGAGAAGGTTGAAAACTGAAAATCATACAATATGATGCAGAAACTCTTGCACTTCCTTCCTTCTATATAAGTTCCTATAATTTTAACAACAAATTTAGATTATTAATCTCACAGAGCGGAAGAGTATCCTATCTCTAAAGGTAAAACATGAGTACATAAGAACACTTCAAATTATCAACTAAATGGTGCTCAAAATAGCGCATGGAATAGAAGAATGGATGACCTAAAGAGAAATCAACAAGCTTTGTACCACCTGTAACAACAGAGTTAGGATTAGAAATAATAAAGCCAGGATTCGAAACCCTAAGCAAACCCAAACAAAACAAAATAAAAATCTGAATCAAAAAGGTTACCTTGCAACAAACAAAATCATGCTGATTTGGTGTTGATTAAGTTATAGAATAACAAAATCTTCAAGTGTTCATGAAGGTCGGTGAGAAAAGAAGTAGTCCTAGTTGGTGAGAAAAACGGTGGTTGGTGAGAGAGACAATGATTGATGGTAGCGGTGAGGTGAGTCATGGTGGTTGCTGAGAGAGACCTAGCTCTCCTAGGCTTTCATATGGTGAGAGGCGAAACTGAGAGACGAGAGTTAGAGAGTTGAGCATGTTTAGTGAAACTGGAGTGGAAGAATGAATAAACTATTTCAATTTTTAATGTATTTTTTATGTTATATTTCAATTTTTTATAGAATATTGTAATATGAATATTGCTATTATATTGTAAATAAATAAATATTATTTATATTGATATAATTAATTATTATTATTATTATTATTATCATTAAAATTAATTAATAAAATTGAAAATGTGGAAAAATAAAAATGAAAGAAAAAAAGTGGGAAAGTAAAGGAATAAAAAAAGTAGTGATTATGATTCGTTAAAGTAGTCGTTCTAACCGTCACGAGTGTGGAAAGAGGGTGGTTCTTTGGTAACTGTCGCAATTAATTATTTTAAACAACATGCCTAAAAATTATTCGACGGTTGATCCAAACTGTTGTGACAACTGTCGTAGTCCAGGAATAAGGGCAGTTTTGTGATAACTGTCGCAAAAAATCTGCGACAGTTGACCCTAACTGTCGTGACAACCGTCGCAATCCAGGAATAAAGACAGTTTAGTGATAACTGTCGCAACTCAAGTGTCGTAAACTCCTTTTTTTCTTGTAGTGACAATTTCACATTTTCTCACTCCCAAATTCAATTTTTTTTTTACGGTTTCAATTCATTTTCCCATTCCACTTCCCAAATTCCCAATTTTCATGAACGTTATGTTATTAAAGCAATTTATTTGAAAACCCAGTAACGGCTCTTGATTCTTCTTCCATATAACCTCATTGAAAAATATTTTTTATTCTATTTCTCATTACTATTATTTGTCTCTTTTTTTTATCATGCTCTTTGGTTTTTTTTTTTATAATTTTGACTAATTTATTGTGTGCTGATTTTGCAAATCTGAACTATAATGAGATGGAACAAGAACCTCAATATCTGAATACTCATATGGGTTCGTATGTATTTTTCAAATATTTTCATTAAAAAAATTCTTTTTCATTCTATTTTTCATAAAAAAGGAAACGAAAGGAAACGAGGAGAACATGTTTTTCTTTTCTTTTTTTTTCATTCTCTTTTTGTTTTTTTTTCTTTCTTTCCATTCACTTTTATGATTTTTTAGAATATTTTCTTTGAAGATCTGAACTATATTACCGATTCATATATATTTTTTGATATGTTAGTATATATTTTTTTCAATCTCTTATATTTGGTCTTAAAATTATGATTTTTACTATTTTTTTCAATCTCTTATATTTGGTCTTATAATTATTATTATTACTATTAATATTATTATTATTAAATATTATTATTATATATTACTGTAAGAATATGTGAAAGAGAAATAAATTTTATTAATTTTTTTGACATTTTTTTTATTTCATTTATTTTTTCAGGGGTAGATCTACTAGTGAGAAAATGAACATTCAAGATTTAGAAAACTATTTTATTATTTATTTTAATTTAATGTCTTTTATCATCATTATTACAATTATTCAATTATATATAGAAAATGATATAAATGATGAATAATAAGCGGGGATAAATACATTAATATTTGGATTTTTTTAATTTAATTTTTTTAATGTCATGATTTTATATCGGATTTTAAGATAATTGATGAATAATAAGAGTGGATAAATACATTAAATACTAAAAACTTCATTCGGCAAGATATTGAACAGTCATTCATTAGAAAGTATATTGAATAAAAAAACAATGAATATTGTAAATATCATTGGAAAAAAAAATTAAAAACATTTCTCTCAAATAAAATATTAAAATTTGGACCATTCAACCCATCATGATTTGAATTTTTTAATTTAATATTTTTTAAAGTCATGAATTTTTATCTTATTTTAAAATAATTGGTATAAAACCAAAAATATTAAAAAAAAATTATATTGAATTTTTAAAGTGTTAGTTAAAACTATAATTTTTGAATCAAAGAAATAATTTTACAATTTATCAAAAATTAGTTAACGTGTTTTGTAAGAGTTAATTGAAAATTTTCATTCTCAATAAAATTAATGAATGAATCTTTCATCATTGGTATCACATACATCATCTATATAAAATTAAAAAATTATTATTATTATTATTATTATTATTATTATTATTATTATATAATCATGATATCAACTGCAATAAATCTTTATAGAAGATTATTTAGAGAGTCATAGAACCATATCTATCACTCTATTTGTTTTTTTGTAACTATTTCAACTAATTTTGATCAATTATATTTAATAATTATTTTTAAATTAAATTTAAGATTTATTAAATATTTAATTATAGAATTAAATACATTTTTAATCTTTTAAGCATAATAATTTTGTTTCTCATCCTTTTAAATATAATAATTAAACACTTTTTTTATAAAACCATTAGATTTTCAAAATATGGAGAGATTTAAAAAATATATATAAAAAATATAAATTTTATTTATAATATAAAATATATTTTCTTGACAAAATTTATCTATAATTAATCGAATTTTATTTATAATTAAATGCGTTACTAATAAAAAAATAAATGATACAAATATTTATAAATAAATAGATACTAGACAAAAAAAAACATAAGTAACATATGAATTAAATGATATTAAAATTATATGTTAATTTAAACAATTCATAACTATTTTATGATCACAAAAACAAAGAAAATAAAATAAAATAGTTAAAAAAAGTAAATATATTTTAAATAATTTATAAATCCAAACACGAGTAAAATGTATTTATATATTTTACTAATATTTATTAAGAGAATTAAAATAATATTTTTAAATATTATGTTATTAGTTAATATTTATAAAACTAAATGATTGTATAAATATATTTATAAATAATATAAAAAAAATATTTAAGAAAATATATGTTTGATCAATATATATATATATGATGCTCTAAATATAGGGTACGGGTACTAATTAGTTACAAACTCCTCTTATGCTCTAAATAAAAATAAAAATATTTTTTTCTTTTAAAAATAATAAACTTTATTTGTTAAATAATTTTGTCTTTCTCTTTTTTTTTATTCTTATTATAATTTAGATAAAAAATGTGTAACACACGAGTACACAAATCAACACACGAATTCGTTCTAATTTATAGGTTATTATATTTTTTTTACAATTAAAAACATAAAAGTAATTATATATTTAAAATAATGGATGCATTCAAACACAGGAAAATATGTTCTTTTTAAATTTTTATGTCACAATCATTTTTATTTAAAAATTATTTTTAATTTAAGACACAATATTATTTTAAGATCATATATGAAAAAGTAAGCTATATGTTTTTTTAATTATACTAATTCTCTTATATATTATTTTTATTTTTTAAAAAACAAATACGTGTCGTCCAACCAGTATCCACACATATTAATTATATTAGTTTTAATATAAATTATATTTTTTATATTTGTCAAATTTTGTTAATTATATTGATTTTCAAATTTTGAATGTAAACAAATGCGCGTCACCGACGGGTACCCAGACGGACACACAAGTACTGATATGGTAAAAATTAAAAATTAAAAACCTTCTTGGTTTAAAAATTTAAATAATATATGAATCCAAACACGGGAAAAAATTATTTATTTCTATTGCTAATTTTTATTTATACAACGAAATAAATTGTTAAAAAAAAAAATTTTTCTATTTTTTTTTCATTCTGATTACATTTTAAAAAATGATTGGCGTACCACATAAGTATTATACAAACACAAGGGTACTCGTACTATAATTCGTGTGAATGCACATATATATACACTAAAATTTGTGCGAATGTATTTTTATATTTTTTGTACAATTAAATAAAATAAAAGTAAATATATTTAAACTAATGTATGAATTCAAACACAGACAAAATGTATTTATTTATGTTACTAATATTTATTATTATAATTAAAATAATATTTATAAATATTATGTTATTAGTCGATTTTTATAAAACTAAATGATTGTATAAATAGTTTTATAAATAATGAGAATAAAATTAATATTTACATTAAAATATTCGATTTATCTAAATGTTTGTATATATATGGAATAATTATATTTATGCTAAAATATAAATTAAAAAAATTATTTGTAAAATAATAAACTTGGTTAAATAATTTTATTTTTTTATTTTTTATTTTTATTACATTTTTGATACAAATGCGTGTAACACACCAGTACTGTGCGTATGCACGGATATCCCACTATTACACAAACATTTTTCTTTAATTAGTTAATAAATATTAAAACTTATTAAATATATTGATTTTATTAGATATTTTCTATTTTTAATTTTTATAAAAAATCATTTTTACGACGAATGTGCGTCACCAACCGGTACCCGTGCGAACGCACGGTTATCATACTAGTTACTTAATAACAATAATAACAATATTAAGAATCTAAATAATATTGCACTTATACTGATACTGTTCTAATTAAATTATATACTACAAATACTTTATATTAATAATATTTTTTATATAAAATAATAACAGTATTATTTATATAAAATTAATTTATATAAAATAATATATAAATATATCATATATTTATTAAATAAAGAACCCAATTAACCTAGTAAAAAATCACTCATCTTGAATCTTGAAAATTAGAGCTTTAAGGATCAAAACCTACGTGAACAAAAGTTTTATTTAGTAGGGGCAAGAAATAATAAAAAATAATTTATTATATGTCAAATATTTTATATTAGTTTAATTACAACTATGTTCCTCATATTTGATCTCATCCAAAAAAATAGTCTATTGTATTTTAAATTCAATAAACTTTGAAGTCACACATTTACACTCAAAATTTATGACAGGTCTATTTTTTCAACATGTTGTTTACGTTCAATGTTCCACAAATATTATTTGGTGAGGCTTGGTTGTTTCATCGATTTTTGTAATTGACCGAGTTAGGTACATCTCTCTCTCTCTCTCTGTATCTCTTCTCCATCGAATCAAACCCTAAAATCAAGGATCCATATTTCCAGCACCATCATTCTTCACAACCTCCACGAACAAAGCTCACCTCAGCGGGACCTGGATGCCATTGGATGAACCACTGCTTCAGGAAGGTAGGTGTTTCGCATGGTTATTTAATATTAATCATCTAGGAAATAGTGACGTGTCACATTCTAAATTGTCAAGTCTTAACCTAAGTTCTGACTGACTCTAATTACTGACAAATTCAGTAATAGCCAGTTTTGACTGGGCCGGTCCACTCTCCCACGTTTCTCTCCACGCGATCTGCTTCACTCACTTGAATTCGCTGCCTATAAAAACAGGTTTGCACTTCATTTGTGGTTGCACCGAAATATTGATTTCTCTCCTTCTCTCTTTGCTCTCTTCATCTAAATTATTATTTTTTCTTGACTGACTTTTTAACCAGATACTACGACTAGTTTGATAACCATCTAAAGGTGTAATTTCTAGATCGATTTATCAGCCTGCAACTAATAGATCATATTTCGACAGGATATTTTATCCTTGAGACGTCGTTGTAAATTCGACTGCACCTAGTACGCGACTCGTCCCTATAATTTCTCTGTGCCATTTTGAATTTTTCAAAACCGAAAATAACACTTAGAAATATAAAAGGTTGTCGTATTGAAGATTTTAAGCCAAATCCAGTATATCACAATTTAGAAGAGTTTTTTATGCTAACTTTTTAATGACATTAATGGTCATTATTCTTTTACCATACATCAAAATGAAACATGCTTAAGGTTTTGGTTAACATTAACAAATTTAGATGTATTGTGAGTGTGATTGTGATTGACTAATGCTTACTATCTAACAGAATAGCTGAATGAAAATAACTAGCAGAGGAAACACTCTTTGACTTTTTTTCTTCCAAATGTATGATGCTAATACCTATGCTTCTTATCTATTCTACGTTATCCAGATTGGAAAAGCATCATTTGATGGCCAGCTCTTGTAAGCACATACTTATCATCTTCTAATAAAAATAAAGTGCTGAATTCTGAAATTGTGAGTTATTTCAATTTGTTGACTTTCTTCTCTCATAGGAGATTCTGCATAGTTATTATTGTGTTGGCGCCAATAGATATATACGGCTAGAATCACAATGAGTGTTGCCAACACCACAGAAACAGCACCTTTCAAAAATCATAAAAGTGTAAATCAGTATACTGTTTTATATTGTATCTAAATTGGAAAAAATGATTAAAAAAGGGAAATTTAATCTATTACCAATGAGTTTATTTTTCAAATTCCATGTTCCCGCAACAGCTAGTTACAAAAGAAAAGATGAGTTAGCAAACTGATAATTCAAAGATATATTGTAATTAAATATTCATGCACTGACAAACCTTTTGGTATGGATTTCTTTATGAGACATGAAACTGTATTTTCTGATTTCTTAACGATACATTCTCCGCCGGATTTCATACAACCACGACACTTATCTTGTCCCACGCCAATCCATTCAACTTCAAATCCTTTATATAAAAAACTTTTTGCAATTTCCCAGTTATTGCCAGAAGCTTTTTTTATTCCGGGAGTCATGATTCTATTTTTACACTTCATAACACTGAAATCTGCTAATTTATTATTTGAAACTACATATACAGTATGTTGTGTGTCTCCAATTAGACATAAAAATGCATCAGAAGTTTCAAAAATCAAATTGTTAAGAAGTGGATCACACTCATACAATGCGGTATAATTTTCATTGTTAGAAGTGTATTTGAAAAAAAGTGAGTCAATGTCAACATTAGTATCATTCTTAGGACAATAACTTATATGATTAGCATCTAAATCATAAAAGTCTACCCTAGCAATTCTTAAAACTTGAGATGTTTGGTTTAAATGAAGGATTCTGAATTTTTTAGATAAAATATCTATTGTCAAGTGCCCATTTTCACACTTGAGTTTGAACTTCGGATGTCCGCAGTAATCAGGTTGAATATTAGAATTCCAAAATGGATAGGATATATTAATGTAATTACCGCAACTAAAAGGTACACACGATGAGTACATTTCATTTGCGGTAACATGAAAATGATTTAGAAAAAATGGAAAGATGATAAATGAAAAAGATACTAGGGTCTGAGATGAGTATTTTCCCATAATAACTTCGGTAAATAAAATCTTCTGCAAACAACCTGTAATTAAATTACAATTGTTAACATGCTATATATACTATATAAGATATACAAGATGTAATTATCAGAAACACTTAAGTAATTTACCATAGAGTTCTATAGCAATATTAAATAACTTAATGAATTCATATATGATGAAAATATTATAAATGATATTTTACTACTTATCATAGCAAACTTTTTCTTAAAATTTAAAACATAAGTCATCCATGTTAAAATTGATACTGTGGTATACAGAATTTATGAATTTGTTCCTTTCATTATAAATACTAGAAGGAATCAATTTCAATACTACATACATAGTTTTTCTGCTCTCAAGATAGTGTTACTCACCACTGCTATTAATGCTGCGAGAATATGAACAAGATGACGATATCTGTTCAACAAAGGATGTGAACAATGAAGCTTAATGAGCTTGAAGAGGTTGAATTTATAGTGATAAAAAGTTTGATAATATTGATAGTGTTCAACAAGGGATAAGAATAGGTGAAAGAACATTGAGAGAAAGAAGGAATATGGGAATAGGAATATAAGAAGAGAAAGTTGTGTCTATTGAATTTTAAGAAATATAGTTGGCAACAATTATGTGAGAATAAGGAATGAGATTCAAACAAAAATGGGAAATAAAAGTACTACTAATGGCATCAAAGAACAAAGCTAGTTTGGGAAATTATGGAATGAAAATAAATTTAATTACTTTTACCTCTATACAAAAATGTAATAATTCACTGCTATTTTAATTTTCTCACTTTTTTTACTATTGAAGGTAAGTTGACAAATAATATAAAAATATATATTTTTTTAAATAATATATAAAATATTCATCTTTATAACTAATAAGTTAGAAATCACGTTATATGGCAGCAAGAGATCCATCAAATGGTATAGCTTCTTTTTTTAAAAAAATTATATTTTACTTTATTAAGCTAGTTTATCATATATTCATAAATTGTTTTCTAGTTTTTTGGAGTGATACAGTAATATGAAACATGTCATTTTGCCTTAGCTGTGTGAATTTAGTCATACATGAGAGGTTTAGAATGAAGATAGATAACAATATCTTTTACTTGAAATATGAAGAATTGTATGCATTCTGCTTTTGTGTTTTTCTGTTTTTTTTTTATTTATGATGTAGTTTATATATTTGTTTATTTTATTATATATTTTTATGTACACGTTGTCTTTACTCTTTTTTATTTTACATATTACTCTTATTTTATTATATATTTTTATGGAATTGAAATTATTATGGTATCTAGACATTGTTATAACTAGTGGAAGATCCGTGCATTTGCATGGGTAGTACATGTAAATCACCACAGGTTACTTTTACCTACATGTGAGTTATTTGTTAGAAATAATGAAAGATTATTTCTATTAAAGTTGTTCCAATCATGACAAAGTGGGTTATAGTTAATTGGCAATAAATGCTTCACATAAGTCACACATTGGAAGTGGAGTAAAATTAAATAGCATTTATATTACTCGAATGTATCAACAGAATCATTTGATCATTTCGGCTAATGATTCTACCAAAAATCCATTTGGGGGGTATAATAAGAATTTGGATTCTCAAATAATATCAGAGGGTTTTGCCATCGTCGTGGAAATTCCATTTTTGCTACAATTAAGCTCTTCCTTGGAGGAGGGAGAAATCCTCCAATCTTATCAAAATTTGAGATCAATTCATTCCATTTTTCCCTTTTTGGAAGATAAATTGACATATTTAAATTATGTGGCAGATATACGAATACCCTATCCTATCCATCTGGAAATCTTAGTTCAAATCCTTCGATAAGACTCTTGGAACAATGTACTTTCCAAAGGAGCCAAAGAGGATAAAGTGCCACATAGTCATATGTGGTGGTCCCAAGCATTATGTCACTTGTCTCATACAAAACACCTCTCGCCGGTGTCGCCACCGCGACACCGGCTCCGGCTCCGGAACCGGATCCGAGGGCGTGGGCGTAGAGGCGCTAGTGGCGGCTTGTAGACGGCACTTGAGCACTTAGGCACTCCATTCCTGCTTACTGCACTCAAGGTTCACTATGTCTTGAATCCTGATCTGCCACCGATTCCAGAACCAACTGAAGATGATTCTGACCAACTCAAGAAGGAGCGCATGCTGCGAAAGGAGGACGAATTACTATGCCGTGGACACATTCTGAACACACTGTCTGACCGTCTATACGACCTGTACACCGACAATCCGTCGGCTAGAGACATATGGAATTCGCTGGAGTTTAAATTCAAAGCCGAAGAAGAAGGTACGAAGAAGTTCTTAATTTCAAAATATTTTGATTTTAAATTTATTGATTCTAAGCCCATACTTCCCCAAGTGCACGAATTGCAAGTCCTGGTCAACAAAATCAAGGCGGTGAAAATAGACATTCCTGAAACTTTTCAAGTTGGTGCTATCATTGCAAAGTTACCAGCTTCGTGGAAAGGCTATAAAAAGAAACTGTTGCACAGTTCTGATGATTTTTCATTGGAGAAAATCCAGAAACATCTTCGAATCGAGGAGGAATCGAAGGAGAGGGAAAAATCAGAATCTGCGGGTCTTTCCAAAGCCAATGTTGTGTCCAACAAGGAAAAGAAAAAACATGATGTCAAGAAAAGTCACCTCGCACCAAAAAGGGAACATACCAAGTTCAAGAATTCTGGTGGTCCAAAGGGTCCTAAGAATGGATGCTTCGTATGTGGAAAACCTGGACACTATGCTCGAGATTGCAGGAACAATAAAGCAAAAAAGGAGATCAATGCAGTCAATGCTAGTGATGATATAATTGCTACTGTGAGCGAAATTATGGCAATCAAAGGCAAAGTCCAAGGTTGGTGGTATGATACATGTGCCACGGTTCATGTCTCGTATGACAGGGTTGCATTCAAAACATATTCTGAGACAAATGATGGACAAGAAGTACAAATGGGAAATGAAGTACGATCTAAAGTTGTTGGAACCGGATCGGTCGAACTCAACTTCACTTCTGGAAAGAAAGTTACTCTTGTCAATGTACTTCATGTTCCAGACATGAATATGAATCTTGTTAGTGGGGATTTATTGGGAAAACCGGGTATTAAATCTGTGTATGAATCGGGCAAACTTATTTTAACCCGTAATGGTGTATTTGTTGGAAAAGGATATTCCGCTGAAGGAATGATCAAACTATGTATCACCAATAATATGATTAATGAAATTTCTAATTCTGCTTACATGCTTGATTCAGTTAACTTATGGCACAATAGATTAGCACATATTAGTATTAGTTCAATGAAGAGACTAATAAAATTTGGCTTGATATCATGTAATATCAAAAATTTCAATAAATGTGAATTATGTGTTAAATCAAAGATGATTAAGAAACCTTTCAAAAGTGTTGAAAGAAATACAAATCTGCTTGATCTTGTACATTCAGATTTGTGCGAATTTAATGGCATGTTGACCCGTGGGGGAAATAGATATTTCATTACATTCATTGATGATTGTTCTAGATACACATATGTATATCTCTTAAAGCATAAAGATGAAGCTTTTAATGCCTTTAAGATTTATAAAGCAGAAGTGGAAAATCAATTAAGTAGAAGTATAAAAGTCCTTAGGAGTGATAGGGGCGGTGAATACTTTTCTACTGAATTTGATGCATTTTGTGAAGAACACGGTATAATACATGAATGTTCGGCGCCTAGAACACCACAACAAAATGGCATAGCCGAAAGGAAAAATCGAACATATCAAGAAATGATGAATGCAATGTTAATGCATTCTGAACTACCTTTAAATTTGTGGGGTGAAGCTTTATTATCCGCTTGTCACATAATTAATAGAATTCCTTTAAAGAAAACTGGAATTTCTCCATATGAAGTATGGAAAAACATGACACCAAATATTGGCTATTTTAAGGTGTGGGGGTGTGTGGCATACTACAAAAACATGGATCCTAAGAGAACCAAGTTGGGTCCTCGAGGGATAAGATGTGCCTTTGTAGGATATGCACAAAATAGCAAAGCATATAGACTTTTAAATTTAGAGTCTAATGTTATTGTTGAATCTCGGGATGTAGAATTCTTTGAAAATCTTATCACTAAGGATAAAGATTTAGAGTCGGCCATAAATAAAGAATCTTGTGAAGAAGATTCTTCTCGGATTGTAGAAATACAACCTGAAGGCACTTCTCGAATCATTGAATCACAACCTGAACCTAGGATAAGCAAAAGAGTCCGGAAACCAAAGAACCTAGGACCAGACGAAATTGATTCTCAATCTATTTCATTTTATCTGGTTGAAGGGAATAATACAAAATTTATTAAAAGCATTCCGGTAATTCTTCAAGTCGGGGAAGAACCCAAAACTTATAAGGAAGCAATAGCTTCAAGAGACTCCTCTTTTTGGAAAGATGCTATCCGAGATGAAATGGATTCAATTATGTCCAACCACACTTGGGAACTTGTTGATTTACCAAAGGGATCAAGACCCATTGGATGCAAGTGGGTGTTTAAAAAGAAATATCATAGTGATGGTACATTAAACACTTATAAAGCAAGATTAGTGGCAAAAGGATTTAGACAAAAGGAAGGTATAGATTATTTTGACACTTATGCACCTGTAGCAAGAACAACCACTATAAGGTTGTTATTTGCTTTAGCATCTTTGAATGATCTGATTGTTCATCAAATGGATGTTAAGACAGCATTCCTAAACGGAGATCTCGATGAGGAAATCTACATGGAACAACCAGAAGGATACATCCTTCCTGGAAATGAACGAAAGGTGTGCAAACTTGTCAAATCTCTATATGGATTAAAACAAGCACCAAAACAATGGCATCAAAAGTTTGATTCTACAATAATGTCAAATGGATTTATTCCTAATTCTTGTGACAAGTGTTTATATACAAAAGTGAATAATAACACTGTAATATTCTTGTGTCTTTATGTTGATGACATGCTAATAATTAGCAACCAACTTAATGGAATTTTAGAAACAAAAAGGTTTCTAACTTCCACTTTCAAGATGAAAGATCTTGGACTTGTTGACACAATTTTAGGAATAAAAGTTAAGCGAAATAGTGGGGGTTATGAACTTAACCAAACACATTATATTGAGAAAATGCTTGATAAGTTCAAACACCTAAAATTTAAGGAAGTCACTACTCCATTTGATCATGTAATCAAACTTGAAAAGAACGATGGAAGAGCAGTGGCTCAATTAGAATATGCAAGTGCAATTGGCTGTCTTATGTACTTAATGCAATGTACCAGACCCGATATATCGTTTGCAGTTAGTAAAATGAGTAGATTTACTAGTAATCCAAGTAATGAACATTGGAAGGCAATCACAAGGATTTTTGGTTATTTGTTGAAAACCAAAGACCTTGGCCTTCATTATGGTAGGTTTCCTGCTATATTAGAAGGATATACTGATGCGAGTTGGATCTCTAACGTGGGAGATCATAAATCTACAACTGGGTGGATATTTACCCTAGCTGGAGGAGCAATTTCTTGGAAGAGCAAGAAACAAACATGCATCACTCTTTCGACCATGGAATCAGAGTTCGTGGCTCTCGCTTCCGCTGGTCAAGAGGCAGAGTGGTTAAGGGATCTTATTTTGGAAGTTCCTTTGGCTAAAGACAATGTTTCAAAAGTGATGATACACTGTGATAGTCAGGCCACTTTGGCAAGAGCATTTAGCGAAGTGTATAATGGAAAGTCTAGGCATATAGGACTTAGACATTCGTTCGTGAGGAAACTGATTAAGGATGGAATCATTTCACTCACGTATATACGAACAAACTATAATTTGGCTGATCCGTTTACTAAGCCACTGGCCAGAGACTTAGTAAAAACAACCTCGAGAGGTATGGGGTTGAAACTCCTTGAGTAAGAGTACTGACAACGACGGTAACCCAATCCTAAGTTAACAGAACATTAACTTTAAGATTTTCAATGGGTAATAACAAGTCGTTGATTTGGATAATTGTCTAACATTTCGTGATTATGTTGACCTTGGAAATGAGGGTTGAGTTTTATTTTAAACTCTTAATGAAGTTCAATACCGAGGGTACGTATCTATTGGAAACAGATACAATATGAACTTCACCTATGTGAATTCTGAGATGGTGCCGTCTCAAAGTGAGGGTTGAAGTTTCTCTCATAAAAAATTCATGAAACAGGATAGCACATGGCCATAAATAAGTGCTAAGCGAGTTATGCAGAGGAAGAATCTTTAAGGAGTGTGTGTAAGGTGACACCGGTCTATTCATATGGATTCATGGTTTAAAAGCATTGCTACCTAATATTCCGATTAAACTTTGTGTTATCCTTACTAAGGTTAAGTTTAAAATCGAAAGATACTTAACTGTACTAACACTTCTTATGTCTTATTTCTGGAATTATTATTTTGTCATTATTAGAACAAGTGGGGGATTGTTAGAAATAATGAAAGATTATTTCTATTAAAGTTGTTCCAATCATGACAAAGTGGGTTATAGTTAATTGGCAATAAATGCTTCACATAAGTCCCACATTGGAAGTGGAGTAAAATTAAATAGCATTTATAAGACTCTTGGAACAATGTACTTTCCAAAGGAGCCAAAGAGGATAAAGTGCCACATAGTCATATGTGGTGGTCCCAAGCATTATGTCACTTGTCTCATACAAAACACCTCTCGCCGGTGTCGCCACCGGCGACACCGGCTCCGGCTCCGGAACCGGATCCGAGGGCGTGGGCGTAGAGGCGCTAGTGGCGGCTTGTAGACGGCACTTGAGCACTTAGGCACGATGCATCGGAGCAATCGGGCTATTCGCGGCGTTAATGAGGCGGCGCCAGTGGCGCTTATTCGTTGCCTAGAGTTTGATTTTGAATTTAAATTCGAAGTACATAACATTTCATGAAAGGGTGCATGAAATTTTATTTGAACCATTGCAAATGTTCATTAGAGAGTGTTGTTTCATGAAGAGTTGCAAACTTCTGAAACGACAAATGCATGGCTATAAATATATGACTGTTACTTCGAAATTGATTACTCCAAAATCTGATATCCTCTTCTATATAATTCCAAACGTTTTCCTTGCATTCGAAACTTCACCAGTCTTGTGCGGTTTCGAGAAAAGGCTGACTTATCCTGGGTATTCAGGCCGTTCCAACTCTAAGACAATTTGAGAGTGTGCTTGAAATACTTTTAAGGAAAGTGATTTCGTTCGCGATTCAGTCTGGATCCATTCGACATTGAAGAATTATCTAACATTATTTTTACCGTTATATTTTATCCATTAAAATAATTGAACACTTTTTTATTCTGAACAAATAATATTTTAATAAAAAAATTAAATTTTTATTTTCACTAAAAACATAAAATTTAACTTTATTAATTTCTAATTAGAAAATTAAAACTTAATTTTAATCAAATACTTTTCAAATTAAGTTGTTTTACTATATGAATTAATTAATTAAAGATAGGTGTAGTAACGTTTAAAAAATATTTAATTATTTATTTACAAAATTATTTATAAAACTAAAGTAAGTCCTTAATTTTATTTAATTATTTATTTATTAAACAAATTAAAAGTAAAAAGTAAAAATGAAATTAAAAAAATAAAACTATTTATTAAACTAAAAATCAAAAATGAAATTGATTAATGTGTTTCTCTCAAAAGTTTCCAGAAAATCGTTCAAGGCTTTCAAAATATGGTTCTTAAAAATCGTTTCAGAACAATCGATTTTAGAAATCATTCAAAGAAAGCTATTAATCGATTTCAGAAATCGTTCAAAGAAATTGATTCAGAACAAAAACCTAATCCAATATTTTCTAGGGTCTTTCCTTGCTAAAATTGGTCGTTACAGGCGTTATAAATTTAATAGTGTTCGAGACTTGTTGAGGGTCTTGAGAAACAAACTAAATCATTTTAGAGAATTGCCTCTAGAAATTCAGGTTTCTTCTTGGACTTGTAGTATTTTTAATAATTTTATTTTCCTTTATTCTCTGGTTGAGGATTAGGCTTGTCTGAATAACTTAATTCAGGGTTCTTCTTGGACTAACACTTATAATTTCTTTTTTAATGGCTTATCAGGAACTGATAGGACCTATTCCAGAAGGATTCAATGAGTACTTTACAAGTCGATTTCCAAGGCTCTTGATTGAAGTGTACAAAGTTGTCTGCAATTATTGCAAAGATGATGAATGTTTTCACTGGAGGTTCTTGGTTCTTTAAGAGTCTTGTAATTGATCTATTTAGATGAGTGTAATTCTGCATTTTGGGACAAGAGGATCTCACTGGAGGTTCTTGGTGACGCCTTGGGCGAGGTATGATCTTTAGCTTGCAATATCCAGTGCGTTGTCTAGTAATTTAAGAGTCTTGTAATTGATCTATTTAGATGAGTGTGAAAAGGATGAACATTCTGAATTAAATTAAATGATAAGTATTTACTTGATTATTTGTCTTGACGATAACTTACATGGCACAAGCTCATAATATACTTCTACTTATTTAACACACATAATATACTTCTACTTATTTAACACTTAATCGCAGTATGCACATGAACATTTATAACCCTGCTACATTTTTTGGCATCCATGTCCACTCTTCATCCATCAATCTTGTTTACTCAAAAATCAGTATTGTAACCGGTGAGGTAAGATCATTCTTAGCATTAAATTAAATTTTGACATTGAAAATGCATTGATTAATTCAAGAAATGTTTTCCTTGCGATGCAAGTAACATGTTTCCGTCGACTTTTGCAGTTGAAGAAACACTATCAGCCACGAAAGAGTCACTGAATTGTATCACTGAACTTGGAAGGTAACATGATTCTACTTTATGGAGCAGGATCAAGCATGGCAGTTTCGCAAACGGGTAGCGTTGAAGTAACACTTGTGTTGAAGTTTGAAATTAGTTTGCGTGGAGATGTGGTTGGGAAATTTGTAAGGACAACGCATCGTAAGGAAATTGATTGACCTTTGGTTATTAACTAGAACAGAACCTATTAAGTTCAAGAAGCACTCATGCACATAATAGTGATTTGGTTTGTTCATTTTGGGAGAGTTCATGTATGATGAAATTGTAACTTAGAGTTTGTGAGTGTTTTTGAGCTTGAGGAACTCCATATGCAAGAGGGGTTTCTTAATCAATCTGTATTTTACTTCTCTGAGTTTTGTGCAAATAAATGCATGTACAATTTTATGTTTATACGCCCTCTTTCACTCAATCAATTTGTATATGAAATTTAATAAAACTAAAATTATCTTTCATTTATTTATTATATTTTTTAATGTAAGAGAAGTTATTAAAATTGTAGGTATAACTTTTAGTATTTATTTTATATAAGTTTTAATGACACCTATAAAATCATAGGTATAACTTTTAGTATTTATAAAACTTGGACAACATATAGTGACAGTGATTGTAATTGCAGATAAAAATTTATCTGTAGTTAAAGGTTATAGTGACATTTAATTTAGCGTCACACCACACCCCTTATAGTTGATGCCAAATGAGGGTGTCACTAAAAGTTTTACGAACTTTATTTACAGATATTTGACTTTTAATGACAAATTATGAATGTCACAAAAAGTCAGTTGACGCCAAAGGGGGTGTCACTAAAAGTTTTACGAAGTTTTATCTACATATATTTGACTTTTAATGACAAATTATGAATATCACAAAAAGTCAATTTTCTTGTAGTGAATTGATTGTATGTTGCTTAAAAAAGAAAAAAGAAAAATTGTAGTAAAAAAATGTGGATTTAAAAAAATTGAGTGTATGAAAAACAAAACATTAGTCATTATGTCATAAAAGATAAATTTTACAAAGAAAAATGTTACAGTTGTAGAAACATTTAGAAATATACATTACATCAAAACATAAGAGTTAAAACCCTGTCTAAATGCACCACACTGCATTCCAATGATAACCATATCATACCCAAAAGGAATGGAACAAAATAACATATATGAGAAAAGTTGTTAAAAACCCACATATATCAAAATTTTAGCTTGATAATGATGCTATTTCCGTGAGGGTATCTTACAATGAAAGCCAAATGATCATCTCTTGTGAGATGATTGTTTACAACAAACTAATACCAACCCCGTCCAATAAACATCTCAACAAAGTATTTTCTATTAGAACGGTGCAGTTCACATTGATACGCCTGATTATTATCAGCATCAAACAAAGTAATAGATCTTTATCCAAATTCCTTGCAGCCCCTAATGAGTCTTTGAGGGATTTGCTTGAACAAAAAGTAAAATAATATAATGAGTGACATGTAAAGAGAAATAGGAATACACATAACAAATTATTTAAAGTTATAGACTCACAAGAAGATTATTTATGGTCGTTTTCGCACTCCGTATCTTATGTTTCCAAGCATAATACTCTGCCCCCCTTTCCAACAACCTCAACACATGCATCCTCATAAGGACTATAAGGGTCAGAAATAAATAAATAAGTCATCCATTGGAATAATTGTATCGTGAGATATAATAAAAGTAATAGTTGAAATTGGTAGTTGAAATTGGTATCAGATGAAATATTATGATATAATGACTAATGTTTTGTTTTTCATTGACTATCAGATGAAATACTAATCCTGGATGATTCAACATTGTTGATATTAGTCTGATATTTAGATTTCCTTTGTTTCTTAAGAGGAAGTTTGACATGCTGCAGTGGTTGTTGTTGTGGGAGAACATTGTTACATTTTGGATCGCCATCAACATGTATGATCCCGCCTTTCAATGAAGGACCTCTGCTTCCTGGTAAGCTAAGTCAAGCATCATTTGTGCTGAGGATTTTGTTCTATGGTCACTTGGAATGGGTAAAAAAACCATATAAAAATAACAACCAGTAGACATTTTCGAAAACTGTATAGACAAATGAAATAAGCATCAAAATGTTGTTGAATAATGAAGTTGGAAATACCTTTGGATATTGACAGATGTTGTATTTGATGATTGTCCATGTTGTTGGATAAATTTCCAAAATATTAATGATTTAATTAATTTTATGAATTATTTGTTAAATTATCACTAACAAATATGGCCAAAAGTTGCAATTAATTGGAATCAAATGAGATACATTATACTGAATGAGTGTATGGTCATAAGGTGCCACCATTAGACTAACACAACTTTTCATGAAAATGTTTGTTATTATTAATGTATAATGGTTCATGAATAGTCATGTTAAATCATTGAAACGTTATTTCTCTTCACCAATTGGCACAAGTTTTCTATAAATAGAAATACTTGTTAGGAATAAAATACAAAAAAAATCACTTGCTTCAAGTGCCAAATATCTAAGTCATTCTTTTATTTTTCTAGTGCACAAGAATAAATGAGAGAATTTTATTCTATAAAATATCGTTGATCGATATGCTTGATGTGAATATGTGATTCATGTTAAGGTTTCCAAAGTATCCTGAAGGGGATTCGCCGGTTAACTCATTTGCATCCAATTTGCCTAAATTGGTGGGG
Organism: Lathyrus aphaca; assembly: GCA_963966055.1. Classification (NCBI taxonomy): domain Eukaryota; kingdom Viridiplantae; phylum Streptophyta; class Magnoliopsida; order Fabales; family Fabaceae; genus Lathyrus; species Lathyrus aphaca. The sequence goes on from OZ014519.1 coordinate 568,245,571, forward strand.
CGAATCGAACCTAAAGCTTAGTGTAAACACACGCTTTAAAATTTATTTTGTGCAACTTTCATCGTACATTCCTCCTCATCTTCTTCTGATTCATATTATGCAACAGACCCAAACATAAGTTCTAACAATCTTTAGGTTCGATTTATGATTTTAGTGATTAATTTATGGTTGCAACTTTAACGAAGAAATGGATTCATGCTTCCTTATTCATAACCATGGTGAAAGGTACATAATAATTCTATTAAATTAATACACATTCGTATAATGTTTTAAATCCTTGTATAGTATTATATGATGAAAATAATGTGTACTAATGTTAAGTTTAACATGTGATATTAAATTTATACATGCATGATTTATAAACTATTCAAATATGTGAAATGAAAAAAAATGATGAATATGTTTAGTTTATGTTATAAACTTGAATGTAAAATGTATGTTAAATATTTTTCTTTAGTTCAAGTAATTTGTTTTAATTAATAATGCATTAATTTTGGATAAAATGATTTGGTGAAAAAAAAATCATGAATTTGAATGTATGGTCCATTTATTGGTAACATAAAATGATGTAAATAAAATTTTGAAAATATCAAGGATATGGTTAAATTGTATAATTTTTTTTATGCAAGAGTTTATTATATTTAAAATGATTTATCTCATATTATATGTGTATCATAATATGAAAGTGTTCGTCTTGATATTTAAAGTAATTTGGGTCATTTTAGATAAACGTAAGTTGACAAATATTTATGGAGAAAGATTATAGAAAATATTAATGAAGTGAATTAATTGTTTATATTGTATTGTCAATTTTATTTGGATATATCATAAATATTCGTAAACATGAAACATTAATTTATTACATAGAATTTGCTATGCATGTGTTAGATATGTAAGAAAATTGTTGATTTTAAAAGAATAGAAATAAATTCTACGGTGTTGTATTTATATGGAGTTTATAAATTACATGTTTGAACTCATTTCATGAAATAAAAGCTAGTCATGACAAGTTTGTATGACCATGGTTGTCAATTGCTATAAAATGCATTAAATAGATTTTGGATATATTTAAGTGGAAGTAAAACTTCAAATTAAAAAAGGTTAGCAAATAAATAATGACATAAAATAAATGTATATGGCAAAATGAATGATAAAAGTGTCACAATGATAATTTATCGAAGAGTTAAATATGTTTTTGGTCCCTACAAATATCTCATTTTTTGAAATAGGTCCCTCTAAATAATTTCTTCAAATATTGGTCCTTCAAAACTTTTTCGTTTTGAAATCTAGTCCCTCCCGTTAGTTTGAACTAGCGGAGACTGAGTTGGCAAGCCATGTGTGCATAAGTTAAATTGTTTGCTAGAAAAAATATTAATACATGGCACAATTTAAGTGACATAGAAAAAATATTATGGATGTTGACCCATAATATTCTGACATCTAGTTCAACTTCAGAATCTCATTTGGTGAAGTGACACATCAATTTAAGATAGGATGATCTACATGTATGAAAAATTGAATGCTTCAAGAATTTTTCTATCTGGACAGTTTTTTGAAGCTGTAAGAAGAAGAAGATATTACATGCTTAGAGATTTGCAGTATGTTTGATAGTAAGCAAGTGGATCATGTGATTTGAAGATCAATTTTAGATCAACATATCTTTGTGAGAATTTTGACAAACGTGAAGAGTACAATTCGTAGTAGTTGGCCTTTTCTTATGAGGATTCATAAATGAGGTGATCAAACTGTGGCAATTGGTTGTTCTCTATAGTGGATTAAAAGAATCGAGATAATCAGAGTGTGACAGCTGGTTGATCTTGAGGATTGTCTTGGAACAAGTTACTCTTGGGAAGAAGGGTGGTGAGTTGAAGACTCAAGGAGTTTTATTCTTCTTGAAGGTGGATAAAATTTTATCTCTCTTTTTGGAGTTCTGATTCAAGCTGGTGGCACAATGTTGTTGAAGGTCTTCAGTTCTTGGATTTCTATGCTATAGGAAGTCTAGTTGGTGGAACATATCAAGAATCATGGTGATGATGTCTTGGTCTGTGGTAGATGTTCTAACTAGGTGTTAAGACATTATTTGGGATAATTATCTATAAAGAGTCTACCTAATCATACGGGAGAATGATGAAGTAGAAGGGTTGTCTTGAAAGGAAAATGTAGAAAAGACTAAAGTAGATCAGGTAGTGATTGCTTGAAAATCTAAATGTGGATAATCATCAACTGATTCTATTGTCCAAGTTAGAGGATTGTATGAGTATTGTTTTGGAGTGTTTGGCTAAGAAGAAAATCCTGTTAAGGGGACTTAGCCTTATTGTCAAGTCTTGCTAGTTGATCAGCTTATCAAGATGTGATGTTTTGGAGCATGTGATGACAATAAACCATGAAGGAATCATGTGAGGATTGGTACAAGGGATGATTGTGTTCAACTTGTGGATTGAACAAAAAGTGAGCTCTAGAAGACATGAAGATGCGTCTTATGTTTTCCATTCATCAAAACACAAAGAAGCACATGTCTTCCTTGATAAAGGGAGAATGTTACAGTTTTGTGTAGATGGACTTGTGAAGTTAAGGGGGAGTAATACTTTTCTTGGTGATCTAGAAAGTATATGTCATGGCTAAAAAGAGAGAAAAGTAAGTTTATTCAAGTTCATAATGATTGTTGTAACGGCCCGATTCGATTATTCCATTTTTGTTGAGTTTTTTATTTGAATTGAGTGATAATTGTTTCAATTATGAAATTGGTGTGTTTATGTGATATGTTGATGTGTTATATTATTTTACCGTTTTGAGAATTTTCGGGTAAAATTAGATTGGAGGGTATTTTAGACATTTGCTAATTAATGTTAAGTTAGAAATTATGTAGAATTATAATTTTGAGAGAAAATGATATTTGATAGAAAAATAGAAAATAGAGATAGATAGAAAGTTATAAGAGTGAGAAGAGAAGAAAAAGAAAGATAAAAAGAAGAAAGGAAAGAAAAAGAGAAGAAGAGAAAAGAGAAGGAAAAGAGGAAAACTTGGAAATCTTCAAGATTGCTCCTAGGAATCGAAACAATCGGGTAAGGGTGTGAAATATTGTTATCTTATCATTGCGTATGATTATGTATGTGTTAGATTGATTGGGTTTTTGTTTTGGAGAAGTTTAGAGATGTTAGGTTTTAGGGTTTTGATGAAAATCTAAGAAATTGGTAGATTAATCGGTTGAAACTTGATATAATCGAAGTATGATAGTTAATACATGTTAATGACCATGTTTGTGGAAGTTTGGTTGAGTTTTGGTAATGAGTGAACATCGTATGCCCGACGGGGAGTTACTTTAGGTAACGAGCGATGGTTCCAATAAGTTCCTGAGTGAACTTGAGATGATTGAGTCGGTACCGCATTGCATTTGCATAGAGTCGTGAGTCGGTCTCTATGATTTGCATTTATCATCTATAATTGAGAATTGGTAAATAAACATGAATAATGTATGTTTATGCGGAGTGATAGAAATTGGTGAATAAACATGAATAATATATGTTTATGTAGAATGATGTGAAATTGTGAAATTGTGAAATTGTGCATGATGAATATGTTTGGTTTGTTTATATACATTGTGATGTATATGTGTGATGAGAAATGAATTGTGATGAGAATATGTATATGTGTATTTTTATGTTAAGATTATATAATTATATGCATTGTTATTATGATAATATTTCTCGCCTTTCTGCTGTTTTATGATGCTCTATGAGGCATTGCATAGTAGGTTTGCTGGAGATCTTTTTGTGAAGCGTGTATTCATTCTTTTGGTCAGTTGGCTCTGATATGTAGCATCAGGTAGCTAGGGTTGGCTTGATGCCTTTTTGTGATGCATTTGTATATGTATCTTGGTGATGAATGTTTATGTAAACATGAATTATTGGTGAATCAAACTTGATTATATATATATATATACATATATATATATATATATATATATATATATATATATATATATATATATATATATGTTTGATGTTGATTAATGTTTAGTTTTCGCTGTTATTTTAATTGTTGAGATATGTGTGTAAGGATTTAATCCCTTTGTTGCAAGTTACCCCATTGTTGCATATCGTTAAATGAGCAGGTGTTAGATGTTTTAATTTCATGTATAATGTGACATGCCTCTTTTATACTATGTTTAAATTATACTCTGATGAATTTTTAAGATTTGCCTAAATGATTATATGATTATTTGGGGGTATAGAAAGGGGGTGTTATGATTGTCTCTGATAAGGATCTTTGATGTCACACATCATGTTGTAACATGTTCTATTGAGTATAGTTTCTCAGGTTGATATATTTTACATAGTAAAGCTAGTGGAACATCAGCTCACTCAGGAGAAGGTTAAACATTGATGTGTGTCTTCCTATATGATCTGAATGAGGGTTGTCTTGTATGTCCAAAGGGCAGTATGCATCCATATGAGATAAATATGTTATCTGTAGTATTAATAGAATCCAGAAGAGGGTGTAAACTATGAATGTAGTGTTGCTAGCAGACAACATGTGGTAGGATGTCAAAACATGTGAGTCTTGAGCCAAACTAGGAGTTTATGTGGATGATGCTGGCAGTAGGGTGTGAAACGCGTGTTTATTAAAGTCAGATATTCAAAATTTTCTTTTGGTCGGTTCACTTTAATTAGTGTGGAAGCTTTTGCGCCTAAAATAATGGGCATTGACCAATAACGCGTCTGCATTCAAGGCACGTTCGTTACTTTCTAGGTCAGCTCTTGCTATTTATAGAGAGCATTTCTTCTCCTTCAGGTTGTGCATGTTTTCAACATTTCTTCTTTCTAATGAGTTTTATTTGTATCTGGGTGAGTACTGTGTGGGTGTGTTGCCAATTTTTGGCTAAAAGGGGGGAGAGAGGGTTGTTTGCTCAGATGGTGTGCACAAAGGTTCTGTTCAAATGGTTAACATAAGAATGAATGAAGCTTACCACTGGAACTGAGAATGACGCTTATCAACAATATCTTCCTATGCCATTTCTCAATCAAATTCTTAACCCTTTCAGAAAACATTGTTAAACCACCCATCCCATATCCAACCAAAACACCGACACACTCTTTATCAATCAACAATACAAAAACAATAAAACAAATTCAAAAACCAATTAGGGTTCAATTCAGATATAACAAATACAAATCTAAGAGAAAAAACACAAAACCTTAGAGAGATTTACATCGCCGAGGCTAGCATGCTCAAGCACCTTCTTTCCGGAGACAATCATCAAGTCTTTGGTCATTCTTCCCATCAATATAGCCCTTAGAGCTGAACTCCCGGATCTGACCAATAAACCTTGTAGGAAATGCGGCTATGAAAAATATAGTCGGAAGAATGAACTTACTCTGAAGTGTTTCCTTCATTGTCGAAGCTGGATGAATGCAACACAATAGCAAATGAAGCTGTTATGAAACACAGAAACATTAGGAATGTGAAAAAGTAGAAAAATACAAAAGTAGTTTTTGATGACAAGGTAAAATAGTTCAAGAATAAAATTAAGAAAGAACATTTGGCGTGAAATATAGAAGAACGCAGCACAAGAGAGAGTGAGTATCTAAGTTATGGCAGAGGATGAGGAAGACTAGAGCTTCAATGATTTCAAGTCCGCTTCCTTTCCGAATCAACCAATCCCTTTCACTTCCACTTGGGGAAACTTCTTCAACCATTCCAATCATATCAATGGTTCCACCATCTCAAAGGGGGACGACGATGTCGGTTTCATGGGAGAAAGAGCTTCAGATCTACAGAAGAAAGAAGGGGGTGACATGTGTTTAGGGTTTTAGGGGAGAGAGATGAGAGAGAACAAAAGAGTAAGGGAGAAGACTGAGAAATGAAGAAAGAGAAAGGATGAAGGTGAAGATATTTGCTTGCGTGTGAATCAGTTGCAGAAAAAAGTTGAGGTAAATAGCCAATAATGTCACGCGAATTGACAACAAGGAAGGAGATGATAGCTGAATAAATGTGATCTTTTGTTAGTTACGTAAAAATCCAAAACACAATGTAAAATAAAATTTTTTAAAGGACAAAACGGTCCAGTCATGCAATTTTTAGAATGTTGATAATAAATTTATATTAAGAAATGATATTTTTTTTTTTGGTTTAAAAAGCTAATCCAACTAACTTTCAAAATAATCATTAATAATCATTTTGCGATAGATGAGAAAGAAAGTAAATCCATAGCAATGTTTGAAAGGTACCCTCAAAAACATTTAAAATTTCGAAACTACCCTTTTAGGGTTTCGGAATCTCAAATTCAACGTGATGAACAATGTCGTCGTCTTCTTCTCTGTATCAATGGCACTGACGTGAATAACTCTATCTTGTACCGTTCGTTTTCTCATTACTTCTGTTTCATTCTAAAGGTGATTCTCGTTCGTTTTCTCATTACTTCTGTTTCATTCTAAAGGTGATTCTAGACTATCCCTTTACGAGTTCAATAAAATCATCCTAATCTAATTTAGAAGGAGAACTTAAAAATAATATAGAAAAGTAGTATGGGGATTCAATTGCCACTTAATATGTGAAAATTCTTTTTTTTTCTTTTTTTTTAAATATATGATCCTAAAATTTATATGTATCCAATGCTAACACTACCTTTAAATCCTAAAAGTTATCTGTTGTTTTTTAAGGTTGTTGTAATGCAGATCCAATGTCAAGTTAGTATAGTCCTCCACTCTCCTTAGTAGTGCCAATCATCTTCCCCGATTTTAAATCCTTAAAGACCCAATGAGATCAGAAAAAATTAGTTTGACAATTTATATCTTGGGCTAATTTGCTTACAAAGATTAAATTCCACGATAAGTTTGGAACATGAAGGGCATTTTTAAGAAATAACAATGGAGACAACACAATTGACCAATTTACCTACAATGACTGGAAAAAAGCCATCTGCAATTTTTATTTTTTGATTACCTGCACATGAACTATATGAAGAGAACAAAGTAAATTCACCTGTCATGTGATCAGAGGCACTGCAATTTACTATCCAAGTACGATTGGGACTGACACTAAGAATTGCATAATTATCTTTTGTTGCTATAGAGCAAGAAGGAGTTGGAAACTCGAGGAGTTTGTACAGTCTGTCTAGTTGTTCCGTAGTGAGTGGAAGTTGAGTTTGAGGGGATTGCTGCCCTTGATCAAAATTACTAGCCTGATATGCACGACCACCTTTTCCGCGGCCACCGCCGTTTTCGCGGCCGACACCCGACTCAGATTGCAGTTGTTCGCCTTGGTTGGATCCAATGTAGGCTTGTGACGGGGAAGGCCACCAGTTGTTGTTATTCTCCGTAGGAAGCTAAACGAGTATGTGAAACGGATCGGGTAAAAAGTGGGTCATACCGATTTTTTTAGAAACCCGAGCATGGTTATCCTATAACCCACAGGTCCCTGGATTGGAAAGAGAATCTGATACCATATTGAAAAAAATAGGTAAAAGTTATTGTGTTTTATTCGTCAGCCTTAAACTGATTTATATAGAAAAGATATAATTAATACAATTGATTTTCTCTTTAATGAAAAATAAAGGAAAATAAATATATCTATAAAGGAAATAATAAAACTGATATTTCCCAACAGTGAAGCAAAACATTGTTAGAATTGAAATAACATTGTAAGAGCTAAAATAAAAAGTTTCTTCATTTTGGAACAATAAAGTTTCTTCATATTGGAACTACAAAGTTTCTTCATTTCTCTACAACATAAAAAAAGGTTTTATATAATATGAATGGAGTTTATGAAAAAACACAAGACCAAAGTTAGAATGGAGAGCTATGGAAGTGGTGTTTGAAAATCATGGTTTTGGAAGAGAAAATAAATATGAATGAGAAAGAAAGAAGTTGTGATTTTAGATTTTCACAAATAAATGGGGAAATAGTTAACTTACATATTGAATGGATTTGACAAAAATGGAAGGTTGAATAGCCATTTTGAGCTTTCTTCTTCCTCTTGTTCAGTGGCCTGGTTTGCTTGAATGAGAGTATTTGGTTTTTTTGAAATTTCTTTTCCCTCCAACATAGTAATACAGTTTAATGAGGGAGAGCAATACGGAGTTTCATTCTTTATTTTCCACGTCACTGATTGAGAAGGTTATTGAATGGTATTTTTGACAGAGTTGCATCATAGTATGCCACAACTGAGATGGTGTCTCTACTGGGTCCAACAACAATATTTTGGTCGTGTGATCATTGAAAAAGATGTGGAATGCATGGTTAAGATCCTGTCTGGGAAGGCCAATTATTCATAAATTGAGTATGTGATTGCCAAAGCTATCAGAAAACCTCATAAGAAGAAGTAGAAATACAACTACATAATTTTGCCGGCTATGAAACACTTATACAAAATTTTGATTGCAATCCCTTACACCAATTTATGAGAAGAAAGTGTCATACTCTTACAATGTATCTTCAAGAGGAAAGTTTTTTCTCATCTTTATATAGCCGCTGCACTAGCCGAGCAACAATGTATCTTGTGAGGCTCTAAGTTATAATAATGCGTAGTGGACATTAGTAGTTGGATTTATTTCAAATTAATTGTTGTTTTCTAAGAATTCTCATATATCCTCCAACCAGCAGGGACAATTGAAGTGAAATCCATGCAAATTTCTTTCATAGTTGGGAAAGGTAATTTGAATAACAGTCTTGACTCAAGTGTATTTTCGGTGAGGTCTGAGCAACAACATATAGACTAGAACAAACCGAATTTGGGGACCCCTTAACTGTTATGGTGATGTTGTTGGAGTAACTGTTATGTTCCATGGTGGAGAGCCAAAATTCTGTCATACCGGCTGGTTTGCGGCGCCGTTATAGCAGATTATGGAAGAACACCAACAATGTCAGCCGATATTTATCATTGTGGAGAGCCAAAACCGCCATGTATATCCGCCATAGCGGTCATGACATTGCTGTTTGATAACATTGTATGCTCAGAGACCTGATTTGGATCAAACCATTGATTTAGAACTGCATTCAGATTAACAATGTACTTTGCAATCTTAAAACTTCTCTGATTCAGATTATTATGTTAAATCTTCTTAATAAATGTTTTGAAGCCTAAGGTCTACATCACTAACACATATAAGACAATAAGTGTGAATTTAATACTTATGAGCTCAAGTGCAACATCAATATGAGCCTTGCAGCGTGTTTCACCAACTTGGTTTTGATTTCATCAATCATGTTGAATTCTCTAGTTGAATTATTGATAGTTGATGTTGTTTTTTCTCCCATGAAACTACTTATATCACCCAACAATATTTAACAATAGACAAGACCGTAAAACTTTCCAAAAGTTATATAACTTGGATTAAGAATTATAGCACTGTCACACTGGCCAATTTGGTTACTTTGAAAAAAGGTAAATAACTGCTGGTCTTCTAAAAATACAAGAAATTCTTAGTTACTCACATGATCGATCAGATTGATCCTAAGACATGTATTATTAGTTTTTTTTATTTATTTAGTGTCTGGTAGAATAAAATAAACCCTTCGACAGTGTTCGTGAAAAGTATAATGTTGAAAGGTAAAATGATAATGAAATAATGACTCAAAAGCGTTTTAAAGTCAAAAGAGATAAATGAAAACAAGTAAATGATAAAAAGTAACTTGCATGAAAAGTAAAGAAAACAAGATAAACTCTTGATGAAGAAAACTTAATGAAATTGCACTGAATAAAAATTGTGGTGTTTACATCACGTATATCCTCATGCTCACTCATTTCTCTACACACGAGTACTTTGAGTGGAAGTTGAGTAACTTGTACAATATTGATTTTCACATACAAATCCTACTATTATAACTCTCTATTTATAACAATCGAAACTAACTACCATTAACGACTAATTATTAGAAATATGACAAGTGTCGCCTTACATGTCTTCAATCCATGGATATGCGCCACTTGTCTCTCTTCAAGAAAGGATAAGTACAAAGTTCCCTCCCATTATTTGAATTTAAAATCACATGTGTCGAACACCTTCAGTAGTGTTTGGTCGAACTATATCTCTAAATACTTGGAAATATTCTAAGTCCATAAACTCATCTTTTCCTGACGCAGGCGTATCTTCGACTTTGGCCTTCAACAAAGGTTAGTTCAATCAAAACCTTCTGAATTTCCTCAAGGAATATAATTCTTAAATCACTTCCCTTTAGAAATAACATGAGTGTCGAAATTATGAGCTAATAATACTCACTTCACATCAATTGCCTTCTTGCCTTGAGGCAATTCGACAAGTGACCAAGTGTTGTTTACTTCGATTGACTCTTGTTCAACATCTGCATAGAAAACATAGTGTACCAGCTTACTTTCATCATCGATCACATCATTTGATGTAATCACACATCCTTTCAACCTTGCAAGTATGTATCTTGTTCTTTGATGTCTGTTTGGGTCTGCTTCACCTCTGACTTCTTCTTGTCGAACATCTCTTTCGACTTTATTTACTGGTTCTTCACATAATATTCTAACTGAATCTTTCTTAACATTCTCAGTCCAATCTCATTCCTTAATCTCATCCATGATCACGTTCCTGCTGATCACTACTTGCTTGTTCACTTTGTGAAACAACTTATAACCTCCGGTCGAATAATTTGTATTAACTACATGAAAGATAATATATAAATTTTAAATAAAAATATTATGTTCATTTATTAATAAGGAGGTAATTTAGATAATTTAGTGGAACAAAATTAATAAATATCTGGACAAAAGAGTTGAATTTTTAAATAGACATTTGAGTATCACTCTTTATTATTTAGGTAAAAATGTGAAATTGCACAAAAAAAATTTAATATATTTTATATTTGAAAGGGAGTGCAAAATATTAAATAATTGTTTTGATTTTTTTTTCTCCGTATGTTCTTAAAATATTTAGATGAAACTATTTTTTTAATAATTTAAATGTATATTTAATATTAAATAATTAATATTAAATCACTATATTTATTTGATTGCACTTTTAGTCCTCCTATTTTGAAGTATTTTAAAATTTAGTCTCTCCATTTTAAAAACCAACTTTTTGGTCCTAGAATTTTACATCACTTTGAATTTTGTTTGTCCCCTCACTTTTGCATATGTGACAGTGATGATTGAGATAAAAAATATTATTATTGATAAATTGGCAATCATGACTATGATTATTTATTATTAATATATTTTTACTTAATTAATAATTTTTAAAGCATTTATTAATGCATTATATATTTTTTTAATATTTAAAAAAATAATCTTAGACTCTAAGATAAATCCAATTATTCAATCAACAATTATATACGTTTGTTTTCAATATATAAATATTAATCTTTTCTTTAAACAAAACGATGTGGGACATAAAATATAATGAAATGTCATCTTACTACATCTGCTAAACTCTTGTTTTCTTTAAAGAACTACCATTGTTGTCTATAAAAGTATATCCAATAGCTGCAATGTTTCTAAGTCTATTATAATATTCATCATCCTTTCTCTTTATCACTTCAATCCTCGTGATTTGTTCTTGGGAGGACACATGACACGAACTCACCTCAGACGGAAGGACTTACAAACTGGAATGAATTTTCTGAGTTAGGTGTCATAGAAGATTTGCTTGCTTCACTGGATTTTGAAAGCAGAGCTGGTATTTTGGTTGTGCAACAACAAGTCAAAGACAAATAAATATCTTGTGTAAACAAATAAGTAAATAAAAGTGAAAACAAGATTGTCTTGATACATGTTATTTATTATATTAATTTTGTTGTAATACAAGTTAGCTACACATTTTTTTCATCTTAACCAACTACATATTTCTATTCTTATTTTTGTTCTTGTAAATGTATCTAATCAAACTGACTTAATTTGAGAATAAATCACAAAAGTTATTTGCAAAACAGTTACTCTCTATCTCATAATAAATGTCTTTTTTCATATTTTTAATTGTCTCAAATTATTTATCCTTTTAGAATAGCAATATGATATTTATTATTTTTTTCACTAAATTATCCTTATTTATTCTATTTTAATTCATTTAACTATTCCACTATTTATTATTAATAAGGTTATTTTAGTAAATGAAATCAATTTTATCATGAAAATTAACACAATTACTAATTTTCTTAAAAAATGTAAAAATCTCAAAGAGAACACCTATTGTGAGACGAGGGAATACTTTATTAGCAAAAGAAATTTTACTCATAAGTAGTAAAATAAATTTAATGGATATAATCATGTCGATGCAAATTTAACTAATAGAAGCTCAAACTGTTAATATTTTATATAGAAAAATTAATACTACATTAATAAAGAAATGAAGACCTTATTATTTGATAACGTTTGTCGAATTTCAAGTCCCTATTTATAGTTATGTTTCCAGTTTGTTATAATCCACAGCTACTAAAAACAAATCCTCTTATTCTCTCAAATTATGTAGCAGCATCAGGAGTAATGAGTTATGGAATGTTTGTTGTTGATGAAGAAGAAGGGTTGTAGATTGTTGGGCTAATATATGTTGGAATTAACTCAAAATCTATGAGAATTCTGACCCTTTCTTTATGAACAAGAAATGTTCTTGAGGAACAATTAACAAAGAAAAAGAAATATGAAGTAGAGAAGAATTAGGGTTCTAAGAGAATTTAGAGAGAAAGTTTTTGCTACCCACAAACTATGGAATTTTTTCTTTCTATTCACTTGCAACTGCAAACTGTGAATTACAATGTGTTGGAATTATTTGATTACAAGAGGGATACTCCCTATTTATAGAGTTAGGTTTGCTTGCACCCAAGGCAAAACCCAAAACTATAAAAGCCCAAAATATCTATTTTGGAACAAAATCAAATATAGATCTAAAACTAAATTAAATCAAATCTAAATCAAATATGACATAATGAATTACACTTTCGATGTGCTTGCTTTGACCATGCGTTATCGGATTCTTCGCCATATTAATAGCTAACATACTGTCGATCTTCATGGTAATTGCTTCATGATTCTTCGTTGTAATCTCTTCGACCAGATTCACCATCCATGTTGCTTGACATGCACAAAGAGAAACAACTATGTACTCTGCTTCACATGATGACAATGCCACTATTGGTTCCTTTCTCGAACTCCAAGAAACTGGTGCACCACCTAACATAAACACATATCCAATTGTGGATTTTCGATCCTCAACATCACTACACCAACTTGAATCAGTCTATCCCACTAACTTGTATTTTTTTCCTTCATCAGCTGCAGGAAACAAATTCCCATAGTTTAGAGTTCCTTTCAGACACCTTAGTATCCTCTTCGTCGTTGCTAAGTGTGATACCTTTAGCTTCTGCATGAATCTACTCACCATACAAATACTGTATGCTAAGTCAGGCCTTGTGTGACAAAGGTATCAAAGTGACCAAATAAGTCTTCTATATTGGGTTGAGTCAACATCATCTTCATCTGAGTCTTTCAACAGTTGCAATCTAGGCTCAGCGGGAGTTGAAGTTGGGTTGCAATCTTGCATCTCAAATCTCTTTAGTATTTAACCCACATATCTTCTCTGGTGCATCATCAGGCCTCTACCACTCTTGTAGAATTCGATGCCAAGTAAATATGAGAGATTTCTCAAGTCTGAAATTTCAAACTCCTCACTCAGGTCACGTTTGAAATATTTGATATCCTTTTTACAACTTCCTATTATCAACAGATCATCGATATAGAGATATAGTATAAGCAATTCACCATTACTTCTTCTTACATATACTCTATGTTCAGTTGTGCACTTCACAAATTTCTTCTCCCTTAGAAAGCCATCTATCTTCTTGTTCTAAGCTCTTGGAGCTTGCTTAAGTCCATACAGGGCTTTGTGCAGCTTGTATACCTTTCTTTCTTTGCCTTGTTTCATAAACCCAACTGGTTTGCCACATAAACTTCTTCGTCTAATGGGCTATTAAGGAATGAAAATTTCACACCCATCTGACATGTGTGCCAATTTTTCTTGTTTGATAGACCAACAACCAACCTGATTGTTTCGATTAATTCTAGCAACATGTGCAAATACTTCATCAAAGTCGATTCCTTCCTTCTGAAGAAATCCTTTTGCCACAAGCCTCGCCTTGTGTCGAGTCACTTTCCCTCTGGGATTCAGCTTCACCTTATATACCCACTTAACATCAATTGCTTTCTTGCCTTGAGGCAATTCGACAAGTGACCAAGTGTTATTGACTTTGATTGACTTCATCTCCTCATTCATTGCTTTCACCCACTTCGAATCTTTCAATGCCTCAACTGTATTGACAAGTTCGACATCTACATCGAAAGCATAATGTACCAACTCACCTTCTTCATCGACCACATCATCTGATGTAATCACACATTATTACAATCTTGCAGGCACATGTCTTGTTCTTTGAGGTCTGATTGGGCCTACTTCTCCTCTAACATCTTCTCGTCGAACATCTCTTTCGACTTCACAAGCTGGTTCTTCACATAAGATTCCAACTGAATCTTTCTTGACATTTTCAATTCAATCACATTCTTTAAGCTCATCTATGATCACGTCCCTGCTGATCACAACCTTCTTATTTACTGGGTCGAACAATGTGTAACCTCCAGTCGAGTGATATCCTATCGGAATCATTTGACTAGACTTGTCATCAAGCTTCCTTCTCAACTAATCTGGCACAATGTGTAACCTTCAGTTGAGTGATATCCTATCGGAAACAACCTTTATCTGTTTGCACCAATTCTCATAATTATATTTCTTGAGAATTGGAAGGTTTGTTGGAAAGTGCCCATTCAGATGATTTATCGTCATCACTTTTGCTTCCCACGAATCGTTCAAACCGGAGCTCTAGATACCAGATGTCGGAATTAACTCAAAACCTATGAGAATTCCGACCCTTTCTTTATGAAAAAGAAAGGTTCTTGAGGAACAATTAACAAAGAAGAAGAAATATGAAGAAGAGAAAAATTAGGGTTCTAAGAGAATTTGGAGAGAAAGTTTTTGCTACCCACAAACTATGAGATTTTTTCTTTTTATTCACTTGCAACTGCAAACAGTGAATTACAATGTGTTGAAATTATTTGATTACAAGTGGGATACTCATAGAGTTAGGTTAGCTTGCACCCAAGGCAAAGCCCAAAACTATAAAAGCCCAAAATATCTATTTTAGAACTAAATCAAATATAGATCTAAATCAAATATGACATAATGAATTACTCTTTCAACAATATAGCTATGAGTCCCACATTGTTTGGTTTGTACTTTACTTAAGTGTTTATATATATATATATATATATATATATATATATATATATATATATATATATATATATATCACATTGTCATTAGCTTATGATCGGATTGTTGGGCTGATATGTGATGAATTGGACTATGGTCCAATATTTAATTTTAACAATTTGATTAATTAATATTTAAAAAAAACAATAAAATTAAAAGAATGAATAATTATTAATTAATTCTTTTAAAATATAATAATAAATAATTCTACTCATCCATGCCACATCATTATGAATTTATTTTTAATCTCAATCATCAATGCCATGTCTGATTTTTAAAATGAAGGGAATAAAATTTAAAAAACTTCAAAATAGACTTAAATGCACTTTTGATCCTCCTATTTTGAGGTTTTTTAAATTTTATTCCTATTTGATCCTCAAAATAGATTTTTTAAATTTTAAAATAGGAGGATCAAAAGTACATTTAAGCCTATTTGATTTTCTAACAATAAAGAATTATACACGATCATATATATATATATATATATATATATATATATATATATATATATATATATATATATATATATATATATATATATATATATATATATATATATATATATAGTATGCTTGTACCGTTAAATTGATTAAATAGATATTATTACAAATTGAATACCTACGAGAATTATACGCGAGTTTGTAAAGAACATAGACAATCTACTAGCAATCCATTAAAAATAGATTGCATGCATTGTCTCATTTTCCCTTTCATCAAAAAGTTATTACACTACATTAGAGATAAATTGATAATTAACAAATATTTCAATTAATTCTCAATCACTCTTCTACTTACATGTCAAATGTCAATCTTCCCTATACACTCATTCTCTCTCTTCATTCAAATTTTAAATTTGTCTCAGATTTCTTTTTTTCACACTTTCTCACTTTCATTTTAATTTTTATTTATTTATTTATCATCACTAAAAATATTAATAATCTATTTTTTAATTTTAATAAAATAACACTATATATTTATCTTACAGGTCACTATCAACATAATATCTATTTCATTTTAATCAATCATTATCTTAATCTAAGAGATAAAATCCTTATTTTTAAATATAAATATTTTATTCTTTTTTCATCTCACAGTTCCTTTTTTTAATAATTATTTAATACAATTAAAATTGTATGATTATTATTCATGTTACGATTAAGTAAATCATTTTAAATTTTACATTTGTACACATTAAATAATATTTTTATTTTACTTATCATTATCGCATCAATTTTTTTTATCTTTCTTCATCTCACGAGTCATTTTTTTTGCATCATTATTTAATACAATTGAAATTATATAATTATTTTTCATTTTACAATAAAATTACTAATTTAAATTTTACATATGTATATAAATACGTTTGATAGTGTACCAAATAAACTTTTTATTTCACGGATCATTATAAACACAATATATATATTTTATTTCAATCAATAATTATCTTAATTTAAAAAATAAAATCCTTAATTTTAAATATTAATTTTTTTCATCTCACGAGTTTTTTTTTATATTTTAATTTAATTGATTTTATATAATTATTATTAATTTTCAAATTAATAATTAATTTTAAATTTAAATAATATATAAATAAACACATTTTATATCATATCAAATTTATATATAAATTTAAATATATTTTATACTCCGGTAGTTAGTCTCTAAAAACTAATCCAACTAACTTCAAAAATATCATTTTGTAACAGATGAGAGAGAAAGTAAAATTGAGAAAACACGGTAAGTTTGATTTAACTGAATCCATAGCAAAGTTCTAAGGGTACCCTCAAAAATATTAAAATTCCAAAACTACCCGTCTAGTATTTCAGAATCTCTATTTTAACTTGGTGAACAGTGTCATCTTCTTCCTCTTTGTTTCAATGGCGCCGGCGTAAATAGCTCTATCTTGTACCGTTCGTTTTCTCATTGCTTCTGTTTCGTTCTAAAGGTGGTGCCGCCGTTCGATTTCTTGTTTTATCTCTCATTTTTCATTAGAGTTAGTGATTCCTTAGTTAAATTTGTGATGCAGTTTTCACTTGAAATTGATTTCTGGAACTTGAAGCTATTCCCAAATCAGGTTAGAGCTCTTTGTCACAATGCTTAAATTGCGTTCTAGAGTTCTAATGCATGATAAAGGAGTTTAACATGATGGTGCATACTTTTTCCCCTCACAGATTTCCTTACTCTCTTTTATGCTTATATGTATTCACGAAAATCAATCTAGTTTTTAGTGCCTGGAGTTGAACCATGAAATTTTTCTTTTGACAACAAATGTGCTCAATGAATTTGCATTTGGGGTTTGGATATGCTAAAAAAATATTTACTTAATCTCTGAATGCTTCATGTATGTTTTCGTGATCATGCCCAATATTCTTCTCCCTGAGTCTGTTATGCTATTTTAACAGCATGCTTACTTTTTTCGGCACCTATCAAAAGACTGAATGTAGATTGGGCATAACTATTTTGATTTCTCGGGTGTAAGTTTGATGGTTTCTATAAGCTTTCAATCATA
This sequence comes from Lathyrus aphaca, assembly GCA_963966055.1. NCBI lineage: Eukaryota > Viridiplantae > Streptophyta > Magnoliopsida > Fabales > Fabaceae > Lathyrus > Lathyrus aphaca. The sequence continues at coordinate 568,263,354 of OZ014519.1, forward strand.
AGAATCCATTCCTTTTCATGAATACGAACATGTTAGTGACTTTTACTCGCTGTCCCCCAAAAATGGAAACCCCCACCTTCTTTCTTCCCAAAACTACACAACACATTACACAAATCTCCAAGTCCAAACCCTACCATTGTTCCCAAAATCCCAATCAACCAAATCCGATTCTCAAGTGATTCATTTCTGCTTCTGAGATAGTAAATTTTGTTCCTCCGGTAGATATTGGTTCTGTGGTACTCTTGAGCTTAGTTAGTGGCCTTTTTTTTCTCTTGTGTTGTATTTTTCTAATTGTGTGGTGTGAGAGGATTCTCTTTGACATCAACACCTATTGGAAGGTAATTTTATCATCATAGTCATTTGTGTTTGAAGAGATAATTTGAAACTTACTAAATGCTCCAACATTGAACTTAATGTGGTTTTTATTTATTTCTTTGGTTCATGCACATCATGAACAAATTCTGAAGTAATGTAGTTCTCTGTTTTCTATTTGATATAATTTTTTTTTTTCTTACAAGGACATATCATGTGTAAATACCAACCACCTACACGTCTCAATCTTATTATGATCTCTTGCTTTGAGCTTATAGGTATATCATACTTTCTCTGCGTCCCGATTAGGTAAAGATTAATGGTGAAAGAAAACTTTTAACAAATATAGTAAGATTGTTCCACTCTACTCCAATGCAAAATTCCTGAGACAATTTCCAAAAGCAAAATAGAAAATTTCCACACGACTTTTTTCTTAGATCTACAGTTTTCTCACTATAGCAGTTCTCCTTCTTCTTCCCTCTCCCGATTTTACCTATTAACCTGTCAATATTAATACTTGATAGATATAGATTTACCTATTTGAAAATCCATAAAGCTGTTTTAGTCAAACCTTCAATTAAGAAGAAGATTTTTTTTTCATCATGTTTTATCATTTTCTTGTTTCATGGTATAATCATGTTTGTATTAATAATTTCACGCGAGAATGATGCATGTCTGTCACTAAAACTAATTTGTTTCTTCTTTTGTTTTTCTTATTTCTTCATTTTAGTTTGTGTGTTTTCTATTTTTTGTTTCACATGAATATAATTTTGGATATGCGAACTGAGAACTGTTTCATCGAGTTTCCTTCTATTGTTTAGTCAATAAATATTAATAATTTCTTTTGGACTCCTATCGATTTGTTATATCTAAATGCTATAGATCTTAGTATTTTTGTTTTGCACTAAGAATATTAAATCATAATTCCACTCTGTAGTGTGTAGTTTAGCATTATTGCTTTGAGAATTATTTTTCAGTGTTGGTTGTTACTTTCATAGCTGAATTGATGATAGTCAATTGTAGTGAAATTTGCCAAATTGAGGGTGGAGTTTGATATTCATTCACAGCTTAGTTTGTTGGGAAAAATTATTTAGAATTTGTTTTTTTTTTGTTGTTTTGTATTTTTTTACTATCTACATTCATATCTCATTGCAAATACTTTTCATTTCCATAATTTTCAGGTTTGTTAAGGAGTCATAAGGGCATTAGTTGTGTTGCGGGTTTCTAAAACTAGTTGAAAAAATGGGATCAGATCGAAGACATACTTTAGATTTAAAGTTTCAGCAGCCCGATTTGAAGAGCTTAATAGACCTTAGCAATCAAATGACACCAAGTTATCGAGACATTTTTGTGAATAGGTATGGGAAGATCCTTGACCTCTTGACAGTAGATGTGAAAACGGATGCCCTCAGTGCTTTGGTCCAGTACTACGACCCTCCTCTTAGATGCTTCACTTTTAAAGATTTTCAATTAGCTCCTACGTTGGAAGAGTTTGAACTAATCATGGGTTATTCCTTAGAGAAAGGAAATCCATTCCGAGGAATTGGAAAATTCCCTACACCCAAAACAATTGCTAAAGTATTGAATGTTGACATAAGCAAAATGAACAAAAATGGGCTTGGATTTTCAAGAAAATACCTAGAAAAAAGGGCTCATGATCTAGTCGGTGAAAACCAATGGGATGCTTTCATAGATTTGCTGGCTCTCACTATCTATGGTATAGTGTTATTCCCAAACAAGGACAATTTTGTGGATTTGGCTGCTATTGGTGTTTTTCTGGCCTATAAGCAGCAGAACGAGAATCCAGTTCCTGCCGTTCTTGCTGATGTATACTACTCTCTTCTTGTGCGACACAATAAGAAAGGTGGAATGATTTTATGTTGTCTTCCAGTGTTGTATACGTGGTTTATATCTCATATCAATATGAATAGTAGTTGTTTTGTGGAAGCCAAAGGTAGAAGCGCATGGACTCAAAGCATAGACGACCTTAATGAAAATTCAATTTTATGGTCTTCACAAAAAAAAACGGTGGAACGAGTAATTTACAGTTGTGGGGAGTTTCCTAATGTGCCTCTTATTGGAACCAAAGGATGCATTAATTACAACCCAACTTTAGCTTTGAGACAGCTTGGCTATCCCCTAGTAGATAAACCTGCAGATCTATTACTGAAGGATTTTGTTTTGCATGACATGGGTAAAGAAGACCCAGAGATGTTACTGAGGATAATTCAAGCTTGGAGAAAGATCCGCAGAAAAGGGCAAGAGCTTAGATGTAGAAGTTATGATGTAAATGATACTTATTCACAATGGGTTAAGAATAGGGTTAAAGAGATCAAGTTACCCTGGGTTAAAAAGATCAAGTTACCCTTTATTGGTACTTCTGAAGTAGTTGAAGAAACACCAGTTCAATCTGTTAACACTAATGAGGAAGTAGAAAAACTGAAGGCATCACATCTAAAGGCGGAGGAAGAGATTAAGAATTTGCAAGAAGAGTTTAAAAGGGTTCGTCAAGTATATGAGGCTGCACAAACTGAAAATGAGATTTCCCTTGAAAGAGCAAATAAGAGAGCAAAAGTGGAGGAAGAATGTAAGATCAAAATCCAGCTCAATCTACAAGCTTCTAATGAACAATTGAAAAATTTGTTGAAGGATTCAAAGATAGCTGAAAAGAATATGCAAAGGGAGCTTGAAGATATGAAAGAACAATTCAAGAAGGTGACGGCTAAGTACGAGAATCAAGTCAAATATGAGAGGCAGCAGAATGAAAGAGAAAATAAGAGAGCAAAAGTGGAGGAAGAATGTAAGATCAAAATCCAGCTCACTCTACAAGCTTCTAATGAACAATTGAAAAATTTGTTGAAGGATTCAAAGATAGCTGAAAAGAATATGCAAAGGGAGCTTGAAGATATGAAAGAACAACTCAAGAAGGTAACGGCTAAGTACGAGAATCAAGTCAAATATGAGAGGCAGCAGAATGAAAGAGAAAATAAGAGAGCAAAAGTGGAGGAAGAATGTAAGATCAAAGTCCAGCTCACTCTACAAGCTTCTAATGAACAATTGAAAAATTTGTTGGAGGATTCAAAGATAGCTGAAAAGAATATGCAAAGGGAGCTTGAAGATATGAAAGAACAACTAAAGAAGGTAACAGCTGAGTATGAGAATCAAGTCAAATATGAGAGGCAGCGGAATGAAAAAGTACAAGGAATACTTGCAGAGTACCAAGATGCTCTAAGAAATGCAGTGGAAGATTTAAGCGAGCAGAAAAAATATATTGATTATCAAGAGAGAATGTACAACAACTTGAAGAATGGAAGTATGTAGTGTTTTTAATATGTTATGTGGATGTGCTAGTGTTTTTTTTTCTTCTTCTTTATATAACAAGCTTACATAATATTATATTAGCAAAATTATTAGGGGTAAAGTTCTGATAATCACATTTTGTATGGACTAGACGGGATTATGAGTGACTGAATAGGACCTTCACATTTACAGAAATATGTTAATGGATATACTTAGATCAGTAGTGGATGTGCATGTGCTTTTCAAATGTTTGATTGTATTAAGTTAAGATTTTAAGAAGATTAAAGTATGGTTAGTTTGACAGTTGTATACTCTGGTGGATTTTTGGTCACTGGTCTTAAGGAAAATTTGAAGATAGAAATGATCCGACTAGCTATTAGGTTGATATTGAACCAAAATAAATCTGTGTGTTGACTCTCTTTATTTTATCTCCTTTATTATCATGCGTTTGTTTTATCAAACAAACTTTAAAAAAAGATTATAAGACAATTTATGAGCCTTAGGGAGGACTTCTAAAGTCATCCAAAACACACTTTCAGTTGTCAAAGTGAATTTGCAAAATGCATTAGAAAGTCTAGATTTCCCATAGTAATACAATAAAAACCATACCTGGCCTTTGTGCAGATTATCAGAAGGATACTCGAAGGAAACTTCAATAAGTGAAATAAAATAACAGTTAGAAGAACATTATGAGTCTGGAATAGAAACGGCCAGTCCATAGATCTTCAAGAATAATACTCAAAAGATCTTTTGATCCTAATAGACTCTTCTGGTTTCTGTAGCAAAAACAAATTTGGTCAGTCTTATGGGGGACGAGACTCAAGTTCTTCATGGATTTGATCAAAAACTTGCACACAATCAATAGTTTCAAAGAGTAGTAGTATAGGTGGATGTGGGACCTTGATTAGAGAGTCTCTATGGTACATTATAGAAAACAACACACCCCATATAACACTCCGAAATTTTATTCAATTTTTGGTATATTTCTTAATTAATTATGTGTATTTTTAGAATAACAATAATTTAAATTAAGAGTTTATTGTTCTATATTTGGTGTTTAGGCTTTGGGATAGTGGAGATTCCTTTGACCCATTTTCTTTTATGCATTGTTATCCTTGAATCATGTGAGATTTGTGCAAAACCTCTGATTATGTCAATGGTGAAATTCTGTGTAAATATGTGTTGAATTTGGATTATTGATGTTCATATGAGTATATGATGATTTAATGAATAAATATGAATGATTGATGTTATATGTGTTGGAATTGCATTCCTTTTTATGTTGAAATTGTGGTTTATCCGTATGTATCGAATTCTGAGTTTTAGACTGTCATGAAATCCGAGAAAATTTAAGATCTGTAATTGATTTTTAATAGAAAAAACACAGAAAACGTGTTCTGCAAGCGGTATTAGAGTGAGATATGAGATGGAAAACTCTGAAAGCTAAAAGAGAGAATAGAGAAACTGATTCTATTATTATTAAATAGAAATGAAGTATGATGCTCTATTTATACAAGAGGAGTTGAACATTCAAGAGTTGAATCATTCAAGCTCTACATTTAAGGAAAACTATTCTTATTCTATTAAATTAAGGCTAGCCTTAATTATTCTATAGTGCTGATTTTTCATATCCTAAGACATAACTCTAATACTCCCCCACAAGCTCAAGGTGGCTGCAAAGGCTGACATGAGGCAGACAGGTTGAGCTTGCTGCTGAGCTCCATAAATCTTGAACTTGAGAGAGGTTTGGTGAGGATGTCAGCCTTCTGGTCAACACCAGGAATGTGGCAGACAGTGAGAGACTTATTAAAGACCTTTTCTCTTACAAAAAAGAGGTCAATTTCCATATGCTTTGTTCTTGCATGAAGAACAGGGTTATGAGCCATAGCAACTGTGCTCTGGTTGTCACAATAGATGGCTGGAATTGTCAAGGGAATTTTTAGTTCAGTTAGCAAAGTTTGAACCCATAAAACTTCAGTTGTGGTGTGAGCCAAGCTGCGGTACTCTGCCTCAGCACTAGAACGAGCAACAACAGTTTGCTTTTTGGACCACCAAGAGACCAAATTAGGGCCTAAGTACACAGCTGACCCAAAGGTGGATCTTCTATCATCTGGGTCAGCAGCCCAATCAGCGTCACAGTAGGCCTGCAGAGAAAACGGAACAGTGGAGGCAGGAGTGAACAGTAAACCAGAGGTGATAGTGCCTTTTAGGTAGCGCAAAATACGCTTGACAGCTAGCCAATGGGACTCCAAGGGGTGTGCCAGGAACTGACATACTTTGTTAACAGCATAGCAGATTTCTGGGCGTGTGATTGTTGCATACTACATGGCCCCTACAATGGACCTGTAGTGAGAGGCATCAGACAAGGCAGCATACCCTGTTTTGATGAGTTTGGTTGTGGATGCCATAGGAGTAGCAACTGAATTAGAATTCTCCATATCAGTTTTGATTAGCAAGTCCCTTAGGTACTTAGATTGAGTGAGAAGGAGATTACCATTGGACAATTTCTTCACCTCAAGGCCCAGAAAATAATCCAAGTCACCAAGTTGTTTGAGAGCAAACACATGATTTAGTTGTTGAGTAACTTGCTTGATGAGAGGAGGAGAGTTTCCTGTGATGATTATATCATCAACATAAACCAGCATATAAATGACAGCACTGTGATGCTTGTAGATAAACAGTGAAGCATCACACTTGCTGTTCAGAAAGCCAAAGGATAAAAGAGTGGTTTTGAGTCTTTCAAACCATTGTCTTGGGGCCTGTTTGAGGCCATACAAGGCCTTGTGCAAGTGACAAACCAAAGACGAATTAGGGGCAGTAAATCCAGGGGGTTGCATCATATAGACCTCCTCTTCAAGAATGCCATTTAAAAAGGCATTGTTTATATCCAACTGCTGTAGAGGCCAATTGTAAGTGAGAGCAAGAGTCAAAATAATTCTAATTGTGACCGGTTTAATAACAGGGGAGAAAGTTTCATTAAAGTCAAATCCATGGACTTGATGGAACCCCTTAGCAACAAGCCTAATTTTGTACTTATTTACTGTCCCATCAGCATTTTCCTTTACACGAAAAACCCACTTGCAGCCTATTGCTTTCCTGTTAGTAGGCAGTGGTACCAAAGACCAAGTGTTGTTCCTTATCAAGGCATCATACTCCTCTTTCATAGCAGCAAACCACTTGGGATCTTGGAGAGCAGTTTTAACACTCTTAGGCTCAGAATTGACAAGAAAAATGGAAGGATTTAGACGAGATAAGGGTACACCGGATTTAGTTCTAGTAGTCATAGGATGAGTGTTGGTGGGGAGAGATTGAAGGTTAGGATCCCTAGGAGCAGAAATAGAAGATGATGATGATGAAGTGGTAGTAGTAGACTGATTGGTGGCATTTGAAAAGGGTGAAGGAGTAGCATTAGTGCTGGCTGTTTGTGTTACAGGGGTGGTTGACACAGAGGTAATAGGTGTGTGGCTGGAATTGGATTGAGAAGAAGAGGAGTGTAAGGTAGTGGAAGCAGTAGGAATGGGCAAAACATTAGGGAGAGCTTGTGTGTTAAGGGTTACTTTAGATGAGGAGGATGGAATGATTGATGAGGGGAGAGAAACATTAGAGAAAAAAAGATCATTGTAAGGAAATTTGGACTCATTGAAAAGAACATCTTTAGAGATGAATATTCTACCACTTGGGGAGAGACATTTGTAACCTTTGTGAGATGTAGAGTACCCTAGAAAAAGGCATTCATGGGATCTAAAGTCAAATTTCTGAGAGTTGTATGGGCGAACGAGAGGAAAACAAGCACACCCAAAGACTTTGAGGAATTTATAGTCAGGATTTTGATTGAAAAGGACAACATATGGTATACGTTGATTGAGAGACGTGGTGGGTAACCTATTTATTAGGTAGACAGCAGTTAAAAAGGCATGATCCCAAAATTTGAGCGGTAAAGAGGCATGACTCAAGAGGGTTAAACCAAGGTCAACAATGTGTCTATGCTTTCTCTCCACTACACCATTTTGGTGATGAGTGTGAGGGCAAATTAGACGATGAATAATGCCAAGATCAGAAAGAAACTTTGTAAATGGGCGAAATTCACCACCCCAATCAGTTTGGACAGATTTAATTGGGAATCCAAATTGTAATTCAGCCATGACTTTGAATTGTTTAAAGATAGTTAAGGCTTCAGATTTATTTTTGAGCAAATAGATCCAAGTAAATCTAGTGTATACATCAACAAAGGTGATGTAGTAGGTAAAATTTTGGGAGGATTTGACTGGGGCAGGACCCCATAGGTCACTGAAAATTAATTCAAGAGGAGAGTGATATTGAGTTTGTGACTGTGGGGAGTGCAACCTATGGCCTTTCCCATACAACATGCAGAACAAAAGACAGATCCAGCTTTATTAGAATAAGGAATATTACATTGAGCTAAAACAAGTCTCATAGTATTAGAATTTGGATGACCAAGGCGTAAATGCCAAGTATATTGAGAATTATATGAGTTATTAGTTGATACATTTTGATTAGAAACTGAAATCCTATCATTAGTGCTGAAATCAGCTCTTGAGACAGGAGCATTAGAGTCTAAGGTGAGACATGAGACTTGACTTGTTGAAGGAGACTTAAGAAGCTGAAGATGAGAAAATTGGTACAGACCATCACTTCCTACACGACCTTGGAGCAGAATTTCATTGGTAGCCTGAGATTTGACATAACACATATCAGCATGAAACTCAAAGAAAACTCTATTATCAAGACAGAATTTGCTGACACTTATCAGGTTCTTTGTAATAGAAGGAACAAGCAGTAAATTATGAAGAGCTAATGGAGTGTTAGGTTTAGAATGAGAGGAAAAATAAGAAGAGCCTGAAGAGTGAATGTGCAAACCTTGACCATTACCAATGAAGATCTGATCCGGACCTTCAAAAGGTGTGGTCTGCTGTATGTTTTGAGAGGCATTGGTAACATGATAAGAAGCTCCTGAGTTTGGGAACCAGGCACTGCTTGGAACTGAAGTTGTGTTAGCAATCATAGCATTGGGAGTGATTTGTGACTTAGGAACAGGGAGAGGAGCAAGTCTTGGTTGATAGCTTGGGCGTGACCAAGTGTTAACCGTGGGCTGAGCAAACTGAGGTCCACAAATTGGTTGATACGGATTGTAGAAATTTTGTTGGTTCATTGTTTGAAAATCAGCAGGTATGTTAGGTTGAAACTGTTGATTGAACCTGTGATAGCAGTTAGCAGCAAGGTGACCATATTTGAAGCAGACTTGACATTGAATGTTGTTGAACCTACCTCTCCCACGGCCGCGTCCACCACCACGGCCAGATGCACGACCACCTCTTGAATAGGTTGGATTAAAGGTTGAATTCACAGCTTGTTCAGTGTTCTTGTTATTGGATTTATCAGTTTCAGATTGAGGATTGGCTTGAGTGAGATTCACTAAGGCAGCCACCTCCGTTTGAGAGTGTTTCTTATACTTGTTGAATCTCATCTCATGAGCAACAAGAAGAGCTTCAACTTCTTCAAGTTCTACTGAATCAAACTTGCTTTCAATGACTGAAATAACAGAGGCAAAGTCTTGAGGAAGACCTTCAAGAATCACATCAATGTGTTGCTGATCTGGAACTGGATCTCCTACTGAAGCAAGCACATCAACAAGAACTTTGATGCGAACCAGATAATCACCAACAGATTTGTCTTCAAGTGTTGTAGATCTGAGTTGCGCTCGTAGTTGTCGTGCTTTCACACGTGTAAGCTTTTGAAAATGCGCAAGAATACGTTCCCAAAGCTCGTAGGAATGAACGCATCCAAGAACACGTGAAAGAATCGAAGGTGAAAGCGTGGATTGAAGCCACGTCATAAGCCACTGATCTTGCGTAATCCAGGTGCGATACGCAGGGTTCTCACGAGCAGCTGCACGATCTTCATCAGTTAGGTATTGATTCGGTATGTCACGAAGGTAAAGGTAGTTTTGAAGATTATTCGCATTAACGAAAGGATCTACTTGTTGGCGCCAAAGTAGGAAATTCTTCTCATCAAGTTTTTCTGTGATTTTGAGTTGGAATGACTTAGATGCTGTAGTTATCGGAGTCGCTGCCATGGATAGAACCGAAGCTCTATGATACCATATTAGAGTGAGATATGAGATGGAAAACTCTGAAAGCTAAAAGAGAGAATAGAGAAACTGATTCTATTATTATTAAATAGAAATGAAGTATGATGCTCTATTTATACAAGAGGAGTTGAACATTCAAGAATTGAATCATTCAAGCTCTACATTTAAGGAAAACTATTCTTATTCTATTAAATTAAGGCTAGCCTTAATTATTCTATAGTGCTGATTTTTCATATCCTAAGACATAACTCTATTAAATTAAGGCTAGCCTTAATTTTTCTATAGTGCTGATTTTTCATATCCTAAGACATAACTCTAATAAGCGGTGATGGGCGTCACCCTAGGTGACGATCCGACCCTCATCACGTTGAAGAAGAAGACACGTCTCGCCAGCTGACGCACATTAGCGTCCCTGAGGAGCAACGTCCCAGACCGTCAGCGCCTCATGACGGGCGTTATTTGCTCCATGACCGTCAGTGAGGACGGTTAGGCATACCCAGTGGGCGACGGCTGTCATGGCCGTGACGAGCCGACCATCAGCCCTGTTTTGACCGATTTTTGATGTTTGACTCGATTTTTTGTAAGGGTTCCGATTCCTTGACTTATTTCATACTGTTTAATGATAATTGTTGAGAAAAGTGTTTTGTTTGTTTGTGATCAATTTAATTGATAGCCACCTTGTGAATAGGCGGTGTTGAATGTTGATGGTTTAGGTTCAAGGCGAACCAATGTTTTAGCCCTAGCTGACATTGTTTGATATGTTTCGGTTCACAAGAACCAGTGTTAGCCTTAACCGGAAGTGTTAATAATTGGCGTAGGAGATTTGGATGGAGAGTTGCATTTGTTTGTGTATCATGTATATCAGAGTTAACTTAGGACCTCGGTCCAGTGTTTAGGATTATTCAGTAACATACCTCTGATATCCAGTGATGGTACCACATGCATGGGAGAAGAGAAAATGAACATTGCATTTTAGTTTTGTCAATTATATAATTGTATTGACTGTAACTGATGTTGTATATTATCCTTGATGTTTCTACACCATTTAATTGATGGAATGTATTCTCATCCCTTCTTGTTTCCATGTTTCTACATATGCATATTATGCAGATAATTTCCAGGTTAAAACTGAGGAGTGATAGCTGTTATTTTATAGAGGATGAGTAGTTGGCCTCTTCAGTTGTTTTACTTCTATTTTATGTTCAGAAGTAAAACTTAAATAGATGCAGAAGTGTCTAATGAATGCGATGATGATAGCTTATGAAGTTTCCCTCATTCAATGCACCTATGGTTCAGCTACCTCTTCTGTTTTTAAATCTGAAATACAATTTGATTTGATTCTCCAACTATTCCTCTTGTGTATGTTTTTGGGAAGTACACACTTTGCTCTTTCTTTCGAGATTTTGTTCTGTTTAATACTTAAGTGTGTTGACCATTATTTGAGCACTTAGAAAAGTTATGTAATTAATTAAAATTCTGCTTGTTTAGGACACTGAAAGATATCTTTGAGAAGTGTTTTCATTTTAGTTACAGTGAAGACGGATTTCAATAATTTGGTTCTTGAAAGAAATAAAATCGTTTAGTCTATTTTAAAGAATATGTAAATGTAACTATGTTCTTGGGATAGGACATAACGTACATTAATAATAATGTCATATGAGAAAGAGTTTGTGTATGTGTATGTCTGTTTTTGTTTTATCTGATCTAACTAGAAACACTTTATAGCCAAGTTTTTGTGCAAGACCCCTTTTCTTGCTCCCTAGGAAAGAAGTAAAAGACTATCATCTGGTGCAGTGGCTGGAGAGGAAGTGTGAATATGGCAAGTAATGTGGTTTGATGTAGCAGACATATGGGGTATTTATTAGTTTTATACGTATCGTTTGTGTTACTACATTTTGGATCTCATATTGTAGGATATTTTATTACTATTGTGATATTATTTACGACTCATGTAATATTAGTCTTTTATTATTTTGTATGTCTATTTTTTTTATTCGAGATCGTGTTTCATACTTCATCCGAAAACAAATATACAATTCGTAGTAAAAAAAACAATATATGTTCTTTTACACTTCGGAGATGTATCTCTGAAATATTATCGAAGATAAATCTCCGAAACAATTCAAATGTAAATTTGTTGTGGGTGACATGTTCTGAATGTTTAAAATGGATCTGAAGATGTATCTCTAAAATATATGAACGATTATTCAGAAATGGAATACATTTAAAGATGCATCTCTGAAATCAGGGGCATATAAAAAAATCCACATGGTGTGTTAATGGTGTGTTACAAGTATATAAGATGGAATAAGAAATTCTCTTGTTTTAATATGACTCAAGCTTTTGAGGAATAGTACTTGTCCATTATAAATTGCATACATTTTGTTCAAAAGTCAATGTATAAGGACTCAGAAATTACCCAACCTGGATATCTAGACTTTCATACAAACTTGATTAATTATGCTCGATTTCATTATTTAAATATTTAAACATTTCACTAACTATTAAGATAGTCTTTAATGTATGTTGATACAATTATTTTTATAAATCTTAAAATTATATTGTTAATAGAAATATTTTTATAAACAGAAAAAAAATATATATATTGTTGATATAAATATTTTTATTAAAGAAAAAAAATATTGTTAATATAAATAGTTTTTATATACTGAGAAAAGTTTACTTTTGATTCACATTTTTTAAAATCAATATTAAACACAAAAGTAATTTTTATGTAGATAAAATAATGTATTGTTGATCCAAATAATTTAAAAAATCAGACAAATAAATGTATATACAACATAGATATTTTCAACTATAGAAAAATTTCCTACAAAAGAAGAGATGACTAGCTGGATTAGAGAGGTTGGACTCAGAAATAGAGTCAATATTATAATAACTTGTTTTTTCCTCTCTTACCCGTCTTTGTGTTCGAATGAGTTATTATAACAATGACTTTATTTCTGAGTACAACCTCCCTAATCCACCTAGTCGACCTCTTCTCTTGGGAAATTTTTCTGTAGGTTAAATATCTCTGTTGTATCTACATTTGTCTAGTGTTTGCCGCATATCATCAAAGGAACATTCATGTTTCTTAATTAGAATGAAAAAAATATAAAAAATACATTCCGGAAATAACAATGATGTTACTCCCGGTTGAGAAAAAAATACACTCCGGAAGTAACAAGGGTGTTACTTCCGGTTGAGAAAATAAATAAATAAAATACACTTCGAAAGTAACAGGATTGTTACTTCCGGTTGAGAAAAAAAATAAAAAAATACACTCCGGAAATAACAAGGGTGTTACTTTCGGTTGAGAAAAAATTAAAAAAATACACTCCGGAAGTAACAAGGGTGTTACTTCCGGTTTGAAAAAAAATTATTCTGAAATTTAAAAAAAAAAAAATTGGAATTTTTAAAAATACGTAGGGGTACGGATTGGAGGAAGATTGTCTAATTATAACTAACCATCTTTTAATACCCCTGATAAGCTTTGGGGAAGATTGTCTGAAGTTCAAGCCTAGAAACATTAGCAGTGAAGGGTTGCAAGTCCAATGGTTTAGTGAGAATGTCAGCAAGTTATTGAGAGGAAGAATCATGGAGGAGATGAAATAAGCCATTTTGAAGTTTTTCGCGTATAAGATGACAATCAAGATCAATGTGTTTTGTGCGTTCGTGAAAGGAAGAATTGTTGACAATGTGACGAGCGAAAGCACTATCACAATAGAGCAAGGTCGGTTGATCAATGAAAGGTAGATTAAGTTCTTTGAGGATAGGTTATTGGGCCATTGAAGCTCATAGACGGTGGATGCCATTACCCGATATTCTGCTTTAGTGGAACTATGGTAAACCATTGGTTGTTTCTCCGACTTCCAAGATATAAGAGAATCTCCTAAGTAAATGCAATAACATGTAACAAATTTGCGTGTGTCAGGACACATTTCCCAATCTGAATCTGAGAAGGCCTTGAGTTGCAGAGGTGAATTAGTGGGGAAGAAGATGCCCTGTGTTGAGGAGGATTTGAGATAGCGTAGAACGTGAAGATCAGCATTGTAGGAAATGTCTAATTGTATGTTGAGTAAGTAGATATGTTTACCAATTAATCTTCTATATACAGTTGGATCTTCTAAAGTTGTGCTTTCATTGATGTGAAGTCTTGTGTCTCGAGTCAAAGGAGTGGTGGCTGGCTTGCATCCTAGAAGTCCACTAGTAGGAAAAAAATCAAAAGTATACTTCCTTTGAAATATGTCGATTCATTTGTTGTTGTGTGCGACTTCTAGACCAAGGAAGTACTTTAACGTGCCCAAAGCTTTGATGTGAAAGTTGTGATGCAGAATCTGCTTGATGTGGTTGATGGTGTGCAAGTTATTGCCTGAAATGACAAGGTCATCAAGAATGGTAGTAAGAGAATCAACAAAATGGTGAATGAAGAGAGAATAGTTAACAAGACATTGTATGAATTTTTTGTTGATTAAAACTTGTGAGAGCTTTGAAAATCATTTCCTACTAGACTATTTCAAACCATAGAGAGATTTTAAAAGCATGCACACCTGATTTGGATAAGAGGGAGTAATACCTTGAGGTAAGGAAATGTATACTTCCTCTTCCAAATCACCATGCAAAAAAGCATTGTGCACATCAAGTTGAAACAAGATGCAAATTAAGAGAAGAAGCAAGGGAGAGTAATAATCTTACAGCGATGAGCTTTGCAACAGAAGAAAAAGTGTCAAAGAAATCAATACCTTCGACTTGAGTGAATCCTTTAGCAACTAAACGAGCCTTGTGTCTTTCAATTGTGCCATCAGAATTAAACTTAGTTTTATAAACCCGTTTGCAGCCTATGGCTTTCTTACCTAGGGGAAGAGTTGTAAATTTCCCAGAGTTATTGGCTGTTGAGGCTTAAATCTCATTAGTCATGCCCTTAACCCAATGGGGTTGAGTGTTAGCTTGCTTAAAATTTGTTGGATCAACAACATAAGTAACAGTAGAAATAAAATCATAATATGCAGGAGAAGTATTTTTTTTTATAAGAGATGTATTTGGAGATATCATGCAATATGGGAGTGTGATATGCATTTTGCATACAAAATCATGAAGATATGCATGAGTATTTTTTATCCTGGTGGATTTTCTGGTGGAGGGAATAAGGGTAGTGTCAGGACTGTTGTTAAAGGATGAGGCTGGTTCATGATCAGTGGTGTCATGACTGCTATCAAGGCTATTCTGAGCAACATGTGGGGATGGATGGTTGATATGGCTGTCATGTATGTGTGATGTAGGGGTATTGTGGTTGGTTGGTGAAGCAAGTTCGTTGGATAAGATGTTGTCAAGTAAAGGGGCAGTAGACTATGGTGTGTGGGGAATGTGTGATGAAGTAGGAAAGTTAAAGATAAAAGGTGTGTTGGTGATAGTTTGGGTGAAGTCATCAGTGGTAGGGGTGGGAGAGATGGTATTGTTAGAAGTTATGTAAGAAAAGACGTGTTCATAGAACACACAGTTTCTATAAATAATAGTACCTCTAGTATGCAGATTAAATAAAAGGAAACCTTTGATGTCAATAGGGAAGCTAAGAAAGGCGCACTTGGTGACCCCAGGGTCAAGTTTTTCGCGTTGTTTAGAGATGGTAGTGGCATAAGTAAGGTAGCAAAAGGTATTAAAGTGTGTGTGTATGAAGGCGGTTCTTGAAATAGAAGGGTATAAGGCGTGTTTTGTTCAATGGTGGGGTTACATAACCTGTTTATTAAGTATGTGTCATGGCAAAGAGAAAATGACCAAAGTTTTTTAGGAAGTTTGGCATGGAAAAGCAGGGATCTAACAACATTGAGAAAGTCTTTGTGTTTTCTTTCTAACAACATTGAAAAGTGGTTTTTGCAATAGTTAATAAAATTTTGTGTATGAGTTCTGGTTTTATATTTTTAATGCATGAAAAATATCCTTGTATAACGAGAATAATCATCAACAATAGCGATGAAATATCTAAAACCATCTATAGAATGCACAGAAATAGGCCCCCATATATCCATGTGAATTAACTCAAAACATGTAGAAGTGTTGGAAGAACTAATATGAAGTAAGACATCATTGGATGGATGACCTAACCTATTGTGCCAAACATCCAAGTGATGAGGAATAATATGATCTTGTACATTGAAAGAATTACAAGTAAAGGGTGGTGAGGAAGAACACATGGGTCTTGGACAAGGTATTTGTTGAGAATATAGTGATTGTTATGAAGGGAAACTTGTCCAATCTTCCTCTTGGTATGCACATCCTGAATGCAACAGGAATTATGTGAGAAAATGATGGTGAAATCCGGATTGTTGCACAATTTAAAGATAAAAAGGAGACTAAACTTAAATTTAGGAATGTAGAAAACATTATGCAGATGAAGGCATTTGTCAAAAGCAATAGTGCCATAAAAGTTAGCAACAAAATGATTACCATTGGGAAATTCAATAATATCAAGGTCAATCAACTGGATTGTAGAAAAACATTTGATAAAGGGGCAAACATGGTCAGATGCACCATAATCAAGTATCCATGATGAAGAATAATGTAAATATATACATGTGTTGGTGATACCTGAAATTATGTGAGGCTCTATGGAGGAAGGAACATCATGCTTTGACTTGGAGATATCCTTCTTGGATTGTTGAAGAAGTTAAAGAAGATGTTGATAATCTTCCTTGGATATGACACCATCCTTAGTTGAATTATCACCAGTTCTGGAGTCAGAAGAGGGTTTAGAGTTTCTTGTACGATAACTTGGTGGAAAGCCATGTTTAAAGTAACATGTATCCACAATGTGGCTGGTTTTGCTGTAGTTGGTGCATATCATGGAGGGTTTTTAGTTGCCTTTGCCGCGTCCACGACCAGTGGTGGAGTTCTTGGTAGCATAAAGAATGGTGGGGTTGTAGAAGAGGGTGGAGGCGAAGGAATTTCTTGCTGAGCAATGAGGGAATAGACGCGGTCGATGCTTGGAATAAGATCCAGAAGCAAGATTTGAGTGCAGATGTTGTGGTAATTGTCGTTGAGTCCCTTGAGGAAGCATGAGACGTATTCCATGTGCTTGTAATGACGCACAACTTTAGCCAAATCGCATACACACGAAACATGACAAGAACATGATGTCGTTGGGCGAAGATCCTCAAGTTCATTCCAAAGGATCTTTAAATAAATAAAGTATTTGGAAAGAGTGGGATCACCTTATTTGATAAAGTGTAAATCACGAAGAACATCAGAAAAGCAAAAGTGGCTGCCTTTCGTAAAACGCTCCCGGAGATCTTCCCAAAGACCGTGAGCAGATTCTATGCAAATCCTACTATATGCAATTTGAGAAGCTAAGGTTCTTGTGATCTAAAGAAAGTACCATGCTATTGGCGTGATCCCAAAGCTCGAAGTTAGGATCTGAGGAAAGGGGTTTGTGGATGGAGCCATTGATGAAACTGACATTGTTCTTGGAGGTCAGGGCGCGACGCATACCTTTTCTCCAGTTATGGTAATTGTTGTCGTCGAGCGGCGGCGCCACCAAGATAGCGCGGAGGTTTTCATCGGGATGAATATATAATGGACTTCTTGGATTAAATCCAGGATCTTCTGAAGAATCTTTGGGTGTTTTTGAGATAGGATCTTTGAGGGTGGAATAGGTGTCATCAGAATCTTTATCAGAGGCCACAGTAGGGGTGGTGGATATGAGATGCATAAGGTGGCGAGGCGATGCAGAAGGAAGAAGAAGTTATGGGTAGCGGGAAATGTAGGTCAAAGTGAAATTTTGGAAAGTTGAATGGTTTGGGTCTCTTGATACCATATTACTCTACAATGTTTGGCTCCATTGGACCTAAGAATAAAATGACTGAAGATGAATTGTATATTGATTATGAAACAGCAAGATCAGACTTATATGCAAAAGAGTCATTAGGCCTTAACAAACAAATGAACATAAGCCAAATATGAACCCAAAATGGAAATAAAAAAAATTAATTATAACTAACTATCTTCTAATAGCTCTTTTGGAAACTTTGCATCATCATCATATCATAGTATCTTATTTCATCAAATTCTAGCTTGCATCATGAAACTAAAATTCTATCTATCCACTTCCAGAAACTTTCATCCATCACGCATCCAAATAGCAAAATGTTTTTCTAGTCTCTTGCTTTCTTGTATTGCAAGCCATCAAGAAAGGGGAATCTAATCTCAATATGTTAGGCGGTGAATCACTTCTAATTTGTCTCTAGTCATTTGATCGCATAGAAAGGGGAATCTAATCTCAATATGTTTACTCATACAATTAGAGACTAAATTATTAGTTAAGTGATTAGTTGATTTGTTATCAATCTGCAGTTGCAATGGTTTCTGCACTCTTATCCTTCAAAATAGAGTCTATCCACAACACTTGACATGCTGCATTTTCTTCAACTATGTATTTGGCCTCACATCATGGCATGACAAGGCTACTACATGTTGCTTCTATGGGCATCAAGTGATTGGTGCTCCTAAAAACAAGACGAAATATTCATTGGAACTTCATCTATCTACTGTCTCCCCCCACATTTAGTTTGCATTCGAGCATCCCAATGACATATGTGTTTCTTAAACTGTGTTAGGAAACAATAATCAATAATCCTCCTATGAAATATCATATGATTGCAATGACATCTTCGACTACGAATGGAAATAAGTTATAGGAGTTGTTTGTTCGAGTTCTACAATCTCATTAGTCATAAGCTTTGTCACACGGTAGCCAACTAGAGTCATACACTTGCTTTTATCTTGCAACTTTCATCTCTTTTCTTCAGGAACATGTTTGAAGCTCAAGGTACCAATGTTTTTTAGATGATCAACCAAAGGTTTCTTGCCACTCCAACACTCCTCAGCTACCTTGTGCTTCAATCTTTTGGTAGGGCATATGTTAAGTAGACCAACTTACATTGTGATTCTTGTCTTTCCATTCTTCTCTTACTTCTTTCCGCCTTTATCATTCTATGCAAATCTTTCTTGGAATGCTTGATTTGCATGTATTCTTTTATGTTTGCATGTACTTCTTGCCTCAAATGAACTATGAATTTATTCTATCTTCATTGAACCCATATCTTTGGACTCCTCAATTGCAACTATAATTGCAACTATAATTGCAACTATAATGTAGTCAAATTTAGAAATGAGTGATCTCATAATCTTTTAAATCACCATCTCATTCGAGAGATTCTCGAGGTTTTAACTTGTCACCACCACACCCACACCTGACTTTCGAAATGACACATGGCCTTAAACACAAACTTTCCATTTGACCTAATACAATGGCAAGTCAAAACCTCCATCCACATTAACTCATATTGCCTTCTAACTGATTAAAGCTTTACCTTCTTGACCTTATATCACCACCTATATAATACTTCAACATAAAGTCACATGCTTCCTTAAATACTCTAGCTGCTGAGATAGTTTCAATGTTGCTTGAATCCATACTTTGTTGGATCATGGACAAAGTTTTGCAATCCCTTTTGTTTTCCTCTTAGTGTGTTGCTCATTAGACATCAATAGGATTTTATCATAATGCATGAACACCTAAATTCACAAAATTAAGAGCATATTGGAATCAAAACAAAGTCTACATTTGGATGTGAAACTTTTCCCAGTTCTTTCCAGCAAGAATGAGTAAGGCTGCTGGAAACACACCATTTCAAGACATGGTTATACGGATTAAATGGTGCAGAATGTAGTATCATGAGAATAAATAGTGTATTCAATAATGAATTTATTAAATTAAAAAGGACTGAATATAATGACAACTAGTTAAAAACCTGTGCATCCGCACCGGCAAGATTATTTACATTTTGGATAATTAGATTAAAGTTAGCAAGAACCAGATAAACTTATAGCTGATTTAGAAATGAACTTGCAAATAAATTAAGGAAGTTGCGAAAGAAACAAAGCAAGTAGCAAACCTATGTCATATGTTTAAGGTTATGTGTCATTTCGAAAGTTATGGAAGTAAGGAAGCTGAAAATGGTGTCTGGAAATCATGGTTTTGCAAGAGAAAATCAGTATGAAATTATGAATGAGAAAGGAAGAAGTGTGATTTTAAGTTTTCACAAATAAATGGGGAAATAATTAACTTACATGTTGAATGGATTTGACGAAAATGGAAGGTTGAATAGTGATTTTGAGCTTTCTTCTTTCTCTTGTTCAGTAGTCTGGTTTGCTTGAATAAGAGTATTTGTTTTTTTGTTTTTTTTTAATTTGTTTTCCCTCCAACATAGTAACACGGTTTAATGAGGGAGAGGAATACGGAGTTTCATTCTTTGTTTGCCACGTCACTGATTGAGATGGTTACTGAGTGGTATTTTTGACTTGGTTGCATCATAGTATGCCACAAGTGAGCTGAGATGGTGTCTCTACTGGGTCCAACAACAATATTTTGGTCGTGTGATCATTGAAAAAGATGCGGAATGCATGGTTAAGATCCTGTCTGGGAAGGCCAATTATTCATAAATTGAGTATGTGATTGCCAAAGCTATCAGGAAACCTCATAAGAAGAAGCAGAAATACAGCTGCATAATTTTGCCGGCTATGACACACTTATACAAAAGTTTGATTGCAATCCCATACACCAATTTATGAGAAGAAAGCCTCATACTCATGGTAGTCAAAATCGCGATCCTACTCGTAGGATTGGACCATTTTACACCTCTCCATCGTGTCAGAAAAGGATCAGAATCGTTTTTTGGTAGGCACGGACAGGATCGACGTGTTTTCACGTGTGAATGGTAAAAACGTTGTTTTTATTGAAAAATTGCGTTTTTGATTAAAACCCCATGAATTCGGGTTCGCGGGTCGGATTCGCGACCCGGTTAAAAAAAAAAACCTAAAAAACGTTTCTTTTTGCAATGGAATTTGAAACGGTTCTTTCTAATAGACTTTATAGCAACAGAATCTTCCTAATAACTAGGCTAATAACTACTAGCCACCCAATAATTAAGTAAATATTCAACTTCTCAAAATAAATCATAATTAATATAATTTCCAAAATAAATTAAATCATTCCAATTCCAATTAAATCTCAGCTTAAATAGACTCCTCAATCTCACGATAAAACATCCCTTCTTCTATCTCACGATAAAAAAATATATTTCTTCTTTGTTTCTCCAATGGCTTCAAGTTCTGCTATTGGAACATTAGCTATTGGTGCTCTCACTGCTCCCCCTGCAATTGCACCGCCACCACGCCAGAAAAAACTACCAAAAAATGCTCCTGGTAACCGAACTGACATAGCATGGAAACATGGCATTGCTGATCCTGATAATCCAAGAAAAATCCAATGCAAGTATAGTAAGAAAAAGGTAACCGGAGGTGTCCACAGGTTAAAGCATCACTTGGCTGGAACTCAAAAAGATGTTGAAGCATGTAAGGCTGTCCCAGATGAAATCAAGAGAGAAATACTGCAAGTTTGTTCAAGATTACAAGAAAATTTGATCAAAAAAACAGAGACAATGGTGGAGGAAGAGAAGTCAGAGGTTGGCTAAAAAAGAATGACCAATAACAACTCTGGAAACATATTTAAGAAAAGGTGTTTCAGCTCACAACCTAGCATCAATGCAGTTCTAAAGAAGAGTATAAGAGAGGATGCATGTCAAGCCATTGCAAGGTTTTTTTTATAATAATGCCATACCATTCAATGTAGCAAGGAGTGAGGAGTTCACTATCATGTGTGATATGATTTCAAGACATGGTAATGGATTCAAACCACCATCTTATCATGACTTGAGAATTAAGTTGTTAAACCAAGAAGTTAAGTTGACACAAGAAGCTTTAGAAGAACATAAAAAGGAATGGAGGAACATTGGTTGTACCATAATGACCGATGGATGAACAGATCGGAAGAGGAGGACAATTTTGAATTTTTTGGTTAATAGTCCAAAGGGTACTGTATTTTTGAAGTCTGTTGATGCATCTAACATATGCAAAACAGCCGATAAAATCTTTGAAATGATTGATGCTGTTGTTGAAGAGGTTGGAGAAGAAAATGTTGTCCAGGTTATGACAGATAATGCGACAAACTACAAGGATGCCAGAGAAATGCTGATGCGAAAGAGGAACAATATATTGGACACCTTGTGCCGCACACTGTTTGGATTTGATGCTTGAAGATTTGGAGAAGAAGGTTTCGGTTCATGAAGAGACAATTCCAAAGGGTAAAAAAATTACAACTTTTATTTATTCAAGAACTTCTCTCATTTCTATTTTGCATCATCACACACAAAACAAAGATTTGGTGTGGCCAGGCGATACTCGATTTGCCACTTCTTACCTTACATTAGGGTGCTTGTATGAGAATAAGGAAGCTTTGATAAGAATGTTCACTTCCAAAGAATGGAAATCGAGCAAATGTTCAAAGTTGAGAGATGGGAAAGCCATTGAAGATGTGGTTTTGGACAAAAATATTTGGAAGGATATTGTTACATGTTTGAGGGGTGCTACACCTCTCATTAAAGTGCTTCGTTTAGTTGATCCAGATCAAAAACCGGCTATGGGATTAATCTATGAGGCAATGGACCAAGCAAAGGAGGAAATTCAAAAGAATTTTAATGGTGTAAAAAAGAGGTATCTTTGTTTTTATTTAATTTTGTTGAAGTATTTGTTTCTGTTCTTGTTATCAAATGTTAAAAATAACTCAAATTATTATAATTTGTAGTTACAAGCCTATTTGGAATATCATTGATTATAGATGGGACAAAATGCTACATAGGCCACTACATGCTGCAGCCTATTATCTCAACCCACAAATGTATTATGGTACTAGATTCAAAGTTGATATTGAGGTTAGAAAAGGTTTAATGGACTGTTTAACTAAAATGGTAGATGATCCTGAAGAACAAGCTAAGATTGAAGTCCAAATGCATGACTTCAAGAAACAATTAGGGTATTTTGGCACACAATTGGCCAAAGTAACACTTGAGAAATCCACTCCGGCAAATTGGTGGGATTCAGTTGGATTTGAGTGTCCGGAGCTCCAAAGATTTTCTATCCGCATACTCAGCTTGACATGAAGTTCATCGGGTTGTGAGCGAAACTAGAGTGCTTTTGAGATGGTAAGACTTTAAGAATTTATAACTAATTTTAAAAGATTTTCATCTTACTTATCTCAATTTTTTGTTCATTTATTGTAATCAAGGTCCATACAAAAAGAAGGAACCATTTGAAACAAAAAATGATGAACGATGTTGTATATGTCATGGCTAATTCAAGATTGTCCAAAAAAAGAAAGGGAGAAGACCGTTTGAGATAGATTTTGATGACCTTGGGTCGGATGATGATTGGCTTATGGACGAAGATGGCGACATTGAAATTTCAGATGAAGATGTTCAAATAAATCAAGAACAAATTCAAGAGAATGAAATTCTTGTTCATGATTTTGAAGATCAACATGGCAGAGGGAGAGATGAAAATGAATTTGAGGATGACTTTGAAGATGAAGGAGATGAAGACAATGATGATCCATTGAGTGATTATGACCAACTCCAATATGAATTGTTTGGAAATTGAGTGAATTTTCATTTAGTTTGTTTAGAAATTTTAAGTTCTAATATGCTACTGTTGTGTTTTGAATATTATTATGCTACTGTTATTAATCTACATCCAAACTATTTATGAATTAAAAAATTTGGTAAGATCTTACGATCCGTGTTACGATCCCCCGATTCACGATCTAATTATCCTAAACTGATCTTGCGTAGGATCTCGAGTTTGACTACCTTGCTCATACTCTTACAATGTATCTTCATTTTTCAAGAGGAAAGTCTTCTCTCATATTTATATAACAATTGCACCAGCCGAGCAACAATGTATCATGTGAGGCTCTAAGTTATAGTAGTGCATATGGGACATTAATTGTTGTTTTCTAAGAAATCTCACATTTCCTCCAACCAGCAGGGACAAATGAAGTGAAATCCACGACAATTTCTTCTAAAGTTGGGAAAGGTAATATGAATGACAGTCTTGACTCAAGTGTTTTTATTTGAAATAAATAATTTATATTTATTAGTCATTAAGTTTGTTAGATGGTATTTTAGTATTTTGTGTGTTTTTTGTAACCCTAGTTTTTAGCCTATAAAAAGACTATGGATGTCACTCAATCATTTGTAACAATCACTGTAGCTGTCATTCACTTTTAATAGAATATTCTCTTTTCATCATTCATCTTTTGCACCAATAATTGGTATCTGGAGCTCCGGTTCAGATTCTTGGGAAACACGAGTGAAAAAGTGAGGCTTGTGTGATTGATTTTTGTTTCTTGGATTCGTGTTGAACCTTGAACAAAAAATCTGTTCAGAATCACATTGATTCTGTGGGTTGGGAAACACTGTGTAGTGAGATCTGAGTGTATTGCACAAGGTAGAAAATGATGAACGGAAACGGCGGCATGGACATCAAGCTTCCAGTATTTGATGACAAAAGCTGGAATCATTGGATGATTCAGATGCGTGTATTATTCGGTGCTCAAGATGTTCTAGATCTTGTTATTGATGGTTACATTCCAGTAGCAGCAGATGCAACAGAGGAACAAAGCAACGCAGAATGATACGAGGAAGAAAGATCAGAAAGCTTTGTTTTACATCCATCAGTGTGTGGATGCAAATGTTCGTTTAGAGAAAAGATGTTTGACCTTTATTAAGGTTTTTTTAAACGAAAGGGCGAATGAACCACGTCGCGTGGGGCTAGCCATGGAGTGTTTCATTCAAGAATTATGTAGAGTGCTAGACTCCAGAATCCAGTTCTTTCGTTGATTAATTATAAAAAATGATTTGTATTTGTTGGTAAGTTTTAAGTTGTATTTTGAAAGAAAGAGACAAGTCGTCATCTCTTAGGGAGATATCTCGCCTATTCTACCACAAACATTTGAGGAATGAAATCGAAAGAAACTTTAAACTTGGATACGGTGATCGACAAGCAACGCCACATTCTTTCTTTGAGAAATAAAATCGGAAGAAGCTTCGAACTTGGATATATGATCAACAAGTGATTGCCACATTCTTCCTTGATATAAATTGTTTGATAAAATTGATTTGTTTGTGGAGATAAGAGGAACATCTTTCCTATGAAGATGAATCATGTCTCATCTTTTGAGTTGTTAAGTGTTTTGAATACGAAAGATCGAATGAATTACAACCCGAGGGCCAGCCTCAAGAGTAATTCAATTCAAGAACCCAAGAAATGTTATATTCTTGAGTTCAGTTCTTTCGTATAATTAATTGAAAGAGTTCCGGTATTTTAGGAACGAGAGGGCGAATAAACCACGTCGCGTGGGGCTAGCCCATGAGTGATTTAATCAAGAATTGTGTGGAGTGCTAGACTCCAGAATTCAGTTCCTCCGTTATTTGATATGTGGTAAATTAAATGCTTTGTTTTGGATGTTTTAGGGTTTAATATTTTTTAGTAACGAAGGAGTAAATGAAACACTACGCATGGGGCTAGCCCATGTGTGGTTCATTAAAGACCCACGGAATGCTAGATTCCGAAGTTCAATTCCTCGTTAATTAATTGTGACGCGTAAAGTCGTGCAGATGGCGATCACATGGGTGACCGACTTATATGTGTACAAAATGTAGGTGTATGAATTGTTTGATTGATTAAGTGGATTTGAATCCTAGTCCCTAGGGGGTTCCTGGTAATATGAAACCGTAAAATAAAGGCGGAAAGATAAATTGCATACAAAGTAATCGGGAGAGGGATACAAAGTGATTTACACGGGATTGCGATGAAATAAAGAGTCTCGTTGTAATTTGCCCAAGAGAAAGCGTGTGTGCAGTGTTTGAATTAATCGGAGGCGTTAAAGCTTAATATTGTATAAGATGCGAAAAATAAATAAATGAAATAAATGGACTAAAATAAAATAAGTTATGAAATAAAATAAATTAAATAAAATGGCCTCATATTGGTCGCAATTTTACCGATTTATTGAAATCGAATTAAATCGGACTTTTTGTTATATCATTGGCCCAAATAAAAACCAAAACAGAATTGAAAAGCAAAGACACATCTTTTTGAATTTTTAGTTTATCAACAACTAAACAAAATTACAAGTAAACTTAAAAACTAAATTTAAATAACTTCACAATAATATTTTTTTATATATTTTTAAGTGTTAATCACATATATACTTTACTTCTAACTTTAATAAATAAATTAAACAAACCTATATTTTGAAATGAAGAAACTAAAGTCAATCTAATAACTTAAACTAATAAGGAATTTTTTAAATAATTTAAATAGATAGCAAACTAAAATATAAAAAAAATGATGAATGATACTCACAAACTTCAAAGCTAGCAAAAGTTGAGCTTGTTGTGTAGAAGAAAATGAATGTGTTTTGATGGAGGTTGTTGTTGTGGTGAAGATGGTGAATGTTTATGGGTCTTGTGTAAGTAAAAAAAAGAATTTTGACTTTGAAAAATATGTAATGAATGTGCTAGATTTTGATAATTTTAAGGGTGATCTTGTTAGTCTAAAATGAGAGAAAGATAGATCTTATTTATAGTGTGAATGAGGTAGGAGTGTTGATGTGGCAATCTACGTGACTTTATGAGAATGATTTTTGGTCATTGATAAGTCCAAGTTGGCAATCCATGTGAAGCGTGAGAATGATTCTTGGTCATTGGTAAGTCCAAGTTGGAATTCCATGTGAAGTGTGAGAATAATTATTGGCCATTGATAATTCCAAGTTGACAATTCATGTGAAGTGTTTGTACTACATTGTAGTGGATCCCACTCATCATTTTTTTCTTTTTTGAATATGAAGAAAAAACAAAGAAAAGTAGTAATAATAATAATAATAAAAGATAATAATAATAAAACTAATAATAATAATAATAACAAAGATGATAATAATAATAAAACTAATAATAATAATAATAAATTGAAAATGGTTATTAAAAAAAAGAAATTATATTGAATTAAATAAATTGAATTTAAATAAATCAAAGATAAACTAAATAAATTGAAATTGAAATTAAACTAAATTTAATATAAAATTTAATTAAAATATAAATTAAAATCAAAATTAAACTAAGATCAATTCTAAATAAACTAAAATAATTATCTAAATAGA
This sequence comes from Lathyrus aphaca, assembly GCA_963966055.1. Taxonomy (NCBI): domain Eukaryota; kingdom Viridiplantae; phylum Streptophyta; class Magnoliopsida; order Fabales; family Fabaceae; genus Lathyrus; species Lathyrus aphaca. Next base: position 568,290,182 of record OZ014519.1, read on the forward strand.
AATCATAAAAATAAAAATAAATGGTATGGAATGATAAAAATCAGTTAAAAATGCATGATTAATGATTAATGGATTAAAATGCAAAAATGACTGACTATCAAATAAATCGATAAAAATGCGTCAGATGAATGAAATTTTTTTAGAAAAAGTTCGGTCAAAATTTAGGGTGCGACAGATGCCCCTATTTAATCATCTTGAACCTGAATGTACGAGTAACAAAAGATTTTTTTTGGGACATTCATGGTGGAAGAGGATTAAATATCAGAATACCTACAATTTTGACCAAAAATACAGATGAAATGATATGATATGCAATGTAAAAATGCAAGACAAATGCTTCAACACTACTGGGAAAGAAAATTGACACTACTGGGGATTAGACACACATGACTGGAGTACAATCCACACGAGGAATTTTCTTTTTTGATTAAAGCAAGACGACAATTGTCTACAAGTCCCAAAAATGACTCAAATGAAATCTTTGAACAAATGCCATTGGAGGAGTCTATCGCAGAGATTTAGAACATCAATTGGAAATACCTTCTGTCGATGTATCAAAACGAAACAGAAATCTACTGTCAAGATCCTAGAAGGAAAACATCTTCTGTTGAAGTCTGCTGGAGATCTACTGTCAAGATTTACCAGAGAATCTAGGTATGAAATATCTTCTACTGAGGTATACTATGAAATTCCTACTGCCGAGGATTAACTGAGGACACACCTATTGCCAAATCTTCTATCGGAATTTAACTAAGGATGCTACTAGGGTCACAAAAAGTACATACCTTCTGCCTAGGTAGACTGAAGAACTTTTGCTGAGACTTGCCAAAAATAAAAGGAAACACCTTCTGTCGAGATTTGGAGAGATGTCATTTGATGATAAATGCAAATTCACAGCAAACTTCTCACCATGTCTTGGAGAGATGCCATTTTCTTGAACGATAACTTCACCATACTTCCCTTCTTCTGATAGAGCTGCCATATGACGAAAAGCTTCATCATACTTCCCTTCTTCCGATAGAGATGCCACATGATGGAAAACAACTTCACACTCAAACTTCTCACCATGTCTGGAAGAGATACCATTTGACGGAAATTGAAAATTCATAACAAACTTCTCACCGTGTCTTGGAGAGATGCCATTTGCTTGAAAAAAGTAAGTTTATAACGAACTTCTCGACGTGTATTGGAGGGACGCCATTTGTTTGAAAAAAGAGATTCATACCAAACTTCTCAACGTGTATTGGAGAGATGCCATTTGATAGAACCCTCACCATACTTCCCTTCTTCTCAAAGAGACGCCATATGATGGAAAATAACTTCACACTCAAACTTCTCACCGTGTCTTGGAGGGATGCCATTTGACGGAAATTGAAAATTCATAACAAACTTCTCACCATGTCTTGGAGAGACGCCATTTGTTTGAAATAAATAGATTCATACCAAACTTCTCAATGTGTATTGGAGAGATGCCATTTGATAGAACCCTCATCATACCTCCCTTCCTCTTAAAGAGACGCCATATGATGGAGAACAACTTCACACTCAAACTTCTCACCTTGTCTGAGAGAGATGCCATTTGACGGAAATTGGAAATTCACAACAAACTTCTCACCTTGTCTGGGAGAGATGCCATTTGCTTGAAAAAAGAGATTCATACCAAACTTCTCACCTTGTCTTGGAGAGATGCCATTTGATATAACCCGCATCATACTTCCCTTACTTTGAAAGAGATGCCATATGATGGAGAACAACTTCACATTCAAACTTCTCACCTTGTCGAGAGAGATGCCATTTGACGGAAATTAGAAATTCACAACAAACTTCTCACCTTGTCTGGGAGAGATGCCATTTGCTTGAAAAAAGGAGATTCGTACCAAACTTCTCAACGTGTATTGGAGAGATGCCATTTGATACAACAATGACCTTGCTGGGGATGAACAAACTGCTCGAAAAGAGACTGCCATCCTGTCACACCCCAAATTTTACCCCTAACATTTCATATCACGTATTCATCTCATCATCGGCATGCATTGATGTCTCAGGCATGTTTTGGTTTTGCAAAGGATTTTCTTTTTTTTAGAGAAGAGTTTTCTTTTATTTCGAAGCAAGTGTTGGAGAATGATTCAATTTTGTTTTCTGTCACGACCCAATTTGAATGAAAGGTTGACCTGGATCTTTGCTTTGAAGTGAAGAGTATTTGTTCTCCATGCAGGTGTTGGATGTGGTTCTTTTATATTTTGGAGGAATTTAATCGAGTATCTGTTAAAGAATTATGAGTTTACTTCGGTCAATTTTTGAAATTTGGAGTCTTGGACTACTTGTGGGTTCTTGTAATTATGCGAGATTTCTTTGTTTCAAACTCTTTTTTTTCCAAAAAAAAACTTCAAAATTTAAATTTCCTTTCCAAGTCCTCTTTTCTTTCCTTAGGAATAAAATTCCAATTTCATTTCCATTTCTATCTCAATTCCAAGTTTCATTTTAAGTGTTTAATTTAAGTGCCATGTTCTTAGTTCCAAGTCTAAATACCAAATTTAAATTGTAAGATTATTTCTAAGGTGCAAATCCATTTTTCTTATTTCCATAATCCAAAGAATCTCAATCCAATGCTATGCCATTTCAAAGTTATTCCAAGTCCAATTTCAAAATCCGAGAATTTAATTTCCAAGTTTTATTCGAGTTTCATGTCTTGTTTCAATATTCCAATTCTATCTCCATGTATATTTCTAGTCTTAAGGTTCATTGTTTTATGTTCAAGAACCATTTTAATTTTCATTTCAATTTTCAATTTTTCTATTCCTTTTTGGAAATTTTTGAATCTCGGTCCTAAGTCTTAATCACAAATTACGAATTTCGTTTAAAGCATACATCCCTTTCAAGATAATACATGATATATAAATTTTGTTTTTACATTACAAGGCATAATGATACATTTGAGAAGTCATAACATTGACTTAGGATAAATCAGCGTTTTAAGTTGGATGCCTAAAAAAAAATGGAAGGCAATACTATAACAACTTTTGGACAGTTGAATTTCCTTCTAGTCACACCTTGCGGACATAATTGCACCACACCAGCAAGACCATGAGCTTGCAAAATCCTCAGTTTGAATTCAAGAGGAAAGTTCCGCCATAACGGCGCAAACGAAGAGCAAATCAGTAGGATTTTTTGCTCCAAGCAAGTTTACATACAAAAAGAATCAAGAAATTGATTAGTGAAACAGTATTGAAAGTCAATTCTATGCACACAAAAAAAAGAGTTGAGTTATGCAGTAAGTAATCCTTGTTTTACTGCAGTAGAAATTTGATTTTTTAAAATAACAAGCTAACAGAGCAGGGAACAAAGAGAAACAGAAAAGTTCAATTCAATCCAAATCCAAAGCTAGTCCATTTTCGAACCAAAGGTAACTAAAGCCAGAATGATGAAATAAGTAGGGGACCACTATATCAGTACAGCAAAAGACAGGTTAGAAAGGGGGCCAGACCTGCTATAGCTTGCTGCAAGAACAAAGTTGCAGTTTGCAACAATTGCGCATGATATCTTTGGGTCTACGGCAAAGACCTATGCTGTTGTAACACAAATTTGTGAAAGAAATTCGTTCGTTAATCAAGGTGTACCTGCCACAGAAAAGAGTTGCCACACCAGTTTGCATAACCTGCAGGAAAATCCAATTCAGTCAAAATCTAACTATTGGTTTCATTTCAAACAAGGAAAGGACAAGTCAGAACCGTCAAGTGACAAACCTGCTGCAACCAAATTCAGAACGGCTGCAAGTACAGCTGTTGTCAACCCTATCTCCATCACCTTTTGCCAAAGCATGAAAAGCTCTTGCTCCAAGTAGGACAAGACCTGGACCGAAAGTAAAAAAAAAAGGTCAACCCTATCAGATCAGTACTTTTGGGGGGGAAGGCATTTGAAAAAGAAACGGAATCCATTGATATAAGAGGGACCGAATACCTCACACCAGGGGGAGAAAAAAAAAAGACAGCAAGCATCATCAAAAAATTTCAATCATCAAAAATTTTTTCACAGAGATAGGGGGGTGGGGGGGAGTTCATAAAAAACAGAAACACAAAAAAAAAAATGGGTTGTGATTTTTTTACCTTCAACAAGAGGTCTCTCTGACTCTTCCGTATCAACCTTCACTCCATTATCAAACCTTCTCCTACGGCCTCGCAGCAAACAACAACAAACAGAAAAATAATCAAAAAGAAGAGGATTCACATCAAGAAAATTACAAAAAAAACGATAGCCATTATCATCACCACCACAGATTTCTGGGAGAAAAGAACAAAACTCCACCATAATCCTTCGACCACCCGAATCCGCCTTCGCCACCCTCGCACCATAACTCACCAAGCCTGACAAGTCACTACCACCATCAATCTCCGAACTGAAGCCAAGAATGCAGTGAGGTTGAGGCTGAGAAACGTGACTTGTGACCCAACGTCACCTCCGTCCTCGCCTTTGAACATTGAACCCTAAAGATAGAGCCTCTAACCGAATCTGTGATCCACTTCAAAGTTTTTTCGAACACCACTGAGAAAGAACCTGAATCGCCGTCGGAGGTAGTTTTTTTCTTTCTCTATGTTCACTCTTGTACCATTTTTATCTTGATCTGCCTTTGAATTTTGTAAGATTATCTTGGAATCAAGGTTTAAAATGTTGTTGATTTGAGAACAAAAGAATTAGCGATTGAGAGTGAGGAGAGTGTGAGAGGGTGAGCGATTCAACGAAGAGTGAGGGAAGTTTATGAGAATGAGAGGATTTTGAGAGGAAGTGGAACGATTGAAGGAGAGGAAGTCACTTTGTTTCCGTTTTGTTCAAGGAGCATAACGGCTAGGTTTTTTTTCTTTTCCCTATTTTGTTTTAAGACCAAACCGGATTCGGGTAGCCTCTGACCCGTCACGCCTGGACTTGGCCGCCCCATATGGGCCTTTTGGGCCGGTCCTCCCTTTTGTTTATCTTCAGTCTTTTAATTCATTTGTTTTAGGTTATAGTAGTTTTTTATTTAGGTACCCTTTCCTTTATAATAAGAAAAATATAAAAGTAATAAGTTCTGTAAAAAAATATTTTCATATTAATTAATTTGGTAAAATAATTTTGTCATTTTATTTATTAATTTGGTTAAAATAATTTCGTCAATTTATTTATTAATAAATTTCTAATATTATGTTATTGTGATTAACTTTCTTTTTTTTATCATTCTTGCTTTGCGAAGTGTTTACCAACATGTTATCGTTCTTTATTTGGGTCGTATGGATAGCGTATTGTTTTGGTATGCCATGAATCCCGATTTTCGATCATGATTTTTGTCAAGCAAGACATGAATATAACATTTAGGATTAATATTTAGAAATCAATTGCATTAAACCTTCACGCCTACACTGCACACACGTAAGTCGGTCTGGTGACCGCCATCTGCACATTTCGCGTTTCTTTTAAATTATTTTAACAAGGAATAGAACTCCGGAGTCTAGCATTCCGCACGTTCTAGAACGAATGGCAACTGGGCTAGCCCCACGCGTTTTGTTCGTTCATTCCTTCGTTTAACCATCGGTTCTAGGACGTCTAAAAAATATAATTCAATTCACCTTAATTAATTTACGGAAAAAAAGAATTCCGGAGTCTAGCATTCCGCACCTTCTGGATTGAACCGCAAATGGGCTAGCCTCACGCGTTGGTTCAATCACCATTCGCATATTAAATATTCAAATACAAATTAAAACTCACCAACCAATTTAAATCAGTTTCATAATTAATTAGCGAGTAACTGAACTCCGGAGTCTCGCACTCCGCACGTTCTTGAATGCGACCGCAACACGGGCTAGCCCCACGCGTGGTTCATTCGCCCTCTCGTCTTAAAATACCGTTAACAAAGATCAAATATCTTTTTCTCAAAAAAACGAACACTGTTTAAGTCTTTCTACTTCGCAAATAAGCCAACGCTTAGCGGTAGAAATCACTTTCAAACAGTCGTTCAATTAAAAAAACGCAAATCGTAGTAGCACGAACTACGAAGCTCTGACTTTCCCATTGCACGGGGGAATACGTAGGCACGGGGATTTTAATCCTTCGCGAGCACAATAAATAAAAATTAATCATCTCTCTGTCACAATAATAAAAAACTTTAACATTTCCCCATAACCAATAATAACTAAAACATTTCCTAATAAGCAATCTTTAATCAGTAAAAGAAGACAATAATAGCAAGTTAACATTTTTAAGCGCAAACTAGACTAAGAGGTTCCCATTGAGTACAACGAACGTGAGGGGTGCCTAATACCTTCCCCTTGCGTAACTGACTCCCGAACTTAGATTAGTGGTTTCGTTGACCATTCTTATCCTTTATTTAGGTTGTGTCTATATCTTCCTTTTCTCTCGTAGAATAAATAGAATTAGGTGGCGACTTTGTTGTTTGTTTTAGGATCGTATTTTTCGAGGTGCGACAGCTGGCGACTCTGCTGGGGACCTTTGCCTTGTGCATAAGAGAGTCGAGCCTAGCTTAGGATAGTTCGCGTTTGTTTGTGTACTTGTTTGATTGTCTTCTTTATTTACTGTTGATATTCTATCTATTGTTTCCTTCTTTATTATTTGCTCATTATATATGTCTGTTGGATCTCGGGATTATGTCACGGGTGAATGTGTATTTGAATCTTGTACTGGAGTTTTGAAAAAGAAGAGGGAACACCTAAGTTAGAATTGGATGTTATTAGTGTTAGTCTCCAAGGACTCGCTCCTTGCACGCCTAACATGAAAGCTCCCCCAGATAGTTAGACCTTTCATAGATCTTGTCACAACGCAGCTAGCCTGTCGCGGGACCTGATTCATGAAAGGGCTGTGATTCTGGGACCCCCCTAGAACCTGGTTCAATTTTGGTAGTTGTGTAATGTTAGTCTCCAAGGACCCGCTCCTTGCACGCCTAGCATGAGAACTCCACTCAAGGTAGACCTTATCGTTATTATCGTCACAATGCAGCTAGCCTGCGGCGGGACGTTAGTACGATAAACGTCCGTGACCTTGAGTATCCCTATACCATCACCATAGAAACTACCTCGTGAGTGGGCATTGTGGGTAGAAAGATATAGACCGACCCTCTAGAGCCTACATTTTAGAGTTCCAAACTCCCATTGTTATCCCGAATCCAGCTTTGTGCATTCATAATCATGTAGCATACGCATCATAACCTACACATCTTGTTATTTCAGGAAAACACATCTATTTGTTGTTTCACATTCAAAACAGTCATGAGTTCAGGGAAAAGGAAGACTCTACAACTAAAAGCTTTCTCACCGAATACAGCTGTTCTTAAGGACTGCTTAGAAAAAATGCCCGCCTCTTACAAGAGGGCTATTGAAGCAAGGTTCGGCCAAGTACTGCATCTTCTAGAAGTCGACGTACAAATCCCGGGTCTCACAGCTTTGGCCCAATTCTATGATCCACCGATGCGAAGCTTCTTGTTTCAGGACTTTCAGTTAACGCCGTCTCTGGGAGAATTTGAAGGGTTCTTGGGATTTTCTATGAAGGGAAAGGCACCTTACACCCTTGTCAGTCGGGATCTTGAGGTGGAGGTATTAGCGAAAGCTCTTCAGATCCCCATTCCCACAGCTAAAGCTAACTGGAAGCAAAAGAGGGAGTTTTGGGGTTTCCATAGGCTATTTTTAGAGCAGGAAAGCAAGAAATTGATAAAGGAGCGTAAATGGGCTGCTTTAGTCAACATATTAGCTCTCCTCGTTTACGGTCTGGTTTTATTTCCAACTTTTGAGGATTACATTGATACGGCGGCGATTAATATATTCTGGGCGGTTTGGAAAGAAGGTCAAAGCCCAGTATATCCGTTGTTGGCAGACGTGTTTTATAACCTCCACCTCCGTCACGAGAAGAAGGGTGCTGTTTTGACTTTTTGCCTCCCGTTACTGTATAAATGGCTCACATCTCACGTTTTCAAACGCAATGCTCTAATTCCCAAGATGACAAGCGGGGAATGGTCCCAGATGTTAGCTTCCCTCACCGAAAGAGACATTGCCTGGTATCCCAACAAGTTGGATGTTGATCGGATTATTATGAGCTGTGGAAATTTCAGAAACGTGCCACTAATGGGATCAAAAGGGTGCATTAGTTATAATCCCATTTTGACTATACGGCAGCACGAATACCCTATGCTAGGAAAACCGGAAGACGCCGAATTGGAAGAAATGATACTTCACGATAGAGGTGTGAATGATCCAGCATTACTCTTCAGGATATGCCGTTCTTGGGAAAAAGTTCATACCAAAGGCTCCGAGCTAAGAAAAAGAGATGGAGTGGTCAGGACGCCCTACCGCCAGTGGGTTCTTGAAAGAGTCCAAGTCGTCAAACTACCCTTTTCTGGAGAAGCACTCCCCAAGCCTCCTGTGCATGAACCAATATCCCTTGAAGAAGTAGAGGAACTCCGAATGAAGGTAGCCAATCTTGGGAAGGAAAACGAAGAGCTCAGTTCCAAATTGCATCGGGTCACCCATGAAAGGAATGAATTGAGGTATGACTTGGCTCGAAAAACTGTTCAAGCCGAAGCAATCCAAGAAAAAGCCAACGAAGAAGAGCGAAAGAAAAATAATGTTAAAGGGTGTCTGGATCAAACTTACGGGACGGTGGTTCACTTGAAGGAGGATTTCAACAGGGTTTGCCGGAAGAGCGCGAACAATGAGGATTGGTATGTCCGGGCGACTAAAAAGGCAAAGATCGAAAGATTGGAATTCGAGAAGAAGATTGCAGAGCTTACCGTAGCACTAGAGGAGGCAGTAAGAAGTTCGAATCAGGAATATGAGCTCAGGATGCAAGCCATGAATGTCTCACGATTTACCGTGGAAGATTGGGATTTCAAGTGCTAAGAGGTGAATCGCGCTGAAGGAAACGCCCAATACTGGAAGGAACAATACGAGGCTTTGACCAAGGATCGCAATATTTGGGAGTCAGCAAGAAATGAGGTGCGAGGTCACTTCCAAGGATACCAGCAAGCTGTACAAGACCGAATCAAGGAAAGAGACATGTACCGAGATAAGCTTAATCAGCTTATTGAGTGGTGCAACTTACAGGTGGAAGAGCTACCTTTCCGACTTTCTATGGCAAGAGGGTAATTCGAAGACGATGGATCCTACCCAGCTGTGAGTTACTTTCTTTCAATGTGCCAAAACATGTTGAAGACTTTCAAGGAAGAAGTGAAAGAATGCAGTGCCCAGAGACCCAAGAATTAGTCTTACCTTTGTAATTTTATTTTGCTTTATTTATGTTTCAGAAGAGAATTGGTGTTATTTTTGTAATAGTTAACAAACCAGAATATTTGTACTTGATATTTTAAGTCTTGATTACTTGAGAATGAATGAAGTTTGGAGTTTTTCCTATAGTCCTTGACCTCTGTGATGTTTTGAATGTTGCACATTTGAATTTTGATATTGGTGTTTGTTTTTCCTGAAATTTACATTTTTGTGGCATGGCATTCATACATTTCCATCATTTGTTGCCTTTTGATAAAACATGGGGCTCATGTGTGTCTTTTTACTCAGTCGTCAAACTGTTTCGTCCATACAAAACCGGAGCCGACCGTCGCAGGAGGATGGAAAGACTCGAGCAGGAAAATCAAGAGCTCAGGGGAGAAGTGACTGCATTGAAGGATAGTTTGGAAAGGCTTACTAATATGATGGAAACAATGGTCGCTACGCAGAATCAGACATCTCAAAATTCTCAGGGGACTGGACAGAGGACCGAGGCCATGGCCATCCCAACGACCGAGGCCCCCAGCAATGATTCCCAACATGTTGCGACCACTAGTTTCCCATGGGGCATTCCTCGTGATTTCATACCAGAGAATCATCAACCACATGTCTCACACGTCGCTGCTGTAATGACTACTCCTCAGCCTGTAATACACACTGCTCAGTACAACGAAGATCCCCCTTTCCACACGGCACCAAGCGAAAATGCAGGAGTGGGTGAGAGATTGGATGAGTTCCAAGATCGTTTTCTAGAAATGCAAAATGAGATTAGAGCACTTCGAGGCCAGGATCTGTTTGGAAGAAAGGCTTCTGATCTCTGCTTGGTCCCCAATGTCAGGGTTCCGCACAAATTCAGGGTACCTGAGTTAGAAAAATACAAAGGAAACTCATGTCCTCAGAGCCACTTAATCATGTACGCCCGAAAGATGTCCACCCAGCAGGACAATGACCCGTTACTGGTCCATTATTTCCAGGACAGCTTAACAGGTGCTGCCCTCAAATGGTATATGAGTTTGGACAGCACAAAAATCCGAACCTTCAATGACCTAGGAGAAGCTTTCATCCGACAGTATAAGTACAACCTTGACATGGCCCCGGACAGAGATCAACTCCGGAGCATGTCGCAGAAGGACAAGGAAAGTTTCAAAGAATATGCTCAACGTTGGCGTGAAGTCGCAGCTCAAATATCCCCACCCTTGGAAGAAAAAGAAATGACCAAGATTTATCTGAAGACATTGAGCACGTTCTATTATGACCGCATGATTGCAAGCGCACCCAGTGACTTTACTGAAATGGTGAACATGGGAATGCGGCTTGAAGAGGCCGTTAGAGAAGGACGTTTGGCAAAAGAAACAGGGTCATCCAGTGGCATCAAGAAATTCGGAAATGGTTTCCACAAAAAGAAAGAGCAGGAAGTTAGTGCTATTCACCAGAGAAGAAGTTATCAGCAGCAGGTGGCTGCCATCACCCCGATTATCAATACAGCTCCAGGTCCTAATTATCGGCCGTTTTTCCCTCAAAATCAGCAAACCACTCCACAACACCAACACCAGCATCAACCTCAACAATTCCAGCAACGGCAGCAACAACCTCCACAACAGGTTCATCACCAGTACAATAACAACCGTATTCCGAGAACACTCGCCTACGATCCCATACCAATGTCTTACGCAGAATTGTTTCCTGCTCTACTGCAAAAGGGGCATATTCAAACAAGACCTCCCCTCCCGCCGCCCAGGAATCCCACTTATGGATTCAAAGCTGACCAGTTTTGCGTTTATCATCAAGGCGGGCCTGGCCACAATGTGGAAAACTGTTATAGCTTTAAGGCCGATGTTCAGAGATTGATTAAAAATGGCGTCTTGACATTTAAAGATACCAATCCGAATATTCAAGCGAATCCTTTACCTACACACGGAAGGGCCTCGGTGAATATGGTGCACGGTTGTCCAGGGGAATATGCTGTTTACGACATCAGATTGATCCAAGGGTCCTTAGTGCAAAAGCATGCAGAACTGGCGGAGCTTATCCACTTCCATAACGGGATACATGATTACAATGCGTGCAGAGTCTGTTCTGTTAATCAACGGGGGTGTCGCATAGTGCGAGAAGATCTTCAGAGGATGTTGGATCAAAGGTCTATCAGAATAATGTATCCCAGAAACCCTAATGATGTTGAATTTGATGAGGAGGCATTTGTGATAATACCACAATTTAAGGAACCAGGACCCATAGAGATCACATACGACAGTAGGAGGATCGCTGCAACTCCATTGGTCATTGCTGTACCAGGACCGATGCCATACCAGTCTGAAAGGGCCATACCATACAGATATAATGCGACCATGATTGAAAACGGGAGGGAGGTTCCGTTGCCATCCATTGTCAACATTGCTGATGTCAGCCGAGTTACCAGAAGCGGGAGGGTGTTCCCTAACAAAACTAAAGAAACTGTGATGCCTAAAGATACCCTATCGGAGAACACTTTTAAGCCAATAGGCCAGTCAAGCAATACAAATCATAGCAAGGGAGATGATGAAGTGCTAAAGCTGATCAGGAAAAGCGATTACAACGTAGTGGATCAACTCTTGGGCACACCTTCGAGGATTTCAATCTTATCTCTTTTGATGAGCTCTGAGGCGCATCGGGAGGCTTTGCAGAAGGTTTTAGAGCAAGCATTCGTAGATCATGACGTCACCATTGGCCAATTCGACAATATTGTTGCGAATATAACTGTTTGCAATAATCTTAGCTTCTGTGACGAAGAACTCCCAGAGCAGGGAAGAAACCACAACATGGCATTGAATATCTCTGTTAACTGCGAGACTGACGCTTTGTCTAGCGTGCTGATAGACACCGGCTTTTCGCTAAATGTCATGCCAAGGTCAACCCTCTCAATGTTAGCCTATCAGGGCACTCCTATGAGAATCAGTGGGGTTATTGTCAAAGCTTTCGACGGGTCCCGGAAGACTGTTATCGGAGAAGTGGACTTACCTATAACGATTGGACCTCATACCTTCCGAATCACATTTCAAGTAATGGACATCAAGGCTGCATACAGTTGCTTGTTGGGCCGCCCTTGGATCCATGAAGCAGGTGTCGTAACTTCAACCTTGCATCAAAAACTCAAGTTTATAAGCCAAGGAAAGTTAGTGACAGTGTTTGGGGAGCAGGCTATGATTGTGAGTCATCTCTCCTCTTTTTCATATGTGGAACCAGAAGATGATATTGGAACCCGGTTCCAGGCCCTAACCATTGCTGATAAAGAAGTGAAGAAGAAAGGGGCATCCATTTCTTCTTTCAAAGATGCTCAGCAGGTTGTTGAGAGTGGTTCGTCCGAAGGGTGGGGAAAGATTGTGGTCTTAAACGAGAACAAGGCCCGTGAAGGAGTCGGTTTTTCGCCCGAATCTGCAAGAATTACAAGGGATGAAGGTGCCATCTGCCCAATACAGGAAAGTTTCCGCAGTGGAGGATTCATGAGTCCAACTCCACCAGAGGTGGACGCAATTACTGAAGACGATCCCGAAGAAGATTCACCGGACTTTATTGAGCATGGAGCTTTGTGCCAGAATTGGACTGCTGTTGATATCCCGTCTGTCGTTCGCCTATCTAAGTAATGATTTTGTGTTAACCTCTCGCTCTGCCCGAAGCGAGAGAGTACTTTTGTAGGGTTTTCTCTTTATGCAATTTAAGACTTTTGTTTCCTCTTTGCCCTGCCCAAAGCAAGAGAGTAATTTTGTTGGGCCCTTTTGTTTCGAAAATTAAACAATCATTAATGAAAGTGTTATTTTTCGACTTCCTTTATCTTTTGTCATTTTTTACTTTTTGCCTTTCGGAAAAGTGGTAATCCTAAAAAACATATATACACATCTACATGTTTGCATAAATAAAAGGTTTCATTTTTCAAAAAAAATCTGCATACGCTTCCATTTGTCTAGTGCTAAAATAAAACATCAATCACATGTGCAGATTAATCGTAAAAAACCCCATTGAAAAGCATGACCCATTACCTACTCCCAACTTTGAGTTCCCGGTGTTTGAGGCTGAAGAAGATAACGATGAAGAGGTCCCTGATGAGATCTCACGGCTGCTGGAAAATGAGGATGAGACTATCCAGCCATACAAAGAAGCAGTGGAGGTAATTAATCTGGGGACGGAAGATGATAGGAAGGAAGTCAAAGTCGGCGCGCTACTCATCCCCGACGTCAAGGAAAGAATGATAGAACTTTTGAAGGAATATGCGGATGTGTTCGCTTGGTCCTACCGGGATATGCCGGGATTGGATACCCGTATCGTGGAACATCGCCTCCCTTTGAAACCAGATTGTCCGCCAGTCAAACAGAAGTTGAGAAGATCCCGCCCCGACATGGCTATCAAAATTAAAGAGGAAGTTCAGAAGCAGATTGACGCAGGATTCCTTATCACTTCCGAGTATCCGCAATGGTTAGCCAATATAGTGCCCGTGCCGAAGAAAGATGGGAAAGTCAGGATGTGTGTCGATTACAGAGATCTGAACAAAGCCAGTCCTAAGGACGACTTCCCGCTACCCCATATTGACATGTTGGTCGACAGTACAGCTAAGTTCAAAGTTTTCTCATTCATGGATGGCTTCTCCGGATACAACCAGATTCGAATGGCCCCGGAAGATATGGAGAAGACTTCATTTATTACACCTTGGGGAACGTTTTGCTACCAGGTAATGCCTTTCGGTTTGAAGAATGCAGGCGCAACTTATCAAAGAGCAATGACGACACTGTTTCACGACATGATGCACAAAGAAATCGAAGTATACGTTGATGACATGATTGCTAAATCCAGAACCGAGGAAGAGCATGTGGAGTACCTGTTGAAGTTGTTCCAACGTCTGAGGAAGTACAAGCTTCGCCTGAACCCCGGCAAATGCACATTTGGTGTTCGGTCAGGGAAGTTATTGGGTTTCGTTGTCAGCCAGAGAGGTATTGAAGTAGATCCCGACAAAGTTAAGGCCATTCGAGAGATGCCCGCACCAAAGACGGAAAAACAAGTAAGAGGATTTTTAGGTCGTTTGAATTACATCTCCAGATTCATTTCTAATATGACTGCAACATGTGGGCCAATCTTCAAACTCTTGCGAAAGAATCAAAATTGTGAGTGGACTGGAGATTGTCAAAAGGCTTTCGATAACCTCAAAGATTATTTGCTGGAACCGCCCATCTTAGTCCCCCCAGTTGAAGGAAGACCATTGATCATGTACTTAACAATACTGGAAGATTCCATGGGCTGTGTGCTCGGACAACAAGACGAAACAGGACGGAAGGAGCATGCCATCTATTACCTGAGCAAGAAATTTACAGATTGTGAATCTCGATACTCCATGCTCGAGAAAACCTGTTGTGCTTTAGCTTGGGCAGCTCGTCGTCTCCGACAATACATGATCAATCACACTACTTGGTTGATTTCAAGGATGGATCCGATTAAGTATATCTTTGAAAAACCGGCCCTGACAGGAAGAATTGCTCGTTGGCAAATGTTACTATCAGAGTATGATATCGAGTACCACACTCAGAAGGCTATTAAAGGAAGTATTTTGGCCGATCATCTAGCCCATCAACCCATTGACGATTACGAGCCCGTAAAGTTCGATTTTCCAGATGAAGATGTCATGTACTTGAAAATGAAAGATTGTGATGAGCCTCCCCTCGATGAAGGGCCAGAACTGGGGTCCCAATGGGGATTAGTTTTCGATGGAGCTGTAAATTTGTACGGAAAAGGAATTGGGGCAATGATTGTAACCCCCCAAGGAGCTCATATCCCTTTCGCTGCAAGAATGACGTTCAATTGTACCAATAATGAAGCCGAGTACGAAGCTTGCATCATGGGCTTAGAAGAAGCAGTTGATTTAAGAATCAAGAACTTGGATGTATATGGTGACTCAGCCCTAGTGATCAATCAGATCAAGGGGAAGTGGGAAGTCCTACAGCCTCACTTGATTCCATACAGGGATTATGCGAGAAGGATTTCGACATTCTTTGATAAAATTGAGTTTCACCAGGTACCTCGAAGCGAGAACAGAATGGCTGATGCTCTGGCAACCATTTCCTCCATGATTGTTGTAAACCGACAGAATGATGTGCCGAAGATTGAAATTATGCGTCTTGATAGACCTGCTTATGTATTCACCTTGGAAGAGGCCGTTGACGACAAACCATGGTACTACGATATAAAGTGTTTCTTACAACACCAAGAATATCCGCTAGGGGCATCCGGCAAGGATCGAAAGACTCTGAGGAGGTTAGCCAATAACTTCTTTTTGAGTCAAGGTGTTTTGTACAAGAGAAATTTCGATATGGTTTTACTTAGGTGCGTAGATAAGCATGAAGCAGAGATACTAATGAAGGAAATTCATGAAGGATCATTCGGCACTCACGCTAATGGACATGCTATGGCTAGAAGAATGCTGAGGGCAGGGTATTACTGGTTGACAATGGAATCCGATTGCTGCAAATATGTGAAGAAATGTCATAAATGTCAGGTTTACGCTGATAAGATTCATATCCCTCCGACTCTTCTCAACGTTCTTTCTTCTCCGTGGCCTTTTTCCATGTGGGGCATCGACATGATCGGTATGATTGAGCCGAAAGCTTCCAATGGACACCGCTTCATTCTAGTGGCTATTGACTACTTTACAAAATGGGTAGAGGCAGCTTCCTACGCCAATGTGACTAGGCAGGTGGTAGTCCGATTCATCAAAAACAACCTCATTTGCCGGTATGGCATCCCGAGTAGGATCATCACTGATAATGGATCAAATCTGAACAACAAAATGATGAAGGAAATGTGCGCGGAGTTCAAGATTGAACATCATAACTCTTCTCCCTACAGGCCTAAGATGAACGGGGCAGTAGAGGCCGCTAACAAGAATATCAAGAAGATCATTCAGAAGATGGTCGTTACTTATAAGGATTGGCACGAGATGCTACCCTTTGCCTTACACGGATATCGCACTTCGGTTCGTACGTCGACAGGGGCAACTCCTTTCTCCTTGGTATATGGCATGGAGGCCGTACTCCCTGTGGAAGTTGAAATCCCGTCAATGAGAGTTTTGATGGAAGCCAAGTTAACAGAAGCTGAATGGTGTCAAAGCAGGTATGATGATTTGAACCTGATTGAAGAGAAAAGAATGACGGCTTTATGCCATGGGCAATTATATCAACAAAGGATGAAGAAGGCTTTTGATAAGAAGGTTCATCCTCGTGTGTTCAGGGAAGGCGACCTCGTGATTAAGAAACTCCAGCCTTTTATATCAGATTCTAGGGGCAAATGGGCTCCTAACTATGATGGCCCGTATGTTGTCAAGAGAGTTTTTTCAGGCGGCGCGTTAATCCTCGCGACGATGGATGGCGAGGAATTCACTCGTCCTACAAATGCAGATACGGTCAAGAAATACTTCGCCTAATAAAAATAAAAGAACAGCTCGGTAAGTCGAAAACCTGGAAGGGCGACTTAGGCAAAAAAGAGCGTCTCGGTGGGTCGAAAACCCGAAAGGGCGACCCAGGCAAAAGTTAGAGACATAAACAGAAATTAATCATCCCGCTGGATTGAAAACCTGAAAGGGCAGTCCAGGCAAAAGTCAGGGATAAAGGCAAGCAACTGTATCAGTGATGACAACATCGTGTGCCCAGATTTCTTCAAAATCTAATTCAAGCTCAAGAATGCCAGGGGTTCGAAGTAGTTGGAGGAAATGATGGTCATTGTAATTTTAATGTAGTCTTTTCCACTTAATTACCATCTATTCCACTTTTGTAAAGATCTATGGAATCCCGCTATTGGCAGATTACCATTCCATTAATGAAATTTGAGCCTATGCCTTTGCTTGCAATTCCTATTCTATTCTCATCTCAAAAAATGACGTTGTTATTAATAATGATTTTCGAAACACAAAAAAAAGAAACTTTTACTATATTTGTTTTGACGTGTGTGTACTTACTAAGTTTGCGA
Source organism: Lathyrus aphaca (assembly GCA_963966055.1). NCBI lineage: Eukaryota > Viridiplantae > Streptophyta > Magnoliopsida > Fabales > Fabaceae > Lathyrus > Lathyrus aphaca. Next base: position 568,307,410 of record OZ014519.1, read on the forward strand.
ACCGAAAGACGGACGTTAATGGTTGTTCCAAGAATGGTTAAAACTGCAAGATGTGAAATAATTGTCTCGTTAAATGTGGCATGCTCAGGTTTCTTCAATATGGGTCATTAAAGTGTTACTTATGCGACTCATTTTTCTGTGTTAAAGTTTTGCTACTCATTGCCCTTGGTGAGATGTAAACCTGGTGCGCTTACATGAGCCTGCTCAAATTTGCTGGAGCAGATTGTTGATTGGATTCCTAGCGGAAGATAAACTATTACATCCTTGTCAAAGCCAACTGCGTTATGGGTCGCTCACGTCTTGTTGAGACTGGTCAGGCATCCGGTTGTTGTAGTCTTCTCACCAATCTATTTTATGTGTCGGTTTGTCTGTTCGTCAACATGAACATAACACATATACATTCATGTACATCATAATTAATTCATATGCATATGCATGTTGCATTCATTAATACATACCTCCTTCACCTTGGTCGCGTTTATCCCCAAGTGATGTCTCTCTCTCAAAACAGAGTTGTCAGCTTTAGGCAGAAAATGTACATTCTTTCTAATTCCCCACTGAGTTCTTACCCTCGTGGAAGATTTTGCTTTAGTTCGCCTTTCCACAGTTGGATAGAATAAGACCCCATTTGAGTTCATTCCTCGTGGGCTGGTGTCTTGCTTGACAGATTCTCCCCGGCTCGTCCCTGGATTGAATTTTGGTCGTTGGCAATTTTTGATAATTGAACTACCAATTGGAAAGTGCATTTATTTTGCGCCTTTGGATGCTTAGTTTCCCAGAAGGAATTTGTTGGAGGCTTCCTTTGAAGACATATTTTGGCTCTCCAACAATGTTACTACGACATTCCTTTGGATTACTTATACCCGACAACAAGTGGTCGCCTCTTTATTCGAGAGGTTTGCTTCATCCTAGAATTTCTAAGTGAAATCAACAAGTGGCAGTCTCTTTATTTGAGAAGCTTGTTTTGTTTTCGAACTTTTGAGTAGATCAATAGATGGCAGTCTCTTTTCGAGCAATTTGTTCATCCTCAGCAAGGTTTCTGCTCTAACAAATGGCATCCCCCCTGTTCAGCGGAGAAGTTTGGTATCAAGAAATTCGGCAAATGGCATCTCATCCAGACACGGTGGGAAGTTTGTCGTGATTCCAATTTTCAACAAATGGCATCTCATCCAGACAAGGTGAGAAGTTTGTTCGGCAAATGGCATCTCATCCAGACACGGTGGGAAGTTTGTCGTGATTCCAATTTTCAACAAATGGCATCTCATCCAGACAAGGTGAGAAGTTTGTTCGGCAAATGGCATCTCATCCAGACAAGGTGGGAAGTTTCTCGTGATTCCAATTTCCAACAAATGGCATTTCATCCAGACAAGGTGGGAAGTTTGTCGTGATTCCCATGTTCTATCAAATGGCTATCTCTTCCATACAAGTTGAGAAGTTTGAGCGTGAATTTGTTTCTCCATCATATAGCTGTCTCTTTCAGAAGAAGGGGAAAATGGTGAGAGTTTTGTTCAGTGGCATCCTTAGTTGAATCTCGGCAGGAGATTTAGCAACGGGTGATTCCTTTTATTCTTGGCAAGTCTCGGCAGAAGATTTCCAGTCTACCTCGGCAGAAGTTAGGTCGCCAGTAGGCTTCGGTAGAATTGGTTTTCGTTTCAGAATCTTGACAATAGGTTTCTGTTTCGTTTTGATACACCAACAGAAAGTACTTCCAAAGGACGTTTTAAATCTCGGCAGTAGATTTCCTCAAAGTGAAATTTTTGCTCAGAAATTTCGAGTCATCTTAGGATCTGTAGACAGTTGTCGTCTGGCTCCACTCAAGAGAAAATCCTCGTGTGGGTTGTACTCCGGCCACCGCGTCTCTATCTGTCATTTTATTTCCAGACCATCGCATCAGTGTCTGTTATTTTTGTTCTCCTGACTGCCAAGTCGAGATCACTGCTATCTTTCTCAATTACCGAATCGTTGCATTGGGATCCCCCAGCTCCCACTTTGAACTTGCTAACTCATCCCTTCAGATAGTCTGTCTTTAATCTTACGCTTTGTTCTCCGTCTTCTGTCATTCTTAGTGCCAGCAGTTACACTTGAACCTGCTGTGTTAGCACTTTGAATATATCCCGTTTTTGTCTTGTCATCCCCAGCGTACTGTTACTCCCAGCGAGTCTTCATCCTCGATTTTCGTTTTATGGACCACCTTTGCATTTGTCTGCATCATGCCATACCCAACATATTCATCATTAAAAATCAGCATGTTAGGCCATTGCATCTCGCATACCATATCCCCAATCCAATAGGAGTCCCTCATAAGTTCATAGCATGTCATCGCATTTAGGGGCAAAATTTCCGGTTATTTCTATATTTAAATATCTTTCACTCCGATTTCATGAGGATTAACATTCCTCATGCCATCTGGTAAGTTATTTAAATAGGGGCAACTGTCACACCCCAAATTTTACCCCTAACATTTCATATCACGTATTCATCTCATCATCGGCATGCATTGATGTCTCAGGCATGTTTTGGTTTTGCAAAGGATTTTCTTTTTTTTAGAGAAGAGTTTTCTTTTATTTCGAAGCAAGTGTTGGAGAATGATTCAATTTTGTTTTCTGTCACGACCCAATTTGAATGAAAGGTTGACCTGGATCTTTGCTTTGAAGTGAAGAGTATTTGTTCTCCATGCAGGTGTTGGATGTGGTTCTTTTATATTTTGGAGGAATTTAATCGAGTATCTGTTAAAGAATTATGAGTTTACTTCGGTCAATTTTTGAAATTTGGAGTCTTGGACTACTTGTGGGTTCTTGTAATTATGCGAGATTTCTTTGTTTCAAACTCTTTTTTTTCCAAAAAAAAACTTCAAAATTTAAATTTCCTTTCCAAGTCCTCTTTTCTTTCCTTAGGAATAAAATTCCAATTTCATTTCCATTTCTATCTCAATTCCAAGTTTCATTTTAAGTGTTTAATTTAAGTGCCATGTTCTTAGTTCCAAGTCTAAATACCAAATTTAAATTGTAAGATTATTTCTAAGGTGCAAATCCATTTTTCTTATTTCCATAATCCAAAGAATCTCAATCCAATGCTATGCCATTTCAAAGTTATTCCAAGTCCAATTTCAAAATCCGAGAATTTAATTTCCAAGTTTTATTCGAGTTTCATGTCTTGTTTCAATATTCCAATTCTATCTCCATGTATATTTCTAGTCTTAAGGTTCATTGTTTTATGTTCAAGAACCATTTTAATTTTCATTTCAATTTTCAATTTTTCTATTCCTTTTTGGAAATTTTTGAATCTCGGTCCTAAGTCTTAATCACAAATTACGAATTTCGTTTAAAGCATACATCCCTTTCAAGATAATACATGATATATAAATTTTGTTTTTACATTACAAGGCATAATGATACATTTGAGAAGTCATAACATTGACTTAGGATAAATCAGCGTTTTAAGTTGGATGCCTAAAAAAAAAATGGAAGGCAATACTATAACAACTTTTGGACAGTTGAATTTCCTTCTAGTCACACCTTGCGGACATAATTGCACCACACCAGCAAGACCATGAGCTTGCAAAATCCTCAGTTTGAATTCAAGAGGAAAGTTCCGCCATAACGGCGCAAACGAAGAGCAAATCAGTAGGATTTTTTGCTCCAAGCAAGTTTACATACAAAAAGAATCAAGAAATTGATTAGTGAAACAGTATTGAAAGTCAATTCTATGCACACAAAAAAAAGAGTTGAGTTATGCAGTAAGTAATCCTTGTTTTACTGCAGTAGAAATTTGATTTTTTAAAATAACAAGCTAACAGAGCAGGGAACAAAGAGAAACAGAAAAGTTCAATTCAATCCAAATCCAAAGCTAGTCCATTTTCGAACCAAAGGTAACTAAAGCCAAAATGATGAAATAAGTAGGGGACCACTATATCAGTACAGCAAAAGACAGGTTAGAAAGGGGGCCAGACCTGCTATAGCTTGCTGCAAGAACAAAGTTGCAGTTTGCAACAATTGCGCATGATATCTTTGGGTCTACGGCAAAGACCTATGCTGTTGTAACACAAATTTGTGAAAGAAATTCGTTCGTTAATCAAGGTGTACCTGCCACAGAAAAGAGTTGCCACACCAGTTTGCATAACCTGCAGGAAAATCCAATTCAGCCAAAATCTAACTATTGGTTTCATTTCAAACAAGGAAAGGACAAGTCAGAACCGTCAAGTGACAAACCTGCTGCAACCAAATTCAGAACGGCTGCAAGTACAGCTGTTGTCAACCCTATCTCCATCACCTTTTGCCAAAGCATGAAAAGCTCTTGCTCCAAGTAGGACAAGACCTGGACCGAAAGTAAAAAAAAAAGGTCAACCCTATCAGATCAGTACTTTTGGGGGGGAAGGCATTTGAAAAAGAAACGGAATCCATTGATATAAGAGGGACCGAATACCTCACACCAGGGGGAGAAAAAAAAAAGACAGCAAGCATCATCAAAAAATTTCAATCATCAAAAATTTTTTCACAGAGATAGGGGGGTGGGGGGGAGTTCATAAAAAACAGAAACACAAAAAAAAAAATGGGTTGTGATTTTTTTACCTTCAACAAGAGGTCTCTCTGACTCTTCCGTATCAACCTTCACTCCATTATCAAACCTTCTCCTACGGCCTCGCAGCAAACAACAACAAACAGAAAAATAATCAAAAAGAAGAGGATTCACATCAAGAAAATTACAAAAAAAACGATAGCCATTATCATCACCACCACAGATTTCTGGGAGAAAAGAACAAAACTCCACCATAATCCTTCGACCACCCGAATCCGCCTTCGCCACCCTCGCACCATAACTCACCAAGCCTGACAAGTCACTACCACCATCAATCTCCGAACTGAAGCCAAGAATGCAGTGAGGTTGAGGCTGAGAAACGTGACTTGTGACCCAACGTCACCTCCGTCCTCGCCTTTGAACATTGAACCCTAAAGATAGAGCCTCTAACCGAATCTGTGATCCACTTCAAAGTTTTTTCGAACACCACTGAGAAAGAACCTGAATCGCCGTCGGAGGTAGTTTTTTTCTTTCTCTATGTTCACTCTTGTACCATTTTTATCTTGATCTGCCTTTGAATTTTGTAAGATTATCTTGGAATCAAGGTTTAAAATGTTGTTGATTTGAGAACAAAAGAATTAGCGATTGAGAGTGAGGAGAGTGTGAGAGGGTGAGCGATTCAACGAAGAGTGAGGGAAGTTTATGAGAATGAGAGGATTTTGAGAGGAAGTGGAACGATTGAAGGAGAGGAAGTCACTTTGTTTCCGTTTTGTTCAAGGAGCATAACGGCTAGGTTTTTTTTCTTTTCCCTATTTTGTTTTAAGACCAAACCGGATTCGGGTAGCCTCTGACCCGTCACGCCTGGACTTGGCCGCCCCATATGGGCCTTTTGGGCCGGTCCTCCCTTTTGTTTATCTTCAGTCTTTTAATTCATTTGTTTTAGGTTATAGTAGTTTTTTATTTAGGTACCCTTTCCTTTATAATAAGAAAAATATAAAAGTAATAAGTTCTGTAAAAAAATATTTTCATATTAATTAATTTGGTAAAATAATTTTGTCATTTTATTTATTAATTTGGTTAAAATAATTTCGTCAATTTATTTATTAATAAATTTCTAATATTATGTTATTGTGATTAACTTTCTTTTTTTTATCATTCTTGCTTTGCGAAGTGTTTACCAACATGTTATCGTTCTTTATTTGGGTCGTATGGATAGCGTATTGTTTTGGTATGCCATGAATCCCGATTTTCGATCATGATTTTTGTCAAGCAAGACATGAATATAACATTTAGGATTAATATTTAGAAATCAATTGCATTAAACCTTCACGCCTACACTGCACACACGTAAGTCGGTCTGGTGACCGCCATCTGCACATTTCGCGTTTCTTTTAAATTATTTTAACAAGGAATAGAACTCCGGAGTCTAGCATTCCGCACGTTCTAGAACGAATGGCAACTGGGCTAGCCCCACGCGTTTTGTTCGTTCATTCCTTCGTTTAACCATCGGTTCTAGGACGTCTAAAAAATATAATTCAATTCACCTTAATTAATTTACGGAAAAAAAGAATTCCGGAGTCTAGCATTCCGCACCTTCTGGATTGAACCGCAAATGGGCTAGCCTCACGCGTTGGTTCAATCACCATTCGCATATTAAATATTCAAATACAAATTAAAACTCACCAACCAATTTAAATCAGTTTCATAATTAATTAGCGAGTAACTGAACTCCGGAGTCTCGCACTCCGCACGTTCTTGAATGCGACCGCAACACGGGCTAGCCCCACGCGTGGTTCATTCGCCCTCTCGTCTTAAAATACCGTTAACAAAGATCAAATATCTTTTTCTCAAAAAAACGAACACTGTTTAAGTCTTTCTACTTCGCAAATAAGCCAACGCTTAGCGGTAGAAATCACTTTCAAACAGTCGTTCAATTAAAAAAACGCAAATCGTAGTAGCACGAACTACGAAGCTCTGACTTTCCCATTGCACGGGGGAATACGTAGGCACGGGGATTTTAATCCTTCGCGAGCACAATAAATAAAAATTAATCATCTCTCTGTCACAATAATAAAAAACTTTAACATTTCCCCATAACCAATAATAACTAAAACATTTCCTAATAAGCAATCTTTAATCAGTAAAAGAAGACAATAATAGCAAGTTAACATTTTTAAGCGCAAACTAGACTAAGAGGTTCCCATTGAGTACAACGGACGTGAGGGGTGCCTAATACCTTCCCCTTGCGTAACTGACTCCCGAACTTAGATTAGTGGTTTCGTTGACCATTCTTATCCTTTATTTAGGTTGTGTCTATATCTTCCTTTTCTCTCGTAGAATAAATAGAATTAGGTGGCGACTTTGTTGTTTGTTTTAGGATCGTATTTTTCGAGGTGCGACATATCCGTTGACTCATCTAGAGGTATAAGTACTCCAAGAGAATGTTATAGCAACACTGTTGGAGAGCAAAATTTGTCTTCAATGGGGGAACCTTTAATAAATTATTTTTGGGGGACAAAGCACTCAAAGGTGAAAAATAAATGCAATTTCCATCCGGAAATTCAAACATCAAAATTGCCAAAGACCAAATTCAATCCAGGAACGAGCTGGAGAGAAACTGTCAAGAAAGACACTAATCCATGAGAAATGAACTCAACTTGGGATTAATCCTATCCAAGTGTGAAAAGGAGAACTAAAGCAAAAAATCTTCCATGAGGGTAAAACTCAGTGGGGAATTAGAAAGATCGTGCATTTTCTGCCTAAGGCTGACAACTCTATTGGAGAAAGGGAAACACAACACTTGGGGATAAACACGACCAAGGTGGAGGTAGTATGCATTAATGAATGCAACATGAATATGAATTAAGTCATGATGTACATGTATGTATATGCGTTATGCTTATGCTGCCAGACAGACAAAACAGACACAAGAGATAAACTGGTGATGAAATCAACATCACAACAACCAGGTACTCGACCAATCTCGTCAAAGTGTACGTAATCACTGAAGATGGGGTAGATAGCCATCCATGGAATAAAGTCCTGCTACAAATATCAAATCTCTTTGAGGAGAGAAAGAAAATTCAATCGGGAAATAAACCCAAGCAAATCTTCTAACTTCAATGTCCATTAGGATGAAGTAAATTTGTACTTCGTTGGGGTAGAAAATCACATTCAGTTGGAGAAGCTTGAATCAAGGCTCAATTGGGGATACTAGACTTTGTATCTCACTGGAAGCACTAAGTAGTAAAAGGAATTCACCAGAAAATACCGAGGCATGCACCTAACATTGTAGCGGTAAAATCATGAGTGTAAGCTATCGATTAACTTCACTCAATATACACAGAGTCGCCACCGCACTTTTATTTATTTCCAAATGGAAAAAGGAAAATGAACGAACAAAACCTTAACGAATCTCAAAAGCTAAAAAGCTCAAAGAATCAAACAGAGAATGGGTACGGGGATTGGTTACAAATCGGGAAGGTTTTAAGCACCCGACTTGTCCGTGGTACTCCACGGGAACCCTTTGAAATGTTTACTGCATTTTTTTGGTTTGAAATGGTTTGCTTGAAAAAAAGATTGAGGAGATGAGAAGAAGAATGTTTTTTAAGATTTTGGTGTTTGAAGAGACGAACGTCTCATGCCTACGTACCCACAGAGTGCAATGCGAGATCAAAACCCCGTAGTTCGTGGTACCAATTGTAAAAAGGCAAATGAGTTGAATGGATTTTAAAATGTAAAGATAAGTCGTCATCCTTTAGAGAATAATTCCGCTAGAAAGGATGAATCATATCTAAACATAAAAAATGGTTAAAAGAAAAACGTGCACGAGGGCACAAAAGCAATTGAATGAGTTTGAAAGTTTTTAAGTTTTTGAGAAAAGAAAGTTTCGATATGCTTATGTGGTTTAGCATTTATTAAAGAAATGAAACGAAAAGGTAAAAGCAATGACCTAAGTCAAAGTTTAATTGAGAAAAATGTTTGAAGTTTGAAAACAAAGAAAGTTTTGAAAAGAGGAAGAAAATTTGAAAATTGAAGAAGATGGGAAGAGATGAAGGGACTATCCTAAGACTTGAAAATAAGAGCTAAGGAAAGAAATGATCAAACCAAATGGCAAGCATCTTTGAGACAATTGGATTTCCATCTTCATAAACAAGTAACTCAACCGGAGCCAAAGTCTTCAATCCATAACAAATGAGCAAAGGGATGATCCTAAAATCTAAGTCCGAATCTCCAAGTCTCAAGCTAGGGATAGTAACCATAGTCCGAAATTAAAAGTCACCAATTTTTTTAGATGTTTAATCCTTTATTAGTGTTTTCGTGTCCAAATGGACAAATGAAAAATAACAAGCAACAATAATATATACAATAAGCAATATGATGAATGAATATAGAAGCATAATAAGAGATAGGGAACAAGAGATTAAAATAAAAGAGGATAAGGTGCGAGAGATTTAATTAAATGTTAGTATATTCACATTATTAATATTTACAATATAAGGTGGTATGATGAACTTAATCAAACACAACCACGAAAAGAAAATAAAATCGAGGCAACCTGATCCAAGTGGATCGCATTCCGAATCGGGACAATGTAGGTCTATGTTAAGCAATCGCCGAGTAATTTACGGAGTAATTACCCTACAAATGAGGCCGGCCACCACTAATTAAAGTGGAAAATATTCGTGCTAATACATGTTAGAGAAACGATATCATGGATCGTTCTCCGAAAACATGCCACACTAAAAGAAAGAGAACGGTCTAATCTTAATCAAGATTATCGTTGAATTTCTCGAAAAGCAACCTATCACGATCTCAAAGTATGGAGAATGATCCAAATGATCATTCATCCATAGATTTGAAATAATGAAGATTAAACTTAGTCGGAAATCAACAATCCCGAATCGGAAGATTGTCATCGACCAAAAAAGAAAAAGATGAATAAGAAATGGATCTAATAATAGAATCCAAAAAAAGAATTAGAATATTTTTAAATCATTTTTTAAGATTTCTTTTTCTAAAATCTTTTCTAATAATACTTTTTCTAAACCTTCTTTCTAAAGCTTATTCTAAAATTCTTTCCTATAAAAGGAAATTATAATTAGAAAATAAGAAGAACTCTTAACCAAACTATTTCTAAAAAAAACTAAACAAACATTAGTTAAAATGATTAAAGAAATAATAAAAAAAAAAAGAAACAAAAAAAATGGAGGCATGGCGCAAGCAGGAAGAGTGTGGTTAGCAGTACAGACACATAGTCTCCTAGGCCCAATTCCAAACTCAGTAACAATTATGATAACAATTTATTAAAAAAAGAAACATAAAAAAAATAAAAAGAAATAACACATTGTCTTCTTCTTCGCATGACTCAAGAACAGAGCATAACCATGGCGGCGGCAAAGCAAAAAGGCTCAACAGCGGAAACCTCACCCTCTCAAGGGCGAAACGACGGCGACGAAAGCCAAATCACGTCTCTCTCTTTACAAATCTCACATCAGATTCTCCTTCTTCTCACTCGGTTTCCTGTTCTTTCTTCCGAATTTCACAAGCTCTCTCTCTCCCTCTCTCTCGCTTTAAGATCGGTGTTAGGGTTGAGATTGATTTGAGAATGAAACTTCCATTGAAGGTTGAATTGGGAATGATTTTGAAGAAGGTCACGAATTGGAGAAATTGAAGTTTAATGGATTTTGTGCAGGGGTTGGATTTGGCTCTCTAAGCTTGGAATAATTGAAGGAGGGTGGTTGAATTTATAGGAGAATGGATCAAGAGGGAGATGCCGTTTTGAAGGTATTTGGGCGTTTTGAAGGACACGGGTATTACGCCTTGGCTGCGTTTTGATTCCTTTTCGGGCCTTTGTTTCCGTTTCTCTTCTGCATTTTGTAAGTTGCTTTCCGCGTGTTCTTTTTCGTTCAGCTGTGTGATTCTTGCGTTTTGCTTGTTGGTGATATGCGTTTTGTGAATTCATTTGGCATGCTGATTTACGTGTGCAGGTGGAAAATATGCTTCGGCTGAAGCTGGATTTTGTTCATTGCCCGTATGCGCGACGTGCGGCTTGTTTAACTTGTGGACTATGGCTGTGTCATTTGTTGTAGCTGGTACAGTTGGGCCTTGGAGAAATTGGACGGCTTGGCGTTGTAAGCTGGGGTTTGGAAGTTTGGATGGTAGGCCTGAGTTTTGGCATGAGTTTGACGGGTGAGAATGCGTGGGGTGGCTTGAATGATTAAGCTGCTTTGGTAGCAAAATAATACGGCTTATGTGATGCGGCGTGCGTTGCTGGCTGGGAAATTGGTTAGGTCATGTGTTTAGCTTTTGGTAGCTGACTTAGGCTTATGGCTTTGGTGCGGCTTGTTGATGAGTTATTGCATGATGAGGCTAGCGTGATGAAGAATGAAAAGGAAGCTGGAAGTAAAAGTCATGTAACTGTGTCGGCTGATGACGTGTTTTCGTTGAAAGCTGGCTGTGGGTGGAGTTGATGGCTTTTTTTTTTAATAAAATTTTGTATACATAAAAGAAAAATATGGGCCTACAATATAATGGGCTTTATTTCTTTTTTTTCATATTTTTTTCCTAAAAGGATTTTCTAATAACTATTTTTTTTTGGGGGGGCAAATGGTTAGAAACAAAAAAATGAACTTGATTATAGTAATTTTATGGGAAGTGACTTTGAGTTGAAGGTGATAAAAAAATGAAATGGAAGATAATCGGGTAATTGGAAAATTGGATGTGATAATGGAAATGGTTAAAAGAAATGGATAACGGACGAAAATTAGATAATGTGAAAAAAATGTCGAAAAGAATGAATAGTTGGATATTTGTGAAAAAATGGAAAAAAAACGAAATATGAATTATAAAATGGTTATTGGATATTTTTGTGAAATGGATATAGAATTGATGGTTTTAAGCCTAGAACCAAATTTGAACTTTTCACGCACAAGCCACACAGTCATCACAAATCCATTGAATAATTTGCCCATCAAACTGCAACCAAACATCCGAAACTTGCCCTGATAATTCAACTCCAAACTGAGGAAAATAAATCCTCAGATGAACCATTGATGAACTGATGAATCCTCAATCAAGACAAACTGAACCAAACTTCTCACAATCCATTGTTCGATAAACCAGAGAATTTTCGCACACAACACAACTTATCATTGAATACGCATCATCTGAGAAACAGATCACTAGCACACACAACTTGCAGTCGAAACAATCTTCTGATAGTTTGACCAAGATTAGGTCAAACGTCCATCTGAATAGAATTGTGACTGAACAAACGCATCTGAATTAAAATCAATGCCCTGTCTTTTAAATCCTGCAACACAGAAGAAGAAAAAGCAACTGCAACATATTTTTTTTTGATATTTTGGGTTAGAAGTCAGTAAAATATGAACAGATAACAGAAATTAAACAAGGTGATCCTCTGCAAAGCATAGACCTGCACCTGAAAGAGGATAAACGACCAGTGCGTGATCTTGTTTGTATGCGAAATGCAGATGAGATGCGAAAAATCTTAGGTCAAAAATTAGGGTCTGACAGATGCCCCTATTTAAGTTTCTTCAATCTAGAGAATGATGAAGATTGAAATCTTCGTTTCGACAAGATGGAAGATACTTAAATATCAAAAAACCCAATTTTTGAACCTAAGAAGCCAAAAACCGGAATGAAATGAAATGAACAATATGAAATGATATGAAGATAACATAGAAATGATTATGAAAGCATATGAAATTGTTTATGAAAGCATATGAAACTATATGAAAGCATATGAGATGTTATGAGAAAAAAATGAAATGCAGAGAAAGTATGTGACAGTAATATGAAATAATATGAGAAAAATTATGAGATGATATGAAATGTATCTGGAACCAAATGAAATGCAGAGAAATCCGTGAGGGACAAAACGACACATGAAAAAGAATAAACGCTGGGGATAAGGAGCATGAGACTCCGACGGGAAAAACAACATGCTAGAGACCAACACATGGCTCAGCCGAGGTGGAAATGTCCAAGAATGGCAATTGGACAGAAAACATCACAATATCCAGGAATGGCACTGGATGAAGTGAGAAAAGTATCGAAACAGTACACCAGAAGCATCCAAGGCTGACATTACTGACTTTGATAGAGATATCCGAGAATGGCAATCGGAAAAGGGTAACCACAACATCTGAGAATAGCAATCAGATGAAAATGAATTTCAACATTCAGGAACAACACTGAATGAAATGGGAGAGTTTCGGGAAACAAATCAACTCAATGATGATTCCAACATGAAAATCCGAGAATGGCAATCGGAAGGCAAGTGATCTCAACATCTGAGAATGGCAACCAGATGCAAAACACAACATTCAGGAACAGAACTGAATGAAATGGGTAAAAGGTCCGGGACGGTACATCAAATCAATGATGTCTTCACTATGGACATCCGAGAATGGCAATCGGAATGGAAATGATCACAACATCTGAGAATGGCAATCAGATAAAAAGTGAATCACAACATTCAGGAACAGAACTGAATGAGATGGAAAAAGGTCCGGGACAGTACATCAAGTCAATGATGACTTCACTATGGGCATCCGAGAATGGCAATTGGATAAAAAAAGGTGTAATATTTGAGAGAAACAACAAGTATATGAAGAAAAGAAATTCTGGAGAGACAGACAAATGCCAAGTAAGTTGGACTTTGACCAAAAAGTAAGGAGTTGAAAACAACGAGACTTTGAGAGATGCATATGAGGACTAAAACACTCAGTATGCGGACATAGACAAGACTGGGGAATAACACACCCGAGAAAACGCATAATGAGGACTAAAACACTCAAATGTGCAAACACAAACAAAACTGGGGAATAACACACCCGAGAAAACACATAATGTGGCATAACACACTCAAATATGCAAACTTTTCAAAAAATGGGGAATAACACACCCAAGGATATAATGTGAGAAAAGAAATGATGATAACCAGTTTAGACTCTTAGAGGAGTGAAAAAGCTGACAACCAGTTTATACTCTTAGAGGAGTGCAACAAATGACAACCAGTTTATACTCTTAGAGGAGTGCAAAAGATGGAAGACTGATTCCTCAACACAGATATCACTGCCATTCTGCTCGAAAATTAGAAATGCTATTGCTGCACAAATCTCTGTCACACCAGTGAACTGTACCAAGTTGAAAATCTTTTGAGAGAAGTCATGCAAAGCTGCTTGGGGATTCTTGAAGAAAAATTGCCCTAAGTTCAATGACTGATGAAGGTAAACTGATAATGGATTCAGTTCTTGACTACTGCTGGAGAAAATAATCAAATCTTTGAAATAACTGCTGAGAAGACAAACTGTTCATGACTTCAGTTCTTGAGATGAACGTTGAGAGAATAAACTGATCATGGTCTCAGCCTTTGAGAAAATGTTGAGAAAGTAAACTGATCATAGCCTCAGCCCTTGAGAAAATAACCCAACATGTAACTTGCAGAGAATCTTCTGACTAACCAAATCTGAGAATAACTTGCATTGAGCAACAACTCTTGAAATAAATGGGAACTGAGAAGAACTTGCCCCTGATAAGATCATTGACCAAGTTTCTAAACTGTTTGAAAATTCCTTGATGAGGAAAGTTTATTTGCAAATAAAAATGTTTGCACAAACTTGGTAATTTTAATGCAAAGTTCAATGCAAAGTTTGAAATCAAGAATCGTTTTTGAAATGAAATTTATTGATGTAAAGTAAATGAAAACATTGTCAAAACGCAACGGTTGAGACAACATTAAAGATAAAGTAACAACAAGAAAACAAATGATTGGTAAAGAACTTGGGAGTCAGTTTACGCAACCTTGTTGTAGTATGCTTTTCAAAAGAAACCTGGATTCAATTAGGACTTTTGAAGGTTGTAACGTGGTCTGGTTCACGGTTTATGAAACAAAGGATATAGGCTCAAAGTTTATTTGTACCCAACCCAACTTCGTGATGAACTCCAGTCCTACATTCAATTAATTCAGCCTATGCATTCAAGTTCCCCGAAATTTAGGATTGCACCGATGAAGATGGTTCATAAGCCAAAGGTTTTGAGATAGCAGTCATCTCTTCCTTTCTATTATTTCCAGTGAGGACTTTGGTCCACTCATCTTACTTTTGCTGAGGAATTTGATGACCTCTTGACAAATATTTCTTTTTATTATCCCTAACTTTTGCCTGAACTGTGTTATTTGAACTTACAGCCAGCGGGATGCCCCTAATTTTTGCCTAAGTCTCCTTCATAGGTTTTGACTTAGCAGGCTTTGATTTTTTTTCAATAATTTTTTTTTATCATTTTTTTTGAAAGATAATGACTGCATGGCTTAATGATTACAATGAACCATCATTGGCTTTTGAATTGAGAAACATCTTCAACACTTCTTGATGTGTATGAAGGAAAATTTGAGATTGCAACCTTTATTGAAAGGCGTCTTGAATGATTCTCTTGTACTTGAATGCACATTCGAATTAATTGAGAACTACCCATCCCCGGGTTAAAATTGAGGGTTTTTTCGAATAGAAAGAAACTCCAACTTCAAGGCTCAAAGGGGTTGACAAGGGATTAACTTCCTTATTTCTCCAGTGTTTAGGATTTGAAACAATGCCTGTATATCATCAACCATGTCTCAATTGAAAGCATACCAACAACAGTTATGGGTATCTCGTTTTCATCCTCCTCCCTCCAATCATTGTAAAAATTTGAGAAAAGATAAATGAACTTGAAATGTAAAGCATAAAGATGCAAATAGCAAATGAAATTGAATCAAAACAAAGCAATGCTCATTTCATTAAAATCAACATGAAAGTACAAACAAGCTTAAAAGCAAACAACTTAATATGATTGAAGAAAATTGCAAACATGAAGAAACAATGGCCTAGTGATCCATCAACAACAAGGATAAGCTGTCCCGTCTGATATTCTGGCCTTGAAGAAAATTTGACAATTGAAGTCTTCCTGAAGATTCACTTCCCAAGCTTCGGCAAAGGATCGTTGATAACATTGGGATTAATGTCATTAAAGTAAAGGATGTTGTTCCTGATAAGTTCCTGCACTTTAGCCTTCAGTGCAAAGCAATGCTCTAAGTCATGACCAGTTCCACCTTGATGAAACTCACAGCGGAGATCCGATCTATAACCCACTGGAAGAGGATTTGGAACAGGAGGCGAAGGCCTAGTAGTAATTAAACCTTTCGCAATCAAAGAAGGAAACAATTCAGTATAAGACACCGGAATAGGATCAAAGTTTGGCCTATTGCGATACTGATTTTGTCCAGCAGCAGGAAGAGGAACCTGAGCCTGAGCTCGAATCTGAACTTGAGCTTGAGCTGGTCGAGCTTGACCTTGAGCTTGAGTTTGAGCAGGTTGAGTTTTGACAACAGGAGCAACTGCAGCTACGTATGGTTGAACATATCGTTGTTGCGGGTGATAAGGTCTCCTCTCAGTTGAAACAGCATAAGCATCACCATCTCTTCTCTTGTGAGGATTCCCAAAAGATTTTCTTGCAGCATTAGGAGCTTCAGAATTGGTAATCTTACCCTTCTTAATACCTTCCTCTAGTCTTTCTCCAATAGTGACTAGATCAGAAAAACCAGATGAAACACTTCCTACCATTTTCTCCCAAAAGAACGGTTGAAGAGTGTCCATGAACAAACCAGTTAATTCCTTTTCAGGCAAAGGTGGCTCAACTTGAGCAGCTAGCTCTCTCCAACGCTGAGCATACTCTTTGAATGATTCTTTCTCTTTCTGTGACATATTTTGAAGTTGACGACGGTCAGGCGCCATGTCCAGATTGTACTTATATTGCTTTACAAAAGCATCAGATAAATCTTTCCAGCTTCGAATGTGACTCTTCTCAAGTCCAACATACCATTTCATGGAAGCACCACTCAAACTATCTTGAAAACAGTGAATAAGCAAATTGTCATCTTTAGCATATGCAGCCATCTTGCGACAATACATCAGCAGATGAATCTTTGGACAAGTGTGACCATTGTATTTCTCAAATACAGGAACCTTGAACTTATCAGGAAGAACCAAGTCGGAAACCAAACACATGTCAATTGCAGCAGAACCAAAGACATCTTTTCCTTCTAGACCTCTTACCCTCTTCTCAAGAGTCAAGCATTGCTCTCTAACTTCATCCATATATCCAGGTTCACCTTGACTTTCAACTTGTTGACCAGCAGCTTGGTACAAGAAAGGAGAATTCTGATAAGTAGTCTGAGCAGTAGCGTGCACAATAGGTTGAGGTTCAGCAAAAGTCGGAACTGAAAAGCCTGGCATAACAGATGGACCACCAATCTGAGCAGTAGCAGAAATTGGCACATAATCCGGAGGTAACCCATATTCTGGCCAAGTAGAAGCTGGTTGTTGGACAACAGGAGAATCAACAACAGCAGTCAAAACTTCAGAGATAACAGTCCTTTGAGGTGGTTCACCTCGAGCAATCAAAACTTGCATCATTTCAGTGAGCTTGGTCATACCGGCCTTCAACTCATCAATTTCCATTCGAACTTCCATATTATGTTGTTCCTGGCGTTCCATTCTCAATCTAATAGCTCTTCGTCTAATAACAGCTCGAGTACCGTATCTGTGGTGAGGAGTCAGCTTGACGGATCAACAGACAACTGAGGAAAGAAACAACCGGGATGAGTTCCCACACAACTCGGATGAATGCAAGAATATGCGAGGATGCAATGATATGCAATGTTCACTTCCACTTTCAGAAAAACAACTCGATTATTGCAAACATGGTCAACATCGAGAATACGGTCATGAAATATCTTGACAAAAAAAGAATATTTATTCTTTCCAATATTTGCAACAATCGGAATTGTCTTCCTTGAAAAATGGTTGTGATGATGATCATGATGAGTATGTAGATGCAACAAACACAAACAAGATCACGCAAAGCACACAGGTTCAAAGGTTCGGATCACGAGCATGGATTCATGGTAATAGAACACCAACCCAAACAGGTATGTACTAAGGTTTGTCTTCATTGTACCTGCAAAAAACCAGAAGGGTGCTAACAGAGGTTCCCGGAGTTAACAGCCATCTTTAGAATATCATCGGTACGTTGGATTACTCCCCAACCGATAACATTCTTAAAATAGACCTCGTCCGAGTGTAGTATCGCGTGACAACCACCTTAAGTTTACACTCAGATAGTTTCCGCACTACGTTCCTAAATTGGCTTAGATTGGTTAAGGGTTCTACGGTCCTCAGTATGATCAGCTCAAGGTCGGAAAATAATGCCACGTACGATTACTCTTCATGACATTGATAGTCCAAGAGAGCCTAACCGAGTGGAGATTATCAAATTGATATTGCTTTGGACTACTCCATCGCATATCGCTTCGAATATCGCCGTCCTATCATAAGTTCCAACTCAGATCCGGGTTAGGACCTATCTCATAGAGGATCACCAAAACCAGAATAGAACAAACAAGTAACAAGCAAATCAAACTAAAACAGTAAACAAATCAAAGTAGGCCGAATCCACTTAGAGATTGAGTCCCCAGCAGAGTCGCCACTTTTCTGTAGCGGTAAAATCATGAGTGTAAGCTATCGATTAACTTCACTCAATATACACAGAGTCGCCACCGCACTTTTATTTATTTCCAAATGGAAAAAGGAAAATGAACGAACAAAATCTTAACGAATCTCAAAAGCTAAAAAGCTCAAAGAATCAAACAGAGAATGGGTACGGGGATTGGTTACAAATCGGGAAGGTTTTAAGCACCCGACTTGTCCGTGGTACTCCACGGGAACCCTTTGAAATGTTTACTGCATTTTTTTGGTTTGAAATGGTTTGCTTGAAAAAAAGATTGAGGAGATGAGAAGAAGAATGTTTTTTAAGATTTTGGTGTTTGAAGAGACGAACGTCTCATGCCTACGTACCCACAGAGTGCAATGCGAGATCAAAACCCCGTAGTTCGTGGTACCAACTGTAAAAAGGCAAATGAGTTGAATGGATTTTAAAATGTAAAGATAAGTCGTCATCCTTTAGCGAATAATTCCGCTAGAAAGGATGAATCATATCTAAACATAAAAAATGGTTAAAAGAAAAACGTGCACGAGGGCACAAAAGCAATTGAATGAGTTTGAAAGTTTTTAAGTTTTTGAGAAAAGAAAGTTTCGATATGCTTATGTGGTTTAGCATTTATTAAAGAAATGAAACGAAAAGGTAAAAGCAATGACCTAAGTCAAAGTTTAATTGAGAAAAATGTTTGAAGTTTGAAAACAAAGAAAGTTTTGAAAAGAGGAAGAAAATTTGAAAATTGAAGAAGATGGGAAGAGATGAAGGGACTATCCTAAGACTTGAAAATAAGAGCTAAGGAAAGAAATGATCAAACCAAATGGCAAGCATCTTTGAGACAATTGGATTTCCATCTTCATAAACAAGTAACTCAACCGGAGCCAAAGTCTTCAATCCATAACAAATGAGCAAAGGGATGATCCTAAAATCTAAGTCCGAATCTCCAAGTCTCAAGCTAGGGATAGTAACCATAGTCCGAAATTAAAAGTCACCAATTTTTTTAGATGTTTAATCCTTTATTAGTGTTTTCGTGTCCAAATGGACAAATGAAAAATAACAAGCAACAATAATATATACAATAAGCAATATGATGAATGAATATAGAAGCATAATAAGAGATAGGGAACAAGAGATTAAAATAAAAGAGGATAAGGTGCGAGAGATTTAATTAAATGTTAGTATATTCACATTATTAATATTTACAATATAAGGTGGTATGATGAACTTAATCAAACACAACCACGAAAAGAAAATAAAATCGAGGCAACCTGATCCAAGTGGATCGCATTCCGAATCGGGACAATGTAGGTCTATGTTAAGCAATCGCCGAGTAATTTACGGAGTAATTACCCTACAAATGAGGCCGGCCACCACTAATTAAAGTGGAAAATATTTGTGCTAATACATGTTAGAGAAACGATATCATGGATCGTTCTCCGAAAACATGCCACACTAAAAGAAAGAGAACGGTCTAATCTTAATCAAGATTATCGTTGAATTTCTCGAAAAGCAACCTATCACGATCTCAAAGTATGGAGAATGATCCAAATGATCATTCATCCATAGATTTGAAATAATGAAGATTAAACTTAGTCGGAAATCAACAATCCCGAATCGGAAGATTGTCATCGACCAAAAAAGAAAAAGATGAATAAGAAATGGATCTAATAATAGAATCCAAAAAAAGAATTAGAATATTTTTAAATCATTTTTTAAGATTTCTTTTTCTAAAATCTTTTCTAATAATACTTTTTCTAAACCTTCTTTCTAAAGCTTATTCTAAAATTCTTTCCTATAAAAGGAAATTATAATTAGAAAATAAGAAGAACTCTTAACCAAACTATTTCTAAAAAAAACTAAACAAACATTAGTTAAAATGATTAAAGAAATAATAAAAAAAAAAGAAACAAAAAAAATGGAGGCATGGCGCAAGCAGGAAGAGTGTGGTTAGCAGTACAGACACATAGTCTCCTAGGCCCAATTCCAAACTCAGTAACAATTATGATAACAATTTATTAAAAAAAGAAACATAAAAAAAATAAAAAGGAATAACACATTGTCTTCTTCTTCGCATGACTCAAGAACAGAGCATAACCATGGCGGCCGCAAAGCAAAAAGGCTCAACAGCGGAAACCTCACCCTCTCAAGGGCGAAACGACGACGACGAAAGCCAAATCACGTCTCTCTCTTTACAAATCTCAACTCAGATTCTCCTTCTTCTCACTCGGTTTCCTGTTCTTTCTTCCGAATTTCACAAGCTCTCTCTCTCTCTCTCGCTTCAAGATCGGTGTTAGGGTTGAGATTGATTTGAGAATGAAACTTCCATTGAAGGTTGAATTGGGAATGATTTTGAAGAAGGTCACGAATTGGAGAAATTGAAGTTTAATGGATTTTGTGCAGGGGTTGGATTTGGCTCTCTAAGCTTGGAATAATTGAAGGAGGGTGGTTGAATTTATAGGAGAATGGATCAAGAGGGAGATGCCGTTTTGAAGGTATTTGGGCGTTTTGAAGGACACGGGTATTACGCCTTGGCTGCGTTTTGATTCCTTTTCGGGCCTTTGTTTCCGTTTCTCTTCTGCATTTTGTAAGTTGCTTTCCGCGTGTTCTTTTTCGTTCAGCTGTGTGATTCTTGCGTTTTGCTTGTTGGTGATATGTGTTTTGTGAATTCATTTGGCATGCTGATTTACGTGTGCAGGTGGAAAATATGCTTCGGCTGAAGCTGGATTTTGTTCATTGCCCGTATGCGCGACGTGCGGCTTGTTTAACTTGTGGACTATGGCTGTGTCATTTGTTGTAGCTGGTACAGTTGGGCCTTGGAGAAATTGGACGGCTTGGCGTTGTAAGCTGGGGTTTGGAAGTTTGGATGGTAGGCCTGAGTTTTGGCATGAGTTTGACGGGTGGGAATGCGTGGGGTGGCTTGAATGATTAAGCTGCTTTGGTAGCAAAATAATACGGCTTATGTGATGCGGCGTGCGTTGCTGGCTGGGAAATTGGTGAGGTCATGTGTTTAGCTTTTGGTAGCTGACTTAGGCTTATGGCTTTGGTGCGGCTTGTTGATGAGTTATTGCATGATGAGGCTAGCGTGATGAAGAATGAAAAGGAAGCTGGAAGTAAAAGTCATGTAACTGTGTCGGCTGATGACGTGTTTTCGTTGAAAGCTGGTTGTGGGTGGAGTTGATGGCTTTTTTTTTTAATAAAATTTTGTATACATAAAAGAAAAATATGGGCCTACAATATAATGGGCTTTATTTCTTTTTTTTTCATATTTTTTTCCTAAAAGGATTTTCTAATAACTATTTTTTTTGGGGGGGCAAATGGTTAGAAACAAAAAAATGAACTTGATTATAGTAATTTTATGGGAAGTGACTTTGAGTTGAAGGTGATAAAAAAATGAAATGGAAGATAATCGGGTAATTTGAAAATTGGATGTGATAATGGAAATGGTTAAAAGAAATGGATAACGGACGAAAATTAGATAATGTGAAAAAAAATGTCGAAAAGAATGAATAGTTGGATATTTGTGAAAAAATGGAAAAAAAACGAAATATGAATTATAAAATGGTTATTGGATATTTTTGTGAAATGGATATAGAATTGATGGTTTTAAGCCTAGAACCAAATTTGAACTTTTCACGCACAAGCCACACAGTCATCACAAATCCATTGAATAATTTGCCCATCAAACTGCAACCAAACATCCGAAACTTGCCCTGATAATTCAACTCCAAACTGAGGAAAATAAATCCTCAGATGAACCATTGATGAACTGATGAATCCTCAATCAAGACAAACTGAACCAAACTTCTCACAATCCATTGTTCGATAAACCAGAGAATTTTCGCACACAACACAACTTATCATTGAATACGCATCATCTGAGAAACAGATCACTAGCACACACAACTTGCAGTCGAAACAATCTTCTGATAGTTTGACCAAGATTAGGTCAAACGTCCATCTGAATAGAATTGTGACTGAACAAACGCATCTGAATTAAAATCAATGCCCTGTCTTTTAAATCCTGCAACACAGAAGAAGAAAAAGCAACTGCAGCATATTTTTTTTTGATATTTTGGGTTAGAAGTCAGTAAAATATGAACAGATAACAGAAATTAAACAAGGTGATCCTCTGCAAAGCATAGACCTGCACCTGAAAGAGGATAAACGACCAGTGCGTGATCTTGTTTGTATGCGAAATGCAGATGAGATGCGAAAAATCTTAGGTCAAAAATTAGGGTCTGACAAACATATCATAGCAACTTGGCGTAAGGAACCCGTCATTTGGATATACTTGCAAGGTAGATCACAAGAGCGTCTTGCTTAGGGAAACACGTGGTCATGCATCCACGAAATGTTTTGTGAGAAGAGATCATCTCAAGAGGATTTATAGAAGACTTGACATTTAAAATGTCCCAATGTCTTCAAACTCTTGGAGAGATTTTGTCGAATCACGACGTAACTGCCCCAAATTAACTGTATTTGACACAAATAAACCTTTAATACTTATCCTTTTAGGGATGATCAGAATGTGTAAGTAATAAATTGGGAACCAACTTGCCCCTGTCTAGCAAAATCTTCAAGCAACCTGCCCCTGTCTAGCAAAATCTTCAAGCAACCTGCCCCTGGGGATGATCATTCTCTGAAATGGTTGTTCAACTACTCATCGGAGTTTCAAATCTCAAGAGATTAAGCTCATCACTGGTACTCATACATAGGCTTCTATGATATCAAGCAAATGCTAACAAACAAAATGTTAATGTTGAGACTGCTAATGCAACTAGGGATGGAAACGGGGCGGGTCGGGGGCGGGTTTAAGCACACCCAAACTCGCACCCGCTTTCCAGCCCCAGGCCCGCACCCGCCCCCAAACCCGTTCGGGGCTAAAAATTGTTCCCCCACCCCCACCCCCAATAAGAAACGGGTTCACCCGCACCCGCCCCGCCCCCACCCGTATAAATTATATTTTTTTTGTAAAATGATTTTTTTCAATAACAATAAAAATTAATAGTTAAATTAAATAATTAATTATTTTAAGAATAATTATAATGCTTGATAATTTTTATTTAAATTATATTTTCAAAAAAATAAATAATAATTCTAATAAACATGATATTGTAATATTAAAAAGTATAAATGTGTAATAAAATTATTTAAAAAAATGAAATAAATTAAATTTAGTTGGCGGGTGCGGGTGCGGGGGTGGGTGTAGGGTTGTTACTACCATCACCCGCCCTCGCACCCGTAAATAAAAATCGGGTTTTCCCCGCACCCGCCCCTCCCCCGTTTAAATCGGTTTTCCCCGTTAATTTCGGGGCGGGGGCGGGCAGGGCCCTGCGGGGTCGGGTTTATTTGCCATGCCTAAATGCAACACACATGTTTGTTTCGAAGTTTTTTTTTTGAAGAGATTTTCCCAATTGCCCGTGACCGAATCACTAGCTAGAATGTGATATTCATTTTTTATAAAGCCAACACAAATTTTGAGCATAGCTCATAGGAGTCGGGAAACACTATCTCATCGAGTGTGCTTTCGAAATAAACCCTACTTCAATTAGGACTTTTGAGGGTTGTAATGTGGTTTGGTTCACGGTTCTTAGAAACAAAGGATAAAGGCTCAAAGTTTATTTGATTCCCACCCATTCTCCATGATGTTCTCCAATCCTAGGTCCATCTAAATTGACACATTCATTTGTCTTGATAGCGTAGAGATGATGCTCCAAGGTCCGCTTGAAATGACAGTCATCTTATTTGTCCCCTATGGATATCAGTGACCCCTTTGACTTTGATATGGTGGTCACTAAATCTTATGGATTTTAGGACTTCTTTTGGTTGATTTATTCTATTCGGTCCCTAAGTCTCATTTTGGGTGTTTGACTTAGCGTGATTTTTTTTTTATCATTGGAAGGATGAAAATTGTGACTGTCAAGTCATTGATTGTAGTGGATTCCCTGGTGGGATGTTTCATCTTATGATTTGAAATGTGTAATCAGATTCACTGAACACTACCCTGCCCCAGGTTAAGCGTGAGGGTTTTGAAATATCCAAAAGAAACTCCTACTTCTAGGCTCGAAGTGGTTGACTAAGGATTAACTCCTTATTTCTCCTGTATTTGGGGATTTGAAACAATGCTTGTACATCATCAGTAGGGTTCTGTTCAAAAGCGTTCAGCTAGAGAATTTGTGTTTTAATTTCGTCATCATCCCTCCAATTCTCTGCCTAGGCAAGAGATGGGATAATGTTGACATTATAAAAGTAGAAAAAGCATTATGAGTGAATACGAATGGACTACTTCAAGACAAACATATTCATTGTATTAATCATTCAAAACAAATAAGTTCTTACATGACAAAAACAAATGCATTGACAAACAAATAAAAATACATATGAAAAGCAATGAACGACCTAAACATCTGAGAGGATAGCTTCAAAGCATCAAACGACCATACGCACAGAGGAACTTATTCCACGCTCAAATGATCAACTGACCTAGAACTCTTGGATCACACATTTTGAGTCTAGATATTCATCAGCATAAAGGTGCTCCATTCACAAATGGGCTTCCTCCTTCGAAGGTCAACACATCATCATTGATCATCTCTTTAACCTTTCCTTGAAAGACCTTGCACTCTTCAATCAGATGCCCCTGTACTCCACCATGAAATTCACAACTAGTATTTGAATTGAACCAAGGAGGGAGAGATCTCATGGCTCTGGTCTTGTTGGGCTGTCCTGAGATCTCTGTTGATTCTGGCGCTGATTCTGACGTTGACTATAAGGCACTGGAGCTTGCAATATTTCAGGAGAATCCCTAATTGCATTAACTTCAAAATTTCCTTCCTCTTGTGAATCACAGGCAGACTTCTCTTCAACAACTTAGCAATCTGACCCCTCTTGGATTCTTCCACATTTGAATGCGTTTTCAATGTTTACTCCAACTTCCAAAATTTTGGAGAACTCTAATGGCACAACGCCTATCATCCTGATATAATAAGAGTCAGATAATGTTTTTAGAAATATTTTGGCCAGTTCTTTCTCTAAGAGCGGTGGATGAACTTGGGCTGCCAATTCTTTCCACCTTTGTGCATACTCCCTGAAAGATTCACCGTCTTTCTGATTCATTCCTATCAACTGGTCGTTGTCTTGTGCCATGTCCAAATTGTAATCATATTGCTTCACAAAAGCACCAACTAGGTCTTCCCAAGTCCGTATATGTTTTCTTTCTAGCTTCATATACCACATCAAAGATGCCCCACATAGACTTTCTTGAAAGCAATGAATCATCAGTTTATCGTTATCGGCATGAGCAGTCATCTTTCGACAAAACATCGTCAAATGATATCTTGGACAACTTACACCCTTGTATATTTCAAAAGTAGGCATTTTGAAATCTGGGGGAATAATCACGCCCAAGACCAGACACAAGTCATGAGCTTTTAAACCAAATGTGTTGAGTTCTTTCACCATCTTTTCTCGAGATCACGAATTCCTTCCTCAATTTTCACAACCTTAGGATTATTCACCTTTGTCACAGGATGGACATTCTGAGATTGGGTAACATCCACTTATTGAGCATCGTTGTCAGGAGGAAAATCGTACATCGAGTTGGTCATTACAGTAAAGCCTGACATGGAATTAGCATTCTCTTCCATATATGTTGTTCTTCAGTGACTACTTCAGGCTTGAAAGAGACGTCGAGAAGTCAAAAAACTGGTAGAAGGATAGATGAGTGAGCTTTTTGTTTGGTGGGAGAATGATATGCGATGCAAATGTAAATGATATGCGAATGAATGCAAAACTCAGAATCACAAATACAATCAGTTCCAGCATGAAGGCAAGGTATCACGAGCATCTCGGGATTTCCTAACTAGTAGGCCTTAAGAGGAGAGTTCTAAGTTATTTTACCCATAAAGTCCACTCACATGATAGCTTCTATGGTGATGGTATTAGGAAACTCAAGGTCACAGATGTTTAACGTACTAACGCCCCACCACAGGCTAGCTACATCATGACGATAATGACGATAAAGTCTACCTTGAGTGGAGTTCTCATGTTAGGCCCACATATGTGAGAGCCCTCGGAGAGTAACACTACACAACTGCTAATTTTGAAACTGGTTCTTAGGGTCCCAGAGTCACTTCCCTTTTGCGAATCAAGTCACGCGACAGGCTAGCTGCGTTGCGACAAGATTTACGAAAAGTCTAACTATCTGGGGGAGCTTTCATGCTAGGCCCTCAAGAAGCGAGTTCTTGGAGACTAACACTAATAACTATAAAATCTAACCTAGGTGTTCCCTCTTCTTTTTCCAAAGCTCGAGTACAAGGTCATACCCGTGATGTCCCGAGATCCAACGGGAAAATATAATGAGCAATATAATAAAGAAGGAAGCAATAGACGAGCATATAAAATAACAATAGTAAATAAAGAGGAAAATTAGTAACAAATTAGAAAACAAGCGCATACTATCCTAAGTTAGGCTTGACTCTCTTATGCACAAGGCATTAGTAGTCCCCAGTAGAATCGTCAGCTGTCGTACCTCGAAAAATACGATCTTCGAGATGGGACGTGGAAAGAACAACAAAGTCGCCACCTAATTCTATTTATTCTAACGAGATAAAAGGGAGATATATACACAACCTAAATGGGATAAAAAATGGTCAACGAAACCACTAATCTAAGTTCGGGAGTCAGTTACGCAAAGGGAATGTGTTAAGCACCCCTCACGTCCGTTGTACTCAACGGGAACCTCTTAGTTTAATTTGCGCTTAAATGTTAATTTGTATTATTTTCTTCTTTTTGTTAAGGTTACTTTTAAGAAAATGTTTTAATTATTATTATTGTGAATATGGGGGGAATTTTTTTTATTATTGTGCTCGCGAAGGATGAAAATCCCCGTGTCTACGTATTCCCTTGTACAATGGAAAAGTCAGAGCTTCGTAGTTCGTGCGAGTATGGTTTGTGATTTTTATTGAACGATTGTTAAAAAATGCTTTCTAATCTGCTAAGCGTTGACTTTTACTCGCGGTGGAGACTAAAGCGCTAGCTTGTTTGCGAGATAGAAATATTTAAACAATGTTCGTTTAGAGAAAAGATGTTTGACCTTTGTTAAGGTGTTTTAAACGAAAGGACGAATGAACCATGTCACGTGGGGCTAGCCCAAGAGTGTTTCATTCAAGAATTATGTGGAGTGCTAGACTCCAGAATCCAGTTCCTTCGCTGATTAATTATAAAAAATGATTTGTATTTATTGGTAAGTTTTAAGTTGTATTTTGAAAGAAAGAGTCGTCATCTCTTAGGGAGATATCTCGCCTATTCAACCACAAAAATTTGAGGAATGAAATCGAAAGAAGCTTTAAACTTGAATATGGTGATCGACAAGCAACTCCACATTCTTTCTTTGAGAAATAAAATCGGAAGAAGCTTCAAACTTGAATATATGATCAACAAGTGATTGTCACATTCTTCCTTGATAGAAATTATTTGATAAAATTGATTTGTTTGTGGAGATAGGAGGACCATCTTTCCTATGGAGATGAATCATGTCTCATCTTTTGAGTTGTTAAGTGTTTTGAATACGAAAGAACGAATGAATTACAACCCGAGGGCTAGCCTTAAGAGTAATTCAATTCAAGAACCCGAGGAATGCTAGATTCCTGAGTTCAGTTCTTTCGTATAATTAATTGAAAGAGTTCCGGTATTTTAGGAACGGGAGGGCGAATAAACCACGTCGCGTGGGGCTAGCCCAAACGTGATTTAATCAAGAATTATGTGGAGTGCTAGACTCCAGAATTCAGTTCCTCCGTTATTTGGTATGTGGTAAATTAGATGCTTTGTTTTGGATGTTTTAGGGTTTAATATTTTTTAGTAACGAAAGAGTAAATGAAACACTACGCGTGGGGCTAGCCCAGGTGTGGTTCATTAAAGACTCGCAAAATGCTAGATTCCGAAGTTCAGTTCCTCGTTAATTAATTGTGACGCGTAAAGTCGTGCAGATGGCGATCACATAGGTGACTGACTTATGTGTGTGCAAAATGTAGGCGTATGAATTGTTTGATTGATTAAATGGATTTGAATCCTAGTCCCTAGGGGGTTCCTGATAATTCCAAGTTGGAAATCCATATGAAGTGTTTGTACTACATTGTAGTGGACGCCACTCATCATTTTTTCTTTTTTGAACATAAAGAAAAAACAAAGAAAATTAGTAATAATAATAATAATAAATAATATTAATAAAACTAATAATAATAATAAAAGATAATAATAATATAACTAATAATAATAATAACAAAGATGATAATAATAATAAAATTAATAATAATAATAATAATAATAATAATAATAATAATAATAATAAATTGAAAATGGTTATTAAAAAAAAGAAATTATATTGAATTAAATAAATTGAATTTAAACTAAATCAAAGATAAACTAAATAAATTAAAATTGAAATTAAACTAAATTTAATATAAAATTTAATTAAAATATAAATTAAAATCAAAATTAAACTAAGATCAATTCTATATAAACTAAAATAATTATCTAAATAGAAATCATAAAAATAAAATAAATAGTATGGAATGATAAAAATCAGTTAAAACTGCATGATTAATGATTAATGGATTAAAATGCAAAAATGACTGACTATCAAATAAATAGATAAAAATGCGTCAGATGAATGCAATTTTTTTAGAAAAAATTCGGTCAAAATTTAGGGTGTGATAGTAACCACTAAGGTTAAGGAAATGTTCATAGTGTTGTCCATGACGGCCATGACGGAGAGCCGAAATTCTGTCATACCGGCTATTTTGCAGCACTGTTATAGCAGATTATGGCGGAAAACCAGCAATATCGGCCGGTATTTACATTTGTGGCGAGCCCAAAACTGCCATGTATATCCGCCATAGCAACCAGGACACCGCTATTTGATACCACTGCAGGCTCAGAGACCTGATTTGGATCAAACCAATGATTTAGAACTGCATTCAGATTAACAATGTACTTTGTAATCTTAAAACTTCACTGATTCAGATTATTATGTTAAATATTCTTAATAAATGTTTTGAAGCCTAAGGTCTACATCACTAACACATATAAGACAATAAGTGTGAATTTAATACTTACGAGCTCAAGTGCAACGTCAATATGAGCCTTGCAGCGTGTTTCACCAACTTGGTTTTGATTTCATCAATCATGTTGAATCCTCTAGCTGAATTATTGATAGCTGATGTTGTTTTTTCTCCCATGAAACTGCTTATATCACCCAACAATATTTGATGCATCATAACTCTGAATGATCATTATGTTAAATGAAGCCAAATTATAAGTGAATCATAGAATTAAAATGAAGTAAGAATTAATGTATTCTTATCACCTCAAATAATGATTGATGATCTTTGTAAAACTTTCCAAGTGTTAAGTAGAAAAAATACAATGCTTTATTGTCTCAAAAAAATTATATAAAATTAACATGCTATATGTCTATTTTAACTTTTCTGTCATAACAAGTTCAGATTTACCTTGAAATGGGAGTAAGGTATGGAGACATGTTTGATATATAAATAAAGGCAATTTTGCATTGCTCAGAATTGATGGGAGCTACACAATCCTTATATCCTGTCCCCTATTTTGTTCTACAAATCATGAACTTGGATTAAACAAGTGTACATTGAAATGGAAAAAAAAAACTAAAGGAAAACAATTTATCATCATGAT
This sequence comes from Lathyrus aphaca, assembly GCA_963966055.1. NCBI lineage: Eukaryota > Viridiplantae > Streptophyta > Magnoliopsida > Fabales > Fabaceae > Lathyrus > Lathyrus aphaca. The sequence continues at coordinate 568,337,185 of OZ014519.1, forward strand.
TCACAACAACTTCTTCCTAGAGGTAGCATTACAAACTAAACGGCTCAAAATGGTGTGTGAAAACTTGAGCATCATTTGCTTAAAGGAACCCAAAGAAGAAGGACTACGTGTTTGATCTAAGGGTTCATTGGGGAAAACCAAACTGTCACTCTACACAGTTTCTTCCATCCAGCGTGTGTTTTCCTCCAAAACAAATCTTCTATAACTTTGTTCCTTTGGATCATAAACAACCAAATCACGCCTTCGATCATAAGAACATCCAGCACCACGAACACTTATGAGTAGTTCTCCATTTTCATTGAAACACAAAGGAGCATAATAAAGGAATAATGCCCGAGGGTCAGGTTCAACGATCTTGGCAAAAGTGATAAGTCAACACAAGCTATTTTATTCTCCAGAGTGTAAAGCCACGTGGTATTTCTGGATTTTATTATTTAATTTATTTAAAATATAATGATTAAATTTTTATTTTGGTTTCCCCATGATTTTCCAATTCAGCTCATTACTCAAGTTATAAAATGTAGTGTGAGAAAGAACTATATAAACACTTCATTTTCTTTTTCAAGGTTCGATGTGGGACTTTTATTAACAATACAAGCTTCAGGTTACAATGCTTCTTTTTCCACACTTCTTCTTAGCATGGATTTCGATGGAGGCAAGCTGCAGGATTGTTCACAGGCCAATGATTATGCGAGCTTCAAGTTTCAATGCTTCATTGTTTGTAAAATATCATAGTTGTTACTATCCAAAGTAATTATATCATAGATGTTATATAACTTGTAATTATGTCCAAAGTAATTATATCATAGCTTGTCATTATCTAAAGTAATGATATCTAATGTTTCCACTTCCAAGAGAATAAAATATTTAGCATTAAAGAACACGTTTTCCAAAGCCACTCTACAAATTTTTGAATTTCCAATGTATAGAAAAGGGGGAGAATCATGAAGTTGAATCATGAAGTGGAAGAAACATTTGGCATAAGAAGCATTATAAATATTATTTTCCTATTCTTACCAACACAACACAAAGTTGCAGGGATTCAAAAGAAGTGGAAGAATCAGAACCAAAATGAGTTTCAACAATGCTGTCCATAATCAACAAGTTGTAGGGGTTCAAAATTTTGTCCATAACGAAGAAGCTATAAGGATTCAAAATGTTGTCCAAAATCAAGTAGTTGTAGAGGTTCAACAAGGTGCCTATCAAGAAGGAGATGTAGAGGTTCTATATGATATTCAAGTGGTTGTGCGAAGAAGAAGAAACATGAGAAGAATGAGAAGAACAACACGAAGGAGAGTAGGAAGAAGGGCTATCTCCAACTCTTCATATGATGATGAAGCACCATACACTTGGAGCAACATTTTGTCATCTAAGGCATTTAGATTACATGATTGAAGATGAAAGTGTTTTCTTGTCTTTTTTTTGAATGCAATACTTTTTGTATTAGTTTTAATGTTTTTCTTGATGATGTTAATGAATCATGTAGTATTTTTTGTCTTTGATAATGTTTATGTTGAATTGGAAAAATGTTTATGTTGAATTGTTTCTGTTGAGTTTTTTTTAATGTATGAGAATGATAATGTACGAGAATGAAAAACATGTCTGCAAATTGAGAATGAATCAATTATGCTTGAACATGAAGAACATGGTTGCTGCAATCTGGTTGTTGTCGAGCTTGAACATAGCAGTTAGACATTATTATTGCAGTGAATTGAAGGTGAGTTTCCAATGTTGAATGAAGGATAGTCCCACATTGAAAATTCATGTAGAAATGCAAGTGTTGATAAGTATGTTTTTCACAATAGTTCACAATTCATTAAATATTGGGCTCCTAAGAACCATGCTTGAGGTCCAAACTAATATTTTAATCATTAATTTATAAATAAACTTACATAAATTAATTAATTACATTATAATTTTTTTCATTAAAAGTATCACCAATTAATAAAATAAATCCACGTTGATTTACAAAATTAATAAAAAAATAAAAAATGCTATGTGGACTGCCACGCTGGCAAAATGAGAGAATTTTTGCTATAACGTCGCATTCGAGGGCCTATCTAACAGAATCATTACGATGGGGTTTTAAAAAATTATAGGGGGTTTAAAAAAAAACTTTTACATGGGCTTAAAGCTAAACTCACTAACATTACAAGGGATTTTTGTATATTTCACCCTTATTTTATACTAACAAAGTTTCTGGAAATTGATCAATGCTACAATCAATAATAAACAACACCAAAATGTCTCCAAACATTAACATAAACACAACAAAAACTCAAAAATTGTAACCGCCGACTCAATTCCATGCAACTGAGAAATGCCGCTCATTTTGGCAGGATAACTAGTTACCCGTCACTAGGGTAACGCCCGTCATTCACCTTCCACACCCAACCGACATCCCTATGACGTTCTCACCACAAAACTAGGCTTGGGGACCAAAAAGGTCTACCCGTTAGGCAGTTGACGACCGTTAGCGCCTAAAAGACCATGACGGCCTGGTCATCATGAGGGTGACGGGGGTGACGTCCGTCACCCTGAAGCATAAAGCAGAATCTGCATTTTTGGCCATGGACTTCAATTAAGAACTTTGATTTTCCCTTCCTAGCCTCAAATCAATCATCAAAATTAGGGAAATAATATCTAACATTAATACATCATATAACTACCAATTAACATGCATTTTCTTCGATTAATCATGATTTTTATATGTTTTATTCATCAAAATCAAATCCACTTATGAACACCACTCATACCATCTTCACTAACAAAAAACACATAATTTTCATGGTAAATCACAACACGAAATTCATATAATTCAACACATAAATCATTTTATTACAAAAATAAACTCATGCTCATCAATCATTCATCAAAGGGGGAAAAATTGGGGAAAACCTAATGGGATTAAAGACTCCCATCTATCCAATCATGCATTCAACACCATATTTGGAGTAATCCTTCTACATAAAATTTTCCAGCAAAAACACCTCAAATATATAACAACAGAGGTTCTCCTAAGCCATTGTTCTTCTAGTCTTTCCTTTTTTTATTGGCATAATTAGTCCACAAGTCCCGTAAATTAATTTTAAGTTTCGTTTTAGTCCCTAAAAAATATTTCGAGTTAGTCCCATAATATTGTTTTCGTTAAAACATTTGATCCATTTCGTTGCTTCAAGTGTTTAGTCGTTAGTGAAAGCCACAATGGCGTGTCAAGTGTATGCTTAGTCATCAAATGAATTAATAAAACATTATTTAAAGGATTGTGTGATTGATTCTTGAAATGTTGTTGTTGCATTCTCCAGAAAACCTTGTTTTTCCATATTGTTAACTCATTATAAAAAATCAATTAATTAACAATAACTGTTAAGTAATTTACATAATTAACTCATTTACATAAAAATTAATTTAAATTAAGAAACTCAATCCAAATCATTAAAACTCATTATAAAAAGATGAATTTACATTAAAAAAAAGAGATTAATTTACTTAAAACATAATTTTTTTATAGAATCTCAATCCAAATCCAATTGGAATTACTTCAGTTGGAAATTTTTCTATGTTTTGATTCTCCCATTCCTAAAGAAAATTTTCAAAACCTGTCTGTGATGTCCATTCTTCCATAACAAATTGCATTTGAGTCTTTAACAGCGGTAACAGTTGCCTCTTGCAATTAAAATGATAATTTTATTTTGTTGCAAGACCAGAACAGAAAGTTGAAGACCTCACAAATATTTCTCTAAAGATTTTCATATTCTTTCTTCAAGTGATATCACCGTAACAGTAACTCATCGTGATAATTTTTCCGATCTCCTTGCAAAATATCCAACAACTCATGAAAATCCATTTCTGCAACAATTGAAATCGACATTTTTTTTAACTGAAACAACATAGTTACTTCAATGATTTTCTGCCCAAATTCATACTAAAATTTACCAGCCTTGTACCAAATACAAATAATTTAACACTAAAACACCACCATTTTTTTTGAACAAGTTTGATTTTCTAAAACCATATCCAAAAACAAATACCATAAAGAATAAGGGTCTGTTTGATTCATTTTTTAAAAATAGTTTTTCTCTTTTCAAAAATTTAGAATCTAAAAAAAATGTTTGGTTTGTATTTCTTAAAACTTGTTTTTGTAAAACATTTTCAGTTTTTATTGTTTTGAAAATTAAAAAACCAAAACTAGTAAATTATGTTTTGCTTATCAGTTTTCAGCATTCTTATGCAGATTTCTAAAACACAAAAACACGGAAAAAACAACCAATTTTCATTAATGACATTATTGTAAATAATTGGGTTAATTTTTTTTTCTTTCCTATTTTAATAACAAAACATAGTATATTGATTATTTGTAGACCTGTCATGATTAGTTATAGGATTACCTCTTGTAGCTTTCATCTATTGTGTAAAAGTTATTTTATATATAATTAACTTATTATATTACAATAGATCTGTACATTGTTTCAAATTTTCTTCAATATATTACATGCATTATTAAAAAATATAATAATATAATATAGTATTAATATTAAGTTAACGACATTAGTAAGACTTAAAAATTAGGATCAATTTTATTTATTTTTCAATTATTACACAGTTATATATTTTTATTTTAATAATTATTAACCCATTCATATAATTAAAAATACAATTTTATCTTATCATATAATTTATAAAAATTTAAAAATAATAAACTCTATTTTAATAAATAGGTCTCACCTATATGTATTCTTAATTAATTTTAAAAATAATAATATTTAGAGTTAATTATAATTTAGTTCTTTTATTTTAGCGGATTCACAAACTCAATTTTATATTTTAATTTCAAATAGTTTTGATTTCTCTTAGATTTGTGTACTTCAAATTAATAAAGTATATTAGATATATGTGGCTCCATTTAGAATAGAGAGATGAATTTTGGAGGATTGAAAATCGTTGGTTCAAAACAAAATCATTTTGAAATTAAAGTTTGAAAACATTTTATAAAAACAAATATGCGGCGAGAATTCAAAGTAAAGAAGTTATATGAAAAATTAAAAAGATAAAGGAAGTGAAATGACACTGAAAATTTATAGATGTTCAGTTTAATGAAGTGACATACTCATCTTCTTAATAATTGATCTTGAAAGTATCTACTATTCTTGAAAGCTTTTAGAAGGTTATACTCACAAATCTCTTATATAGAAAAATAAAGTTGCAGACTAACTTCCAACCAAACAATAAACATGACTTGAAGCGGTTACTCTTTAAACTAAACAATGAACATGACTTGAAGCGGTTAGTCTTCAAACCAAACAATGAACATGACTTGAAGCGATTAGCCTTCACATTAAAAGGAGATTTTGCACAGGCCAATCTCGAATCAAGATGTGTTTTACATGAGCTAACCACGAACCGATGCAGGATTTTTACCGGACTGATCTTGAACCTACTGGATTCTTACATTGTGTTAAATTAAAAAATTTGGAGAGATTTTGCACCATACCAATTCACAAATCAATAGTACTTTTAATCAGACTTCACTTAATAGATCATAAATAATTATTTTTAATTATAATAAAAGTCTTTTTCATTTTATGTTAATAACACAATTTTTAAAAATTGAATTAAAATATATATTTTTTATTTTCTCATCTTAAAAACTGTTTTTAAAAACTAGATAACCAAATGAATATTCATTTTATTTTTTTAATTTCTAGAACAATTTTGAAAAGTTATGTTACCAAACAAATTTTTTAGTTTTACTCCTCTTAAAAATACTTTTCTAAAACAATTTTATAAAAGCTATTTTAAAAAGTAAAAAGCAAAATTAATTCAAACGGACCCTAAATCTTTTTCTCCAGATTCAAGATCTAAAACACCACTACCTTATATGTCGGTTTCGGCATCGATTCTTCCAGAAGCCACAGAGTATTTTCCTTTTTTCTCTGTTCTTCGAGTTCAACCATTGACCTTCAAGTATTATTGACTTGTGAGAAACAAAGAAAGAATAAAAAAAGAGAAAAAAAAATATCTAAGAAGAAGAATGTGAGTTTTGGAAAGCGATAACATAAAAAGAGGAATGCGTAGGTAATAGAGAAGGCCAACAAAGCCACATGTATAATAGTTTCCAAAAAACAAAAAGCCACATAGATAAAAATAAATCCAACTAGATTGTCACGTAGGTAAAAAATAACGATTTTCATGAAATTTAATGGAAATGATTAAATTGACTAATGGAAATATTTTAAGGGACTAACTTGTAACGTTTATGAATTAAGGGACTACATAAAAACAATAAATTAAGTTAAGTGGCTAAAAGATGAATTGAGCTTTTTTATTTCTGTTTTTCACATACTAATTCCAAAACTCTCTATTAACTCTTTTTATTAGAAACATAATTCTCCTCAATTAGTGACTCCCACCATGCCCTCACTTATTCCTCAATTTACCAAAATATTATTTTAGTCTCTAATTTTATTTTAATAATAATAACCCTTATTATTCTCTAATATTTTTAATTCTATTATTTATTTAAATAACTAGAACTAGGCTCCACCAACCCAAAACATCATATATGAATACTAACCACCTAAACATCTTCCAAATTTCACTATGACAAATAAGGATTTAGAGAGCTTTTTTTTTTACCTTAAAAAGCACTGTTAAAGGTTGCGCTGTCTTAGGTTAAGACAACGTTTTGTTAAAATAAAAATCGCTTTAAAAGGTCCCCATAGAGAGCGCTTTTAAAGGAAAAACGCTTTCTTAGATAGGCCTTATAAAGCGCTTTTTATTTAAAAGGCGCTCTCTAAGGTATTCCATTAGACAGCGCTTTAGAAGCGCTTTCTATTGTATACTTTTAAAAAATTTATTATTATATTTACATTACTTTAGAGAGCGTTTTTATGAAAAAAAAGTACTTTCTTTGGTCCATCTTTAGACAACGCTTTTGAAAAGCGCTCTCTAAAGGCTACTTATAATTTATTTTTTATTTTTTCTATAACTTTAGAGTGCGTTTTTATGAGAAAGCGCTTTCTATTGTGGACCTTAGGGAACGCTTTTAAGAGAAAGCGCTCTCTAAAGTGTACTTATAATTTTAATGATTTTTTCAAAACATCCCATTTCTTTCATTTTTATACGCAGAACCTGTATATGCTTTTTTTAGGCGGACCTGTATATTCTCAATATTCTCATTTCAAACCTGTATATAAACCAATTCACCATTCCAAACCATTTCATCATTTACATATAAACCAATTCATTTATATTCATTCCAAACCAATATAAACAATCTCAATATTCTCAGTATTTATCACCGGAAATCGCAATATAAACATTTACATACCACAAGTCCTGTACATACCACAATATAAACATATATATATATATATATATATATATATATATATATATATATATATATATATATATATATATATATATCTTAAAAAAAATTTCTGTAATAAATTCACACAATTCTTCCATAATTTCACCAACTTTTGCGGTCGTGTAATGAGGACACGCGAATTCTTCAAAGTACTACATAACAAAACAAAATATCCATTAATTAGTTAATATCCAATAATATGCATAATATATAATATTAAAATAAATCCTAAGTTATAAATCTATGCATACCTGATTAGGACCTTCTAATTGATCCAATTGATTGATTTCTTTCATGAACCTCAAAACGTAGTACCCGCAATTTATGTCATTTTTCTGTCGAGGACACTACACATAGACAAAAAAAATTGTGTTATCAAGTAGCATCACTAATAAGCAACGTTGTAAAAATTAAATTAATCTACCTGCACATGGATCCATAGAATAATGTTTGCTTTAGCCCGTGCAACTCGATAATATATTTGTGCTCGGTATAGATCTATAAAAGAAAAACGTAAATTTAGAACAATCTCACAGAAATAATTAAATATACAAATACACATGAATTTTTCGAACAATCTCACTTACGTATCAACTACTTCCTTCATACTCGAATATGTTGACCAATCATGCTTCATTGAATTCAAATAATAGACCACTTTTCTTGTAGGTTTAATGGCAACCAACAACCAGTGTCCACTGTAAAATATAACAAAAGTTTAGATGTATAATTTCTACACAAAAGATACAAAGATTAGAATGAAATTAGAATGATAATCTTACTTGTGTCCAGTATTATACGGTAAAAAAACAAAGTTTTTGTATTGGATGCCATGTATCTGTCAACTAAGTATTGTCTTACTGTATCCGCATTCAAACCAATTGTCGTACAGTTGACACTAGTGGAAGCAAGGAAACAGAATCGGTTTGACAATTTCATCCCGCGCATGAGTTTGTCATACAAGTACCTTAAATAAAAACATATAATAGACATTAGACTATTTTAATTGAAATGTTCCAATAAATTGTTCAAGTAAATAAATAATAGATTGATCAGAGTACCAGATGTAGGCATGCATAACACCGATGCCTAATGTTTGATGCTTGAGAATCTGCTCCATGTCCTCTATTCCGATTATCTCAGAATGAGGAAAACCAAAAACACCTTCGTCCAAGTCTATTTAATGAATACAACATTGCATCACATCTAATGTTGACACAAGTGTCTCAAGACAAAATCGAAAGAGATTTGCAACAGCTCTTCTTGCAGGAACCTTTTTCTTGCTCTCGACCTGTTGTGAAGCTTGAGCAGGAGGAACTTGTGAAGCTTGAGCAGGAGGAACTTGTGAAGCTTGAGCAGGAGGAACCTAACAATCATATAAGTTAGGTAAAGTATAAAATCATAAAACTTTTGAATCTAGATCATAGAATAACACTTTAAATGTAACTCTCTTTTTTGTGATGCAAGAAACTCTTTTTCCGGAAAAAGCCCTTAAGATGCGGGTTTTGTAAGACTCTAAAACTACCATATTGCAATAAAATGTACGTAAGGTTCAGAATGATTTTCATAATGATTCAAAATTGAAATTTGAATACTAAGAGATTCATAATGATTAAAACCTTACCTCATCATCTATGATAATGAGGTCTGACAACCATGCAATAAACGAGCCTAAAGCCTCTCCCAATGATGTTATCTCTGAAACCGTGTTAGGTATAGGTAGTGTCGCACCCATATCTACAACAATATCAACTGGCACTTTCAAAAATCCATGAGGGAGCGGATTATGGTGAAGCAACTCTCCCGCTCTGTTATATATTTTTCCCTTGCCAACCATGCGATAAGTCCGTAACGACAAATACAACTGACAAGAGGAAATGTCCTGAAGCAATAGTGAATGCATAATTGTTAATGTGTGTAAAGGTCAATTAAAATAAAAGTGTTAATTTAATTAAGATAAATATGTGCTATAATTACCTCAGGAATTTTATTTTCACAATTGATACTAGCTTTGTCACTAGTATCTTTCAACCCGGAACTGGGCTTAGACGCCTCATACATCTCTTTATCCTTTTGCAATGCACTGGCTTACGCTTTAAGTTCCTCCAATGTTTTTATCACTTCTTGATTGCTAGGATTTTTTTTCATTTTGGTTGCTTATACAAGGAAGAGGGCGTCACACCAAATACTTTACCCCTCACTCGACCATAATACTCAGGAACATTTAGTACTCGACTAAGAATGCTCCTGCAATCTTGATCCTCATTGGTGGTTAAGGATTTAGATAGACTCTCCTGAAATTCATTGACAAATCAAAAATTATTAGTGGGGATTAAAGACATAATGTTAAAGACATAATGTTATACTTACACATTTCTCATAAACTTGTTGAACGTCTTCACTAGGAACTCAACTCTTTCCCACATGAGCAGCCTTCCACAAAACATGTTCCGGAAGAGATTTTTCTGCACTTTTCTCCTTTTCCAACTACTCATTGAAAAAAATAATAAGATCGTCAATTGTAACATATTGATACAATTAATAAGATCATATCATTTATATATAGTTACCATTTGTTGTTGTAAGCAGGCATATCCCTTTGGCCCTTTCTGTATGGATATGCGGGTTTTGAGGCTCTTTGGCGATTAATGACACTCAAATCCTGGATAAACAAGTTTAAGTCATATCAGAACAAACTAATGCAAAGACAAACAAGTATATAATACAATTAATAGACATGAAATTAAAAGATAAACAAGTTTACATTGAATTTTTCGGTTTTCTGTTTGGCTACAAAAGCTTTCCATTATCCCGGTGTAATCAAATCCACATACAATGGTGAAAGTTCTACTTCAACAAATTTTTTTTGATCATCTCTCAGATATTTGTTTGATAATAAGGCTCAAAATCCCCTATGTCTCTTTTCGGCCAATTGGAGACAATACCTTTGTCGGCTTTCATCAATATTAAAGGACCTCTACAAAAAAACATGCACATATAAACATAAAATATGTTAGTATAAGTTAAAAGAAATCTAATAACACATCAATCATGTTTGGTAATCAAGTACCTGTATCTCACTCCATATCTTATCTTTACCAGCTTTCAAGAATGATTTCCTCCAATCATCACTGGTAATTGGAATGTGCTGGCAGACAAGTGAACCAATGTATGAAGCCAACATTGAACCGTTAGGCTCAATTAGTTGGTCCTTATCACTCCAATGTACATCAAATTTCACCCCTTTGTCTCTAGCACGGTGAATTGACCTCATAATTGTTATTCCACATTTTATTTCACTTTCTACCTTCGAAGCTTTTTCCTGAGTTTCATTTGTATCACGTGTCTCGTGTGCGTCTTCCTCATTACTAGCCATTATACCTGTAAGAAAAAAAAATTAAATGAAAAATCTAAAATCCAAAAATTAAATGTCAAATCTAAAATTCAACATGTCAAATCTAAAATCCATAATCTATAATCCATCGAATGATATAACATGTCAAATTATAATGACAAATCTAAAATCCAAAAATTAAATGACAAATCTAAATTTCAATATGTCAAACCTAAAATCCATAATCTATAATCCATAGAATGATATAACATGTCAAATTATAATGACAAATCTAAAATTCATAATCTATAATCAATTACTAGCCATTAGTAACTTTTTTAGGCACGTCTCTTTCTTTTTTTGGTTGGAATATGTTCTACCCGTCTCTTAACAACACGAACAGTTGGATTGATCCAAATACCCTCATTATGATCATTTCTAGTAAATGATTCAATATCACCATCAGTATCACCTTGATCATTTATAGTAAATGATTTAATATCTACATCAATATCACCTTGGTCTCCAATGTTATCATCAATTACTTTGTTCGATAAAAGCACTATAAACCACTTTGTACTTGTCGGATCATTAACATAGAATACTTGTTTAGCTTGAGAGGTAAGAATAAAAGGCTTATCTTTGTATCCCACCCTATTAAGATCCACTTGCAAAAATCCCGACTTATCCATTCGCACACCATTATTATTTTCAACCCACTTGCAACGAAATATAGGACAGATTTGCAAATTTGGGGTTTAAGTCTTTCACACTTGAAATGTGCATTGCTTCAGCTACCACAGTGACACCACTTTTTTTGCATTATACTTTTATCATCTTGTACTTTGGTATAAAATGTGTATCCATTAATTGCATATGCGCTATAAGAAAACGCAACCAAACTTGACCATATGCTAAACATCTCAATCTTTTTGTTATTGAAGCGGGATCTGAATAATACTTTTCGAAAATGTGACTCTTAAACCAAGGTATGAAACTTCGATTGTGCTCTTGTACTATCCAATTCGTATTTCTTTTCAGATTTAAACCTCGGAGAACATGCTTGTGCATTTCAACATACGACTCAACTTCATTCTCATTGTGCAGAACATAAAAACGCACTTGATCCCGTTCGACCCTTGATATTGTCACAACTTCATTCTCAATTAGCTTTTTTCCTGCTTTTTTCGACAACATTAGATTTGGGGAGTCCAATTGATTGTACATTGGACATATATTCAACACAAAACTCAATCGCTTCTTCAACAATGTATCGTTCAACAATACAACCCTCTGGTCGACTTTGGTTTTTCACATACCCTTTTAATATTTTCAAATAATGTTCAACAGGGTACATCCATCTCATATAAGTCGATCTACACAATTGTGTCTCTTTCACCAGATGAACAACTAGATGAACCATTATGTCAAAAAAGGAGGGAGGAAAATACATTTCTAGATCACACAAAGTAATAACTATTTCGTTTTGCAATGTTGGTAAGATCGCATGATCGATCACCTTACTGCAAATTGACTTGAAGAAAAAACACAATTTAGTTAGTGCACTTCTTACTTTTTCAAGAAGAATAGAATGTATACCTATTGGTAGAAAATGTTCCATTATAACATGACAGTCACGCGTCTTCAAACTCTTTAACTTGAGGTCTTTCATAGACACAAGTCTTCTAATATCTGAAGAGTGTCCTTCTGGAACTTTAACTTCACTTAAAAACTTACACAATATCTTTTTCTCCTTTCTAGATAGAGTATATGCAGCAGGTGGTAGATATTTTCGGTTTCCTTTCTTCACGGGCCCTAATTCAGTTCTTATCCCCATCGCTACCAAGTCCTTTCTTGCTTTAAGGTCATCCTTATACTTTCCAGGTATATTGAGTAACGTACCAATAACAATGTCAAACACATTTTTTTCAAACTGAGTATTCACATCTTTCACCTTTTCAAAAATTTGATCACCTGTTAATATAGGTGGAGTTCTACTTTGTTTTGTGTCTCTATTGAAGGCTTTTCTCCACCCACGGTAGTGATGTCTCGAATGTAAGAATCTACGATTACCGAGAAAGACATTCTTCTGACAAAACTCCAATTGCGTCGAATCTGTTTTATCTTCACAAATAGGACACACACATTGACCTTTTATGCTGTACCCTGATAGATTTCCGTATGCTGGAAAATCATTAATTGTGCCAAACAACATCTCCCTCAAGTTGAAACTTTCTTTCCTATACCCATCATAAACCTCCACACCGTTCTCCCACAAAAACTTTAAATCTTCGATTAAGGGTGCCAAGTATACGTCTATGTCATTCCCTGGTTGTCTAGGCCCAAAAATTAACATAAATAACATCATGTACTTACGCTTCATACATAGTCATGGAGGTATGTTATAAATCATTAAAATCACAGGCCAAGTGCTATGTGAGATACTTTGAAGACCGCGTGGGTTCATTCCATCAGTAGATAATGCAGAGCAAAGGTTTCTTGCTTCTTTTCCAAATTTAGGATACTCATCATCAATTTTCATCCATAGTGGTGAATCTGCCAGATGTCGAAACTTTCCATCAATAATTCTTTCATCTGCATGCCAAGTCAAGTGTCTTGAATCGGTTTCACTACGAAACATGCGTCTGAATCTCGGAATTATAGGAAAATACCATAAGACTTTTGTTGGAGACAACTTCTTCTTATATCGAGAGACACCTCATTTAGGACACTCATTTAATGATGCATACTCGTTTCGAAACAAGACACAATCATTTGGACAATCATGTATCTTATCATAGCTCATGCCAATAGAGCACAACATCTTTTTGGCCTCATATGTTCGATTAGGAAGAACATTATCCTCTGGAAGCATCTCTTTCATAAGGGCCAATAACTCTGTGAAACTTTTATCCGACCATCCATTGCCCGCCTTTAAGTTGTACAACTTTAATACCGCAAAAAAACTTGTGAATTTAGTGAAACCATTATACAACGGTTTCTCTGCATCGCTTACCAACCTCTCAAACATTTGAGGACAATCCTTAAGATCATCTTCAAGTGCTTCTGCAATCTCTTCGACTCGATCATAATCGTATGTATCTGTGCCATTATCGTTTGAAGCATAGGTCGTATTATCCTCCGGTTTAACATACCCGTTACTTTTCTCACCATGCAAATCCCAACATGTATTACTTCGATCAATTCCATGCCTCAGTAAATGCGATAACAACTGACTCGCGTTAACCCGACCCACAAAACAACAATCCAAGCACATACATTTCATTCGACCGGAGTCTTCGACGTGTGCAACAACAAACTTAACAAATTCCTTGACCCCATTCTCGTACTCTTTCGTCAATCGATTTGAAAACATCAATTTCTTATCCATAGTTACACTAATTAAACCAAACAAAAACAAAAATAAAAACAAAAAAAGAAAATATACCTGTAGAGATGTAAACAACTTCTAGACCTCACCTCAAAATCTAGATGTAAACAACTTCTAGACCTCACCTCAAAATCTACCTTCAATTTACATAAAAAATGAAGATTATTAGAATTTTATACCGTCTCTTAATATACAAATCAATCATCAAGAACGACAACAACAACAACAATATCATCAAGAACGATAAAATATTGGTTCCTAAACTTATCATTCTAACATGTTTAAAGAACGATAAATCATAATCAATTTGAGAAACTAGTGAGAGTGATATAATTATGGTTACTTTCCATTCAATCTCTACTACTAAACACTTTCCATGCAATCTCTACTACTAAACACTTTTTTGTTGTAATATATATAATTATGGTTACTTTCCATTCAAACTATAAAAGATGAAAAAAGTCATCAAATGCAATATCATTAAGAACAACGACAACAACGACATATTTTTTTTATGCATTTGATGACTAAACTCTAAATGTTGTAATATAACAAATTGGTCAAGAACATCATCAACAACATAGTATCAGATTGGTCAAGAACAACAATAACAACAATAACAACATAGTATCAGTAAGAACATCATCAAGAATGACAACAACATAAATGGGTTTCTTCAACACAATATCATCAAGAACAACGACAACAACAACAATGTACAACAACAAAACGACGTACCTCAGCAACGAACGGACGAACGAACTTCAGCAACGAATGAACGACAAACACAAACGGACGAACGAACTTCAACAATGATCAATGATCAACTTCAGCAATGATCAACGAACTTCAGCAATGATCAACTTCAACAATGATCAACGAACTTCAGCAATGATCAACTTCAGCAATGATCAACGAAATCAATATAGTTTTAAGAACGAACAATGAGAAAGCAAGAAAAGGGTTTAAGAGCGATAACGATTCTGGTTTCTAAATAAGAAAATGATTAGAAAAGTTTTATATTTTAATAAATGATTGACATTAGAGAGCATTTTTAGACAAAAGCGTTTTCTAAAGGTCTACGAAATTATTAAATAATTTATTTTAATAACAAACTTTAGAGAGCGCTTTCCCCAAAAAGCGCTTTCTAAAATTGAAAATGTAAAAAAAATAAAAATGAGTCTAGGGGAAGGGGGATTCGAACCCCAGACCCAAAGCATTCGCATAAACCTCCTTGACCAACGGTATTACATCATCATCCATTAATTATAATCACATTAAATTTATATAACATAAGTTATCATATATATATATATATATATATATATATATATATATATATATATATATATATATATATATATATATATATATATATATATATATTTTATTATATATTAATATAATTTGTATATATTAAATTATATATTACTATAATTTGTATATATTAATTAATATATTTTAAATTATATATTAATATAATTTGTATATATTAATTGATATATTTTAAATTATTAATTATTATAATATATATATATATATATATATATATATATATATATATATATTAATATATTTTAAATTATTAATTAATATAATTTGTATATATTAATTGATATATTTTAATAAATGATTAACTTTAGAGAGCGCTTTTTATAAAGGGGGCTTTCTAAGGTCTTTTGATAGTTTAACCTTAGAGGACGCTTTTTGTTGAAAGCGCTTTCTAAAGTAGAAAATAAAAATAAAAATCAAAATGAGTTTGGGGCGAGGGGGATTCAAACCCTAGATCCAAAGTATTCACATAAACCTCCTTGACCAGCGGTACTACGCCCTCATCCATTAATTATATTCACATTAAATTTATATAACATAAGTTATCATATATATATATATATATTTTTAATTATATATTAATATAATTTGTATATATTAATTAATATATTTTAAATTATATATTAATATAATTTGTATATATTAGTTAATATATTTTAAATTATATATTAATATAATTTGTATATATTAATTAATATATTTTATATATTTAAATATATTATTTGAATATATTATTTAATTATATTATTTGAATATATTATTTGAATATATTATTTAAATATCTTATTTAATTATATTATTTGAATATATTATTCAAATATATTATTTGAATTTATTATTTAAATATCTTATTTGAATATATTAATTTGTATATATTAATTAATATATTTTAAATATTTAAATATATTAATATATTTTAATTAAAACATATATATTTAAATATATTATTTGAATAAATATAAATATAATTTTTTTTGTATAAATTATCAATATAAATATATTATTCAATATATTAATATAATTTCAAATATATTTTAAATTAATATATTTTAAATTATATATTAATATAATTTTAATATATTAAATATAATTTTAATAAATTAAAATGTTTGTATTTAAAACATATTTGAATAATTATAAATATAATTTAAAATAAATTAAAATTTAATTTAATATGATTTAAATATATTAAATATAATTTGATATATTAATATAATTTAAAATTCTTTTCCCTACCTAAAGGGCGTGGGTTCGATCCCCCATTTTGTCATATTTTGTGATTCTTTATATGGTCCAGTAAAATTTTGTCAAGCAAAAAAGACAGCGCTTTTGTTAGAAAGCGCTGCTATAGGTCTTTAGTAAAATAATTTAAATTAAAGTGTTTTCTTTAATTATACCTTAGAAAGCGCTCTTTTGGAGAAAATACTCTCTAAAGTGGTCACCTTAGAAAGCGCTTTTTAAAAGCGTTGTCTAATGTGCCCTTTAGAGAGCGCTTTTTTTGAGCGAATTTTCAAGTGATATATAGCAGCGCTTTTCATTAAAAGCGCTGTCTTTTTTGTGCTGCGAAAAGCCATTTTTGACGTAGTGTTAAATGCATATAGAAATTGATTTAGATAATTAAATATACAAAAATTCAATTAAATAAATAAATTAGAAAAATAGGGAGTTATATGGAGCCTAGTCAATCTACCACCAGGAGCCAAGAAAGTTGGTGTCAAATGGATACACAAAACAAAATGGAATGAAAAGGGGAAAGTTGAGAAATACAAAGCAAGGTTTATGGCTAAAGGATACTCACAATAACGTGACATATATTACAATGAAGTTTTTGCTCCTGTGGCAATATGGGATATTATTAGGATTGTCTTAGCATTTGCAGCGGGCAAGAAGTGGCATGTATATCAGCTTAATATCAAGAGTGCATTCATGCATGGTGAGTTGGTGGAAGATATCTACGTAGATCAACCACTTGGCCATGAGAAAGGAGGAAGAGACAAGGTCTACAAGATGAGAAAAACACTATATGGCCCTAGGCAGGCTCCAAGGGCCAGGTATAGCAAAGATTGAAGCATATTTCAATTAAGATAATTTTGAAAAATGCCCTCATGAACATACAATACTATTTGTGAAGCATAGTGAGGATAATATATTGATTGTCAGCTTGAATGTAGATGCTCTAATCTACATAGGCAATAATCAACAAATGTTTGAAGGATTCCAGGAATAAATGAGGAAGATGTTTGACATGACAAATATATGGTGAAAATGAGATTTTTCTTAGGTGGAAGTAAAGCAAGAAAGTGCAAGAATCTTCATTTATCAACAAAAATATGTCAATGAAATACTCACAAGATTTAGCATGGATCAATGTAAAAAGATTTGTAATCCTATTGTGTCAGGTTGCAGGTTGAACAAAGATGAAAATAAAAAGCCAGTTGATGCCACAAACTACAAGCAGATTGTGGGAAGCTTGATATATTTGCTTGCTATTAGGCATGACCTTGCTTATTCAGTATGATTGGCATCTAGATACATGGAGAGACCAACAACAATTCACCAAGCAGATACAAAAAGAATCTAAAGGAAATTATGGACCTGGGAGTTCTGTACAAAATGAACGATGAGTTGGTCTTGCAAGGGTGGTCAAACTCTGATTATGTAGGACTTAGTGATGACAAAAAAAGCACTACATGATGTGTTCAAGCTTGGATCTGGTCCTATATCATGGTCTTCAAAGAAGCAATCCATTGTGACTCTTTCAAGCATCAAAGTTATGTTCGTTGTAGCAACCTCATGTGCTTGTCAAGGAGCGTAGCTTCGAAACACTCTTCACAAGCTTGGCCAGACTCAAAGCCAATGTACAATCATCATGTGTAACAACAGTTCCACAATCAAGTTGTTGCAAATGTGCTAACTAAACCAGTGAAGTTCAAGTCTTTCAATTACATCAGAACAAGAATTAGAGTTTGTGTCATTTGAGTCTTGCTCAACAATATACATTAATCTAATGTCTGTATCATGTTGTAATATGTCTCTTTTGTTAGTTTCAGATTAAAGGAATGTATATATATTTAGTTGGGTACCGGTATCTCTAACCAATCAAAAACTATAATTTAATGTCATGTCATTTTATTGTATTAATTTATTTTAAAATAAATTAAAATATTCTTACAATTTGCACTAGAGGTACCGATACCCAATTATTTATCATGGGTACCTAAGAATTTACCGATATAATATTGTAACATTGTGTTTAACATGTAAATATTATAATGTAATTGGTTAATAAAATATATAACAATTGATCATTTATAAACAACTTGAAACTATATTATTCAATAACAATTCTCTCTCACATTCTTACTTTATAAAAGAAGTATAAAAAAAACACTCTTTCGTACATTCCATATTCCATACTAAGCATGTGGCTCTAAGTCTTATCCCAATTTATTTAATACAAAATCATCTTATTTTAATTTTTGAAACAACAACATCATATTAAATACTTTATTGATTTGAGTTCATGGTATCTCAATACAGTTAGTACGATGAAAATCTCATGTGCATTCCATTTGGTGCTTGAACTCTAGGAAATTTCTCTAGTTTAGTTTCTCCTACTTCTTCCCACCTACAATTACCATTAAATACACAACAATAAAATATTAGAATCATCATAAATTGTAAGCTTTTGATTTTAGATTAAAAAATAATCACCTGTATCTAGTTAGAATGTAGTGCAAAAAAGTTGAAATTTCTGTGATTCCCAACTCTTTTGCTGGACAAAGTCTAGTGCCACCTCCAAATAGCAAGAAATAATTGTGTGATTCCAAATTCTTCTCCTGTATATTGAATTTTTTTTTTTTAAGTAAGTGATCTATTAATAAAAAAAAAGAATTTTAATGATATCAATATACTTTATCCAATGATATACAAATTATTTTAATGCATTAGAAAAAAAAATAATGTTTTTTTTTACTAACCATCCATCTCCATGGATTGAATGTTAATGGATCAGGATAATGAGAAGTGTCATAATTTATCTCTCTTGTGAAAACATATATTCTCCATCCTTTAGGAATTAAATAGCCTGGAAAAAAAACATAGATTAGTACTAATTTAATCTTTTTAGAAATCGATATCCAATACCCGCAAATACATAGTCTAATCTATCGAGTTGATAAGGATCACAATAAATGGTCTTCATGACCGAGTTTAAATATATTACTTCTAATAAATAGAAAGAGTTATATAAGTATCTGAGTATTCTTGAATAGATTAATAATAATTTTGAATTACATTAATAATATGCTAAATTAATTAAAGCTCTTATTAATAATAATAATAATAATAATAATAATAATAAATTTTTTTTTTTAAATTGTAGCGTCTCTTTGTTGGTATGGAAAGAGTTGGCCGATTGGTTCGGTTTTGAGAATTGGAGCGCAAATAATATTAAGGAAAGTTTTCTTAATTTGTTTGCTTTTTTTAAACAAAATATGGTGAAGAAAGGAAAAGAAGGTTATTTATGGTTGGTCATAACTTGATATTTATGGAATTTACGGAATGATATTATCTTTAGGAATGATAATTAGAATGTATTGGATTTGGTTTGGAACATTAAGGCTTTATTGTGGAGGTGGTCTTATATCAGAAAAATTACTCGGTCAAATTATAATTTTTATGAGTTTTGCAAATTTTCGTTGTATTACTTAATTTAAGGCTTAATTGGATACAATTTTTTCTTGTTTTGTTTCCGAGGTTTTCTCTCGTTTTTTTTTCTTCTGTAAGCGATTTCGAGAGCTTATTGTTCTCGTTTTTATTAATGAATTTCTAACTTGTTGAAAATAATAATAATAATAATAAAAGCATACCATTTAATTCCACATCATGAGTGGTTTTTCTTAGAACTCCATTAACTACAGTGGCCAATCTAGATGTCTCCATAATCACCTAAAAAATTTAAATAAAAAATTGGAAAAAAAATATTATAAGCAATTATTAAAATAATTAAACTGAATTAATTAATTGAAAATGCATATAATCTTACCGCACGTGTAAACTTCATTGATTTGAGTTCATCAAAATTAATTGGTTCATTTGGCTTTTTCCTCTCTCTTATGGCCAAATGCTCTTTCTAAAACATAATCCATACAAAGTTTAAAAAATATTCTAACTATAATGTTTTAACTATAGTAACAATTAATTTTTATTGAAAATGATTATATTATAATTAAGGAAATAATAGAATTTTGTACTGACTCTAATTTCCTCAAGAGCTTTGGGATTGTCATGGAGAAACTTGAGAGCCATCATAGATGTGGTTGAAACAGTTTCATAACCAGAATACATAAGTGTAAGTTCTAGGTCAAGAATTTCATTATCATTTAGTTTATACTTATTTTCATCTGTTTTCATTAAACAACTAAGCATGTCTTTGTATGTTTCATTCGATGCTTTTCTTTCCTCTAGTATTTGTCTCAACATGCTAAGTAAATCCTTCCTTGCCTGCAAAACATAATCAAATTTGCCAATATTAAAAAAATCAACATCAAATATTCATATTATTACTAATGTTAAATTTTTATTTAATGTTCATGTATCAGTGTCATGTTTCGGGAAAAAAAATCAATGATGAAACCTGAACTCCATTGCGATAATTTGTTCCGGGAAGGTTAATAGGTAGAGAAAGAGTTCCTAAAACAAGTTTAAAAAAATGTGTCTTGAAATAATCAGCCCTTTTTGACCTAGGGTCTATACTTGCAATTTGATCCATAATTGAAAGGAATATCACCTGTATAAATGTTTAAATTTTTTTTATCAAACGATCATAATTTTAAAAAACCGAACAAAAAAAAAGACAACATTAAAATTGTTTATCAATGAGTCATAATATATAATGTCACAAACCTCTTTAGTATGATCTTGAAGGTTGATAATTTTGCCATCCCAATCACTTAACTGAGAACTCATAAACCTATCAATTCTTGGCAAGACTATATCTCTTAACATTTGTGGGCTAACAAGTGATAAAAGAGCACCTCTCAAGAACTTATGAGCAGGACCATGAACAGCAGCAATATTAGAATTTCCTAAGATATCTAACATAGATTTAGGATATCCAGCAACAAGGCCTTTTGATTCATTCATCAATATGTATCTATTAAGTTCTGCATCCGTACAAATAACTGTAGGACAACCAAATATGTGTGATTTGAAAAAACTTCCATACCTGTCATTCACATATAAAATAAAATATTTAAAAATTAACAATAATTATTTTTGAGGTAAATTTACATGCATCGAAAGTGCTTACACCTATATCAAAGTTTGAGTAATTTAAGAAACATTAATAAGAAATATGTCTCTAATATAGAGGACGAATCTACATGGTTTAGAATGGGGACAGCTGACCCCACTATAAATATATTAACATCTCACTCCTTACATGCAACACACAAATAATTAATCAATTTAAAAATTATTATATTAATTGAAATTTATAATATATATGATTTTTTAATTGTGGATTGGTAGAACTAATGATATATCATTTTTAATTATAAACATATATGTTTTTTTTATAAATTTACCAAAAATAATATTTTTATCAAATTATTATTCAATGGATTAGCATGATTTTGAACATTCACTTATTATAAAATTCTTTTAAACTTTATATTAGTTGAACAATTACTAAAAATTGGATTACCACATAGATTTTTTATTTCTCATCTCTAAAATTATTTTTTAAAATTAATTTACCAGATAAAAGTTTATTTTTTATTTCTAAAAGTTATATTGTGAAACAAATTTTTTATTTGTTCTCTTCTTAAAACACTTTTTTGAAATATAGTTAAAATTTAAAAAATTGAAAAATTGATTTAGACATATTCATACTGTTTATCTAATAATGTATTTTAAATTGTTGTCTAGTTAGTGATATATTTAATAGCTTTGAAAGTATAAAACAAAACTTACATCACTTTCAAAATATATAAAAACTAGAAGCTAAATAATTCTTAAATATTAATGTGCCTTCAATTTTGTGATTTTTTATAAGTGAAAGAATATTCATTAAATCGAGGTATAGGGATACCTGAACCCAGGATTACAAAATCAAAAGAATGACAAGACATAATTACAAGAAAGTTTCATAATATTTAATGCTCTCTGGTTGAAAAATCTCCCCAACAAAAATTATCGACTTTTGAAAAAATTATTACTATTATAACTATTTTTTAATACATAATTTTGTTAAAACCTTATAAAAAGAGAAGAAAAGCATATTTTTTATAAATATTTATAATAAATTACTTTGAATCCATTTATTAAAATTTCTAGATCCGTATAAAAAGAGAAAAAAAAATCATATTCTTTATAAATATTTATAATGAATTACTTTGATTTCATTTATTGAAAGTTCTAAATCAGTGTAGATATATTTTTTAATAAGTAAAATTCAATAAAAAGAGAGAACTAAGACTTCTTAAAACTTGCAGTACAACTCAAAGAGCTAAAATTTAAAAAATATAATTTTTACTACTTTTTAGCAAGATAATTCATCTGTCTGAAAAAGCATCATGTTTAAAAAAACCACGTCAAAAATTCACGTTAACGTGAAAGCTTGCAAACACTATTCCAAACACATGCAATGTGATTTTGTCCAATTTCGCAATCATTAAAAAAAATTATAATCTCCAAAAGCACAACCTCATAAAAATGCATCAAAATGACTTATTTTTTTTCAACTTGTGCAACATAATGAAACACATAAAATCTAAACATGTGAAGATTTTACCTTGCTGCTTGTTTTTTCATGAAATCTGGACCTTGTTGAAGAAACTTACTTGTCTCTCCAAAAACTGGCCACCCCATTGTGCCAGGTGGCAAACCTTTCTTCCTATACCTTATTTCGTTCCATCTCAAGAGTACATAGCAAAAATAGAGAACCAAGAATGCTCCAGCAATTTCCATGAAAAAGTCCATTGTTGTTGCTCTCTCTTACAAAGGTACAATTTTTTATTTAAAAGTGTGTATAATACACATATAG
The DNA here is from genome assembly GCA_963966055.1 of Lathyrus aphaca. Lineage (NCBI taxonomy): Eukaryota > Viridiplantae > Streptophyta > Magnoliopsida > Fabales > Fabaceae > Lathyrus > Lathyrus aphaca. The sequence continues at coordinate 568,360,664 of OZ014519.1, forward strand.
TATATATATATATATATATATATATATATATATATATATATATATATATATATATATATATATATATATATATATATATATATATATATATATATATATATATATATATATATATATATATATATATATATATATATATATATATATATAGGTTCTTGGAACTATCTCGGACAAAAAAATCTCCCTTTAAATAGAAAAAACATAAATTGGCGGGTGCGGCCAGATTGTGTGTGGATGTTTATTGTGGACAAGAAACTAAATTTTGTTTGATGATGTCTTTTTTATCCTTAACAAATTATTTTAAGGATTGTTTATTTAATTTGGTGGTGATTAGTTATGAAACGGAAACGTAAAATTATTTATAATTATTAAGAGTGATGTAAATTTTTATGCTTTTTTCAATTAAAATGTTATATTATTTTAATAGTATTTTAGGGTTGTCTACGGGTAAGGTCTCCTTGTTGAATGTCATAAAAAAAACATAAATTGACTCAACATATTTCAAGAAAAAAATAAACAATTAAAAATAAACAATTGAGATCGGAATAAATGATATTAATTGATTGAGACCATTTAAATGAATGGTCAAAGTTTAGTCTTGGACTCTACCTATATATAAATTCTAATAAAATAAAATAAAAGACTCATTGTATTGTGTGTGCAATTAATAGGTGATGAAATTTTATCTATAACATGGTAAAAAAAAACAAATTAAGAAAAGGGTTTGTTGGTTTTTTAAGAAAGTGTTTTAAAGAAAATGGTCCCACATAAAACATATTTGGATAAAGGTGTTTGAATGGATCTAAATCAAGTCACTAAGGCTATGTTTGGATTGATGGAACGTAACAGAGCGGAGCGGAGTGGAACATAATGAAGTGGAATGGAGCGGAGCGGAATGGAATATAAATCTCACTCTATTGTTTGGATATCTTATTAAAAATATCACATTCCATCACATATACCCCAAATTGGATGGAACAAAAAATGAGGATTTAGATGGAATGGGATGGAATGGATTCCATCATGTTCCATTCCATTCCATCAATTATTTGCAAATCCAAACAATGGAATCACATTAGTTACCACTCCATTCCATTCTATTCCATCACATCCTACCAATCCAAACATACCCTAAAGGAAAATGATGGAGAACATCTATTCTAAACTACATAAACTATTTATGGAGACTGTATTTACCATAACAGTAAGTGTTACGGTAATACGTTGGATAATACAAATATAATGGAGAGAATAATTGAAATGATAGTTTATAAAGGGTGGTATAGCAAGAAACATAGAAAACACATAGCAAGGTTGATGTTGTGTAATTAGTTACTTTTTTTTCTTCCCTTTTTGTCTCATTGGAGGACTGGATCCTAACGATCGTCATTGTACCTATTTTGTTTTTTTTAAATTAATCAAAGTTTACTTATTATATAAAAAGAGCATTACAATATTATTATATACGAAATCATGATTATTATTTTGATATATGATTATTTAGAATGAAATCTGAAATTCTTTATTAAAAAGTTATATAATTAATCATTTTGTTTATTGGCGCTTCCACATTAAACGTCGATTTTCTCCCGCACCAATAATCATATAAGATAATTTGTGTTTTTCTAATTATAACTAGTAGGATACCCGTGTTATCGCACGAGTTCCGTTTGGATTCGCATTAAACGTCGTCAAGTCTCATTTATCAATTTTTTTGTAAGCAAGTAGTATATTAATGAGAGTACAAAGGGTACTCCAACCTGATTACAAAAGAGACGAGATAGAGCACTCGACAAAAAAAGGAAATTACAAACCAATTGACATCTAAGCCAAATGAAGCAAATGATTTTTGCTAAATTCATAAAAGTTACAATTATTAGAGTGAGTAATGTCACCTATGAATGTCCATCTCTAAACGGTATACTTAATCTTCCAAATCGTATCAATCAAATTACAATCAATTCTCCTAAAAATGATATTATTCCTTAGCAACCATAAGTTCCAACACACGGCCAACCAAATGCTACCTTCTCTACCGTGTTTTACACTTTTGGATTTGCAAAAAAGGAACCAATCCAAAAAATTGCCCATCAAACTCGTAACTTCAATCACGTTAATATCCATCCACTCTGATATTTCTCTCCAAACCAATCTAGATACCGAGCAATGAAATAAAAGGTGAAATAAAATTTCTGGCTGATTGTTGCACAACACACAAAAATTATCACTATCTACCAAGGCAAAGCTTCTAACAAGTAACAAATCCTTCAACGGGAGTTTTTTCAAAAAACATCTCCATCCGAACACTTTGATTTTCAAAGGGGCCAAAATCTTCCAAATCAACCCAAAAGCGGAATCGTCCTTATTAAAAGGACCATACGGAATACGGGAAGAGCTGACGAATTTATAGAAAGAATTGACCGAATAAATAACATTACCCTCCAAATGCCAAGCAACACCATCCCTCAAACTGAAATCGAAGGTTTCCCCGCTAATGACTTCGAGCAGCTCCGTCATTTCCAGGAGTAGATGCGAGTCCATTGAAAAATTAGTCTCGACCGAAGTTTCACCTACTGTATGTTGTTGTTGCGTATCAGGAACCGTGATATCCAACCGGTCCTGCATGAAAGACTTAGTGTTCGTAAAAATGGGCCTATTTGACCTGTTCTCCCCCTCCCCAATCTAAATTTTGTATGTAGCCATATCTTGAGTGCAAAACAATAAAACACCTACGGAATTGAAAGTGGAAACAAAACTTGAAGAAGAGATGGGTCAAATATGATATGCTGTAAACGAAACAACAGCAAGACTGGGAGAAATGGGCCCCCTGTTATTAAATCCTGAGCCAGAATTAGCGAGCTTGTCACTACAAGAACCCGAACTGAAAGTCCATTCACAGAATCACCAATACTGGAATAAACTGGGGTAGGATTTGCTGGAGTTGTTCTGTTAGTTTTCAGACTAGTATTAACAATAGAAAAAGACCAAGTACTAGAAACTACAACATTGTATCTTAAAGTGTGTTTCATACCCAAATCTCCCTAATCCCACTCTCCATTACGCCAACCACCCATTCCGCCCACGAAAAAAGTTTAAGGGCCGATAACCGAAATAAATTAGGAAACGACGACTTAAGACTCCCTTGTCCGGTCCAATTACCTTGCCAAAAGGGAGTGTTAAAACCATTTCGAACCTTGAACAAACAATTATCTAGGAAAGGATCTTTCAGGAACTTCTTCGCAATAGAGACAATATCCTTCCACCAAGTCGATTGTTTCCTCCGAACGACACTTCTATTATCGCATCCCAAAACAAGAAGATTTAGATCCCCGTAACGGGCTTTCAACACATTGATCCACAAACCCTCCGATCTCATTAAGATCTTCCACCTCCATTTGTTTAGGAGACTTATGTTAAAATATTCTATCCTTTGTAAGTTTACCCCTCCTTTCTCCTTAGGTTGGCAAAGATGATCCCAACTAATCCAATGGATTCTTCTCTTGACGTCCGAACTACCCCAAAGAAAGCCATTTTGGATCTTTGTTATTTCCTTCCAAATCTTCATCGGCGCCAAATAGAATGATAATTTTAAGATCAAGATACTACTAAGAACCGACTTTATAAGAGTGATTCTACCACCAAGAGTCAAAAATCTACTTTTCCAACAAGATAACTTCTTCTCCAATTTAGCTACCAAAGATGCCCACGTTGATACTCTTCTAGGATTGGAACCGATAAGAATCCCTAGAAAAGTGAATTCTCTTCCTTCCGTTCGGCAAGATAGAAACAATGAGGCGACTTCAAGATAATTAGACGAAGAATTGATGCCAATTAACTTGCTTTTGTAAAAATTGATGCCTAGACCCGATACTAATTCAAAACCTCTAAGCACCATTTTGATGGCCCACAAATGTCTCAAACTACAATCACCTACCAAAAGAGTGTCGTCCGCAAATTGTAGGACATCAATGAAACACTTCCCATATATATGAAAACTCTCGTAATCCTCCAACCAAACCGCCCTCTAAACTAACCTTGTTAAACCTTCTGCCACCATAACAAAAAGAAACGGAGATAATGGATCTCCTTGTCACAATCCTCTTTCTACAATGAACTCCTTAGTTAGGCATCCGTTGACCAACACAGGTATCTTACTAGAAAAGATGGTCGCCTTCATCCAAGACATCCACTGATTACCAAAACCCAGTCTACTCAACACGTGTCTAAGAAAGCCCTAACTAACTTTTTCATAAGATTTCTCAAAATCCACCTTGAATAAAGATAATTCCTTCTTCTCCTTAACCGCAAAATCAACCACTTCACTAGCGACAACCACTCCATCCAACATTTGTCTCCCCAAGACGAAATCACTTTGGCAAGTCGAAATTATAGAGTGAAGAACCATTTTCAAGCGAGCCGCTAAAAGTTTGGTTAATGATTTATAAATGCACCCCACTAAACAAATGGGTCTATAATCATCTAGACCCATCAGATTGTTGCACTTTGGGATCAACGTCAAAAAAAGAGGAGGTTATAGCCTTGGATAAAACAGCCCCGTCGTGAAAGTCGTTGAAGAAACGAAAGAAATCTTCTTTCAAAAAGTACCAACATTTCTTGATAAAAGAAAAGGTGTAACCATCCGGCCCCGGGCTCTTCGAACCCTCACAACCCCACACGGCCTCACGAATTTCCTCCTCCGAGAAAGGCCTCTCAAGAAAATTCCTCTCCTCCGGACTAATATTATAACGTCCCAGACTTTCATCCAAGACTTGACTCATAAATTATTAAGAGTACTTATCTTACACATAATTAAAACGATTTAAAAAATTTAATAATTTCAACGTCAAGTGGAAAATCAACACGCGTCTAATCCGTTGAGCAAAAAAATGCTAAATAAATAGTTTCAAAATGTAGTACGGTGAATCTATTTTCACATAGTGTTGTTTTAAAAACCCTTCTTCCCCACGAGCACACATCAAGCAATCGCCAATCACTTTTAGAATTCCTCATTTGTACCTAAAAAATATTATTGTAAGAGTCAATTTCAATTAATCATAAACCATGTCAAAAATAAACTAAATGAGAGTTAAAAATCAGATAAATATAATATACATACCATGTCTAAGAAAACTATATAAATAAAAATTCACCGAAGATTATTATTACCGAATCTTAGCAATCATGTCATACACATAAAATAATCAACTCAAGACTAACACCCACCACAACCATCAAATATTATATGCAAAAATGTGCATGCACTTAAACTACATGATCCAGATATTTCAGTCCGCCACTAAGACACCACATAGAAATCATCCCATAGGAATGGGGAAATTAACCCGCCACTAAGGCACCACACAGTAATGCATATGCCATGTTATGATAATGAGATGCAATTCCCACCACTAAGGCAATCCCGCCACTTAGGCAACCATAAAGTAAAAAAAAAAATATTCATCTAAAACATAATAGTCTAGTGGTCATGTATAAATTTCACAAATGTAAGGGCACTTCCCCATACTTATTATAATGAAACTAGTAGTTAGAATATTATTGAATAAACCATATAACGCATAATTATTTAGAAGAGAAAATTGATATATAATTATATTTTATACAATTACTAGTATATATATTGTGTTTCAAAATGATTATGTGATGTGGATGAATCTTTATGTTGTTTGTGATGTGTTATTATTATATGTGGTTGTGATTATTATTATTATGTGCGGTTGTGATGTGAATCGATTACGATTTGATAGATGATTATGTGAAATAAATTCTAAGATGATGTGATACTATATGGTCGTATAATTTCCTAAACGACGATAGTTGCCTAAGTGGCGTGATTTGCATCTGCGTCATCATTTCATGGTATATGCATTGTTTGCCTTAGTGGCTGGTTATTTCCCCATTGATATGGGATGAATTCTTTGTGGTGCCTTAGTGGCGGGTTGATTATATCCGGATCATGTAGTCCTAAGAGCATGCATATTCATATACTAAGACAATTGTAAAATAAAGAATTTGTGGATTTGATTCTCTTAAGAAGTTATATTTTGTATGATTTGTTTTATGATACTATAATATATGTTTTGTTTGATTTGATATAGATGATGGAAGATTGACCCTTACGACTATATTTTAGGTACCAATAAATTTGAAGATATGAAGTGAAAATGGTGTGATGTCCACATGGTCGTGGGGGAGAAAATTGGGTTTTAGCAAACTCTATTGTCTCACTTTAAATTACATAGGTTTGAAATCTTGTAATTATAATTTTATATCAAAAATAAATTATAGTATTTTTTTTAAAAGTAAATAGTTTTTTTTTACCAATGTCTTGAATCAAAATCCGGGATGTTACAAATATAATTAAAAGAAACTCCATCCATGGTAGGTCTAGCCGAATTAGGCTTTAAGTATTTGCTCGCAAAAAAATGTCTCACCTCCTCCTTCACTCCATCCACCAAATCCACCACACCCGACACCGTACTAATGGAACCAATAAAATTGCGCCTCCTACTCTCTTTCATAATACGGTGGAAATAACGGTTATTGTTGTCACCGTCATTAAGCCATTTCACTATAGACTTTTGAATGAGCATATTCTCTTTTATCCCTAAATTTAACCAAAACCGACTAGATACCAATTTTTGGTTGTCATACCCTAATTTTTTAACCTAAGATTTTTCGCATCTCACCTGCATCTTGCATACAAACAAGATCACGCACTGGTTCGTTTATCCTTTCAGTTGCAGGTTTATGCCTCACAGGGGATCACCATGTTCTTACTTACTTTTATCTGTTTATATTTTCTAACTTCTAACCAAAATACAAAAAAATATGTGACAGTTTGCTTCTTCTTCTTCTTTGTGTTGCAGGTTTTCAAAGATAAGGCAGAGTTTTCAATTCAGAGGTGGTTGTTCAGTTATGTTTCGATTCAGATGGACGTTTGACCTAATCTTGGTCAAACTATCCAAAGATTGGTTCAAATGCAAGTTATGTGTGCCAATGGTCTATTACTCAGACAATGCGTATTCAAAAGTTCAAGTTGTGTTGTGTGCGAAAGTCACCAGTTTATCTGGCAATGTTTTGTGCGAAGTTCGGTTTGAATCTCCAGGTTTATCAGTGTTCTTCAGTTCACCGGTGATGCATCTGAGGATTTATTTTTCTCAGCATGGATTCGAATAATCAGGACAAATTTAAGTGATTGTGGCTTAATTTGAAAACATTCAGTGGTTCAGGAGTGGCTATATTCGTTATTATCAAGTGGCTTGTATAAGAGAAATCAGGATATGATTTTAGGCTAAAAAAATCATCAGTTCATATTCATTTTTTCACCCGATTTATTTCGATCATTCACTATCCAGTTTCAATAGTCATTTTACATATAACCTTTTTTTTCCGATTTTATCCATTCACAAATATTATTTTAATCCATTTATATCCATATTTCCTAAATAATTTTTTGTATATATTCACATTTTTCCAAATACATATTATCCATTCTTTCTTTTTTATCTATACAAGCCCACCATTTTCTTTTCATAGGCCCATTTGTTTTGTTTTCTATACCCAAATTAAAAATAAAAAAAGAGGTAATGAAACAAGTCACTTGCAATAATATCTCATTTCCAAAGCCTATCCGCAACTTGTGGTTACAACTTTTCCACTATCAGTTTTTTGACTTCAGCCTCCAAATGCACAAGGCTAAAACACAAGTCGTACAAGTCGATGCTTTCCACTACAAGCCAACATACTTCAAGTTGAGTTACAAGCCATCTTCCAAGCCAATCTCCAGCTTCATTACGTCATTAACAATACGAAACACGCTGCAACACAAAACACATGCGGACTCGCACAACGCTTTAATAAAGATCAAACATCTTTTCTATAAACAATGTTAGTTTATAGAAAAGATGTTTGATCTTTATTAAATTGTTTTAAACGAGAGGGCGAATGAACTACAACGCGTGGGGCTAGCCCAGGAGTGATTTCATTCAAGAACGTGCGGAGTGCTAGACTCCGGAGTTCAGTTACTCGCTGATTAATTATGGAAAATAGTTTGTATTGGTTGGTAAGTGTTCCAGATCGGCCCAATCCCTACAATTGGGCCAAGCAAACCAATCCAATAGGCCTGCTCGACGTCGAGCACAATTGGGAAAAGTGGTCCCTGTCGACCACGACGAATTTCCCTAACGGCTAGCCTTGACCGTTGCCTATTTTCACGGATTCCTCGATCCGCGCCTCACAATATGGACCAATAATCTTCCATTTAGTCCCTTATATAAACCCTCTCGTTTGAGAGGGCCAGGTATTCAATCTCTCTGACCTTTATGTCGCACCTCGAAAAATACGATCCTAAAATAAACAACAGAGTCGCCACCTAATTCTATTTATTCTACGAGAGAAAAGGGAGATATAGACACAACCTAAATAAGGGATAAGAATGGTCAACGAAACCACTAATCTAAGTTCGGGAGTCAGTTACGCAAGAGGAAGGTATTAGGCATCCCTCACGTCTGTTGTACTCAACGGGAACCTCTTAGTCTAGTTTGCGCTTAAAATGTTAACTCGTATTATTGTCTTCTTTTAATGATTAAGTATCGATATTTGTTTATTATTTGCAATAGGGAAAGGTTAAAGTTTTTTATTATTGTGCTCGCGAAGGATTAAAATCCTCGTGCCTACGTATTCCCTTGTGCAATGGGAAAGTCAGAGCTTCGTAGTTCGTGCCACTACGATTTGTGTTTTTTATAGAACGACTGTTTGAAAATGCATTCTACTGCTAAGCGTTGGCTTATCTGCTCGCGTTAGGAGGCTGAAGCGCTAGCTTGTTTGCGAGATAGAATGATCTAAACAATGTTCGTTTTGAGAAAAGATGTTTGATCTTTGTTAAAGATGTTTTAAAACGAGAGGGCGAATGAACCACGCGTGGGGCTAGCCCATGTTGCGGTTGCATTCAAGAACGTGCGGAGTGCGAGACTCCGGAGTTCAGTTACTCGCTAATTAATTATGAAAATGATTCGGATTGGTTGGTAAGTTTTAATTTGTATTTGAAAGAAAGAGACGAGTCGTCACCTTTAAGAGAAGTATCTCACCTATTCCACCACAAACATTTGAGAAATGAGAAATCGAAAGAAGCTTTAAACTTGGATATAAGATCGACAAGCAACGCCACATTCTTTCTTTGAAAATAAATAAAATCGGAAGAAGCTTTAAACTTGGATATAAGATCGACAAGCAATGCCACGTTCTTCCTTTGAAAGTAATTGTTTTGTAAGATTTTTGTTTGTGTTTGTGGGGATAGGAGGAACAACTTTCCTATGGAGATGAATCATGCCTGATCCTTTAAGATTGTTGAATTGTTTTTAATACGAGTGGTGATTGAACCATCGCGTGAGGCTAGCCCATTTGCGGTTCAATCCAGAACGTGCAGAATGCTAGACTCCAGAGTTCTTTCTTTCGTACGATTAAATTAATTAAAGATTTGGATGCTTTTATACGAATGGTGATTGAACCAACGCGTGGGGCTAGCCCATTTGCGGTTCAATCCAGAACGTGCGGAATGCTAGACTCCGGAGTTCCTTTTTTCCATAAATTAATTTAAATGAATTGGATTATTTTTATACGAATGGTGATTGAACCAACGCGTGAGGCTAGCCCATTTGCGGTCCAATCCAGAACGTGCGGAATGCTAGACTCCGGGGTTCCTTTTTCCCATAAATTAATTAAGATGAATTGAATTGTTTTTTATACGAATGGTGATTGAACCATCGCGTGAGGCTAGCCCATTTGCGGTTCAATCCAGAACGTGCGGAATGCTAGACTCCGGGGTTCCTTTTTCGTAATTGAATTAATTAAATAAATTGGATAATTGTTTTTTTAGATGTTTTTAGAATAGATGCGATTAATAACGAAGGAGTGAACGAACAATACGCGTGGGGCTAGCCCATTTGCAGTTCGTTCTAGAACGGGCGGAGTGCTAGACTCCGGGGCTCTATTCCTTGTTAAATTCATTAAGATGCGCGATAAGTGAGGATGGCGACCACATAGGTGATCGACTTACGCGTGTGCGAGATATAAACGCATGAATTGATTAAATGAAGTAGATTTGATTCCTAATTCCTAAAGGTGTTCCTAGTAATACGAAACCATAAAATAAGGCCGGAAAGATAAATTACGTACAAAATAAACGGGAGAGGGATACATGATAATTTACACGGGATTGCGATGAAATAAATGGTCTCGTTGTAATTTGCCCAAGAGGAAGCGTGCGTGCAGTGTTCTAAACTATTCGAAGGCGTTGTACTTAAGATTAAATCGAAAGCGTCAAAATGTGACTCTTTAACTATCTTAGAGTAGATTCATGTAGGAATCCCTTCATAAGAAGTCGAACGATAATTTATGCATCCATACGGTTCTCGGAAGTACAATTAATTTATACTTCGAAATCGCAATGCAAGGAAAAAAATATATACAAAATTAATCAAACAAAAATTTAGAAATTAATTATCTATCATCTAATTAAGATAAAGGGGAAGCATGCCATAAATGGGATTTACACATCCAAATTCCAATGGATTTAGTCCATCTTAGAAACTAACCTAATATATATCTCTTAAAATAGAAAATAAAATGTATAGAAAAATAAGACTTAAATATATATGTATCACGAAAGAAAAAAAAAGTGTAAACATAAACATATATACATATATTGAAATGGAATAATTTATATGCATACACAAACCAAAATATATATACGTTTAACATAAAACAGTAATTTATATACATATAAATTAAACCAAAACAATGATGTAAGGCTAAATTGAAAATTGAAGGCATGTGCATGTGCATATGTATATATCCGTTAAAGCCAACCTATATATGACAAAAAAAACTTGTTTGAAATAAATAATAAAATATACTGAGTAAAGGAAAAGCTAGTAATATGTTTGAGTTATTTAATCACCAAAAGTAAAAAACAGTATTAATGAGAGATGTGGCAAAATCAATAAAATGAAATGATAAATAAAACACACAATGTACAGTAAGAGGAAAACAAAATACTTCGACCAAACTTTACCTCTTTCCACTCTCAGATCATAAAAACAACAAAGACCCAATCTTCTTCTTTCTGAAACTTTCAATCGCTCCCCCACGTCTCATGTTTCGTCCACGAACCTCAGTCCAGATTTGCACCGCTCTCGTACTTCACCTCGATTCGCTCTTCTCGCGGTGGATTTACTCTGCTGCGGCGGTTAAGGGTTCTCTATGCATACAGATTTCTCACTCGCGGTATCACGGCTTATTTCGAATCGGTTGTATTAGCGATTTCGGGTTGCAGATTTCGTCCTCTCTCTCTCTCTCCACCCAGTTTGGTGTATGCTTCAACTCACGGTTCTGTTTCACGGTGTCAACGGCTTTCTCAAATCGCAAACGGTTTTATGTTCGGTTCTCTCGTTCAAGCTTCGGTTTCATTATCTCGGCGGTTTTGCACGACTTACTTTCAGATTCGAAGGGTTGCGGAGATTGGTTCGGCGTTTGCGGATTAAATGAACAAGTTGTTGTTATGGTATGAAGGGGTGTGATTTGGTTGAAGGTCATGATTCAGCGGGTCGAGTTCGATGGCTTCGGATCTAAAGGTTTGTGATTTGGTTTTGTTTTGGACGGCGGTGGTAAGGTCTTCATCGTCGGATATGTGTTTCTCGGTGGGTTTTTTGCTGGTGTGTGAGATGGTGGCCTGTTGAGGGATGGTTCGTCGGGTTTGAGCCGGTAGTGATGGTTGAGGGGTTGTATGAGGTCGTGGGTTGTGGTGGTTCGTTGGCTGTTGTTTCTGTTTGCAGGTGGTGGTTGGCTCTGTTTATGGTTGCCCTTTCTTTTGTGGTTATCAGTCTGGTTAAAAAAGGTGAGGGCCGAAGGGTGTTGTTTTTGTTTTTTTGTTCACTGTGTTTGCAGGTTGAGGTTGAGTTTAGCTGAAGAGTTTAAGGGTGATGGCGTAAGGTCGGCGGCGGTGGTCTGTCGGGACGTTGTTCAAGCTTCTGTAAAGGTTTTTGGAGGTGAAAGGGGGTTGTGATTGAGGTTTGGTTGTTGGTGGAAGAAACTGGTGAATGAGAGTGAAGGGTGTTCGAAGGAGTTGAAGATGGTGGTCCGCGATGATGATGAAAGGTCGATGGTTGTTTTGTGAGGTTCAAAGGTTTTTTCTGTATTGGTTGAAGCTTGCAGGAGATGGTATTGAAGGGAGAGCAGCGGGTTTTTCTTTTTGTTTACAGGTTCGATGTCCTTATTGTTTCTCAAAGATTTTCTCTGTATATTGTTTGCAGGAAGAGTCCCTCCTCTGGTTCAAAGTGTTGGCCCCTGATTTATGGTTTTTTCTTTTGGTTTCCTTCTCTTCCCTCTTTTTGCAGGATGATGGATCTCCCTGTTATCCATTGGTTTTCTTTTGGAACCTTTTTCTTCTGCCTGTCTTGAAAACCCCTTTCTTTATATTCAGAATTTTTGTCTAAAATGGTGTTTAATTATAGTTGTTGATGTTGATTTTCTCTTTTCTTTATACTCAGCCTGACACTTTATATTTGCAGGTTTGACTTGGTTTCAAAATAGTGAAAAAATACAGGCTGGGTTGAGGATAGCTTGCTGCTGTAGTGTTGCATCCTATGTGAAATAAAGTGTGCAAAATTTTGCAGTGTAGTGATGTGTGAGATATGGTTTGACAGCATTTTCAAAATTTAAGGACAACAAATTAAAACAAAAAAAATTATGAATGAACAAACCTAAAAACTACTTTACTTAAATTAATTACTGATTAAAATAAATTAATAAAATCAATTTTCTAAATATAAAGTTTTAAAATAAATAAAAGAAGTAAGTTAAATAAAATAAGATTAAAACAATTTTAGGCTTAATAAAATAAACTAACAATATAGGAAATGAATTAAATGGAATATTAAAAAAACAAATGGATTACTTAGAACCAATTGATAAAGTTAAATTAAAATAACTATTTTCAAGATCAAACCAAATTACATTTTTTTCTAAAATAAACTTAAACTGAAATCAGATTTAAATCTAAACAAAATCTAAGTTTGAACCGAAATAAAACTAATTTTAAAATATCTAATATTAATCTAATTTTTGTATTCCTAAACCAAAACAAATAAATGTAAAACAAAAATAAATTATATGATTCCAAATGATAAATGAATAGAAATAGTAATGGTTAATGATTTCCGGACTAAAAAATGTGAAAATGACTGACAATCTATACCGCAATAAAATGCGCCAGATGAATGCGAAATTTGAAAATTTCCGGTCAAAATTTAGGGTATGACAGTTGCCCCTATTTAATCATCCTGAACCTGAATGTACGAGTAACAAATATTTTTTGAACATTCAAGGTGGAAGGTGATTAAATATCAGAATACCGGGAATTTTGACCGAAAATGCAGATGGAGATGCTATGATATGCAATGCGATGCAAGAATGCAAGACAGGGGTTGTAACGCTGCTGGGAAGAAGTTTGACGCTACTGGGGATTAGACGCACATGACTGGAGTACAATCCACATGAGGATTTTCTCTTGAGTGGAGCCAGACGACAACTGTCTACAGGTCCTAAGATGACTCGAGATCTTGGAACAAGATTCCACTTTGAGGAAATCTACTGCCGAGATTTGAAACCTCGATTGGAAAAACCTTTCGTTGGTGTATCGAAACGAAACAGAAATCTACTGCCGAGATTCTGAAACGAAAACCAAATCTTCCGAAGTCTACTGGAGATCTGACTGCCGAGATGACCAGAGATTCTAAGAATGAGATACTTTCTGCCGAGGTATCAAAATGAACCAACAATCTACTGCCGAGATCTTGGTAAGAAAACAAATTCTGTTGAAGTCTGCTGGAGATCTACTGCCGAAATTACCAGAGATTCTAAGAATGGAATACCTTCTGCCGAGGTATATTAAAGGAACCAAAAATCTACTGCCGAGATCTTGGAACGAAGACAAATTCTGTTGAAGTCTGCTGGAGATCTACTGCCGAGATTACCAGAGATTCTAAGAATGAGATACCTTCTGCCGAGGTATCAAAAATGAAATTCCTACTGCCGAGGACTAACTAAGGACACACCTGTCGCCAAATCTTCTGCCGAGATTTAACTAAGGATGCCATCGTCGAGCTTATAAAAGTAAATACCTTCTGCCGAGGTAGACTGGAAATCTTCTGCCGAGACTTGCCAGAAAGAAAAGGAATCACCTGTTGTCAAGTCTTCTGCCGAGATTTAACTAAGGATGCCGTTGGATAGAATTCTCACCATACTTCCCTTCTTCTGAAAGAGACAGCCATATGATGGAGAAACAACTTCACACTCAAACTTCTCGACTTGTATGGAAGAGATAGCCATTTGACGGAAATTGGAAAATTCACAACAAACTTCTCAACTTGTCTGGAAGAGATAGCCATTTGTTGGAAAAATAAAAGGGATTCATATCAAACTTCTCGACTTGTATGGAAGAGATAGCCATTTGATAGAACATTCATCATACTTCCCTTCTTCTGAAAGGGACAGCCATATGATGGGGAAAACAACTTCACGCTCAAACTTCTCGACTTGTATGGAAGAGATGGCCATTTGACGGAAATTGGAAAAAATTCACAACAAACTTCTCAACTTGTCTGGAAGAGATAGCCATTTGTTGGAAAAACAAAAGAGATTCATATCAAACTTCTCGACTTGTATGGAAGAGATAGCCATTTGATAGAATTGGAATCACGACAAACTTCCCACCTTGTCTAGATGAGATGCCATTTGCCGAACAAACTTCTCACCGTGTCTGGATGAGATGCCATTTGTTGAAAATTGGAATCACGACAAACTTCCCACCTTGTCTAGATGAGATGCCATTTGCCGAACAAACTTCTCACCGTGTCTAGATGAGATGCCATTTGTTGAAAATTGGAATCACGACAAACTTCCCTCCTTGTCTAGATGAGATGCCATTTGCCGAACAAACTTCTCACCGTGTCTGGATGAGATGCCATTTGTTGAAAATTGGAATCACGACAAACTTCCCACCTTGTCTAGATGAGATGCCATTTGTCGAACAAACTTCTCACCGTGTCTAGATGAGATGCCATTTGTTGAAAATTGGAATCACGACAAACTTCCCACCTTGTCTAGATGAGATGCCATTTGCCGAACAAACTTCTCACCTTGTCTAGATGAGATGCCATTTGTTGAAAATTGGAATCACGACAAACTTCCCACCTTGTCTAGATGAGATGCCATTTGCCGAACAAACTTCTCATCTTGTCTGGATGAGATGCCATTTGTTGAAAGTTGGAATCACGACAAACTTCCCACCTTGTTTAGATGAGATGCCATTTGTCGAACAAACTTCTCACCTTGTCTGGATGAGATGCCATTTGTTGAAAATTAAATTCATACCAAACTTCTCCGCTGAACAGGGGAGATGCCATTTGATAGAACATAAACCTTGTTGAGGATGAACAAACTGCTCGAAAAGAGAATGCCATCTATTGATTCACTGGGAAATCTATGGATAAGAAACAAGCTTCTCAAATAAGGAGACGGCCACTTGTTGATTCCGATTAGAGGTCCAGGGATAAGAACAAGCTTCTCCAATAAGGAGACTGCCACTTGTTGTCAGGTATAAGTATTCCCAGAGGATGTTGCAACAACACTGCTGGAAAACAAAGTTTGTCTTCAATGAAAGCCTTCAATAAATTTCTTCTGAGAAACTAAGCATCCGAAGGTGCAAAATGAATTCACTTTCCATCTGGAATTGCTGGGGATGGAACGCCTGCTCGGAAAGAGACAGTCATCCGTTGATTTACTAAAAGTTCGAAGACAAAAACAAGCTTCTCAAATAAAGAGACTGCCACTTGTTGTCGGGTATAAGTAATCCAAGGGAATGTTGTAGTAACACTGCTGGAGAGCAAAATTTGTTCTCAATGGAAGCCTCCAACAAATTCCTTCTGGGAAACTAAGCATCCAAAGGTGCAAAATAAATGCACTATCCAATTGGTAGTTCAATTATCAAAAATTGCCAACGACCAAAATTCAATCCAGGAACGAGCTGGAAAGAAACTGTCAAGCAAGACACCAACCCATGAGGAATGAACTCAAATGGGGTTTTATCCTATCCAAGTGTGGAAAGGGGAACTAAAGCAAACATCTTCCACGAGGGTAAGAACTCAGTGAGGAATTAGAAAGAATGTACATTTTCTGCCTAAGGTTGACAACTCTATTTTGAGAGAGACACATCACTTGGGGATAAACGCGACCAAGGTGAAGGAGGTATGCATTAATGAATGCGACATGAATATGCATATGAATATGAATTCAAATATGATGTACATGTATGTATATGCGTTGTGTTTATGCTGACAGACAGACAAAACAGACACAAGAGGTAAACTGGTGATGAAATAAACATCACAACAAACGAATACTCGACCAATCTCGTCAAAGTGTATGTAATCACTGAAGATAGGGTAAAGAGCCATCCATGGAACAAAGTCCTGCAACAAGGCGCGAATCTCTTTGAGGAGAGAAAGATACTTCATTTGGGAAATAAACCCAGGCAAATCTTCTAACTTCAACATCTATCAGGAGGAAGCGACCATACAAACTACGTTTGCTTAGGGTGAAGTAAATTTGTACTCTGTTGGGGAGGTAAAATCAGATTCAGCTGGAGAAGCTAGAATCAAGGCTCAATTGGGAGTATTAGACT
This sequence comes from Lathyrus aphaca, assembly GCA_963966055.1. Lineage (NCBI taxonomy): Eukaryota > Viridiplantae > Streptophyta > Magnoliopsida > Fabales > Fabaceae > Lathyrus > Lathyrus aphaca. The sequence continues at coordinate 568,377,423 of OZ014519.1, forward strand.
TAGTAACTCACTGGAAGCACTAAGTGGTGAGAAATCCACCAGAAAATAATGAGTCATGCCCCCGACACATCATAGCAACTTGGCGTAAGGACCCCGTCATCTGGAGATACTTGCAGGGCAAATCTCGAGAACGTCTTGCTTAGGAGAACACGTGGTCATGTGCCCACAAAATGGTTTGTGAGAAGAGATCATCTCAAGAGGATTTTATAGAAGGCTTGGCATTCAAGATGCCCCAGTGTCTTCAAACTCTTGTAGAGATTCATCGAATCTCGACGTCACTGCCTCAGATTAACTGTACTTGGCACAAATGAGTCTTCAATACTTATCCTTTTAGGGATGATAAAAATGTGTAAGCACAAATTGAGAAACGACTTGCCCCTGGTTGGCTAAGTTTTCAAGTAACATGCCCATATCTGGCAAAGTATTCCAACAACATGCCCCTGTCTAGCAGAGTCTTCAGGCAAAATGCCCCTGGCCGGCAAAGTATTAAGGCAACCTGCCCCTGGCCGGCAAAGTATTAAGGCAACCTGCCCCTGGATGGCTAAGTTTCCAAGTAACTTGCCCTTGACTGGAAAAGTATTCAAACAACATGCCCCTGCGGCAGAGTCTTCAGACAACATGCCCCTGTCTGGCATAGTCTTCGAGAAATTTGCCCCTGTATGGTAAAGTATTCAAACAACATGCCCATATCTGGCAAAGTATTCAAGCAACTTGCCCCTGGGGATGATCATTCTCTGAAATGGTTGTTTACCTACTCATCAGAGTTTCAAATCTCAAGGGATTAAGCTCATCACTGGTGCTCATACATAGGTTTTTATGATATCAAGAAAATGCTATCAAGCAAAAAGGTTAATGTAAGACTGCTAATGCAACACACGTGTTTGTCTCGAAGTTTTTTGTTTTTTTTGAAAATATTTTCACAATAGCATGTGACCGAATCACTAGCTAGGAGGTGATATTCATTTTTATTTATAAAGCCAACACAAATTTTTGAGCCAAGCTCATGGGAGTCGGGAAACATTTTCTCATCGAGTGTGCTTTTGAAATAAACCCTACCTCAATTAGGACTTTTGAGGGTTGTAATGTGGTTTGGTTCACGGGTTTAGAAACAAAGGATAAAGGCTCAAAGTTTATTTGGTGCCCACCCACTCTCCGTGATATTCTCCAATCCTAGGTTCAGCCAAATTGACATATACATTTGTCTTTGATAGCGTAGAGATGATGCTTCAAGGTTGGTTGAAATGACAATCATCATATTTGTCCTCTATGGATATCAGTGACCCCTTTGACCTTTGGTATGGTGGTCACTAAATCGTAAGCTTTAGGTTGAGGATTGAAAGGCCTCTTCTAACTCGAATTTCTCTTTGGTCCCTGATTTTTGCCTAAGTCTCTTTTTTGGGTGTTTGACTTAGCGGGATTTTATTTTCTCTTTTTTTTTTTTTAAATCATTGGAAGGCTGAAAGTTGTGACTGTCAAGTCATTGATTGTAGTGGATTTCCTGATGGGATTTTTCATCTTGTGATTTGAATGTGTAACCAGATTAACTGAACACTACCCTGCCCCAGGTTAAACGTAAGGGTTTTGAAATATCTGAAAGAAACTTCTACTTCTAGGCTCGAAGTGGTTGACTAGGGATTAACTCCTTATTTCTCCAGTGTTTGGGAATTTGAAACAATGCCTATACATCGTCAGTAGGATTTTAATCAAAAGCGCTCAACTAGAGGATTTGTGTTTTAATTTCGTCATCCTCCCTCCAATTCTCTGCCTAAGCAAGAGATGGAATAAATATTGGCATTATAAAGTCGAAAAGGCATTATGAGTGAATACGAATGGATTACTTCAAGACAAACATATTCATTGCATTAATCATTCAAAACAAATAAGTTCTTACATGCCAAAACAAATGCATTAACAAAACATAGCAAAATACATATGAAAAGCAGTAAACGAGCTAAACATCTGAGAGGATAGCTCCAAAGCATCGAAACGATCACGTGCATTCAAGAACTTGTCCTATGCTCCAGTAACAAACTGATTTGGAAAGGACTTTCTTGAGTCTTTTATCAGCACAAAGGCACTCCGTCCACAGATGGGATTCCCCCATTGAAGGTCAACACCCCGTAGTCGATCATCTCTTGAACCTTTTCCTGGAAGACTTTGCACTCTTCAATCAGATGCCCCTGTACTCCATTATGAAACTCGCATCTGGTATTCGGATTGATCCCACAGGGCCGAGACCTCGTGGCTCTGGTCTTTCTGGGTGTCATTATTGAGTTCCGGGCAAAATGAGACCACAATTGACTGTAAGTCATTGGAATTAGGTCAAACTGATGGGCCGCTCCTTCAGGACTGTTTGGAGACCTCCGCTGATTCTGACGTCGCTGACGAGTAGAGGTAGAATTTGACCGACGCTGAAAAATGACCAAATCTTTGGCCAAAGAAATCAGTCGCCCTCTATCAATCTTCAAGCTGTGAATCTCTTCCTGGAGTTCAGTGTTCTCCTGCACAAGGCTGTCTATTAGAGTCTTCATTGTAGTTGAGAACATTCCCATACGATTTCTCAAAGTCGTGACTTCACTTCTAAGCTCCCTGTTTTCCCGCTCAAGTTGGTCCATCTTTCTCTGGTGACTGGTCGAGTACAGTTGACTGACGGAGAATAAGACATGGGTGAGTTGGATTGTTGGAAGATGATTTGCAATGAAAATGCAAATGCAAATGAGATGCGAATGAATGCAATACTCAGAATACTCAAAATCACAAACATAAACAGCTTCGGAATTGAATATAAAGGCAAGGTGTTGGATCCAAGGTACAAGTAACTTGGAATCTCTTAACTGGTAAGCTTTAAGTGGAGAGTTCTAAATTCTTTACCCATAAAGCCCACTCACAGGGTAGCTTCTATGGTGATGGTATAAGGATACTCAAGGTCACGGACGTTTATCGTACTAACGCCCCGCCGCAGGCTAGCTGCATTGTGACGATAATAACGATAAGGTCTACCTTGAGTGGAGTTCTCATGCTAGGCGTGCAAGGAGCGAGTCCTTGGAGCCTAACATTACACAACTACCAAAATTGAAACAGGTTCTAGGGGGTCCCAGAATCACAGCCCTTTCGTGAATCAGGTCCCGCGGCAGGCTAGCTGCGTTGTGACAAGATCTACGAAAAGTCTAACTATCTGGGGGAGCTTTCATGTTAGGCGTGCAAGGAGCGAGTCCTTGGAGACTAACACTAATAAAATCCAATTCTAAACTTAGGTGTTCCCTCTTCTTTTTCAAAACTCAAGTACAAATTCATACCCGTGATATCCCGAGATCCAACAGGCAGATATAATGAGCAAATAAATAAGAAGGAAGCAAAAGATAGAATACCAACAACAAATAAAGAAGACAATCAAACAAGTCAGCAAACAAACGCAACTATCCTAAGCTAGGCTCGACTCTCTTATGCATAAGGCATGTTTCGTCCCCAGCAGAGTCGCCAGCTGTCGCACCTCGAAAAATACGATCCTAAAATAAACAACAGAGTCGCCACCTAATTCTATTTATTCTACGAGAGAAAAGGGAGATATAGACACAACCTAAATAAGGGATAAGAATGGTCAACGAAACCACTAATCTAAGTTCGGGAGTCAGTTACGCAAGAGGAAGGTATTAGGCATCCCTCACGTCCGTTGTACTCAACGGGAACCTCTTAGTCTAGTTTGCGCTTAAAATGTTAACTCGTATTATTGTCTTCTTTTAATGATTAAGTATCGATATTTGTTTATTATTTGCAATAGGGAAAGGTTAAAGTTTTTTATTATTGTGCTCGCGAAGGATTAAAATCCTCGTGCCTACGTATTCCCTTGTGCAATGGGAAAGTCAGAGCTTCGTAGTTCGTGCCACTACGATTTGTGTTTTTTATAGAACGACTGTTTGAAAATGCATTCTACTACTAAGCGTTGGCTTATCTGCTCGCGTTAGGAGGCTGAAGCGCTAGCTTGTTTGCGAGATAGAATGATCTAAACAATGTTCGTTTTGAGAAAAGATGTTTGATCTTTGTTAAAGATGTTTTAAAACGAGAGGGCGAATGAACCACGCGTGGGGCTAACCCATGTTTCGGTTGCATTAAAGAACGTGCGGAGTGCGAGACTCCGGAGTTCAGTTACTCGCTAATTAATTATGAAAATGATTCGGATTGGTTGGTAAGTTTTAATTTGTATTTGAAAGAAAGAGACGAGTCGTCACCTTTAAGAGAAGTATCTCACCTATTCCACCACAAACATTTGAGAAATGAGAAATCGAAAGAAGCTTTAAACTTGGATATAAGATCGACAAGCAACGCCACATTCTTTCTTTGAAAATAAATAAAATCGGAAGAAGCTTTAAACTTGGATATAAGATCGAAAAGCAATGCCACGTTCTTCCTTTGAAAGTAATTGTTTTGTAAGATTTTTGTTTGTGTTTGTGGGGATAGGAGGAACAACTTTCCTATGGAGATGAATCATGCCTGATCCTTTAAGATTGTTGAATTGTTTTTAATACGAGTGGTGATTGAACCATCGCGTGAGGCTAGCCCATTTGCGGTTCAATCCAGAACGTGCAGAATGCTAGACTCCGGAGTTCTTTCTTTCGTACGATTAAATTAATTAAAGATTTGGATGCTTTTATACGAATGGTGATTGAACCAACGCGTGGGGCTAGCCCATTTGCGGTTCAATCCAGAACGTGCGGAATGCTAGACTCCGGAGTTCCTTTTTTCCATAAATTAATTTAAATGAATTGGATTATTTTTATACGAATGGTGATTGAACCAACGCGTGAGGCTAGCCCATTTGCGGTCCAATCTAGAACGTGCGGAATGCTAGACTCCGGGGTTCCTTTTTCCCATAAATTAATTAAGATGAATTGAATTGTTTTTTATACGAATGGTGATTGAACCATCGCGTGAGGCTAGCCCATTTGCGGTTCAATCCAGAACATGCGGAATGCTAGACTCCGGGGTTCCTTTTTCGTAATTGAATTAATTAAATAAACTGGATAATTGTTTTTTTAGATGTTTTTAGAATAGATGCGATTAATAACGAAGGAGTGAACGAACAATACGCGTGGGGCTAGCCCATTTGCAGTTCGTTCTAGAACGGGCAGAGTGCTAGACTCCGGGGCTCTATTCCTTGTTAAATTCATTAAGATGCGCGATAAGTGAGGATGGCGACCACATAGGTGATCGACTTACGCGTGTGCGAGATATAAACGCATGAATTGATTAAATGAAGTAGATTTGATTCCTAATTCCTAAAGGTGTTCCTAGTAATACGAAACCATAAAATAAGGCCGGAAAGATAAATTACGTACAAAATAAACGGGAGAGGGATACATGATAATTTACACGGGATTGCGATGAAATAAATGGTCTCGTTGTAATTTGCCCAAGAGGAAGCGTGCGTGCAGTGTTCTAAACTATTCGAAGGCGTTGTACTTAAGATTAAATCGAAAGCGTCAAAATGTGACTCTTTAACTATCTTAGAGTAGATTCATGTAGGAATCACTTCATAAGAAGTCGAACGATAATTTATGCATCCATACGGTTCTCGGAAGTACAATTAATTTATACTTCGAAATCGCAATGCAAGGAAAAAAATATATACAAAATTAATCAAACAAAAATTTAGAAATTAATTATCTATCATCTAATTAAGATAAAGGGGAAGCATGCCATAAATGGGATTTACACATCCAAATTTCAATGGATTTAGTCCATCTTAGAAACTAACCTAATATATATCTCTTAAAATAGAAAATAAAATGTATAGAAAAATAAGACTTAAATATATATGTATCACGAAAGAAAAAAAAAGTGTAAACATAAACATATATACATATATTGAAATGGAATAATTTATATGCATACACAAACCAAAATATATATACGTTTAACATAAAACAGTAATTTATATACATATAAATTAAACCAAAACAATGATGTAAGGCTAAATTGAAAATTGAAGGCATGTGCATGTGCATATGTATATATCCGTTAAAGCCAACCTATATATGACAAAAAAACTTGTTTGAAATAAATAATAAAATATACTGAGTAAAGGAAAAGCTAGTAATATGTTTGAGTTATTTAATCACCAAAAGTAAAAAACAGTATTAATGAGAGATGTGGCAAAATCAATAAAATGAAATGATAAATAAAACACACAATGTACAGTAAGAGGAAAACAAAATACTTCGACCAAACTTTACCTCTTTCCACTCTCAGATCATAAAAACAACAAAGACCCAATCTTCTTCTTTCTGAAACTTTCAATCGCTCCCCCACGTCTCATGTTTCGTCCACAAACCTCAGTCCAGATTTGCACCGCTCTCGTACTTCACCTCGATTCGCTCTTCTCGCGGTGGATTTACTCTGCTACGGCGGTTAAGGGTTCTCTATGCATACAGATTTCTCACTCGCGGTATCACGACTTATTTCGAATCGGTTGTATTAGCGATTTCGGGTTGCAGATTTCGTCCTCTCTCTCTCTCCACCCAGTTTGGTGTATGCTTCAACTCACGGTTCTGTTTCACGGTGTCAACGGCTTTCTCAAATCGCAAACGGTTTTATGTTCGGTTCTCTCGTTCAAGCTTCGGTTTCATTATCTCGGCGGTTTTGCACGACTTACTTTCAGATTCGAAGGGTTGCGGAGATTGGTTCGGCGTTTGCGGATTAAATGAACAAGTTGTTGTTATGGTATGAAGGGGTGTGATTTGGTTGAAGGTCATGATTCAGCGGGTCGAGTTCGATGGCTTCGGATCTAAAGGTTTGTGATTTGGTTTTGTTTTGGACGGCGGTGGTAAGGTCTTCATCGTCGGATATGTGTTTCTCGGTGGGTTTGTTGCTGGTGTGTGAGATGGTGGCCTGTTGAGGGATGGTTCGTCGGGTTTGAGCCGGTAGTGATGGTTGAGGGGTTGTATGAGGTCGTGGGTTGTGGTGGTTCGTTGGCTGTTGTTTCTGTTTGCAGGTGGTGGTTGGCTCTGTTTATGGTTGCCCTTTCTTTTGTGGTTATCAGTCTGGTTAAAAAAGGTGAGGGCCGAAGGGTGTTGTTTTTGTTTTTTTGTTCACTGTGTTTGCAGGTTGAGGTTGAGTTTAGCTGAAGAGTTTAAGGGTGATGGCGTAAGGTCGGCGGCGGTGGTCCGTCGGGACGTTGTTCAAGCTTCTGTAAAGGGTTTTGGAGGTGAAAGGGGGTTGTGATTGAGGTTTGTTGTTGGTGGAAGAAACTGGTGAATGAGAGTGAAGGGTGTTCGAAGGAGTTGAAGATGGTGGTCCGCGATGATGATGAAAGGTCGATGGTTGTTTTGTGAGGTTCAAAGGTTTTTTCTGTATTGGTTGAAGCTTGCAGGAGATGGTATTGAAGGGAGAGCAGCGGGTTTTTCTTTTTGTTTACAGGTTCAATGATCTTATTGTTTCTCAAAGATTTTCTCTGTATATTGTTTGCAGGAAGAGTCCCTTCTCAAAGATTTATGGTTTTTTCTTTTGGTTTCCTTCTCTTCCCTCTTTTTGCAGGATGATGGATCTCCCTGTTATCCATTGGTTTTCTTTTGGAACCTTTTTCTTCTGCCTGTCTTGAAAACCCCTTTCTTTATATTCAGAATTTTTGTCTAAAATGGTGTTTAATTATAGCTGTTGATGTTGATTTTCTCTTTTCTTTATACTCAGCCTGGCACTTTATATTTGCAGGTTTGACTTGGTTTCAAAATAGTGAAAAAATACAGGCTGGGTTGAGGATAGCTTGCTGCTGTAGTGTTGCATCCTATGTGAAATAAAGTGTGCAAAATTTTGCAGTGTAGTGATGTGTGAGATATGGTTTGACAGCATTTTCAAAATTTAAGGACAACAAATTAAAACAAAAAAAATTATGAATGAACAAACCTAAAAACTACTTTACTTAAATTAATTACTGATTAAAATAAATTAATAAAATCAATTTTCTAAATATAAAGTTTTAAAATAAATAAAAGAAGTAAGTTAAATAAAATAAGATTAAAACAATTTTAGGCTTAATAAAATAAACTAACAATATAGGAAATGAATTAAATGGAATATTAAAAAAACAAATGGATTACTTAGAACCAATTGATAAAGTTAAATTAAAATAACTATTTTCAAGATCAAACCAAATTACATTTTTTTCTAAAATAAACTTAAATTGAAATCAGATTTAAATCTAAACAAAATCTAAGTTTGAACCGAAATAAAACTAATTTTAAAATATCTAATATTAATCTAATTTTTGTATTCCTAAACCAAAACAAATAAATGTAAAACAAAAATAAATTATATGATTCCAAATGATAAATGAATAGAAATAGTAATGGTTAATGATTTCCGGACTAAAAAATGTGAAAATGACTGACAATCTATACCGCAATAAAATGCGCCAGATGAATGCGAAATTTGAAAATTTCCGGTCAAAATTTTGGGTATGACACTTTATACTTGTACTTGCCCACTCTTTGCTCGGTTACTTACTTTAGCATCGGAGTGCCTTGCAGGTACACCCCTTTTTCTCCTCACCGACCGTCTTCATCAGCTCTCGAGGCCAGCCGCATCGGATCCTGATCTCCAGGTACGATCAGTAAGTTTTAAGTTGTATTTGAAAAAGAAAGAGACAAGTCGTCATCTTTAAGGGAGGTATCTCGCCTATTCCACCACAAACATTTGAGGAAGAGAAATCGAAAGAAGCTTTAAACTTGGATACGGGGATCGACAAGCAATGCCACATTCTTTCTTTGAGAATAAATAAAAATCGGAATAAGCTTTAAACTTGGATATGAGTATCGACAAGCAATGCCACATTCTTCCTTTGAGAATAGATAAAAATCGGAAGAAGCTTTAAACTTGGATACGAGGATCGACAAGCAATGCCACATTCTTCCTTTGAGAATAATTGTTTGAAAGATTTTTATTTGTGTTTGTGGGATAGAAGATAATATCTTTCCTATGGAGATGAATCATGTCTGATCTTTTAAGGTTGTTGAATTATTTTGAATACGAAAGAGTGAATGAATTACAACTCGAAGGCTGGCCTCAAGAGTAATTCAGTTCAAGCACCCGAGGAATGCTAGATTCCTGAGTTCAGTTCTTCGTATAATTTATTTAAAGGTTTCTGTGTTTTAGGAACGAGAGGGTGAATAAACCACGTCGTGTAGGGCTAGCCCAGGAGTGATTTAATTCAAGAACGTGCGGAGTGCTAGACTCCGGAGTTCAGTTCCTCCGTTATTTGATTTGTGAATTAAGAAGCGATTGTTTTGGAGATTAAATGGCGAATGAATTACAACTCGAAGGCTAGCCTCAAGAGTAATTCGATTCAAAAACCCGAGGAATGCTAGATTCTTGAGTTTAGTTCTTTCACGATTTTTTGATTTAAGATTTATATTTTAAAAACGAAAGGGCGAACAAATTACAAATCGGGGGCTAGCCCCAACAGTAATTCAATTCAAAAACCCGAGGAATGCTAGATTTCTGAGTTTAGTTCTTACGTTAATTAATATGTTAATTTAGAGACGTCTTGCGATTATTTTGGATGAATTAAGACTTAGTGTTTTTTAGAAAGGAAGGAGTAAATGAAACACTACACGTGGGGCTAGCCCAGGTGTGGTTCATTAAAGACCCGCAGAATGCTAGATTCCGAAACTTAGTTCCTCGTTAAATAAATTAGACGCATAATGTCGTGCAGACGACGATCATATAGTGACCGGCTTACGTGTGTGTGCAAATGTAGGCACATGAATTGTTTATTCGATTAATTAAGTGGATTCGATTTCTAATTCCTGTGGGTACTCCTAGAAAAGTCGAAACCGGTAAAATAAATGCGGAAGAAATAAATTGCGTTCAAAATAAACGGGAGAGAGATACATAATAATTTACATAAGATTTGCGAAGAAATAAAGGGTATCGTTGTATTTTGCCCAAGAGGAAGCGTGTGTGCAGTGTACATATTAATCGGAACCGTTAGCATTAAATATTGTATAAAAGTGTGAGAAATAAATAAAATAAGTGAATAGACTAAATAAAGTGGAATAAATTGTAAAACTTAGAATAAATCAAATAGAATGAAAATAAAATAAATAAAGGCCTCATATTGGTCACGATTAATCGGAAACGATTTATCGTGACTTTTGTCATATCATCGGCCCAAATAAAAATCAAAACGGAATCGAAAAGTAAAGACACATATTTTTGAATTTTTAGTTTATCAACAACTAAACAAAATTACAACTAAATTTAAATAACTTACTACACAATAATATTTTTTATATTTTTAAGTGTTAATCACATATATATTTTACTTCTAACATTAATAAATAAATTAAACAAAACTATATTTTGAAATGAAGAAACTAAAGTCAATCTAATAACTTAAACTAATAAGGATTTTTTTAAATAATTTAAATAGATACAAACTAAAATATATAAAAAAAAAAATGATGAATGATACTCACAAACTTTAAAGCTAGCAAATGTTGAGCTTGTTGTGTAGAAGAAAATGAATGTGTTTTGATGGAGGTTGTTGTTGTGGTGAAGATGGTGAATGTTTATGGGTATTGTGTAAGTAAAAAAAGAATTTTGACTTTGAAAAAATATGTAATGAATGTGCTAGATTTTGAGAATTTAAAGGTGATTTTGTTAGTCTCAAATGAGAGAAAGATAAATCTTATTTATAGTGTGAATGATGTAGGAGTGTTGATGTGGAAATCCATGTGACTTTATGAGAATGATTTTTGGTCATTGATAAGTCAAAGTTGGCAATCCATGTGAAGTGTGAAAATGATTATTGGTCATTGATAAGTCTTAAGTTGACAATCCATATGAAGTGTGAGAATAATTATTGACCATTGATAATTCCAAGTTGGCAATCCATGTGAAGTGTTTGTACTACATTGTAGTGGACCCCACTCATCATTTTTTCTTTTTTGAATATGAAGAAAAAACAAAGAAAAGTAGTAATAATAATAAATAATATTAATAAAACTAATAATAATAATAATAGTAATAAAAGATAATAATAATATAACTAATAATAATAATAAAGATGATAATAATAATAATAATAAATTGAGAATGGTTATTAAAAAAAGAAATTATATTGAATTAAATAAATTGAAGTTAAACTAAATCAAAGATAAACTAAATAAATTGAAATTGAAATTAAACTAAATTTAATATAAAATTTAATTAAAATATAAATTAAATTAAAATTAAACTAAGATCAATTCTAAATAAACTAAAATAATTATCTAAATAGAAATCATAAAAAAAAAAAATGGTATGGAATGATAAAAATCAGTTAAAAATGCATGATTAATGAATAATGGATTAAAATGCAAAAATGATTGATTTTCGATATATCGACGAAAACGCGTCAAATGAACAAAAATTTTAGAAAAAGTGTAGTCAAAATTTAGGGTATAACACAGAACATACCTGCTGTCATTCTACATAACAGTATCAATAAGTTAGTATCAATAAGTTGAGATTGTCTTTGACTGACCAAGGAGCTGTTGTCTGTAGGCAGAGAAACTGTCGTCAAAGCGATCGGATCATAGCCCACGCCCTCCGCTACTGTGTTGCTGCCAAGGTCTAAATCTCTGATGTTGCTACCTTCATTATTTACTGAAACTTGCAGCCCCTGAGATGTTGTTGATAAACCAACATCCACAACGTTATTGAAATCTTGACATGCAAAATAATAAACATTGTTAGGAAAATCAAAATCTCCCCAAATCCATCTTCCATCCTTTCATCCTCCCATAGCGGCAACCGACACAATTCTAACAAAAACGGGATGTGATACCCGTTTCCAAGAATGAAATTACAATTTTCCATAAAAACGTCCTCACGAAACTTCTTTGCTATAGAAAGCAAATCTATCCACCAAGAAGAATGAGATTTCCAGCTTGAACTAGCGTAATCACAACCCGTCACGTGAAGTCTTATATCCCCGTATCTAACACTCAAAACTTTGAACCATAAATCCTTCGATCCAACTATAATCCTCCATCTTCATTTTTGAAGAAAACTATAATTGAACTCTTCAATACTTTTAAGATTCAACCCTCCTTTATGTAATGGAAGGCAAAGCGATTCCCCCCTCCGGTAGCTATGTTTCATTTCTCGTTTGTGATATCAAACATCAATACAAAATATTATTGAAAACCATAAATACTGTATATTCAGGGTTTGATTGATACAATTTTTATTTACCGATTTTGATATAAAATTGTAATGGTTGACACTTGATGTTTGGTGTGGTTGGTAAATCGCCATTAAAATTATGATAATCCCAAAATATTATTAAAAAGAAGAAAGAAAAGAAATTCATCATATATAAACTTGTAAGTATTACAAAAAATTACATACCATTAAACATCTAAATAAAATCATCAAAAGATGAAGTTTCATAACCAAGGCAACTTTATATCATCTATATATACATCTCGATTTCAAAAGTTATCTGGCTGCAATTTGGTAGATGCTACCGGTTTGAAAAACTTGATTGCAAAATTTCAAAAATATAAACCTTCTATGGATGAAGTGTTGAAAACTATCAAGAACATATCAAACCGAACCGATTTATGCACTAGTATTCGGTGTTGTATAATTGCTCCGAGCATTCGAATCAGGTGATAGTGGAGGCGGAACATTATTCAGAAGGACAGCATCATCAGATAAACTCGAAATGTCCATTACCTCGGGTTGGCTTTTATGCTTACCGCCATTTTGAATAACCTTCAAGCTTTCCAACACTTCATCCATGGTAGGTCTCATATCTTTCGAACTTTGCAAACATTGAAACGCTAACTCGCCCATGGCAACTATCATTTTCTTTACCTTAGCATCTGATTCAAAACCGAGCGTAGGATCCACAATTTCATGCAATGCTTGGTTTTGAATTCTGTTGAGAGCCATGCTAGCCAAATTGATTTCATGCCTATGTCTTGTTATATCAACCGCAGGCAAAGATGATATCAACTCAATCATCACAACTCCAAAGCTATAGACATCACTTTTATCGGTAAGTTGGTAGCACTGATGGTACTCGGGATCCACATAACCCGGAGTCCCTTGTGGAGCCGTTGAAACATGAGTTTGATCGTAAGGAAAAAGGCGCGAGAGTCCAAAATCTGCTACCTTGACATGAAAATGAGTGTCGAGAAGAATATTATTTGTTTTTATATCTCTGTGAATGATTTCCGAAATATGAAGATACTTCAACGCACTTGCTGTCTCCACAGCAATATTCATTCTAATAGGCCAAGTAAGTTTTCCTTCTTTCGCGTGTTTACCACGGAGATGATCAGCGACCGTTCCATTAGAAACATACTCGTAGACAAGTAGGAGTTCGCGACTGTGGCGTGAAGTGCATCCGTATAGAGACACAAGATTTGGATGGACTAATGATGCCAAGATTTCAACTTCATTCTTGAATTGCTCAACTCTTTTGTAATTGTTCTCGTATAACCTCTTCACCGCAACACTACGCCCATCATACAGTTTTCCTAAACAAGAAACATCATATAAAATTCTAAATACAATAAACAAAACGAAGTATTAACTGCAAGGAATCCATTTCTGCTACGAAAAGGTTTTAGATTTTACCATAATACACCGTTCCAAAGCCTCCTTCTCCGAGTTCTTTGGTTGGATCAAAGTAGTTTGTGGCTTCTTCAAGTTCACTATAAGTAAAATGTTGCACTCCAAAGTTTTGACTTCTTCCAAAGTATTGACTTCCACTCTCAAGATCCTTTGAAGTGAGCTCAGAAGAGAGGCCGCGAGACTGTACATATGACTTTGCATAAGTCTTATTCTTCCGGCGCTTATAGAAATATATGGCTATGATCATTGCAAATGCTACTAACACAGCAGAACCAACAATACCTAGCAAAAAATATAGGAAATTTCAATCAGTAAATTAAGATAACAAAGAATTTTCACAAAAATGTGAAAAAGTGATTTATTACCAATGACGAGTGTCCTCTTCACATTTTTACCTGCAAGAGTAAGTTGTGAAAGGGAAAATGAGTTAGCATTGTTCTAATTCAAAGAAAATAGTTTACTTGTTTATAACGAACATAAATATGTACGTTTTGAGGAACTGTATTTGAACAAAAAAGAGAAAAAGAAATGAATAGAACTTCACACAAAACTAACTATAAAAATATTTCCAAAAGTGTTACCATTGTCGCCACCACAAATTTTGAGGTAGGACTTATCTTTGCAGAAACATAAGAACTTATAATTATCAAATCCACATCTTCCACCACTTTTCTCACAGTATTGACAATCAGGTGCAGCCCAATTCAAAACAAATCCCATCTTCAAAATATCAATATAATTCATTTTCATCAAACTAGAGAAATTAACACTAGTATTCAGTACCAATGGAGCATTAACCATAAACTCACACTCATTCAAGGAATAGTTTTTGTGCTCAAGTGCCTCCTTATGAAAAACAGCAAATGAATAATGTGTAGCATTTTTCGCACACTCTACTTCATATGTAGGATAATCTATAGGCTCTGTTGTACAGTTGTAGAAGAAAGAGAGATTGAAATTTTCATAACTATATGAAAATGGAGTTTGATCAAGGACATGACTGTAATTATGCATAGGAGCAGGACAGTTTTTCTCATAAACATTTATGTTGGTTGCGGTGAATGAAGAGTTTGAGTAAGCTATATGTTTTAGTAAAAGTTCATAATTAGAAGTTTTGAGAATTGGATTGTTGTTTTTGCAATTGATCTCAAATTGTGGATGGCCACAAAATGAATCTTGTTGATAAGGAATCCAGAAAGGATACTTAATGGAGGGACCTGTTCCACAGGTTTGAGGTGTGCATGCCTCAAATTTTGGATTAACAGAATGAACTGTGGTAATCAAGAACAAGATAATGGTGATAATGTTTAATTGAGGTTTGTTGTAATGAAAGGAGAAATGAAGAAATGTCATTTGGTGTTTCATATTTTGAAATTGATTTTTTTTTTTTTTTTGATATTGTTGAGTTTGTTGTAGTTTATAGGTTGAGTATCCATGATAGTTGTCAAAACGTCCACAATGGAAAGTAGGTGCAGTACCTTATAATAGAAGTTTGCAGCTACAAAGCACGGAAACGAGAAACACGACATCAACACTGACGTGTTGACATCTGTAAAAATTTGAAATAATGAATAAGTTAAACATTCAATGTTATTCCGACACTAACACGCCTGAGGTGTGGTGCTACATAAGTTTGTTGTTCTATATTTGAATATTAATTTTATAGAGTTTTGATTAGTAGCTATTTGAATATTAATACCAAGATTTATGAATTCAAACTTATTATTAGTCTTTTCTAAGGAGAAAATGAGTGGATGACTTTAGTTTGTGATGGAAAAAAGGAGAAAGGAGAAAATAAAGTGAATGATTGTGAAAGACGTGTTGGACCCGAATGAAGGAAAATAAAGACTTGATTGCATATGCATACAAAATGCAATTCAACAACTTGTTTGAGAAATGAAATCACCAATATACCCTTAATAGTAAGATGTAATAGTAATTGTTTCCATATAAGTTGATTAAGTCAAGTAAATTGAAGGAAAATCATATTTTCTAATTCCTTCATTTATTATTTCCTTGACTGAGTCAGTGAAACTGAAAATCTTAACCTATGAGTCCTATGATAAAAATTGTAATCTTAATTTAATGTATATGTTGATAAGCTTGAACCAATTCATCGATCCACTAAATAAATAGCCAAATTTTAAATCAACCATACACTAATTAATTTTTTTTTTTAATGAGATACTATTACTAAACAAATAGCCACATTTATTTATCTGTGAGAATATGGGATAGAAAACATACTAGTTTGATGATAAGAACAGTGGGATCCATCTGGGCAATAATTGCAAGAGGACTCAAAATCACGAACGTTTTTCAATCTACAATCACCTTCTTGATTTTGCAAACATTCTAAACATTCCTCACTAACAGTATAATTAATCTCAAACCCCTTATCCAAACCACTTAAAAGTTCTTCACGCTTAAAGTAAATTTTCCCCGTCTGAAAATCTTCTTCTCCATGCACTTGAATATGTCTCTTGCAATCCCTTATCAGATTATCAGGATAATCAATAGAATCAAATGCTTGATTCTGAGGTCCACATATAGATTCTATAGGGTAAAATTGAGAGAAAGTGGGAGGACAATTGAAGTATAAGTGGATGGTTTTGACATGTGGTAGATAGTGAAACAGAGGTGAAGAAGACAAATCAATATTATGAAATTGAGGAGAACAGAGATTTTGAGATAGGTCTGTTATCTTGAGTTTGATTGTATGTTTCTCGGTGTTGATGGCAAGTACTGTGAAATTCTGTGAGAATAATAGAATGGTAGTAGTAACATTTTCGTGGCAGTATAGGTAAAATTGGCTTCCGGCACCACAGAAACCAAAACTATTTTGTCCCCAAAATGGATATAAGATGTTGGTGATATTTCCGCAGTTGTAAGATTGTTTCTTACAAATTGAATAACTGTTTAAGGTTTGAGGTAGTTGTTGTGCTAGAGATAGTTGTGGAAAAAAAGTGGTTATTAATAACAAGAAAAAGCCGAAGAAAGAGATGAGCATAGGAATATTGATATGATTATCCATTATGTTGAGAACGATGAAGAGGAAGAGGAGGAGGTTATGTTTTGAGGCAATTCAGTTCATTATGTTTCACTTTAGTTATGCTCTCAGTCTGCCAGAGAGTCAACTGAAAAGTCACCCACGAAATTTCCACTCTCTTTCCATGCCATTTTTTTCTTTTTAATTTAAATTTTGACAAAGAAAGGCACTCTTTTCAAACTTCAATATATTATACTAATCCTAACAATTTACTTGTCATAAGACTTATATTTTCTAAAGTTATATTATTCCAATTAAACCATGTGATAATAATTATTAAAAACTCAAATAAACAACTATTAGCTTTATTTAGAATATTTGATCAATTAGGTGTCCAAATAAACAATTTCTGAGGATGCAAGAATGGTTAGTTTCATTATCTATAAAAAAAATCAAACCAACAAATATGTTGTATAGGAGTTGGTGAAGGAATTTGGGAAGTTATTACTAAGTTGAAACTTGGAAAACAGAATCAGAAATAGGAACAACAACTATATATAGAGGCAAATCACAGATCTGTAGTTTGTGAAATCAAAACTCCATAAGTGCTTCCTTAAACTACAAGTTATAAGTCATGGATTATTATATCTTATGTTCTTAAAAAAAAACTACTAGACTAAACTCATGATTTTTTTTTTATGAAATAAATAAGAAATTTTTTTAATTTCTCAATGACTAGAATGTATCTTAAGCTTAAACTTTGAGAGACAAATTTAGGTTTTCCTGTTTGAAAACTTCAACACCATATGGGAGCATGTTTCCTTTTTATAATCGTTTTGTAAGAGTTGCTATCATCTTCCATCAAATTCTATGACTTTTTATATGTTTATGTTCATAATTCTTACTAGTTATATTTAAAAGTCAATGTTAGCCAACTATAAATCACATTTAAAAATTTGAACACGTTATTAATTTAGTAGCATATATTACACAGTCTGAAATAGTTTCATACCCTATTTTAATTTATTTACATAATAATAATATAACTATAAAAACATCTACACATGATGAATAAAAATATCAAAGAGAATCATTCTAACCAAAATGCAATTTTGAACAAGCAACAAAACTATTCTACATCATGCTATGAAGCTAGAGTGGATTTAAGTTCTAGTAAACATTTTTGGATTCTAAACTAAAATCCAATCCCACCGGATAAAGGATGAAAATGTTCATATATAAATTTCTGAACTGCAAACTTATGGAAATAAGCCAAAAGTAGCTTATAAACTCTAAATAAGTTCTCTAAATGCACTTTAAGGTTAAGGTTATTCAACTAAAGAATCTAATAAAATATCACGAGAAGGAAGAATACGTACTCGAAGTGTCTGACTTTTTTGAATCTGAATTAGAAAATGGTTCTAATGGTTGAAGTGGTATATCTCCATATGATGATACTGGTAATGGTGATGGTGCCACTGATTTAGACAACTTGGATCCTATGCAACCAGACTCATCCGGCCAAATCTCTGCTGTCGAATTGTCGCGACAAAATCCGCAATCACCATAAGATTGTTGATTAGGACAAATACACATAAATGCACTTTTGGTTGTATTATATCCACATCTCCCACCAAATTTCTTGCAATAATTACATATTTCGTCGTCCACGTCGCTCCACCCAACCTCAAATCCTTCCTTTAAAACATTCACCACTGTATCAGAATTTTCTATGATAGAGCTTTTTGGTCCATAAAGTTTGATATTGTTCTCACACTTTAGGACCGTGAAATCCGCGATTTTAGTACTTAGTATTATGTATGCTTCTTGAGGCTCACTATCTATGAGGCAAGAAATCTTTTGAGAAACCTCTGAACTCAAAGGCGACCCCCCGTATGTATCGGGAGGAAGAGAGTCACACTCGGACAATAGAGTATACTTCTCGTCATTGGAAGTGTACTTGAAGAAATAATTCAAGGTTACATTGGTATCAGGACAAGAAGGAACAATTGCAGCATCATAACTCCATAAATCCAACCTAGCAATCTTCAAAAGACGTGATGTTTGCTTCATATCAATGATATGAAACTTCTGTGAGTTGATGTCAATAGTCAAGTTGTTTTTTTGGCAATCGAGCGTGAAGTTTGGATGGCCACAATAATTTGGTTGGCTGTTGATATTCCAAAATGGATAAGTGATGTTGGTGAAACTTCCACAGGTAAAAGGTGCGCATGATTTGTAGCTTTTAGCATCACTATTGACACATATAGGGATTAAGAAGAGTGAGAGGAAGAGAAAGAAGTTGATGAAGAAGGAACAATGGGGTTGAAGAAAAGAAGGAGACATGTGTAGAGATGACGAAAATTGAAAAGAATACACGGCTCAGAAGATTAATCTCTGCAAATACGAACATATACATATACCTGAGTCATATCTTTCGCATAACTAGTTGCATATGTTTGAGTTAAGAAGAATAAGATTATGGAGGAAGAGAAAGGTGTTGATGATGAAGGCAAAAGGAAGTAGAATAAGATTATGGGTGATAGAATTTTGAGATGGCCTAATTGGCATAAGAAAAGGTGTTATGTCTTAGTCTTAATGGAGAGGCAATGATCAAAGTGGCAACCACATTCTAGGTGTAAAAGTCAAACGAAATGGCTTATGATTTGTTTGATAGTATCTTTGTAAAAAATGGTGTTGACTTTAAAGAGGGACACAAGAGGAGTGGTTGGTTCTAATAGTATTAAATTTTGGTTTTTGTCATATAAGTCATTTTTTAATCCTTTTCTTTCTAGCTTTTAAACAACCTCCAAAAGACTAATAGAAAATGAGTTTAGGGCATTTTCTCTTAATTGTATAACAATTCATCTTAACCAAGTTTATCTTAATGTCATAAAAGAGAATTGAAAAGAACATACAAGAAGCAAAGCTTGGAAAGAGTCTATTGGCAATTACATAAACAACTCAAGTGATGCGCTGTAAAACTGCTGTCCAAAACCAATTGATTTGATGATTATACTTTCGAATATTTTCACCTACCATTTTATTTTATTTTAATAGTACTATTTTAGGAGGAACAAGTCTACTCTCATAAAAAGCAAACAAAAATAGAAGGGAACAAGTCTCTACTATCTTCACCCTTTGTTCTCACACGCATATATGGTAGGATTTTTTTAGAGTATGGAAAATATAATAAATATGTTAATATTTCTCATTAAAAAATCTATATTAGTATCAACACATACTTCCAAGAGTATATTTGAAACTATTGATGCAAGTGATTAAATAATTGATTCGTTGTTTATCATTAAAAAAACATGGTTATATTTTTTATTGGTTGATTTTTTCCTATCTGACCAATATAAATGACAACCACTCCACAATAACAAAATTAATATTCATTCTCCCATTTTAAGGGGTGCTCATTCAACTCTGAAACGATCCTGGGAAGTAATAAGTGTATTTCGAAATGCATCTATTTCTATCCACAATCCATTAAGTGAGTCTGACTTATATTTTTTTTGGGCAAAAATTGTATGAAGAAATAGGAATAATAGGTTGTATAATATACATCAAATAATAGGTTGTATAATATACATCAATATGGTTATAGTCAATGTTAGGTAGTATACTTGAGCAATGTGTTTTGTGCATTGTTGGTACCTTGTGTTTCTGTCATTTTTATTTTTTTGAATTACGGGTTAATACGGAAGTTTGATTTTGTATTTGCTTAGAAATTGATTTTTAAATAATACGAAACTGTATTTTTGTATTTTGTCTGTATATATTATTTGGTTAGATTTTCAATGTCACCCATCTAGGTTTGAATTTTTATATTTTGTATTGTTTGTCTAGTTTACATATAGGTAATATGGTTGATAACCAATATCGGTTGAGGCTCGGCAAGGTCTAGCAGTATGCGTCGCAGAGAAAGAGTTTAACCCTCGCGACCACCAGTCAATGTCAGTTCATTTGATGTGGAGGCATAAATTTTTGGGGTTCATGCATTTCCGACGTCGTCTTACCAGAGGAGACAAGTCTCACCTATTGTTGCCCCGGAAGCACCACCTGTCCTAGTTAATGCACATATTGGTGACATTCCAAAGGAGTTTGGAGGAGGCCGGTATGTCTTATCATTGTTAGCTTTGTATGCAGATCTTGTTGTCAAGCATGTGTGAGATGGAGAAGTAAATTTTATATGTATTTATTCTTTGAAATGCATGTGTTATAATATTCAAATTTTCTGATTATGATTTATTTTTATGGAGTATCGTGATACTTTAAAATGCATCAACTATGGTTGGGGGATTGTGAGGTTGCACAAGCCCGATGATCAGTGGTTTCATTCTCTACCATGCAGCTATATGGGTTGCAAGATTTATGCATGACCGGTTATACTACTATTAACCATGGTATGCTGTCAATGTTCATTGAGATATGGAACTATAAGATGTCATCTTTTCATATTTAGTGTGGTGAGATGTTCATCACATTAGATGATGTGTTTTGCCTACTACATCATTTGATGGGGGGAAGATTATTAAACCATTCCAAGATGGCCAAACATGATGCACAAAAGTTAATGGTGGTCTATTTGGGAGTTAATCCGACATATGTCCTAAAAGAGAT
Organism: Lathyrus aphaca; assembly: GCA_963966055.1. Classification (NCBI taxonomy): domain Eukaryota; kingdom Viridiplantae; phylum Streptophyta; class Magnoliopsida; order Fabales; family Fabaceae; genus Lathyrus; species Lathyrus aphaca. Next base: position 568,398,664 of record OZ014519.1, read on the forward strand.
TAAATACACCAGAGGAACTCATGCTAGATTTAAATTCTTGGAGAGCCTGCATGCACACCACCTGGCTATGATAGTGCAATCTAAGAGTGATTATGAGCATGTTATTTATCATAGAGAATGTGAATTGAGGCCATACCCCATGTACATATTTGAACATCTATATTTGTGGACAAGAGTGTCTATTACGTGGATGTGGTTTACCTCAAATACTTCACTGATTTGGAGCGGATTCATAAGTATAATGAGAGCAATTGGTTTACCTAAACTCCAAGTTAACTAAATGTTATATTTGGAAGATCAAACAGATGACAGGAAGTTGCATGTTGTTGATGGTAATATAATTGTATCCTTTATTATTCATGTACCATTTTATAACACTTGTGTTACACCATTACTAATGATTCATTTGTACCATTTTCTGGCATCGATCTTCTAACACTTCCCATGCACTATTCCTGGTTATATGTTGATGTCTACATTGAGGATATGCCACATAGTTGTGCATTTGTCCCTCTCTTAGGGAATTCGTCTATCGAGCCCTTTAGAATGTACCTTGACCGCACATCATTAAATCATATACGCTTCTGGTCATACGACCTTCACCGTAAAACGCGTCCCTTGGGAGACATGGCCTTCTACTCTAGATGGTTGGCATGTGGGTCACATCTCCTACTATAGTCCATAGAGATGTAGATGCAAATGATAATTTCCTTAATCTTCTAGTACCGGATGAAGCATGAGGTGTCGTATCTCCTAACAAATGGAATTGTGCATTCGGCTACGTCCAATGTTATTTCTTAGTGTCAATTTTTACATGACACCAGATACTGAGGGAGAGCCAACTAAGCCAACTCATCGAGAGATATTAAAGGAGGATAAGGCTATGGCAGATAATGTTCGTTGATGTGTTACATGTCGTTGTAATATGGTTCTTGCGCAAGTGGATATAGACTAAGGAGACTTTCCAAATGGAACTTCTGGGAGGACCATTGTAGATGTCATTCTAACTAATGCATATACGACATTGCAGTACAGGAGGCAACAAAGTAATATGGGGGTCAGACATATGCGGTAGTATAATATATGTATTATAGATTATGGATTGTATTATCGTTAGTTAATTTTTTTTATTTGACGGTAATATAGATTAAGGATCGAGTCATTTATTTATGACATTTTCATTTTATTAGATAAGTGTATGTTTAATTTATAAAAAATTATGATAGTATAGTTATATTACATGGTCTATTACATCTTAATATTTCTAAAAAAAAATGTCAAAATTTACCACTAAAGGGTGATTACGGAAGTGTATATCCGTATTTATTATAGAGATATGTCTTCAATTTTTTTGGGTATGTTTTGTAATTTTTCGGGTAATTTATTTTTAAAGAATCTAGTAGTTCATTTTGATAGAAAAACAAAACAGATATTATCACTATTAGATTTTTCGAAAAATCCGGTAAAAACTCAGACTTTATGAAAAATCCGGCAAAAGTTCATACTTTTTTGAAACCATAGATTTTTTGAAAAATCCGGTAAAAACTAATAGACTTTTTGAAAAATCTGATAAAAATTAGTTTTTTTTTAAATCCGGTAAAAATTCATAGGATTTTGAAATTTTTGATAGTTCAAATCCGGTCATTTTTTAAAAATCCGAAAAAATTAATAGTTCTCCAAAAAATTCGGTAAAATCTTGTGAAATTCTTTAAAATTTGATAAATAATCAAAATTTCAAAAATCCAAAAAACACACAATTTTTCAAAAACATAAAATATCACAAAGAGTTTCATGATAAAAACATAGAAAATATGGAGATGTCAAGTAAAATAGGGTGGCACGAGCTAGGGGTCTGCCACGTTGGTATGACAACAACGAAGCTCGTTCGAGGTGTCCCCGTTGGGCGATTCATTTTCCCGAAGAATGGGCAAGTGATCGTGCACGTTTATAATGAGGGTTGTATTTGTACTATGATACATCCCTATGGTTGGACACTTCTTCCCCTGTACATGGGATTTATTAGCCGGAAGCTATTTTGCGCTTTGGTTGGACCTTAGTTGTAATATTCTTTAAGCTTTTCAGCGTTCCATGGTTGAGAAAATGGTTCCCCATTCAGTTCTTCGAGGTAGTATGCCCTTGTCCCCGTTTTTTACTTAACGCGATATGGGCCTTCCTAGCTGGCCGCGAGTTTACCTTCGTGCAAATCTTTCTAGTTTTTGCGTAGCACAAGGCTTCCCACTTGGAATTCTCGTTTGATGATCCGACTGTCGTAGCACAACGAGATTTTTTGTTTTAGGGACTCTTCGCGGAGAGCTGCCCCTGAACAAATATCCTCGACCAAGTCAAGTTCCTCTCTTAGTGCCTCGTCGTTGAGTTCTTCCTCTAAAGGGAACTCTGTGCATTGAGAAGGTTCTCCGATCTCCACGGGGATGACTGCTTCCGTCCCGTACGTCATCCGGAATGGAGTCTCCCCGGTGGTCAAATGTGGAGTGGTCCGGTAGGCCCAGAGTACGTTGTGGAGTTCCTCGACCAACCTTTTCTTTGCCTTACCAAGTCTTCGTCTTAGGCTCCGTAAAATGACTTTGTTGGAGGCTCCAGCCTCCCCGTTTGTCTGGGGGTTCTTGACGGATACAAAGTGTTGCTTGGTTCCTTTCTTGGTGACAAAGTCTTGAAAATTCATGTCCGTGAACTGGGTACCGTTGTTCGTGATAAGGGATTGGGGTACACCGAATCTGGCCAGGATGTTCCTCTTGTAAAATCGCAAAATGTTGAACACAATGATTCTGGCCAGGGCCTCGGCTTCTATTCATTTGGTAAAGTAGTCCACGGCCACAATCATATTTTTTTTTTGAAAGAACCCATCGTGAAGAGTCCAAGGATGTCTATGCCCTATTGCGCAAACGTCCATGGTGATGACATTGTTTTGAGGAAGTCGGGGGGTGCGATGTGCATATCCCCGTGACGTTGGCACTTTTTGCACTTCTTTACATGTTCTCTAGTGTTGTTCTACATGGTTGGCCAGTAGTATCCTTATTTTAATGCCTTTCGGGCAAAAGACCTTCCAACCAAGTGTTGCACGCTAATTCCTTCGTGTATTTCATGCAAAACATCAGATATGCTTTCCTCCTCGACGCATTTTAGGAGCGAGATTGAGAATCCTCGGCAGTACATCCTACCGTCCACAAGGACGTAGGAGGATGCACAACATTTGGTGTCACTGGCTTTTTTCTTGTCCTCGGGCAACTCGCCAGTTGTCAAGTATTGGAATACATAAGTCATCCAACAACTGTTGTAACCTATGACGTTGATGTCGATGATATCGCGGGGCATTTCAATGCTAGGGCGAGGAAGTGTTTCCTGGATAACAAATTTGTTTCCGCCTTTCCTACGCCTACTTGCTAAATTTGATAGGACATCTGCTCGCGAGTTACACTCACGTGGGATATGCTAGACATCCAAAGACTTGAAATGCACAAGCATTGCTATACCAGCGCCTGGTATTCGACCAGATGGTCGTTTTTCGCCTGATATTCCCCTTTGACCTATGATCCGACCAATTGAGAATCGATGTAGATCCTGATCTCTTGGGTGCCTATGTCCATTGCAAGGAGGATTCCTACCAAGAAAGCGTCGTACTCAGCTTGGTTGTTAGATGTCGGGAAAGAAAGGACTAGATGTCGCTCCCTGGATTTCCATCCTGGTACAAACGCGAAAGTGGCGTGGAAAGAGGTAGAGTCGCCAGCCAGGCATTTTTATCCCGAGGAACGGGAATGGTAATGCTGCACAAACCAAAAGAAAGAAAAGGAAGGACAAAGGTCCTGCGAACCAAAGAAACTGAGTTCGGGAGTCGGTTATGACCTGGGAAGGTATTAGCACCTCAGATCGTCTGCCGTACCCGAAGGGATCCACGCTTGCAAAAAAACTATGTTAATGGGTGAAGAAATGAAAGCTGCTGCAAAAGAAAGACTGGAACTGGATAAGAAAAGAAAAGAAAGGGGGGAAATTTAGGGAAAATAAAAGAGTGTGCTCGAACAGGCCCTACCCCGCTGCCTACGTACCTCATCTGGACAATGAGGATCAGAGTCGTCGTAGTTCCCCTAACTATGGGTGGAAAAGATTACTTGTGTCTTAAGGCTTGAACTGCCTATGTCAATGCTCAGGTGTTGCAGACTCGGACAACGAGTGCGTAACCGTCTTGCAAAATGACAAGTAGGAGCAAGTTCTTACGTAAAGAGTGAATGAGATGAGAAGCGAATTCCCGAGGGAGAGACGTTTATTGTTTGTTTGTCTTTTTTAGAAGTCTTTTAGAGAGTGTGTCACAAGGAAGTGAAGGAAAATCATTTTCTAAGGACATGTCCTTATTACAACATCCCAAAATAGAATGAGTAACAAGTCCATCAAGAATGAGGAAGATCCTCAAACTTGTTTCCTAAGATTGGGATTTAAATTCACTAACTTGTTTGTATTATTAAGTGTTTTGGTGAATTAAAGTGAAGGAGTGTTTTTTTATGATTTTCTTTGAGAGGGTGACAAAAGGGAAGGTCACCTCAACTATTATTAATGTTTTTTAGGTTTTTGTTTGAAGACGAGAAAGAGAGAGAACCAAAAAGGATCTTAAAGGTAAAAATCTAATGGGAAAGACTACTCCTAATATTAACATGCATAGATAAGCCTAGATTAGTAAGGTTTCAAATATCCTAAAGAAGAGAAGGAAAGAAGAAAAGAAGAAGAAAGGAGGAGAAGCGATAAGAAAGATGGCCTGAGCACATCTCAAACAAGATAAGAAAGCATAAAAAGAAATGGAGGAAGAAATTGAGATGAAAAAGAAATAAGTAAGGAGAGGAGAATGCAACATGGAGTAATCGAACAATGCACAAACAGAGCCTACACCAGTAAGACTTCCAGATGCAGCAGCATGCTCCCAACATGGCATCAGGACTAGAATGAGGCATGAAAAACAATAGATCCAGTGGTACCTAACGGAGAAGGTCCGTTGCCTCTTCAATGTGCGTAAGAGAAACTCAGGAAAGAATATCAAGTCAAGAACGAATTCAACAGTCAAACGCAATTGTTAATTGTCAGGGTATCAAGTATAAGCACTCGCATCCAAGACGACCAACAAAGAGCAACAAAATTAGAACCAAGAGATCAGTCCGCACGATATCAAAGCTTAGGTGCAATTTGCATCCAGAGATTCCATTAGTCTGAACAAGATTATGAAAATAATAAGTCACAAGGCCATTATCACGCTACATCCTCCATCATCAAAATCGAGTAAGAGACCTACAAAACTTCAAGCACCAAACTACAAATAATATTAAACACAAATCTATTTAAATGAACTAAATTAATCGGGAGAAATTAAAATTAAAGCTATATTAAAATTAATAATCAAAATTAACCAAAATTATATCAAAATAAAATTCTAGCCTAAGACTTAATATTAATTTTAAAAAAAACTAACTAACACTTAAAGAACAAAATTAAGGTTTAAATAAATACAAAAAGAAAAAACAAGAAATAAGGGGTGGAATCCGCTGGAATGAGGGTGCTGGTAGAACAATTCGGTGGGCTTAGCCCATCTTCAACAACAACAATAAGCTATGAAGGGTGTGTCTGGATGTTGGAAATGGGTGGTGTGATCAACAAAAATTAGCATGGGCTTAAGGTCCAAGATCCAATCTAAATCAGCTCAAATTAAAATCAAATTAAACTATATAAAATAACTCTATTAATTGTACATTAACAACCTAAATATAGTCAAAAGAAACAGGGGAAAGGATATCAAATAAAACAAGGAAACGTGAGAAACTCTTCTTCTCAAGACTACCAGATTCAAAGCACGCTCTCCAAGCTTCTCCCAAACGAATCCGGAAAAAAACGAAACCACCCTCAAAACGCCTAAATCACGGTGAATCTTTCACCGTCTCTCGTTGGAGTCACCGCCGCCGGTGACGTCTCCGACCTTCGCGCGAAGCCCAGATCGTCGCCTCCGAGATCTCTTCTATGCGCAGTTTTGTTCTCCATCCTAACATCTCGATCTCAGCTCCAGTCTTGCCTCAACTCTCTTTCGCGATTCAACCGCGGTTCCTCTTCATATCTATTTCTTCCTTTTTCCGGATTTTGTTGTTGTTCTATTTGGTTCTGAGATGTGGTTGAAGGGTTTAGAAGTTGTGGTTGTCGATGAAAGTTTAGGGTATGAGCAAAGGGTGTTATAAAGGGTTGAGGTTGGTGGATGATGGTTATTTGGTGGTTGTGAATGATGAAGAAGTTTAGTTGGGTTTCGAAACAGCTTGGTGGTGGTAGTTCGTTCATCTCTGTGTTCGGAGTTTGCAGGTTTCACACGGTGGTTTTAGTTAAGGTGAGATGAGGTTTAAAAAGTATGAAGGAGGAAGGTCGCAGCAGGGGTGGTGCTGAAGTGTGTGGTTGAGTTGATGTTTGTGTGTTGCAGATTGAAATTGGTTGATGATGTGATAAGTTAAGGGATTTGCAGTTTTGTTGTTATGGAAGAATAAATGAGGTGTGATTTGAATTTGTGTTATGTTTTGGTTGTATGTTTGAGGGTTGTTGAAAATGGTTTGGGTTTGTGGATGGTGAGATTGATATCTGGTTTGATGTTGTTAATTTGCAGAAAGTTTTTGGTTGATGATTATCTCCAGGAGGCTTCAAGTTTTTTTTCCGTGTCAAATATGGTTGCCCAAGAAGCTTATGTGTGGTGAATGTATAAAATTCGATCCATCATTGAATCATCATGAGGGTCGCGTTATGTGTGAGTTGTGTGTTTTTTGAGTGGAAATGGTTGGAATTCTCGTGAGTAGAATACGTTTGTACGGAAATGTCATGGCTGTGTGTAAGGGAAAAAAGTTGGCGAGTGTGTATTGTATAATAGTTTGTTATGGAGTGGTATTCCGTGTGGGGTCGTTTGTGTTGCGGACTCAAGAAAGTTGATTTTGAATTGTATATCCTCAAGTGGCTAGGCTGATGGATGAAATATGTTGAGTGATACGAATGACTGAAAAATATTTGTGAGTTGTAATGAAATGTTATGTTGCTCTATTTATTCATTTTTGGTGAATTGTGATGGGTCTATGGTTATAATTGGAAAGTATGGACTCTTGGCAAAAATATATTTGTACATATATTTATATTTAAATGTGAATTGGTGAAAATGGGAAAAATATAGGGATTCAAAATGGTATTAAAAATGAAAATAAAACATGGACATTGAGAAGTTGAATTAAAGATAAAAATAATGAAATTAAGGATAATGAGTAATTGGATATTAGGTATGAATTTACAATTGACAATTGAGGTTTAGAAAAGAGAATAAGGAGTTGAATGGGAAAAAAAGGGTAAACAAATTTTGAAACATGATACAAATGGTCTAATGGGTTTAATTAACAAATGGATGCTGAAAACTCGACTTAAGGGATAAATGAATCGAAGACCAAACTCAAACTTTCACAAAAGCCATTAATTAACAAACACAACCATCACCCGACAACTCGTAACTAAAACGGCAGCCATCTCACAAACCGCTTGAATTTGTCAAAATCAAATCTCTGGAAACTAAATTCGCAGATGAAACACTACTGAAAAAATGAATAGACAATCTGACCCAGACTTTTTATGAATCACCACTTGATAATCTGATGAATTCAGCACACAACACAACTTGACTTTGGACGAGCACTACTTGAGAAATAAACCACTGAGACAGATAACTTGCAATTGAAGCAAACTCCTGATAGTTGACCAAAATTAGGTCTAACATCCATCTGAATTGGATCGTGACTGAATAAACACACTTAAAATGAAACCAATGCTTTTGAGATATCGAGAAAGAAGAATGGTCTGAGATGCTGAGAAGAGAAGCATAGTCTTGTAACTTGATGAAGAAGAAAATCCCTGATGACGGGCCAGATGAATTGGTGAATAGTCTTTGGAGACGTGAAATACTTGAAGACCACTAAAATCGGGAAATAAACCCTAATCCAGTGACCTAAGCAACAAGAAAGTGATGCCACTGATGGCTGCATAGCCAAGACCTTGAATTCCTCTTATATTCTGCAAAATAGGGTGTGAAACCCTAATCTTTAGATGACACTGACCCCGTGTCTTATGCACATGATATGAATTCTAAATGTTAATGATCTAATGGAAATTCAGATGAGATGCAAACGAAAGGAAGACAAAGATAGAAAAAGCCATAGGGCAAATTTGGGGTGTTACAGCTGCCCCTATTCAAACATCCGTTAATCTGAAAAGGACGAAAGCATCGGCTGTCGGCCTTTCGAGATGAACTGTGGTAGAATACCAAGAAAACCTGAAATTTTCACTCTGCTGGAGAATGCAGAAATGGGAAATAAACCCAACCAAACAACGCTCTGGGTAAATGAAGCGAAGACAAAGCAGACGAGCTCCTTCCAAACTGAATTGTTACACCGGATAAGAAAAACTTAGATAGACGAGTCTTCTTCAAGCAAACATGTTACGCCAGGAACTGGACATACGAGCCTTCTTCAAGTAAACCTGTTACGCCAGGAACTGGACATACGAGCCCTCTTCAAACATTTTGCAAAAATATATGACCTGAGACAGACGAACCTCCTTCGGATAACCCGTTATGCCAGGACCGGTGATGCACTTAAGTCTATAGGATAGACATGCATAATCAGGATAGACAAACCCTCTTTACATATTTTCCGCAGATATATGGCCTAAGACAAACGAGTCTTCTTCAAGCAAACCTGTTACGCCATGTGTGACATTAGGATTGGACGAACCCTCTTCACAAATCTTCCGTAGATAAGTGGTGCCTGAGGCAGACGAACCTCCTTCGGATAACCCGTTACGCCAGGGCCGGTAACCATTTTGATGTTTAATCCCACCGTTAGGGCTTCAAACCTCTTCAACACAGACGAGTATTGGATGATCATCAAGAGAACACAGACAAGTTCCATAAGTCAATGATACGAACGAATATCAGACGATGATCTAAAAAAACATAGACGAGCGCTCCAGGCGATGATACATACGAATATCAGCCACTGATACAGACGAATACCAGAAATCTAACACAGACGAGCATTTGGAGTAGCAATACAGACGAGTACCAGAAATCCAACACAGACGAGCATTTGGAGTAGCAATACAGACGAGTACCAGGATGATTATCAAATCAACACATATGGATATAAGCTAACACAGACGAGTGCTTGAGATGATACAAATAAGTATCCAAACAATGCAGACGAGCTTCAAATAGATAAAAAACAGGGATGAGTGTTGGGGAATGCAGACGAGCAAAAGCAAAATGCCCTGATTGGTGGTAAAAATCTCAATTCCGCTGGGGAGAACAAGGTCAAACTACTTTGACACTTAACTCTGGTTAGGGGGATGAACAACTGTCAATGTCATCACATTAAACAAAGTACCCTCAATGATGGGAGATTCCAAACATGAAACTCTGTGGGGAATGATCACCTTCAGACTTGGCTGGGGAAATGCTTCAAAGAGAATTCTGACAGTTCTAAGCTTTGTGGGGAAGCGAGGCCTTCAGATGCCTGCTGGGAATACTTCACTGTGATGACTCTGCTTGGGAATGAGAACAATTAGATTAGCCTTGAAGTTCTGCTTATCATCTGTTTTAACTCATCTGGGGAAATGTCAACCTTCTGGCTTAGCTGAGAAAAAGATTTGGCAATGCTCTGTTGAGAAGAGACTTTACTGGAGGATTAGAGATCACAATAAGCCAAATTATGCCCCGGGTATAGTATGACGATTGTGTTGGGAAGATATGCCAATGAAAATTGGACTTTGACTAAATGAGAATACCAACTCCTCATGAGGAAACCTTGTCGGCTGAAGGAAGATTTTATGCTCGGGGAAGAAATAAACTTCCAATGCCCTGCTGGGAAAGGAAATACCAGATATTCCCTGAGAGTTAACTCGGTACTTCAAACCTCTGAGCTCAATAATTGCATACTAATTGCCATGAGTGAACAAGCATCCATTACTCCTGAAATTGTGCCATACTGCATCATCTATGAAAAGATCGTCTCTAGAGGATTTTACAAAAGACCTGGCATCTAGAATTTCCCCAATGTCTTCAAACTCTCGCATAAATTCATCAGATTTTGAGATAACTGCCCCATATTACGTCTTGTCACGGTTCTTTCCCCACACTAGAGAGAAAACAGAAACCATGCGGTATGAAGATGCAATGCGAATGCTGCAAGATACATATATATGCTCATGATGTCGAGGATATGATGATATGAGTTACGGGAGACGATGAAATAAGGATGGTTGGGCGTAAGACCAGGTTGATAAATATTTTTTTTCTTTTTTTTTGGTTTTTTGGTTGCCAAGTAATTGGACTTTGAAGGTGAAATACCAGACGAGAACTGGTTTATTGAAGGTAGGCCAACAGACGAGAACTGATGGGCAAAGAATCAGTCGTCAGACGAGAACTGACTCCTTGCGGTTCATTGTCAAACGAGAATTGACTCTGAAAAAGAATGATTACCAGACGAGAGCTGGCGTTCAACAGGCTGAATGAAAATGTGACCAGACGAGAACTGGTTAAAAGATTCGCCAACCAGACGAGAACTGGTATTTGATGTTGGCTTGCCAGACGAGAACTGGACTTTGAACTGGTTTGCCAGACGAGAACTGGACTTTGAAAGGTTTGCCAGACGAGAGCTGGACTTTGAAAGTTTAAGAAGTTGGGTTACGAGGCCCTATGGTTGAGATTGAAGTTGCGGGGTTATGCTCAATGCAATTACGTTGCGATATGCTCTAGCGAAACGACATGAATAATGTATGCAAATGACTTATGCAATGATTATGAAAGGCTAGAAAAGCTCCCAAGGTGGGAAGAAAGGTCTTATGTGACAAGGATTATGGTTGAGAAGGGTGACAAAGGCGAAGGTGGGTAGCATGATTTCCCGACACTCATCCTGAACTCGAAGATTACTGATATAACTTGCTCTGTGTAGCTAAAGTTGCCCCATCTGGCGAGTCTCTGAACAAACTCCTCTGATTATCCGATTCTTAGATGGCAGACTTGGATGTTCTCTTGAGAAGAGTTACACTTAGTGAATTTTGGAAGTTTCCTGCCCCAGCATAAGCATGGATGCGACTTAACACATTCTGACTGAGTATTGGAAGATTCATCCCTGGTCAATAGAAACTCCGAGTGGCCTTCCCCTGTTTGGGTAGATTCAGCTCTGATCAACTAACTCTTGAATAACGTCCCTCAATCAACTGATGTTTGAGAACTTGCTTTACCCTAACAGATTCCTTGGTAGACAAAGCCACTAGATAACATGCCCCTGATTCATAGGCCTACATGATGATCTTGACTTTGGCCATCATTGTTGAATGATCAAGTTCTCTCTGATTGCTCTTTGTAGGAACTTCCTTGATGTCACAGACTGACTTCCAATTAAAACTGTTCATTTACAAATGGTAATTTTAATGCGATGCTCATGCAGGTTTTGAAAATTTATTTACTTGAATGATGTGATAGTGTGTGACGAATGGACCATTAGTCCAAACGCAAGGATGAATTAGCAAATATTAGGAGTCAGTTTATGCAACCTTGTCATAGTATGCTTTCAGAATTGAACCTGATTTAATTAGGACTTTCAAGGGTTATGACGTGGTCTGGTTCACGGTTTTAGAAGGAAAGATTTATGGCTCAAAATTTATCTATGCCCACCCATTCTCCTTGATGTTCTCTAGTCCTATGTTCAACTAATTTGACCTAAGCGCTCACCTCTCGAAAGGGTTTTGTGATAGTTGAGGAACCAATGACGTTGACAGTTCAAGCACCAATGAGGTTTTTAGAGTAACAGTCACCCCTTCTAACTTTTGTGTCTGCAGTCACGCGACTTTGTTCTTATGGAAGTTTTTCTTTCTGATTTTTTTACTCCCTAACTTTTTCCTGGACTGATTCTTTTTGAATTTTTTGATTTTGAAGTCCAGCGGGATGCCCTAACTTTTGCCTAAGTCATTTGTTTTCACTTTTTTTCCGACTTAGCGGGCTTTATTTCTCTTTTTTTTTGCTTTGATTTTTTTTGAACAAATCGTGTGACACTGGTTTGTCTGACTTGCATAAAGGGTTGTGAATGCCTCATTCCTTTGTTGGCGAGGGGTAACCATTGTGGTTTCACGTCCCTTGACCTCTTGAGGTGTGATGATGGATCCTCGGATGCACACTACTTTGGAAATTTGAACGCTCGGTCAAACTAACTGATGACTACCCTGCCCCGGGTTTAATGTCAGGGTTTTTTCGTTTAGAAAAGAAACTCCTACTTCACGGTGTAACACGGTGGGAGAACTGACTTTAGTTAAATTTTGCGGATAGCAAGAGTCGCCACCGACTTTTATTTTATCCAAAAGGAAAGGACATAAAAGAACAGGAAAGACCTTAAAAAGATTTTGGGTTCGGGGGGTAGGTTATATAAAGGGAAGGTGTTAGCACCCTTTATATCCATGGTTATCCATGGGCTCTTAGTTACTTAGCTCACTTAAATTGTTTTTGAAGAGTGTAGTGTGTGATTAAAAATTTTCTAAGTACTTTATAATGATCCTCGTATGGATGTATATAAAGACTTTGTTTTGAAAATTTGTTTGAAATGTGAAGTGTAATGAAGTATTTTTGAAGAAAAGTGAGCAAGTACTTAAGAGGAACCTACCCTATACTAAGTCTTTACTATTCTTATGTGTTCTTTCAATGGTAAGACTATCCCTATTATTAAGGAATAGGTAGTCATTACCTTGGATGTTATAAGGGACATGTGAAGGGACATCTGTATTTAGGCAACTGTAAGGTGTCTTTAGCATTTCGTAGGGACTTATCATCTTTCTATTTCGAAGGGACAAGATCATTATTCTGTAGGCAACCTCGAAGGGACTTGATCTTATAATCTTAAAGGGACTTGATGATATTAATGAAGGGACTTTGCTTTAAGACACCTTACTTGACCTTATAATTAGGCAACATGGGGAGTAACCTTAGAAAGTGTGAGATGGCGATCAAAGATCGACTTACGTGTGTGAATGTTCATATTCATATATTTATCTTATTAAATTAGTTATACTAAATTAATTTTAAATCACAAACATGTTATCACTCCCTATAGTTACTAACCATGGCAGAAATATTTATAAACAATAAAATAAAAACAAAAATAAACCTACGACTATTACAAGGTGTCGCTCCCGATAAAATGGGACTGGCCCTGATAAAGGTACAGACGCGAACGGTCGGCGAGAGGGACAATGAGAACACACAGCCGTGAACTCACTGGAGATGAATAGAGTCGCCAGCTAGGCATTTTTATCCCGGAGGAAAGGCAATGCTGCATAGACCTAGAAAGATACGGATAAGACGGTTTGCGAACCAGAGAGACTGAGAAAGGGGGTTGGTTACAACCTGGGAAGGTATTAGCACCCAGATTGTCCGTCGTACTCGACGGGATCCACGCTTAAAAGATTTGTGTTTTAAAGGGGTAGTGTCAGTGCAATTTGTGTATAAAGAGCTGAAAGCAATATGCACAGGTGTCAGTGTAAAGTGTATAAGTGATGTGAAGTATGAAAGTGTCAGTGTAAGGACAAGAATAAGATGCTCATGATAATGAGGCTCAAAGAATAATGCTGGAAGGAGGGGGAATGTACAGAGACTTTTGTTCGATAACCGATAAGTTATGCCTACGTATCCTCTCGTGCAATGAGGAAGTCAGAACACCGTAGTTCGACTCAAAGAGACTGAAAGATGAATTGACTTGTGAACTGCTTGCTTGCCTATGCTCAAGTGTATGACCTGTCTGGCTCAGGTGCTTACTGTCTTGCATTAGACGGAAGAAGCGAGTTCTCGGTTGTGAGTGAATGAGATGAGAAAAGAATCCCGGAGGAGACGATTATTGTTTGTTTTTGTGTTTTCAGTCTTTTATTGTTTTTGGATTTTGTCATAAGTTAATGAGCTTAAGCCTAAACCAATGGGTTAGTAAACTCATCACATCTTCCCTCTGATTAGGGGGTAATGAGAATACCTTAAGTGTGAAGTCATATTCTCACACTTAATCACCTTTGGTGTAGGATTAAGATCATTAACCTACTTGTGATTATTTAGATGTTTTTGGGATTTTTTTTTAGTGTTGAGTAATGAGGTTAAGCCATAATCAAGGATTAAACAGACTCATTACACCATCCTAAAAGAAGGATAATAGATGAGAATGTTTAAGTTGAGGAAAACTCCTCAACTTAATCCATGATTAGGGATTAAACCCATGACAAAACAAGCCTTTATTAAGTGGATTTTAGTTAATGGTATGATGATGAAGTGTTTTTTATGATTTGTAAGACAACTTGAGGGGGACTTGTCCATTAACACTAGGGTTAGTCCTTCTTAACCAATTAAGGAAGAATTAGAACCCTAATGCAAGGCCCAAGTTACAAGTGTAATGCCTTGATACTTATTAAATGAATTGATTAAGAGATTTAAACACCTTAAGGGTTTAATACTTAGGATTAAAGTTATACACTCCATCCTAAGAGAAGGATGCAGGCATAACCCTAAGCACAAAGTCTTAAAGCCTTTAGGGTTTAGTCCCTGATTATGAGGTGAGAAGAGAAGACTCAAAGAGAGACACAAAGGTAAAAGCTAAGAGGGGAGACTAATCAAAACCCTAATCATTGTCATGCTTGGTTGATCCTAAGGTTTGTGAGGTTTGCAAGAACAATCTTCAGAAGAACCACCAGGAAGCAGATGAATAGGATCAAGAGAAGCAAAGTGACTTGCTTCATTCAAGAAGTCAAGTCACTTGAAGAAAGAAAGTAAGAAGAAGAAGAATGAGCAAGCTCAAACTCAAGCACATATAAGAATGCAGCAATGGATGCAAGAGAGATGAAAAGAAAAGTTATGAGAAGTGAAGGCAAATTCACTTCCCCAGTTTACTTACCACCTGAAATGTTAGAAAGAAATGCAATGCAATACAAGATGAGGTGAAATGGTATGATGCTAGGCCAAACCAGAAGCATGGTGATGATGAAAATGATGTTATGAGGTGCTGCAAACATGAGGCAAGGCATGGAGATGTTCATACAAGATCATGAATGCAAATGATGCAAGCTAAAGAGCATGAACAAGCATGGAAAGTTATGAAGCATACAAGACAAATGACATGGCAAAGATGTAATGCAATGATCAAAGATGTTTCATACATGTCTTGAGATGTCAAATGAATCAAGAGAATGCACAAAATGCAATGACAAGCCATGTTATGCAAGAGAATGCAAGAGGGATGCAAGAGAAGGCCCAAATTAGGGTTCATGGGTCAAACATCAAGCACAAACCAAAAAACAGAAGCAAACCTCATGATAAAAAATGGAAAATGCTACCCAAAGAAACCCTAGGCCTATGATGATCTACTGCCCAAAGGGGGGGCTCTCAACTCTCAACCAAACTCAAGTTATGAATTTTGCAAGTTATTAGGGTTTTTTAGGGTTCTTAACAAAACAAATGCCAATCAATTGGGAAATTCAAGAACAATTCATGGCCTTTTTATCCTTGAAAATACATGTCAAATGGAAAATAATGCAAGAAGAATCAATGTCTCAACCTTCACCAATAGGCAGAAATGAATTTTCAAACATATGATCAAAATAATGCACAAAATATGATTTAATTCCATGAAAAATTCTTAAAATGCATCAAGATCAAAAAAGAAATTTGGTTTGAAGGTTGGACAATGTTTCTAAATGTCTTAGAACATTTCATGAATTTTTTTGTAATTTTTAAATACCTAAAAGTATTTTTAATTAATTAATTCTCATTAATCAATTAAAAATAATCTTTTAAATATTTAAAAATACTTTTTTGATGATAAAAAATAAAATAAAAATATTTTTGGGTCTTAAAAATTAATTAAACTTTAAAGAAAAAGTTTCATAATTTTTAAGATTTTTTAGCTATTTTAAATTAATTATGCAAATTAAATAGAAAGAAAATGAATTAAAAATTAAATAAAATAAAAGTAGGCTGAATGGAAGGCCAGGATGCGCCTAGAATTTGAAAGTGTTGACTGGCGCGTGATCTAAGGGTCCAGGTTGACTCTGATTAAATTAGTTTAATTATGAATTAATTAACTAAATGAAAAAGGTTAGGGCTAATCAAACGCATCTGGGCCATTCAAAGCAGCGGGAAGTCAACAAAGTCTACAGATCCTACGCTCATCATTCAAATGGCCATAATGACCTGAGTTTAGGGTTAATCACCCTCAGGTGACCGGAGAGGAGCTCCGGTCATCTTCTCCGGTTGCACAAAAACCCTAGAACACGAATCAAGCCACTATTCTACAAATCAAGCATACCTAAATGATCCTCTAACTTCCTAGGTCACGAATCCAAGCTCAAACAACATTTATGCACCAAGAATCAAAGGAATCGAAAGGAAAGAAATTCACGGGCAAAAATTCAGAGGGACCATACAAGCTCAGTTTTCACTCATTTTTGATTCTGAAGCCAACCCCATGACCAGCAAGACATGAATAATCAATTTATAACTTAAAAACCAAGCTTTGAGAGGAAAGTTTCATGACCATACCTGAGGTGACAACTCCTGTTTCTGGGCTTTCAGAGCAGTTTCTTGATGCAAGCTAGCTCCAATGACTCCCCTGGTGCTAATGGCAGGCTTGGAGTGAAGTTTAGCAAGCTATTTCAAGGGTTACCAAACTGATATAGCAGAGAATGACCTTGGTGTACAGGCTGTTTTAGGTCAGTGTAATGGGTGGTTTGGACTCCTCTGAGTGTGATTGACTTGTTGGTGAAGAAAGATGAGGTGTTTGATGGCTGGGTTGTGAGATTCGAAGAGAACTGGTTCTGAGGGTGAAGAATGGTGGAGCTCAGGTCAGGCTTGCTTCAGGCTTGAGCTTTGGTGGTTTGAGGCCTATGGAGTGTATTGAGTTGGGTGATGAAGAAAGCTTGAGTGTTTCTTGGTTGTGGAAGCAGATTCGATAGATTTTGCAATGTGGAGGGATTTTGTGAATGTTGTGTTCTGGCCAGCTTCAATGCTCAATGCTTAGCTATATTGTCTCCAACTTGTGTGGATAGACTGTGAGGCAGGTTAGTAGGGTGGCTGTGTACTGTGCCAAGAGTATGGGAGTCCTTTGCAAAAAGGTCAATTTTGTGTCATTGAGAGTATGGGTCATGGCAGCAGCAGGTTCAAGTCTTGTCTTGCTCCAGCTAGGGTTGAGGAGAGCCCTTGGATTGCTTGTGGCTGACTGCAACATGTGGATGACAAGCTATGCTAGTTTTTGCAACTTGACAACTTTGTACTTTCTCATGATTTTGTGCCATACACATGAAACAATGCTTGCTGAATTTTGTGGCATGGCACTTCTTTTAGTCATGGCAATGTTGAGAAATCAGCTAGTGATCACATAATTCCTTGAAGCATGGATTTGCCAAGAATCCTCTTTTTGCACACTTATGGAAATGCTTTATGGAACTTTTGAAAATCAAGGCAAACAATGAAGAATCCCTTGGGCCAATTCTATTTTTTAGGGCATATGTGGTCATGTGATGAAGTTTTGAAGTCACTTTGAAGTCACTAGAATGCTTGATACATGAATTTGCAAGTTTTCCATTTAGTGCATAACTTGAAATTTAGTGATTTTTGCCAACTTTAACAAACCATAACTTTTGATCCAAGATGAATTAGATCATGTTCTTGTACTTTTTGAAAAGGGAAAGATGAGATCTACAACTTTCATGACCAAAGTTTTTCCATTTGAAGCCTTTTTGGACCAAGAATCAAAGCTTGAAAATTGACCTAAAATGATGCATTCTTGAAAAGTCAACTATGCCCAAAAAGTCAACATTTGCAAAAACCCTAAATTCTTGATTTCTATGAACTTCAACCTTCTTCCATGATCAAATAAAGATCATATACACTCAAAATGATGAAGATCACCCATTGGTTGGGTCACTGGGGGCCTCAGATGCCCTGATTTTGCACTGACTTGTCTGAAAAGTCAACTCTTGATCAGATGACTTCCCCATGGAATTTCTTCATGAAAATTGATATGCATACTCCCTATACCATATAGAGATCAATGGAAACAAGAATGACCAAAAAATTTGGAGTTATGGCCTCTGAAACCAAAACCCTAATTTTCAGTCAACTGTGTAGTTCAAACTGGCTCTGCATCACCTCAAACCCTAGCTCTTGTGATTTCTCTGCAATTTTGACTTTGGGGAGATGAAATATGATATAAGAACACACATGGACCACTTTGAATTGATTGGTAGCCTTTGGAATGCCTCAAGAAGCTTTGGGATTGCTCAGATCACAAACCCTATGTGCAGATGCCTTGAAAGCTATGCAGTGAATCAAAAATGAGATGTGAGGTGATATGATTGTGTTTATGCATATGAGGATGATCACAAGCCATGGTGAAATGGGTGAGGGCAAATTTGGGGTGTTTACAGCTGCCCCTATTCAAACATGAGTTAGCTGTGCAGGATGTAAGCGACGGCTTAACAGGCAAACAAGATAACTTGTGGTTGAATACCAAAGACAGTCCAAAATTTGCACTCACGGAAATGAAGAAGAAAAGGGATATAGATTGTACAAGCAAAACAAAGTACATCGTAAAGTATGGGCGACGGAGGACGACCGTCGAGCAGAGGACGACTGCTGGGTAAAGAGCGATGACGGGGACGGCCGACATGCTGGGGAAAGTGTATGAGAATAAAGCAATGACGGGGACGGCCGACATGCTGGAAAAGTGCAGGGAAATAAAGCAATGACGGGGACGGCCGACATGCTGGGGATAGACGGTAAAACCAAGACGGGGACGGCCGACTGGCTGGGGAAAAACAAGTAAAGCTAAGACGGGGACGGCCGACTAGCTGGGGAAAATAGGATATTATGATGGGGACGGCCATCAAGATAAAGCTGCAAAGTTCTCTGGGGATTAATGAAACATGACGGGGACGACCATCAAGTTCATAAAGGTCAAGTAACCAACGATGGGGACGGCCATCGGGTTAAAAGGAAAAGGGACCACGACGGGGACGGTCATCGGGTTAAAGAATAAATGAAATAAACAGCTGATGGGGTACGGCCATCAAAGGTGAAGGACGATCACCTAGCAGGGGACGGCTGCTCTGTTGGGAATAAAAGAAATACGATGGGGACGGCCATCAAAAGTGGAGGACGACCACCTGGCAGGGTACGGCTTCCGAAAATATCGACGATGGGGACGGCCATCGGATAGAAAAGGTCAACGATGGGGACGGCCATCGGACGAGCAAGATGGAGGACGACCATCAAGAAGTGGAGGACGACCACTCAGCAGGGGACGGCTGCTCTCGGGGTTTATCATAACACAGGACGAGTGTTAGATAACCAAAATCAACAATGGGGACGGCCATTGGATAAAGTGATGAAGGACGATCATCAAAAGGTGGAGGACGACCACCTAGCAGGGGACGGCTGCTAAAATCAACGATGGGGACGGCCATCGGATGAGCATGATGGAGGACGACCATCAAGAAGTGGAGGACGACCACTCAGCAGGGTACGGCTGCTCTCAAAGGTATCATAACACAGGACGAGTGTTAGATAAAAAGAAAATTTGTTGGTGATCTACTGGGGAGATAGAAAACACGGACGAGCGTTTACATCCGAGAAGCAAAAGGTATAAGTGTTTGGTATTGTGTATAGATTAAAGATGCGGACGAGCATCCTTAAGGTTATGATACGGACGAGTATCATGTAGAAACAAAATGACACATGTTCAGAGATGATGATACGGACGAGTATCAACTGGTTAACAAGGAACACGGACGAGTGTTGATTCTGAAAGGATTCTTCTGGGGAATAATAGACACGGACGAGTATCTATATTCAAGAAGACATAATTGTTTGACACAGTGTATGGATTAAAGATGCGGGCGGGCATCCTTAAGACTATGATACGGACGAGTACCATGTAGAAACAAACACTAGACGCAATGTTCTGAGATGATGGTACGGACGAGTACCAACTGGTTAACAAAGAACAAGGACTACTGTCGAATCTGTGGGGATATGAGTGATAATGTATACAAGATACGGACGAGCATCTGCATAAGTGTACCAAAGAGTAGTGAGTATTGTATATGAATGTTTATCTGCTAGGGGGAGTGACACGGACGAGTGTCAAGAGAGAAAAGTATAATATTAACAAGCGTCTGCTATACAAAGTCTAGGCGACTGCGCTGAGGATACGACACGGACGGGTGTCAAAAAGGGTGTACGTATAGGTATATGTGAGTGCAAAAAGGATGTCTTTGGCTTTCTGCTGGTGATATGACACGGACGGGTGTCAGGACGTATCTGTAATACAGGTGATCTTGTTCGTAAAGATGTTCAGGCGACTTTACTGGGGGATGATGACACGGACGGGTGCCAAAAGGTGTATATACTGGTGTTTGTAATTTGAAAGGGCAGCTGCTTTTGCTGGGACTCTGGTGGGGACTCTGGGGGAAAGTAATCTGTATTCTGATGAATGATTACTAATCACAAGCGTTCAATTCACAACATGACTTATGATTATGCTATGTATTTGATTTTTTGCCGTAATGCTCCGTATTAGACGGAATGCTACGCTTTGAGGGTATAATATGATGCGAATGCTATGATTATGCAAAGAGACGGATCCGGGATTCGGATCCCGTTGCTGTGAAGATCTCTGGTCGATCTGCTTGAAGTGAACATCCCAGCTGGGGATGAGATCACTGGTGGATCTAATGATGTATCTGCTTGGGGATATATGCCACCGATTGACATATCCCTATAAATGAGAAACCCAGCTGGGGTTTGTAGAAGCTTTCCTCATTCTGTTGTGATCTTCTCCGTGCGTTGCTCTTCTGAATAAAGGCTTGAAGCTCTGTGGGGAGATGATTCCCTGATTTCTGCATTCTGTGAAGGAGGAATGGCAACTCGGCTGGGGAATTGTGAGAGGCAATTCAGCCGGGGAGAGCAACAAGAGGCAACTCCGCTGGGGATAGAGTCATTCTGAGTGTTAAGCTTGTTTGTTGACTTGACAACTTTGCTGGGGAAGCAATGGGGAGCAACTCATCCGGGGATAGAGCATTTCGGATGCTGAGATTGAGTGTATGTTGATTTGGCAGCTCCGCTGGGAAATGGGCATCTTCTAGTGCCATGTGGAAGATAGACCGAGTTGATAATGATTCGCCTACTTGCTGAGACGTAACCTGCATGCCCCAGGTTGCGTTCTGGATACCTGCAATCCTGCAAAGATAATGGAACGTACAAAAGGTCCCGAGGTATCCCTTACTGGATTCCGTCATAGGAGATAAGTGCCTTCGAGAGTAAGTATATTCCCTGTAAGCATGTGTTTTATTTTTCTAGAGAAAAGCATCTGTACTTATGCAATTGTGTTTTTAGAGATATCAGACAACTCTTTGCAAAACATAAATGTAAAAACGAAACATGACTGAAAATCTGATTTTATTAATTCATGCGCCCTGAATCGGCAAGATACAGTCAAGGAAACATATCTCCTGAAATGAGGAGATTGTTACAAATTGAGAAATAAAGTGCTGGCGGTGTTGACGACGCTTTGAGGAGCTTCCTCTCCTGCTATGACTCGTATGACAATGACGTTCTTCTCGTCTTGCTTTCTGGAGAGAGTTGATTCTGATTGAAGCTTGATCCTTTGTAGCTTACCAAGTTGTAAGTGATACAGACGAATTCAGAGTGCAGTTGTTCGCTTATTTCCTTATTTTGCATGGATCGCCCTTTCGGGTTTTCAATCCATCGGGATACCCATTTTTGCCTGAGCTGTCCAATGCGGCTTTTCAACTCAGCGGGCGTACATTTTTTATTCATTTATTTCCCTTATTTTTGCCCGAGTCTTTTATTCTGTTTCTGACTCGCCGGGATGCCCTATTTTTGCCTGGACTTACATTTTGTTTTTATGTCCAGCGGGTCATTTTTATGCGAAGTATTTTTTAACTGCATCTGAATTCACAGGGGACGGGAAATCTTCACCATCCATGGTGCTGAGCATCAGTGCTCCACCAGAGAAAACTTTCTTTACGACGAATGGTCCCTCATAATTAGGAGTCCATTTGCCCCTGTGGTCTGTATGAGGAGGGAGAATTCTTTTCAGCACAAGATCTCCTACTTGGTACTCTCGGTGCCTGACTTTCTGATCGAAGGCCTTCTTCATTCTCTTCTGATATAACTGCCCATGGCAGATTGCAGCCAATCTTTTCACTTCGATCAGACTCAGTTGTTCGTATCGGGTCCGAACCCATTCTGCTTCACTCAGTTTAACATCCATCAATACCCGTAAGGAGGGTAATTCAACTTCAACAGGTAGGACTGCTTCCATACCATATACAAGCTGATACGGTGTTGCCCCAGTGGATGTTCTGATTGATGTGCGATACCCATGCAAGGCAAATGGTAGCATTTCGTGCCAGTCTTTGTAGGTGATTACCATCTTCTGCACAATCTTCTTGATATTCTTATTTGCTGCCTCTACAGCACCATTCATCTTTGGCCTGTAAGGAGAAGAATTGTGATGTTGAATCTTGAAGTCCCGGCACAGCTCTGCCATCATTTTGTTGTTTAAGTTGGAACCATTATCAGTAATGATTCGCTCGGGCACTCCATACCGACAGATGATATCTCTTTTCAGAAACCTGGCTACCACTTGCCTGGTAACATTTGCATAGGAAGCTGCTTCGACCCACTTGGTGAAATAATCAATGGCGACCAAGATGAATCTGTGGCCATTTGAGGCAGTCGGCTCAATCTTGCCAATCATATCGATGCCCCACATGGCAAAGGGCCATGGTGAAGACATGATGTTCAGAGGATTGGGAGGCACATGCACCTTATCTGCATAGATCTGGCATTTATGGCATTTTCTGGCGTAGGCACAACAGTCTGCATCCATCGTGATCCAGTAATAGCCTGATCTTAACAACTTCTTAGCCATGGCATGCCCTCCAGCATGGGTACCAAAAGAGCCTTCATGCACTTCGTGCATCAACAAATCTGCTTCCGTCTTGTCAACACATCGGAGGAGTACCATATCAAAGTTCCTTTTGTATAAAGACCCATCAGCGTTCAGAAAGAAACTTCCAGCAAGCCTTCTCAAGGTCTTCCTATCATTGGAAGATGCCCCAGGTGGGTATGTTTGATCCTCCAAGAAGCACTTAATGTCGTGGAACCAGGGCTTATCATCTTTTACAACATCTGCTGCAAATACATACGCTGGTCTATCAAGTCTAGACACTGAAATCTGAGGTACAAAGTTGGCCGTTTGAACTTTGATCATGGATGAAATGGTAGCAAGAGCATCTGCAAACTGATTCTCGTCGCGAGGGATATACTCAAGCTTGACTGTTGTGAAGAAAGTCAATAACCTTCTTGTATAGTCCCTGTAAGGTATCAGATGATCTTGATGGGTGTACCATTTCCCGTTGGTTTGATTGATTACCAAAGCTGAATCTCCGAATACGGTCAATGTCTTGATCCTGAGGTCAATAGCTTCCTCAAGACCCATAATGCAAGCTTCGTATTCAGCTTCGTTGTTAGTGCAGTTGAAAGTGAGTTTCGCCGAGAAAGGCATGTGAACTCCTTTAGGTGTAATGAGTACTGCACCAACACCACGGCCATTCATGTTAACAGCCCCGTCAAACATCATGGTCCATTCTTCTTCTGGGTCGGGCCCTTCAGTGTGAATAGGCTCTTCATGATCTTTTGATTTAATGAACATGATGTCTTCATCAGGGAAGTCAAACCTCACTGGCTGGTAATCGTCAATGGGTTGCTCAGCAAGATATTCAGATAGTACACTGCCCTTGATGGCTTTCTGAGATGTGTACTGTATGTCGTATTCTGTGAGAATCATCTGCCATCTTGCAACCCGTCCGGTAAGAGCTGGCTTCTCGAATATGTACTTGACTGGATCCATTTTTGAGATTAACAAGGTAGTGTGGGTCAACATATACTGCCTTAGTCGGCGAGCAGCCCACGCTAAAGCACAGCAAGTTTTCTCGAGCAGTGAATAACGCTGTTCACAGTCGGTAAACTTTTTGCTTAGGTAGTATATTGCATACTCTTTTCGACCAGACTCGTCATGCTGGCCCAGCACACACCCCATCGACTCTTCTAATACTGTCAAGTACATAATCAGAGGTCTTCCTTCAACTGGAGGCATAAGGATCGGAGGTTCTTGTAAATAATCCTTGATCTTGTCAAAAGCCTTCTGGCAATCTTCATTCCACCTGACCGTTTGTTCCTTTCTTAATAGCTTGAACAAGGGCTCACAGGTTGCTGTAAGGTGAGATATGAACCTTGAAATGTAGTTCAATCGACCTAAGAACCCTCGAACTTCTTTCTCAGTTTTCGGTGCAGGCATCTCTTGAATAGCCTTGACCTTATCAGGGTCAACCTCAATCCCCTTCTCGCTTACAATAAAGCCCAGCAGCTTACCGGATCGCACCCCGAATGTGCATTTGTTGGGGTTCAGCTTTAATTGATATTTCCTCAGACGCTTGAACAACTTCAGCAGATTCAACAGGTGATCTTCCTCTGTAAGGGATTTGGCGATCATATCATCCACATAACATTCTATTTCCTTATGGATCATATCGTGGAATAATGTCACCATAGCCCGTTGATATGTTGCACCAGCATTCTTCAATCCGAATGGCATCACTTTGTAACAGAACGTGCCCCAAGGTGTAATGAATGTTGTCTTCTCCATGTCTTCAGGTGACATCTTGATCTGATTATATCCTGAAAATCCATCCATGAAGGAGAATACCGAGAACTGAGCCGTATTATCCACCAATACGTCAATGTGAGGTAATGGGAAGTCATCTTTCGGGCTGGCTCTGTTCAGATCCCGGTAATCAACACACATTCTTACTTTGCCATCCTTCTTAGGCACAGGTACTATGTTAGCAACCCACGGCGGGTAGCTAGTCACAGCAAGGAACCCGGCGTCCCATTGCTTTTGTACCTCTTCCTTGATTTTCATAGCCATGTCTGGGCGAGTTCGGCGCAGCTTCTGTTTGACTGGAGGGCATTCTTCCCTCAGAGGCAGCTTGTGCATAACTATATCGGTATCCAACCCTGGCATATCTTGATACGACCAAGCAAACACGTCAACATACTCTTGAAGCAGATCTATCAGCTGTCTCTTCACTGAGTCTTGCAGGCAGGCCCCGATTTTAACTTCTTTCACTTCTTCGTCAGTACCAAGATTAATCACTTCAATCTCCTCCTGGTGAGGAGTAATAACCTTTTCCTCCTGTCTTAACAACCTGGCTAGTTCTTCAGGAAGCTCATATTCTTCATCGACCCCTTCATCAGCTTGATTGATCGGATTGTCAAAGTCATACGATGTCATAGCCGTGCTGTTGTCGGTGCTGTCAGGAAGGCACTCTCTGCAAGGGTTAAGTTGTTCATTTTAGTGATTGATTTTAATCTTGCTTTAGAAAAAGTGAAATGAAATTATCATTTTGAAAACACCGCCATTTATTTTTTGTACAAAAAGAAAAATGGAAAAACAGTGAGCATAAAAGAAAAAGACTCGTTTGCAAAAAGATGTCTGATATTTCATTAATTTAATCTTGTTTGCACAAAAGTACAGATGGCCCTGGTTACAAAATGAGTCTTGTCATCTTGGGCAAGATGCAAGACTTGGATGCATGCTATATAAAAATACAGAAAATAATAATTACTCTGCTCGAGTAACACTTATAATTTCCTGGGAAGACCAGTTCGAGACACTGCTCCCCGGGATCTTCGGACGAATCCAATTCTCCAAATTGCGCTCCTCTTCCAGCTCGTCTTCCAGACAGTTGATAGCATCAGGGGTGAGCATCCCCCCACTGACAAAACCAGGCTCTCCAGCAGCCTTTGCTTGATGTTGAGTTGGTCTGTAACCCAACCCAAACTTGTCCTTCTTCTCCTCCACAGCTAAGACCTTGCCCCAGCCTAGGGCAGTTCCTTCTTCAACAACCTTCCGGGCTTGTTGGTAAGATGACATTGGAGTACCAGATACAGCAGATGCTTCATTGACATTCAAGGCTTCAAACCCCTGGCTCATTGTTTCATGGATCTCCCCATCCATTTCAATGTACTTATAGGTTGCCAGGTGGCTGACAAAAATGTCCTCCTCTCCACAGATTGTGACAACTTGACCTTCCCACTCAAATTTTAACTTTTGGTGAAGGGTAGACGTTATTGCGCCGGCGGCGTGAATCCAGGGTCTACCCAACAAACAGCTGTAGGCGGGCTGAATGTCCATCACATAAAAGATAGTTTTAAAGGTCTGTGGGCCAATTGTCACGGGCAGCTCAATCTCTCCCAGAACCGATCTCTTAGAACCATCAAAGGCTCTTACTACCAGGTTGCTGGGTCTCAATGCCAGTCCATCATATTCAAGCTTCACCAGAGCCTTCTTTGGCAAGACATTCAGGGAAGAACCTGTGTCCACCAGCACATGCGAAAGGACAGCTCCTTTGCATTCCATGGTTATGTGCAAGGCTTTGTTGTGATTGCGGCCATCCACTGTCAGGTCAGAATTGGTAAACCCTAGCCCATTGCTAGCAGTAACATTTCCAACAACGGTTTCCAATTGGTTGACAGTAATCTCCTCGGGCACGTAAGCTGCGTGCAGTACTTTCAGTAGTGCATTCCGATGGGCTTCGGAGCACATAAGCAGAGAGAGGATGGAGATTTTGGATGGCGTTTGATGAAGCTGATCCACAACTTTATAATCACTCTTTTTAATGATTCGCATAAACTCATCAACTTCCTGATCAAATGGAGTCTTTAGGGTTTCTTTGGCAGCTGGATCTTCCTGCACCGGGCCTTTTCCTTTTGCCTTGGCAGCAGCTTCTGCTTCGGCAGTAGGTCTTTGGACTTGTGAAGCAAAGAGACGTCCGCTTCGGGTGAAGCCTCCGCCTCCGCCCACATTATCAATTTGTGGTGCAGGTGCTGATGTTTCAAGAGTGATTCTCTTTCCCTCGCAATACAAGTCAGAGCCATAGTGCCAAGGGATGGCCCTATCGCTTTCATACGGTACAGGTCCAGGCACCGTGACGGTAACTGGACTGATTGCTGCTGCTGAAGGGACTGTTATTGTTTGTGGATCATAAAAGATTGTGACTGGTGCTCTAGTGGGAGCAGCACCTTCTGAATGGTAGGCGGAATTATTTTCTGGATCGTAGAATATGGTAACTGTGGAGACATCTTCATGATTGTTTGCTGGTGTTGTAGGAGGTTCCGTTGGAAGGACTGTTGCTGTTGTTGATGGAGAGTCGAAATGGAATGAAGCTGATGTGGTAGCAGGAGAAACTGTTGAAAACCGATCATTTGGAAGGACAGGTGAAATACTTGTTGATGTTGCTGATGAATTGTCGGGTACAATAGTTGCTGTATTTGTAGGAGGGTCTGAAACCGTTGTTGATGAAGTTGCCGGATTTGTCGGAAATGATGTAGTGATCTGTAGCAAGCCACTCTGAATAAGGCTGTCAATGCCATTCCTCAAGTCCTCACACCCATTCCAAGAAATATTGCAGTAGGGGCATCCTAGTTCACACCCCGGAAATATATTGTTTTCACGGAGTTGAGCTTTGATTTCCACCAATGGTGTCCTGATCTGATCCACACTAGTTATTAAATAAGACGGTTGGTCTTTTTCAATAGCATTAATTCGAGGACCACCATGGTTTGGCATTGGGTTTTTATTGACATTGGGCGGAGGTGCAAAATTCAGAGCCTTGGAGTCCACCAAGTCTTGTACCTTCATATGCAGAGCCCTGCATTTTTCTGTACTGTGACCAGGTGCGTTTGAGTGAAAAGCACACCTAGAATTGGAGTCATAGTTTCTTGGTAGACTGTTGGGATCCGGAGGTGCCAACGTTCTTAGCTCAACTAGGTTGAGTTTCAGAAGTTGTGGCAGCAAAGCAGCGTACGGCATTGGGATCGGGTCGATCACTCGGTTAGCTTGGGATGGCCTTTGTTGGAATGGCCTTTGTTGATTGTTGTTGTTGGTATTGTTGCTGTTGTAGTTTCTTGGAGGATATTGATTTTGCTGATACTGAGGTTGTTGTTGGAAGTTTTGTTGAGGAGGTTGATAGACCGGCGGAGGATGAGCTGGAGCAGGGATTGTGACTGCTGCTATTGTTCTGGGAACATAATGGGGCCTGCCCCTGTTGGTGTGAATGGCATTGGTCTCGCCAGTTCTTCTCGGGCCCGCAAAAGGCTTTCTTGTACCACTGGACGAGCTTGCACCATTATCAGATATCTTACCCATTTTTAACAGGCTTTCAATTCTCTCCCCAGCTATGACAACATCTGCGAAGCTAGTGGAAGAGAAAGCAGCCAACCTGTCAATATAGGTTCCCTGAAGAGTGTTCATAAACATGTCTGCCATTTCTCTCTCAGACATTGGGGGTTGAACAGCAGCAGCCAGTTGCCTCCATCTTTGAGCATATTCTCTGAAGCTCTCCCTCGAAGACTGTGACATTCCCATTAGGAGGGTCCTGTTGGGTGCCATATCTAGATTATACTGATACTGTCTGATGAAGGCTTCTGCCAGGTCCTTCCAGCATCTTACAGTTGCCCTTGTCAAATGGGAATACCATTCCCTCGATGCTCCTGTCAAACTGTCTTCGAAGTAGAACATCCAAAGCTTCTCATCCATCGTATAGGCCTTCAGCCTTCCCAGAAATGATTGCAGATGAGTCCGGGGGCATGAAGTCCCATTATACTTTTCGAAGCAAGGAGGCTTGAACTTATGAGGGATCCTGACCCCGTCTACCAGACCCATGTCCATAACGTCGAAACCCAAAGAATTTTGAGATTCTAAGGACCTCAACTTCTCAGCTATTTCTTCCAACCGTCTATCATATGTTTCCTCTCCAGCACCCATTACTGTATACTGGTCCTCCTGAGGATCTTCTTGAAGTACTCTGGCTGCTGTGGCTGTCCCTTGGATGTTTGCAGGGATATTAATCTCAGGATGTAGATGTGGACCAAACACAGGGGGATTCACATGTGGTTGCACCCTTTCATTATTACTGGTGCCTGCAGTCCCTACATGAGGCTCCTCTGGATTTTGCCTCTCAACCATAGCCCTCAGTCTCTCCTGGCTCTGAGCCATGTTGTTCATAACCTCCATGAACTGTGTCATCTGTGTTCTCATCTCCAATCTTTCATTGGCTAGCTGATTTCTGACATCAGCAAGATCTTGTTGAACTTGATCCATCTGAATTCCCGGAAGGTTGTTTCTAGTTGGGTACCTGTGTGGCCTGTTGAGAGGAAATACCCGGCGGCGAGCAATAATTCATGAACATCACAACAGAGGTTAGCAACAGCAAAACAAAACCCTACAAAACAAATAAAAGGTTAGCATGCAATGCAGTTATGCTTATTTGCTATCAAGGTATCCGGTTTGGCCTTCAGTTTTGACCCTTCCAGACCCTTGAAGATGATGCTGTTGAAGTTGCTTTTGATGTGAACCCAGATAGAAACCAACACAAATATATTACAAAGAGTGAAATAATACAACTTGTTCATTTTTACAACACAAACCCTCAAAGGGGCCAAAATACATCACAAAAAGCAAACATACATGGAAAAGGAACAACAACAAGCAAATGATCAAACTCCAAGGCCAAACTCATCCTCACGAACTTCCTTGAGAAGTGCTTCGGTCACAGGATCAGCCGGACGCTCCGTGAGACTTCTGATGAGAAGGTTTCTTGTTGCAACAGCTGCAGTCAATTTCTTGTTCTGACTTTGATCTTTAGACCTCTTCAATCCTGCTTTGATTTTCAGCTCTGATATTTCTTCCTGGGCTGCTGCCAGGGCTTTTTCCATCTGCTCCATCTTATCTTGAACTCTCTTGTCTTCTAGAGTACGGGCCTCAGTGATCCGGACCCACCTGGCCTGACTCTCTTTCAAATACAAGTCTGTTCTTGCTCTTTGGAACTGGGCTTCTTTACAAGCATTCTTCAGAATCTGCTCACCAGCTTTAGACTTGTTGATATACTCCCCAGACTTCTCAATCTTGGTCAAGTGTTCCACCCTCAATTTCTCCAATCTTTCAATCTCCCTCACACCTTCACTCCTCTCCCGGAGGGTCTTCTGCAAGGCTTGAGTTAACTTCTCATTTCTTTCCTTCAAACTCTCAAACTCCTCCAAACTGATAGTGGCAGGGGGTGGTGCTGAAGATGACTCAGGCATGTCTTCTATGGTGAAGGGCATTCCAGATAATTGGGCCCTAGCATGGGACCACTCATAATATTGGACTGATGCCACATTATTGCACTTACCCAGAATGGTAATTCCCTTAGTTTGAACATGATCCCAGGCCCAGGCAGCCTGCCTAACAACAGTCAAACTGATCTTGTTCTCACAGTAGAGGGTCTCAACCAAGTCTTGTTCCCTGGGAGTATGGACCAGTGCATAGCCTAATTGCCTCCTGAACAGCAGAGGGTTGTAGTTGATGCTTCCCTTAACTCCTATCAAAGGCACATTGGGAAAGTGCCCACAGCTGGTGATCATATCTCTGCCCTTGGTGCTCTGAGTACACCATCTGATATCTGCTGAAGTGAGAGTAGTGAGCCTCTTAGCCCAGTTGCTCCGCTGATGAGGATTCAGGAATGCATCTGTTCTGGGTAGATGCTTGAGGAGCCAGGTATGGAATAATGGAGCACACATCCTCACTAACCTTCCCCTCTGCTTCTCATTTCTCTGATGGACTGAGTAATAGAGATCACCCAGTAAAGTTGGCACAGGGTTCTTCAGGATGAACAAGTGGATTGCATTCTTGCTGATGAACCGAGGCTCATCTGCAAACAGCACAGTTCCGTACACACTTAAGGCCAACAGAGCACAAACAAATTTCCAATCCCCCAGGGAGGCCTTCAGACTAGCTTGAGAGATCAAGAAATCAAGATGAAAACCAGGGATCCCAGCTTTAGAGGCCATATGCTGCTCTATCAAAACAGGCTCCAGGTGCAAAGCTTTTGCTATCTCTCCATTGCTGGGAAAGACCATTTCAGGGTTGAAGGGGATTTCTCTTTTGATAGGCAAACCAACCAAATATGAGTATTCTTCCAGAAGAGGACCCAACTGAAAGTCTTGAAAGGTGAAACATCTCAATGGGGGATCATAGAACTGAATGCAGGTGTGGATGAGGCTCCTCTGAGAAGGGTCCAGATCCATAACCATGTCCAGTATATCTCCATAACTCTCCCTGAACAAAGGAATGTGATCTGGAGTGATCAGGGTTTGGATCCTCCTGATGTCTGATAAGTCTGGTTGGAAGAAATGATAGGTGATGTTGCTTTTCTTTGGAGCCATGATGCTGAAGACTGAGTAGAGTGCTGATGAAGATGCTGAAAGGGTGAACCACTGATTGGCTGGTGCTAGTAACTGAAGTATATGGCTGACAAACTGATGCAAGTGCTGGTGGAGATAGGTCAAAACTGCAGATGGGGTCAAAACCAAAACCAGATGAGAAATGGATACCCTGAAACACAAATAAGCACATGTTAATATGATGCAATGAGTATGTATGCAAAATGAAATGCAAGGGTTTGTGACTGAGCTGGATCTGATAAACTGCCTTGGTATAGATCCACGGGTGTTCAAGAATTCCAGATGGAGGTCTATAAATCCAGTAACCAGGGTGGGGGACTCAAATAAAGAGCCACAAGTCCAAGGTTTTAGAATCACAAGAACTATCCAACATGGAGCATTCTTAACAAAGTCAAAGTAACAGGGTATTCTGAGGTCAAGGTACCTGCAAACCTGTAAACAGCCCAACCCCCTCACAGGTAGTGATCTAGAACAAGGATCCTCAGACTTGGATCAGTTATGAGAAGTGTAAACACTTCCAACCCGGAGGTACAGTGTTTACAATAACCATAAAAGTTCCTCCTCTAATTCACCTCAGTTTCTGAAGGTCAATACTAAAAGGTCATCCAGACTTAGCAGGCTTCCCAGATAGCCCTAGCATTGCAGGAATTCTGCAACACAGAGTTCTCAAGAAGAAACCCATATCTGAACCGTGTTTCATATTCCCGCACCAGACCGAAATGGAATGGGAAAGAATATGATTCACTCTAGCCTAGGTGTCACTCAGGTCCCAGGTATAGGACCTTAACTCTCAATGGAACACCCACCCACCAAAACAAAACCAGATCCAGCCAGACAGCATGACAGTATGATATATGAAAAACTGTAAAGAAAGCAATAAATAAAACTGTACAGAAAGCAGTAAATAAAGCAAAAATATAAACACAAATAAGCACATAACACCCCAGTAAACACAAATCAAACAAGCGCTAGGAGGAACCCACAAAAAGAACCAGAAGCCCTGGTTGCAGTATAAGGGTCCCCAGCAGAGTCGCCAAGCTGTCGCTCCCGATAAAATGGGACTGGCCCTGATAAAGGTACAGACGCGAACGGTCGGCGAGAGGGACAATGAGAACACACAGCCGTGAACTCACTGGAGATGAATAGAGTCGCCAGCTAGGCATTTTTATCCCGGAGGAAAGGCAATGCTGCATAGACCTAGAAAGATACGGATAAGACGGTTTGCGAACCAGAGAGACTGAGAAAGGGGGTTGGTTACAACCTGGGAAGGTATTAGCACCCAGATTGTCCGTCGTACTCGACGGGATCCACGCTTAAAAGATTTGTGTTTTAAAGGGGTAGTGTCAGTGCAATTTGTGTATAAAGAGCTGAAAGCAATATGCACAGGTGTCAGTGTAAAGTGTATAAGTGATGTGAAGTATGAAAGTGTCAGTGTAAGGACAAGAATAAGATGCTCATGATAATGAGGCTCAAAGAATAATGCTGGAAGGAGGGGGAATGTACAGAGACTTTTGTTCGATAACCGATAAGTTATGCCTACGTATCCTCTCGTGCAATGAGGAAGTCAGAACACCGTAGTTCGACTCAAAGAGACTGAAAGATGAATTGACTTGTGAACTGCTTGCTTGCCTATGCTCAAGTGTATGACCTGTCTGGCTCAGGTGCTTACTGTCTTGCATTAGACGGAAGAAGCGAGTTCTCGGTTGTGAGTGAATGAGATGAGAAAAGAATCCCGGAGGAGACGATTATTGTTTGTTTTTGTGTTTTCAGTCTTTTATTGTTTTTGGATTTTGTCATAAGTTAATGAGCTTAAGCCTAAACCAATGGGTTAGTAAACTCATCACATCTTCCCTCTGATTAGGGGGTAATGAGAATACCTTAAGTGTGAAGTCATATTCTCACACTTAATCACCTTTGGTGTAGGATTAAGATCATTAACCTACTTGTGATTATTTAGATGTTTTTGGGATTTTTGTTTAGTGTTGAGTAATGAGGTTAAGCCATAATCAAGGATTAAACAGACTCATTACACCATCCTAAAAGAAGGATAATAGATGAGAATGTTTAAGTTGAGGAAAACTCCTCAACTTAATCCATGATTAGGGATTAAACCCATGACAAAACAAGCCTTTATTAAGTGGATTTTAGTTAATGGTATGATGATGAAGTGTTTTTTATGATTTGTAAGACAACTTGAGGGGGACTTGTCCATTAACACTAGGGTTAGTCCTTCTTAACCAATTAAGGAAGAATTAGAACCCTAATGCAAGGCCCAAGTTACAAGTGTAATGCCTTGATACTTATTAAATGAATTGATTAAGAGATTTAAACACCTTAAGGGTTTAATACTTAGGATTAAAGTTATACACTCCATCCTAAGAGAAGGATGCAGGCATAACCCTAAGCACAAAGTCTTAAAGCCTTTAGGGTTTAGTCCCTGATTATGAGGTGAGAAGAGAAGACTCAAAGAGAGACACAAAGGTAAAAGCTAAGAGGGGAGACTAATCAAAACCCTAATCATTGTCATGCTTGGTTGATCCTAAGGTTTGTGAGGTTTGCAAGAACAATCTTCAGAAGAACCACCAGGAAGCAGATGAATAGGATCAAGAGAAGCAAAGTGACTTGCTTCATTCAAGAAGTCAAGTCACTTGAAGAAAGAAAGTAAGAAGAAGAAGAATGAGCAAGCTCAAACTCAAGCACATATAAGAATGCAGCAATGGATGCAAGAGAGATGAAAAGAAAAGTTATGAGAAGTGAAGGCAAATTCACTTCCCCAGTTTACTTACCACCTGAAATGTTAGAAAGAAATGCAATGCAATACAAGATGAGGTGAAATGGTATGATGCTAGGCCAAACCAGAAGCATGGTGATGATGAAAATGATGTTATGAGGTGCTGCAAACATGAGGCAAGGCATGGAGATGTTCATACAAGATCATGAATGCAAATGATGCAAGCTAAAGAGCATGAACAAGCATGGAAAGTTATGAAGCATACAAGACAAATGACATGGCAAAGATGTAATGCAATGATCAAAGATGTTTCATACATGTCTTGAGATGTCAAATGAATCAAGAGAATGCACAAAATGCAATGACAAGCCATGTTATGCAAGAGAATGCAAGAGGGATGCAAGAGAAGGCCCAAATTAGGGTTCATGGGTCAAACATCAAGCACAAACCAAAAAACAGAAGCAAACCTCATGATAAAAAATGGAAAATGCTACCCAAAGAAACCCTAGGCCTATGATGATCTACTGCCCAAAGGGGGGGCTCTCAACTCTCAACCAAACTCAAGTTATGAATTTTGCAAGTTATTAGGGTTTTTTAGGGTTCTTAACAAAACAAATGCCAATCAATTGGGAAATGCAAGAACAATTCATGGCCTTTTTATCCTTGAAAATACATGTCAAATGGAAAATAATGCAAGAAGAATCAATGTCTCAACCTTCACCAATAGGCAGAAATGAATTTTCAAACATATGATCAAAATAATGCACAAAATATGATTTAATTCCATGAAAAATTCTTAAAATGCATCAAGATCAAAAAAGAAATTTGGTTTGAAGGTTGGACAATGTTTCTAAATGTCTTAGAACATTTCATGAATTTTTTTGTAATTTTTAAATACCTAAAAGTATTTTTAATTAATTAATTCTCATTAATCAATTAAAAATAATCTTTTAAATATTTAAAAATACTTTTTTGATGATAAAAAATAAAATAAAAATATTTTTGGGTCTTAAAAATTAATTAAACTTTAAAGAAAAAGTTTCATAATTTTTAAGATTTTTTAGCTATTTTAAATTAATTATGCAAATTAAATAGAAAGAAAATGAATTAAAAATTAAATAAAATAAAAGTAGGCTGAATGGAAGGCCAGGATGCGCCTAGAATTTGAAAGTGTTGACTGGCGCGTGATCTAAGGGTCCAGGTTGACTCTGATTAAATTAGTTTAATTATGAATTAATTAACTAAATGAAAAAGGTTAGGGCTAATCAAACGCATCTGGGCCATTCAAAGCAGCGGGAAGTCAACAAAGTCTACAGATCCTACGCTCATCATTCAAATGGCCATAATGACCTGAGTTTAGGGTTAATCACCCTCAGGTGACCGGAGAGGAGCTCCGGTCATCTTCTCCGGTTGCACAAAAACCCTAGAACACGAATCAAGCCACTATTCTACAAATCAAGCATACCTAAATGATCCTCTAACTTCCTAGGTCACGAATCCAAGCTCAAACAACATTTATGCACCAAGAATCAAAGGAATCGAAAGGAAAGAAATTCACGGGCAAAAATTCAGAGGGACCATACAAGCTCAGTTTTCACTCATTTTTGATTCTGAAGCCAACCCCATGACCAGCAAGACATGAATAATCAATTTATAACTTAAAAACCAAGCTTTGAGAGGAAAGTTTCATGACCATACCTGAGGTGACAACTCCTGTTTCTGGGCTTTCAGAGCAGTTTCTTGATGCAAGCTAGCTCCAATGACTCCCCTGGTGCTAATGGCAGGCTTGGAGTGAAGTTTAGCAAGCTATTTCAAGGGTTACCAAACTGATATAGCAGAGAATGACCTTGGTGTACAGGCTGTTTTAGGTCAGTGTAATGGGTGGTTTGGACTCCTCTGAGTGTGATTGACTTGTTGGTGAAGAAAGATGAGGTGTTTGATGGCTGGGTTGTGAGATTCGAAGAGAACTGGTTCTGAGGGTGAAGAATGGTGGAGCTCAGGTCAGGCTTGCTTCAGGCTTGAGCTTTGGTGGTTTGAGGCCTATGGAGTGTATTGAGTTGGGTGATGAAGAAAGCTTGAGTGTTTCTTGGTTGTGGAAGCAGATTCGATAGATTTTGCAATGTGGAGGGATTTTGTGAATGTTGTGTTCTGGCCAGCTTCAATGCTCAATGCTTAGCTATATTGTCTCCAACTTGTGTGGATAGACTGTGAGGCAGGTTAGTAGGGTGGCTGTGTACTGTGCCAAGAGTATGGGAGTCCTTTGCAAAAAGGTCAATTTTGTGTCATTGAGAGTATGGGTCATGGCAGCAGCAGGTTCAAGTCTTGTCTTGCTCCAGCTAGGGTTGAGGAGAGCCCTTGGATTGCTTGTGGCTGACTGCAACATGTGGATGACAAGC
This sequence comes from Lathyrus aphaca, assembly GCA_963966055.1. Classification (NCBI taxonomy): domain Eukaryota; kingdom Viridiplantae; phylum Streptophyta; class Magnoliopsida; order Fabales; family Fabaceae; genus Lathyrus; species Lathyrus aphaca. The sequence continues at coordinate 568,435,238 of OZ014519.1, forward strand.
TATGCTAGTTTTTGCAACTTGACAACTTTGTACTTTCTCATGATTTTGTGCCATACACATGAAACAATGCTTGCTGAATTTTGTGGCATGGCACTTCTTTTAGTCATGGCAATGTTGAGAAATCAGCTAGTGATCACATAATTCCTTGAAGCATGGATTTGCCAAGAATCCTCTTTTTGCACACTTATGGAAATGCTTTATGGAACTTTTGAAAATCAAGGCAAACAATGAAGAATCCCTTGGGCCAATTCTATTTTTTAGGGCATATGTGGTCATGTGATGAAGTTTTGAAGTCACTTTGAAGTCACTAGAATGCTTGATACATGAATTTGCAAGTTTTCCATTTAGTGCATAACTTGAAATTTAGTGATTTTTGCCAACTTTAACAAACCATAACTTTTGATCCAAGATGAATTAGATCATGTTCTTGTACTTTTTGAAAAGGGAAAGATGAGATCTACAACTTTCATGACCAAAGTTTTTCCATTTGAAGCCTTTTTGGACCAAGAATCAAAGCTTGAAAATTGACCTAAAATGATGCATTCTTGAAAAGTCAACTATGCCCAAAAAGTCAACATTTGCAAAAACCCTAAATTCTTGATTTCTATGAACTTCAACCTTCTTCCATGATCAAATAAAGATCATATACACTCAAAATGATGAAGATCACCCATTGGTTGGGTCACTGGGGGCCTCAGATGCCCTGATTTTGCACTGACTTGTCTGAAAAGTCAACTCTTGATCAGATGACTTCCCCATGGAATTTCTTCATGAAAATTGATATGCATACTCCCTATACCATATAGAGATCAATGGAAACAAGAATGACCAAAAAATTTGGAGTTATGGCCTCTGAAACCAAAACCCTAATTTTCAGTCAACTGTGTAGTTCAAACTGGCTCTGCATCACCTCAAACCCTAGCTCTTGTGATTTCTCTGCAATTTTGACTTTGGGGAGATGAAATATGATATAAGAACACACATGGACCACTTTGAATTGATTGGTAGCCTTTGGAATGCCTCAAGAAGCTTTGGGATTGCTCAGATCACAAACCCTATGTGCAGATGCCTTGAAAGCTATGCAGTGAATCAAAAATGAGATGTGAGGTGATATGATTGTGTTTATGCATATGAGGATGATCACAAGCCATGGTGAAATGGGTGAGGGCAAATTTGGGGTGTTTACACAAGGCTTTCGCAATTACATTATAATATAAATAATAAATATATATGTAGAAGCACGCCTTCAACCTCGAAGATTTTGATGAAGACAACACGGCACATGTTTTTCAGATCTGCAAAAAGTCAAGAGCTCCAACTGATCAAGCTTCAAGCAACCGGCTTTGCGATCAAGTTTCTTTGCATCATCGTTCTACTTCATGCTTGGACGCTTTTGTTTAGGTATATCAATCCTTCTTTTAAATTGATGTACAAGTGTTCACTCATTCAATCATATGTTAGCATATTGCATAAAATACTTTGATAAATTTTCAAACCGTTTAACACTTTTTGAAAACTTTCTGTTTCTGTTTTTAACAGTGTTAACCGGTTAACCATTTGGTTAACCGGTTAACACTGTAAGATTTTTGAAAAATATTTTCTTTGAATTTCAAATTACACCTTTTGATTATATCTCTTCATAAATTATTTTGTTTCATAATTTTCATACCTTTTCAAAAGGGTGTCTTGAATAATATAAAATCTGAATTTTTTTCAAATTTAAAAACACCTCCTACAATCTTTTATGAAAATCACTTAAATCAAATTCACCAACATTCAAATATTTTCATATTTCCAAAAGTGTTCATAAGATCTTCATCTTTCATAATTCATGTTTTGAACACTTGTATTGATATTTGAAAAGTGAATTGTATATATAGGAGAAGATCTTTATTGATATCCAATCTTTGTATTACTCACTCAATATTATAAAAATATAGAAAAGTATTTCTATTTGTGACTTGTGTTCCAAGGATTGTTTGGACATAAGGGTGAGTGTGGCAAGAGGATTGTTCTTGCACACTTGTTAGTATAGTTTGTTAGAAAGTAGGCCTCACCATTGAAGGTGTGATAGGTTGTAATTTTTCTAAAAACTAGTGGAAATCTCTTTCAAATTGAAAGGGGACTGGATGTACCTTCAGACTGTGAAGGGAACCAGGATAATTCTCTGTGTAACTTTTATTTTCTGCCTTACTGCTTTCCTTCCATACAAACTTAAAAGAAAAATTCTATCCATCAAAGAAAAAGAATCGAGAAAAATTATAAACACCTAATTCACCCCCCCCCCTCTTAGGCGCATTATGATCCTACAATTGGCATCAGAGCAGGTTTAGGTAACCTGTTCCTATAAGATCCTTATGGCTTCCGCAAACTCGAATCCTGTTTTCAAAGATGGTGGAAGTAGCAACAAGCCTCCGCTCTTCTCCGGCGAATACTTCGATTTCTGGAAAATCAGAATGAGGGCACATCTTGAAGCCCAAGGAGAAGGCATATGGGAAGCAATCGAAGAAGGTCCGCATAATCCCGTCAATGTGATCAACGGTATTGGAACCGCGAAGTTGAAGAATATGTATGATGAAGATGATAAAAGGAAGATCCTAAATGAGAAGAAAGCAATCAACATACTTCAAAGTGCTCTTAGTATGGATGAATTTTTTCGTGTATCACAATGCAAATCGGCGAAGGAGATCTGGGATACTTTGGTAGAAACACATGAAGGAACAACAGAAGTTAAAAGATCAAGGTTTAACACGTTGAGTCAAGAATATGAAATGTTCCGCATGCAGCCTGGAGAATCTATTGTGGATTTACGAAAAAGATTTGTTCATATAACCAACCATTTGATTGCACTCAGAAAGACCTTCACCAACGATGATCTTAATTTGAAAGTTCTAAGGTCTTTGACAAGGGAATGGCAACTGAAAGTGACCGCAATCTCGGAGAAGAAGAGTCTCTCAACAATGACATCCGCATCTCTATTCGGCAAACTTCAAGAGCACGAGTTAGAACTTGGAAGGCTCGAGAAGCATGAAAGTCAAGAGAAAAAGTCCAAAGGAATTGCTTTGAAGATTGACACGAAGGATGACAAAGATGACGAGATCTCCGAAGATGAGAACTTCATGCTTCTTGTTAAGAAGCTTGGTAAGTTTTTTAACAAAAATAATAATTCTTCTTTTCCTAAAAAGAATAAACATTTCAGGAAGAAGGATGCATCCACATCGAATCAAGAAGTTACATGCTATGAATGTGGAAAGCAAGGTCATATAAAACCGGATTGTCCAAGACTTGCAAAGAAAGGAGGATTCAAATGCAAAAAGGACTTCAAAAATAAAAAGGCTTATGTCGCATGGGATGACAATGAAATTAGTTCCTCATCGGAATCGGAAAGCGACGAATGTGCAAATATGGCATTAATGGCGTCACATCACTCCGATGAAGAAAATGACGAGGTTAGTAGTAACTTTTCAATTTATGAAAATGATGCACAAGAAGTCATAGATGAACTTCTAAAGGAATGTAAGACTTTGGACAAAAATATTTCATCCCAAAAGAAGAAAATATTATCTTTAGAAGAACAAAATGCATCTTTTGAAAAATACATTGAAAATGAAAAACAAAAGATAAAGGATGAAAAACAAAGCCTTACATGTAAAAATTGTGAGTCATTGTCCTTTCAAATTGTTCAACTCAAAAGAGTTTTAGAAAGATATGAAAAAGGTCAAATTGGCTTGGAGGAAATTCTTAGGCACCAAAGATATCCAAATGATAAAAGTGGCCTATGATATTCTAAGTTTTCCAAACCAAGCACAAGTGAAACCGTTTTCGTAAAAGCTAGTGAACAAATTGTTAAGGAAAAGACTAACAATGTTAAAACTATGCATCAAAGTCATAAAAGGAAAAAGGTTATTAAACAAAATTATGTTTCTAAAATTAAAAGTCAATTTCAAACCTATTTGCTTTTATTGTGGAATCAAAGGCCATACACCTAATGCTTGCTATGTGCGCAACATTGGTGTTGCTAAAGGGCATTATGTGTGGGTTGAAAAAGGTACTAACTATCAAGGAACCAAAGCAATTTGGGTACCTAACAAAACTTGACTTTATTTTGTAGGTATGCTTGAAAACAACTTCTACGCAATGGTATCTCGATAGCGGTTGTTCAAAGCATATGACGGGCGATATCAACAAATTTTCAAGTCTAACACTTAAGGCCAAAGGATAAGTTACTTACGGTGATGATAATAAAGGAAGAATTCTTGGAGTTGGAACCATTGGTGCATCTCCTCGTACAATCATCGAAGACGTCCTTTATGTGGAAGACCTTAAACACAACCTTCTTAGCATAAGTCAATTGTGTGACAAAGGGTTCCGAATCAACTTCACAAAGGAGGAATGTTTGATAGAACATGAAGTCACTCATGAACTATTGCTAAAAGGTAAACGATTTAATAACATTTTTATGATTTCTTTTGATGACTCTCTCTTGAAGGTGAAATGCTTAATGGAAAACAACAACGATGCATGGCTTTGGCATAAGAGGATTGCTCACATTCACATGGAGCATTTAAATAAATTATTAAAGCATGATCTAGTTGTTGGTCTTCCAAAGATGAAGTTTATCAAGGATAAGCTTTGTGACGCATGTCAAAAAGGGAAGCAAACCAAAACACCCTTCAAGACCAAGAAAGTGATATCTACTACAAGACCACTACAATTGTTACATATGGATCTTTTCGGTCCATCAAGAATAAAAAGCTTCGGAGGTAACGTTTTTGCACTAGTTATTGTTGATGATTTCTCTAGATATACTTGGACTTTGTTTTTAGTGCAGAAAAGTGATGCCTTTAAAGCATTCAAGAAGTATGCCAAGCAAATTCAAAATGAGAAGTCACTCTCAATTGTTTCCATAAGAAGCGACCATGGTGGCGAATTTCAAAATTCATCATTTGAAGATTTTTGTGAAGAGCATGGAATCTCTCACAACTTTTCCGCACCAAGGACTCCTCAACAAAACGGTATAGTAGAAAGGAAGAATAGGGCACTAGTGGAACTTGAAAGGACAATGCTTAGCGACTCAAATCTTCCTAAATATTTTTGGGCGGATGCGGTTAGCACGACTTGTTTTGTAAGTAACCGTGTCAATATTCGACCTATTCTCAAGAAGACCCCTTATGAGTTGTTAAAGGGAAGGAAACCCAACATATCCTTCTTCCACATATTCGGATGCAAATGCTTCGTTCTCAACAACGGTAAGGACAACCTTGGTAAGTTTGATGAGAAATTCGATGAAGGTATTTTTCTTGGATATTCTCTATCAAGTAAAGCTTTTAGAATTTTCAATAAACGTACTCTTACCGTTGAAGAATCCATACATGTTTCGTTTGATGAGACTAACCCCTCGAAAGAGGATAATATTATTGTGGATGATGATGATGATGTAGTAGATCTATCACAACAACAAAGGGAGATATCAAAAGAACAAGCAATATCACAAGAAGATAAGTCACCAACCATTGAAGAACATCAAGATCTTCCAAAAGAATGGAGAACTCATAGAGATCACCCGATAGATAAAGTGATTGGTGGTATTAGCCAAGGCGTTGCAACTCGACTCAATCTCAAGGATGCTTGCCTCAACATGGCGTTCGTGTCTCAAATTGAACCAACAAAAATCGATGAAGCCTTAGGCGACGATCAATGGATAATAGCTATGCAAGAAGAACTCAACCAATTCGAAAGGAACCAAGTTTGGACTCTTGTACCAAGACCGGACAACAAACATATCATAGGCACAAGATGGGTGTTCAAGAACAAACTTGACGAGAATGGGATCATAGTTCGTAACAAAGCAAGATTGGTCGCACAAGGCTACAACCAAGAAGAAGGAATCGACTTTGATGAAACATTCGCTCCGGTAGCAAGGTTAGAAGCAATTAGATTATTACTTGCTTACGCTTGTTCTATGAATTTTCAGTTGTACCAGATGAATGTCAAAAGCGCTTTCCTAAACGGCTACATCAATGAAGAAGTTTACGTAAAACAAACTCCGGGTTTTGAAGACTTCAAGAACCCGTCTCATGTCTACAAGTTGAAGAAGGCTCTTTATGGCTTAAAGCAAGCACCAAGGGCTTGGTATGATCGCCTTAGCAACTTCCTATGTGAGAAAGGTTTTACGAAAGGAAAAGTTGACAAGACTTTGTTCATCAAGAATCTTAAGGGTAATACCTTACTTGTTCAAGTCTATGTCGACGACATCATCTTCGGTTCAACAAACAAAGATCTCTGCGAAGAATTCTCTCTTATGATGCAAGGCGAATTTGAGATGTCCATGATGGGAAAGATGAACTACTTCCTTGGATTACAAATCAAGCAAACAAAGGATGGCATCTTCATCAACCAATCCAAGTATTGCAAGGAGTTATTGAAAAGATTTGATATGGACAATTGCAAAGAGATGTCTACTCCAATGGGATCTGGAACGTATGTTGATCAAGATCTTTCTGGCACTTCAATAGATATTACAAAGTATCGAGGTATGATCAGTTCACTTTTATATTTGACGGCGAGTCGTCCTGACATTATGTTTAGTGTTTGTTTGTGTGCCCGCTTTCAAGCTAATCCGAAGGAATCACATCTCACTGCCGTGAAGAGGATCATGAAGTATCTCAAAGGAACGACGCACGTCGGACTATGGTATCCTAAAGGTAGTACATGTTCTTTAATTGGTTATTCTGATGCTGATTATGCAGGATGTAAGACCGATAGAAAGAGTACAAGTGGTACTTGTCACATTCTCGGGAATGCACTAGTGTTGTGGACATGCAAGAAGCAAGCATGCATTGCACTTAGCACGGCCGAAGCGGAGTACATTGCAGCAGGAAGTTGTTGTGCTCAAATATTGTGGCTTAAACAACAACTTCTCGATTTCGGTATAGATCTCGGTTGTATCCCTCTTCGGTGTGACAACACAAGTGCCATCAATATCACGAAGAACCCGGTCATGCATTCAAGAACAAAGCACATAGATATCCGACATCATTTCCTTCGAGATCATGTTTTAAACGGAGATGTAAATGTTACGTTCGTGGATACACACAATCAACTCGCCGACATATTCACAAAACCATTGGCTAAGGAGCAATTTTTCAAGATTCGACGAGAACTTGGTATTCTCAATGAAGGTGACATCTAATCTTAACCTAAAAATTGATTGTTATATGTTTTTATTGCATGATGTGTGCTTATATGTGTTTTTGCTCACTTTTATGTCATAAAATGCTAGCACTCACATTTCACCGTTTTCAGTTTTTCTCTTTTTCGTATACCCGAAATCGATCGGTTTCAAAATATTTTTTGATCGAAAGTTGCGGAATGATAAGTGCTAACATTTTATTGAATTTTTTTTTATAAATTTCCCCCCAATTTTTCCCCCCAAAGCTGCTGGACTTTTAAAATTTTTTGTCCGTTAACCGGTTAACACCTTCAAAACAGCAGTCCCTGTCTGCCTGACAGTCTCTGTTTCTTTTTTAAAAAAAAATTTCTTTTTCTTTCTTTTATGTTGTCTTGTGTTTTTTTTATGATTAATTGATGCATGGTATCTCTTTCCAACACCTCATAAATCTATTCCTCTTCCTTTGACCTACCATTAAACTCCACTTACTCATTCTTCCAAACCTTCCATCTACTCCATTAAAACCCACTACATTGTAACTCTCATAAAAACTCCATCTCATTCACTTCACTCTCCACTACACCAAACCCTAATCCGAAAATACTCTCCCTCACCCTCAAACCTAAGCTTCATCTTCATGGCTTCAAGAAAGGGAAAAGCTTCAGTGTCAGCATCAAGGTCTAGCAGTGAAGAAGACATGCCTATGGAATCTACCAAGAAGAGACGATTGGATTTTCGAGTTCGGGTTCGACATGGGTAAGTATGTGAACCTGAAATCTTTTGAATCGTTTAAGTTTCCGGCATTACTAGAATATCAAGGAATGTTAGATTTTATTGCCGATAATGGAAAGGTATATCCGGATTTGGTGAAGTCATTCATGAACAACATGACTCTCAATTGTGATGATAGGGATAAGCATCAACTTTTTGGCTACTGTTAGAGATTGTGAGATTGAGGTTGACCTAGGTACTCTTGCTACCTCTTTGTCTTTACCATACTCGGGAGTGTTTCTCCGAAAGGGTGTCAACCATGATGAAGGCAAATGGGCCAATTATGATAAGATGGAATACTACTATCACATCTGTAGGTTTCAAAAGGCAGCCGTGATATCTGGCCAGCGTACCTCTCGGGTACTTTGCTATGCGAAAAATCTCTCTGTGGATGACCGGATGCTTCATTATGTCATTTGCCATGTCTTGCTGCCCAAAGACTCCAATCAATCCCAAATCAATGATTTGGAAATGCATGTGCTCTTTGCCATCAAGAACAAGATTAAGATTAATTGGCTTCCTACCATGCTATATCATTTGAAGCAAGAACTCTCTTTGAAGACTCGCTTACCTTATGGCCGCCTCCTCTCAAGGATTTTGGAACTTACCGATATGGAAATCGGTCGAGAACCGTTTATTGCTATGACTACTACGGGAAATGAAATCAACAGAGTCACAATCATCAAGAACACCGACATTGTTCAAGCCAATGATGGAAATTATAAGTATGATGACGGATCCTCCACCTCCATCCCACCTATTCCGGAAACCGGCGTTACCAATGACTTCCTCTACTCAACCATGATGTCACACCACCATGAAGCTATGCGTGCCATCAAAAGCCTTCAGAACCTTGTCCTAAGCTCCCGAACCACCACTGAGCATGTTGATGAGGATGTGGACGGTACCGAAGAAGAGGAAGAAGATGATGAGGATGTGTCGGATGAGGAATGAGGACCATGTCTCCATGCTGTTTTTATTATGTTGCTTTATCTTTTAATCATGTTATGTTTTGTACTCTTAAACTCAAGTCCTAAGTTTTTAGGCATTTTTGGTTTAATTGCATTATGTTTTCGTTTTATATGTGTTTGCTTGTACGATTGCTTGTGTGATGCTATACTTTTCATGTCCATGCTTGCTTGTTGGTCCCTTCCTTTTTGCTAATGCCAAAGGGGGAGAAGACCTTGTTTCTCTAATGCCTCTCGATGCAGAATTCTTTTGCTACTGCCGCTATCATTAAGGGGGAGTTGCTGTCCATAGGGGGAGGATTTGCTTAGAGAAACATTGATCAAAGCTCTCGCAGAATTTTCGGTTGTCATCATCAAAAAGGGGGAGAATGTAGAAGCACGCCTTCAACCTCGAAGATTTTGATGAAGACAACACGACACATGTTTTTCAGATCTGCAAAAAGTCAATAGCTCCAACTGATCAAGCTTCAAGCAACCGGCTTTGCGATCAAGTTTCTTTGCATCATCGTTCTACTTCATGCTTGGACGCTTTTGTTTAGGTATATCAATCCTTCTTTTAAATTGATGTACAAGTGTTCACTCATTCAATCATATGTTAGCATATTGCATAAAATACTTTGATAAATTTTTCAAACCGTTTAACACTTTTTGAAAACTTTCTGTTTCTGTTTTTAACAGTGTTAACCGGTTAACCATTTGGTTAACCGGTTAACGGGTTCAAATTTTCAGCAAACCAGTTAACGTTTATAGGCGTTAACCGGTTAACCATTTGGTTAACCGGTTAACACTGTAAGATTTTTGAAAAATATTTTCTTTGAATTTCAAATTACACCTTTTGATTATATCTCTTCATAAATTATTTTGTTTCATAATTTTCATACCTTTTCAAAAGGGTGTCTTGAATAATATAAAATCTGAATTTTTTTCAAATTCAAAAACACCTCCTACAATCTTTTATGAAAATCACTTAAATCAAATTCACCAACATTCAAATATTTTCATATTTCCAAAAGTGTTCATAAGATCTTCATCTTTCATAATTCATGTTTTGAACACTTGTATTGATATTTGAAAAGTGAATTGTATACATAGGAGAAGATCTTTATTGATATCCAATCTTTGTATTACTCACTCAATATTATAAAAGTATAGAAAAGTATTTCTATTTGTGACTTGTGTTCCAAGGATTGTTTGGACATAAGGGTGAGTGTGGCAAGAGGATTGTTCTTGCACACTTGTTAGTATAGTTTGTTAGAAAGTAGGCCTCACCATTGAAGGTGTGATAGGCTGTACTTTTTCTAAAAACTAGTGGAAATCTCTTTCAAATTGAAAGGGGACTGGATGTACCTTCGGACTGTGAAGGGAACCAGGATAATTCTCTGTGTCACTTTTATTTTCTGCCTTACTGCTTTCTTTCCATACAAACTTAAAAGAAAAATTCTATCCATCAAAGAAAAAGAATCGAGAAAAATTATAAACATCTAATTCACCCCCCTCTTAGGCGCATTCTGATCCTACAATATATAATAAAGAAACTATAATTAAAATGGTTAGTAATAAAATAATTATAAGAAGAAGAGATTAGCACAAATATACAAAAATATATAGAATTTAAGAGAACATTTTTAAATTAAACAAATAATTTTTAAGAATTTTTAAGAAGATAATAAAGTAATTAGAATAATGATAATAAGCAATAATAATTATTTACAAAACAAGATTAATTATTTAATTAGAAAAAAAATTAATTAAGTTTAATATAAAAATTGGGGTTAGAAATTAGGGTTAGAAATTTAAGAAAATAAAATTAGGGTTTGAATTAAAATATTAATTGATTTATTTACAAATTATAATATATATATATAATATAAACATCAAAAAATTATATTTTAACAAAAATAAACTATAAAGTTTTCTTTTTATTTTTTTATTATATATAAAATATTAGACTATTATTTTAAAGAAGAAATTAATTTATGATATAATATATATAATTAAATAAAGAAGAAATAGAAAAATTAGGTTAAAAAAATAATGGGGAGGCCTGGATTTGAACCCAGGACCTCCCATGTACCTGCAAGGGGATTACCACTGGGCTGCGCACGCAGCTGGTGACCTAAAACCATCAAACAAACATTATATGATAAATCAGGTGAAATAGTTGAGAAAAATAAAAAAATTGCTGAGGGCTGGACTTGAACCCACGCCCTGATGCCTACAACCATCACCACTCTACCAACTGAGTCAAGCGCATTACTTGATAACAAACTAACAACCACATATTATAAAAACAAGTCAAATTTTGAATTCTGATTTCGCGCCAAAGCTACTTCTTCTTCAACCTCCAGACTTACGAAATTACTTGCGAATTTCTCTATAAGTTTTCCTGCGAATTTTTTTTGTAGCTAAACCTGCGAAACTAACAACATACAATCCATATACGAATCATCCAAATTAATGATATCAAAAGCTTGACCAGGTCTCATACAATCCAAATATCATATTCAAAGTCATTTATATAACCTAAATCGCAAATCCCTAATTTCAACTTTGAAACCCTAGCTATGGCTTTTCACGATTCCTGCGATTAAACTCAAAAAGAATTGTCCAGAAAGCTTCTATGTCATCACACAAACAAGATTAGCTAAACAAAAACAAGAAAAACATCATGAATAATCGTAATCGAAAAATCAACAAAGTGTCATGAACATGTGTTCGGTTTGGCCATTATAACATGATTTTGATGCTTATGAGTATTGAATCATGATCAATGAAGGTCAAGGAAGCCAATGCAACCTTTGTGAAGCTTTGAAATTGTCTTAATCTCAAAATATGAATTCAACTATTTTGAAGAATTTTTGAACTTTGCAAGGTGTTCTTGAGGCTGCCAAATCCATGTGTCTTGCTTGCTATATGTTGTTTATATATCATACATCAGAATTAGGTCAAAAAATAGTTCAATCCTTTGGACTTTTGGACCTATGGAGATTGAAAAAGATTCATCTTTAAAAATTGAATTTCTTTGATCTAACCTTGCTATATTTGTATGATCTGATTTTATATGATACCAATCACTTCTAAATGAATATTAAAACCTTCTAGAACCAAAATCAAATCAAATATTCATCCTTTTATATTATATTTTAATTTAAAATGATTTTTAATGTAAAAAATCATAATAAATAAAATAGAATGAATAAAAATATGAATAAATAATTTTTAATTCGTGCATGATGTCATGGAAGTGTTTGGATCATAAAAAAGAGAGCCCATTTGGTGAAATTTGGTTTTAAGACCCCATTTACTTCATAAACCTCTCAAAAATTTCCCAACTTTGTAAGGGCACAAATCCCTCAATTTTAATGCTATGAAGGTGTTCTTGGATATTTTGGAAAGCTTAAAGAATCCTCTAACCAACCTCTTTTGTCTCATGTCCATATCTTTTACCATTCTCAAGTTATGCTCTTTAGAAGTTGTTGACTTTTTGTTGACTTTTAAAAGGACTTATAATGTCTTAGCTCATACCTTCCAAATGAAGCATTTTTGGGCTTGACTTGTGAGACACAAAGTTGTAGAGAATTCAATTTCCTCCAAAATTAGCTTTGGATGGAAACTTTTTGATGAAGCATGTGAAAGTTATGGCTGGTCAAAGTTCAGTTGACTTTTCCTATGAAAACCCTAATTTAGAAACTCCTGATTCTTGATGATCTGAAACTTCCTTGATGTATCATGATCAACCCTTGATCAAATGATGAATTTTACTTCATATACTTGATGTTAGCAAAAAATCATGAAGTTTGACTTTGGTTTGACCACAGTTGACCTCAGTTTGACTTTTTGACTGCTTTGACTGTTTTTAGCCTATCTGATCATCTGACTGAGCAAATATTTTGGGAAAGTCTTGAAACTTGACATGGGGATTCTTGAACAAATATAGGATGCTATGAAGCTCACTTGAAGTCTTGGAAGTCCATTTAGCCTGATGAAAGTCAAAACCCTAGTTTAGGATGCCTTGCTTAGGAGGATGCATTGTCTGAGGGAATTGTCAAACTTTCTGACTAATTGTGAACCTTGTGAACCTTGTGAACCTCATGAGGTATCTTGTAAACCTTGTGAACCTCATGAGGTATCTTGTGAACAATGTCTTATATTGGTGAGGGAAAATTTTGGGGTGCAACACACGGCTCGAAGGGGTTGACGAGGGTCTATCTCCCTTATATCTCCGGTATTTGGGAATTGAAACAATGCTTGTACATCATCAACAGTTTCTACTCTGAAAGCATACCTTAAACAATTATGGGTATTCAGTTGTCATCATACTCCCTCAAGTATCTGCTAAACAACAGTGATATAAGTGGGAGGTATATGGATGCATTTTTTTGTTCTTTTTTTTGAAAGAAAAATGAGCGAATGCGACATAATTGATTCAAAAAGTGCATGATCACTTCATTAACATTACCATTCAAAACGACAACGTTTAAAAGACAAGTAGATATTAACAGGAAAGAAACTACAATGCAAATGATAAAAAGGATACAATGATCTTCAACCCTGATGAAATCTTCTTGTCTGGGCCACTGAAATTAGGAGACGCTCCTTCGAAATTATTGAACTCAATCAGGTGAGAGATTGACGTGCACAACCAAGCTTCCTTCTGGAAAGGATATGTACCCCTTGTCGATCAACTGTTGGACTTTGGCTTGAAAAGCATTGCAATCTTCAGTTGAATGCCCTATCGATCCACCATGATACCCACACTGCTCATGAGGATTGTACTCTAGAGGGTACGGTTCTGGAAATGGCTTGAGAGGCTTAGGAACCACCAAGGAGCTCTGAATTAGATGTGGCAAAAGTTCACTGTACCCCATGGGAACTGGATGAAGAGGAGCATTCCTTATTTCCAAATTGTTGCGAGGTCTGGGCTGGCTCTGATGCTGATTCTGAGGTCTTCGGCTATGAGCTTGCAGTTTTGGACAAGGAGGAGTCCAGGGTTTCTGATATGGTGCTCTGAGAATTGCCGATTGTCCATAAGAGTAGCCAGACACAGGAACAGATGATCTCTGAGAAGATGAGGGTCCAAAATTTTTGACATTGTCCATGACTGCACTGACGTCATACCCCTCTTCCCCTTGGGAGCTACCGACAGATTCACTTTCACTAGCCGGGATGTTCAAAGAGTACTGGATCTTTCCACTTTTGAGTAGGCTCTCAATACGCACTCCAACTATTATCAAATCAGAGAAATTTGATGTCCCAATGCTACTCATTCTTTCCAGGTATGGACCTTGCAAGGTTCCCACGAACAGGTCAACTAATTCTCTGTCTGAAAGTGGTGGTTGCACTTGGGCTGCCAATTCTCTCCACCGTTATGCATATTCTCTGAAAGATTCACCAGTTCTCTGAGATACGCTTTGCAGGTGCATGCGACTGGGCGCTATGTCCAAATTGTACTGGTATTGCTTTAGGAAAGCTCTGGATAAATCATTCCATGACCGAATACAACTAATCTCCAAATATATATACCAACTTAAGGATGCACCGCTTAAACTGTCCAGAAAATAGTGAATCATCAGCTCATCGTTGCGGGCATAAGAAGTCATTTTTCTGTAGAACATCACCAAATGACGCTTCGGGAAACTGACACCAGTGTATTTCTCGAACTTCGGAGTCTTGAAATCTGGAGGAATGACAAGACCAGGCACCAAACACAGGTTTAAAGCATCAAAACCAAAGGCATCAGGATCCGCTAAGGCTTTGAGTTGCTCATCTAACACAAGAAACCTTTCAGCAGTCTCAATAGCTGGTGGATCCTTGGTTTTCACAAGAGGGATTTCCCCTTGGAAGTTCGGCATAAGGAAAGCAAAACTCTAATAATCTGTAGCCTCAGAAGAAGATGAAGGTCCACCTCGGACAACAGATGGTTCAGGTACATTCTGATTCACGATCGGGCTCTGCGCATGCTGAGCTTGAGTGAGATTGTTCACTTGCAAAAGGTCCTCATCAGGAGAAAGACCATACAAAGGATTGGTCATCAAAGTGAAACCAGGTGGAGAATCAAAATTCTGAATGTTGTCCTCTGACATAGCTAGTGACGACTTCTAATATGACCTTTTACCTCTTGACACTGCTCAGTCTGGCTTCAAACAACTCTGTCATCTTCCAACAATTACCACTTGTTCAAACTGAGTACCGGGAAGAAGGAAATGCAATGCAGATGCAAATGCAAAATGCAATATGATGATCCTAGAGATGCAAAGACATGGGATCAAAGCTGGAAACTGCCTAGAATCTGGAACATTGAGCCAAGAATCGAGTGTCTGTAACCACAAGATCTCTATATAATAACCTAGAATAATCCCCAAGAACCAAGGGATCAAGAACTCCATAATCATAGTGACTAGATCAAAACATAGAACAAACTGATAACCAGGGTATGTTGAGGTCAATGTTTCTTGCAAACCTGTAAACCCCTCTCAATCTCACGGGTGTGCTTCGGGTCAAACATCACGGACTCTCAAAGCCGAATAACAATAACACATTCACCATCTCCGAGAAATGGCTCATGACCAAATCAGGGATGAAGGAAAATTGCGATCTAAACGCAGCGGAAAACAAAAAATTTTCCTTTAGTGATCCTTACGAATGAGCATGGTCAGTGATAGAATCGTTACCTCTTTGTGGCGATTCAGATCTTTGATGCAGCGATCACAAGCGTTGATGAAGTGCAACGCCTCTACTCAGTCCACACGAACAGCTTCCGGTCACAGTGCTAGCTGCTTACGAACGGAATTATTTGAGTGAGAATCAAAAACGAAATTGCATCAAGTAAAAGCTTCATCACAAGGGTTCCTTTTATAGACTCTCTTGTGGGCTGCGGGCTAAAAACCCAATTCACATGATCCATAATAATATTATATATTATTATAATAACTATTATTATAATAAATATATTTATTTTATTATTATTTTATAACCATTATAAAATAACAATAATTATTATTATATTATCCGAATTTCTATTTTTCACTTAAGTGCACCGTACCTTACGGTGTTCCTTTGATTTCTCTATCTCTCATCAAACTGTCCTTATGTGTGTGACCCTGTAGGATTTCGTAACGTTGGTAATTATATTAAATTATATATTTAACATAATAAACAGTGAGCGGTATCTAGCAACACATCACTGCTACCCAAGTCACGAAAATGTCATGTGATCTGACAAAACCTTTTTCGTGATAATATATGTTTGTACAATTACCCTTTTGCCCCTATGTCTATATTGAACACAAGGCATACACTGTGTCATCCTTGTCCAGTTCAATATTGGGCCCTTAGACATTTCTCCTGTTATGCAGGATTGGCAAATTCCATCTAGGACACTCATGTCCCTCAGCATGCTTCGTGGAGTGCCCATCAACTGTCTTTATGATCATCCAGTTACGGATAATGTTTGATCAGCAATAAAGCACCCGACTCTACATCTAGGGTCCATAGTGGTTTCAGGTCGAAGGGTGGTAATACACCATTATCACCATGAGAATAACTTATGACACTTTGCATAACATACTATGTAGTATTCTCATAGCGGGTCAATCCGGTATAAATATTACTCCTAATATTTATACCTATGTCAAGACTTGATAACCCTTTATCCATGATCCATGAGATGTGATCATCAGTCTATCTTCATAATAGTCTCAATGCTTTAATGTTATCCCACTTTGCAATAAAGCTTGACTACGGATATTTTAAGAATAATGTCTTTATGTTTAATGGGATCTCATGATTAAGTCACACTTAACATTTCATTAAACAGACTAACTATTCTAGGGACTTTATTATTCTGAAAGACAAACATAATAAAGAAATGCCTTTTATTATTAAACGAATAATCCGATACAAGTACCAAAAAGTATTGGCCTCTAGGGCTTACACCAACAATCTCCCACTAGCACTAGAGCCAATTAGGCATACCCTTAATACCCATAGATCTAGTATGACCATCATGCTTCTGTTGCGCAAGAGGCTTTGTTAATGGGTCAGCGATATTGTCAAGTGTAGGTACTCTGCATATCTTCACATCTCCCCGATCGATTATCTCTCGAATGAGGTGATAACGCCTAAGTATGTGTTTGGATCGAGTGTCTGTAACCACAAGATCTCTATATAATAACCTAGAATAATCCCCAAGAACCAAGGGATCAAGAACTCCATAATCATAGTGACTAGATCAAAACATAGAACAAACTGATAACCAGGGTATGTTGAGGTCAATGGTTCTTGCAAACCTGTAAACCCCTCTCAATCTCACGGGTGTGCTTCGGGTCAAACATCACGGACTCTCAAAGCCGAATAACAATAACACATTCACCATCTCCGAGAAATGGCTCATGACCAAATCAGGGAATCAGTTTGGCATTATGTACTACTCAGGGAGGCCTCAGCGTGAGTCCGGGAAAACAAGCATCACTTATAAGTACCCAGCTTCGAGCGCTAAAATCGAGAAACAACAGTACATTCAGACCATAGGATACTGTACTATCGTCATACGACCAGGTGCTTTGACTGAGTTCCTATAAGAGAACCAGGCCATCCTATGCGAGTTCCAAGTGGGCCCTCGGGTGCGAATGGGTTTGCCACAGAATGTGGCCTACCACTGTCACCACTAGAGAAGGATGTTTTCACAAGGTTCTCACTGATCGGTCCCCAGCCGCACATAACTATCAAAGTTGTGTAATGAAGTAGGGAAGATCTGTAGGATCAAGCGCTTACCATTGCACTAAAAGCAATTGCTGTTAGTGAAGGCGCAACTTTATTTCCTTATAGTATAGAGCCCTCAAGGGGTTGCGCCTATTAAGCGCCATGGGTTAGGATGTTAAGCCCATCGAATCCCTAAGGGTGACACTGAATTAATAAATCCAACAATCTCCCCCCCAGTGTCAGCCGGGGGGATTCGAACCCATGACCTTAATCTGATACCACTTGTAGGATCAAGCGCTTACCACTGCACTAAAAGCAATTGCTGTTAGTGAAGGCGCAACTTTATTTCCTTATAGTATAGAGCCCTCAAGGGGCTACGCCTATTAAGCGCCATGGGTTGGGATGTTAAGCCCATCGAATCCCTAAGGGTGACGCTGAATTAATAAATCCAACAAGATCCCTTTATCAAGACATTTCTAAGACGGTCGCGAATCTGGGTGTGAACGCACTAATACCCCCATGACAGGATGACATAGGGCCAAAGTGATTGTCCACGCTAAGTCCTATGGTGCACTCAAGCCGGGTATTTGGCTAGTCTCATCTCACTATTCACAAGTAACACCCAAGTCCCACCAAACAGAAAAACCATTCCAGACAGTCCAGTATAATATATGATGCATGAAAATAAATACTGAAACTGTACATAAAGCTGTAAATAAAACTGTAAATAAACAACAGATAAAATATACACACATCAGCAAACAATCAAACACACAATGAAAAAGAAACACACAAGCGCTAGGAGAGACTCTCAAGGGAACCAGAGATTCTGGGTTCGGTCCCCAGCAGAGTCGCCAGCTGTCGTTCCCTGGATTTCAATCCTGGTACAAACACGAAAGTGGCGCGTAAAGAGGTAGAGTCGCCAGCCAGACATTTTTATCCCGAAGGAACGGGAATGGTAATGCTGCACAAACCAGAAGAAAGAAAAGGAAGGACAAAAGTCCTGCGAACCAAAGAAATTGAGTTCGGGAGTCGGTTACGACCTGGGAAGGTATTAGCACCCCAGATCGTCCACCGTACCCGACGGGATCCACGCTTGCAAGAAACTGTGTCAAAGGGTGAAGAAATGAAAGTTGCTTCAAAAGAAGGACTGGAACTGGATAAGAAAAGAAAAGAAAGGGGGAAAATGTAGGGAAAATAAAAGAGTGTGCTCGAACGGGCCCTACCCCGCTGCCTACGTACCTCATCTGGACAATGAGGATCAGAGTCGTCGTAGTTCCCCTAACTAAGGGTGGAAAATATTGCTTGTGTCTTAAGGCTTGAACTGCCTATGTCAATGCTCAGGTGTTGCAGGCTCGGATGACGAGTGCGTAACCGTCTTGCAAAATGACAAGTAGGAGCAAGTTCTTACGTAAAGAGTGAATGAGATGAGAAGAGAATTCCCTAGGGAGAGACGCTTATTGTTTGTTTGTGTTTTTTAGAAGTCTTTTAGAGAGTGTAGCACAAGGAAGTGAAGGAAAATCCTTTTCTAAGGACATGTCCTTATTACCACATCCCAAAATAGAATGAGTAACAAGTCCATCAAGAATGAGGAAGATCCTCAAACTTGTTTCCTAAGATTGGGATTTAAATTCACTAACTTGTTTGTATTGTTAAGTGTTTTGGTGAATTAAAGTGAAGAAGTGTTTTTTTTATGATTTTCTTTGAGAGGATGACAAAAGGGAAGGTCACCTCAACTATTATTAATGTTTTTTAGGTTTTTGTTTGAAGACAAGAAAGAGAGAGAACCAAAAAGGATCTTAAAGGTAAAAATCTAATGGGGAAAGACTACTCCTAATATTAACATGCATAGATAAGCCTAGATTAGTGAGGTTTCAAATATCCTAAAGAAGAGAAGGAAAGAAGAAAAGAAGAAGAAAGGAGGAGAAGCGATAAGAAAGATGGCCTGAGCACATCCCAAACAAGATATGAAAGCATAAAAAGAAATGGAGGAAGAAATTGAGATGAAAAAGAAATAAGTAAGGAGAGGAGAATGCAACATGGAGTAATCGAACAATGCACAAACAGAGCCTACACCAGTAGGACTTCCAGATGCAGCAGCATGCTCCCAACATGGCATCAGGACTAGAATGAGGCATGAAAAACAATAGATCCAAGGGTATCTAATGGAGAAGGTCCGTTGCCTCTTCAATGTGCGCAAGAGAAACTCAGGAAAGAATATCAAGTCTAGAACAGATTCAACAGTCAAACACAATTGTTAATTATCAGGGTATCAAGTAGAAGCACTCGCATCCAAGACAACCAACAAAGAGAAACAAAATTAGAACCAAGAGATCAGTCCGCACGATATCAAAGCTTAGGTGCAATTTGCATCCAGAGATTCCATTAGTCTGAACAAGATTATGAAAATAATAAGTCACAAGGCCATTATCACGCTACATCCTCCATCATCAAAATCGAGTAAGAGACCTACAAAACTTCAAGCACCAAACTACAAATAATATTAAAAACAAATCTATTTAAATGAACTAAATTAATCGGAAGAAATTAAAATTAAAGCTATATTAAAATTAATAATCAAAATTAACCAAAATTATATCAAAATAAAATTCTAGCCTAAGACTTAATATTAATTAAAAAAACTAACTAACACTTAAAGAACAAAATTAAGGTTTAAATAAATAAAAAAACGAAAAAACAAGAAACAAATGGTGGAATCCGCTGGAATGAGGGTGTTGGTAGAAAAATTCGGTGGGCTTAGCCCATCTTCAACAACAACAATAAGCTATGAAGGGGGTGTCTGGACACCGGAAATGGATGGTGTGTTCAACAAAAATTAGCATGGGCTTAAGGTCCAAGATCCAATCTAAATCAGCTCAAATTAAAATCAAATTAAACTATATAAAATAACTCTATTAATTGTACATTAACAACCTAAATATAGTCAAAAGAAACAGGGGAAAGGATATCAAATAAAACAAGGAAACGTGAGAAACTCTTCTTCTCAAGACTACCAGATTCAAAGCACGCTCTCCAAGCTTCTCCCAAACGAATCCGGAAAAAAACGAAACCACCCTCAAAACGCCTAAATCACGGTGAATCTTTCACCGTCTCTCGTTGGAGTCGCCGCCGCCGGTCATGTCTCCGACCCTCGCGCAAAGCCCAGATCGTCGCCTCCGAGATCTCTTTTATGCGCGGTTTTGTTCTTCGTCCTAACATCTCGATCTCAGCTCTATTCTTGCCTCAACTCTCTTTCGCGATTCAACCGCGGTTCCTCTTCATCTATATTTCTTCCTATTTCCGGATTTTGTTGTTGTTCTATTTGGTTCTGAGATGTGGTTGAAGGGTTTAGAAGTTGTGGTTGTCGATGAAAGTTTAGGGTATGAGCAAAGGGTGTTATAAAGGGTTGAGGTTGGTGGATGATGGTTATGTGGTGGTTGTGAATGATGAAGAAGTTTAGTTGGGTTTCGAAACAGCTTGGTGGTGGTAGTTCGGTCAGCTTTGTGTTCGGAGTTTTCAGGTTTCACACGGTGGTTTTAGTGGAGGTGAGATGAGGTTTGAAAATTATGAAGGAGGAAGGTCGCAGCAGGGGTGGTGTTGAAGTGTGTGGTTGAGTTGATGTTTGTGTGTTGCAGATTGAAATTGGTTGATGATGTGATAAGTTAAGGGATTTGCAGTTTTGTTGTTATGGAAGAAGAAATGAGGTGTGATTTGGAGTTGTGTTATGTTTTGGTTGTATGTTTGAGGGTTGTTGAAAATGGCTTGGGTTTGTGGATGGTGAGATTGATATCTGGTTTGATGTTGTTAATTTGCAGAAAGTTTTTGGTTGATGATTATCTCCAGGAGGCTTCAAGTTTTTTTTCGTGTCAAATATGGTTGCCCAAGAAGCTTATGTGTGGTGAATGTATAAAATTCGATCCATCGCGGAATCGTCACGAGTGTGTATTGTATAACAATTTGTTATGGAGTGGTACTCCGTGTGGGGTCGTTTGTGCTGCGGACTCAAGAAAGTTGATTTTGAATTGTATATCCTCAAGTGGCTAGGCTGATGGATGAAATATGTTGAGTGATACGGATGACTGAAAAATATTTGTGAGCTATAATGAAATGTCATGTTGCTCTATTTATTCATTTTTGGTGAATTGTGATGGGTCTATGGTTATAATTGGAATGTATGGACTCTTTGCAAAAATATATTTGTACATATATTTATATTTAAATGTGAATTGGTGAAAATTGGGAAACATATAGGGATTCAAAATGGTATTAAAAATGAAAATAAAACATGGACATTGAGAAGTTGAATTAAAGATAAAAATAATGAAATTAAGGATAATGAGTAATTGGATATTAGGTATGAATTTACAATGGATAATTGAGGTTTAGAAAAGAGAATAAGGAGTTGAATGGGAAAAAATGGGTAAACGAATTTTGAAACATGATACAAATGGTCTAATGGGTTTAATTAACAAATGGATGATGAAAACTCGACTTAAGGGATAAATGAATTGAAGACCAAACTCAAACTTCCACAAAATCCATTAATTTAACAAACACAACCATCACCCGACAACTCGTAACTAAAACGGCAGCCATCTCACAAACTGCTTGAATTTGTCTAAATCAAATCACTGGAAATTAAATTTGCAGATGAAACACTACTGAAAAATGAATAGACAATCCGACCCACACTTTTTATGAATCACCGCTTGATAATATGATGAATTCAGCACACAACACAACTTGACTTTGGACGAGCATTACCTGAGAAATAAACCACTAAGACAGATAACTTGCAATTGAAGCAAACTCCTGATAGTTGACCAATATTAGGTCTAACATCCATCTGAATTGGATCGTGACTGAATAAACACGCTTAAAATGAAACCAATGCTTTTGAGATATCGAGAAAGAAGAATGGCCTGAGATGCTGAGAAAAGAAGCATAGTCTTGTAACATGATGAAGAAGAAAATCCCTGATGACAGACCAAATGAATTGGTGAATAGTCTTTGGAGACGTGAAATCCTTGAAGATCACTAAATTCGGGAAATAAACCCTAATCCATTGACCTAAGCAACAAGAAAGTGATGCCACTGATGGCTGCATAGCCAAGACCTTGAATTCCTCTTATATTCTGCAAAATAGGGTGTGAAACCCTAATCTTCAGATGACACTGACCCCGTGTCTTATGCTCATGATATGAATTCTAAATGTTAATGATCTAATGGAAATACAGATGAGATGCAAACAAAAGGAAGACAAAGATAGAAAAAGATAGAGGGCAAATTTGGGATGTTACAACTGCCCCTATTCAAACATCCGTTAATCTGAAAAGGACGAAAGCATCGACTGTCGGCCGTTCGAGATGAACTGTGGTTGAATACCAAGAAAACCTGAAATTTGCACTCTGCTGGAGAATGCAGAAATGGGAAATAAACCCAACCAAACAACGCTCTGGGTAAATAAAGCGAAGAGAAAGCAGACGAGCTCCTTCCAAACTGAATTGTTACGCCATATAAGAAAAACTTAGACAAACGAGTCTTCTTCAAGAAAACCTGTTACGCCAGGAACTGTGCATACGATCCCTCTTCAAGTAAACCTGTTACACCAGGAACTGGACATACAAGCCCTCTTCATACATTTTGCAAAAATATATGACCTGAGACAGACGAACCTCCTTCGGATAACCCGTTATGCCAGGACCGGTGATGCACTTAAGTCTGTGGGATAGACACGCATAATCAGGATAGACGAACCCTCTTCACATATTCTCCGCAGATATATGGCCTAAGACAAACGAGTCTTCTTCAAGCAAACCTGTTACGCCAGGTGCGACATTAGGATTGGACGAACCCTCTTCACAAATCTTGCGTAGATAAGTGGTGCCTGAGGCAGACGAACCTCCTTCAGATAACCTGTTACGCCAGGGCCGGTAACCATTTTGACGTTTAATCCCACCATCAAGGCTTCAAACCTCTTCAACACAGACGAGTATTGGATGATCATCAAGAGAACACAAACAAGTGCCATAAGTCAATGATATGAACAAATATCAGACGATGATCTAAAAAAACACAGACGAGCGCTCCAAGCGATGTTACATACGAATATCAGCCACTGATACAGACGAATACCATAAATCTAACACAGACGAGCATTTGGAGTAGCAATACATACGAGTACCAGAAATCCAACACAGACGAGCATTTGAATTAGCAATACAGACGAGTACCAGGATGATTATCAAATCAACACATATGGATATAAGCTAACACATACGAGTGCTTGAGATGATACATATAAGTATCCAAACAATGCAGACGAACTTCAAACAGATAACAAACACAGACGAGTGTTGGGGAATGCAGACGAGCAAAAGCAAAATGCCCAGATTGGCGGTAAAAATCTCAATTCTGCAGGGGAGAACAAGGTCAAACTACTTTGACACTTAACTCTGGTTAGGGGGATGAACAATTGTCTGTGTCATCACATTAAACAAAGTACCCTCAATGATGGGAGATTCCAAACATGAAACTCTGTGGGGAATGACCACCTTCAGACTTGGTTGGGGAAATGCTTCAGAGAGAATTCTGATAGTTCTAAGCTTTGTGGGGAAGCGAGGCCTTCAGCTTCCTGATGGGAATACTTCACTGTGATGACTCCGCATGGGAATGAGAACAATTCTATTAGCCTTGAAGTTCTGCTTATCATCTGTTTTAACTCAGTTGGAGAAATGTCAACCTTCTGGCTTAACTGAGAAAAAGATTTGGCAATGCTCTATTGAGAAGAGACTTTACTGGAGGATTAGAGATCACAATAAGCCAAATTATGCCCCAGGTATAGTATGACGACTGTGTTGGGAAGATATGCCAATGAAAATTGGACTTTGACTAAATGAGAATACCAACTCCCCATGAGGAAACCATGTCGGATGAAGGAAGATTTTATGCTCGGGGAAGAAATAAACTTCCAATGCCCTGCTGGGAAAGGAAATACCAGATATTCCTTGAGAGTTAACTCGGTACTTCAAACCTCTGAGCTCGATAATTGCATACTAATTTCCATGAGTGAACAAGCATCCATTACTCCTGAAATTGTGCCATACTGCATCATCTATGAAAAGATCGTCTCTAGAGGATTTTACAAAAGAACTGGCATCCAGAATTTCCCTAGTGTCTTCAAACTCTCGCAGAAATTCATCAGATTTTGAGATAACTGCCCCAGATTACGTCTTGTAATGGTTCTTACCCCACACTAGAGAGAAAACAAAAACCATGCGGTATGAAGATGCAATGCAAATGCTGCAAGATACATATATATGCTCATGATGTCGAGGATATGATGATATGAGTTACGGGAGATGATGAAATAAGGATGGTTGGGCGTAAGGTCAGGTTGATAAATATTTTTTTCTTTTTTTTTGGTTTTTTGGTTGCCAAGCAATTGGACTTTGAAGGTGAAATACCATACGAGAACTGGTTTATTGAAGGTAGGCCAACAGATGAGAACTGATGGGCAAAGAATAAGTCGTCAGACAAGAACTGACTCCTTGCGGTTCATTGTCAAACGAGAATTGACTCTGAAAAAGAATGACTACCAGACAAGAACTGACGTTCAACAGGCTGAATGAAAAGGTGACCAGATGAGAACTGGTTAAAAGATTCACCTACCAGACGAGAACTGGTATTTGAAGTTGGTTTGCCATACGAGAACTAGACTATGAACTGGTTTACCAGACGAGAACTGGACTTTGAAAGGTTTTCCAGACGAGAAATGGACTTTGAACGGTTAAGAAGTTGGGTTACGAGGCCCTATGGTTGAGATTGAAGTTGCGGGGTTATGCTCAATGCAATTATGATGCGATATGCTCTAGCGAAACGACATGAATAATGTATGCAAATGACTTATGCAATGATTATGAAAGGCTAGAAAAGCTCCCGAGGTGGGAAGAAAGGTCTTATGTGACTAGGATTTTGGTTGAGAAGGGTGACAAAGGCGAGGGTGGGTAGCATTATTTCCCGACACTCATCCTGAACTCGAAGATTACTGATATAACTTGCTCTGTGTAGATAAAGTTGCCCCGTCTGGTGAGTCTCTGAACAGACTCCTCTGATTATTCGATTCTTAGATGGCAGACTTGGATGTTCTCTAGAGAAGAGTTACACTTAGTGAATTTTGGAAGTGTCCTACCCCAGCATGAGCATGGTGTAAACACCCCAAATTTGCCCTCACCCATTCACCCCATGGCTTGTGGTCATTTCATATGCATAAACACAATCATATCATCTCATATCTCATTTTTGAGTCACTGCATAGATTCTAAGTCATCTGCATCTGGGGTTTGTGATCTGAGCAATCCAAGAGCTTCTTGAGCCACTCCAAAGGCCACCAATCACTTCAAAGGGGTCCATGTGTGTCCTTGTATCATATTACATCCCCACAAAGTCAAAAATGCAAAGGAATCACAAGAACTGGGATTGGTATGGAAGCAGAGCCAGGCTAGACTGCACAGATGACCTAGAATTAGGGTTTTGGTTTCAGAGGCCATAACCCCAAATTTTTTGGTCATTCTTGTTTCCATTGGTCTCTATATGGTATAGGGAGTATGCATATCAATTTTCATGAAGAAATTCCATGGGGAAGTCATCTGATCAAGAGTTGACTTTCTGGACAAGTCAGTGTAAAATCAGGGCATCTGAGGCCCCCAATGACCCAACCAAGGGGTAATCTTCATCATTTTGAGTGTATATGATCTTTATTTGATCATGGAAGAAAGTTGAAGCTCACAAAATTCAAGAATTTGGAGTTTTTGCAAGTGTTGACTTTTTGGGCATAGTTGACTTTTCAAGAATGCTTCATTTTAGGTCATTTTTCAAGCTTTGATTCTTGATCCAAAAATGCTTCAAATGGAAAAACTTTGGTCATGAAAGTTGTAGAATACATTTTTCCCTTTTCAAAAAGTACAAGAACATGATCAAATTCTTCTTGGATCAAAAGGTATGGTGTGACAAAGTTGGCCAAAATCATTGATTTTCAAGACATGCTTCAAATGGAAATTTTGCAAAATCATGAACCAAGGCAAATTGTAACTTCTAGATGGCATCAAACCATTACACAAACATTCTATGAGCCTTAAAAATCAGAATTGGACCAAGGTTTCACATGGTTATGGTTTGTGTAACAAGACTTTTCCATGAAGTTTCAAAAGTGTGCCAACTTGCAAAACCATCATTATGCTTCTCACCACTTGCTGCCTTGGCCTTTGAACCAGCCATAGTCTCTCACCACACCATGCTGCGCCAGCCCTAGCCCTTGTACCAAGCTAGAACCAAGCCCATGCCTCTCTTACAAACAAGTTGACATTTTGCAAAAGTGGACATCCCAATCACAGCAGGCCAGGTCACATCACCTGACCAATGGGAGTTCTTTATGCAAGGAAAATGCTGGCCATAACACTCAAGAAGCCAGGCTAAAACACAACATAACATCACATACACAAAACTCACCCCAATTGCATTTCTCTTCGAATCTCTCTGCCCAGCTCACAAACATTCAAACAAGTTTCACTAATCATCTCACCATGTTTCATTAAGTCCAAACCAACAAAGAACCAAGCCTGAATCAAGCAAGAACACCACTTCTCCATTTTCACTCCAACTTGCAGTTTCTTTCGAAACTCATTCCACAGGCCATAAACATCTAAACAAACTCCACAAACCTTCTTAAAACATCACCCTGATCACAAAGAACCACTCACATTGGCCTGAAACTGCCTGCATCACCATTGCCATTTTCAACTGAGCTTGAGCAGAAGCTGTTCAAACTCTTCATCTAGCCAACATAAACTTCTCCAAAGAATTCAAGCATCATCCAGAGGTCATAAGGAGTGGATTTCACAAGGAGGGGAGGTCAGAAAGTTGCTGGAGTGAAAGCTTCGAATCTCAGGTAGCTCAAGAACTTTTTTTCCAGAAATGGATTTTTAAGTTCTAAACTTGTTCTCCATGCTTCACTGATTGCCCTGGTGCTTTTAGTTTTGAAAATGGTGATGAAATGAGAATTTAATTGCTGTCTGAAACTCTGTGACCTAAAAAATGTTTTGCTTCGATTCAGCCATTCCAGGAAGAATAAATTTGTTTTGATTTGGGGTTTTGGTTCGTGAGTGAGTGGGAATCATTTCCATGTTTTTAGATTTCGTTTTAGTTAGGTTTTGAGAGTTTTAGGGATTTTCAGGTGGGCTTCCCACCGGAGAAGACGACCGGAGGTCTTCTCCGGCCACCTGAAAATCATTAAACCCTAATCCTGTAATTAAATGCCATTTGAATTTGGGCCGTAGGATCAGTTGACTCCATTGACCTCCCGCGCGTGTGAATGGCTCAGATCAAGTCATTATGCCCTAATCCACTTAATTAGTATTAATTAATTATAATTAAATTAATTTATCCAGAGTGAATCTAGACCCTCCATTCACGCGCGCAGTCCACCCTTTTGAATCCAGAATCAATCTCAGCCTCTCCTTCTGATTACTTCCATTTATTTTAATTTTTATTTCATTTCTTTTCATTTAACTTGCATAATTTATTTAAAATAGCAAAAATGTCTTAAAAATTATGAAACTTTTTCTCAAGAGTTTTATTAATTTTTATGACACAAAAACATTTTTATTTTTATTTTTAGCATTAAAAAAGTATTTTTAAATATTTAAAAGATTATTTTTAATTGATTAATGGAAATTAATTTATTAAAAATACTTCTAGGTATTTAAAAATCACCAAAAAATTCATGAAATGTTCTAAGGCATTTAGAAACATTGTACAACCTTCAAACCAAATTTCTTTTTTGATCTTGATGCATTTTGAGAATTTTTCATTGAATTAAAATCATTTTTGTGCATTATTTTGATCCCAAGTTCAAAAAATCATTTCTGTCTATTCATGAGGAGTTGGACATTGATTCTTCTTGAATTGCATGGTGTTTAGCATGTAGTTTGTGAGATTAAATGGCCATGATTTGATCTTACATTTTCAAATTGTTTGACATTTCTTTTGTTTAGGAACCCTAAAAACCCTAAAAACTTGTGAAAATCATAACTTGGAATTGGCTAAGAGTTGAGACCCCTCCTTTGGGCATTGGTTTAATATAGGATTAAGGGTCCTTTGCGTGGCATTTTCCATTTTTTATCTTAGGGTTTTGCTTCTGTTTTTGACTTTTGTTTGATGTTTGGTTCATAAACCCTAATTTGAGCCTCCATTTGCATCCATCTTGCATTCTCTTGCATAACATGACTTGCCATGACATTTCAAGCATCCATTTGATTCATTTGACATCATAAGACATATTGCAAGCATGTTTGATCATTGTACCATGTATTTGCCATGTTGTATGTCATGTGCACTCCATAACTTTTCATGTATGTCCATGCTTCCTTAACTTGCACCATTTGCATTCATGAACTTGTATGATCATTTCCATGTGCTGCCTCATGTTTGTAGCATCTCATAGAATCATTAGCATCATGTAAATGCTTCTGGTTTTGTTTCTCATCATGTCATCTCATCCCATTTTGCATTGCATTGCATTCCTTTTCTAACCCTTTCAGGTGGTAAGTGAACTTGAGAAGTGAATTTGCCTTCACTTCTCATAACTTTTCTTTTCATCTCTCTTGCATCCATTGCTGCATTTTTTACATGTGTTTGAGTTTGAGCTTGCTCATTCTTCTTCTTCCCACTTTCTTTCTTCAAGTGACTTGACTTCTTGAATGAAGCAAGTTGCTTTGCTTCTCTTGATCCTTTCATTTGCTTCCTGGTGGTTCCATTGAAGATTGTTCTTGCAAACCTCACAAACCTTAGGAACAACCATGTATGACAATGATTAGGGTTTTGATTAGTCTTCCCTCTTAGTTTTACCTTTGTGTCTCTTTTGAGTCTTCTCTCCTCACCTCATAATCAGGGACTAAACCCTAAAGGCTTCAAGGCTTTGTGATTAAGCTTATGCCTGCATCCTTCTCTTAGGATGGAGTGTATAACTTTAATCCTAAGTGTTAAACCCTTAATGTGTTTAAATCTCTTAATCAATTCACATAATAATCACCAAGACAGCACACTTGTAACTTGGGCCTTGCATTAGGGTTCTAATTCTTCCTTAATTGGTTAAGAAGGACTAACCCTAGCGTTAATGGACAAGTCCCCCTCAAGTTGTCTTACAAACCCTAAAAAACACTTCATCATCATATCATTAAATAAAATCCACTTAACCAAAGGCATGTTTTGTCATGAGTTTAATCCCTAATCATGGATTAAGTTGAGGAGTTTTCCTCAGCTTAAACATCCTCATCTATTATCCTTCTATTAGGATGGTGTAATGAGTCTGTTAAATCCCTGATTATGGCTTAACCTCATTACTCAACACTAAACAAAAATACCAAAAACATCTAAATAATCACAAGTAGGTTAATGATCTTAATCCTACATCATGGTGTTTAAGTGTGAGAATCTGACTTCACACTTAAGGTACTCTCCTTACCCCTAATCAGAGGGAAGATGTGGTGAGTTTACTAAATCCATTGGTTTAGACTTAAGCTCATTAACTTATGACAAAAATCCAAAAAACAATAAAAGACTGAAAACACAAAAACAAACAATAATCGTCTCCTTCGGGATTCTTTTCTCATCACCTTCACTCACAAGCGAGAACTTGCTTCTTCCGTCTAATGCAAGACAGTTTGCACCTGAGCCAGACAGGTCATACACTTGAGCATAGGCAAGTAAGCAGTTCACAAGTCAATTCATCTTTCAGTCTCTTTGGGTCGAACTACGGTGTTCTGACTTCCTCATTGCACGAGAGGATACGTAGGCATAACTTAACAGTTATCGAACAAAAGTCTCTGCATATTCCCCCTCTTTCTAGCCTCATTCTTTTAGCCTCATGATCTTGAGCATTTCATTCTTGTTCTTACACTGACACTTCATTTATATACTTCACTTCACACTTCTTTTGCACTGACACCTGTACATTCTTTTCTAGCTATTTTATACACAAATTGCACTGACACTACCCCTTTAAAACACAAATCTTTTAAGCGTGGATCCCGTCGAGTACGGCGGACAATCTGGGTGCTAATACCTTCCCAGGTTGTAACCAACCCCCTTTCTCAGTCTCTCTGGTTCGCAAACTGTCTTATCCATATCTTTCTAGGCCTATGCAGCATTGCCTTTCCTCCGGGATAAAAATGCCTAGCTGGCGACTCTATTCATTCTCCAGTGAGTTCACGGCTGTGTGTTCCCACTGTTCCCTTCGCCGACCGTTCGCGTCTGTACCCCTTTTGACCCGGTGTCACTTGGCGGGAGCGACAGCTTGGCGACTCTGCTGGGGAACCCTTACACTGCAACCATGGCTTCTGGTTCTTTTTGTGGGTTCCTCCTAGCGCTTGATTGATTTGTGTTTACTGGGGTGTTATGTGCTATTTGTGTTTGTATATGTATTTTATTGCTTTATGTACAGTTTTGTTTATTGCTTTCATTACAGCTTTTCATATATCATACTGTCGTGCTGTTGGCTGGATCTGGTTTTTTGTTTTGGTGGGTGGGTGTTCCATTGAGAGTTAAGGTCCTATACCTGGGACCTGAGTGACACCTAGGCTAGAGTGAATCATATTCTTTCCCATTCCATTTCGGTCTGGTGCGGGAATATGAAACACGGTTCAGATATGGGTTTCTTCTTGAGAACTCTGTGTTGCAGATTTCCTGCAATGCTAGGGCTATCTGGGAAGCCTGCTAAGTCTGGATGACCTTTTAGTATTGACCTTCAGAAACTGAGGTGAATTAGAGGAGGAAATTTTATGGTTATTGTAAACACTGTACCTCCGGGTTAGAAGTGCTTACACTTCTCATAATTGATCCAAGTCTGAGGATCCTTGTTTTAGAACACCACCTGTGAGGGGGTTGGGCTGTTTACAGGTGTGCAGGTACCTTGACCTCAGAGTACCCTGTTACTTTGACTTGATTAAGAATACTTCATTTTGGAACAGTTCTTGTGATTTTAACCCTGGACATGTGACTCTTTATTTGAGTCCCCCACCTTGGTTACTGGATTTATAGACCTCCATCTGGAATTCTTGAACATACTTGGACCTATATCAGAGCATTTTGATCAGATCCAGCTCAGTCAAAAACCCTTGCATATCATTTGCATACATCCTCATTGCATCATATTGACATTTGCTTATTTGTGTTTCAGGGTGTCCATCTTCATTTTTGGTTCTGGTTTTGACCCCATCTTCAGTATTGACCCATCTTCATCAGCATCTGCTTCAGTTATCTGCACCAGCCAATCAGTGGCTCATTCTTCAGTGTTATCATCAGCACCTGTCTCGGCATCATGGCTCCTAAAAAGAGCAACATCACCTATCACTTCTTCCAGCCAGAGCTATCTGACATCAGGAGGATTCAGACCCTGATCACTCCAGATCACATACCATTGTTCAGGGAACATTATGGGGATATACTTGATATGGTTATGGATCTGGACCCTTCACAGAGAAGCCTGATCCACACTTGCATTCAGTTTTATGATCCCCCACTGAGATGCTTCACTTTTCAGGACTTTCAGCTAGGCCCTCTATTAGAAGAATACTCATCATTGGTTGGTATGCCTATCAGGGCTGGAATCCCTTTCAACCCTGAGATGGTCTTTCCTAGTAATGGAGAAGTAGCAAAGGCTTTGCATCTGGAACCTGTCCTGATTGAGTAGCATATGACTTCTAAAGCTGGAATCCCTGGCTTCCGTCTGGATTTCTTGATCTCTCAAGCTACCCTGAAAGCTTCTTTAGGAGAGTGGAAAGCTGTTTGTGCCTTGTTGGCTTTGAGCATATATGGAATTGTATTGTTTGCAGATGAGCCTCGATTCATTAGCAAGAATGCAATCCACCTTTTCATCTTGAAGAACCCAGTGCCAACTTTATTGGGGGATCTCTATTATTCAGTGCATCAGAGGAATGAAAAGCAGAGGGGAAGATTAGTGAGGTGTTGTGCACCATTGTTCCACACTTGGCTTCTCAGGCATCTACCCAGGACAGATGCATTCTTGAACCCTCATCAGCAGAGTAACTGGGCTAAGAGGCTCACTGCTCTAACTTCAGCAGATATTAGATGGTGCACTCAAAGCACCAAAGGCAGGGATATCATCACCAGCTGTGGGCATTTTCCCAATGTGCCCTTAATAGGAGTTAAGGGTAGCATTAATTACAACCCTCTGTTGTTCAGAAGACAACTGGGCTATGCACTGGTCCACACTCCTAAGGCACAGGACTTGGTTGAAACTCTTTATTGCGAGAACAAGATTAATCTGGCTATTGTTAGGCAGGCTGCTTGGGCCTGGGATAATGTTCAAACCAAGGGAATAACCATTCTGGGGAAGTGCAGCAATGTGGCATCAGCACAATATTATGAATGGTCCTGTACCAGGGCCCAATTCTCTGGAATGCCCTTTACCATAGAAGATATGCCTGAATCATCTTCAGCACCCCCTGCCACTATCAGTTTGGAAGAGTTTGAAAGCTTGAAGGAAAGAAATGAAAAGTTAACCCAGGCTTTGCAGAAGACCCTCCGAGAGAGGAGTGATGGTATGAGGGAGGTTGAGAGATTGGAAAAGTTGAGAGTGGAGCATCTGGTTAAGATTGAGAAGTCTGGGGATTATATCAAAAAGTCTAAAGCTGGAGAGCAAATTCTGAAGAATGCTTGCAAAGAAGCCCAGTTCCAGAGAGCAAGGACAGACTTGTATCTGAAGGAGAGTCAGGCCCGGTGGGTCAGGATCACCGAAGCTCGTACTCTGGAGGACAAGAGAGTTCAAGACAAGATGGAGCAACTGGAAGCTAGTGCAAAAGTGCAGCAAGAAGCCCTGGCAGCAGCCCAGAGGGAGATATCAGAGCTGAAGATCAAAGCAGGAATAAAGAGGTCCAGGGACCAAACTCAGCACAAGAAGCTAACTGCAGCTGTTACAACCCGGAATCTCCTCATCAGGAATCTCACGGAGCGTCCGGCTGATCCTGTGACCGAAGCACTTCTCAAGGAAGTTCGTGAGGATGAGTTTGGTCTTGATGTTTGACCATTTGCTTGTTGTTGCTTTCATTCCATGTACTTTTGTTTCCTTTGTAATATGTTTTGACCCCTCAGAGGGCTTGTATTTGTAAACAAACTATGTACCTTTTGATTTTTGTAATATATGTATTGGTTTGTTCCATCCGGGTTTCACTTCAAAAGCAACATCAACAGCATCTTCAAGGGTCTGGAAGGGTCAAAACTGAATGCCAAACCGGATACCTTGAGAACAAATAAGCATAACTGCATTGCATGCTAACCCTTTGTTTGTTTTGTAGGTTTTTGTTTTATTGCCACTAACTCTGTTGTGATGCTCAGGAACTATTGCTCGGCGCCGGGTATTTCCCCTCAACCGTCCGCACCGTTATCCAACCCGTAACAACCTTCCGGGCATTCAAATGGATCAGGTACAGCAGGACCTTGCAGAGGTCAGAAATCAACTGGCAAACGAAAGATTGGAAATGAGAACGCAGATGACGCAGTTCATGGAAGTGATGAACAACATGGCTCAGAGCCAGGAAAGGTTGAGGGCCATGGTGGAAAGGCAAAATCAAGAAGATCCACATATAGGGACTGCTGGCACAAGCAACAATGAGAGGGTCCAACCTAATGTCAATCCCCCTGTATTTGGACCCCACCTCCATCCTGAGGTCAATATTCCTGCAAATGTTCAAGGGGCTGCCACTGCAGCCAGGGTACTTCAAGAAGACCCCCAAGAGGACCAGTTTACAGTAATGGGTGCTGGGGAGGAAGCTTATGATAGAAGGCTGGATGAGATAGCTGAGAAATTGAGGTCCTTAGAATCTCAAAATTCTTTGGGTTTTGATGTTATGGATATGGGCTTGGTAGACGGGGTCAGGATTCCCCATAAGTTTAAGCCTCCTTGTTTTGAAAAATACAACGGGACTTCATGCCCCCGGACTCATTTACAATCATTTCTGGGGAGGCTGAAGGCCTATACTATGGATGAGAAGCTCTGGATGTTCTATTTTGAAGATAGCTTGACTGGAGCGTCGAGAGAATGGTACTCTCACTTGACAAGGGCGACTATTAGATGCTGGAAGGACCTGGCAGAGGCCTTCATCAGACAGTATCAGTACAACTTAGACATGGCACCCAACAGGACCCTCCTAATGGGAATGTCACAGTCGTCAAGAGAATGTTTCCGAGAATATGCCCAGAGATGGAGACAGCTTGCTGCTGCTGTCCAGCCACCTATGTCAGAAAGGGAGATGGCTGATATGTTTATGAACACCCTTCAGGGAACCTATATTGATAGGCTAGCTGCCTTCTCATCTACCAGCTTTGCAGATGTTGTCATAGCCGGGGAGAGAATTGAAAGCTTATTGAAGATGGGTAAGATTTCTGACAATGGTGCCAGCTCGTCCAGTAGTACAAGAAAGCCTTTTGCAGGCCCGAGAAGAACTGGCGAGACTAATGCCATCCACACCAACAGGGGCAGGCCCCAATATGTTCACAGATCAGTGGCAGCAGTCACCATTCCCGCTCCAGCTCATCCTCAACCCGTTTATCAACCTCCGCAACAAAGCTTTCAGCAACAACCCCAGTACCATCAACAAAATCAGTATCCTCTGAGAAATTACAACAACAACAACACCAACAACAATAACCAGCAAAGGCCATTCCAGCAGAGGCCTTCTCAAGCCAACAGAGTGATCGATCCGATCCCTATGCCATATGCTACATTGCTGCCACAACTCCTGAAACTCAACCTAGTTGAGCTAAGGACGTTGGCACCTCCAGATCCCAACAGTCTACCCAGGAATTATGACTCCAACGCCAGATGTGCCTTCCATTCAAATGCACCTGGCCACAGTACAGAAAAGTGCAGAGCCCTGCACATGAAGGTACAAGACCTGGTAGACTCAAAAGCTCTGAATTTCGCACCACCACCCAATGTCAATAAGAACCCCATGCCAAATCACGGTGGTCCCAGAATTAACGCTATTGAAGAAGACAAGCCGTCTTATTTAATAACCAGTGTGGGTTAGATCCGGACACCGTTGGTAGAAATCAAGGCTCAACTCCTCGAATGTCAAATGTTCCCGGGGTGTGAGTTGGGTTGTGCTTACTGTAATATCTCGGTAAATGGGTGCGATAATTTGAGGAATGGCATAGATGGTCTTATTCAGAATGGCCAGCTCCAGATCACCACATCATTTCCTACAAATCCAACAATCTCATCAGCAACGGTTTCAGAACCTCCTACAACTGCAACAACCATTGTTCCTGACAATTCTTCGGCTTCATCAACAAGTACTTCATCTATCATCTCAACTGATCAGTTATCAACAAATTTTTCTTCTACAACTCCAGCACCACTCCATTGTGAATCTCCTACAACAACAACGCCCATCCTTCCGACAATGTCTCCTACAACACCAGCAACAAATCATGAAGATGTCTCTACTGTCACCATATTCTATGACCCTGAAAACAACTCTGCCTACAACTCAGAAAGTGCTGCTCCCACTAGAGCACCAGTCACTATTTATTACGATCCACAAACGGTCACAATCCCTTCAGCAGCTGCAATCAGTCCAGTTACTGTCACAGTGCCTGGACCAGTACCATATGAAAGCGATAGGGCCATCCCTTGGCACTATGGCTCTGACCTGTACTGTGAAGGACAAAGAATCACTTTTGAATCATCAACCCCTGCACCACAAATTGACAATGTGGGAGGAGGCGGAGGCTTCACTCGAAGCGGACGTCTTTTCGCTCCACAAATTCAGAGACCCACTGCCGAAGCAGAAGCTGCTGCTAAGGCAAAAGGGAAGAGCCCTGTGCAGGAAGATCAGACTGTTAAAGAAGCTTTGAAAACACCCTTCGACCAAGAGGTTGATGAGTTCATGCGGATCATCAAGAAGAGTGATTACAAAATAGTGGATCAGCTTCATCAGACGCCTTCCAAGATCTCTATCCTATCACTGCTTATGTGCTCCGAAGCCCATCGGAATGCACTACTCAAAGTCTTGCACGCAGCTTACGTGCCTGAAGAGATCACTGTCAATCAGTTGGAAACCGTGGTTGGAAATGTTACTGCCAGCAATGGGCTAGGGTTCACCAATACTGACTTGACAACGGAGGGCCGCAACCATAACAAAGCCTTGCACATCACCATGGAATGTAAAGGTGCAGTCCTTTCCCATGTGCTGGTAGACACGGGGTCATCCCTTAATGTCTTACTGAAGAAGGCCCTGGTGAAGCTAGAGTATGAAGGATTAGCATTGAGACCCAGTAACCTGGTGGTAAGAGCCTTTGATGGTTCTAAGAGATCGGTGCTGGGAGAAATTGAGCTGCCTGTGACAATTGGCCCACAAACCTTTACAACTACCTTCTACGTGATGGATATACAGCCTGCCTACAGCTGTCTATTGGGTAGGCCATGGATTCACGCCGCTGGCGCCGTGACCTCTACCCTTCACCAGAAATTAAAATATGAGTGGGAGGGTCAAATCGTTACAATCTGTGGAGAAGAGGACATTTTTGTCAGCCACCTGGCTACTTATAAGTACATTGAAATGGACGGGGAGATCCATGAAACAATGAGCCAGGGGTTTGAAGCCTTGAATGTGAATGAAACATCTGCTGCGCCTGGTACTTCAATATCATCGTACCAACAAGCCCGGAAGGTTGTTGAGGGAGGAAATGCCCAAGGCTGGGGCAAACTGCTATCGGTGGAAAAGAAAGAGGACAGATTTGGGTTGGGTTACAGACCAGCTCAACAAGATCAAACAGCGGCTGCAAAGGAGCCCAACTTTGTGAGTGGGGGGATGCTCACCCCTGATGCTGTCAACTGTTTGGAAGACGAGCTGGAAGAAGAACACAACCTGGAAAGCTGGATTCGTCCAAAGATCCCGGGGAGCAGTATCTCAAACTGGTCTTCCCAGGAAATTATAAGAGTTACTCATGCAGAGTAATTATTATTTCCTGTATTTTTATAGCATGCATCAAAGTCTTGCATCTTGCCCAAGATGACAAGACTCATTTTGTGATCGGGCCATCTGTACTTTTTGTGCAAACAAGATTAATCAATGAAATATCAGACATCTTTTTGCAAATGAGTCTTTTTCTTTTTCGCTCACTGTTTTTCCATTTTTCTTTTTGTACAAAAAATAAATGGCAGTGTTTTCAAAATGACAAGTTTCACTTTTCTAAGCAAGATTAAAATCAATCACTAAAATGAACAAACTGAACCCTTGCAGAGAGTGCCTTCCAGACAGCACCGACAACAGCACGGCTATGACTTCGTATGACTTTGACAATCCAATCAATCAAGCCGATGAAGGGGTTGAAGAAGAATATGAGCTTCCTGAAGAGCTAGCCAGGTTGTTAAGACAAGAGGAAAAGGTTATCACTCCTCACCAGGAGGAGGTTGAAGTAATCAATCTTGGTACAGATGAAGACGTGAAAGAGGTTAAAATCGGGGCCTGCCTGCAAGACTCAGTGAAGAGACAACTGATTGACCTGCTTCAAGAGTATGTGGATGTGTTTGCTTGGTCTTATCAAGATATGCCAGGGTTGGACACCGACATTGTTGTGCACAAGCTGCCTTTGAGAGAAGAATGCCCGCCAGTTAAGCAGAAACTGCGCCGTACTCGTCCAGACATGGCAATGAAAATCAAGGAAGAGGTACAAAAGCAGTGGGACGCCGGGTTCCTTGCTGTAACTAGCTATCCGCCGTGGGTTGCTAATATAGTACCTGTGCCTAAGAAAGACGGCAAAGTAAGAATGTGTGTTGACTACCGGGATCTGAACAGAGCCAGCCCGAAAGATGATTTCCCATTACCTCACATTGATGTATTGGTGGATAATACGGCTCAGTTCTCGGTATTCTCCTTCATGGATGGATTTTCAGGCTACAACCAGATCAAGATGTCACCTGAAGACATGGAGAAGACAACCTTCATCACACCCTGGGGCACGTTCTGTTACAAGGTGATGCCATTCGGACTGAAGAATGCTGGTGCCACGTATCAACGGGCTATGGTAACATTATTCCACGATATGATTCATAAGGAGATAGAGTGTTATGTGGATGACATGATTTCCAAGTCCCTTACAGAGGAAGATCACCTGGTGAATCTGCTGAAACTGTTCAAGCGTCTGAGGAAGTACCAACTGAAATTGAACCCCAACAAGTGCACATTCGGGGTGCGATCCGGTAAGCTGCTGGGATTTATTGTAAGCGAGAAAGGGATTGAGGTTGACCCTGATAAAGTCAAAGCTATTCAAGAGATGCCTGCACCGAAAACTGAGAAAGAAGTTCGAGGGTTCTTAGGTCGATTGAACTACATCTCGAGGTTCATATCTCACCTTACAGCAACCTGTGAACCTTTGTTCAAATTGTTAAGGAAAGAACAGACGGTCAGGTGGAACGAAGACTGCCAGAAGGCTTTTGACAAGATCAAGGAATACTTACAAGAACCTCCAATCCTTATGCCTCCAGTTGAAGGAAGACCTATAATCATGTACTTGACAGTATTAGAAAAGTCAATGGGGTGTGTGTTGGGCCAGCATGACGAGTCTGGTCGAAAAGAGTATGCAATATACTACCTAAGCAAAAAGTTTACCGACTGTGAACAACGTTATTCACTGCTCGAGAAAACTTGCTGTGCTTTAGCGTGGGCTGCTCGCCGACTGAGGCAGTATATGTTGACCCACACTACTTTATTGATCTCAAAAATGGACCCAGTCAAGTACATATTTGAGAAGCCAGCACTTACCGGACGGGTTGCAAGATGGCAAATGATCCTTACAGAGTATGACATCCAATACACATCTCAGAAAGCCATCAAGGGCAGTGTATTGTCTGAATATCTTGCTGAGCAACCTATTGATGATTACCAGCCTATGAGATTTGACTTCCCTGATGAAGACATCATGTTCATAAAAGCAAAAGACCACGAAGAGCCTATTCACACTGAAGGGCCTGATCCAGAAGAAGAATGGACTATGATGTTTGATGGGGCTGTTAACATGAATGGTCGTGGTGTTGGTGCAGTACTCATTACACCTAAAG
Organism: Lathyrus aphaca; assembly: GCA_963966055.1. Taxonomy (NCBI): domain Eukaryota; kingdom Viridiplantae; phylum Streptophyta; class Magnoliopsida; order Fabales; family Fabaceae; genus Lathyrus; species Lathyrus aphaca. The sequence goes on from OZ014519.1 coordinate 568,474,986, forward strand.
GAGTTCACATGCCTTTCTCGGCAAAACTCACTTTCAACTGCACTAACAACGAAGCTGAATACGAAGCTTGCATTATGGGTCTTGAGGAAGCCATTGACCTCAGGATCAAGACATTGACTGTATTCGGAGATTCAGCTCTGGTAATCAATCAGACCAACGGCAAATGGTACACCCACCAGGATCATCTGATACCTTACAGGGATTATACAAGGAAGTTATTGACTTTCTTTACAATGGTCAAGCTTGAGTATATCCCTCGGGACGAGAATCAGTTTGCAGATGCTCTGGCTACCATTTCATCCATGATCAAAGTTCAGGCTGCCAACTTTGTACCTCAGATTTCAGTGTCCAGACTTGACAGACCAGCATATGTGTTCGCAGCAGATGTTGTTAAAGATGATAAGCCTTGGTTCCATGACATTAAATGCTTCTTGGAGGATCAAACATACCCACCTGGGGCATCTTCCAATGATAAGAAGACTTTGAGAAGGCTTGCTGGTAGTTTCTTTCTGAACACTGATGGTTTTTTATACAAAAGGAACTTTGATATGGTACTCCTCAGATGTGTTGACAAGACGGAAGCAGATTTATTGATGCATGAAGTGCACGAAGGCTCCTTTGGTACCCATGCTGGAGGACATGCAATGGCTAAAAAGTTGCTAAGATCGGGTTATTACTGGATCACAATGGATGCCGACTGTTGTGCCTACGCCAGAAAATGTCACAAATGCCAGATCTATGCAGATAAGGTGCATGTGCCTCCCAATCCTTTGAACATAATGTCTTCACCCTGGCCCTTTGCTATGTGGGGCATTGACATGATTGGTAAGATTGAGCCAACTGCTTCAAATGGCCACAAATTCATCCTGGTCGCCATTGATTATTTCACCAAGTGGGTTGAAGCAGCCTCATATGCAAACGTCACAAGACAAGTGGTGGCCAGATTTCTGAAAAGAGATATCATCTGTCGGTACGGAGTTCCCGAGCGAATCATTACTGATAATGGTTCCAATCTAAACAACAAAATGATGGCAGAGCTGTGCCGGGACTTCAAGATCCAACATCACAATTCTTCTCCTTACAGGCCAAAGATGAATGGCGCTGTTGAGGCAGCAAATAAGAATATCAAGAAGATTGTGCAGAAGATGGTAGTCACCTACAAAGACTGGCATGAAATGCTACCGTTTGCCTTGCATGGGTACCGCACGTCAATCAGGACATCCACTGGGGCAACACCGTATCAGCTTGTGTATGGTATGGAAGCAGTCCTACCTGTTGAAGTTGAATTACCCTCCCTGCGGGTACTGATGGATGTTAAGTTGAATGAAGCAGAATGGGTCCGGTCCCGATACGAACAACTGAATTTGATTGAAGAGAAGAGGTTGGCTGCAATTTGTCATGGGCAGCTGTATCAGAAAAGAATGAAGAGAGCCTTCGATCAGAAAGTCAGGCTCCGAGAGTACCAAGTAGGAGATCTTGTGCTGAAGAGAATCCTCCCTCCTCATACAGACCATAGGGGCAAATGGACTCCAAATTATGAAGGACCATTTGTGGTAAAGAAAGTTTTCTCTGGTGGAGCACTGATGCTCAGCACCATGGATGGTGAAGAGTTCCCGTCCCCTGTGAATTCAGATGCAATTAAAAAATACTTCGCATAAAAAACGACCCGCTGGACACAAAAACAGAATGTAAGTCCAGGCAAAAATAGGGCATCCCGGCGAGTCAAAAACAGAATAAAAGACTCGGGCAAAAATAAGGGAAAATAAACAAAAGAAATGTACACCCGCTGAGTTGAAAAGCTGCATTGGACAGCTCAGGCAAAAATGGGTATCCCGATGGATTGAAAACCCGAAAGGGCGATCCATGCAAAATAAAGGAATAAGCGAACAACTGCACTCTGAATTCGTCTGTATCACTTACAACCTGGTAAACTCCGAAAGGATCAAGCTTCTATCAGAATCAACGTTCGTCAGAAAGCAAGATGAGAAGAACGTCGAAAGTCATACGGGTCATAGTGAAGAGGAAGCTCCTCAAAGCGTCATCAACACTGCCAACATTTTGTTTCTCAATTTGTAACTAATCTCCTCATTCCAGGGGATATGTTCCTTTCACTGTATCTCGCCAATTCAGGGCATTTGAATTAATAAAATCAGATTTTCAGTCATGTCTCGTTTTGTACATTTTATTTGCAAAAGATGTCTGATGTCTTAAAAGAAAAAACTGATTGCATAAGAATACAGATGCTTATCTTCAAATAAAAACATGCTTGCAGGAAATATGTTTACTCTCAGAAGTATTCTAAACTCCTATGACGGAATCCAGTAAGGGATACCTCGGGATTACCTTGTGCATTTCTCTATCTTTTTCAGGATTGCAGGTATCCAGAATACTACTTGGGGCATGTAAGCCTCATCCCAGCAAACTGGCAAATCAACACTCAATTGTGGCACCCGAGGTGCTTTCTCCCCAGCTGAGTTGCCTCTCATGACTTCCCCAGCTGAGTGGCCTTTTATTATCTATCCCCATCAGAATTGCCAGGCATCGCAAAAGGCACCTATATCCCCGGCTGAGTCAAGGATCCTCTTCAACAGAATCCCTAAGGGGGTCTCTCAATGATCTCTCTTTCTCCCCAGCCGAGTTGCCATCTCGCCCTCAGCCGAGTATAAAAGTCAGGGAATCATCTCCCCACAGAGTTCCAGCCTCTATCCAGAAGAGCAACGCATAGGAGATCACAACAGAGTGAAGAAGGCTTCTGTAAACCCCAGCTGGGTCTCTCATTTATAAGGATAGGCCTATCAATGGCCCGAATCCCCAAGCAGAAATCATCTCTCCAGATCTACCAATGATCTCTTCCCCCAGCTGGGACGTCTATTTCAAACAGGATCGATCGAAGATCTTCGCAGCAACGGGACCCGGATCCCGGTGTGGTATCTTTGCACAATCATAGCATTTGCATCATATTCACCCACAAAGCGTAGCATTCCGTTTTAACACGGAGCATTACGGCGAAAATCCAACGCATACCATAATCATAAGCCATGTTTTGAATCAGCACTTGTGACTAGTGACCATTCATCAGAATGCAGAATATTTTCCCCCAGAGTCCCCACCAGAGTCCCAGCAAAAGCAGCTGCTTCTCAATCGACAAACACCAGTATATACTCATTTTGACACCTGTCCGTGCCATCTTTCCCCAATCAGGTCGCCTGAACACTCTTTACGAACAAGATCGCTCATATTACAGATACGTCCTGACACCCGTCCGTGTCACACCCCAGTAGAAAGCTAAAGACATCCTCTTTGCACTCACATATACCCATACAATTCCTTGACACCCGTCCGTGTCATATCCCCAGCGCAGTCACCTACACTTTGTATATCAGATATTTGTTCATATTATACCTTTCTTTCTCGACACTCGTCCGTGTCACCTTCCCCAGCAGATAAACACTCATCTATACACTCATACAGATGCTCGTCCGTATCTTGTATATACTTTCATATCCCCACAGATTCGACATTAGTCTTTGTTCTTTGTTAACCAGTTGGTACTCGTCCGTACCATCATCTCAGAACATTGCGTCTAGTGTTTGTTTCTACATGATACTCGTCCGTATCATAGTCTTAAGGATGCTCGTCCGCATCTTTAATCCATACACCGTGTCAAACACTTGTGTCTTCTTGAATATAGATACTCGTCTGTGTCCATTATTCCCCAGAGGAGTCCCTTCAGATTCAACACTTGTCCGTGTTCTTTGTTAACCAGTTGATACTCGTCCGTATCATCATCTCTGAACACATGTCAGTTTTTGTTTCTACCCGATACTCGTCCGTATCGTAGTCTTAAGGATGTTCGTCCGCATCTTTAACCTATACACAATATCCAGACACTTATACCTTTGTTTCTTGGATGTGAGCACTCGTCCGTGTTTACTTTTCCCCAGTAGATCGCCAACAAAGCAATTTTCCTTCTTATCTGACACTCGTCCTGTGTCATGATAAACCCTGAGAGCAGCCGTACCTTGCTAGGTGGTCGTCCTCCACCTCTTGATGGTCATCCTCCATCATGCTCATCCGATGGCCGTCCCCATCGTTGTTTTTTTAGCAGCCGTCCCCTGCTAGGTGGTTGTCCTCCACCTCTTGATGATCGTCCTTCATCAATTTTATCCAATGGCCGTCCCCATTGTTGATTTTGTTATCTGACATTCGTCCTATGTCATGACAAACCTTGAGAGCAGCCGTCCCCTGCTAGGTGGTCGTCCTCCACCTCTTGATGGTCGTCCTCCATCATGCTCGTCCGATGGCCGTCCCCATCGTTGACCTTTTATCCGATGGCCGTCCCCATCGTTGATATTTTTTGGCAGCCGTACCCTGCCAGGTGGTCGTCCTCCACCTTTGATGGCCGTCCCCATCATATTTCCTTTATTCCCCAACAGAGCAGCCGTCCCCTGCTAGGTGATCGTCCTTCACCTTTGATGGCCGTACCCCATCATCTGTTTATTTCATTTATTCTTTAACCCGATGGCCGTCCCCGTCGTGGTCCCTTTTCCTTTTTAGCCCGATGGCCGTCCCCGTCGTGGTTTACTTTACTTTATGAACTTGATGGCCGTCCCCGTCATGTTTCATTAATCCCCAGAGAATCTTACTTTATCTTGATGGCCGTCCCCATCATAATTTTATTTTTCCCAGCTAGTCGGCCGTCCCCGTCTTGGCTTTACCTTTTATCCCCAGCATGTCGGCCGTCCCCGTCATTGCTTTATTTTCAGCACTTTCCCCAGCATGTCGGCCGTCCCCGTCATTGCTCTTTTACCCAGCAGTCGTCCCCTGCTCGACAGTCGTCCTCCGACGCTCACACTTTACAATATACTTTATCTTCTTTTTATTCTGTGAGTGCAAATTTCGGACTGTCTTTGGTATTCAACCACAAGTTATCTTGTTTGCCTGTTAAGCCGTTGCTTACAACCCGCACAGCTAACTCATGTTTGAATAGGGGCAGCTGTAAACACCCCAAATTTGCCCTCACCCATTCACCCCATGGCTTGTGGTCATTTCATATGCATAAACACAATCATATCATCTCATATCTCATTTTTGAGTCACTGCATAGATTCTAAGTCATCTGCATCTGGGGTTTGTGATCTGAGCAATCCAAGAGCTTCTTGAGCCACTCCAAAGGCCACCAATCACTTCAAAGGGGTCCATGTGTGTCCTTGTATCATATTACATCCCCACAAAGTCAAAAATGCAAAGGAATCACAAGAACTGGGATTGGTATGGAAGCAGAGCCAGGCTAGACTGCACAGATGACCTAGAATTAGGGTTTTGGTTTCAGAGGCCATAACCCCAATTTTTTTGGTCATTCTTGTTTCCATTGGTCTCTATATGGTATAGGGAGTATGCATATCAATTTTCATGAAGAAATTCCATGGGGAAGTCATCTGATCAAGAGTTGACTTTCTGGACAAGTCAGTGTAAAATCAGGGCATCTGAGGCCCCCAATGACCCAACCAAGGGGTAATCTTCATCATTTTGAGTGTATATGATCTTTATTTGATCATGGAAGAAAGTTGAAGCTCACAAAATTCAAGAATTTGGAGTTTTTGCAAGTGTTGACTTTTTGGGCATAGTTGACTTTTCAAGAATGCTTCATTTTAGGTCATTTTTCAAGCTTTGATTCTTGATCCAAAAATGCTTCAAATGGAAAAACTTTGGTCATGAAAGTTGTAGAATACATTTTTCCCTTTTCAAAAAGTACAAGAACATGATCAAATTCTTCTTGGATCAAAAGGTATGGTGTGACAAAGTTGGCCAAAATCATTGATTTTCAAGACATGCTTCAAATGGAAATTTTGCAAAGTCATGAACCAAGGCAAATTGTAACTTCTAGATGGCATCAAACCATTACACAAACATTCTATGAGCCTTAAAAATCAGAATTGGACCAAGGTTTCACATGGTTATGGTTTGTGTAACAAGACTTTTCCATGAAGTTTCAAAAGTGTGCCAACTTGCAAAACCATCATTATGCTTCTCACCACTTGCTGCCTTGGCCTTTGAACCAGCCATAGTCTCTCACCACACCATGCTGCGCCAGCCCTAGCCCTTGTACCAAGCTAGAACCAAGCCCATGCCTCTCTTACAAACAAGTTGACATTTTGCAAAAGTGGACATCCCAATCACAGCAGGCCAGGTCACATCACCTGACCAATGGGATTTCTTTATGCAAGGAAAATGCTGGCCATAACACTCAAGAAGCCAGGCTAAAACACAACATAACATCACATACACAAAACTCACCCCAATTGCATTTCTCTTCGAATCTCTCTGCCCAGCTCACAAACATTCAAACAAGTTTCACTAATCATCTCACCATGTTTCATTAAGTCCAAACCAACAAAGAACCAAGCCTGAATCAAGCAAGAACACCACTTCTCCATTTTCACTCCAACTTGCAGTTTCTTTCGAAACTCATTCCACAGGCCATAAACATCCAAACAAACTCCACAAACCTTCTTAAAACATCACCCTGATCACAAAGAACCACTCACATTGGCCTGAAACTGCCTGCATCACCATTGCCATTTTCAACTGAGCTTGAGCAGAAGCTGTTCAAACTCTTCATCTAGCCAGCATAAACTTCTCCAAAGCATTCAAGCATCATCCAGAGGTCATAAGGAGTGGATTTCACAAGGAGGGGAGGTCAGAAAGTTGCTGGAGTGAAAGCTTCGAATCTCAGGTAGCTCAAGAACTTTTTTTCCAGAAATGGATTTTTAAGTTCTAAACTTGTTCTCCATGCTTCACTGATTGCCCTGGTGCTTTTAGTTTTGAAAATGGTGATGAAATGAGAATTTAATTGCTGTCTGAAACTCTGTGACCTAAAAAATGTTTTGCTTCGATTCAGCCATTCCAGGAAGAATAAATTTGTTTTGATTTGGGGTTTTGGTTCGTGAGTGAGTGGGAATCATTTCCATGTTTTTAGATTTCGTTTTAGTTAGGTTTTGAGAGTTTTAGGGATTTTCAGGTGGGCTTCCCACCGGAGAAGACGACCGGAGGTCTTCTCCGGCCACCTGAAAATCATTAAACCCTAACCCTGTAATTAAATGCCATTTGAATTTGGGCCGTAGGATCAGTTGACTCCATTGACCTCCCGCGCGTGTGAATGGCTCAGATCAAGTCATTATGCCCTAATCCACTTAATTAGTATTAATTAATTATAATTAAATTAATTTATCCAGAGTGAATCTAGACCCTCCATTCACGCGCGCAGTCCACCCTTTTGAATCCAGAATCAATCTCAGCCTCTCCTTCTGATTGCTTCCATTTATTTTAATTTTTATTTCATTTCTTTTCATTTAACTTGCATAATTTATTTAAAATAGCAAAAATGTCTTAAAAATTATGAAACTTTTTCTCAAGAGTTTTATTAATTTTTATGACACAAAAACATTTTTATTTTTATTTTTAGCATTAAAAAAGTATTTTTAAATATTTAAAAGATTATTTTTAATTGATTAATGGAAATTAATTTATTAAAAATACTTCTAGGTATTTAAAAATCACCAAAAAATTCATGAAATGTTCTAAGGCATTTAGAAACATTGTCCAACCTTCAAACCAAATTTCTTTTTTGATCTTGATGCATTTTGAGAATTTTTCATTGAATTAAAATCATTTTTGTGCATTATTTTGATCCCAAGTTCAAAAAATCATTTATGTCTATTCATGAGGAGTTGGACATTGATTCTTCTTGCATTGCATGGTGTTTAGCATGTAGTTTGTGAGATTAAATGGCCATGATTTGATCTTACATTTTCAAATTGTTTGACATTTCTTTTGTTTAGGAACCCTAAAAACCCTAAAAACTTGTGAAAATCATAACTTGGAATTGGCTAAGAGTTGAGACCCCTCCTTTGGGCATTGGTTTAATATAGGATTAAGGGTCCTTTGTGTGGCATTTTCCATTTTTTATCTTAGGGTTTTGCTTCTGTTTTTGACTTTTGTTTGATGTTTGGTTCATAAACCCTAATTTGAGCCTCCATTTGCATCCATCTTGCATTCTCTTGCATAACATGACTTGCCATGACATTTCAAGCATCCATTTGATTCATTTGACATCATAAGACATATTGCAAGCATGTTTGATCATTGTACCATGTATTTGCCATGTTGTATGTCATGTGCACTCCATAACTTTTCATGTATGTCCATGCTTCCTTAACTTGCACCATTTGCATTCATGAACTTGTATGATCATTTCCATGTGCTGCCTCATGTTTGTAGCATCTCATAGCATCATTAGCATCATGTAAATGCTTCTGGTTTTGTTTCTCATCATGTCATCTCATCCCATTTTGCATTGCATTGCATTCCTTTTCTAACCCTTTCAGGTGGTAAGTGAACTTGAGAAGTGAATTTGCCTTCACTTCTCATAACTTTTCTTTTCATCTCTCTTGCATCCATTGCTGCATTTTTTACATGTGTTTGAGTTTGAGCTTGCTCATTCTTCTTCTTCCCACTTTCTTTCTTCAAGTGACTTGACTTCTTGAATGAAGCAAGTTGCTTTGCTTCTCTTGATCCTTTCATCTGCTTCCTGGTGGTTCCATTGAAGATTGTTCTTGCAAACCTCACAAACCTTAGGAACAACCATGTATGACAATGATTAGGGTTTTGATTAGTCTCCCCTCTTAGTTTTACCTTTGTGTCTCTTTTGAGTCTTCTCTCCTCACCTCATAATCAGGGACTAAACCCTAAAGGCTTCAAGGCTTTGTGATTAAGCTTATGCCTGCATCCTTCTCTTAGGATGGAGTGTATAACTTTAATCCTAAGTGTTAAACCCTTAATGTGTTTAAATCTCTTAATCAATTCACATAATAATCACCAAGACAACACACTTGTAACTTGGGCCTTGCATTAGGGTTCTAATTCTTCCTTAATTGGTTAAGAAGGACTAACCCTAGCGTTAATGGACAAGTCCCCCTCAAGTTGTCTTACAAACCCTAAAAAACACTTCATCATCATATCATTAAATAAAATCCACTTAACCAAAGGCATGTTTTGTCATGAGTTTAATACCTAATCATGGATTAAGTTGAGGAGTTTTCCTCAGCTTAAACATCCTCATCTATTATCCTTCTATTAGGATGGTGTAATGAGTCTGTTAAATCCCTGATTATGGCTTAACCTCATTACTCAACACTAAACAAAAATACCAAAAACATCTAAATAATCACAAGTAGGTTAATGATCTTAATCCTACATCATGGTGTTTAAGTGTGAGAATCTGACTTCACACTTAAGGTACTCTCCTTACCCCTAATCAGAGGGAAGATGTGGTGAGTTTACTAAATCCATTGGTTTAGACTTAAGCTCATTAACTTATGACAAAAATCCAAAAAACAATAAAAGACTGAAAACACAAAAACAAACAATAATCGTCTCCTTCGGGATTCTTTTCTCATCACCTTCACTCACAAGCGAGAACTTGCTTCTTCCGTCTAATGCAAGACAGTTTGCACCTGAGCCAGACAGGTCATACACTTGAGCATAGGCAAGTAAGCAGTTCACAAGTCAATTCATCTTTCAGTCTCTTTGGGTCGAACTACGGTGTTCTGACTTCCTCATTGCACGAGAGGATACGTAGGCATAACTTAACAGTTATCGAACAAAAGTCTCTGTATATTCCCCCTCTTTCTAGCCTCATTCTTTTAGCCTCATGATCTTGAGCATTTCATTCTTGTTCTTACACTGACACTTCATTTATATACTTCACTTCACACTTCTTTTGCACTGACACCTGTACATTCTTTTCTAGCTATTTTATACACAAATTGCACTGACACTACCCCTTTAAAACACAAATCTTTTAAGCGTGGATCCCGTCGAGTACGGCGGACAATCTGGGTGCTAATACCTTCCCAGGTTGTAACCAACCCCCTTTCTCAGTCTCTCTGGTTCGCAAACTGTCTTATCCATATCTTTCTAGGCCTATGCAGCATTGCCTTTCCTCCGGGATAAAAATGCCTAGCTGGCGACTCTATTCATTCTCCAGTGAGTTCACGGCTGTGTGTTCCCACTGTTCCCTTCGCCGACCGTTCGCGTCTGTACCCCTTTTGACCCGGTGTCACTTGGCGGGAGCGACACATGGAAGCGACTTAACTCATTCTGACTGAGTATTGGAAGATTCATCCTTGGTCAACAGAAACTCCGAGTGGCCCTCCCCTGTTTGGGTAGATTCAGCTCTGATTAACTAACTCTTGAACAACGTCGTTCAATCAACTGATGTTTGGGAACTTGCTTTATCCTAACGGATTCCTTGGTCGACAAAGCCACTAGATAACATGCCCCTGATTCATAGGCCTACATGATGCTCTTGACTTTGGCCATCATTGTTAAATGATCAAGTTCTCTTTGATTGCTCTTTGTAGGAACTTCCCTGATGTCACAGACTAACTTGCAATTAAAACTGTTCATTCACAAATGGTAATTTTAATGCGATGCTCATGCAGGTTTTGAAAATTTATTTACTTGAATGATGTGATAGTTTGTGACGAATGGACCATTAGTCCAAACGCAAGGATGAATTAGCAAATATTTAGGAGTCAGTTTACGCAACCTTGTCGTAGTATGCTTTCAGAATTGAACCTGATTCAATTAGGACTTTCAAGGGTTATGACGTGGTCTGGTTCACAGTTTTAGAAGGAAAGATTTATGGCTCAAAATTTATTTGTGCCCACCCATTCTCCTTGATGTTCTCCAGTCCTATATTCAACTAATTTGACCTAAGCGCTCACCTCTCGAAAGGGTTTTGTGATAGTTGAGGAACCAATGACGTTGACGGTTCAAGCACCAATGAGGTTTTTAGAGTAACAGTCACCCCTTCTGACTTTTGTGTCTGCAGTCACGCGACTTTGTTCTTATGGAAGTTTTTCTTTCTGATTTTTTTACTCCCTAACTTTTTCCTGGACTGATTCTTTTTGAATTTTTTGATTTTGAAGTCCAGCGGGATGCCCTAACTTTTGCCTAAGTCATTTGTTTTCACTTTTTTTTCCGACTTAGCGGGCTTTATTTCTCTTTTTTTTTGCTTTGATTTTTTTTTGAACAAATCGTGTGACACTGGTTTGTCTGACTTGCATAAAGGGTTGTGACTACCTCATTCCTTTGTTGGCGAGGGGTAACCATTGTGGTTTCACTTCCCTTGACCTCTTGAGGTGTGATGATGGATCATCGGATGCACACTCCTTTGGAAATTTGAACGCTTGGTCAAACTAACTGATGACTACCCTGCCCCGGGTTTAATGTGAGGGTTTTTTCGTTTAGAAAAGAAACTCCTACTTCACGACTCGAAGGGGTTGACGAGGGTCTATCTCCCTTATATCTCCGGTATTTGGGAATTGAAATAATGCATGTACATCGTCAGCAGGTTCTACTATGAAAGCATACCTTCGACAATTATGGGTATTCAGTTGTCATCATCCTCCCTCAAGTATCTGCTAAACAACAGTGAAATAAGTGGGAGGTATATGGATGCATTTTTTTGTTCTTTTTTTTTAAAGAAAAATGAGCGAATGCGACATAATTGATTCAAAAAGTGCATGATCACTTCATTAACATTACCATTCAAAATGACAACGTTTAAAAGACAAGTAGCTATTAATAGGAAAGAAACTACAATGCAAATGAAAAAAAGGATACAATGATCTCCAACCCTGATGAAATCTTCTTGTCTGAGCCACTAAAATCAGGAGACGCTCCTTTGAAATTCTTGAACTCAATCAGGTGAGAGATTGACGTGCACAACCAAGCTTCCTTCTGGAAAGGATATGTACCCCTTATTGATCAACTGTTGGACTTTGGCTTGAAAAGCTTTGCAATCTTCAGTTGAATGCCCTATCGATCCACCATGATACCCACACTGCTCATGAGGATTGTACTCTAGAGGCTACGACTCTAGCAATGGCTTGAGAGGCTTAGGAACCACTAAGGAGCTCTGAATTAGATGTGGCAAGAGTTCACTATACCCCATGGGAACTGGATGAAGAGGAGCATTCCTTCTTTCCAGATTGTTGCGAGGCCTGGGCTGGCTCTGATGTTGATTCTGAGGTCTTAGGCTATGAGCTTGCAGTTTTGGACGAGGAGGAGTCTAAGGTTTCTGATATGGTGCTCTGAGCATTGCCAATTGTCCATAAGAGTGGCCAGACACAGGAACAGATGATCTCTGAGAAGATGAGGGTCCAGAAAGTTTGACATTGGCCATGACTGCACTGACGTCATACCCCTCTTCCCCTTGGGAGCTACCAACATATTCACTTTCACTAGCTGGGATGTTCAAAGAGTACTGGATCTTTCCACTTTTGAGTAGGCTCTCAATGCGCACTCCAACTATTATCAAATCAGAGAAATTTGATGTCCCAATGCTACTCATTCTTTCCAGGTATGGACCTTGCAAGGTGCCCACGAACAGGTCAACCAATTCTCTGTCTGAAAGTGGTGGTTGCACTTGGGCTTCCAATTCTCTCCACCGTTGTGCATATTCTCTGAAAGATTCACCAGTTCTCTGAGATAGGCTTTGCAGGTGCGTGCGACTGGGTGCTATGTCCAAATTGTACTGGTATTGCTTCAAGAAAGCTCTGGATAAATCATTCCATGACCAAATACAACTACTCTCAAAATCCATATACCAACTTAAGGATGCACCGCTTAATTTGTCCTGAAAACAGTGAATCATCAGCTCATCGTTGCAGGCATAAGAAGTCATTTTTCTGTAGAACATCACCAAATGACACTTCGGACAACTGACACTAGTGTATTTATCGAACTTCGGAGTCTTAAAATTTGGAGGAATGACAAGACTAGGCACCAAACACAGGTTTAAAGCATCAAAACCAAAAGCATCAGGATCCGCTAAGGCTTTGAGTTGCTCATCCAACACACGAAACCTTTCAGCAGTCTCAATAGCTGGTGGATCCTTGGTTTTCACAAGAGGGATTGCCCCTTGGAAGTTAGGCATAGGGAAAGCAAAACTCTGATAATCTGTAGCATCAGAAGAAGATGAGGGTCCACCTCGGACAACAGATGGTTCAGGTACACTCTGATTCACGATCGGGGTCTGTGCAGGCTGAGCTTGAGCGAGATTGTTCACTTGCAAAAGGTACTCATTAGGAGAAAGACCATACAAAGGATTGGTCATCAAAGTGAAACCAGGTGGAGAATCAAAATTCTGAATGTTGTCCTCTGACATAGCTACTGACGACTTCCAATCTGACCTTTTACCTTTTGACACTGCTCAGTCTGGCTTCAAACAACTCTGTCATCTTCCAACAGTTACCACATGTTCAAACTGAGTACCGGGAAATCAGCTGGCTGGCCATGGACAAAGGAGGAATGATGAGCTTTCTGGAAGAAGGAAATGAAATGCATATGCAAATGCAAAATGTAATATGATGATGTTAGAGATGCAAAGACATGGGATCAAAGCTGGAAACTGCCTGGAATCTGGAACACTGAGCCAAGAATCGAGTGTTTGTAACCACAAGATCTCTGTATAATAACCTAGAATAATCCCCAAGAACCAAGGGATCAAGAACTCCATAATCATAGTGACTATATCAAAACATAGAACACACTGATAACCAGGGTATGTTGAGGTCAAGGGTTCCTGCAAACCTATAAACCCCTCCCAATCTCACGGGTGTGCTCCGGGTCAAACATCACGGACTCTCAAAGCCGAATAGCAATAATACGTTCACCATCTCCGAGAAATGGCTCATGACCAAATCAGGGAATTGGTTTGGCATTATGTACTACTCAGGGAGGCCTCAGCGTGAGTCCGGGAAAACAAGCATCACTTATAAGTCCCCAGCTTCGAGCACTGAAATCGAGAAACAACAATACATTCAGACGGTATGATACTGTACTATCGTCATACGACCAAATGCTTTGACTGAGTTCCTATAAGAGAACTAGGCCATCCTATGTGAGTTCCAAGTGGGCCCTCGGGTGCGAATGGGTTTGCCACAGAATGTGGCCTGCCACTGTCACCACTGGAGAGGGATGTTTCCACAAGGTTCTCACTAATTGGTCCCCAGCCGCACATAACTATCAAGGTTGTGTAATGAAGTAGGAAAGATCCATATATCAAGACATTTCCAAGACAGTCGCGAATCTGGGTGTGAACGCACTAATACCCCCATGACAGGATGACATAGGGCCAAAGTGATTGTCCACGCTAAGTCCTATGGTGCACTCAAGTCGGGTATTTGGCTAGTCTCATCTCACCACTCACAAGTAACACCCAAGTCCCGCCAAACAGAAAAACCAGTCCAGACAGTCCAGTATAATATATGATGCATGAAAATAAATACTGAAACTATAAATAAAGCTGTAAATAAACAACAGATAAAATATACACACAGCAGCAAAAAATCAAACACATAAAGAAAAAGAAACACACAAGCGCTAGGAGAGTCCCCACCAGAGTCGTCAGCTGTCGCTCCCTGGATTTCCATCCTGGTACAAACGCGAAAGTGGCGCGGAAAGAGGTAGAGTCGCCAGCCAGACATTTTTATCCCGAAGGAACGGGAATGGTAATGCTGCATCAACCAGAAGAAAGAAAAGGAAGGACAAAGGTCCTACGAACCAAATAATCTGAGTTTGGGAGTCGGTTACGACCTGGGAAGGTATTAGCACCCCAGATCGTCCTCCGTACCCGACGTGATCCACGCTTGCAAAGAAACTGTGTCAAAGGGTGAAAAAATGAAAGCTGCTACAAAAGAAAGACTGGAACTGGATAAGAAAAGAAAACAAGGGGGAAAATGTAGGAAAAATAAAAGAGTGTGCTCGAACGGGCCCTACCCCGCTGCCTACGTACCTCGTCTAGACAATGAGGATCAGAGTCGCCGTAGTTCCCCTAACTAGGGGTGGAAAATATTGCTTGTGTCTTAAGGCTTGAATTGCCTATGTCAATGCTCAGGTGTTGCAGGCTCGGACGATGAGTGTGTAACCGTCTTGCAAAATAACAAGTAGGAGCAAGTTCTTACGTAAAGAGTGAATGAGATGAGAAGAGAATTCCCGAGGGAGAGACGCTTATTGTTTGTTTGTGTATTTTAGAAGTCTTTTAAAGAGTGTAGCACAAGGAAGTGAAGGAAAATCCTTTTCTAAGGACATGTCCTTATTACCACATCCCAAAATAGAATGAGTAACAAGTCCATCAAGAATGAGGAAGATCCTCAAACTTGTTTCCTAAGATTGGGATTTAAATTCACTAACTTGTGTGTATTATTAAGTGTTTTGGTGAATTAAAGTGAAGAAGTGTTTTTTATGATTTTCTTTGAGAGGATGACAAAAGGGAAGGTCACCTCAACTATTATTAATGTTTTTTAGGTTTTTGTTTGAAGATGAGAAAAAGAGAGAACCAAAAAGGATCTTAAAGGTAAAAATCTAATGGGGAAATACTACTCCTAATATTAACATGCATACATAAGCCTAGATTAGTGAGGTTTCAAATATCCTAAAGAAGAGAAGGAAAGAAGAAAAGAAGAAGAAAGGAGGAGAAGCGATAAGAAAGATGGCCTGAGCACATCTCAAACAAGATAAGAAAGCATAAAAAGAAATGGAGGAAGAAATTGAGATGAAAATGAAATAATTAAGGAGAGGAGAATTCAACATGGAGTAATCGAACAATGCACACACAGAGCCTACACCAGTAGGACTTCCAAATGCAGCAACATGCTCCCAACATGGCATCAGGACTAGAATGAGGCATGCAAAATAATAGATCCAATGGTACCTAATGGAGAAGGTCCGTTGCCTCTTCAATGTGCACACGAAAACTCAGGAAAGAATATCAAGTCCAGAACAGATTCAACAGTCAAACGCAATTGTTAATTATCAGGGTATCAAGTATAAGCACCCGCATCCAAGACGACCAACAAAGAGAAACAAAATTAGAACCAAGAGATCAGTCTGCATGATATTAAAGCTTAGGTGCAATTTGCATCCAGAGATTCCATTAGTCTGAACAAGATTATGAAAATAATAAGTCACAAGGCCATTATCAAGCTACATCCTCCATCATCAAAATCGAGTAAGAGACCTACAAAACTTCAAGCACCAAACTACAAATAATATTCAACACAAATATATTTAAATGAACTAAATTAATCGGGAGAAATTAAAATTAAAGCTATATTAAAATTAATAATCAAAATTAACCAAAATTATATCAAAATAAAATTCTAGCCTAAGACTTAATATTAATTAAAAAAAAAACTAACACTTAAAGAATAAAATTAAGGTTTAAATAAATAAAAAAAGAAAAAACAAGAAATAAGGGGTGGAATCCGCTGGAATGAGGGTGCTGGTAGAAAAATTCGGTGGGCTTAGCCCATCTTCAACAACAACAATAAGCTATGAAGGGGGTGTCTGGACGTTGGAAATGGGTGGTGTGATCAGCAAAAATTAGCATGGGCTTAAGGTCCAAGATCCAATCTAAATCAGCTCAAATTAAAATCAAATTAAACTATATAAAATAACTCTATTAATTGTACATTAAAAACCTAAATATAGTCAAAAGAAACAGGGGAAAGGATATCAAATAAAACAAGGAAACGTGAGAAACTCTTCTTCTCAAGACTACCAGATTCAAAGCACACTCTCCAAGCTTCTCCCAAACGAATCCGGAAAAAAAACGAAACCACCCTCAAAACGCCTAAATCACGGTGAATCTCTCACCGTCTCTCGTTGGAGTCGCCGCCACCGGTCACGTCTCCGACCCTCGCGCAAAGCCCAGATCATCGCCTCCGAGATCTCTTCTATGCGCGGTTTTGTTCTCCGTCCTAACATCTCGATCTCAGGTCTAGTCTAGTCTCTCCTCAACTCTCTTTCGCGATTCAACCGTGGTTCCTTTTCATCTATATTTCTTCCTATTTCCGGATTTTGTTGTTGTTCTGTTTGGTTCTGAGATGTGTTTGAAGGGTTTAAAAGTTGTGATTATCGATGAAAGTTTAGGGTATGAGCAAAGGGTGTTATAAAGGGTTGAGGTTGGTGGATGATTGTTATGCGATTGTTTGGTGGTTGTGAATGATGAAGAAGTTTAGTAGGGTTTTGAAACAGCTTGGTGGTGGTAGTTCGGTCAGCTCTGTGTTCGGAGTTTGCAGGTTTCACACGGTGGTTTTAGTGGAGGTGAGATGAGGTTTGAAAAGTATGAAGGAGGAAAGTCACAGCAGGGGTGGTGTTGAAGTGTGTGGTTGTGTTGATGTTTGTGTGTTGCAGATTGAAATTGGTTAATGATGTGATAAGTTAAGGGATTTGCAGTTTTGTTGTTATGGAAGAAGAAATGAGGCGTGATTTGGAGTTGTGTTATGTTTTGGTTGTATGTTTGAGGGTTGTTGAAAATGGTTTGGGTTTGTGGATGGTGAGATTGATATCTGGTTTGATGTTGTTAATTTGCAGAAAGTTTTTGGTTGATGATTATCTCTAGGAGGCTTCAAGTTTTTTTCCGTGTCAAATATGGTTTCCCAAGAAGCTTATGTGTGGTGAATGTATAAAATTCGATCCATCGTGGAATCGTCATGAGGGTCGTGTTATGTGTGAGCTGTGTGTTTGCTGAGTGGAAATGGTTGGAATTCTCGTAAGTAGAATACATGTGTACGGAAATGTCATGGTTGATTGTAAGGGAAAAAGTTGGCGAGTGTGTATTGTATAACAGTTTGTTATGGAGTGGTATTTTGTGTGGGGTCGTTTGTGCTGCAGACTCAAGAAAGTTGATTTTGAATTGTATATCCTCAAGTGGCTAGGCTGATGGATGAAATATGTTGAGTGATACGGATGACTGAAAAATATTTGTGAGCTATAATGAAATGTCATGTTGCTCTATTTATTCATTTTTGGTGAATTGTGATGGGTCTATGGTTATAATTGGAATGTATGGACTCTTTGCAAAATATATTTGTACATATATTTATATTTAAATGTGAATTGGTGAAAAATGGGAAAAGTATAGGGATTCAAAATGGTATTAAAAATGAAAATAAAACATGGACATTGAGAAGTTGAATAAAAGATAAAAATATTGAAATTAAGGATAATGAGTAATTGGATATTAGGTATGAATTTACAATGGATAATTGAGGTTTAGAAAAGAGAATAAGGAGTTGAATGGGAAAAATGGGTAAACGAATTTTGAAACATGATACAAATGGTCTAATGGGTTTAATTAACAAATGAATGATGAAAACTCGACTTAAGGGATAAATGAATCGAAGACCAAACTCATACTTTCATAAAAGCCATTAATTAACAAACACAACCATCACCCGATAACTCGTAACTAAAACGACAGCCATCTCATAAACCGCCTGAATTTGTCTAAATCAAATCTCTCGAAACTAAATTCGCAGATGAAACACTACTGAACAAATGAATAGACAGTCTGACCCACACTTTTTATGAATCACCACTTGATAATTTGATGAATTCAGCACACAACACAACTTGACTTTGGACGAGCACTACCTGAGAAATAAACCACTGAGACAGATAACTTGCAATTGAAGCAAACTCCTGATAGTTGACCAAGATTAGGTCTAACATCCATTTGAATTGGATCGTGACTGAATAAACACGCTTAAAATGAAACCAATGCTTTTGAGATATCGAGAAAGAAGAATGGCCTAAGATGCTGAGAAGAGAAGCATAGTCTTGTAACTTGATGAAGAAGAAAACCCCTGATGACGGTCCAGATGAATTGGTGAATAGTATTTGGAGACGTGAAATCCTTGAAGACCACTAAATTCGGGAAATAAACCCTAATCCAGTGACCTAAGCAACAAGAAAGTGATGCCACTGATGGCTACATAGCCAAGACCTTGAATTCCTCTTATATGCTGCAAAATAGGGTGTGAAACCCTAATCTTCAGATGATACTGACCCCGTGTCTTATGCACATGATATGAATTCTAAATGTTAATGATCTAATGGAAATGCAGATGAGATGCAAACGAAAGGCAGACAAAGATAGAAAAAGCCAGAGGGTAAATTTGGGGTGTTACACTAGAGATACCTCGATCACGAGGCCTTCTTCATTCTTGAGGATGATCCCCACCCCACTTCTAGACGGACCAGATGCTTGACAGTCGAATTTGTATAGATTATTTAGTATAATTTCCGATCATTTATGTTATTAATTTATTTATTTCGGACAATATTAGGCGAGTTTTGTGTTTTGTTTTGCAGATATTTGATCAAGGACGACTTTTGGAGGCAAAAGTATAAAAGGAAGCTTTTTGAGCAAGAAACCATGCAAAAACAGAAGGAAAATAAAAGAAAAATGCATTTCTGCATTTTTCATGTGAGAAGACCGTCTCACCATTCAGATGACCGTCACAACTACAAGTTGGGCATCACAAGCCCAAACCAAGTTGCCCGTCACAATGTTCAGATGCTCGTCCAAATGGAATTATGCAGAAATGTGAATTACACAACAAACGAAGCAGAAGTCAATTAAGGAAGCTGTTAAGA
Organism: Lathyrus aphaca; assembly: GCA_963966055.1. NCBI lineage: Eukaryota > Viridiplantae > Streptophyta > Magnoliopsida > Fabales > Fabaceae > Lathyrus > Lathyrus aphaca. The sequence continues at coordinate 568,494,501 of OZ014519.1, forward strand.
GATTTTCTCGTTCAAGCCTGAGAAACTTTCTCTATCCTAATCAAGCTTAGTCCAAGTTCATTAGTAAAATCCCAAGCTATGTCCATGCCTTAAAACTCTCAACAAGCCAAAGTCACCAGCTATAAATAGCAGCCTCTGCTACTTGAATCGGCATCTCTTCTTCACCCATCTCTTGCACCATTTTTCTTTCTTTAGTTTTTTAGTTTCTTTATTTTATGTAACAGTAATAGTTCTCCATATCGGAGGACTATTACGAATATTACTTTTAGGATTTTGTTTCTTTCCGTATTTTATTTTTTCATATTCGCATTCAAGAATTCAAGAGTTCAAATTATGATTTCAAGCATCAATTAATTCCAGGTTTATTTATTGTTATTTATTTTTATCACCTTCTTATTTAAATTTCAGAATTATGTTATAGTCTTTAATTTATTATCGTAATTGCATATTTATTTTCATGTCCATGTCAAGCTAAATAGTTTTGAGTCCGGTGTATGAGGACCGTCGTTGCCTACGGGACTCGGTAGAAAATAATAGGTGCGAACTTATGATTAAAATTTTGTTTTGGTTTTAATTTCCAAGTTTAATTTAATTAGATTTTCCACGAGAGAGTGAGAGGTTAGTTAACACGATTTTGTCACGAGAGTGAGAAATTAATTAAGGTTAGAACCGGCACAGCGAGAGCGTGGGGATCAAACCAGATAATGTAAATTAGGCAATAAATCTAAATACAGCGAGAGCGCTTTAGATACGTTTAGGATAATATTAGCTTTCATAATATATTTCTTAATTACTGGGCGAGTGAGAGCAAAATCTTGGGGTTAGGAAGTATGGCTTTAGTTAATACCGCGAGAGCGTGAGGCATATTCTTTAAGTTAATTTATTCTACGGAACTAAGTTATAATCTAATTAGTAACCAAATTCTACATAGTCCTTTAGGAACACGTAATCCATATTTCGGTCTCTCTTTATTATCTTATTTTCTTAGTTTTATTTTAAGTTCTAGGTTTAGTTTCACATTAATCAAACATCATTCGCCTTAGCTTTACAAAGTAACGATAGAGTACAGTAGGTTGACATTGGTCTCTGTGGGATCAATATCTTTTATTACTACGCGATAGACTGTGCACTTGCAGTTAGTAACCGTTAGACTTAGAAAGTCGCGATCAAGTTTTTGGCGCCGTTCCCGGGGACCAAAAGTCAATATTGTCATTTCGTTGTTGCGCCGTATAGACTAAAGCATTTACTTTCCTCTCTCTATAACTATGTGTTGCACCCCAAAATTTGCCCTCACAATACAAGACTTTGTGTGCAAAGAGGTTCACAAGATTCACAAGACACCTTATGAGGTTCACAAGGTTCACAAGACATCTTATGAGGTGCACAAGGTTCACAAAGTTCATCATGGGTCAGAAAATTTGACAAATCCCTCAGGCAAGGCATTCTCCTAAGCAGTGCATCCAAAACTAGGGTTTTGACTTTAATCAGGCTAAATGGACTTCCAAGGCTTCAAGTGAGCTTCATAACATCTTATATGTGTTTAATAATCCCCATGACAAATTTCAGAACTTTTCTCAAAGGTTTGCTCAGTCAGATGATCAGATAAGTCAAAATCAGTCAAAGTAGTTAAAAAGTCAAACTGAGGTCAACTGTGGTCAAACCAAAGTCAAACTTCATGATATTTTGCCAACATCAAGTATATGAAGTAAAATTCATCATTTGATCAAGGGTGGATCATGATTCATCAAGGATATTTCAGATCATCAAGAATCAGAGGTTTCTAAATTAGGGTTTCCTTAGGAAAAGTCAACTGAACTTTGACCAGCCATAACTTTCACATGCTTCATCACATTTTTCCCATCTAAAGCTCATTTTGAAGGAAATTGAATTCTCTACAACTTTGTGTCTCACAAGCCAAGCCCAAAAATGCTTCATTTGGAAGGTATGAGCTAAGACATTATAGGTCCTTTTGAAAGTCAACAAAAAGTCAACAACTTCAAAAGGGCATAACTTGAGAATGGTAAATGATATGAACATGAAACCAATGGGGTTGGTTAGAGAACTCTTCAAGCTTTCCAAAAAGTCCAAGAACACCCTCATAGCATTAAAATTTAAGGATATGTGCCCTTGCAAAGTTGGGAAATTTTTGGGTGGTTTATAAGGAAAATAGGGTCTTAAAACCAAATTTTTCTAAATGGGCTGAACTTTTTGTGACCCAAGGTGTTCCATGACATCATGCACGAAATTTATTTGATATTTTCATAATTTTATTTTATTTAATTTATTTATTATGATTTTTTATATTAAAAATCATTTTAAATTTAAATAAAATATCAAATGTGAAAATTTAAAATATATTTTTGTTCTAGAATGTCATTAAGATGATTTGGATTGGATTGATACAACATTGATGAAGATTGGCTTGAAATAGAAAGGTCTTATTCAAGAATATATGAAATTTAAGATCTAATCTTTTTCAATCTCCAAAATCAAAAAAGTCCATACAACAATCAAATCTTTTGACCTAATTTCATTGTACTATAAGTATACAAGAGAACCCAATGCAAAGGACACGAATTCCCTGCCTCAAAGAGTAAGTTTGCATATCAAAAAAATCACCAAAAACTTCAATTCGGATTCTCCATTACCAAGTGTTTCAAGGTATTTTAAGGACACTATCAGCTTCCTCAAGCATTCCTGAGTCGAAACCAATCATCATACACCTCTGAATCATAACATAATGCATAAACCGATTCATCATGTTCATGATATTTTTGATTTTCGATTCTGGATATTGATTGGTTTTTAATGAATTTTGATTGATGTTTCTTGTTTGTGATAAGTTGTAGATTGATTCTGGACAGGTTTTATGAAGTTTCATCACCTAGAATGAGATCCACCATTTTTAGGGTTTCGGTTAAGGTTTAGGGCTTTATGATTCATCAAGTATAAACAAATTCTAAAACCATAGATCAATTTGAATTAACCTCTGGATCTTATTTGCGCTTTTAATTTGATGTAATTTTACTGTTTTGATGATAGTTGAGATTCGTAGGTTTTGCTACAAACTTGAATTCGCAGGAAAATTCATAACAAAATTCGCAGCAAAATCCCCAGGTCTGGAGGAAGAAGAAGAAGCCAGTGCGCGCTTTCTGGATTTTAAATTTTGTTTTAAATATTTTATTGAATTGTCTGTAATTTATTTCACAAATGTGTGGTTGGCTAAGTGGCAAGAAACGCGTACGTATTGCTTGAAGGCCTTGGTTCGAATCCTAGGCTCAACAACTTTTTTCTTATTTTTCCATTTGATTAACAGGCTTAATATATTATGCATTATGGTGATTATGCTATCAGTTGCGCCCTCCCGGCTGCATGGTAAGTGTGCTTGTGTGTGGTGAGAAGGTCCTGGGTTCGAATCCCCCCAGGCCTTTTGTGTTATTTTCTTTTGCTTTTTTCATGATTTTTCCAGGACAACAACAAAACAAACGTGAAGGAGTGTGCTATCAGCTGCGTTGCAGTAGCCCAGTGGTTATGCTTCTACTTGTCCAGGTAAAGGACCTGGGTTCAAATCCCAGGTCCTGTTTTTTGTTTTATTTATTTTTACTATTTCTTTATTTTGTTCTTTAGTCAATTAAAACAATTTCTAAAAAAATATCTAAATCATTCTTTTTAATAAAACTTTATTTTCTTTTCAAATTTATATTATTTTCTTAAAAAATTAATATGTTTATTCCATTATATTTTTCTATTAATATATATTTGTATATAATCTCATTAATTGTATGTAACATAAATTATAAACCCTAATTTTATTTTTCTAAAATTCATAACCCTAATTTTCTAAAACCCTAAATATTTTTAAAACCTAATTATTTTTATAAACTCTAATTGTAAATATTAATTTGTTAATTATCACTTTTAATAAACTTTAATTATGTTTCTAATTTTTATAATTGATTTGTAAGTATTATTTAAATAGTTTTTAGTATATGCTTACAAATAATTAAAACTTGCTAATTTAATTTTTTAAATATAATTTATTTTCATAATGTGTTTATAATTAACCTAATTTTTATAATTTGTATATAATTTAAAACTTTATGATAATTAGTATATAATTGTTCATATTTTCTTCTTAATCTTAAAAAATATTTGTTCATATAAAAAATTGATCTTTTAATTATTATGCTAATATTCTTGTTTATTTTGTTATTAATTCTATTTATTTTCCTATGATATTTATTTTATTATTACTAACCCCATTTATATATTGTGATTTATTATTATTAATTTTACTAACCCAATTATATTATTATTATTTATTTTTGCTTATTTATTTAATTTGCTTTAATTATTATTATTATGTAATTGTCTCCTTTATGTAATATTTTAGTAGTAATGTTTAATATTTATGTTTAAATGTTATGGTTAGTAAAATAGGGAGTGAAACATATTTGTATTTAAAATTGATTTAGATCACTAATTTAAAAGATAAATATTTAAAATTGTACACTCACACACGTAAGTCGATCTTTGATCGCCATCTCACTTCCTAAGGTTGCCTCTCAAGTTGCCTTATCAAAAGGTCAAGTAGGGTGTATAAAGCAAAGTCCCTCATTTTCACATCATCTAGTCCCTTAACAGATAAAAAGATCAAGTCCCTTCGAATGTTGCCTTCGTAATGATCTTGTCCCTTTCGAATAAAGATGATAAGTACCTTCGAATTGCTTATACACCCCACAGTTGCCTAAATAACAGATGTCCCTTCACTTGTCCCACACATCCAAGGTAATGACTACCTATTCCTTAATAATAGGGATAGTCTTACCATTTAAAGGATTCAAGAACAGAAAAGACTTAAACTTAGGGTAGGTTCCTCTTAGATACTTGCTCACATTTCAAAACATTTCAAACACTTCATACATTTCAAAAAAATTTCAAAACAAAGTCTTTATATACATCCATACGAGGATCATTATAAAGTACTTAGAAAATTTTCAAACACACACTACACCTTTCTCAAAACAATTCAAAGTGAGCTAAGTAACTAAGAGTCCATGGATAACCATGGATATAAAGGGTGCTAACACCTTCCCTTTATATAACCTACCCCCCGAACCCAAAAATATTTTAAGGTCTTTCCTGTTCTTTTATGCCCTTTCCTTTGGATAAAATAAAAGTCGGTGGCGACTCTTGCTATCCGCAACATTTAACTAAAGTCAGTTCTCCCACCGTGTTACAGAACTGGCGACTCTGCTGGGGATTTAATAAAAGAGGGGTACCCTTAGGAATTAGATCACTTTAAAATTGTTTGCCTTGTTTGCTTTATACTTACTTGTTGGGTGCTCTTATGTGTGAAAGATCATAACCCGGATCTAGTGTACCTTAGGTAAATGGCAATAGACCAAGGAAACTGTACGGCGTATACCGATATGGTTGATCTGGTGGCCATAGTTAGTGTGACTTCTTGGTTGGTGCTTATGTTCCTTAAGTCAAGTTGAGGATAATATGAGGCTGACATATGTTGTCAATGCACTAACTAACTTTTAGAACCCTAGTTATCCCATCTTGGCCTTTAGAAAAGTAGTGAGATAACCGACTTTGGTGAAGACTGAAGTTGGTTGATACTCGATACTACGCTCATTGAGATTCCAAACTTTGAGGGTTTTGGTTGGCAAGTAAGTTGCCTACTGAACAACCACCCTTGTGAAGGATCAATGATATTGAGATCCCTTAGAACCTGGTTACTTTATAGGACAGGATGAACCAACTAAACTTCAGGGGAGGGTATTTACCTTTAAACTTCATGCAAGCCTTCAAACCTAGGGCTATTGTGTGACTTGTTTGTGTGTGCCACATGTTTGTGATTGAGCATAACATCATGACATCATCATGCATCATAAGCATAGCATTTTCACTAACCATTTCAAGGACCAAAGGATGAATCTTTGTTCTTTGTTGCAGGTCATGGCTTCTGCTCGTAGAAACACTATCCGGATCAACTTTGTAGGAATACCTCCTAAGCTTAAAGAATTGGTTTCTCAAGTGTATGAAAACTCCTAGTTCATCAAGAGAAATGGTCACATACTGGATCTAGTCACTTCAGGGTTCAATGAAGACATGATGAGTGTTCTGTTTCAGTTCTTTGATCCTAAGCACCATTGCTTCACATTCCCCGACTACCAGCTGGTTCCTACAATGGAAGAGTTCTCTAAACTTCTGGGTATACCTGTACTTGATCAGAAACCATTCACAGGCTTGGAAAAAGAGCCTAAACCTGAGGTTATTGCTGCAGCTCTACATCTGAAGAAGTCTGACATTGTTCTAGAAACGAGAAGCGGAGTTAAGGGTATTCTTGCTAAGGTGTTGATAGAGAAGGCTCAAGTGTTCTTGAAAGCTATGAGCTATGATGCTTTTGAGGAGATCTTAGCCTTGTTGATTTATGGCTTAGTATTGTTCCACAATCCTGATCAGTTCATAGACGTTCATGCCATCAATATATTTCTGAGTCACAACCCAGTGCCTACATTGCTTGGAGACATCCTGCATTCACTTCATACTCGTACTACAAGGGCACGAGGAACTTTGATGTGTTGCATACCTTTGTTATCTAGGTGGTTTATTTCTCACCTTCCTCGTTCAGTAATGAAGAATGAACAAGGGTTCAGGTGGTCCAAGAGGATCATGTCACTCTCGCATTCAGATATTCATTGGTGCTCCAAATCTATGGAGAATGTCACTATAATTGACCGTTGTGGGGAGTTTCCTAATGTGCCACTTCTAGGCATAAGAGGAGGCATTACTTACAACCCTTCCTTAGCTTTACGACAGTTTGGTTATGCTCGGAGTGATGGTCCACATGACATGTTGATTCAGGGTATCGTGTTTGATTACGACAACGATCTGCAAGGTTACCGTCAGAGGTTCATACGAGCATGGGGAAAAGTGAACAAGGTTGACAGCAAGACTCTGGAGCCCAAGTACACTATTCCTATGGAGGCTTATCTCAGATGGGTGCGATCTTGTGCTCAGACTCTTATGATGCCATATCCTGCTATCCTGCCAGTTACTATGGAACCTGTTGCTGAAGGAGATACTTCTTATACTATCCTTCACCCAGACATGCCTACTGACATGGAAGATTTACAGAGATCTTGGGTCCAGTTGAAGGAGCAAAGGGATACTTTCGAGGCTCATTACAAAGCAAGCCAAGAAAGGATCCTGGAACTAACAAAGCAACTTCACGAAGAGCGGAATCTCAACTCATACCTCAACACAAAGAGGAAACGTCCATGGGAGACTTAAAACCCCATCTCTTGTATTTATTGCATTTCATTTTCTGTAAGCCCAAGAGGCAAAACAAATTTATTACTAATAAAAGTTTACCTTCTTGTTTGTTTAAGCAAATTTAAATCCTGCGGTCTTTGAAAACATTGCATACGCATTAATACATCATATCATTGCATCACAGGTTTATTGTGCACAGGTTTCTTATCTTCTCGCTGTTTATTTCAGCAATGGCTCTTGAACAAACAGTTAAGGATCTTCAGGCACAAAATGCACAGTTCCAAGAGCTGATCCAGAACTTGTCCAAGGGGCAGGATGAATTGAAGACACTGCTGGCCAAGAAGACTAAGAAGACTAGAAGGTCGGGAGGCCTGATCAACATGGGAAGAAGGTTCAGAGGTCCCGTCAAGACCAAAGAACAGGTTGAAGATTATGAGTCTGAAGAGTCTGAGAAAGAGGGAGGCAGTCTCCACAATACAATGGGGGACTCTGATTCTGAAGCTAACTACTATCATGAGCCTAATGAAGATAAGTTCAAGATGCTAGTGGATAGAATGGATGCTATGGAGTTGCAAAAGTCTTCTGGGCTGGATTTTGAAGATCTGAGTTTGATATCTGGGGTGGTTATACCCATTGGTTTCAAGGTTCCTACTTTTGTTGTTTATGATGGTGTCTCTTGTCCCAAGTTGCATCTGAGATCTTATGTCAGGAGAATCCAACCTCATACTGCTGACAAGAAGTTGTGGATCCATTTCTTCCAAGAGAGCTTATCTGGAGCTCAACTGGAATGGTACTATCAGCTGGAGAGTGTCAACATCCGTGATTGGAATGATCTTGCTGAAGCCTTCTATAAGCAATATCAATACAATGCTGATTTAGCCCCTACTCGCATGCAACTTCAGAGCATGTCTATGGGTGCTAAAGAGAGCTTCAAGGAGTATGCTCAGAAGTGGAGAGACTTGGCTGGAAGAGTGCAACCACCTCTAACTGACAGGGAGTTAGTTGATATGTTCATGTGTACGTTGAATGGTCCTTTTTACAGTCATCTCATTGGAAGTTCATCATCTGGCTTCACTGAGTTGATAATGACAGGAGAGCGCGTAGAAAGTGGTCTCAGGAGTGGCAAGATCCAAGTAGGTGCTTCTTCATCCAGTACTACAAAGAAGCCTCCCAGTGGGAAGAAAGAGTCAAATGCTGTTTATGGTCAACCTGATCGTAATAGAAGGCATCAGTCTGTGAGTGCAGTTCATATCTCCAATCCAACTCCTATAACACCAGAGCAGCCACAGGGAAATCAACAGAGGGCTAGAAGGCAGTTCACTAAGATCAACATGTCAATGGCCCAAGCATTACAACACTTGTTGAAGGCTGAACTTATCACTTTGAAAGATGCTCCTCAGAATCCTAATGTTACCTCTCCCAGGTACAATCCTAATGCACGATGTGCATATCATTCGAACTGTCAGGGACATGATACCAATAGTTGCTGGGTATTGAAGAACAAAATTCAAGATATGATTGAGGCTGGAGAGATTGAGTTTGACCCTCCGGGTACTCCAAATGTGATCACTGCTCCCATGCCAAATCATGAGAAGACTGTCAATGCCATTGATGAAGATTCACATATTTCCTCAGTTGCAGAGTTGACTACACCATTGTCTGTTATCAAGAAGAAGCTAGTACAAGCTGGGTTCTTTCCAGGTTGTCGTGAAGATTGTTTATATTGTACCTATAAGCCGGATAGCTGCTGGAGGTTGAGAGATGGAATTCAACGCCTCATGAATAATTATACCATAGTGTTTGAGAGGACTCCACCTTCTGTGGAAAGTATGGTTGATCATATAACTAAGCGTGCGAAGGTTGAAGAGGTGGATATGGTTGATAAAGTGTCGGTGAGAATTACTTCTAAGGGTCCTGTCAAAATCACTCATAAGGGTCCAATTAAGATTACTGCTGAAGGCCCTGTGAAGATTGTTGCTGAAGCTAGAGTGTCTCCTATGATCATTACCACTCCTGGTCCTATTCCGTATACTTCTGATAGAGCTGTGCCTTGGCATTATGGGTCTGATGTTTATATCCATGGTGTTAAGCAGGAACCCTTAGCTGATATGCTTGTTGATGTTGATAATATTGCTGGATCTAGTAAGATCACACGAAGCGGAAGAGTTTTCTCTCCTCCAGTTACCTCCAAGAATGCAGTGACTCCAGCTGCTACCTCCACCACTGATGCACGGGGCAAAGGTCCTGTTATTGAACCTATACCAAATAATGTGCCAGCTGCTGATGATCTTTCTAAGCAGATGGAAGAAGTATTGAAAATTATTCGCAAGAGTGATTATGACATTGTTGATCAATTGGGGCATACTCCCTCCAAGATTTTTATGCTGTCTTTATTGTTATGTTCTGAGGCTCATGCCAAAGCTTTGATCAAGTTTCTGAAGACTGCTCATGTACCAAATGAAATTTCTGTTGACCAGTTTGAAAATTGTGTTGCACACTTGACCTATGATAATGGGTTAGGTTTCTCCGATGCTGATTTGACTCCGGCCAAGAGAGATCATAATAGGGCTCTACATATCTCTATTGAATGCAGGGGCACTACCCTGTCACATGTATTGATAGACAATGGTTCTTCTCTGAATGTGTTGCCCAAAGAAGTCCTGAATAAGCTTAGTCCTGAAGATGCTGTGTTGAAACCCAGTAATATAGTGGTGAAGGCTTTTGATGGCTCAAGAAGAGTGGTGCATGGAGAAATTGATCTCCCAATCAAAGTTGGTTCTCAGGTTTTCAATGCTACCTTTTATGTAATGGATATTCGTCCGTCGTACTCTTGTTTGCTTGGGCGTCCCTGGATCCATGGGGCAGGTGCTGTAACCTCCACTTTACACCAGAAACTGAGATATCCGGTAGAAGGAAAGGTTGTTACAGTTTACGGAGAGGAAGGATATGTAGTTAGCCATGTGAACACTTTTAAATATCTTGAAGTGGAAGGTGAATATGTTGAAACTCCGTGTCAGACATTTGAAGTGGTTCCTTGGATTGTTAATGATTATGAAGCTCCTCCTGTTGTCAAGAAAGTTCATGTGGTCACCAGAGTACCTCCTACAATGGTCTCCCTTAAAGATGCTAGAGCTGTGGTGGATGAAGGTGGTTGTACTATTTGGGGTCAGCTTCCTGATATCCCTTACAAGTCTGACAAATTTGGTTTGGGTTTCACTGCAGAGTCCCAGAAGGATGTTCGTCGTGCTCGTGCTGTTCGTATCACTAATCAGGGGATTATGAAGAATCAAATCAATGCTGTGGATGACTATGATGAAGACTACAACTTGGATGCTTGGATTTTTCCTACTGTGGATGTTGGGCTCAACAAATGGAAAGCTGAAGATGTTATTCCTATCTCCTTTAGTCAGGAGTAAATACTATTACTGTGTTGTTGCTTTTAAAATTTTTAATTTTTGAACAATTAAACTCTCAAGCCTTGTGCCTTACCAGGGGCACAATGGTGTGCTTGTTACGGGATGTCATTTCATTTGCATACCTCATTCAATAAAAATCAGTGGACGTTTCGTTTTCGTAAATATTGTGTTCCTTGTATTTCTTTTCTTTTCTTTTTGTTTTATCAGCTATGTGTTCTTACACACACCCACATCACTAAAATGCAGATCCTCATCCACTCTGGATCCTGTTGATAACAGTTCTACTATTGCCAATTATAATTTCGAGAATCCGATCTATCAAGCTGAAGATGGAAATGAGGACGATTGTGAAGTACCTGTAGAGCTTGCTAGGTTGCTACAACAAGAAGAGAAAGCTATACAGCCACATGAAGAGCCAGTCGAAGTTGTGAATCTGGGAACTGAAGAAAACAGGAAAGAAGTCAAGATAGGGGCTGAATTAGAGGATAGTGTCAAGAGCAGATTGATTCAGATGTTACATGATTACATGGAGATCTTTGCTTGGTCTTATGAAGATATGCCAGGGTTGGATACAGACATCGTGGTTCACCGTTTACCAGTAAAAGAAGATTGTCGTCCAAAGAAGCAGAAGGTTCGTCGCATGCGTCCGGAAATGTCAGAGAAGATTAAGGCAGAGGTAATGAAACAGTTTGATGCAGGGTTCTTAGTTGTGACTTCTTATCCTCAGTGGGTTGCAAATGTGGTGCCGGTACCTAAGAAAGATGGTAAGGTGCGTATGTGTGTGGACTATAGGGATTTGAACAAGGCTAGCCCCAAAGATGACTTTCCACTTCCTCATATTGATGTTCTGGTAGACAACACTGCTCAGCATAAAGTATTCTCTTTCATGGATGGTTTCTCTGGTTACAATCAAATCAAGATGGCACCTGAAGATATGGAGAAGACAACATTTGTTACACAGTGGGGCACTTTTTGTTATAAGGTGATGCCATTTGGTTTGAAGAATGCAGGGGCAACATATCAGTGTGCTATGGTGGCTTTGTTTCATGATATGATTCATCATGAGATAGAGGTGTATGTGGATGATATGATAGCCAGGTCCCAGAATGAAGAGCAACATCTTGATCATCTGCATAAGTTGTTTGAGAGGTTGAAGAAATACAAGCTGAGATTGAATCCAAATAAGTGTACTTTTGGAGTTAGGTCTGGTAAGCTCCTGGGTTTCATTGTCAGTGGAAGAGGTATTGAAGTGGATCCTGCAAAAGTGAAAGCTATACGAGAGATGCCAGCTCCCCGTACTGAGAAGGAAGTTAGAGGTTTCTTGGGTCGATTGAATTATATTGCAAGATTTATTTCCCAATTAACTGCCATCTGTGAGCCAATCTTCAAATTGTTGAAGAAAGATCAGGTGATGGATTGGAATGATGAGTGTCGGACTGCTTTTGATGAAATCAAGAAATATCTGCTAGAACCTCCAATTTTGATGCCACCAGTTGATGGAAGACCCTTGATTATGTACTTAACAGTGTTAGACAACTCAATGGGGTGTGTATTGGGGCAACATGACGAGTCTGGTCGAAAAGAGCAGGCAATATACTACCTTAGCAAAAAGTTTACCGACTGTGAAACAAGATACTCACTGCTCGAGAAAACTTGTTGCGCTTTGGCATGGGCTGCTCGCCGACTAAGACAGTATATGTTGACTCATACCACCTTATTGATTTCGAAGATGGATCCAATCAAGTATATATTCGAGAAACCTGCTCTCTCCGGAAGAATAGCAAGATGGCAAATGATCTTGACAGAATATGACATACAGTATACTACTCAGAAGGCCATTAAAGGAAGTGTTGTGGCTGATCAATTGGCTCATCAAGCAGTGGATGATTATCAGTCAATGAGTTTTGAGTTCCCTGATGAAGACATTATGCTTATTACCAAAGAACCTGGACAATATGACGGACCTGAACAAGGATCCCGATGGACTATGGTTTTTGATGGAGCTTCTAATGCACTTGGTAATGGTGTTGGTGTTGTGATCAGTTCCCCTGAAGGTTGTCATACCCCGATTACTGCCAGACTTTATTTCTATTGTACCAATAACATGGCTGAGTATGAGGCATGTATCTTGGTTATTAAAGCTGCTATTGATATGAAGATCCAGTTCCTTGACGTGTATGGAGATTCAGCCCTGGTAGTAAGTCAGATTAAAGGAGATTGGGATACTAAACATGATAATCTTATTCCTTACAGAGAGCATGTGTTGTCTTTGATCCCACATTTCAAAGAGATTACCTTCGGACATATTCCACGAAGAGAGAATCAGTTGGCAGATGCATTAGCCACCATGGCATCCATGTTTGAGATCAGCTGGGATGATGAAGCTCCCAAGATTACTATTGATAGATTTGAAAAGCCTGCATACTGCAATGAGATTGACACTGAAGAGGCAGAGGAGAAACCTTGGTTCTATGAAGTGAAAATATATCTTGAAACTCAGGAGTTCCCTGAAGGGGCATCTGTCAAAGATAGGAAATTTCTGAGGAGGTTTTCTGCTAAGTTCTTTTTGAGTAATGGCATTTTGTATAAGCGCAATCATGATTCAACTATGCTTCGTTGTGTGGATAAGAATGAAGCAACAGAAATTATGGAAGACATGCATGATGGAATTTTTGGCACTCATTCTAGTGGTCATACTATGGCAAAGAAGATATTGAGAGCAGGTTACTATTGGTCTACCATGGAAGCTGACTGCTATCAACACTCCAGAACATGTCACAAGTGTCAAATCTATGCTGATAAAGTGCATATACCTCCATCACCATTGAATGTGTTGACTGCTCCTTGGCCTTTTGCTATGTGGGGCATTGATATGATTGGTGAGATCAAACTTACTGCTTCTAATGGGCATCGTTTCATCTTGGTTGCTATTGATTACTTTACAAAATGGATAGAGGCAGCTTCATTTACATCTGTTACTAAGAATGTGGTGGCTCGATTCATTAAGAATAATCTCATATGTAGGTATGGCATCCCTGAAAGGATCACTACTGACAATGGCTCTAATCTGAACAACACTATGATTACTGATCTCTGCACGCAGTTCAAGATTAAGCATCACAACTCCTGTCCGTATCGTCCGAAGATGAATGGGGCAGTTGAAGCTGCTAACAAGAATATCAAGAAAATTATACAGAAGATGACTGTTACTTATAAGGATTGGCATGAGATGTTACCATTTGCTCTTCATGGTTATCGTACTACAATACGTACTTCAACAGGGGCAACCCCATTCTCCTTAGTCTATGGTATGGAAGCATTTCTGCCCATTGAAGTTCAGATTCCCTCCTTAAGAATTATGAAGGATGCAGGCTTGGATGAAGATGAGTGGATTCAGACTCGACTTGACCAGATAAATTTGATTGATGAGAAGAGGTTAGCAACAATTTGTCATGGCCAGATGTACCAGAAACGGATGATCAAAGCTTTTAATAAGAAAGTTAAGCCAAAGGTATATCAGGCTGGTGATTTGGTAATCAAGCGAATCATATTACCACAGGGTGATCCCAGGGGCAAGTGGACTCCTACATATGAAGGACCATTTGTAGTCAAGACAGTATTCTTAGGAGGTGCCATGATACTTACTACTATGGATGGTGAAGACTTCCCACAGCCTGTAAACGCAGACATAGTTAAAAAATACTACGCATAAAAAAGAGACCCGCTAGGTTGACTGGCCTAGACAAAAATAAGGGCATCCCGGCGAACCAAAAGGGTTCGGGAAAAAATTAGGGATATATATAAAAAAAATGTACACCCGGCAAGTCGAAAACCTGAAAGGGCGGCTTGGGCAAAAAAGGGTATCCCGGTGGATTGAAAACCTGAAAGGGAAATCCAGGCAAAAGTTAGGGATTAAAGCGTATGACTATGTCTCGTTTGGATCACCCATGAAACTACAACCATTTGTGCTACTTACTTAAGATCGAACATATAAAGCTTAATCCAATCGTTTCCGTCTCGACAGCAGAAGATGAGATACTTGAAGATAATGGCAATAGTAGAATTGAAACTCAATAGGATTATTTCTCACATAGCTGATTTTCTTTGTTTTGTAAAACTTTATGACAAATTCCTCTTACTAGGATGTCTGTCTCCTTGTACAAACCTACCTATGTATAGGTCACTTTTTGATATAAATAAAATTCCATCTTTGAGTCCTGATTTACTTTTACCCTATTTACATAAGCGAAACGTCCATTGGTTGTGTTTGAATGTATGTATGCTTTCGAATATGATTGATGTTTACCAGAAATGCATAAATGCTTAATATGATTGATGTTTACCAGAAATGCATGAAAATGCAGTAATAGTATTTACTAAGGACGAATGAGGGAAGGAATTCAACGAAGCTTCGTCGGTTCATTCCCACAAGACAAATCCCCCGATAGGGCAAATCCATCTTCATAAGTACTTCAAGTCACATCTCCCCTGGAATTTATATCCATCTCTTTTATCCTCATACGGATAGTCGGGAATTTATTCTTCCAATAGGAGTACGACGAACGAAGACGGGAGGTTATGGATACCTTACTATCGAACGAAGACGGGAGGTTATGGATACCTTACTATCAAACGAAGATGGGAGGTTATATATACTATATTATCAAACGAGATGAGAACGAGTTCCTGATATTCTCCAGCAACAAATCGAGATTTATTTTCCCTGGCCAGCAGTTATTATACGAAGATATCCAGACGCTTCAAGCTCATGATGCATACATACATCATTTACATCATATCATACATATTCATAAATACATAATACATTACTTAAGCGCATCATATTATACATGCATACATAACGCATAAACTAATATTATCATACGGAATGTTATAATCTTGTTTTTTCAGATTAATTCTCCAACAGACAAACTTCATCAACAACTTGTGACTATTGGGCCGTTGATTATCTTCCCAAAAGTTACCATTTCCTCAGGACGTTTTTTATCCTCCTGAAAGCTTCTTATACCTCAGGACGTTGTTTATCCTCCTGAAAGTTATCATGACCTTGGGCCGTTGTTTATCTTCCCAAAGGTTACATCATTATACCTCAGGACGTTGTTTATCCTCCTGAAAGCTTCATATACCACAGGACGTTGTTTATCCTCCTGAAAGCTATCATTTCCTCAGGACGTTGTTTATCTTCCTGAAAGCTACCATTTCCTCAGGACGTTGTTTATCCTCCTGAAAGCATATCTTGACCTTGGGCCGTTGTTTATCTTCCCAAAGGTTACATCATTATACCTCAGGACGTTGTTTATCCTCCTGAAAGCATATCATGACCTTGGGCCGTTGTTTATCTTCCCAAAGGTTACATCATTATACCTCAGGACGTTGTTTATCCTCCGGAAAGCATACCATTTCCTCAGGACGTTGGTTATCCTCCTGAAAGCATATCATGACTTTGGGCCGTTGTTTATCTTCCCAAAAGTTATATTTATACCTCAGGACGTTGTTTATCCTCCTGAAGGTTATATCTTTACCTTGGGCCGTTGTTTATCTTCCCAAAGGTTACCTCATTATCATGGGATGTTGTTTATCTTCCCAGAAAGTTATATCTTCATATCTTGGACTGCTTTATACTCCAGGAGACATATTTGAAGAACTTTTCTCCAAGTGGCATCTTTAAGCCCACCCAAGCATATACAACAAGTCATCAGTATCATTCTACGCACCGGTGAGTGCAAATTTTTTGGCTTTTGTGTTCAATCCCCTTCAACCTTCCAGGTCACGACTGGCAAATATACCAATCTAACCCCTCAGGTTTCAGAAAATTGAACAGGGGCAGCTGTTGCACCCCAAAATTTGCCCTCACAATACAAGACTTTGTGTGCAAAGAGGTTCACAAGATTAACAAGACACCTTATGAGGTTCACAAGGTTCACAAGACATCTTATGAGGTGCACAAGGTTCACAAAGTTCATCATGGGTCAGAAAATTTGACAAATCCCTCAGGCAAGGCATTCTCCTAAGCAGTGCATCCAAAACTAGGGTTTTGACTTTAATCAGGCTAAATGGACTTCCAAGGCTTCAAGTGAGCTTCATAACATCTTATATATGTTTAAGAATCCCCATGACAAATTTCAGAACTTTTCTCAAAGGTTTGCTCAGTCAGATGATTAGATAAGTCAAAATCAGTCAAAGCAGTTAAAAAGTCAAACTGAGGTCAACTGTGGTCAAACCAAAGTCAAACTTCATGATTTTTTGCCAACATCAAGTATATGAAGTAAAATTCATCATTTGATTAAGGGTGGATCATGATTCATCAAGGATATTTCAGATCATCAAGAATCAGAGGTTTCTAAATTAGGGTTTCCTCAGGAAAAGTCAACTGAACTTTGACCAGCCATAACTTTCACATGCTTCATCACATTTTTCCCATCCAAATCTCATTTTGAAGGAAATTGAATTCTCTACAACTTTGTGTCTCACAAGCCAAGCCCAAAAATGCTTCATTTGGAAGGTATGAGCTAAGACATTATAGGTCCTTTTGAAAGTCAACAAAAAGTCAACAACTTCAAAAGGGCATAACTTGAGAATGGTAAATGATATGAACATGAAACCAATGGGGTTGGTTAGAGGACTCTTCAAGATTTCCAAAAAGTCCAAGAACACCCTCATAGCATTAAAATTGAAGGATATGTGCCCTTGCAAAGTTGGGAAATATTTGGGTGGTTTATAAGGAAAATAGGGTCTTAAAACCAAATTTTTCTAAATGGGCTGAACTTTTTGTGACCCAAGGTGTTCCATGACATCATGCACGAAATTTATTTGATATTTTCATAATTTTATTTTATTTAATTTATTTATTATGATTTTTTATATTAAAAATCATTTTAAATTTAAATAAAATATCAAATGTGAAAATTTAAAATATATTTTTGTTCTAGAATGTCATTAAGATGATTTGGATTGGATTGATACAACATTGATGAAGATTGGCTTGAAATAGAAAGGTCTTATTCAAGAATATATGAAATTTAAGATCTAATCTTTTTCAATCTCCAAAATCAAAAAAGTCCATACAACAATCAAATCTTTTGACCTAATTTCATTGTACTATAAGTATACAAGAGAACCCAATGCAAAGGACACGAATTCCCTGCCTCAAAGAGTAAGTTTGCATATCAAAAAAATCACCAAAAACTTCAATTCGGATTCTCCATTACCAAGTGTTTCAAGGTATTTTAAGGACACTATCAGCTTCCTCAAGCATTCCTGAGTCGAAACCAATCATCATACACCTCTGAATCATAACATAATGCATAAATCGATTCATCATGTTCATGATATTTTTGATTTTCGATTCTGGATATTGATTGGTTTTTAATGAATTTTGATTGATGTTTCTTGTTTGTGATAAGTTGTAGATTGATTCTGGACAGGTTTTATGAAGTTTCATCACCTAGAATGAGATCCACCATTTTTAGGGTTTCGGTTAAGGTTTAGGGCTTTATGATTCATCAAGTATAAACAAATTCTAAAACCATAGATCAATTTGAATTAACCTCTGGATCTTATTTGCGCTTTTAATTTGATGTAATTTTACTATTTTGATGATAGTTGAGATTCGTAGGTTTTGCTACAAACTTGAATTCGCAGGAAAATTCATAACAAAATTCGCAGCAAAATCCCCAGGTCTGGAGGAAGAAGAAGAAGCCAGCGCGCGCTTTCTGGATTTTAAATTTTGTTTTAAATATTTTATTGAATTGTCTGTAATTTATTTCACAAATGTGTGGTTGGCTCAGTGGCAAGAAACGCGTACGTATTGCTTGAAGGCCTTGGTTCGAATCCTGGGCTCAGCAACTTTTTTCTTATTTTTCCATTTGATTAACAGGCTTAATATATTATGCATTATGGTGATTATGCTATCAGTTGCGCCCTCTCGGCTGGATGATAAGTGTGCTTGTGTGTGGTGAGAAGGTCCTGGGTTCGAATCCCCCCAGGCCTTTTGTGTTATTTTCTTTTGCTTTTTTCATGATTTTTCCAGGACAACAACAAAACAAACGTGAAGGAGTGTGCTATCAGCTGCGTTGCAGTAGCCCAGTGGTTATGCTTCTACTTGTCCAGGTAAAGGACCTGGGTTCAAATCCCAGGTCCTGTTTTTTTTAGGTTTTTTGTTTTATTTATTTTTACTATTTCTTTATTTTGTTCTTTAGTCAATTAAAACAATTTCTAAAAAAATATCTAAATCATTCTTTTTAATAAAACTTTATTTTCTTTTCAAATTTATATTATTTTCTTAAAAAATTAATATGTTTATTCCATTATATTTTTCTATTAATATATATTTGTATATAATCTCATTAATTGTATGTAACATAAATTATAAACCCTAATTTTATTTTTCTAAAATTCATAACCCTAATTTTCTAAAACCCTAAATATTTTTAAAACCTAATTATTTTTATAAACTCTAATTGTAAATATTAATTTGTTAATTATCACTTTTAATAAACTTTAATTATGTGTCTAATTTTTATAATTGATTTGTAAGTATTATTTAAATAGTTTTTAGTATATGCTTACAAATAATTAAAACTTACTAATTTAATTTTGTAAATATAATTTATTTTCATAATGTGTTTATAATTAACCTAATTTTTATAATTTGTATATAATTTAAAACTTTATGATAATTAGTATATAATTGTTCATATTTTCTTCTTAATCTTAAAAAATAATTGTTCATATAAAAAATTGATCTTTTAATTATTATGCTAATATTCTTGTTTATTTTGTTATTAATTCTATTTATTTTCCTATGATATTTATTTTATTATTACTAACCCCATTTATATATTGTGATTTATTATTATTATTTTTACTAACCCAATTATATTATTATTATTTATTTTTGCTTATTTATTTAATTTGCTTTAATTATTATTATTATGTAATTGTCTCCTTTATGTAATATTTTAGTAGTAATGTTTAATATTTATGTTTAAATGTTATGGTTAGTAAAATAGGGAGTGAAACATATTTGTATTTAAAATTGATTTAGATCACTAATTTAAAAGATAAATATTTAAAATTGTACACTCACACACGTAAGTCGATCTTTGATCGCCATCTCACTTCCTAAGGTTGCCTCTCAAGTTGCCTAATTAAAAGGTCAAGTAGGGTGTATAAAGCAAAGTCCCTCATTTTCACATCATCTAGTCCCTTAACAGATAAAAAGATCAAGTCCCTTCGAATGTTGCCTTCGTAATGATCTTGTCCCTTTCGAATAAAGATGATAAGTCCCTTCGAATTGCTTATACACCCCACAGTTGCCTAAATAACAAATGTCCCTTCACTTGTCCCACACATCCAAGGTAATGACTACCTATTCCTTAATAATAGGGATAGTCTTACCATTTAAAGGATTCAAGAACAGAAAAGACTTAAACTTAGGGTAGGTTCCTCTTAGATACTTGCTCACTCTTCAAAACATTTCAAACACTTCATACATTTCAAAAAAATTTCAAAACAAAGTCTTTATATACATCCATACGAGGATCATTATAAAGTACTTAGAAAATTTTCAAACACACACTACACCTTTCTCAAAACAATTCAAAGTGAGCTAAGTAACTAAGAGCCCATGGATAACCATGGATATAAAGGGTGCTAACACCTTCCCTTTATATAACCTACCCCCCGAACCCAAAAATCTTTTAAGGTCTTTCCTGTTCTTTTATGCCCTTTCCTTTGGATAAAATAAAAGTCGGTGGCGACTCTTGCTATCCGCAACATTTAACTAAAGTCAGTTCTCCCACCGTGTTACACTATGTATCACCCAAACTTCTTCTATGATAACAACTCCCAGTATTTTGAGGAATCACACTCAAATTCTCCCTATGATTACTATCCCCGATATTTCGAACCACAAGAAGCCCATAATTCCAACCTAGAAATATTAATGAATGATCTCAATGCGACGCTAAATCATGCTCAATATCTCTCGGAATCACACCTGAATCCCCTCCAAGATCACTATTCCTAACACTTCGAGGAACAACAAGAATCCGTTAATTCTAACTTTGAGATGTTATTGGAAGATTTCATTGAAATAACAACTAATGTTAGGCTAGAATCGATGATGGAGCGCTTTGTGGAGGCACAAACTCTTCAGAATGAAGAGTTTAGAAGAAAACATCTCGATACTCATGAAACTCTTAGGCAAATAAACGCAATGGTCGAGTTCCTCATGACTCACACTGAGGCATTGTAGACCCAAGTCTTGATACTTGCACTGACACCTGTAGGACCTTCCCTTGAGGAAATTGCGTATGTTATAACAACCAATAGTGAAAATCAGCTTGAAATTCCTAAGGAGAGTGATTATGAGGTTGAGAAGAGTGATTATGAGGATGAGGAGAGTTCTGGTGAGGAAAATCCACCGACATCATCTGAATGGGAGGTTGTCATAAAGGTAGAGGATGAAGAAACTATTGATACTTCTTATATCCCACCATATCTTTTCTCGTATAAGTTTGCAGACTCTAAACCTAAAACGTATGCGGAGGCATTGGAAAATATCCACACCAAAGCACATTTGTCTGAAGTATTACATAAAAAGAGAAAACCTGAGAACCTTGAAACTAGGGAAATTATTAATCTTAAGCGGGTAGGGTTAACCTTTGAGGTGTTGGATGAAATAACTAAGCCCAAACTTGAAAAGTTAATACTTAGCATATATCCAGAACCACCACCCTAATTTCAAAAGACAAAACCACCCCACAGAAGGAAGAAAAGAAAAGGTGAGGGATATGTGAGATGGCTTGATAAATGGCCATGGAAACTGAAGAATTAACACTTCTAATCGTCGAGCTATCAACATTAAACATAACACTGCGTGGGTGGCAACCCACCAGCTTTTATTTTAATGTTTTTCTTTTATTATTTTTATCTGCAGAAAATAAAGAAATGTATCGCTTGCCACATTTCAGCTACATTTAGGCTAAAGACCTCTAAATGACAATCCCTTAAGAAGAGTTGGTGCCCATGGATATTCCTACGAATGTCGCTGGTGGTGGTGACACCAATGATGAGTATGATAGGAGATGGCATATCTCTCCCATTTATAACTCATCTCCTCCTCTTTGTCTTTTTGCTCTGTCTAGTTCCACTTGCACACACCATAATGTATTTCTAACAACTTTTATAGGTACTTCCTTCGGAAATAGGCAGTATGAAGAGCGACTTTCTGAAAAGTGAAGCTCTTGCAAATCCAAAAATCTCGTAGTATAAGACGCCGAAGTAGAAGTGGTCAGCAAAATGTCGCTCCCCTGAAAAGACACTAGGTCCCAAGGTGCAGACGCGAACGGTCGCCGAAAGAGAAATGAAGGTACTAGTAACAATGAGCGCGAGCATCCGCGAACGACTCCAGTATTGTTTGGACCTGACAACCATCCTAAAGTTAATATCGTCGGGAATGGCCAAAGGAACACTGGAGATCGTATTCTACAGGAAGATCCCCAAGATGAGCAATTTACAGTGCTGGGTGCTGGGGAAGATGAAGCTTATGATCGTCGTCTGGACGAGATATCTGAGAAGTTGAGATCCTTGGAATCTCAGAACTCCTTGGGATTTGATGTGATGGATATGGGCCTAGTTGAGGGAGTAAGGATTCCTCACAAGTTCAAACCCCCATGCTTTGAAAAGTATAATGGTATCTCCTGTCCTCATACCCATTTGCAATCTTTTCTGGGAAGATTGAAAGCATATACCATGGATGAGAAACTGTGGATGTTTTACTTTGAAGACAGTTTAACCGGGGCATCCAGAGAGTGGTATTCACACCTATCAAGGGCTACTGTCAGGAACTGGAAAGACTTAGCTGAGGCCTTTATACGCCAATATCAGTACAACTTGGATATGACACCTAATATGACCCTTTTGATGGGTATGTCTCAGTCCTCGAGAGAAAGTTTCGGCGAATACGCTCAAAGGTGGAGACAACTTGTTGCTGCTGTCCAGCCACCTATGTCTGAAAGGGAAATGGCTGATATGTTTATGAATACCTTGCAAGGGACCTAAATTGATAAAATTGTTGCCTTCTCTTCTACCAGTTTTGATGATGTGGTTATAGAAGGAGAGAGAATCGAAAGCTTATTGAAGATGGGTAAGATTTATGACAATGGTGCTAGCACCAGCAATGCAAAGAAACCCTTCTCAGGACCTAGAAGGACAGGAGAAACTAATTCAATGCATATTGGCAGAGGAAGGCCTCAATATTTGCAAAGATCAGTAGTTGCAATCACCATCCCTACTCTAGCACCCCAGCAACAACAATATCCTCAACAACAGTATCCTCAACAATAACAAAGATCTTATAATAACAACAATCAACAACAGCGTCCTTTCCAACAAAGGCCTTATCAGATTAATAGGGTGATCGATCCCATCCCGATGCCCTATGCAGTCTTACTCCCACAACTATTGAAGCTTAACCTAACTGAACTAAGGACTTTGGCTCCACCAGATCCTTTGAATCTTCCAAGGATTTACGATGTCAACGCCAGAAGAACCAACTGCAAAAGAAACTTAGAAGACATCCTTTGATCAGGATGTAGACGAGTTTATGAGGATTATCAAGAAAAACGATTACAAAGTTGTGGATCAGCTCCACCAAACACCCTCCAATATCTCTATACTATCTCTGCTCATGTGTTCCGAGGCTCACTGGAATGCACTACTCAAGGTCTTGCACGCAGCTTATGTGCCGGAAGAAATCACGGTCAATCAGTTAGAAGCGGTGGTCGCAAATGTCAATACTAGTCATGGACTAGGTTTCACCAATGCTGACTTGACTACAGAGGGGTGTAACAACAACAAGGCTTTGCATATCACTTTGGAATGTAGAGGTGCTGTACTTTCTCATGTCCTTGTTGATACCGGATCATCACTCAATATGTTTCCAAAGAAAGCTTTAGTCAAGCTGGAGTATGATGGTCTTGCACTCCGTCCGAGCAACCTAGTTGTCAGAGAATTTGATGGTTCTAAGAGATCGGTTCTCGGAGAAATTGAGATGCCTGTGGTAATTGGCCCACAAGTTTTCAAAATTACCTTCTATATGATGGACATACAGCCTTCCTACAGCTGTTTGTTGGGTCGACCCTGGATTCACGCCGCCGGCGCGGTTACGTCTACCCTTCACCAGAAGTTAAAATATGAGTGGGAAGGTCAAATTATCACCATCTGTGGAGAATAAGACATCTTTGTCAGTCACCTGGCCACATACAAGTACATAGAAATGGATGGGGAGATCCATGAAACCATGAGTCAGGGTTTTGAATCCTTGAATGTTAACAAAGCTACAACTGAGGTGTATGCTGCATCCCAAGAAGAGAGGATGGGTACCTCGATTGCTTCCTATAAACAAGCTCAGAAGGTTGTGGAAGCAGGGAATGCCCAAGGCTGGGGCAAGCTACTGAAGGTTCAGATGAAACAAGACAAATTCGGTTTGGGTTACAGACCATCCCGACAAGTTCCAGAGGAGTCTGTTGAAGCTCCTAAGTTCATAAGTGGGGGAATGCTGACCCTGGATGCTGTCAACACTTTGGAAGATGAGGCTGAGAGCGACTACAACCTGGAAAGCTGGATCCGTCCAAGAGTCCCGGGCTAACAAGTCCTCAATTGGTCTTCCCAGGAAATTATAAGGGTTACTGTTGTAGAGTAATTATTATTTCCTATTTTAAGCATGCATCAAAGTCCTGCATCTTGCCTAAGATGTCGGGATTCATTTTGTAATAGGGCCATATGTATTTGTGCAAATTGAATATTAATGAACAATGGACATCTTTTTGCTAACAATCTTTTTCGCTCCCTGTCTTTTCATTTTTGTTATTTTCTCACAAAACAATAAATGGCAATGTTTTTCTCAATAATAAATTCATTCAGTTTTTTTAAATAAGATAAAATCAATCACTAAAATGAACCAAATCTCAACCCTTGCAGAGATAGCCCTCCAGATTGCACCGACAACGACACTGCTATGACCTCGTATGACTCCGACAATCCGATTAATCAAGCAGATGAAGGGGTTAATGAAGACTACAATTTACTTGAAAAGCTAGCCAGGTTATTAAGACAAGAGGAAAAGGTGATTGCTCCTCATTAGGAGGAGGTTGAGACTATCAATCTTGGTACCAAGGAAGATGTGAAAGAGGTGAAGATTGGAGCCAGCCTGCAAGCTCCAGTAAAAGAACAGCTTATCAGTATGCTGCGAGAATATGTCGATGTCTTCGCTTGGTCCTATCAAGATATGCCGGGTTTGGATACAGATATTGTCATGCACAAACTGCCATTGAAAGAGGATTGTCCGCCAGTTAAACAGTAGTTGCGCCGTACTCGCCCAGACATGGCCATGAAAATCAAAGAGGAAGTACAAAAGCAGTGGGACGCCGATTTTCTTGCTGTAACTAGTTACCCGCCTTGGGTTGCTAACATTGTTCCCATACCTAAGAAGGATGGTAAGGTGAGGATGTGTGTCGATTATCGGGATCTGAACAGAGCAAGCCCGAAAGATGACTTCCCATTACCTCACATTTATGTATTGGTGGACAACACAACTTAATTCTCGGTATTTTCTTTTATGGATGGATTCTCTGGATACAATCAGATCAAGATGTCACCCAAAGACATGGAGAAAAAACCCTTCATCATACCACGGGGCACGTTCTGCTACAAAGTAATGTCGTTTGGTCTGAAGAACGCCGGTGCAACATATCAACGGGTTATGGTGACATTATTCCATGATATGATACATAAAGAAATCGAGTGCTACGTGGATGACATGATTGCCAAGTCCCTCACAGAAAAAGACCATTTGGTAAACCTGTTGAAATTGTTCAAGCGTCTGAGGAAGTGTCAGTTAAGGTTGAACCCCAACAAATGCACATTCGGGGTACGTTCTGGTAAGCTGCTGGGCTTTATTGTAAGCGGAAAAGGAATTGAGGTTGATCCCGACAAAGTCAAAGCAATTCAGGAAATGCCTGCACCTAAGACTGAGAAAGAAGTTCGAGGGTTCTTAGGTAGATTGAACTACATTTCAAGGTTCATATCTCACCTCACTGCAACCTGCGAGCCCTTGTTTAAACTGCTAAGAAAGGAACAGAAAGTCAGGTGGAATGATGATTGTCGAAGAGCTTTTGACAAGATCAAAGAGTATTTGCAAGGACCTCCAATTCTCATGCCTCCAGTTGAAGGAAGACCTCTAATAATGTACCTGACAGTATTAGATGAATCTATGGGGTGTGTATTGGGCCAACATGACAAGTCTGGTCGAAAAGAGTATGCAATATACTACCTAAGCAAAACGTTTATCGACTGTGAACAACGTTATTCACTGCTCGAGAAAACTTGTTGTGCTTTAGCGTGGGCTGCTCGCCGACTAAGACAGTATATGTTGACTCATACTACCTTGTTGATCTCAAAGATGGACCCCGTCAAGTACATATTTGAGAAGCCAACACTTACCGAAAAGGTTGCAAGGTGGCAAATGATTCTAACAGAATATGATATTCAGTACACCTCTCAGAAAGCCATCAAGGGCAGTGTATTGTCTGACTATTTGACTGAGCAACCCATTGATGACTACCCGCCTATGAGATTTGATTTCCCTGATGAAGAAATCATGTTCTTAAAGTCAAAAGATTGTGAAGAGCCTATTCACACTGAAGGGCCTGATCTAGAAGAAGCATGGACTATGATGTTTGATGGGGCAGTTAATTGTAACGGTCGTGGAGTTGGTGTAATGCTTATTACACTCAAAGGAGTCCATCTTCCTTTCTCAGCAAGGCTTACCTTTGCATACACTAACAATGAAGCAGAGTACGAAGCTTGCATCATGGGTCTTGAGGAAGCCATTGACTTCAGGATCAAAACCTTTGAATGTATTCGGAGATTCAGCTTTGGTGATCAACCAAACTAATGGCAAGTGGTATACTCATAAAAATCATCTGGTTCCTTACCGTGACTATACGAGGAGGTTGTTGACTTTCTTTTCAACGGTCAAGCTTGAATACATCCCTCGAGACGAGAATCAGTTTGCAGACGCCTTGGCCACTATTTGATCTATGATCAAAGTACAGACTGCCAACTATGTGCCTCGGATTTTAGTATCCAGACTGGACCGACCAACATATGTTATCTCTGTGGACACTGTTACTGACAACAAACCTTGGTTCCACAACATCAAATGTTTCTTAGAGACTCAGACATACCCACCTGGGGAATCGTCTAATGATAAGAAGACATTGAGAAGGCTAGCCAGTAGTTTCTTCCTCAATACTGATGGTTCTTTATATAAGCGGAACTTCGACATGGTCTTGCTCAAATGTGTTGACAAGAAGGAAACAGACCTACTAATGCACGAAGCACATGAAGGTTCTTTCGGTACCCATGCCGGAGGACATGAAATGGCAAATAAATTGTTAAGATCAGGTTACTACTAGATCACAATGGATGCAGATTGTTGCGCCTATGCCAGAAAGTGCCATAAATGCCAGATCTACGCAGACAAAGTGCATGTGCCTCCCAACCCTCTAAATATATTGTCTTCACCCTGGCCCTTCACCATGTGGGGCATTGATATGATTGGAAATATTGAGCCAACCGCTTCAAATGGTCACAGATTCATCCTGGTAGCCGTTGATTACTTCACCAAATGGGTTAAAGCAGCTTCGTATGCAAAAGTCACCAAGCAAGTGGTAGCCCGATTTCTGAAAAAGGATATCATTTGTCGATATGGAGTTCCCGAGTGAATCATTACTGATAATGGTTCAAACCTTAATAACAAGATGATGGCAGAACTGTGCCGATACTTCAAAATTCAACATCACAACTCTTCTCCTTACATACCAAAGATGAATGGCGCTGTTGAGGCGGCTAACAAGAACATTAAGAAGATTGTGCAAAAGATGGTAGTCACATACAAAGACTGGCATGAAATGTTACCATTCGCCTTGCATGGGTACCGAACTTCCATCAGAACATCTACCGAGGCAACACCTTATCAGCTTGTGTATGGTATGGAAGCAGTCCTACCTGTCGAAGTTGAATTACCCTCCTTGCGGGTAATGATGGATGTAAAACTGGACGAAGCAGAATGGGTCCGATCTCGTTATAACCAACTCAACCTGATTGAAGAAAAGAGATTAACAACTATCTGTCATGGTCAGTTATATCAGAAACGGATGAAGAAAGCCTTCGATCAAAACAGCAGACCTCAGGAATATCAAGTGGGAGAGCTTGTATTGAAAAGAATCATTCCTCCCCATACAGACCACAGGGACAAGTGGACCCCAAACTATGAAGGTCCCTACGTAATAACTAAAGTCTTCTTGGGCGGAGCACTGATGCTCGCAACCATGGATGGTGAAGACTTCCCGTCTCCTGTAAATTCAGATACAGTTAAAAAATACTTCGCATTAATGATTCGCTGGACATAAAAACAGAATGTAAGTCCATGCAAAAATAGGGCATCTCGGCGAGTCAAAAACAGAATAAAAGACTCGGGCAAAAATAAGGGAAAAATTGAAAAAAAAATGTACACCCGTTAGGTTGAAAAGCCACATCGGACAGCTCATGCAAAAAAGGGTATCCCGGTGGATTGAAAACCCGAAAGGGCGATCCATGCAAAATCAGGGAATAAGCGAACAACTGCATTCTGAATTCGTCTGTATCACTCACATAACATGGCAAGCTTCGAAAGGACAAAGCGTCGGTCAGAATCAACTTTCTTCAGAAAGCAAGATAAGAAGAGAGTTCAGGTCATACAAGTCATAGCAAAGGAAGCTCATTGGAGCATTAACTCCAGCATTGCCGAATAGGACTTTTATTTTTTCAAATTTGCAGCAATCTCCTCATTTTAGGGATTAGCTTCCTCTTTGTACCCGCCTATTCAGGGCACACAAATTAATAAAGTCAAATATTCATTCACACTTTGTTTTATACCTTTTTGTTTTGTTTGCAAAATATCCAAAGTTCGTAAATACAACATTTGCATGAAAACATATAAGCCATTTTCAATAAATGCTTGCCTGAAATATGCGTTCTTAAGCGAACCTAACTCCTATGACGGAATCCGGTTGAGGATACCTCAGGGCACTTGTGCGTTTCCTTTGTTCGACAGGTTGCAGGTACTCAAGGTGGACAACCTTTCACAGCATGGTGCATATCAAGCATTATATCCCCAGCCAAGCCGACAGTCACACCATCAGAAGGACTACTTAACGAAAGTATTTCCCCACATAGCTTTTTATCCCCTCAAAGTATCCCCTATAAAGTTGATCCTCCAACAGATTACTTCCCAGAAGTTCTCTCCTCCCCCAAGCAGGATCTCCAAAGCAATGCCTAAATCACTTTTACCCAGCGAGTTTCCAGATCTCCTCTTCCACAACATTGGACCCCCACAAAGTTCTTCCCCTAAAGTTCTCCAGAAATATCGTGCAGTGATCCTTTCTCCCCATAGATCGCCCAGTGATCCGTTCTCCCAGGAGATTTCAGATCTCGTTTCTCTCATTTGCATAGTCATAGCATTCACATCATTCCTCCCCAAACAGAGCGTATCATTCCGTCTAATACGGAGCATTACGACAAAAATCAAACATTTGCATGATCATAAGCCAGGTTCGAGCCAGTCACCTGCGAATACCAAAATCACTCCTCCAGCAATACGCAAAAAAAACATATCCCCTGCAGATAAAAGTCAAAATATCCTTTTGCACTCTCAATACAAATACTTGTACATACTTATACACAATCCTTCTGATACCCGTCCGTATCCTACTTATACATAATTCTTTGATACTCGTCTGTATCTTACGCATCTCCCCAGCAGATCAACACTCGTCCGTGTTCCTTGTTCAAACAGTTGATACTCGTCCGTATCATCACTCCTTAAACACGCGTCGTCGTTTGTTTCTATCGATACGCGTCCATATCGTGGTCCTAAGGATACTCGTTCGTATCTTTAATCTATACACACTGTCTAAACACTTATACCATTTTATCTTTAGGGCTTAAACACTCGTCCGTGTTTATCTATCCCCAGAAGTCGCCAACAAAATGACTTTCTATCCGACATTCGTCCTATGTCGCGATAATCCTCAGTAGCCGTACCCTGCTAGGTGATCGTCCTTCACCTTTTGATGACCGTCCCTCATCATGTTATCCGATGGTCGTCCTCATCATTGATCTTTCTCTCCGACATTCGTTCTATGTTGCGATAATCCTCAGCAACCGTACCCTGCTAGGTGATCTTCCTTCACCTCTTGATGATTGTACCTCATCATTCATCCGATGGCCATCCCCATCATCGATCATTTTGTCCGGCATTCGTCTTATGTCGAGATATTCCCCAAATAGAGCAGTCGTCCCCTTCTAGGTGATCATCCTTCACCTCTTGATGACCGTCCCTCATCATTTATTTTGATGACCGTCCCTCATCATGTTATCTGATGGCCGTCCCCATCGTTGATCTTTCTATCCGACATTGGTCCTATGTCGTGATCTTTTCAGCAATTGTCCCCTGTTCGATGATCGTCCTTCACCTTTTTTGATGGTCGTCCCTCATCATTGTTTCATTTATCCTTTACCCGATGACCGTCCCCGTCGTGGTTTTCTTCTTTATCTTGATGATCGTCCTTCATCACTCTACCCGATGGCCGTCCCCGTTGCAAATTCTTTATTCCCCAGCATGATGACCATCCCCGTCAGTGCGTTTCTCACCGTTTTTTTATCCCCATCAGTCGTCCTCTGCTCGATGGTTGTCCTCCATCGCTATCATTTGATATTTAGTCTATACTGTCTATTACAATTTATATCCATTTTCTTCTTATAATAAAGAGTGCAAATTTTTGGACTGTCTTTGTATTCAACCACAAGTTATCTTGTTTGTCTGTTAAGCTAGACGCTTACATCCTACACAACTAACTCATTCTTGAATAGGGGCAGCTGTAAACACCCCAAATTTTCCCTCTCCTTTTTCTCACACCTTGGCTTGTGATCCTTCATATTGCATTGCATAAGCATACCATCTCACACTGCATAGTTATTTCACTGCATAAGTTGCATAACTAGGGTTTGTGATCAAATGAATCTTAGAAGTGGTTTGAGCTATCTCAGAGGCCATGAAGCATGCCAAGAGGGTCCATGAGTGTTCTATGATCATATTATACCTCTAAGTTTGCTTTAAAGTCACAAAATATCAGAGGATTGTACAGCTACCCAGGCAAGCTTAGGGTTTCCTACACAGATGACCAGAAATTAGGGTTTTGGGTTTGAGGCCCTTACACTCAAATATTTTGGCCATTCTTGATTCTATTGGTCTATATATGTTATAAGGAGCATGTGTATCAAATTTTAAGCAAAAATTCCTTGTGGAAGTCATCTGATCAAATGGTAACTTGTTGTGCAAGAAAAGTCAGAATCAGGGCATCTAAGGCCACCAACAAGGGTTCCAAAGGGTCATCATCATCAATTTGAGGTCCTATGATCTTTATTTGATCTTAGGAATGCTTGGAAGTTCACAAGATTGGAGAATTTTGAGCCATTTGCAAAGTTTTCATTTTTGGACATGACTTGTAATGTAAACTTTCCATTTTGGGAAAGAATTTCAACCTCCTCTTTCTTGATCAAAAAGGTTTCACATGAATTTTCTTCAAACATGAAAGTTGTAGATTGGATCTTCCCATTTTCAAAAAATACAAGAACTCCTCTTGATTCATCCTAGAACTCAAGTTATGATGGATCAAAGTTGGCAAAAATCACATAATTTTCAAGTTCATGCCAAAGAGGGAAATGTGCAATTTTGATTTCCAAGCCTTCTCATGACCTCTAATGCACTTCTACACATCATAGAAACATAATGCAACTTGTTTAGACCATAATTGTGCCAAGTACCAAGGATTTTCATGACTTGCATCTCAAGAATTCTCAAATTTGTGAAAATGCAAAACACATACAATCTCATGATCCAAGCATCACAGCTCACCATATTTGATCTAAAGGCCATCCTTGAAGCCAGCTGAACACAATCTAGCCAGAAAATCAGCTATGCCATGGCCCATACCTCTAGTACACAAATCTTTACTTTTTTGCATTTCAAACCATGTCAATCCCATAGTGCCACAACAACTCTTCTGACCAATGGCATTGTTTATACAAACCTTAAGGATCATAAAACACATCACATGAAGCCTTGAAACATACCACAAGCTCAGATTGCAAAAATCCTCTCAAAACTTCATTTCTTCGAAACTCATTGCACAACCATCAAAAATCACATTTTCTTTCACCATTCAACTCCTCATCACTCAAGGAACAAAACCCACCCATCACCATTACCTGAAATAGCCTCAAACACAAACACGATTTATGCCATATCAGAACTGTATCTCACAAACTATCCAAAATAAACTCCATCCAAGCATCTCAATAGCTTCAGGAGGTCCAAAGAAGTTGGTTTTCACAAAGGGAAGGCCTTGAAAGCTCCAGTTTGAAGAACTCCAGCTCAGGTATCCCTCAAGAACAATTCTTCCAGAACCTTAATTTCTTGTTAAAATGTGAATCTACATGTTATGCTGGTCATGTTGATATGTTTAGAATTGAAAATGAGTGAAAAATAAGCATGTTATGATGTTCTGAAAGTTTGACCTAAAAAATGTTTGGTTTCGATTCAACTTGTTCATGCAATATAAATGGTTTTTGTTTGTGAATTCGTGTTCTATGATGTTTGGGGTTTGATTTTGGGCAGGTTTGATGCGTTTTAGTGACTTGTAGATGAAGTTGGGGTTTGGGGTTGGCCTGAGAAGATGACCGGAGCACTGTTCTGGTCATCTGAGATTAATTAGGGTTCGTGTTTCTAGTTTGAATCTGAGGCATAGGATCTTAATTAGGTTAGTGCACGAACGGTCCAGATATGTCATTAAACCCTAATTTTAATTAATTAATTTAATCCTAATTAATTTAATCAGATTGAACCACAACCCTTAGATCACGCGCGTAATGGAAATTTGAATCTGGACCCTTAGATCCTCATACCCCAGGTCAAGCTGACTTGAGATCTCAGCCCTTGATCCAGTTCCCATGCAATCTGAGTCATTCCTTGTAATTACTTTGCATTTTTATTTTATTTATTTCATTTTGTTTTCCTTTATTTATTTAAAATAGCAAATCATTTTATAAAAATACAATTTTTTTCACTTCCACTTTAAATAATTTTCAGAAACCAAAAACATTTTTATTTTTAATTTTTGCATTAAAAATCTATTTTTAAATCATTTAATTGTATTATTTAATTAATTAAATTCATTTTAATTAATTAAAAATACTTTTAGGTATTTAAAAATCACCAAAAAAATCATGAAGCATTCTTACATATTTAGAACAATTTAGAAACTCATCTTACAAATTTCGTTTAGGGTTTGATCATGTTTTGACAATTAACCATGACTTAGGGTTTCCAAATTTCCTATTTTTCTAACCCTAACTTCAAAAATCCATTTCTGATCAACCAAGATGAGTTTTTACATGGTTCATTTTGCATTATTTCATAATTTGCATGTAGTATCTAGGGCATTTAACTCATATTTTTGCATTGCATTTTCCATTTGTTTGGCATTTTTCATGAAGAAGTACCCAAAACCCTAGTCTAACTTAGAAAAACCATAACTTGACTTTGGTATAGCTTCTGACCTCCATCTTTGGGGAGTGATCTCATGTGTGTTTAGGGTTCATTTAGTTGCATTTTCAAATTTTTATCATGTGTTATCCTTATGTTGTGGACATGTGCATCTCATACTTTCTTAAAACCCTAATTTGCCATGTTCATTTGCATTCATCTTTAAAAATATTCATCATTTGAACTTGTCATGACACCTCATGCATTTGTATGTCATATTAGATACCTTAGGACATGTATGAACATTGGTTGATCATTGTTGCATCCATTTGATAGGTTTTGCATTCATTACTTCTTATGTATATTCATGTGATTTCAAGCTTCTAACATGCTTTATCTTGCATCCCATCTCTTGTATGATCATGCATAAACATTGTACATGTCTTTGCATCATTTCATAACACATTTGCATTGTGTTTTCACTTATGGTCTTGATGATTGCATCTTCATTTGCTTTATTTCCTTTTGTTTCATATCTTATGCATTCATACTAACTTTTCAGGGGCTTCAGGTAAGTTGTTTAGGATGTGGATTTGCCTCTACATCCAACCTCTTCTTATCTCTTCATTTGCATCTTTATTTGTCTTTGAAGTGAGTTTGACTCACTTATGCTCTCTCTTGCTCCTTTTCTTTCTCTTAGGTTACTTAACTTCTTCAGGAAGTAAGTAACCTATTATCCTTTCTCTTCTCTTTTCATCTGCTTCTTCTTCCTTGGTGGTCATCTGAAGATCTTTCTCTAAGCCTCACAAACCACAAGAATATCCAAGCATGATAACTTTAGGGTTGTACATACTCTCCCCTAGTTTTTACCTTTGAGTCTCCTTGAGTCTCTGCTTCTCATCTCATAATCAAGGCTAAACAGTTAAAGTTTTAAGACTTTGAATTATGGTTATGCCTGTATCCTTATATTAGGATGGAGTGTATACATTTAATACTTAATGTTAAAACTTTAAGTTGTTTAGACTTCCTAATCAAAAACACCTAATAATCATTAATACTTAAGCTTGTAACTTGGGCCTTATATTAGGGTTACATCTCTGCCTGTTGGTTCAGAGGGACTAACCCTAGTGTTAAATGGACAAGTCCCCCTCAGGTTTAGTCTTACAAACATAAAATCCATTCCTTAATCCCACCTTTAATTAAAATCCACTTTAATAAAGGCTTGTTATATAATGATTTTAATCCCTAACCATGGATTAAGTTGAGGAGTCTTCCTCATCTTAAGTGTTCTCATCTATCATCCTTCTCTTAGGATGGTGTAATGAGTTCACTAATCCTTGATTAGAGATTAAACTCATTAATTAACACACACAAAAATCCAAAAAAACACTTAATAATCACAAGTAGGTTAATGATCTTAATCTCGCATCATTAGGGTAATTAAGTTGAGATTTTCATCTCATACTTAAGTAGACTCATTATCCCTAGCCAGAGGTGATATAATGAGTTTACGACCCTTGATTAAGGCTTAAGCTCATTATCCTATGCAAAGCACCAAAAACAATAAAAAACTGAAAACACAAAAAACAAACAATAAACGTCTCCTCCGGGATTCGTTTCTCATCACATTCACTCTGAAAACGAGAACTCGCTTCTTCTATCTAATGCAAGACAGTTAGCACTCGAGTGTCGCTCCCGGGATTTTCATCCTAGTACAAACGCGAAAGTGGCGCAGAAAAGGTAGAGTCGCCAGCCAGACATTTTTATCCCGAATGAATGGGAAATGTAATGTTGCACAAACCTGAGGAAGAAGGAAAGGACAAGGTCTTGCGAACCAAAGGTCTGGATTCGGGAGTCGGTTATGACCTGGGAAGGTAATAGCACCCCAGATCGTCCGTCGTACCCGACGGGATCCATGCTTGTTTGCTTGTTTCAAAGGGTGAGAAAAATATAACTGATGCTGAACAAAGAACTGCTACTGGAACTGGAACTGAAATGAGAAAGGGACTGGAAAAGAGGATGAAAGGAAAGAGAGGGGAAAATGTAGGGAAAATAAAGAATGTGCTCGAATGGGCCCTACCCCACTGCCTACATACCTCATCGAGATAATGAGGATCAGAGTCGACGTAGTTCGCCTAACCAGGCGGAAACTATTTGTTTGTGTTTTTTATGCTGTAACTGCGTATGTCTATGCTCAAGTGTTGTAGGCTCGTCTGGCACGATGGAATCCACTTGTGCTCAAAAATTCATGGAGAAGCCCTTCACAATTGAAACCCTAATTTGGATCATTTCCTCAGGAGATGTTGCACTGCTTGCCTTCTTTGATCAAACCAAAACTTTCCATGACTTGTGGCTTAAAATAAGAACTTGTGGGATGTTGTGGACCCTTAGCATGATGTTGAGAAGCTTTGTGACCCTTTGATTGCCTTTGTATAGCCTTCAGTTGCTCCAATCATTGATCACATACTTATAACTCTGCTATGCTACACATGATGCAATGTTGTTGGTTATTTGTGAACTTATGTATGCTAAATGATATGCAAAATGTTGAGGATATGAGAGGGCAAATTTTGAGGTATTACAGTTGCCCCTATTCAATTATCTGCAAGCTTGAATGACTAATTGCGAAAGCTCTTAGACATTCAAGATATGGAGTAATTGAATACTCGAATAAACCTGGAAATTTGAACTCGGGGTAATAAAATATGCTGGGAAGAATGCCATCCTCAAATGATAATTCTCAAAAGATCCTCGGATCTAACACGAAACCATCCTCGAATGGAGACGTAATGGCATACTGGCCTCAGTCGATAACGAGAAACACAAAGACTGACCTCAGACAGACTTTTGCAAAAGAGACAAACTGACCTCAATCAATAAGCTCAAAATGGTCTATCATCCTCTAATGATAGCCACAACAACAAGACCAACCTCAGAAGGACTTGAAGAAAAGAATGCCATCCTCGAATGACAATTCTTAAAAGATCCTCGGGTCTAAAATGAAACCATCCTCGAATGGAGACGCAATGGTATATCGACCTCAGTCGATAACCAGAAACACAAAGACTGACCTCAGACAGACTTTGCAAAAGAGACAAACTGACCTCAATCAATAAGCTCAAAATGGTCTATCATCCTCGAATGATTGCCACAATAACAAGACCAACCTCAGAAGGACTTGAAGAAAAGAATGCCATCCTCGAATGATAATTCTCAAAAGATCCTCGGATCTAAAACGAAACCATCCTCGAATGGAGACGCAATGGTCCACCGGCCTCGGTCAATAACCAAAAACACAATGGAAATAGGACAAGATGGAACGAGATCATTGTACATAAACGAGAGCCCAGGAAAACAAGACCGTTGTACCAAACGAGAACTTGCGACGCGATTGTTGTACAAAACAAGACGCGGAATGGATGACAAACATTGACTTGAAAAGACAAGGATATATGGAAAATGATATTGGTATCCTCTGTGCGGAGTACTTCAGGTTGAGAAGATGTTTGGAATCTTATGTAATATACCTCAAAATCGGCCCACGTTGGCATGCACATGCTTGGATTTATAGCGTAATGCTCCATGATGATGGAAATGCTACGCTTTGAAGGATGCAAATGTAATGATTATTATGAACATGCAAATGCAAAGAGATTTCCTGATAAGGAGACTGCAAGTACCCCCGGTGGCTTGACTGGGGAGAAACGATGATCACTGCATTGATCTGGTTAGTCCCGGTGAGGAGGGAAACAACTTTGTGGGGGATATTGTCAATGATACACCGGCTCTGAATTTCCGCCACCGCCAAAAATAAATTGGACTTCGAGATTGGAGAGCCAAGACCCTGCTGGAGATGGAACCTTCTTGCACCCTGGTGGGGAAATGAAAATCTCCTGACTTGGCTGGGAACCAGAGGTATGACTCTGCTGAGGAAGTAAACTGCAGGGGAGGACAGACAATCCTTGTACTGTTGGGAATTGCCCCTGTATTGAAGGGAAGTCTCTGCTTGGGGAGGAAAGACAATCCTTGTACTACTGGGAATTGCCCCTATATTGAAGGGAAGTCTCAGCTTGGGGAGGACACCATCCTTCTGCTGCCTTGCTGGGGGAGAGTTCAACTTCTAACTCTACTCAGGATGACTGGAGACAACCAGGAAAACACATGTTCTTGTTCAGGCATAAATAAATCTTCTTCCTGGAAATCTGCTTTTAGCTCTGTTAGCAACACTTGTACTTGTACCTGCATAAACACAATTGATAGTACTTGCAACATGGAGAGTTAGTTTGGACCTGTATGCCCCAGGCTCATAGCATGAATCATTATCTAGTCATCTTGACACCCTTTTAGAGTTGTATTAAATGTTTCTGTCCTACTGCATGAGTTAGAAAGCATTCAAATGTTCACAACACAATATAAATCACAATTTGCTGGACGTTTTCGCAATCAATCAATGTTAGATGAAAAACAAAAACCAGAAGCGAATAGTCACAAGTTGACTGAAATTGATTTTTATTGATTCGGGAAAATGGCCATGAATAGGCAGTACAAAGGAAGCAATTCCCTGGAAAGAGGAAATAGCCAAAAAGGAAAACAAATTATCCTATTGGCAATGTAAGAAGTGGATCTCATTAAGTTTCAACCCAATTATGACTCGTATATCTTCAATACGATCCGCTCGCTCTGCCCCTTGAGAAAGGTGATTGAACTGGTCTTCAACCCTTAGAATAACCTCAGTTGCAGATGAGTTACAAATCTCACAGATCACATTCGTTCGTGTTAGTCCCTCTTTTACGTGGATCGCCCTTTCGGGTTTTTAATCCATCGGGATACCCTTTTTTGCCTGAGCTGTCCGATGTGGCTTTTCAACTCAGCGGGTGTACATTTTTTCAAAGATTTCCCTAATTTTTTCCTGAGCCTTTTATTCTATTTTTGGCTCGCCGGGATGCCCCTTTTTGCCTGGATCTTTATTATGTTTTTATCCAGCGGGTCCTTTTTACACGAAGTATCTTCTTACTGCGTTTGCGTTGACAGGGGACTAGAAGTCCTCTCCATCCATGGTTGTCAGCATCAAGGCTCCACCTGAGAAAACCTCTTTAACCACGAATGGTCCTTCATAATTAGGTGTCCATTTTCCCCTATGATCGTTAAGAGGAGGAAGAATCCTTTTCAGCACCAAGTCACCTGGTGTATACCTTTGTGGTCGTACCTTCTTGTCAAAAGCTTGCTTCATCCGCCGCTGGTACAACTGTCCATGGCATACAACTGCTAGACGTTTTCTTCAATAAGACTCAAATGATTATATTTGGATCGAAGCCACTCAGCTTCATCTAGCTTAATGTCCATCATTAACCTCAACGAGGGGATTTCCACATTAATTGGTAGGACTTCCTCCATACCATACACCAGTGAGAACAGGGTTGCCCCTGTTGAGGTACGCACTGACGTTCTGTACCCATGTAAAGCGGATGGTAGCATCTCATGCCAATCTTTGTATGTTACAACCATCTTCTGCACGATCTTCTTGATGTTCTTATTGGCCGCCTCGACAACGCCATTCATCTTCGGGCGATATGGAGAAGAGTTGTGATGTTCTATTTTGAAATCCCGACACAAGTCAGCCATCATCTTGTTGTTGAGATTAGAACCATTATTAGTAATGATTCTTTCGGGAATTCTGTACCGGCAAATGATGTCTCTTTTAATAAACCGGGCTACCACTTGTTTAGTAACATTGGCATAAGATGCCGCTTCGACCCACTTCGTGAAGTAGTCTATAGCAACCAGGATGAAACGGTGACCATTGGAAGCTGTCGGCTCGATCTTGCCAATCATATCAATGCCCCATATGGCGAACAACCATGGTGAAGGCATGCCACTCAATGGATTCAGATGCACATGGACCTTATCGACATAAATCTGAAACTTGTGACATTTACGGGAGTATTTATAGCAATCGGATTCCATGGTGATCCAATAATATCCCGATCTCAATAATTTCTTGGCCATAGCATGTCCTCCAGCATGGGTACCAAAGGAGCCTTCATGAACCTCTTGCATCAATAGGTCTGCTTCGTGTCTATCCATGCATCTGAGCAAAACCATGTCGAAGTTTCGCTTGTATAGCACACCATCTTGATTCAAGAAGAAACTACCTGCTAGTCTTCTGAGGGTCTTCTTGTCTTTACTGGATGCCCCAATCGGGTATTCTTGAGCCTTCAAGAATTGCTTGATATCATGATACCAAGGTTTCTTATCTTCACCACTATCAACTACAAAGACATAAGCAGGTCTTTCAAGACGGGAGACCATGATTCGAGGCACAAAATTCTCTTGACAAAATTTAATCATAGACGACAAAGTTGCTAGAGCATCGGCGAATTGGTTTTCATCTCAAGGAATATAATTCAACTTAACCTTGGTGAAGAAAGTTAGCAGCCTCCTGGTATACTCCCTGTAAGGAACCAAGTGAGGTTGATGAACTAACCATTTACCATTGACTTGGTTCACCACCAGGGAAGAATCTCCGAAGATCTCGAGGTTCTTGACTCGCAAGTTGATTGCCTCTTCAACCCCCATGATGCAAGCTTCGCACACTGCCTCATTGTTAGTGCATTCGAAAGTCAACCGAGCAGCTAAAGGTATATGGACCCCTTCTAGTGAGATGATAACAGCACCTACTCCGCTTCCATTCATGTTCACAGCTCCGTCAAACATCAACTTCCATTTGGATTCAGGGTCTGGCCCTTCCTCTGGAAGTAGTTCTTCACATTCTTTCAACTTGAGGAACATGATGTCCTCATCCGGAAACTCGAATTTCATGGGCTGATAATCGTCGATTGGCTGCTGAACCAAGTATTCCGACAGTACACTTCCTTTGATTGCCTTTTGCAAAGTGTAATGTATATCATACTCTGTCAGTATCATCTGCCACCGGGCTACCCTTCCTGTCAGAGCCGGCTTCTCGAAAATGTATTTCACATGATCCATCTTTGAAATTAAGATAGCGGTGTAGGTCAGCATGTACTGTCTTAGTCGGCGAGCAGCCCATGCCAAAGCGCAACAAGTTTTCTCGAGTAATGAGTAACGTGTCTCACAATCGGTAAACTTTTTGCTAAGGTAATAAATAGCATGCTCTTTTCGACCAGACTCGTCTTACTGACCCATCACACATCCCATCGATCCTTCAAGCACGGTAAGATACATGATCAAAGGTCTCCCTGGTACTGGAGGCATGAGAATTGGAGGTTCGATAATGTATTCTTTGATTTGGTCAAAAGCTTGCTGACTGTCTTCATTCCATTTAATGGCTTGATTCTTCCTCAGAAGTTTGAAGATGGGCACACACGTGGCTGTTAAGTGAGAGATAAACCACACAATGTAATTTAGTCTCCCTAAGAAACCACGCACTTGCTTTTCAGTCTTTGGCTCAGGCATCTCTTGGATGGCTTTTACTTTGGCTGGATCAACCTCAATTCCCCGCTCACTAACAATGAAACCAAGTAGCTTGCCGGAACGGACCCCGAAGGTGCACTTGTTCGGATTCAACCTCAATCTGAACTTCTGGAGTTTGTCAAACGACTTTGCTAGATTGACCAAGTGCTCTTCTTCTATTTTGGATTTTTCTATCATATCATCAACATAAACCTCAATTTCATGATGAATCATGTCGTGAAATAGCGTCACCATTTCCCGTTGGTAAGTGACCCTAACATTCTTCAGACTAAATGGCATAACCTTGTAACAGAAAGTGCCCCAAGGCGTGATAAAGGTAGTCTTTTCCATATCATCGGGAGACATCTTAATCTGGTTATAACCTGAAAACCCGTCCATGAAAGAGAACACGGAAAACTGAGCAGTATTATCAACAAGCACATCTATGTGAGGTAGAGGGAAATCATCTTTATGGATGGCCCTGTTCAAATCCATGTAGTCTACACACATGCTGACCTTATCGTATTTCTTAGGGACCGACACAATATTGGTAACCCACGGAGGGTAACTAGTCACGGCCAAGAAACCATCATCAAATTTCTTTTGTACTTCCTCTTTTATCTTGATTGCCATATCAGGGCGTGTGCGTCTCAAATTTTGCATCACTAGCAGACAGTCTTCTTTCAGAGGCAGCTTGTGTACCACAATGTCAGTGTCTAAACCAGGCAAATCTTGGTAAGACCATGCGAAGAAGTCAACATACCCTCGAAGCATAAAAATTAGACGAGTCTTGATAGAATCTTCTAATGCGGCCCCGATCTTAACTTCTTTCTTGTCTTCTTCGGTACCCAGGTTTATCACTTCGACGGCCTTTTCATGCGGCTGAATCATCTTTTCCTCCTGTTTAAGCAGTCTGGCCAATTCTTCAGGTATTTCGCAATCTTCTTCACCTTCCTCATCGGCTTGATAAATTGGATTGTCAAAGTCATACTTATCCATAACAGGGTCGTCATTGATAAGATCCGGTGACGAGCACCTACATGAATGGTGATTCATGCAAGGCTTTAGAAAAAGCTTGAGAAAATGTAAAACATTGCCATTTTAAAACTTTTCTTTCTTTTTGAAAAACAAAAGCAAAAATGAATGGCAAAGAACAACATGGATGAATGTAAAACGTCAGCTTTATTTATGATTATGAATTGTGTTAGGAACAAAAGAACCCTTACTAAAAGCTACTATGCCCCGGGCAAGACATAATGCTTGAGTACAAGAAAGACAAAAACAAAGATTATTACTCTTCAAAGGAAGTGACTGAGATAAGCCTTTCAGACGAACAATTGCTAAGTTGAGTCCCTGGAACAGAAGGCCTGATCCACTCATCTAAGTCATAGTCATTATCAACTGCATCGTCCTGCACGGCACTGATGCTTCCGTAATCCACCACTCCCGCACTCGTGAAAGTAATCGGGCCTTGACGATCTCTAGCACTCGGTCCAGATGATGACTTCCCAGGATGGTAACCAATCCCAAATATATCTTTCTTTTCTGGCACTTCTATTGGACTGCCCCAGCCTTCTCGTATCCCAGATTCTACCACTTCAAGAGCTTGCTTATAAGAGGCTATGGAAACTCCCTTCTTTGGTTCTTCAGAAGAAGCTGCCAATGAAGATGCTTGTTCAGTTTTCAGGGGCTCAAAAGCTTGACGTGGAGTTTCAACTATCTCTCCATCCATCTCCACATGCTTGAATGAGGCTAGATGACTAACAAAAATGTCTTCTTCCCCACTGACTCTTACAATTTGGCCTTCCCAGGCGAACTTTAGCTTTTGATGACGTTTGGACGATACTGCTCCTGCTGAATGTATCCAAGGTCTTCCCAGCAAACAGTTGTATGCAGGTTGTATATCCATTACGTAGAATGTGGTATTGAAGATTTGTGAACCTACTTTAATTGGTAAATCCACCTCCCCGAACACTGATCTCCTCGACCCATCAAATGCTCTAACTACCAGGTCGCTAGGCTTTAGAATCACTCCATCATAATCCAACTTCATCAATGCTTTCTTGGGCAGAACATTCAATGATAATCCAGTATCTACCAACACGTGAGAAAGTACTGCACCCTTACATTCTAAAGAGATATGCAGTGCCCGATTATGAGCACGCCCTTCAAATGTTAGATCCATGTCTGTAAAGCCCAATCTGTGACTGGCATTGACACTAGATACCACCGCTTCTAACTGATTTACCGAAATATCCTGAGGCACATAAGCCTTGTTCAGAATATTCAAGAGAGCCTTCCTGTGGGATTCAGAACACATTAGCAAAGACAAGATGGAAATCTTCGACGGAGTCTGCTGTAGATGGTCCACAATCTTGTAATCGCTCTTTTTGATAATTCTCAAAAATTCTTCAGCTTCTTTATCAAAGGTAACGTCTGGATCAGTTACTGGTGCGGGCTCATTGACAACCACTGGCTGCTTCCCTCTTGCCTTAGCCTGGGCTTCTACAGTGTCTCTGGGTGGTATCTGTTGCTCCCCCAAAAAGACACCTCGTCAGATAGGGTACAGACGCGAACGGCCGGCGAAAGGAGAGGATGAAGGTGAAGTGAATAGAGTCGCCAGCTAGGCATTTTTATCCCGAAGGAAAGGTAATGCTGCATAAACCTGGAAAGAGATGGAAAAGACGGTTACAAACCAGAGAAACCCAGATTGTCCGTCGTACTCGACGGGATCCACGCTTAGAAGATTGTGTCTAAAAGGGGAAGTGTATGTGCTATCTGTGTGCAAAAGCTGGAAAAGAATATACAAGTGTCAGTGCAAAAGGTGAATGCTCATGAACTGAGGCTTAACAGAGAATGCTGAAAGAAGGGGAAGACACAGAGACTTTTGTTTGATAATAGTTAAGTTATGCCTACGTATCCTCTCGTGCAATGAGGAAGTCAGAACACCGTAGTTCGACTCAAAGGGACTGAAAGATAAATTGACTGTGAATTGCTTGCTTGTCTATGCTCAAGTGTATGACTCGTCTGGCTCGAGTGCTAACTATCTTGCATTAGACGGAAGAAGCAAGTTCTCGCTTATGAATGAGTGTGATGGGAAAAGAATCCTGAAGGAGACGATTATTGTTTGTTTTTGTGTTTTCAGTCTTTTATTGTTTTTGGAGTTTGTCATAAGTTAATGAGCTTAAGCCTTAATCAAGGGTTATAAACTCATTATATCCTCCATGATTAGGGATAATGAGAATATTTAAGTATGAGATAAACATCTCAACTTAGTTATCATGATGATATAGGATTAAGATCATTAATCTACTTGTGATTGTTTAGATGTTTTTGGGTTTTTGTTCAGTGTTAAGTAATGAGTTTAAGCCATAATCAAGGATTAATGAGCTCATTACACCATCCTAATAAAAGGATAATAGATGAGAACACTTAAGCTGAGGAAGATACCTCAACTTAATCCATG
Source organism: Lathyrus aphaca (assembly GCA_963966055.1). Taxonomy (NCBI): domain Eukaryota; kingdom Viridiplantae; phylum Streptophyta; class Magnoliopsida; order Fabales; family Fabaceae; genus Lathyrus; species Lathyrus aphaca. Next base: position 568,538,776 of record OZ014519.1, read on the forward strand.
GTTAGGGATTAAATTCATGACAAAACAAGCCTTTATTAAATGGATTTTGATTAAGGGTGAGATTAAGAAGTGGATTTTAAGTTTGTAAGACAACTTGAGAGGGACTTGTCCATTAAACACTAGGGTTAGTCCTTCTTAACCATAAAGGAAGAATTAGAACCCTAATGTAAGGCCCAAGTTACAAGATGAAGTCTTAGTGATTATTAAGATGACTTGATTAAGAGGTTTAAACAAATTAAGGGTTTAACACTTAGGATTAAAGTTATACACTCCATCCTAAGAGAAAGATGCAGGCATAACCCTAATTCCAAAGTCCTAAAACCTTAAAGGTTTAGTCTCTAATGATGAGATGAGAAAAGAGACACAAAGAAGACTCAAAGGTGAAAACTAAGGGGGACTAATCACAACCCTAATTATTATCATGCTTGGATGTTCGTATGGTTTGTAGGGCTTAAGAAAGATCTTCAAGGAAGCCACCAAGGGAAGAAGCAGATGAAAGGAGGAAGAAGCAGAAGAAATAAGTTACTTACTTCATTGAAGAAGATAAGTAACTTAAAGAAAGAAAGTGAGAAGGAATGAACACAAGTGAACAAGTTCACTTCAAAACCAGCAAGATGCAAATGAAAGAGATAAAGAGGAATTATAAGTGAAGGCAAATCCACTTCTCAAAGTAACTTACCACCTGAAAATGTTAGCATGAATGCATAAAGTATGAAACATAAAGGAATGAAATGAAATGAGATGAGATGAGATGAAATGATCAAAGTCAGAAGTGTTTATGCAATGTTAATGTCATGTGAGATGGTGCAAAGGCATACAAAGTGCATGTGTGTGCTCATACAAGAGAATGAATGCAAATGAAGCATGCTTTGAAGTTTGAAAGTTCATGAAAGTTAATGAAAGGAAATGAATGCAAATCATGGCAAATGAATGAAGAAATGATCAAGCATGATTCTAACATGTCCTAAGATGTCTAATATGACATATGAATGCATGAAATGTCATGTCAAGTTCATATATGGATGCATATGCAAGATGAATGCAAGTGAAGATGCAAAATTAGGGTTATATGAAAGGATGAGATGCAAATGGAAAATACAGAAGCAAATGCCATGATAAAAAATTGAACTTGCACTCAAAGGAACCCTAAACCTATACTAGGTTAACATCCAAAGGGGGAGGTCAGAAGCTAAACCTAGAAGGAGTTATGAATTTCCTAAGTTTCTAAGGTTTTTGGGTGATCTTCAATGCAAAATGCCAATCAATTTGAAAATGCAAGATAAAAATGAAACAAAATGTTTTTGGATGCTAGAAGCCATGCATAGAACAATGCAAAAAGAACCATTCACAAACTCAACTTGGTTTAAAAGTTATGAATTTTTGAAGTTAGGGTTAGAAAATGAACATTTTTAAGAACCCTAATTCATTGAAAAATGTCAAAGCATGATCAAAACCAAAAAGAAATTTGTATGATGAGTTTGTAAATGTGTCTAAATGTCTAAGAATGCTCTCTGATATTTTTGGTGATTTTTAAATACTTAAATATATTTTTAATTAATTAAAATCAATTAACTAATTAAATAAAACATTTAAATGATATAAAAATACTTTTTTAATGCAAAAAATAAAAATAAAAATATTTTTGGTTTCTGAAAATTAATAAAAGACTTGATAAAAAATTTCAGATTTTTTTGATCATTTTTACTATTTAAAATAATTTTAAGAGAAGAAATAGAAAGAAAATAAAATAAAATGAATAAAAATGAAAAGTATGACAATCCAAAGGCTGAGATTTAAACTGGGGGGGAACCATTGACAAGCGCGCAAACCAAGGGCTGGGATTGATTCTGACCTAATTAAATTAAATTAAATTAATTAATTAAGGATTAGGGTTTAATGACTGATCTAAGCCGTCCAAACACGCGCGGGAAATGCAATCTAAGGGCCCTAATTCAAAGTTGCCTAATCACCTGAGATTAGCCCTAATTATTTTCAGATGACCGGAACAGTGCTCCGGTCATCTTCTCCGGCGAACCAAAATTCTATCTCTCTCCCTAAGCTTCTAAAACCTAATCTCTCTGCCCAGAATCAAACCCCACGCATCATACAACAAGAATCATCCATCAAAACAAATTTATTTCACGTATTTAAGCTGAATCGAAGCAAATTAGTTCTAGGTCAAAAAATTTCAGAGAGCTCATACATGCTTAATACTCAATCATTTTCAAAACTAAACACATAAGGATCATCAGCACATCATGAAGATTCACCTAAGAACTTAAAAATGCATTTCTGGAAAAATTGTTCTTGAAGTTACCTGAGCTGAAGCTTTCGAAACTGGAGCTTTCTGGCCACTTCCTTGGTGATTTTCCACTCCCCTTGATCCTCTTATGCTTCTAGAATGCTTGAAAGGAGTTTATGCAGGCTGCTTCGAAGGTTTTAGTTCAGAGCATGTCAAAATCGTGTTTTTGTTTGAAGTAGTTTCAGGCCAATGTGAGGGGTGGGAAATGATCTGGAGGATGTATGGAGATAATTGGTGAAGTTTGTTTGAAGTTTTGATGGTTGGTTTCTGAGTTTCGAAAGAATGAAGTTCTTAAGGGATTTTTGTGTTCTTGAGTTGTGGGATGATTCAGGGCAATGTGTTATATGAAATGAGTCCCTTGAGGCATGTATGTGAAGCTGTGATAGGTCAGAATAGTTGGTGTGGGCTATACTGATTGGTATGGGTAATTTTGCAAAAAGTCAAGGTTGGTTGTACTTGAGGTATGGGCACATGGCAGGCCTGGATTTGGGCATGGCTTGGCTCAGCAGAGATCAAGGGAAGCTTGTGGATTAGATTTGGTATGCAGATACAAGTGTATGGAAAGATTTGTACCATTTTGCAAATTTGAGAAGCTTTGGCCCTTTTAGGATTTCTTGAAATTTAAGGCATGAAAGTGTATGATTCTTGGGCCAATTCTGATCAAAATGAGTTGTACTATGATGGTATGATGTTTAGAGATGCATTAGAGGTCATGAAATGGCTTGGCAAGTGGTTTTGCAAAAACTCCTCTTTGGTGCATTCTTGAAAATTATAGGATTTTTGCCAACTTTGAAGGATCATAACTTGAGTTCCATAATGAATTAGAACATGTTCTTGTACTTTTTTTGAAAAGGGAAATACCTAATCTACAACTTTCATGACCAAGAATTTTTCATTTGAAGCATTTTTGGTTGAGGAAAAAGGAGGTTGAAGAACTTTCCCAAAATGGAAAGTTTCCATTACAAGTCATTTCCATTTTTGGCAACTTTTGGTTTAGCTCAAATTTCTTCAATTTTGTGAACTTACAAGCACTTTAAAGATCATATAACTTCAATTTTATGAAAATACCCCTTTGGTTCCATTGTTGGGGGCCTCAGATGCCCTGATTTTGCTCTGACTTGCTCAAGAAGTTACCTAATGAACAAATGACTTCCTCAGTGAATTTCTTCATCAAACTTGGTACATATAATCCTTATAACATCTTAAGAACATTAGAAACAAGAATGGCCCAAAATTTTGGAGTTGAGGCCTCTGAAACCAAAACCCTAATTTGTGTCATCTGTGTAGTGAAAACCCTAGCTCTGCTTCCATGCCTTGCCAGTTCTTGTGATTTCTTAACTTCTTTGAACTTTGAGAGACATAATATGATGATTGAACACACATGGACCCTATTGGAATGCTTGGAGGCCTTTGGAGTGGCTCAGATGGATCCTTGGATTGCTCAGATCACAAACCCTAGATGCAGATGAACTTGAACTATGTAGTGAAAATAAAAATGCAATATGAGATGGTATGCTTATACTAATGCAAACATGAAAGATCATAATTACAATGGTGTGGAATTAGTGAGGGAAAATTTGGGGTGTTTACAGCTGCTTCTATTCAAACATGAGTTAGTTGTGCAGGATGTAAGCGCCTGGCTTATCAGACAAACAAGATAACTTGTGGTTGAATACCAAAGACAGTCCACAATTTGCACTCGCTGGGGAGAAGAAGAAAAGGGATATAAATTGCAAAAGGTAGTATAGCATGATTATCAAATGAAAGCGACGGAGGATGACCATCGAGCAGAGGACGACTGCTGGGGGTAAAGCGGTAAGTAAAGCAATGACGGGGACGGCCGACAAGCTGGGGAAATAAAGAGACCACGACGGGGACGACCATCGGGTAAAGAAACACAATTCTTTGGGGATTAAGGTAAAAGCAACGATGGGGACGACTATCAGGTTTGAAAAGTAACGTAAACAACGACAGGGACGGCCATCGGTTTAAAGAATAAATGAAATTAACGATGGGGACGGCCATCGGATAAATGATGAGGGACGGTCATCAAAGGGTGAAGGACAATCACCTAGTAGGGGACGGCTGCTAAATATCACGACATAGGACGCATGCCAGATAGAAAAGTGTTCCAATAATGGAGACTCCGCTAGGGAAAGGATGAAGGACGATCATCAAAGGTGAAGGACGATCACCTGGCAGGGGACAACTTCCGAATAGGACGAATGTCGGATAGAAGAAAAGTTGTTTTGCTGGTGGCTTACTGAGGAATGTTAAACACGGATGAGTGATTATGCTTAAGAATAAAATGGTATAAGTGTTTAGATTAAAGATGCGGACGAGCATCCTTAGGACCGTGATATGGACGAGTATCGGTAGAAACAAACGCTGACGCGTGTTCAGAGATGATGATACGGACGAGTACCAACTGGTTAACAAAGAACACGGACGAGTGTCGAATCTGTGGGGAATAATAATATATACAAGATACGAACGAGTATCAGAGTCTTCTGTATGAGTATGAATGAGTATTGTTGGTGAAGTATGAGCAAGATACGGACGAGTGTTCAACTTGCTAGGGAAAGTATGACACGGACGAGTGTCAAAAGAGACTATATATAAGTTATAAACAAACATTTGTATGTGACAGTGTAAAAGGTGTTTCGGCGACCTATGGGGATAAGATGACATGGACGGGTGTCAAAAGTGTGTACTTGCGCCATGTGTTTTGACAACTGTGCTGGGGAAAGGTGACACGGACGAGTGTCAAAAGGGTATGTATAGGTTTCTGAATTTAAAGAGGTGGTTTTTGCTTATATCTGCGGGGGGGTGATATGACACGGACGAATATCAAAAAGAGTATATATAAACAGGTATTTATGTTGGAGAGTGAAAAGGGGACGCTTTGGCTTTTATTTGTAGGGGATGTGAGCTTCATATATTGTTGATGAAATACTTGCAGGCGACTGGCTCGAACCTGGCTTGCGATCATGCAAATGTTTGATTTTTGCCGTAATGCTCCATATTAGACGGAATGCTACGCTTTGCGGGGGAAAAATGATGCAAATGCTATGATTATGCAAAGGGAAACCGATCCAGGATTTGGATCCCACTGAAGATTGGATCTCTGGCTGATATGCCTGGAGGGATATCCCAGCTGGGGAAGATCATTGGTAGATCTGTTATGATATATAGCTCTGTTTGGGGAAAATAGATCATTGATAGACCTATCCTGTAAGGAGAAACCCAACTGGGGATAAGGAGGCTTCCGTCACTTTGTTGTGTGAGAGTTTCAGGCATTTCTCTTCTGGGGAGAGGCTGGAACTTCTGTGGGGAGATTGGCTGGGGATGTTCTTGTTGAGTAGACATGTGCTAGGGATGAGGAGGCTTTGACAACTCCGCTGGGGAAAAACATTCCAAATATTGTTCGGGGAGAAGGTATGTTGGGGATGTGATGCTTGGCATGCCCCGTGTTGCGTATTAAATACCTGCAACCTGTTAAGACAAAGAGACACACAAGTATCCCAAGGTATCCCTTACCGGATTCCGTCATAAGAGTTAGATGTTCCTGAGAGTAAATATATTTCCTGCAAGCATTTATTTAAAAATGGCTCACTTGTTTTATGCAAGTATTATATCATGGATATTGGATATTTTGCAAACGAAACAAAAATATACAAAACGAGGTGTGACTGAAAACTCTGATTTTATTTATCTGGGTGCCCTGAACTGGCAGATACAGTCAAAGAAACAGATCCCATGGAATGAGGAGATTGTTACGAATTGAAAAAAAAAAGTAAAAGTGCTGGCAATGTTGACAACGCTCTGGTGAGCTTCCTTTGCTATGACCTGTATGACCTTGACATTCTTCTCGTCTTGCTTTCTGAAGAAGGTTGATTCTGACTGATGCTTTATCTTTTCGAAGCTTACTGTGTTGTGAATGATACAGACGAATTCAGAATGCAGTTGTTCGCTTATTCCCTGATTTTGCGTGGATCTCCCTTCCGGGTTTTCAATCCACCGGGATACCCATTTTTGCCTGAGCTGTCCAATGCGGCTTTTCAACTCAGCGGGTGTACATTTTTTTTTCAATTTTCCCTTATTTTTGCCCGAGTCTTTTATTATGTTTTTGACTCGCCGGGATGCCCCATGTTTTCCTGGACTTACATTCTGTTTTTATGTCCAGCGGGTCATTTTATGCGAAGTAGTTTTTAACTGCATTTGAATTCACAGGGGACAAGAAATCTTCACCATCCATAGTAGTGAGCATCAGTGCTTCACCAGATAAAACCTTCTTTACTATGAATGGACCATCGTAATTTGGAGTCCACTTGCCCCTGTGGTCTGTATGAGGAGGAAGATGTCTTTTCAGCACAAGATCTCCCACTTGGTATTCCTGAAGCCTGACTTTCTGATTGAAGGCTTTCTTCATTCTTTTCTGATATAACTGCCCATGACAGATATCAGCTAATCTCTTTTCTTCGATCAGATTCAGTTGATTGTACCGCGATCGAACCCATTCTGCTTCATTCAGCTTTACATCCATCAGTACCCGTAAGGAGGGTAGTTCAACTTCAACAGGCAGGACAACTTCCATACCATATATCAGCTGATAAGGAGTTGCCCCAGTGGATGTTCTGATTGATGTTCGGTACCCATGCAAGGCAAATGGTAGCATCTCATGGCAGTCTTTGTAAGTAACCACCATCTTCTGCATAATCTTCTTGATATTTTTGTTAGCTGCCTCAACAGCGCCATTCATCTTTGGCCGGTAAGGAGAAGAGTTGTGATGTTGAATTTTGAAGTCCCGACACAGTTTTGCCATCATTTTGTTGTTCAAATTGGAACCATTATCAGTAATGATTTGCTCGGGTACTCCATATCGACAGATGATGTCTCTTTTTAGAAATCTGGTTACCACTTGTCTGGTGACGTTTGCATACAAAGCTGCTTCAACCCATTTGGTGAAGTAATCAATGGCTACCAGGATGAATCTGTGGCCATTTGAAGCAGTCGGTTCGATCTTTCCAATCATGTCAATGTCCCACATGGCAAAGGGCCAAGGTGAAGACATCACGTTCAACGGATTCGGAGGCACATGCACTTTGTCTGCATAAATCTGGCATTTATGGCACTTTCTGGCATAGGCACAGCAATCTGCATCCATTGTGATCCAGTAGTATCCTGATCTTAGTAATTTATTAGCCATTGCATGTCCTCCAGCATGGGTACCGAAAGATCCTTCATGCACCTCGTGCATTAGCAAGTCTGCTTCTTTCTTATCAACACATCTGAGAAGAACCATGTCAAAGTTTCGCTTGTATAATGAACCTTCGACATTAAGGAAGAAACTACCGGCCAACCTTCTTAATGTCTTCTTGTCATTGGATGATGCCCAATGTGGGTATGTTTGATCCTCCAAGAAGCATTTGATGTCATGGAACCACGGCTTGTCATCTTTGGCAACGTATACGGAGAATACATATGCCGGTCGGTCTAGCCTGGATACCGAAATCCGAGGTACATAATTGGCAGTTTGAACCTTGATCATAGAGGAAATGGTAGCTAGAGCATCTGCGAACTCATTTTCGTCTTGAGGGATGTACTCAAGTTTGACTGTTGTGAAGAAAGTCAATAATCTACTCGTGTAGTCACAGTATGGAATCAGATGCTCCTGATGAGTGTACCATTTGCCGTTGGTCTGATTAATTACCAAAGTTGAATCTCCGAATATAGTTAAAGTCTTGATCCTGAGGTCAATGGCTTCCTCAAGACCCATGATACAGGCTTCGTATTCAGCTTCATTGTTAGTGCATACAAAGGTGAGTTTCGCAGAGAAAGGCATATAAACTCCTTTAGGTGTAATAAGCACTGCACCAACTCCACGTCCACTCATATTGACAGCCCCATCAAACATCATTGTCCACTCTTCTTCTGGGTCAGGCACTTCAGTGTGAACAGGCTCTTCATGATCTTTTGCTTTTAAGTACATGATGTCTTCATCAGGGAAGTCAAATCTCATGGGCTGGTAATCATCAATGGGTTGCTCAGCCAGATAGTCAGACAATACACTGCCTTTGATGGCTTTTTGAGATGTGTATTGAATCTCATACTCTGTCAAAATCATTTTCCATCTTGCAACCCTTCCGGTAAGTGCTGGCTTCTCGAATAAGTACTTGACGGGGTCCATTTTTGAGATCAACAAAGTAGTGTGGGTCAACATATTCTGTCTTAGTCGGCGAGCAGCCCACGCTAAAGCGAAACAAGTTTTCTCGAGCAGTGAATAACGTTGTTCACAGTCGGTAAACTTTTTGCTTAGGTAGTATATTGCATACTCTTTTCGACCAGACTCGTCATGCTGGCCCAACACACAACCCATTGATCCTTCTAATACTGTCAGGTACATTATTAGAGGTCTTCCTTCAACTGGAGGCATAAGAATCAGAGGTTCTTGCAGGTACTCCATGATCTTGTCAAAAGCCTTCTGACAATCTTCGTTCCACCTGACTGTTTGTTCCTTTCTTAATAATTTGAACAGGGGTTCACAGGTTGCAGTAAGATGAGATATGAACCTTGATATGTAGTTCAATATACCTAGGAACCCCCGAACTTCCATTTCAGTCCTAGGTGCAGGCATCTCTTGAATGAATTTGACTTTATCAGGATCAACTTCAATTCCTTTCTCACTTACGATAAATCCCAGCAGCTTACTGGAACGTACCCCGAATGTGCATTTGTTGGGGTTTAGCTTCAGCTGATACTTTCTCAGACGCTTGAACAACTTCAGCAGATTTACCAGATGATCTTCTTCAGTGAGGGACTTGGCAATCATGTCATCCACGTAGCATTCAATTTCTTTGTGGATCATGTCGTGGATTAACGTTACCATAGCCCGTTGATAAGTCGCACCGACATTCTTCAGTCCAAAAGGCATTACCTTATAACAAAATGTGCCCCAAGGTGTGATGAAGGTTATTTTCTCCATGTCCTCGGGTGACATTCTGATCTGATTATACCCAAAAAAATCCATCCATGAAGGAAAATACCGAGAACTGAGCTGTGTTGTCGACCAATACATCAATGTGAGGTAATGGGAAGTCACCTTTCGGGCTAGCTCTGTTCAGATCCCGGTAATCCACACACATACGTACTTTGCCATCCTTCTTAGGAACTGGTACAATGTTAGCAACCCACGGTGGGTAACTAGTTACGGCAAGGAAACCGACGTCCCACTGTTTTTGTATTTCTTCCTTAATCTTCATGGCCATATCTGGACGAGTACGATGTAACTTTTGCTTCACTGGAGGGAAATCTTCTTTCAATGGCAACTTGTGCATAACAATATCAGTATCTAGACCTGGCATGTCTTGATAGGACCAAGCAAAGACGTCGACGTACTCCCGAAGCATGTCAATGAGCTGTTCTTTTACTGAAGCTTGCAGACCGGCCCCAATCTTCACTTCTTTCCGATCCTCTTCGGTACCAAGATTAATTGTTTCAACCTCCTCCTGATGAGGAGTAATCACTTTATCTTCTTGCTTCAACAACCTGGCTAACTCTTCAGGTAACTCATAGTCTTCTTCAACCCCTTCATCAGCTTGATTAATTGGATTGTCGAAGTCATACAAGGTCATAATAGTGCTGTTGTCGGTGCAATCTGGAGGATAATCTCTGCAAGGGTTGAGATTTGTTCGTTTTAGTGATCAATTTTAATCTTGTTTTAGAAAAAGTGAAAATGAAGTTATTTATTTTGAAAACATTTCCATCTTATTGTTTTGTACAAAAGTGAAAAATGAAAAGACAGTGAGCGAAAAAGAGACTTGTTTGCAAAAGATGTCTGATATTCATTGATTGATCCATTTGCACAAAATTACAATATGGCCCTATTACAAAATGAGTCCTAACACCTTGGGCAAGATGCAGGACTTGATGCATGCTAAAAAAAACAGGAAATAATAATTACTCTATAGGAGTAACCCTTATAATTTCCTGGGAAGACCAGTTAAGGACTTGGTGCCCCGGGATCCTTGAACATATCCAGCTCTCCAGGTTGAGGTTGCTTTCCGCCTCGTCTTCCAGGTTGTTAATAGCATCTGGGGTGAGCATTCCCCCACTGATGAACTTGGGCTCTTTGGCAGCCTCTGATTGATCTTGTCGGAATGGTTTGTAACCCAAACCGAATCTGTCCTCCTTCTTCTCCACTGGCAGCAGCTTGCCCCAGCCTTGGGCACTTCTATCTTCAACAACCTTTCGGGCTTGCTGATAGGAGACAATTGAAGTACCCATCCTATCCTCCTAGGATGTAGCAAATACTTCAGTCATCGCCTCATTGACATTCAAGGCCTCGAACCCCTGGCTCATAGTTTCATGGATTTCACCATCCATCTCAATGTATTTGTACGTAGCTAGATGGCTAACAAATATGTCCTCTTCATCACAGATGGTGATAATCTGTCATTCCCACTCATATTTCAATTTCTTGTGAAGGGTCGATGTTACTGCGCCTGCAGCGTGAATCCATGGTCGACCCAACAAACAGTTGTAGGCCGGCTGAATGTCCATCACATAGAAAGTTGTCTTAAAGACCTGCGGACCGATTATCATTGGCAGCTCCACCTCTCCAAGAACATACCTCTTGGAGCCATCAAAAGCCCTGACCACAAGATTGCTTGGTCGGAGAGCTATTCCATCATATTCGAGCTTGACAAGAGCCTTCTTGGGTAAGACATTGAGTGAGGACCCAGTGTCTACAAGAACATGAGATAGTACAACTCCTTTGCACTCCAGGGTTATGTGCAAAGCTTTATTGTGGTGACGTCCTTCCGTTGTTAAATCAGCATCAGTGAAACCTAGCCCATGGCTAGTATTGACATTAGACACCATTGTTTCAAGCTGATTCATTGTGATCTCTTCTGGCACGTAGGCAATGTGCAGAACTTTGAGTAGTGCATCCCGATGGGCTTCAGAACACAACAGCAGAGATAATATAAAGATCTTAGAAGGAGTCTGGTGGAGCTGATCCACAACTTTGTAGTCACTTCTTTTAATTATCCTCATAAATTCATCCACATCCTGATCAAAGGATGATTTATGAGTCTCTTTTGATGCAGCTTCTTCAGGTATCACATTCTTCCCTTTTGCTTTGGCAGCAGCCTCTGCCTCAGTGCTGGTTCTTGGAACTTGTGACGCGAAGAGGCGTCCGCTTCGGGTGAAGCCTCCGCCTCCCCCGACATTATCCACTTGGGGAGTAGGAACTAAAGAATCAAGAAGGACTTTTTCTCCATTGTAGTAAAGGTTAGCACCATAATGCCATGGTACAACACTGTCTTTATCATAAGGAATAGGCCCCGGAAGTGTGATGGTGACTGGGCTCACTGCAGCAGATGTTGGAACCATAATTGTCTGTGGATCATAGAAGATAGTGACAGGACTTATGGTGGACGTTGGTGATGGTGAATTGAAGCTTGGTTGAAACTGTTGTTGAGATTGTTGAAAGTTGCTGGAATTCGGGACCGTTGTCGGGTCATAATAAATAGTAACTGTGGAGACATCATTGTTGGTGGTTGCTGGAGTTGTAAAAGGAGATGAAATGGAACCGTTGTTTGTTGAAGTGAAGGAAGAAATGGTTGTTGAAGTTGTAGATGAATCGGTAGGAACAATTGTCTTTGCAGTTGAAGGAGAATCACTGGTTGTTGAAAAAGGAGTTGCTGGTGTTGTAGAAGCTGTTGTGGTTATTTGCAAAATACCCTCTTTGATCAGGCCATTGATGCCATCCCTCAAGCTTGCACACCCGCTCACAAAAACCTTGCAAGATTCACAACAAGCCTCGCAACCTGGAAACACTTGGCATTTCAAAAGCTGAGCTTTAACCTCTGCCAGAGGTGTTTGGATACTTGCAGTATCTTCAATCAAATTCATGGGTGAGCCCTCCTCTATAGCATTTATCCTTGGCCCACCATGGATGGGCATAGGATTCTTCGTGACATTGGGAGGTGGTGCGAAATTCAGGGCCTTTGAATCTACCAGATCCTGGACCTTCATGTGCAGAGCCCTGCACTTTTCCGTGGAGTGACCAGGTGCATTAGAATGAAAAGCACACCAGGCGAAGACGTCGTAATTTCTCTGAAGGTTCTAAGGATCCGATGGAGCCAATGTCCTTAACTCGACAAGATTAAGCTTTAGGAGTTGTGGCAGCAATGTGGCATATGTCATTGGTATAGGGTCAATCACCCTGTTGATCTGAGATGGCCGCTGCTGAAAAGGGCGTTGTTGTTGGTTATTGTTATTGTTGTTGTAGGATCTTTGTTGAGGAAACTGTGGCTGTTGAGGAAAGTGTTGTGGTGGTTGAGTGTATTGAGGAGGTGGAGTAGGAATAATGATGGCGGCAACTGATCTTGGCAGATACTAGGGTCTACCTCTTCCCATATGTACAAAGTTTGTTTCACCGGATCTGCGGGGCCCTGCAAATGGCTTCCTTGCACTGCTTGAACTGGCACCATTGTAAGATATCTTCCCCATCTTCAGTAAGCTCTCAATTCTTTACCCGGCTATAACCACGTCTACAAAGCTGGTGGAAGAAAAAGCAGCCAACCTATCAATATAGGTCCCCTGGAGAGTGTTCATGAACATATCTGCCATCTCCCTTTCTGACATTGGGGGTTGAACAGCAGCAGCTAATTGTCTCCACCTTTGGGCGTACTCTCTGAAACTTTCTCGGGAAGACCGTGACATTCCCATCAAAAGGGTTTTGTTTGGATCCATGTCCAGATTATACTGATATTGACGAATGAAAGTTTCTGCCAAGTCTTTCCAGTTTCTTACTGTGGCTCTGGTCAAGTGGGAATACCATTCTCGAGATGCCCCTGTCAAGCTATCCTCGAAGTAAAACATCCACAACTTCTCGTCCATGGTGTAGGCCTTCAATCTCCCTAGGAAAGACTGAAGATGGGTACGTGGGCAGGATGTGCCATTATATCTTTCAAAACAAGGGGGTTTGAACTTGTGAGGAATTCTCACCCCTTCCACCAATCCCATGTCCATGACATCAAAACCTAGAGAGTTTTGGGATTCAAGAGACCACAGTTTCTCTATAATTTCATCCAACCGACAATCGTAAACTTCGTCCCCAGCCCCAACCACTGTAAACTACTCTTCTTGAGGATCCTCCTGCAAGACCCTTCCTCCAGTAGTGTTACCCTGGGTATTTCTTATGGCATTGATGTTTGGGTTTAGATGAGGTCCAAACTCTGGTGGATCAGTGCGAGGCTGCACGTGATCGTTGTTACTGGTACCTCCTGTACCTGGATGGTGTTCCTCGAGAGTTTGTAGCTCAACCAACTCCCTTAATCTTTCCTGGCTCTGAGCCAAACCAGTCATAACTGCCATGAATTGATTCATTTGGGCCCTCATCTATGTCCTTTCATTGGCCATTTGGGGTCCTCACATCAGTTAAATCATGTTGAACCTGATCCATTTGTAATCCCGGAAGGTTGTTTCTTGTCGGATACCAGTGCACTCTATTGACGGGGAACACTCTTCTACGAGAAATATTTCTTGAAACCACAACAAAGTGAGAAACAACAATATAACAAAACCTGCGAAACAAAGAAAATGTTAGTATGCAATGCAGGATGCCTATTTGTCTTCCAAGGGTATCCGGTTTGGTTCTTTGGTTTTGACCTTTCCAGACCTCGAGGAAATGTTGATGATGTTGCAGAGAGAGATAAAGCCCACAAAAATAATACAAACCATATATATTACAAAGAGTGAAGATACATAGTTTGATTACAATAACATTCCCATGGAGGGTCAAAATACATCAACAAAAGGAAAATACAATCAAAATGAAGTACAAACAAAAAGAGTCAAACATCCAGCCCAAAGTCATCTTCTCTGACTTCCTTCAGGAGGGCCTCAGTCACTGGACCAACCGGGTGCTCTGTGATAGTCCTGATGAGGAGGTTCCTGGTAGCAATGGCACTGGTCAACTTCTTATGCTTATCCTGATCCTTTGATCTCTTCAACCCCGCCCGGAGTTTTAACTCAGAGATCTCCTTCTGTGCTGCTAATAATGCCTCCTGATGCTTCTTCTCACTACCCTCCAGTTGCTCTATCTTAGCTTGAGTCCTTTGATCTTCTTGTGCACGGGCCTCAGTGATCCTGATCCAACTAGCCTGGCTCTCCTCTAAGTAGTGCTCAGCTCTAGCCTTCTGAGTCTTAGCTTCTTTGCAAGCATTCTTCAGTACTAACTCCCCTGCTCTGGCCTTTCTGATGTAGTCATCCGTCTTTTCAATCTTGGTCAAGTTATCAATCCGGAGCCTCTCTAACCTCTCATTATCTAAACGGCTATCATTCCTCTCCCAGAGGGTCTTCTTCAAGGCTTCAGAGAGCTGAGTATTCCTTTCCTTCAGTTTCTCAAACTCCTCTAAACTGACAGTGGCTGCAGGTTGCACTGTTGAAGGTCCAGGTACATCTTCTAAGGTGAATGGCATCTGGGTGATCTGTGCCCTGGTACGAGACCAATCAAGATACTGTGCTGAAGCTATATTGCTGCACTTGCCAAGGATAGCTGTTCCCTTAGTCTGAATGTTGTCCCAGGCCCAGGCTACCTGTCTAACAATAGCAGAGTTGTGCTGGATGTCACAATAGAGGGTTTCAGTCAAATCTTGCCCTCTTGGGGGATGAACCAAAGCGTATCCTAATTGCCTCTTAAAAAGCAAAGGGTTGTAGTTGATGCAACCTTTTACTCCAATCAAAGGCACATTAGGATATTGCCCACAGCTAGTAATGATGTCTTTACCCTTGGTGCTCTGAGTACACCACCTGACGTCTTCTGATGTAAGGGCAATCAATCTCTTAGCCCAGTTCCTTGGAGGATGAGGGTTCAGGAAAGTGTATGATTTTGGCAAGTGTCTTAGCAACCAACAGTAATAGAGGGGAGCACATGATCTGACCAGTCTTCCTCTTTTCTTCTCATTCCTTTGGTGTACGAAATAATAGAAGTCTCCAAGCAAGGTAGGAACTGGGTTCCTCAATAAGAACAGGTGAAACACATTCTTGCTTACAAATTTTGGCTCGTCTGCAAACAAGATAACTCCATATATGCTGAGTGCCAAGAGTGCACAAACAATATCCCACTTCCCTGCTGCAGCATGCAGGGTGGCCTGGGAGATCAAGAAGTCTAGGTGAAGGCCTGGAACCCCAGCCTTGGTGGTCATGCTTTGATCAATAAGGGCAGGCTCCAAATGCAATGCCTTAGCTATGTCTTCATTCTTGGGAGCAACCATCTGAGGGTTGAAAGGAATCCCTCTCCTGATAGGGACACCTAACAACATGGAAAATTCTTCTAGCAGAGGTCCCAACTGAAAATCAGGGAATGTGAAGCATCTGAGAGGAGGATCATAAAACTGCAAACAAGTATGGATCATGCTCCTCTGGGATGCATCCAGGTCCATGATCATGTCCAATATGCCTCCATAATGTTCTCTGAATAGTGGGACATGATCAAGAGTAATGAGAGACTGGATCTGTCTGATGCCTGTCATGGTGGGCTCAAAGAAGTGGTATGTGATGTTGCTCTTTCTAGAAGTGTCCATGCTGATAATGGATGTTGGTAAAGAGACTGAGGGTGACTGTTGGTGAGGGTCACTGAATAAGATGATGAAGATAGGTTTCTGATGAAGACAGGATGGAGAGGAATCTCTGATGAAGACAAACTGATGAAGGTGCTGGAGAAAATAACTGAAGAAGCCTAAGCAGCAGAACAGGTCAAAACCAAACCAAAGATAAGATGGTGGATACCCTGTAAAACAAATAGGAAAATGTTAAATGATGCAAAAATGATGTATGTAAAATGATATGCAAAGGTTTTGTGATCAAGTGTTGGATCTGTTATCTGCCTTGATAGGGTCTATGTGTTCATAAGTCCGGGTGGGGGAGTCAAATAAAGAGTCACAAGTCCAGGGTTTCACAAGAACTGTCCAAAGTGATGCATTCTTAAAACAACACTAGTAACAGGGTATGATGAGGCCAATGGTTCCTGCAAACCTGTAAACATCCCAACCCCCTCACATGTAATATTCTAGAACAAGGATCCTCAGACTTGGATCAGTTATGAGAAGTGTAAGCACTTCTAACCCGGAGGTACAATGTTTACAATAACCATAAAAGATCCTCCTCTAATTCACCTCAGATGCTGAAGGTCATGAAAGGTCATCCAGACTTAGCAGGCTTCCCAGATAGCCCTAGTACTACAGGAAATCCGTAGCACAGAGTTCTCAAGAAGAAACCCATGTTTGAACCGTGTTTCATATTCCCGCACCACACCGAAATGGAATGGGAAAGAATATGAAGCCATTCTAGCCTATGTGTCACTCAGGTCCCCGGTATGGAACCTTAATCACTCAATGATCCCCACCCACAAAAAATAGACAAGAGATCTAGCACCAGTGATATGATAACAGTATGAAATCCATAAAAATTGTAAATGAGAGCAATAAATAAAGTTGTACAGAAAGCAATAAATAAAGCAACAAACAAATAAGCACAAGTAGCACATAACACCCCCGTAAACACAAATCAAACAAGCGCTAGGAGGAACCCACAAAAAGAACCAGAAGCCCTGGTTGCAATATAAGGGTCCCCAGCAGAGTCGCCAAGCTGTCGCTCCCCCGAAAAGACACCTCGTCAGATAGGGTACAGACACAAACGGCCGGCGAAAGGAGAGGATGAAGGTGAAGTGAATAGAGTCGCCAGCTAGGAATTTTTATCCCGAAGGAAAGGTAATGCTGCATAAACCTGGAAAGAGATGGATAAGACGGTTGCGAACCAGAGAAACTGAGAAAGGGGGTTGGTTACAACCTGGGAAGGTATTAGCACCCAGATTGTTCGTCGTACTCGGCGGGATCCACGCTTAGAAGATTGTGTTTAAAAGGGGAAGTGTATGTGCTATATGTGTGTAAAAGCTGGAAAAGAATATACAAGTGTCAGTGCAAAAGGTGAATGCTCAGGAACTGAGGCTTAACAGAGAATGCTGAAAGAATGGGTAGACACAGAGGCTTTTGTTCGATAGCAGTTAAGTTATGCCTACATATCCTCTCGTGCAATGAGGAAGTCAGAACACCGTAGTAAGACTCAAAGGGACAGAAATATAAATTGACTATGAACTGCTTGCTTTTCTATGCTCAAGTGTATGACTCGTCTGGCTCGAGTGCTAACTGTCTTGCATTAGACGGAAGAAGCAAGTTCTCGCTTATGAATGAGTGTGATGGGAAAAGAATCCCGAAGGAGACGATTATTGTTTGTTTTTGTGTTTTCAGTCTTTTATTGTTTTTGGATTTGTCATAAGTTAATGAGCTTAAGCCTTAATCAAGGGTTATAAACTCATTATATCCTCCCTGATTAGGGATAATGAGAATACTTAAGTATGAGATAAACATCTCGACTTAATTATCATGATGATATAGGATTAAGATCATTAACCTACTTGTGATTGTTTAGATGTTTTTGGGTTTTTGTTCAATGTTAAGTAATGAGTTTAAGCCATAATCAAGGATTAGTGAACTCATTACACCATCCTAATAGAAGGATAATAGATGAGAACACTTAAGCCGAGGAAGATACCTCAACTTAATCCATGGTTAGGGATTAAATTCATGACAAAACAAGCCTTTATTAAATGGATTTTGATTAAGTGTGAGATTAAGAAGTGGATTTTAAATTTGTAAGACAACTTGAGGGGGACTTGTCTATTAAACACTAGGGTTAGTCCTTCTTAACCATAAAGGAAGAATTAGAACCCTAATGTAAGGCCCAAGTTACAAGATGAAGTCTTAGTGATTATTAAGATGAATTGATTAAGAGGTTTAAAAAAATTAAGGGTTTAACACTTAGGATTAAAGTTATACACTCCATCCTAAGAGAAGGATGCAGACATAACCCTAATTCCAAAGTCCTAAAACCTTAAAGGTTTAGTCTCTAATGATGAGATGCGAAAAGAGACACAAAGAAGACTCAAAGGTGAAAACTAAGGGGGACTAATCACAACCCTAATTATTATCATGCTTGGATGTTCCTATGGTTTGTAGGGCTTGAGAAAGATCTTCAAGGAAGCCACTAAGGGAAGAAGCAGATGAAAGGAGGAAGAAGAAGAAGAAATAAGTTACTTACTTCATTGAAGAAGATAAGTAACTTAAAGAAAGAAAGTGAGAAGGAATGAACACAAGTGAACAAGTTCACTTCAAAACCATCAAGATGAAAATGAAAGAGATAAAGATGAATGAGAAGTGAAGGCAAATCCACTTCTCAAAGTAACTTACCACCTGAAAATGTTAGCATGAATGCATAAAGTATGAAACATAAAGGAATGAAATGAAATGAGATGAGATGAGATGAAATGATCAAAGTCAGAAGTGTTTATGCAATGTTAATGTCATGTGAGATGGTTCAAAGGCATACAAAGTGCATGTGTGTTCTCATACAAGAGAATGAATGCAAATGAAGCATGCTTTAAAGTTTGAAAGTTCATGAAAGCTAATGAAAGGAAATGAATACAAATCATGGCAAATGAATGAAGAAATGATCAAGCGTGATTCTAACATGTCCTAAGATGTCTAAGATGACATATGAATGCATGAAATGTCATGGCAAGTTCATATATGGATGCATATGCAAGATGAATGCAAGTGAAGATGCAAAATTAGGGTTATATGAAAGGATGAGATGCAAATGGAAAAGACAGAAGCAAATGACATGATAAAAAATTGAAAATGCACTCAAAGGAACCCTAAACCTATACTAGGTAACCATCCAAAGGGGGAGGTCAGAAGCTAAACCTAGAAGGAGTTATGCATTTCCTAAGTTTCTAAGGTTTTTTGGGTGATCTTCAATGCAAAATGCCAAACAATTTGAAAATGCAGGATAAAAATGAAACAAAATGTTTTTCGATGTGTAAACACCCCAAATTTTCCCTCACTAAGTTCAAACCATGGCTTGTGATCTTTCATTTGTATTAGTTTAAGCATACCATATCATATTGCATTTTTGCTTCACTGCATTAGTTCAAGTTCATCTGCATCTATGGTTTGTGATCTGAGAAATCCAGGATCCATCTGAGCCACTCCAAAGGCCATCAATCATCTCAAGAGGGTCCATGTATGTTAAATCATCATTTTATATCCCTCCAAGATCAAGGAAGTCAAAGAATCATAAGAACTTGCAAAGCATGGAAGCAGAGTCAGGGTTTAACTGCACAAATGACCTGAAATTAGGGTTTTGGTTTCAAAGGCCATAACTCCAAATTTTTTGGTCATTCTTGTTTCTAATGGTCTCAATATGTTATAAGGATCATGTGTACCAAGTTTGATGAAGAAATTCATTGTGGAAGTCATCTGATCATTGGGTAACTTTTTGAGCAAGTCAGAGCAAAATCAGGGCATCTGAGGCCCCCCAACATGGAACCAAAGTGGATTTTTCATCAAATTAAGGTTATATGGTCTTTATTTGATCATTGAAGTTCTTATAAGTTCACAAAATTGAAGAAAAGTGAGCTAAACCAAAAGTTGCCAAAAATGGAAATGACTTGTAATGTAAACTTTCCATTTTGGGAAAGTTTTTCAACCTCCTCTTTCTCAACCAAAAAATGCTTCAAATAAAAAATTGTTGGTCATGAAAGTTGTAGATTGGATCATTCCCTTTTCAAAAAGTACAAGAACAAGATCTAATTCATTTTGGAACTCAAGATATGGCTTGTCAAAGTTGGCAGAAATCCCATAAATTTCAAGAATGCACCAAAAGGGATTCTTTGCAAAACCCCTTGCCAAGGCTTTTTGTGACTTCAAACACAGTTCAATACATCATAACATCATAGTACATTGCCTCTATATCAGAATTGCCCAAGGAATTGCAAGATTACATGCCTTGAACATCAAGATTTCTCAAAGGGGCCAAAACTTCACATAATTGCAAAACACCCCATAACTTTATTCCCACATGCTGAATTGCGTCAAGATTGAATTTGTGGACTTCCTTGAAGTCAGCTGCGCATGGACATGCCCAAAGGCCAGATGCATTCTTTCCCATACCTCAAGTACAAGAAATGTTGACTTTGTGCAAATTCACCCATACCAATCACAACAGTCCACCACCCACTCTCTGCCCAATCCAGACACTACAAGCATGCCTCAAAGATCATTTTTCATAAGACACCCAAGCTAAAACCTCCAAAAACTCAGTATTTCCAAAAACACTCCCTCTTGCAAAAGATTTTGAATTTCATAACTCATCCACTCAATCTTCAAACAAATTCCACCATTCATCTCTAAATCACTCACTGATCACAAACCAACCATTGAAATAGCCAAAAACCCTCCATACACCAAACAAGATTTTCAGCCAGTTGAGGTGCAATCTCATAAACCAACCACTCTCAAGGTCTTCCAAGCATCAAAGCTTCTTCAGGAAGGTCATTGGAGTCAGCTTGCACAGGAGAAGCAACCTGAAAGCTCCAAACTGAGGAAGCTCAAGCTTAGGTAACTTCTTCAAACATTTTTCCATAAATGTGATTTTAGGTTATAGAAATGTTCTTCTTGTTGTGCTGATCATGCTGATACTTTTATTTTTGAAAATGGTTGCAATTTGAGGATTTTATGAACTTCTGAAAGTTTCACCATGTTTGAGTTTTCTCTTCGAATCATGAGTTTGAGTGAGAATAAATTTGTTTTGAGAGTGGATATGGATTCAGGGAGGTGAGAGGAGTTAATCTGGAGCTTTAGAGCTCCAGAAATAACCTAGGGAAGAAGATTGAGATTTTCAGGTGAGGGTGTCACCGGAGAAGACGACCGGAGCTCTTCTCCGGTGACCTGAAAGTGATTAATGAGATAATTAGGGTTAGGGCTAGGTTTGAATGTGAGCCGTCTGATTTCCTTTCCCGCGCGTGTTTGGATGGTGGAGATCTTGTCATTAGCATTTAATTAGGTTTAAATAATTAATTAATTGAGTTTAAGAAAATTTGAATGCTGACCATTGGATGTGGCGCTAGTCAACCCTAGAAACTCCAGATTCAATCTCAGCCTTCCTTTGCATTTACTTCTGTTTTATTTAATTTTAATTTCATTTTTTCTCATTTATTTTGCATGATTTATTTAAAATAGTTAAAAATTTCCAAAAATATTTTTATTTCGCATTTTGATTTCAAATAATTTTCTTAACCCAAAAATATTTTTAGTTTTATATTTTACATTAAAAGATCATTTTTTAAACATTTAAATGTTTATTTTAATTAATTAATGAAAATTAATTAATTAAAATATCATTTAGGTTTCTAAAAAATCCCAAAAAAATTCATATTGCATCTTTAAACATTTAGAGACATTGTCATACCATCCACACCAATTTCTTTTATGTTTTGAACCATTTTTGATAATTTTCTTGAATTTAGGGTTCATAAAATTCACATTTTAGAACCCTAACTTCAAGAATTCTTTTCTGCCTAACCAAGAATGGTATGACAATGGTTCTTTTTGCATTAATCTTCATTTGACATGTAGTTTCTAGCATAATTTTGTTACAAATTTCTTCTGCCTTTTTGAATTGATTTGCATTTTTTCCCCTTTAGGTACCTATAAACCCTAGGAAACTTAGAAAAATCATAACTTCCTTAGGGTTAAGAGTTAGGTCTCCTCCTTTGAGGTATGAAATCATACGGGGTTAGGGTTCTTTTGATTGCATTTTCAATTTTTTATCTTGTCATTTGCTTCTGTTTTAGAGTTTTGCATCTCATGTTGCATGAAAACCCTAATTTCTCATCTTCCTTTGCATACCTCTTGCATATGCTTGCATTCATAAACTTGCCATGACATTTTGTGCATCCACATGACTTCTAAGACATCCTAGGACACATTAGAATCATGCTTGATCATTTCTTCATCCATTTTCCATGTTAAGCATTCATTTCATTTCATGTGCATTCATGTGTTTTCATGCTTCTTACATGATTCATTTGCATTCTCATCACTTGTATGATCATCCATGGCTCTTGACATAAATTTGCATCATCTCTTAGCATCATTAACATTATGAACATGCTTCTGGTTTTGGTTTGCATCCTTGCATACATTTCATTTTCATTTCATTTCATTTCCTTATGCTAACTTTTCAGGTGGTAAGAACTTTGAGAAGTGAATTTGCCTTCACTTCTCACATTATCATCTCGTCTCTTTTATGCATCCTTGCTGAATTTTATATTTGTCTTAGAGTGAGCTTGCTCATTCATGTTCCTCTTTCACTTTCTTTTCTTCAAGTGACTTATCTTCTTCAGTGAAGTAAGTAATTTGTTTCTTCTGCTTCTCTTCCTCTCATCTGCTTCTTCCATTGGTGGTTTCTTTGAAGATCCCTTTTAAGCCTTACAAACCATAGGAACATCCATGCATGACAATAATTAGGGTTTTGATTAGTCCCCCTTTAGCTTTTACCTTTGTGTCTTCTTTGTGTCTCTCTTCTCACCTCATCATTAGAGACTAAACCTTTAAGGTTTTAAGACTTTGTGATTAGGGTTATGCCTGCATCCTTCTCTTAGGATGGAGTGTATAACTTTAATCCTAAGTGTTAAACCCTTAATTTGTTTAAACCTCTTAATCAATCCATCTTAATAAACACTAAGACATTAGCTTGTAACTTGGGCCTTACATTAGGGTTCTAATTCTTCCTTTAATGGTTAAGAAGGACTAACCCTAGTGTTAATGGACAAGTCCCCCTCAAGTTGTCTTACAAACCATAAAACTCACTTATTAATCTCACACTTAATTAAAATCCACTTTAATAAAGGTTTGTTTTATCATGAGGTTAATCCCTAATCATGGATTAAGTTGAGGTATCTTCCTCAGCTTAAGTGTGCTCATTTATTATCCTTCTATTAGGATGGTGTAATGAGTTCACTAATCCTTGATTATGGCTTAAACTCATTACTTAACACTAAAACAAAAACTCAAAAACATCTAAATAATCACAAGTGGGTTAATGATCTTAATCCTATATCATCATGGTTATTAAGTTGAGATGTTTATCTCATACTTAAGATATTCCCATCATCCCTAATCAAAGGGAGGATATGATGAGTTTACTAACCCTTGGTTTAGGCTTAAGCTCATTAACTTATGACAAACACAAAAGGTAATAAAAGTCTGAAAACACAAAAAAAAAACAATAATCGTCTCCTCCGGGATTCTTTTCTCACCTTCTTCACTCACAAACGAGAACTCGCTTCTTTCGTCTAATGCAAGACAGTTTGCACCTGAGCCAGACAGGTCATACACTTGAGCATAGGCAAGCAAGCAGTTCACAAGTCAATTTATCTTTCAGTCTCTTTGAGTCGAACTACGGTGTTCTGACTTCCTCATTGCACGAGAGGATACGTAGGCATAACTTAAATGTTATCGAACAAAAGTCTCTGTATATTCCCCCTCTTCCAGCATTATTCTTTAAGCCTCATTCCTAAGCATTTTTCACTTCACATCTCTTTTACACTGACACTTGTATATTCTTTTCCAGGTTTTGCACACAGATAGCACTGACACTACCCCTTTAAACACAAACTTTCAAGCGTGGATCCCGTCGAGTACGACGAAAAATATGGGTGCTAATACCTTCCCAGGTTGTAACCAACCCCCTTTCTCAGTTTCTCTTGTTCGCGACTGTCTTATCCATATTTTTCCAGATTTATGCAGCATTACCTTTCCTTCGGGATAAAAATGTCTAGCTGACGACTCTTTTCAGTTCATCCTCATGTTCTCTCTCTTTCGCCGACCGTTCGCGTCTGTACCCCTTCTGACCAGGTGCCATTTGGTGGGAGCGACAGGATGCTAGAAGCCATGCATAGAACAATGCAAAAAGAACCATTCACAAACTCAACTTGGTTTAAAAGTTATGAATTTTTGAAGTTAGAGTTAGAAAATGAACATTTTTAAGAACCCTAATTCATTGAAAAATGTCAAAGCATGATCAAAACCAAAAAGAAATTTGTATGGCGAGTTTGTAGATGTTTCTAAATGTCTAAGAATGCTCTCTGATTTTTTTGGTGATTTTTAAATACTTAAATGTATTTTTAATTAATTAAAATCAATTAACTAATTAAATAAAACATTTAAATGATTTAAAAATACTTTTTAATGCAAAAAATAAAAATAAAAATATTTTTGGTTTCTGAAAATTAATAAAAGACTTGATAAACATTTTCAGATTTTTTTGATCATTTTTACTATTTTAAATAATTATAAGAAAAGAAATAGAAAGAAAATAAAATAAAATGAATAAAAATGAAAAGTATGACAATCCAAAGGCTGAGATTTAAACTGGGGGGGAACCATTGACCAGCGCGCAAACCAAGGGCTGGGATTGATTCTGACCTAATTAAATTAAATTAAATTAATTAATTAAGGATTAAGGTTTAATGACTGATCTAAGCCGTCCAAACACGCGCGGGAAATGCAATCTAAGGGCCCTAATTCAAAGTTGCCTAATCACCTGAGATTAGCCCTAATTATTTTCAGATGACCAGAACAGTGCTCCGGTCATCTTCTCCGGCGAACCAAAATGTTATCTCTCTCCCTAAGCTTCTAAAACCTAATCTCTCTGCCCAGAATCAAACCCCACGCATCATACAACAAGAATCATCCATCAAAACAAATTTATTTCACGTATTTAAGCTGAATCGAAGCAAATTAGTTCTAGGTCAAAATATTTCAGAGAGCTCATACATGCTTAATACTCAATCATTTTCAAAACTAAACACATCAGGATCATCAGCACATCATGAAGATTCATCTAAGAACTTAAAAATGCATTTCTGGAAAAAATGTTCTTGAAGTTACCTGAGCTGAAGCTTTCGAAACTAGAGCTTTCTGGCCACTTCCTTGGTGCTTTTCCACTCCCCTTGATCCCCTTATGCTTCTGGAATGCTTGAAAGGAGTTTATGTAGGTTGCTTCGAAGGTTTCAGTTCAGAGCATGTCAAAATCGTGTTTTTGTTTGAAGTAGTTTCAGGCTAATGTGAGGGGTGGGAAATGATCTGAAGGATGTATGGGAGAAGATTGGTGAAGTTTGTTTGAAGCTTTGATGGTTGGTTTCTGAGTTTTGAAAGAATGGAGTTCTTGAGGGATTTTTGTGTTCTTGAGTTGTGGGATGATTCAGGGCAATGGGTTGTATGAAATGAGTCCCTTGAGGCATGTATGTGAAGTTGTGATAGGTCAGAATAGTTGGTGTGGGCTATGCTGATTGGTATGGGTGATTTTGCAAAAAGTCAAGGTTGGTTGTACTTGAGGTATGGGCACATGGAAGACCTGGATTTGGGCGTGGCTTGGATCAGCAGAGATCAAGGGAAGCTTGTGGATTAGATTTGGTATGCTAATACAAGTGTATGGAAAGATTTGTACCATTTTGCAAATTTGAGAAGCTTTGGCCCTTTTAGGATTTCTTGAAGTTTAAGGCATGAAAGTGTATGATTCTTGGGCCAATTCTGATCAAAATGAGTTGTACTATGATGGTATGATGTTTAGAGATGCATTAGAGGTCATGAAATGGCTTGGCAAGTGTTTTTGCAAAAAATCCTCTTTGGTGCATTCTTGAAAATTATAGGATTTTTGCCAACTTTGAAGGATCATAACTTGAGTTCCATAATGAATTAGAACATGTTCTTGTACTTTTTTTGAAAAGGGAAAGACCTAATCTACAACTTTCATGACCAATAATTTTTCATTTGAAGCATTTTTGGTTGAGGAAAAGGAGGTTGAAGAACTTTCCCAAAATGGAAAGTTTCCATTACAAGTCATTTCAATTTTTGGCAACTTTTGGTTTAGCTCAAATTTCTTCAATTTTGTGAACTTCCAAGCACTTTAAAGATCATATAACTTCAATTTGATGAAAATACCCCTTTGGTTCCATTGTTGGTGGCCTCAGATGCCCTGATTTTGCTCTAACTTGCTCAAGAAGTTACCTAATGAACATATGACTTCCTCAGTGAATTTCTTCATCAAACTTGCTACATATAATCCTTATAACATCTTAAGAACATTAGAAACAATAATGGCCCAAAACTTTGGAGTTGAGGCCTCTGAAACCAAAACCTTAATTTGGGTCATATGTGTAGTGAAAACCCTAGCTCTGCTTCCATGCCTTGCCAGTTCTTGTGATTTCTTGACTTATTTGAACTTTGAGAGACATAATATGATGATTGAACACACATGGACCCTATTGTAATGCTTAGAGGCCTTTGGAGTGGCTCATATGGATCCTTGGATTGCTCAGATCACAAACCCTAGATGCAGATGAACTTGAACTATGCAGTGAATATAAAAATGCAATATGAGATGGTATGCTTATACTAATACAAACATGAAAGATCACAAGCCAATGGTGTGGAATTAGTGAGGGAAAATTTGGGGTGTTTACAGTATCACACTATTTCTTAGTTTTTCCGGCGCAAATAAACTTCCACTTCTAGTAAAGCCCCATATTCCGACGTTTTCTACTTGAGCTGGGGTAGTGCTAGACGTGGCCAAATCTTTCTTCTGGCCGTTACAATATACTTCTCCACCATAATTCCAGGGAATGGCTTTATCAGTCTGATATATTACTGGTCCTGCAGTGGTAATCGTTATCGGTGCCACTCTGGCCCGTGGAGGAACTTGAGACGGATCATAGAAAATGGTTATTGTAGAGACCTCGCTTTCTCTTACAACTTTGTCGAACTGTAGAACCCCTTCATTAATCATACTCTGGATCCCCTTTTTTAACTGCTCACAACCATCTGTAGCTTCAGCACATCACGGACAACTATCTTCACACCCAGGAAAAACACCCCTCTGTGACAAGCAAACTTTAACAACACTCAACAGATTCTGCAGATCGTTGACATCACATACCAAGTTTAGATTCTCCCCTTCGTCAATTTCCCAACTGTGCCCCCGTGAGGAGGCATGGGGTTCTGTATTACATTAGGAGTAGGTGCGAAATTAATCGCTTTAGAATCCAGTAGGTCCTGAACAACATGCTTCAGAGCTTTGCAGTTTTCTGTGGTATGCCCGGGAGCTCCGGAATGAAATTCGCATCTGGCGTTTGTATTATAACCCTCAGGGATTTGGCCTGGCTTCGGGGGTTGTAGAGTTCGAAGTTGAATCATCTGGAGCTGTAGAAGATTCTTCAAAAGTTGTGAATAAGACATCGGCGGAGTTTAGAAATGTCTTTCTCTAGTCTTCTGGGGGTAATATGGACGAGGAGCTCTTTATTGATACCCTTATTGGCATTGCGGCTGCGGTGGTTGGACTTGGTGTTGAACAGGTTGAGCTGAGATAGTGACGGGGGCCACTTGCTGATAAAACCCTCTGTTGTTTCCTCCCCTTTGCGCGTACACTGCCCTAGTCTCTCCTTCTCCCCTCTTCACGAAGGGCTTCTTGACACCAGAACTCGAAGCGCCCCAATTTTGAATCTTCCCTTGCTTGATCCAACTTTCTACCCTTTCACCCGTCAAGATGATATCTGAGGATCCGCTTGAGGAACATCCAGCTAGCCTTTCCATGAAATGCCCAGGGAGGGTATCCAGGAATAGGTCTACCATTTCTCTCTCCAGCAAAGGTGGTTGCTCTAGTGGCCACTTCGTGCCACCTTTGCGCATAATCTTTGAAGCTCTCGGAGTTCTTCTGAGTCAGACTTTGAAGTTAAGTGCGACTGGGCGCCATGTCTATATTATATTGATACTGCTTGAGGAATTCTTCTCCCAATTCCTTCCAGCTTCTCACAGAGCTTCTCTCTAGCTTCATATACCATTCCAAGGATCCTCCGGAGAGACTATCCTGGAAGTAGTACATCTAGAGCTTTTCATCCCTAGTATGGGCAGCAATCTTCCGGTAGAATTCCTGCAAGTGAGTTTTGGGGCAGGAGCTACCGTTATACTTGTCAAAAGTAGGTGGCCTGAATTTGTGAGGAATAACCACCCCGTGAACTAGACCCATGTCAGACATATCTATCCCCAAAGTATCTCTACACTCTAGGGCTTTGACCTTCTCAGCAAGCATAAAAAAGTCTTGAAGATTTCCTTCTCCTCCGAACCCCATGTCATTGTTGAAAGAAGGGGACTGATCCTCCTGCCTGTCTTGTACTGAAATGAAAGTTGATGTGCCCTGTTCAGGAACTTGAGGTACACCTGGGCCATTGTTGGTGTTAGGAGGAGTCACTTGTACGTCAGGAGTGGTTACAAGGATATTAGTCTGAGGAGGGTTGATCCCTTGAATTGCATTTCTTAACTCTTGTTGTCCCTGAGCCATCCCTTGCATCATGACCATGAACTCTCCTATTCTGGCGCGAAATTCATTAACCTCAGTTTGCATAGCATCCATGACTGTCCTCTGGTTGTTGCGAGTTGCGTAACGATGCGGGATATTCTGTCGAGGATGACGGGTCTTGGCGGCCCTCACAATCTTTGCCTCAAACAAAAATAAGTTAAGCAACCTTTAGAAAACCTGCAAAACAAAGAAAAATGAAAATGATGTGTATGCAATGCAATGTGTTCCTTTTATTCCCAAGGCTTCCACTACTTTCCCATTCTGGTGTTGAGAAAAAGATCCCTTGTAAAACAAATCTTGTGTGACATTCAAGCTTGAAGTGGTGGCATTTATTTTATGTCTATGCAACAGATATAACCAGAGACCTCAGGTAAATCAGAAGACAATTGGAATAACAAAGATCCTCATAAGGTACAAATTCAATATGTCAAGAAAGAAAAAGTACATCAAGAAAGAGGGACTCCCACAACAAGCATGTGGGTAATCCAAGTCATATGCATATACAACTAAAGCTTAGGAAAGTCTACATCAAGTAATCTCCAACTGAGGCGCTTGAAATTTTGCAACATCTGAGATATATACGGATGCGTAGGCTCCTGTACAAGCTTCTGAATTAGGATATCCCTAAGGTCAAAGGAGGCATGCAATTCCTCGATTTGTTGTAGGAACATCTTTTCACTTTCTTGGCTTGTAATGGAATCATTCCTTGCCCTCTTGACATCAGTTTTCAAATTCAAATCTTATATTTCTTTCTGAGCTTCCTTTACTGCTGTAACACCCCAAATTTTCCGTCTGGGTTTTTCTCTTCGTCTGCTTTGCGTTTGCATTCATTTTCATCATCATTAGATCATACGGTAGATCATATCATCTGTATAAGCTCCTGAGACATGGGATCAATATTTTCTGAGGAATTAGGGTTTATTTCCCCGATTCGATGGTATTTAAGGATTTTACTCGCAAGTACTATTCAATGGCGCATCAAGCCCATTATCAGGTTATTCACTTCTTCATCAAGTCATAGGGCTATTCCTATCTTCTCAACATCTCAGGATATTTTCCTTTCTCGATATCTCAAAAGTTGTTGTTTTGGTTCAAGTGTGTTTGTTCATTCACGATCCAGATTCAGATGGATGTTTGACCTAATCTTGGTCAAACTATCACGAGGTTGTCCCAAGATGTGTTATCCATTTTAGTGGACTATTTCTCAGTCAGTGTGCGTCCAAGATCAAATCGTTGAGTTGTGTATTTCTTCAGTTTACCGAGTAGTGGTTTTTATGAGGTTTGGTTCAGAAAAATTCGGTTTATCATAATCCCTCAATTCAGATCGTTTATTAGGATCATCGCAAGTTCAGTTGTGCTTTCATTGTGGACTTATTTTTCCAGAGATTGATTCAGGCAGATTCAAAATGATTCAGAGGATGATTAATTCAAATGACAGTTGTTTCAATGGCAAAATTTTCAGTGGTTCAAGAGTTTTATTTTTGTCAGTGTTGTTGGAAGAAATTTTAGTGCAGCTGTTGGACCAAATTCAATCAAGGTGTGTGTCAGTGGAGAATATCGGCAGACGGTTTATTCAAGTTCACCGTAAATCATATCCATTCCATAAATCAATAACGATTCCATTTCAGTTTACTATCCATTTCTTAAATCCCAAATCACATCCCATTTTATTAACCAATTCATTACCCAAATTTACTAATTGTTCATATGACAATTTTTATTAGAACCTTTTTCCAATTTTATTCATTTAACATTTTTCTTCTAATTTTGTCATTACAACCATTACAAAAAGCCCATGGCCCATATTTTCTTTACACTATCAAAGAGAAATACAAGAAAAATAGAAAGAAAAAAGGCACAAATGTGCGCTACCTGCTGTAGGAATGTTTGGTTTGTCTTTTTCAATTTATTTTACAATATGTACAATTTGGACCCCACACGATTCACTCACATTTTTCTCTACACAAACATTTCCTTCACGCAACACGTCACATGTTTTTTTCATTCATGCATTACCTCCCCCCAACACTCAACGCAAGGAACGCACAAAAAAAAGCCATCGTACTTTGCACACGCATCACTCATTTTCACGCACACCCACCCTCAACAAAAAATGATACACACGCACATGACAAGGGAGGAATCGCATCGTCCATTCCGTTATTTTGTTATGATATTTCTCTAACAATTTTTCCTCTCAGCAACTTCATAAAACAACTTTTTCATCTCACAGCCGAAAAAGAATGCTTCCTCAGTGAAAACCTCAAACACACCATTCAACCTTCATCTGTAAAACTCATACAAAACCACCCTCAAACCTTCCGTCATCACTCTCCGCCAATCCCATTCTCTCAAACCGAATCAACACCACCACTTTCTTACATCATTTTCACTTGGCACTCTTCACACCATAACAAATAAATCAACAACCTCTGCCATAACCGAACAACTTCAAGCTGAACCTCCTTCAACAAACTCTCCTCTCTATCAAACCTTTAAACTCCGACCTCTCCTTCACCAACAACAACAACAGAACCATTTAATTTCGACTTCCACGAATCGCAACCACAACACAGATCTTAGAATCAAAAAAACCAAAAAGGGACGAAGAAGAAGAATGAATGGATGTTGAGAGAACGGAAAACAAATTCGGAAAAGGAGGAAGGATCCGAGAACAACCTGAATCACATTTTCAAGGAGAAGAAGAAGATTCCGTTCAAATCGATATCGATTGTGATTCGCGGTTGAAGCAAGGTCGAAATAGGGTTTGACGAAAGTAGAGGAAACCGAGCGTTCTTGAACGGCGTTGAAGGTGGTCGGCGGTGTTTTTGGCGTTGAAGGTGGTCGACGGTGTTTCTTTGTGTTGAAGAAGGGGATTCAATCGTTTTCCCCTGTTTCACTTATTTTGTTCTGAGTTTTATTTCTTTGTTTTTGTATCTATTAACATTTGTTTTTTTTACTTTATTATAATTTGCTTTTTAATTTATGTTTTTTTTATATATATAAAGAGAAGGCTTGATAATTGTTTGTCATTGCAGTTAGACTCAGCCCATGATAAAGTGGTTTCTAATATCACCCCCCAATTCCAGCGAATTTCTATTTCACCCTCCATTATTGTGAATGACATTGGGCTTAGCCCAAACACGTTTTGTTTTCTTCCAGCACTCCCAGAATCCAGCGCTAGCACCTCTCCTGCTTGGCTAATAACTTTGTGCTATTTCTTTTTTTTATTTCTTCTTCTTAATCTTTTTTGTTAATTAATTTTTTGGTTTTATTATAAGGTTTAAACTCATTTTTGATTATTTCTTTCTTTAGGATTTTAATTGACCTTTCTTTCTTTAAGTGCTTGTTAACTTTTATTATTTTTAATTATTATCTTGTTAAGCAATTTTAATTTTGGTTTAATTTGATTTTGGTGCTAGTTTGGTTTGATGTTTTGTAGGATCATTGCTCGATTTCGATGATGGAGATTGTAGCGTGATGATGGCTTTGTGATTAGTTGTTTTTCATAATCCGGATGCAATTTGCACTTAGACTTTGATTTTGCGTAGACTGATTTTTGGTTTTAATTCTGGATGCTGGAAGCCTACATTTGACATTTGACTGATACCCTGATAATTGAAAATCTTGTTTAACTATTGGATCCGCTTTGGATTCGATACTTCTTCTTGAGTTTCTTGCATGCGTTTTAAAGAGGCAACGGACCTTCTCCGTTAGGTACTACTGAGACCCGATTTTACCTTTTGCATGATGCTGCATCTGGAAGTCCTACTGGTGTAGTCTCTGTTTGTGCATTGTTCGATTACTCCATATTGTATTTCTCCTCTCCTTACTTATTTCTTTTTCATCTCAACTTCTTCCTCCATTTCTTTTTATGCTTTCTTATCTTGTTTGAGATGTGCTTAGGCCATCTTCCGTCTAGCTTTTTCTCCTTTCATCTTCTTCTTTTCTTCTTTCATTCTTCTTTAGGACAGTTGAAGCCTCACTAACTTAGGACCACCTTTGCATGATAACATTAGGATTAGTCTTCCCCATTAGATTTTTACCTTTGATATCCTTTTGGTGCTCTCTCTTCTCATCTTCAAACTTAACTTTAAGTCACTTTAATAACTGATGAGTCTTCTCATGTGACACGAGACTTTGCTATGAGATACTTGCACGTATTCCATTTCGGGGAGAGGTGTCAGATATCCCTCGCGGTGGATAGGTCTTAGCATGAGATTACTTAATAAAGAAAATCATAAAAAGACACTTCTTCACAAAAATTACAAAAACACTTAATAAATTCAACGAGTTAGTGAGCTTAAGCCCTAATCTCTGGAACCAAGTTTTGGGGATCTTCTCCTTACTTGGGTGTGCTTGTTCTATTATTCCATCTTGGAATGTAGTAGCAAGTACACATTCCACGGAAAAGAGTTTGAGTTCAATTCCTTGTTCCACACTCATAAAAAACTCATAAAAAAAACACTAGACAAACAATAAGTGTCTCTCCTTCGGGACTTCTCTTCTCATCACCTTCACTCTTTACGTAAGAACTTGCTCCCACTTGTCACTTTGCAAGACGGTTACGCACTCGTCGTCCGAGCCTGCAACATCTGAGCATTGACATAGGCAGTTCAAGCCTTAAGTCACAAGCAATCTTTTCCACCCCTAGTTAGGGGAACTACAACGACTCTGATCCTCATTGTCCAGATGAGTTATGTAGGCAGCGGGGTAGGGCCCGTTCGAGCACACTCTTTTATTTTCCCTACATTTTCCCCCTTTCATTTCTTTCTTATCCAGCTTCCGTTTCAGTTTTGCAGCAGCTTTCATTTCTTCACCCTTTGAAACAGTTTCTTTGCAAGCATTGATCCCGTCGGGTACGATGGACGATCTGGGGTGCTAATACCTTCCCAGGTCGTAACCGACTCCCGAACTCAGTTTCTTTGGTTCGCAGGACTTGTGTCCTTCCTTTTCTTTTCTTCGGTTTGTGCAGCATTACCATTCTCGTTCCTTCGGGATAAAAATGCCTGGCTGGCGACTCTACCTCTTTTCGCGCCACTTTCGTGTTTGTACCAGGATGGAAATCCCGGGAGCGATAGCTGGCGACTCTGCTGGGGACCTCCTAGCCAGAGTATCTCTGGTTCCCTTGAGAGTCTCTCCTAGCGCTTGCATGTTTTTGTTTCTTTGGGTGTTGATTGTTTGTTGTTGCCTGTGTATTTTACTGTTATTTTATGTACAGTTTATTTATAGCTTTATTTACAGTTTTCAGTATTTATTTTCATGCATCATATATGTACTAGACTGTCTGGACTGGATTTTTTCTGTTTGGTGGGACTTGGGTGATACTGTTACTGTGAGATGAGCTCATTACCAAGGCTCGAGTGCACCTTAGGACTTAGAGTGGTTCTACTTTGGCCTCATGAGATCTTGTCATGGGGGTAGTAGTGAGTTCCACGCCCAAATTTGCGACCGTCTCGAAAATGTATTGATTTGGGGATCTTCCTCTCTCATTTCATAACCTTGATAGTTATGTGCAGTTGGGGACCGATCATTGAGAACCTTGTGGAAACATCCTTCTTTAGTGGTGACAGTGGTAGACTACATTGTGTGGCAAACCCATTCGCACCCGAGGGCCCACCTGGAAATCACATAGGATGACCTTGTTTTCCCGGACTCACGCTTGTAACACCCCAAAATTTGCCCTCTGGTTTTCTGGCTTTTTCGTTTTGCATTCATACGCATTTTGCATTAGGTCATATCATTTGCATAAGCTCCTAAGACATAGGATCAATGTCATCTGAAGAATTAAGGGTCTCACGTTTTATTTGCATATTATCAAAGAATTCAAGTTTTTGGACGTGCAGACATTTGTGGCATCATTTTCTTATTGCTCTTGTAACAAAATTAGGTTTATTTCCCTGATTAAGTTGCATTCAAGAACTTCATGTTTGCAAAGACTATTCACTGATTCATTTGGCCCATCATTAGGCTATTTTCTCTTTATCAAGTCATAAGGCTATCCACGTCTTCTCAGCATCTCAGTTTATTTCTTCTTTCTCGACATCTCAAAGGCTTTGGTTTCAATCAGTGCAGTTATTCAGTCACGGTCTAATTCAGACGGGCGTTTAATCTAATCTTGGTCAAACCTTCAAGAGATTTCTTCTTAAGCGAGTTATGTGTTTCAGGACTATTTCTTAGCCAGTGCGCGTCCAAGGTCAAACTATGGTGTGCGGATTGTTTCAGGTTATTAAGTTGCAGTTCATGGAAGGTTTGGTTCAGAAAACCAGTTTATTGTGATCATATTTTAGTGGTGTGCGAATTTATTTTCCTCAGTGTGAATTCAATAATCAAGGATTTGTTGGAAGAGTTTCAAGTATGGTCATTGGATTAAACTCAGGTGTAGTATGTGTGCATCGGTGGTTGTTGGTAGTGGTTCATGTCAATATCCATGCCCGTTATTTTCATTATTCCCCATCCATTACCTGCCCGACCTTTATTCAACAACCACATTACCATAATCGATTTTAAGTATCCGTTCCACTTATCTATTTTCCATTTCATATTCATATTAAACCCATTTCATCAAATTACCATTATCCATCATTTCATTTCAAATTCATAATCAAATTAATCCTCGTTTAATTTCTATTAAAAATCCAAAGCCCATTCATCTTTTCTAATCATTTGTCCATATATTTTTGAATTCAAGTTCATATTTCATTTAATTTCATTTTTTTCCATTCAATTTCATTAATCCATTTTTATTTCTCATGTTTTTCTTAATCCATTTTTTATAAAGCCCATCATCATTTATAAAAACCAATAGGCCATCACCACTAACAATAACCCAAAAACAAAGAAGGGAGAAATTGCAAAACAAATAGAATTTGCTGCAAGTAATCTCATACTTCATGATCTTATACAATGGCCCACACACCTTTTCACCACTCACCAACGGTACACTAATGATACCACAACGTTTTCTACACACACCATATGTGACCCCACACCTTTTATATTACTAAACTATCGCAATTTCATACCCAATTCACTCACATCACGCATATACTCCACCTCAACACACATCATCTTCACGCCAATACACACTCTAACGATTCCGCGCATGATAATTCTCCACACCACAATGTACAATTCTGGCACACAAATAAAGAACCACTCACCAAAAAGATTTCCTATCCATTCATAACACAAGGGGAATGTAGCGAGAATGGGAAGGAATTCACACGACGTCTCTCGAAATAGAAAAATCAGAAACACTCTCATTTCTCACCTTCTTCTCATGCTTCACTCTTCAACCTTGGATTTTTCACACTCTACACACCTGCTCAATACTCTCTTCCTCGCTGAGTTTTTCAACCTCAACAACCTGCATAAACCAGACACAAATCTTTAACCAACCTTTCCATTAATCACTCACCATCTTCATCCACTGACTGAGCCACAAACGCAGCCATCAACATCAACACAGAAACACACTCTCTCACTCATTCTTCAACTCTCAACTCAATCACAAAACCTTTTGCTTCTTCTGCAACATCACCAACAACAACTCAAAAACGATACCGGAAAGAATCAAAAGAACCAGAATCGCAGTGAGGAAGATGGAAACAGAACCGCACAAACCTTTCAAATATTCTTCTCATAATCATACTTTTAGTCTTCTTTCATCTCACAAACTAACAAACGCAACCACCAACATAACCTTCCTACACCTTCTTCAAACACTCATAAAACCTCCATCGTCATCAAACCGACACAATCACCAAACTCTTTCTGATGTTTTCACAGTTGTGACTTTAACAACAACAAAACACAGAGACCTCGCAACCTTCACAACTTTCCTGCAGCTTAAACCACCTCCGTAACCTCTCATTACCACTCTCAATCTCTCCAGCAATCCTTCAATCTTCTCCTTTGTTAAACCTTCAACTTGAATACAAATAATTCCTCCCTGTATTCATAAGCAAAATTGCAGCAAACCTTACCTTCAACACTACACAAAATTTTCCAATCTTCCTCAACAAACACCACCCCTTTCAAAAAACCATAACAACCGGATCTTGAACGAGCGGACGAAACCGAAATCGTAAGGAGGAGGGAAACGCCGCTGAGTTTGTGCGAGAGAGATTCCGAGAGAAATCCGAACCACAACGTCAGAGATGGAGACACCCACAACGGATTTTTGTAGTTTCGTGTCGGTCCCGACATGGACGAAGTGAAACCGTGAAGAGTACGTTGAGGACGAGAGCTAATCAAGGGCGTGAGCTGCGATTTTGATCCTTCTTCGTTCCCTTCTGTGAACTGTAGCCGCAAACAAGAAAAGGACAGCGAGACAAAACTGAGATCACCGACAGTGGATTATTGGAGAGGACTGAGACGGCACTATTTGATCGCAGACGGCGTCTCGGCTTTGTGACCCTGTTTTTCGTTCTGAGTGGTTTTCGACAAAAGGGGTGAAAGGATTGCCTTGAATGTTATTTTGGTTTATCCTTTTTCTAAATTTTATTTTTTTATATATTTTATTTTTTGTTATTTATTTTCTTTTTGATGAACAATTTTAAAGCTGGAAAATAATAGAGCTCCTCATTGTGTTGTTGATGGGCTTGAAGAGTCCGATACTTAATTGCAAGACACACACCACATGATTCAGCGACCGAACCTCTCTCCCTTGTTACATTATTATTTTAATTTTTATTATCTTATCCTTATTTTTTTAATTATATTTAGTTAATGCTTGGTAGGATTTTAGAACCTGGAGTAGAGTTTTGATTTATTAATTTTATTAGATTTGATTGTTAATTTTAATTTAGTTCAAATTAGAATGTTATTTTAATTTTAATTTTGCTAGCCTTATTTATAATCTTTACAGTTTTAGATTTTAACTTCGATTAGTTTGTTAATAGGATTGTATTTGACCTTGGTTTTAGTCTTTGTTTGATATTTTGTAGGCTGCTTGCTCGATTTCAATGATGGAAGATGTAGCTTGGCGGTGGCCTTGTGATTGTTTATTTTCATAATCTTGTTTGGACTAATAAGACCTCTAGATGCTTATACTTGACTTTTGATACACTGATAATTGAATATTGTTCTTGAAAGTTGAATCCATTTTGGACTTGATACTTCTTCTTGAATTTCTCTTGCGCATACTGAAGAGGCAACAGACCTTCTCCGTTAGGTACCACTTGAACTATTATTTCTCACGCCTCATTCTAGTCCTGATGCCATGTTAGGAGCATGCTGCTGCATCTGGAAGTCCTACTGGTGTAGGCTCTGTTTGTGCATTGTTCGATTACTTCAAGTTGCATTCTCTTCTCCTTGTTTCGTATTTCACTTGCACACTTATTTCTTATTCATCTCAATTTCTTCTTTCTCCTTTTTCTTTTATACTTTCTTACTTGTGATCGTGATGTGCTTAGGCCATCTTTCATCTAAATTCTACTCCTTTCATCTTCTTCTTTTCTTCTTTCCTTCTTCTTTAGGATAGCAAGCCTCAGTAACCTAGGACCAACCTTTTGCATGTTAATATTAGGAGTAGTCTTCTCCATTAGATTTTACCTTTGAGATCCTTTTGGTGCTCTCTCTTCTCATCTTCAAATGTAACTTTAAGTCACTTTAATAAATGACGAGTCTTCTCATGTGACACAAGACTTTGCTATGAGATACTTGCACGCGTTCCATTTTGGGGCGAGGTGTAGGATATCCCTCGTGGTGGATAGGTCTTAGCATGTGATTACTTCACAAAGAAAAATATAAAAAAAAACATTTCTTAACCAAAAATCACAAAAACACTTAATAAATGCCAGTAGGTCAGTGTGTCTGAGCCTTCCTCTTAGGGACTAGATTTGGGGATTTCCCCCATAGCTAGGTGTACCTCTTGCGCATTCCATTTCGGGATGATGTAAGAAGTACACATCCTGTTAAGTAAGACTTAGGTACACTTACCTATGCAAACTTCAAAGCAGAAAACTCATAAAAAACACTGGACAAACAATAAGCGTCTCTCCTTCGGGACTTTTCTTCTCATCACCTTCACTCTTTACGTACGAACTTGCTCCTACTTGTCACTTTGCAAGACGGTAACACACTCGTCGTTCGAGCCTGCAACACCTGAGCATTGACATAGGAAGTTCAAGCCTTAAGACACAAGCAATCCTTTCCACCCCTAGTTAGGGGAACTACGGCGACTCTGATCCTCATTGTCCAGATGAGGTACGTAGTCAGCGGGGTAGGGTCCGTTCGAGCACAATCTTTATTTTCCCTACATTTTTCCTTTTCATTTCTTTTTCAGTTCCCTTTTATTTTCTTCTTATCCAGTTCAGTTCCTTTCCTTCGCAGCAGCTTGCTTTTCTTCACCCTTTGAAACAGTTTCTTTGCAAGCGTGGATCCCGTGGGGTACGGAGGACGATCTGGGGTGCTAATACCTTCCCAGGTCGTAACCGACACCCGAACTCAGTCTCTTTGGTTCGCAGGACCCGTGTCCTTCCTCTTCTTTCTTCTGGTTTGTGCAGCATTACCATTCCCGTTCCTTCGGGATAAAAATGTCTGGCTGGCGACTATACCTCTTCTGCGCAACTTTCGCGTTTGTACCAGGATGGAAATCCAGGGAGCGACAACGCTGAGACCTCCCTGAGTAGTACATGATGCCAAACCTATTCCCTGATTTGGTCATGAGCCATTTCTCGGAAATGGTGAATGTATTATTGTTATTCGGCTTTGAGAGTCCGTGATGTTTGACCCGGAGCACACCCGTGATATTGGGAGGGGTTTACAGGTTTGCAGGAACCATTGACCTCAACATACCCTCATTACCAGTGCAGTCTTATTGTTTTGATCCGGTCACTATGATCCTGGAGATCTTGATTTTTGGTTCTGGATCATCATCTATGGTTATTATACAGAGATCTTATGGTTACGAACACTCGATTCTTGGCCCAGTATTCCAGATTCCATGCAGTTTCCAGCATTGATCCCATGTCCTTGCATCTCTAGCATCATCATATTGCATTTTGCATTTGCATCTGCATTGCATTTCCTTCTTCCAGAAATCTCATCCTTCCTCTTTTGTCCATGACAAGTTAGCTGATTTCCCGGTACTCAGTTTGAACAAGTGATAACTCTTGGAAGACGAAAAAAGTTGTTTGAAGCTAGACTGAGCAGCGCCAAGAGTTAAAAAGGTCAGTTTGGAAGCCG
Source organism: Lathyrus aphaca (assembly GCA_963966055.1). Classification (NCBI taxonomy): domain Eukaryota; kingdom Viridiplantae; phylum Streptophyta; class Magnoliopsida; order Fabales; family Fabaceae; genus Lathyrus; species Lathyrus aphaca. The sequence goes on from OZ014519.1 coordinate 568,578,596, forward strand.
TCAGTAGCTATGTCAGAGGACAACCGTTAGAATGTAGAGTTTCTACCTGGTTTCACTTTGATGACCAATCCTTTGTATGGTCTTTCTCCTGATGAGGATCTTCCACAAGTGAACAATCTTACTCCAGCTCAGCCTGCGCAGACCCCGATCGTGAATCAGAGTGTACCTGAACCATCTGTTGTCCGAGGTGGACCTTCATCTTCTTCTGATGCTACGTATTATCAGAGCTTTGCTTTCCCTATGCCGAATTTCCAAGGGGCAATCCCTCTTGTGAAAACCAAGGATCCACCAACTATTGATCCTGCTGAAAGGTTTCGTGTGTTGGATGAGCAACTCAAATCCTTAGCGGATCCTGATGCCTTTGGTTTTGATGCTCTAAACCTGTGTTTGGTACCTGGCCTTGTCATTCCTCCAGATTCAAGACTCCGAAGTTCGAGAAGTACACTGGTGTCAGTTGCCCGAAGCGTCATTTGGTGATGTTCTGTAGAAAAATGACTTCTTATGCCCGCAACGATAAGCTGATGATTCACTATTTTTAGGACAGTTTGAGTGATGCATCTTTAAGTTGGTATATGGATTTGGAAAGTAGTCGTATCCGATCTTGGAATGATTTATCCAGAGCTTTCGTAAATCAATACCAGTACAATGTGGACATGGCGCCCAGTCGCACGCACCTACAAAGCCTATCTCAGAGGACTGGTGAATCTTTTAGAGAATATGCACAACAGTGGAAAGAATTGGCAGCCCAAGTGCAACCACCACCTTCAGACAGAGAATTAGTGGACCTGTTCGTGGGCACCTTGCAAGGCCCGTACCTGGAAAGAATGAGTAGCATTGGGACATCAAACTTCTTTGATTTGATAATAGTTGGAGGATGCATTGAAAGTTTACTCAAAAGTGGAAAGATCCAGTACTCTTCGAATATCCCAGCTAGTGAAGATGAGTCTGTTGTTAGCTCCCAAGAGGAAGAAGGGTGTGACATCAATGCAATCATGGCAAATATTGAATATTTTGGACCAACATCTTCTCAGAGATCATCTTTTCCTAGGTTTGGCTACTCTTATGGACAATCAGCAATTTCCAGAGCACCATATCAGAAACCCTGGACTCCTCCTCGTCCAAATCTGCAAGCTCATTGTCAAATACCTCATAGTCAACGCCAGAGCCAACCTAGGCCTCGCAACAATCTGGAAAGAAGGAATGCTCCTCTTCATCCAATTCCCATGGCATACAGTGAGCTTTTGCCACATCTAATTCAGATCTCATTGGTGGTTCCTAAGCCTCTCAAGCCATTGCCAGAGCCGTACCCTCCAGAGTACAATCCTCATGAGCAGTGTGGGTATCATGGTGGATCAATGGGGAATTCAACTGAAGATTGTAAAGCTTTTCAAGCCAAAATACAACAGTTGATCGACAAGGGGTACATATCCTTTCCAGAAGGAAGCTTGGTTGTGCACGTGCACCTCTCGCCTGGTTGGGTTCGAGGACTTCGGAGAAGCGTCTCCTGATTTCAGTGACTTAGACAAGAAGATGTCATCAGAGCTGGTGATCATTGTATCCTTTTGATCATTTGCATTGTAGTTTCTTTCCTGTTAGTAGCTATTTATCTTTTAAACGTTGTCGTTTTGAATGGTAATGTTAATGAAGTGATCATGCACCTTTTGAATGAATTATGTCGCATTCGCTCATTTTTTCTTTCCTTGCATCGGAAAAAAAAACAAAAAAAATTACATCCATATACCTCCCATTTATTTCACTATTGTTTAGCAGGTTTGAGGGAGGATGATGACAACTGAATACCCATAATTGTTGAAAGTATGCTTTCGTAGTAGAACCTGATGACGATGTACAGGAATTGCTTTAATTCTCAAGCATCGGAGATATAAAGTCGTGTGACCATGGGCATGAGGACATGTGGGTGACTGTTACTCCAAAAACCTCATTGGTGCTTAAACCGTCAACGTCATTGGTTCCTCAACCATCACAAAATCCTTTCGAGAGGTGAGCGCTTAGGTAAAATTAGCTGAACGTAGGACTGGAGAACATCAAGGAGAATGGGTGGGCACAGATAAACCTAGAGCCATAAATCTTTCTTTCTAAAAACCGTGAACCAGGCTACGTCATAACCCTTGAAAGTCCTAATTGAATCATGGTCAATTCTGAAAGCATACTACGACAAGGTTGCGTAAACTGACTCCTAATGATTTGCTAACTCAGCACTACGTTTGGACTAATCGTCCATTCGTCAGACACTGTCACAACATTCAAATAAATAAATTTTTAAAACTTGCATGTGCACTGCATTAAAATTACCATTTGTAAATGAACAGTTTTAATTGCAAGTCATTCTGCGACATCAGGGAAGTTCCTACAAAGAGCAATCATAGGAGAATTTGATCATTCAACAATGATGACTAGAATCAAGAGCATCTTGCAGGCCTATGAATCAGGAGCATGTTATCCAGTGGCTTTGTTGACCAAGGAATCAGTCAGGGCAAAGCAAGTTCCCAAGCATCAGTTGATTGAGGAACATCATTCAGGGTTAGTTGATCAGAGCTGAATCTACCAAACATGGGCAGGACACCCGAATTTTCTGTTGACCAAGGTTGAATTCTTTCAGTGCTCAGTCAGAATGAGTCAAGTCGCTTCCACGCTCATGCCGGGGCGGGACACTTCCAGAGTTCACCAAGTGCAACTCTCCTCGAGAGAACATCCAAGTCTGCCATTCCAAAAGTTGGATAATCAGGGGCAGTTTGTTCAAATACCTGCCAACTGGGGCAACTTTAGCTACATAGGGCGGGTTATATCAGTAATCTTCGAGTTCAAGATGAGTGTCGGGAAATCATGCTAACCACCCTCGCCGTGTCACCCTTCTCAACAAGAAGCCTTTCTGTATAAGACCCTTCTTCCCACCTTGGGAGTTTTTCTAGCTTTCCATGAGCATTGCATAAATCATTTGCATACATTATTCATGTCGCTTCGCTAGAGCATACGCATCATAATGCATTGGGCATACCCCACATATTCAATCTCACATCCAGGGCCTCGTAACCCCAACTTATCAACCTTTCAAAGTCCAGTTCTCGTTTTGCAAAACATTTCAAAGTCCAGTTCTCGTCTGGCAAACCATTTCAAAGTCCAGTTCTCGTCTAGAAAATCATTTCAAAGTCTAGTTCTCGTCTGGAAAACCATTTCAAAGTCCAGTTCTCGTCTGGAAAACCAACTTCGAATACCAGTTCTCGTCTGGTAGGCGAATCCTTTAACCAGTTCTCGTCTGGTCACCTTTTCATTTAGCTTGTTGAATGTCAGTTCTTGTCTGGTAGTCATTCTTTTTCAGAGTCAATTCTCGTTTGACAATGAACCCTAGTTCTCGTCTGACGACTTATTCTCTGCCCATCAGTTCTCGTCTGTTGGTCCACCTTTAATAAACTGATTCTCGTCTGGTAATTCACCTTCAAAGTCCAATTTCTTGGCAAACAAAAAACAAAAAAATCTCTATCAACTTGGCCCTACTGCCCAACCATCCTTGTTTCAATCATCTCTCGTTACTCATATCATCATATCCTTAAAATCATGAGCATACATATGCATCTTGCATGATTTGCATTGCATTTTCATACTGCATGGTTTTTCGTTTCTTCATGTGAGGTAAGTTTGTTACAAGGCGCAGTCCGGGGCAATTATCTCGAAATCTGTTGAATTTCTGCGTGAGTTTGAAGACACTGGGGAAATTTTGGATTCCATGTCTTTTGTAAAATCCTCTAGAGATGATCTTTTCATAGATGATGCAGTATGGCACAATCTCAGGAGTAATGGATGCTTGTCCACTCTTGGTAATCAATATGCAACTGTTGAGCTCAAAAGCTTGAAGCGCCGACTTAATTCTCAGGGAATGTCTGGAATTCATTTTCCCAGCAGGGCATTGGAAGTTTATTTCTTCCCCGAGCATTAAATATTCATTCAGCCGATAAGGTTTACTCATGAGGAGTTGGTTATTCTCATTCAGTCAAAGTCCAATTTTCATTGGCATATCTTCCCAACACAGTCGTCATACTATACCTGTGGCATAATTTGGTTTATTTTGATCTCTAATCCTCCAGCAGAGTCTCTCCTCAGCAGAGCATTGCCCAATCTTTTCCTCAGCCATGCCAGAAGGTTGGCATCTCCCCAGCTGAGTTAGAGAAGATGACATCCCCAACAGAACTTCAAAGCCAGTTGAACATTGCTCACCTCCGAGCGGAGTCTTTATTCAAGAATGGGCTATTCCCAGCAAGCAGCTGAATGCCTAATTCCCCACAGAGTTAGAATTGTCAGAACTCTTTCCCAAGAAAAGGTTATTTGACCAAGAATCTCCCCAGCCGTGTCGGAAGATTGTTATTTCCCCATAGAGTTTCAGGATTGGTACACAACCATCATTGAAATATCCCCAGTGAGGTCGCCAATTTATTTTTTACCAGTGTGACAAAGTAATACAAACATTCGTTCACACTTCACTCCTCAACCAAGTATTTCCAGGATATCTTGGTCATTTCCTTAGCAGATCGCTTGATCTTGTCCGAGTTGTAAATCGCTTGATATTACTCCTCGTTGTTTTAGCCGTGCTCCTATTCCTGGTTATGGATCGCTCGATACCATTTCCTTAGTAGATCGCTTGATCTTGTCCGAGTTGTAAATCGCTTGATATTACTCTTCGTTGTTTTAGCCGTGCTCCTATTCCTGGTTATGAATCGCTCGATACCATTTGCTTAGCAGATTGTTTGATCTTGTTCGAGTTGTAAATCGCTTGATATTACTCCTCGTTGTTTGAGTCGTGCTCATGTTCTCGGTTGTGGATCGCTCGATACCATTTCCTTAGCAGATCGTTTGATCTTGTCCGAGTTGTAAATCACTTGATGTTACGTTCTCTTCTTCCTGGTTATGGATCGCTCAATACCATTCCTTTATCAGATTGCTTGATCTTATCCAACACTCGGCCGTGTTGAAGAGGTTTGAAGTCCTGACGGTGGAATCAAACGTCAAAATGGTTACCGGTCCTGGCGTAACGGGTTATCCGAAGAAGATTTGTCTATCTAAAGACATATATCTATGCAAGATGTATGAAGAGGACTCGTATGTCCAGTTCTTGGCGTAACATGTCTACTTGAAGAGGGCTCGTATGTCCAGTTCCTGGCGTAACATGTTTGCTTGAAGAAGACTCGTCTGTCTAAGTTTTTCATATCCGGCGTAACAATTCAATTTGGAAGGAGCTCGTCTGCTTTGTCTTCACTTCAATTACCCAGAGTGTTATTTGGTTGTGTTTATTTCCCATTTCTGCATTCTCCAGCAGAGTGCAAATTTCAAGTATTCTTGGTATTCAATCACAGTTTATCTTGAATGGTCGATAGTCGTGCTACCGTCCTTTTCATATAAATAGTTGCTTGAATAGGGGCAGCTGTAACACCCCAAATTTGCCCTCTGGGTTTTTCTCTTCGTCTGCTTTGCGTTTGCATTCATTTGCATCATCATTAGATCATACGGTAGGTCATATCATCTGCATAAGTTCCTGAGACATGGGATCAATATTTTCTGAGGAATTAGGGTTTATTTCCCCGATTCGATGGTATTTAAGGATTTTACTCGCAAGTACTATTCACTGGCACATCAAGCCCATTATCAGGTTATTCACTTCTTCATCAAGTCATAGGGCTATTCCTATCTTCTCAACATCTCAGGATATTCTCCTTTCTCGATATCTCAAAAGTTGTGGTTTTGGTTCAAGTGTGTTTGTTCATTCACGATCCATATTCAGATGGATGTTTGACCTAATCTTGGTCAAACTATCACGAGGTTGTCCCAAGATGTGTTATCCATTTTAGTGTACTATTTCTCAGTTAGTGTGCATCCAAGATCAAATCGTTGAGTTGTGTATTTCTTCAGTTTACCGAGTAGTGGTTTGTATGAGGTTTGGTTCAGAAAAATTCGGTTTATCATAATCTCTCAATTCAGATCGTTTATTAGGATCATCGCAAGTTCAGTTGTGCTTTCATTGTGGACTTATTTTTCCAGAGATTGGTTCAGGCAGATTCAAAATGATTCAGAGGATGATTAATTCAAATGACAGTTGTTTCAATGGCAAAATTTTCAGTAGTTCAAGAGTTTTATTTTTGTCAGTGTTGTTGGAAGAAATTTTAGTGTGGTTGTTGGACCAAATTCAATCAAGGTGTGTGTCAGTGGAGAATATCGGCAGAGGGTTTATTCAAGTTCACCGTAAATCATATCCATTCCATAAACCAATCACATCCCATTCTCATTCTCCCAAACCGAATCAACACCACCACTTTCTTACATCATTTTCACCTGGCACTCTTCACACCATAACAAACAAATCAACAACCTCTGCCATAACCGAACAACTTCAAGCTGACCCTCCTTCAACAAACTCTTCTCTCTATCAAACCTTTAAACTCTGACCTCTCTTTCACCAACAACAACAGAACCATTTAATTTCGACTTCCTCGAATCGCAACCACAACACAGATCTCAGAATCAAAAAAACCGAAAAGGGACGAAGAAGAAGAATGAATGGATGTTGAGAGAACGGAAAACAAATTCGGAAAAGGAGGAAGGATCCGAGAACAACTTGAATCACATTTTCAAGGAGAAGAAGAAGATTTCGTTCAAATCGATATCGATTGTGATTCGCGGTTGAAGCAAGGTCAAAATAGGGTTTGACGAAAGTAGAGGAAACCGAGCGTTTTCGAACGACGTTGAAGGTGGTCGGCGGTGTTTTTGGCGTTGAAGGTGGTCGAAGGTGTTTCTTTGCATTGAAGAAGGGGATTCAATCGTTTTCCCCTGTTTCACTTATTTTGTTCTGAGTTATATTTCTTTGTTTTTGTATCTATTAACATTTGTTTTTTTCACTTTATTATAATTTGCTTTTTAATTTTTCGTTTTTTTATATATATATAAAGAGAAGGCTTGATAATTGTTTGTCATTGCAGTTAGACTCAGCCCATGATAAAGTGGTTTCTAATCTCACCCCCCAATTCCAGCGAATTTCTACTTCACCCTCCATTATTGTGAATGACATTGGGCTTAGCCCAAACACGTTTTGTTTTCTTCCAGCACTCCCAGAATCCAGTGCTAGCACCTCTCCTGCTTGGCTAATAACTTTGTGCTATTTCTTTTTTTGTATTTCTTCTTCTTAATCTTTTTTGTTAATTAATTTTTTGGTTTTATTATAAGGTTTAAACTCATTTTTGATTATTTCTTTCTTTAGGATTTTAATTTACCTTTCTTTCTTTAAGTACTTGTTAACTTTTATTATTTTTAATTATTATCTTGTTAAGCAATTTTAATTTTGGTTTAATTTGATTTTGGTGCTAGTTTGGTTTGATGTTTTGTAGGATCATTGCTCGATTTCGATGATGGAGATTGTAGCGTGATGATGGCTTTGTGATTAGTTATTTTTCATAATCCGAATGCAATTTGCACTTAGACTTTGATTTTGCGCAGACTGATTTTTGGTTTTAATTCTGGATGCTGGAAGCCTACATTTGACATTTGACTGATACCCTGATAATTGACAATCTTGTTTAACTGTTGGATCCGCTTTGGATTCGATACTTCTTCTTGAGTTTCTTGCATGCGTTTTGAAGAGGCAACGGACCTTCTCCGTTAGGTACCACTGAGACCTGATTTTACCTTTTGCATGCTGCTGCATCTGGAAGTCCTACTGGTGTAGGCTCTGTTTGTGCATTGTTCGATTACTCCATATTGTATTTCTCCTCTCCTTACTTATTTATTTTTCATCTCAACTTCTTCCTCCATTTCTTTCTATGCTTTCTTATCTTGTTCGAGATGTGCTTAGGCCATCTGTTGCACCCCAAAATTTTCCCTCCCCAAGACAAGACATTGTGTACTAAGAGGTTCACAAGGGTCACAAGACATCTCATGAGGTTCACAAGGTTCACAATTAGTCAGAAAGTTTGACAATTCCCTCAGACAATGTATCCTCCTAAGCAAGGCATCCTAAACTAGGGTCTTGACTTTCATCAGGCTAAATGGACTTCCAAGACTTCAATTGAGCTTCATATAATCCTATATGTGTTCAAGAATCCCCATGTCAAGTTTCAAGACTTTCCCCAAAGGTTTGCTCAGTCAGATGATCGGATAGGATAAAATCAGTCAAAGCAGTTAAAAAGTCAAACTGAGGTCAACTGTGGTCAAACCAAAGTCAAACTTCATGATTTTTTGCCAACATCAATTATATGAAGTAAAATTCATCATTTAATCAAGGGTTGATCATGATTCATCAAGGAGATTTCAGATCATCAAGAATCAGGAGTTTCTAAATTAGGGTTTTCATAGGAAAAGTCAACTGAACTTTGACCAGCCATAACTTTCACATGCTTCATCAAATTTTTTCCATCCAAAGCTCATTTTGAAGGAAATTGAATTCTCTACAACTTTGTGTTTCACAAGCCAAGCCCAAAAATGCTTCATTTGGAAGGTATGAGTTAAGACATTATAGGTCCTTTTAAAAGTCAACAAAAAGTCAACAACTTCCAAAGAGCATAACTTGAGAATGGTAAAAGATATGGACATGAGACCAAAGAGGTTGTTTATAGGACTCTTTAAGCTTTCCAAAATATCCAAGAACACATTCATAGCCTTAAAATTGAGGGAGGTAGGCCTTTGCAAAGTTGGAAATATTTTGGGAAGTTTATGAAGCAAATGAGGTCTTAAAACCAATTTTTGCTAAATGGGCCTACCAAATTGCCATCCAATCTTCATAATATCATCAAGCACGACCCAACCCATGCATTTTCTGATTTTTTATATTTTATTTAGTATTTATTTGAATTTTATTCATTAAAATACAAATTAAATCAAAATAAAATATGAAAATAAAATATTTGGATGAGATTATGATTCTAGAAAGTCATAAACATCAATTATAGATGATTGATCTGATCCAAATTCGTGCTAGCTTGATTTGGAAAGGTTAGATGTGATCTTTTTCAATATTTGAAAGAAGGAAACTTCATGATCAAGCAATCAATACAAAGCCCATAAATCCATAACATTTTGACCTATTTTACATCCTTATATATACATGAGTATACTACAAGCAAAGGAGGACATATTCACAGCCTCCAAGCATAAGATCAAACTTCAAACTTTTCAAGAAAAAACTCCAATTCGGATTGCAACCTAGAGGCGTTTTCAAAGCTTTTTGAAGGTGGCATTAGCTTGCTTGAGCATCACTGAACACAATTCAATCATCATAAGCATCTAAAACATCATATAATCGTCCAACCGAATCATGCTTTGTTCTTGAATATGAATTTTTCGATTTCATATATTTGTTTGTTTTAAATGATATTTGATGATTGCTTAATGTTTGTGATAGTGCTAGGAACGTTTCTGGACTCTCAATTTGAAGAATCGTGACCTTAATCTCCAAACGCCATTATTAGGGTTCTTGCTCCATGATTGGGGTTTTCTAATTTAACAAATATAAATATATTCTAAATGTATAAACGAACTGGCCTTGTTGTGGGGAGTACAATGGTACCCTCAATTTAGTGAAATTTTGCAGGTTTGATGTTCTTGACATATGGCTAGGAAATCCTACGAAACCATGTTCGCAGAAAAAATTGCAGGAAACATTGAAAGAGAATTCGCAGGAAATTTGGGGTAGAAGATGAAGTTTGGCGCTGAAAATAAAATTCAAATATTTGTTTTAAAATATATTGTTTTGTTGTTAATTTAATTTCAAACGCGCGCAGTTAGCTCAGTTGGTTTGTGTATTGGCCTGTGAACGAATGGTCCTGGGTTCGAATCCCCCCAGGCCATTTTGTTTTGCTTCTATTTTTTTTGATATTTTGCAGGTTAATGAGAAAACGAATGGGTGTCCATACTCTATCACCTGCGCATGCCTGGCCTGGTGGTAGCCTTGTTGGTCCAAGGAAGTAATGACCTAGGGCGTGGGTTCGATCCCTGCCCCAGGTAAGTTCTTTTTTTACTTCATTATTATTTCCCTGCCCCAGCCGTCCCCTGCTAGGTGGTCGTCCTCCACCTCTTGATGGTCGTCCTCCATCATGCTCGTCCGATGGCCGTCCCCCATCGTTGACCTTTTATCCGGCATTCGTCCTATGTCGCGATATTTTCGGCAGTCGTACCCTGCCAGGTGGTCGTCCTCCACCTTAGATGACCGTCCCTCATCTTATCCCCAACAGAGCAGCCGTCCCCTGCTAGGTGAGCGTCCTTCACCTTTGATGACCGTACCTCATCATCTGTTTATTTCATTTATTCTTTAACCCAATGGCCGTCCCCGTCGTGGTTCCCTTTTTCTTTCAGTTTAACCCGATGGCCGTCCCCGTCGTGGTTCCCTTTTTCTTTCAGTTTAACCCGATGGCCGTCCCCGTCGTGGTTCCCTTTTTCTTTCATTTAAGCCCGATGGCCGTCCCCATCGTTGCTTACTTTACTTTATGAACTTGATGGCCGTCCCCATCATTTTTCATTAATCCCCAGAGAATTTTACAGCTTTACTTGATGGCCATCCCCATCATAACCCCTTTTATCCCCAGCATGTCGGTCGTCCCCGTCATTGCTTTATTTCCCGCACTTTTCCCAGCATGTCGGCCGTCCCCGTCATTGCCCTTTACCCAGCAGTCGTCCTCTGCTCGACGGTCGTCCTCCGTCGCCCCCACTTTATAATATACTTTATTTTCTTTTACAATCTATATCCCTTTTTTTCTTCTTCATTCTGTGAGTGCAAATTTTGGACTGTCTTTGGTATTCAACCACAAGTTATCCTGTTTGCCTGTTAAGCCGTTGCTTACGTCCTGCACAACTAACTCATGTTTGAATAGGGGCAGCTGTAAACACCCCAAATTTGCCCTCACCCATTCACACCATGGCTTGTGATCATTTCATATGCATAAACTCAATCATAGCATCCCATACCACATTTTTGATTCATTGCATTGGTTCCAAGTCATCTGCATCTAGGGTTTGTGATCTGAGCAATCCAAGAGCTTTTTGAGCCACTCCAAAGGTCATCAACCACTTCAAAGGGGTCCATGTGTGTTAAAACATCATATTATATCCCCTCAAATTCAAGAATGTCAAAGAATCACAAGAGCTGGAAATGGTATGGAAGCAGAGCCAGGTTTGACTGCACAGATGACCTAGAATTAGGGTTTTGGTTTCAGAGGCCATAACTCCAATTTTTTTGGTCATTCTTGTTTCTATTAATCTCTATATGGTATAGGGAGTATGCATATCAATTTTCATGAAGAAATTCCATGGGGAAGTCATCTGATCAAGAGTTGACTTTTCAAGCAAGTCAGTGCAAAATCAGGGCATCTGAGGCCCCCAATGACCCAACCAAGGGGTGTTCTTCATCATTTTGATTGTGTATGATCTTTATTTGATCATAGAAGATGTTGGAGGTTCACAAAATTCAAGAATTTCAAGTCTTTTGCAAAGTTGACTTTTTGGGCAAGTTTGACTTTTAATGAAATTGTCATTTTAGGCAACTTTTTCAACCCTTACTTTTTGATTCAAAAAAGCTTCAAATGAAAAAAACTTTGGTCATGAAAGTTGTAGAATAGATCATTCCCTTTTCAAAAAGTACAAGAACATGACCTAATTCATTTTGGATCAAAAGTTATGGCTTGTCAAAGTTGGCAAAAATCACAAAATTTCAAGTTATGCACCAAAGAGGCAAAGTTGCAAATTCACTTCTCAAGGCAGAATGGGCTGTCAAATGCACTTCTAAACTTCACAACATAATCACACAACACTTAAAAATCAGAATGGGCCAAGGAGTTTCTCATTTTTGTGGCTTATGGATCAAGATATTTCATAAAGATCAAAAGCAAGGCAAGTTGCAAAACTCATCATAGCTTCTCATCCACTTGCTTGCTAGCTTGCTGAACCATCCTAGGCCTTTCCCCACATCATGCTGCGCAGGACACACTCTTTGTCCTTGGCTAGAAAGTAGCCCATACTTCTCTTACACCAACTTTGACATTTTGGCAAAAGGACCCATACCAATCAATAAAGCACACATCACTTCATCTGACCAATGGCAATTGTTTATACAAAGAAAAAGTAGGCCAAAGCAACTACAACAAAATCCTGAAACCTCATATAGCACAGCATTCTCATTTTCACTCCATTTTCAAGAGCCTTCGAAACTCTCAGCACAAGCCTCAAACACCCAAACAAACTTCACAAACAATCTCACCATGCTTCACTGAGCACAAACCAACCTTCAAAACAACCTGAAAGCCATTGAATCAAAAACACGACCACCACCTGCCATTGAACAGAACTTCTGCTATTTCTCAAACCATCCATTCTAAACTCCAAACAAACATTGCAAGCTTCTTAGGAGGATCATTGGAGTGCATTTGAGCCAAAGAAACAGCCAGAAAGCTCCTGAATCGAAAGCTTCAGTTCAGGTAGTCAACTCAAAACTTTTTTCCAGAAACATGTTTTTAAGTTCTTAATAGCTTCTATGCACTCCCCTGATCATGAATATGTGCTTACTTTTGAAAATGGTTGAGAAACCAGGATGTATGCATTGTCTGAAACTTTTGCCCTAAAAAATGTTTGATTCGATTCTCTCTGTTTTTGAATGATAAATGTTGTTTGATTGAGGGGTTTGATTCGTTTTTGAGTGGGGATGATTTCTGGGTAGTTAGATTTTGTTTTAGATGCGTGTAGAGAGAGTTGGAGATTTGAGATGGCCGGAGAAGACGACCGGAACAGTATTCCGGTCGCCTGAGAGTCATTAGGGCATAATTAATTAGGGCTAATCATAATTATGGAAGTTTGAATGTCAGCCTTTGGATGTGGCGCCAAGTCCACTCCCGCGCGTGTGAGTTTGAATCTGGGCCCTTAGATGTGCATACTTTTCTATTTTCAGATTAATTTCATTTTATTTTGCATTTTATTTCATTTGTTTTCTCCATTTTATTTAAAATAGCAAAACCTTTTTAAAAATTCTGAAAATTTTTGTACAAACTTTTATTAATTTTCAAAAATCAAAAACATTTTCATTTTTATTTTTTGCATTAAAAAATATTTTTAAATCATTTAAAAGTTTATTTTTAATTAATTAATGAGAATTAATTAATTAAAAATACTTTTAGGTATTTAAAAATCACCAAAAATTCATGAAACCTTTAAAACCATTTAGAAACATTGTCCAACCCTCAAACCAAATTTCTTTTTTGATCTTGATGCATTTTGATAATTTTCCATGGAATTAATTCATTTTCAAAGCATTATTTTGATCTAAACTTCAAAAAATCATTTCTGCCTAACCATTGAGGGTTGGACTTTGATTCTTTTTGCATTGTGCTTTGCATATCATGTAGTTTGTGAGATTAAATTGGCATGATTTGATCTTTCATTTTCCATTTTGTTTGGCATTTTTCTTGTTAAGAAACCCTAAAACCCTAGAAATCTTAGGAAATTCATAACTCTAATTAGGTTAAGAGTTGGAACCCCTCCTTTGGGCAGTGAGTTAGTATGGGATTAAGGTCCCTTGGAATGAATTTTCAATTTTTTATCTTGATGTTTGCTTCTGATTTTGGTTTTTGTTTGATGCATTGATCATAAACCCTAATTTGGGCTTCCATATGCATCCATCTTGCATTTGCTTGCATATCTTGACTTGCCATAGCATTTTGTGCATCCATTTGATTCATTTGACATCTTAAGACATATTGTAAACATGTTTGATCATTGCATATTTCATTTTCCATGTTGTATGCCATTTGCATTCCATAACTTTTCATGTATGATCATGGTTCTTAACTTGCTTCATTTGCATCCATAAGTTTGTATGATCATCCCCATGTGTTGTTTCATGTTTGCATCATCCCATAGCATCATTATCATCATGTATATGCTTCTGGTTTTGGTTTGTACCATGTCATTTCACCTCATTTTGCATTGCATTGCATTCCTTTACTAACTTTTCAGGTGGTAAGTAACTTTGAGAAGTGAATTTGCCTTCACTTCTCACAATTTCTTTTCATCTCTCTTATGCATCATTGCTGCATTTTATCTTGTGCCTGAGATTGAGCTTGCTCTTTCTTCTTCTTCTTACTCTCTTTCCTCAAGTGACTTGACTTCTTGAATGAAGCAAGTTACTTTGCTTTCTCTTTGCTCCTTTCATCTGCTTCCTGGTGGTTTCTCTGAAGATTTCTCTTGTAAACCTCACAAACCTTAGGAACAACCAAGCATGACAATGACTAGGGTTTTGATTAGTCCCCCCACTTAGTTTCTTACCTTTGTGTCTCATTGAGTCCTCTCTTCTCATCTCATAATCAAGGACTAAACCCTAAAGGCTTTAAGGCTTTGTGATTAAGCTTATGCCTGTATCCTTCTATTAGGATGGAGTGTATAACTTTAATCCTAAGTGTTAAACCCTGAATGTGTTTAAATCCTTTAAACAACTCACTTAATAATCATCAAGACATCAAGCTTGTAACTTGGGCCTTGCATTAGGGTTCTAATTCTTCCTTAATTGGTTAAGAAGGACTAACCCTAGTGTTAATGGACAAGTCCCCCTCAAGTTGTCTTACAAACCCTAAAAATCACTTCATCATCATATCATTGAATAAAAATCCACTTAATCAAAGGCTTGTTTTGTCATGAGTTTAATCCCTAATCATGGATTAAGTTGAGGAGCTTTCCTCAGCTTAAACACCCTCATCTATTATCCTTCTATTAGGATGGTGTAATGAGTCTGTTTAATCCCTGATTATGGCTTAATCTCATTATTTAACACTAAACAAAAACACCAAAAACATTTAAATAATCACAAGTAGGTTAATGATCTTAATCCTGCATCAAAGGTGATTAAGTGTGAGAATCTGACTTCACACTTAAGGTATTCTCATTACCCCTAATCAGAGGGAAGATGTGATGAGTTTACTAAATCCATTGGTTTAGGCCTAAGCTCATTAATCTATGACAAACTTTCAAGAGCAATAAAAGACTGAAAATACAAAAACAAACAATAATCGTCTCCTCCGGGATTCTTTTCTCATCTCATTCACTCACAAACGAGAACTTGCTTCTTCCGTCTAATGCAAGACAGTTAGCACCTGAGCCAGACAGGTCATACACTTGAGCATAGACAAGTAAGCAGTTCACAAGTCAATTCATCTTTCAGTCTCTTTGGGTCGAACTACGGTGTTCTGACTTCCTCATTGCACGAGAGGATACGTAGGCATAACTTAACAGTTATCGAACAAAAGTCTCTGTCTATCCCCCCCCCCTTTTAGCCTTATTCTTTAGCCTCATTATCATGAGCATTTCATCTTTGTTCTTACACTGACACTATACATATCACACTTCACTTTCTTTTACACTGACACCTGTACATCCTTTTCCAGCTCTTTTATACACAAATTGCACTGACACTACCCCTTTAAAACACAAATCTTTTAAGCGTGGATCCCGTCGAGTACGACGGACAATCTGGGTGCTAATACCTTCCCAGGTTGTAACCAACCCCCTTTCTCAGTCTCTCTGGTTCGCAACCGTCTTATCCATATCTTTCTAGGTCTATGCAGCATTGCCTTTCCTCCGGGATAAAAATGCCTAGCTGGCGACTCTTTTCTTTTCCAGTGAGTTCACTCCTGTGTGTTCTCATTGTTCTTTTCGCCGACCGTTCGCGCTTGTACCGGGATGCAAATCTCTGGGAGCGACACCATGGTTAGTAACTATAGGGAGTGATAACATGTTTGTGATTTAAAAATTAATTTAGAATGACTTACTTAATAAGATAAATATATGAATATGAACACTCACACACGTAAGTCGATCTTTGATCGTCATCTTGCACTTTCTAGGGTTACCTCTCATGTTGCCTATTTCAAAAGGTCAAGTAAGGTGTCTTAAGCAAAGTCCCTTCATAAATATCATCAAGTCCCTTCAGTTTATAAGATCAAGTCCCTTCGAGGTTGCCTACGATAAATGATCTTGTCCCTTCGAATAAAAGATGATAAGTCCCTACGAATTGCTAAAGACACCTTACAGTTGCCTATATTCAGATGTCCCTACACATGTCCCTTCTCACATCCAAGGTAATGACTACCTATTCCTTAATAATAGGGATAGTCTTACCATTGAAAGAACATAAGAACAATAAAGACTTAATATAGGGTAGGTTCCTCTTAATTACTTGCTCACCTTTTCAAAATACATTTCAAACAAATTTTCAAAACAAAGTCTTTATATACATCCATACGAGGATCATTATAAAGTACTTAGAAAATTCTTAATCACACACTACACCTTTCTCAAAACAATTTAAAGTGAGCTAAGTAACTAAGAGCCCATGGATAACCATGGATATAAAGGGTGCTAACACCTTCCCTTTGTATAACCTACCCCCCGAATCCAAAATCTTTTTAAGGTCTTTCCTATTCTTTTATGCCCTTTCCTTTTGGATAAAATAAAAGTCGGTGTCGACTCTTGCTATCCGCAACATTTAACTAAAGTCAGTTCTCCCACTGTGTTACAGAACTGGCGACTCTGCTAGGGATTTAATAAAAGAGGGGTACCCTTAGGAATTAGATCACTTAAATTATTTGCCTTGTTTGCTTTATATTACTTGTTGGGCTTTATGTGTGAAAGATCCTAACCCGGATCTAGTGTACCTTAGGTAAATGGCAATAGACCAAGGAAACTGTACGGCGTATACCAATATGGTTGATCTGGTGGCCATAGTTAGTGTGACTTCTTGGTTGGTCCTTATGTTCCTTAAGTAAGTTGAGGATAATATGAGGCTGCCATATGTTGTCAATACACTAACTGACTTTTAGAACCTTAGTCATCCCATCTTGGCCTTTAGAAAGTAGTGAGATAGCCGGATTTGGTGAAGACTGAAGTTGGTTGATACTCGATGCTACACTCATTGAGATCCTAAACTTGGAGGGTTTTGGTTGGCAAGTAAGTTGCCTACTGAACAACCACCCTTGGGAAGGATCAATGATATTGAGATCCCTTAGAACCTGGTTACTTTATAGGACAGGATGAACCAACTAAACTTCAGGGGAGGGTATCTACCTTTAAACCTCATGCAAGCCTTCAAACCTAGGGCTATTGTGTGACTTGTTTGTGTATGCCACATGTTTGTGATTGAGCATAACATCATGACATCATGCATCATAAGCATAACATTTTCACTCACCATTTCAAGGACCAAAGGATTTATATTTGTTCTTTGTTGCAGGTCATGGCTTCTGCTCGTAGGAATACTATCCGGATCAACTTTGTGGGGGTGCCTTCTAAGCTTAAAGAATTGGTCTCTCAAGTTTCTGAAAACTCCCAATTCATCAAGAGACATGGTCACCTACTGGATTTAGTCACTTCAGGGTTCAATGAAGACATGATGAGTGTTCTGTTTCAGTTCTTTGATCCTAAACATCATTGCTTCACATTCCTCGACTATCAGCTGGTTCCTACAATGGAAGAGTTCTCCAAGCTTCTAGGTATACCTATCCTTGATCAGAAACCCTTCACAGGCTTAGAAAAAGAGCCTAAACCTGAGGTTATTGTTGCAGCCCTACATTTGAAGAAATCAGACATTGTCCTAGAAATAAGGTGTGGGGTTAAGGGTATTCTTGCTAAGGTATTGATGGAGAAAGCTCAAGTGTTCCTGAAGGCTATGAGTTATGATGCTTTTGAGGAGATCTTAGCCCTATTGATCTATGGCTTAGTATTGTTCCCCAATCCAGACCAGTTCATAGACGTTCACGCCATCAACATATTTCTGGCTCATAATCCAGTGCCTACATTACTTGGAGACATCTTACACTCTCTTCATACCCGTACTACGAAGGCACGAGGAACTCTGATGTGTTGCATACCTTTACTATCTAGGTGGTTTATTTCTCACCTTCCTCGATCAGTGATAAAGAATGAACAAGGGTTCAGGTGGTCTAAAAGGATCATGTCACTTTCACATTCAGATATTCATTGGAGTTCTAGATCTATGGAGAATGTTACTATCATTGACCGTTGTGGGGAGTTCCCTAATGTGCCACTCCTTGGCATAAGAGGGGGCATTACCTACAATCCTTCCTTAGCCCTACGTCAGTTTGGTTATGCTCGGAGTGATGGTCCTCATAATATGCTTATTCAGGGTATTGTGTCTGACTACGACAACGATCTGCAAGGTTATCATCAAAGGTTTATACGAGCATGGGGTAAAGTAAACAAGGTTGACAACAAGACTCTGGAGCCCAAGTACACTATTCCTATGGAACCTTATCTCAAATGGGTGCGATCTCGTGCTCAGACTCTTATGATGCCATATCCTGCTATCCTTCCAGTTACCATGGAGCCTGTTGCTGAAGGAGATACTTCTTATGTCATTCTTCACCCAGACATGCCCACTGACATGGAGGAGTTACAAAGATCCTGGATCCAGTTGAATGAGCAAAGAGATACTTTTGAGACTCATTTCATAGCTAGTCAAGAAAGAATTCTGGAGCTAACAAAGCAACTTCACGAAGAGCAGAATCTCAACTCATACCTCAACACAAAGAGGAAACGTCCATAAGAGACTTAAAACCCCATTTTTTGTATTCATTTCATTTTTGTTGTAAGCCCAAGAGGCAAACTAGTTTGTTGATTACTAATAAGAGTTTACTTTTTGGTTGTTTAAACAAATTTAAATCTTGCGGTCCTTGAAAACATTGCACACGCATCTACATATCATATCATTGCATCACATGTTTCTTATATACAGGCGTCTTATCTTCTCGCTGTTTATTTCAGCATAAATGGCTCTTGAACAGATTGTCAAAGATCTCCAGGCTCAGAATGCACAATTCCAAGAGTTGATTCTGAATTTATCCAAGGGACAAGATGAGTTGAAGACACAGCTGGCTAAGAAGAAGAAGAAGACTAGAAGATCAGGAGGCCTTATCAATCTGGGAAGAAGGTTCAGAGGTCCTATCAAGACAAAGGAACAAATTGAGGATTCTGAGTCTGAAAATTCTGAGAAAGAGGGAGGCAGTCTTCATGATACTGTGGGAGATTTTGATTCTGAGGCAAATTACTATCATGACCCAAGTGAAGATAAGTACAAGATGCTGGTAGACAGAATGAATGCCATGGAGTTACAAAAATCTTCTGGGCTGGATTTTGAAGATTTGAGTTTAATATCTGGAGTGGTTATACCTATTGGTTTCAAGGTTCCTGCTTTTGTTGTGTATGATGGTGTCTCATGTCCCAAGTTGCATCTAAGGTCCTATGTCCGGAGGATTCAACCACATACGGCTGATAAGAAGTTATGGATTCATTTCTTTCAAGAGAGCTTGTCTGGAGCTCAATTGGAATGGTACTATCAACTGGAAAACATTAATATTCGTGATTGGAATGATCTTGCTGAGGCCTTTTATAGGCAATACCAATATAATTCTGATCTAGCACCAACTCGCATGCAACTCCAAAGCATGTCTATGGGTGCTAAGGAGAATTTCAAGGAGTATGCCCAAAAATGGAGAGACCTGGCTGGCAGAGTTCAACCTCCTCTGACTGACAGGGAGCTAGTGGATATGTTTATGAGTACGCTGAATGGTCCTTTCTATAGTCACCTCATTGGAAGCTCATCATCCGGTTTCACTGAGCTGATAATGACTGGAGAACGTGTGGAGAGTGGTATAAGAAGTGGTAAGATACAGGTGGGTGCCTCTTCATCAAGCACTGCCAAGAAGCCCCCTAGTGGGAAGAAGGAGTCTAATGTTGTGTATGGTCAACCCAGTCGTAACAGAAGTCACCAATCTGTGGGGGCAGTTCACATTTCTAATCCTACTCCTGCAGCACCAGAGCTACCACAGAGCAATCAACAGAAGCCTAGAAGACAATTCACCAAGATCAACATGTCACTGGCCCAAGCCTTGCAACACATGTTGAAAGGGGAACTCATTACTTTGAAGGACCCTCCTCAGAATCCTAATACTTCCTCTCCTCGATACAACCCTAATGCACGATGTGCCTATCATTCTAATTGTCCAGGATATGATACCAACAACTGTTGGATATTGAAAAACAAGATTCAAGATATGATCGAAGCTGGGGAGATTGAATTTGACCCTCCTGGGACTCCAAATGTGATCACTGCTCCCATGCCCAATCATGAGAAGACTGTTAATGTTGTTGATGAAGTTTCATATGTTTCCTCAGTAGCAGATGTGACTACTCCCTTATCTATTATCAAGAAGAAGCTGGTGCAGGCTGGATTCTTTCCAGGTTGTAATGAAGACTGTTTTTATTGTGCTTACAAACCTGATAGCTGCTGGAAGTTGAAAGATGGTATTCAACGCCTCATGGACAATTACACTATATTGTTTGAGAGGACGCCTTCCGTGGAAAGTATGTGTGAACATCTAACTCGAGGTATGAAGGTTGAAGATGTGGACATGGTTGATAAAGTGCCAGTGAAGATTACCTCCAAGGGACCTGTCAAGATCACTCATAAAGGACCTATCAAGATTACTGCTGAAGGCCTGGTGAAGACTGTTGCTGAAGTTAGAATGCCTCCCATTATTATTACCACTCCTGGTCCTGTTCCTTATACTTCTGATAAAGCTATACCCTGGAATTATGGTTCTGATGTTTACATCCATGGTGTTAAACAAGAACCTCTGACTGATAGACCTGTTACTGATGATAATCTTGATGTTGATAATATTGCTGGATCCAGTAAGATCACCAGAAGTGGAAGAGTTTTCTCTTCTCCGGCTACCTCCAAAAGTGCAGTTACTCCAACTACTACCTCCACTTCTGAGCCAAGTACTGATGCTCGGGGCAAAGGTCACGTGGCTGAACCTGTGCAAGCTGAGGCACCGACTGCTGAAAATCTCTCTAAACAAATGGAAGAAGTGCTGAAGATCATTCGCAAGAGTGATTATGATATTGTTGACCAGTTGGGGCATACTCCTTCCAAAATTTCCATGTTGTCTTTGTTGCTGTGTTCTGAGGCTCATGCTAAAGCCTTAATCAAGTTCTTGAAGACTGCTCATGTGCCAAATGAGATTTCTGTAGATCAATTTGAGAATTGTGTTGCACATCTGACTTATGATAATGGATTAGGCTTTTCTGATGCTGACTTGACTTCTGCCAAGAGGAACCATAATAGAGCTTTGCATATCTCCATTGAATGTAGGGGCACTACCTTGTCTCATGTGTTGATAGACAATGACTCTTCATTGAATGTACTTCCCAAAGAGGTTCTAAACAAGCTCAGTCCTGAAGATGTTGTGTTAAGACCAAGTAATATAGTGGTGAGGGCCTTTGATGGCTCAAGAAGAGTAGTACATGGAGAAATAGATCTCCCGATCAAAATAGGCTCTCAAATCTTCAATTCTACCTTCTATGTAATGGATATTCGTCCTGCGTACTCCTATTTGCTTGGGCGCCCCTAGATCCACGGGGCAGGTGTTGTGACCTCCACTCTACATCAGAAGTTGAGATATCTAGTGAAGGGGAAGATCGTCACTGTTTACGGAGAGGAAGAATATATGGTCAGTCATGTGAATACATTTAAGTATGTTGAAGTGGAAGGTGAATATGTTGAGACTCCTTGCCAGACATTTGAAGTAGTTCCTTGGGTCGTTCCTGCTATTGAAGCTCCTCCTATTGTTAAAAGAGTTCCTGTGGTTACCAGAGTACCTCCTACAATGGCTTCCCTCAAAGATGCTAGAGTTGTGGTTGAAGAAGAGTCCCAAAAGGCTGTTCGTCGTGCTCGTGCTGTTCATATCTGTCGCTCCCACCAAATGACACAGGGCCAGAAGGGGTACAGACGCGAACGGTCGGTGAAGGAGAGGACACAAGGGTGAACTGAAAAGAGTCGCCAGCTAAGCATTTTTATCCCGAAGGAAAGGTAATGCTGCATAGACCTAAGAAAAGATGGATAAGACGGTTGCGAACCAGGGAAACTGAGAAAGGGGGTTGGTTACAACCTGGGAAGGTATTAGCACCCAGATTGTCCGCCGTACTCGACGGGATCCATGCTTGAAAGGTTTGTGTTTTAAAGGCGTAGTGTCAGTGCTATTTTGTGTGCAAAAGCTGAAAAAAAGAATTCAAGTGTCAGTGTAAAAGGAGTGTGAAGTGAAATAAAAGAGTGTCAGTGTAAGAAAAGAGTATGAAGCTCAAGACTTTGAGGCTTAAAGAATAATACTGGAAGAGGGGAGGATAAACAGAGACTTTTGTTCGATAACTGTTAAGTTATGCCTACGTATCCTCTCGTGCAATGAGGAAGTCAGAACACCGTAGTTCGACTCAAAGAGACTGTAAGATGAATTGACTGGTGAACTGCTTACTTGTCTATGCTCAAGTGTATGACCTGTCTGGCTCAGGTGCAAACTGTCTTGCATTAGACGGAAGAAGCAAGTTTTCGTTTGTGAGTGAGGATGATGAGAAAAGAATCCCGGAGGAGACGATTATTGTTTGTTTTTGAGTTTTCAATCTTTTATTGCTTTTGAGATTTGTCATAAGAAAATGAGCTTAAGCCTAAACCAAGTGTTAGTAAACTCATCACATCTTCCCTTTTATTAGGGGTAAGGAGAATACCTTAAGTATGAAGTAAACACCTCACACTTAACCACCATGATGTAGGATTAAGATCATTAACCTACTTGTGATTATTTAGATGTTTTTGATATTTTGTTTAGTGTTAAGTGATGAGTTTAAGCCATAATCAAGGATTTAATGGACCCATTAGACCATCCTAATAGAAGGATAATAGATGAGAACATTTAAGCTGAGAAAGGCTCCTCAACTTAATCCATGATTAGGGATTAACCTCATGGCAAAACAAAGCCTTTATTAAATGGAGTTTAGTTAATGGTAAGATTAAGAAGTGAATTTTATGGTTTGTAAGACAACTTGAGGGGGACTTGTCCATTAACACTAGGGTTAGTCCTTCTTAACCAATTAAGGAAGAATTAGAACCCTAATGCAAGGCCCAAGTTACAAGCTTGATGTCTTAGTGATTATTAGGTGGATTGATTAAAGGATTTAAAAACATTAAGGGTTTAACACTTAGGATTAAAGTTATACACTCCATCCTAATAGAAGGATGTAGTCATAAGCTTAATCACAAAGCCTTAAAACCTTTAAGGTTTAGTCCTTGATTATGAGATGAGAAGAGAAGACACAAAGATGACACAAAAGTAAAACTAATGGGGGACTAATCAAACCCTAATTGTGATCATGCTTGGGGTGTTCCTTGGGTTTATGAGGCTTGCAAGAGATCTTCAAGAAAAGCCACCAAGGAAGAAGCAGGATGAAGGAAGGAGAAGCAAGAAGCAGCAAGACAACTTACTTCACTTAAGAAGATAAGTTGCTTGAAGAAAGAAAGAGAGAAAGGAGCATGAATGAGAAAGCTCACTCTAATTCACAAGTAAAATTCAGCAAATAATGCATAAAAGAGATGAGAAGAGATTGTGAGAAGTGAGGGCAAATTCACTTCTCAAACACTTACCACCTGAAAAGTTAGCAAAAGGAGATGAAATGAAATGAAAATGAGATGAAATGCCAAGATGAAAGCCAAAGTCAGAAGCATATTCATGGTGTAAATGATGCTAAGGGGTGATGCAAAGTCATGTCAAGTGATTTGAATGTTCATACAAAGGAATGAAGATGCAAATGAAACATGAAAGGAGGCATGAAAGTTCATGAATGCATATGACATCAAATGAAAGCAAAAGCATGGCAAATGGATGATGCAATGATCAAACATGATTCTAATATGTCCTAAGATGTCTCATATGTCATTTGGATGTACAAAAAGTCATGGCAAGTTCATGTATGCAAGCATATGAAGAATGAATGCAAATGAAGGCAAAGATTAGGGTTTATGTACAACATGAGATGCAAAATTCAAAATCAGAAGCAAATGGTAAGATAAAAAATTGAAAATGAGATCAAAGGTACCCTAAACCTATACAAGTTCACTTCCCAAAGAGGAAGGTCAGAAGATAAACCCTAAAGGACTTATGATTTTCCTAAGTTTGCAAGGGTTTTAAGGTACCTCACAAGGAAAAATGCAAAACAAATTAAAAATGAAATATAAATTCATGCCAATTTTATCCTAGAAACTACATGATATGTGGAATGCAATGCAAAAAGAATCATCATCAAACTCTTCATGGATAGGCAGAAAAGATTTTTCTAAGTTAGGGTTAAAAATATTGATTTTTAAGAACCCTAAATCCAAAGAAATTATCAAAATGGATCAAGAACCAAAAATAAATTTGTATGAATGGTTTGATAATGTCTCTAAACATGTCAAGTTGCAATGTGATTTTTTTGGTGATTTTTAGAAACTTAAATGGCATTTTAATTAATTAATTTCCATTAATTAATTAAAATAAACATTTAAATATTTTAAAAATACAAATTTTATGCAAAAAATAAAATAAAAATTATTTTCAGAATGAGAAAAATATTTAAAGTCATGATGCAAAAAATAAAATTTTTTGAATGTATTTTGCTATTTTAAATAAAATGCACAAGAAAAATGCAAGAAAATGAAATAAAATTAATTTAAATGGAAAAATAAACAGATCCTGAGGCCAGGATTTGAAGTTGAGAGGAAAAGGTTGACTGGCGCGTGTTTTAAGGGCTGGGATTTGTCCTGAGCTAATTAACCTAATTAATTAATTTAATGATGGATTAGGGTTTAATCAAGCAATCTGGAACGTCCATACGCGCGGCAAACACAAGATCTAAAGGTCATTATTCAAACTCAGCCTAATTACAGGATTAGGGCATAACCACTTTCAGGTGACCGGAACAGTGTTCCAGTCATCTTCTCCGACGAACACAAACCCTGACTTCTTCCCTAAGCCTCTAATCTCCAAATTTATTGCCCATAAATGATCCTCTAACATTTCTAAACCTAAACCCCCAATCAAAACTCATTTATTTCGCATCATGAACAAGATTCGAACCAAAACGTGAAAACGGGCAAAAATTTCAGAACTTGCATACATGGTGGTTTCTTAACCATTTTCAATAATAATCATATCCCCATGATCAGGGGAGCACAAATAATCATACAAGAACTTAAAAACAAGCTTCTGGGAAAAAAGTTCATGAGCTATACCTGAGATTGAATCTTCTGATTCAGGGCTTTCTGGCTTTTCCTTTGATGCAAGTCCACTTCCCTGAACCTCCTGATGATGAAATGAAGCTTAGAAAACCTTGGGAGTGGCTGGCTTTGAAGTTTCAGCTCTGGTGTAACAGGTTTTGAGGTTTTGATATGTGGTGTTTCAGGCTGTTTTGGTGGTTGGTTATTGTTCCTTGGATGATATGTGACTCATTGGTGAAGAAAAATTGGAAGTTTGATGGCTGTGGAAGAAGTTTCGAAGAGGTGAAGTTTTGGCCAGTTTTTGTGTATCCTGAGTTGTGGGAGGATGTTGGCTTGTGTGTGTGTGTATGTTTCAAGTCCTTGAGGTCCACATAACATGTTCTGATTGGGCAGAGAGTTGTTGTGGAGCAGTTTGATTGGTATGGGAAAAGATGCAAAAAGTCAAGATTTTGTGTACCATAGGTATGACTCGGGTCAGAGGAGATCTTAGGGCTTGTCCTGCTTCAGCTTGAGTCAAGGAAGGCCTTTGGATCAGGTTTTGTAAGCTGGATGGTCTTGATCAAGAGTTTCCAATGTTCTTGCATATTTCCCTCTTTGGAGTTTCTCGTGAATCAAGGCAAGGAAACTTATGAGTTCTTGGCCAATTTGCAGCAAAATGGACCATATGAAGTTGTTATGATGCATTGAGATCAATTAACAATCAAACCAATCATTAAAAGTTCTTCTTGCAAAAAGTTCCTTTCTTGAAAATTTATGAAAAATGCCTTATGGTAGCTTGTGATTCAAGGCATGAAACTTGAGAATTATTTGGGCAATTATGAGTTTTAGGTCATGTATGATGTTTGTGTAATGGTTAGAAGTCAATTAGAGATCACATTTTGCCTTGGCATGAGTTTTTGCAAGTTTCCCTCTTTGGTACATAAGTGAAATTTAGTGATTTTTCCCAACTTTGCAAAGCCATAACTTGAGTTCTATGATGAATTAGATCAAGTTATTGTACTTTTTGAAAATGGAATGATCCAATCTACAACTTTCATGACCAAGAATTTTTCATTTGAAGCATTTTTGAATCAAAAAGAGGAGGTTGAAAAACTTTCCCAAAATGGCAAGTTTGCATTACAAGTCACTTTCCCAAAATGGCAACTTTGCAAATGGCTTGAAATTCTTCAATTTTGTGAACTTCTAACTTCTTCTAAGATCAAATAAAGATCGTATACACCCAAAATGATGGAGAAGACCCTTTGGTTGGGTGATTGGGGGCCTCAGATGCCCTGATTTTGCACTGACTTGCTCAAGAAGTCATCTATTGATCAGATGCCTTCCCCATTGAATTTCTTCATGAAAATTGGTATGTATGATCCTTATAACATATAGAGACCAATAGAAACAAGAATGACCAAAAAATTTGGAGTCATGGCTTTTGAAACCAAAACCCTAATTTTAGGTCATCTGTGCAGTTAAGCTTGGCTCTGCTTCCATGCCTTTCTCAGTTCTTGTGATTTTCTGACTTTTCTTGATCTTGGGAGGATATAATATGATGCTTGAACATACATGGACCCTCTTGAGATGATTGAAGACCTTTGGAGTTGCTCAGATAGCTCAGGGATTGCTCAGGTCACAAACCCTAGATGCAGATGACTTTGAACCCATGCAGTGAAGCAAAAA
The DNA here is from genome assembly GCA_963966055.1 of Lathyrus aphaca. Taxonomy (NCBI): domain Eukaryota; kingdom Viridiplantae; phylum Streptophyta; class Magnoliopsida; order Fabales; family Fabaceae; genus Lathyrus; species Lathyrus aphaca. The sequence goes on from OZ014519.1 coordinate 568,605,387, forward strand.
ATGCAATATGAGATGATATGATTGAACTTATGCAAATGAAAAGATCATAAGACATGGTGTGAACTTAGTGAGGGAAAATTTGGGGTGTTCACAGTATCACCAATCAAGGGATCATGAAAGATCAAATCAATGTTGTGGGTGACTATAGTGAAGACTACAACCTGGATAACTGGATTTTTCCTATTGTGGGTGATGGGCTCAACAATTGGAAGACTGAAGACGTTATTCCTATCTCCTTTAGTCAGGAGTAAATACTATTACTGTGTTGTTATTTTTAAGTTTGTAATTTTGAACAATTAAACTTTTAAGCCTTGTGCCTTACCCGGGGCACAATGGTATGCTTTTTTCGGGATGCCATTTCATTTGTATACTTCATTCAATAAAAATAAATGGACGTTTCGTTTTCTTAAATATTGCGCTCCTTGTCTTTCCTTTATTTTATTTTGTTTTATCAGCTATATGTTCTTACACACACCCACATCACTAAAATGCAGATCCTCATCCACTCTGGATCCTGTTGATAACAGTTCTACTATTGCCAATTATAATTTCGAGAATCCGATCTATCAAGCTGAAGATGGAAAGGAGGAGGATTGTGAAGTACCTGTAGAGCTTGCTAGGTTGTTACAACAAGAAGAGAAAGCTATACAGCCACATGAAGAGCCAATCGAAGTTGTGAATCTGGGAACTGAAGAAAACAGGAAAGAGGTCAAGATAGGGGCTGAATTAGAGGATGGTGTTAAGAGCAGACTAATTCAGATGTTACGTGATTATGTGGAGATCTTTGCTTGGTCCTATGAAGATATGCCAGGGTTGGATACAGACATTGTGGTTCACCGTTTACTAGTAAAAGAAGACTGTCGTCCAAAGAAGCAGAAGGTTCATCGCATGCGTCCTGAAATGTCAGAAAAGATTAAAGCAGAGGTGATGAAATAGTTTGATGCAGGGTTCTTAGCTGTGACTTCTTATCCTCAATGGGTTGCAAATGTGGTACCGGTACCTAAGAAAGATGGTAAGGTACGTATGTGTGTAGATTACAGGGATTTGAACAAGGCCAGCCCCAAAGATGACTTTCCACTTCCTCATATTGATGTTCTGGTAGACAACACTGCTCAGCATAAAATATTCTCTTTCATGGATGGCTTCTCTGGTTACAATCAAATCAAGATGACACCTGAAGATATGGAGAAGACTACATTTGTTACACAGTGGGGCACTTTTTGTTATAAAGTGATGCCATTTGGTTTGAAAAATGTCGGGGCAACATATCAGCGTGCTATGGTGGCTTTGTTTCACGATATGATTCATCATGAGATAGAGGTATATGTGGATGATATGATAGCCAGGTCCCAGAATGAAGAGCAACACCTTGATCATCTGCATAAGTTATTTGAAAGGTTGAAGAAATACAAGTTGAGATTGAACCCAAATAAGTGCACTTTTGGAGTTAGGTCTGGTAAACTTCTGGGTTTCATTGTCAGTGGAAAAGCTATTGAAGTAGATCCTGCAAAAGTGAAAGCCATACAAGAGATGCCAGCTCCCCGTACTGAGAAGGAAGTTAGAGGTTTCTTGGGACGATTGAATTACATTGTAAGATTTATTTCCCAGTTAAATGCTACCTGTGAGCCAATCTTCAAGTTGTTAAAGAAAGATCAGGTGATGGAATGGAATGATGAATGCCAGACAGCCTTTGATGAAATCAAGAGATATCTTCTAGAACCTCCAATTTTGATGCCACCAGTTAATGGAAGACCCTTGATTATGTACTTAACAGTGTTAGACAACTCAATGGGGTGTGTGTTGGGGCAACATGACGAGTCTGGTCGAAAAGAGCAGGCAATATACTACCTTAGCAAAAAGTTTACCGACTGTGAAACAAGATACTCACTGCTCGAGAAAACTTGCTGCACTTTGGCATGGGCTGATCACCAACTAAGACAGTATATGTTGACTCATACCACCTTATTGATCTCAAATATGGATCCAATCAAGTATATATTCGAGAAACCTGCTCTCTCCGGACGTATAGCAAGATGGCAAATGATCTTAACAAAATATGATATACAGTATACTACTCAGAAAGCCATTAAAGGAAGTATTGTAGCTGATCACTTGGCTCATCAAGAAGTAGATGATTACCAGTCAATGAGTTTTGAGTTCCCTGATGAAGACATTATGATTATTACCAAAGAACCTGGACAATATGACGGACCTGAACAAGGATCCCGATGGACTATGGTTTTTGATGGAGCTTCTAATGCACTTGGTAATGGTGTTAGTGTTGTGATCATTTCCCCTGAAGGTTGTCATACCCCGATTACTGCAAGACTTTGTTTCTATTGTACCAATAACATGGCTGAGTATGAGGCATGTATCATGGGTATCAAAGCTGCCATTGAGATGAAGATTCAGTTTCTGGACGTATATGGAGATTCAGCCCTGGTAGTTAGTCAGATTAAAGGAGATTGGGATACCAAGCATGAAAATCTCATTCCTTACAGAGAGCATGTGTTGTCTTTGATCTCACATTTTGAAGAAATTACCTTTGGACATATTCCACGAGGAGAGAATCAATTGGCACATGCATTAGCCACCATGGCATCTATGTTTGAGATTAGCTGGGATGATGAAGCTCCCAAGATTACCATTGACAGATTTGAGAAGCCTGCATACTGCAACGAGATTGATACTGAAGGAGGAGAGGAGAAGCCTTGGTTCTATGAGGTAAAAATATATCTTGAAACTCAGGAGTTCCCTGAAGGGGCATCTGTCAAAGATAAGAAGTTTCTGAGGAGGTTTTCTGCTAAGTTCTTTTTGAGTAATGGAATTTTGTACAAGCGCAATCATGATTCAACTTTGCTTCGTTGTGTGGATAAGAAGGAAGCAACAGAGATTATGGAAGACATGCATGATGGGATCTTTGGTACTCATTCTAGTGGTCATACCATGGCAAAGAAGATATTGAGAGCAGGTTACTATTGGTCTACTATGGAAGCTGACTGCTATCAACATTCCAGAACATGTCACAAGTGTCAAATTTATGCTGATAAAGTACACATACCTCCAGCTCCATTGAATGTGTTGACTGCTCCTTGGCCTTTTGCCATGTGGGGCATTGATATGATTGGAGAGATCAAACCTACTGCTTCTAATGGGCATCGTTTCATCCTGGTCGCTATTGATTACTTTACTAAGTGGGTGGAGGTAGCTTCATTTGCATCTGTTACTAAGAATGTGGTGGCTCGATTCATTAAGAATAATCTCATATGTAGGTATGGCATCCCTGAAAGGATTATCACAGACAATGGATCTAATCTGAACAATACCATGATTACTGATTTCTGCACGCAGTTCAAGATTAAGCATCACAACTCTTCTCCGTATCTTCCGAAGATGAATGGGGCAGTAGAAGCTGCTAATAAGAACATTAAGAAGATTCTACAAAAGATGACTGTTACTTACAAAGATTGGCATGAGATGTTACCATTTTCTCTTCATGGTTATCGTACTACAATACGTACTTCAACAGGGGCAACCCCATTCTCCTTAGTCTATGGTATGGAAGTAGTTCTGCCCATTGAAGTTCATATACCCTCCTTAAGAATCATGAAGGATGCAGGCTTGGATGAAGATGAGTGGATTCAGACTCGACTTGACCAGATAAATTTGATTGATGAGAAAAGGTTGGCAGCTGTTTGTCATGGTCAGATGTACCAGAAACGGATGATCAAGGCTTTCAATAAAAAAGTTAAGCCAAAGGTATATCAGGCTGGTGACTTGGTAATCAAGCGTATCATACTACCACAGGGTGATCCTAGGGGCAAGTGGACTCCTACATATGAAGGACCATTTGTGGTCAAAAGAGTATTCTCAGGAGGTGCCATGATGCCTACTACTATGGATGGCGAAGACTTCCCACAGCCTGTAAACGCAGACATAGTTAAAAAATACTACGCATAAAAAGAGACCCGCTAGGTTGACTGGCCTAGGCAAAAATAAGGGCATCCCGGCGAACCAAAAGGGTTCGGGCAAAAATTAGGGATATATATAAAAAATGTACACCCGGCAAGTCGAAAACCTGATAGGGCGGCTTGGGCAAAAAAGGGTATCCCGGTGGATTGAAAACCTGAAAGGGCAATCCAGGAAAAAGTTAGGGATTAAAGCGTATGGCCATGTCTCGTTTGGATCACTCATGTAATTTCAACTGATGGGGCTACCTAAATCAAGTTCAAACAGATAAAGCTTAATCCAATAGTTTCCATCTCAACAATAGAAGATGAGATACTTGAAGATAATGGCAATAGTAGGATTGGAACTCAATAGGATCATTTCTCACATAGCTGTTTTCTTTATTTTGTAAAACTTTTATGACGAATTCCTCTTACTAGGATTTCTGTCTCCTTGTACAAATTTGCCTGTGTATAGGCCACATTGTAATATAAATAAAATTTCATCTTTGAATCCAGATTTACTTTTACCCTATTTACATAAGCGAAAACGTCCATTGGTTGTGTTTGAATGTATGTATGCTTTTGAATATGATTGATGTTTACCAGAAATGCATAAAATGCAGTAATAGTATTTATTAAGGAGGAACGAGGGTAGTAATTCAACGAAGCTTCGCCGGTTCATCCCCACAAGACAACTACAAATCCCCAGTAGAGCAAATCTATTTTTATAGATACTTCGAGTTACATCTCCCCTTGAATTTATGTCCATCTCTTTTATCCTCAGTCGGGATACTCAGGAACTTATTCCTTCAATAGAAGTACGACGAACAAAGACGGGAGGTTATAAATACTATACTATCAAACAAGACGGGAACAAGGTTCTCATATTCTTCAGCAACGAATCAGGATTTATTTTCCCTAGCCAGCAGTTGTTATACAAAGATATCCAGACGCTTCAAGCTGCATAATTCATACATACATCATTTACATCATACCATAGCATATCCATAAATGCATAATATATTTACTTAGATGCATCATACCATACATGCATGCATATTGCATAAGCTAACCCTTTCTTTGCAGGATAATTATATGCAGATAAAACAATATCAACAATTCACAACAAATCAGAAACGATCTATACGAAGGTCTAGTGCTGATACTTAATCATTACTCAAGATGTCCTCGGATAGTAGGCAAACGGTCTATACGAAGATCTATTCCCTAGTCCAGGATATTTTCAGAAGATTTAATCTATCTGTTCTTGGATAGTAGGCAAACGGTCTATACGAAGATCTATTCCCTAGTCCAGGATATTTTCAGAAGATTTAATCTATTTTGTTCTTGGATAGTAGGCAAACGGTCTATACGAAGATCTATTCCCTAGTCCAGGATATTTTCAGAAGATTTAATCTATCTGTTCTTGGATAGTAGGCAAACGGTCTATACGAAGATCTATTCCCTAGTCCAGGATATTTTCAGAAGATTTAATCTATTTGTTCTTGGATAGTAGGCAAATGGTCTATACGAAGATCTATTCCTTAGTCCAGGATATTTTCAGAAGATTTAATCTATTTGTTCTTGGATAGTAGGCAAACGGTCTATACGAAGATGTATTCCCTAGTCCAGGATATTTTCAGAAGATTCAATCTATCTGTTCTTGGATAGTAGGCAAACAGTCTATACGAAGATCTATTCCCTAGTCCAGGATATTTTTAGAAGATTTAATCTATCTGTTCTTGGATAGTAGGCAAACGGTCTATACGAAGATCCATTCCCTAGTCCAGGATATTTTCCGAAGATTTAATCCTGATATTCTTTTGTCCTTGGATAATAGGCAAACGGTCTATAAGAAGATTTATTCCCTAATCCAGGATATTTCCAGAAGAGATAATCCTCACCATGTTGCATAAACGATTCATAGATGGCCTATACGAAGACCTAGTACTGATATCCAGTATAAACATCAAGATATTATCACCTCCTGATATTATGGATGGCATCTATAAGCCCATCTCCAATTCTTCCAAGTGGCATATTCAAGCCCACTCAAGCATATACAATTAATCATCAGCGTTACTTTACGCACCGGCGAGTGCAAATTTTTGGGCTTTTGTGTTCAATCCCCTTCAACCTTCCAGGTCACGAATGGCACATATACCAATCTAACCCCTCAGGTTTTAGAAAATTGAACAGGGGCAGCTGTTGTACCCCAAAATTTTCCCTCCCCAAGACAAGACATTGTGTACTAAGAGGTTCACAAGGTTCACAAGGGTCACAAGACATCTCATGAGGTTTACAAGGTTCACAATTAGTCAGAAAGTTTGACAATTCCCTCAGAGAATGCATCCTCCTAAGCAAGGCATCCTAAACTAGGGTTTTGACTTTCATCTGGCTAAATGGACTTCCGAGACTTCAATTTATCTTCATAGCATCCTATATGTGTTCAAGAATCCCCATGTCAAGTTTCAAGACTTTCCCCAAAGGTTTGCTCAGTCAGATGATCAGATAGGCTAAAATCAGTCAAAGAAGTTAAAAAGTCAAACTGAGGTCAACTGTGGTCAAACCAAAGTCAAACTTCATGATTTTTTGCCAACATCAAGTATATGAAGTAAAATTCATCATTTGATCAAGGGTTGATCATGATTCATCAAGGAGATTTCAGATCATCAAGAATCAGGAGTTTCTAAATTAGGGTTTTCACAGTAAAAGTCAACTGAACTTTGACCAGCCATAACTTTCACATGCTTCATCAAAATTTTTCCATCCAAAGCTCATTTTTAAGGAAATTGAATTCTCTACAACTTTGTGTCTCACAAGTCAAGCCCAAAAATGCTTCATTTGGAAGGTATGAGCTAAGACATTATAGGTCCTTTTAAAAGTCAACAAAAAGTCAACAACTTCCAAAGAGCATAACTTGAGAATGGTAAAAGATATGGACATGAGACCAAAGAGGTTGGTTAGAGGACTCTTTAAGCTTTCCAAAAGGTCCAAGAATACCTTCATAGCCTTAAAATTGATGGAGGTAGGCCTTTGAAAAGTTGGGAAATGTTTGGGAAGTTTATGAAGCAAATGAGGCCTTAAAACCAATTTTTGCTAAATGGGCCTACCAAATTGCCATCCAATCTTCATAATATCATCAAGCACGACCCAACCCATGCCTTTTCTGATTTTTTATATTTTATTTAGTATTTATTTGAATTTTATTCATTAAAATACAAATTAAATCAAAATCAAATATGAAAATCAAATATTTGGATGAGATTATGATTCTAGATAGTCATAAACATCAATTATAGATGATTGATCTGATCCAAATTCGTGCTAGCTAGATTTGGAAAGGTTAGATGTGATCTTTTTCAATATTTGAAAGAAGGAAACTTCATGATCAAGCAATCAATACAAAGCCCATAAATCCATAACATTTTGACCTATTTTACATCCTTATATATACATGAGTATACTGCAAGCAAAGGAGGACGGATTCACAGGCTCCAAGCATAAGATCAAACTTCAAACTTTTCAAGAAAAAAATCCAATTCAGATTGCAACCTAGAGGCGTTTTCAAAGCTTTCTGAAGGTGGCATTAGCTTGCTTGAGCATCACTGAACACAATTCAATCATCATAAACATCTAAAACATCATATAATCGTCCAACCGAATCATGCTTTGTTCTTGAATATGAATTTTTCGATTTCATATATTTGTTTGTTTTAAATGATATTTGATGATTGCTTGATGTTTGTGATAGTGCTAGGAACGTTTCTGGACTCTCAATTTGAAGAATCGTGACCTTAATCTCCAAACGCCATTATTAGGGTTCTTGCTCCATGATTGGGGTTTTCTAATTTAACAAATATAAATATATTCTAAATGTATAAACGAATTGGCCTTGTTGCGGGGAGTACAATGGTACCCTCAATTTAGTGAAATTTTTGCAGGTTTGATGTTCTTGACATAAGGCTAGGAAATCCTACGAAACCAGGTTCGTAGAAAAAATCGCAGGAAACATTGAAAGAGAATTCGCAGGAAATTTGGGGAAGAAGATGAAGTTTGGCGCTGAAAATCAAATTCAAATATTTGTTTTAAAATATATTATTTTGTTGTTGATTTAATTTCAAACGCGCGCAGTTAGCTCAGTTGGTTTGTGTATTGGCCTGTGAACGAATGGTCCTGGGTTCGAATCCCCCCAGGCCATTTTGTTTTGCTTCTATTTTTTTGATATTTTGCAGGTTAATGAGAAAACGAATGGGTGTCCATACTCTATCACCTGTGCATGCTTGGCCTGGTGGTAGCCTTGTTGGTCCAAGGAAGTAATGACCTAGGGCGTGGGTTCGATCCCTGCCCCAGGTAAGTTCTTTTTTTACTTCATTTTTGTTTTATTATTATTTATCTATTTATTTTATAATTAATCCAAAATTGTATTTTCATAAGAAAATTATTTTTAAATAATAATATATAAATATATACAACTTCATATTTTTTTTAAAAATCATAATTTTTTATTTATTTATTTAAATTGTTTATATTTATAATTTGTTTATATTATTATTGTATATATTTTTTATAATTTAATTAAGTTTAGATTAAATAATCAAAACCCTAATCCTGATTTTCTTAATTGTAAAATTAACCCTGATTTCAAATCCTAATTTCTAACCCTAATTTTTGTTTAACTTTAAATATTAAACTTAATTAATTTTTCTAATATATAATTAAATAATTAATCATGTTTTGTAAATAGTTATTATATTGTTTATTATTATTATCCTCATTATCTTATTTTCTTTTAAAAATTCTTTAAAATTGCTTATTTAACTTAAAAATATCCTCTTAAATTTTATATTCTTTATATTTGTTCTAACCTCTTTTTCTTATGATTATTATTGTTGCTAACCCTTTTAATTGTTATTTATTTATTATATATCTATTACTTAATTATTTATATTATAATGTAATTGCGAAAGCCTTGTAATAGTCGTAGGTTTATTATCGTTGTTATTTTATTGTTTATAAATATTTTTGCCATGGTTAGTAACTATAGGGAGTGATAACATGTTTGTGATTTAAAAATTAATTTAGAATGACTTACTTAATAAGATAAATATATGAATATGAACACTCACACACGTAAGTCGATCTTTGATCGCCATCTTGCACTTTCTAGGGTTACCTGTCATGTTGCCTATTTCAAAAGGTCAAGTAAGGTGTCTTAAGCAAAGTCCCTTCATAAATATCATCAAGTCCCTTCAGTTTATAAGATCAAGTCCCTTCGAGGTTGCCTACGATAAATGATATTGTCCCTTCGAATAAAAGATGATAAGTCCCTACGAATTGCTAAAGACACCTTACAGTTGCCTATATTCAGATGTCCCTACACATGTCCCTTCTCACATCCAAGTTAATGACTACCTATTCCTTAATAATAGGGATAATCTTACCATTGAAAGAACATAAGAACAGTAAAGACTTAATATAGGGTAGGTTCCTCTTAATTACTTGCTCACCTTTTCAAAATACATTTTACACTTCACATTTCAAACAAATTTTCAAAACAAAGTCTTTATATACATCCATACGAGGATCATTATAAAGTACTTAGAAAATTCTTAATCACACACTACACCTTTCTCAAAACAATTTAAAGTGAGCTAAGTAACTAAGAACCCATGGATAACCATGGATATAAAGGGTGCTAACACCCTCCCTTTGTATAACCTACCCCCCGAATCCAAAATCTTTTTAAGGTCTTTCCTGTTCTTTTATGCCCTTTCCTTTTGGATAAAATAAAAGTCGGTGGCGACTCTTGCTATCCGCAACATTTAACTAAAGTCAGTTCTCCCACCATGTTACACCATCTTCCGTCTAGCTTTTTCTCCTTTCATCTTCTTCTTTTCTTCTTTCATTCTTCTTTAGGACAGTTGAAGCCTCACTAACTTAGGACCACCTTTGCATGATAACATTAGGATTAGTCTTCCCCATTAGATTTTTACCTTTGAGATCCTTTTGGTGCTCTCTATTCTCATCTTCAAACTTAACTTTAAGTCACTTTAATAACTGATGAGTCTTCTCATGTGACACGAGACTTTGCTATGAGATACTTGCACGCGTTCCATTTCGGGGCGAGGTGTCGGATATCCCTCGTGGTGGATAGGTCTTAGCATGAGATTACTTCATAAAGAAAATCATAAAAAGACACTTCTTCATAAAAATTACAAAAACACTTAATAAATTCAACGAGTTAGTGAGCTTAGGCCCTAATCTCTGGAGCAAAGTTTTGGGGATCTTCTCCTTACTTGGGTGTGCTTGTTCTATTATTCCATCTTGGAATGTAGTAGCAAGTACACATTCCACGGAAAAGAGTTTGAGTTCAATTCCTTGTGCCACACTCATAAAAAACTCATTAAAAAAAACTGGACAAACAATAAACGTCTCTCCTTCGGGACTTATCCTCTCATCACCTTCACTCTTTACGTAAGAACTTGCTCCCACTTGTCACTTTGCAAGACGGTTACGCACTCGTCGTCCGAGCCTGCAACACCTGAGCATTGACATAGGCAGTTCAAGCCTTAAGACACAAGCAATCTTTTCCACCCCTAGTTAGGGGAACTACGGCGACTCTGATCCTCATTGTCCAGATGAGGTACGTAGGCAGCGGGATAGGGCCCGTTCGAGCACACTCTTTTATTTTCCCTACATTTTCCCCCTTTCGTTTATTTCTTATCCAGTTTCCGTTTCAGTTTTGCAGCAGCTTTCATTTCTTCACCCTTTGAAACAGTTTCTTTGCAAGCGTGGATCCTTTCGGGTACGGCGGACGATCTGGGGTGCTAATACCTTCCCAGGTCGTAACCGACTCCCGAACTCAGTTTCTTTGGTTCCCAGGACCTGTGTCCTTCCTTTTCTTTTCTTCGGTTTGTGCAGCATTACCATTCCCGTTCCTTCGGGATAAAAATGTCTGGATGGCGACTCTACCTCTTTCCGCGCCACTTTCGCGTTTGTACCAGGATGGAAATCCAGGGAGCGACAACTGCTTGTTGGCTTTCTGCTAAACTTTGGAGACGACTCTTCTCTTAATGATAAGCCTTCTGAAGGAGTTCTCTCTGTCCATCCAAAGAATCCTGTAGACTCTTGACTTCTAGCTCGTGCTTGACCTCCAGCTCCTTCTGTTTCCTCAAATTGTCTTCCCACTTCTCTTACCATAAGGTGACAACTTCATTGGCTTCATTCAAATCCTTCCTCTCCTTCCGACGCTGGGCCGCCTTGTGAGTTTATGCTAATCCCCTTTTCTTGAAGTAGAGCTCTCTCTCTCTCTCTCTTGAAAATCTTGCTGCTTGAGCCTAACCATCTCTTCAGCTTTTTGAGCTCTTTCCTCCAACTTTTGATTTTGCATCTTCAGTTTCTGGCATGAATTGTAAGCTTCTTGATTCTCTAACTTGAGTTGTTGAACCAAGGCTTTCAACTTTTGATAATCTTGAAGAGGCACTGAAGTTATGGGTGCTACCTCCTTAGGGTATAAAGGTGTTTCTCTAGAAAATGGGAGTAACAAGGTTTTCACACGATCCTCCAACCAGCTGGCAAAAGGGTCATAATTGTTGGGATCCACTCTCCCAAAGTCTTTCTTCCCTTTCATCACTCTAACTTCCCAAGCTTGGGATACTAGTATGCTCTTCTTGAGATTTCCTTCTGCTGGAAAGTATAAAGATTAATTTGCCTCTTCAATCAAAGGCACATCTCTTAATGGATAACCAAACTGCTTCTTAGACAAGATAGGATTGTAACTGATCCCACCTTTCCTTCCTATCAAAGGAATACTTGGGAAACTACCACAAATGACTAATATTTCTTTGCCCACAAGGTACCTGTTGCACCCCCATGAAATGTCGGCTGAGGTTAAGCCCATTAATCTTTTGGACCACTTCCAAGATTGTTTCAAATCCTGAAAAGGCCCTGATTTAGGGAGTTTCCTTACAAACTAATCAGCAAATAGGAGAGCACAACAATTTACATGTCCTTTCCTCTTTTCATTTCTATGGTGAACCCCGTAGTAAAAATCACCTAGAAAAGTGGGTATTGGATTTCTTCTGGAAAATATGGTGATAGCTTCCATGTTGATTAAACCTTTCTCTCCTGGGAACAAACTAGTCCCATACACTATCAAAGCAAGAAAGGTGTTGAACTTAGCCCATTTATTCTCAGAGGCCAGGTCCTGAGCTTCCTTGATAAGAAAATCTAAGAAAAGTCATTTACCTTTAGTGGCATCCACTTCTCTGCTAACTTTGGATGAATCCAGAAGAAAAGACTCAGTTATACCTTTGGATGTAGGCATCTTCTCTAAGCCATAGTAAGGAGCACCATTTTTTATGGGGATTTTTAGGATACTGGATATCTCTTCTAATGTGGGAGCCAAGATGTAGTTAGGGAAAACAAAAACTCTCAGCTGTGGATCATAGAACTGCAGTAGAGAATGCAAGCTATCCCTCTGATCAGTGGTTGGCTTATTCACATAGTCTAGGATCTTTCCAAACTCTTTTCAGAAATCATCAAGCACTTTGTCATCCATCAAGCCAATTAACCTCTGAATACCATCTGTCTCTGGATGTGGGAAAGTATAATGGACATTTCTCTTCCTTGGAATCTCCATGTTGAAGCAGCAAATATGACCAGAATAGGAGGTAATGAACCCTGAGAGCAAAAAGAACACAAAATGATTAATGATGTTATGATGTTATGCAAGGCAAGGCATGATATCAGTGATGTGTCTGTGTAGTGAATCAGGTAATCAAGTGTTTGTGCAAGGCCACAACATCATCACAAGTATCTTTCTGATCAGGAGTTCATGATTTCAAAATCCATAATTAACAAAACAAGATTATATCACTGAAGTGTACTGGCATACATGGGTATGTTGAAGTTTTGGGCTCCTGCAAACTTGTAAACCCCTCCCAATCTCATGGGTGTGCTACTCGGGTTAAACATCATGGACTCTCAAAGCCGAATAGCAATAATACGTTCACCATTTCCGAAAAATGGCTCATGACCAAATCAAGGAATCAGTTTGGCATTATGTACTACTCAGGGAGGTCTCAGCCGAGTCCAAGGAAACAAGCATCCCTCATAAGTCCTCAGCTTCAAGCACTGAATCGAGAAACAATAGTACATTCATCCCGAAGGGTACAATACTATCATCATACGAACAATTTTCCTTAACTGGATTCCTATGAGAGAACCAGGCCATCATATGCGAGTTCCCAGTGGGCCCTCGGATGCGAGTGGGTTTGCCAACAAATATGGTCTACCACTGTCATCACTGGAGAGGGATGTTTCCACAAAGGTTCTCAATGATTGGTCCCCTGACTGCACATAACTATCAAGGTAGTATATTGCCCCAGAAAGATTCCGACGTCTATACATTCCGAGAAGGTCGCAAGTCAAGGCGTGGGACTCACTAATACCAACATAGCAAGATGCCATGAAGCCAAAATGGAACCACTATAAATCCTAGGTGCACTCAAGCCGGGTATTTGGCTTATCTTACAGTAACAAAAACCCATCCCACAGAAAAAATGAAACCAGCACAATCCATAATGATGCATGTGAAATAAATACTGAAAGCAGTAAATAAAGTTGTAAAGTAAACTGTAAACAAAAACAGTAAATAAACACAACAACACATAACACACATATAAACACCCAAAGGAAACAAAAACAAACAAGCGCAAGGATTGACTCTACAAGGGAAACCAGAGATTCTGGGTTCGTCCCCAGCAGAGTTGCCAGTAGTCGCTCCCGGGATTTTCATCCTAGTACAAACGCGAAAGTGGCGCGAAAAAGGTAGAGTCGCCAGCCATACATTTTTATCCCGAATGAATGGGAAAGGTAATGTTGCAAAAACCTGAGGAAGAAGGAAATGACAAGGTCCTGCGAACCAAAGGTCTGGGTTCTGGAGTCGGTTACGACATGGGAAGGTATTAGCACCCCAGATCGTTCGTCGTACCCGACGGGATCCACGCTTGTTTGTTTGTTTCAAAGGGTGAGAAAAATATAACTAATGCTGAACAAAGAACTGCTACTGGAACTGGAACTGAAATGAGAAAGGGACTAGAAAAGAGGACGAAAGGAAAGAGAGGGGAAAATCTAGGGAAAATAAAGAATGTGCTCGAATGGGCCCTACCCCACTGCCTACGTACCTCATCAGGATAATGAGGATCAGATTCGACGTAGTTCGCCTAACCAGGCGGGAACTATTTGTTTGTGTTTTTTTATGTTTTAACTGTGTATGTCTATGCTCAGGTGTTGCAAGCTCGTTTGGCACGAGTGCCTTTACCGTCTTGCATGCAAGATAAGTCGTCGTCAGTTTACGTTCAGAATGAATGAGATGAGAAAGAGAAGTTCCCGTAGGGAAGTTGCTTATTATTTGTTGTTTGCTTTTTAAGAGTTTTGTATGAACTTGGCACAAGGAAGTAAATTCAAACTCTTTTCCATGGAATGTATACTTGCTACTACATTCCAAGATGGAATAGTAGAACAAGCACACCAAGTAAGGAGAATTTATCCAAGACTTATTTCCAAGGATTAGGGTCTAAGTTCACTAGCTTGTTGAACTTATTATATGTTTTTGTAGCTTTTGTAAAGAAATGTCTTTTAGATTTTTCTTTGTGAAACAACCCCTTGATAATACTTGTGAATCATTCTAGACAAGCTTACACCACTCCAAGATGGAATGAGTGCAAGTGCCTCATGGAATAAGGCTATACACAAGGGATCCTTTCATGCATTTGTTAAATCTTTTTGGATATGTTTGAAGATGAGGAGAGAAGACTCAAAAGGAAAAGGTCAAAGCTAATGGGGGACTAAGACAAAACCCTAAGTCATCTTATTATGTACAAGTGTGATCCTATGGTTAATGAGGTTTTCTAACCTAATGAGAAGAAAGAACAAGTTAGAATTCAACTTACTTCCTAAGGAAGTTAAGTTGAATCTGAAGAGAGAAAGAGGGAACCTATGAACAAGGCACAAAGTGCCAAGGCAAGGAAAATAAATGCATAAGAGATAAAGAATGAAGTGATTACCTCATCTTACCCCCTACAAAACAAGAGTTAGCATGACAATTCATATTGAAAGCATAAACAAATGGCAAACTTCACACAAGAACTCACACTAACCTAGGAAAGATGTTAATGAACTCCTATGGTCAATACCTAAGCCTAAAGCATCTTATAAGGTAACATACCTAAAAAGTCAGTAGCTAAACCAATTCAAAGGTTTCTAAAGTAATTAAATGAATTAAAGTCAAACTATGTCCTAAAGCACCAATAAACCCTAAGGATGAGGTTAGAAAGAATAACCTAAGTGGTTACTATTGCTAAAGTCCCTTAAACTCAAAGGTAAATGAAAAAGTCAGAACTTAACACTATAGGGAAGTGAAGGAAATGAATGGATCAAATGGGAAAGAAGTGATTCAAATTAAGGATAATCAAATATGAGATTGAAAGGTGAGAAGAAACACATAGAAGCATGGTTATGAAGATGAAACAAAATGACTTAGAAAAATACTCAAAAATAACCAAAGGGGCTTGACTTCCCCATACAAAAACCAGGGGCTTAACATGAATTCAAGATGGAAATTAATCTCACAAAAAATGGTAAATGAAGTGGCATGAAGTATGCTAGGGCTAGGTATCTCAAACTAGGGTTTTTGAACATTCTTAATGGCAAATGAGACATAAAAAATGTGCAAAGCTTTATACATGAGAAGTGAACATAGAGGAATGACCTAAACATGTTTATAAGATACAAAACAAGACTTGGACAAACATATTTGATGCATTCATGAAGTTTTGAGTGGTTAAGATGGAGGATGAAGGAGAATCAAGTCAAAATGGGGACTATGGTGACTTAAGGCCCAAGTAAGCCCTAAAAACAAAGGTAAAGACTCAAGGATGGCTTTTAATGTTAGAGGACCTATAATATGACTCACAAGAACCAGAAACAAAAACTTAGACTAGTGGCATGATTGCTTTATTCAAAAGGGATCAAAGGAATGGAACCAAAGGATCAAAAACATGACTTGTGGACCAAACAACTTGAAAAAAAATACTAAATGACCTTGAAACATTATGAAACTTGATAACTCAATACAAAATCCAGAGAGTAGCATGCATACAAAAAATCTCACAAAAATTCCTATTTTTGAGTGGTATAAAGCTCATTAGAACACAATTAGGGTTTATATGATCAATGTGGAAACCATAGACTCAAAAGACCTAAACAAAGACCTAAAAATTCAGAGAAAAATATTTTGGGGAAGTTTGATGAGCTCTTAAAAGAAGGCAAAAAGAATGAAGTCTTTGTGTTTTATGGTTTGAAGAAAAGAAAATGTACAAGGTGATTGGTCAAAATATGAGAAAATAAGAAAACAATTAATATGAAAATTAATTCTGATCTAAAAAATGAATAAAAATAAAATATAAAAATATGAAAAATTAGAGAATATTGGGAGGATCCTACATGAATTTATTTGGAATATTTTGATGTAATTTGGTATTTTTTATAATGCAAAACGAAATTGATATGAAATGAAAAAGAAAATAGAATTGAATTAAAATTGATTGGGCCTGGGGGGTCTGAAAAGCAAAAAAAAAAACTAATTGGGCTCAAGTCAAACATGTTGGGGGTTTGAAGATCAAACTGAAGACTTTCAGTTGACTTTGTGGCACGTGATATGCACAAGAATTTTAATGTGTTGGCAGAAACATGAGCGGTAGATGGATTTGATCTGAAGGTTGTGACTTAATCTTGCATTTAAATTAGGGTTACTGTTCTGATGACCGGAGATGAATTCCAGTCATCTTCTCCGTTCACTATTCCGGTAGGGAAAACCCTAAACATCACTAAAATGAAAATCATGACCATCAATGGATTCGCCTCTCCTCAATGATCTTAAATATGGCTTCAAAACTCATTTAAGGTTCATAACACTCTTGAATCGAAGGCAAGAATCTAAGCCTAAAAATTGGATCTCTGCATCTACCATGCCTATCAACTAGCCAGTTAATTTATAACCTCTATCAGGCCTCAATCAACATAAAACCAATTGAAAACAAGCAATTCGAGCAAGTTGAATTTCAGGACATACCTGAGTTGCAGAAATGCCAAATTGTTGCTAGAAAGCCAGAGATGAGGATCCTTAGCTTCCTTGATCTTGACCTTCATCAATGGAAGTGAAATAAACACTCTGGGAGCTATGAGTCCTGAGTAATTGATGAAAGTGCAGTGAAGATCAATGTTATGCAGTGTTGATTCCTTGATGTTTCAAGCTATGCCTTCCATAGATATTGAGCTTGAGATGATGTTGATGATGGATTGAGGTTGAATGAAACCAGATTGTGGCAATTTGAGGAGTTTGAATCCAAAATGCAGTGAAGATCAACAATGTGAAATTCTTGATCTTGAAGCTTCAGGCTATGCAATCCATGGTGATTGAGCTTGAGATGATGGAGATGATCAATGGAGGAAGAATGGATCCATATCAATGATGATAAAGCTTGCTCGAATCCATTTGCAAGGTGAAAATTCAGAGAGAAAACTTTGCAAATTTTGGTGATTTTGTGATGAAAATGAAGTTGAACCTTGCATTGCAGTGATGACCTTGCTGTATAGACCCCTTAACCATGGTTAATGATGCCTTGGGTTAACTGAGTGAGTGATGTTAAATGAGTGAGGCAGTTATGGCAGTTATGCTAGCTGTAACATCCAGAAACTTCCACTCAAGCTGGATCACATGCTGCAAGCTTCACGAAGTTTATGATGTGGATCAAAGCATGGCAATGAGTAACATGATCTTCTGACCATAACTTGCAGTGAATTGTGATTTGGCATAAGTTTCATGAGGTGCATAGCAAGAAGCATAGTCTAGAAAGTAGCCTGTTGTGAAGTGCATGGCAATGGTGTGGAGATGCATTCATGAGATTACATCTTCTTATAGTAATGCCTTTGATCTGAATGTGATGAATAATGCCAATAAAAATGAACTGAGGTGAAGTTATGTGCAATGCCTTACCATCCAAGCAAACAGTTGAGAATCATGACTTTCAATGGGATATTTCTTCCCTCTCAAGCAACCAATTCAAGTAATTCTTGGTCTTAAAATGAAGGGGAGGGATCATAGAACAAGTTTGGTGTTTGGATCATAATGGATGATGACCTCTAATCATCTTAAAATGGACATTGGATAACATGCCAACAAGCTGCATATTGGCCTGCACGAATTTGGCATGCCTGGTGCCCATGGGCCTATGGCTGGCCAGTTGCAACCTCTCCACTTTGACCCTCAAATAGCCCAAGAAGATTTGCTCAAATGAAAAATCTTTGAACACCAATCTTGTAGGGATTACATCAAGGAACAACTTTGTAGTTCACCAAAAATTAATTTGAAGTGTTTTTGACCAAGAAAGATGGCTTGACATTCTGACCTCCACATGTTTGATGAAATGCCAGGCAGGACGCGCGCGCTGGCCTGCCTGTGCCCTGCCCATGACTTGCCTTGAGCCTTGAATTGTTCAAACTTGCCAATATCATATATCACTAATTTTTGATGCTATGGAAGAGTTCCATCTATGGATTTGAAGCTCAAGATGCCCTCTTTAATTGGCTCCAAGTAGAATTTTCATATCTTTCATATTTTGGAGAAGGCCTTATTCAAAGTAGCTGCAAAAATGGCTAAAACTTGCCATTTTTGGAAACCCTAATTTTCCAAAAATGGTAAGTTTTGGTTTTCTTGATTTCTCTTGATTCCTCCATCATTTCTTGATCATATTTGAAACATAGGATCCTTGTAACCCTAATTTCATGATTTTGATCTCAAAAAGTCAAGAGTTGACTTTTTCTTCAGTATGGTTGACTTTTCCCCAAATTCCTGATTTTCAATCATCTGACCAATTGAACCTCTTCCAAAATGAATTTGTTGATGAAATTTGAACCCTATGCACTTGTTGTCATATAGAACACAATGGAATCTACTTGTGCTCAAAAATTCATGGAGAAGCCCTTCACAATTGAAACCCTAATTTGGATCATTTCCTCAAGAGATGTTGCACTGCTTGCCTTCTTTGATTAAACCAAAACTTTCCATGACTTGTGGCTTCAAATAAGAACTTGTGGGATGTTGTGAACCCTTAGCATGATGTTGAGAAGCTTTGTGACCCTTTGATTGCCTTTTTATAGCCTTTAGTTGCTCCAATCATTGATCACATACTTATGCCTCAGCTATGCTACACATGATCCAATGTTGTTGGTTATTTGTGAACTTATGTATGCTAAATGATATGAAAAATATTAGGGTTACATCTCTGCCTGTTGGTTCAGAAGGACTAACCCTAGTGTTCAATGGACAAGTCCCCCTCAGGTTTAGTCTTACAAACATAAAATCCATTTCTTAATCCCACCTTTAATTAAAATTCACTTTAATAAAGGCTTGTTATATAATGATTTTAATCCCTAACCATGGATTAAGTTGAGGAGTCTTCCTCATCTTAAGTGTTCTCATCTATCATCCTTCTATTAGGATGGTGTAACGAGTTCACTAATCCTTGATTAGAGATTAAACTCATTACTTAACACAAATCAAAAATCCAAAAAAACACTTAATAATCACAAGTAGGTTAATGATCTTAATCTTGCATCATTGGGGTAACTAAGTTGAGATTTTCATCTCATACTTAAGTAGACTCATTATCCCTAGCCAGGGGTGATATAATGAGTTTATGACCCTTGATTAAGGCTTAAGCTCATTATCCTATGCAAAGCACCAAAAACAATAAAAAACTGAAAACACAAAAAACACAAAAAACAAACAATAAACGTCTCCTCCGGGATTCTTTTCTCATCACATTCACTCTGAAAACGAGAACTCGCTTCTTCTGCCTAATGCAAGACAATTAGCACTCGAGCCAGACGAGTCATACACTTGAGCATAGACAAGCAAGCAGTTCACACCAAAATATCTAAGTATCTTTGAGTCAAACTACGGTGTTCTGACTTCCTCATTGCACGAGAGGATACGTAAGCATAACTTAACAGTTATCAAACAAAAATCTCTTTGTCTCCCCCCTCTCTCTTTCCTCCCAGCCTCGGTTTTGAGCACTCACTTTCTTCTTGCACTGACACTCTGTACATCCATTCCTACCTAGCCTTTTATACATAGTTTAGCACATACACTATCCCCTTTTAAACACAATCAGGTATGCATGGATCCCGTCGAGTACGAAGGACGATATGGGTGCTAATACCTTCCCAGGTCGTAACCTACCCCCTTACTCAGTCTCTTTGGTTCGCAACCGTCTTATCCATATCTTTCCAGGTTTATGCAGCATTACCTTTCCTTCGGGATAAAAATGCCTGGCTAGCGACTCTATTAAACCCCAACCTCCAACATCACCGACAGTTCGCGTTTGCACCGGGATGAAAATCCGGGGAGCGACACCTGTTACGCCAGGACCGGTGATGCACTTAAGTCTGTGGGATAGACACGCATAATCAGGATAGACGAACCCTCTTCATATATCCTCCGTAGATATACGGTCTAAGACAGACGAGCCTTCTTCAGATAACCTGTTACGCCAGGTGCGACATTAGGATTGGACGAACCCTCTTCACAAATCTTGCGTATATAAGTGGTGTCTGAGGCAGACGAACCTCCTTCGGATAACCTGTTACGCCAGGACCAGTAACCATTTTGACGTTTAATCCCACTGTCAGGACTTCAAACCTCTTCAACACAGACGAATATCGGATGATCATCAATAGAACACAGACGAGTGCCATAAGTCAATGATACAAACGAATATCAGACGGTGATCTAAGAAACGAAGCCGAGCACTTCAGGAAATGATACAGACGAATATCAACCACTGATACAGACGAATACCAGAAATCCAACACAGACAAGCATTTAGAGTAGCAATACAGACAAATACATGAGTGATTACCAAATCAGTTCATATGGATATAAGTTAACACATACGAGTGTGGAGGATGATACAGACGAGTATCCAAACAATGCAGACGAGCTTCAAATAGATAACGAACATAGATGAGTGCTGGGGAATGCAGACGAGCGACAAGCAAATATCAAACACATAAGAGTGTTAGGGAGTGCAGACGAGCATCAAACCACTATCAAACACAAACGAGTGCCGGGAAATGCATACGAGCAAAAGCAACTATCAAACACAGATGAGTGCCGGGGAATGCATACGAGCGACAACTATCACACAGACGAGTGTTGGGAAATGCAGATGAGCAACAAGGAAATATCAAACACGGACGAGTGCTGGGGAATGTAGACGAGCATAAGCAACTATCACACAGACGAGTGTTAGGGAATGCAGACGAGCAAAAACTATCACACAGATGAGTGTTGGGAAATGCATACGAGCATCAAACAGCTATCAAACACAGAAGAGTGATAAGGAATGCATACGAGCAAAAGAAAAGTGCCCTGATTGGCAGTAAGATTCACAACTCTACAGGGGAGAACCAGGTCAAGAGGCTTTGACGATGCTTAACTCTGGTTGGGGAGATGAATAACTTTCTGTGTCGTCACAATGGCCAAAAATAAATTGGCGACTTCGCTGGGGAATATTTCAATGATGGGAGCAAATCCCAACATGACCTCTGTGGGGAAATCAGGCGTTCAGCTGCCTGCTGGGAATTCTTCACTTGTGGAAAGATAATTCGCTTAGGGATGAAAGCTCTTCAATTAGCCTTGGAGTTCTTCTAGGGATTCCACCTGCTCTAATTCAGCTGGGGGACATTCTCTGTTTGGGGAAATATGACACCATCCTACAAAACCTACAACAACAGTATACACACATGTGCCCCGGGGACTTGCATGGTATGATCTGTTCATCCATTATCACCCGACACTCAAAGATAGTTTTAAATGTTTACCTGCAATGTCATTTTTTTAGAAAATCATCATGTTTCCAATGCAATATTCTTTTTGCCAAAAATTCAAAACATTTTTGCAAACAAAGTAAACACAACACAACTTTTGACTGAATATTCATTTATTGAGTGACCTCTGAATAGGCAAAGTTTTACATCAGGAAGCAACTACCTGGAAAGAGGTAGCTACCATAAAAATTGAGAAAAGAAACTATCCTAATGGCAATGTACATGGCATTCCAATGAGTTTCCTTCCTGCTATGACCAACATGTCTTCAAGACTTTCCATTCTTTCCTTTGCCTTTTGAAGAAGAAGAAGAGACTGATTCCTACCCTTCTGATATTGCCAGGCTGTTTGAAATGGTGATTTGTTTCAGATTACCCGGATCGCAGTTGTTCGCTTATTCCCTTGTTTTACGTGGACTGCCCTTTCGGGTTTTCAATCCACCGGGATACCCTTTTTTGCCTGAGTTGTCCGATGTGGCTTTTCAACTCAGCGGGTGTACATTTTTTCCCCTAACTTTTTCCCGAGCTTTTTAATCTGTTTTTAGCTCGCCGGGATGCCCTTTTCTTGCCTGGACTCTAATTCTGTTTTTGTGTCCAGCGGGTCTTTTACGCGAGGTATTTTTTAACTGCGTCCGAGTTAACAGGGGATTGGAAGTCTTCTCCATCCATAGTAGTGAGCATCAGTGCCCCACCAGAGAAAACTTTCTTTACTACGAACGGGCCTTCGTAATTTGGGGTCCACTTGCCCCTATGATCTGAACCTGGAGGAATGATCCTTTTGGGTACAAGCTCACCTACTTGATACTCTCGAGTACGTACTCATTGGTCGAATGCTTGCTTCATTCTCCTCTGATAAAGTTGACCGTGACAGATAGTCACTAATCTCTTTTCCTCAATTAGGCACAATTGGTTATATCGAGCACGTACCCACTCAGCCTCATCAAGATTCACATCCATCATTACACGTAAAGAAGGAATTTCCACCTCAACAGGCAAGACTGCCTCCATGCCATATACCAGAGAGAAAGGAGTTGCCCCGATTGACGTCCTGACTGACGTTCGGTACCCATGTAGCGCGAATGGTAACATCTCATGCCAAATCTTTGTAGGTGACAACCATCTTCTGCACAATCTTCTTAATATTCTTATTAATTTCCTCTACCGCGCCATTCATCTTTGGCCGGTAAAGAGAAGAATTGTGATGCTGAATATTGAAGTCCCGGCACAGTTCTGCCATCATCTTGTTGTTCAAATTGGAACCATTATCAGTAATGATTCGCTCGGGCACTCTGTATCTGCAAATGATGTCTCTCTTCAAAATTCTGGATACCACCTGGCGAGTGACATTGGCATAAGATGCTGCTTCAACCCATTTGGTGAAATAATCAATTGCAACCAAGATGAAACGATGACCATTTGAAGCAGTAGGCTCTATTTTCCCGATCATATCAATGCCCCACATAAAAAAGGGCCAAGGAGATGACATGACGTTGAGCGGGCTAGGAGGAACATGCACCTTGTCTGCATATATCTGGCATTTGTGGCACTTACGGGCATATGAATAATAGTCTGCATCCATTGTTAGTCAATAATACTCTGATCTCAATAACTTCTTAGCCATAGCATATCCTCCTACATGAGTATCGAAGGATCCCTCGTGGACTTCCTTCATTAACAGGTCTGCTTCGTGTCTATCCACGCATCTGAGCAAGACCATGTCAAAGTTCCTCTTATACAAAACTCTGTTTGCATTCAAGAAGAAACTAGCAGCAAGTCGTCTCAAGGTCTTCTTGTCATTGGATGATGCCCCGACTGGGTATTCTTGTTTTTCCAAGAAAATCTTGATATCAAAGTACCAAGGTTTCTCATCAGAAACAGTGTCTATAGAAAAGGCATAAGCTGGTGCGTCAGGCCTGGAAATGTAAATCTTGGGCACATAGTTCCAACAAAAGACTTTAATGGACGAAGAAAGAGTAGCCAATGCATCCTGCAAATTGATTTTCATCTCGCGGTATATATTGAAGCTTAACTGTTGTGAAGAATGTCAACAGTCTTCTGGCATAATCCCTATAAGGAATTAAGTGTTCTTGATGTGTATACCACTTGTCGGTAATCTGGTTGATAACGAGGGTTGAATCTCCGAATATATTGAGGGTCTTAATCCAAAGATTAATAGCCTCCTCTATTCCTATTATGCACGCCTCGTATTCCGCTTCATTGTTGGTGCAACCAAAAGTAATTCTGGCGGCGAAGGGAAAGTGAACACCTTAGGGGCTGATAAGAACAGCACCAACTCCGCGTCCATTGATATTGACTGCCCCATCAAACATCAACTTCCATTTGGATTCAGGGTCAGGCCCCTCCTCCGGAAGTGGTTCCTTGCAATATCTTGCCTTGAGGTACATGATGTCCTCATAAGGGAAATCAAACTTCATTGGTTGGTAATCGTCTTCAAGCGGTTGCTATGCAAGATAATCTGACAATACACTTCCTTTGATGGCTTTCTGGGAAGTATATTGTATGTCATACTCTGTTAATATCATTTGCCACCTTGCAACCCTTCCGGTTAATGCTGGTTTCTCGAAAATATACTTGACGGGGTCCATTTTTTAGTTTAACAATGTGGTGTGAGTCAACATGTACTGTCTCATTCGGCGAGCAACCAATGCCAAAGCGCAACAAGTTTTCTCGAGCAGTGAATAATAGGACTCACAGTCGGTAAAATTTTTGCTAAGGTAATAAATAACATGCTCTTTTCGACCAGACTCGTCATGTTGGCCTAGCACACACCTATAATACCTCAAAATTTGCCCTATCATATCCTCAACATTTTGCATAGCATTTTGCATACATAGATTCATAAAATAACCAAAAACATTGCATCATGTATAGCATAGTTGAGGCATGGGTATGTGATCAATTATTGGAGCAACTGAAGGCTATACAAAGGCAATCACATGGCCACAAAGCTTCTCAATCTTATGCAAAGGGTTCACAACATCCTACAAGTCTTCACTTGAAGCCACGAGCCATGGAAAGATTTGATCTGATCAAAGGAGGCAAGCAGTGCAATATTTCCTGATGAAAAGGCCGAATTAGGGTTTCATTTCTACTGGGCTTCTGCATGAAGTTATGATTCAAAGATGATTCCTTTGTATTATATATGATGTCAAATGCCTAGGGTTCAAATTTCATCCATAAATTCATTTTGGAAGAGGTTCGGTTGGCCAGATGACTGAGAATCGAGGAACCGGGGAAAAGGCGACCGAGCTAGGTAAAAAAGGGTCGACTCCTGACTTTTAAGACCAAGATACTGAAATTAGGGTTACAAGGATCCTATAGTTCAAATTTGTTCAAGAAATGATGGAGGAATCATTAAAAAAATCAAGGAAAAAAAATCATTTGAAAAGTGGTTAATTTCACATTTCCCTCCACGTTTCCTTCCACTTTCTTTCCACATTTCCTTTCATTCTTTCCCTCTTTTTTTTCCACTTCAATTCCACTCCATTTCCCTTGGAAGCTTCTACCATGTTCTACCACCTTCTAGAGTGTTCCAAGAAATATTCCTTCTCCAACCCTAACCCTAACTAACTACTAACCTAGCTCCATTCCTAGACCTAACTCCATTCCCATACCTAGCTCCAAGCCTAGCCCCTATATAATCACTAATCACTTCAATGCAAAAAGGTTCCTAAGTCTCCAAATTTTTCATTCTCTCACAATCACTTTTTCTCTCTCACTTTTCCTCCATTTTCCCTTTTAAACCAAAGCTTTTTGAAGAAGCTCTTCAAGTTTCACATTGAAACTTGAAGATCTTGAAGCTTAGCCTCCAACCTCCATTGATTTTGTGGATTGTGGAAGAAGAAGCTACTTATTTTTGTGAGGATTTCGGCTTATTGGAAGTGCACGAAGGTCCAAGCATCAAGAACGCATTTATTTTGCGGATTCGCGGTTTTCTTGGTTTTCTCTTCAATCAAGCTCTGATTCTTGCAACATCCACCGAAGCACTTCTCCGCTTCGTAGGTTTGTGATCTAAATCACTTCTCCTTTAAGTTATTCTCTTCATCTCGCCATTTCGGCATTCTTTAATTGCTTTTCGTTTTTCTTGCAATCGATTACGTTTTCGTTATGTGTTGCTTGCGATTTATGATTTGTAATGGATTAGAAGTTAAGGTGTAGACAATTATAGGATCTAGCATGTGTAAATAAGCCCCAATTGAGTAGAAATTCGTGTTAGCATGTCCATGTGTAGGTAAGGGATCATTAGAAGTGAGTTTGTGGCTAAAAGCACTTATTTCTTAACTTTTTTCACATTCTGGTTCAGTGTTAACCGGTTAACCATTTGGTTAACTGGTTAACGTGTGCATTTTTTCCATAAATCAGTGCAGTTTTAGGTCCGTTAACCGGTTAACCATTTGGTTAACCGGTTAACGCTGTTAATTTTTGGAATTTTTGCTTATTTGATAGCATAGTCTTGCTTTCTAGTGCCTTTAATGTTCATACATGTTTAGGTATTGATTTTAGGGAATTTTCTAGGTTAGTTTCGACATCTCATTCCCTCATTTCGATTCGTTTCGACGCATTTCCGTTCATATTGTGTATTATGCATTTATGTGTTCCTTTGTGTATAATTTGGTTTCTTGCATTTTGTTGCTATGTTTGTGCATTATTTGGCATGTGAATAATCATGTTGCATTTTGTTTTTACATCTTTCACATTGCATTAAGTCATTTTGCATTTCATTGTATCAAGATATGTTGCATTTCACATAATCATGTATGTATGTGCATTTGGTTGCATGCTTGATCATAGCATTCACATCAATTCGATTCTAAATTTTGCATTGAGTTTGGAATTCTTGTTGATCTAGCATGTTGCAAGTTCATGATTAATGCTCATTATGTTCATATGCCATATTCATGTGCCATATTTTGCATACTTGTTGCACAATCTATCATGTGGTGCATTCTTGCATAATTCCCTCAAAAATGTTCATGTTCTTTCATTTGTGTATGTTGATTTAGGTTCAAATGCATATTCATGAGGAATTGGTACGTGTTTCATTGAGTTTGTGCATTAAAAAATGAAAATAACCAAATTTGTATTTTGCATTTCATAGCTGACTTTGCATATAGGTGCTCTAAAATACATGCTGTTTGTCATGTTTGCATGCTGCATTTGACTTTTTACACCTACCTTTTCATGCTGCATGCTGGCTGTAAAAAGTTGCTTTGTGTTATGCATTGTTTTCATAGCTGTTTGTGTATTAGGGGTTGTAGTAAGTGCTGTATTTTTGTTTTAGCATATTTTTAGTCTTCTATAATTAAGATAGATTTTAGATTGAGTCCTAGAGTCATTAGGATTTAATTAGTGTATGTTTCCTTTAATATTTTAAATAAAAAATGTATACTAACCTTTGTTTTGTAGGGAGGGAAAGGTATGTTTCCTTACACCTTATCCTTTTATTCTTATGCATTTCTTTATGCATTTAATTCATTCCTTTTACTTCCATATTTGTGATTGGTAGGATCTCCCATTGTTAGGACCAACTTATCTTCCTTAGGAAGTAAGTTGCATCCTCTTTCTTCTCTCTTTTCCTTTTGCTCTTTAGGATTATAAAAGCCTCACTCACCATTAGGACCACCATGTTAATAATTAACTTAGGGTTGTGTCTTAGTCCCCCTTAGTTTTTTCCCTTTCTCCATTTGAGTCTTCTTTCTCATCTCCAAACAAAATCCAAAAAGACTTAATAAATGCATGAAAAGATCCCTTGTATATAGCCTTATTCCATGGGGCAGTTGCATTCATTCCATCTTGGAGTGGTGTAGGCTTATCTAGCATGATGTACAAGTCTCGTCAAGGGGTTGTTTCACAAAGAAAACATAAAAGACATTTCTTCACAAAAGCTACAAAAACATGTAATAAAGTTCAACAAGCTAGTGAACTTAGACCCTAATCCTTGGAAACAAGTCTTGGATAAATTCTCCTTGCTTGGTATGCTTGTTCTATTATTCCATCTTGGAATGTAGTAGCAAGTACACATTCCATGGAAAAGAGTTTGAATTCACTTCCTTGTGCTAAATTCATACAAAACTCATAAAAGACAACAACAAACAATAAGCGACTTTCCTGCGGGAACTTCTCTTTCTCATCTCATTCATTCTGAACGCGAACTTGCGACGACTTGTCTCGTATGCAAGATGGTAAACACACTCGTACCAGACGATCATGCAACACTTGAGCATAGACATACACAGTTCCAACTATAAAAAACACAAACAAATAGTTCCCGCCTGCTTAGGTGAACTACGTCGACTTTGATCCTTATTTTCCCGATGAGGTACGTAGGCAGTGGGGTAGGGCACGTTCGAGCACATTCTTTATTTTCCCTACATTTTCCCCATTCTTTCTTTTTGTTCTCTTTTCCAGTTCCCTTATCATTTCTCATTCCCATTCCAGTTAGTAGTTCATTTGTTCAGCAGCAGTTATATTTTTCTCACCCTTTGGAACAAACAAACAAGCGTGGATCCCGTCGGGTACGACAGACGATCTGAGGTGCTAATACCTTCCCAGGTCGTAACCGACTCCCGAACCCAGATCTTTGGTTCGCAAGGCCTCGTCCTTTCCTTCTTCCTCAGGTTTGTGCAGCATTATCTTTCCCATTCTTTCGGGATAAAAATGTCTGGCTGGCGACTCTACCCTTTCCGCGCCACTTTCGCGTTTGTACCAGGATGTAAATCCTGGGAGCGGCAACACCCCATCGACCCTTCTAGCATAGTCAAGTACATGATAAGTGGTCGTCCTGGAACTGGAGGCATTAGAATCGGAGGCTCCTGCAAATATTCTTTTATCTTTTCAAAGGCTCTTTGACAATCCTCATTCCACCTGACCGTTTGTTCTTTTCTTAACAATTTGAAGATTGGCTCGCATGTGGAAGTTAGATGAGATATAAACCGAGAAATGTAGTTCAATCTCCCTAAAAACCCACGCACTTCTTTTTCTGTTTTTGGTGCTGGCATGTCTTGTATTGCTTTTACTTTTGCAGGATCTACCTCGACCCCCCTTTGGCTAACAATGAAACCCAGCAATTTACCGGAATGCACTCCGAAGGTGCACTTGTTTGGATTCAACCTCAATCTATACTTTATCAATCTTTCAAACAGCTTTTTGATATTGACCAGGTGCTCTTCTTCGTCCCAGGACTTGGCAATCATATCGTCCACATAACACTCAATTTCCTTGTGTATCGTGTCGTGGAACAAAGTTAGCATAGCCCATTGATACGTTGCCCCGACATTCTTCAACCCAAAGGGCATAACCTTATAACAGAATGTACCCCACGGGGTAATGAACGACGTTTTCTCCATGTCTTCCGGTGCCATTTTAATCTGATTGTACCCGGAGAAGCCATCCATGAAAGAAAATACTGAGAACTGAGCGGTGTTATCTACCAGCACATCAATGTGAGGTAATGGAAAGTCATCCTTTGGACTTGCTCTATTTAGATCCCGATAATCGACGCACATCCGGACCTTGCCATCCTTCTTTAGTACAGGCACAATGTTAGCTACCCAAGGTGGGTAACTAGTTACGGCAAGGAACCCGGCATCCCACTGCTTTTGAACTTCCTCCTTGATTTTCATTGCCATGTCAGGGCGAGTTCTTCTCAGCTTTTTCTTTACTGGAGGGCAGTCTTCCTACAATGGTAGCTTGTGTACAACAATATCAGTATCTAACCCTGGCATATCTTGATACGACCAGGCGAAGATATCCACATATTCCCGCAGCATACCAATCAATTCCTTCTTTACCTCGGCCTGCAGACTGGCCCCAATCTTTATCTCTTTCTTTACATCCTCAGAACCAATGTTAATGATCTCTACTTCTTCCTGATGAGGCTGAACGACCCTTTCCTCTTGTTTCAACAACCAAGCTAACTCTTCCGGGAGTTCACAGTCTTCCTCAACCCCTTCATCATCTTGGTAGATAGGATTGTCGAAGACATGTATAGTCATAGCAGAAACATTATCATAGGAATCCGAATTATCAACACTGCACAAATGATGTGCTTATTTCAGAATCTGTTCTTTACAAAAGAGACGCAAACACACAAAAACACTAGAAAAATAAAACATTGCCATTTTATTTGTTTTTTGTGAAAAAATTTAAAAACGAAAGAAAGAGAACACATTTTACTTTAAAATGTCCTTTATTTATGGTGAAAACAAATGCATTAAAAGCATGGTGGCCCTACAAATGGATCCATGCACCTTAGGTAGAGTGCAAGATTTGACATGCAGTATGATAAAAATGGAAACAAGAAAATTACTTTGACTGCCAAGTAACTTGAACAAAATCTTCAGCAGACCAGTTCTGGAGCTCCTCCCCAGGTGCGCATGGGCGAATCCAGTTATCTAAGTCGCAATCACTATCCCCATCTTCATCTGTTGCACAAATATTGTTGTAGTCGAGCATTCCAGCACTAGTGAACATTATGGACTTACTGCCCTGAGACCAGCTAGACCAACCAGGTTGATGTCCAAGACCAAACTTGTCATCCTTCTTTTCCACTTCTAACAACTTACCCCAGCCCTGGGCATTTTCGGATTGGACTACTTCCTTAGCTTGCTTGTAGGAGTAGATATGAGTCCTTTCCTTCTCATTGCTTGGAACTGCAGCAACCGGAGACAAAGTACTAACATTGACTGTCTCAAAAGCTTGACAAAGTATCTTATGGATCTCCCCGTCCATTTCCACGTATTTGAAGGTCGATAGATGGCTTACGAAAATATCCTCTTCACCGCATACAGTAACAACTTGGCCGTCTACCACATACTTTAACTTTTGATGCAACGTGGATGTTACTGCGCCAGCAGCATGAATCCAAGGATGTCCTAGCAGGCAGCTATAAGCGGGTTGGATATCCATAGCATAGAATGTGCTCTTGAATACCTGAGACCCAATCTTTACCGGTAGCTCCACCTCCCTAAACACCGACCTCCGTGACCCATCAAATGCTTTCACAATCAAATCGTTGGGTCGTAAAACAATGCCATTAACATTCAGCTTCATTAAGGCCTTCTTAGGGAGCACATTGAGAGAAGAGCCTGTATCCACCAGGACATGTGATAGAACAACACCCTTACACTCCATGGTGATGTGTAAGGCCTTATTGTGATTACGTACCTCAGAAGTGAGATCTCTATCTGTGAATCCCAACCCATGGCTTGCGTTCACACTGGCTACCACAGCTTCCAACTGGTTAACAGTTATCTCTTGTGGTACATATGCCATTTGCAAAACCTTTAGCAGAGCCTCTCGGTGAGCTTGGGAACACATTAACAATGACATAATGGATATCTTGGATGGGGTTTGATCCAGCAGTTCAACCACCTTATAGTCATTTTTCTTAATTATTCTCATGAATTCTTCAACTTCCTTTTCAAAAGTGCCCTGACTAGTAATGGGAGTTGTCACCTCTTCAGTCACTATCTGTTTACCTTTAGCCTTTGCAGCAGCTTCAGCTTCAGGATCACCTCTAAGACCTTGTGGAGCAAAGAGACGCCTACTCTGTGTAAATCCACCAACTCCTCCGACATTCACAACAGTCGGGTCAATTGTCACTGCTTTACTTTCCACCTTTTGTCCTTCTACGTACATGTCTGAGCCATAGTGCCAAGGAATGGACTTGTCATCAACATAGGGAACTGGTCCCGGAACAGTAATGGTTACTAGACTCACCTCTGGGACATATATAGTCACTGAATCTCTCCGGGCAGGAACCTCGGCAGGATCAAAATAAATGGTTACTGTAGACACACAATCATTTTTGTTTTCGATCTTGTCAAACTGTAGAGACCCCTCATCAATCAAACACTGCAACCTAGCTCTCAAATCTCTGCAACCATTAATTGAATTCATACAACCCTCGCAGTCAAAGTCACACCCTGGGAATACTTGCCCCTTCAGTAACCTGTCTTTGACCACTAACAATGAAGTCTTCACTTCTTCCACACTCAAAATCAGATTTAACTTCTCGCCACCGTCAACAACATTTATCCGGGCCCCTCCATGATTTGGAATGGGGTTTGATGTAATATTTGGAGGCGGTGCAAAGTTAATTTCTTTCGAGTCAATCAAATGTTGGACCTTATGATGTAATGCCCTGCACTTCTCCGTTGAGTTCCCGAGAGCTCTTGAGTGAAATGCGCATCTTGCATTAGCATCATACCCCACTGGAAGTTCTCCAGGTGGTGGTGCCAATGTCCTCAACTGAACCAAGTTCAAATCTAACAATCTCTGGAGTAGCATTGTGTATGTCATAGGGATTGCCTCAAGCACCCTGTTAGCTGGACGAGCTTGTCTCTGTTGATAGGGTCTTTCTTGATAGTTATTGCGTTGCGGCTGTTCTTGTTGTTGTTGTTGTTGTGGTTGTTGAATAGGACTTGTGGGAATGGTGACAGCTGCCACTTGCTCGTAAGATCCCATGTATCCACGGCCTCGGCCTCGGCCATACAAATCATTAGTTTCTCCCTCCCTTCTTCTTGGAGGTCCATTAAAAGCTTTTCTAACACCACTTGAGCTACCTGCACCACTGTCTTGGATTTTCCCCATTTTCAGCAGAGTTTCAACCCTTTCTCCGACTATCACAATATCGTTAAAATTTGTTGCTGAACAAGACGCCAGTCTCTCAATAAACACACACTACAGTGTTGTCATAAACATATTTTCCATTTCATTCTCTAACAAGGGAGGTTGTACTCGAGCAGCAAGCTGACGCCACCTCTGGGCGTACTCTTTGAACCCTTCTTTAGCACTCTGAGAGATCGTCTGCAATTGGGTACAATTTGGAGCCATATCCAAATTATACTGATATTGTTTCGCAAACGCCTCAGCTAAATCCTTCCAGCTTCGAATTATGACCCTGCTCAGCTTCATGTACCATTCCAAGGAAGCTCCTACAAGACTATCCTGGAAATAATACATCCACAGCTTTTCATCATCTGTATGTGTAGCAATCCTTCCCACAAAAGACTGAAGGTGAGTTATCGGGCAAGCCGTACCGTTGTACTTATCAAAATTAGGGACCTTAAACTTGTAGGGAATTCTCACCCCTAGCACTAGGCCCAAATCAGTGATGTCAAACCCTAGAGAACTCTGAGATTGAATGGCGTGAATTTGCTCAGCCATTTCTTCAAATCTCCTATTCATGCCAACTCCCTGACCTTCAGCCTCATCCAGCAAAGTGAATTGTTCATCCTTCCCATTCATCTGCATGTTATGCACTTCATCAATGATAATAGTGACCCCTAGTTGCACCACAGGGATTTCAACGTGACGGGCGCTAGCCCCATTACGATTACCTCCATCTGATGTCCCATTGTTCCTGGCCTGATTGTTCTCTACCAGTTCGCGCAAGCGCTCCTGCGTTTGACCCATCCCAGCCATGAGGTTCATGAAGTTGTCCATTCTTGTTCTTAAGTCAGCCAGATCCGCTTGCATCTGATCCATTGCTCTCTCTTTATTCACCTTTGTAGGGTATTTGTGTACAGTTGACTGTCTCTGAACCTTCTTGGGAGCTATAGTGCCTGAAATTGACATAAACGTTAGAAAACTGATGAATTACCTGCAAAACAACAAACACGTTATATGCATGCAATGTAAATATTCATGTTTCCACGTTCAGGTGTTAATATGCCCCAGTTCTGGTATTTTTGACAGAAAATACTCCAGATGGCCTTTTTGTAGGAATTGACTTCCTATCACGAATTCTCTTTGAGAGGTATTCAGATCTTGATGGTTTTGGACAAACAGGTTTTAGCATACTCAGAAGATTAACATAGGAAACTATCATGATCATAAAAATAAAAAACCTTAAGAAGGTAAGAGTAAAAACAATTTCCCGAAGGATTACAAGTCTTACAAATAAAGTGCGAGGAAAAATAAAATGAGATTCCTACAACAAGTCTGTAGGTAATCCAAAATACAAAAAAAAAACTCTAAAATTCCAAACTACAAGAAGACTTTGGCTCCTCCCTTGAAAGTCCCAACTCTGCCCTGGCTTTCTTCACCCCAGCCCTCAACTTGAGTTCTGCATTCTCCTTAAGTACCTCTTCCGAAGCTTGCTGGCGCTGTGCCAACTGTTGGGTTTTTTCCCTTCTTATTGTGTGAATTTTCTCCAATTCAACCTTCTGGTCTTGGAGCTATAGCTTGTACGCCTTCTCTTTCTCTTCAAACTCCTTCTGATCTTTGTCTCTCATCTCCTTCAACCAAGTGATGGATTGTCTAGCCTCCCTAAGGGTCTTCTGAAGCTTCTTGTGCTCTGCTTCCCTTCTTGAGTCCATCAACCCTCTCCTCTGGAAATAGGCTTCCCTTCCAGCAAACTCTTTCTCTTTAGCTTCCCGGGCTACTTGTATTTTCTGGAGCTTCTCCTCCACTTCTGCCTTAGAACGGGTTGCACGATGATACAAGCTAGCCATATTTGTATTCTCAACTCTTAATTCATGTATTAACGACTCCAACTTCTTGTAACTCTCAACAGAAACAGTGGCTTGAGCAGGTGTTTCATTTGGATATAGTGGAGCCTCAGATGAAAATGGAAGGAAGAAAGTGACAACCCTACCTTGTATCCAAGCAGCAAAAGGGGGATATGTCCTAGGTGTCGCTCCCCGGATTTCATCCTGGTACAAACGCGAAAGTGGCGCGGAAGAAGAGTAAAGTCGCCAGCCAGGCATTTTTATCCCGAATAAAAGGAATGGTAATGCTGCACAAACCAGAAGAAAGAAAGAGGAAGGATATAGGTCCTGCGAACCAAAGAGACTGAGTTCGGGAGTCGGTTACGACCTGGGAGGGTATTAGCACCCAGATCGTCCGCCGTACCCGACGGGATCCACGCTTGCAAAAGAAACTGTTTCAAAGGGTGAGGGTATGAAAACTGCAACAAAAGAAATGAAAGTGAAAAGAAACTGGAACTGGAAAAGAACTGAAATAAGAAACAAAGAGAGAAATGTAGGGAAAATAAAGATTGTGCTCGAACGGGCCCTACCCCGCTGCCTACGTACCTCATCAGGATAATGAGGATCAGAGACGCCGTAGTTCCCCTAACTAGGGGTAACAAAGGGAAATTTCTTGTGAATTAAAGGCTTGAACTGCCTATGCCATTGCTCAGGTGTTGCAGACTCGGACGACGAGTGCGTAACCGTCTTGCAAAGTGACAAGTAGGAGCAAGTTCGCATACGGAGCGAATGAGGTGAGAAAAGAATTCCCGAAGGAAAGACGCTTATTGTTTGTTTGGTGTTTTTTAGAAGCTTTTATGAGTGAAAGTTTGCATAGGTAAATGTACCTAAGTCTTACTCGATGGGATGTGTACGTCTCACATCATCCCGAAATGGAATGCGCAAGAGGCACACCTATCTATGGAAGAAATCCCCAAAGTTAGTCCCTTAAGTGAAGGCTCAAGCACACTGGCCTATTACCATTATTAAGTATTTTTGTGGTTTTTTGGTTAAGAAGTGTTTTTTAGCTTTTTCTTTGTGAGGCACTCATGCTAAGACCTATCCACCACGAGTGATAACTCACACCTCACCCCAAAGGAACCCCAAATGAGAATAAAAAGTGGGCACAAGCACCTTTCTAGGCTTATGAGAGACTTAAATGTTCAAAGGAAGCAAAACGGGACAAGGCTCAAGATAAAATCCACAATAAAACAAACAGCCATCTAAAAATTCCACAATTGAAACCAAATGATCCTCAAACATGTCATATCAACTAGCCAAAAGGATTTGCAAAGATTCAGAAAGGAACTAAGTCAAATGGAGGCAAGAACACAAGTTAGGACAGAAAACTTACATCACAAGTTACTAGACCAAGACTCAAGAAATAAATTTCTAAAAATCCAGAGAAACATCACGTGAAAAGTACAAGATCTTAGGAACACAAAGCAAACAGAATGGGATCAAAACTCAAAATATTGAAGAGTATAGAAATTAAACAAGGCAGATTGGTCAAGAAAGACTTAAAAAGAAGCTATGAGCAATGGTGAATTAAATCTGACACGTGGATAAATGAAATAAAATAAAATAAACATATGATAAAAAACTAGAGACACAAAAGAAGGTTCATGATTTTTTTGGGAATTTTTGAATAATTATAAGTATTTTATACGAATTAGAATGGAATTGAATAAGAGGAACAAAATAAATTGGAAAAAGGAAATTAAAAGAATGGATGGAGGTGTTTGTAGTAATGCTGTGCGTTGGACTTGGATGGGCTGGGAATAGCTGGAGGTGCGAACATCATTTGGCAAGGCCCAAGGCCTGCATGCTAGTCCATGGCTGTTGCTGTGAGGATTAATGAGTTTAATAAAGGAAATGCTGGAAAAAAGGAGATCCACAATATACATCCTGCGGCTGAAGATGGTAACCTCATTAAATGAGGTGGCGCTGTTGAGCGCTGTCATTGGCTATTACAAGGTGAGCTCACGGTATTTACAATGGACACACACACGCTGCATTAAATTGAAACCAGAATTTATAACATAAAACAACAACAATACAAGGCCACGTGGCAGCGCGTGAGCCTTAGGATGGAGGATCCAAGGGCTGAAACATCATCCTCTTCAATGGAACTCACAAGACAAATTCCGGTGACCGGAGCTAGAACTCCGGCACCGGAGACCAAACCAGAGGCAAATATTCATCAAATAATGCAAACCAATAGTCCAAATTGACTAACTCAACATCACTGAATCCAAATATGACATCAAAAATAGCTAAAACTCAAAGGATCGGCCGGATCGAAGCAAAACAACATTGATCATCAAACTTTAAATGCACATAACTCATGATATAATGCACCAAAATCAAATCTACGAAGTGCAACATGATCAGGGAAGAACAAGGAACACAAATCAACCATAAAATTCCATTTCCAGAACAATAAATTTCAAGCCATACCTGTGATAGAGACCTTGAAATATTGAGATAGAAAGCCAAATAATCTGTGCAAATCACTTCTCTTGCTCCTTAGATGCAAAATAAATGCACCTAAGGCCTTGAAATAGCTTGGATATGAGATCTCAACACAAGAGGCTTTGAAATAGTGAACTTCCAATTCTGTGATTTAAGCTTGAATGAGTGGATGATTCTTGATCTCTATGATCCACTGATCAAGAATATGGAAGAGTTTTGTGGAGAATGTAAAGGAATGGAGAGATATGAAGCAAAATGCAAGAATGCAAGAAGTTTAGAATGAGGGAGATTCAGATCTGGTTTTTTTCTAATTCTCTTTGTTATGATGTAAAAAGTGAATGTTGAAAGTGTGAAAGAAAGTGCACAAAAATTGAATGAGAAAAGTGTGAATGTGCAAATTGTGCATTTGGTGGAATATGAATGCTCCCCTAATACTTCCTTGGGCCTCTCAGCAAATGTGATTTTCATTCTCCACCCTTGATCCAAATCCATTCATTCCTGGCCCTTAGATCAAACCCTCACACTTGTTTCATGATTTTTGCAAATTGGCTTGTTTTGGAGGGAGTTTTCAAAAGTGTATGAAAATGACCATTTATTTGGAGAAAATTAGTCCTTATGCAATGTATTTTAAGTTTGAAACAAGTTTGGGCCTGAACCAATTCACAAAAATAAGATTGGAGCCTTCTTGCACATGATGCATTTTTGAAAAAGTGATTTTTGCCCTCCCATGCTAGAATTTTCGAAAGCCCTAGAGGAATAACCGGGAATCCGGTGAAAAAGTACTTTTACTTTTTGAAAATGGCAGCCCTTACTTTCCAACTTTCATGTTTGACTTTGGTCCATTTGGAGAATTTTTGATCATGTTAAGGCCACTTGAAAATTAGGGCCAAAGTTTCAAAATTTAGAAAACTTCAAAAACCAACTTTGTACCATTTTTGCAAAACCCCTCAAATCTCCATGATTCTTGAACTTTAGGCATTCCAAACCTCTTATAACATTGTAAGGACCCCTCTTGGCCAAAAAATTTGGGTTGGACCCCTTGAAATTGCACAGTTGACTTTTTCAGGGCTCTGTTGACTTTTTCCTTCATCTGCAAGCAACTGAGGCACTGACTGACTTCCACATGGAATTTTCTCATGAAATTTGACACATAGGATAGTCTTAACATGTAGAAGACTTGGCCCACAAGAAATGGCCAAAGTTGTGAGGTCTTGGTGTTTGAATCTCAAACCCTAATTTGGGTGCACTACATAGGAGCTTTGCCTTGTCCTGAGATCTCTGATGATCATGCAATCTTCTGAGCTTTTGTCAATGGACTTGATCTTGTAAATGGAGTATAGACTCACCATAGAACTTGTACAAACTCATTGGGACCCTTGTCATGGCTTGAAAGGCTTCTGGGAACTCCACAGATGACCATATGCTTGATGCTAGGACATGAGGGATGTTATGCTTCATCTTTCCATGATATGATGCTGAGAAAATGATATGAGTATGAGGAATATGATATGATATGATGCTCAAAATGAAGAGGGAAAATTTGGGGTGTTACAGCTGCCCCTATTCAATCATCAGTTAATCTGAAAAGGACGATAGTACGGGCTATCGACCATTCAAGATAAACTGTGGTTGAATACCAAGAAGACCAGAAATTTGCACTCTGACGAAGAATGAAACACTGGGAAATAAACCCAACCAGATGACGCTCTGGGGATAAGAAGGAGAGAAAAAGCAGACGAGCTTCCTCCAAGTTGAACGGATATCTGGAGTAAGAACATGTTGACAGACAAGTCTTCAAACAATCTTGTGATGCCAGGAGCTGGACATACGAGTCCTCAAAAACTGCTAGAACATAACCTGAGACAGACGAGTCTTCAAACAATCCTGTGATGCCAGGAACTGGACATACGAGTCAAACACTGCAAGAACATAATCTGAGCCAGACGAGTCTCCTTCGGATTTACCTGTTACACCAGGACCGGTAATGCACTTAAGTCTGTGGGATAGACATGCAATCAAGGTAGATGAACCTTCTTCATATATTATCCGCGGATATATGGTATAAGACAGACGAGTCTTCTGAGAAAACCTGTGACGCCATTTGCAACAACAATAATGTGCTTGAGACAAACGAGCCTCCCTCGGATTTACCTGTTACGCCAGGACCGGTAACTATTTTGACATTAATTCCCACTGTCAGGATTTTAAACCTCTTCAATACAGACGAGTATTGGATGATCATTCATATTACACAGACGAGTGCCAAAAGTCAATGATACAGACGAGTATCAGATGATGATCTGAGAAACACAGACGAGCGCTTCAGGCAATGATACAGACGAGTATCAGCAACTGGTACAGACGAATACCAGAAATTCAAACACAGACGAGCATTTGAAGTAACAACAGGAGAAAATTAGGATAAACAGCAAATCCTCACAATACAGATATAGGCATAACACAGACGAATGTTGGGGGATGATACAGACGAGTATCCAAACAAAGCAGATGAGCTTCATAACACAGACGCTTTCAGGGGAATAAAAGCATATGAGCTTCAAACAAACACAGACGAGTGCTGGACAGTTGCAGACGAGCAATAGCAGAAAATACATATCAAGGCACAGACGAGTGCATCAAAGGATCCGATACCAAACACAGACGAGTGTTGGGAAATTGCAGACGAGCAACATCAAATGGATAACCACAACACAGACGAGTGTTGAGAACTTGCAGACGAGCAACAACATATGAGATATCACAACACAGACGAGTGCTGGAGGGCAACATCAAAGGTATTACATCCCAAAGCACAGACGAGTGCTGGAAAATTGCAGACGAGCAAACAGCAATTGATATAACCAAACACAGAAGAGTGTTTGAAGTTGCAGGCGAGCAACAACAGAGATCACACCAAACACAGACGAGTGTTAGAAAATTAAAGACGAGCAACATCAAGGTAATCATAAACCTCTGCTAGGGAGAGCAAACGAGCAATACCACTGAGCTAACACAGACGAGTGTTGAAAGATGCGGACGAGCAGCAATAAAACAGTAATACATCACTCTGGGGAGAACTCTGTTTAGGGATAACACAGACGAGTGCTGAAAAACGCAGACGAGCGAGAAACAATGCCTGATTGGCCACAAGAGTTACAACTCTGCAGGGGAAGACAAGTCAAGAGGTCTGAATACCCAACTCTGACTGAGGTAATGAATACTTGGCTGTATCATCAAAATACCCAAAAGTACGGCAACTTTGCTGGGAATATTTCACTGACGGAGTGAAGATCAAATATGAACTCTGCGGGGACAGGATCATCTTCTGACTCGGCTGGGGAAGTTGCTTGAACAACACTCTGGCTGGGGAGAGCATATAATGATTCAAGACTCTGAGGGAATATCAGGCTTCAGATACCTGCTGGGAAGGACTCTTGTTGAGGATAGAATTCTGATAATTCCAACTCTGGTGATGTCAGGCTTTCAGATACCTGCTGGGTATACTCCACTGGGGAAGAATGAACCGCCACTTTACTGGGGAAGAAGAAACTGCTTGGGCTGCTGCCAAGGCTTAGCTGGATAAAATATTTGCTGGAGATATCAGGCTTTCAGCTACCTGCTGGAGGAAGAAATCTCTGCTTGGGGATATACTCTATTGGGAAAGAGTAAATTGCTTTGAAGAATGTGACGCCATCCTGCAACCTGCAACGACAGAAAACACAAGTGTGCCCTGGGGATTCGCATGGTATGATCTATTCATCCATCGTCACCCAACACTCAAAAAGGGTTATAGTTTCCCTGCATGTCAGTTTTCTTTTCAAAATTATCACCATGTTTTAATGCAATGCTATTTTTGCTGAAAATTCAGGACATTTGGCAAACAAAAATAAACACACACAACTTTTTGACTGAATATTCTTTTTATTGAATGGCCTCTGAATAGGAAAAGATTTTACATCAGGGAGCAACCACCTGGAAAGAGGTAGCCATTATAAAATTTGAGAAAAGAAACTATCCTAATGGCAATGTACACGACATTCCAAGGAGTTCCATTTCTGCTATGACCTGCATGTCTTCGAGACTCTCCAGTCTGCTTTGGCTTTCTGAGAGGATGAGGGGACTGTTTCCTATCCTTCTGACATTGTCAAGTTGTGCGAAACGATGATCTGGTTCAGATAACTCGGATCGCAGTTGTTCGCTTATTCCCTTGTTTTGCGTGGATCGCCCTCTCGGGTTAACAGGGGACTGGAAGTTATCTCCATCCATAGTGGTGAGCATCAGTGCTCCTCCCGAAAATACTTTCTTCACTATGAATGGTCCTTCGTAGTTTGGGGTCCACTTGCCCCTGTGATCTGAACCTGGAGGAACGATCCTCTTCAACACAAGCTCTCCCATTTGATATTCCCGAGTACGTACTCGTTGGTCAAATGCACGATTCATTCTCCTTTGATAAAGCTGACCATGACAGATAGCCGCTAATCACTTTTCCTCAATTAGGCATAGCTGATTATAACGAGCACGCACCCATTCAGCCTCATCCTGCTTGACATCCATCATCACGCGCAGTGAAGGAATCTCCACTTCAACAGGCAGGACTGCTTCCATGCCATACACCAGAGAGAAGGGAGTTGCCCCTGTTGACGTCCTGACCGACGTTCGGTACCCATGCAAAGCAAATGGTAACATCTCATGCCAATCTTTGTAGGTGACAACCATTTTCTGCACAATCTTCTTGATATTCTTGTTAGCTGCCTCTACCGTACCATTCATCTTTGGTCGGTAAGGAGAAGAATTGTGATGCTGAATTTTTAAGTCCCGACACAAGTCTGTCGTCATCTTGTTGTTGAGATTAGAACCATTGTCAGTAATGATCCTTTCGGGAACTCCGTATCTGCATATGATATCTCTTTTCAAAAATCTTTCCACCACTTGACGAGTGATGTTGGCATAAGATGCTGCTTCTACCCATTTGGTAAAGTAATCAATCGTGACCAGGATGAAGCGATGACCATTTGAAGCAGTTGGCTCAATCTTCTTGATCATGTCAATTCCCCACATAGAAAAGGGACAAGGAGATGACATGACGTTGAGCGGGCTTGGAGGAACATACACTTTCTCTGCATATATCTGGCACTTGTGGCACTTACGAGCGAATGAACACCAGTCTGTATCCATTGTCATCTAGTAATACTCTGATCTCAGCAACTTCTTTTCCATAGCATGCCCTCCTGCATGGGTACCGAAAGATCCTTCGTGGACTTCCTGCATCAACAGGCTTGCTTCGTGTCTATCCACGCATCTGAGCAAGACCATGTCGAAGTTTCTCTTGTACAAAACCCCGTCTGTGTTCAAGAAGAAGCTAGCAGCAAGTCGCCTCAAGGTCTTCTTGTCATTGGAA
The DNA here is from genome assembly GCA_963966055.1 of Lathyrus aphaca. NCBI lineage: Eukaryota > Viridiplantae > Streptophyta > Magnoliopsida > Fabales > Fabaceae > Lathyrus > Lathyrus aphaca. The sequence continues at coordinate 568,647,659 of OZ014519.1, forward strand.
GATGCCCCAGTTGGGTATTCTTACTTTTCCAGGAATAACTTGATATCAAAATACCAAGGTTTCTCGTCAGACACGGCGTCTACAGAGAAGGCATGAGCTGGAGCGTCAAGCCTGGATATGTCAATTATGGGCACATTATTCCAACTCAAGACTTTGATTGAAGAAGAGAGAGTGCCCAATGCGTCGGCAAACTAATTCTCATCACGTGGTATGTACTGAAGTTTAACTGTCGTGAAGAACGTCAACAGTTTTCTAGCATAATCCCTGTATGGAATTAGATGCTCTTGATGCGTATACCACTTTCCGGTAACTTGGTTAATAACGAGGGCTGAATCTCCGAATATATCGAGGTTCTTAATCTGAAGATTAATTGCCTCCTCTATTCCCATTATACATGCCTCGTATTCCGCTTCATTGTTGGCGCAACCAAAAGTGACTCTGGCAGCGAAGGGTAAGTGAACTCCTTCGGGAGTAATGAGTACGGCACCAACTCCACGTCCATTGATATTGACGGCCCCATCAAACATCAACTTCCATTTGGATTCAGGGTCTGGCCCCTCCTCCGAAAGTGGTTCCTCGCAATCGTTTGCTTTGAGGTACATGATGTCCTCATCAGGGAAATCAAACTTCATTGGCTGATAATCATCTTCAAGAGGTTGCTGTGCAAGGTAATCCGATAATACACTTCCCTTGATGGCTTTCTGAGAAGTATACTGGATGTCGTATTCAGTTAAAATCATCTGCCACCTAGCAACCCTTCCGGTCAATGCTGGTTTCTCAAAGATGTACTTGACAGGATCCATTTTGGAAATGAGCAGTGTGGTATGAGTCAACATGTACTGCCTCAGTCGGCGAGCAGCCCATACCAAAGCGCATCAAGTTTTCTCGAGCAGTGAGTATCGGGATTCACAGTCGGTAAACTTTTTGCTAAGGTAATAAATGGCGTACTCTTTTCGACCAGACTCGTCATGTTGGCCTAGCACACACCCCATTGACCCTTCTAGCACGGTCAAGTACATGATTAATGTTCTTCCCTCCACGGTAGGCATAAGAATTGGAGGCTCCTGCAAATATTCTTTTATTTTGTCGAAAGCTCTTTGGCAGTCATCGTTCCACCTGACCGTTTGCTCTTTTCTTAGCACCTTGAATATTGGTTCGCACGTGGCAGTTAGATGAGATATGAACCAAGAAATGTAGTTCAACCTCCCTAAAAACCCGCGCACTTCTTTTTCTGTCTTCGGTGCAGGCATATCTTGAATAGCTTTTACTTTGGCAGGATCTACCTCAATTCCTCTTTGACTTACAATGAAACCCAACAGTTTCCCGGAACGCACCCCGAAAGTGCACTTGTTCGGATTCAACCTCAGCTTGTATTTGATCAGTCTATCAAAAAGCTTCTTCAGGTTGACCAGATGCTCTTCTTCGTCTTGGGACTTAGCAATCATATCGTCCACATAACACTCAATCTCCTTGTGGATCATGTCATGGAACAATGTGACCATCGCCCGTTGATAAGTTGCCCCGGCGTTCTTCAAACCAAAGGGCATGACCTTATAGCAGAATGTACCCCACGGGGTAATGAACGTTGTCTTCTCCATGTCTTCCGGCGCCATCTTTATCTGATTATAACTAGAGAAACCATCCATGAAGGAGAATACCGAGAATTGAGCAGTATTGTCTACCAACACGTCGATGTGTGGTAACGGAAAATCATCTTTTGGGCTTGCTCTATTCAAATCCCGGTAGTCAACACACATCCAGACCTTGCTGTCCTTCTTAGGTACAGGTACAATGTTAGCTACCCAAGGTGGGTAACTAGTCACAGCAAGGAAACCGGCATCCCATTGCTTCTGAACCTCCTCTTTGATCTTCATCGCCATGTCAGGACGAGTTCTTCTCAATTTCTGCTTTACAGGAGGACAGTCCTCTCTCAGAGGTAGCTTATGCATCACGATGTCGGTATCTAAACCTGGCATATCTTGATATGACCAAGCAAAGATATCCATATACTCTTTTAGCATACTGATCAGCTCTTTCTTGACGTGGGCCTGCAGACTGGCCCCAACCTTGATTTCCTTCTTTGCATCTTCACTGCCAATGTTGATGATCTCAATCTCTTCTTGATGAGGCTGAATAACCCGCTCCTCTTGTTTCAACAATCTGACCAATTCTTCAGGGAGGTCACAGTCTTCCTCAACCCCTTCATCAGCTTGGTAGACTGGATTATCAAAGTCATGCATAGTCATAGCAGGAACGTTATCCATGGAATCCTGATGATCAACATTGCACAGATGATGTGCTTATTCAGAATCTGCTTAGTTTGAAAAAGAGACGCTAACACAAAAACAAAAAGGAAAACACATTGCCATTTTTATGTTTTTGTGAAAAAGTTTAAAAACAAAGACAGGGAACACAGTTTGTCTGAAAATGTCCTTTTATTTCATAGCAAAATAACGATGCAATACAAAACATGGTGGCCCAATACAATGGATCCAAGCATCTTGGGCAGAATGCTGGATTTGACAATGCAGTATGCTAATAAAAGGAAACAAAATAATTACTCTGAGAGCTAGGTGACTTGAACAATGTCTTCTGCAGACCAGTTTGCTAGCTCCTCGCCGGGCGCACACGGGTGGATCCAATTGTCCCAGTCACCGTCACTATCCTCATCTTGGCTTGTTGTACATATCTGGTTGCGGTCGAGCAACCCAGCACTTGTAAACGTGATACTTACCACTCGGAGTAAATCCACCAGGATGATACCCTAAGCCAAACTTATCATCTTTCTTTTCCAGCTCCAACAGCTTGCCCCAGCCTTGGGAACTGCCTGATTGAACAACCTCTTTTGCTTCTCTGTAGGAGTGGATGGACGTACCCTCCTTCTCTCTCTTCTCCACAGGAGTCGGGATACTGACGTTGACTGCTTCAAAGGCTTGGCATAAAGTCTCATGGATTTCTCCATCCATCTCTACGTACTTGAAGGTCGACAAGTGACTGACGAAGATATCCTCCTCGCCACAAACTGTGATGACCTGACCGTCAACCATGTATTTAAGCTTCTGATGCAAGGTTGAAGTGACGGCCCCAGCAGCATGTATCCACGGCCTTCCCAACAAACAACAATATACAAGCTGGATGTCCATAACATAGAAAACACTTTTGAAGACTTGAGAGCCTATCTTGACGGGCAGCTCAACCTCTCCAAAAACTGATCTTCTCGAACCATCGAAAGCCTTAACAACCAGATCACTTGGTGTCAGGACAATTCCATCAACTTTAAGCTTCATCAGTGCCTTCTTCGAAAGCACATTCAGGGAATAGCCTGTGTCTACAAGAACATGAGATAGCACAGCGCCCTTGCACTCCATCGTGATATGTAGTGCTTTGTTGTGGTTTCTGCCCTCCGACGTGAGGTCTCTGTCAGTAAAGCCTAAGCCGTGACTTGCATTGACACTTCCAACAACAACTTCAAGTTGGTTGACAGTGATCTCCTGAGGAACATAAGCCATTTGCAGAACTTTCAGTAAGGCTTCTCGGTGTATGGGAGAGCACATCAGTAGTGACAAGATGGAAATCTTTGAAGGTGTCTGGTTCAGTTGATCAACCACCTTGTAGTCACTCTTCTTAATAATCCTCATGAATTCCTCAACCTCTTTTTCGAACGTACCCTGTCCAGCAACAGGAGTAGTTGATTCTTCAGACATAGCATGCTTTCCTTTGGCTTTGGATGAAGCCTCAGCCTCAGGATCCCCTCTCAGCACAGGGGGAGCGAACAAACGACCACTTCTGGTGAAACCACCAACACCTCTGACATTCTCTACAGTCGGGTCCACAGCAGCAGATCTACTCTCAATCTTCTGTCCAGCTACATATACATCCGAGCCATAATGCCAGGGAATGGCTTTATCGTCTGTGTACGGAACAGGCCTAGTTACGGTGATAGTCATAGGACTAATCTGAGGAGCATAGATTGTAACCGGCTCTCTCCTGACAGGCATGTCAGCTTCATCATAGAAAATAGTAATGGTTGACACATCATCAGCTTCTTCATTACCCACTTTACTGAACTGCAAGGATCCACCATCAATCAAACCCTGCAAACCCATCTTCAATTTCTCACAGCCATTCTCAGCATTCATACAGTTTTCACAATCAAGACAGCAACCAGGAAACACTTGACCATTCAGCAGTCTCTCCTTCACTACCCTCAAAGGAGTCTTCACTTTATCAATACTCAACACCAGACTCAACTTGTCACCACCTTCAACATCATTGACTCTTTCCCTCCATGATGCGACATAGGGTTCGAATTAACATTCGGTGGTGGCGCAAAGTTGATTGCTTTAGAGTCTACAAGATCCTGAACCTTGTGATGCAAAGCCCTGCACTTCTCAGTCGAGTGCCCGGGTGCTCCAGAGTGAAAAGCGCATCGTGCGTTGACATCATAACCAACTGGAAGCTCTCCAGTAGGTGGTGGTGCCAAAGTTCTCAGTTGAATTAGGTTCAAATCCAGCAGTCTTGGAAGTAAGGCAGCATAAGTCATCGGGATAGCCTCAATCACCCTATTAGCCGGGCGAGTTTGCCTTGGCTGATACGGTCTCTGCTGATAGTTGGTACGAGGTTGTTGTTGATGTTGTTGAGGAGGAGGAGGTAGCATATGTTGCACTGGAGCTGCAGGAATTGTGACAGCTGCTACATGCTCATAAGGTCTTCTATAACCACGGCCCCGACCTCGGCCAAATATAGCGTTTGTCTCGCCCTCTCGTCTCCTAGGAGGTCCACTGAAAGCTTTCCTCGCTCCATTTGAGCTGCTAGCACTAGGATCTTGTATCTTCCCCATTTTCAGCAACGTCTCAACTCTTTCTCCAGCAATAACAATATCGTTGAATTTAGTAGCAGAGCTGGACGCCAGTCTTTCAAGAAAAACACCCTGCAGAGTACCCATAAACATGTCAGCCATTTCGTTCTCTAGCAGCGGCGGTTGAACTCTGGCAGTGAGCTGGCGCCACCTCTGTGCATACTCTTTGAAACCTTCCTTAGCCGTCTGAGCCATGTGCTGCAACTGCGTGCGGTTCGGAGCCATGTCCATGTTGTATTGATACTGCCTCACAAAGGCTTCAGCTAGATCCTTCCAACTCTTGATATTAACTCTGCTGAGCTTCATGTACCATTCCAGTGAAGCTCCAACCAAGTTGTCTTGAAAATAATACATCCAGAGCTTCTCATCATCCGTGTGAGCAACAATTCTCCCAACAAATGATTGAAGATGGGTCTTCGGGCACGCAATGCCATTATACTTCTCAAAGGTTGGAACTTTGAACTTGTATGGGATCCTGACCCCAGGAACCAAGCCCAAATCGGTTATGTCAAATCCCAAAGAGCTCTGGGACTGAATAACTTTGATTTGCTTAGCCATCTCTTCGAACCTCTTGTTCATCTCAGCTCCTTGACCTTCAGCTTCGTCCAGGAGAGTGAACTGGTCATCATGATTATCCATCTGAATGTTATTCAACCCATCATTGATTATTGTCACCCCTGGTTGAGCAATGGGGATTTCAACCTGACGTACGCCCGCACCGGTACGATTATCAGTAGCAGCAGCAGCAGTGTTCCTGGGTTGACTATTCTCAATCATCTCCCGCAGATGCTCTTGGTTCTTCCCCATGCCGGCCATCACGGTCATAAATTTATCCATTTCAGTCTCAGATCTGCCAAGTCCGCTTGCATCTGGTCCATGGCTCGCTCTCTGTTAATCTTGGTTGGATACATGTGCGCAACTGGTTGTTCCCGAACTTTCCGGGGAGCTATAGTGCCTGCAACACAAAACACGTTAGTAACTGAGACAACACCTGCAAAACAACAAACAGGTTATATGTATGCAATGCAGTTGTTTATGTTTCCAATCCCAGGTCACTCATGCCCCGACTCCGGTATTTAGCAAAGAAAACCAGATGGGCACTGATCCTCGACTTTCAGAAACCTTCGCGAAAGATCTCATTCAAACCATAATAGCAAGCAAACCAAGAAATAATGGAAAAAGCCATAACATAAATCAGCCTATTAGGCAAATAAAATAGAATTCCCCGTAGGGTACAAGTTCTTACAAAGGAAAAACAAATAGCTAGGACTCCTACAACATGCCTGTAGGTAGTCCAGATACAAAGAAAACAAACTAAGAAGCAAAACCACTGCCTGAGGACCCTGAAGCTCCATCACTAAACCCCATATCAGACCTGACCCTTTTGACTCCAGCCATCAACTTAAGGTCTTCAATCTCTTTAAGCGCTGCCTCAAGTGCTTGCTGACTATCTGCTAGCTGCTGAGTCTTCTCTCTGCGAATCTTGTGGACTTGCTCCACCTCTTCTTTTTTGTAGGCCATCTGAACTTCAAAGAATTCTTCTTTTTCCTTATATTGCTTCAACTCTTGCTCTCTCTGCCCCTGCAACCAGACAATATACTAACGAGCATCTTTGAGGGTCTTTGAATTCTTCTTGTGTTCAGCTTCTCTTTGGGCTTCCATCATCCCCAACCTATGGAAGTGTGCTTCTCTGCCAGCAAAATCCTTCTCCTTAACCTCCAAGGTAGTCTACATCTTCAACAACTTCTCTTCAGCTTCAATCTTGGCCCTGTTGGCATGGTGGTACAGGCTTACCATCTCAGAATTTTCAACTCTAACTGCATGTAGCTGGTCTTCCAACTTCTTGAACTCCTCCAAAGACACAGTATCAATGGACTCAGCAACTGGAGGAACTGGTGATGAGAATGGCAACAAAACTCTTCTGGCTCTGTCCTTCAACCAAGCTTCATACTCTGGAAATGTCTGATTGTTGCATTTTCCGAAGCTAGCTATCCCTTCTCCCTTAATGCACTTCCAAGCTCCAGCAACCTTCCTCACTAAGGGCATATTGTCTTTCACTGGGAAGTAGAAAATAGGGGTCAGCTTCAGTTCTTCTGGCACGTCTCTCAAGGCATATCCCAATTGTCTTCTTAACAAGATTGGATTGTAATTAATCCCTCCAGTTACTCCTAATAAAGGTACACTAAGATAACTCCCGCAGCTAGTGATGAAACGTGCACCTTGCAGCCTTTGAGTAATCCACCTGACATCCTTGGCAAGCAACTTTTCCAGCTTCTGAGCCCATACCAAGGTGTGGTCACTAAACACTCCAGTACTAGGCAGATGCCTCATGAACCACATGTGAAATAATGGAGCGTAGCAACGAACCAAACCTCCCCTCTTCTTCTCAGTCTTGTAGTGCACTGAGTAATACAAATCCCCGAGCAAGGTAGGCACAGGATTCTTCAGCAAAAAGAGATGTATGGCATTCGTATCTACGAACTTCTCCATATCAGCAAACAAGATAATGCCATAGATAGAAAGAGCCAAGATAGCACAGACAACGTCCCATTCTTCCTCAACAGCCAATTCTTCCGCCTTCTTTACCAAAGTCTCTAAAGAAAATCCAGGTACACCTCCTTTAATGATGGTCAAAGAATTCACAGCCGAAGTGCTCAAATAAAGAGCCTTAGCAATAGCCTCAGGTGCAGGTCTACTCATCTCGGCATTGAAAGGAACCTGGTCTCGAACAGGCACACCCAGGATCAGAGCATACTCCTCCAGCAAAGGGCCTAACTGAAAATCAGGAAAGGTGAAGCACTGGAGCTGAGGATCATAATACTGAAGCAAAGTATGAATGGCACTCCTCTAGGAAGGATCTAGCTCTACCACCACATCAAGAATACTTCCGTAGGCTTTCCTGAATCTCTCTACATGGTTGGGTGTAATCAGTTTTACCAACCTCCTCAACAAGCCAACCTTGGTATCAAAGAACTTGAAGTGAATATTCTGCTTGCGAGGATCTTCCATGAAGAGGATACCGGAACCGGAAGCAAAGATATGAACTTGTGAATGGAAAACAAAACAATGATTAATGATGCAATGATGTAATGCATATGCAAATGCAAAGACATATGGTCATCTGGGACTATCTGGAATCTGGACATTGACAAGGGCCCCTCTGAATAACTAGCAAACCAAAAGTCCACTGAGTCACACTCTCTGATAATCACAACTCTCTGAAGAAGATCTCAGGATCACAGTATCAAGAATACCAGAACAAGAAAACCAGAACTCCGGAACCATAGAACCATAGAACCAAAGATCATAACACAGGACCACAAATCATAACAAGAACCATGGAACAGATGAGTGTATGTTGAGGCCACGGGTTCCTGCACACCTGTAAACACCCCCCAATCTCACGGGTAAAAGGCTCCGGGTCAGACATCACGGACTCTCAAAGCCGAATAACAATAATATTGTCACCATCTCCGAGAAATGGTTCATGACCAAATCAGGGAATCGATTTGGCATTATATACTACGCAGGGAGGCCTCAGCTGAGTCCAGGACACAAGGTCATCCTATGCGATCCCCAGGTGGGCCCTCGGATGCGAATGGGTTTGCCACAAAATGTGGGTTGCCACTGTCATCACTAAAGAGGGATGTTTCCACGAGGTTCTCAATGATCGGTCCCCAGCTGTACATAATTGTCAGGGTCATGTAATGAGAGAGGAAGATCCCCATATCAAGAAATTTCCAAGACAATCGCAACCTGGGTGTGGAACTCACTACTACCCCCATGATAAGATCTCATGAGGCCAAAGTGGAACCACTCTAAGTCCTATGGTGCACTCGAGCCGGGTACTTGGCTCATATCTCTCAAGAACAAGTAACACCCATACCACCAAAGAAAACCAGTCCAGACAGTCCAGTATATATACATGATGCAGTAAATAAAGACTGAAAACTGTAAATAAAGCTGTAAATAAAGCAATAAATAAACAACAATAAAATACAACAAGCCACAGCAAACAAACATCACCCAATGAAACAGCAACACACAAGCGCTAGGAGTGACTCACAGGGGAACCAGAGACTTTGCGTTCGGTCCCCAGCAGAGTCGCCAACTGTCGCTCCCCGGATTTCCATCCTGGTACAAACGCGAAAGTGGCGCGGAAGAAGAATAGAGTCGCCAGCCAGACATTTTTATCCCGAAGAAAGGGAATGGCAATGCTGCACAAACCAGAAGAAAGAAAGAGGAAGGACACAGGTCCTGCGAACCAAAGAGACTGAGTTCGGGAGTCGGTTACGACCTGGGAAGGTATTAGCACCCAGATCGTCCGCCGTACCCGACGGGATCCACACTTGCAAAAGAAACTGTTTTAAAGGGTGAGGGTATGAAAACTGCAACAAAAGAAATGAAAGTGAAAAGAAACTGGAACTGGAAAAGAACTGAAATAAGAAACAAAGAGAGAAATGTAGGGAAAATAAAGATTGTGCTCGAACGGGCCCTACCCCGCTGCCTACGTACCTCATCAGGATAATGAGGATCAGAGACGCCGTAGTTCCCCTAACTAGGGGTAACAAAGGGAAATTGCTTATGAATTAAAGGCTTGAACTGCCTATGCAACCGCTCAGGTGTTGCAGACTCGGACGACGAGTGCGTAACCGTCTTGCAAAGTGACAAGTAGGAGCAAGTTCGTGTACGGAGCGAATGGGGTGAGAAAAGAATTCCCGAAGGAAAGACGCTTATTGTTTGTTTGGTGTTTTTTAGAAGCTTTTATGAGTGAAAGTTTGCATAGGTAAGTGTACCTAAGTCTTACTCGATGGGATGTGTACGTCTCACATCATCCCGAAATGGAATGCGCAAGAGGCACACCTATCTATGGAGGAAATCCCCAAAGCTAGTCCCTCAAGTGAAGGCTCAAGCACACTGGCCTATTACCATTATTAAGTATTTTTGTGGTTTTTTGGTTAAGAAGTGTTTTTTAGCTTTTTCTTTGTGAGGCACTCATGCTAAGACCTATCCACCACGAGTGATAACTCACACCTCGCCCCGAAACGGAACGCGTGCAAGAATCTCATAGCAAAGTCTCATGTCACATGAAAGTACTCAACCTTTATTAAGTGAATTAGAATTAAGTTTGAAGATGAGAAGAGAGAGCACCAAAGGATCTCAAAGGAAAAATTCTAAAGGGGACTAAAATAATCCTAAGTGTTAACATGCATGGATGTACTAAGGGTTAGTGAGGTTTCTATCCTAATGAAGAAGGAAAGAATAAGAGAAGAAGATAGAAGAAGGGATGAGAAAGGCCTAATCCCAACAACAAAGGGTTAGTTCACATAAACATAAGAGGAAGAGATGAGAATTGGAGGTGTGGAACTCAATTCCCACATCTCACACTTACCATAGCCCCTGCAAGGTTAGTATGCATATAAATGAAACAAAAATGAGCAAGATAACATGCTAGCATCACACAATCAGAAGTGACATGGTATGAACAAATGCACAATGCAAATGCTACTCAAAGAAATGAGGAGAAGAAACTTTATGAGCAAAAGATGCAACATGAAACACATATGAAAACAAATGCACACTTATGAAATATGCAAAGCAAAATGCACAAAATATGAACACAAGACTCACAACTAGAATCAAAACAAGATGAATAATGGCTTAGGAAGCCAACAAGATGAAAAGAAAAGAGGTACAATACCAAACAATATCAAATGGAAGCAAAGGAAACCAAAAGATGAAGTGAAAGCACTTAAAGAAGCAAATGACTTAAAGAAGAAGAAAACTCAAAAAAAAATCAGAAGACACAAGACTTATCCTAGGACCAGGAAGGTACCCACACCCTAAAGGAACCCCAAATGAGAATAAAAAGTGGGCACAAACGCCTTTCTAGGCTTATGAGAGACTTAAAGGTTCAAAGGAAGCAAAACGGGACAAGGCTCAAGTTAAAATCCACAATAAAACAAACAGCCATCTAAAAATCCACAATTGAAACCAAATGATCCTCAAAATGTCATATCAACTAGCCAAAAGGATTTGCAAAGATTCAGAAAGGAACTAAGTCAAATGGAGGCAAGAACACAAGTTAGGACAGAAAACTTACATCACAAGTTACCAGACCAAGACTCAAGAAATAAATTTCTAAAAATCCATAGACAAATTACATGAAAAGTACAAGATCTTAGGAACACAAAGCAAAAAGAATGGGATCAAAACTCAAAATATTGAAGAGTATAGAAATTAAACAAGGCAGATTGGTCAAGAAAGACTTAAAAAGAAGCTATGAGCAATGGTGAATTAAATCTGACACGTGGATAAATGAAAAAAAATAAAATAAACATATGATAAAAAACTAGAGACACAAAAGAAGGTTCGTGATTTTTTTGGGAATTTTTGAATAATTATAAGTATTTTATACGAATTAGAATGGAATTGAATAAGAGGAACAAAATAAATTGGAAAAAGGAAATTAAAAGAATGGATGGAGGTGTTTGTAGTAATGCTGTGCGTTGGACTTGGATGGGCTGGGAATAGCTGGAGGTGCGAACATCATTTGGCAAGGCCCAAGGCCTGCATGCTAGTCCATGGCTGTTGCTGTGAGGATTAATGAGTTTAATAAAGGAAATGCTGGAAAAAAGGAGATCCACAATATACATCCTGCGGCTGAAGATGGTAACCTCATTAAATGAGGTGGCGCTGTTGAGCGCTGTCATTGGCTATTACAAGGTGAGCTCACGGTATTTACAATGGACACACACACGCTGCATTAAATTGAAACCAGAATTTATAACATAAAACAACAACAATACAAGGCCACGTGGCAGCGCATGAGCCTTAGGATGGAGGATCCAAGGGCTGAAACATCATCCTCTTCAATGGAACTCACAAGACAAATTCCGGTGACCGGAGCTAGAACTCCGGCACCGAAGACCAAACCAGAGGCAAATATTCATCAAATAATGCAAACCAATAGTCCAAATTGACTAACTCAACATCACTGAATCCAAATATGACATCAAAAATAGATAAAACTCAAAGGATCGGCCGGATCGAAGCAAAACAACATTGATCATCAAACTTTAAATGCACATAACTCATGATATAATGCACCAAAATCAAATCTACGAAGTGCAGCATGATCAGGGAAGAACAAGGAACACAAATCAACCATAAAATTCCATTTCCAGAACAATAAATTTCAAGCCATACCTGAGATGAAGACCTTGAAATATTGAGATAGAAAGCCAAATAATCCGTGCAAATCACTCCTCTTGCTCCTTAGATGCAAAATAAATGCACCTAAGGCCTTGAAATAACCTGGATCTGAGATCTCAACACAAGAGGCTTTGAAATGGTGAACTTCCAATTCTGTGATTTAAGCTTGAATGAGTGGATGATTCTTGATCTCTATGATCCACTGATCAAGAATATGGAAGAGTTTTGTGGAGAATGTAAAGGAATGGAGAGATATGAAGCAAAATGCAAGAATGCAAGAAGGTTGAGAATGAGAGAATGAGAGAGATTCAGATCTGGTTTTTTTTTCTAATTCTCTTTGTTATGATGTAAAAAGTGAATGCTGAAAGTGTGAAAGAAAGTGCACGAAAATTGAATGAGAAAAGTGTGAATGTGCAAATTGTGAACTTGGTGGAATATGCATGCTCCCCTCATGCTTCCTTGGGCCTCTCAGCAAATGTGATTTTCATTCTCCACCCTTGATCCAAATCCATTCATTCCTGGCCCTTAGATCAAACCCTCACACTTGTTTCATGATTTTTGCAAATTGGCTTGTTTTGGAGGGAGTTTTCAAAAGTGTATGAAAATGACCATTTCTTTGGAGAAAATTGGTCCTTATGCAATGTATTTTAAGTTTGAAACAAGTTTGGGCCTGAACCAATTCACAAAAATAAGATTGGAGCCTTCTTGCACATGATGCATTTTTGAAAAAGTGATTTTTGCCCTCCCATGCTAGAATTTTCGAAAGCCCTAGAGGAATAACCGGGAATCCGGTGAAAAAGTAATTGTACTTTTTGATAATGGCAGCCCTTACTCTCCAACTTTCAGGTTTGACTTTGGTCCATTTGGTGAATTTTTGATCATGTTAAGGCCACTTGAAAATTAGGGCCAAAGTTGCAAAATTTAGAAAACTTCAAAAACCAACTTTGTACCATTTTTGCAAAACCCCTCAAATCTCCATGATTCTTGAACTTTAGGCATTCCAAACCTCTTATAACATTTTAAGGACCCCTCTTGGCCAAAAAATTTGGGTTGGACCCCTTGAAATTGCACAGTTGACTTTTTCAGGGCTCTGTTGACTTTTTCCTTCATCTGCAAGCAACTGAGGCACTGACTGACTTCCACATGGAATTTTCTCATGAAATTTGACACATAGGATCGTCTTAACATGTAGAAGACTTGGCCCACAAGAAATTGCCAAAGTTGTGAGGTCTTGGTGTTTGAATCTCAAACCCTAATTTGGGTGCACTGCATAAGAGCTTTGCCTTGTCCTGAGATCTCTGATGATCATGCAATCTTCTAAGCTTTTGTCAATGGACTTGATCTTGTAAATGGAGTATAGACTCACCATAGAACTTGTACAAACTCATTGGGACCCTTGTCATGGCTTGAAAGGCTTCTGGGAACTCCACAGATGACCATATGCTTGATGCTAGGACATGAGGGATGTTATGCTTCATCTTTCCATGATATGATGCTGAGAAAATGATATGAGTATGAGGAATATGATATGATATGATGCTCAAAATGAAGAGGGAAAATTTGGGGTGTTACACTAGGGTCTACCTTTCCCAATTCTTTCTTTCCCTTACTCAATCTCACCTCCCAAGCCTGAAACGCCTGAGTGACTAACTTCTCATTCCCTTCCAACGGTGCATACAGTGACTCCAAAACCTCTTCAGCAGATGGAGGATCTTTCAAAGGGTAACCAAATTGTTTCCGAACCAGCACAAGATTGTAATTGATCATCCCTCTTCTACCAAGCAAAGGTACATTGGGAAACTCTCCACAACTGATGATAATCTCTTATCCCAATAAGTCTTTGTTACTCCCCCAGGCTTTATTATCTGAAGTCAAGCCCATCAATCTTATAGCCCATTTCCATTCTTGCTTCAGATCTTTGAATGGTCCTGACTTTGGAAGTTGTTTAGAAAACCAATCAGCGAATAAAGGTGCACAATAGTTTACAAATCCCTTTCTTCTCTCGTTCCTGTAATGAACATTATAGTAGAAATCTCCCAACAGAGTAGGTACTGGATTTTTCTGAATAAAAATGGAAATTGCCTCCATACCAATTAATCCTTTCTCCCCTGGAAACAAACTTATCCTGTAAACCATCAATGCCAATAATGCATTAAATCCCTCCCACTTGTTCCCAAGAGCAAACAAATGAGCCCCTTTGTTACTAGAAATTCCAAGGAAATTCCCTTCCCTTCACTAGCTTCTAAACCCATCTTGATTCTGAGCACACTAAGGTGGCAAGCACTGGCTATGTCTGCATGCGAGGGAGCTCTCCCTGAAGCATAATAAGGAATACCCTCTCCAATAGGAATCTTCAAGATGCTGGAAATCTCTTCCAAGGTAGGATCCAAGATATAATCTGGAAATACGAAGACTCGCAATTGAGGATCATAAAACTGCAGTAATGAATGGAGATTATCCCTTTGGTCAGCAGTTGGTTTGCTTACATAATTCAAAACCTTCCCAAATTTCTTCCTGAAGTTTTCTAAAACCTTATCAGTCATCAAATCTATCAACTTCTGAATACTCTCAGTCTCCAGTTGTGGGAAAGTATAATGCATATTCCTTTTTCTAGGTATCTCTTGGACTTCTTCCATCTGGAAAGATAATGGATACCAAAACTGGGTGCATGATGCAAATAAATACCTGAAAATGAAAACACAAACAGTTAATGCAGGTATGATGCAATGCAAATGCAATGTAGGCATATGATCAACATCTGGGACTGTCTGGATACTGAAAATTGGACCCAAGTGACCAAGACCCAGAATCCTCTGAATAAAGCCCCATGAACAAGAACTCAGTCTCAAATAAGCCCCTAATCAAATATCAGATGACTTAAGAACTCCAAAATCCATGTAACCACATCAAATCATAGTATTGCACTGGTAATGCGGTATGATGAGGTTAAAGGTTCCTGCAAACCCTTCCCAATCTCACGGGTGTGCTCCAGGTTAAACATCACAGACTCTCAAATCCGAATAGCAATAATACGTTCACCATTTCTGAGAAATGGCTCATTACCAGATCAGGGAATCGGTTTGGCATTATGTACTACTCAGGGAGGTCTCAGCGTGAGTCCGGGAAAAACAAGCATCCTTTATAAATTCCCAGCTTCAAGCGCTGAAGTCGAGAAACAATAGTACATTCATCCCGAAGGGTACAACACTATCGTCATACGACCAGATGCTTTTAACTGAGTTCCTATAAAAGAACCAAGCCATCCTATGCAAGTTCCCAGTGGACCCTCGGGTGCGAATGGGTTTACCACAAAATGTGGTCTGCCATTGTCACCACTGGAGAGGGATGTTTCCACAAAGGTCCTCAATGATCGGTCCCCAGATGCACATAACTATCAAGGTCCAGTAATGATCCAGAAAGATTCCGATATCAATACATTCCCAAGATGGTCGCAAGTATGGGCCTGGAACTCACTAATACCAACATAGAAAGATGCCATGAAGCCAAAGTGGAACCACTCTAAGTCCTACGGTGCACTCGTGCCCCGGTTATGAGCTCATCTCACAGTAACAGTTCCCAATCCCACCAAACAGAAAACCAGTACAGCCAGACATTCCAGTAATAACATATGATGCATGAATATAAATACTGAAAACTCTAAATAAAGCGGTAAATAAAAATGTAAATAAACAACAGTAACATATACACACAACAACAAACAATCGACACCCAAAGAAAAAAAAACACGCAAGCGCTAGGAGAGACTCTCTCAAGGGAAACCAGAGATTCTGGGTTCGATCCCCAGTAGAGTCGCCAGCTATCGCTCCCTGGATTTCCATCCTGGTACAAACGCGAAAGTGGCGCGGAAAAGAGGTAGAGTTGCCAGCCAGACATTTTTATCCCAAAGAAATGGGAATGGTAATGCTGCACAAACCAGAAGAAAAGAACAAGAATGACAAAGGTCCTGTGAACCAAAGAAACTGAGTTCAGGAGTCGGTTACGACCTGGGAAGGTATTAGCA
This sequence comes from Lathyrus aphaca, assembly GCA_963966055.1. Taxonomy (NCBI): domain Eukaryota; kingdom Viridiplantae; phylum Streptophyta; class Magnoliopsida; order Fabales; family Fabaceae; genus Lathyrus; species Lathyrus aphaca. The sequence continues at coordinate 568,663,753 of OZ014519.1, forward strand.
CCCCAGATCGTCCTCCGTACCCGACGAGATCCACGTTTGCAGAGAAAATGCTTCAAGGGGTGAAGAAATGAAAGTTGCAAAATAAAGACTGAAACTGGAAAAAAGAAAAGAAAGGGGGAAATGCAGGGAAAATAAAAGAGTGTGCTCGAACGGGCCCTACCCCGCTGCCTACGTACCTCATCTGGTCATGAGGATCAGAGTCGTCGTAGTTCCCCTAACTAGGGGTGGAAAATATTTCTTGTGTCTTAAGGATTGAACTGCCTATGTCAATGCTCAGGTGTTGCAGGCTCGGACGACGAGTGCGTTACTATCTTGCAAAATGACAAGTAGGAGCAAGTTCGCATGTAAAGAGTGAAGGTGATGAGAAGAGAAGTCCTGAAGGAGAGACGCTTATTGTTTTTTTGTGTTTTTTATGAGTTTTTTAGGAGTGTGGCACAAAAGAGTGAATTCAAGTCTGTTTCCATGGAATGTGTACTTGCTACTACATTCCAAGATGGAATAATAGAGCAAGCACACCAAGTAAGGAGAATTTATCCAAGACTTGTTTCCAAGGGCTAGGGCCTAAGCTCACTAACTTGTTGAAGTTATTAAGTGTCTTAGTGGTTAGGTGAAGAAGTGTTTTTTTATGATTTTATTGATGAATATGGTCTCATGATCAGACTTGTACATCATGCTAGACAAGCCCACACTATTCCAAGACGGAATGAATGTCAATGCCCCATGGAATAAGGCTATACACAAGAGACCACTTCAAGCTTTATTAAGTGTTTTTTATGGTTTTGTTTTAAGATGAGAAGAGAGGGAGAAACACAAAGGAACTCAAAAAGTAAAATCTAATGGGGAAGACTACTCCTAGACGTTATCATACAAAGGGTTGGTCCTAGGTTAATGAGGCTTCAACTATCCTACAGAAGAAAGAAAGAAAGAAGCAGAAGAAAGAAGAAGTTAGAAAACAACTTACTTCTCCAAAGAAGTTAAGTTGTTTCTAAGAGGGAAATGATAAAGTTGTACAAAGGATGGAATAAGGAACATCATAAAGAAAGCAATAAAGCCAAGAGATGAAGGTTTGAAATGTGAATAACATCCACACTTCTTACTTACCATATGCACCTACCTGAAAAGGTTAGAAATACAAATAAGAACCAAAATGAAGCATAAAAAAGTAACAGATCTTATTCATCTAACACCATCATAAGTGAATCACACCTATTATATACTAAGATCAAGTCAAATAAATAAAAGGAGTTGGCACAAGTGCCCTCCTAAACCAATAAGCAGTCAAACATCCAGAAAATATTCAAAACCAAGCAAGCAAACATAAATTTCAAATAAAATGAAAAAAGACCCCAAAAATTCTACAATTAATCATGAGAACACTTTAATCACCTATAAACCACATATCAAAATCAAAATCCAAAAGTCAGAAGCGAAGTTAGTCAAATAAATATCCAAAGTCCAAGTAGGGTTTAGTAAACTTCAAGACAAAACAACATGGCAAAAACAATCAAATAAATTCTAAAAATCATGAAATAAATCCTAAATGGCCTTCAACATGTTAGGGATCAGTAGAAAAAATAATCATGTTCATTACTATTTTAAAACTCTAGTTAAAAAATCAACAAGATAAGGCGTGCACAAAAGAAGTTAAAATAAAGAAATAAAAGTTAAGAATTAATTCATTAAGAAAATAATAAAATAAATGCGAAATAAAAATTATGAAAAATTCAAGAATATCAAAAGGACTCTTCATGATTTTTTTGATTATTTTTAGATGAGTTTAACTACTTTTAAAAATATAAAATGTAACAAATAAAAAAATGAAAAGAAAATGAAACAAAATAAGAAACATGGTTCAAATAGCAACCTATTAAAGCTAAAACCACGAATGGGCCAAAATCAGGGGTGCATTTAGAAACCGGTTACGCCCAAATACTATACACTCGGTCAACGAAGGAGAAAAGTAGGCAGATCTTATGGCTGGAAATGAAAGTCACAAAGTCAAACGAGATCAAAGGCCTAGGCGCACGGTCAACAAAATTGAGTAATCTAATCCAACGCATCCCATTAAAACCAAAATCTCCCTCCAGATCTAAAGGCCCACACGTTTCCTGCACATGGTATGAAAAATGAACCACAATCACACAAGCAAAGAGCATCACGTGCCAGACATATTCCTCATTAATGTGCTGGCACGCTCCAAACCACCGGATGCAATCCGATCCAACAGACATGTTATAAACTGGATTGTAAACCAAGGTACCGGAAACCCGCCGGCCGGAGTAACACCGATCTCCTTCTCCGGTTGAACCACAAAGCATATCAAGAACGAAAATTCCATAATAAAAAACAAATCATATCAATCGAAAGCAACCACCACACGGAGTTCAAATCCAACAATAGAAAACACATACAATCAATAACCAATGCAAATCGCACAAAAAAAAGTTCATCCTCACAACTGCAAATCCACAAACAACTACTCTAATGGCTCGTTAATGCTGCAGACAACATATATCAAGCACGTTCATCACGAAACAAGAAAAAATGAGGCAAAACCGTGGCAAAATGAAGTAAGATTCAAACCTAGATTTGAGCTTCTCTTGAGACTTGAAGAAATCCAGAGAATATGTGAGCGTCTTGTTGTATACTTGAAGCTAGTTGAGGCCAAATAAAGGCTCAAAACCTTGATTTAGATGCAAGAATCCTTAAACCGTGAAGATAGTTGATCTTCAAAATGCTCCCTCCAACTTCAACAATCTCCAACAATGAAGTGCAAGGAGGAGTATATGATGGTGTGATGTATTCGAAAATGACTCAGACCTAACAATTGATGAGGATGATGAACAAAAATGAAGAAGAAGAGTGTTAAATCGTTGGTGCAATTGTGAAGAGTGATGTCAAAAAAAGAGAATGAGAGAGAGTTTTGTTATGATGTTTTTGTGTTAGAATCCTCATATACGTGGTTGTAAGGTGCCAACCGAGGGGTGGATGCACCAAGTTTGTTACTTCCACCAAAACATAATTCCTCACTTGCTCCCCCCTTCAATCTTTCTTCTCTTTTTATTTATTTTTTTGAAAATAATCACACGCGGATGGGGTGAACGATAGTTACAGTAAGGATAACATATGTTGTTGCGATGATATGTTTTTGTGAGATGATCATAATTTGATGGTTATGGTTTTATTGAGTTGGACGGTGCATGCTAGCAAGCTCCACGTGATTTCTTCTTTCATATTGCCAAACGCATGCTTGCTATGAGTAAAAGCATGACTCCACCTTTATGAAGGTGCCAATGCAAGGCATGTGTGGTGTGTACGAATTGCCTGCATACTTCACTACTACATGTGCCTCTCTTTTCTTGTTTTATTTTTTCATAAAATATTCAATAAAAAACAAACAACCATATTGTGTATGGTATGAACTTATTTGGTCACGGAAAACTGTCGCTCCCCAGACTTTCGTCCTGGTGCAGACGCGAACCGTCGGCGATGTTGAAGGTTGAGGTTGAATAGAGTCGCCAGCTATGCATTTTTATCCCGAAGGAAAGGTAATGTTGCATAAACCTAGAAAAAACATGGATAAGACGGTTGCGAACCAAAGAAACTGAGAAATGGGGTAGGTTACGATATGGGAAGGTATTAGCACCCAGATCGTCTGTCGTACTCGACGGGATCCACGCTTACTTGATTGTGCTTAAAAGGGGTAGTGTATGTGTATTTGTGTATAAAAAGCTAGAATGTACAGAGTGTAGGTGCAAAAGGATATAAAATTCAAGATTAGGGTTTTGAAAAGAAAAGCTGGAAGAAGGAGAGGGGGGAAGACCTGGGGACTTTTGTTCGATAATTGTTAAGTTATGCCTACACATCCTCTCGTGCAATGAGGAAGTCAGAACACTGTAGTTAGACTCAAAGAGACTGGATGATTTTTTGTGAACTGCTTACTTGTCAATGCTCACGTGTATGACTTGTCTAGCTCGAGTGCTAACTGTCTTGCATTAGACGGAAGAAGCAAGTTCTCGTTTTTTGAATGAGTGTGATGAGAAAAAAAATCCCGGAGGAGACGTTTATTGTTTGTTTTTGTGTTTTGAGTTTTGTTATTGTTTTTGGTGTTTTGCATAGGATAATGAGCTTAAGCCTAAATCAAGGGTTTGTAAACTCATTATATCACCCCTGATTAGGGATAATGAGCTTACTTAAGTGTGAGATGAAGATCCCAACCTAATTACCATGATGATATAGGATTAAGATCATTAACCTACTTTTGGTAATTATTAAGTGTTTTTGGGTTTTTGTTTGGTATTAAGTAATGAGTTTAATCTCCAATCAAAGATTAGTGAACTTATTACACCATCTTAAGCGAAGGATGATAGATGAGAACACTTAAGCTGAGGAAGATACCTCAACTTAATCCATGGTTAGGGATTAAATTCATTATATAACAAGCCTTTATTAAGTGGATTTTAATTAAATATTATATGAAGAAGTGTTTTTTATGTTTGCAAGACTTTAGCATGAGGGGGATTTTTCCATTGAACACTAGGGTTAGTCCCTCTAAACCACCAGGCAGAGATGTAACCCTAATATAAGGCCCAAGTTAAAAGCTTAAGTCTTTAATGATTTATGTGTTTTTGATTGAAGTTGAAAACAGCCTAAAGGTTTAGCACTAAGGCTCAAAGTTATACACTTCATCCTAAGATAAGGATACAGGCATAACCCTAATTCAGAGTCCCAAAACTTTAACTATTTACCTTGATTATGATATGAGAGAGAGAGACTCAAGGAGACTCAAAAGGTAAAAACTAGGGGGGACTATGTACAACCCTAAAGTTATCATGCTTGGATGTTCCTATGTTTTGTGAGGCATAAAGAAAGATCTTCAGATGGCCACCAAGGAAGAAGAAGCAGAGAGAGAGAGAGAGGGGGGATTAGGTTACTTACTTCATGAAGAAGTTAAGTAACCTAAGAATAGGAGATAACATAAGTGAATGAGATTCACTTCAAACACAAACAAAGTGCATAAAATAAAGAGAGAAATAGAATTTGGATGTGGATGCACCTCCACATCCTAATTAACTTACCAAATGCACCTGAAATGGTTAGTTTGAAAGCAAGATATGTACAAATTCAAAATCATAACAAATCAAGAGATAAAAAATTTAAAATGGATCCAAGGGGACCCTAAGCACTCATGAAATCACCATCCAAATAGGGAGGTCTAAAGGTTTACCAAATTCATGTTATGGTCATCCTAAAAATTGCTAGGGTTTTGGGTACTTCTCAAAGGGAAAATGCACATTAATTTGAAAATGCAAGATAAAAATGAGACAAAAATATATTTATAAACTTGAGGTCAAATGTGAAATATTTCAAAAAGAATCAAATGCAAACTCATATTGGTTTGAAAGTTATGAATTTTTGAAGTTACGGTTAGAAAACATGAAATTTAGAAACCCTAATTCAAAGAAAATTGGCAAAGTTTGATCAAAACCAAAAATAAATTTGTGGGATGAATTTTTAAATGTTTCTAAATATTAAAGAAACCTCTCTGATTTTTTTTGTGAATTTTAGATACTTTGAAGTATTTTTAATTAATTAAATGGAATTAATTAATTAAAATATACAGTTAAAATATTTAAAAATTCATTTTTTAATTAAAAAATAAAAATAAAAATATTTTTGGTTTCTTAAAATTATTTTAAGTGGTGAGAAAAATTTCCAGAATTTAAAAATCATTTTTGGTATTTTTAATAAATAAAACAAAAGAAATGAAATAAAAATAAAAGAAATTGAAAAGTATGCTGAATCAATGGTCCAGATGTGAAATTGATGAGATCAAAGGCTAGGATGAGAAGTCTGCTTGACTTGAGGTATGAAGGATCTAAGGCCCAGGTTTAAACTTGCTTTTCGCGCGTGATCCAATGGCCTAGGTTTAATCTGACTTAATTAATTATAATTAATTTAATTAATCAAAATTAAAGTTAATTGAATGATCTGAGTCGTTCCTTGCCTAACCCTAATCATGATCTGAGGGCCACGAATGAATCTGGGCAACTATTCATAACTTAACCCTAATTATTTTCAGGTGACCGGAGCTAAGCTCCGGTCATCTTCTCCGGCAAGCCAAATTTCCAGAATCCTATATAAGCTTCTAAACTCCTACTTTCTTGCCCATAAACACTCTCCTACCATCATACAACTCTAATCAACAAGCAAAAATTATTTATCATGCATCAAGAAGCCAAATCGAAGCAAACAAGTTCTAAGTAAAAAAGTTCAGAACATCATGAAATCCTCATTTCTAACCTAATTCCAATTCTGATCATATCAGGATCATCAGGGAAGCATGGAGAATCATTCTATAACAAGAAATCAAGCTTCTGGAAAAAAAAAGTTCTTGGAGGTTACCTGAGTTGTTGTTCTTTGAAATGGAGCTTTCTGGGCCCTCCTCTTGTGCAATCCACCTCCCTTTGACCTCCTGAGTCTATTGTGATGCTTGAAATAAGTTTATTTTGGATGGTTTATGAGTTTCAGTTCTGAATATGCAGAAATCGTGTTTCTTGTATGATGTGTTTTTGGCTATGGTGATGGGTGAGAATTGATCCTGAGGTTATACGGAGTTGATTGGTGGAAGAATTTGTGGTTTTTGCTGGCTGGATTGTGTGTTTCAAAGAGATAAAGTGTTGGAGAAATTTCTTGATTCTCAGCGTGTGTCTTGATTCAGGCCATGAAGCTTGCTTTTATAGAGTCTTGAGGGTGTGTATAAGCCATACCATTGGTCAGGAGAGTGGGTGTGGCACTGTGTGATTGGTATGGGGGCAAAATGCAAAAAGTCAAGTTTATGTGTACTTGAGGTATGGGCTTGTGCAACAAGGATTTCTGAGCATAAATTGCCTCAACATGGTTCATGGAGAGCCCTTGGATTGGTAGAATGCAACTGTATTGCTTTGATCAAGTGTTCTCAATGTTTATGCAACTTGACCATTTTGAAATTTCTTGTGAATCAAGTCACCAAAGCCCTAGGTTCAAGGCATAATTATGATCTTTGGAAGTTGCTTTAACATGTTATGACATAATTGAGCACATTAGAGGTCACTTAGAAGCTTGAAATGCCAATATGCAAAAATCCCTCTTTGACATGAACATGAAATTTATGTGATTTTTGCCAACTTTGCAAGGCCATAACTTGAGTTCTAGGATGAATTAGAATGAGTTCTTGTACTTTTTGAAAATGGGAGGATCCAATCTATAACTGTCATGTTTGAAGAAATTTCATTTGAAACCTTTTTGATCAAGAAAGAGGAGGTTGAAAATCTTTCCCAAAATAGAAAGTTTACATTACAAGTCATTTCCATTTTTGGCAAGTTTTGGATTTGCTCATTTTTCTTCAACTTTGTAAACTTCCAAGCATTCCAATGATAAAATAAAGACTATATGACTTCAAAATGATGATGACGACCCTTTGGAACCATTGTTGGGGGCCTCAGATGCCCAGAATCTGACTTTTCTTGCTCAAGAAGTTACCATTTGATCAGATGACTTCCACATTGAATTTTCCCATGAAATTTGATACACATGCTCCTTATAACATATATGGACCAATAGCAACAAGAATGACCAAAAAATTTGGGTTTAAGGCCTTCAAAACCAAAACCCTAATTTCAGGTCATCTGTTTGGGAATCCTCAGCTTAGCTTTAATACCTCTGCAATGATTTGACATTTCTTGATTTCAATGGACCCATGGGGGCATAAGATGATAATAGACCACTCAAGGACTCTCTTGGAATGATTCAAGACCTTTGAGATAGCTCAGAACAATCTTTGGATTCATCTGATCACAAACCCTAGCTATGCAGTTATGCAATGAAATAAAACTATGCAGTGTAAGATAGTATGCTTATTAAATGCAATATGAAGGATCACAAGCCAAGGTGTGAGAAAGAAAGAGGGAAAATTTGGGGTGTTTACAAAAACTAAGTGGCATTATTGAACAAAAGTTATAGAAAAATAAACAATAAAGAAAATGCACACATGACACCAAAATAGGAGAAAATAAAAGGTGACAAATGAGGAAACGCCACATATGCACCACAACCTTAAAAATGACTTTTAACTTCCAAAAATCACATCTTGAGTTCTAAAAAGGCTATGAAGGTGTTTTTGGACTTTTCGAAAAGTGAAAATCGTGATCTACAACTTTCATGTTCAAGGAAAAATCATCTGGAGATTTTTTGCACATGAAATAATAGCTTGGAGTTCCAGGGACAATATTTCCAAAAATAGAAACTTCTAAATTTCCATATTTAGCAATTTTTCGCATATTCCCGATTTTTGACATTTCAGCTCAACTAAGCTATTTCTTAACATGATATGAATTCCAAATATTGATGATCCTGATTAAAACCTTAAAATCCTTCAGTTGACTTTTTGATTGCGCAGTTGACTTTCTTGCTTCACCAACAAGTAATTGCTCAACTACTTGAATTTATCAGTGAATTTTTGCCTCAAATTTCATATATAATCCTTGTAGATTATCTGAGAGTCTGTGACCATAAGAATTGGTCAAAACTAAAAGGATATGAGGATCTGGTCCAAAACCCTAATCAGGATTTCCCCTACATAGGAAAATGTTGCCTTTTTGAACTTCTGAAGAAAATTCTCTCTTCTGGACTTTTAAGGATGACCTTGGGCTTGTTCAGGATATGAGAAGACCTTATGAGCTTCTTGCAATGCCACCTGGCTATTGACTTGACTTTAAAAATCCCGAGTTGTCCAGATAATTGATCATATGCCTTATGCTAGAACATGTGGTTACTATGCCTCATTTTTCTATGTCAAATGCTAGAATATGATATGCTGATGCTATGCTTATGATGTGTTTATGATGCTTATGATATGATGATGATGCTAGAAAGAGGATGGCAAATTTGGGGTGCTACAGCTGCCCCTATTCAAGCAACTGTTAATCTGAAAAGGGCGATAGCACGGGCTATCGACCGTTCAAGATAAACTGTGGTTGAATACCAAGAAGACCTGAAATTTGCACTATGTTGGAGAATGCAGAAATGGGAAATAAACCAACCAAATAACACTCTAGATAACTGAAGTGAAGACAAAGCAGACGAGCTCCTTCCCAATTGAATTGTTACGCTGGATAAGAAAACTAAGACAGATGAGTCTTCTTTAAGAAAACTCATTACGCCAGGAACTAGACATACGAGCCCTCCTCAAGTAAACCTGTTACGCCAGAAATTGGACATACGAACCCTCTTCGAGCAAACCTGTTATGCCAGGAATGGACAGACGAGCCCTCTTCATACATTTTTCAAAAATATATGACTTGAGACAGACGAACCTCCTTCAGATAACCCGTTACGCCAGGACCGGTGATGCACATAAGTCTGTGGGATAGACATGCATAATCAGGATAGACGAACCCTCTTCATATATCCTCTGTAGATATACGGTCTAAGACAGATGAGCCTTCTTCAGATAACCTGTTACGCCAGGTACGACATTAGGATTGGACAAACCCTTTTCACAAATCTTGCGTAGATAAGTGGTGTCTGAGGCAGACAAACCTCCTTTGGATAACCTATTATGCCAGGATCGGTAACCATTTTGACGTTTAATCCCACCGTCAGGACATCAAACCTCTTCAACACAGACGAGTATCAGATGATCATCAAGAGAACACAGACAAGTGCCATAAGTCAATGATACAAACGAATATCAGGCGATGATCTAAGAAACGCAACCGAGCAATTCAGGCAATGATACAGACGAATATCAACCACTGATACAGACGAATACCTGAAATCCAACTCAGACGAGCATTTGGAGCAATACAGACAAGTAACAGAGCGACAACTATCACACAGACGAGTGTTGGGAAATACATACGAGCAACAAGAAAATATCAAACACAGACAAGTGTCAGGGAATGTAGACGAGCATAAGCAACTATCACACAAACGAATGATGGGAAATGCAGACGAGCGATAACTATCACATAGACGAGTGTTGGGAAATGCAGTCGAGCATCAAACAGCTATCAAACACAGACGAGTGTTGAGGAATGTATACGAGCAAAAGCAAAGTGCCCTGATTGGCAGTAAGAATCACAACTCTGCAGGGGAGAACCAGGTCAAGAGGCTTTGACGATGCTTAACTATGGCTGGGGAGATGAATAACTGTTTGTGTCACAATGGCCAAAAATAAATTGGCGACTTCTCTGGGGAATATTTCAATGATGGGAGCAAATCCCAACATGACCTTTGTGGGGAAATCAAGCGTTCAGCTGCCTGCTGGGAATTCTTCACTTGTGGAAAGATAATCCACGTGGGGATGAAAGCTCTTTAATTAGCCTTGGAGTTCTGCTAAGGATTCCACCTGCTCTAATTCAGCTGGGGGACATTCTCTGTTTGGGGAAATATGACACCATCCTGCAAAACCTGCAATAATAGTATACACACATGTGCCCCGGGGACTTGCATGGTATGATCTGTTCATCCATTATCACCCGACACTCAAAGATGGTTTTAAATGTTTCCCTGTAATGTCATTTTTGTAGAAAATCAGCATGTTTCCAATGCAATGTTCTTTTTGCCAAAAATTCAGGACATTTTTGCAAACAAAGTAAAGAAAACACAACACAACTTTTGACTGAATATTCATTTATTGAGTGGCCTCTGAATAGGCAAAGTTTTACATCAGGAAGCAACTACCTGGAAAGAGGTATCTACCATAAAAATTGAGAAAAGAAACTATCCTAATGGCAATGTACACGACATTCCAATGAGTTTCCTTCCTACTATGACCAACATGTCTTTAAGACTTTCCATTCTTGCCTTTGCCTTCTGAAGAAGAAGAGGAGACTGATTCCTACCCTTCTGATATTGTCAGGTTGTTTGAAACAGTGATTTGGTTCAGATTACCCGGATCGCAGTTGTCCGCTTATTCCCTTGTTTTGCGTGGATCGCCCTTTCGGGGTTTCAATCCACCGGGATACCATTTTTTGCCTGAGTTGTCCGATGTGGCTTTTCAACTCAGCGGGTGTACATTTTTTTCCCTAACTTTTTCCGGAGTTTTTTATTCTGTTTTTAGCTCGCCAGGATGCCTTTTTCTTGCCTGGACTCTAATTCTATTTTTGTGTCCAGCGAGTCTTTTATGCAAAGTATTTTTTAACTGCGTCTGAGTTAACAGGGGATTGGATTTCTTCTCCATCCATAGTAGTGAGCATCGGTGCCCCACCAGAGAAAACTTTCTTTACTATGAATGGGCCTTCGTAGTTTGGGGTCCACTTGCCCCTGTGATCTGAACTTGTAGGAATGATCCTTTTGAGTACAAGCTCGCCTACTTAATACTCTCGAGTACGTACTCGTTGGTCGAATGCTCGCTTCATTATCCTCTGATAAAGATGACCATGACAGATAGCCGCTAATTTCTTTTCCTCAATTAGGCAAAATTGGTTATATCGAGCACGTACCCACTCAACCTCATCAAGCTTCACATCCATCATTACACGTAAAGAAGGAATTTCCACCTCAACAGGCAAGACTGCCTCCATGCCATATACCAGGGAGAAAGAAGTTGCCCCGATTGACGTCCTGACTGACGTTCGGTCCCCATGCAGCACGAATGGTAACAACTCATGCCAATCTATGTAGGTGACAACCATCTTTTGCACTATCTTCTTAATATTCTTATTAGCTGCCTCTACCGCGCCATTCATATTTGGCCGGTAAGGAGAAGAATTGTGATGCTGAATCTTGAAGTCCCTACACAGTTCTGCCATCATCTTGTTGTTCAAATTGGAACCATTATCAGTAATGATTTACTCGGGCACTCAGTATCTGCAAATGATGACTCTCTTCAAAAATCTGGCTACCACCTGGCGAGTGACATTGGCATAAGATGTTGCTTCAATCAATTCCTTCTTTACCTTGGCCTGCAGACTGGCCCCAATCTTTATCTCTTTCTTTGCATCCTTAGAACCGATATTAATGATCTCTATTTCTTCCTGATGTGGCTGAATGACCCTTTCCTCTTATTTCAACAACCTATCCAACTCTTCCGGGAGTTCACAGTCTTCCTCAACCCCTTCATCAGCTTGGTAGATAGGATTGTCAAAGTCATGCATAGTCATAGCAGGAACATTATCATAGGAATATGAATGATCAACACTGCACAAATGATGTGCTTATTTCAGAATCTGTTCTTTACAAAAGAGACGCAAACACACAAAAACACTAGAAAAAGAAAACATTTCCATTTTATTTGTTTTTTGTGAAACATTTTAAAAACGAAAGAAAGAGAACACAATTTGCTTGAAAAATGTCCTTTATTTATGGTGAAAACAAATGCGTTAAAAGCATGATGGCCCTACAAATGGATCCATGCACCTTGGGCAGAGTGCGAGATTTGACATGCAGTATGATAAAAATGGAAACAAGAAAATTACTTTGACTGCCAAGTAACTTGAACAAAATCTTCAGCAGACCAGTTCCGGAGCTCCTCCCCAGGTGTGCATAGGAGAATCCAGTTATCTAAGTCGCAGTCATTATCCCCATCTTCATTTGTTGCACAAATATTGTTGTAGTCGAGCATTCCAGCACTAGTGAATGTTATGGACTTACTGCCCTGAGACCAGCTAGACCAACCAGGTTGATATCCAAGACCAAACTTGTCATCCTTCATTTCCACTTCTAACAGCTTGCCCTAGCCCTAGGCATTTCCGAATTGGACTACTTCCTTCCCTTCCTTCTCATTGCTTGGAACTGCAGCAACCGGAGACAAAGTACTAACATTGACTGTCTCAAAAGCTTGGCAAAGTTTCTCATGGATCTCCCCGTCCATTTCCACGTATTTGAAGGTCGACAGATGGCTTACGAAAATATCCTCTTCACCGCATACAGTAAAAACTTGTCCATCTACCACATACTTTAACTTTTGATGCAACGTGGATGTTACTGCGCCAGCAACATGAATCCAAGGACGTCCTAGTAGGAAGCTATAAGCGGGTCGGATATCCATAACATAGAATATGCTCTTGAATACCTGAGACCCAATCTTTACCAGTAGCTCCACCTCCCCAAACACTAACCTCCGAGACCCATCAAAGGCTTTCACAATCAAATCGCTGGGTCGTAAAACAATGCCATCAACATTCAGCTTCATTAAGGCCTTCTTAGGGAGCACATTGAGAGAAGAGCTTGTATCCACCAGGATATGTGATATAACAGCGCCCTTACACTCCATGGTGATGTGTAAGGCCTTATTGTGATTATGTCCCTCAGAAGTGAGATCTCTATCTGTGAATCCCAACCCATGGCTGGCGTTCACACTGGCTACCACAGCCTCCAACTGGTTAACAGTTATCTCTTGTGGTACATATGCCATTTGCAAAACCTTTAGCATAGCCTCTCGGTGAGCTTGGGAACACATTAACAATGACATAATGGATATCTTGGATGGGGTTTGATTCAGCTGTTCAACCACCTTATAGTCATTTTTCTTAATTATTCTCATGAATTCTTCAACTTCCTTTTCAAAAGTGCCCTGACTAGTAACGAGAGTTGTCACCTCTTCAGTCACTATCTGGTTACCTTTATCCTTTACAGCAGCTTCAGCTTCAGGATCACCTCTAAGAGCTTGTGGAGCAAAGAGACGCCCACTCCATGTAAATCCACCAACTCCTCTTACATTCACAACAGTCGAGTCAATTGTCACTACTTTACTTTCCACCTTTTGTCCTTCTACGTACACATCCGAGCCATAGTTCCAAGGAATGGCATTGTCATCAACATAGGGAACTGGTCCCGGAACAGTAATGGTTACTGGACTCACCTCTGGAACATATATAGTCACCGGCTCTCTCCGGCAGGAACCTCGGTAGGATCAAAATAAATTGTTACTGTAGACACACAATCATTTCTGTTGTCGATCTTGTCAAACTGTAGAGACCCCTCATCAATAAAATACTACAACTCAGCTCTCAAATCTCCGCAACCGTTAATTGAATTCATACAACCCTCGCAGTCAAAATCACACCCTGGGAATACCTGCCCCTTCAACAACCTATCATTCACCACTAACAATGAAGTCTTCACTTCTTCCACGCTAAAAATCAGGTTTAACTTCTCGCCACCGTCAACAACATTTATCCGGGCCCCTCCATGATTTGGAATGGGGTTTGATGTAACATTTGGAGGCGGTATGAAGTTAATTACTTTCAAGTCAATCAAATCTTGGACCTTATGTTGTAATGCCATGCACTTCTCCGTTGACTGCCTGGGAGCTCCTGAGTGAAATGTGCATCTTGCGTTAGCATCATACCCCACTGGAAGTTCTCCAAGTGGTGGTGGTGCCAATGTCCTCAACTAAACCAAGTTAAAATCTAACAATCTCTGGAGTAGTGCTGTGTATGTCATAGGGATTGCCTCAAGCACCCTGTTAGCTAGACGAGCTTGTCTCTGTTGATAGGGTCTTTGCTGATAGTTATTGTGTTGCGGCTGTTGTTGTTACTGCTGTTGTTGTGGTTGTTGAACAGGACTTGTGGGAATGGTGATAGCTGCCACCTGCTCGTAAGATCCCCTGTATCCACAGCCTCGGCCTCGGCCGTACACAACATTAGTTTCTCCCTCCCTTCTTCTTGGAGGTCCATTAAAAGCTTTTCTAACACCACTTGAGCTACCTGCACCACTGTCTTGGATTTTCCCCATTTTCAGCAGAGTTTCAACCCTTTCTCCGGCTATCACAATATCGTTAAACTTTGTTGCTGAACAAGACGTCAGTCTCTCAATAAACACACCCTGCAGTGTTCCCATAAACATATCTTCCATTTCATTCTCTAACAAGGGAGGTTATACTCGAGCAGCAAGCTGACGCCACCTCTGGGCATACTCTTTGAACCCTTCTTTAGCACTCCGAGACATCGTCTGCAATTGGGTACGATTTGGAGCCATATCCAAATTATACTTATATTGTTTCACAAACGCCTCAGCTAAATCCTTCCAGCTTCGAATATTGACCCTGCTCAGCTTCATGTACCATTCCAAGGAAGCTCCTACAAGACTATCCTGGAAGTAATACATCCACAACTTTTCATCGTCTGTATGCACAACAATCCTTCCCACAAAAGACTGAAGGTGAGTTTTCGGGCAAGTCGTACCGTTGTACTTATCAAAAGTAGGGACCTTAAACTTGTAGGGAATTCTCACCCCTAGCACTAGGCCCTGATCAGTGATGTCAAACCCTAGAGAACTCTGAGATTGAATGGCGCGAATTTGCTCAGCCATTTCTTCAAATCTCCTATTCATGTCAACCCCCTGGCCTTCTGCCTCATCCAGCAAAGTGAATTGTTCATCCTGCCCATTCATCTGCATGTTATGCACTCCATCATTGATAATAGTGACCCCTGGTTGCACCACATGGATTTCAACGTGACGGTCGCCAACCCCATTACGATTACCTCCATCTGTTATCCCATTGTTCCTGGCCTGATTGTTCTCTACCAGTTCGTGCAAGCGCTCTTGCGTTTGACCTATCCCAGCCATCAGGGTCATGAAGTTGTCCATTCTTGTCCTTAAGTCATCCAGATCCGCTTGCATCTGATTTATTGCTCTCTCTCTGTTCACCTTTATAGGGTATTTGTGTACAGTTGACTGTCTCTGAACCTTCATGGGAGCTATAGTGCCTGAAATTGACATAAACGTTAGAAAACTGATGAATTACCTGCAAAACAACAAACACGTTATATGCATGCAATGTAACTATCCATGTTTCCATGTTCAGGCGTTAATATGCCCATATTCTGGTATTTTTGACAGAAAATACTCCAGATGGTCTTTTTGTAGGAATTGACTTCCTATCACGAATTCTCTTTGATAGGTATTCAGATCTTGATGGTTTTGGACAAACAAGTTTTAGCATACTTAGAAGATTAACATAGGAAACTATCATGATCATAAAAATAAAATGAGATTCCTACAACAAGTCTGTAGGTAATCCAAAATACAAAAAAAAACTCTAAAATTCCAAGCTACAAGAAGACTCTGGCTCCTCCCCTGAAAGTCCCAACTCTGCCTTGGCTTTCTTCACCCTAGCCCTCAACTTGAGTTCTGCATTCTCCTTAAGTACCTCTTCCAAAGCTTGCCGACTCTGTGCCAACTGTTGGGTTTTTTCCCTTCTTATCGTGTGAAGTTTCTCCAATTCAACCTTCTGGTCTTGGAATTGTAGCTTGTACGCCTTCTCTTTCTCTTCAAACTCATTGTGATCTTTGTCTCTCATCTCCTTCAACCAAGTGATGGATTCTCTATCCTCCCTAAGGGTCTTCTGAAGCTTCTTGTGCTCTACTTCCCTTCTTGAATCCATCAACCCTCTCCTCTGGAAATAGGCTTCCCTTCCAGCAAACTCTTTCTCTTTAGCTTCCTAGGCTACTTGTATTTTCTATAGCTTCTCCTCCACTTCTGCCTTAGAACGGGATGCACGATGATACAAGCTAGCCATATCCGTATTCTCAATTCTTAATTCATGTATTAACGAATCCAACTTCTTGTAACTCTCAACAGAAACAGTGGCTTAAGTAGGTGTTTCTTTTGGATATAGTGGAGCCTCAGCTGAAAATGGAGGGAAGAAAGTGTCAACCCTACCTTGTATCCAAGCAGCAAAAGGGGGATATGTCCTAGGGTCTACCTTTCCCAATTCTTTCTTTCCCTTACTCAATCTCACCTCCCAAGCCTGAAACGCCTGAGGGACTAACTTCTCATTCCCTTCAAAAGGTGCATACAGTGACTCCAAAACCTCTTCAGCAGATGGAGGATCTTTCAAAGGGTAACCAAACTATTTCCGAACCAGCACAGGATTGTAATTGATCATCCCTCTTCTACCAAGCAAAGGTACATTGGGAAACTCTCCACAACTGATGATCATCTCTTTTCCCAATAAGTCTCTGTTACTCCCCCAGGCTATATCATATGAAGTCAAGCCCATCAATCTTCTAGCCCATTTCCATTCTTGCTTCAGATCTTTGAACGGTCCTGACTTTGGAAGTTGTTTAGCAAATCAATCAGCGAATAAGGGTGCACAAAAGTTTACAAATCCCTTTCTTCTCTCGTTCCTGTAATGAACATTATAGTAGAAATCTCCCAACAGAGTAGGTACTGGATTTTTCTGAATAAAAATGGAAATTGCCTCCATACCAATTAATCCCTTCTTCCCTGGGAACAAACTTATCTTGTAAACCATCAAGGCTAGTAATGCATTGAATCCCTCCCACTTGTTCCCAAGAGCAAACAAATGAGCCTCTATTACTAGAAAGTCCATGGCAATTCCCTTCCCTTCACTAGCTTCTAAACCCATCTTGATTCTGAGCACACTAAGGTGGCAAGTGTGAGCAACCTTAGTTTTTGATTGATTATAAATTTTAAGTGTTTGTGTTTGTTTCATATTAAGAAATATGCTTGCTTTAGTTTTGGTTCTTTTGTTTTTCAATGTTTATGAACTTTTGGAAAAACACGCATAATGAATCGATACATTCTAGCTTGAATCGATTCATGTTGTTTGAAGGTTTCTGGAATTCGCATAATGAATCGATACATTCTAGCTTGAATCGATTCATGCTGTTTGAAGGTTTCTGGAATTCGCAAAATGAATTGATTCATCTTATGATGTATCGATTCATGCTGTTTAAATGATTCTGTTTTCTTAAAAATGATCAGTATGTATCGATTCATCAATGCTTGAATCGATTCATTAATCTGTTATTTCTCTAACAGAATCTGCATACATATATGTGCTTTTGTTTCATTTAGTAAGACAGAGATTACAGATCACAGAAAATCAGATACGAATTTCAAAGTGATAGATCATTGAAGAACACATCAAGAAAGGGATTTTGGAGTGTTGGAACTTCAATGTTGAGCAAGCTTGAAACCTAGAATCAAATTCATCTTTATCATCTTCTCAAAGATCTTAATTCAAGAACATCAACAAGGAAGTGTTTGTTGTCCTGTGAATTGAAGGCTTTCGGGATAACGTTCAGTGGTACGATCGGAGATCCAGCTGAGTTGAAGATTGATAGAAGGTTTCAAGGAAAAACCAGTTGGGTTTTCCTTCAAGAACGGGCGTGTTCTTGAGGGTTTGTTAGTCACGTTTACAAGTCAGATTCAGCCGCAGCGAGAGTTTTGGAAATCGGGGGATTTCGCAAATAGGTCGTGGAACCGGTGAATTGACTGTATAACTTGCAAAGAATCTTGATCGGGCTCAAATCAAGTGGAGGTTGATACAATAGGAAGTTCTAGGTGTTTGTATTGCAACCTTATAATCGACGGATTCAACAATTTTGATATCAGAGTTCTCAATTTCGATTTGAAATTGAGAGGGAGACGTACCCACACGCGAGGAAGAACGTGGGGAACTTCCTTACCAAATCTCGGCGTATTGTATCTCTTCTCTATCTCTATTTACGTTTTAATTTGTTTTTCGGTTCATTGGAAATAGCGTTAGTGATAGGTGCATTCAACTGTTTTTCATATTGTGTGGTTAATCCTTTATCATCGCAATCGTAAATCCAGCACGTTATCGCTTGTCTGGTCTTCTAGTGGCCGGTTCAGAATAGACGCTTGTAGATTCTGGACCTTCGTTTCCGTAATTCTTTGAAAAACTCTGAAAATCGTTTTAAAACCTTGAAATCAAGGAGGTGATCCATTCACCCCCCCTCTAGATCACTCGCCATAGCGTCTAACAAGTGGTATCAGAGCACCGGTTCGCTGGTGCTTTGTGGCTGCCTGTAACGTTATGGATTCTGAACCAAAGGGGGCGTACAATAGAGCTCCTGTTTTCAATGGTGAAAATTACGGCTACTGGAAAGACTGCATGCGAGTTCACATAAATTCTATTGATAGGCGTGTATGGGCTGCCATTCAAAATGGTCCTTTTCAAATTACCATGATGAATGAGGCAGGTGCCATAGTGCCTAAACCAGAAGATGATTGGGATGAAAAAGATGAGAAAAAGTGGTCAAGTGATTGGAGAGCTCGAAATATGCTAATTTCAGCACTTAGTGCAGATGAGTATTATCGGGTTTCCCATTGCTCAACAGCTAAAGAAATGTGGGATGCTTTAGAAATTGCACATGAAGGTACAACTGAAGTAAAACAGTCCCGCATTAACACACTTAATCAAGAGTTCGAACTCTTTCGCATGAAACAAGGAGAATCTATTCCCGACATGCAAAAGAGATTTTTTCATCTCATTAATCGTTTGAATGCACTTGGAAAACCTGTTTCCAATGATATTGCTACTAATAAAATTCTGAGATGTCTTAGCAGGGAATGGCAACCTAAAGTGACAGCTATCAAGGAAGCCAATGATCTAACGACACTCACAATGACTACTTTGTTTGGAAAGCTGGAGGAACATCAGTAAGAACTAGAGAGTTTAGAAAAGTTTGAAAACAAAAGTAAAAAGGGAAAAGAGAAGAATAAAGACAAAGAGGGTGAGAAGAGGCCTATAGCTCTTATGGCTTCAAACTCAAAGTCCTCACAAAAAGAGCTAAGCAACAATGAGTCAAGTAGTGACGAAGACTCCGGTGACGAAGAAATGGGACTTTTTGTTAGGAGATATAATAGATTCATTCGAAAGAATGGAATCAAACATTCCGACAAAAATCTCATAAATTTCAGAAGACAATCTATGGATTCAAAACAGGAAGAGATTAAGAAGAATAGAGAAAGAGGGTCTTGCTTTAATTGTGGCAAGTCCGGACATTATAAAACGGATTGCCCTTTAAAGAAAAAGGATAAAGGAAAAGCTCCACCAAGAAGGTATAATAATAAGCAAAGAAGAGCTTACATTGCTTGGGAGAGTGATAGTGATTCATCAAGTACATAATGCACAAGTGATAGCGATGAAACCGCAAATTTGTGTCTTATGGCTCACACCAAAAATCAGTCCCACCATAAGAAGAAAAGTGATGATAAAAAGGTAAAATAAGCTTATTATAACAATTTCTCTTCCATGTCTTTTTCTGAATTGAAAGTAGCTTTTGAAAAACTGCATAATGAAGCTAAAGAAGCATTTAAAAGGTTAGCTTCCGATAAAAGAATTTTTTCATACTTGGAAGGTAAAGTACAATATGCTAAAAAAGATTTAGAATGCTTGAAAGCTAGTATTGCAGAAAATTCAAAAGCTATTGATATTGATGGTTGTAGTAAGATTAGGCATTGTGAAAGGTGCCACATTTGGCAACAAGAGGTCATCTCTCTTAAAGCCAAATTGGAAAAAGCCTTGCAACCTAAGATTACTTATGCCGTTGATACTAGGTTGTTCAAAAAGTCATTAAATCCTCCATATGAAAAATATTCTTTTGTTCCAAAGGATTTAAGGACCAATAATAAACATCATCATTATCGTAGTGTTTGTCATTATTGTTGTCATGTTGGCCATACCATTGAGAAATGCAAGTTTAGAAGATTTCTTGTGCCTAAAGGCATTTATCAATGGAAGCCTATAGACAACCATGTTACCACTTACCCACTTGGACCCAATGAAAATTGGGTACCTACCTCTTTCTTTTGATATTGTAGGATGAGTGTCTTGCATCCATGGAAAGAAGATGGTTTCTGGACAGCGGGTGTTCAAGGCACATGACGGGTGACATATCACTTTTTATTGACTTCAAAGCAAAGAAGAAGGGATATGTTACTTATGGAGACAATAACAAAGGAGCTATACTTGGTAAAGGTAGTGTAGGTAATCCCTCTACCACTACTATTTCTGATGTACATCTTGTAGAGGGACTTAAACACAATTTGTTAAGTATAAGTCAACTATGCGACAAAGGTTATAAAGTTTCTTTCACAAAAACATGTTGCAAAATTGAACATACCGAACAAAATGTTGTGTTTAAGGGTGTAAGAGTAAACAATATATATATGCTTGATCTTTTGAGTGTTTCCTTAACAAGCACTAAATGTCTAGTGGCCTTAAATAATGATTCATGGCTATGGCATAGACGTTTAGCGCATGTTAATTTCGATTTGCTTAATAAGGTTGTATCCAAGGATCTAGTAATAGGTCTTCCAAAAATAAAATTTTCAAAAGACCATCTATGTGATGCTTGCCAAATGGGAAAACAAACAAGGGTCTCTTTTAAATCTAAAAATATAATTTCAACTTCAAGACCCCTTGAGCTTCTCCATATGGATCTCTTTGGACCATCTAGGACAAAGAGCTTAGGTGGAAACTATTATGGTTTCATAATAGTAGATGACTACTCTAGATTCACTTGGACTATATTCCTTCATAGCAAAGATGAAACTTTTTCTGCTTTCAAAAGTTTTGCAAAGCTGTCCCAAAACAAAATGAATTCTAAAATAGTTACAATCCGAAGCGATCATGGAGGTGAATTTCAAAACCATCTCTTTGATAAATATTGTGACAAGTATGGAATTGAGCACAACTTTTCAGCTCCTCGAACTCCACAACAAAACGGTGTTGTGGAACGCAAAAATCGAGTTTTAGAGGAATTGGCAAGAACAATGCTCAATGAAGGTGGATTACCAAAATACTTTTGGGCTGATGCAATTAGCACAGCTTGTTATGTTTTGAATAGGATTTTAATTTGTCCTATTTTGAATAAAACCCCTTATGAAATTTTAAAAGGTAGAAAGCCAAACTTGTCTCATCTTCATGTGTTCGGTTGTAAATGTTTTGTTTTGAATAACGGTAAGGAAAATCTTGGGAAGTTTGATGCCAAAGCTGATGAAGGTATTTTTCTTGGTTACTCTCAATCAAGCAAAGCATATAGAGTGTATAATAGGCGTTTACTTTCTGTTGAAGAATCTGTCCATGTTTCTTTTGACGAGTCTTACCCAAAAATTGTCGGAAAAGGTATCTCTTTTAATGACGCAGGTGTATCTACACAAGACATACTCAAAGAAGCTGGTTCGGAAATTGATCAATCCGAAGCGGTTGCTATTGAGAAGGAGGAAGATACATGTATTGAAAAAGATAAAGAGGAAGGAACATCTGAAGTGAAGGATCTTCCACCAGCTTGGAAATCCTCTAAAGACCATCCCATAGACAATATATTGGGAGACATCTCAAAGGGAGTGTTGACTCGTTCTAAGATAAGTAATTTTTGTTCTCACTTCGCTTTTGTATCACAAGTGGAACCTAAAAATGCTAAAGAGGCCTTGGTTGATGAATTTTGGCTAATGGCCATGCAAGAAGAGCTAAATCAATTTAAAAGAAATGACGTTTGGGAACTTGTCCCTCGTCCGCGAGATCATCACATCATAGGTACTAAATGGGTTTTTAGGAATAAACTTGATGAAAGCGGAGTGATAACTAGAAATAAGGCACGCTTGGTAGCACAAGGGTATAACCAAGAGGAGGGCATAAATTATGAGGAGACTTATGCTCCGGTTGCTCGCCTTGAAGCCATACGTCTTTTGCTTGCCTATGCGTGTTCTATGAATTTCAAGCTTTACCAAATGGACGTAAAGAGTGCGTTTTTAAATGGTGTTATAAATGAAGAAGTATATGTTTCACAACCTCCCGGTTTTGAAAATTCTGAATATCTAGATCACGTTTACAAATTAAAGCGTGCTTTATATGGTCTTAAGCAAGCACCCCGTGTGTGGTACGAAAGACTTAGCAAATTTCTACTTGATCATGGATATTCTAGAGGTAAGTGGATAATACACTCTTCATTAAACACAAAGGAAAACACATTCTTTTAGTTCAAGTTTATATAGACGATATCATCTTTGTTTCAACTAACATACACTTGGTCGAAGAATTTTCTAATGTTATGCAGGGTGAGTTTGAGATGAGTCTCACGGGGGAGTTGAACTACTTCTTAGGCCTCCAAATAAAGCAACTTGATGAAGGTACAACAATATGTCAAACAAAATACTGTAGAGAGCTGCTCAAACGTTTTGGAATGAATGATTCTAAATCAATTGACACTCCTATGCCTACCAATGGAAACTTGGACAAAGATGATCATGGTAAGTGTGTTGATGTCAAGAGGTATAGAGGTATGATCGGATCTCTTTTGTATCTTACTGCTTCTAGACCAGACATCATGTTTAGTGTGTGTATGTGTGCAAGATATCAATCAAATCCTAAGGAATCTCACTTAAAATCAGTCAAGCGTATATTTAGGTATCTTAATGGAACACCTAAATATGGGTTATGGTATTCCAAAGGAAGTGATTGCTGCTTAGTAGGTTACTCTAATTCTGATTTTGCTGGCTGCAAATCAGATAGGAAAAGCACTAGTGGCACATGTCATCTGTTTTCAAATTCGTTAATAAGTTGGCACAGTAAAAAGCAAGTATTCGTAGCTTTGTCTACTACAGAGGCTGAGTATGTTGCAGCCGGTAGCTGTTGTGCTCAAATTTTGTGGCTAAGACAACAACTACAAGATTTTGACATTGAACTTAAACGCATTCCAATTAAATGTGACAACACTAGTGCCATTAATCTCACTAAGAATCATGTTTTACACTCGCGCACCAAACATATTGAGATTCGACATCACTTCCTTCGCGATCATGTTGAAAAAGGAGATGTTGTTTTTGAGCATGTTGATTCTAAAAATCAGCTTGCTGACATTTTCACTAAACCTTTGGCAACTGAACCATTCTTCAACATTCGTCGCGAATTAGGGATTCTTGATCTCTCCCCATTGATGCCTTAAGTTTGATTGCTGAGTTTCTATTTATCTCATCGTATTTGCTAAATTTTGATTGTAGTCTTCACTAGTGCCTCATGAGAATACTACGATGGAGGTAATATCGTTCCTCTCTTCACTTTGTTAATATTGTATGATCAATGTATGTTTGAGAAATGATTTCTTGTTTACATGAACTTCTTTTCATATGAATGTTTGAACATTGATGTTTTTATGCGTAAAGTATTCTTAAGCATGTATACAATGTTGTAATTCATTCTCCTGCATAATGGTTGTTTTGCACAGTCATTGGTGTGTCAATTCTTGCAATAACCACTGAAATTTCAAATTTTCGCATAATGAATCGATCCCAACATTCATGAATCGATTCATGTTGATTTTAGTTTAATTTCTAACAAACCAGTTACAGTATGTATTGATTCATCATTACTTGTATCGATTCATTGTCATCTGTAATTCAAAAAATTCGTAAAATGAATCGATCCCAATCTGCTTGAATCGATTCATGATTTAAATTTAAATTTCTTTCAAAACCAGTTACAATATGTATTGATTCATAGTGGCTTGAATCGATACATAGCATTTTTGACTCTTAAATTTTTTCGTGAAATGAATCGATACATACAAGGATGAATCGATTCATCCTGGCGCAAATTCAGTTTATTTTTTAATGAATCGACACATCAGCAACTGCCATGACATTTGTATCAGTTACAAAACTCCATTATCACCATTATATCTCTTTCATTATCTCATTTTCATCATTTGCATAAAACCCTAACTGCACAAAAACCCCTCTTCTCTCAAACCCTAATCTTCCACCATGCCTCCAAGAGTTTTGATTCCAAGAGAAAGAGCAAAACGAAAAGGAAAGGAACCCGTTGGGTCTTCTTCTCAGGCTCCTTCTATTCCTGAAATTCCTCCATCCGGGACTGCAATCCTTCATCCGGCCATTATTGAAGAATTTGAAACTTCCTTTAAATCAAGGTTAGTAATGAAACCACATGTGTTTGATCCTAGTGATGCTCGTACTCTATGTTTGGAAGAAGTTGCGGATTTAATCGACGCACAAAGTCTTGGATTCTTTTTATATGTTAAAGATGAGTATCATGAAGATTTTATTCGTGCTTTCTATGCTGGTGTGAAAACTGGAAGAGGCTATATGTTTAAGTGTTCAATTGGAACAAAAACATATCGTTTTGAGGCTGATGACTGGTCCACAGTGTTCGGTATGCCATCTGTATCGGCTGAATTGCAGATGTGGCATGACCAGAGCTTTGAAACTCATTTTAAGTTGAAGGAATTTTGTGCATCTAAATTGGATAGACCTCTTGCTGATGATGAGCCTCTGACTTCAGGCATGATCAAAAGTGTACCAAGAATTCTGCACTGGATCCTTTCGCATATCTTGCGTCCAAGGTCCGGTGGACATTCTCGTTTGGACAAGCCGGATATCCATTTGTTGTACATTTTGCAGAAGAAGATTCCCTTAAATTGGGCAAATTACTTTGTCAAGCGTATCTTTCTTACGCGAAACAGCTCCAAAAACATCACCCTTGCCTATGCTGCTCAGATCATGCGGATTCTCAAGTTTTGGAAAGTTACTTTTCCTCCTGTGCCTCTCGTATCAGTCTCTAGTGTGCAAGAATTCAACAATGCCACACTCTCTCATATGGTTTATCTATGGGATATCGAGCATCGTTGCTACTATTTCTTTGAACGCAGCACTCGAACCCACATCTACAACTTTGACAATCCGGATGAACACATTTATGTTGAAGAACAAAGGGATGAAGATATGGAAGATGCTGAAAATCCTCCTGATGCGAATGCCAACACCGGTTGGGGTGACTGGGTACCACAGAGGTGGTCTCCTACAAACTATGATCCCGCTCCTTCATCGGCTCCACCGACTTCATCTACTGCTGCTCCTGCTTATCTTACTGAAATGTTTGCCCAATTGGAAGTTGCAAACAATGCCCGGCATGAGGAGGCTCGTGCGTGGCATGTTCAGCAAACGGAATGGCATAAGGAGCATCGTGAATGGCATGATGAGCATACTCGCATGTACCATAATCAATATTCCTGGCATACTGAATTGGTTAAGTGGCATCAAGTGTTCTATAATGAGATGTATGGTTTTATGGATGATTGCCGTTTGCACCCGGGGATTATGGAAAGGTTTCAAAGCACCGAAGTTCAGAGGCGTTTCAGGCGTTATGCTTTCATGGGGCAGAATCCAGATGAAATGCCTCCTCCACCTCCTCCTCCAAGCTTCCGTGACCCTGATCGCGATGATGCGGAGTCGTGCGGTGGCCATTTCCCTCATTGAAGCATTTAATTTTGCATTTCATCATTGTGTGTTTGCTTAAGTTTCTTTATTTTTCTTGTTTGAACAATTTATGGTTTGGTTTGGTTATGTAATTCGCAACTTTATTTGACAATTTCACTGCCTATGATTATGTAATTTTGCTTTTGATTAAACTATTTGCGCTTTATGCTTCATTCTTTGTGAGTGAACTTTGCTTCTGTATCTTAGTTTTTCTGTTTCTGGTTCTTCACCTATAACTCTTTCTTGCTGTTGACAAAGGGGGAGAAAAAGGCAAGTGTGAAAAGACAATGACAGGCACAAACTCAGGGGGAGTACTCTCTCACACTTCAAAATCTTGTCATCATCAAAAAGGGGGAGTTTGTGAGCAACCTTAGTTTTTGATTGATTATAAACTTTAAGTATTTGTGTTTGTTTCATTTTAATAAATATGCTTGCTTTAGTTTTGGTTCTTTTGTTTTTCAATGTTTATGAACTTTTGGAAAAACACGCATAATGAATCGATACATTCTAGCTTGAATCGATTCATGCTGTTTGAAGGTTTCTGGAACTCGCAAAATGAATCGATTCATCTTATGATGTATCGATTCATGCTGTTTAAATGATTCTGTTTTCTTAAAAATGATCAGTATGTATCGATTCATCAATGCTTGAATCGATTCATTAATCTGTTATTTCTCTAACAGAATCTGCATACATATATGTGCTTTTGTTTCATTTAGTAAGACAGAGATTACAGATCACAGAAAATCAGATACGAATTTCAAAGTGATAGATCATTGAAGAACACATCAAGAAAGGGATTTTGGAGTGTTGGAACTTCAATGTTGAGCAAGCTTGAAACCTAGAATCAAATTCATCTTCATCATCTTCTCAAAGATCTTAATTCAAGAACATCAACAAGGAAGTGTTTGTTGTCCTGTGAATTGAAGGCTTTCGGGATAACGTTCAGTGGTACGATCGGAGATCCAGCTGAGTTGAAGATTGGTAGAAGGTTTCAAGGAAAAACCAGCTGGGTTTTCCTTCAAGAACGGGCGTGTTCTTGAGGGTTTGTTACTCACGTTTACAAGTCAGATTCAGCCGCAGCGAGAGTTTTGGAAATCGGGGGATTTCGCAAATAGGTCGTGGAACCGGTGAATTGATTGTATAACTTGCAGGGAATCTTGATCGGGCTCAAATCAAGTGGAGGTTGATACAATAGGAAGTTCTAGGTGTTTAGAATTCTGGTGTTTGTATTGCAACCTTGTAATTGACGGATTCAGCAATTTTGATATAATAGTTCTCAATTTCGATTTGAAATTGAGAGGGAGACGTACCCACACGCGAGGACGAACGTGGGGAACTTCCTTACCAAA
Source organism: Lathyrus aphaca (assembly GCA_963966055.1). Classification (NCBI taxonomy): domain Eukaryota; kingdom Viridiplantae; phylum Streptophyta; class Magnoliopsida; order Fabales; family Fabaceae; genus Lathyrus; species Lathyrus aphaca. Next base: position 568,691,142 of record OZ014519.1, read on the forward strand.
TCTCGGCGTATTGTATCTCTTCTCTATCTCTATTTACGTTTTAATTTTTCTTTTCGGTTCATTGGAAATAGCGTTAGTGATAGGTGCATTCAATTGTTTTTCATATTGTGTGGTTAATCCTTTATCATAGCAATCGTAAATCCAGCACGTTATCGCTTGTCTGGTCTTCTAGTGGCCGGTTCAGAATAGACGCTTGTAGATTTTGGACCTTCGTTTCTGTAATTCTTTGAAAAACTTTGAAAATTGTTTTAAAACCTTGAAATCAAGGAGGTGATCCATTCACCCCCCTCTAGATCACTCGCCACAGCGTCTAACAACAAGCACTAGCTATGTCTACATGCGAGGGAGCTCTCCCTGAAGTATAATAAGGAATACCCTCTCAAATAGGAATATTCAAGATGCTGGCAATCTCTTCCAAGGTAGGAGCCAAGATATAATCTGGAAATACGAAGACTTGCAATTGAGGATCATAAAACCGCAGTAATGAATGGAGACTATCCCTCTGGTCAGCAGTTGGTTTGCTTAGATAATTCAAAACCTTCCCAAATTTCTTCCTGAAGTCTGCTAAAACCTTATCAGTCATCAAATCTATCAACTTCTGAATACTCTCAGTCTTCGGTTGTGGGAAAGTATAATGCATATTCCTTTTTCTAGGTATCTCTTGGACTTCTTCCATCTGGAGAGATAATGGATACCAAAACTGGGTGCAGGATGCAAATAAATACCTGAAAAATGAAAACACAAACAGTTAAATCATGTATGATGCAATGCAAATGCAATGCAGGCATATGATTAACATCTAGGACTATTTGGATACTGAAAACTGGACCCAAGTGACTAAGACCCAGAATCCTCTGAATAAAGCCCCATGAACAAGAACTCAGTCTCAAATAAGCCCCAAATAAAATATCAGATGACTTAAGTACTCCAGAATCCATGTAACCACATCAAATCATAGTACTGCACTGGTAATGAGGTATGATGAGGTTAAGGGTTCCTGCAAACCTGTAAACCATTCCCAATATCACGGGTGTGCTCCGGGTCAAACATCACGGACTCTCAAAGCCAAATAGCAATAATACGTTCACCATTTCCGAGAAATGGCTCATGACCAGATCAAGGAATCGGTTTGGCATTATGTAATACTCAGGGAGGTCTCAGCGTGAGTCCGGGAAAAACAAGCATCCTTTATAAGTTCCCAGCTCCAAGCGCTGAAGTCGAGAAATAATAGTACATTCATCCCGAAGGGTACAATACTATCGTCATACAACAAGATGCTTTTAACTGAGTTCCTATAAAAGAACCAGGCCATCCTATGCAAGTTCCCAGTGGGCTCTCGGGTGCGAATGAGTTTGCCACAAAATGTGGTCTGCCATTGTCACCACTGGAGAGGGATGTTTCCACAAAGGTCCTCAATGATCGGTCCCCAGATGCACATAACTATCAAGGTCCTGTAATGATCCAGAAATATTCTAACAACATGAATATAACATATGATGCATGAATATAAATACCGAAAACTGTAAATAAAGCGGTAAATAAAACTGTAAATAAACAACAGTAACATAAACACACAACAGCAAACAATCGACACCCAAAGAAACAGAAACATGCAAGCGCTAGGAGAGACTCTCAAGGGAAACCAGAGATTCTGGGTTCGATCCCCAGCAGAGTCGCCAGCTGTCGCTCCATGGATTTCCATCCTGGTACAAACGCGAAAGTGGCGTGGAAAAGAGGTAGAGTCGTCAACCAAGCATTTTTATCCCAAAGGAATGGGAATGGTAATGCTGCACAAACCAGAAGAAAATAACATGAAGGACAAAGGTCCTGCGAACCAAAGAAATTAAGTTCGGGAGTCGGTTACGACCTGGGAAGGTATTAGCACCCCAGATCGTCCGCCGTACCCGACGGGATCCACGCTTGCAAAGAAAATGCTTCAAGGGGTGAAGAAATGAAAGCTGCAAAATAAAGACTGAAACTGGAAAAAAGAAAAGAAATGGGGAAAATGTAGGGAAAATAAAAGAGTGTGCTCGAACGGGCCCTACCCCGCTGCCTACGTACCTCATCTGGTCATGAGGATCAGAGTCGCTATAGTTCCCCTAACTAGGGGTGGAAAAGATTGCTTGTGTCTTAAGGCTTGAACTGCCTATGTCAATGCTCAGGTGTTGCAGGCTTGGACGACGAGTGTGTTACCGTCTTGCAAAATGACAAGTAGGAGCAAGTTCGCACGTAAAGAGTGAAGGTGATGAGAAGAGAAGTCCCGAAGGAGAGACGCTTATTGTTTGTTTGTGTTTTTTATGAGTTTTTTAGGAGTGTGGAACAAAATATTGAATTCAAGTCTGTTTCCATCGAATGTGTACTTGTTACTACATTCCAAGATGGAATAATAGAACAAGAACACCAAGTAAGGAGAATTTATCCAAGACTTGTTTCCAAGGGCTAGGGCCTAAGCTCACTAACTTGTTGAAGTTATTAAGTGTCTTAGTGGTTAGGTGAAGAAGTGTTTTTTATGATTTTCTTGATGAAGATGGTCTCATGATCAGCCTTGTACATCATGCTAGACAAGCCCGCACTATTCTAAGATGGAATGAATGTGAGTGCCCCATGGAATAAGGTTATACACAAGAGACCACTTCAAGCTTTATTAAGTGTTTTTTATGGTTTTGTTTTGAGATGAGAAGAGAGAATTACAAAGGAACTCAAAAGGTAAAATCTAATGGGGAAGACTACTCCTAGACGTTATCATACAAAGGGTTGGTCCTAGGTTAATGAGGCTTTAAATATCCTACAGAAGAAAGAAAGAAAGAAGTAGAAGAAAAAAGAAGTTAGAAAACAACTTACTTCTCCAAAGAAGTTAAGTTGATTCTAAGAGGGAAATGATAAATTTGTACAAAGGATGACATAAGGAACATCATAAAGAAAGAAATAAAGCCAAGAGATGAAGGTTTGAAATGTGGATAACATCCACACTTCTTACTTACCATATGCACCTACCTGAAAAGGTTAGAAATACAAATAAGAACCAAAATGAAGCATAAACAAGTAACAAATCCTATTAATCTAACACCATCAGAAGTGAATCACACCTATTATATAATAAGATCAAGTCAAATAAACAAAATGAGTTGGCACAAGTTCCCTCCTAAACCAATAAGCAGTCAAACATCCAGAAAATATTCAAAACCAAGCAAGCCAACATAAAATTCAAATAAAATGAAAAAAGACCCCAAAAATTCTACAATTAATCATGAGAATACTTTAATCACCTATAAACCACATATCAAAATCACAATCCAAAAGTCAGAAGCGAAGTTAGTCAAATAAATGTCCAAAGTCCAACTAGGGTTTAGTAAACTTCAACACAAGACAACATGGCAAAAAGCAATCAAATAAATTCTAAAAATCATGAAATAAATCCTAAATGGCCTTCAACATGTTAGGGATCAGTAGAAAAAAGAATCATGTTCATTACTATTTTAAAACTCTAGTTAAAAAATCAACAAGATAAGGTGTGCATAAAAGAAGTTAAAATAAAGAAATAAAAGTTAAGAATTAATTCAGTAAGAAAATAATAAAATAATTGCAAAATAAAAATTATGAAAAATTCAAGAATATCAAAAGGACTCTTCATGATATTTTTGATTAATTTAGATGAGTTTAACTATTTTTAAAAATATAAAACGTAACAAATAAAAAAATAAAAAGAAAATGAAACAAAATAAGAAACAAGGTTCAAATAGCAACCTATTAAAGCTAAAAACACGAATGGGCCAAAATCAGGGGTGCATTTAGAAATTGGTTAAGCCCAAATATTATACACTCGGTCAACGAAGGAGAAAAGTTGGCAGATCTTATGGCTGGAAATGAAAGTCACAAAGTCAAACAAGATCAAAGGCCTAGGCGCACAGTCAACAAAACTGAGTAATTTAATCCAACGCATCCCATTAAAACCAAATTATCCCTCCAGATCTGAAGGCCCACACGTCTCGTGCACATGGTATGAAAAACGAACCACAATCATACAAGCAAAGAGCATCACGTGCCAGACGCATTCCTCATTAATGTGCTGGCACGCTCCAAACCACCGGATGCAATCCGATCCAACGGACACGTTGTAAACTGGATTGTAAACCAAGGTACCAGAAACCCACCGGCCGGAGTAACACTAGTCTCCTTCTCCGGTTGAACCACAAAGCATACCAAGAACAAAAATTCTAGAATAAAAAACAAATCATATCAATCGAAAGCAACCACCACACGGAGTTCAAATCCAACAATAGAAAACACATACAATCAATAACCAATGCAAATCGCACAAAACAAAGTTCATCCTCACAAATGCAAATCCACAAACAACTACTCTAATGGCTCGCAAATGCTTCAGACAACATATATCAAGCACGTTCATCACGAAACAAGAAAAATGAGGCAAAACTGTGGCAAAATGAAGTAAGATTCAAACCTGGATTTGAGCTTCTATTGAGACTTGAAGAAATCCAGAGAATATGTGAGCATCCTCTTGTATACTTGAAGCTAATTGAGGCCAAATAAAGGCTCAAAATCTTGATTCAGGTGCAAGAATCCTTAAACCATGAAGATATTTGATCTTCAAAATGCTCCCTCCAACTTCAACAATCTCCAGCAATGAAGTGCAATAAGGAGTATATGATGGTGTGATGTATTCGAAAATGACTCAGACCTAACAATTGATGAGGATGAAGAACAAAAATGAAGAAGAATAGTATTAAATCGTTGGTGCAATTGTGAAGAGTGATGTAAAAAAAAAGAGAATGAGAAAGAGTTTTGTTATGATTTTTTTCTGTTAGAATCCTCATATATGTGGTTGTAAGGTGCCAACCGAGGGGTGGATGCACCAAGTTTGTTACTTCCACCAAAACAGAATTCCTCACTTACTCTCCCCCTTTAATATTTCTTTTCTTTTTCTTTTTTTTTTTTAAAATAATCACACTCGGATGGGGTGCACGATAGTTACAGTAAGGATAACATGTGTTGTTGCGATGATATATTTTGGTGAGATGATCATAATCTGATGGTTATGGTTGTACTGAGTTGGACGGTGCATGCTAGCAAGCTCCACGTGATTTCTTCTTTCCTATTGCCAAACGCATGCCTGCTGTGACTAAAAGCATGACTCCACCTTTATGAAGGTACCAATGCAAGGCGTGTATGGTGTGTACAAATTTCCTGCATACTTCACTACTACATATGCCTCTCTTTTCTTGTTTTATTTTTTCACAAAATATTTAATAAAAAACAAACAACCACATTGTGTATGGTATGAACTTATTTGGTCACGTAAAACTAAGTGGCATTATTGAAAAAAAGTTATAGAAAAATAAACAATAAAGAAAATGCACACATGACACCAAAATAGGAGAAAATAAAAGGTAACCAATGAGGAAACGCCACATATGCACCACAACCCTAAAAATGACTTTTAACTTCCAAAAATCACATCTTGAGTTCTAAAAAGGCTATGAAGGTGTTCTTGGACTTTTCGGAAAGGGAAAATCGTGATCTACAACTTTCATGTTCAAGGAAAAATCATCTGGAGCTTTTTTGCACATGAAATAATAGCTTGGAGTTCCAGGGACAATATTTCCAAAAATAGAAACTTCTAAATTTCCATATTTAGCAACTTTTCTCATATTCCCGATTTTTGACATTTCAACTCAACTAAGCTATTCCTTGACATGATATGACTTCCAAAGATTGATGATCCTGATTAAAATCTTAAAATCCTTTAGTTGACTTTTTTACTGCGTAGTTGACATTCTTGCTTCACCAACAAGTAATTGCTCAACTACTTGACTTTATCAGTGAATGTTTGCCTCAAATTTCATATATAATCCTTGCAGATTATCTGAGAGTCTTTGACCATAAGAATTGGTCAAAACTAAAAGGATATGAGGATCTGATCCAAAACCCTAATCAGGATTTCCCTTGCATAGGAAAATGTTGCCTTTTTGAACTTCTGAAGAAAATTCTCTCTTCTGGACTTTTAAGGATGACCTTGGGCTTGTTCAGGATATGAGAAGACCTTATGAGCTTCTTGCAATGCCACATTGCTATTGACTTGACTTTAAAAATCTTGAGTTGTCCAGATAACTGATCATATGCCTTATGCTAGAACATGTGGTTATTATGCCTCATTTTTCTATGCCAAATGCTAGAATATGATATGTTGATGCTATGCTTATGATATGATGATGAAGCTAGAAAGAGGAGGGAAAATTTGGGGTGCTACAACATTACTTTTGGAGGAAAAAGTATAAAAGGAAGCTTTTTGAGCAAGAAACCATGCAAAAACTGAAGGAAAATAATAGAAAAATGCATTTATGCATTTTTCATGTGAGACGACCGTTTCACCCTTTAGAAGACCGTCACAAGGTCCAAACGCTCATCACAACTACAAGTTGGGCATCACAAGCCCAAACCAAGTTGCCCGTCACAATGTTCAGACGCTCGTCCAAATGGAATTATGCAGAAACGTGAATTACGCAACAGATGAAGCAGAAGTCAATTAAGGAAGCCGTTAAGAGATTTTCTCGTTCAAACCTGAGAAACTTTCTCTACCCTAATCAAGCTTAGTCCAAGTTCATCAGTAAAATCCCAAGCTACATCCATGCCTTAAAACTCTCAACAAACCAAAGTCACCAGCTATAAATAGCAGCCTCTGCTACTTGAATCGACATCTATTCTTCACCCATCTCTTGCACCATTTTTCTTTCTTTAGTTTTTTAGTTTCTTTATTTTATGTAACAGTAATAGTTAACCACATCAGAGGACTATTACGAATATTAGTTTTAGGATTTTGTTTTTTTTCGTATTTTATTTTTCCGATTCGCATTCAAGAATGCAAGAGTTCAAATTATGATTTCAAGCATCAATTAATTCCAGGTTTATTTATTGTTATTTATTTTTATCACCTTCTTATTTAAATTTATGAATTATTTATCGTTTTTAATTTATTATCGTAATTGCATATTTATTTTCCTGTCCATGTCTAGCTAAATAGTTTTGAGTCCGGCGTAAGAGAACTATCGTTACCGACGGGACTCGGTAGAAATAAATAGGTGCGAACTTATGATTAAAACTCTGTTTTAGTTTTAATTTCCAAGTTTTATTTAATTAGCTTTTCTATGAGAGTGAGAGGTTAGTTAACACGATTTTGTCACGAGAGTGAGAAATTAATTAAGGTTAGAACTGGCACAACGAGAGTGTGGGGATCAAACCAGATAGTGGAAATTAGGCAACAAATCTAAATAAAACGAGAGCGCTTTAGATACATTTAGGATAATATTAGCTTTCAAAATATATTTCTTAATTACCGGGCGAGCGAGAGAAAAATCTTGGGGTTAGGAAGTATGGCTTTAGTTAATACCGCGAGAGCGTGAGGCAGAGTCTTTACGTCAATTTATTCTACGAAACTAAGTTATAATCTAATTAGTAACCTAATTCTACATAGTCCTTTAGGAACACAGAATCCATATTCCAGTCTCTCTTTATTATCTTATTTTCTTAGTTTTATTTTAAGTTATAGTTTAAGTTTCGTATTAATCAAACATCATTCGCCTTAGATTTACCAAGTAACGATAAAGTACAGTAGGTTGACATTGGTCTTTGTGGGATCAATATCTTTTATTTCTATGCGATAGACTGTGCACTTGCAGTTAATAACCGTTAGACTCAGAAAGTCGTGTCCATAAACGTATATGACCCACTTGTGGGCGTTTTCTGGTGTGGTTTCTGTTGGGGTCATCTCAGCGACGAAGTCGGCCAGGGCTTGAGCTTTTAGATCTTTCCCTCTTTCGTAACGTCTATCAAATTCAGACAGCTATAGAGACCACCTTAGCATTCTTCTGGCCATATCTAGTCAGGCTAACAATTGCTTGATGGGTTGGTCGATTCATATGACCATGGTATGCGCCAAGAAATAGTGTTGTAGTCTCCTGGAAACGTTTATGAGCGCGAGGGCGACCTTCTCAATTTGTTGATACCTAAGTTCTGGCCCTTGCAAGGCCTTACTCGTGAAGTATACGGGCTTTTACCCGTCTGGATTTTCTCTTATGAGAGTCGCGCTAATGGCTTTCGTATTAATAGATAGATATAGGTAGAGGATCTCCCCAGTGGTTGGTCTAGATAGAACCGGGGGATCTGATAGTGCTCGTTTGAGGTGTTGTAGAGCCTGCTTGCATTCTTCTGTACATTCGAACGCTGCTTCCTTGCGAAGTAGCTTGAAGAAAGGTGAGGCATGTTGAGCGGATTTTTCCATAAAGCGATATAAGGAGGTGAGCATACCAGTTAAGGATTGGATCGACTTCTTCGTGTCAGGCGTAGAAAATTATGAGAAGGCGTGATGCTTTTCGAGGTTAGCCTCGATTCCTCTTTCTTTACGATAAAAGTCAAGGAAATTTTCCTCTCTTACACGAAAGGTGCATTTATCAGGGTTAAAGCGCATTCTTCACTTCCTTTCCTGGTCGAACACACTCTAGAGATTAGAAGTGTAATCAGACTCTTGGATGGACTTGACGATCTTTTCTTCCATGTAAACTTCTAGCTTGTCCCCAATTTGTGATTGAAATTCCTTGTTCATCATGTGTTGATATGTGGCTCTTGCATTATTTAATCTGAAGGGCATTAAGTTGTTGTAATTATTTCCCGTTAGGGTCATGAATGCGGTGTGCCTTTTATCTTTGTCGGACATGGGTATTTGATTGTACCCAGAATACGCGTCCATGAAGGATAGTAATTTAAAACCTACATAATTATCTACTAAGTTGTCTATGTTGGGAAGAAGGTAAAAATCTTTCGGGCAAGCCCGATTAAGATCAGTGTAGTCAATGCAGAGGCACCATTTCCCATTAGATTTTTTCACAAGTACAGTGTTCGAGAGCCAGGTTGTCTATGTGGCCTCAGTTAAAAAATTGGCCTCTAGGAGGTCCTTAACTAATTTTTCAGCAGCTAAAGTTTTTTCTTCAGACTGCTTGCTTCTATGTTGAGCAACTGCGCATGCTGACAGGTTAATAGCGAGCTCGTGGCATGCAATCTCAGGGGAAATATCGGGCATATCAGCGGCACTCCAAGAAAATAGGTCTGCGTTGTTGCGTAAGCATTGCTTCAACCGTTCCTTGACGTCGTCGGGAAGTCCTGCACCGATGCAAACTCCTCTGTCAGGGTTGTCCCCGAAGGTTACGACTTCAAATTCTCCTGCGAGCAAAGGACACAAAATGGATGCTTTGTCTGCAATGATGTCATCCTCGGAGTCTGCTGGTATGCAAGAGTCGAGGTCGATTATATTGATCTGAGGGATTGGCTTCTTGTTGGATTGAACATTGTCAGTTAAAGAGAAATGCAATTTTATCCTAGAAACTACATGATATGTGGGATGCAATGCAAAAAGAATCACTATCAAACCCTTCATGGTTAGGCAGAAAAGATTTTTCTAAGTTAGGGTAAAAAATATGGACTTTTAAGAACCCTAAATCTAAAGAAGATGTCAAAATGGATCAAGAACCAAAAAGAAATTTGTATGAATGGTTTGATAATGTCTCTAAATGTGTCAAGATGCAATGTGATTTTTTTGGTGATTTTTAGAAACTTAAATGGTATTTTAATTAATTAATTTCCATTAATTAATTAAAATAAACATTTAAATATTTTAAAAATACAAATTTTATGCAAAAAATAAAATAAAAATTATTTTTGGGTGAAGAAAAATATTTGAAATGAAAATGAAAAAGGAAAATATTTTTAGGGTTTTCTAGGTATTTTAAATAAATTGTGCAAAATAAATGATAAAAAATGAAATTAAAACTGAATTAAATGGAAGTAATCCAATCCAAGGGATGTGGTTGAATCTGGGGAATTTTAGGTTGACTTCGCGCCAGATCTAATGGCCTGAATTCAAATTCAACTAATTTCAATTAATTAAGTTAATTAAATAAATTAGGGCTTAATGATAGCATCTGGACCACTCATCTCACGCGGGAAACTCAAATCAACGACCTACATTCAAACAAAACCCTAAACCTAATTAAAACATTTAATGACTTTCAGGTCACCGGAGAAGAGCTCTGGTCGTCTTCTCCGGTGACCCCCTCACCTGAAAATTGCTAACTTCTTCCCTAGGTTAAATCAAACCCTCTAACTCTCCAGAATCACTCCCCTAACAATTCTAAATAAGAATCAAACACCAAAACAAATTTATCATGCCTCAAACACAAGATTTGAATCAAACATTAAAAACTGCAGAAATTTCAGAAGCACGATACAAGCTCATTTCTTAATCATTTTTCATCATTCAAGGCTCATTGTGATCAGTGGAACACACTCTACCATTCTATAACTAAAAAAACAAGTTCTGGAAAAATGTTTCAGGGAGGTACCTGAGCTTGAGCTTTTTCAGTTTGGGACTTTCAAGCCTTCTCTCTTTGTGCAAACCACTCCCCTTGAACTCCTGATGAAGCTTTGATGCTTGGTTGGAGTGTTTTGTGGCTAGTTTGTGAGTTTTCAACCCAACTGGTCAGAAATCGTATTTGGTTTGTGAGGTGTTTTTGGCTGTTTCAATGGTTGGTTTGTGATCAGTGAGTGATTTAGAGATGAATGGTGGAATTTGTTTGAAGATTGAGTGAGTGAGCTGAGAGATTCGAAGGGTTTTGCAAGTTGGAGAGTTTTGTGGAATGCTGAGTTCTTGGAGGTTTCAGCTTGTGTGTCCTATGAAAATGAACCCTTGGAGCATGCTTGTAAGGGCTGGATTGGGCAGAGAGTGGGTGGTGGACTGTTGTGATTGGTATGGAGCAAAATGCATAAAGTCAAGAGTTGGTGTACTTGAGGTATGGGCACATGTCAGGCTTGGATTTGGGAATGGTTGTGCGCAGCAAAGATCAAGGAAAGCTTATGGATCAGATTTGATGAGCTGTAACAAGTGGAGGTATGGTTACATGAGCTTTTGCAAATTGGTGCAACTTTGGCCCCTTTGTGATTTCTTGATGTGTAAGGCATGAAACTTTGAAATTCTTGGGCCAATTCTGAATTATAGGTCAGGTATGATGTCTGTGTAATGGTTAGAAGTCAATTAGAGATCACAAATTGCCTTGGTATGAGTTTTTGCAAGTTTCCCTCTTTGGTACATAAGTGAAATTTTGTGATTTTTCCCAACTTTGCAAGGCCATAACTTGAGTTCTATGATGAATTAGATCAAGTTCTTGTAATTTTTGAAAAGGGAATGATCCAATCTACAACTTTCATGACCAAGAATTTTTCATTTGAAGCATTTTTGAATCAAAAAGAGGAGGTTGAAAAACTTTCCCAAAATGGCAAGTTTGCATTACAAGTCACTTTCCCAAAATGGCAACTTTGCAAATGGCTTGAAATTCTTCAATTTTGTGAACTTTTAACTTCTTCTAAGATCAAATAAATATCATATACACCCAAAATGATGGAGAAAACCCTTTGGTTGGATGATTGGGGGCCTCAGATGCCCTGATTTTGCACTGACTTGTTCAAGAAGTCATATATTGATCAGATGCCTTCCCCATTGAATTTCTTCATGAAAATTGGTATGCATGATCCTCATATCATATAGAGACCAATAGAAACAAGAATGACCAAAAAATTTGGAGTTATGGCCTTTGAAACCAAAACCCTAATTTTAGGTCATCTGTGCAGTTAAGCTTGGCTCTGCTTCCATGCCTTCCTCAGTTCTTGTGATTTTCTGACTTCTTTGACCTTGGGAGGATACAATATGATGTTTGAACATACATGGACCCTCTTGAGATGATTGGAGACCCTTGGGGTGGCTTAGATAGCTCTTGGATTGCTCAAATCACAAACCCTAGATGCAGATGACTTAGAACCAATGCAGTGAAGCAAAAATGCACTATGAGATGATATGATTAAACTTATGCATATGGAAAGAATCACAAGCCATGGTGAAATGAGTAAGGGAAAATTTGGGGTGTTTACAGCTGCCCCTATTCAAACATGAGTTAGCTGTGCAGGATGTAAGCAACGGCTTAACAGGCAAACAAGATAACTTGTGGTTAAATACCAAAGACAGTCCAAAATTTGCGCTCACTGGGTATGAAGAAGAAAAGGGATATAGATTGTAAAAGGAAAAAAAATTATGATTATAAAGTGCAGGCGACGGAAGACGACCATCGAGCAGAGGACGACTGCTGGGGATAAAGCAATGACGGGGACGGCCGGCATGCTGGGGAAATGGAGGTATCATGATGGGGACGGCCATCAAGTAAAGGAACAAAACTCTCTGGGGATTAAAGGTAAAGTAAATGATGGGGACGACCATCAGGTTCAAAGCATAAATGAAATAAATGATGAGGTACGGTCATCAAAGGTGAAGGACGATCACCTAGCAGGGGACAGCTGCTCTGTTGGGGGTAAGATGAGGGACAATCATCTAAGGTGAAGGATGATCACCTGGCAAGGTACGGTTTCCGAAAGTATCGCGACATAGGACGAATGTCGGATAGAAAGAGTCGACGATGGGGATGGCCATCGGATAAGCATGATGAAGGACGATCATCAAGAGGTGAAGGACGATCACCTAGCAGGATACGGCTACTCTCGGGGTTTATCACGACATATGACGAATGTCAGATAACAAGATCAACGATGGGGACGGCCATTGGATAAAATGATGAAGGACGATCATCAAGAGGTGAAGGACGATCACCTAGCAGGGTACGGCTGCTAAAAATATCACGACATAGGACGAATGCCGGATAGAAGAGGGTTCCAATAATGGAGACTCCGCTGGGGGAATGATGAAGGACAATCATCAAAAGGTGAAGGACGATCACCTGACAGGGTACGGCTGCCGAAAGTATCATGACATAGGACGAATGTCAGATAAAAGAAATTTGCTTTTTACTGGGAATTTGCTGGGAACTCTTCTGGGGAATGGTAGACAAAGACGAGTGTCCAAATTCAAGAAAAAGGTATAAGTGTTTGACACTGTGCATAGATTAAAGATGCGGACGAGCATCCTTAAGATTTCGATACGGACGAGTATCGGTAGAAACAAACGCTGACGCATGTTCAGAGATGATGGTACGGATGAGTACCAACTGGTTAACAAAGAACACAGACGAGTGTCGACTCCGAGGGGAAAAAAGGTGTGTATGCAAGATACGGACGAGTATCTTTATGAGTATAAAGTAAACACGAGTGAGACACAAACGAGTGTTCAACTTGCTGGGGAAAATATGACACGGACGAGTATCACAAGAGAAAGTGTGTAAGTTACAAGAGATATTCTGAAGATCTGAGGGGATAGGATGACACGGACGGGTGTCGGAAGAAGTGTGTTATAAACAAGTGTTTGGTTTATAATAAGTGTTTAGGCAACCATGTTGAGGAATGGTGACACGGATGGGTGTCGATGGAGTGTGTAGACATAGGTAAATATGTATTTGTGAGTGCAAAGGGGACGCTTTGGCTTTCTGCTGGGAATATGACACCGACGAGTGTCAAGAAGCATCTGTAAAGTATAAGTATCTGTTTGTAGGGGATGTTCTGGCGACTTTCTGGGGAAAGATGACACGGACGGGTGTCAAAAGGGGCATGTATTTGTATCTTGGGAATTGCAAAGAAAATGCTTTGGCATTCTTCTGGGGAATTTGAGAGGTATTCTGTATGTTGTTGATGGTATGTCAGCATTCACAGATGACTGATTCAAAACATGGTTTGTGTTTATGCAATATGTTTGATTTTTGCCGTAATGCTCCGTATTAAACGGAATGCTATGCTTTGGGGGGTAAATATGATGTAAATGCTATGATTATGCAAAGATACCAATCCGGGATTCGGATCCCGTTGCTGTGAAGATTTCTGGCTAATTTGCTTTGAAAGAATATCCCAGCTGGGGGAAAAGATCATTGGTAGATCTGATACGACTTTGCTTGGGGAAACAGGTCACTGATAGACCTATCTTTGGTGATGAGGAGCCCAGCTGGGGTCTGCGGAAACTTTCGTCACTTTGTCGCGAGATCTTTAGACGTTGCTCTTCTGGATAGTGGCTGGAGCTCTGCGGGGAGATGGTTCTCTGTCTTTGCACTTGGTTGGGGATGAACGATCACTGACTGACCTTCTTAGAGGTATCTGTGGGGATCCTGCTGAGGATGATGAAATTAGCTGGGGAAATGAGCCCCTTCTGATGCTGCTCTGAGGGGGGAAGGAGCTTTTACGCCCCCATGTTGTGCTTTGAATACCTGCAATCCTGTTCTGGCAAAGAAACGAACAAGTACCCTGAGGTATCTCTTACTGGATTCCATCATAAGAGTTTAGACACTCCCGGGAGTAATATATTTCCTGTAAGCATGTGATTAGAAAAGGTGCATATGTATTTATGCAATCAATATTTTAAGGTCATCGGACATTTTTGCAAATGAAAATTAAATGTACGAGACAAAATGTGACTAAAAATCTGATTTTATTAATTTGCGTGCCCTGAATTGGCAAGTACAGTCAAAGAAACAGATCCCCTGAAATGAGGAGATTGTTACAAATTGAGAAACAAAAAAATGCTGGCAATGTTGATGACGCTTCAGTGTGCTTCCCTTTGCTATGACCCGTATGACATTTGACGCTATTCTCGTCTTGCTTTCTGAAGAAGGTTAATTCTGACCGATGCCTTAACCTTTCGAAGCTTGCCATGTTGTAAGCGATACAGACGAATTCAGAATGCAGTTGTTCGCTTATTCCCTGATTTTGCGTGGATCGCCCTTTCGGGTTTTCAATCCACCAGGATACCCATTTTTGCATGAGCTGTCCAATGCGGCTTTTCAACTCAGCGGGTGTACATTTTTTATTTATTTTCCCTTATTTTTTCCCGAGTCTTTTATTTTGTTTTTGACTCGCCGGGATGCCCTATTTTTGCCTGGACTTACATTCTGTTTTTATGTCCAGCGGGTCATTTTATGCGAAGTATTTTTTAACTGCATCTGAATTCACAGGGGACGGGAAGTCTTCACCATCCATAGTACTGAGCATCAGTGCTCCACCAGAGAAAACTTTCTTTACTATGAATGGACCGTCGTAATTCGGAGTCCATTTGCCCCTGTGGTCTGTATGAGGAGGAAGGAGTCTTTTCAGCACAAGATCTCCTACTCGGTATTCCCGAAGCCTGACTTTCTGATCGAAGGCTTTCTTCATTCTCTTCTGATATAACTGCCCATGATAGATTGCAGCTAATCTCTTCTCTTCAATCAGATTCAGTTGTTCGTACCGGGATCAGACCCATTCTGCTTCATTCAGTTTAACATCCATCAGTACCCGTAAAGAGGGTAGTTCAACTTCAACAGGTAGGACTGCCTCCATACCATACACAAGCTGATACGGTGTTGCCCCAGTGGATGTTCTGATTGATGTACGGTACCCATGCAAGGCAAATGGTAGAATTTCATGCCAGTCTTTGTAGGTGACCACCATTTTCTGCACAATCTTCTTGATATTCTTGTTAGCTACCTCAACAGCGCCATTCATCTTTGGCCTATAAGGAGAAGAATTATGGTGTTGGATCTTGAAGTCCTGGCATAGTTCTGCCATCATTTTGTTGTTTAAGTTGGAACCATTATCAGTAATGATTCGCTCGGGCACTCCATACCGACAGATGATGTCCCTCTTCAAGAATCGGGCTACCACCTGCCTGGTGACATTTGCATATGAAGCTGCCTCAACCCACTTGGTAAAATAGTCAATGGCTACCAGGACGAATCTGTGGCCATTTGAAGCAGTCAGCTCGATCTTTCTAATCATATCAATGCCCCACGTTTCAAAGGGCCAAGGTGAAGACATCACATTCAAAGGATTCGGAGGCACATGCACTTTATCTGCATAAATCTGGCATTTATGGCATTTCCTGGCATAAGCACAACAGTCTGCATCCATTGTGATCCAGTAGTAGCCTGATCTTAACAACTTTTTAGCCATTGCATGCCCTCCAGCATGGGTACCAAAAGATCCTTCGTGCACCTCGTGCATCAACAAGTCTGCTTCTGTCTTATCAACACATCTGAGAAGTACCATATCAAAGTTTCTCTTGTACAAGGAACCGTCAGCATTCAGAAAGAAACTACTAGCAAGCCTTCTTAATGTCTTCTTGTCATTGGATGATGCCCCAGGTGGGTATGTTTGATCCTCCAAGAAGCACTTGATGTCATGGAACCAAGGCTTTTCATCTTTAGCAAGGTCTGCCGAGAATACATAGGCTGGTCTATCAAGTCTGGATACTGAAATCCGAGGCATAAAGTTGGCAGCTTGAACTTTGATCATGGATGAAATGGTAGCCAGAGCATCTGCAAACTGATTTTCGTCTCGAGGGATATACTCAAGTTTGACTGTTGTGAAGAAGGTCAGTAATCTCCTCGTATAGTCCCGGTAAGGTATCAGATGCTCCTGGTGAGTATACCATTTGCCGTTGGTTTGATTGATTACCAGAGCTGAATCTCCGAATACAGACAAAGTCTTGATCCTGAGGTCAATGGCTTCCTCAAGACCCATAATGCAAGCTTCGTATTCAGCTTCGTTGTTAGTGCAGTTAAAGGTGATTTTTGCCGAGAAAGGCATGTGAACTCCCTTAGGTGTAATGAGTACTGCACCAACACCACGACCATTCATATTAACAGCCCCATCAAACATCATAGTCCATTCCTCTTCTGGGTCAGGCCCTTCAGTGTGAATAGGCTCTTCATGATCTTCTTTTTTTATGAACATGATGTCTTCATCAGGGAAGTCAAATCTCATTGGCTGGTAATCATCAATGGGTTGCTCAGCAAGATAGTCAGACAATACACTGCCCTTGATGGCTTTCTGGGATGTGTACTAAATGTCATATTCTGTGAGAATCATTTGCCATCTTGCAACCTGACCGGTTAGTGCTGGCTTCTCGAATATGTACTTAACTGGGTCCATCTTAGAGATTAATAAAGTAGTGTGAGTCAACATATACTGCCTCAGTCGGCGAGCAGCCCACGCTAAAGCACAGCAAGTTTTCTCGAGCATTGAATAACGTCGTTCACAGTCGGTAAACTTTTTGCTTAGGTAGTATATTGCATACTCTTTTCGACCAGACTCGTCATGCTGGCCTAGCACACACCCCATTGACTCTTCTAATACTGTCAAGTACATTATTAGAGGTCTTCCTTCAACTGGAGGCATAAGGATTGGAGGCTCCTGTAAGTATTCCTTGATTTTGTCAAAAGCCTTCTGGCAGTCTTCATTCCACCTGACCGTTTGTTCTTTTCTCAACAGTTTGAACAAGGGCTCACAGGTTGCTGTAAGGTGAGATATGAACCGTGAAATGTAGTTCAATCTACCTAGAAACCCCCGAACTTCTTTTTCAGTTTTCGGTGCAGGCATTTCTTGAATGGCTTTAACTTTGTCAGAGTCAACTTCAATTCCCTTTTCACTCACAATAAATCCCAGCAGCTTACCGGATCATACCCCGAATGTGCATTTGTTGGGGTTTAACTTCAGCTGATACTGCCTCAGACGCTTGAATAGCTTTAACAGATTCACCAGGTGGTCTTCTTCTGTGAGG
The DNA here is from genome assembly GCA_963966055.1 of Lathyrus aphaca. Taxonomy (NCBI): domain Eukaryota; kingdom Viridiplantae; phylum Streptophyta; class Magnoliopsida; order Fabales; family Fabaceae; genus Lathyrus; species Lathyrus aphaca. The sequence continues at coordinate 568,708,726 of OZ014519.1, forward strand.
GATTTGGCAATCATGTCATCCACATAACATTCAATTTCTTTATGGATCATGTCATGGAATAATGTTACCATAGCCCGTTGATAAGTGGCACCAGCATTCTTCAGTCCGAATGGCATCACCTTATAACAGAACGTGCCCCAGGGTGTGATGAAATTTGTCTTCTCCATGTCTTCAGGTGACATCTTGATCTGATTATATCCTGAAATTCCATCCATGAAGGAGAACACCGAGAACTAAGCCGTATTGTCGACCAATACATCAATGTGAGGTAATGGGAAATCATCTTTCGGGCTGGCCCTGTTCAGATCCTGGTAATCCACACACGTCCTCACCTTGCCATCCTTCTTAGGCACAGGTACAATGTTAGCGACCCACGGCGGGTAACTGGTTACAGCAAGGAAACCGGCGTCCCACTGTTTTTGTACCTCTTCTTTTATCTTCATGGCCATATCCGGGCGAGTGCGGCGCAGCTTCTGTTTTACTGGCGGACAATCTTCTTTCAGAGGCAGCTTGTGCATACCAATGTCGGTGTCCAACCCTGGCATGTCCTGATAAGACCAAGCAAAAACATCCACATACTCCCGAAGCATATCAATAAGTTGCTCTTTCACTGAATCTTGCAGACAGGCTCCGATCTTAACTTCTTTCAAGTCTTCTTTGGTACCGAGATTAACTGTCTCAACCTCCTCCTGATGAGGAGTGATAACCTTCTCCTCTTGTCTCAACAACCTGGCTAATTCCTCGGGTAGCTCATAATCTTCTTCAACCCCTTCATCGGCTTGATTAATCAGATTGTCAAAGTCATACGAAGTCATAGCAGTGTTGTTGTCGGTGCAGTCTGGAGGGCACTCTCTGCAAGGGTTTAGATTTGTTCATTTTAGTGATCAGTTTTATCTTGCTTAGAAAAAGGGAAAATGAAGTTATTATTTTGAAAAACATTGCCATTTTATTTTTGTACAAAAAATGAAAAATGAAAAACAGTGAGCGGAAAAGAAAAGACTCATTTGCAAAAGATGTCCTGATATTCATTAATTGATCGTTTGCACAAAATACAAGATGGCCCTATTACAAAATGAGCCCTGACATCTTGGGCAAGATGCAGGACTTGAAGCAGGCTTAAAGACAGGAAATAATAATTACTCTGCAGGAGTAACTCTTATAATTTCCTGGGAAGACCAATTTGAGACATGGTTCCCCGGGATCCTTGGACGTATCCAGCTTTCCAGGTTGCGCTCGTCTTCTGACTCATCTTCCAAACTGTTCACAGCATCTGGGGTGAGCATCCCCCACAGACAAACTTGGGCTCCGTTGCAGCCTCTGGTTGATCTTGTCGAGTTGGTCTGTAACCCAACCCGAATCGGTCCTCTTTCTTTTCAACTGGCAGCAGCTTGCCCCAGCCTTGAGCGGTACCCTCCTCAACAACCTTCCGGGCCTGTTGATATGATGTGATGGAAGTCCCAGACACAGCAGACGCTTCATTGATATTAAGGGCTTCAAACCCTTGATTCATGGTCTCATGGATCTCCCCATCCATTTCAATGTACTTGAAAGTAGCCAGCTGGCTAACGAAGATATCCTCCTCCCCACAAATGGTAATGACTTGGCCCTCCCACTCAAATTTTAACTTCTGGTGAAGGGTTGACGTCACGGCACCAGCGGCGTGTATCCATGGTCTACCCACTAGACAACTGTAGGCATGCTGTATATCCATCACAAAGAAGGTCGTTTTGAAAACCTGTGGGCCAATCATTATTGGCAACTCTATCTCTCCCAGAACTGATCTCTTAGAACCGTCAAAGGCTCTCACTACCAAGTTGCTTGGGCGTAGTGCCAATCCATCATGTTCCAGCTTCACAAGGGCTTTCTTGGGTAGGACATTGAGTGATGACCCTGTGTCCACCAATACGTGAGAAAGAACTGCACCCTTACACTCCAACGTAATGTGCAAAGCCTTGTTGTGATTGTGACCTTCCGTTGTCAGATCAGCGTTGGTAAATCCTAGTCCATGACTAGCGTTGACATTTCCAACCACAGTCTCTAACTGATTGACAGTAATCTCCTCCGGCACATAAGCTGCGTGCAGGACTTTTAATAGTGCGTTCCGATGAGCCTCGGAGCATATTAGCAATGATAGTATGGAGATTTTGGAAGGTGTTTGGTAAAGCTGGTCCACCACCTTATAATCACTTTTCTTGATGATCCGCATGAATTCATCAACCTCTTGATCAAAAGGATTCTTCAAAGTTTCTTTAGCAACTGGTTCTTCTTGCACTATGCTCTTCCCTTTTGCCTTAACAGCAGCTTCTGCTTCAGCAATGGGTCTTGGTATTTGCGAGGCAAAGAGACGTCCGCTTCTAGTGAAGCCTCTGCCTCCCCCCACATTGTCTATCTGAGGTGAAGAAGTTGATGATTCTAAAGTGATTTTCTGCCCCTCGCAGTATAGATCTGAGCCATAATGCCAAGGGATGGCATTATTGCTTTCGTAAGGAACTGGCCCAGGCACTGTGATAGTGACCGGACTGATAGCAGTTGCAGAAGGGACTACAATGGTGTGTGGATCATAATATATGGTGACTGGTGCTCTGACAGGAGTAGCATTTTGTTGTGAGTTGTTGGAAGGAACATTTGCGGGATCGTAGTATATCGTAACCGTTGAGACGCTTTCATTAACTGTTGCTGATGTTGTAGATGGTAATGTTGACTGGACGAGTGTTGAAGTTGTAGCAGGAACTGATGGAGTAATGGGTGTTGTCATTGTAGAAGGAATTGTGACTGAACTTGTATCCGTTGAAGTGATTGATTGAGTAACTGTTGGGGTTGTAGCAGAATCTGTTGGAACAAGGGTTGCTGATGTTGTAGGAGTATCTGTGATTGTTGATGAAGGAATTGTTGGAGTTGTAGTTGTTGTTGTTGTAATCTGAAGAGTGCCATCTCTAATGAGGCCATCTATGCCGTTTCTTAGTCTCTCACATCCATTAATGGCGATGTTGCAATATCCACAGCCGACCTCACATCCGGGGAACACTTGGCATTCTAACAGCTGAGCTTTGATTTCAACCAAGGGTGTTCGGATTTGTGCAACACTGTTAATTGATGTGGATGGTTTGCCCTCCTCAATAGCATTAATCCTAGGCCCGTTGTGACTAGGCATTGGATTTCTTGTAACGTTCGGAGGAGGCGCAAAATTGAGAGCTTTTGAGTCCACCAAATCCTGGACTTTCATCTGTAGGGCCCTGCATTTTTCAGTATTATGCCCCAGTGTGTTTGAGTGGAATGCACACCTGGCATTAGCATCATAGTTCTTTGGCAAATTGAGAGGATCTGGAGGTGCCAACGTCCTTAACTCCACTAGGTTGAGCTTTAGGAGTTGTGGCAAGAGTGCAACATACGGCATTGGGATTGGGTCAATTACCCTGTTTGCTTGTGATGGCCTTTGTTGGAAAGGACGTTGTTGTTGATTACCATTGTTGTTGATATACGACCTTTGTTGCGGATAATGAGCTTGTTGTTGATATTGTGGTTGTTGTTGTTGAGGATACAATGGTTGTTGTGATACTGGAGCTGGGATGGTAACAGCTGCTACTGACCAGTGAGAATACTGGGGCCTGCCCCGACTTGCATGAATAGAATTAGTTTCACCTGCCCTTCGGGGTCCTGCAAAAGGTTTTATGGGATTGCTGGAGGAACTTGCACCACTGTCGGAGATTTTTCCCATCTTCAAGAGACTTTCAATCCTTTCACCAGCTATGACCACATCAGCAAAACTGGTAGAGGAGAAAGCAACCAGTCTATCAATATAAGTCCCTTGCAACGTGTTCATGAACATGTCAGCCATTTCCCTTTCTGACATGGGTGGTTGGATAGCAGCAGGAAGCTGTCTCCACCTCTGAGCATAATCCCGGAAGCTCTCTCTGGAAGACTGAGACATGCCCATTAGAAGAGTCCTATTGGGAACCATATCCAGGTTGTACTGATACTGCCGGATGAAAGGCTCGGCTAAGTCTTTCCAACATCTTATGGTAGCCCTAGTCAAATGCGAATATCATTCTCTCGAAGCTCCAGTTAGGCTGTCTTCAAAGTAGAACATCCATAACTTTTCATCCATGGTATAAGCTTTGAGCCTTCCCAAGAAAGACTGCAGATGAGTGCGAGGACAGGAGGTACCATTGTACTTTTCAAAGCATGGGGGTTTGAATTTGTGGGGAATTCTCACCCCATATACTAGTCCCATATCCATCACATTGAAGCCCAGAGAATTCTGAGACTCCAAAGATCTTAACTTTTCAGCAATCTCGTCCAATCTCCTGTCATATACTTCATCTCCAGCCCCCATAACAGTAAACTGTTCTTCTTGGGGATCCTCTTGCAGGATTCTCCCCCCAGCAGTATTACCTTGCACATTTCTTGGGATGTTAACTTCTGGATCCAGATGAGGTCCATATACTGGTGGGTCAATACGAGGCTGGCCCCGTTCATTGTTGCTAGTTCCTCTTGTTCCAAGATGAGGCTCCTCGGGAGTTTGTCTTTCCACCAGCTCTCTTAACCTTTCTTGACTCTGGGCTAAGCCAGTCATCACTGCCATGAACTGAGACATCTGATTTCTCATCTCTACTCTCTCATTGGCCATCTGATTTCTGACCTCAGTCAGATCCTGCTGTACCTGTTCCATTTGAATGTCGGGAAGATTGTTACGAGTCGGGTACCGGTGCGTGCGGTTGACAGGGAACACTCGGCGACGAGCAATGTTTCCTGAGATCACAACAAAGTTAGAAACAAAAATAATAACAAAACCTACAAAACAAAAACGAAGTTAGTATGCAATGCAGTATGTTTATTTGTTTTCCAAGGTATCCGGTTTGGTTCTTTGTTTTGACCTTTCCAGACCTCGAGGAAGATGCTTGATGTTGTTTGAGAGAAATCCCAAATGAAAACAAACTAAAATATATTACAAATGGTGAACAATACATAGTTTGTTTTACAATACATGCCCATGGAAGGTCAAAATACAACAAAAGGAAAAGTACATCAAATGGAAATAAACAACAAGCAAAAAGTCAGACATCTAGTCCAAACTCATCTTCTCTGACCTCCTTCAGGAGTGCCTCAGTCACTGGACCAGCTGGGTGCTCTGTAATGGTCCTAATGAGGAGGTTCCTAGTAGCAATAGCAGTAGTCAGCTTCTTATGCCTGTCCTAGTCTTTTGATCTCTTCAATCCTGCTCTGAGCTTCAACTCTGATATCTCTTTCTGTGTATCCAACAGAGCTTCTTGCTGCTTCTTCTCATTGGCCTCTAGCTGTTCAATCTTGGCTTGAGTCTTCTGGTCTTCTTGTGTACGGGCTTCAGTGATCCTGACCCACCTAGCCTGACTCTCTTGCAGATAGTGTTCATCCCTAGCTTTCTGAATTTGGCCTCCTTGCATGCATTCTTCAGTATCTGTTCCCCAGCCCTTGCTTTCCTTATGTAGTCTTCTGTCTTCTCAATTTTGGCAAGATGCTCCACCCTGAGCTTTTCCAATCTCTCAATGTCCAGACGACCATCACTCCTTTCCCAAAGAGTCTTCTTTAAGGCTTGAGATAGCTGCTCATTCATTTCCTTCAGCTTTTTAAATTATTCCAGGCTAACTGTTGCTGCAGGCTGTACTGTGGATGGCCCAGGTATGTCTTCCAAGGTGAAAGGCATTCTGGTAATCTGAGCTCTAGTACGGGACCAGTCATAGTACTGAGTTGAAGCAACATTGTTACATCTTCCAAGAATAGCTACTCCTTTTGTTTGGATGTTGTCCCAAGCCCAGGATGCTTGTCTGACAACAACTGAATTAGGTTGAACTTCATAATATAGGGTCTCAGCTAAATCCTGTTCTCTGGGAGGGTGAATCAAGGCATAGCCCAATTGTCTCTTAAACAGTAAGGGGTTGTAATTGATGCAACCCTTTACTCCTATCAGAGGCACATTAGGGTACTGTCCACAACTGGTGATAATGCCCTTGCCTTTGGTACTCTGGGTGCACCATCTGATATCATCTGAAGTCTAGGCGATGAACCTCTTGGCCCAATTCTTCTGCTGGTGGAGGTTTAAGAAAGCATCTGACTTAGGAAGGTGTAAAACAAAGGAGCACAACATCTTACCAACTTCCCCCTTTGTTTCTCATTCCTCTGATGAATGGAGTAGTAAAAATCTCCTAGCAATGTGGGTACTGGGTTCTTCAGAAGGAACAAATGGATGGCATTCTTGCTGACAAATTTAGGCTCATCTGCAAACAGTATAGCCCCATATATACTGAGGGCCAACAGTGCACAGACTGCTCTCCACTCTCCCAATGAAACCTTCAGGATGGCCTGAGAGATCAAGAAGTCCAAATGCAAACTAGGAATCCCAACTTTTGTTGTCATACTTTGCTCAATAAGGGCAGGCTCCAAGTACAATGCCCTTGCTATTTCTTCATTTCTGGGAGCAGTCATCCCTGGGTTGAAGGGGATTCCACCTCTGATAGGTACTCCAATCAACAAAGAAAACTCTTCTAGCAAAGGCCCTAACTAGAAGTCTGGAAAGGTGAAACATCTCAATGGAGGGTCATAAAACTGTAAGCATGTGTGGATCATGCTCCTCTGAGAAGGGTCAAGGTCCATAACCATGTCCAGGTGTAACACGGTGGGAGAACTGACTTTAGTTATGTTGCGGATAGCAAGAGTCGCCACCGACTTTTATCTTATCCAAAGGAAAGGCATAAAAGAACAGGAAAGACCTTTAAAAGATTTTTGGGTTCGGGGGGTAGGTTATGTAAAGGGAAGGTGTTAGCACCCTTTACATCCATGGTTATCCATGGGCTCTTAGTTACTTAGCTCACTTTAAAATGTTTTGAGAAGTGTAGTGTGTGATTAGAAATTTTCTTAAGTACTTTATAATGATCCATGTACGGATATATATAAAGCCTTTGTTTTGAAAATTGCTTGAAAATGTGAAGTGTTTTGAAATGTTTTGAAAAGGTGAGCAAGTACATAAGAGGAACCTACCCTAAGTTAAGTCTTTTCTGTTCTTAAATATCCTTTAAATGGTAAGACTATCCCTATTATTAAGGAATAGGTAGTCATTACCTTGGATGTATGAGGGACAAGTGAAGGGACATCTGTGATTAGGCAATTGTAAGGTGTATTTAGCAATTCGAAGGGACTTATCATCTTTATTCGAAAGGGACAAGATCATTTACGAAGGCAACCATGAAGGGACTTGATCTTTTTATCTTTTAAGGGAATAGATGATATGAGAGAAGGGACTTTGCTTTACACCTTACTTGACCTTTTTGTTTAGGCAACGTGAGAGGTATCCTTAAGAATGTGAGATGGCGATCCAAGATCGACTTACGTGTGTGAGTGTTCAAATTTCAAGTATTTATCTTACAAATTAGTGATCTAAATTCAATTTTAAATACAAACATGTTTACACTCCCTATTTTACTAACCATGGCAATTAAAAATAAATAATAAGAATAATTCTACAACTATTACATAGCGGGTACAATTACATTATAATAATTAAAATAATTAAAATAAATAAGCATATAATAAATAATTAAATGGGTTAGTAATAACAAAAAAATAAATATAAGAAGGTTAGAATAACAATATAATATAGAAGTAAATTAAAAGTTCAAAATTTAATAAATAATTATTTTTAAGAATTTTAATAAAAGGAATAAATGATAATAATTATATATTAATAAATATGTCTAATAATTTAATTTTATATACATATTATAAAAATTATTTGTTAATTATAATTAAGTAAACATAAAAAATTAGAAATTAAACTCATAAAATAAAGTTAGGGTTTTTAATTTGTCTAGAAAATAAGTTAGGGTTAATTACTTAATCTAATCCTAATTACATTATTTATATAAAAAAAAACTACATATAATAACAAATTATAAATAAATATATACAATTAAAATTTACAAACAAATAAATTAATATTTATAACATAATTAGGATTTATAAAGAAAACTAGGGTTTATAAGTTAATCTAAATATAATTAAATTATTTATACAAAACATATAATATTAATAATATACAATAAAATAAATATTAAATAATTTTAGGAATAAAGTTTAATTTTTTTCAAATATAAGTTTTTGAATTATATAAGAAAAATAATATAACTATTTTTATTTTTAATATTTTATTTAGATTAAAATATAAACAAAAATCAAATAAGATTAAAAAAATGAGAAAAAGAACTTACCTGGGGCTGGGATTCGAATCCAGGCCCTAGGCTTTGCATCCACTGGACCAACAAGCTCTCCACCAGGCTGCGCTGCATTTGGTGATATTGAATGAGAGCCAATACCTTTTGTTTCATAACCTGTAAAAATCATAAAAATAAAACAAACACAAAATGGCCTGGGGGGAATCGAACCCAGGACCATTCATTCACTAACAAACGCGCATACCAACTGAGCCAAGTTGTTCTTCTGAAATAATAATCACAACAATTTCATAAAATATAATACCCAATTTTTAAATATGAATTTGGCGCCAGACTTCATCTTCCTCATTCAAATTACCTGCGAAATTTCCTATGCATTCTCTTGCGAATTTTCCTGCGAGTTCTTAAAACCAGAATCCTATGTATTTTTAAACATCAATCAAATCGTAACATCAATTCAAATTAAAAGCCCAGATCAATTATACAAGTCTCATAGATCATATCCATGTTCTTAGATTTCGTTTTAAGGCCCTAAATGCTTGGTTCCCGATTTGAAGCTCCAAACCCTAGCAATGGTGAATTTCAATACAGTCCACAATACTTGAATTAAATCATACAGAAAGTTTCTAAACATCACAACAAACACAAATCCACAGTTAGTTTTCAATATTAATGCACAAATCATTCAAATCGAAAAATTTTAGAACATGAAGAAGAAGCATTCGGTTTGTGCAATTTAAGGCATGAATGGACAATGTTATGATCCAGAATCAATCTATGAACTCCAAGGAACAAGTTGCAACCTTTGGTTTGTCTTGAGAACAGCTCTAGGTATCAAACCGAATTGGTGTTCTTAGTGTGAATTTTGAAACTTTGTTCTTACCTTTGGAGGCTGAATTTTTTCGTCCCCTTGTTGTGACATGTTCCTTGTATATATATGAATGATATTAGGTCAAAAAATTGTATGATTATTTGAAATTTTGGATCACTTGAATATTGAAAAAAATTATGTCTTAAAACTTGATTTTTATTTGATCCAACCTTGCTATTTTGAGACAATCTTCATAACTTGTGTATTAATCTAATCCAAATAACATTCATGACTTTCTAGAAGCAAAATCCCTTTTTAAATATTTGATTTTATATTTTGTTTCAATTTAAAAATTCAGAAAATAAGTGGGTTGGGTCGTGCTTGGTGTTTTTGAAAAGATGGGATGGCAATTTGGTGGGCTCATATAGCAAATATTTGATTTTAGGCCTTATTTGCTTCATAAACCTCCCTAAAATTTCCCAACTTTGCAAGGGCACAAATCCTTCAATTTTAATGCTATGAGGGTGTTCTTGGACATTTTGGAAATCTTAAAGAGTCCTCTAACCAACCCCATTGGTTTCATGTCCATATCTTTTACCATTCTCAAGTTATGCTCTTTTGAAGTTGTTGACTTTTTGGTTGACTTTTAAAAGGACCTATAATGTCTTAGCTCATACCTTCCAAATGAAGCATTTTTGGGCTTGGCTTGTGAGACACAAAGTTGTAGAGAATTCAATTTCCTTCAAAATGAGCTTTCGATGGGAAAAATTTGATGAAGCATGTGAAAGTTATGACTGGTCAAAGTTCAGTTGACTTTTCTTGAGGAAACCCTAATTTAGAAACCCCTGATTCTTGATGATCTGAAATCTCCTTGATGAATCATGATCAACCCTTGATCAAATGATGAATTTTACTTCATATACTTGATGTTGGAAAAAAATCATGAAGTTTGACTTTGGTTTGACCACAGTTGACCTCAGTTTGACTTTTTAACTGCTTTGACTGATTTTAACCTATTTGATCATCTGACTGAGCAAACCTTTGGGAAAAGTCTTGAAACTTGTCATGGGGATTCTTGAACACATATAAGATGTTATGAAGCTCACTTGAAGTCTTGGAAGTCCATTTAGCCTGATTAAAGTCAAAACCTAGTTTAGGATGCATTGCTTAGGAGGATGCATTGTCTGAGGCAATTATCAAATCTTCTGACTAATTGTGAACTTTGTGAACCTTGTGAACCTCATGAGATGTCTTGTGAACCTTGTGAACCTTGTGAACCTCTTAGTACACAAAGTCTTGTCTTGTGAGGGCAAATTTTGGGATGCAACACCAGGATACCTCCATAGTGCTCTCTAAACAGTGGGATGTGGTCAGGGGTGATGAGTGACTGGACCTGCCTGATACCTGTCAACACAGGCTCAAAAAAGTGGTAGGATATGTTGCTTTTCCTGGGAGTAGTCATGAGTGCTACTGAAGAAGCTGAAGATAAATGTTGATGAGGATCACAGACTGAGATGCTGAAAGTGGACCACTGACAGACTGGTGCTGGTGAGGATGGAGATAACTGAAGCAGATAATTGATGAAGACAGCTGAAGCAGAGGTCTATGCAGAAGAAGGGGTCAAAACCAAAACCAAGATATAATGAAATGGACACCCTGAAAAGCAAATAAACAAATGTTAAATGATACAAATGATGATATATGCAAATGATATGCAAGGGTTTGTGATCAAGCTGGATCTGATTATCTGTCTTGATATAAGGCCCATGTATGTTCAATAGTCCAGATGAAGGCTCAGAAATCCAGTAACCAGGGTGTGGGACTCAAATAAAGAGTCACATGTCCAGGGTTAATCACAAGAACTGTCCAAAATGAGGTACTCTTAAACAAGATAGTAACAGGGTATGATGTGGCTAAGGGTTCCTGCAAACCTGTAAACAGCCCAACCCCCTCACAGGTAATGTTCTAGAACAAGGATCCTCAGACTTGGATCAGTTATGAGAAGTGTAAACACTTCTAACCCAGAGGTATAGTGTTTAAAATAACCATAAAAGATCCTCCTCTAATTCACCTCAGTTTCTGAAGGTCATAATAAAGGTCATCCAGACTTAGCAGGCTTCCCAGATAGCCCTAGCACTACAGGAAATCTGTAGCACAGAGTTCTCAAGAAGAAACCCATATTTGAACCGTGTTTCATATTCCCGCACCAGACCGAAATGGAATGGGAAAGAACATGAACCACTCTAGCCTAGGTGTCACTCAGGTCCCAGGTATATGACCTTAAACTCTCAATGGAACCCCACCCACCAAAACAACAAACCAGATCCAGCACAGTGACAATGACAGTATGAAATATGCATAAGACTGTAAATGAAAGCAATAAATAAAGCTGTACATAAAGCAATAAATAAATCAAAATAAACAAACACACATAGCACATAAAACCCCAGTAAACACAAATCAAACAAGCGCTAGGAGGAACCCACAAAAAGAACCAGAAGCCCTGGTTGCAATATAAGGGTCCCCAGCAGAGTCGCCAAGCTGTCGCTCCCGCCTGATGACACAGGGCCAAGAGGGGTACAGACGCGAACGGTCGGCGAAGGAAAAGAATGAATAGAGTCGCCATCTAGGCATTTTTATCCCGAAGGAAAGGTAATGCTGCATAAACCTAGAAAGAAATGGACAAGACGGTCGTGAACCAGAGAAACTGAGAAAGGGGGTTGGTTACAACCTGGGAAGGTATTAGCACCCAGATTGTCCGTCGTACTCGACGGGATCCACGCTTGAAAGATTGTGTTTAAAGGGGTAGTGTCAGTGCTATTTTGTGTGCAAAAGCTGGAAAAGAATGCAAGTGTCAGTGTAAAAGAAATGTGAAGTGAATAAAGGGTGTGTCAGTGCAAGAGAAAGGGTGCAATGCTCAAGACAATGAGGCTTAAAGAAAGATGCTGGAAGAGGGGGAATAGACAGAGACTTTTGTTCGATACCTGTTAAGTTATGCCTACGTATCCTCTCGTGCAATGAGGAAGTCAGAACACCGTAGTTCGACTCAAAGAGACTAAAAGGTAAATTGACTTGTGAACTGCTTACTTGTCTATGCTCAAGTGTATGACCTGTCTGGCTCAGGTGCTAACTGTCTTGCATTAGACGGAAGAAGCGAGTTCTCGTTTGTGAGTGAATGAGGTGAGAAAAGAATCCCGGAGGAGACGATTATTGTTTGTTTTTTGTGTTTTCAATCTTTTATTGCTTTTTGATATTTGTCATAAGAAAATGAGCTTAAGCCTAAACCAAGGGTTAGTAAACTCATCACATCTTCCCTCTGATTAGGGGTAATGAGAATACCTTAAGTATGAAGTAAACACCTCACGCTTAGTCACCATGATGTAGGATTAAGATCATTAACCTACTTGTAATTATTTAGATGTTTTTGGAGTTTTTGTTTAGTGTTAAGTAATGAGTTTAAGCCATAATAAAGGATTTAATGGACCCATTACACCATCCTAATAGAAGGATAATAGATGAGAACATTTAAGCTGAGAAAGGCTCCTCAACTTAATCCATGATTAGGGATTAACCTCATGACAAAACAAAACCTTTATTAGAGTGGATTTTAGTTAATGGTGAGATTAAGAAGTGGATTTTATGGTTTGTGAGACAACTTGAGGGGGACTTGTCCATTAACACTAGGGTTAGTCCTTCTTAACCAATTAAGGAAGAATTAGAACCCTAATGCAAGGCCCAAGTTACAAGCTTTATGTCTTAGTGATTTATTAGATGGATTGATTAAAGGATTTAAACACATTAAGGTATTAACACTTAGGATTAAATTTATACACTCCATCCTAATAGAAGGATGCAGGCATAACCCTAATCACAAAGCCTTAAAACCTTTAAGGTTTAGTCCTTGATTAAGAGATGAGAAGAGAAGACTCAAAGATGACACAAAGGTAAAACTAATGGGGGGACTAATCAAACCCTAATTGTTATCATACTTGGGCATTCCTAGGGTTTATGAGGCTTGCAAGAGATCTTCAAGAGAGAAGCCACCAAGGAAGAAGCAGGATGAAGGAAGAGAAACAAGAAGAAGCAAGTCAACTTGCTTCACTTAAGAAGACAAGTTGCTTGAAGAAAGAAAGTGAGGAGGGAACATGAGTGAGCAAGCTCACTATAATTCATAAATAAAATGCAGCAATGATGCATAAAATATATGAGAAGAGGTTATGAGAAGTGAAGGCAAATTCACTTCTCAAACACTTACCACCTGAAAAGTTAACAACAAGAAATGAAATGAAATGAAAATGAGATGAGATGCAAAGATGAAAACCAAAGTCAGAAGCATAATCATGATGCAAATGATGCTATGAGATGGTGTGAAAGCATGTCAAGAGATGAGGATGATCATACAAAGGATGAGAATGCAAATGAGACATGGAAGGAAGCATGAAAGTTCATGAAAACTTATGAAATACAATAGATGCATAACATGGCAAATGGATGATGCAATGATCAAACATGATTCTAATGTGTCCTAAGATGTCTTATATGTCATGTGGATTCACAAAATGTCATGGCAAGTTCATGTATGCAAGCATGAAGAATGAATGCAAATGAAGACAAAAATTAGGGTTTATGAACAAGATGCAATGTAAAATTCAAAATCAGAAGCAAAACATGAGATAAAAAATTTAAAATAGGATCAAAGGAACCCTAAACCCATATGATATCACACCCAAAGGAGGAGACCTAACTCTTAAACCTAAGGAAGTTATGATGTTTCTAAGTTTCCTAGGGTTTTAAGGGACCTCACAAGGAAAAATGCAAAACAAATCAAAAATGAAAGATAAATTCATGCCAATTTTATCCTAGAAACTACATGATATGTGGGATGCAATGCAAAAAGAATCACTATCAAACCCTTCATGGTTAGGCATAAAAGATTTTTCTAAGTTAGGGTAAAAAATATGGACTTTTAAGAACCCTAAATCCAAAGAAAATGTCAAAATGGATCAAGAACCAAAAAGAAATTTGTATGAATGGTTTAATAATGTCTCTAAATGTGTCAAGATGCAATGTGATTTTTTTGGTGATTTTTAGAAACTTAAATGGTATTTTAATTAATTAATTTCCATTAATTAATTAAAATAAACATTTAAATATTTTAAAAATACAAATTTTATGCAAAAAATAAAATAAAAATTATTTTTGGGTGAAGAAAAATATTTGAAATGAAAATGCAAAAGTAAAATATTTTTAGGGTTTTCTAGGTATTTTAAATAAATTGTGCAAAATAAATGATAAAAAATGAAATTAAAACTGAATTAAATGGAAGTAATCCAATCCAAGGGATGTGGTTGAATCTAGGGAATTTTAGGTTGACTGCGCGCCAGATCTAATGGCCTGAATTCAAATTCAACTAATTTCAATTAATTAAGTTAATTAAATAAATTAGGGCTTAATGATAGCATCTGGACCACTCATCTCACGCGGGAAACTCAAATCAACGGCCTACATTCAAACAAAACCCTAAACCTAATTAAAACATTTAATGACTTTCAGGTCACCGGAGAAGAGCTCCGGTCGTCTTCTCCGGTGACCCCCTCACCTGAAAATTGCTAACTTCTTCCCTAGGTTAAATCAAACCCTCTAACTCTCCAGAATCACTCCCCTAACAATTCTAAATAAGAATCAAACACCAAAACAAATTTATCATGCCTCAAACACAAGATTCGAATCAAACATTAAAAACTGCAGAAATTTCAGAAGCACGATACAAGCTCATTTCTTAATCATTTTTCATCATTCAAGGCTCATTGTGATCAGTGGAACACAGTCTACCATTCTATAACTAAAGAAACAAGTTCTGGAAAAATGTTTCAGGGAGGTACCTGAGCTTAAGCTTTCTCAGTTTGGGACTTTCAAGCCTTCTCTCTTTGTGCAAACCACTCCCCTTGAACTCCTGATGAAGCTTTGATGCTTAGTTGGAGTGTTTTGTGGCTAGTTTGTGAGTTTGCAACCCAACTGGTCAGAAATTATATTTGGTTTGTGAGGTGTTTTTGGCTGTTTCAATGGTTGGTTTGTGATCAGTGAGTGATTTAGAGATGAATGGTGGAATTTGTTTGAAGATTGAGTGAGTGAGCTGAGAGATTCGAAGGGTTTTGCAAGTTGGAGAGTTTTGTGGAATGCTGAGTTCTTGGAGGTTTCAGCTTGTGTGTCCTATGAAAATGAACCCTTGGAGCATGCTTGTAAGGGCTGGATTGGGCAGAGAGTGGGTGGTGGACTGTTGTGATTTGTATGGAGCAAAATGCATAAAGTCAAGAGTTGGTGTACTTGAGGTATGGGCACATGTCAGGCTTGAATTTGGGCATGGCTGTGTGCAGCAAAGATCAAGGAAAGCTTATGGATCAGATTTGATGAGCTGTAACAAGTGGAGGTATGGTTACATGAGCTTTTGCAAATTGGTGCAACTTTGGCCCTTTTGTGATTTCTTGATGTGTAAGGCATGAAACTTTGAAATTCTTGGGCCAATTATGAATTATAGGTCATGTATGATGTTTGTGTAATGGTTAGAAGTCAATTAGAGATCACAAATTTCCTTGGTATGATTTTTTGCAAGTTTCCCTCTTTGGTACATAAGTGAAATTTTGTGATTTTTCCCAACTTTGAAAGGCCATAACTTGAGTTCTATGATGAATTAGATCAAGTTCTTGTACTTTTTGAAAAGGGAATGATCCAATCTACAACTTTCATGACCAAGAATTTTTCATTTGAAGCATTTTTTAATCAAAAAGAGGAGGTTGAAAAACTTTCCCAAAATGGCAAGTTTGCATTACAAGTCACTTTCCCAAAATGGCAACTTTGCAAATGGCTTGAAATTCTTCAATTTTGTGAACTTTTAACTTCTTCTAAGATCAAATAAAGATCATATACACCCAAAATGATGGAGAAACCCCTTTGGCTGGATGATTGGGGGCCTCAGATGCCCTGATGTTGCACTGACTTGTTCAAGAAGTCATCTATTGATCAGATGCCTTGCCCATTGAATTTCTTCATGAAAATTGGTACGCATGATACTCATATCATATAGAGACCAATAGAAACAAGAATGACCAAAAAATTTGGAGTTATGGCCTCTGAAACCAAAACCCTAATTTTAGGTCATCTGTGCAGTTAAGCTTGGCTCTGCTTCCATGCCTTCCTCGGTTCTTGTGATTTTCTGACTTCTTTGACCTTGGGAGGATACAATATGATGTTTGAACATACATGGACCCTCTTGAGATGATTGGAGACCCTTGGGGTGGCTCAGATAGCTCTTGGATTGCTCAAATCACAAACCCTAGATGCAGATGACTTAGAACCAATGCAGTGAAGCAAAAATGCACTATGAGATGATATGATTAAACTTATGCATATGGAAAGAATCACAAGCCATAGTGAAATGAGTGAGTGCAAATTTGGGGTGTTTACAAGTACCTGGATTATCTGTACTTCCAAAGAAGCACAGACGCAACAACAAACAACAAAGGGGTGAGAAACAAACTCAAAATATAAACAATGCATATAACATTTATAAGGATAGTTTCTCACTCACAAATGTAGAAGCATACTTCAAGCTCTTTGTTTTGATGACGTCAACATTATCCAAGCTCATTCCAGATTGCAAAAAGTCGAGATGACAACAAACGATCAAGACCATGGCTATGCATCATCAATGGAATGTTTCCGATCGATTCAAGCTTATGTGCTACTCTTTCAAGACTTGTCTCAAGGCTTAGGTATATCAATAATTACCTCTTAAATATAATATGCAAGTGTTCAACATAATCTTCATATTTTTTAATGCATGTGCATATTTTTTGAAAAAGAAATTGGAACTGGTTTAACACTTTTAACATAAATATTTTTCTGTATTTTAACAGTGTTAACCGGTTAACCATATGGGTTAACCGGTTAACGGCAGCAATTTTTCAAATCTATGGTAACGTTCATGGGCGTTAACCGATTAACCTATTTGGTTAACCGGTTAACACTGAAGAAATGTTGAAAAATTGTTTCTCTTCAAATTCAAATATTTTGTTAAAGTTATACCTCTTCATGATTTTATTTCATAAGTTTTTATACCTTTTCAAAAGAAATTCTTTTTAAATTTTCATACCTTTTTGAATAGGTGTTTCAACTATTATAAATTCTAAAAATTTCAAATTCATAAACACCTCCTAGACAATTTCAAATATTTTCATACAATCAAATTCACTTTATTCAAATTCTTTTCATCTTTTAAAAGTGTTCATAAGTTCATATATTTCATATTTTGTCTTGAACACTTGTGTTGAATATTTATAGTGAATTCTTGATTATAGGAGAAGATCAATTTTTATTGATATATTTCATTGTACTCTCACTCAAAACAATACTATAGAAAGTGTCTTTCTATTTTGTGACTTGTGTTCCAAGGATTGTTTGGACATAAGGGTAAGTGTGGCAAGAGGATTGTTCTTGCACACTTGTTTGTATAGTTTGCTAGAAAGTAGGCCTCACCATTGAAGGTGTGATAGGTTGTACTGTTATAAAGAAAACTAGTGGAAATCTCTTTCGTGTTGAAAGGGGACTGGATGTACCTTCGGATTGTGAAGGGAACCAGGATAAACCTCCGTGTCTTCTTTACTTTTCTGCCTTACATTTTTTTTGTTCTTTAACCGTAAAAGCAAAATCCATCCATCTAAGAAAAAGAATCGAGAAAATTTTGATAACACCTAATTCACCCCCCTCTTAGGCGCATTCTGATTCTACAATTGGTATCAGAGCCTGGTTTAGGTAACCTGTTCCTACAAGATCATATGGCTTCCGCAAACTCGAATCCCGTTTTCAAAGATGGTGGAAGTAGCAACAAGACTCCGCTCTTCTCCGGCAATACTTTGATTTCTGGAAAATCAGAATGAGGGCACATCTTGAAGCCTAAGGAGAAGGCATATGGGAAGCAATCGAAGAAGGACCGCATAATCCCGTCAATATGATCAACGGTGTTGGAACGACGAAGTTGAAGAATATGTATGATGAAGATGATAAAAGAAATATCCTAAATGAGAAGAAAGCAATCAACATACTTCAAAGCACTCTTAGTATGGACGAATTTTTGTGTGTATCACAATGCAAATCGGCGAAGGAAATCTGGGATTACTTTGGTAGAAACACATGAAGGAACAACAGAAGTTAAAAGATCAAGGCTTAACACGTTGAGTCAAGAATATGAAATGTTCTGCATGCAGCCCGGAGAATCTATTGTGGCGTTACAAAAAAGATTTGTTCATCTAACCAACCATTTGATTGCACTCGAAAAGACCTTCACCAACGACGATCTCAACTTGAAAGTTCTAAGGTCTTTGACAAGGGAATGGCAACCGAAGGTGACCGCGATTTCGGAGAAGAAGAGTCTCTCAACAATGACATCCGCATCTCTATTCGGCAAACTTCAAGAGCACGAATTGGAACTTGGAAGGCTCGAGAAGCATGAAAATCAAGAGAAAAAGTCCAAAGGAATTGCTTTGAAGATTGACACGAAGGATGACAAAGATGACGAGATCTCCGAAGATGAGAACTTCATGCTTCTTGTTAAGAAGCTTGGTAAGTTTTTTAACAAAAATAATAATTCTTCTTTTCCTAAAAAGAATAAACATTTCAGGAAGAAGGATGCATCCACATCGAATCAAGAAGTTACATGCTATGAATGTGGAAAGCAATGTCACATAAAACCGGATTGTCCAAGACTTGCGAAGAAAGGAGGATTCAAAGGCAAGAAGGACTTCAAGAATAAAAAGGCTTATGTCGCGTGGGATGACAATGAAGTTAGTTCCTCATCGGAATCGGAAAGCGACGAATGTGAAAATATGGCGTTAATGGCGTCACTTCACTCCGATGAAGAAAATGACGAGGTTAGTAGTAACTTTTCAATTTATGAAAATGATGCACAAGAAGTCATAGATGAACTTCTAAAGGAATGTAAGACTTTGTACAAAAATATCTCATCCCAAAAGAAGAAAATATTATCTTTAGAAGAACAAAATGCATCTTTTGAAAAATACATTGAAAATGAAAAACAAAAGATAATGGATGAAAAACAAAGTCTTACATGTAAAAATTGTGAGTCATTGTCCTTTCAAATTGTTCAACTCAAAAGAGTTTTAGAAAGATATGAAAAAGGTCAAATTGGCTTGGAGGAAATTCTTAGGCACCAAAGATATCCAAATGATAAAAGTGGCCTAGGATATTCTAAGTTTTCCAAACCAAGCACAAGTGAAACCGTTTTCGTAAAAGCTAGTGAACAAATTGTTAAGGAAAAGACTAACAATGCTAAAACTATGCATCAAAGTCATAAAAAGAAAGGGATTATTAAGAAACAAAAATATGTTCCTAAATTCAAAAGTCAATTTCAACCTATTTGCTTTTATTGTGGAATCAAAGGCCATACACCTAATGCTTGCTATGTGTGCAACATTGGTGTTGCTAAAGGGCATTATGTGTGGGTTGAAAAGGGTACTAACTATCAAGGACCCAAAGCAATTTGGGTACCTAACAAAACTTGACTTTGTTTTGTAGGTATGCTTGAAAACAACTTCTACACAATGGTATCTCGATAGCGGTTGTTCAAAGCATATGACAGGCGACATCAACAAATTTTCAAGTCTAACACTTAAGGCCAAAGGATACGTTAATTACGGTGATGATAACAAAGGAAGAATTCTTGGAGTTAGAACCATTGGTGCATCTCCTCATACAATCATCGAAGACGTCCTTTATGTGGAAGGCCTTAAACACAACCTTCTTAGCATAAGTCAATTGTGTGACAAAGGGTTCCGAATCAACTTCACAAAGGAGGAATGTTTGATAGAACACGAAGTCACTCATGAACTCTTGCTAAAAGGTAAACGATTTAATAACATTTTTATGATTTCTTTTGATGACTCTCTCTTGAAGGTGAAGTGCTTAATGGCAAACAACAACGATGCATGGCTTTGGCATAAGAGGATTGCTCACATTCACATGGAGCACTTGAATAAATTATTAAAGCATGATCTAGTTGTTGGTCTTCCAAAAATGAAGTTTATCAAGGATAAGCTTTGTGACGCATGTCAAAAAGGGAAGCAAACCAAAACATACTTCAAGACCAAGAAAGTGATATCTACTACAAGACCACTCCAATTGTTACATATGGATCTTTTCGGTCCATCAAGAACAAAAAGCTTCGGAGGTAACGTTTTTGCACTAGTTATTGTTGATGATTTCTCTAGATATACTTGGACTTTGTTTTTAGTGCAGAAAAGTGATGCCTTTAAAGCATTCAAGAATTATGCCAAGCAAATTCAAAATGAGAAGTCACTCTCAATTGTTTCCATAAGAAGCGACCATGGTGGCGAATTTCAAAATTCAGCATTTGAAGATTTTTGTGAAGAGCATGGAATCTCTCACAACTTTTCCGCACCAAGGACTCCTCAACAAAACGGTTTTGTAGAAAGGAAGAATAGGGCACTAGTGGAACTTGCAAGGACAATGCTTAGCGACTCGAATCTTCCTAAATATTTTTGGGCAGATGCGGTTAGCACGGCTTGTTTTGTAAGTAACCGTGTCAATATTCGACCTATTCTCAAGAAGACCCCTTATGAGTTGTTCAAGGGAAGGAAACCTAGCATATCTTTCTTCCACATATTCGGATGCAAAGGCTTCGTTCTCAACAACGGTAAAGACAACCTTGGTAAGTTTGATGAGAAATCCAGTGAAGGTATTTTTCTTGGATATTCTCTATCAAGTAAAGCTTTTAGAATTTTCAATAAACGTACTCTTACCATTGAAGAATCCATACATGTTTCGTTTGATGAGACTAACCCCTCGAAAGAGGATAATATTATTGTGAATGATGATGATGATGTAGTAGATCTATCACAACAACAAAAGGAGATATCAAAAGAACAAGCAATATCACAAGAAGATAAGTCACCAACCATTGAAGAACATCAAGATCTTCCAAAAGAATGGAGAACTCATAGAGATCACCCGATAGATAAAGTGATTGGTGATATTAGCCAAGGCGTTGCAACTCGACTCAATCTCAAGGATGCTTGCCTCAACATGGTGTTCGTGTCTCAAATTGAACCAACAAAAATCGATGAAGCCTTAGGCGATGATCAATGGATAATAGCTATGCAAGAAGAACTCAACCAATTCGAAAGGAACCAAGTTTGGACTCTTGTACCAAGACCGGACAACAAACATATCATAGGCACAAGATGGGTGTTCAAGAACGAACTTGATGAGAATGGAATCATAGTTCGTAACAAAGCAAGATTGGTCGCACAAGGCTACAACCAAGAAGAAGGAATCGACTTTTATGAAACATTCGCTCCGGTAGCAAGGTTAGAAGCAATTAGATTATTACTTGCTTACGCTTGTTCTATGAATTTTCAGTTGTACCAGATGGATGTCAAAAGCGCTTTCCTAAACGGTTACATCAATGAAGAAGTCTACGTCAAACAACCTCCCGGTTTTGAAGACTTCAAGAACCCGTCTCATGTCTACAAGTTGAAGAAGGCTCTTTATGGCTTAAAGCAAGAACCAAGGGCTTGGTATGATCGCCTTAGCAACTTCCTATGTGAGAAAGGTTTTACTAAAGGAAAGGTTGACAAGACTTTGTTCATCAAGAATCTTAAGGGTAACACCTTACTTGTTCAAGTCTATGTCGACGACATCATCTTCGGTTCAACAAACAAAGATCTTTGCGAAGAATTATCTCTTATGATGCAAGGCGAATTCGAGATGTCCATGATGGGAAAGATGAACTACTTCCTTGGTTTACAAATCAAGCAAACAAAGGATGGCATCTTCATCAACCAATCCAAGTATTGCAAGGAGTTATTGAAAAGATTTGATATGGACAATTGCAAAGAGATGTCTACTCCAATGGGATCTGGAACGAATGTTGATCAAGACCTTTCCGGCACTTCAATAGATATTACAAAGTATCGAGGTTTGATCGGTTCACTCTTATATTTGACGGCGAGCCGTCCTGACATTATGTTTAGTGTTTGTTTGTGTGCCCGCTTTCAAGCTAATCCGAAGGAATCACATCTCACTTCCGTGAAGAGGATCATGAAGTATCTCAAAGGAACAACGCACGTCGGACTATGGTATCCTAAAGGTAGTACTTGTTCTTTAATTGGTTATTCTGACGCTGATTATGCAGGATGTAAGACCGATAGAAAGAGTACAAGTGGTACCTGTCACATTCTCGGAAATGCTCTAGTGTCATGGGCATGCAAGAAGCAAGCATGCGTTGCACTTAGCACGGCCGAAGCGGAGTACATTGCAGCAGGAAGTTGTTGTGCTCAAATCTTGTGGCTTAAACAACAACTTCTCGATTTTGGTATAGATCTCGGTTGTATCCCTCTCCGGTGTGACAACACAAGTGCCATCAATATCACGAAGAACCAGGTCATGCATTCAAGAACAAAGCACATTGATATCTGGCACCACTTCCTTCGAGATCATGTTCTAAATGGAGATGTAGATGTTACGTTCGTGGATACACACAATCAACTCGCCGATATATTCACAAAACCGTTGGCTAAAGAGCAATTTTACAAGATTCGACAAGAACTTCGTATTCTCAATGAAGGTGACATCTAACCTTTACTTTAAAATTGCTTATTGTATGTCTTTATTTCATTTTATGTATGTTTGTTCACTTTTTAGTCATAAAAGGCTAGCACTCCCATTTCGCCGTTTTTCGTTTTTCTCACTTTCGTATACCCGAAAATAATCGGTTTCAAAAAATTTTTTGATCGAAAGTTGCGTCTTGATGAGTGCTAACACTTTATGAAATTTTTTTATGAAAAAGTGGTTATTTTTAGTCTAAAACATGCTGCTGGATTTTTCAAAAAATTCAAATTTTTTAACCGTTAACCGGTTAACACATCCAAAACATGGATTTCCAGCGCAGGTTTCAGCTTCTGTCTGTTTGAATTGTTTTTGTTTTATTTGTTTTACTATGTTTTAATATATTATTCTAGTACATGTATTGCATGTTTGGTTCATTCTCTTCCACATGTTTTAAACTTTTAAACTCTTTGACTACCAAAACACTATTTATCATCCTCTTCCAACTTCCAACCTTCAACAACTTAAAACCCCATTAAAACCCACTATCTCTTCATCTTTATAACACTCTTCAAACTACATTAAACTCGCCAAATATCATCTCCTCCATAAACCCTAACTCCATCATTGTTCATGGCACCCCAAAGGAAAGGAAAGGAACCGGCTTCTGTGTCAGAAGAAGCTCCAGTTGTAGAAACAATGGAGTCTACCAAGAAGAGGAGGCTGGATTTCAAAGTCAAAGTCAGACCATTGCTTAAGGGTAAATATGTTCTTCTGAAATCCTTCAAACCTCCAACATTTAGATTTCCTACATTGCTAGAATTTCAAGGGATGCTTGATTTTGTTGCTGACAACGGGAGAATTTACCCGGATTTGGTCCAATCCTTTATGCATAACTTTTCTCTCAACATGGATAGGCATGGTAAACATAAGTTGCATACTCTTGTTAGAAATTGTGAAATTAAGGAAGATTTAGGTGCTTTGATTGCATCCTTGAACATCCCATTTTCCGGTGTGTTTCTCCGCAAAGGTGTGAATCACATTGATGACATTTGGTCCGGCTACAACAAAATGGAGTATTATTACTCAATCTGCCGTTTTCCAAAGGATGTTGTGACATCGGGACAGCGCACTTCAAGAACTCTATGTTATGCGAAGAATTTGACCGTTGATGATCGGTTGTTACACTATATCATTTGCTATGTGCTGCTGCCCAAGGATTCAAATCACTCTCAAATCAACGACTTGGAGATGTAAGTGCTATTTGCTATCAAGAAAAGGGTAAAGATTAATTGGATGCTTACTATGATGTATCACTTGAAGCAACAACTCTCTTTGAAGACAAGACTTCCGTATGTTAGGCTCATTTCTCGGATCATTGAGCAAACCGACTTGGTTATTGGTAGGGAACCTTTTATCGCCATGAAGGCTACGGCGAATGAAATCAATGAGATTACAATTGTGAAGAATACCAGAATTGTGTTACGCAACGATGGTTCTTATGAATATGCCGATGGTTCCTCCCCTCCATCCTTTCCTATTCCCGAAGGTGGCATAACCAATGACTTCCTGTACACCACCATCATGACACACCACCGAGAAGCTCAACAAAACCACCGTGAAACCCAACGCACTCTCAAAAGTCTTCGGAAATTGATTATCGGTTCTCACAACCAAACCGAAGAGGAAGATGAAAGTGAAGCCGGTAGTGAAGATGGTGAAGATGGTGAAGATGAAAGTGATGATATGTCGGAAGAGGAATGAACATGCATATCTTGTTGTTTTTATTGTTTTCGTTTTAAAAAAATTATGTTATAAGTCCTACGTTTGTTAGGCAATTTTGATTTCGTTTCGGTTATGTTTTCGTACTCTTATCCGTTTTTAATCCAATTATGTTTTTGTTATGTGTATGTGTTCATATATGCTTTCATACTAAATTGCATCATGCTGAATTTTATGTTGTATTTCTCATATTTATGCTTGATCCTCTCTTCCTTTTTGCTAATGACAAAGGGGGAGAAGAGCTTTGGTTTCTAATATCTCTCTGTGCAGAATTTTGCCTCTGTTTTAGATAGGGGGAGCTGTTGAACATAGGGGGAGAAGCAAGTCTAGAACATAATTGATCGATCAAAGCTTGTACGCAAATTCGCTCGGTTGTCATCATCAAAAAGGGGGAGAATGTAGAAGCATACTTCAAGCTCTTTGTTTTGATGACGTCAACATTATCCAAGCTCATTCCAGATTGCAAAAAGTCGAGATGACAACAAACGATCAAGACCATGGCTATGCATCATCAATGGAATGTTTCCGATCGATTCAAGCTTATGTGCTACTCTTTCAAGACTTGTCTCAAGGCTTAGGTATATCAATAATTACCTCTTAAATATAATATGCAAGTGTTCAACATAATCTTCATATATTTTAATGCATGTGCATATTTTTTTAAAAGAAATTGGAACTGGTTTAACACTTTTAACAGAAATATTTTTCTGTATTTTAACAGTGTTAACCGGTTAACCATATGGGTTAACCGGTTAACCATATGGGTTAACCGGTTAACGGCAGCAATTTTTCAAATCTGTGGTAACGTTCATGGGCGTTAACCGATTAACCTATTTGGTTAACCGGTTAACACTGAAGAAATGTTGAAAAATTGTTTCTCTTCAAATTCAAATATTTTGTTAAAGTTATACCTCTTCATGATTTTATTTCATAAGTTTTTATACCTTTTCAAAAGAAATTCTTTTTAAATTTTCATACCTTTTTGAATAGGTGTTTCAACTATTATAAATTCTAAAAATTTCAAATTCATAAACACCTCCTAGACAATTTCAAATATTTTCATACAATCAAATTCACTTTATTCAAATTCTTTTCATCTTTCAAAAGTGTTCATAAGTTCATATATTTCATATTTTGTCTTGAACACTTGTGTTGAATATTTATAGTGAATTCTTGATTATAGGAGAAGATCAATTTTTATTGATATATTTCATTGTACTCTCACTCAAAACAATACTATAGAAAGTGTCTTTCTATTTTGTGACTTGTGTTCCAAGGATTTTTTGGACATAAGGGTAAGTGTGGCAAGAGGATTGTTCTTGCACACTTGTTTGTATAGTTTGCTAGAAAGTAGGCCTCACCATTGAATGTGTGATAGGTTGTACTATTCTAAAGAAAACTAGTGGAAATCTCTTTCGTGTTGAAAGGGGACTGGATGTACCTTCGGATTGTGAAGGGAACCAGGATAAACCTCCGTGTCTTCTTTACTTTTTTGCCTTACATTTTTTTTGTTCTTTAACCGTAAAAGCAAAATCCATCCATCTAAGAAAAAGAATCGAGAAAATTTTGATAACACCTAATTCATCCCCCTCTTAGGCGCATTCTAATTCTACAACAACCACAATGAAATCATCACACTAATAATTATGCAACAACGAATACAACAATAGTTATGCAATGTGACTTAACACGACACAATGCATGTGGTACCAGTTTTTGTCCATTCAATTGAGCACAGATAATCACATACGCCCAACCGGCAATGATTATCCCACCATTCTCCATAATGGAGTACGAATGATTGTATTCGCCCATCCAGCACAATCATCCCAATAATAATTCAACAAATGTATGCATGACTATAAAAATGCATACAACGTGTATAATTCACCACATTATACATCTACAAGATCCGTCTGATCAAAACACAACAATAGTTCCACAAAATTCACCCATAACAACCTCACGCGACTTAATCGATTATCCTCTAATTAAATCCACTTAAATTCCATAATTAATTTATTCTCGATGCTAACCCTCGATTAAACATGTATTAAGGTCCATCTCATTATCTCACACCAAAAGAATCGGCCACGCATGCGAAAACGGGACAGAAATCGCAAAACCAAAAAATTAGCTCAAGCACACTGTTAATACGCGTAATGGCAAGGCCATACGCGTATTGAACCAGCCCAATATGCACCATACGCCCCTCAGACGCATTTTACTCTAGTCCCATACACGTAGCATACTAAATTGGGCAGAGGGCCCTCATTTTCACCCACCATACGCGTAATGCACTTCCCATACGTGTATTGCCTGTTTCATCGCCCATCAATACGCGTATTGGCTTGTTCCATAGACATATGAGCAGAGAACCCTATTTTTTTGCTCTTTCATCCTCAGTCCAGATCTGTTTCTCATAATGCTCGATTTCGTGATTCATACCAGACCTATGATTGTTTCTAATCCAGTTTTACACCACTATTCTTATTCTTCTTTCACTTACCATTATTAAATCCAATTTTATTATGGTTCTAGATCTAAAATCGCAATTGTTTATCAACAACAACAAAAGTCTGTATAATCATGTTTATACAAGCATAACAACAACAACATTTCATCATAATTCATTAAGATCATACATTTATATTCACAGATTCGCAACAATGGTCATACATTCACATATTCATCACAAAACATCATAAATGACATAAAACCCTACGAGTAAAGGAAATCTTCACCACCCATCATGTTAAATCACCTAGTTTTAAATCTGCTCTCCCCTCTTACCTCGAGTTCGAATGAAAATTCATGCGAATTTCTTTAAGATTGCTGCCATGGGTTGATCTTCTTCCTTCCTAGCCTCTTTTGTTCTTCCAACCAATTCTATGATTAATCTTTTACTAATTCATTGTTTTGACTGATTCACCTCTAAACCCTCACCTGAAGATTTTACTAAACTGACCCTTATTTTAATTAAATCCAAATAATATTAATATTAATTTTAATTCTAATATTACTAATATTATATCATAAAGATAATAATAATATTAATTAAATAGTCTTATTATTGTTCGCACACCCGCTATTACTAAGCGCGCCACGATTCTACTCGTCCCACAACACCGAAACGACAAAACATATACCTTAAACAAGACCAACACAACACCAAAAATACTTGACGATTAAATATTGAAAATGGGGTGTTACTCCCTCCATGTTGTGATAGTGGAGCATGGCCTCGAGATTTTCGATGTGATCATTGGGATCGGTGGTCCTGTCGTAGGTGGCTAGTGGAGGAGGCTTCTCGAGTCCGTGTGGGATGCGGGTCTTCATAATTTCGCGGCTAAGCGTCGTACGATGATACTCGTTGTCGCTATTTCCAGACGAAGGGTACGGAGATCTGCTCCGACGAGGATTCCTGCTATGCTGATGGGGACAACGGTCTTCATCGTAACAGGACTTCTTGCTCTGATCCTGATCTTCTGGAGAGCATCTTGTCCTTTGGAGAGGAGATCGAGTACGTTTCCTGGCCCTTTCTAGATGTGATCCTTCAGGCCTATCTTGATCCCTAGGAGGAGAGAGGCGTCTGGGATCTTTCCCTTTGCGATTTCGTGAAGGAGATCAATTGTGGTGGGGAGGTGTGCGAGAACCTATGCAATGGCGTCTCCTGGATGGTGAAGGGGAACAATGGTTACCCTTGAGCACTTGTATGTGTTCACTCTGTTGGAAGATAGCGAGGTTTGCCCTATTGAGAGTTGTGATAAGAGCCTGGGTTCCAACATCTGCGTCCAACGGGACAAGGATTGGTTCGAACACGAGGTCCTCATGAGTGACGGGCGGTTGTTTCAGATTGTTTGAAGCTGGGGAATGAGGATGTTTTGTGGTGTTTGGCATTGAGTTGGGTAATCCCATGGTTTCCTGTGTTATCTACGTTGCTGATGACGATGGTAGGAGTATCTTTCACATTCTCGTTGACTTGGGAAGCCATGAAGACGATAAGAAGATGAGCTTTGATCTCGTGGTGAAAAAGGAAATGATCTTGGTCACGAAAGATAGGGGAGATGCTACTTTCCCACAGACGGCACCATTGTACATAAATGATCCGGACAGGTCCTCGTGGCCTTCAATTGAGATTGTGATGGTGTTTGCAGGAGATGGGGTAGTGTACCTGCAAGTTACTCTGACGCTCAAATAAGTTTCAGTGTAAGACAAACTAGAGCGTAAAAAATTGGGTTATTAAAATTGAATACCTGGCCCTCCAAGGGTGGAGGGTATTTATAAGGGCATGTGCCCGCGGATTATGAGCGCGTAGACTTTGACCGAGCATAACTACCTCCTATAAATCTAGAGGGCAGTTGGCCGTGTAAAAGATATTATGGCGCAATAAGGGAGGTCCTCAACGGCTATATGCCAACGGATCTTTCTTACAACAGTCATATCTTCGCTAATCTCTTATTGGGCATATACCCAGACAAATACTAGATTGGGTCTCAATTCAGCGTAGGGCACTTGCTAGGCCAGTCCAGAACAATCTTTATTTCTTTTCTTTTATTTATTGGTATTCTATTATATTTTTCTCTATTATTATTTTTTTTATTTCATTTATTCAATTATCAATAATATGTAAAAAAAAATCAACTCATGCACCATACCAAATGGCGCATGAGTACATACAAAATAAAAAAAACTTAGCCAAATGAAATGGCGAATGAGTTTGTTAAAAAAAATATTAAACAAATACGCCAATCAGATTAGCGACAACGTGTAAATGAAAAAAAAATTATAAAGCACCCATTAGCCAAACCAAATGGTACAGGAGTGTATGTTTAAGAAACAATTTCAATTTTATACTTATACGCCAAACCTTATGGCGTATAAAGTATAAAACTATGTCACTTTCATAATATCATTGGAAACTATGTTATTTCAGTTATTTATTTAATAAACTAGGTTATTCTAAAAAAAATCGTGTGCACGTGGTATAAAAGTTAAAAGCATTGTAATTATCCTTGAAAGCGAAACTACAATTTAGAGTTAGCAAATGAATCGCTTTCTCACTAAATCTACTATTCAACTCTGGTAATTGTTTATCAATGATAATAACAAATATTTCAACTCTAAATTTGTCCCAACAATTTTTTTTAGATAAGTAATATATTGAAAAGGCATAAAAAAAGGTTCTTCAACCCAATACAAAACAATCAAATGTATAGATCAACTACAAAAATACCAAATTACAAAAAATCAAAAGGAAACTTAGTCCTTTCATACAAACTACACCTCATATGAGTATTATCACCTAAGGCAAGCCACTTCCAAGAACCCACCACAATACTATGAAAGACCGATTCAACTTTAAAAATTTCGTCATCGAAAATAATACGATTCTTAATCTCCAAATGTTCCAGCAAGTTACAAACCAAAAGGAGCAAATAGAACCTACCTTGCATTTCCCCACCAATTTCAGGAACCACAACATAACATGGTTATAAGCATTGATTTCGCTAAACCAAGGTAAATCGACCAAAATAAACACCTTCCAAACTAATTAAGGTTTGTGACAGGAGAAAAATACATGGTCATTATCCTCGACATCGTTGAAACACAAAACACACACATTATCATGATTAGATTCAAAAATACCCTTAATCGCAAGATTCATACGGGTCGGAAATCTATAAGAAACAACCTCCAAGAAAAATTTTGCACTTTCAAAGGGATATAACACTTCTACAATAAATCCAATATTATTAAAATTGAATCCTCCAAAGCACAAAAAAAAAATCAGCGTTCACTAAATGCTCATAGTATGATTTTACCGAAAAAAATGGTACTCACCTCCAAGCTCCAAATCCAATTATTTTCACGGAATTGGCAAAGTTAGACAACAACCAATAAAAGTTCCAGCTCTAGCAAATCACCTTCCAAATTCGGGTATTCACAATAAGTTGCCTTCCTAACATCCCGCCTCCAATTTCCATCCCCCACTCCTTCATCTCATGAACCATCCAACATTTGGAGTCCATATTTTCAAATAAAAGCAGAAAAGTGTAACTCTAAAGAGTACTCCTAATCCATTTATGAGACCAAAACAGAACAACAACACCCCGACCAATTTTGGCAGAAACAAAGTTTGAGAAGTTAAACTCATTACACAGTTTCTTGGCCGGCAACACATCACGCATCCACATCGAAATTTTACGAGAACTAGCAGCAATATCTCAATTCTTGAATACAAATTTTTGTTGTACAAACCAAATTCATAACATTAACTACATCATGGAATTTTTGTTCTAAGGCTTTAACAAAGGATATTTGTGATTCCCACAATTTCTTTCATCATAAGTAATATCAATATAAAATCAAATACCTTCAAGTCATTGTAAGCACTATTAGCATCTCCACATGAAGCATAACTTAATTCTTCTTTTACAATTCTTCTTGAAATAATACAAGTTTATTCTTACATATTTATCAAGCTATAAATAGACTATAAGTGTGATTCCCAACGAGTATCCCTAACTAGTCTCAAACTACCAATTTGATTTTCACCTTTACTAGTTACAATCTCACCAATCTAACAAAAAATTAAATTCATCTAATTGGGAAGCTTGTAATTTATCATGGCGTTTTGTAGAAGAACAACCAACATTGACTATGCCTCATTCTAGGTTAAGACACCACAATCTGTAGATAGACCAACCGCCATAAATGCCCCATCAAAATTACTTTATTTAGCAAAAATAATTATGGTTAAAGAGTAAATAGAATCCATCCACGAAGAAAAAACATTCTTCTGGGATTTTTGAGCACTTTTTTTTTTGTGATTTTCTACCTATATTTAACTAATTTTTTGGATATAGGAAAAAATATCAAAAGAAAGGAAAATAACCGCAAACTGGGAAAATGACTCAAAGAAATGCAATGTTGACTCTTCAAGAACTGTACGCTAGCATGCAAAAGAAAGTAGACTCTATCGAATATGTCAAATCACTCACACGCAACACTCAAGTGTTTATGTTCCCAATGGTCATTATGATGATACATCCGAAAATACATTTAAAGCATGTACAATTAAAGACGTGAAACCTCCAAGAAATTGAATCATCCACTTTTGCTCTTCCAAAGATATATTAGAGAGTTGTTGGAAGCCAAGACTAATTTGACAACACTTTTTCCTTGCTACAAGTAGATAAGGGCTTGCGGACAACTGTCCTGGGCCGACAATATTAGTCCTGACCGACCACTCTGAAGGAGCTACAATTCTTCCACAATCTTCTTAGCAAAGGAGAACTATCCAACAAGGGATCTAAACTTCAGGTGCATCTAACGACTCTCCGCAATTCATGTCTGAAAAATAACAAGTTAGTTATTCTCTTTCTATCATATAGAAATGATGCAAATTCCGATACTTAGTTTCAAATTTAATTACAATTCATTTTTTTTCTCTCTCTCTCTCTCATACTAATTTAAGCGTTAGAATACTCTCTCTGCGGAATCGAAAATTCAGATTTGTCATTACCGACTATTGTACCCCAAAATTTTCCCTCCCATATTCAAGATAATATGTCTCAAGAGGTCTCCTAATAGTCACAAGATTCACAATTGCTCACAAGGATTCAAGGTTTCATCAGACAAAGCCTCCTCCTAAGCAATGGATCTTAAACTAGGGTTTTGATGTACTCATGGAAAATTGAACTTCTAAAGCCTCAATTGGAATCCATGACATCCCATATACCTCAAAGAATCCTCATGTCAAGTTTCAAGGCTTACCCTACAAGTTTGGTCAGTCAAATGCTCAGATACTCAAAACAAACAGTTAACTTGGTCAAAAAGTCAATTGTGGTCAACACAAAGTCAAACTTCAATATTTTTGGTCAACATCAATATTATGAGGTGAAATTCATCATTTGATCAAGGGTTGATCATGATTCATCAAGGAAACTTCAGAATCATCAAGAATCAAGAATTGCTAATTTAGGGTTTTGTGTAGAAAAAGTCAATTGAACTTTGACCAGCCATAACTTTCACATACTTCATCCAGAATTTCCCATCTGAAGCTCACTTTGAAGGAAATTCAATTCTCTACAACTTTGTATCTCACAAGCCAAGTCCAAAAATGCTTCATTTGAAAGATATGAGTCAAAACATTACAAGTCCTTTTAAAAGTCAACAAAAAGTCAACTTTTTCAATAGCTCATAACTTAAAAATGGAAAATTATATGGACATGGGACCAAAAGGAGAAGTTATAGGACACTCGAAGCTTTCTAAAAAGTCCTATAACACATACATGGGATAAAACTTGAGAGAGTTACACATTGTTGAAGTCTGGCAATTTTGAGGAGGTGTATGAAGCAAAAATGACCAAAACTCAAGTTTCTTCCAAATGGGCCCATATTTTTCTAACTCAAACTCAATTATAAGATCATGTACGACCCATAGATCATAAAATCTGATTTTTTTTTTTTTTATTTTATATTATATTGGATTTAATTCATTTAAATTCAATTTTAATTAAGATAAATATTGAAAAATCAAATATTTGATCTTAGGACTATTTTAGGATCAAATATTTGATGTTTATGATCATTATAAGGATCCAATTTTGTTCAAAACCAAAAGAGTATGTCTTAATACCGAATTTTGACCAAAATGGAAACTTCCTAAATTCATCATCAAGCAACCTCAAATCCATCAACAAGGCCCATCTTTTTTAACCTATTTCCTTCTCCTATATAAACTCATGACCTTCACCAACCTCAAGGAAGGAAAAATTCTTGCCTCAGGGAGAAATAAATCCGGAAAAAAGAGAAACGAATTGAAAACGAAAAGAGAAACGACTGCAAGAGGCGATTTCGATTTGCAACGTACGCAATTTTTTTTCTCTCGTAGGCTAATCATATTTATTTTATTCTAATCGAACTATATTATATACATTTTGCCTATAATACTGACTCTTGTTTTTTTTTTGGTTTTATATTCTATCTTATTATATAAATCATGATTGTCTGCAATGGCGTAAGGTTTTGATTACACAGAAAAATATGCTATTCTTATTAGCCTAATCATCTTTAAAAAAATTGTAAGTAGTTAAGACTAATCGTAATTTGGGTTAGTTTATATGTATCTTTATAAACTCATCCATCATTGTTAATACATATATTTAATTATACTTGTTAATTTATAAAAAAAAAAACATTTTTTTTATAAATATTGTTAAATAAATTTTCTTGTTTTGTTTTATAACTATTTAGATTATTCGGATCGGATCGTGCCGATACGCCGTTTTCGCATCTGTGCGTATGAAGCATGACACTTGTGCTGATCCGATCCAGTTGCGATGATCGAAAATTTGCGCTAGCAACGTCATTGTTTTTTTTAAACTTTTATTAATATTAAGAACTAAATATTTTTTTTACAAATCATAAAATTAGTAAATTCAATTATTTTTGTTTTTGTAAATAATAAATAAACTTAAAACCCTTTTCTTTTAATTTAATTAGATTAATAGTTATATTTAATTAATGAAGAAAATCACAAAAAAAATATTTTTTCTTAATTCAATCAATTAACCAATTTTCTTCCAATTTTTTTTTATTGATTAGCAAAACTCTTTTTTTTAATCTTTTATTTACTTATCCTATTTAAGTTCCTTAGAAAAAATTGTATAGGATTTACGATTCATGTAAAATTTATTTTCTCACATTTTTTAATTATGTAACTGCTACCGGATTGTAAAAGTTAAATTAGGTTTTAATTTTCTGTATTTTAATTTTCTACAATCCCCTAAAAGACCAATGTACCCCTCTCCCCTAATGTAATAGCGTAGGACTTTAATTTCCGCTTTTAATTTCTGTAAATATAATTGCGTGGTTAGTAATTTAGGGAGTGCAAAGAATGTATGATAAATTAAATTGGACTTAGTCCACTAAGTACAAGATAAATAACTGAAACTGATATTCACACACGTAAGTCGATCGTTCTACGATCGCCATCTGCACCTCCAAGGATTTTCCCTCTTGGTTGCCTTCAAAACATGGCCAAGTCCCTCGAACATGGGGGTATCTTAGTAAAGTTGCCTACGAATAAAATCATCAAGTCCCTTCGATATAAAGATTATAGTCCCTCGTTGTCCCTTCAAGTCCCTACGAATAAATGATCTTGTCCCTCGATGACTCTACGGAAAAATGATGATCGTCCCTTCGAATTACTAAGATACCCCTACAAGGTTGCCTTTTATGATCATACGATGATCCTACGCCCGTCCCTTTAAACATCCAAGGTAAAGACTACTTACTCACCAATAGTAAGGATAGTCATACCCTTGAAAGGAAATAAAGAAACATGAAAGACCAACTTAGGGTAGGTAGCACTTAATTACTTGCTCACTCTTTCAAAATTCTTTTCACACCCCAATTTTATAACATTTTCAAACACAATGCTTTGTATACATCCATACGAGGATCATTATAAAGGCTTATGAAAATTTTCTAAACACACACTACACATTTTTCAAACCAGTTAAAGTGAGCTAAGTAATTAAGAGCCCATGGATAACCATGGATATAAAGGATGCTAACACCTTCCCTTTATATAACCTACCCCCCGAACTCAAAATATTTTTAAGGTCTTTCCTGTTCTTTTATACCCTTTCCTAAATTGGATAAAATAAAAGTCGGTGGCGACTCTTGCTATCCGCACATGTTTTTGTCAAACAAAAACACCCAAGTCAGTTCTCCCATCGTGTTACAGAACTGGCGACTATGCTGGGGAATATTGAGTAAAAGAGGGGTTACCTTAGGATTAGATCACTATACTTTTTTGAATTGTTTGCTTTATCTTTACTTGTTGTGGGGTTACTGTATGAAAGATCCTAAACCGGATCTAGTGTACCTTAGGTAAGTAGAAATAGACCAAGGAAATTGTATGGCATATACCAATATGGTTGATCTGGTGGCTACAGTTAGTGTGACTTCTTGGTTGGTTCTTATGTTCCTTAAGTCGGTTGAGGATAACATGAGGCTTCCATATGTTGTCATTAACACTAACTAACTTTTAGAACCCTAATTGACCCATCTTGGCCGTTAGAAAATAGTGAGATAACCGACTTTGGTGTAGTCTAAAGTTGGTTGATACTCGATGCTATGCTCATTGAGATTCTAATCATAGGATGTTTTGGTTGGCGAGTCAGTTGCCATACTGAACAACAACTCTTGAAAAGAATCAGTGATATTGAGATCCCTTAGAACCCGGTTACTATTGCTAGGACAGGATGAACCAACTAAACTTCAGTGGGGAGGGTACTTACCTATGAACCTCATGCAAGCCTTTAAACCTAAGGCTATTGTGTGACTTGTTTGTGTGTGCCACTTGCTTGTGTATGATCATAACATCATGACATCATGCATGATGACATCATAAACATAGCATTATCACTAACCATTTCAAGGACCAAGGGATTCATCTTTGTTCTTTATTGCAGGTTATGGCTTCCGCTCGTAAAAACATTATTCAGACCAATTTTGTAGGGATACCTTTGAGGCTCAATTCTATGCTAAGAGAAAGTGTTGGAGCCAACAAGGAAACTTCACGAAGAGCAGAACCTCGATAGATATCTCAACCCAAAGAGGAAGCGTCCATAGGAGACTTGGGTCTCAAATGTTCTTATTTCCTTTTTAACCTTTTTTGTTTCCTTCATTGTAAGCCCAAAGGGGCAATTATTTTTTAAAACCTACTAATAAAAATTTCGTTTTTATTTTCTTTTAACAAATTTAAATCCTAATACCTGGTCCTTGAAAACATTGCATATGCATTTATATACCATACCATTGCATAACAGGTTTCCAAGACAGGTTTCTTATCTTCTCGCTGTTTATTTCAGCAGAAATGGCTCTCGAACAGACTGTCAAAGATCTCCAAACTCAGAACGTTAAATTTCAAGAGATGATCTTGAACTTATCCAAGGGATAAGAAGGGGTGAAGGCACTCCTGACCAAGAAGAAGAAAAAGAAGACCAGAAAACTAGTTGGCTTCATTAACATGGGTAGGAGGTTCAAAAGTCAAGTTAAGACAGATGATGAGGTTGAAAATCAGGAAGACGGAGATTCTGTGAAAGAAGAAGGTAGTCAACATGGTACTGCTGGGAATCCTGATCAAGAGGAGAATTATTATTATGATTCGACTGGTGATGACAAATTCAAATTACTGGAAGACCGGGTGAATGCCATGGAATTGCAGAAGACATCTGATTTAGATTTCGAAGATTTGAGTTTGATTTCTGGAGTAGTCATTCCTCTTGGATTCTAAGTTCCTACTTTTGTGGTATATGATGGTGTTTCGTGTCCAAAGCTAAATTTGAGATCTTATGTTTGAAGGATCCAGCCACATACTACTGACAAAAAGATATGGATTCATTTCTTCCAAGAAAGTTTATCTGGAACCTAATTAGAATGGTACTACCAACTTGAGAGTGCCAATATTCATACCTAGAATGATCTTGCCGAAGCCGTTTACAAACAATACCAATATAATTCTGATTTAGCGCCGACTCGTATGCAAATCCAAAGCATGTCCATGGGCTCTAATGAAAGTTTCAAAGAATACGCTCAGAAATGGAGAGATCTTGCAAGCAGGGTTCAACCTCCTTTAACTCACAGAGAGTTGGTTGACATGTTCATGAGTACGTTGACTGGTCCTTTCTATAGTCATAATATTGGGAGCTCGTCATCTGGGTTCACTGAGCTGATAATGACTGGAGAACGTGTTGAAAGTGGAATACGAAGTGGTAAAATACAAGTGGCTATCTCTTCAAGTACCACTGAGAAGCCGTCTAATGAGAAAACAGAATCCAATGCTGCGTACGGCCAACAAGGTCGTAATAAAAACAACCATAACCAATCTGTGGGAGCAGTTCTGATCTCTAATCCTGCACCTACGCCACAAAATCAACAATGGAATAATCAGCGTAAGCAGGATGCACCTAGAAGACAATTTACAAAGATCAATATGTCGTTGGCTCAGGCACTGCAACACATGTTGAAAGAGGAGTTGATTACCTTGAAAAACCCTCCGCAGAATCCCAATACTCTCTCTCCTCGCTATAATCCCAATGCAAGGTGTGCATATCACTCCAACTGTCCTGGACATGACACTAATAATTGTTGGGTATTGAATAATAAGATTCAAGACATGATTCACGATGGAGTCCTCGAGGTTACGCCAGAAGACTAGATTGAATTCTTCTATCGTCCATCAAATATCGAAGCTGCCAGGCATCCGGAGTGACAAGTTTAGAGGAGGCTTTGAGAACATTTAAATTTTCACTTGTAATTTCTTTTGTTGGTTTAAACACTTACTATTATGTCAAACTTTTGTTTTCACGATAATGCATTACATATGTTTGTCTTGAATTAATCCATTCGTTTCACTATATTTAAACTATGCTTCTTACTTCTCTTTTGTGATATTTAACTCTTGTTAAAGTTGTAAGCCTTTAGAGGGAGGATGACAAAGATGATACCATAATTTCATATAGTATACTTTTGAATAGACTATGCTAACGATGTGTAGGTGTTGTTTCGATTCCTAAACAGTGGAGATATAAGGAAGTTAATCCCTAGTCAACCCTTTTGAGCCTATGAAGTAGGAGTTTTCATTTTCACGCAAATTAAAAGCCTTAATCATAACCTGGGGCAGGGTAGTTCCTTGGTTAACTCGATTATGCCAATTGTCATTTTTGTACACAACTAATGATGGTTCTGTGTAATCATTAAGTCCGACAGTCAATATCTAGCAAAAGAAAAGCTCACTAAGTCAAAACCTATGAAGGATACTTAGTAAATATTGAGACATCACGCTAACTGTAATCTTGAAACAAACAATTCAGGCAAAAGGAAGGGATAATAAAGACAAAAGAAAAAGAGTTCACTACAAATCCTCAACAACAAAAAAAGATGACTGACTTTTCAAATAAAGTTCTGGTTTCTGAACCATCGCAAATGTCAGTGTTACAATTCCAAACTCCTTTGGAGCCTCAATGCATAAGTTATCCGAACATAGGACTGAAGAACATCACGAAGAATGGGTTAGGTACTAATAAATTTGAGTCTTTATCCTTTGTTTCGTAAACCGTGAACCAGGCCACGTTACATCCCTTTAAAATTCCTAACCGAAGCATGGTTAGTTCGAAAACGTACTGCTACAAAAATGTATCCCGACTCCTTTAGGGCTTATTATAAATCTTGAGTTAATATCCAAGTTTTTACAAACATAGTTTTGCTAAAATAATTCTTTTTCAAAACTTCAAGACAAACATAAGTATTGCATTTTGAATATCATTGTTTGCATATAACTAAGTGTTTGAAAGCATAGAAGCTTACATGATGAACATTCAATAAACCAAAGTCCTCCCGACAGACAAAGTTGCTTACTGGATCAAAGTCATGTCATGTTACTGTCCAATTCATTTGGGGTAGTCAGGTCAAGATTCAACGATGCTTAAAAGCCAGGGGAAGGTATCCTCATATGAATCACCAGAGGTAACATTACCGAGTTCACGATTCCAGGGGCATATTATTGTGGGGGAATTTTGTTTATTTCTCTTGAGGTAGCTCTTTTCAAATACTTCCATTCCGGGACAAATCATCTTCAGTTAGGGGAAACACTCTCTTTTCAAATCTAATCAGATCAAATTCAGTTACAAGCTCCTTAACCATTGCTCGGGACGTACACGATCCACCGCAGTCTGAAAACACATTCCTCTCATTAGATTGCCTTGATACTGAATTTCAGAAAAGTCCATTGTGGAAATTAATTGTCTATGCCAATAGTATCAGATGGTGTCAGTAACATGTCTCTGGATTCAGTCATGATAATCCCTAGAAAATTACTCGGGGAAGTCAAGAATATCAGAAGATATGAATCCATTGATTATGTTTGGATGTATATATGCTTTTGAATATGATTGATGTTTACCAAAAATGCATATAAAATAATAATAGCATTTATTAAGGACTCTCGGAGGTTGGAATCCCCAGCAAAATTCATATCCAATGAATCTTCGCATGTTAATTCCCCTAGGGTAATCGTTACGGATTTATTTCAGTAAAGTATTCCAAGTAACCTCTTGTACTTTCAGCTCTACGGAGTCCCAGACAGATTTCTCTCAAGTCTTGATATCCTCCAAAGAATTGACACTTAGTCAGATGAGTCTCTCAGGGGAATGTCCGTCTCTTTTATCCCCAGTCAGGGTATTTAGGAATTTAATCTTCCAATAAAAAGTACGACGAACGGAAATTGAAAAGGTCCTAAGTACAACATGCTGAAACAAGACGGGAACAATGTCTTCATATTCTTCAACAACGAATCGGGATTTATTTCCCCAGCTAGCAGTGGTTACATGAAGCTACTGACGAGCTTCAACTACATGATTCATACATACATCATTTCATATCATACGCATACAACATTCTCATTTATGATAAGAATATCGTCTTGCAAAGCGTTATATACATCATGACATTCCATAGAACTAAACTTGTTTTTCAGGTTAATTCCCCAGCAGACAAATGTCATCAACAACTTATTCTTGGGCTGCTATATCCCTCAAGCGTTACCTCAAAAAATATCTTGGATTGCTCTATCCTCCAGGAGTACATATAACAATATCTGGGACTGCTTTATCCTTCAGGAGTACATATAACAATATCTTGGACTGCTCTATCCTCCAGGAGTACATATAACAATATCTTGGACTGCTCTATCCTCCAGGAGTACATATACTAATATCTTGGGCTGCTACAA
Source organism: Lathyrus aphaca (assembly GCA_963966055.1). NCBI lineage: Eukaryota > Viridiplantae > Streptophyta > Magnoliopsida > Fabales > Fabaceae > Lathyrus > Lathyrus aphaca. Next base: position 568,748,966 of record OZ014519.1, read on the forward strand.
CCCTCAAGATTACATCTGTCAACGTCTTGGGCTGCTATATCCCCCAGGGCCACGAAAACCAATATCTTGGGCTTCTACATCTCCTGAGATTACATATATATCCATCTTAGGCTGCTATATCCCCCCAAGGGTTACCTCAAACAATATCTTGGACTGCTCTATCCTCCAGGAGTACATATAACAATATATTGGATTGCTTTATCCTCCAGGAGTACATATAACAATATCTTGGACTGCTCTATCCTCCAAGAGTACATATAATAATATCTTGGATTGCTTTATCCTCCAAGAGTATATATACCAATATCTTGGGCTTCTACAACCCTCAAGATTACATCCATCAACGTCTTGGGCTTCTATATCCCCAGGGCCACGAAAACCAATATCTTGGGCTACTACATCTCCTGAGATTACATCTATATCCATCTTGGGTTGTTATATCCCCCCAAGGGTTACCTCAAAAAATATCTCGGGCTGCTATAAACCCCCAGGATAATATGTTGGACTTCTCTATCCTCCATGATTACACATAACAACATCTTAGACTGCTCTATCCTCCAGGATCACACCAAACAACTTCTTGGGCTGCTACATCCCCGAGATTACATTAATCTATGTTTTGGACTGCTTTATCCTCCAAGAGGTATATCTGAAGAATATTTTAACTCCGAATGGCATCTTTAAGCTCATTCAAGCAATACAACCAACCAACAACATTACTTTGCACACCGGCGAGTGCAAATATTTGGGCTTTAGTGTTCAATCCTCTTCAACCTTCAAGTCACGAATGGCGTACGTGTCAATCTAACTCCTCGGGTTTCAGAAAATTGAACAGGGGAAACTGTTGTACCCCAAAATTTCCCCCCCCATATTCAAGATAGTATGTCTCAAGAGGTCTCCTAATAGTCACAAGATTCACAATTTCTCACAAGGATTCAAGGTTTCATCAGACAAAGCATCCTCCTAAACAATGGATCTTAAACTAGGGTTTTGATGTTCTCAAGGAAAATTAAACTTCTAAAGCCTCAAGTGAACTCCATGACATCTCATATACCTCAAAGAATCCTCATGTCAAGTTTCAAGGCTTTCCCTACAAGTTTGGTCAGTCAGATGCTCAGATACTCAAAAAAACAGTTAACTTGGTCAAAAAGTCCATTGTGGTCAACACAAAGTCAAACTTCAAGATTTTTGGTCAACATAAAGATTATGAGGTTAAATTTATCATTTGATCAAGGTTTGATCATGATTCATCATGGAAACTTCAGAATCAACAAAAATCAAGAATTGCTAATTTAGGGTTTGGTGCAGAAAAAATTAACTGAACTTTGACCAGCCATAACTTTCCCATACTTCATCAAGAATTTCCCATCCGAAGCTCACTTTGACCAACTTTTTAAACTTATTTCCTTCTCCTATATAAACTCATGACCTTCACCAATCTCAAGGAAGGAAAATTCTTGCCTCAGGGAGAAACAAAACCGGAAAAAAAAAAGAGAAATGAATTGAAAACGAAAAGAGAAACGGCTGCAAGAGGCGATTTCGATTTGCTACATACGCAATTTTTTTTTCTCGTAGGCTAATTCTATTTATTCTATTCTAACTATAATATATACATTTTGCCTATAATACTGACTCTTGGTTTTATATTATATCTTATTATATAAATCATGATTGTCTGCAATGGAGTAAAGTTTTGATTACACTTAAAAATATGTTATTCTTATTAGCCTAATCATACTAAAAAAAAATTGTAATTAGTCAAAACAAATCGTAATTTGTGTTAGTTTATATGTATCTTTATAAACTCATCCATCATTGTTAATACATATATTTAATTATACTTGTTAATTTATTAAAAAAATTATAAATTTTCTTGTTCTGTTTTATAACTCTTTAGATGATTCGGATCAGATCGTGTCGATACACCGTTTTCGCATCTGTGCGTATGAAGCGTGATACTTGTGCTGATCCGATCTAGTTGCGATGATCGCAAATTTACGCAAGCAACGTCATTGTTTTTTATAACTTTTATTAATATTAAGAACTAAATATTTTTTTTACAAATCATTAAATTAGTAAATTCAATTATTTTTGTTTTTGTAAATAATAAATTAACTTAAAACATTTTTCTTTTAATTTAATTAGATTAATAGTTATATTTAATTAATGAAGAAAATCACAAAAAAAAAAATTTAATTAAATCAATTAACCAATTTTTTCTATTGATTAGCAAAACTCTTTTTCTTAATCTTTTATTTACTTATCCTATTTAAGTTCCTTAGAAAAAATTGTATAGGATTTACGATTCATGTAAATTTTTTTTCTCGCATTTTTTAATTATGTAACTGCTATCAGATTGTAATAGTTAAATTAGGTTTTAATTTTCTGCATTTTAATTTTCTGCCATCCCCTAAAAGACCAATGTACCCCCCTCCCCTAATGTAATAGCGTAGGACTTTAATTTCTGCTTTTAATTTCTGCAAATATAACTGCGTGGTTAGTAATTTAGGGAGTGCAAAGAATGTATGATAAATTAAATTGGACTTAGCCCACTAAGCACAAGATAAATAACTGAAACTGATATTCACACACGTAAGTCGATCATTTTACGATCGCCATCTGCACCTCCTAGGATTTTCCCTCTTGGTTGCCTTCAAAACATGGTCAAGTCCCTCGAACATGGGGGTATCTTAGTAAAGTTGCATACGAATAAAATCATCAAGTCCCTTCGATATAAAGATCATAGTCCCTCGTTGTGTCTTCAAGTCCCTACGAATAAATGATCTTGTCTCTCGATGACCCTACGGAAAAATGATGATCGTCCCTTCGAATTACTAAGATACCCCTACAAGGTTGCCTTCTATGATCATACGATGACCCTACGTCCGTCCCTTTAAACATCCAAGGTAAAGACTACTTACTCACCAATAGTAAGGATAGTCTTACCCTTGAAAGGAAATAAAGAAATATGAAAGACCAATTTAGGGTAGGTAGCACTTAATTACTTGCTCACTCTTTCAAAATTCTTTTCACACCCCACTTTTAAAATATTTTCAAACTCAATGCTTTGTATACATCCATACGAGGATCATTACAAAGACTTATGAATTTTTTTTTAACACACACTACACATTTTTCAAACCAGTTAAAGTGAGCTAAGTAATTAAGAACCCATGGATAACCATGAATATAAAGGATGCTAACATCTTCCCTTTATTTAACCTACCCCCGAACTCAAAATATTTTTAAGGTCTTTCATATTCTTTTATACCCTTTCCTAAATTGGATAAAATAAAAGTCGGTGACAACTCTTGTTATCCGCACATGTTTTTGTAAAACAAAAACACTCAAGTCAGTTCTCTCACCGTGTTACACCTACTATCCTCACTCCATTTCTAATTCCATATATATATATATATATATATATATATATATATATATATATATATATATATATATATATATATATATATATATATATATATATATCATATAATCCAACATAATACTATAATTCTTATTTTATTTAGCAAGCTTCACGGGAAGTTTCTATGTGCATGATATTGAATTATCTATAATTTTATATAACAAAGTTTTGTGAGGGAGTTTCCGTGTGCTTGATAACGAAAGACTTTGAAGCCAAAGTTTCACAAGCAGTCAAACTGAATATTATATAATCTTGTGAATGAGATGACTGAAGACGCGGTTTGCATATTTCAATGGATTATTTTATTAAGCCTCTTACATATATCATTGTACTTGTTCAGTCCTTTTAGTCATGAAGGAAGTAAAATGCAATACGATGCTCTCACATCACATGTTAGGAAAAGCAGAAACACCAAGTACACAGTAATCAAATAAATATTTTGCAACTTGTCATTGATGGTATCGAATTGAATAAATGAAGAATTCTATGGACGAGTATCATTAAACTTCATTGCCATTGGTAATTATTAAATTTGTATTTCATAAATTGATTTTGTAGCGACTGGTTCGATTAGAATATCAAACCATTAATTAAAATTCGGCAAAAATAGGGTTATTTGTACAGTTTTATTGTAAAAAATCATCGAACTGTAAGAAAAAGAATGTATAGATTGTTTTGCATTGATTGATTTTTAAAAATAAAATCAAACCAATATATATATAAGTGACAACATAACTTTGTATCTAATCATTTATTCGTTATTAAATAACAACAAAATCTATCATATTGGATAACAACTTTCAATTTAATATACAAATCTAAGATTGAATAAAAGTGAATAAAAAATATATAGTACTAGCATAAAATAATATAAAAAACATAATGAAACATAAAAATAATTAAAGGAGTTGAAATATTAAAGAAGATGAAAAAAAAAAGAGTGGAAGAGAGGAGAGATTATAGAAAAAGGGATGTATTAAAAACTTAATTGAAAGAGATATCAATTGAATAAAAATAAGATGAAAAAGAAAGAAAATAAAATATGAGAGATTAGAGAAGAAGAGGCAAGATGTATATGTAAAATAAGATGATAAGTAAGCACGATACAACTATAAGAGATTTTAGAAGACTTAAATTGAAACCTTAAGTGTGAGGAAGAGAAAATCATTTGTAATGGTAAGTGTAATGTATAATAGGTTTGGGTTTGGGTTGGATGTGAGTTAAGTGTAGTTTGAGTTGTAACATAATGTGCTTTAGTTCGGTTTGGTTCGGTTTGTAAAATACAAAGCACAACCGAATCGAACCGCACCGTTTTGTCAAAAGATGGTCCAAACACATATGAACCAAATGCGATGTTTTGCAGTTTTGATTTGGTTTGGTTCGGTTAGCAATTTTCTATTGGATCAGTTCGATTTTGAACACCCCTAATCAAAATATTGAGGCACTCGTTAAATACTATCTTTTGACATTATTTTAAATAAAAATATAAATAATAAAGGTAATAGCAAAGACATATCAACTGAGCTGACATATTAAGGAGAACATCTAAAAAAACAACGTAATTAAATATATTAATATCTCACGTCATTTACAAGTTCAATAAGAAGGTCCAATCTCAAAGACCCAATCCAACGTTTCACCAGAAGATGTAGGTGAATAGGTGGAGCCTCAATGAAGAACCAAATATTTGATCCCATCCATTCATGTATCGATTATCGTCGCAACTGATTGGAAAATTTTCTATATCACACATTATGTTGGACAAAGACAATTTTAATTGTCCATTATATAAAAGTTTTACAACATGCAAATCGGGTAATCACTCACTCTCTTACTCTCGCAAGTCGTTTCTCAATGACTTCATCGACTTAGACGTTATAGTGCTAACCTTTGAGGTTCACCCTATTCCACCATACTAGAAGGACCTCTTCCTTCCATATCATATATTTATAATTCCACACTAGGAAACCATTAACAAATGTTGGCACCCTAAATATCATATTCGATCTTATATTTTTTTGTTTATAAGTTGGAGTGGGTTGTCGACTTTCTTTCCGTTATTCAGAGAACGCCTCCCTCTATGGATATAGATAGGTGGTATAATGCTAGGGATGAAGTGTTTTTGGTAACATCAAATTTTTTCTTCCTAACTACAATTTATTATCCATATTGATCATTCCTCCCACTATGAGGAATTAATCATTTCCCTCATATGGGTTAGCTAGTCCCCTTCTTAAGTGTTTTTTTGGAAACTTCTACAAGATAAAATACATATTAGAGAGGACTCATTTAAACATATGGATATTATTGATCCTAATGGAATTTCTTGTCCTCTATGTAAGGGTTAGTATAACCAATTTCTCATCTCTTTTTAGTTGTGAGATGGTTTCAACTATCTGGTACGAGATTTAAGTGGTTGGGTGTTTAATGGTCCTACTAAGAAATCTTAGGTTTTTTTTTTTAAAGTTTTATATCTTTACATGATAGGTCGATGGTTAGGGTGTGCTCTATGAGATTTGACATTCTATTGTTTGGTTAATTATAATTTTTTGAATGATATTATTTTTTTTGTTTCATCAACAAATGTGAAAGATGTGGAAGAAAAAAACATTTACTTGGCTTGTAAATTGTACTTTGGTAGGTTTGTGGTCAACTCTTGTACTTTCTCAACTTGGTTAGAGAACCCTATTATTTGTTTGAATCAATAGCAGTTTAAGAGTCTTTGACCTAGTTCATGTGGTGGAATTTTTTTTATGCTTTTACTTGGGGGCTTTATTTATATTGATGGTGGTTCAGACGGGGTGAGATCTAGCCTATGTCTCCTTGTAGTATTTGGTTTCTATTCTTTTTTTTAATGAGTTGTATATGAGATTTTTTTCGCTATTTATTTTGTTGGTTTGACCCTTTTGTTTGCTTGGATGTCATTATTTGTCGTTTCAATGTATCATATCGATACTTCTTCTTGTGCTATTTGATATCACTGTTCTTTTTCATTCATAAAAAATTAATAAAAATAAAATAAGAAATACACTAAAGAAAATTAGGTGGACTATACCAAAATTCAAGATATTAGAACCTCTATGTGTCATTAAAAGCCTTACAAATGTAACTTCAATGAAATAAAACCTTAGTGAAGGGAAAAAGAATCCAAATCACTGCTACAAATAATATATTGGAAAAGTACATTTTTTGGACCCTTAACATATCCTTTTTTTATAAGCAAGGAGATTTATTAAGAGATTAAGAAAATCTCAAACCAAAGGAAAAAGTTACACCCAACAAGATGGGAAAGGATCAAACCCGACACCAACATCCAACAAGATTACAAGAAATCGAAAGGAAATTTGGACCAATCATATAAGCTACAATTCCGCATAGATTGATTTTCTCAGATAAAAAAATTCCAAGAAGAAACGACTATAGAATTAAAGAGGGACTGAACATAGTAAATTTCATCTTTAAACAATATATCATTCCTAAATATCCATATATTCCAACAGGTTATGCTCCAAAGTGAAATTATATACTCCTCTTTGATTTTTCCTTTTAGACGGTTGAACCAATCCAAAGCGTGAGCACATCGCTCCATATCCGTTATTCTCTCTATATCCACCAAATCACAAACCTTATTCCAAATCAAAATCGATTTTGGACAATTCAAAAATAAGTTAGATGCATCCTTGATCTAAAGAAAAACATACACACCTTATGGTAAGGATTATCGATAATAGCTCTCGCCACCAAATTCAAGCGAGTTGGAAGTTTATCTATCACCAAACGCCAAATGAAAACTTTGATTTTTAGAGGTGTGTCTGACTTCCAATTCAAATCCAGAACCTGTGGCACAATCTCATCCTCCATTTCTAATGCTCCATATGAAGATATATAATCGAAATAAGATTTAACAAAAAACCATTCACCAAGTCTAATCTCCACCACCATATATCTTTCTCATTAAATGAAGGCAGGAACTGATTCAACATAATCTGCAGTTCTGAATTTTCACTGTCCAGAATGAGGCTTTGATTTGGTACGACTTATGTGAATTTCCAAGTCCAATTTCTGTCGACCCACAGTACCGTTTCCGCCACAATGTTATTCTTTTTATTGCAGTTCTGGAATAAAAATGCAATTGTCTCCTTCAACGCAGAATTTCCCAGTCAAAAGGAATGCCAAAACAATACTCCAAAACCAGAGCAAACAGTAGCTATAAGGAGATTAGAGAAGGAAACTTGAGTAATGACATTATTAACTAACAGAGCATCCTTGAGCCACTTGGAGTTAGGTTGCAGACCTCCCATGACATTATGAATTTGAACTTTTTGACTCATATTGCCATATTTGGACGTAAAAATAGGCCACCAAATTTATTCTACATCTATGCTGAATTTCCACAACCATTTGGAGAGAAGAGATTTATTGAATAAACCAACGTGTTTGATTCCAAGCCCACCACAACTTTTCGGTTTACACATAGATTTCCAACTTACCCAAGGTATAAAACTCTTATTCAAAGCTCCCGCCCATAAAAAATTCCTCTAAATTGCTATGATATCCTTCAGAACCTTATTAGGAGCCTTAAAGAAAGACAAGTGATGGATCAGAATTTTTACCAACACGGTATTTAAAAGAGTAACATGACCTTCAATCGATAGATTTTGCCCTATCCAATTAGATAATCTAGAATTTATACTTTCAATAACCGACCGTCAAAAAGATATCCTATGATGATTTCCACCTATAACAAGGCCAAGGAATTTAAAAGGGAGATGTCTCAATTTGCAGTGAAGGAAATGTTCAGCTGCAGCCAAGAAGTATGGTTTAAGGCCAATATCGTAAAGACAACTCTTAACGTAGTTAATCTTTAAACTGGAAGCCACTTCGAATCCACGTAAAATTTTCTTGAAAGCCTAAATGTTTGATACTAACCCGTCTCCAAAAATAAGAGTGTCATTAACAAACTGGAGTAAGTTCACTGATATTGCTTCATCAACCTTAAAACCAGCAAGAATGTTAAGAGAAGTCACTCTTCTAACCATGCAGACCAAACCCACCGAAACAATTGCAAACAAGAAAGGAGGAGAGGATATCCTTGCTTTAATCCTCTTGTCGCCTTAAAATCTTTAGAGGGGCTTCTGTTTATCAGAACAAACAGAAAACTATTAAAATCGAGCCACGAATCTATTTCAACCAATTATCTCCGAAGCCCATGTTAACCAACATTGATTCTAAAAATATCTAATCCACACAATCATACGCTTGAGAAAAATCCACCTTGAAATAAGAATTTTTTTTCTTTTTTGATTTTGCATAATCAATGATCTCATTTGCAACTAGAACCCCACCTAAGAGTTGACGGTTCAGGATAAAAGTCTTTTGGTTAGAAGATATAAGATTACCAATCATAGAACTCAACCTCTTTGCCATGATCCCTAATTTTTTTTTTCGTGTCAGATTGGTCTGTTATCTCTTAAAACATGTCATGTTAGTCTTTTTTGTCTAATTAACAACGAATTTAGCGACTGATTTTTGAATATTCTCGTCGATAATTAGATAAAAATAACTAACTTGACACGTTTTAAGAGTTAAGAGACCAATCTAACAAAAAATATTTAAGGAACCAATCTAAACCCAAGAGTATAGTTAAGGGACACAAAAGGATATTTTTCCTAATATAATTTAGGCAAAATACCCAAATTGGTCCCTTAACTCTACGCCAGAGTCCAATTTGGTCCCTTAGCTCTAAAAAGTGACAAAATGGTCCCTTAAGTTTTTAAAAGGGTCCACGTTAGTCCCTGCCGTTAGCACTGTTAGTCAAAGTCAACCAAATTGTACACGTGGTGCTGATATGTAATGAGTCATGTGCCATATGGATGCCATGTTGGATCTGAAAACATAAAACTTCTGCAAAACAACCAAACATGTAAATTTAAATTTCCGTATCAAACCTTAAACTTAAAATCCAACAATTTGGTTGTCACACGATAGCAACAACAACTAAAATCAACAAAACTTCTGCAAAACAACAAACATCTCCTAGAATCTACAAGATCTTGTTAACATTTTCCACATAGAGAAACCCCTAACAAATTCTTAATTCACACCACAAATAGCTTCTAGGCAACAAACAAAAACATGTTATAGTAGGAATTAGGAGAAAAAAAATACCAATTTGAAAGAAGAAAAATCAACTTGAGTTTAGGATTCAGAATTCAGCTATTGTAGGTTAATTTTCCAAATATAACACACGGAGAAAACAGTAAAAGTAAGAGAAAAACAAGAAACGTGTTAGTTAGTTAGAACTTTAATTAGTTTCACTTTCACGGTGTAAAGAAGAAAGGAATAGCTTCGAAAGTGGATAACGTTAATGCTAATGCTAATGCAGATGAACAGTGACCTCATAAATATGAAAGAACCGATTATTATTTTAAGCTAAAACAAAAACAAACAGAACTTAACTTATAGTTTCAGGTTGAGAGAGTTGCTCCATTACAGAGAGAAAATCAGAAAGTTGCTGAAAAAAACTAAGTGCTGAAATGAAACAAGCTAAGATAGTTCTTGGTTGTTGTTGCCATACGAAGAATAAACCCTAGAATTTGCTTGAAACAATTTGGGGAATGAATCTCTTTTTTTCAGAAACCCTAGAATTCGCTTGAAACAATTTAGGGATGAAGAGACACAATATAAACGAAGAAGAAGACTACATATGCCATGTCAGCTGCCACATATGATTAACTAAACGTCTGTTTGGGGGTGGTTGACTGAAAGGACCAATTTGAAACAATTTAAAAACTTAAGGGACTATTTTGTCACTTTTTAGAGTTAAGGGACCAAATTGGACCCTGATGTAGAGTTAAGGGAGCAATTTGGGTATTTTGCCTATAATTTATGACAAAGCTTTCACCCCATCCAATAAATAACCGAGGTATAATTCTGGGATATGTCAAGTTTCAATTTTCTAAAGAAATACCATTCATTCCCTCAATTGGAGTACGAAACCGGGGGGAAACTAACTCAATGACACGCTTCAAACTCTAGCAACCACAATTTATATTTTTATTTCTTTTTACAATGGCGCACATTCCTTCATATTTTGTTTTAAAATATAAAAAAAAAAAGAAACTTTTCACCTCGGTTGTGATTTCCAACCATGGTGAAATGGTTTACTCTTTATAATAAAAACTATCGCAATATTTTTAAAAACTAGAACCAGTCCTCGTCAACATCACAATTTGATTGTAAGCCCAAAAGTACGTTTGTAATTATCATATCCACAAAGACTGGTAGTCTCAAAGGATGTTCAACAATTTTTATTATTCTAAGTAGATAAGGGTTTAATATTTGTTCTGATGTGTGAAAGTAAATGAAAGAAAATAAATGACATAAAGTAAAATGGAGATTTTAGTGTTAACAATAAGAAAGCTTGCTAGGGGTAGATTTCCTCATTACATATTTATCATGTATAAACATAAGTCAATAATATGCTCCTTTACTCAATTATTTATATTAGCACTTATTGCTCTCATTCGCATCTCTTATCATTCTCAATGCCATTAGACCAGTGCATTATCTAATATTCAATATCCCAGTATATTAACAGTATATTAACCAACATAAAACATTAAGTTCCAATACTTATAAAACAACAATATTCCACACCGATCATGCTACAATATATGCATATATTAAACCTAATGATATGTCTAGGAATTAGTATCCAATAGATGACAATATTGGATATAGTAATGATAAGCGCCTTTCTAAGGTCAAGCCACCAAGAAAAAATTTAAGTAACAAATCTAAACCAAGCATTAATAAGATTAAAGACTGATCAATATTAAAGCTTGAGTTGACACTAACACCAACACAAATACATAGATGCGGGTAATAATTTAAAAAAATAGCGAGATTGTAATATTAAACTTACAATTAGTTTGAATTTACAACAATAATATTAAAATTTAGTTTTGTACATTTTTGTTACATGAAAGTATGTGTACTAAATAAGGACAATAAGGTTAATTAATTAGTAGAAATACTTATACTATATTCATATATATATATATATATATATATATATATATATATATATATATATATATATATATATATATATATATATATATATATATATATATATATATATATATATATATACTTTTTCTTTATATAAGCTTACTAACAAGAAAATTAATAAGCTTAATTTTTTTTATAATAAGTGTTAACTATGGGCCTTAATTACCGCTTACTAGCTGCCTACTTCTATAGAAGATAAAACACTTTTTAGTATAACTTATTTTACGTTATACACTCTCACTAACTTCTAAATTATTAAAAAAATTATAAAACTATAATATTTACATGACCAATTAATTATTCATAATATTACATTCAATATAAAAATAATTTGAGACATTAAGATCCCCTTACTTTACATGATGATTAAAAGGATTGAGCTAATCTCGATTCTAATTAAAAAGTATTAAGAAAATATTATGCATGCCCTGACTCTGATATTGATCTAGTAGGAGACGAAAATAATGGTTTTGGTGGTATTTTCAGTGAATCCATGCTAACTTCTAACATTTCAACCACTTTACTCATTGTAGGCCTATCATTAGGAAATGTTTGAATACACCACAAGCCCACAATGGTCATTCTCCTTGCAATTTCATCTTCTTCTGTATCCATTACCCCATAAAGTATCAAATCACTTCCAAACTCAAGCCTACTGTATACCCAATGAGGAAAGTATATCTCACTTGTGTGACTTGCATCAGCATTAATATTTTTCCTTCCACCCACCATTTCTAACAACATCATTCCATAACTATAAACATCTGACTTATGTGATACTCCTCCAAAATGTCTATTCCACACTTCTGGAGCTACGTATCCCATCGTCCCTCTTTGATCTGACATCAAAATAATGCTCTCTTTTCCGGGGCAAAGCTTTGCGAGTCCAAAATCGGAAATCTTTGGATTAAAGTTCTCATCCAAAAGAATGTTATGTGGTTTTATATCAAAATGTAAAATTCGAGTGGTGCATCCTCTATGCAAGTACTCTAACCCACGAGCTATTCCTTTCGCAACTTGATACAAATTATCCCAACTTAAAGATTCAATGGTTTCAGGTCCCTTATTGTAAATAAATTTGTCAAGGGAACCATTAGACATAAATTCATATACAAGTGCTTTTTTACGCCCTTCAAAACAAAATCCAAGAAGAGTGACAACATTAACATGTGAGGTTCTAGTAATACTTGCGACCTCATTAATAAATTCTTCACCATCTCTTTTTGATGCATTCAATATCTTCACCGCCACAGGACAACCATTGAATAAATTTCCTTTGTATACAACACCAAAACCCCCTTGACCAAGTTTAATTTTGAATGAATTTGTCATTTTTTTTATTTCTGAAAATTTATATTTCTTTTGGGTTAAAGCTTCATGTTCTTTAAAAAATGCTTCGATGTTTTTATCATTCTTTGTCTTAAACCCGAATTTTACTTGTTTTATTGATGACTTACCTCTAATATAACAAATTGTGATGCACAACAGCAATGCTACTGTGATTGAACCTCCAACAACACCTGTTGTCAGGAAAAAAAACTTATTATGTGTTTCGTAGAAGAAACAAAACAAATATTAAAATTATAGTATTGTGTCTTTTCATATGATGTTATTTTGAGTGTTAACGAAAAAATATTAATCCCTTCTGGTAAAGTGATACAATTCAATATCTCTATATAGTCAAAGATATATTGGTATGGAAATTGGTCGAGAAAGAGAGATGGATCTCAAAGACAATGTATTTTTTTTCAATATGTATTGACATGAAATTGAGCACTATTATTTTAAACATGGATTCTCTCATGGATATACGACTAATTACAGTAACAACAAATCAATTAATTCCTCAACAAAAAATATGATTTTAATATAGTGGAATCTAATAAAAATAACAAGGAAAATTGAATTTATTACCAACAACTAGTTTCCTCTTCAAATTCGATGAGCCTGCAACAATTAGTTGTGAAAGAAAAGATCAGTTAGCATTGTTATAACTCAAGGATAATATTCTAGTAGAGTACGTAATAAACATAAACATGTTACATTTCTACACTTTTACCAGAGGCTTCGCAAAGAAAGTAAACATTAGAAAATATAAAATATTATTTAATGTATGTGAAGCTATGATACACACCATTGAAATGAAGTAAAGCTTGTAAGAAAGAAGAAGATGAAGCTTTTGATATATTCACAACTGAATTTGTATAAACTTATCATACAATAGAATACAATGGAAGCTTGTACTCTAAGAAATATATCCATATGCATTATTCCTTATATATGTTTAATACCCCCTCAAACTGGAATATATGTTACTCATTACAGGCTTGCTATGAAGGCTACTGAAAGGTCCCACATTCAGAGATTTTGTCAATATGCCAGCTACTTGGTCCTTTGAACCAGTGGGAAGCAAATGAAGAATGACCGCCTCCACCTTGCCTCTCACTACATGGCAGTCGATTCCAATATGCTTAGTCCTCTCATGGAATACAAGATTAGAAGATATGTGCATAAGAAATTTAATTAGTGTCACAATAGATCACAAATGGAGTTGGGTGGGTGATCTAAGAGTCTTGCAACAGATTTAGAAGCCATTTCCCTTCACATGTGGTTTGTGTCAATGTTCTATGTTCTGTTTTAGATGATGATCTAGACAACTCTACCTGCTTCTTACTCTTCTATCTTATGAGTGAATTATCAAGAAAGAAACAAAAGCCAATTGTTGACCTTTTAGTATCAGGGCATGCATGCTCCCCGATCAGAATCTAAAAACCCCTTAAGTGTAATAGGTGATGATGAGCTGAAGAATAGGCCATTGTACATACTTCATTTGAGGTATTTCAACACATGAATGTCAGCTAACATGTGCTAAGTGGAAGGAGCACTTAGAAACTGATTGAGATTTCTCACAACATATGATATTCCAAGCCTTGAGTGTGTAAGATACACGAGTCTTCCAATCAATCTTCTAAATTTAGTGGGATCAGACAAAATTTCACCATATTTTTTATGAAACTGTAGGTGAGGTTGCATAGGGGTTCTGCAAGGTTTTACTCCAGTTAAGCTTGCATCTTTCAATAGATCTAATGTGTATTTGGCATGTAAGAAGGTCTTAATGTTATTTATTTCATCAACATCAGACCCCCCCCCCCTAAGACCAAATCATCTACATAAACAAGGATGACTGTGAATTGGAGAGCATTGAACTTGGTAAATAAAGAATAACCATATTTTAATTGAATATAGCCTGATTGCATTATACTTTCAGTCAGTTTAGCATCCCACTGTCTGCTAGCTTGCTTAAGTCCATATAACGACTTTTTGAGCTTACAAACAAAATTGGAATGAGATAGGGAAAGGCCAAGAGGAGGCTTCATATAAACCTCTTCAAAGAGATCACCATGTAGAAAATATGTATTGACATCAAGTTGGAATAAAGACCATTGATTGTTAGTTTCTATGGCCAAGAAAACTCTAATGATTTTCGTATTGACTATGGGGCTGAAAGTGTCCATGTAATCTAGACCTTCAGTTTGAGTGAATCGATTTTCCACTTAGAGTTCCCTTTCTACATAACCATCAGCATGGAGTATGAGTTTAAAAACCCATCTACAACCAATGGCTTTCTCGTACTGAGGTAAAGGGACAAAATCCCACGTATGAGTCTGTATGAGTGCAGCCAATTCAGATTGAATGGAATCACTCAAATGTTTGTTACTAATGGCTTCTACATATGTATAGGCTCAAAAATATAAATCATGTTCAAAATGTATTGATTATGTTCAGGAGAAATATTATGGTAAGAAAGAAACTGAGATAAAGGGTACTTACTTTGGGAAGATGATTGAGTGGCAGTTGAATCATTGAGCTGAACTACATTCTCAATCATTTTACAATGGTAATTTTGAAGGTAAGTTGGAGGATGGATAGCTCTAAGTAGCCTTCTCACATAAGGGTCAGTATTATGCAAAGGATTATGTATAAAAGGATAATTTTGGATGGATGGAATGATATGGGAGTTAGGAATGTGGGAAGAAAGACTGTCAGTAGTGGTATGGGAATTAGGTGTATGAGTAGAGATAGGTGAACTGAGAGGTGGAGAAAATGGTGAGTTATTGATGTAAGGGAAATTAAATCCATCATTTGGTAGAGATGGTTGAAGGGAATTGGGATTAGATGAAGAGGGAGAATGATGTTTGTAGGAAAAATTGGTCTCAAAGAGAAAAACATCTCAAAACAAGAATATTTCCTTGGAATTCAAGTCAAATAGGATGTGGCCTTTAGCTCCAAGTTTGAGTCCTAAACAAATACATTTTCTGGACCTGGGATCAAATTTATTTCTATGAGTATGTAGCGTAGACGCAAAACATAAAGAGCCAAATACTCTAAGGGAATGAAAATCAGGGTGGTTGCCATCCAGAATAAGAAAGGGTGACTTGTTATGTAATAAAGGTGTGGGCAGTATATTAATGATGTGGATAACATGACTGATAGCATAACACCAAAATAGTTTTGGAAGTTGGGCTTGGAATAAAATAGCTCGAGTAATAACAAGAATGTGTTGATGCTTTCTCTCAACTATGACATTTTGTTGAGGAATGACAACACATGAAGTGTGATGGATAATACCATATTAATCTTTTAGTTGGAATTCATTTCCATTGTTTGATCTAAGACACTTAATGGACTTGTTATATTAGGTCAAAGCCATGGAAACAAGCTTTTGATGACAATGGTAGTTTCACATTTGGTATGCATGAGAAATATTCAGGTAAACCGACTCTTGTCTTTAACTTCAGTCAAAAAATATTTGTGACCATGGATAAAAGGGATTGAAAGAGGACCCCAAATATCCATGTGAACCAAATCAAAAATATCAGAAGGGTGATGAGTATTATCAGGAAAAGGTAGTCTCTTTTGTTTTGCATAAAAGTAAATGTCACAAGGTACATTGGACGATGCTATAGTAATAAATAGAAAATTTGTATTTAGTTCAATAAACTTGGCATTGGATGAATGTTCTAATCTCTAATGCCAAATGTTACAATCACTATCATGCATAAGGAATATGGTATTGTCTGCTAAACTAGTATTGTCATTGGGAAGTAATGAATTGATATAATAAGGTGTGTTGTACTCCAAAAATTGCTCTCCCATATTCAAGACAATGTGTCTCAAGAGGTCTCCTAGTAGTCACAAGTTTCACAATTGTTCAAAAGAATTCAAGGTTTCATCAGACAAAGCCTCCTCCTAAGCAATGGATCTGAAACTAGGGTTTTGATTTTCTCAAGGAAAAGTGGACTTCCAAAGCCTCAAGTGAACCTCATGGTATCCCATATACCTCAAAGAATCCTAATGTCAAGTTTCAAGACTTTCCCTACAAGTTTGGTCAGTCAGATGCTCAGATACTTAAAAATCAGTTAATTTGGTCAGCAAGTCAATTGTGGTCAACATAAAGTCAAACTTCAAGATTTTTGGTCAACATCAATATTATAAGGTGAAAATCATCATTTGGTCAAGGGTAGATCATGATTCATCAAGGAAACCTCATAATCATCAAGAATCAAGAGTTACTGAAATAGGGTTTTATGGAGGAAAAGTCAACTAAACTTTGACCAGCCATAACTTTCACATACTTCATCAATAATTTCCCATACAAATCTCATTTTTAAGGAAATTCAATTCTATACAACTTTGTGTCTCACAAGCCAAGGCAAAAAATGCTTCATTTGAAAGATATGAGCCAAGACATTACAGGTCCTTTTAAAAGTCAACAAAAAGTCAACTTTTTCAAGAGCTCATAACTTAAAAATGGAAAATGATATTGACATGGTACCAAAAGGAGAAGTTAGAGGACACTTTAATATTTCTAAAAAGTCCTAGAAAACCTTCATGAGATAAAAATTGAGGGAGTTGTGTATTGTTGAAGATGGGCAATTTTGAGGAGGTGTATGAAGCAAAAAAGGCCAAAACTCAAGATTTCTCCAAATGAGTCCATAATATTTCAACCCAAACTCAATTCTAAGACTATTCACGACCCATTAATCATATTTTATGATTTTTATTATTTATTTTATATTATATTGAATTTTAATCATTTAAATTCAATTTTAATTGAAATAAATCATAAAAAAATCAAATATTTGATTCCAAAGTTATTTTGGGATCAAATATTTGATGATTATACTGATTGATCACTTCCAAATTCGTGTAAGACCAAAATAGCATGATTAAATTTGATTTTTGGAAAAATTTGGTAGCTTGGTTTCTTCATCTTCAAGCAACCATAAATCCATCCCTTAAGGCCCAAATTCTTAACCTAATTACATTACTATATAACCACAACAACATCATAAGACAGGGGGACGAAAAATTGAGAGTAAAAGGATCATACTCATACTTCAAAATTTCACATAAAATTCAAAATTTGGTTTCCACCATCCACCACTTTTACAAGTTGATTGAAGGTTGCAAACAAATCCTTGAGGTTTCCTGAACCTATTCCAATCATCCTCATCATCAAATTCATGCCATAATGCCCAAACCGAATCGTTTTTTGTTCTTATTTTTCATGCTTTTCGATTTCATATACATACTCAATATAAATTGCATTTAACGATTGATTTGTGTTTGAGGTGAAGCATGAATTATTTCTGGTAATTACTTTGAAGTTTTATCGCGGATTCAAGAAGTCGCCATTGTTAGGGTTTAGAGCTCCAATTTAGGGTTTCTTGATTGAGACAATTCCAAGAACTTTTGATGATATATTTGAATTGTGAAAGACATGGGCAATCGATTGACATAATTATTTTTGGACCAATTTGTTGTATTTTTGGATATTTGAATTTCGTAGGTCAATTAGCTACGAAAATTTCGTAGCTAATTCAAAGGAAAGTCGTAGCAAAAACAAACTGATGGAGGTTGAAGATGATCCTTGGCGCCAATCTGATTTTTAAATTTCGATTTTAATATTTAATTCTTGTTTTCTATTTCTTATTTCAACAGGCACACTTGCCTAGTGGAAGCGTGCATATGGGAGAATGGGGAGGTCCTGGGTTCGAACCACGCCTCCACCCCTTTATGTTTTTTTGTTCTTTCTTTTTTATTTTTTTATTTTTCTTTTGTTTTATTATTATTTATTTTCTTAATTAAATCTAACTAATCATAATTAACTTAAAACTAACCAAACTAATCACCTCTAATCTTTTTCTTAAATTTTTTTATAATTATTCTTAACTATTTTTTTCTCACATAATTTATTTTTATAATATTTAGTTTATTAGGTTTTAATTAAAATTAGTAAATTTAATTAATTAATCAACCTTAATTTTTTACCTTAATTTTCTTTCTAAACACTGATTTTCTTTAAAACCCTAATTTTTTTCTTAACCTTAATCAATCCCTGATTTTCTTTAAAAACCTAATTTTTTTAAAAATCCTAATTAATTTTTTTCATAAAAGATAATTTCTTAATTTTATTTAATGTCTTATTTATTTATTAGAAAATTGTATAGGATATTCATTCTCATGTAATTTATTTTTTCGCTCGATTATGTAACTGCTTCTATCATGTAATAGCTTAGGTTTAATTTTTCGTCTTTTATTTTTCGCAATCCCCCTAAAAAGACTAATGTTTCCTTCTATGACCATACGATGACCATGCGTCTGTCCCTTATAAAATCCAAGGTAAAGACTACTTACTATTTAATAGTAAGGACAGTCTTACCCTTTTAAGGAAATAAATAACAAGAAAGACCAACTTAGGGTAGGTAGCACTTAATTACTGGCTCACTCTTTCAAAACACTCTTTACACCCCACTTTTCAAAATATTTTCAAACTAAACGCTTTGTATACATCCATTCGAGAATCATTACAAAGTTAAAATTATTTATCTAAATACACCTCCATTATTTTCAAACAAAAGTAAAGTGAGCTAAGTAATTAAGAGCTCATGGATAACCATGGATACAAAGGGTGTTAATACCTTCCCTTTGTATAACGTACCCCCCCGAAATCAAATCTTTTTTAAAGGTCTTTCCTGTTCTTTTATTCCTTTTCCTATTGGATAAAATAAAAGTCGGTGGCGACTCTTGCTATCCGCAACATAAATAAAAATTCAATTCTCCCACCGTGTTACAGAACTGGAGACTTTGTTGGGGACTACTAAGTAAAAGAGGGGTTTCCTTAGAATTAGATCACTTTACTTGCTTGATTTGTTTGCTTTATCTTTAAGGGATTTTTGTGGGGTTACTGTGAGAAAGATCCTAACCCGGATCTAGTGTACCTTAGGTAAGTGGCAATAGACCAAGGAAATTGTACGGTGTATACCAATATGGTTGATCTGGTGGCTACAGTTAGTGTGACTTCTTGGTTGGTGCCTATGTTCCTTAAGTAAGTTGAGGATAATATGAGGCTGCCATATGTTGTCATTAACACTAACTACCCTTTAGAACCCTAATTGACCCATCTTGGCCATTAGAAAGTAGTGAGATAATCGGCTTTGGTGAAGACTAAAGTTGGTTGATACTCGATGCTACGCTCATTGAGATTCTAATCTTGGGGAGTTTTGGTTGGCAAGTCAGTTGCCCACTGAACAACAACCCTTGAGAATGATCAATGATTTTGAGATCCCTTAGAACCCGGTTACTTTTACTAGGACAGGATGAACCAACTAAACTTCAGTGGGGAAGGTATTTACCTATGGACTTCATGCAATCCTTTAAACCTAAGGTCATTGTGTGACTTGTTTGTGTGTGCCACTTGTTTTTGTATGAATATAACATCATAACACCATGACATCATAAGCATAACATTCTCACTAACCATTTCAAGGACCAAAGGATTTATCTTTGTTCTTTGTTGCAGGTTATGTCTTCCACTCGTAGGAATACTATATGGGTCAACTTTGTAAGGATACCTTCCAAGCTTAAGGAGTTGGTCTCAAAAGTTCCTGAAAGCTCCCAGTTCATCAAGAAGAATTGTAATCTACTTGACTTGGTTACCTCATGGTTTGATGAAGATATGATGAGTGTTCTGTTCCAGTTCTTTGATCCTAAACATCACTGATTCATATTTCCCGATTATCAGCTGGTGCCCACAATGGAAGAATTATCCAAATTACTTGGTGTGCCTATCCTTGATCAGAAACCTTTCACAGGCTTAGAGAAAGAGCCTAAACCTGAAGTTATTGCAGCAACCTTATATATGAAGAAATCATACATTGTACTGGAAACAAGAAGTGGAACTAAGGGTATTCTTTCTAAGGTATTGATAGAGAAGGCTTGGGTGTTCTTGGATGCTATGAGTTACGATGCTTTTGAGGAGATCTTAGCCTTGCTGATTTATGGTTTGGTATTGTTCCCAAATCCAGAACAATTCATAGATGTACACGCCATTAACATATTTCTGACTCACAATCTGATGTCTACCTTGCTTGGAGATATCTTGCACTCTCTTCACACTCGTACTACGAAGGCGCGAGGAAATCTGATGTGTTGCATACCTCTATTATCAAAGTGGTTTATTTTACACCTTCCTCGATCTATGATGAAGAATGAACAAGGTTGGAGGTGGTCTAAAAGGATAATGTCACTCTCTCATTCAGACATTCATTGGTGTTCCCAATCTATGGAGAATATTACTATCATTGACCGATGTGGAGAGTTCCCTAATGTACCACTCCTTGGTATAAAAAAGGCGTATTACCTACAATCCTTCTTTAGCACTACGTCAGTTTGGTTATGCTCGGAGTAATGGTACTCATGATATGATTATTCAAGGCATTGTGTTTGATTATGACAACGATCTTTAAGGTTACCGTCAAAGATTTATACGAGCTTGGACCAAGGTGAACAAGATCAACAACAATACTTTGGAACCAAAACACTCCATCCCTATGGAACCTTACCTCAAATAGGTGTGATCTCATGCTCAGACTCTTATGATGACATATCCTGTTGTTCTACCAGTAACTGTTGAGCCAATTATTGAAGGAGATGTTCCTTATACCATTCTTCATCCTGACATGCCCACGAATCTGGAAGAGCTGCAGGAATCTTGGATTCAAATGAAGGAGGAAAGGGATACTTTTGAAGCTCAGTTCCATGCTCACAAAGAGAAAGTGTTGGAACTAACAAGGCAACTTCACGAAGAGTGGAACCTCAATACATATCTCAACCCAAAGAGAAAGCGTCCATGGGAGACTTGAGTCTCAAATGTTCTTATTTTCTTTGCAACTTTTTGTTTTCTTTCATTATAAGCCCAAGGGGAAATTATATTTTAAACTTACTAATAAAAGTTTTATTTTTGTTTTCCTTTAAAAAATTTAAATCCTCTGTGGTCCTTGAAAACATTGCATATGCATCTACATACCATACCATTGCATAACAGGTTTCCGTGACAGGTTTCTTATCTTATCGTTGTTTATTTCAGTGGAAATAGCTCTCGAACAGACTGTCAAAGATCTCTAAACCCAGAATGCTCAATTTCAAGAAGTGATCCCGAATTTGTCCAAGGGGCAAGAAGAGTTGAAATCCCTCCTCACTAAGGACACGAAAAAGAAGAATCCTGAAGACAACAAGGGTAATCAGTTGGAACAATTGCAAGCTGAGATGGTAGAGATGAGAATCCAGATGAATGGTCAGGTGTCTCTTATCCAAAACTTAGCCCAGGGGCAAGAAGAGCTGAGATTATTCGTCAATAAACTTCAAGACAACGGAGTCGAGAATCTAATCATCAGTCAACCTCCGATGAAACAAGCTGACTTGGTTGAAAAGAAGAAGAGGATAAGAGAAGGAAAAAGACAAGTTCCTACTGATAGTCTTTCAATTAAAGGAAAAAAGGTCTTATAGGGTTAACCCGCCTCAACACAAGGAATATAAAAGACAGTTTATCAAAATCAACACGCCAATGTCGCACATTTTTCAATGCTTGTTAAAGATGAAGCTAATTACCTTGAAAGACTCTCCTCTGAATCCCAATACTTCCTCTCTTGGCTATAATCCCAATGCAAGGTGTGCATATCACTCCAACTGTCCTGGACATGAAACTAATAATTGTTGGGCATTTAGGAATAAGATTGAAGACCTGGTTGACGAGGGAATCCTCAAGGTTACGCCAGAAGACCAGATTGAATTCTCCTATCATCCATCAAACATCGAAGCTGCCAGATATCCAGAGTGACAAGTTTAGAGGAAGAGGCTTTGAGAACATTTGAATTTTCATTTGTAATTTCTTTTGTCGACTTAAACACTTACTATTATGTCAGACTTTTGTTTTCACGATAATGCATTGCATATGTTTGTCTTGAATTAATCCATTCGTTTCATTATATTTAAATTATGCTTTTTACTTCTCTTTTGTGATATTTAACTCTCGTTAAAGTTGTAAGCCATTAGAGGGAGGATGACGAAAACGATACCATAATTTCGTATAGTATGCTTTTAAACAGACTATGCTGACGATGTTTAGGCATTGTTTCGATTCCTAAACACTGGAGATATAAGGAAGTTAATCCCTAGTCAACCCTTTTAAGCCTATATGCTTTTTTGTTCTTTCTCTTTTATTTTCTTATTTTTCTTTTGTTTTATTATTATTTATTTTCTTAATTAAATCTAACTAATCATAATTAACTTAAACCTAACCAAACTAATCACCTCTAATCTTTTTCTTAAAAAAACAAATTTTAAAACTATTCTTAACTTTTTTTCTCTCACATAATTTATTTTTATAATATTTAGTTTATTAGGTTTTAATTAAAATTAGTAAATTTAATTAATTAATCAACCTTAATTTTTTACCCTAATATTCTTTCTAAACCCTGATTTTCTTTAAAACCCTAATTTTTTTCTTAACCTTAATCAAACCCTGATTTTTTTCTTAACCTTAATCAAACCCTGATTTTCTTTAAAAACCTTTTTTAAAAAAAAAACCCTAATTAATGTTTTTTTCATAAAAGATAATTTCTTAATTTTATTTAATTAGTCTTATTTATTTATTAGAAAATTGTATAGGATATTCATTCTCATGTAATTTATTTTTCCGCTCGATTATGTAACTGCTTCTATCATGTAATAGCTTAGGTTTAATTTTCCGTCTTTTATTTTCCGCAACCCCCCTAAAAAGACTAATGTACCCCCTCCCCTAATGTAATAGCGTAAGATCTTTATTCCGCTTTTAAATTTCTGCAAATAACTGCGTGGTTAGTAATTTAGGGAGTGCAAAGACTGTATATTTAATAAATTGGATTTAGCCCACTAATTACAAGATAAATAACTGAAATTGATATTCACACACGTAAGTCGATCGTTTTACGATCGCCATCTGCGCCTCTTAGGGTTTCTCCTCTTGGTTGCCTTACAAAAACATGGTCAAGTCCCTCGAACGTGGGGGTGTCTTAATAAATGTCCCTATAGATTAAAAGTCATCATAATCCCTTCAAGATAAAAGATCCTAGTTCCTTTCAAAGTTGCATACGAATAAATGATCTTGTCCCTCGATGACCCTACGAAAATGATGATAGTTCCTTCGAATTATTAAGATACCCCTACATGTTTTCTTCTATGACCATACGATGACCCTACGCCCGTCCCTTATAAAATTCAAGGTAAAGACTACTTACTCTTTAATAGTAAGGACAGTCTTACCCTTTTAAGGAAATAAATAACAAGAAAGACCAACTTAGGGTAGGTAGCACTTAATTACTTGCTCACTCTTTCAAAACACTCTTTACACCACACTTTTCAAAATATTTTCAAACTAAATGCTTTGTATACATCCATACGAGGATCATTACAAAGTTAAAAATATTTTTCTAAATACACCTCCACTATTTTCAAACAAAAGTAAAGTGAGCTAAGTAATTAAGAGCTCATGGATAACCATGAATACAAATGGTGTTAATACCTTCCCTTTGTATAACCTACCCCCGAACTCAAATCTCTCTTAAAGGTCTTTCCTGTTCTTTTATTCATTTTCCTGTTGGATAAAATAAAAGTCGGTGGTGACTCTTGCTATCCGCAACATAAATAAAAAGTCAGTTCTCTCACCGTGTTACAGAACTGGAGACTCTACTGGGGACTAATAAGTAAATGAATCTTGTTGATAAGGAATCCATAAAGGATACTTAATGGAGGGACTTGTTCCACAAGTTTGAGGTGTGCATGCCTCAAATTTTGGATTAACAGATTGAACTGTGGTAATCAAGAACAAGATAATGGTGATAATGTTTAATTGAGGTTTGTTGTAATGAAAGGAGAAATGAAGAAATGTCATTTGGTGTTTCATATTTTGAAATTGATTTTTTTTGTGATATTGTTGAGTTTGTTGTAGTTTATAGGTGGAGTATCCATGATAGTTGTCAAAACGTCCATAATGGAAAGTAGGTGCAGTACCTTATAATAGAAGTTTGCAGCTACAAAGCACGGAAACGGGAAACACGACATCAACACGGACGCTTTGGCCTCAGTAAAAATTTGAAAAAATGAATAAATTAAATATAATTACAAATGTCAATGTTATTCTGACACTAACACGCTTGAGGTGTCGGTGCTACATAGGTTTGTTGTTCTACATTTGAATATTAATTTTATAGAGTTTTGATTAGTAGCTATTTGAATAGTAATACCAAGAATTCAAACTTATTATTAGTCTTTTCTAAGGAGAAAATGAGTGGATGACTTTAGTTTGTGATGGAAAAAAGGAGAAAGGAGAAAATAAAGTGAATGATTGTGAAAGACGTGTTAGACCCGAATGAAGGAAAATAAAGATTTGATTGCACATGCATACAAAATGCAATTCAACAACTTGTTTGAGAAATGAAATCACCAATATACCCTTAATAGTAAGATGTAGTAGTAATTGTTTCCATATAAGTTGATTAAGTCAAGTAAATTGAAGGACAAGTCATATTTCCTAATTCCTTCATTTATCTGTGAGATACTATTAACTTTTTTTTTTCTAATGAGATACTATTACTAACAAAAAAGTAACAGATTCTTACATGAGTCACATTTATTTATCTGTGAGAATATGGGATAGAAAACATACTAGTTTGACGATCAGAACAGTGGGATCCATCTGGGCAATAATAGCAAGAGGACTCAAAATCACGAACGTTTTTCAATCTACAATCACCTTCTTGATTTTGCAAACACTCTAAACATTCCTCACTAACAGTATAATTCATCTCAAACCCCTTATCCAAACCACTTAAAAGTTCTTCACGCTTAAAGTAATTTTTCCCCATGTAAAAATCTTCTCCTGCAGGCACTTGAATATGTTTCTTGCAATCCCTTATCAGATTATCATCATAATCAATAGAATCAAATGCTTGATTCTGAGGTCCACATATAGATTCTATAGGTAAAAATTGAGAGAAAGTGGGAGGACAATTGAAGTATAAGTGGATGGTTTTGACATGTGGGAGATAGTGAAACAGAGGTGAAGAAGACAAATCAATATTATGAAATTGAGGAGAACAGAGATTTTGAGATAGGTCTGTTATCTTGAGTTTGATTGTATGTTTCTCGGTGTTGATGGCAAGTACTGTGAAATTCTGTGAGAATAATAGAATGGTAGTAGTAACATTTTTGTGGCAGTATAGGTAAAATTGGCTTCCGGCACCACAGTAACCAAAACTATTTTGTCCCCAAAATGGATATAAGATGTTGGTGATATTTCCGCAGTTGTAAGATTGTTTCTTACAAATTGAATAACTGTTTAAGGTTTGAGGTAGTTGTTGTGCTAGAGATAGTTGTGGGAAAAAAGTGGTTATTAATAACAAGAAGAAGCCGAAGAAAGAGATGAGCATAGGAATATTGATATGATTATCCATTATGTTGAGAACGATGAAGAGGAAGAGGAGGAGGTTATGTTTCGAGGCAATTCAGTTCATTATGTTTCAGTTTAGTTATGCTCTCAGTCTGCCAGAGAGTGTCAACTGAAAAGTCACCCACGAAATTTCCACTCTCTTTCCATGTCATTTTTTTTCTCTTTTTAATTTAAATTTTGACTAAGAAAGGCACTCTTTTCAAACTTCAATGTATTTTAGGTATAATTAATCCTCAAATTCCCCTAAAATAATTTTGTGATTTGATTTAGTCCCACCGTTAAAAAAAAATGTTTCATATTAATTCCATAATATTACTTCAGTTAAGAATTTTGATCCATTTCGTTAATTGTTGTGTTTTGCTGTTAATATTTACCACTATGACATGCCAAATAGATGTTGACTCATCAAATAATAAACTATTATTTAAAACCAAATTGTTACTGAGTCATTATAAAATTAATTAATTTAGAAACTAATTTACAATAATTATTAATTAATTTACATAAAATTAATTTACAATAATTAATTGTAATTAATTTATTATAACTATTAATTAATTTAAAATAATCATTAGTTAATTAATTTATAATAATCATTAATTAAGATGGAAATCAAATTAATTAATTTACATAATAAACTCAGAAAAAAATATAATAAAAAATCAAATTAATTAATTTACAAAAAATTAGGCAAAAATCCTAATATGCAATCCCTTCATCCAACCTTCACCTTTATCAAAATGAATATTTTAATTTAGAGAAATACACAAGTAAAATTTTGCAATCCTTCCTCCAACCTTCAATCTCTTCATCCCTTCATTCAACCTTCACCTTTATCAAAATGAAGATTTTAATTTAGAGAAATACACAAGTAAAATTTTCAGACTTAAAATTATAATTTTACAAAAATGTAAATGTTGAATCAACTTTAAAGTAAAAGAATCAGTTCTACAAAACTAACTCCCTCACAGGCAATTTCGTTGGCAGAACAAAGCACATTGAATATACATATGTAGAGAGATGGAAGGAAGTGAGGAACCTATAACGATGCATTGATGAACTGTGTTGCTTGAATTGGATCGTTAGGGTTAGTGCAAAGAAGTATAAATTGATCTTCATCGTCTAAGACTGAGACCTCCATGGTGAGTGGTGACTGTTTCTAGTTTACTAAACTCATTGTTGTTCTTCATAGCCGTGTTATGCCCGACTCTGCCTATATGATATTTGAAGGGCTCCAATTGTCTCCTGTTTTTTATATTCTGACTAAATCCAATAGCCAAAAGATTTCAGAGAAAAATATAAAATTTAAAGAATTTGTTCAAGAAAAATCAATGGTGAGAATTGGAGCAGAAGAGAGCAAAGAGAGAAAGAAAAAGAGAGGATCCTGATTATATCCGAGATTTCTTTTTAGTATATATTAATTAAAATTAAGCATAATCAGTGGCGTTCTTGGTGAGATACTACTTTGATTTTCCATTTCTATTCTTTGAATCCTCGATTGGTGAGATGCTTGGATGTGTGTTTGTGGAGGGTCAGAGTGAAAAGGAATAGAAGAAGGTGGGGTGGTTGCTAGGGTTTGAAAAGGGATTTGAGAAGAGAGGAATATGTTTAATATAAATAATAATAGCATGTTTAAGAATAAATTTATAATAAAAAAAAATAAAAATCCATGAAATAGAACACAACAAAACAAAAAGCCACGTAAGTTAATTAAATGCCAAATATACTACCACATAGATACAATTTAAGGTTTTTTTTTAATTTAACGGAATAGATCAATTTGATTAACGGAATCCATTTTAAAGGACTCTAATGTAACATTTTTTAAATAAAGTACCAATGTGAAACAATAAATTAAATTAAGGGAGAAAAAGATGAATTAAGCTTATATTTTACTAATCCTAACAATTTACTTGTCATAAGACTTATATTTTCTAAAGTTATATTATTCCAATTAAACCATGTGATAATAATTATTAAAAACTCAAATAAACAACTAATAGCTTTTTTTTTAGAATATTTGATCAATTAGGTGTCCAAATAAACAATTTCTGAGGATGCAAGAATGGTTAGTTTCATTATCTATACAAAAAATCAAACCAACAAATATGTTGTATAGGAGTTGGTGAAGGAATTTGGGAAGTTATTACTAAGTTGAAACTTGGAAAACAGAATCAGAAGAACAACAACTATAGAGGCAAATCACAGATCTGTAGTTTGTGAAATCAAAACTCCATAATTGCGGATGTTGTTTTTTCTGTTAGCAGCATCATACCTGCTATTGTTTCTACACTAACTCAACAACCTGCAGCAGTCTCGTATGGTTGTTCTCTGCAGGATTTCAACTCTGGTGCGGGACAAGTTAGCCTTGTTGAGACGGTTCTTGCGGTAGCTTTTCCAGGTTCTGTGACAGTTCCTTCTGGTTTTTTGACAGCTCCTTAAGTTGAAGTTCCTGGAGCTTCGGTGCAGTTTTTGACAGTTGGCGGAACTGGTTTTCTTCCAGACAGCACCAGGTTCGTAGCTATTACAGGTTCGGGCGACGTTCATGGAGTTGACAGTCAGCAGCGGTGGTTTTTTTTGCAGGAAGCTGCTGACTTATCAGTACTGTTGAGGGGAGAGGGGCCGGTAGGGGATGCGGAAGATCGGGTGGAGTGGATGAGGGAAGGCACGAGTGAGTTCTCGGTGGCCAGCTTCAGAGTTTTTTCGGAATCGTTTAGGATTCCTTTTGGACCTCCGGAGGAATTTGATGGTGCTTTTACAATTATTTGGAAGTTAGCGGTTCCGACTAAGGTAAAGTGTTTTTGGTGGAGAGGTTTCTTGAATAGGTTACCCACCATGGACAATCTTTCAATTAGAGGTTGTTCTTTTGGGAGCACTAACTCTTGTTGTGTTTTTTTGCTGTCGTAGTCCGAAATATATTGAACATTTAATTTTGGGATGCAGCGTTTCTAAGTTGGTGTGGAGGGAAGTAACAGATTGGTTTGGGTGTAGTCAAATAGAATCATCGAATTTAAGGGAGAGTTTTGTGCATTGGAGTCGTTGGTGTAAGTGTCTGGGGTGAAAATTGGTAAGGAAGGTTGTGTTTGGTTGGCCACTTCTTGGCACATTTGATTATTGCGGAACGACATCATTTTCAACAACGGTACTTGGAATGTTTTCGATGCGGTTTGGAACGTCATGGTCTTACTTTGGAGATGGTCGTTCATCGGTAAAGTTACCCGTTCCAATTGCAATTTTTACGAATTTGTAAATGATTCAATTTTTTATTTTTCGTAGCGTGCATTTGGTGTGAAATTTTCTTTGGGCATTTTTGCCTTCCTTTTGTGAGCGGATTGAGAATCCTTAGTTCTCATTTTTAATATAATTCTTGCTTATAAAAAAAATCCACCCATTCACATATTCTTCTCCAAATGTTATTTGATTTATCACAACAAAAGAACAAGTGATTAACATCTTCTTCGAACCGAAAACAGAACACACACACTTTCTCGTGCACGTTATCAATGATTTTCCTTCTAACTAAATTCAGTCTCGTAGGTATTCTATCAATGATAAACCTCCAAACAAAGACTTGAGTCTTCCAAACCGACCGAAGCGCGGATACCCTATACTCATCAAAATATGCTACTGTGTTCTCGTTATATCCCGTAGAAGCGCTACTAATGTTGTAGTAAGAGTTCACCGAAAAACCTAATGTGACATTCTCTTTCTAATACCACACATCCTCCTTATTCTGCTAAAGGGAAACAGATTGCAAATCACTCATCAATCCATTGTCATTTGTCAAGTGGCAATTAACAAAACTATAGAAACTGTGCATTTCAATAAACAAGTTAACCAAATATTTATGTTAAAGTTATCCAAAAATATTTGAGAAATGCTATTACTGTTATCCATATATATATATATATATATATATATATATATATATATATATATATATATATATATATATATATATATATATATATATATATATATATATATATATATATATATATATATATATATATATATATATATATATATATATATATATATAAAAGGTATTTAAATCATAATAAACATAAAACCGAACATCAAATGATTAAAGAGTATTACTTAAAATCATTTTAAAATAATATTTTAGTAGCTTGAAATCATCAATAATAGTCTTAGAATTAATATTTGTGGCAATTTCTCTTTTAATATTAATTTTCATGCCATTTTTTAGAAAATTAGCTTTCATTTTGCTTGTTAATCTTGTCTTGATAATTTTCGATGTTGAAAAATATCTTTCAATAGCGGTTGTAGATAAAAGAAGAGTCATGATAATATATAGCATTTTATCAATCAAATATTAAATTTTCTTCTTTTCAATTGCAACCATAAGTGAACATAAGTTTCGAATATTTGATAAATTGTTCAAACTTGATGTTTGACGAGCTTAAATAATAAACTATCGAATTTAAAATTGCAAATTAGTCATCTCTTACTCATTGAAGTCCATATTATAATATTTGATCGTACATGGAGATCAAGATCCGATGTGGCCGCGTCGTACGTGGATGAGCACGGTTGATGATAGA
Source organism: Lathyrus aphaca (assembly GCA_963966055.1). Lineage (NCBI taxonomy): Eukaryota > Viridiplantae > Streptophyta > Magnoliopsida > Fabales > Fabaceae > Lathyrus > Lathyrus aphaca. Next base: position 568,779,867 of record OZ014519.1, read on the forward strand.
GAAAAGGGGTGTACCTGCAAAGGCACTCCGATGCTAAAGTCAGAGAGTGAGCAACGAGTGAGCAAGTACAAGATTTTGGGTCAAGATTAGAATACCTGACCCTCTCAAATGAGAGGGTTTATATACTGGTCCAAGTGGATGATTATTGGCTCAAATTGTTGGGCGTGGATCGTGGATCCCGTAATAACCGTAGACGGTTAGGAACTAGTCGTTAGGTCAAGAATATATATGCTCGACTTGTCCTGGGTCGGATGCCTTAGTACCGAGCAAAGGACTCGTCGAGCAGTTGATCCTCAGGGTTCCAAGCGTTGCGGGGTCATTGGGTCGTTGGATCGTTGGATAGATAGGGCCTATTTCTCAAAATCGGGCCAGTCTGGAACAGGAGCCCCCCAAGTTGTTGCTTCTGATCTAGGAAGTGATGACTTAAAGGTGTCTTTTTGCTCGGAAATATCAGCGGACGTCAGAGGATTGATCTTCCGAGCGTTCTGCTCGTTTGTCGGTGTGGAGGAAATGGAAACAAAAAGGTGACGTGTCTTGGGATTTGTGCCAATTTAATGTTCTGACGGCTAGCCTAGGGGCTAGCGTGTAGGCTATCATTGCCTAAGGATAGGGGTCACGCTTCAGCCGCACGTGCCCTTTTCCCTATAAATAGAAATGTTGTTTCATTTTTGCACTTTTCGTTTCGTTTTCTTCCTTGCATCTCTGCTCGCATTTTCGTTTACCCTACTCCGTCGTCGATCACCACATTTTTTTGTCGACCACCGCACTTCTCAGCATACTCTTTTGACATGGCGTCTCAAGGCCAAGGTAAGAACTTTGTTTCGACTTTTAGACTTAGCTCTTATGAAATAGTGATACATGCGGCTTAGGTTTTGACTTTACCGGTAGATTAGAGTAATGTATATAGATTTTAGGTTAGAGTAGTAGCTGTAGCGCTGCCCCCTCTGAACCCTGATTCATGGTGGGCGGTGATCTTGGTCGAAGCTCTACCAAGGTTTAGGGTTTTGCGACGAGCCTATGTTTGTTGTGAACTACGTGTTTTAGTAATTCCCTGTCGAGCATTGATCGCACGTTTTGGGCGTCGATTACTCGAGGGCTTTGGTTGAGACCCTGTTCTCGGGCCGTTGCGCGCCCTTTCACTTGATAGGTAGTGGAAAGGTGGATTTGATATTCTTATCGAATTCACTGAAATATTTCCTCTACTTTTCAGGTGAAAACGCGCTTGTCGATCCCTATGACATATCCTCGGAGGAAAGTTCATCGGAAAATTCAGGCTCCTCGGCAACTGGTATGCTCGGTGCTCGGTTACCTGGGGGTAGACCCCTCGCAACTGCATCCTAATTCTTATGCCTTTATGAGGGCATTCGAGTTGACATGTACGCACCTGGGGGCGGGGGATACTCTTCCTCTCTTCTTCCAGCTATTTTCCCTGCAGCGCCAGGTGGGGCGTGGGACTACCCGGAAGGGTTTTATCTCTTTCAAACAACGGGCTAAGATTTTTAAGGCGCATTCGGAGTCTATCTGATCATTCAAAGGCGACTACATCTTGATCGAGCCTGTGACTAGGGAAGCAACGAGGTCGATCAGTTTTATGGGGGATGTCGTACCTCGAAAAATACGATCCTAGAATAATCAACAGAGCCGCCACCTAATTCTATTTATTCTACAAGAGAAAAGGGAGATATAGATACAACCTAAGATAGGATAAGAAATGGTTCACGAAACCAAATTCTAAGTTCGGGAGTCGGTTACGCAAGGGGAAGGTATTAGCACCCCTCACGTCCGTTGTACTCAACGGGAACCTCTTAGCTAATTATGTGATTAAATGTTTGATCTTAAGTCTTTGTCTTCTAAATGATTATTAATATGTTTGTTAAAGTTTTAAATTAATATTAAGACGGAGAAAGGATTAAAAGTTTATTATTGCGACAGAGAGAAAAAGATTGATTTTTTTAATAGGGTGCTCGCGAAGGATAAAAATCCCCATGCCTACATATTCCCTTGTGAAATGGGAAAGTCAGAGCTTCATAGTTCGTGCAACTACGGTTTGTGATTTTTATTGAACAGTTGTTTAAAACGCATTCTTCTGCTAAGCGTTGGCTTATACTCGCGGTGGAGGCTGAAGCGCTAGCTTGTTTTGCGAGATAGAATGATTTAAACAAGGTTCGTTTTAGAGAAAAGTGTTTGACTTTTGGTTAAGATGTTTTAAACGAAAGGGTGAATGAACCACGTCGCGTGGGGCTAGCCCAGGAGCGATTGCATTCCAAAACGTGCGGAGTGCTGGACTCCGGAGTTCCGTCTTTCGCTAATTAATTATGAAAGTAATTTAAATTGGTTGGTAAATTTAGATTGTTTTAAGATATGAAAGATGCGAATGGACCACGTCGCGTGGGGCTAGCCCAGTAGCAGTTCATTCTAGAACGTGCGGAGTGCTAGACTCCGGAGTTCTGTTCTTTCGTAATTTAATTTATAAAAATGATTTGAATATTTTGATATACGAATGATGATTGAACACATCGCGTAGGGCTAGCCCAGTAGCGGTCCAATCCATAACGTACGGAATGCTAGACTCCGGAGTTCTGTTTTCGTACATTAATTTATGCGATTATTTATTTCGAAATACGGAAGGCGAATGAACCACGTTGCGTGGGGCTAGCCCAGCTGCAGTCCATTTTAGAACGTGCGGAGTGCTAGACTCCGGAGTTCTGTTTCCGTATTAATTAAATAAATTGAATAATTGTTTTTTTAGACGTTTTAGAATTAATGCGATTAAAACGAAGTAGTGAATGAAACAATATGCGTGGGGCTAGCCCAGTTGTAGTTCGTTCTAGAACGTGCGGAGTGCTAGACTCCGGAGCTCTATTCCTTGTTAAGTTAATTAAGATACGCGAACACGTGCAGATGGCGATCACTTGGTAATCGACTTATGTGTGTGAGATGTATACATATGAAATTGAAAGAGTGCATCCATCCAAATAGTTTTTATTTATTCTCCTTAATGTTTAAAGATAAAATAAAATGAAAAGCCTAACAATTACAAAGAAAGTAAATGATCATTATTAAAATATTTATGGATTTTTGATATAAAAGAAAATAAATGAATTATTAACTAAACCGCGATTTTCTAACATCCTAACTTTAACTTAACTAAATTATAATTTAGAAGCTTAAATCTGAATAATAACTTAATTATCTAAGCTAAATGAAACTGTCAAAAGTTTAAAATAAACAAAACAATATATTTTGAGATTTTTTAGTATATTTTTTACTACCTTAAATTATATCTAAGACTCTAAAAAACTTAACTAACTAAATAAGTCCTAAAACTAATTAACTGATATAAATCTAATTACTAAAAAAACTTACTAACAAAACTCAATAACTTAAATCTAAATATTAACCTAAAAAAAACTAAATTAATTTAAATTTAAATAAACTAAAATAACTAAACTAAAAAACTTAAGAAAAAAAAAGCTAACTTAATGTGAGACAATTACCCAAAAAAAAAAAAAGCTAACTGAATTAATTAAATAAAAGGCTAACGAGTCATGAAGCCCAGGGGCGTCGGGTTTGGAAAAACCATCTGGAGCGGGTTAGCTCCAACCCGACCCGGCTTATAAACAAAATGGGTTGGGAAACCCTAATATAGCCGCAGGGAAACAAAACTAAGGGAAACAAACCAATACAACTACAATCAACCTCAGAACAAACATTAGAAACTCCAAAAAAGAAAACGGATCTTGAATGAAGATCGACAGTGTTCATCACTTTAACAACATTTTCCTTCAAAAGCAAAAAACACAGATGAAGAACAATAACCCTACCTTCCGCGAAGAACGAAGGTTTGTCCGAAACGAGAATCCTGACTTCGCCCAAGCTCGGATTTCCTCAAATCTTCTCAGCTTTGTCGTTGATTCTCTTGCTCTCTCGTCTTTGTTTTTTCTTTTCAACACGATGGCGGTGATATAGGTTTCACGGTTTCGCCGGCGAGGGGAGTAGTGGCGCCGGCGGTTGGTGAAGGTCAAGAAACACGTTTGTTGTTGTTGTTTAAAGAAGAAACAAGTCGCGGTGATTTTGTGGGGAAATGGCGGGGGGATGAATTTTTCTTCTCAGAACTCAGGTTTGTGTTCTTGATGATGCTTGTATTGCGATTTTTCCCTTGGGTTTTTGGTTTTCTGTCAAAATTTGTTCCTCTTCTGTGGGTTTCTTATTTTTGCGATAAAATCGAGAAAGAAAGAATGAGTTCGTCAAAAAAAGGGTTTAGGGTTGATGCCCTCTTTTTTTGTGTGTCAAGATCCCCTTTAATATTGGTTCTGAGTCTCTGTATGTGCTAGCTAAAGATTTTCTTTTTTGTTTTTGAGTCTTCAAAATCTCTCCCCTTTTTTTGAAAAACCAGAAATCTCTTCCACTTTTATGATAATCCCGCTATATTTCCAGTGAAGTCCCTTTTTAAAGTATTAAATTTCTCATCCCTTTATGTGTCTGACTCCTCTTGTTACATGAATCAATGCTAACGGTGCCTTATTTCTTATGTAGGTGATGGGGTATGAAGTGTTCAAACAAAGCCATTATGTTTTGGTGAATGTCTTACAATCCATGCTTTGCTTCACAGTCTCCTTTCTATCCATTTTGGTGCATAGTCTGTGGTTGTAGCAGAGTCTTGGTACAGAGGGTTGACAGGTTCCATTTTAGTATTGCTGAAAAAATAGTAGATAGGAGGAAGGCTGATATGCTCTGCTGCAAAAAGCAAGTCTGAAAATGCAGTATATTAGTGAGGTATATTGACTATTACTTTTGTGTGTCTGGCTTTTTTTTGTATCAAAACTTTTTGCCATTTCCATGAAATTTTGGTTCTGCAACATGTTGTCATTTCTACTCTTTTCGTCTGTTCAAACATTGCACCTTTGTCTCATTTTTAATAGTTTCAAACAAACCGAACAAATCAGATTTGAAACTAAATTATTTTGCCTTTGATCTCCCTGCTTTTTACTTGTGGCCTTTTGCGTTTGACAGGTATTTGGGGTGACAGCAAAAATATTGTCCTTTCACTTGGCCTCCTCATCGCTGCCTCATGTTATTGTTTGGTCTTGAAGCAAATGGAAAGCAAAGTCTGACTTGGTTTAGGAGCCTGAACACTTTATCTTGTAATAACTAAAAACTTAAATTTAGGATTAACAGAACTTTGTATCTTTTCTTGTAATTAATTTTGAATTTGGAAAAAGATTCTTGTAAAGTGACAGTAGTTGATTTTTCTGAGATAACTTTGTAGTTTGTAAACTTGACATTGCCTTGTAAGTTTTAATCAACCAAAATTGTTGGGAGTAAATTGAATAAAAATTGGATAAAGAAAAGAGGTTTTGAGATGAATTGGAACCTTGGGATTAAATCTTAAAACGAATAAAAATTTGAAATTAAAATTAAATTAAGAATAGCAACTCTCCCCTTTTTTTTAAAGTAAATTAAAAAAATTAAAATTAAACTAGAAAATAATAAAAAAAATAAAAAAGAATAAAAAAAGAAGCGAAAAAAAATAAAAGTTAGAAATAAAATTACATTTAGAAATAAACTTTGAAAATGAAGTAGAAAGTTGGGAATAGAAATAAAATTGAATTTAGAAACAAAAAACTTTGAAAATAAAATTTAAGTTTACAATTTAAAAATCTAAGAATGACTTAAAATATAAAAATTAGAGATTGGAATAAAAAATTAGAAATAGAAGGATTGAAAAGAATAATAAAAAAAACCAAAAAAATAGAACAAGAAAAAGAAATAGAAACTACATGAAAACAAATTTAAAAGCTAGAAGTGGAAAATAGAAATTAAATTTAAAAGGCTTGGAAGTGAATAAAAGTTAAATTAGATAAAAAAAAACTTGAAAATGAGGTGGAAGCAACAAAAAGTCTTGGAAAATTTCTAAGGTAAAGTATGATGCGGGCAATTAGGGGTAAAATTTGGGGTGTGACAGTTGCCCCTATTTAAATAACTTTTTCAGATAGAATGAGCGATATTAATCCTCATAATATCGGAATGAAAGGTATTTAAATATATAAAAAAAAACCGAAAATTTTGCCCCTAAATGCAATGACATGCTATGAACTTAAGAGGGACTTGTCCTATGCTAGGGATATGACATGCAAAATGCAATGAAACCTAACATGCTGAATTTTAAATGATGAATATGTTGAATATGGTATGATGAAGATAAAATGGTGATCCACAGAAACGAAACCGAGGGTGAAGACTCACTGGGGATAACAAAATGCTGGGGACAGCGAGACGAAAACAGGAAGTATTCAAAGTGATAGATTAACAGGTTCAAGTGTAACTGCTGGCACTAAGAATAACAAAAGACGGGAAATGAGACAAGAGTCCAAAACATAAGATTAATGAACGGACTAACACCTAAGATAGTGAGAAAATAGTTCAAAGTGAAACGCAACGGCTTGATGCGCCCAAATGACACTATGAACGAGAACAGACTATCTGAAGTGAGCTAGCAAGTCCAAGGATGACTGCTGGGGATACCAATACAGCAACTCGGCGGTCAGGAAAGTAAAACTCAACACGACGATTGAGGAAATAAATAACAGACATCGACACGGCGGTCGGGAAATAAAATAGCAGACATCGACACGGAAGTCGGGAAAACAATTCAACACGGCGGCTGAGGAAATGAAATAACAGACGTCGACCCGACGATCGGGAAATCAAACTCATCACGGCGGATGAGAAAATAAATAACAGGCGTCGACACGGCGGTCGGGAAATAAAATAACAGACGTCGACACGACGATCGGGAAAACAAACTCATCACGGAGGATGAGAAAATAAATAACTATCACCGACGTTGCGGTCAGGAAATAAAATAACAGACATCGACACAGCGGTCGGAAAACAAAACTCAACACGGCGGTTGAAGAAATGAATAACTGTCATCGACGCGGCGGTCGGGAAATAAAATAACAGACATCGACACGGCGGTCGGAAAACAAAACTCAACACGGCGGTTGAAGAAATAAATAATTGTCATCGACGCAGCGGCCGGGAAATAAAATACCAGACATCGACACGGCGGTCGGAAAACAAAACTCAACACGGCGGTTGAAGAAATAAATAACTGTCATCGACGCGGCGGTCGGGAAATAAAATTATCAGATAGATAATCCCTAGTGATAAATCAACAGGTTCAAGTGTAACTGTTGATACCGAGGGTAAAGAAAATAAACACAGTGTTTGGGCAGTGGCTCTGTGCAAACAAATTGATACTGGGAGTAACATGCGAAGCATTTAAAGATAAATCAAACGGCTCTGAGCGACCAGCTGGAAAATAAGAATAAATGTTGGAGTTTTTTAACGAGATAAACGACCAATCTCAAGGAACTCTTAAATGAATAGTTCAAAGAAGAACTTTCAAGAATTATCAGGAAAACACGGGTGCGCGCTGAACTAGACAGCCCTAAATCTTAAGTAAACAGCTTGAAGGATTTATGCCAATGATAATTGGGCTTAAAAGAAGTATTGGTTGTATTAAGGTACATCAAGAAGGGTCTCTGCAGGGGATACCGGTGTTGCTGGAAAAAATCTCGGTCAACCACACTGCGGGGTACCAACAACGGTGGACTTAAAATAACAAAAGACAGTAATCTGGATTTTTAGACAGGCGACAACTGGGGATGGACAGATGATTATGTCAAATGCGTATGATTGAACATGATGTGAATGATCATGATATGCAAATGTTGACTCTAGGGAGACAGAGAACTTTGATAAAGCGGGAAGAGTAGGATCTCAATGCCAATACTTAGACGAGCAATAAGAAAGATGCTGGGGAGATGTCTTCAAACTTGGAAATCGATGTTTGATCCAAAGATCCGTCCAAGAGTGCTACCAACCTTTAATTCTCTGTGGGGATTTCTGTAATAATTGTGTGAGAGTATTTCTGCAAGCCATAGGGCTTTTTAGAAGACAGAAAATCTTTTAATTTTTTCTAAAGTCAAAGAATTTTGAATGTTTTCCAGTACGTTTTCAAAACTGTTTCTAATTTTTTTTGTCATTTTCAAAGTTAAATTGTAATTCAGTAAAGACATTTTGCATAACAAAGAAAATAAGAAGCTGAAAAACAAAGTTTAAAGGCAAAGATTGTATTTCATTCAAGAATGGTAGCTTGCCAATAACAAAAGCTCCATGGGAAATTACAATTTGAAAATGGCAATGGGGAAAGGTCTACATTGAATCCAACGACCACTATAATCCCCAATAACTAAAACCGCCCAACACCTTGCTTCTGACAAGAGCGACTGGATTGGTCTTCAAGTAATGATCTTTAGTAATGGTAAACACCATCTGATATAGTCAAATGCCTTTGTCCCTAATTTTTGCCTGGACCGCCCTTTCGGGTTTTCAATCCACCGGGACGCTCTTTTCTGCCTAAGCCACCCTTTCGGGTTTTCAACTTAGCGAGCTCTTATTTTTTTTGTTTTTATCCCTAACTTTTGCCTGGATCTCCTTCATAGGTTATGATCCACCGGGATACCCATTTTTGCCTAGGTCGCCATTTCTGGTTTTCGACCTAGCGGGCTTTGTTTAGGCATAATATTTTTTGACTACATCGGAATTCACCGGGTGTTTCAGTTGTTCACCATCCATAGTTGTGAGGATTAAGGAACCTCCGGAGAATGCCACCTTCACAACATATGGGCCTTCATAGTTAGGACTCCACTTTCCACGCATGTCTTTGTGGACTAGCAAGATTTTCTTGAGTACAAGGTCTCCTTCTTTGAATTCTATGAGACAGACCTTCTTATCAAATGCTCTCTTGATGCGCTTCTGGTATAATTGGCCATGGCACATGGCGGCCATTCTCTTTTCATCAATGAGGTTCAGTTGGTCATATCTGCTCTGGACCCACTCAGGGCTTCTTCCAGTTTGGTTTCCATTAAGATCCTCAAAGATGGTATCTCTACTTCGATAGGGAGAACTGCATCCATCCCATACACCAAAGAGAAAGGGGTTGCCCCTGTTGAAGTGTGAACTGATGTTCTGTATCCGTGTAAGGCATACGGTAACATCTCGTGCCAGTCTTTATAAGTCTTCACCATCTTCTGCAAGATTTTTTTGATGTTCTTGTTCGCAACTTCAACAGCTCCGTTCATCTTCGGACGATATGGAGAAGAGTTATGATGCTCAATTTTGAATGTATCACACAACTCCTTCATTGTCTTGTTTTTCAAATTGGTCCCATTATCTGTGATGATCCATCTTGGGATCCCATAGTGGCAGATAATTTGGTTCTTGATGAAACGGGCAACCACTTGCTTTGTCACGTTGGCGTAGGAAGCTTCTTCTACCCATTTGGTGAAGTAATCGATTGCGACCAAGATAAACCGATGACCATTGGAAGCTTTAGGCTCAATTGCCCCTATCATGTCAATGCCCCACATTGAGAAAGGCCAAGGCGATGACAAAACATTCAAAAGGGTCGGAGGTACGTGCACCTTGTCGGCATAAATCTGGCATTTATGACACTTCCTGGCGTACTTAAAACAATCTGATTCCATGGTTAACCAGAAGTAACCAGCTCTCAAGGTCTTTCTGGACATGGCATGTCCATTGGCATGTGTTCCGAATGATCCTTCGTGGATTTCCCTGATCAATAAGTCTGCTTCGCGCTTGTCCACACATCTGAGCAGAACCATATCATGATTTCTCTTGTAAAGCACATTGTTGCTGAGAAAAAACTTGGATGCCAATCTTCTCAAAGTCTTCTTATCTAAAGTTGTTGCATCAGCTGGGTATACCTGATTTTGTAAGTAGTTCTTGATGTCATAAAACCACGGTTTCTCACCAGTTTCTTCTTCGACTAGTAGACAGTAGGCTGGTGTAGTTTTTCGCTCGATTGTAATGAGTGGAGCTTCATTAAGAAATCTGACTTGAAACATAGAGGCCAACATAGCTAAAGCGTCTGCAATTTGATTCTCTGCCCTTGGAACATGATGGAAAGTGACTTCATCAAAGTATTTAATTAATTCCACAATGTGGGCACGGTAAGGGATCAACTTCTCATCACGGGTCTCCCATTCACCTTTGACTTGGTAGATTACCAAAGTTGAGTCTCCATATACTTCAAGGACCTTGATTCTGGTATCTATTGCAGCTTCGATACCCAAAACACATGCTTCATACTCAGCGATGTTGTTTGTACATTCAAAACATAATCTGGCTGTGAAAGGAGTATATCCACCATCAGGATTCACCAAAACGGATCCCACACCATGCCCCATGTAATTAGAGGAACCATCAAACATTATCTTCCAACGAGAACCTGGCTCGGGACCTTCATCTGGACCTGGAACTTCACAGTCCTTTATCAACATAATGTCCTCGTCTGGGAAGTCAAATTTCAAAGGTTCATAGTCCTCAACAGGGTGATCAGCAAGGTAGTCAGACAAAACACTGCCCTTGATAGACTTCTGGGTTACATACTTAATGTCATATTCGGATAACAGCATGTGCCAACGGGCGAGTCTTCCAGTCAAGGCAGGCTTCTCAAAAATGTACTTTATTGGATCCATTTTCGAGATCAACAAAGTAGTGTGACAAATCATATACTGCCTGAGACGTCTGGCCGCCCATGCCAAAGCACAACAAGTCTTCTCTAAAAGCGAATATTTGCTTTCACAATCTGTGAACTTCTTGCTTAAGTAATAAATGGCATGCTCCTTGCGACCGGTTTCATCCTGTTGGCCTAATACGCAACCCATAGATCCCTCAAGTACAATCAGGTACATGAAAAGAGGCTTCCCCGGAGTAGGTGGGATTAAGATAGGAGGTTCCTGTAGGTAAACCTTAATCTTCTCAAAAGCCAATTGACAATTAGGACTCCACTCAATCGCTTGATTCTTTCGGAGCAACTTGAATAAAGGTTCACAGGTAGCAGTCATGTTGGAGATAAATCTGGAGATGTAGTTCAATCTTCCAAGGAAGCCTCTGACTTGCTTTTCTGTTTTTGGAGTTGGCATCTCTTGAATTGCTCTGACCTTATCTGGATCTAGTTCAATTCCTTAATAACTAACAATGAAACCGAGTAATTTTCCTGATCGGACACCAAAGGTACACTTAGCTGGATTCAAACGCAGTTGGAACTTTCTAAGACGCTCAAACAACTTCAGGAGATGATTCAAATGATCCTCCTCACTATGTGATTTGGCAATCATATCATCCACGTAAACTTCTATTTCCTTATGCATCATATCATGGAAAAGGGTGACCATTGCCCTTTGATAAGTGGCTCCTGCATTTCTAAGACCGAATGGCATAACCTTGTAACAATACGTGCCCCATGGTGTGATGAAAGTAGTCTTTTCCATATCATCAGGATCCATCTTGATCTGGTTATATCCTGAAAAACCATCCATGAAGGAGAAAACAGCAAACTTAGCAGTGTTGTCAACCAAAGTATCAATGTGCGAAAGAGGGAAGTCGTCCTTTAGACTAGCTTTGTTCAAATCTCTATAGTCCACGCACATCCTAACCTTGCCATCCTTCTTGGGGACTGGCATGATGTTAACTACCCATTCAGGGTACTTCGCAACTGCGAGGAATCCAGTATCAAACTGTCTTTTGACCTCTTCTCAAATCTTCAAAGCCATGTCTGGTCTTGTTCTTCGGAGTTTTTGCTTTACTGGAGGACAATCTGGTCGAAGCGGCAACTTATGAACAACTATGTCTGTGTCCAACCCAGGCATATCCTGATACGACTATGCAAACACATCCACATACTCTTTGAGAAGCTTGACTAATCTTTCTCTGATGTCTGCCTCAAGTGTTGTACCAATCTTGACTTCCTTCTTGTCTTCATCGGTGCCAAGGTTGATGGTCTCTACCTGCTCCTTATGGGGTTGAAGATTTGTGTGCTCATCCTCAACTAATCTTTCCAGTTCTTCGGGAATGTCACAATCTTCCTCACTTTCATCTTCCGCTTGGTAGATGGGCGAATCGAAGTTAGGAGAGAGCATAGAGTCAATGGATTCAACAGGGTTTTCATTTGTTCTGCATATGGGAATGATTTGCTTTTATTAAAAGTGAAAATAGAGGGATGCAAGAAAAACTTTTTATTAGCTTTGAAAGATTGTCATTTTCTTTTTAAAAGTGAAAAGAGAAAAACAGTAAATAAAACAAAGTAAGAATTTAACAAAATGCCTTCATTGATTCAATAACTTGAAAATGAGAAGGGGCCCTACAAAATGATCCCATAGCCTTGGGCAGAGCTAGGGAACTTTGAAAACACTTAAGGAAAACAATAAATTACTTTGACAATGGAAAAAATTCCGGGATCTCAACTGCCTCCCAATTGCCCAAAGCTGCTTCACACTGATAAACCAAATGATCCACATCTTCATCTTTAGCATCCCCATTAATTGCATTGATCTGATAGCTGGCGCTGGAAAACACCTCTTGAATGGTCTTTAGACGTCCTTTGACGGAGGTTGACGCTCCTTCCTTCACATGAGTTGGTTTGTAACCCAACCCGTAGCGATCTAGCTTCTATTTGACTTCAATGACATCACCCCAACCTTCATGGCTTCCTTCTTCAATTGTAGAAAATGGTACTTTTCAATGATGCAAAAGATGGAATACCCTTCCCCTTTGACTCTTCTACTTCCATAAGGACGACATTGGAAATCTCTAGAGCTTGGAAAGCAGTTTCCAAAGCATCTTCATCAGCCTCAATGTAGCTAAAGGAGGAAAGGTTGCTGACCATGAGATCTTCTTCACCAGACACAGTTACCAGCTTATTATCGACCACAAACTTCATCTTATGGTGTAAGGTAGAAGTGACTGCCCCAGCAGCATGGATCCAAGGTCTTCCCAGCAAACAACTGTAATTAGGATTGATGTCCATAACCTGGAAAGTGATTTTGAAGACCTGTGGCCCAATCAAGATCGGTAGGTCTACTTCTCCAATAACAGTCCTCCTTGACCCATCAAAAGCTTTCACAATTAGTGCACTAGGCCTCATCTCTGCCCCTTGATAAGATAACTTGGAAAGCGTTCTTTTCGGCAAAACATTCAATGAAGATCCTGTATCCACAAGAACTCTTGCTAAAGTATCCTCCTGACATTTTACAGATATGTGAAGAGCACGGTTATGGTCCAAGCCATCCTTTGGAAGATCCTCCATACTGAAGTTGAGATTGTTACATGCGGTGATATTGGCAATGACTCCATCAAACTGATTCACAGTTATATCATGCGTAACATGAGCTTGGGCTAGTAGTTTTTGAAGAGCACCTCGATGGACCGGTGAATGCATAAGAAGTGATAAGATAGATATTTTGGAAGGTGTTTGATGTAGCTGATCAATAACCTTATAATCACTCTTCTTAATGATTCTGAGAAATTCTGCATCCTCTTCTTCCAAGACTAACCCTTTATCCTGGTTGACAACAGCGGGAATGACCTCTTTAGGTGGGACTGTATTGGCTTGCTGAGTATAATCATGACCACTGCGAGTTAAACGACCTGCACCTGCTATGTCAGCACTTGCCACTTTTGAACTTTCCTTCTGACCATCCTGTCCAAACTTCTGATGAATTCCCCCTGTATCGTACTTCCACGGAACTGCTTTGGTATCTTCGTAAAGAAAAGGTTTACTCCTTTGCTCAATCCTCGGTTCGGGCATATTGAAAATGGGCACCACAGTTTCTGGTATATTAAAGATGGGTTGAACTCTTGAGGACTCAGGCAGGTTGAACATTGGCACCAAGGTAGAATCAGATTCAGGCAAATTGAAAATGGGTTCAATCATTGCCACTTCATTCCTCTTCACGCGACCGCTTACTTGTAAAACACCCAGATTAATCAAACTTTGAACATCTCTCAAGACCAGTTCACATCTCTTTGGGTTATTCGCACAAGCTTCACAATTCTTATGACAGTTCTTCAACATACCCACCTCTACTAACTTCGCATGGAAGTCTCTAAGCGGGGTTTTGATCTCTGTAGCGTTGAAAATCAAATCTTCGTCAAACTCGTCAACAATGGCATTTATGGACCTATGCTTAGGTAAAGGATTATTTTTAACATTTGGACCAGTATCTCCAAATGACAAAATGTTTTTATCCATTAGATCCTTCACAACATACCTCAAAGCAATACAATTTTCCAAATCATGCCCCAGAGCACCTTCATGGAACAAACAGTGGGCACTTGAGTTGTAACCTGGTGGAAGCGGATCTAGTGGGGGAACCAAAGGCCTTGGAGTAACCAAGCCTTTCTTCAGTAGTGAGGGATACAATTCAGTGTAGGTCATAGGGATCCGAGGATGGGGAGGCCTTCCTCCTGGTCTTCTATTCTGAAAGTTGGAATTTGGATGAGGAGTTGGAGTCCTCTGCTGGTAGGCTGAAGCATTGGGCGCTCGTTGATAGCATGGATTGTTAAGCATTGGTTGATAAGCTGGAATCACTGGAGCCGCTTGTTGATACATCGGTACTGCTTGAGTTGGCCGATACATTGGGACTTGTGGATTATATGACGGTTGAACTGCCGCCACATAAGGATGTTGAACATACTACGGTGGGTAGACATACTGGGGTTGAGCCACAGGTAGAGGCCTCTGCCACAACTGATTCCTTCTTTGACTCGTCATTATTGCATTTGTCTCGCCCTCTTTCTTCTTGTGGAAATTGATGGTAAATTTCTTGACATTGTTTCCATTGCCATTGCTGGAACTGCTAGATGCACCACTCATCTTTCCACTTTTCAGTCCAAGTTCAACCTTGATTCCCACGACTACAAGGTCAGAGAAACTAGCTATTACGCTTCCCACCATTCTCTCAAATAATTCTGGTCGCACCGTGTCAACAAACCAATCAGCTAACTCCTTTTCAGACAACGGGGGATCTACCTGAGAAACGGTCCCTCTCCACCTTTGAGCATATTATTTAAATGATTCAGAATCCTTCTGTGACATACTCAACAGCTGCCTCCTATCGGGAGCAAGGACCATATTGTATTTGTACTGCTGGATGAAAGCATTTGTCAAGTCTTGAAAACTGCGAATCTTCGACTGGTCTAGCGTTAGATACCATTTGGAGGAGATTCCCTTCAGACTGTCCTGGAAGCAGTGGATCATTAATTTGTCATTGTCCACCTGCGCATCCTTTCTTCAATAATACATCAAGAGGTGGTTCTTAGGAGACCTCGTGCCCTCGTACATGTCAAAAGTGGGTATCTTGAACTTTGGAGGAATTACCAATCCAGACACCAGACACATCTCTCTAGCAGCAACCCCAAAGATCTGGTCGCCTTCAATTGCTCTTAACCTTTTTTCAAGGGTATCAAAATTCTCTTGCATCTTCTCATGTTTCTCATTTCCATTCTCTGACATGTCTGGCACATCATATACCTGAGGGTCGTTGAAGTATGGTTGGGCACGGGTGTGCACAATATCTGGTGTAAAATTAGTAACCGCATGGTTCTCTTCACTAGTCACAGGAATAGCCTGCTGAGTAGCAAATCCTTGAGGGGGAGGTATAAAACCTTGGGAAGGAAATGCAAGACCCTGAGAAGGAGGTGCGAAACTTTGAGAAGCGAAACCTTGGGAAGGAGGGAAGAAACCCTGAGCAATAAGTCCTTGGGAAGGAGGGATAAAACTTTGAGAAGCAAAACCCTGAGGAGGAGGTACGAATCCGTGAGGAAGCCCAAAAGAAGGCCAGGTCACAGGAGTAGTGACTGATGGCGTAGGCTCAGTCGTTGCAGTGACAATCTCAGACACCACAGTCTGTTGGGTATCTAATTTTGCTCGGATGACCTGCAGCATTTTCATCATCTGACCCATATTTACACGAAGATCAGAAAGCTCATCATTAACTCTGTCCATCTCTAGGTCTCTTTCTGCCATCTTCTTCTTGGTCTGAGCTCGGGTGGAATACTTGCGTGAGATCCTCAATGTGATAGCTGGAAAGGAGTTGACGAGAATGAGTTTTTGACAAATGCAAATGCGGAGATGCACTCATGAGTAAAAATTCAAATGCTTCAAGGGACTTAAGAAGTTATTGCAAAACATCAAAATGGGTAAAGCCTTCTTATTATTTTTCAAAAACTAAAAACTGAAGTCCATTCATGGTAAAATATATGATGTTTGCAACAAAAAATCTCTTTGTTCCTTGAAGCATTTACTAAAATGATGCATATGATGCTGAGATGCAAAGATGCAGGGGTGCAAGGATACAAGGATGCAAGGTGCCACAGGTAAATTCGGAAACTTCCTAATAGGTGGGTTGTAAGAGATTGGTTCTGCGTTTTACTACCCATAAGTCTCACTCACAGGATAGTTTCTACGGTGATGGTTTAAGGAAACTCAAGGTCACGGACGTTTATCGTACTAACGCCCCGCCGCAGGCTGGCTTTATTGTGATGATAATAACGATAAGGTTTACCTTGAGTGGAGTTCTCATGTTAGGCTGATAAAGGGGCGAGCCCTCGGAGCCTAACATTACACAACTACCAAATTTGAAATAGGTCCTAGGGGGTCCCAGAATCACAGCCCTTTCATGAATCAGGTCATGCGACAGGGTAGCTGCATTGCGACAAGATCTACGAAAAGTCTAACTATCTGGGGGAGCTTTCATGCTAGGCGTGCAAGGAGCGATTCCTTGGAGACTAACACTAATAACATCCAATTCTAAACTTAGGTGTTCCCTCTGCTTTTTCCACAACTCAGATTTTTCTTGCAAAGTGACCCCGAGGTCCCACAGACAGATAATATAATGAGCAATAAATGGAAAGCGATAAAAGAAAAAAACAAACATAAATAAACAAACATAGAGAAGACAAGAAAAGATAAGATCAAACAAATAAACACACAAAGCTAAGTTAGGCTCGACCCTCTCTAGCATGGAGCATGTCCCCAGCAGAGTCGCCAATTGTCGTACCTCGAAAAATATGATCCTAGAATAATCAATAGAGCCCCACCTAATTCTATTTATTCTACAAGAGAAAAGGGAGATATAGATACAACCTAAGATAGGATAAGAAATGGTTCACGAAACCAAATTCTAAGTTCGGGAGTCGGTTACGCAAGGGGAAGGTATTAGCACCCCTCACGTCCGTTGTACTCAACGGGAACCTCTTAGCTAATTATGTGATTAAATGTTTGATCTTAAGTCTTTGTCTTCTAAATGATTGTTAATATCTTTGTTAAAGTTTTAAATTAATATTAAGACGGAGAAAGGATTAAAAGTTTATTATTGCGACAGAGAGAAAAAGATTGATTGTTTTAATAGGGTGCTCGCGAAGGATAAAAATCCCCGTGCCTACATATTCCCTTGTGCAATGGGAAAGTCAGAGCTTCGTAGTTCGTGCAACTACGGTTTGTGATTTTTATTGAACAATTGTTTAAAACGCATTCTTCTGCTAAGCGTTGGCTTATACTCGCGGTGGAGGCTGAAGCGCTAGCTTGTTTTGCAAGATAGAATGATTTAAACAAGGTTCGTTTTAGAGAAAAGTGTTTGACTTTTGGTTAAGATGTTTTAAACGAAAGGGCGAATGAACCACGTTGCATGGGGCTAGCCCAGGAGCGATTGCATTCCAAAACGTGCGGAGTGCTGGACTCCGGAGTTCCGTCATTCGCTAATTAATTATGAAAGTAATTTAAATTGGTTGGTAAATTTAGATTGTTTTAAGATATGAAAGATGCGAATGGACCACGTCGCGTGGGGCTAGCCCAGTAGCAGTCCATTCTAGAACGTGCGGAGTGCTAGACTCCGGAGTTCTGTTCTTTCGTAATTTAATTTATAAAAATGATTTGAATATTTTGATATACGAATGATGATTGAACACATCGCGTTGGGCTAGCCCAGTAGCGGTCCAATCCAGAACGTGCGGAATGCTAGACTCCAGAGTTCTGTTTTCGTACATTAATTTATGCGATTATTTATTTCGAAATACGGAAGGCGAATGAACCACGTTGCGTGGGGCTAGCCCAGCTGCAGTCCATTTTAGAACGTGCAGAGTGCTAGACTCCGGAGTTCTGTTTCCGTATTAATTAAATAAATTGAATAATTGTTTTTTTAGACGTTTTAGAATTAATGTGATTAAAATGAAGGAGTGAATGAAACAATACGCGTGGGGCTAGCCCAGTTGTAGTTCGTTCTAGAACGTGCGGAGTGCTAGACTCCGGAGCTCTATTCCTTGTTAAGTTAATTAAGATACGCGAAAACGTGCAGAAGGCGATCACTTGGTAATCGACTTACGTGTGTGAGATGTATACGTATGAAATTGAAAGAGTGCATCCATCCAAATATTTTTTATTTATTTTCCTTAATGTTTAAAGATAAAATAAAATGAAAAGCCTAACAATTACAAAGAAAGTAAATGATCATTATTAAAATATTTATGGATTTTTGATATAAAAGAAAATAAATGAATTATTAACTAAACCGCGATTTTCTAACATCCTAACTTTAACTTAACTAAATTATAATTTAGAAGCTTAAATCTGAATAATAACTTAATTATCTAAGCTAAATGAAACTGTCAAAAGTTTAAAATAAACAAAACAATATATTTTGAGATTTTTTAGTATATTTTTTACCACCTTAAATTATATCTAAGACTCTAAAAAATTTAACTAACTAAATAAGTCCTAAAACTAATTAACTGATATAAATCTATTACTAAAAAAACTTACTAACAAAACTCAATAACTTAAATCTAAATATTAACCTAAAAAAAAAACCAAATTAATTTAAATTTAAATAAACTAAAAAACTTAAGAAAAAAAAGCTAACTTAATGTGAGACAATTACCTAAAAAAAAAGCTAACTGAATTAATTAAATAAAAGGTTAACAAGTCATGAAGCCCAGGGGCGCCGGGTTTGGAAAAACCATCCGGAGCGGGTTAGCTCCAACCCGGCCCGGCTTATAAACAAAATGGGTTGGGAAACCCTAATACAGCCGCAGGGAAACAAAACTAAGGGAAACAAACCAATCCAACTACAATCAACCTCAGAACAAACATTAGAAACTCCAAAAAAGAAAACGGATCTTGAATGAAGATCGACAGTGTTCATCACCTTAACAACATTTTCCTTCAAAAGCAAAAAACACAGATGAAGAACAATAACCCTACCTTCCGTGAAGAACGAAGGTTTGTCCGAAACGAGAATCTTGACTTCGCCCAAGCTCGGATTTCCTCAAATCTTCTCAGCTTCGTCGTCGATTCTCTTGCTCTCTCGTCTTTGTTTTTTCTTTTCAACACGACGGCGGTGATGGAGGTTTCACGGTTTCGTCGGCGAGGGGAGTAGTGGCGCCAACGGTTGGTGAAGGTCAAGAAACACGTTTGTTGTTGTTGTTTAAAGAAGAAACAAGTCGCGGTGATTTTGGGGGGAAACGGCGGGGGGGTGAATTTTTCTTCTCAGAACTCAAGTTTGTGTTCTTGATGATGGTTGTTTTGCGATTTTTCGCTTGGGTTTTTGGTTTTCTGTCAAATTTTGTTCCTCTTCTGTGGGTTTCTTATTTTTACGATAAAATCGAGAAAGAAAGAATGAGTTCGTCAAAAAAAGGGGTTAGGGTTGATGCCCTCTTTTTTTTGTGTCAAGATCCCCTTTAATATTGGTTCTGAGTCTCTGTATGTGCTAGCTAAAGATTTTCTTTTTTGTTTTTGAGTCTTCAAAATCTCTCCCCTTTTTTTGAAAAACCAGAAATCTCTTCCACTTTTATGATAATCCCGCTGTATTTCCAGTGAAGTCCCTTTTTAAAGTATTAAATTTCTCATCCCTTTATGTGTCTGACTCCTCTTGTTACATGAATCAATGCTAACGGTGCCTTATTTCTTATGTAGGTGATGGGGTATGAAGCGTTCAAACAAAGCCATTATGTTTTGGTGAATGTCTTACAGTCCATGCTTTGCTTCACAGTCTCCTTTCTATCCATTTTGGTGCATAGTCTGTGGTTGCAGCAGAGTCTTGGTATAGAGGGTTGACAGGTTCCATTTTAGTATTGCTGAAAAAACAGTAGAGAGGAGGAAGGCTGATATGCTCTGCTGCAAAAAGCAAGTCTGAAAATGCAGTATATTAGTGAGGTATATTGACTATTACTTTTGTGTGTCTGGCTTTTTTTTGTATCAAAACTTTTTGCCATTTCCATGAAATTTTGGTTCTACAACATGTTGTCATTTCTACTCTTTTCGTCTGTTCAAACATTGCACCTTTGTCTCATTTTTAATAGTTTCAAACAAACCGAACAAATCAGATTTGAAACTAAATTATTTTGCCTTTGATCTCCCTGCTTTTTACTTGTGGCCTTTTGCGTTTGACAGGTATTTGGGGTGACAACAAAAATATTGTCCTTTCACTTGGCCTCCTCATCGCTGCCTCATGTTATTGTTTGGTCTTGAAGCAAATGGAAAGCAAAGTCTGACTTGGTTTAGGAGCCTGAACACTTGATCTTGTAATAACTAAAAACTTAAATTTAGGATTAACAGAACTTTGTATCTTTTCTTGTAATTAATTTTGAATTTGGAAAAAGATTCTTGTAAAGTGACAGTAGTTGATTTTTCTGAGATAACTTTGTAGTTTGTAAACTTGACATTGCCTTGTAAGTTTTAATCAACCAAAATTGTTGGGAGTAAATTGAATAAAAATTGGATAAAGAAAAGAGGTTTTGAGATGAATTGGAACCTTGGGATTAAATCTTAAAACGAATAAAAATTTGAAATTAAAATTAAATTAAGAATAGCAACTCTCCCCTTTTTTTTTTAAGTAAATTAAAAAAAATGAAAATTAAACTAGAAAATAATAAAAAAATAAAAAAGAATAAAAAAAGAAGCGAAAAAAAATAAAAGTTAGAAATAAAATTACATTTAGAAATAAACTTTGAAAATGAAGTAGAAAGTTGGGAATAGAAATAAAATTGAATTTAGAAACAAAAAACTTTGAAAATAAAATGGAAATAAAATTTAAGTTTACAATTTAAAAATCGAAGAATGACTTAAAATATAAAATTTAGAGATTGGAATAAAAAATTAGAAATAGAAGGATTGAAAAGAATAATAAAAAAAACCAAAAAAATAGAACAAGAAAAAGAAATAGAAACTACATGAAAACAAATTTAAAAGCTAGAAGTGGAAAATAGAAATTAAATTTAAAAGGCTTGGAAGTGAATAAAAGTTAAATTAGATAAAAAAACTTGAAAATGAGGTGGAAGCAACAAAAAGTCTTGGAAAATTTCTAACGCAAAGTATGATGCGGGCAATTAGGGGTAAAATTTGGGGTGTGACAGGGGACGATACCGATGAAAACGATATGCCCCGGCTGGATGCGGAAGGTCGTCAGATCCGTAGGAGGATTTGGAGGTTCCCTTTCTCGTGGGATTACGGTCATTACGGGCGACCGGTGAGTGACTTCGTCCAAATAGGGGATGCTCTAGGCGAGGAGGACTCAACCAGCTTCGAGGAGTTTAGTAAGCTGGTGTCATCTTTCACTCTGATCCCAATGCTCGACGGGGAGGGGAAGGTGATGTTGGCTTCCGATGGAGGAGAAGTTGTGGAACGTCCGCTGATCAACGTCACAGCTTTCTTGGCCTGTAAAAACGGACAGGAAGTGTCTGACCTATTTGGTACTCTTTGTTTTTTATTGTTGTTTACTTGTTGTGATTTTATTCTCGTAGTCGGTCTGACCCTCTTCTTTTTCCTATGTTTTGTAGGCTCTATGGCAAAATCTTTGGACATGATCCATGAGAAGTTGATGCAAGGCAACAAGCGAAAGGCTAGGATCATTCTAACTCGACTGGTGGGTAATGATACAAGCGGCTTCGGATCGGGTTCCATCGCCCGAGGATCTTCGGACGTGACTTCGGGTTCAACCCTTAAGAAGCATAAAGTTGGACCAGCTATCATGGATCTGACGATCAACGCTCCTGCAAAACCAAAACATTCTTTGCCGCCATGTTTCGTGCAGCGCAACTTTTTTGAGAGCACTTCTTTGGAGGTTGAACGGGCGGATTCGCTGTCCCTCGAGCAGATGGACCGTCCTACTCAGAGATTATCCTTGGCGCATGATGCTAGTGCACTGATGCGGGTGTTGTCGATGACCTCTATGTTTGCCGAGGGAAGCTCTGGGCAGGAGCGCGTAATCAGATGCCTGAAGTCCCTCCTAGCTGCTTCGGAAGAGAGAGCGAGGAAGGCCGCTGAGGACGCGACTAAAGAGCTGGCGGTGCGGGCGGATGTGGTCGCCAAGCTGGAGGTGGATAAGAAGCGAGCTGTTGATCAGAACAGGAAGTTGAAAGAGACTTTCTTTCCCAAGGATGATGAAGAAGAGGATACCAAGGGTCTAATGAGCAGGGCGCATTTCCTTGCCCGGCTGGATCAAGATCTGGACGATTTGAGGGACTCGACCAAGTTGAGCTTCCAGAATGTTGTGGATCAAATTAAGGCCCTTCACCCCGAGTTGAATCTCAATGCTGATCAAATTAGCTATTTGTATAAGGTTGTGGATGGTCGGGTTGTAGTCCCGGATTACATGATCGTGGATGATTCATAGCTGGGGGAGCCCGACCAACCGGTCCAGCCTGAAGTCCAGCAACCTCTGAGCGAAAATTAGCCAGGCGTGCAGGAATGGGAGGGTAATCAGGTCGGCCTGTGTGCCAAAAAAAGTGTAATTTTTACTTTTTTTTTGTTCGGGGACGCGGTCCCCTTTTTATGTAGTTCCGAACAAGTCGGCCTTTAAGGGTCGCAATCTTTTGATTAATATTTCCGACCTTGGTGGCCGTTTTATGATTTTTGCAGTGTTTTTACTATATGTATGACTGCCCGTTCGTCGGAGGACCTTTATTTTAAATGTCTTTTTTCGCTAAGTGTTTTGCGTTCGTCTGGTGCAAGGAATATGACATAATGGTCGATTAGGGGATAAATGCTCGTAAGGAAATGTGATCTATCGGTTTGGGGGACCGATCAGATGTATAGAGGCTGGCTTTAGGTCGGTATCCAGGTCAAGAGTATGACTCAGATCTTTGTGGCTTGAACGTCCCATCGCGAGTTGGGGTTCTGCCTGGTCGTGGTACTTAGGCGACGTCGGACTCGTTCGAGTATCCGTTCGGGCGACAGGTACCTTCCTCATCGTGATGGGGAGGTTCTGTTGATCAAACGTTTTGGGCTGCAATGCTTGTACCTGGGCATGCAGGTTTGGTCAGACAATTTTCTCCTCGTACGGGAGTAAGGCGGCCTTCATACTAGTTGTAGTATTGCTTGAGTTTCTCGGCGTTCCATGGCCGTGCGAGCTCTTCCCCTTGAAGATTTTCTAAGTAGTAGGCCCCATTCTCGGTCTTTGCTCGGACGCGGTATGGACCTTCCCAATTTGGTGCCAGTTTCCCTTCTCGAGAGTCTTTGTGGTTTCTCCTCAAGACGAGACTACCGACTTCAAATGCTCATTTAATAACTTTGGTGTTATGTCGAGCTATAATTTTTTGTTTGAACGTGGCTTCTCGAAGAGCTGCCCCTGATCAGATTTCTTCGACCAAGTCGAGTTCTTCTCTCAGCGTTTCGGAGTTGGTATCTTGGTCCATAGGTGATTTTGTTCGCATGGACGGTATGTGCATCTCTATGGGAATGACAGCTTCGGTTCCGTATGCTAGCCGGAATGGGGATTCCCCGATTATCGAGTGAGGCGTGGTTCTGTACGGCCAAAGAATGTTGTGTAGCTCTTCGACCCAGCGTTTCTTGTGTTTGTCTAACCTTCGCTTAAGGCCTCTTAAGATTACCCTATTAGCAGTTTCTGCTTTCCCGTTAGTCTGGGGGTGCTCGACAGAAAGGAAGTGTTGTTTGGTTCCCACTGATGCTATGAATTCTTAGAAATGTTTGTTAGTGAACTGGGTTCCGTTGTCTGTTACGATGGCGAGTGGTACCCCGAATCGGGAGAGGATGTTCCGCTTGAAGAAGCGTAAGATGTTTAATGCAGTGATTTTGGCTAAGGCCTCCGCTTCGATCCATTTAGTGAAATAGTCGACGCCCACGATGAGGTACTTATTTTGGCCGGTGCCGACGAAGGGTCATAATATGTCTAGTCCCCACCAGGCAAACAGCCACGGGGAAGACAGTGATTTCAACTCAGTAGGAGGCTCTACGTGCATGTCATCATGTCGTTGGCATTTGTCACGTTTTTTAACGTGCTCATTCGCATCGTCCTGTAGTGTCGGCCAGTAGTATCCTGCTCGTAGGATCTTGCGAGCGAGTGATCGCCCACCTGGATGTTGTGCGTTGATCCCCTCGTGGACTTCCCTCAGCATGTGTGGAATGTTTTCTTCCCCGACGCATATGAGGAGTGGTGTGGAGAAACCTCGGCGATACATCTTTCCCCCGACCATCGTATACGAGCATGACCTACGTCGTATGGTGCTTGCCGTTTTCGAGTCTTTTGGTAACTCGTCTTTGGTCAAATAGTTGAATATTGGGGTCATCCAACAGTTAGCGTCGCCCACGACGTTGATGTCTATTGGTGTTGACGTTTTCCCAATGCTGGGTTGAGGGAGTATCTCTTGTATGACAGATTTGTTGCCCCCTTCTTCTTGGTGCTCGCCAGTTTGGACAATATATCCGCTCGGGTGTTATTTTCGCGTGGGACGTGCCTGACTTCCACGGATGTGAATAGTTTTATCTTCTCCTTGACCAAGGCTAAGTATTCAGCCATGTTGTCGTTCTTGGCTTGAAAATCACCTCGTACTTGGTTGGCGACCAATTGGGAGTCTGTGCATATTACAATTTCCTCTGCTCCTAGGTCGTCCGCAAGGCGTAAACCGACCAGGAAGGCTTCGTACTCTGCTTGATTATTGGATGTGGGGAAAGACAAGGTTAAGGATACTTTGATGAGAGGTAAGTTATGCTATAAAGTCGGCCAAGGCTTGAGCTTTGAGGGCCTTCCGTCCTTCGAATTTGATGTCGAACTCGGATAATTCCAGTGACCATTTCAGCATTCGTCTGGCCATATCTGGCCTTCCAAGCATCTGCTTGATGGGTTGGTTTGTCCTGATGACAATAGTATGGGCTAAGAAGTAATGTCGTAACCTTCTTGCTGCGAAGAGGAAGGTCAGTGCTACTTTTTCGATTTGTAAGTATCTGAGTTCAGGGTCGCTCAATGCCTTGCTCGTAAAGTAAATTGGTTTTTTCCCCTCGGGAACCTCGCGAATAAGGGCTGCGCTTACCTCCTCGTTTGCCACAGTGAGGTAAAAGTACAAATTTTCGCCCTCGTTAGGTCTGGAGAGTACCGGGGGCTCGGATAATGCTTTTTTCAAGTGAGTCAAGGCTTGCTCGCATTCGTCAGTCCATTCGAAAGTTGATCATTTGTGGAGGCGTTTGTAGAACAGGAGCGCGTGTATGGATTTTTTAGAGTTTGGGGTAGGTATCTCCGCGAACGCTCTGCATTTGTCTGGGTTGGCATCGATCCCTCGCTCGGTTAAATAAAACTCGAGGAATTTACCCGCTCGAACTCCGAACGTACATTTTTCAGGGTTGAAACGCATCTTGCATTTTCGAGCTTGGTCGAACACCTTTCGTAGATGGGAAGCGTGGTCCATTTCTTTCTGATATTTGACTATCATGTCTTCGATGTACACTTCAAGCATGTCTCCAATTTCGGTTCGGAAAACTTTGATCATCATGCGCTGATAAATGGCGCCTGCGTTTTTTAGACCGAAGGGCATAACGTTATAGTAGTAATTGCCTGATTCGGTCATGAAAGTCGTGTGTTTTTTGTCGGCCATGGGAATTTGATTATATCCTAAATAAGCGTCCATAAATGATAGTAGTTTGAAACCAGCCGAGTTGTCGACAAATTTATCAATATTTGGCAATGGGTAAGCATCTTTCGGGTAAGCCCGGTTAAGATCGGTATAATCAACGCATATTCTCCCCTTTCCATTATATTTTTTCACAAGTAAAACATTGGAAAGCCATGTAGTGTACCTGGCCTCCGTTACAAAGTTTGCCTCTAGGAGGTCTTTTACAGCTTTTTCGGCCGCTTTAGTTTTTTCGGTCGACTGTTTTCTCCTCCGTTAGGCAACAGCCTTGTGATTAGGATCAATGGAGAGATGGTGGCATGCTACGTCTGGATAGAGTCCAGGCATTTCTATTGCGCTCCATGCGAACAGGTCGGCGTTCCCTTTCAGGCAGGCCTCTAGCTGTTTCATTTCCAGGTCTGGAAGGTGGGCTTCAATCTTAACGCATCTTCTCGGATCTTCCCCCAACGGGATTAACTCGAATTTGTCGTCGGGGATTGGTCGAGATAATGAAGAGGAGGGTTGCTGGGAACTTTCAACTTCTTCCGGAAACCTGCAATCTAGGTCGATGGAATCGACCCGAGGGAGAGGTGCGGGCACTCTTGTGTTCAGGGAATATGCTGAGGTGGAAGCTTTGGGCTGGTATGATATCGAGCTAAGGCCTTTAGAGGCTGCTTCGAAACAACGACGGGTGGCCTCCACGTCACCACGCAGGGTGGCCACTCTCCCTAACATTGTGTAGTACTTCATCTTCAGGTGGACGGTTGATGGAACAGCCAGAAGATCGGCCAACGTTGGTCGACCCAAAATGCATTGATATAGAGAAGGGCAATCGACGACCAAAAATTGGACGCAAATGGATCGGGCAGTTTCTGCGGGCCCAAATGTGACTATGAGATCGACATATCCCCATGGTCGTGACACCGCACCATTGAAACCTTGGAGGTCGGATCCCACGTATGGCGTCAGGTGAGTCTCGTTTAGCTGGAGTGTAGCAAATAGCTGCGAATACTTGATATCGCATGAACTACCCTGGTCGACCAGTATTCTGCGGACGTCGAAGTTGGCCATCTGGGCTCGAATGAGCAGAGGAATGCTGGCATTAGGCGCTCCTCCCAATAGTTCCTCCTTGTATAAGGAAATGGGCACCGAATTGTCTCTGGGTGGATCCAACGTGGCGTTCAGGGCCGTCCCTTTTGCAATCAGTTGATCAAATTTCCTCTTTACGGAGCCGACCATGATCTTGTTGAATCCCCCGCCCGAGATCACCATTGCGGATGGGAAGGCTTCCTAGGGGTTATGGGAAGATATATAACCTGGAATTGCCTGAAGGCCGGGCAGAAAGAAATCTTTCGGGCGGTAGATGTTGAGGGCGACTTGCATATTGGTGTCCGCGGGGACCACCACTGCTTCCTCGACCTTGATGGTTTCTTGTGCCTCTAGCCTGGAGGCTTCTTTGGATTTCGTGAACTGTTTGAGGTGCCATATTTGATGAGTATCTCTATTGCGTGCTTCAGGTGGATGTAATCCTCGATATTGTGTCCATGGCTCTTGTGGAACCTGCAATACTTGGTTTTATCGGTGCCCGGTTTGGCTGGCAGCTGATTGGGAAAGCGAACCCCCGCTTGAAGGAACTCCGAATTAGCACATTCGGACAATATTTTCTCCCTCGATACCAGCAGAGGTGTATACTCTCGAAATCGGCCCACTGGCGTCTTCTCTACGTCGAGCATCGCGAACAGAGCTGGCCGGCTGCTTTTCTTCGTACTGGATGTACACTTGAGCTTTCAAGAGGAAAGCATCCAAAGTGGTGGGTGTCTCAATGCCCACTGCTCGGTGGAAATCGGTGGATGGGCGTAATCCGCGCTCCAATAAATATTTTTTCATGTCATCTGTGGTTGAGACCTGGACGACTTCTTTATTGAACCTTTCGATATAGGTTCTGAGGGGCTCATCTTTTCCCTGGATTATGACTTCAAGTGATGCTTCTGTCTTTGGATGGTGTTTGGAAGCGGTGAAATGCCTGGAGAAAGTTCGACTGAGCTGTCTCCGGGAAGTGATGGATTCGGGCTCGAGACTTTTATACCAAGTCATCGCTCCTTTCCTTAAAGTGGTCGGAAAGAGACGACATTTGATTGCTCCTCGGACGCCTCTGTAGTTGAGCAGAGCATCGATGTTCTCAATATGTTCTTCGGGATCAGTTATTCTGTCATACGAACCCAATGGTGGGGGCTTCTCGAGCCCTCTTAGAAATCTGGTAGCCATAATCTCAGATGATAGGGGTCATCTGATATTTTCGTCATCACTGGAGGTGAGCGAATGGGATCTTGAACGACGTTTTCTGTTTCGTCGCGGGGACAGAGAGTTTGACCTGTTCTTTTTTTATCGTTTCGGGGATGGATATCGGGATTGTCGTCCTTTTAGGGGAGGGGAATGGCAATCGTCTTCTTGCGACTCTTGATGAATCTTGGTTGGTACAGGCGAACGACGTCTCCATAGAGGTGACCGACCACGATTCCGGATAGAAGATTCGCCGTGATATCCTTTATCTTTCTTTCTTCGGGGAGAAGGGCTATGCTTCCCCTGGTGCCTTTTAGGAGATCGAGATGGTCGACGACCGGTTTCTTCGAGGCAGCCTATCTTTGCATCGTGCGCTAGGAGCAGGAGGTGGGTTTGATTGAGTGTTTCAACCAGTGTAGGGAAGTCTGATCCGGCGGGCGCGGCTACGGAAGGTATGACTTCTGGTTGGCTCTCGAGAGGTTGGTCGCGCTCGGGAGAGGGTGAAGTTGTATTTCCGTCCTGGTGATCTTGGACGGTTTCTTCGTGTGAGGGGGTAAAGAGGTTGCTCCCCCGTTGAGTAATAAGGATACCATCAGCAGTACGGGCTTCACACGGGATGTCGTTAGCGGCCATGGATATTTTTGAGTAGTAAACTTTGGTTCTTGAGATTCTTTGATGAAGAAGAACGGGGAAGTTGGTTTCCCACAGACGGCGCCACCTAATCGTACCTGGAGATCAGGATCTGATGTGGCCGCGTCGTACGTGGATGAGCACGGTTGATGATGGAGAAAAAGGGGTGTACCTACAAAGGCACTCCAATGCTAAAGTCAGAGAGTGAGCAACGAGTGAGCAAGTACAAGATTTTGGGTCAAGATTAGAATACCTGACCCTCTCAAATGAGAGGGTCTATATACTGGTCCATGTGGATGATTATTGGCTCAAATTGTTGGGTGCGGATCACGGATCCCGTAATAACCGTAGACGGTTAGGAACTAGCCGTTAGGGCAAGAATGTATCTGCTCGACTTGTCCTGGGTCGGATGCCTTAGTATCGAGCAAGGGACCCGTTGAGCAGTCGATCCTCAGGGTTCCGAGCATCGCGGGGTCATTGGGCTGCGAGATAGATAGGACCTATTTCCCAAAATCGTGCTAGTCCGAAACAATATTTTTAACTACCGTGCAAGTGGTATAAAAGTTAAAAGCATTATAATTATCCTTGAAAGCGAAACCACACTTTAGAGTTAGCAAATGAATCGCTTTCTCACTAAATCTACTATTCAACTCTAGTAATTGTTTGTCAATGGTAATAACAAATATTTCAACTCTAAAATAATACTCAAAGGTCACCTGGTTATCTTCAAGATAAAAATGCTCAAATCTTGTTATTGAATGAACATCATCAAGATGAGGAATCTCAATATCATGTTTTTACACAAAGACTTCACACAACTAAACAATTTGTCCCAACATTTTTTTTTTGATAAGCAATATATTGAAAAGGGAGAAAAAAGGGTTCTCCATCCCAATACAAAACAATCAAAGGTATAGATCAACTACCAAAATACCAAATTACAAAAAATCAAAAGGAAACTTAGTTCATTCATACAAACTACACCTCATATGAGTATTATCACCTAAGGTAATCCACTTCCAAGAACCGACCAAAATACTATGAAAGACCGATTCAATATTAAAAATTTCATCATCGAAAATAATACGATTTCTCAATCTCCAAATGTTCCAGCAAGTTACAAACCAAATGGAGAAAATAGAATCTACCTTGCATTTCCCCACCAATTTCAAGAACCACGACATAACATGGTTATAAGCATTGATTTCGCTAAACCAAGGTAAACCGACCTAAAAAAACACCTTCCAAACTAATTGAGGTTTGTGACAAGAGAAGAATACATGGTCATTATCCTAGTCATCGTTGAAACACAAAACACACACCTTATCATGAGTAGATTCAACAATACCCCTAATCACAAGATTCATATGGGTCGGCAATCAATAAGAAACAACTGCCAAGCAAAATTTTGCACTTTCAAAGGGATATAACACTTCCATAATAAATCTAATGTGATTAAAATTGAATCCTCCAAAGCACAAAAAATCAGCGTTCACTAAATGCTCATAGTATGATTTTACCGAAAAAATGGTACTCACCTCCAAGCTCCAAATCCAATTGTTTTCACGGAATTGGCAAAGTTGGACAACAACCAATAAAAGTTCCTGGTCTAGCAAATCACCTTTCAGATTCAGGTATTCACAATAAGTTGTCTTCCTAACATTCCACCTCCAATTTCCATCCTCCACTCCTTCATCTCACGAACCATCCAACATTTGGAGTCCATATTTTCAAATAAAACCGGAAAAGTGTAACTCAGAGGAGTACTCACAATCCATTTACAAGACCAAAACAGAACAACAACATCCCGACCAATTTTGGCTGAAACTAAGTTTGATAAGTTACGTCATTACATGGTTTCTTGGCCAGCAACACATCACGCATCCACATTGACATTTTACGAGGACTAGCATCAATATCTCAATTCTTGAATACAAATTTTTGTTGTACAAACCAATTACATAACATTAACTACATCAGGGAATTTTTGTTCTAAGGCTTTGACAAAGGATATTTGTGATTCCCACAATTTCTTTCATCATAAGTAATATCAATATAAAATCAAGTACCTTCAACTCATTGTAAGCACGATTAGCATCTCCACGTGAAACATAACTTAATTCTTCCTTTACAATTCTTCTTGAAATAATACAAGTTTATTCTTACATATTTATCAAGCTACGAATATAATATAAGAGTGATTCCTAACAAGTATCTCTAACTCGTCTCAAACAACCAATTTGATTTTCACCTTTACTAGTTACAATCTCACCAATCTAACAAAAAAATAAATTCATCTAATTGGGAAGCTTGTAAGTTATCATGGCGGTTTGTAGAAGAACAATCAACATTGACTATGCCTCATTCTAGGTTAAGACACCATAATCCGTAGATGGACCAACTGCCATAAATGCCCCATCAAAATTACTTTATTTAGCAAAAATAATTATGGTTAAAGAGTAAATAGAATCCATCCACGAAGAATAAACATTCTTCTAGGATTTTTGAGCACTTTTTTTTAATGATTTTCTATCTTTATTTAACTAATTTTTTGGATATAGGAAAAAATATCAAAAGAAAGAAAAATAACAGCAAACTAGGAAAATGACTCAAAGAAATGCAAAGTTGACTCTTCAAGAAATGTACGCTAGCATGCAAAAGAAAGTATACTCTATCGAATATGTCAAATCACTCGCACGCAACACTCAAGTGTTTATGTTCCCAATGGTCATTATGATGATACATCCGAAAATACATTTAAAGCATGCAGCATTAAAGGCGTGAAACCTCCAAGAAATTGAATCATCCACTTTTACTCTTCCAAAGATAAATTAGAGAGTTGTTGGATGCCAAGACTAATGTGACAAACTCTTGCCTTGCTACAAGTTGATAAGGGCTTGCAGACAACTGTCCTAGGCCGACAATATTAGTCCCGACCGACCACTCTGAAGGAGCTATAATTCTTCCACAATCTTCTTAGCAAAGGAGAACTATCCAACAAGAGATCTAAACTTCAGGTGCATCTAACGACTCTCCGCAATTCACGTCTGACA
The DNA here is from genome assembly GCA_963966055.1 of Lathyrus aphaca. Classification (NCBI taxonomy): domain Eukaryota; kingdom Viridiplantae; phylum Streptophyta; class Magnoliopsida; order Fabales; family Fabaceae; genus Lathyrus; species Lathyrus aphaca. The sequence goes on from OZ014519.1 coordinate 568,811,597, forward strand.
AATAACTAGTTATTCTCTTTCTATCATATAGAAAAGATGCAAATTCCAATACTTAGTTTCAAATTTAATTTCAATTCATTTTTTTTTCTCTCTCATACTAACCTAAGCGTTAGAATACTCTTTCTGCGGAATCGAAAATTCAGATTTGTCGTTACCTACTATCCTCACTCCATTTCTAATTATATATATATATATATATATATATATATATATATATATATATATATATATATATATATATATATATATCTATCATTGTTATCAAAATCGCGATCCAGATCGTGAAATCGCAAGATTTTGCGATCTTATCCATCTTCACCGATCTGGATTGCAAGCAAGATCGTATGGTAGCAGAATCTTTGGCATTTGGTGTTTTTGCTTGTTCCATAATAAAAACTTCAAACTGTTTTTGTCTACACCTGCGTTTTTCGTCTTCATTTTCATCTTCATTTTCATTTACCTGCGTTTTTCATTTTCAGTTTCGTCTGCGTTTTCCGTTTTCAGTTTCGTCTTCATGATGTTATTTTTTCTTCATCTCCTGGTTTATTTTTCATTTCTTTTTCCTTTCTTTAAATACATAAATAATTTGACAGAGTCACGTGTAGATTAGTTTCTTAAAAAATGAGTTGATGTGATAACACATACTTATCTTGTGACATGACATCACAAACAGACATGCCACCAGCACCACACACATATATCTCCTTTTTATTTTTTTTATTTTTCATTTAAATTTTGTTTTAAAATTTTAATAACTAGTAGTATTTCTCTTTTTTATGTTTATATTTTTTTCATATAATTTTTATATATTTTATTTTTTTATTAATTGTTTTATACTGTATTTTTAAATATACGTATAGTTACACAAGGATGGACACCAAAAATGGTGTGAATCTAACATTTTCTTATTTTATTTTGATAAAATCTTACAATTTTAACTACGATTTTATGTTTTACGATTTTATTATTCTTTAGCAATTTTATAAAAATAAATGAGTAGGATTTTTCGATCTTAATTACGATTTTATATTTTAAGATTTTGATATCTTTTTTCGATCTTATGTAAGATCTCGATTTCGACAACATTGATATATATATATATATATATATATATATATATATATATATATATATATATATATATATATATATATATATATATATATATAATTCATTTCAAATATATAAAATATAATCCAACGCAATACTATAATTCTTATTTTATTTAGCAAACTTCACGGGGAAGTTTCTGTGTGCATGATATTGAATTATTTATAATTTTATATAACAAAGTTTTATGAGGGAGTTTCTGTGTGCTTGATAATGAATAACCAGACTGAAAGACTTGAAGCCAAAGTTTCACAAGCAGTTAAACTGAATATTATATAATCTTTAATTCAATTTGTCTTTCAAAAAAAAAATTCCTTGTGAATGAGATGACTGAAGATGCGGTTTGCACATTTCAATGGATCATTTTATTTATCTACTTGTAAAGTTCTATTTGGTTTTTGGAAAATATGTTGGATGTATGATTATTAAAATCATGCTTGATGAATATAAAATTCATGAACGCGTCTCCACCATGGTCCTTTAAATATTTTATTAAGCCTCTTACATATATCATTGTACTTGTTCGGTCCTTTTAGTCACGAAGGAAATAAAGTGCAATATCAAATAAATATTTTGCAACTTGTGATTGATGGAATCGAATGAATTGAGTTGGATCGGGTGTCGGATTGATCGGGTTATTTAATTCGGGTATTATAAGGTTAATTCGATCGAGTTCAGATGATTATTTTGGATCCGTCGAAAATCGAACCCGATCGAATTTAAATAATATTTATTTTATATATATTTTTTATTATTTTAGAATCGAACTATTGTAAAAATGGGGTTCATAATATTATCAAATTATTATCATTTTTATAATTTAATGGTGACCATTGTATACTCATAAAAATACAAAATATACGATATAAAACTTTTAGTGTTATTTAATTTGTCGTTTAATGTATGATAATGAGAAAATTAATATCAAATATATTTGAAATGTTATAACGTGTTAATATCGTTTTTTCAATGATAAGAAAATAGTTTTTTAAGTTATTCTAAAATTTTGATAGTTTTTATAATAAAAAAATTAAAAATGAATATTTGTGAACTTTATAAAAGATGAGTCATTTTTATTGATTTATTTTAATAAATATTAACTAACTAAATCCATCTGATTTACCCGTTAATCCGACTAAATCAAACCCGTTTAAAACCGAAATTTTATTGGTCGGAATCAGACCTTAACAATAAAACTGCGGTTTGCATCGGATTTAAGTTTTTGACCCGATTTCGGTCCAAACCGACCGATTTTCCATCCCTAAAATGAAGCATTCTATGGACGAGTATCATAAAACTTCATTGCCATTGGTAATTGTTAAATCCTGTACCATTTCATAAATTGATTTTGTAGTAACCAATTCAAACCATTAATTAAAATTAGACAAAATTAGGGTTGTTTGCGGTGTGATTTGGACGGTTTTGTTGTAAAAAATATTGAACCGCAAAAAAAAAAGTGTATAGATCGATTTGGTTTGGTTGACTTTTAAAAATAAAATCAAACCAATACGATTTGAATTTATTAGATTGGTTCAGTTTTTTATTTAAAATATATATATATATATATATATATATATATATATATATATATATATATATATATATATATATATATATATATATATATATATATATATATATATATATATATATATATATATATATATATTTAATCATCGACTATCTACATTTCAAAATTTTGTTGCACAAACAGACTAATTTTCCCTTTTCAAATTATGCATTTACACTAACAATCAGAGCTTTTGATAATTAGCTAATCCCAAAATATTATCAGCCATCAACCCTTCAACGCTGCCAAGTGTCAAACTCTTATTGAATAAGACCACTTGCAAATTTCCCCCTTTTTCTTAACCAAAGTTACATGCTACAATCTTAAGTTTCTCTGCTACTACTGCTACTCACTCCTTTCACTCCTTCAGCTTCTTTCTACGTCTCATTTCACCTTCAACATTGCTTTTGCTCAAGAAACCTCCGTCTCATTTCACCATCAAAGCAGGTTCGTTGAACTCCGCTTTCTCGTGTTGAACCATCCGTCTCTTTTTTATTCTTTCACCGTTATCGCGTTTCCGTTTCCGTGTTTTCTTTCGATTTGTTTACTTCGTTTCGATATATTCGTCTGTTTTAATTTTCTTCGTTTCATTTGCTTTCGTTTCATTTTCTTTGTTTTATATTTCTTCATTTCCTTTTATGATGGGTATGAGCAAGCTTTCCAACTGTGTTTGCGTTCCGGACGGTACGAGTATACATTGATAGCATAAATTAGATTTATTTAGTTTTACATATACAGCGGCCATTGGAGGCATAAAACTAATTTGTGATTGTGTCGGTGGTTGTGTTTCTCCATTATGATACTTTGTTAGTGTTTATAAAGACTGATGGATTTTTAAACTTAATGAGTTTATAATTTTAATATTTAAGGTTCAAATAGGAGCATCACCTCTCTACATGGTAGAAAGCAAACTTGGTAAATGTGTTTTTGGCTAGGTTTTTGTTGGCCTTCGCGAGCGTGCTAATGCTCCTTGAACTATGGATGTTAGATTCTGTTTTTACATATGGTTTGTTGCCTTCTGACTTGGTAAATGGGTTCGGTCATATTTTACTATTTTTCCCCATCATTATATTACTTCCTAAAATTTGTTTACAATGTGCTAATATAGTGAAATATGATTATACATTTGTGTGTTTAAATTTTCGTTGTATAGTTATGATTATTGGAAAATGATAGTTTACACAATATTTTCATGTTTAAATGCATTCAATTTAAGTTGTTTCTTTTGCTGATATTAAACACAAAATTTGCATGTTTCTTATGTTTGGACATATGTTTGAGAAACCATGTCAAGACCACCGATTTTAATCAAAGATTTGGTCCATGGAAATCAGGTCTTGAAAATGCATATTCGTGTTGTAGATCTCTGGGTTGTAAAGGAAAAAAGCGGACTTCAACACCTTGAATTGGTCATACAAGATTCAAAGGTATGCCTATCCTATAAAGTTTTTATTTTGTTTACTTAGTTATTCTTAACATAAACTTTTTTGTTGTAGGGTGATAAAATTCACGTCACAACTTGGAATCGAGAGTTCAATGAATGGATTGGACAACTTGAGGAACATGAAACCTACTGCGTTTACAATGGAGATCTTATCTCCAATGAAGGCACTTTCAAAGTCTGTCCAAACAAACTGAAGCTTGTATTCACCGGAGGAACTACGGTTACAAGAATGACATTACCACAAATTCCGACACACAAGTTTCAATTTAAGCCTATATATGATTTTCTTACAGGAAAATTCAACAACGATCTGTTATATGGTTGTAATACCTCAAAATTTGCCCTCATTTTTATTACCTCAACTGGCTCATGCTTCACATTTCATTTGCATATTCCATCAGGTCATAACCATCATAATCATGCATTTCAAGGGGTTTCCTAAGACATAGAATCAAAGCATTTTCCTGTTGATCTAAATTTTGAATTCAAGAGGTGGTTTATCTGGCTATTACAATCAAGATCGAGGAAATATCTGAGCTCATGACATCATGAGTATCTATCTACCAAAGAGTCATCAATTCTCACATGTATACGTCTTCCAAGATTCTCCAGAGTTTTCCTTGTGCGTAAAATTCATGGGTTATTAAATTGAGGATTCTCTGTGAGGCAGGGCACCATTACTATGGGGGTTCATTTTGGGTTGTTTGAAACATGGGTTAGGTGTTTGTTGTTCAAAGTGATTTGGTTTGTTTCAATCATGAGTTAAGGTCCATGTTTAAGCATACTTTATCATCCACGTTTATTTTGGTTCAATCTCAAAAGCCCATCTCAAATTCGTACCCGTCTTTTCTTACATTCACTTTTTGAATCTCTCATTCGAACCATTATACATTCTTCCATACCCAATCTTATTAAGTTTCCAAACAAGTATTCACATTTTGAGTCTAAACCATGTCCCAATTTCATCTCATTATTCAATTCTCTAATATCCATTAAACCAAACCCTTTGTTTTACCTAAATCCAAATTTCTAACCATATCCAAGTTATCCATTTTTAATATCATTCCAATTACTGTCTATATTTTAGATCATTTTGCCCATTTATCATTTTTACAAAATAAAGTCTATGAAGTTACCCCACACATTAGAAGCATCAAGACAAAACAAGTGAAGGTCCAATAAAAGAAGACGGAAGGGGTGAGCATGTCACAAATGTGATGCTTTCGGCGTTGGGATAGGTTTTTTTTCTTTGATATCAAAGAAGGATATTGTTCCTCATGGGAGTTCAATGATAACAAGGATGCGGTGGGAGTTCAAAAAAGGATTCATGATTAGGGCATTTTACTCTTCAATGAAGTACATAAAAGCATGGAAAGTTTGTTGTGATATTGAAGGCTGAATGGGATTTTTATTTTTTTTTGGTATATTTTTGTTCAGGTGTTGGTATGAAAGTGGGCACCGAGTGTACTGTTTCGTTTCGATTTGGTGCATTGTTTTTTTCTATTACTATTAGAATTAAAGAGTCTTACTATCTATATTCAAGGAACTCTTGAACTGTAGAATTCGTGTTGGCTGGTGTCGATATACAATATGCTTGGAATTATTGGATTATGCTTGCGCAAGTTTTGTCATTAAGTTGGTCCTTAAGTCCACATTTTACAAAAAAAGGGGTTCATGTCAGAAATGGATACAACAAAAAAAGGGCAACTGAATATCATAAAAAAAAAGAGGAACTCTAATCTCTCGTCCAATCTTCATCCTTCGGGATTCACTCCTAAAAAGATGGAATTCAGAAAGAAACAGAAAAATGGTATTTTGCATCAAAACTCTTCTACACTATGCAACCTGACTTTCCACCTTCTGCAAAACCTGCAAAGAATAACTCAGTTAGAGGAAATGGAGATTCTTGGCACAAGTCATGTGGAAATGAGTTCAAATATACCATGGCAAGAAAAAGTGCAAGAGCTTGATAGATGAAATCACAACAAGAACTCAGGACTCACAATAACGCGAGAAAAGAAAAGATAAATATAACAGATAAAAAACCGATTAGGAGGAGGGATATCTGTTCAACATTTATCAGAAAAAAAATACAAACAAAAATTCAATTACATGAGAAAGAAATCTAGCTAGCATAACTTAGTGTTAGAAAAACAAAATCAGCTGATATAGCAGAAATAATTTCAGAACAAAAAATCACTACACAAAATCAGTTACAGAAATATAACAATCTCTAACCGAATTTTATCTGGAATCTTCATTCTACCAACCATTCTTCTTCTATAAAACCGATCCATTGGTGCAATTTCAGGCTCTCTTCAATCTCCACCATTTCTCTCTCCTCCATTTTTTCTTCAAAATCTCATTCTTCAATCCTCTCTTCAAAATCTGAAATTCATTCATCACTCTTCTTAGCCTTATTCACCATTTTTAGACTCACTTTCCTGAAATCCATTCATCAACCTTCAATAGCTCCTTCATTCAATCTTCATCCATTAGCAATCTCCATCCTTCTATACCTCGATTTTCTGCATAATCTTCATTCTGAAGTTCACTCTAACAATCTTCAAACAACTTCAAGAACACTTCTTAACAATCATCAACCCGGATCCGTCTTCAGCTTTATCAATCACAAAACACCTCGCAATAACCATAACCGTGCTCATCGCTACTCTCCCAAACCTTCATCAATCTGCAACTTCATCAACCTGCAAAAAAATTGATACAAGGATAAGAACACAAGATGTATAAATTTTGAATACAACAAGCCAATTCAAGAACACAATTCCAAAGTGAATCTGAAATCGCAGAATAGAAGAAGAGGTCACGTAACGATTCGAGACAAGCAAGTTTCCGAATCTTACCTGAACTGAATTTTTGCATCGCGACGGCACCGAAGCAACTTCAAAGTCTTCCAAGCGTCCTCTTCCACGAACCAAATGAATTAATCCTCATCTTCGGCTACACAAGGTAATATTTATGTCCATCGTTCTTGTGATCTCTGTGGTGAAGATTTCGATTAGAGAGTTAGGTTTTGTTGTTCCGTTTTTGGATTTGAAGAAGAAGAGTGTTAGGTTGCCTTGTTTCGGATTCGAAGAAGAAGAGTGTTAGGTTATTTTGTTCCGTTTGCAATTTCAAATTGGAAGAGAGTTATGTTAGGGTTGCTTTGTTTATGATTCGTTTCGGAGAGGAGAAGAAGTTGTTTATGGAAGAAGGTGATGGTGGTGGCGGAAAGAAGAAGAAGATGAAGGTGATGTGTAAACACCCCAAATTTTCCCTCACTTTCTCTCACACCATGACTTATGATCTTTCATTTTTGTTTTAGTATAAGCATTACATCTCATATTGCATATTTGCTTCACTACATAGTTCCATTTTCATCTGCATCTAGGGTTTGTGATCTGAGCAATCCAAGAATCAATCTGAGCCATCCAAATGGTCTTGAAGCTTTCCAAGATGGACCATGTGTGTTCTATGATCATATTATGCTCCCTAAAGTTCATGAAAGTCAAGAAATCACAAAGATTGGCAAAGGCATGGAAGCAGAGCTAGGGTTTTCCTACACAGATGACCAAAATTAGGGTTTTGGTTTCAGAGGCCTTAACTCCAATTTTTTTGGTCATTCTTGTTTATAATGTTCTTAATAGGTTATAAGGATCATTTGTACCAAGTTTTATGAAGAAATTCATTGTGGAAGTCATTTGATCATTGGGTAACTTCTTGAGCAAGTTAAGTCAAAATCAGGGCATCTGAGGCCCCCAACAAGGGTACCAAAGGATCATTTTCATCATTTTTGGATCTCTATGATCTTTATTTGATCTTAGAAATGGTTTGAAGTTCACAAAGTTGAAGAATTTTGAGCCAAATGCAAACTTGCCATTTTTGGAAATGACTTGTAATGGAAACTTTCCATTTTGGGAAAGATTTTCAACCTCCTCTTTCATGACCAAAAATGCTTCAAATGAAAAATTCTTGGACATGAAAGTTGTATATTAGGTGTTTCCCTTTTCAAAAAGTATAAGAACATGTCTTGATTCATCCTAGAACTCAAGATATGGCCTTTCAAAGTTGGCAAAAATCTTATAATTTTCAAGTTCATGCCAAAGAGAGAATTTTGCAATTTCACTTGCCAAACCTTTTTATGACCTCTAATCAACTTCTATGCATCATAACATGTCAAAACAACTTCTAAACATCAGAATTGGCCCAAGTTTTCATTGTTTTCATGACTTGATCTTCAAGAATCTCAAAAGGGCCAAAACTCATAAACTTTGCAAAATGCCTTGGATCCTTCCAACCACTTGTGCTAGCTGCATCAAACCCATTCTATGGCTCTCCATAAATCTTGCTGAGGCCAGACACCCCAAAAAGCCAGCTCTGCCATGGCCCATACCTCCAAGTACACAAATTTGACTTTTGGGCAAAACCTCTCATACCAATCAAGCTGAGCCACAACCACTCTTCTGACCAATCAAGACTTCACATACATGCCTCATAGACCTCATTTCATAACATCTTGAAGCCTGAATCATCCCACAACTCAGAATTCACAAAATCACCAAAAAAACTTCCCTTCTTCGAATTGCACAAACCAACCATCAAACCTCAAAACAAACCTCACCAATCATCTCAACACCACTTATAGAACACAAAACAACCCTCAAAATGGCATGAAACCTCCTAAATCAAAAACACGATTCCTCCTTCATCAGAACTGAACTTCCAAAACCAAGCCATACAAGCCTCATTCAAGCATTTCAGAAGCTTCAGGGAGTTCATAGGGGTGGTTTAACATCAAGGAGAAGTCCAGAAAGCTCAGATTGAGAAAGCTTCACCTCAGGTATCATCAAGAACAATTTTTCCAGAAACCTTCTTTTAAGTTCTTAAATGATTCTACATGCTTCCATGATCATGCTGATGTCTTTACTTTTGAAAATGGTTGAGATTTGAGAATGTATGAACTCTCTGAAAGTTTGCCCGAAAATTTTGTTTGCTTCGATTCTTGTTTTTGATGCAATATAAATGTTATTTGATGATGGATTCTTGCTTAGGGAGGTTAGATGATCATTTCTGGAGCTTTAGAGGGTTTAATTTGGCCTAAGGAAGAAGTTAGGTTGAGTGTCTTGCCGGAGAAGATGACCGGAGCAAGCCCCGGTCACCTGAAAATCATTAGGGCACTAATTAGGGTTTAAGGGGTCAGTTTGAACGTGAGCCATTAGATCTTGCTTAGCGCGTTTTTTATGGGTCCAGATAATTTCAGTTAGCCCTAATTTTCAATTAATTAAATTAATCAATTAATTAACCCAAATGCAATCCAGGCCCTCCATCTGCGCGCGTAGTCAACCAAGGTTAAAACCCTGACCCTCAGATGCTTTGACTTCCATTTAATTCCATTTTATTTTCATTTTATTCTATTTCTTTTGCATAATTTATTTAAAATAGTTAAAAACATCACAAAAATATTTCCTTTTGCATTTCTGATCCAAATATTTTTCTCAACCCAAAAATGATTTTTATTTTATTTTTTGCGTTTAAAAAGTATTTTTAAAATATTTAAATGTTATTTTTAATTAATTAATGGATTTTAATTAATTAAAATTACATTTAGGTTTCTAAAAATCACCAAAAAAATCATGAACCATCCCAATACATTTAGAAACATTTTTAAACTCTTCATACACATTTCGTTTTAGGTTTGATCATAATTTCACAATTTTCTTTGAATTAGGGTTCTTTAAAATCACATTTTCTAACCCTAATTTGAAAATTTCATTTCTGCCTAACCATGAAGAGTTTGAACTTGATTCTTTTTTCATTGTTTCACATATTGCATGTAGTTTATAGGTTATTTTTCTCATGAATTTATCTTGCATTTAAAATTTGATTTGCATTTTCCCTTAAGAATCACCCAAGAACCCTAGCAAACTTAGGAAAATCATAACTTTCAATAGGATTAGCTTCTGACCTTCTCCTTTGGGGTGTGATCTTATATGGGATTAGGGTTTGATTGAGCTTGGTTTCAATTTTTTATCATGTTGTATGCTTCTTTTTTGTTCATTTGTATCTCATATGTTCATAAAACCCTAATTTCTCATGTTCATTTGCATTCATCTTTGCATATCATCATCATGTGAACTTGCCATGACATTTAAAGCATTCATATGACATCTTATATATATTAGGACATGCTTTAACATTGCTTGATCATTTATTCATTCATTTGCTATGTCTTGCATTCATTTCATTTCATAAACATCCATGTGTTTTCAAACTTCTAAACATGCTTTCATGACATCTCATATTTGTATGAACATACATATGCATATTGTATGACTTTGCATCATCTCATATGCCATTTGAATTGCATAATCACTTCTGACTTTGGTCTTTGCATCTCATTTCAATTCATTTCTTCATGCTTTATGTCTTATGCATTCATATTAACACTTCTAGGTACCTTTGGTAAGTTGTTCAGGGAGGTGGATTTGCCTTCACCTCCCACCTCTTCTTATCTCACTCATATGAACATTTACATGTCTTTGAAGTGAATCTAATTCACTTATGTTCAATCCTTCTTACTTTCTCTCTTTAAGTTACTTATCTTCTTCAGGAAGTAAGTAACTTATTCTTCTTCTTCCTTCTCTTTTCATCTGCTCCTTCCATTGGTGGCCTTGAAGATCCTTTCTCTTAAGCCTAACAAACCATAGGATATCCAAGCATGATAACTTTTAGGGTTGTGTATAGTTCCCCTTAGTCTTTTACCTTTTAGTCTCCTTGAGTCTCTCTTCTCATCTCAATAATCAGAGACTAAACTCTTAAAGCTTTAGGACTTTGGAATTAGGGTTATGCCTGCATCTTTCTCTTAGGATGGAGTGTATAACTTTAATCCTAAGTGCTAAACCTTTAATTTGTTTAAACCTCTTAATCAAATCACACTAATAATCACCAAGACTTTATCTTGTAACTTGGGCCTTACATTAGGGTTCTATCTCTTCTTTATGGTTAAGAGGGACTAACCCTAGTGTTTAATGGACAAGTCCCCCTCAAGTTGTCTTACAAACATAAAATCCACTTCTTAATCTCACCCTTTAATTAAAATCCACTTAATAAAGGCTTGTTATATAATGAATTTAATCCCTAACCATGGATTAAGTTGAGGTATCTTCCTCACCTTAAGTGTTCTCATCAATTATCCTTCTATTAGGATGGTGTAATGAGTTCATTAATCTATGATTAGAGATTAAACTCATTACTTAACACTAAACAAAACCCAAAAACATCTAATTAATCACAAGTAGGTTAATGATCTTAATCCTACATCATCATGGCAATTAAGTGGAGGTGCTCATCCCATACTTAAGTAGGCTCATTATCCTTAATCAGGGAGGATATAATGAGTTTACAAGCCCTTGATTTAGGCTTAAACTCATTAACTTATGAAAAACACCAAAAATAATAACAAAACTGAAAACACAAAAACAAACAATAATCGTCTCCTCCTGGATTCTTTTCTCATCACACTCATTCATAAACGAGAACTTGCTTCTTCCGTCTAATGCAAGATAGTTAGCACTCGAGCCAGACGAGTCATACACTTGAGCATAGACAAGCAAGCAGTTCACAATCAATTTATCTTCCAGTCTCTTTGAGTCGAACTACGGTGTTTTGACTTCCTCATTGCACGAGAGGATACGTAGTCATAACTTAACAGTTATCGAACAAAAGTTTCTTTGTCATCCCCCTCTTTCAGCATTCTTTCTAAGCCTCAGTTCTTGAGCAATTCACCCTGTTGCACTGACACCTGTATATTCATTCCTAGCTTTTGCACACAGATAACAAATATACCTACCCCTTTAAACACAATCTTGGAAGCGTGGATCCCGTCGAGTACGACGGACAATCTGGGTGTTAATACCTTCCCAGGTTGTAACCAACCCCCTTTCTCAATTTCTCTGGTTCGCAACCGTCTTATCCATCTTTTTCTAGGTTTATGCAGCATTACCTTTCCTTCGGGTTAAAAATTCCTAGCTGACGACTCTATTCAGTTCACTTCATTTTCTCTTTTCTCCGACCGTTCGCGTCTGCACCGGGATGCAAATCTTTGGGAGCGACAGCTTGGCGACTCTACTGGGGACTTTATTTTAGCAACCAGGGCTTCTGGTTCTTTTTGTGGGTTTCTCCTAGCGCTTGTTTGATTTGTGTTTATGGGGGTGTTATGTGTTATATGTGCTTTTTGTTTTATTGCTTTATGTACAACTTTATCTATTGCTTTGTTTACTGTTTTATTGCATTCATTTCACTGTCATCATATCATTGTGCTGGATATGTTTGTTTACCTTGGTGGGAGGGATATTCAGTGAGTAAGGTTCCATACCGGGAGCCTGAGTGACACATAGGATATAGTGGCTTCATATTATTTCCCATTCCATTTCGGTCTGGTGGGGGAATATGAAACACGGTTCAGACATGGGTTTCTTCTTGAGAATTATGTGCTACGGATTTCCTATAGTACTAGGGCTATCTAGGAAGCCTGCTAAGTCTGGATGACCTTTTTAGACGACCTTCAGCATCTGAGGTGAATTAGAGGAGGATCCTTTATGATTAATGTAAACACTGTACCTCCGGGTTAGAAGTGTTTACACTTCTCATAACTGATCCAAGTCTGGGGATCATTGTTCTAGAACAATACTTGTGAGGGGGTTGGGATGTTTACAGGTTTGCAAGAACCCTTGACCTCATCATACCCCGTTACCAGATTTGTTTTAAGGTTACATCATTTTGGACTGATTCTATGAAACCCTGGACTTGTGACTCTTTATTTGAGTCCCCCACCTGGTTACTGGTTCTCTAAGCCTTCATCTAGACTGATGAACACACATGGACCTTATCAAGGAAGATAACAGATCCAGCACTTGATCACAAACCCTTGCATATCATTCTGCATACATCATTTTGCATCATTTTAACATTTGTCTATTTGTTTTACAGGGTATCCACATTATCTTTGGTTTAGTTTTGACTGTTCATCTGCATCAACCATCTTCATCAGCTATCTTCATCAGAGATTCTCTTCAGCATCTTCACCAGTTGTCTTCATTAGTGCTTCTCCTCAGTTATCTTCATCAGCATCCATTATCAGTATGGACCCATCCAGGAAGAGCAACATCACATACCATTTCTTTGAGCCCTCCCTGGCAGGCATCAGGCAGATTCAGACACTCATCACTCTTGATCATGTCCCTTTATTCAGGGAACATTATGATGGCATTATGGACATGATCATGGACTTGGATGCATCACAGAGGAGTATGATCCACACTTGTCTTCAGTTCTATGACCCTCCTCTCAGATGTTTTACCTTTCCAGATTTTCAGTTGGGCCCTTTGTTAGAGGAATTTTCCATGTTGTTAGGTGTCCCCATCAGGAGAGGGATTCCTTTCAACCCTGAGATGACTGCTCCCAGGAATGAAGATATAATTAAGGCTCTATATTTGGAAACCACGATCATTGATCAGAATATGACCACCAAGGCTAGAATCCCAGGCCTCCATTTGGACTTCTTGATCACTTAGGCCACCAGTCATGCTGCAGCAGGGAAGTGGGACACTGTCTGTGCTCTTTTGGCCCTTAGCATATATGGTATCATCTTATTTGCAGACAAGCCTAAGTTTGTAAGCAAGAATGCTATTCACCTCTTCTTGATGAAGAATCCAGTTCCTACCTTGCTAGGGGATTTCTATTACTCAGTGCACCAGAGAAATGAGAAGCAGAGGGGAAGATTAGTCAGATGTTGTGCACCTCTCTTTTACTGTTGGCTATTGAGGCACTTGCCAAAGTCAGAAGCTTTCTTGAATCCTCATCAGTCAAGAAATTGGGCTAAGAGATTGATTTCTCTCACTTCAGAAGACATCAGGTGGTGCACTCAGAGCACCAAGGGCAGAGACATAATCACCAGCTGTGGGCAGTATCCCAATGTACCTCTGATTGGAGTGAAGGGTTGCATCAACTACAGGGGGTACCAAAGCCACCCAGGTAATGATTGGGTTGGCCCAAAGCCAAGAGAGACTAAGAGAGTTGGTCGAGCGGCAAACTCCTGAAGAAAACGACCCAGGTACAGGGGGTACCACCAACAATGATCATGGACAACCTCGTACTGATCCCCCAGAGTTTGGACCTCATCTTAATCCTGACATTAATGCTATCAGGAATACCCAGGGTAATACTGGAGGGAGTGCCTTGCAAGAGGACCCTCAGGAGGAACAATTCACTGTAGTTGGAGCAGGAGATGAAGTCTATGATCTTCGGCTGGACGAGATAACAGAAAAGTTGAGATCTCTGGAGTCTCAAAAATCCTTAGGGTTTGATGTTATGGATATGGGGCTAGTGGAGGGAGTAAGAATTCCTCATAAATTCAAACTTCCCTGCTTTGAAAGATATAATGGGACATTTTGCCCTCGTACCCATCTTCAATCATTTCTGGGAAAATTGAAGGCTTACACTATGGATGAAAATCTATGGATGTTCTACTTTGAGGATAGCTTGACTGGGGCATCCCGTGAGTGGTACTCTCATCTGACTAGGGCAACAATCAGAAATTGGAAAGATCTGGCCGAGGCTTTCATACACCAATATCAGTACAATTTAGACATGGCGCCTAACAGAACTATTCTAATGGGTATGTCACAATCCTCCAGGGAAAGCTTTAGAGAGTATACTCAGAGATGGAGACAATTGGCTGCTGCCGTTCAACCTCCAATGTCGGAAAGAGAAATGGCAGATATGTTTATGAACACCCTACAGGGGACGTACATTGATAGACTGGCAGCTTTCTCTTCCACTAGCTTTGCTGACGTAGTCATCGCTGGAGAAAGGATTTAGAGTTTGTTAAAAATGGGTAAGATTTCTGATAACGGCGCCAGCTCTAGCAGCATAAGGAAACCTTTTGCAGGGCCTCGAAGGTCGGGCGAAACCAATTCTATACACATGGGCAGAGGAAGGCCCCAGTATATGCTAAGATAAATATCCGTTGTAACAATTCCCA
Source organism: Lathyrus aphaca (assembly GCA_963966055.1). NCBI lineage: Eukaryota > Viridiplantae > Streptophyta > Magnoliopsida > Fabales > Fabaceae > Lathyrus > Lathyrus aphaca. Next base: position 568,826,762 of record OZ014519.1, read on the forward strand.
CTCCACCTCCTCAACAATAATACACTCCACAACTACAACATTTCCCTCAGCAACATTTTCCTCAGCAAAGGTCCTACAACAACAACAACCAACAACAACGTCCATTCCAGCAAAGGCCATCTCAAGTCAACAGGGTAATTGATCTTATACCATTGCCCTATGCCACTTTGTTACCACAAATTTTGAAGCTTAATCTTGTTGAATTAAGGACTCTGGCTCCACCAGATCCTCAAAACCTTCCGAGAAATTACGACGTCAATCCCAGATGTGCCTTCCATTCTAATGCACCTGGTCACACCACAGAAAAGTGCAGAGCTTTGCACATGAAGGTCCAGGATCTAGTTGATTCAAAGGCTTTAAATTTTTCACCACATCCTAACGTCACAAATAATCCTATGCCTAGCCACGGTGGGCCCAGGATAAATGCAATTGAGGAGGATCAACCCATGAATTTAATCGAAGATACTACAAGCATTCAAACACCTCTGGCAGAGGTTAAAGCCCAGCTTTTAAAATGCCAGGTGTTCCCAGGTTGTGAGGCCTGCTGTGAATCTTGCAAAATTTCCACCAATGGTTGTGCAAGCTTAAGAAGTGGCATCAATGGCCTTATCAAAGAAGGTATCCTGCAGATAACATCAACGGTTTCTACAATATCAGCAATTCCTCTTGCAGCGACAACAAGCACTCCTCCTACAACTTCAAAAACAATTGTTCCGACAGACTCGTCTACAAAGTCAACAATCATCTCTTCCACCACTTCAACAAATGTTAGTTCAACCGAATCCGCTTCTACAACTACAAGAACCATTAATAATGACATCTTCACAGTCACCATATACTACGACCCAACAATGGTCCTCGATTCCAACAATTTTCAGCAACAATCTCAACAACAACCCAGTTTCAGTCTTTCACCATCACCACCAGTCAGAAGTACCGTTACCATATATTACGATCCACGGACAATAATAGTTCCTACTTCCGCTGCAGTCAGTCCAGTCACCATCACGGTGCCTAGACCCATTCCGAATGAAAAAGATAATGTTGTGCCATGGCACTATGGTTCAGACCTTTACTGCAACGGGGAGAGAGTCTCTCTTGATTCTTCAACTCACACACCACAGGTCGATAATGTCGGGGGAGGCAGAGGCTTCACTAGAAGCGGATGTCTCTTCGCGTCACAAGTTCCGAGAGTTAATGCTGAGGCAGAGATTGCTGCCAAAGCTAAAGGCACAAATGTGGTGCCTGAAGAACTAGTTTTGAAAGAAGCTCACAAGACGTCCTTTAATCAAGATGTGGATGAATTTATGAGAATAATCAAGAAAAGCGATTATAAGGTTGTGGATCAGCTACACCAGACTCCTTCAAAGATCTCCATTCTATCATTGATGTTGTGTTCCGAAGCTCATCGGGATGCACTACTTAAAATCATGCACGCAGCCTACGTACCTGAGGAGATTACGGTGAATCAGCTAGAGACAATGGTTTCTAATGTTAATACTAGTCATGGAATAGGCTTCACCAACACTGATTTAACTACGGAAGGTCGTCATCATAATAAAGCTTTGCGCATCACTCTAGAGTGTAAAGGGGTTGTGCTTTCACATGTTCTAGTTGACACTGGGTCTTCGCTCAATGTCTTGCTAAAGAAAGCCCTTGTTAAGCTTGAATATGATGGTAAAGCTCTCCGACCAAGCAATCTGGTGGTTAGATCTTTTGATGGTTCCAAGAGGTCTGTTCTTGGAGAAGTGGATCTGCCTGTGATAATTGGCCCGCATGTCTTTCAAACTACTTTCTACGTGATGGACATTCCGCCGGCCTACAACTGTTTGTTGGGTCGACCTTGGATTCACGCTGCTGGCGCAGTTACGTCGACCCTTCACCAGAAATTAAAATACGAGTGGGAAGGAAAAATTATCACAATCTGTGGTGAAGAAGACATTTTTGTTAGCCATCTGGCTACCTACAAATACATTGAGATGGATGGTGAGATTCACGAGAACATGAGCCAAGGTTTCGAAGCACTGAATGTCAATGAGGAGACAACAGAAGTATTTGCTGCATCCTAGGAGGATAGGATGGGTACTTCAATTTGCTCCTACCAACAAGCTCGGAAGGTTGTTGAAGATGGAAACGCCCAAGGCTGGGGCAAGCTGCTACATGTGAGATTCACGAGACCTTGGTCATGATCATGTCCCTTTATTCAGGGAACATTATGATGGCATTATGGACATGATCATGGACTTGGATGCATCACAGAGGAGTATGATCCACACTTGTCTTCAGTTCTATGACCCTCCTCTCAGATGTTTTACCTTTCCAGATTTTCAGTTGGGCCCTTTGTTAGAGGAATTTTCCATGTTGTTAGGTGTCCCCATCAGGAGAGGGATTCCTTTCAACCCTGAGATGACTGCTCCCAGGAATGAAGATATTATTAAGGCTCTATATTTGGAAACCACCATCATTGATCAGAATATGACCACCAAGGCTAGAATCCCAGGCCTCCATTTGGACTTCTTGATCACTTAGGCCACCAGTAATGCTGCAGCAGGGAAGTGGGACACTGTCTGTGCTCTTTTGGCCCTTAGCATATATGGTATCATCTTGTTTGCAGACGAGCCTAAGTTTGTAAGAAAGAATGCTATTCACTTCTTCTTGCTGAAGAATCCAGTTCCTACCTTGCTAGGGGATTTCTATTACTCAGTGCACCAGAGAAATGAGAAGCAGAGGGGAAGATTAGTCAGATGTTGTGCACCTCTCTTTTACTGTTGGCTATTAAGGCACTTGCCAAAGTAAAAAGCTTTCTTGAATCCTCATCAGTCAAGAAATTGGGCTAAGAGATTTATTGCTCTCACTTCAGAAGACATTAGGTGGTGCACTCAGAGCACCAAGGGCAGAGACATAATCACCAGCTGTGGGCAGTATCCCAATGTACCTCTGATTGGAGTGAAGGGTTGCATCAACTACAGGGGGTACCAAAGCCATCCAGGTAATGATTGGGTTGGCCCAAAGCCAAGAGAGACTAAGAGAGTTGGCCGAGTGACAAACTCCTGAAGAAAACCACCCAGGTACAGGGGGTACCAGCAACAATGATCATGGACAACCTCGTACTGATCCCCCAGAGTTTGGACCTCATCTTAACCCTGACATTAATGCTATCAGGAATACCCACGGTAATACTGGAGGGCGTGCCTTGCAAGAGGACCCTCAGGAGGAACAATTCACTTTAGTTGGAGCAGGAGATGAAGTCTATGATCATCGGCTGGACGAGATAGCAGAAAAGTTGAGATCTCTGGAGTCTCAAAAATCCTTAGGGTTTGATGTTATGGATATGGGGCTAGTGGAGGGAGTAAGAATTCCTCATAAATTCAAACCTCCCTGCTTTGAAAGATATAATGGGAAATCTTGCCCTCGTACCCATCTTCAATCCTTTCTGGGAAGATTGAAGGCTTACACTATGGATGAAAAGCTATGGATGTTCTACTTTGAGGATAGCTTGACTGGGGAATCCCGTGAGTGGTACTCTCATCTGACTAGGGCAACAATCAGAAATTGGAAAGATCTGGCCGAGGCTTTCATACACCAATATCAGTACAATTTAGACATGGCGCCTAACAGAACTCTTCTAATGGGTATGTCACAATCCTCCAGGGAAAGCTTCAGAGAGTATACTCAGAGATGGAGACAATTGGTTGCTGCCGTTCAACCTCCAATGTCAGAAAGAGAAATGGCAGATATGTTTATGAACACCCTACAGGGGACGTACATTGATAGACTGGCAGCTTTCTCTTCCACTAGCTTTGCTGACGTAGTCATAGCTGGAAAAAGGATTTAGAGTTTGTTAAAAATGGGTAAGATTTTTGATAACGGCGCCAGCTCTAGCAGCACAAGGAAACCTTTTGCAGGGCCTCGAAGGTCGGGCAAAACCAATTCTGTACACATGGGCAGAGGAAGGCCCCAGTATATGCCAAGATCAATTGCCGCTGTCACAATTCCCACTCCACCTCCTCAACAATAATACACTCCGCAACCACAACATTTCCCTCAGTAACATTTTCCTCAGCAAAGGTCCTACAACAACAACAACAACCAACAACAACGTCCATTCCAGCAAAGGCCATCTCAAGTCAACAGGGTAATTGATCCTATACCAATGCCCTATGCCACTTTGTTACCACAACTTTTGAAGCTTAATCTTGTTGAATTAAGGACTCTGGCTCCACCAGATCCTCAAAACCTTCCGAGAAATTACGACGTCAATGCCAGATGTGCCTTCCATTCTAATGCACCTGGTCACACCATAGAAACGTGCAGAGCTTTGCACATGAAAGTTCAGGATCTAGTTGATTCAAAGGCTTTAAATTTTGCACCACATCCTAACGTCACAAATAATCCTATGCCTAGCCACGGTGGGCCCAGGATAAATTCAATTGAGGAGGATCAACCCATGAATTTAATCGAAGATACTGCAAGCATTCAAACACCTCTGGCAGAGGTTAAAGCCCATCTTTTAAAATGCCAGGTGTTCCCAGGTTGTGAGGCCTGATGTGAATCTTGCAAAATTTCCACCAATGGTTGTGCAAGCTTAAGAAGTGGCATCAATGGCCTTATCAAAGAAGGTATCCTGCAGATAACATCAATGGTTTCTACAATATCAGCAATTCCTCTTGCAGCAACAACAAGCACTCCTCCTACAACTTCAAAAACAATTGTTCCGACAGACTCGTCTACAAAGTCAACAATCATCTCTTCCACCACTACAACAAATGTTAGTTCAACCGCATCCGCTTCTACAACTACAACAACCATTAATAATGACATCTTCACAGGCACCATATACTACGACCCAACAATGGTCCCCGATTCCAACAATTTTCAGCAACAACCTCAACAACAACCCAGTTTCAGTCTTTCACCATCGCCACCAGTCAGAAGTCCTGTTACCATATATTACGATCCACAGACAATAACAGTTCCTACTTCCGCTGCAGTCAGTCCAGTCACCATCACGGTGCCTGGACCCATTCCGAATGAAAAAGATAATGTTGTGCCATGTCACTATGGTTCAGACCTTTACTGCAACGGGGAGAGAGTCTCTCTTGATTCTTCAACTCACACACCACAGGTCGATAATGTCGGGGGAGGCTGAGGCTTCACTAGAAGCGGACGTCTCTTCGCGTCACAAGTTCCGAGAGTTAATGCTGAGGCAGAGGCTGCTGCCAAAGCTAAAGGCAAAAATGTGGTGCCTGAAGAACTAGTTTTGAAAGAAGCTCACAAGACGTCCTTTGATCAGGATGTGGATGAATTTATGAGAATAATCAAGAGAAGCGATTATAAGGTTGTGGATCAGCTCCACTAGACTCCTTCCAAGATCTCCATTCTATCATTGATGTTGTGTTCCGAAGCTCATCGGGATGCACTACTTAAAATCATGCACGCAGCCTACGTGCCTGAGGAGATTACAGTGAATCAGCTAGAGACAATGGTTTCTAATATTAATACTAGTCATGGAAAGGCTTCACCAACGCTGATTTAACTACGGAAGGTCGTCATCATAATAAAGCTTTGCACATCACTCTAGAGTGTAAAGGGGTTGTGCTTTCACATGTTCTAGTTGACACTGGGTCTTCGCTCAATGTCTTGCCAAAGAAAGCCCTTGCTAAGCTTGAATATGATGGTAAAGCTCTCCGACCAAGCAATCTGGTGGTTAGACCTTTTGATGGTTCCAAGAGGTCTGTTCTTGGAGAAGTGGATCTGCCTGTGATAATTGGCCCGCATGTCTTTCAAACTACTTTCTACGTGATGGACATTCCGCCGGCCTACAACTGTTTGTTGGGTCGACCTTGGATTCACGCTGCTGGCGCAGTTACGTCGACCCTTCACCAGAAATTAAAATACGAGTGGGAAGGGAAAATTATCACAATCTGTGGTGAAGAAGACATTTTTTTTAGCCATCTGGCTACCTACAAATACATTGAGATGGATGGTGAGATTCACGAGAACATGAGCCAAGGTTTCGAAGCACTGAATGTCAATGAGGAGACAACTGAAGTATTTGCTCCATCCTAGGAGGATAGGATGGGTACTTCAATTGTCTCCTACCAACAAGCTCGGAAGGTTGTTGAAGATGGAAACGCCCAAGGCTGGGGCAAGCTGCTACCTGTGGAGAAGAAGGAGGACATATTCAGTTTGGGTTACAAACCATTCCGACAAGATCAAGCAGAGGCTGGTAAGGAGCCCAAGTTCATAAGTGGGGGAATGCTGACCCCAGATGCTGTCATTAACGTGAAAGACGAGGCTGAAAGCGACCTCAACCTAGAAAGCTGGATTCGTCCAAGGATCCCGGGCCAACAAGTCTTTAACTGGTCTTCCCAGGAAATTATAAGAGTTACTCCTGCAGAGTAATTATTATTTCCTGCTTTTTAGCATGCATCAAGTCCTGCATCTTGCCCAAGGTGTTAGGATTCATTTTGTAATAGGGCCATATTTGTATTTTGAGCAAATGGAATATCAATGAACAATGGACATCTTTTGCAAACAATTTTCTTTTTTGCTCACTGTCTTTTCATTTTTGTTATTTTTCGCACAAAACAATAAAATGACAATGTTTTCAAAATAAATAACTTCATTTTTCTGAACAAGATTAAAATTGATCACTAAAAAGAACAAATCTTAACCCTTGCAGAGATAATCCTTCTGATTGCACCGACAACAACACTGATATGACCTTGTATGACTTCGACAATCCAATTAATCAAGTTGATGAAGGGGTTGATGAAGACTATGAGTTGCCTGAAGAGTTGGCCAGGTTGTTGAGGCAAGAAGAGAAAGTGATTACTCCTCATTAAGAGGAAATTTAAACTATTAATCTTGGTACCGAGGAAGATGTAAAAGAGGTGAAGATTACGGCCAGTCTGCAAGCTCCAGTAAAGGAACAACTTATCAGTATGCTTCGAGAATGCGTTGACGTCTTTGCTTGGTCCTATCAATACATTCCAGGTCTAGACACGGATATTGTCATGCACAGGCTACCCTTGAAAGAAGATTGCCCTCCGGTTAAACAGAAGTTGCGCCGCACTCGCCCAGATATGGCCATGAAGATTAAGGAAGAAGTACAAAAGCAGTAGGATGACGGTTTCCTTGCTGTAACTAGTTACCCGCCGTGGGTTGCTAACATTGTACCCTTGCCTAAGAAGGATGGCAAGGTGCGTATGTGTGTGGATTACCGGGACCTAAATAGAGCTAGCCCGAAGGATGATTTCCCATTACCTCACATCGATGTATTGGTGGACAACACAGCTCAGTTTTCGGTATTTTCTTTCATGGACGGGTTTTCTGGATACAATCAAATCAAGATGTCACCCGAAGACATGGAGAAAACACCTTTCATCACACCTTGGGGCACATTTTGTTACAAGGTAATGCCGTTTGGACTGAAAAACGCTGGTGCAACATACCAACGGGCTATGGTAACGTTATTCCATGATATGATCCACAAAGAAATCGAATGCTATGTGGATGATATGATTGCCAAGTCCCTCAATGAAGAGGATCATTTGGTGAATCTACTGAAGTTGTTTAAGCGTCTGAGGAAGTATCATATGAAGTTGAACCCCAACAAATGTACATTCGGGGTACGTTCTGGTAAGCTGCTGGGATTTATCGTAAGTGAAAAGGGAATTGAGGTTGATCCCGACAAAGTCAAAGCCATTCAGGAGATGCCTGCACCTAGGACTGAAAAAGAAGTTCGAGGGTTCTTAGGTAGATTGAACTACATTTCAAGGTTCATATCTCACCTCACTGCAACCTGTGAACCCTTGTTCAAACTATTAAGGAAAGAACAAACAGTCATGTGGAACGACGATTGTCAGAAAGCTTTTGACAAGATCAAGGAGTACCTGCAAGAACCTCCAATTCTCATGCCTCAAATTGAAGGAAGACCTCTAATCATGTACCTGACAGTATTAGAAGGGTCAATGGGGTGTGTGTTGGGCCAGTATGACGAGTCTGGTCGAAAAGAGTATGCAATATACTACCTAAGCAAAATGTTTACCGACTGTGAACAACGTTATTCACTGCTCAAGAAAACTTGTTGTGCTTTAGCGTGGGTTGCTCGCCAACTAAGACAATATATGTTGACTTACACTACCTTGTTGATCTCAAAAATGGACCCCGTCAAGTACATATTTGAAAAGCCATCACTTACCGGAAGGGTTGCAAGATGGAAAATGATTCTGACAGAGTATGACATTCAGTACATTTCTCAAAAAGCCATCAAGGGCAGTGTATTGTCTGATTATCTGGCTGAGCAACCCATTGATGATTACCAGCCCATGAGATTTGACTTCCCTGATGAAGACATCATGTTCTTGAAAGCAAAAGATTGTGAAGAGCCAGTTCACACTGAAGGGCCTGACCCAGAAGAAACATGGACTATGATGATGTTTGACGGGGATGTCAAAGAACGGTCATGAAGTTGGTGCAGTGCTCATTACACCTAAAGGGGTTCATATGCCTTTCTCAGTAAAACTCACATTTGCCTGTACTAACAACGAAGCAGAATACGAAGCTTGTATCATGGGTATTGAGGAAGCCATTGACCTCAGGATCAAAACTTTGAATGTATTCGGAGATTCAGCTTTGGTAATCAATCAGACCAACGAAAAATGGTACACTCATCAGGAGCATCTGATTCCATACCGTGACTATACGAGGAGATTATTACTTTCTTCACAGCAATAAAACTTGAATACATCCCTCGAGATGAGAATCAGTTTGCAGACGCGTTAGCCACCATTTCCTCCATGATCAAAGTTCAAGATGCCAATTATGTGCCTCGGATTTTGGTATCTAGACTGGACCGACCGACATATGTATTCTCTGTGAACATTGCTAGTGATGACAAGCCTTGATACCATGACATCAAATGCTTCTTAGAGATTCAGACATACCCACCTAGGGCATCATCAAATGATAAGAAGACATTAAGAAGGTTGGCCGACAGTTTCTTCCTCCATGCTGATGGCTCATTATACAAACAAAACTTCGACATGGTATTGCTCAGAGGTGTTGACAAGAAGGAAGTAGACCTCCTAATGCACGAAGTACATGAAGGTTCATTCGGCACCCATTCCAGAGGAAATACAATGGCAAAGAAGTTGTTAAGATCAGGTTATTACTGGATCATAATGGATGCAGATTGTTGTGCCTATGCCAGAAAGTGCCACAAGTGCCAGATCTACGCAGATAAAGTGCATGTGCCTCCAAATCCTTTGAATGTGATGTCTTGACCTTGGCCCTTTGCCATGTGGGGCATTAACATGATTGGAAAGATTGAACCAACTGCTTCAAATGGTCACCGATTCATTCTAGTAGCCATTGATTACTTCACCAAATGGGTTGAAGCAGCTTCATACGCAAACGTCACCAGACAAGTGGTAACCAGGTTTCTGAAAAGCGACATCATCTATCGATATGGAGTTCTCGAGCGAATCATTACTGATAATGGTTCCAATTTGAACAACAAAATGATGGCAGAACTTTGCCGGGACTTCAAAATCCAACATCACAACTCTTCTCCTTATAGGCCAAAGATGAATGGCGCTGTTGAGGCAACTTAGAAGAACATCAAGAAGATTGTGCAGAAGATGGTAGTTACCTACAAAGATTGGCATGAGATGTTACCATTTGCTTTGCATGGGTACCGAACCTCAATCAGAACATCTACTGGGGAAACACATTATCAGCTTGTGTACGGTATGGAAGTTGTCCTACCTGTTGAAGTTGAGCTACCCTCCTTACGGTTAATGATGGATGTGAAACTGGATGAAGCAGAATGGGTCTGGTCTCGGTATAATCAACTGAATTTGATTGAAGAGAAAAGGTTAGCTTCCATCTGTCATGGACAGTTATATCAGAAGCGAATGAAGAAAGCCTTCTATCAGAAAGTCAGACCTTAGGAATACCAAGTGGGAGAGCTTGTTCTAAAAAGAATCTTTCCTCCTCATACAGACCACAGGGGCAAGTGGACACCAAACTATGAAGGTTCCTACGTGATAACCAAAGTCTTCTCAGGTGGAGCATTGATGCTCGCAACCATGGATGGTGAAGACTTCCCGTCTCCTATGAATTCAGATGCAGTTAAAAAATACTTCGCATAAAATGACCCGCTGGACATAAAAATAGAATGTAAGTCCAGGCAAAAATAGGGCATCCCGGCGAGTCAAAAACAGAATAAAAGACTCGGGCAAAAATAAGGGAAAAATTGAAAAAAAATGTACACCCACTGAGTTGAAAAGCCACATCGGACAACTCAGGAAAAAATGGGTATCCCGGTGGATTGAAAACCTGAAAGGGCGATCCACGCAAAATCAGGGAATAGGCGAACAACTGCATTCTGAATTCGTCTGTATCACTCACAACATGGCAAGCTTCGAAAGGATAAAGCGTCAGTCGGAATCAACCTTCTTCAGAAAGCAAGATAAGAAGAACGTCAAGGTCATAGCCAAGGAAGCTCACTGGAGTGTCATCTTCAACATTGCCAACATCTTATTTTCTCAATTTGCAGCAATCTCCTCCTTCCAAGGGATTTGCTTCTTTGATTATACTTGCCAATTCAGGGCACACAAATTAATAAAATCAGAGTTTCCAGTCACACTTTGTGTTGTACATTTTTGTTTCGTTTGCAAAATGTCCAATGTTCATAATACAACACTTGCATAAAACAAATGAGCCATTTTTAATAAATACTTGCAGGAAATATATTGCTCTCAGTAAATCTAACTCCTATGATGGAATCCAGTTAAGGATACCTCGGGGCACTTGTACATTTTCCTTTGACTTAACAAGATGCAGGTATTCAAGACAGGCAATCTTTCGCCACATGGGGCATATCAAGCATTGAATCCCCAGTACACTACTTTCCAGAAGTTATCTCCTCCCCGAGCGTAAACTCCCGAGCAATGCCCGACAACTCTTCCATAGCAAAGTCTTTCAAAGAGCTCTCTTTCCCCCACCAGAGATACTAGATTTCTCTCATCCTCAGCAGAGTTTGTGGAATTGATTCCCCACAGAATTGCCGCCCCCAGAAGAGCAATACCTGAAACATATCCCCAACGGAGTTGCTAAAACTTCCTCATCTCCATTAGGAGTTCTCCCCCCGGACAGATCTATCAATGATCTATTTCCCCAAGCAGAGTTCTCCCCCCGGACAGATCTATCAATGATCTATTTCCCCAAGCAGAGTTCTCCCTATGGACAGATCTATCAATGATCTCTTCCCCCAGCCGGGTTACCCCTCCAAGCAGATCAGTAGAGATCTTTATCCCTGCAGGATCCGAATCTCGGATCGATTTCTCTCATTTTCATAATCATAACATTCGCATCATATTCGCTGAATTAAGCGTAGCTTTCCATCTAATATGGAGCATTACGGCAAAAATCAAATATTTTCATGATCATAAGTCAGGTTCGAGCCAGTCACCTGCAAATATCAATACCATCACCAGCAATATACAAGACTCATATCCCATGCAGATAAAAAACCAAAGCATCCCCTCTGCACTCTCAAACGCATATACCTGTCTATATCTATACATATTCCTTTTGGCACCCGTTCGTGTCATACTTCCCCAGCAAGTCAAACACCTGTCCGTGTCTCTTACCCAATCTTTCGACACTCGTCCGTGTCTTGCACATACTTCACTAACAGATCAACACTCATACTTATACAGAAGTCTTTGATACTCGTACGTATCTTGTATGTATCATCTCCTTAGCAGATCAACACTCGTCCGTGTTCCTTGCTCAGCCGATTGATACTCTTCTGTATCATCATCCTTAAACACGTGTCAGCGTTTGTTTCTACCGATACTCGTCCATATCATGGTCCAAAGGATGCTCGTCCGCATCTTTAGTATATACACACAGTTAAACACTTATATCTTTTATTTTTGAAGGCATAAGCACTCGCCCGTGTTTACCATTCCCCAGTAAGTCACCAACAGAACAACTTTCGTCTATCCGACATTCGTCATATGTCGTGATATGTTTAGCAGCTGTCCCCTGCTAGGTGATCGTCCTTCACTTTTGACGACCGTCCCTCATCAATATTTCATTTATTATTTCACCCGATGGTCGTTCCCATCACTGTTTACTTTACTTTCCAAACCTGATGGCCGTCCCTGCCAGTGTTTTCCTCATTCCTATGATCCCCAGAGAGTTTTTTTCCGTACCCGATGGTCGTCCCCGTCGTGGTCTCTTTATTTCCCCAGCTTGTCGGCCGTCCCCGTCATTGCTTAGCTTATCGTTATTCCCCAGAAGTCGTCCTCTGCTCGATGGTAGTCCTCCATCGCCTTCATTTGAAAATCATACTATACCATCTTTTACAATTTATATCCCTTTTCTTCTTCTCCCCAGCAAGTGCAAATTTCGGACTGACTTTGATATTCAACCACAAATTATCTTGTTTGTCTGTTAAGCCAAACACTTACATCTTGCACAGCTAACTCATGCTTGAATAGGGGCAGCTGTAAACACCCCAAATTTTCCCTCACTTTCTCTCACACCATGGCTTATGATCTTTCATTTTTGTTTTAGTATAAGCATTACATCTCATATTGCATATTTGTTTCACTACATAGTTCCATTTTCATCTGCATCTAGGGTTTGTGATCTGAGCAATCCAAGAATCAATCTGAGCCATCCAAATGGTCTTGAAGCTTTCCAAGAGGGTCCATGTGTGTTATATGATCATATTATGCTCCCCAAAGTTCATGAAAGTCAAGAAATCACAAAGATTGGCAAAGGCATGGAAGTAGAGCTAGGGTTTTCCTACACAGATGACCAAAATTAGGGTTTTGGTTTCAGAGGCCTTAAATCCAATTTTTTGGTCATTCTTGTTTCTAATGTTCTTAATAGATTATAAGGATCATGTGTACCAAGTTTTATGAAGAAATTCATTGTGGAAGTTGTCTGATCATTAGGTAACTTCTTGAGCAAGTTAGTCAAAATCAGGGCATCTAAGGCCCCCAACAAGGGTACCAAAGGATCATTTTCATCATTTTTGGGTCTCTATGATATTTATTTGATATTAGAAATTGTTGTAAGTTCACAAAGTTCAATAATTTTGAGCCAAATGCAAACTTGCCATTTTTGGAAATGACTTGTAATGGAAACTTTCCATTTTGGGAAAGATTTTCAACCTCCTCTTTCATGGCTAAAAATGCTTCAAATGAAAAATTCTTAGACATGAAATTTGTATATTAGGTCTTTATTTTTTCAAAAAGTACAAGAACATGTCTTGATTCATCCTAGAACTCAATATATGGCCTTTCAAAGTTGGCAAAAATCCTATAATTTTCAAGTTCATGCCAAAGAGGGAATTTTGCAATTTCACTTGTCAAGCCTTTTTATGACCTCTAATCAACTTCAATGCATCATAACATATCAAAGCAACTTCTAAACATCATAATTGGCCCAAGTTTGCATTGTTTTCATGACTTGATCTTCAAGAAATCTCAAAAGGGCCAAAACTCACAAACTTTGCAAAATGCCTTGGATCCTTCCATCCACTTGTGCCAGCTGCATCAAACCCATTCTATGGCTCTCCATGTATCTTGTTGAGGCCAGACACCCCAAAAAGCCAGCTCTGCCATGGCCCATACCTCCAAGTACACAAATTTGACTTTTGGGCAAAACCTCCCATACCAATCAAGCTGAGCCACAACCACTCTTCTGACCAATCAAGACTTCACATACATGCCTTATAGACCTCATTTCTTAACATCTTGGAGCCTGAATCATCCCACAACTCAGAATTCACAAAATAACCAAAAAGCTTCCCTTCTTCGAATTGCACAAACCAACCATCAAACCTCAAAACAAACTTCACCAATCATCTCAACACCACTCATAGAACACAAAGCAACCCTCAAAATGGCCTGAAACCTCCTAAATCAAAAACATGATTCCTCCTTCATCAGAACTGAACTTCCAAAACCAAGCCATACAAGCCTCATTCAAGCATTTCAAAAGCATCAGGGAGTTCATATGGGTGGTTTAGCATCAAGGAGAAGTCCAGAAAGCTCAGATTGAGAAAGCTTCACCTCAGGTATCATCAAGAACAATTTTTCCAGAAACCTTCTTTTAAGTTCTTAAATGATTCTACATGCTTCCCTGATCATGGTGATGTCTTTACTTTTGAAAATGGTTGAGATTTGAGAATGTTTGAACTCTCTGAAAGTTTGCCCGAAAATTTTGTTTGCTTCGATTCTTGTTTTTGATGCAATATAAATGTTATTTGATGATGGATTCTTGCTTAGGGAGGTTAGATGATCATTTCTGGAGCTTTAGATGGTTTAATTTGGCCTAAGGAAGAAGTTAGGTTGAGTGTCTTGCCGGAGAAGATGACCGGAGCAAGCTCCGGTCACCTGAAAATCATTAGGGCACTAATTAGGGTTTAGGGGGTCAGTTTGAACGTGAGCCATTAGATCTTGCTTAACGCGTTTTTTAAGGGTCCAGATCATTTCAGTTAGCCCTAATTTTCAATTAATTAAATTAATCAGTTAATTAACCCAGATGCAATCCAGGCCCTCCATCTACGTGCGCTGTCAACCTAGGTTTAAACCCTGACCCTCAGATGCTTTGACTTCCATTTTATTCCATTTTATTTTCATTTTATTCTATTTCTTTTGCATAATTTATTTAAAATAGTTAAAAACATCACAAAAATATTTCCTTTTGCAATTCTGACCCAAATATTTATCTCAACCCAAAAATGATTTTTATTTTATTTTTTGCATTTAAAAAGTATTTTTAAAATATTTAAATGTTATTTTTAATTAATTAATGGATTTTAATTAATTAAAATTACATTTAGGTTTCTAAAAATCACCAAAAAAATCATGAACCATCTTAATACATTTAGAAACATTTTCAAACTCTTCATACACATTTCTTTTTAGGTTTGATCATAATTTCACAATTTTCTTTGAATTAGGGTTCTTTAAAATCACATTTTCTAACCCTAATTTGAAAATTTCATTTCTGCCTAACCATGAAGAGTTTGAACTTGATTCTTATTGAATTGTTTCACATATTGCATGTAGTTTATAGGTTATTTTTCTCGTGAATTTATCTTGCATTTACTATTTGATTTGCATTTTCCCTTAAGAATCACCCAAGAACCCTAGCAAACTTAGGAAAATCATAACTTTCAATAGGATTAGCTTCTAACCTTCTCCTTTGGGGTGTGATCTTATATGGGATTAGGGTTTGATTAAGCTTGGTTTAAATTTTTTATCATGTTGTATGCTTCTGTTTTGTTCATTTGTATCTCATATGTTCATAAAACCCTAATTTCTCCTGTTCATTTGCATTCATCTTTGCATATCATCATCATGTGAACTTTCCATGACATTTAAAGGATTAATATGACATCTTATATATCTTAGGACATGCTTAAACATTTCTTAATCATTTCTTCATTCATTTGCTATGTCTTGCATTCATTTCATTTCATAAACATCCATGTGTTTTCAAACTTCTAAACATGCTTTCATGACATCTCATCTTTGTAGAACATACATATGCATATTGTATGACTTTGCATCATCTCATGTGCCATTTTCATTGCATAATCACTTCTTACTTTGGTCTTTTCATCTCATTTCAATTCATTTCTTCATGCTTT
This sequence comes from Lathyrus aphaca, assembly GCA_963966055.1. Lineage (NCBI taxonomy): Eukaryota > Viridiplantae > Streptophyta > Magnoliopsida > Fabales > Fabaceae > Lathyrus > Lathyrus aphaca. The sequence continues at coordinate 568,842,453 of OZ014519.1, forward strand.
ATGTCTTATGCAATCATACTAACACTTTCAGGTACCTTTGGTAAGTTGTTCAGGGAGGTGGATTTGCCTTCACCTCCCACCTCTTCTTATCTCATTCATATGCACATTTACATGTCTTTGAAGTGAATCTAATTCACTTATGTTCCATCCTTCTTATTTTCTCTCTTTAAGTTACTTATCTTCTTCAGGAAGTAAGTAACTTATTCTTCTTCTTCCTTCTCTTTTCACTGCTCCTTCCATTGGTGGCCTTGAAGATCCTTTCTCTTAAGCCTAACAAACCATAGGATATCCAAGCATGATAACTTTTAGGGTTTTGTATATTTCCCCTTAGTCTTTTACCTTTGAGTCTCCTTGAGTCTCTCTTCTCATCTCAATAATCAGAGACTAAACTCTTAAAGCTTTAGGACTTTGGAATTAGGGTTATGCCTGCATCCTTCTCTTAGGATGGAGTGTATAACTTTAATCCTAAGTGTTAAACATTTAATTTGTTTAAACCTCTTAATCAAATCACACTAATAATCACCAAGACTTTATCTTGTAACTTGGGCCTTACATTAGGGTTCTATCTCTTCCTTATGGTTAAGAGGGACTAACCCTAGTGTTTAATGGACAAGTCCCCCTCAAGTTGTCATACAAACATAAAATCCACTTCTTAATCTCACCCTTTAATTAAAATCCACTTAATAAAGGCTTGTTATATAATGAATTTAATCCCTAACCATGGATTAAGTTGAGGTATCTTCCTCAGCATAAGTGTTCTCATCTATTATCCTTCTATTAGGATGGTGTAATGAGTTCAGTAATCTGTGATTAGAGATTAAACTCATTACTTAACACTAAACAAAACCCAAAAACATCTAATTAATCACAAGTAGGTTAATGATCTTAATCCTACATCATCATGGCAATTAAGTTGAGGCACTCATCTCATACTTAAGTAGGCTCATTATCCCTAATCAGGGAGGATATAATGAGTTTACAAGCCCTTGATTTAGGCTTAAACTCATTAACTTATGAAAAACACCAAAAATAATAACAAAACTGAAAATACAAAAACAAACAATAATCGTCTCCTCCGGGATTCTTTTCTCATCACACTCATTCATAAACGAGAACTTGTTTCTTTTGTCTAATGTAAGACAGTTAGCACTCGAGCCAGACGAGTCATACACTTGAGCATAGACAAGCAAGAAGTTCACAGTCAATTTATCTTCCAGTCTCTTTGAGTCGAACTACGGTGTTCTAACTTCCTCATTGTACGAGAGGATACGTAGGCATAACTTAACAGTTATCGAACAAAAGTTTCTTTGTCATCCCCCTCTTTTAGCATTCTTTCTAAGCCTCACTTCTTGAGAAATTCACCCTTTCGCACTGACACTTGTATATTCATTCCTAGCTTTTGCACACAGATAGCACATATACCTACCCCTTTAAACACAATCTTGGAAGTGTGGATCCCGTTGAGTACGACGGACAATCTGGGTGCTAATACCTTCCCAGGTTGTAACCAACCCCCTTTCTCAGTTTCTCTGGTTCGTAACCGTCTTATCCATCTTTTTCTAGGTTTATGCAGCATTACCTTTCCTTCGAGATAAAAATGCCTAGCTGGCGACTCTATTCAGTTCACTTTATTTTCTCTTTTCACTGACCGTTCGCGTCTGCACCGGGATGAAAATCTTTGGGAGCGACATGATGGAAAGAAGAGGACGGTTGCGGTGAAGAGGAAAAGAAGAAGACCTAGGGTTGGTGTAATGTGATTTTCGTCCAGCCTTTTGTTTTCTTTGTGGTTTATAATTTCGATTTATTAGATTAAGTTAATGAAGAGATTAAGAGAATTTTTGGAGTTTAATAAGAATTAAGAGCAGTAAAAATAATTAATTCACCATTAAGATTTGATTTATCACATTAAAACTAATAAGTGCACCGTTACAATTACATGAGAGGATAAGATTTTGAATCTCCAGCCACACCGACGGTGACACTTGTCACCGTCCGGTAGGCTAATCCTGCGGTCGATCTCCTACGTGCCATCCACAGTAAGCACCATGTTCATTGCATTTGTGATTCACTGAATGAGAGTACCAATAGGAAGACTAGATCTAACGGTTCTCAATGAGTCAAAGAATGTTGAGCAATTCCATAGGATGCACCTTCAGGAGTCTTTGCGCTAATGGGCTCTTTCTCCTACTTTCCGCACCTCCATTTTAAGCCCATTTATCCTTTTAACTAAAAAAAACATTACTTCCTGCACTCCCCTTCCATTTTCTCTCTTTTTTAATTTCTATTTTAGTATATTTTCAATTTTAATCCTTAGAAAATACTAAAATTCATAATAAAATTCTATAAAAATTATAGGAGCTTTCTAACTCATTTTAGAACTTTTCCAAATTTTTAATTTCTGATTTTTGCCTTTTTTTCCAATTTTATTTCAATTTTCCATTTAATTAGATTTCTATTGAATTCTTTCATCTACACTTCATTTTGTACAATTTGTTTCTCCCACTTCCTGTAATATTTTTGTCCCATCCTTTTTGATATGTTTAGAGGACTTATAAAGGTACCTGGAATAATTTTTGTTATAATTTTTAGGCCATTTTAACCACTGTTTTGATAGTGTTGTTTGTGAAATTTGTGAACAATTCCTAAGTAGATTTAGGTGATCATTTGACATAGTTAGGTTGTGAATATTTAGGAGATTTTTTAACACGATATTAGATTCCGGTTAGGGACCTTAGGGACTTACTTTCATATTTTTTCCAGGACCATCACTATTTTTAGTGCTTTGATTTCATTCAACTTTTTCATTGCAAATCCATCTAGTTTTAACTTAGGGTTTTATGGTTGCATTAGGACATAGATTGATTAGGTTTGATCTTAGAATATTAGAAGGCCTTGATATGGTTTAGATACTGATTTTAGAATGTTGTTATCATTTAGGATCCTTTAGCTTTAGGACTTATGCTTAGAAATCCTTTAAGTGTGTTTACGTGATGTGTTTAGCTTTTATATTTGTTTTATATGTTTAATATGCATTTTGAAACTAATCCTTCTTCTTCATCTCTTTATGTTTTGTATTTCACTTGTATATTCTTCCCCATCTTTAGAACCAACTTAACTTCCTTAGGAAGTAAGTTGAGTTCTAATTCTCTTTTTTTCTTCTCCTTTTCTTATTAGGATTAGTAAGCCACACAAACCATTAAGGCCCTTTTTTTAAATATAATAACTAACTTAGGGTTGCGTCTTAGTTCCCTTAGTTTTTTTCCCTTTTTCAACTTGAGTATTTCTTTCTCACCTCATAAAGAAAATAATAAAATACCTAATAAAGGTTGAATGTTCTTATACGCCATGAGACTTTGTTGCGGAGTACTTATACACATCCTGTTTCGGGGCAAGGTGTAAGCTATCTACCACAATGGATAGGTCTTAGTATGAGAATGTTCACAAACAAATTCAAAAATATTTCTCATAAAAGACAAAACAGACACACAATAAACGACTGTCCTACGGGAACTTCTCTTCTCATCTCATTCACTCACAATGCGAACTTGCGACGACTTGTCTCGCATGTAAGACGGTAAACGCACTCGCACAAGTCGAGCTTGCAACACCTGAGCATAGACATACCTAGTTCCAGCTATAAAAAACACAAACAAATAGTTCCCGCCTTAGTTAGGCAAACTATGTCGACTCTGATCCTCATTTTCCCGATGAGGTACGTAGGCAGCGGGGTAAGGCCCGTGCGAGCATATTCTTTATTTTCCCTACATTTCCCCCTTTCTTTTTGATCCTTTTTCTAGTTCCCTTTCTCATTTACATTCCAGTCAGTAATTCTTTCGTTCAGACATTATCTTATTTCTCACCATTTGAAACAGACAAACAAGTGTGGATCCCATCGGGTACGGCAGACGGTCTGGGGTGCTAATACCTTCCCAGGTCGTAACCGACTCCCGAACCCTGATCTTTGGTTCACAAGGCCTCGTCCCTTCCTTCTCTCTTAGGTTTGTGCAACATTACCTTTATCATTCATTCGGGATAAAAATGTCTGGCTGGCGACTCTACCTTTTCCGCGCCACTTTCGCGTTTGTACTAGGATGAAAATCCCGGGAGCGACAGTTGGCGACTCTGTTGGGGATCGAACCCAGAATCTCTGGTTTCCCTCGTAGAGTCAATCCTAGCGCCTGTTTGTTTTTGTTTCTTTGGGTGTTTATAAGTGTGTTGGAGTGTGTTTATTTACTGTTTCATTTACAGTTTACTTTACGGCATTTATTTACTGCTTTCAGTATTTATTTTCCATGCATCATATTATACTGGACTGTCTAGCTGTGTTGGTTTCCATTTTCTGTGGGATGGTAGTTACTGCGAGATAAGCCAACCACCCGGCTTGAGTTCACCATAGGATTAGCATGGGTAGACATTATACTTCCATGGTATCTCACCATGATGAGTGGAGATGTGCTCCACACCCAGATTGCGACCGTCTTGGAACTATTATGTGTGGGGATTATCCCACTTCAGGATACGACTTCGATAGTTATGTGCATTTGGTGACCGATCACTTAGGACCTTAGTGGAAACACCCCTCTCCAGTGATGACAGTGGCAGACCACATTTGTTGGCAAATCCACTCGCATCCGAGGGTCCACTAGGAACTCACATAGGATGGCCTGGTTCTCTCATAAGAATCCAGTTAAAGCAAATTGTTCGTATGACGATAACATTATATCCCAAGGGCTGAATGTGCTATTGTTTCTCGATTCAGTGCTTGAAGCTGGGGACTTATGAGGGATGCTTATTTCCTTGGACTCAGCTGAGACCTCCATGAGTAGTACATAATGCCAAACCGATTCCCTGATTTGGTCATGAGCCATTTCTCGGAAATGGTGAACGTATTATTGCTATTTGGCTTTGAGAGTGCGTGATGTTGACCCGAGTAGCACACCCGTGAGATTGGGAGGGGTTTACAGGTTTGTAGGAACCCTAAGACCTTCAACATACTCGCTTTGCCAGTATGGTACAATTTTGTGATTTGGTTCTCTTGTACCTTGATTCTGAGATATGGGTCCCAAATCAGAGAGATTGTTATTATGATATGTTGACATTGTGATCATGCACCGACACTTGATTATATGATTGGCACACCACTGACACGTCACTGATCACATGCCTCGCCTTGCATAAACATCATAACATCATTAATCATTTGTGTTCTTTTTATTCTCAGGGTTCGTACTACTTCCAGTTCCTGGTCGTATTCCTACTTCAAAGATGGAAGATGTCAGAAAGAAGAATGTGTTCTACAAATATTTTGATACCAAAGTGGATTTACTCAACCATATGGTGTCTCTTATTACCCCGGGTCATTTGGTATATTTCAAAGAGAGATATGGTGATATTTTGGACCTGGTATTCAACCTGGATAGTTCACAAAGGAACGTCATTCATACCTTGTTACAGTACTATGATCCTAGACTCCGATGCTTCACATTTACTGATTTCCAACTAGGTCCATTGCTCGAAGAGTAAGTTGAGATTTTGGGAGTGCCTCTCAAAGATCAAATTCCCTTCAATTCAGAGATGACAAGACCGACCCATTCTGACATCACTAAAGCTCTTTATTTGAGCTAATCTGAGATATCTGCTAATCTGGCTGCCACCAAGGAAGGGGTGCTTGGTTTTCCTTTAGAGTTTCTGGTCAGAAGGGCTGAAGAGCTTGTCGTGGCAAAACAATGGGATTCAGTTTGCGCCATCCTGGCATTATCCATATATGGGATAATCTTGTTTCCTGATATGGAGAAATTCGTGGATATGAATGTCATTCATTTGTTTGTGCTGAAGAATCCCGTACCCACTCTCCTGGGTGATTTGTATCATTCAGTGCACTATAAGAACGAGAAGAGGTGAGGTGGCCTGGTTAGGTGTTGTGCCCCGTTATTCTACATATGATTCATGAGGCACATCCCCATTACTGGAGTATTCACTGATCCTAAGGTGATCTGGTCGCAAAAGCTAAGCACGTTGACCGCCAAAGATATTAGATGGTTCACCTTAAGGCTAAAAGGGAAAGAGCTTATCTCTAGCTGTGGAGGATATCCTAATGTTCCCCTTTTAGGAGTAGCTGGGGGCATCAACTACAACCCCATACTCCTGAGGAGACAATTGGGATACGCACTCAAGAATGTGCCCAAAGATTCAGAGTTAGCTCAGACTTTTTATTTCCCCGTGAAGGATAATCTCCCCTTGGTTCGACAAGCTTCCGGTGCCTGGAAATTGATTAACAAAAAAGGTATAGAGCGCTTGGGCCGGAGTAACAATCAAATGTTCCCTGAATTTGAAGCTTGGGTAAGGGAGAAAGCTCAAGTAACTCTAATCCCTTTCTCAGCACCATTGCCACCACCTACTACCGTGCCTTTGGAGGATTACCAAAAATTGGAGGCTTTGGTCAAACAAATTAGATTTGAAAATCAGGAGGCCCACAATTCTTGTCAGAAATTGATGATTCAGAACCAACAGTTGGAAGAGAGAGCTCTCCGAGCTGAAGAGATAGTCTGGTTCAAGTAGAAGGACTTTGATGAGAGAGAACTATACTTTAAGAAAAGAGGATTAACTGAGATCCATAAGGCGAGTCAGCGCCGAAAAGATAAGAAAGACTTGGATGAAGCTAATGAGACTATTACACTTTGGCAAGAGAAGTGGAATGATCACCAGAAAAATCAGAAGAAGGTAGAGACTGAATTCGAGTTGAAGATAAAAAACCTTCAGGATGCCCTGGTCGAGCAAGGAGAGCTGGTTCAGAAAGCCCAAGAGCAACAGAGAGAATACCTTCATCAGATGGCAAAGAGTCAACAAATAGCTGAAGATATCCAGAAAGAAGTAGAAGAGGTGAAGCTTCGAGCTGATGTTAAGAATTCAAAGACTGAACCGAGTCCGAGCAAAGAAAATGAGAAGGCATTCCTACAGCAGATTGAAGAGTTGCATGCTTCTTTTGATCTAAGGGATCTCCTCATCCAAAGACTCGTCCAAGAGCCCAATCATCCGGACATAGCTCAGTTGTTCCAGGACGTCAAGCGCCTTAGCTGGAGGTTGTAAGATATATAACTCCCTAGGGTTTAGTTTCATGTTCTTGTTCCTGGATTACCCACTGGCCTATTATAGGATTCCTTTTTATTGATGTACTTTTCTTTTCTTTTGATTGGCACCCTTTGGGGACTTTGTTATTTCAGATTTCAGTTTATGTGATTGACTTACCTTGAATCTCTGGTTGTTATCTTTTGCACTGACACAGGGTAATAAGCACCAATTCTCCACGGCTGTCACATTATCTGAACATCATATGGGTCTTCTTCCAAATGTTATTCTCTTAATACCAGAACGGGAAAGTAAAAAAACCTTGAGGATAAAAGGAACACAACATTGCATTGCATACATATCATTTGCATTTTCTTTCTTTTTGTAGGTTATTCAGGATACTTAACTTATCTATTTTCCAGGTAAATATTGCGAGAGCAGCCAGGACCTGTCATCCTAGACAGAGTATTCCTCACCAGTACGCTACCCGCAATAATCAGAGAAACATCATGGAAGTTATGCAGACAGAACTCAATGAACTCCGTTAACCGAATGGGAGAGTTTATGGCGTTGATGCAAGGCATGGCCCAAGGGCAACAAGAGCTGAGAAGTGTTATGTGTAACGCCCAAATAATTAATTATTATTTTAATATTTTAATATTTATTGTGGTTAGTAGGAATATTTAGTGTTGTAGTTAAATTAATCGATAAGTCGGAAATTTAGTCGGAAGTCGTAGAAATATTATAAGAAATAATAATATAGTTGTTGTGTTATTTGAGTAAGTGGGCTTCTTTTGTGTACTATTTAGTAAAATGGGAGGTGTTATGTTTAGGCCCATTAGAAATTATGATATTTAGTGAATTTAATAAAAAGAAATAAAAATATAAGATATAGAAGCCAAAAAGGAAGGAAACAAAAGTTAGAAAATTAAGGAAGAAAAAGAGGAATTGGAACTGCTGCACGAACGTGAGAGAACGAGAAACAAATTCCGGAATCCAACCGTAAAAGCATCCTTCAATCCAATCTAAGGTAAGGGGTGGGTTCAATTATTATAATCGGGTATGAAATCCAATATTTTGATTGGGTAGTTAGGTTGGTATGTCTTCGCCGATTGTGATGGCTGTTATGGAAATTTTTATCAATTGTTTGTGTTCATGTTGTGTTGTGTTGCAATGTTGCTGAGTTTTCTGAATATACATAAAATTATAACTAAACTGTGAATTATTATATTAAATGGTATTAGAATAATTGGATGCTGGAAAGTGATTGGTGGAAAAAGAATATGGAAATTTGGTAAGGGGCCACTTTGGTAGGGTGGGCCCCACACACCCTTGAAGATGGCGCAGGCCATGCAACCATGGAGATGGCGCAGCCCGTACGGCCTCATGAAGATTATGGCGCTGGTCATAAGTACAACATGGCGCGGGCCATGCGGTTGATGATGATTATGAGGTGGCGCAGGCCTATAGGAGAGGTCCTGTAGCCACTTTAATTTTTGGTGTTCAATTCCTCACATAATTAATTAAGACTTAATATAATTAGGTGCATACATCAATTAGTAGTTTTATTTCATCTAAGATTAATTAATACTTTAGGAATAGTAGAAATATTATTAATTAGTAATGTCATGATTTTTGTCAACTAAATTAGAACCTGCATTAAGTGATTTTATACAGAGCTTACCTATTAGTGTGATGAGGCAGAACATATTAGCAGTGGGGGAGTTTAGAATTTTTGACAGAATACCGAATTTAGCAGATACTCTTTTCATAACAGTGGAATTTTAGAATACTGAATTTTTGGCAGAATTTCTTAAAGGGTTGCATTAACCTCAAAACGTTAAAAACAGTGTTGAGTTAGTCGGTTTAGCCGAATTAGGTGGAAAACTTAGTTCCTCGGAATTTAATGAAATTTATCGGGATAAGTCGGGTAACATTATTGTTGATTTTGATGCGTTGTTTTTGTTGAAATTACGTCGCAAAGTTGTGTTACAGGTACAACTGATGTCGGTAAGTTGTTCCGGTTGCGGATAGTCTTAAAGTTATTATGTTGTAGGCTTTATAAGCCAAAGTTGAATATAAGTTGATTAATTTGGAAACGTGGTCGTGTTGTTCTTGTTGTTATGTTGTCTGGGTTTAAAGTCGTGCATGCCATTTAAGTCATATGCATTTGTCGGAGCCGTTGCTCACACCACGTTGGCCTGGATTGGCAATTAAAGTTGAAAGTTGAAGGCTTATGCCTTGATGCCTCGATAACCTGGCAATTGTTTAAGTTGGGAGTCTCACTCCGATTGGTACCACATGCATAATTAGACGAGTCGCATTAAAGTTGCACTTTAATTGAATTTTATGTTGATATTCGATACGAGTTGTGGAGTGGTGTTTGTTTACGATCCTTAGTCATTATATTGTTTTTCATATACTGCTTATAATTATTGTAACTCACCCTTTCTGTTGAATGTTGTCCTTATGTGACAATGTGCAGGTAATCCTGAGAAGTAGCCGGTTACCGTGGGTTGAGTCGGTGGTCAGTCGCTCTGATACGTAGCACTCAGGGGGATTGTCGCGTGTCTGCTTTGTTGATCATTTAATTATTACTGAATTTTAATTGTCCGAAGGATTTATTGTTATTCGATTCTTATGTTAAGTTATTATTATGTTACTTAAAGATGCTATGAATCAGAATTATGAATCCGCTGCGTAAAAATTTTATGAAGTTGAATTATTGGAGTGAATGACATAGTTTGTTGAATTTAAGAGAAAGTGTTACGTATTTGTTATGATTTCCTTAAAATTTGGAAAATTGTTAAAGTTGAATATGTAATATCCCGTTTGTAGAAAAAGAAACAAAAATATTCGTAAGACTCTGCTTTTGTTTTATATTTTCGTGGGTAGAAAATGGGGTGTTACATTAGTGGTATCAGAGCAGATCGGTCTGTCCGGCCAGTTGTCGTGTCTTTACTGTCTAACAATTGTGTATTGTTACTAATCTAACTTTTAGTTGTGTTTTAGTGATAAGTTGAAATGGCTGGAAGAAATGACGCTGCAATGGCTGCCGCAATGCAAGCGATGGCACAAGCTGTGCAAAACTTGCCAAATGCCGGTGGAGATGCTGGATCACGTAGCTTGGCGAATTTTTTCAAAGAGAGAATCCGCCGGTGTTTAAAGGGAAGACTGATCCAGATGCAGCTTTGGGATGGTTGAAAGAGATCGAGAGAATCTTCCGTGTTATGGATTGCACTCCAGCTCAGAAGATTCGGTATGGCACTCACATGCTAGCAGTCGAAGCTGATGACTGGTGGCTAGAGACTCATGAGAGGTTGACCGCGGCAGGTGAAGTCATTACGTAGGATGTATTCCGTAGGGAATTCATGAGAAAGTATTATCCGGAAGATGTCCGTGGTAAGAAAGAAATTGAGTTCCTTGAGCTGAAGCAAGGAAACATGTCTGTTACAGATTATGCTGCAAAATTTGTAGAGTTGTCCAAAGTTTATCCTCATTACACTGGTGCTGGTGCTGAATTTTCAAGGTGTATCAAGTTTGAAAACGGGTTGCGCTCTGAAATTAAGAAGGCTGTTGGGTATCAGAAGATACACATTTTTACTGAATTGGTTGATAGCTGCAGGATATTTGAAGAACACAATAATGCTCATTACAAGTTTGTCAGTGATCGCAGAGGCAAGCAACATCAAAACCGTGGCAAGCCGTATGATGCTCCAGTTGGAAAAGGGAAACAAAGAGTTGCTCCGGCTCAGAGAACTAGTGGGGGAGGTGCTCCTGCTGGTATAATTTGCTTCAAATATGGTCAGGCTGGTCATAAGAGTAATGTATGCATTGCTGAGGTAAAAAGATGTTTTCGCTGTGGTAAGACTGGGCATGCAATAGCTGATTGCAAGCACAAGGAAATGATTTGTTTTAATTGTGGCGAAGAAGGGCATATTGGAAGTCAGTGTCAGAAGCCAAAGAAATCTCAAACTGGGAAGGTGCTCGCATTGACCGGAACTCAAACCTCCAGTGAGGACAGACTTATCCGAGGTACATGTTTCATAAATGGTACTCCTTTAATTACTATTATTGATACCGGTGCTACACATTGTTTTATTTATGCTAACTGTACTCGAAGACTGGGTTTAAAATTGTCCGCTTTGGGTGGTGAATTGATTGTTGAGACCCCAGCTAAGGGATCAATAACTACTTCTTTGGTATGTTTAAATTGTCCTTTATCGATCTTCGATAAAGATTTCTATGTTGATTTAGTGTGTTTGCCGTTGGCTGGGATGGATGTAATTCTTGGTATGAACTGGTTAGAGTATAACTATGTTCATATAAATTGTTATCATAAGTCTGTGAGGTTTTCCACTCCTGAAGAGGAAGGAGTTGGCTTATTATCTTTCAGAGAATTACAAAAATTGATGAAAGAGGAAGCTCAGATGTTTTCTTTGATGGCAACATTGTCGGTTGAGAGTAAAGCTAAGATTGATGAATTGTTAGTAGTGAAAGAATTCCCTGAAGTTTTTCCTGATGAGATCCCTAGTGTGCCGCCAAAGAGGGAAGTTGAATTTACTATTGATCTGGTACCTGGTACTAGGCCTGTTTCAATGGCGCCGTATAAAATGTCGGCATCTGAATTGTATGAATTAAAGAAGCAACTGGAAGACTTACTTGAGAAAAAGTTTATAAGACCAAGTGTATCACCGTGGGGAGCTCCAGTGTTGCTAGTAAAGAAGAAAGATGGTAGTATGAGACTTTGTATTGATTATAGACAGCTGAATAAAGTGACGATCAAGAATAAGTATCCACTCCCGAGGATAGATGATTTGATGGATCAGTTAGTGGGTGCTTGTGTATTCAGTAAAATTGATTTGAGATCGGGCTATCATCAGATCAAAGTGAAAGATGAAGATATTCAGAAGAAAGCGTTCAGAACACGGTATGGACATTATGAATATTCCGTGATGCCTTTCGGTGTGACTAATGCGCCGAGAGTATTTATGGAATACATGAACCGTATTTTCCATACCTATCTAGACCATTTTGTAGTAGTATTTATTGATGATATTTTGATTTACTCTAAGTCAGAAGAAGAGCATAAGGAACATTTGAGATCAGTGTTGGATGTTTTGAAAGATAAGAAATTGTATGCGAAGTTGTCCAAGTGCGATTTTTGGTTAAGAGAAGTCAGTTTTCTCGGCCATGTAATTTCAGGAAAAGGTATTGCTGTGGTTCCTTCAAAGGTAGAAGTTGTATTGCAATGGGAGACTCCGAGGTCGGCTACCGAGATTAGAAGCTTTTTAGGATTGGCCGGATATTATAGAAGGTTTATTGAAGGATTTTCTAAGTTAGCACTTACGTTAACTAGATTAACTTATAAAGGTAAAGCTTTTGTGTGGGATGTTCAGTGCGAAGAGAGTTTTAATGAATTGAAAAAGAGATTGACGTCGGCGCCGGTTTTGACTTTGCCAAATCCAGAGGAACCGTTTGTAATTTACTGTGATGCTTCATTGATGGGTTTAGGAGGTGTGCTTATGCAAAATAATAAAGTAATTGCTTATGCGTCACGACAGTTGAGAATTCATGAAAAGAACTATCCTACGCATGATCTTGAACTTGCTGCTGTTGTGTTTGTGCTAAAAATCTGGAGGCATTACCTTTATGGTTCCAGATTCGAAGTTTTCAGTGATCATAGATGGTTAGAATTGCTTAAGGATTATGATTTCGGTTTGAATTATCATCCAGGTAAAGCAAATGTTGTGGCCGATGCTTTAAGTAGAAAGACTTTGCATGTGTCAGCAATGATGATTAAAGAGTTGGAATTAATTGAGCAATTTCGTGATATGAGTTTGGTTTGCAAAGTAACCCCGTAGAGTGTAATGTTAGGAATGCTAAAGATTAATAATGATTTTATGGATAGTATCCGAGAGGCACAGAAATTGGATGTGAAATTAGTAGATATCCTTAATCGTTGTGGTCAATCAGAGAAGAGTGACTTTAAGATTGATGCGGGAGGTGTGTTGAAATTAGGTGAAAGAATTTGTATTCCTAATGACGCGGTTATGAAAAGAAGCATTCTAGAAGAGGGTCATAGAAGCAGTTTGAGTGTTCATCCAGGAGCTACTAAAATGTACCAAGATTTTAAGAAAATATTTTGGTGGCCCGGAATGAAAGAAGATGTGGCTCGTTTTGTGTATGCGTGCTTAACTTGTCAGAAGTCAAAGATTGAGCATCAGAAGCCTGCTGGGTTGATGCAACCGTTGGAAGTTCCAGAATGGAAATGGGATAGCATTTCTATGGACTTTGTAACGGGGCTGCTTGTTACTTTAAGAGGGCATGATTCGATTTGGGTGATTGTTGATAGGCTCACGAAGTCGGCTCACTTCATAACTATTAACATCACTTACCCAATTGCGAAGTTGGCAGAGATTTACATCCGGGTAATTGTAAAGTTGAATGGTGTTCCTCTGTGTATTGTGTCGGACAGAGATTCGAGGTTTACGTCGGAATTTTGGAAAAGTCTGCAAGATTCGTTGGGTTCTAAGTTGAGGTTGAATTCGGCATATCATCCTCAAACTGATGGCCAAACTGAGAGAACTATTCAGTCATTGGAGGATTTGCTGAGAGCTTGTGTTCTGGAGCAAGGAGGTTCGTGGGACACTTATCTTCCATTGATTGAGTTCTCATATAATAATAGTTACCATTCTAGTATCGGAATGACGCCTTTTGAAGCATTGTATGGTCGTAGGTGTAGAACTCTGTTGTGTTGGCATGAATCTGGTGAGGGTGTGGTACTTGGACCAGAGTTAGTTCGAGAAACTACTGAGAAAGTGAAGTTTATCCGAGAGAAGATGAAAGCTTCTCAGAGTAGGCAGAAGAGTTACCATGACAAGCGAAAGAAGGATTTAGAATTTCAAGCTGGTGACCATGTGTTTTTGAGAGTCACGCCTGTGACCGGTGTTGGGAGGGCTTTGAAGTCTAAAAAGCTCACTCCTCGCTTCATTGGTCCATATCAAATCTTGGAACGAGTTGGAAAAGTTGCTTATCGGATGACATTACCACCAAATCTTTCGAATTTGCATGATGTATTCCATGTGTCGCAGCTTCAGAAGTATATCCCAGATCCAACTCATGTGGTTAGTATGGACGATGTGCAAGTACGGGATAATCTCACAGTGGAGACAAAGCCTGTACGAGTTGAAGATCGTGAAACAAAGACTCTTCGAGGAAAAGAAATCATATTGGTCAAAGTCGTTTGGTTGGGAGCTACGGGTGAAAGCATGACTTGGGAATTGGAGAGCAAGATGCGAGACTCCTATCTTGAGCTGTTTGAAGCAGGTAAATTTTCGAGGACGAAAATATCTTAAGTGGAGGAGAGTTGTAACGCCCAAAGAATTAATTATTATTTTAATATTTATTGTGGTTAGTAGGAATATTTAGTGTCGTAGTTAAATTAATCGATAAGTCGGAAATTTAGTCGGAAGTCGTAGAAATATTATAAGAAATAATAATATAATGTTGTGTTATTTGAGTAAGTGGGCTTCTTTTGTGTACTATTTAGTAAAATGGGAGGTGTTATGTTTAGGCCCATTAGAAATTATGACATTTGGTGAATTTAATAAAAAGAAATAAAAATATAAGATATAGAAGCCAAAAAGGAAGGAAACAGAAGTTAGAAAATTAAGGAAGAAAAAGAGGAATTGGAACTGCTGCACGAACGTGAGAGAACGAGAAACAAATTCCGGAATCCAACCGTAAGAGCATCCTTCAATCCAATCTAAGGTAAGGGGTGGGTTCAATTATTATAATCGGGTATGAAATCCAATATTTTGATTGGGTAGTTAGGTTGGTATGTCTTCACCGATTGTGATGGCTGTTATGGAAATTTTTATCAATTGTTTGTGTTCATGTTGTGTTCTGTTGCAATGTTGCTGAGTTTTGTGAATATACATAAAATTATAACTAAACTATTAATTATTATATTAAATGGTATTAGAATAATTGGATGCTGGAAAGTGATTGGTGGAAAAAGAATATGGAAATTTGGTAAGGGGCCACTTTGGTAGGGTGGGCCCCGCACACCCTTGAAGATGGCGCAGGCCATGCAACCATGGAGATGGCGTAGGCCGTACGGCCTCATGAAGATTATGGCGCTGGTCATAAGTACAGCATGGCGCGGGCCATGCGGTTGATGATGATTATGAGGTGGCGCAGGCCTATAGGAGAGGTCCTGTAGCCACTTTAATTTTGGTGTTCAATTCCTCACATAATTAATTAAGACTTAATATAATTAGGTGCATACATCAATTAGTAGTTTTATTTCATCTAAGATTAATTAATACTTTAGGAATAGTAGAAATATTATTAATTAGTAATGTCATGATTTTTGTCAACTAAATTAGAACCTGCATTAAGTGATTTTATACAGAGCTTACCTATTAGTGTGATGAGGCAGAACATATTAGCAGTGGGGGAGTTTAGAATTTTTGACAGAATACCGAATTTAGCAGATACTCTTTTCATAACAGTGGAATTTTAGAATACTGAATTTTTGGCAGAATTTCTTAAAGGGTTGCATTAACCTCAAAACGTTAAAAACAGTGTTGAGTTAGTCGGTTTAGCCGAATTAGGCGGAAAACTTAGTTCCTCGGAATTTAATGAAATTTATCGGGATAAGTCGGGTAACATTATTGTTGATTTTGATGCGTTGTTTTTGTTGAAATTACGTCGCAAAGTTGTGTTACAGGTACAACTGATGTCGGTAAGTTGTTCCGGTTGCGGATAGTCTTAAAGTTATTATGTTGTAGGCTTTATAAGCCAAAGTTGAATATAAGTTGATTAATTTGGAAACGTGGTCGTGTTGTTCTTGTTGTTATGTTGTCTGGGTTTAAAGTCGTGCATGCCATTTAAGTCATATGCATTTGTCGGAGCCGTTGCTCACACCACGTTGGCCTGGATTGGCAATTAAAGTTGAAAGTTGAAGGCTTATGCCTTGATGCCTCGATAACCTGGAAATTGTTTAAGTTGGGAGTCTCACTCCGATTGGTACCACATGCATAATTAGACGAGTCGCATTAAAGTTGCACTTTAATTGAATTTTATGTTGATATTCGATACGAGTTGTGGAGTGGTGTTTGTTTACGATCCTTAGTCATTATATTGTTTTTCATATACTGCTTATAATTATTGTAACTCACCCTTTCTGTTGAATGTTGTCCTTATGTGACAATGTGCAGGTAATCCTGAGAAGTAGCCGGTTACCGTGGGTTGAGTCGGTGGTCAGTCGCTCTGATACGTAGCACTCGGGGGGATTGTCGCGTGTCTACTTTGTTGATCATTTAATTATTACTGAATTTTAATTCTCCGAAGGATTTATTGTTATTCGATTCTTATGTTAAGTTATTATTATGTTGCTTAAAGATGCTATGAATCAGAATTATGAATCCGCTGCGTAAAAATTTTATGAAGTTGAATTATTGGAGTGAATGACATAGTTTGTTGAATTTAAGAGAAAGTGTTACGTATTTGTTATGATTTCCTTAAAATTTGGAAAATTGTTAAAGTTGAATATGTAATATCCCGTTTGTAGAAAAAGAAACAAAAATATTCGTAAGACTCTGCTTTTGTTTTATATTTTCGTGGGTAGAAAATGGGGTGTTACATTATGCAGAGGCTTACTCCTCCCCAAACTGACCCTTCGGTGGTCACTCCGGATGCTCAGGGGAATCCACCCAACAATAACAGAGGAAATGGACCTCCAGGTCCAGAAACTGGCACACCTACTCTTATCTCTGTGGAAGACCGTAAGGAGGATCAATTCCCTCCTGCTAATGATGATATGGGTTTTGGAATGGGAGGAAACTTTCAAGATTTTCTGTTGTTGGCTGAGAAGGTTAAGGCCCTTGAATGTAGAGACACTCTCGGAATTGATGTATCTGATATGGGCTTGGTTCCCGGAGTGGTCATTCCTCCTAAGTTCAGACCACCGAGCTTTGATAAGTACAATGGCAATTCCTACCCCAAGACACACCTACAGGCTATTTACCGAAAGATAGTTGCACACACCAGAGACGAAAAACTCTGGATGTACTACTTCCAAGACAATCTCTCTAGGGGCTCATTGAAGTGGTATATGAAACTAGAGAGAAACTCTGTCCGAAGCTGGAAAGATCTTGGGGAGGCCTTCCTTAAGAAGTATCAGTACAACATTGATATGTCTCCTAGCCGTACTCAACTCCAGAGTTTGTCGCAGAAGAATTCAGAAAGCTTTAAAGATTATGCTCAAAGATGGCGTGAGGTTGCCGCCAGGGTACAACCACCTTTGCTGGAGAGAGAAATGGTAGATCTTTTCATGGATACCCTTCCGGGGAATTTCATAGAGAGATTAGTAGGTTTTTCATCTAGTGGGTTCTCAAACATTATCCTGACACGTGAGAGAATAGAAAACTGGATGAAGCAAGGCAAGATCCAAAATAGTGGAGCGTCAACCTCCAATATGAAGAAACCATTTGTGAAACGCCGAAAGGGGGAAATGGGGGTTGTATACACTCAGGACAGGAGAGGTAATCAGAATATGTATCATCAAGCAGCTCCAATTACCATTACGGCTCCAGCAAACCAACCACCGGTTCAGCAATAACAACGTCATCCAAATTACCAGCAACAGAGGGCTCATAGGCCATGTTATCCTTCCCGACACAAAGACAGGCATCTTGAAACACCACCCATATCATATTCCTAGCTCCTTCATAATCTTCTACAACTGCAAATAATCCAGCTAAGGACCCTAAACCTCCAAGACCGGGGCAAATCCCTAAAGGGTATGATGCTAACGCTCACTGTGAGTTCCATTCCGGGGATCCTGGTCACAGCACGAAGAATTGTAAAGATTTGAAGCATGTTGTCCAGGACTTAATTGATTCCAAAGCCATTAATTTCACTCCTACTCCGAACGTAATCCAGAATCCTATGCCTCCTCATGGGAGAACTGTGGGGGCCATTGATAGCGGTGAAGGTTTGAATTTGATATCCGATGTCAATGACTTGAAGACTCCACTAATGGCAGTGAAAGCTTGCTTGGCCAAGAAAGACTTATTCCCGGGTTGTGGAGAAGATTTCCTAGATTGTGTTAGTTCCCCTGATGGTTGCAATCAGCTGAGATCGGGGATACAGAGTTTGATCAACGAAGGAAGCATACAGTTTGATAAAGTTGTGAAAAGCGAGGACATATCAACTGTTACCATCTATTATGACCCATCATAGGTTCCTGCTGGAGCAAGAGTACCAGAGTGACAGAGCTATTCCTTGGAATTATGGGGGTGAAGTGTACCACAATGGGCATAAGCAGGACTTGATTGCATACACTTCTTCTCCATGCCAAATTGAGAATGTCGGAGTTAGAGGGTTTACCAGAAGCAGTAGGTTATTCGCTCCAGAAACTTTGAGAGGTAATACGGTGCCACCAAAAGATACTGCCGAAGCTCAAGCAAAAGCCAAGGGAAAATAACCCATGACCAATGATACACCTGCACCTTCAGCAGAGCCTGACATTACTTTTGATAAGGAGGCAGAGGAATTCTTAAGAATTATTAAGAAAAGTGACTACAGTATTGTAGATCACTTACAACAGACTCTCTCGAAGATCTCGATCTTATCCTTGTTAATGTGTTCGGACTCCCATAGGAAGGTCCTGTTAAAGATCCTGAACAACGCTTATGTACCATAGGACGTATCGGTGAATCAATTGGAAAACGTGGTGTCGAGTGTAAATTTTAGCCATGGTTTAGGCTTAACATATATGAATTTAACATCGGAAGGACGCAGTCACAACTGCGCCTTGCATATTTCTATGGAATGCAAGGGTACTGTACTCTCCCACGTGCTGGTTGACACAGGGTCATCGTTGAATGTATTGCCAAAGAAAGCCCTCATGAATCTGAATTATGATGGGGTCGTGATGAGGCCAAGCGACTTGGTTGTACGAGAATTTGATGGCTCAAGGAGGTCAGTGTTTGGAAAAGTGGAGTTGCCTATCAAGGTGGGACCACAAGTCTTCAATGCTACTTTCTACGTGATGGACATTCAACCTGCTTATAGTTGTTTGTTGAGGAGACCATGGATTTATTCAGTCGGGGCAATATCCTCCACTCTTCATCAGAAACTAAAGTTTGTGTGGGAAGGGAAAATTGTGATAGTATCAGAAGAGGAAGACATCTTTATCAGCCACTTAGCCTCATTCAAATATGTGGAAATGGATGGAGAGATCGTCGAGACTTCTTGCCAAGCTTTTGAGCCCGTTAAATATGAGATTGCATCAGCTGCTTCATCTGAAGACTCAAATAAAGGAGCTTCTATAGCTTCTTACAATCAGGCCTTGGAAGTGGTAGAGTCAGGTGTGAAAGAAGGCTGGGGCAGGACAATTGAAATCCCAGAAAAGAAAGACATGTTCGGAGTTGGATATCAGTCGGGTCTGTCAACGCCTGGACAAAATGCTAGTGGTCGGAAAAGCCCAATCACCTTCATAAGTGCTGGTTTGATTGATTATGGAAACGTCCGTTCCGCACAAGAGGATACAACTGACCGTGACTGCGCATAGACAAATGGGTCAAGCCTTGTGTTCCAGGGACGCAACTAAACAACTGGTCTTCGAAAAAGCTCATCTCTATCACTTGCCTTGAAGAGTAATAGTTTTTTATGTTTTGTTTTCCTGTATTCAAGTCCTATGCCTTACCCGAGGTATATGGACTCATTGTAAGGGTTCTTTTGTTCATAATGTGATTTCATAATCATCAATAAAGCGGACGTTTTTGCATTCATGACATGTTGTTCCCTATCTTTCGTTTTTGTTTTTGTTTTCAAATAAATGGAAATGTTTTCACATCCCAATTGGCTTCTAAATCTAGTATGAATCATCATTCATGCAGATGCTCATCCTCGGGTCTCATCAACGACGACCTTGCTATGGCTCAATATGACTTCGACAATCAAATTTACCTAGCCGACGAGGAAGGTGAAGAAGATTGTGAATTACCCGAAGAGCTGGCCAGGTAGCTTAAACAAGAGGATAAGATGATTCAGCCACATGAATAAGCTATTGAAGTGATAAATCTAGGTACTGAAGAAGACAAAAGAGAGGTAAATATCGTGGATGTGTTAGAAGAATCTACCAAGATTCGTCTAATTGTCATGCTTCGAGAGTATGCCGACATCTTCGCCCGATCTTATCAAGACATGCCTGGATTTGGAACTGACGCTGGATTCTTGGCCGTAACCAATTATCCCCCATGGGTCGCAAATATTGTACCAGTCCCTAAAAAGGATGGTAAGGTTAGAATGTGCGTGGACTATAGGGATTTGAATCGAGCCAACCCTAAAGATGATTTCCCTTTGCCTCACATTGACGTGCTAGTTGATAACACTGCTTAATTTTTCGTATTCTCTTTTATGGATGGCTTCTCGGGCTATAATCAGATTAAAATGGCGCCAAAGTACATGGAAAATACTACATTCATTACGACTTTGGGCACCTTCTGTTATAAAGTCATGCCGTTCGGTTTGAAAAGTGTTGGTGCAACTTACCAACGTGCAATGGTGACACTATTTCATGACATGATTCATCATGAGATTGAGGTCTATGTTGATGACATGATCACAAAGTCACAAACAGAAGAAAATCATCTAGTCAACTTAGCCAAGTTGTTTGACAGACTCCGGAAATTCAGACTAAGGTTGAATTCAAATAAATGCACCTTCGGGGTACGTTTCGGTAAGCTTCCGGGCTTCATTGTTAGTGAACGGGGAATCGAAATTGACCCTGCAAAGGTAAAAGCCATCCAAGAGATGCCTGGACCAAGAAGTTAAAAAGAAGTACAGGGTTTCTTAGGAAGACTGGACTACATTGCACGGTTCATCTCGCACCTAACAGCCACATGTGAGCCTATTTTCAAGCTTCTAAGGAAGAATCAGGCTATCAAGTGGAATGATGATTGCCAACAGGCCTTCGACCGAATCAAGGAGTACTTGCAAGAACCTCTGATTCTCATGCCTCTAGTGCCAGGGAGACCGTTAATCATGTACCTCACCGTACTAGAATGATCAATGGGATGTGTGCTGGGTCAGCAGGACGAGTCTGGTCGAAAAGAGCATGTCATTTATTACCTTAGCAAAAAGTTTACCGATTGTGAGACACGTTACTCACTACTCGAGAAAACTTGATGTACTTTGGCATGGTCTACTCGCCGGCTAAGACAGTACATGTTGACTCACACCATTTTCCTAATTTCCAAGATGGACCCTATAAAGTATATCTTCAAGAAGCCGGCTCTAACAGGAAGAGTAGCCCGATGGCAAATGATTTTGACAGAATATGATATCCAATACACTTCGTAAAAAGCCATCAAAGGGAGTGTATTGTCAAAGTATTTGGCCCAACAACCAATTGACGATTATCAGCCCATGAGATTCGAGTTTTCGGATGAAGACATCATGTTCCTCAAGTTGAAAGACTGTGAAGAACCACTTTCGGAGGAGGGTCAAGACCCCGAATCCAAATGGAAGCTGATGTTTGACGGAGTTGTGAACGTAAACGGAAGCGAAGTAGGTGCTGTCATTATCTCACCAGAGGGGGTCCATATGCCTTTCGCTGCTCGGCTGACATTCGAATGTAACAACAACGAAGCAGAGTATGAAGCTTGCATCATGGGAGTTGAGGAGACAATCAACTTGCGAATCAAGAACCTAAAGATCTTCGGAGATTCTTCCCTGGTGGTGAACCAAGTCAATGGAAAGTGGTTAGTTCATCAACCTCATCTGGTTCCTTACAGGGATTATACTAGGAGGTTGCTAACTTTCTTCACCAAGGTCAAGTTGAGTTATATTCCACGTGATGAAAATTAGTTTGCTGATGCTCTAGCAACTTTATCATCCATGATCAAAGTGTGTCAAGAGAACTACGTGCCTCGGATCATGGTCTCTCGCCTCGAAAGACTTGCCTACGTCTTTGCAGTTGACAATGGTGAGGATAATAAACCTTGGTATCATGATATCAAGCAAATCTTGAAGTATGAAGAATACCCGATTGGGGCATCCAATAAAGACAAGAAGACTCTCAGAAGGCTAGCAAGTGGATTCTTCTTGAATCAAGACGATGTGTTATACAAGCGAAACTTCGACATGGTCCTGCTCAGATGCGTGGATAGACACATAGCAGACTTGTTGATGCAAGAGGTTTATGAAGGCTTCTTAGGTACCCATGTTGGAGGGCATGCTATGGCAAAGAATTTGTGATGGTCGGGATATTATTGGACCACCATTGAATCCGATTGTTGTAAATATTCCCGCAAGTGCCACAAGTTCCAGATCTATGTTGATAAGGTCCATGTACCTCCAAATCCATTGAGCGTTATATATTCACCTTGGCTATTCACCATGTGGGGCATTGATATGATTGGCAAGATTGAGCCAACAGCTTCCAACGGTCACCGCTTCATCCTGGTTACTATAAACTACTTCACAAAGTGGGTCGAAGCGGCATCTTATGCCAACGTTACAAAACAAGTGGTATCCCGGTTTACCAAAAGAGATATCATTTTCCGGTATGGAATTCCCAAGAGGATCATTATTGATAATGGTTTTAACCTCAATAACAAGATGACGGATAACTTGTGTCGGGATTTCAAAATAGAGCATCAAAACTCTTCGCCGTATCGCCCGAAGATGAATGGCGCCATCGAGGCGGCCAACAAGAATATCAAGAAAATCATGCAAAAGATGGTTGTGACGAATACGGATTGACATGAGATGCTACCGTTTGCACTACACGGGTACCGAACGTTTGTGCTCACCTCGAGATGGGCAACCCCGTTCTCACTAGTGTATGGTATGGAGGCAGTCCTACCGGTCGAAGTTGAGATCCCCTCGTTGAGGATAATGATGGATGTCAAGCTAGATGAAGCTGAATGGCCCCGATCCAAGTACAATCAACTGAGCCTCATTGAAGAGAAATGCTTAACAGTTGTATGCCATGGACAGTTGTACCAACGACGAATAAAACAGGCTTTCGACAAGTACAGCCTCAACGGTACATACCAAGTGACCTGGTGTTGAAAAGGATTCTTCCTCCTAAAAACGATCACATGGGAAAGTGAACACCCAATTATGAAGGTCCATTCATGGTTAAAAAGGTATTCTCGGGCAGAGCCTTGATGTTAACAACCATGGATGGCGAAGACTTCCATTCCCCTGTCAATGCAGACGCAGTAAGAAAATACTTCATGTCAAAAGACCCGTTGGAAAAAAACAGAATAAGGATCCAGGAAAAAATGGGCATCCCGGCGAGCCAAAAACAGAATAAAAGGCTCGGGAAAAAATTAGGGAAATATTAAAAAAAATGTACACCCGCTGAGCTGAAAAGCCACATTGGATAGTGTAACACGGTGGGAGAACTGACTTTAGTTATGTTGCGGATAGCAAGAGTCGCCACCGACTTTTATTTTATCCAAAGGAAAGGCATAAAAGAACAGGAAAGACCTTTTAAAAGATTTTTGGGTCCGGGGGGTAGGTTATGTAAAGGGAAGGTGTTAGCACCCTTTACATCCATGGTTATCCATGGGCTCTTAGTTACTTAGCTCACTTTAAAATGTTTTTGAAATGTGAAGTGTGTGAATAGAAATTTTCTTAAGAGTTTCATAATGATCCATGTACGGATGCGTAAAAAACCTTTGTTTTGAAAATTGTTTGAAATGTGTGAAATGTTTGAAATATTTTTGAAAAGTGAGCAAGTATCTAAGAGGAACCTACCCTAAGTTTAAGTCTTTTCTGTTCTTGGATCCTTTAAATGGTAAGACTATCCCTATTATTAAGGAATAGGTAGTCATTACCTTGGATGTGAGGGACAAGTGAAGGGACATCTGTTTATTTAGGCAACTGTGGGGTGTATAAGCAATTCGAAGGGACTTATCATCTTTATTCGAAAGGGACAAGATCATTACGAAGGCAACATTCGAAAGGGACTTGATCTTTTATCTGTTAAGGGACTAGATGATGTGGATAAGGGACTTTGCTTTATACACCCTACTTGACCTTATTGTAATAGGCAACATGAGAGGTATCCCTAAGGAAGTGAGATGGCGATCAAAGATCGACTTATGTGTGTGAGTGCACAATTTTAATATTTATCTTTTAAATTAGTGATCTAAATTGATTTTAAACATACAAACATGTTACACTCCCTATTTTACTAACCATAGCATAAAATATATAATAAACATTATTACTAAATATTACATCCAAGGAACAATTACATAATAATAATAATTAAAGCAAATTAAATATAATAAGCAAAAATAAATAATAATAATATAATGGGGTTAGTAAAAATAATAATAATAAAGATAAATGGGGTTAGTAATAATAAAAATATACATCATATAAACATAGTTAATAATATAAACAAAAATATTAGCATAATAATTAAAAGATCAATTTTTTATAAACAATTATTTTTTTAAGATTAATGAGAAAATATAAACCATTATACTAATTAAAGTTTTAAATTATTTACAAATTATAAAAATTAAGTTAATTATAAACCTATTATGAAAAATAAAATTATAATTACAAAATTAAATTAACAATTTTTAACTATTTTTAAACATATATTAAAAAAAAAATTATTTATCTATAAAATTTAAATTATGAACAAGTTATAAAGTATAGGCATATTATGAAAATAAAATTAATTATAATTATATTTACAAAATTTTAATTATTTTAAACAAGATTTAAATTATAAATAAATTATAAAATATGTACATGATTAAATAAAATAGGATTAGGTTTTAAATGGAAGAAAATTAGGGTTTGATTATTAAAAAAAAAACATTAAGATTTATTTATTGATTAAAATGCAAACAAGAACTATGAAATTAAAATAAATAAATAAACTAATATTTACAATTAGGGTTTTTAGAAAAATACATTTTTTAGGGTTAACCTTGGTTTATGAAAATATATTAAGATTTATTAAATTAGGATTATAGTTTTAATTAAAATTAATAATAATAAACAAACAAAGAAAATAATGAAGAAAAAGAGAAAAAAGAACTTACCTTGGCTGGGAGTTGAACCCAGCCCCTCTGCTTTTCACAAACTCCAGCCAACAAGATCAACCACTGGGCCAGCGCGCGCTTGGTGATAAGGAAAAGAGTTCACTTGGTTTTGTTGCGTAATCCTGGAAAAATCATGAAAAATAAAACAACACAAAAGGCCTGGGGGGGATTCGAACCCAGGACCTTTAAACATTACACAAACGCATTTACCATTCCAGCCGGGAGGGCGCTTCTGATATTATAATGGCTATAATTTATAATATATTAAGTTCAATAATTCAAATGGAAAAACAAGAAAAATTGTGGAAACCAGGATTCGATCCCTGGACCAAAGCCTCACACGCGCGTCCCTTAACCAACTGAGCCAACCACATAACTGTGAAACAATATCAAAAACAAAACAAAAAATATTATATCAAGTATTCAAAATCTAAAACACGCGCCAGGGCATCATCTTCTTCCTTGGTACCTACAAATTTTGCTGCGAATTCACCTATGGAATTTCCTGCGAATTTTCAAATACAAGAACCTACGAAAATGAAACATCATCAAAACTGTACAATTTCTCAAAATTAATTAGTGCATCATGATCCTTAAGCTTCATACATTTGTTCTATGTTCTTAGAATTTGTTTATATTAAGTTTAAAGCAAAGCCCTAATCTCATGGCCGAAACCCTAGCTATGGTGATTTCCCAAACCTGTAATGAAACACCAATTAAACCATCCAGAATCAATCAACAACTTCATACAAACACAAAACAATGATCAAAAGTCATTAAAATCCAGTCAATATGCAAAATCGAAAAATCAAAATATGATGAACATTATGAATTCGGGTTATGCAATATAAGGTGTTTTAGATGCAAATGATCATTGGGAATGATTCAAGGATGTCCCATAAACATGTCTCAACCTTCAAATTGGTTCGAAAAGGCTTGAATTGTGAAATCCGAATTTGACTTTTGGTGATATTTTTGAATATGCAAACTTACTCTTGGAGGCCAAAATTTCGTGTCCAATGCATAGGGTTGTGTTGTATATTTATAGTGCAATGGAACTAGGTCAAAAAAATTGATTGTTGTGTGGAAAATTTGATTGAAAAAGATTGAAAAAGATTAAGACTTAAAATTCAAATATTTGTGAATTCAACCTTTCTATTTCAAGCCAATCTTCATAATTCTCATATCAATTTGATCCAAATCACCTTTATGACTTTCTAGAAACAAAATCCCATTTAAATATTTGACTTTTCTATTTTATTTTAATTTAAAATGATTTTAAATGAATAAAATCAAAATAAATAAAATAAAATAAAATAAAATCTGAATATTTGAGGGTTGGGTCGTGCATGAAGTATTGGTATGGATTGGATCATCATATGGCAAGCCCATTTAGAAAAATTTGGTTTAAACCTCCATTTTCTTCATAAACCAACCAAAAATTTCCCAACTTTGCAAGGGCACAAATCCTTCAATTTTAATGCTATGAGGGTGTTCTTGGACATTTTGGAAAGCTTGAAGAGTCCTCTAATCAACCCCACTGGTTTCATGTCCATATCATTTACCATTCTCAAGTTATGCCCTTTTGAAGTTGTTGACTTTTTGTTGACTTTCAAAAGGACCTATAATGTCTTAGCTCATACCTTCCAAATGAAGCATTTTTGGGCTTGGCTTGTGAGACACAAAGTTGTAGAGAATTCAATTTCCTTAAAAATGAGCTTTGGATGGGAAAAATTTGATGAAGCATGTGAAAGTTATGGCTGGTCAAAGTTCAGTTGACTTTTCCTGAGGAAACCCTAATTTAGAAACTCCTGATTCTTGATGATCTGAAATCTCCTTGATGAATCATGATCAACCCTTAATCAAATGATGAATTTTACTTCATATACTTGATGTTGGCAAAAAATCATGAAGTTTGACTTTGGTTTGACCACAGTTGACCTCAGTTTGACTTTTTAACTACTTTGACTGATTTTGACTTATCTGATCATCTGACTGAGCAAACCTTTGAGAAAAGTCTTGAAACTTGTCATGGGGATTCTTAGACACATATAAGATGTTATGAAGCTCACTTGAAGTCTTGGAAATCCATTTAGCCTGATTAAAGTCAGAACCCTAGTTTTGGATGTACTGCTTAGGAGGATGCATTGTCTGAGGGAATTGTTAAATCTTCTGACTATTTATGAACTTTGTGAACCTTGTGAACCATCATAAGATGTCTTGTGAACCTTGTGAACCTCATGGGAGGTCTTGTGAGTCTTGTGAACCTCATGGGAGGTCTTGTGAGTCTTGTGAACCTTGTGAACCTTCTTAGCACACAAAGTCTTGTATTGTGAGGGCAAATTTTGGGGTGCAACAGCTGCCCCTGTTCAATTTTCTGAAACCTGAGGGGTTAGATTGGTATATTTTCTAGTCGTGACCTGGAAGGTTGAAGGGGATTGAACACAAAAGCCCAAAAATTTGCACTCACCGGTGCGTAGAGTGATACTGATGGCTAGTTGAATATGCTTGAGTGGGCTTAAAGATGCCACTTGGAGAAAAGTTCTTCAGATACATTTCTTGGAGGGTAAAGCAGTCCAAAATATGAGGATATAATGATAGCTTTCAGGAGGATAAATGACGTCCTGAGGTAATGGTGATAGCTTTCAGGAAGATAAACAACGTTCTGAGGAAATGATATGCTTTCAGAAGGATGAACAACGTTCTGAGGTAATGATATGCTTTCAGGAGGATAACGTCCTGAGGTGATGATGTAACCTTTGGGAGGATAAACAACGGCCCAAGGTAATAATATGCTTTCAGGAGGATAAACAACGTCCTGAGGAAGTGATGATAGCTTTCAGGAAGATAAACAACGTCCTGAGGAAATAATATGCTTTCAGGAGGATAAACAACGTCCTGAGGAAGTGATGATAGCTTTCAGGAAGATAAACAACGTCCTGAGGAAATAATATGCTTTCAGGAGGATAAACAACGTCCTGAGGAAGTGAGTATAACTTTTGGGAGGATAAACAACGACCCAATAGTCATGATATGCTTTCAGGAGGATAAACAACGTCCCGAGGAGATAATGTAACCTTTGGGAAGATAAACAACGGCCCAAGGTAATAATATACTTTCAGGAGGATAAACAACGTCCTGAGGTATAAGAAGCTTTCAGGAGGATAAACAACGTCCTGAGGAAATGATAACTTTTGGGAATATAACAACGGCCCAATAGTCACAATTTGTTGATGAAATTTGTCTGCTGGAGAATTAACCTGAAAAACAAGATTAAAACATTCTGTGTGATAATATTAGTCTATGCATTATGTATGCATGTATAACATGATGCACTTAGGTAATGTATTATATACTAATGTATATGTATGTTATGATATGATGTAAATGATGTATGTATGAATCATGCAGCCTGAAGCGTCTGGATATCTTTGTATAACAACTGCTGGCCAGGGAAAATAAATCCCGATTTGTTGCTGGAGAATATGAGGGACTTGTTCCCGTCTTGTTTGATAATATAGTATACATAGCCTCCCGTCTTCGTTCGATAGTAGGGTATACATAACCTCTCGTCTTTGTTCGATTGTAGGGTATACATAACCTCCCGTCTTCGTTCGATAGTAGGGTATACATAACCTCCCGTCTTCGTTCGTCGTACTTCTATTGGAAGAATAAATTCCCGATTATCCGTATGAGGATAAAAGAGATGGATATAAATTCCAGGGGAGATGTGACTAGAAGTACTTATGAAGATGGATTTGTCCTACTGGGGAATTTGTAGCTGTCTTGTAGGGATGAACCGGTGAAGCTTCGTTGAAATCCTTCTCTCGTTCGTCCTTAGTAAATACTATTACTGCATTTTCATGTATTTCTGGTAAACATCAATCATATTCAAAAGCATACATGCATTCAAACACAACCAATGGACGTTTCGCTTATGTAAATAGGGTAAAAGTAAATCTGGATTCAAAGATGGAATTTTATTTATATCAAAAAGTGACCTATACATAGGTAAATTTGTACAAGGAGACAGAAATCCTGGTAAGAGGAATTTGTCATAAAAAGTTTTTTACAAAACAAAGAAAATCAGCTATGTGGGAAATAATCCTATTGAGTTTCAATTCTACTATTGCCTTTATCTTCAAGTATCTCATCTTCTGCTGTTGAGACGGAAACGATTGGATTGAGCCTTATTTATTCGAGTTTGAGTAAGTAACACAACTGGCTGCAGTTTCATGGGTGATCCAAACGAGACATAGTCATACGCTTTAATCCCTAACTTTTGCCTGGATTTCCCTTTCAGGTTTTCAATCCACCGGGATACCCTTTTTTGCCCAAGCCGCCTTTTCAGGTTTTCGACTTGCCGGGTGTACATTTTTTTTTATATATATCCCTAATTTTTGCCCGAACCCTTTTGGTTCACCGGGATGCCCTTATTTTTGCCTAAGCCAGTCAACCTAGCGGGTCTCTTTTTATGCATAGTATTTTTTAACTATGTCTGCGTTTACTGGTTGTGGGAAGTCTTCACCATCCATAGTAGTAAGTATCATGGCACCTCCTGAGAATACTGTCTTGACTACAAATGGTCCTTCATATGTAGGAGTCCACTTGCCCCTAGGATCACCCCGTGGTAATATGATACGCTTGATTACCAAATCACCAGCCTGATATACCTTTGGCTTAACCTTCTTGTTAAAAGCTATGATCATTCGTTTCTGGTACATCTGGCCATGACAAACTGCTGCTAGCCTCTTCTCATCAATCAAATTTATCTGGTCAAGTCGAGTTTGAATCCATTCATCTTCATCCAAGCCTGCATCCTTCATAATTCTTAAGGAGGGAATCTGAACTTCAATGGGCAGAACTGCTTCCATACCATAGACTAAGGAGAATGGGGTTGCCCCTGTTGAAGTACGTATTGTGGTACGATAACCATGAAGAGCAAATGGTAACATTTCATGCCAATCCTTGTAAGTGACAATCATCTTCTGTATAATCTTCTTAATATTCTTATTAGCAGCTTCAACTGCCCCATTCATCTTTGGACGATACGGAGAAGAGTTGTGATGCTTAATTTTGAACTGCGTGCAGAGATCAGTAATCATAGTGTTGTTCAGATTAGAGTCATTGTCAGTAATAATCCTTTCAGGGATGCCATACCTACATATAAGATTATTCTTAATGAACCGAGCCACAACATTCTTGGTAACAGATGCAAATGAAGCTGCCTCCACCCACTTCGTGAAGTAATCAATAGCAACCAGGATGAAACGATGCCCATTAGAAGTAGTAGGTTTGATCTCACCAATCATATCAATGCCCCACATGGCAAAAGGACAAGGAGCAATCAACACATTCAATGGTGATGGAGGTACATGTACTTTATCAGCATAGATTTGACACTTGTGACATGTTCTGGAGTGTTGATAGCAATCAGCTTCCATGGTAGACCAATAGTAACCTGCTCTCAATATCTTCTTTGCCATAGTATGACCACTAGAATGAGTGCCAAAGATCCCATCATGCATATCTTCCATAATCTCTGTTGCTTCCTTCTGATCCACACAACGAAGCATAGTTGAATCATGATTGCGCTTGTACAAAATCCCATTACTCAAAAAGAACTTAGCAGAAAACCTTCTCAGAAACTTCCTATCTTTGACAGATGCCCCTTCAGGGAACTCCTGAGCTTCAAGATATCTTTTTACTTCATAGGACCAAGGCTTTTCTTCTGCTTCTTCAGTGCCAATCTCATTGCAGTATGCAGGCTTCTCAAATCTATCAATAGTAATCTTGGGAGCTTCATCATCCCAACTGATCTCAAACATGGATGCCATGGTGGCTAATGCATCTGCCAATTGATTCTCTCTTCGTGGAATATGTCCAAAGGTAATCTCTTTAAAGTGTGGAATCAAAGACAACACATGCTCTCTGTAAGGAATGAGGTTATCATGCTTGGTATCCCAATCTCCTTTAATCTGACTTACTACCAGGGCTGAATCTCCATACACGTCAAGGAACTGAATCTTCATATCAATAGCAGCTTTAATACCC
This sequence comes from Lathyrus aphaca, assembly GCA_963966055.1. NCBI lineage: Eukaryota > Viridiplantae > Streptophyta > Magnoliopsida > Fabales > Fabaceae > Lathyrus > Lathyrus aphaca. The sequence goes on from OZ014519.1 coordinate 568,873,670, forward strand.
AGGATACATGCCTCATACTCAGCCATGTTATTGGTACAATAGAAACAAAGTCTGGCAGTAATAGGGGTATGACAACCTTCAGGGGAACTAATCACAACACCAACACCATTACCAAGCGCATTGGAAGCACCATCAAAAACCATAGTCCATCGGGATCCTTGTTCAGGTCCGTCATATTGTCCAGGTTCTTTGGTAATAATCATAATATCTTCATCAGGGAACTCAAAACTCATTGACTGATAATCATCTACTGCTTGATGAGCCAAATGATCAGCCACAACACTTCCCTTAATGGCCTTCTGAGTAGTATACTGTATATCATATTCTGTCAAGATCATTTGCCATCTTGCAATTCTTCAAGAGAGAGCAGGTTTCTCAAATATGTACTTGATTGGATCCATCTTCGAAATCAATAAGGTAGTATGAGTCAACATATACTGTCTTAGTCGGCGAGCAGCCCATGCCAAAGCGCAACAAGTTTTCTCGAGCAGTGAATATCTTGTTTCACAATCGGTAAACTTTTTGCTAAGGTAGTATATTGCCTGCTCTTTTCGACCAGACTCGTCATGTTGCCCCAATACACACCCCATTGAGTTGTCTAATACTGTTAAGTACATAATCAAGGGTCTTCCATCAACTGGTGGCATCAAAATTGGAGGTTCTAGAAAATATTTCTTGATTTCATCAAAGGCAGTCTGGCACTCATCATTCCATTCCATCACCTGATCTTTCTTCAACAACTTGAAGATTGGCTCACAGGTAGCAGTCAATTGGGAAATAAATCTTGCAATGTAATTCAATTGTCCCAAGAAACCTCTAACTTCCTTCTCAGTACGGGGAGCTGGCATCTCTCGTATAGCTTTCACTTTTGCAGGATCCACTTCAATACCTTTTCCACTGACTATAAAACCCAAGAGTTTACCAGATCTAACTCCAAAAGTACACTTGTTTGGGTTCAATCTCAACTTGTACTTCTTCAGCCTCTCAAACAATTTATGCAAATGATCAAGATGTTGTTCTTCATTCTGGGACCTGGCTATCATATCATCCACATATACCTCTATCTCGTGATGAATCATATCGTGAAACAAAGTCACCATAGCACGCTGATATGTTGCCCCTGCATTCTTCAAACCAAATGGCATCACCTTGTAACAAAAAGTGCCCCACTGTGTAACAAATTTTGTCTTCTCCATATCCTCAGGAGCCATCTTGATCTGATTGTAACCAGAGAAACCATCCATAAAAGAGAACACCTTATGCTGGGCAGTGTTGTCTACCAGAACATCAATATGAGGAAGTGGAAAGTCATCTTTGGGGCTGGCTTTGTTCAAATCTCTGTAGTCCACACACATACGTACCTTACCATCTTTCTTAGGTACCGGCACCACATTTGCAACCCACTGAGGATAAGAAGTCACAGGTAAGAACCCTGCATTAAACTGTTTCATTACCTCTGCCTTGATCTTTTCTGACATTTCAGGACGCATGCGGCAAACCTTCTGCTTCTTTGGACGACAATCTTCTTACACTGGTAAACGATGAACCACAATGTCTGTATCCAACCCTGGCATATCTTCGTAGGACCAAGCAAAGATCTCCACATAGTCACATAGCATCTGAATCAATCTGCTCTTGACACTATCCTCTAATTCAGCCCCTATCTTGACTTCTTTCCTGTTTTCTTCAGTTCCCAGATTCACAACTTCGACTGGCTCTTCATGTGGCTGTATAGCTTTCTCTTCTTGTTGTAACAACCTAGCAAGCTCTACAGGTACTTCACAATCGTCCTCATTTCCGTCTTCAGTTTGATAGATCAGATTCTCGAAATTATAATTGGCAATAGTAGAACTGTTATCAACAGGATCCAGAGTGGATGAGGATCTGCATTTTAGTGATGTGGGTGTGTGTAAGAACACATAGCTGATAAAACAAAAATAAAAGAAAAGAAAGACAAGGAACACAATATTTACGAAAATGAAACGTCCACTGATTTTTATTGAATGAAGTATGCAAAATGAAATGACATCCCGTAACAAGCACACCATTGTGCCCCGGGTAAGGCACAAGGCTTGAAAGCTTAATTGTTCAAGAAATTACAAACTTAAACGCAACAACACAGTAATAGTATTTACTCCTGACTAAAGGAGATAGGAATAACGTCTTCGGCTTTCCAATTATTGAGTCCAGCACCCCCAGTAGGAAAAATCCAAGCATCCAGGTTGTAGTCTTCATCATAGTCACCCACAGCGTTGATCTGGTTCTTCATAATCCCCTGATTGGTGATACGAACAACACGAGCACGACGAACAGCCTTTTGGGACTCTGCAGTGAAACCCAAACCAAATTTGTCAGACTTGTACGGAATATCAGGAAGCTGACCCCAAATAGTACAACCACCTTCATCCACCACAACTCTAGCATCTTTAAGGGAGGCCATTGTAGGAGGTACTTTTGTGACCACAGGAATTTTCTTGACAACAGGAAGAGCTTTATAATCATTAACAACCCAAGGAACCACTTCAAATGTCTGACACGGAGTTTCAACGTATTCACCTTCCACTTCAAGATATTTAAAGGTGTTCACATGGCTAACAACATATCCTTCCTCTCCATAGACAGTAACAACTTTTCCTTCCACCGGATATCTTAGCTTCTGATGTAATGTAGAGGTTACAGCACCTGCCCCATGGATCCAGGGACGCCCAAGCAAACAAGAATATGACGGACGAATATCCATGACATAAAAGGTAGCATTGAAAACCTGAGAACCAACTTTGATTGGGAGATCGATTTCCCCATGCACCACTCTTCTTGAACCATCACAAGCTTTCACCACTATATTACTGGGCTTCAACACAGCATCTTCAGGACTAAGCTTATTCAGGACTTCTTTGGGCAACACATTCAGAGAAGAACCATTGTCTATCAATACATGTGACAGGGTAGTGCCCCTGCATTCGATAGAGATATGTAGAGCCCTGTTATGATCCCTCTTGGCAGGGGTCAAATCAGCATCAGAGAAACCTAACCCATTATCATAGGTCAAGTGTGCAACACAATTTTCAAACTGGTCAACAAAAATTTCATTTGGTACATGAGCAGTCTTCAGAAATTTGATCAAAGCTTTGGCATAAGCCTCAGAACACAACAATAAAGACAGCATAGAAATCTTGGAGGGAGTATGCCCCAATTGATCAACAATGTCATAATCACTCTTGCGAATGATTTTCAATACTTCTTCCATCTGCTTAGAAAGATCATCAGCAGCTGGCACATCAGTAGGTATAGGTGCAATAACAGGACCTTTGCCCCGAGCATCAGTGGTGGAGGTAGCAGCTGGAGTAGCTGCATTCTTGGAGGTAACTGGAGGAGAGAAAACTCTTCCGCTTCGTGTGATCTTACTAGACCCAACAATATTATCAACATCAACAGGCATATCAGCTAAGGGTTCCTGCTTAACACCATGGATATAAACATCAGACCCATAATGCCAAGGCACAGCTTTGTCAGACGTATATGGAATAGGACCAGAAGTGGTAATGACCATAGGAGCCACACTAGCTTCAGCAACAATCTTCACAGGGCCTTCAGCAGTAATCTTAATTGGACCCTTATGAGTGATTTTGACAGGTCCCTTGGAAGTAATCCTTACCGGCACTTTATCAACCATATCCACCTCTTCAGTCTTCTTACCTTTAGTAATATGATCCACCATACTTTCTACAGAAGATGGAGTCCTCTCAAACACTATGGTATATTTATCCATGAGACGTTGAATTCCATCTCTCAATCTCCAGCAACTATCCGGCTTATAGGTACAATACAGACAATCTTCATGACAACCTGGAAAGAACCCAGCTTGTACTAGCTTCTTCTTAATGACAGACAATGGTGTGGTCAACTCTGCAACTGAATAAATATGTGAATCTTCATCAATGGCATTGACAGTCTTCTCATGATTTGGCATAGGAGCAGTAATCACATTTGGAGTACCCGGAGGGTCAAACTCAATCTCTCCAGCCTCAATCATATCTTGAATTTTGTTCTTCAATACCCAGCAACTATTAGTATCATGTCCCTGACAGTTCGAATGATATGCACATCGTGCATTAGGATTGTACCTGGGAGAGGTAACATTAGGATTCTGAGGAGCATCCTTCAGAGTGATAAGTTCAGCCTTCAACAAGTGTTGCAATGCTTGGGCCATTGACATGTTGATCTTAGTGAACTGCCTTCTAGCCCTCTGTTGGTTGCCCTGTGGCTGCTCTGGTGTTGTAGGAGTTGGATTTGAAATATGAACTGCACTTACAGACTGATGCCTTCTATTACGATCAGGTTGACCATAAACAGCATTTGACTCTTTCTTCCCACTGGGAGGCTTCTTTGCAGCACCTGATGAAGAAGCACCCACTTGAATCTTGCCACTCCTGATACCACTTTCCACACGCTCTCCTGTCATTATCAACTCAGTGAAGCCAGATGATGAGCTTCCAATGAGATGACTGTAAAAAGGACCATTCAACGTACACATGAACATATCAACCAATTCCCTGTCAGTTAGAGGTGGTTGCACTCTTCCAGCCAAGTCTCTCCACTTCTGAGCATACTCTTTGAAGCTTTCTTTAGCACCTATAGACATGATTTGCAGCTGCATGCGAGTGGGGGCTAAATCAGCATTGTATTGATACTGCTTATAGAAGGCTTCAGCAAGATCATTCCAATCACGGATGTTGACACTCTCCAACTGGTAGTACCACTCCAATTGAGCTCCAGATAAGCTCTCTTGGAAGAAATGGATCCATAACTTCTTGTCAGCAGTATGAGGTTGGATTCTCCTGACATAAGACCTCAGATGCAGCTTGGGACAAGAGACACCATCATAAACAACAAAAGTAGGAACCTTGAAACCAATGGGTATAACCACCCCAGATATCAAACTCAGGTCTTCAAAATCCAGCCCAGATGATTTCTGTAATTCCATAGCATCCATTCTATCCACCAGCATCTTGAATTTATCTTCATTAGGCTCATGATAGTAGTTAGCTTCAGAATCAGAGTCCCCCATAGTGTTGTGGAGACTGCCTCCCTCTTTCTCAGACTCTTCAGACTCATAATCTTCAACCTGTTCTTTGGTCTTTGTCGCTCCCGACAAATGAAACAGGGTTATATGAGGGTACAGACGCGAACGGTCGGCGAGGGGGACAATGAGAACACACAGCCGTGAACTCACTGGAGATGAATAGAGTCGCCAGCTAGGCATTTTTATCCCGGAGGAAAGGCAATGCTGCATAGGCCTAGGAAAAGATGGATAAGACGGTTTGCGAACCAGAGAGACTGAGAAAGGGGGTTGGTTACAACCTGGGAAGGTATTAGCACCCAGATTGTCCGCCGTACTCGACGGGATCCACGCTTAAAAGATTTGTGTTTTAAAGGGGTAGTGTCAGTGCAATCTGTGTATAAAGAGCTGGAAAAGGATGTACAGGTGTCAGTGTAAAAGAAGTGTGAAGTGTATAAATGATGTGTCAGTGTAAGGATGAGAATGAATTGCTCATGACCATGAGGCTTAAAGAATGAAGCTAGAAAGAGGGGAATGTACAGAGACTTTTGTTCGATAACTGTTAAGTTATGCCTACGTATCCTCTCGTGCAATGAGGAAGTCAGAACACCGTAGTTCGACCCAAAGAGACTGAAAGGTGAATTGACTTGTGAACTGCTTACTTGCCTATGCTCAAGTGTATGACCTGTCTGGCTCAGGTGCGAACTGTCTTGCATTAGACGGAAGAAGCAAGTTCTCGTTTATGAGTGAATGAGATGAGAAAAGAATCCCGAAGGAGACGATTATTGTTTGTTTTTGAGTTTTCAGTCTTTTATTGCTTGTGAATTTGTCATAAGTTAATGAGCTTAAACCTAAACCAATGGATTTAGTAAACTCATCACATCTTCCCTCTGATTAGGGGTAATGAGAATACCTTAAGTGTGAAGTCAGATTCTCACACTTAATCACCTTTGGTATAGGATTAAGATCATTAACCTATTTGTGATTATTTAGATGTTTTTGGTGTTTTTGTTTAGTGTTAAGTAATGAGGTTAAGCCATAATCATGGATTAAACAGACCCATTACACCATCCTAAAAGAAGGATGATAGATGAGAATGTTTAAGCTGAGGAAAGCTCCTCAACTTAATCCATGATTAGGGATTAAACCCATGACAAAACAAGCCTTTGATTAAGTGAATTTTAATTAATGGTATGATGATGAAGTGAGTTTTATTGTTTGTAAGACAACTTGAGGGGGACTTGTCCATTAACACTAGGGTTAGTCCTTCTTAACCACTTAAGGAAGAATTAGAACCCTAATGCAAGGCCCAAGTTACAAGTGTGATGTCTTGATGATTATTAGATGAATTGATTAAGAGATTTAAACACCTTAAGGGTTCAAAACTTAGGATTAAAGTTATACACTCCATCCTAAGAGAAGGATGCAGGCATAAACTTAATCACAAAGTCTTAAAGCCTTTAGGGTTTAGTCCCTGATTATGAGATGAGAAGAGAAGACACAAAGAGACACAAAGGTAAAACTAATAGGGGAGACTAATCAAAACCCTAATTCATTGTCATGCTTGGATGATCCTAAGGTTTGTGAGGTTTGCAAGAAAAGATCTTCAATGGAACCACCAGGAAGCAGATGAACAGGATCAAGAGAAGCAAAGTGACTTGCTTCATTCAAGAAGTCAAGTCACTTGAAGAAAGAAGGTGGGAGGAACAAGAATGAGCAAGCTCAATATCAAACACAAATAGAAATGCAGCAATGGATGCAAGAGAGATGAAAAGAAAAGTTATGAGAAGTGAAGGCAAATTCACTTCTCAAGTTTACTTACCACCTGAAATGTTAGAAAGAAATGCCATGCAATGCCAAATAAGATGAGATGACATGATGATAAGCAAAACCAGAAGCATGTGGATGATGACTATGACGCTATGAGATGCTATGAACATGAGGCAGCATATGGAGATGCTCATACAAGATTATGAATGCAAATGATGCAAGTTAAGGAGCATGAACAAACATGAAATGTTATGAAGCATACAAGACAAATGACATGGCAAATATGCAATGCAATGATCAAACATGCCTTCTACATGTCTTAAGATGTCAAATGAATCATAAGCATGCACAACATGCAAAGACAAGTCATGTTATGCAAGGAAATGCAAGAAGGATGCAAGAGAAGGCCCAAATTAGGGTTCATGGATCAAACATCAAACCAAAACCCAAAACAGAAGCAAACCTCATGATAAAAAATGGAAAATGGCACCCAAAGAAACCCTAAACTTATAATGAACCACTGCCCAAAGGGGAACTCTCAACTCTCAACCAAACTCAAGATATGAATTTTACAAGTTATTAGGGTTTTTTAGGGTTCCTAAACAAAAGAAATGCCAAAAAAATTGAAAATGAGGAATCAAATCAAGGCCATTTAATCCTAGAAACTACATGCTAAACATAATGCAATGCAAAAAGAATCAATGTCCAACTCTTCTCAAATAGGCAGAAATGAATTTTTGAACTTAGGATCAAATTAATGCATAAAAAATGATTTAATTCAATGAAAAATTCTTAAAATGCATCAAGATCAAAAAAGAAATTTGGTTTGAAGGTTGGACAATGTTTCTAAATGTCTTAGAACATTTCATGAATTTTTTGGTGATTTTTAAATACCTATAAGTATTTTTAATTAATTAATTTTCATTAATCAATTAAAAATAATCTTTTAAATATTTAAAAATACTTTTTTAATGATAAAAAATAAAATAAAAATATTTTTGTGTCACAAAAATTAATAAAACCTTAAGGAAAAAGTTTCATAATTTTTAAGATTTTTTTGCTATTTTAAATAAATTATGCAAGTTAATTGAAATAAAAAAGAATAAAAATCAAATAAAAAGAAAAGTCAAATGAAGGAAAGGCCAGGATGCGCTCTGGGTTTAAATGGATTGACCACGCGCCAGATCCAAGGGTCCACACAGCTTCTGACTTAATTAACTAAATTATGATTAATTAAACCTAAACACGTGGATTAGGGCATAAGCAGCTAATCTGGGCCGTTCAAAAGAGAGGGAAGTCAGCTGGTCAACGCTCATCAATGGCTCAAATTCAAACTAGAGTTAATGACGCCATTAGGGCATAATCACTCTCAGGTGGCCGGAGAAGACCTCCGGTCGTCTTCTCCGGCCAGCACCTCACCTGAAAAATCTCCAAACCTCTCAAAACGTACCAAAAATGAAAACTAAGAACATGGAAATGATCCTCATCCTCTCACGAATCAAACCCCTCTCTCAAAACAAATTTATATTTCCTAAATCAACTGAATCGAAGAGAAAAAGTTCTAGGTCACGCAAGCTTCAGAAACAAATTAAATGCTCAAATCACAACCATTTTCAAAACCAATGGTACCAGAATGATCAGTGAAACAAATAGAACAAGTTTGTAACAAGAAAAATCATTTCTGGAAAAATAAATTTCAAGCTACCTGAGATTTGAAGCTTTCAGTTTGAGAACTTTCTGACTTTTTCTTTAAGTGCAAACCACTCCTTAGGACCCCTTGATGATGTTTGAATGCCTTAGAACAATTTATGTAGGCTGGTTGATGAATTTCGAAAGCTCCTGCTTCAAGCTCAGTCAACAATGGCTATGGTGATTCTGGCTGATTCAGGCCATTGTGAATGATGGTTTGTGGTCTAGATGATGTATGGAAAAGCTTTGCAAGGTTTGTTTGGCTGTTTGTAAGCTAGGATGAGAGTTTCGAATGAAACTGCAAAATGGAGTGAGAAATGGCAGTGAGTTATTCTGGCTGTTTCAGGCTTGTGCTTTGGGTGGTTTGAGGTCTATGAAGTGTGTTGAGTTGGATGATGAAGAAAGTTTTTGTGTTTGGTGGCTGTGTTAAGAGATTCGAAGCAAGTTGCAATGTGGAAGATTTTTGTGAATGTGTGTAGTGTGATGGTTTCAGCCTTGCTTCTTGTTATGGCTGGCTTGCAAATTGATAACATAAACAAATCTGATTGGCTGGATGATGTGACTTGTGCTTTTGTGATTGGTAAGTTTGCTTTTGCCAAAAGTCAAAAATCTTGTAAGAGAAGCATGGGCTTGATACTAGCTTGGTACAAGGCTAGGTCTGGCGCATCATGGTGTGGTGAGAGAGCCAGCAAGGTCCAGAGGCCAAGGCAGCAAGTTGAGGGAGCATGATCATGAGTTTTGCAACTTGTTGCTTTATGGTTCACATGTGAAGAAAACCTTGTTACACAAACCAAACCATAGGCAAACTTGATCCAATTCTGATTTTCAGCACTTAGAGAATGTTTATGTGTTGGTTTGAAATGAATTAGAGGCTACATTTGGCTTTGGTTCAAGACTTTGCAAAATTTCCATTTGAAGCATGCCTTAGAAATTAATGATTTTTGCCAACTTTGCATTGCCATAACTTTTGATCCAAGAAGAGTTTGATCATGTTCTTGTACTTTTTGAAAAGGGAAAGATGAGATCTACAACTTTCATGACCAAAGTTTTTTCATTTGAAGCATTTTTGGATCATGAATCATGGCTTGAAAAATGACCTAAAATGATGCATTCTTGAAAAGTCAACTATGCCCAAAAAGTCAACATTTGCAAAAACCCTAAATTCTTGATTTCTATGAACTTCAACCTTCTTCCATGATCAAATAAAGATCATATACACTCAAAATGATGAAGATCACCCATTGGTTGGGTCATTGGGGGCCTCAGATGCCCTGATTTTGCACTGACTTGTCCAGAAAGTCAACTCTTGATCAGATGACTTCCCCATGGAATTTCTTCATGAAAATTGATATGTATACTCCCTATACCATATAGAGATCAATGGAAACAAGAATGACCAAAAAATTTGGAGTTATGGCCTCTGAAACCAAAACCCTAATTTTCAGTCAACTGTGCAGTTCAAACTGGCTCTGCCTCACCTCAAACCCTAGTTCTTGTGATTCCTTTGCAATTTTGACTTTGAGGAGATGAAATATGACATAAGAACACACATGGACCACTTTGAGTTGATTGGTGGCCTTTGGAGTGGCCCAAGATGCTTTGGGATTGCCCAGATCACAAACCCTAGGTACAGATGACTTAGAAACTATGCAGTGAATCAAAAATGAGATATGAGATGATATGATTGTGTTTATGCATATGAGGATGATCACAAGCCATGGTGTGAAAGGGTGAGGGCAAATTTGGGGTGTTTACAGCTGCCCCTATTCAAACATGAGTTAGCTGTGCAGGTTGTAAGCGACGGCTTAACAGGCAAACAAGATAACTTGTGGTTGAATATCAAAGACAGTCCAAAATTTGCACTCACAAAATGAAGAAGAAAGGGGATATAGATTGTAAATGAAAAAATAAAGTATATTGTAAAGTGTGGGCGACGGAAGACGACCGTCGAGCAGAGGACGACTGCTGGGTAAAGAGCGATGACGGGGACGGCCGACATGCTGGGAAAAGTGTGAAGTAAAGCGATGACGGGGACGGCCGACATGCTGGGGATAGAAGGTAGAGCTAAGACGGGGACGGCCGACTAGCTGGAAAAATAAGATATCATGATGGGGACGGCCATCAAGATAAAGTTGTAAAATTCTCTGGGGATTAATGAAACATGACGGGGACGGCCATCAAACTCATAAAGGTAACCAACGATGGGGACGGCCATCGGGCTAAAAGGAAAAGGGACCACGACGGGGACGGCCATCGGGTTAAAGAATAAATGAAATAAACAGATGATGGGGTACGGCCATCAAAGGTGAAGGACGATCACCTAGCAGGGGACGGCTGCTCTGTTGGGGATAAAAGAAATATGATGGGGACGGCCATCAAAGGTGGAGGACGACCACCTGGCAGGGTACGGCTGCCGAAAAAAATATCAACGATGGGGACGGCCATCGGATAGAAAAGGTCAACGATGGGGACGGCCATCGGACGAGCATGATGGAGGACGACCATCAAGAAGTGGAGGACGACCACTCAGCGGGGGACGGCTGCTCTCAAGGTTTGTCATGACATAGGACGAATGTCAGATAACCAAAATCAACAATGGGGACGGCCATTGGATAAAGTGATGAAGGACGATCATCAAAAGGTGGAGGACGACCACCTAGCAGGGGACGGCTGCTAAAAATCAACGATGGGGACGGCCATCGGATGAGCATGATGGAGGACGACCATCAAGAAGTGGAGGACGACCACTTAGCAGGGTACGGCTGCTCTCAGAGGTATCATAACACAGGACAAGTGTTAGATAAGAAGAAAATTTGTTGGTGATCTACTGGGGGATATAGTAAACACGGACGAGCATTTACATCCAAGAAACAAAAGGTATAAGTGTTTGGTATTGTGTATAGATTAAAGATGCGGACGAGCATCCTTAAGACTATGATACGGACGAGTATCATGTAGAAACAAACTGACACATGTTCAGAGATGATGATACGGACGAGTATCAACTGGTTAACAAAGAACAAGGACTAGTGTTGCATCTGAAAGAATTCTTCTGGGGAATAGTAGACACAGACGAGTATCTATATTCAAGAAGACATAAGTGTTTGACACGGTGTATGGATTAAAGATGCGGACGAGCATCCTTAAGACTATGATACGGACGAGTATCATGTAGAAACAAACACTAGACGCAATGTTCTGAGATGATGGTACGGACGAGTACCAACTGGTTAACAAAGAACAAGGACTACTGTCGAATCTGCGGGGATAGGAGTGATGGTGTATATAAGATATGGACGAGTATCTGTATAAGTGTACCATGAGTAGTGAGTATTGTATAGATGAGTGTTTTAACTGCTGGGGAGAGTGACACGGACGAGTGTCAAAAAGAGAAAAGTATAATATTAACAAGTGTATGGGTTGATGAAAGTGTAAGCGACTGCGCTGGGGATATGACACGGACGGGTGTCAAGAAAATGTGTATATAAGTATATGTGAGTGCAAAGAGGATGTCTTTGGCTTTCTGCTGGTGATATGACACGGACGGGTGTCATGAAGTATCCGTGATATGGGTGATTTGTTTGTAAAGAGTGTTCAGGCGACTTTACTGGGGAAAGATGGCACGGACGGGTGCCAAAAGGTGTATATACTGGTGTTTGATGATTTGAGAGGCAACTGCTTTTGCTGGGACCCTGGTGGGGATTTTTGTATAATGATGATGAACGGTTTATTATTCACAAGTGTTACTTCAAAACATGGCTTATGATCATGCTATGCATTTGATTTTTTGCCGTAATGCTCCGTATTAGACGGAATGCTACGCTCTGAGGGGTGAATATGATGCAGATGCCATGATTATGCAAAGGTACACAGATCCGGGATTCGGATCCCATTGCTACGAAGATCTCTGGTCGATCTGCTTGAAGTGAATATCCCAGCTGGGGATGAGATCATCGGTAGATCTAATGATGTATCTGCTTGGGGATATAGGTCGCTGATTGACATATCCTTATAATATGGAACCCAGCTGGGGTTTGCAGAAGCTTTCTCCCTCTCTGTTGTGACTTCTTCGCACGTTGCTCTTCTGAATAGAGGCTGGGGATTCTGTGGGGAGATGATCCCCTGATTCTGGCATCTTGCTGAGGAATAGTGGTTGGTACTACAGCTGGGGAATGCCGTTGGCAACTCAGCTGGGGAGAGCAATGGGAAACAACTCAGCTGGGGATAGTAATGAGAGGCAACTCGGCCGGGGAGAAAACATCCTGAGTGTTAAGCCTGTTTGTTGATTTGGCAACTTTGCTGGGGAAGTGGGCACTCTCCAGTGCCACGTGGAAGATAGACCGAGTTGATAATGATTCGCCAACTTGCTGAGACGTAACCTGCATGCCCCAGGCTGCGTTCTGGATACCTGCGATCCTGCAAAGGTAAGGAAACGTACAAAAGGTCCTGAGGTATCCCTTATTGGATTCCGTCATAGGAGGTAAGTACTTTCGAGAGTAATCATATTCCCTGTAAGCATGTGTTTTTATATATTTTTTTTATTTTTAGAGAGAGGCATCTGTACTTATGCAATTGTATTTTTTTAGAGATATCAGACGACTCTTTGCAAAACATAAATGTAAAAACGAAACACGACCGAAAATCTGATTTTTATTAATTCGTGTGCCCTGAATTGGCAAGATACAGTCAAAGAAACAAGTCTCCTAAAATAAGGAGATTGTTATAAATTGAGAAATAAAATGCTGGCGGTGTTGGCGACGCTTTGAGGAGCTTCCTCTCCTGCTATGACTCGTATGACAAAGACGTTCTTCTCGTCTTGCTTTCTGGAGAGAGTTGATTCTGATTGAAGCTTGATCCTTTGGAAGCTTTCCAAGTTGTAGATGATACAGACGAATTCAGAATGCAGTTGTTCGCTTATTCCCTTATTTTGCATGGATCGCCCTTTCGGGTTTTCAATCCATCGGGATACCCATTTTTGCCTGAGCTGTCCAATGCGGCTTTTCAACTCAGCGGGTGTACATTTTTATTCGTTTTCCCTTACTTTTGCCCGAGTCTTTTATTCTGTTTTTGACTCGCCGGGATGCCCTATTTTTGCCTGGACTCACATTCTGTTTTTATGTCCAGCGGGTCATTTTATGCGAAGTATTTTTTAACTGCATCCGAATTCACAGGGGACGGGAAGTCTTCACCATCCATGGTGCTGAGCATCAGTGCCCCACCAGAGAAAACTTTCTTTACAACGAATGGTCCTTCATAATTTGGAGTCCATTTGCCCCTGTGGTCTGTATGAGGAGGGAGGATTCTTTTCAGCACAAGATCTCCCACTTGGTACTCTCGGTGCCTGACTTTCTGATCGAAGGCTCTCTTCATTCTCTTCTGATATAACTGCCCATGACAGATTGCAGCCAATCTTTTCTCTTCGATCAGACTCAGTTGCTCGAATCGGGACCGTACCCATTCTGCTTCACTTAGTTTAACATCCATCAATACCCGTAGAGAGGGTAATTCAACTTCAACAGGTAGGACTGCTTCCATACCATACACAAGCTGATACGGTGTTGCCCCAGTGGATGTTCTGATTGATGTGCGGTACCCATGCAAAGCAAATGGTAGCATTTCGTGCCAGTCTTTGTATGTGATTACCATCTTCTGCACAACCTTCTTGATATTCTTATTTGCTGCCTCAACAGCGCCGTTCATCTTTGGCCTGTAAGGAGAAGAATTGTGATGTTGGATCTTGAAGTCCCGGCACAGTTCTGCCATCATTTTGTTGTTTAAGTTGGAACCATTATCAGTAATGATTCGCTCGGGCACTCCATACCGACAGATGATATCTCTCTTCAGAAATCTGGCTACCACTTGCCTTGTGACGTTTGCATATGAGGCTGCTTCGACCCACTTAGTGAAATAGTCAATGGCGACCAGGATAAACCTGTGGCCGTTTGAAGCAGTTGGCTCAATCTTGCCAATCATATCAATGCCCCACATAGCAAAGGGCCATGGTGAAGACATGATGTTCAAAGGATTAGGAGGCACATGCACCTTATCTGCGTAGATCTGGCATTTATGGCATTTTCTGGCATAGGCACAACAGTCTGCATCCATTGTGATCCAGTAATAGCCTGATCTTAGCAATTTCTTAGCCATGGCATGCCCTCCTGCATGGGTACCAAAAGATCCTTCATGCACTTCATGCATCAACAAATCTGCTTCCGTCTTGTCAACACATCTGAGGAGTACCATATCAAAGTTCCTCTTGTATAAAGACCCATCAGTGTTCAGAAAGAAACTACCAGCAAGCCTTCTTAAAGTCTTCTTATCATTGGAAGATGCCCCAGGCGGGTATGTTTGGTCCTCCAAGAAGCACTTAATGTCGTGAAACCAAGGCTTATCATCCTTGACAACATCTGCTGCAAATACATATGCTGGTCTATCGAGTCTTGATACTGAAATCTGAGGTACAAAGTTAGCAGCTTGAACTTTGATCATGGATGAAATGGTAGCAAGAGCGTCTGCAAACTGATTCTCGTCCCGAGGGATATACTCAAGTTTGACCGTTGTGAAGAAAGTCAATAACCTCCTTGTATAATCCCTGTAAGGTATCAGATGATCTTGGTGGGTGTACCATTTTCCGTTGGTTTGATTAACTACCAAAGCTGAATCTCCGAATACGGTCAATGTCTTGATCCTGAGGTCAATGGCTTCCTCAAGACCCATAATGCAAGCTTCGTATTCAGCTTCGTTGTTAGTGCAGTTGAAAGTGAGTTTTGCCGAGAAAGGCATGTGAACCCCCTTTGGTGTAATGAGTACTGCACCAACACCACGACCATTCATGTTAACAGCCCCGTCAAACATCATAGTCCATTCTTCCTCCGGGTTGGGCCCTTCAGTGTGAATAGGCTCTTCATGATCTTTTGCTTTAATGAACATGATGTCTTCATCAGGGAAGTCAAACCTCATAGGTTGGTAGTCATCAATGGGTTGCTCAGCAAGGTATTCAGATAGTACACTGCCCTTGATGGCTTTCTGAGAGGTGTACTGTATGTCGTATTCTGTGAGAATCATCTGCCATCTTGCAACCCGTCCGGTAAGAGCTGGCTTCTCGAAAATGTACTTAACTGGATCCATTTTTGAGATTAATAAGGTAGTGTGGGTCAGCATATACTGTCTCAGTCGGCGAGCAGCCCACGCTAAAGCACAGCAAGTCTTCTCGAGCAGTGAATAACGCTGTTCACAGTCGGTAAACTTTTTGCTTAGGTAGTATATTGCATACTCTTTTCGACCAGACTCGTCATGCTGGCCCAACACACACCCCATTGACTCTTCTAGCACTGTTAAGTACATAATCAGAGGTCTTCCTTCGACTGGAGGCATGAGGATTGGAGGTTCTTGTAAATATTCCTTGATCTTGTCAAAAGCCTTCTGGCAATCTTCGTTCCACCTGACCGTTTGTTCCTTTCTTAACAACTTGAACAAGGCTTCACAGGTCGCTGTAAGGTGAGATATGAACCGTGAGATGTAGTTCAATCGACCTAAGAACCCTCGAACTTCTTTCTCAGTTTTTGGTGCAGGCATCTCTTGAATAGCTTTGACTTTATCTGGGTCAACCTCAATCCCTTTCTCGCTCACAATAAAACCCAGCAGCTTACCGGATCGCACCCCGAATGTGCACTTGTTGGGGTTCAACTTCAGTTGGTATTTCCTCAGACGCTTGAACAACTTCAGCAGATTCACCAGGTGATCTTCCTCTGTAAGGGACTTGGCGATCATATCATCCACGTAACATTCTATTTCCTTATGGATCATATCGTGGAATAATGTCACCATAGCCCGTTGATATGTTGCACCAGCATTCTTCAGCCCGAATGGCATCACTTTGTAACAGAACGTGCCCCAAGGTGTAATGAATGTTGTCTTCTCCATGTCTTCAGGTGCCATCTTGATCTGATTATATCCTGAAAATCCATCCATGAAGGAGAATACCGAGAACTGAGCCGTATTATCAACCAATACATCAATGTGAGGTAATGGGAAATCATCCTTCGGGCTGGCTCTGTTCAGATCCCGGTAGTCAACACACATTCTTACTTTGCCATCCTTCTTAGGCACAGGTACTATGTTAGCAACCCACGGCGGATAGCTAGTCACAGCAAGGAACCCGGCGTCCCATTGCTTTTGTACCTCTTCCTTGATTTTCATAGCCATGTCTGGGCGAGTTCGGCGCAGCTTCTGTTTAACTGGCGGGCATTCTTCCCTCAGAGGCAGCTTGTGCACAACAATATCGGTGTCCAACCCTGGCATGTCCTGATACGACCAAGCAAACACATCAACATACTCTTGAAGCAGATCTATCAGCTGTCTCTTCACTGAGTCTTGCAGGCAGGCCCCGATTTTGACTTCTTTCACGTCTTCATCTGTACCAAGATTAATCACTTCAACCTCCTCCTGGTGAGGAGTAATAACCTTTTCCTCTTGTCTCAACAACCTGGCTAGCTCTTCAGGAAGCTCATATTCTTCGTCAACCCCTTCATCAGCTTGATTGATTGGATTGTCAAAGTCATACGATGTCATAGTCGTGCTGTTGTCGGTGCTGTCTGGAAGGCACTCTCTGCAAGGGTTAAGTTGGTTCATTTTAGTGATTGATTTTAATCTTTATTTAGAAAAGTGAAATGAAGTTGTCATTTTGAAAACACCGCCATTTATTTTTTTTGTACAAAAAGAAAAATGGAAAAACAGTGAACGAAAAGAAAAAAAAACTCGTTTGCAAAAAGATGTCTGATATTTCATTAATTTAATCTTGTTTGCACAAAAGTACAGATGGCCCTGATTACAAAATGAGTCTTGTCATCTTGGGCAAGATGCAAGACTTTGATGCATGCTATAAAAATACAGGAAATAATAATTACTCTGCATGAGTAACTCTTATAATTTCCTGGGAAGACCAGTTCGAGACACTGCTCCCCGGGATCTTTGGACGAATCCAATTCTCCAGATTGCGCTCCTCTTCCAGCTCGTCTTCCAGACAGTTGATAGCATCGGGGGTGAGCATCCCCCCACTGACAAAACCTGGCTCTGCAGCAGCCTTTGCTTGATGTTGAGTTGGTCTGTAACCCAACCCAAATTTGTCCTTCTTCTCCTCCACAGCTAAAACCTTGCCCCAGCCTAGGGCAGTTCCTTCTTCAACAACCTTCCGGGCTTGTTGGTATGATGACATTGGAGTACCAAATACAGCAGATGCTTCATTCACATTCAAAGCTTCAAACCCCTGGCTCATTGTTTCATGGATCTCCCCATCCATTTCAATGTACTTATAGGTTGCCAGGTGGCTGACAAAAATGTCCTCCTCTCCACAGATTGTGACAACTTGACCTTCCCACTCAAATTTTAACTTTTGGTGAAGGGTAGACGTTATTGCGCCGGCGGCGTGAATCCAGGGTCTACCCAACAAACAGCTGTAGGCGGGCTGAATGTCCATCACATAAAAGATAGTTTTAAAAGTCTGCGGGCCAATTGTCACGGGCAGCTCAATCTCTCCCAGAACCGATCTCTTAGAACCATCAAAGGCTCTTACCACCAGGTTGCTGGGTCTCAATGCCAATCCATCATATTCTAACTTCACCAGAGCCTTCTTTGGTAAGACATTCAGGGAAGATCCTGTGTCCACCAGCACATGAGAAAGGACAGCTCCTTTGCATTCCATGGTTATGTGCAAGGCTTTGTTGTGGTTGCGGCCATCCGCTGTCAAGTCAGAATTGGTAAACCCTAGCCCATTGCTAGCAGTAACATTTCCGACCACGGTTTCCAATTGGTTGACAGTAATCTCCTCAGGCACGTAAGCTGCGTGCAAGACTTTAAGTAGTGCATTCCGATGGGCTTCGGAGCACATAAGCAGTGAGAGGATAGAGATCTTGGATGGCGTCTGATGAAGCTGATCCACAATTTTATAATCACTCTTTTTGATGATCCGCATAAACTCATCAACTTCCTGATCAAATGGAGTCTTCAGGGCTTCTTTGGCAGCTGGGTCTTCCTGCACCGGGCCTTTTCCCTTTGCCTTGGATGCAGCTTCTGCTTCGGCAGTAGGTCTTTGAACTTGTGAAGCAAAGAGACGTCCGCTTCGAGTGAAGCCTCCGCCTCCCCCCACATTATCTACTTGTGGTGCAGGTGTTGATGTTTCAAGAGTGATTCTTTTCCCTTCACAGTACACGTCAGAGCCATAGTGCCAAGGGATGGCCCTATTGCTTTCATATGGTACTGGTCCAGGCACCGTGACAGTGACTGGACTGATTGCTGCTGCTGAAGGAACTGTAATTGTCTGTGGATCATAAAAGATTGTAACCGGTGCTCTGGTGGGAGCAGCATCTTCTGAATGGTAGGCGGAATTATTTTCAGGATCGTAAAATATGGTAACAGTAGAGACATCTTCATGATTGATTGCTGGTGTTGTAGGAGGTACTGTTGAAAGGACTGTTGTTGTTGCTGGTGGAGATTCGAAATGGAATGAAGCTGAAGTTGTAGCAGGGGAGACTGTTGAAAACTGACCATTTGGGAGGACAAGTGAAGTACTTGTTGACGTTGCTGGTGAACTGTCGGGAACAGTAGTTGCTGCAGTTGTAGAAGGTTCTGAAACCGTTGTTGATGAAGTTGCCGGATTTGTCGGAAATGATGTAGTGATCTGTAGCAGGCCACTCTGAATAAGGCTGTCAATGCCATTCCTCAGGTCCTCGCACCCATTCCATGAAATATTGCAATAGGGACACCCTAGTTCACACCCCGGAAATATTTGGTTTTCGCGGAGTTGAGCCTTGATTTCCACCAATGGTGTCCTGATCTGATCCACACTAGTTATCAAATAAGACGGTTGGTCTTCTTCAATAGCATTAATTCGGGGACCACCATGGTTTAGCATTGGGTTTTTACTGACATTGGGCGGAGGTGCAAAATTCAGAGCCTTGGAGTCTACCAAGTCTTGTACCTTCATATGCAGAGCCCTGCATTTTTCTGTACTGTGACCAGGTGCGTTTGAATGAAAAGCACACCTAGCATTAGAGTCATAGTTTCTTGGTAGACTGTTGGGATCCGGAGGTGCCAACGTTCTTAGCTCAACTAGGTTGAGTTTCAGAAGTTGTGGCAGCAAGGCAGCATACGGCATTGGGATCGGGTCGATCACTCGGTTAGCTTGGGATGGCCTCTGTTGGAATGGCCTCTGTTGATTGTTGTTGTTGGAGTTGTTGTTGTAGTTTCTTGGAGGGTACTGATTCTGATGATACTGAGGTTGTTGTTGGAAGTTTTGTTGAGGAGGTTGATAGACTGGCTGTGGATGAGCCGGAGCAGGGATAGTGACTGCTGCTATTGACCTCTGAACATATTGGGGCCTACCCCTGTTGGTGTGAATGGCATTGGTCTCGCCAGTTCTTCTCGGGCCTGCAAAAGGCTTTCTTGTGCTACTGGACGAGCTTGCACCGTTATCGGAAATTTTACCCATTTTTAACAGGCTTTCAATTCTTTCCCCAGCTATGACAACATCTGCGAAGCTGGTGGAAGAGAAAGCAGCCAACCTGTCAATATACGTTCCCTGGAGAGTGTTCATAAACATGTCTGCCATTTCTCTCTCAGACATTGGTGGTTGAACAGCAGCAGCCAGTTGCCTCCACCTTTGGGCATATTCTCGGAAACTTTCCCTTGACGATTGCGACATTCCCATTAGGAGAGTCCTGTTGGGTGCCATGTCCAAATTGTATTGATACTGTCGGATGAAGGTTTCTGCCAGGTCCTTCCAGCATCTCACAGTTGCCCTTGTCAAATGGGAATACCATTCCCTTGATGCTCCAGTCAAGCTATCTTCGAAGTAGAACATCCAAAGCTTCTCATCCATTGTATAGGCCTTCAGCCTTCCCAGAAATGATTGCAAATGAGTTCGGGGGCATGAAGTCCCATTATACTTTTCAAAGCATGGAGGCTTGAACTTGTGGGGGATCCTGACCCCGTCTACCAAACCCATGTCCATGACGTCGAACCCCAAAGAATTTTGAGATTCTAAGGACCTCAACTTCTCAGCTATTTCATCCAGCCGCCTATCATAAGTTTCCTCTCCAGCACCCATTACTGTAAATTGGTCCTCCTGAGGATCTTCCTGAAGTACTCTGGCTGCTGTGGCTGTCCCTTGAATGTTTGCAGGAATATTAACTTCAGGATGGAGATGTGGGCCAAACACAGGGGGGTTAACATGTGGTTGCACCCTTTCATTGTTACTTGTGCCTGCAGTCCCCACATGGGGCTCCTCTTGATTCCTCCCTTCTACCAAAGTTCTGAGCCTCTCCTGGCTTTGAGCTAGGTTGTTCATCACTTCCATGAATTGTGTTATCTGGGTTCTCATCTCCAACCTTTCGTTGGCCATCTGGTTTCTGACCTCCGTAAGGTCCTGCTGCATCTGATCCATCTGGATTCCCGGAAGGTTGTTTCTAGTTGGGTACCTGTGTGGCCTGTTGAGAGGAAATACCCGGCGGCGAGCAATAATTCCTGAACATCACAACAGAGGTTAGCAACAACAAAACAAAAACCTACAAAACAAACAAAAGGGTTAGCATGCAATGCAGTTATGCTTATTTGTCCTCAAGGTATCCGGCTTGGCATTCAGTTTTGACCCTTCCAAACCCTTGAAGATGCTGCTGTTGAAGTTGCTTTTGAAGTAACCCAGATGGAAACTAACACAAATATATTACAAAATGTGAAATAATACAACTTGTTCTTTTTACAACACAAGCCCTCAAAGGGGTCAAAATACATCACAAAAAAGCAAAAGTACATGGAATAGGAATAACAACAAGCAAATGATCAGACTCCAAGGCCAAACTCATCCTCACGAACTTCCTTAAGAAGTGCTTCGGTCACAGGATCAGCCGGACGCTCCGTGAGACCTCTGATGAGAAGGTTTCTTGTTGCAACAGCTGCAGTCAACTTCCTGTTCTGACTTTGGTCCTTAGACCTCTTCACTCCAGCTCTGATTTCTAGCTCTGATATTTCCTTCTGGGCTGCTGCCAGGGCTTTTTCCATCTGCCCCATCTTATCCTGAACTCTCTTGTCTTCCAGAGTACGGGCCTCAGTGATCCGGACCCACCTGGCTTGACTCTCTTTCAGGTACAAGTCTGTCCTCGCTCTCTGGAACTGGGCTTCTTTACAAGCATTCTTCAGAATCTGCTCACCAGCTTTGGACTTGTTGATATAATCTCCAGACTTCTCAATCTTAGTCAAGTGTTCCACTCTTAACTTCTCCAATCTCTCAATCTCCCTCACACCTTCACTCCTTTCCCGGAGGGTCTTCTGCAAAGCCTGGGTTAACTTCTCATTTCTTTCCTTCAAGCTCTCAAACTCCTCCAAAATGATAGTGGCAGGGGGTGGTGCTGAAGATGACTCAGGCATGTCTTCTATGGTGAAGGGCATTCCAGAGAATTGGGCCCTAGCATGGGACCACTCATAATATTGGACTGATGCCACATTATTGCACTTCCCCAGAATGGTGATTCCCTTGGTTTGAACATGATCCCAGGCCCAAGCAGCCTGCCTAACAACAGTCAAACTGATCTTGTTCTCATAATAGAGGGTTTCAACCAAGTCTTGTGCCCTGGGAGTATGGACCAGTGCATAGCCTAATTGCCTCCTGAACAGTAGAGGGTTGTAATTGATACTTCCCTTGACCCCTATTAAAGGCACATTGGGAAAGTGCCCACAGCTTGTAATGATATCTCTGCCCTTGGTGCTTTGAGCACACCATCTGATGTCTGCTGAAGTGAGAGTAGTGAGCCTCTTAGCCCAGTTGCTTTGCTGATGAGGATTTAGGAATGCATCTGTCCTGGGCAGGTGCTTAAGAAGCCAAGCATGAAATAATGGAGCACAACACCTTACTAGCCTTCCCCTCTGCTTCTCATTCTTCTGATGTACTGAGTAATAGAGATCTCCTAACAAGGTTGGCACTGGGTTCCTCAGGATGAACAAATGGATTGCATTCTTGCTAATGAATCGGGGCTCATCTGCAAACAACACAATTCCATATACACTTAAGGCCAACAAAGCACAAACAGCTCTCCAATCCCCCAAGGAGGCCTTCAGACTAGCTTGAGAAATCAGGAAGTCCAGATGAAGTCCAGGGATCCCAGCCTTAGAGGTCATGTGCTGCTCAATCAAAACAGGGTCCAAGTGCAAAGCTTTTGCCACCTCTCCATTGCTGGGAAAGACCATTTCAGGGTTGAAAGGGATTTCTCTCTTGATAGGCAAACCAACCAAAGATGAGTATTCTTCCAAAAGAGGACCCAACTGAAAGTCTTGAAAGGTGAAACATCTCAATGGGGGGTCATAGAACTGAATACAGGTATGGATCAGGCTTCTCTGAGATGGGTCCAGATCCATGACCAAGTCAAGTATATCCCCATAATGCTCCCTGAACAAAGGCATGCGATCTGGAGTGATCAGGGTTTGGATCCTCCTGATGTCTGATAAGTCTGGTTGGAAGAAATGATAAGTGATGTTGCTTTTCTTTGGAGCCATGATGCTGAGACTGAGTAGAATAAGTGTTGATGAAGAGGTTGAGGAGTGGGCCACTGGCTGGCTAGTGCTAGTAACTGAAGTATATGGTTGACAAGCTGAAGCAAGTACTGGTGGAGACAGGTCAAAACTGCAGATGGGGTCAAAACAAAAACCAGATGAAGGTGGATACCCTGAAACACAAATAAGCAAATGTTAATATGATGCAATGGGTATGTATGCAAATGAAATGCAAGGGTCTGTGACTGAGCTGGATCTGATTAACTGCCTTGGTATAGATCCATGTGTGTTCAAGAATTCCAGATGGAGGTCTAAAAATCCAGTAACCAGGGTAGGGGGCTCAAATAAAGAGCCACATGTCCAGGGTTTCAGAATCACAAGAACTGTCCAACATGGAGTACACTTAACAAAGTCAAAGTAACATGGTATTCTGAGGTCAAGGTACCTGCAAACCTGTAAACAGCCCAACCCCCTCACAGGTGGTGATCTAGAACAAGGATCCTCAGACTTGGATCAGTTATGAGAAGTGTAAACACTTCTAACCTGGAGGTACAGTGTTTACAATAACCATAACAATTCCTCCTCTAATTCACCTCAGTTTCTGAAGGTCAATACTAAAAGGTCATCCAGACTTAGCAGGCTTCCCAGATATCCCTAGCATTGCAGGAAATCTGCAACACAGAGTTCTCAAGAAGAAACCCATATCTGAACTGTGTTTCATATTCCCGCACCAGACCGAAATGGAATGGGAAAGAATATGATCCACTCTAGCCTAGGTGTCACTCAGGTCCCAGGTATAGGACCTTAACTCTCAATGAATCACCCACCCACCAAAACAAGAAACCAGATCCAGCCAGCAACAATGACAGTATGATATATATAAATGCAATAAAGAAAGCAGTAAGGTAACTGTACATGAAGCAATAAACAAAAATAAATATAAGCACAAACAAGCACATAACACCCCAGTAAACACAAATCAATCAAGCGCTAGGAGGAACCCACAAAAAGAACCAGAAGCCCTGGTTGCAATATAAGGGTCCCCAGCAGAGTCGCCAAGCTGTCGCTCCCGACAAATGAAACAGGGTCATATGAGGGTACAGACGCGAACGGTCGGCGAGGGGGACAATGAGAACACACAGCCGTGAACTCACTGGAGATGAATAGAGTCGCCAGCTAGGCATTTTTATCCCGGAGGAAAGGCAATGCTGCATAGGCCTAGGAAAAGATGGATAAGACGGTTTGCGAACCAGAGAGACTGAGAAAGGGGGTTGGTTACAACCTGGGAAGGTATTAGCACCCAGATTGTCCGCCGTACTCGACGGGATCCACGCTTAAAAGATTTGTGTTTTAAAGGGGTAGTGTCAGTGCAATCTGTGTATAAAGAGCTGGAAAAGGATGTACAGGTGTCAGTGTAAAAGAAGTGTGAAGTGTATAAATGATGTGTCAGTGTAAGGATGAGAATGAATTGCTCATGACCATGAGGCTTAAAGAATGAAGCTAGAAAGAGGGGAATGTACAGAGACTTTTGTTCGATAACTGTTAAGTTATGCCTACGTATCCTCTCGTGCAATGAGGAAGTCAGAACACCGTAGTTCGACCCAAAGAGACTGAAAGGTGAATTGACTTGTGAACTGCTTACTTGCCTATGCTCAAGTGTATGACCTGTCTGGCTCAGGTGCAAACTGTCTTGCATTAGACGGAAGAAGCAAGTTCTCGTTTATGAGTGAATGAGATGAGAAAAGAATCCCGAAGGAGACGATTATTGTTTGTTTTTGAGTTTTCAGTCTTTTATTGCTTGTGAATTTGTCATAAGTTAATGAGCTTAAACCTAAACCAATGGATTTAGTAAACTCATCACATCTTCCCTCTGATTAGGGGTAATGAGAATACCTTAAGTGTGAAGTCAGATTCTCACACTTAATCACCTTTGGTATAGGATTAAGATCATTAACCTATTTGTGATTATTTAGATGTTTTTGGTGTTTTTGTTTAGTGTTAAGTAATGAGGTTAAGCCATAATCATGGATTAAACAGACCCATTACACCATCCTAAAAGAAGGATGATAGATGAGAATGTTTAAGCTGAGGAAAGCTCCTCAACTTAATCCATGATTAGGGATTAAACCCATGACAAAACAAGCCTTTGATTAAGTGAATTTTAATTAATGGTATGATGATGAAGTGAGTTTTATTGTTTGTAAGACAACTTGAGGGGGACTTGTCCATTAACACTAGGGTTAGTCCTTCTTAACCACTTAAGGAAGAATTAGAACCCTAATGCAAGGCCCAAGTTACAAGTGTGATGTCTTGATGATTATTAGATGAATTGATTAAGAGATTTAAACACCTTAAGGGTTCAAAACTTAGGATTAAAGTTATACACTCCATCCTAAGAGAAGGATGCAGGCATAAACTTAATCACAAAGTCTTAAAGCCTTTAGGGTTTAGTCCCTGATTATGAGATGAGAAGAGAAGACACAAAGAGACACAAAGGTAAAACTAATAGGGGAGACTAATCAAAACCCTAATTCATTGTCATGCTTGGATGATCCTAAGGTTTGTGAGGTTTGCAAGAAAAGATCTTCAATGGAACCACCAGGAAGCAGATGAACAGGATCAAGAGAAGCAAAGTGACTTGCTTCATTCAAGAAGTCAAGTCACTTGAAGAAAGAAGGTGGGAGGAACAAGAATGAGCAAGCTCAATCTCAAACACAAATAGAAATGCAGCAATGGATGCAAGAGAGATGAAAAGAAAAGTTATGAGAAGTGAAGGCAAATTCACTTCTCAAGTTTACTTACCACCTGAAATGTTAGAAAGAAATGCCATGCAATGCCAAATAAGATGAGATGACATGATGATAAGCAAAACCAGAAGCATGTGGATGATGACTATGACGCTATGAGATGCTATGAACATGAGGCAGCATATGGAGATGCTCATACAAGATTATGAATGCAAATGATGCAAGTTAAGGAGCATGAACAAACATGAAATGTTATGAAGCATACAAGACAAATGACATGGCAAATATGCAATGCAATGATCAAACATGCCTTCTACATGTCTTAAGATGTCAAATGAATCATAAGCATGCACAACATGCAAAGACAAGTCATGTTATGCAAGGAAATGCAAGAAGGATGCAAGAGAAGGCCCAAATTAGGGTTCATGGATCAAACATCAAACCAAAACCCAAAACAGAAGCAAACCTCATGATAAAAAATGGAAAATGGCACCCAAAGAAACCCTAAACTTATAATGAACCACTGCCCAAAGGGGAACTCTCAACTCTCAACCAAACTCAAGATATGAATTTTACAAGTTATTAGGGTTTTTTAGGGTTCCTAAACAAAAGAAATGCCAAACAAATTGAAAATGAGGAATCAAATCAAGGCCATTTAATCCTAGAAAGTACATGCTAAACATAATGCAATGCAAAAAGAATCAATGTCCAACTCTTCTCAAATAGGCAGAAATGAATTTTTGAACTTAGGATCAAATTAATGCATAAAAAATGATTTAATTCAATGAAAAATTCTTAAAATGCATCAAGATCAAAAAAGAAATTTGTTTTGAAGGTTGGACAATGTTTCTAAATGTCTTAGAACATTTCATGAATTTTTTGGTGATTTTTAAATACCTATAAGTATTTTTAATTAATTAATTTTCATTAATTAATTAAAAATAATCTTTTAAATATTTAAAAATACTTTTTTAATGATAAAAAATAAAATAAAAATATTTTTGTGTCACAAAAATTAATAAAACCTTAAGGAAAAAGTTTCATAATTTTTAAGATTTTTTTGCTATTTTAAATAAATTATGCAAGTTAATTGAAATAAAAAAGAATAAAAATCAAATAAAAAGAAAAGTCAAATGAAGGAAAGGCCAGGATGCGCTCTGGGTTTAAATGGATTGACCACGCGCCAGATCCAAGGGTCCACACAGCTTCTGACTTAATTAACTAAATTATGATTAATTAAACCTAAACACGTGGATTAGGGCATAAGCAGCTAATCTGGGCCGTTCAAAAGAGAGGGAAGTCAGCTGGTCAACGCTCATCAATGGCTCAAATTCAAACTAGAGTTAATGACGCCATTAGGGCATAATCACTCTCAGGTGGCCGGAGAAGACCTCCGGTCGTCTTCTCCGGCCAGCACCTCACCTGAAAAATCTCCAAACCTCTCAAAACGTACCAAAAATGAAAACTAAGAACATGGAAATGATCCTCATCCTCTCACGAATCAAACCCCTCTCTCAAAACAAATTTATATTTCCTAAATCAACTGAATCGAAGAGAAAAAGTTCTAGGTCACGCAAGCTTCAGAAACAAATTAAATGCTCAAATCACAACCATTTTCAAAACCAATGGTACCAGAATGATCAGTGAAACAAATAGAACAAGTTTGTAACAAGAAAAATCATTTCTGGAAAAATAAATTTCAAGCTACCTGAGATTTGAAGCTTTCAGTTTGAGAACTTTCTGACTTTTTCTTTAAGTGCAAACCACTCCTTAGGACCCCTTGATGATGTTTGAATGCCTTAGAACAATTTATGTAGGCTGGTTGATGAATTTCGAAAGCTCCTGCTTCAAGCTCAGTCAACAATGGCTATGGTGATTCTGGCTGATTCAGGCCATTGTGAATGATGGTTTGTGGTCTAGATGATGTATGGAAAAGCTTTGCAAGGTTTGTTTGGCTGTTTGTAAGCTAGGATGAGAGTTTCGAATGAAACTGCAAAATGGAGTGAGAAATGGCAGTGAGTTATTCTGGCTGTTTCAGGCTTGTGCTTTGGGTGGTTTGAGGTCTATGAAGTGTGTTGAGTTGGATGATGAAGAAAGTTTTTGTGTTTGGTGGCTGTGTTAAGAGATTCGAAGCAAGTTGCAATGTGGAAGATTTTTGTGAATGTGTGTAGTGTGATGGTTTCAGCCTTGCTTCTTGTTATGGCTGGCTTGCAAATTGATAACATAAACAAATCTGATTGGCTGGATGATGTGACTTGTGCTTTTGTGATTGGTAAGTTTGCTTTTGCCAAAAGTCAAAAATCTTGTAAGAGAAGCATGGGCTTGATACTAGCTTGGTACAAGGCTAGGTCTGGCGCATCATGGTGTGGTGAGAGAGCCAGCAAGGTCCAGCAGCAAGTTGAGGGAGCATGATCATGAGTTTTGCAACTTGTTGCTTTATGGTTCACATGTGAAGAAAACCTTGTTACACAAACCAAACCATAGGCAAACTTGATCCAATTCTGATTTTCAGCACTTAGAGAATGTTTATGTGTTGGTTTGAAATGAATTAGAGGCTACATTTGGCTTTGGTTCAAGACTTTGCAAAATTTCCATTTGAAGCATGCCTTAGAAATTAATGATTTTTGCCAACTTTGCATTGCCATAACTTTTGATCCAAGAAGAGTTTGATCATGTTCTTGTACTTTTTGAAAAGGGAAAGATGAGATCTACAACTTTCATGACCAAAGTTTTTTCATTTGAAGCATTTTTGGATCATGAATCATGGCTTGAAAAATGACCTAAAATGATGCATTCTTGAAAAGTCAACTATGCCCAAAAAGTCAACATTTGCAAAAACCCTAAATTCTTGATTTCTATGAACTTCAACCTTCTTCCATGATCAAATAAAGATCATATACACTCAAAATGATGAAGATCACCCATTGGTTGGGTCATTGGGGGCCTCAGATGCCCTGATTTTGCACTGACTTGTCCAGAAAGTCAACTCTTGATCAGATGACTTCCCCATGGAATTTCTTCATGAAAATTGATATGTATACTCCCTATACCATATAGAGATCAATGGAAACAAGAATGACCAAAAAATTTGGAGTTATGGCCTCTGAAACCAAAACCCTAATTTTCAGTCAACTGTGCAGTTCAAACTGGCTCTGCCTCACCTCAAACCCTAGTTCTTGTGATTCCTTTGCAATTTTGACTTTGAGGAGATGAAATATGACATAAGAACACACATGGACCACTTTGAGTTGATTGGTGGCCTTTGGAGTGGCCCAAGATGCTTTGGGATTGCCCAGATCACAAACCCTAGGTACAGATGACTTAGAAACTATGCAGTGAATCAAAAATGAGATATGAGATGATATGATTGTGTTTATGCATATGAGGATGATCACAAGCCATGGTGTGAAAGGGTGAGGGCAAATTTGGGGTGTTTACAGCTGCCCCTATTCAAACATGAGTTAGCTGTGCAGGTTGTAAGCGACGGCTTAACAGGCAAACAAGATAACTTGTGGTTGAATATCAAAGACAGTCCAAAATTTGCACTCACAAAATGAAGAAGAAAGGGGATATAGATTGTAAATGAAAAAATAAAGTATATTGTAAAGTGTGGGCGACGGAAGACGACCGTCGAGCAGAGGACGACTGCTGGGTAAAGAGCGATGACGGGGACGGCCGACATGCTGGGAAAAGTGTGAAGTAAAGCGATGACGGGGACGGCCGACATGCTGGGGATAGAAGGTAGAGCTAAGACGGGGACGGCCGACTAGCTGGAAAAATAAGATATCATGATGGGGACGGCCATCAAGATAAAGTTGTAAAATTCTCTGGGGATTAATGAAACATGACGGGGACGGCCATCAAACTCATAAAGGTAACCAACGATGGGGACGGCCATCGGGCTAAAAGGAAAAGGGACCACGACGGGGATGGCCATCGGGTTAAAGAATAAATGAAATAAATAGATGATGAGGTACGGCCATCAAAGGTGAAGGACGATCACCTAGCAGGGGACGGCTGCTCTGTTGGGGATAAAAGAAATATGATGGGGACGGCCATCAAAGGTGGAGGACGACCACCTGGAAGGGTACGGCTGCCGAAAAAAATATCAACGATGGGGACGGCCATCGGATAGAAAAGGTCAACGATGGGGACGGCCATCGGACGAGCATGATGGAGGACGACCATCAAGAAGTGGAGGACGACCACTCAGTGGGGGACGGCTGCTCTCAAGGTTTGTCATGACATAGGACGAATGTCAGATAACCAAAATCAACAATGGGGACGGCCATTGGATAAAGTGATGAAGGACGATCATCAAAAGGTGGAGGACGACCACCTAGCAGGGGACGGCTGCTAAAAATCAACGATGGGGACGGCCATCGGATGAGCATGATGGAGGACGACCATCAAGAAGTGGAGGACGACCACTTAGCAGGGTACGGCTGCTCTCAGAGGTATCATAACACAGGACAAGTGTTAGATAAGAAGAAAATTTGTTGGTGATCTACTGGGGGATATAGTAAACACGGACGAGCATTTACATCCAAGAAACAAAAGGTATAAGTGTTTGGTATTGTGTATAGATTAAAGATGCGGACGAGCATCCTTAAGACTATGATACGGACGAGTATCATGTAGAAACAAACTGACACATGTTCAGAGATGATGATACGGACGAGTATCAACTGGTTAACAAAGAACAAGGACTAGTGTTGCATCTGAAAGAATTCTTCTGGGGACTAGTAGACACAGACGAGTATCTATATTCAAGAAGACATAAGTGTTTGACACGGTGTATGGATTAAAGATGCGGACGAGCATCCTTAAGACTATGATACGGACGAGTATCATGTAGAAACAAACACTAGACGCAATGTTCTGAGATGATGGTACGGACGAGTACCAACTGGTTAACAAAGAACAAGGACTACTGTCGAATCTGCGGGGATAGGAGTGATGGTGTATATAAGATATGGACGAGTATCTGTATAAGTGTACCATGAGTAGTGAGTATTGTATAGATGAGTGTTTTAACTGCTGGGGAGAGTGACACGGACGAGTGTCAAAAAGAGAAAAGTATAATATTAACAAGTGTATGGGTTGATGAAAGTGTAAGCGACTGCGCTGGGGATATGACACGGACGGGTGTCAAGAAAATGTGTATATAAGTATATGTGAGTGCAAAGAGGATGTCTTTGGCTTTCTGCTGGTGATATGACACGGACGGGTGTCATGAAGTATCCGTGATATGGGTGATTTGTTTGTAAAGAGTGTTCAGGCGACTTTACTGGGGAAAGATGGCACGGACGGGTGCCAAAAGGTGTATATACTGGTGTTTGATGATTTGAGAGGCAACTGCTTTTGCTGGGACCCTGGTGGGGATTTTTGTATAATGATGATGAACGGTTTATTATTCACAAGTGTTACTTCAAAACATGGCTTATGATCATGCTATGCATTTGATTTTTTGCCGTAATGCTCCGTATTAGACGGAATGCTACGCTCTGAGGGGTGAATATGATGCAGATGCCATGATTATGCAAAGGTACACAGATCCGGGATTCGGATCCCATTGCTACGAAGATCTCTGGTCGATCTGCTTGAAGTGAATATCCCAGCTGGGGATGAGATCATCGGTAGATCTAATGATGTATCTGCTTGGGGATATAGGTCGCTGATTGACATATCCTTATAATATGGAACCCAGCTGGGGTTTGCAGAAGCTTTCTCCCTCTCTGTTGTGACTTCTTCGCGCGTTGCTCTTCTGAATAGAGGCTGGGGATTCTGTGGGGAGATGATCCCCTGATTCTGGCATCTTGCTGAGGAATAGTGGTTGGTACTACAGCTGGGGAATGCCGTTGGCAACTCAGCTGGGGAGAGCAATGGGAAACAACTCAGCTGGGGATAGTAATGAGAGGCAACTCGGCCGGGGAGAAAACATCCTGAGTGTTAAGCCTGTTTGTTGATTTGGCAACTTTGCTGGGGAAGTGGGCACTCTCCAGTGCCACGTGGAAGATAGACCGAGTTGATAATGATTCGCCAACTTGCTGAGACGTAACCTGCATGCCCCAGGCTGCGTTCTGGATACCTGCGATCCTGCAAAGGTAAGGAAACGTACAAAAGGTCCTGAGGTATCCCTTATTGGATTCCGTCATAGGAGGTAAGTACTTTCGAGAGTAATCATATTCCCTGTAAGCATGTGTTTTTATATATTTTTTTTATTTTTAGAGAGAGGCATCTGTACTTATGCAATTGTATTTTTTTAGAGATATCAGACGACTCTTTGCAAAACATAAATGTAAAAACGAAACACGACCGAAAATCTGATTTTTATTAATTCGTGTGCCCTGAATTGGCAAGATACAGTCAAAGAAACAAGTCTCCTAAAATAAGGAGATTGTTATAAATTGAGAAATAAAATGCTGGCGGTGTTGGCGACGCTTTGAGGAGCTTCCTCTCCTGCTATGACTCGTATGACAAAGACGTTCTTCTCGTCTTGCTTTCTGGAGAGAGTTGATTCTGATTGAAGCTTGATCCTTTGGAAGCTTTCCAAGTTGTAGATGATACAGACGAATTCAGAATGCAGTTGTTCGCTTATTCCCTTATTTTGCATGGATCGCCCTTTCGGGTTTTCAATCCATCGGGATACCCATTTTTGCCTGAGCTGTCCAATGCGGCTTTTCAACTCAGCGGGTGTACATTTTTATTCGTTTTCCCTTACTTTTGCCCGAGTCTTTTATTCTGTTTTTGACTCGCCGGGATGCCCTATTTTTGCCTGGACTCACATTCTGTTTTTATGTCCAGCGGGTCATTTTATGCGAAGTATTTTTTAACTGCATCCGAATTCACAGGGGACGGGAAGTCTTCACCATCCATGGTGCTGAGCATCAGTGCCCCACCAGAGAAAACTTTCTTTACAACGAATGGTCCTTCATAATTTGGAGTCCATTTGCCCCTGTGGTCTGTATGAGGAGGGAGGATTCTTTTCAGCACAAGATCTCCCACTTGGTACTCTCGGTGCCTGACTTTCTGATCGAAGGCTCTCTTCATTCTCTTCTGATATAACTGCCCATGACAGATTGCAGCCAATCTTTTCTCTTCGATCAGACTCAGTTGCTCGAATCGGGACCGTACCCATTCTGCTTCACTTAGTTTAACATCCATCAATACCCGTAGAGAGGGTAATTCAACTTCAACAGGTAGGACTGCTTCCATACCATACACAAGCTGATACGGTGTTGCCCCAGTGGATGTTCTGATTGATGTGCGGTACCCATGCAAAGCAAATGGTAGCATTTCGTGCCAGTCTTTGTATGTGATTACCATCTTCTGCACAACCTTCTTGATATTCTTATTTGCTGCCTCAACAGCGCCGTTCATCTTTGGCCTGTAAGGAGAAGAATTGTGATGTTGGATCTTGAAGTCCCGGCACAGTTCTGCCATCATTTTGTTGTTTAAGTTGGAACCATTATCAGTAATGATTCGCTCGGGCACTCCATACCGACAGATGATATCTCTCTTCAGAAATCTGGCTACCACTTGCCTTGTGACGTTTGCATATGAGGCTGCTTCGACCCACTTAGTGAAATAGTCAATGGCGACCAGGATAAACCTGTGGCCGTTTGAAGCAGTTGGCTCAATCTTGCCAATCATATCAATGCCCCACATAGCAAAGGGCCATGGTGAAGACATGATGTTCAAAGGATTAGGAGGCACATGCACCTTATCTGCGTAGATCTGGCATTTATGGCATTTTCTGGCATAGGCACAACAGTCTGCATCCATTGTGATCCAGTAATAGCCTGATCTTAGCAATTTCTTAGCCATGGCATGCCCTCCTGCATGGGTACCAAAAGATCCTTCATGCACTTCATGCATCAACAAATCTGCTTCCGTCTTGTCAACACATCTGAGGAGTACCATATCAAAGTTCCTCTTGTATAAAGACCCATCAGTGTTCAGAAAGAAACTACCAGCAAGCCTTCTTAAAGTCTTCTTATCATTGGAAGATGCCCCAGGCGGGTATGTTTGGTCCTCCAAGAAGCACTTAATGTCGTGAAACCAAGGCTTATCATCCTTGACAACATCTGCTGCAAATACATATGCTGGTCTATCGAGTCTTGATACTGAAATCTGAGGTACAAAGTTAGCAGCTTGAACTTTGATCATGGATGAAATGGTAGCAAGAGCGTCTGCAAACTGATTCTCGTCCCGAGGGATATACTCAAGTTTGACCGTTGTGAAGAAAGTCAATAACCTCCTTGTATAATCCCTGTAAGGTATCAGATGATCTTGGTGGGTGTACCATTTTCCGTTGGTTTGATTAACTACCAAAGCTGAATCTCTGAATACGGTCAATGTCTTGATCCTGAGGTCAATGGCTTCCTCAAGACCCATAATGCAAGCTTCGTATTCAGCTTCGTTGTTAGTGCAGTTGAAAGTGAGTTTTGCCGAGAAAGGCATGTGAACCCCCTTTGGTGTAATGAGTACTGCACCAACACCACGACCATTCATGTTAACAGCCCCGTCAAACATCATAGTCCATTCTTCCTCCGGGTTGGGCCCTTCAGTGTGAATAGGCTCTTCATGATCTTTTGCTTTAATGAACATGATGTCTTCATCAGGGAAGTCAAACCTCATAGGTTGGTAGTCATCAATGGGTTGCTCAGCAAGGTATTCAGATAGTACACTGCCCTTGATGGCTTTCTGAGAGGTGTACTGTATGTCGTATTCTGTGAGAATCATCTGCCATCTTGCAACCCGTCCGGTAAGAGCTGGCTTCTCGAAAATGTACTTAACTGGATCCATTTTTGAGATTAATAAGGTAGTGTGGGTCAGCATATACTGTCTCAGTCGGCGAGCAGCCCACGCTAAAGCACAGCAAGTCTTCTCGAGCAGTGAATAACGCTGTTCACAGTCGGTAAACTTTTTGCTTAGGTAGTATATTGCATACTCTTTTCGACCAGACTCGTCATGCTGGCCCAACACACACCCCATTGACTCTTCTAGCACTGTTAAGTACATAATCAGAGGTCTTCCTTCGACTGGAGGCATGAGGATTGGAGGTTCTTGTAAATATTCCTTGATCTTGTCAAAAGCCTTCTGGCAATCTTCGTTCCACCTGACCGTTTGTTCCTTTCTTAACAACTTGAACAAGGGTTCACAGGTCGCTGTAAGGTGAGATATGAACCGTGAGATGTAGTTCAATCGACCTAAGAACCCTCGAACTTCTTTCTCAGTTTTTGGTGCAGGCATCTCTTGAATAGCTTTGACTTTATCTGGGTCAACCTCAATCCCTTTCTCGCTCACAATAAAACCCAGCAGCTTACCGGATCGCACCCCGAATGTGCACTTGTTGGGGTTCAACTTCAGTTGGTATTTCCTCAGACGCTTGAACAACTTCAGCAGATTCACCAGGTGATCTTCCTCTGTAAGGGACTTGGCGATCATATCATCCACGTAACATTCTATTTCCTTATGGATCATATCGTGGAATAATGTCACCATAGCCCGTTGATATGTTGCACCAGCATTCTTCAGCCCGAATGGCATCACTTTGTAACAGAACGTGCCCCAAGGTGTAATGAATGTTGTCTTCTCCATGTCTTCAGGTGCCATCTTGATCTGATTATATCCTGAAAATCCATCCATGAAGGAGAATACCGAGAACTGAGCCGTATTATCAACCAATACATCAATGTGAGGTAATGGGAAATCATCCTTCGGGCTGGCTCTGTTCAGATCCCGGTAGTCAACACACATTCTTACTTTGCCATCCTTCTTAGGCACAGGTACTATGTTAGCAACCCACGGCGGATAGCTAGTCACAGCAAGGAACCCGGCGTCCCATTGCTTTTGTACCTCTTCCTTGATTTTCATAGCCATGTCTGGGCGAGTTCGGCGCAGCTTCTGTTTAACTGGCGGGCATTCTTCCCTCAGAGGCAGCTTGTGCACAACAATATCGGTGTCCAACCCTGGCATGTCCTGATACGACCAAGCAAACACATCAACATACTCTTGAAGCAGATCTATCAGCTGTCTCTTCACTGAGTCTTGCAGGCAGGCCCCGATTTTGACTTCTTT
Source organism: Lathyrus aphaca (assembly GCA_963966055.1). NCBI lineage: Eukaryota > Viridiplantae > Streptophyta > Magnoliopsida > Fabales > Fabaceae > Lathyrus > Lathyrus aphaca. The sequence goes on from OZ014519.1 coordinate 568,909,559, forward strand.
CACGTCTTCATCTGTACCAAGATTAATCACTTCAACCTCCTCCTGGTGAGGAGTAATAACCTTTTCCTCTTGTCTCAACAACCTGGCTAGCTCTTCAGGAAGCTCATATTCTTCGTCAACCCCTTCATCAGCTTGATTGATTGGATTGTCAAAGTCATACGATGTCATAGTCGTGCTGTTGTCGGTGCTGTCTGGAAGGCACTCTCTGCAAGGGTTAAGTTGGTTCATTTTAGTGATTGATTTTAATCTTTATTTAGAAAAGTGAAATGAAGTTGTCATTTTGAAAACACCGCCATTTATTTTTTTTGTACAAAAAGAAAAATGGAAAAACAGTGAACGAAAAGAAAAAAAACTCGTTTGCAAAAAGATGTCTGATATTTCATTAATTTAATCTTGTTTGCACAAAAGTACAGATGGCCCTGATTACAAAATGAGTCTTGTCATCTTGGGCAAGATGCAAGACTTTGATGCATGCTATAAAAATACAGGAAATAATAATTACTCTGCATGAGTAACTCTTATAATTTCCTGGGAAGACCAGTTCGAGACACTGCTCCCCGGGATCTTTGGACGAATCCAATTCTCCAGATTGCGCTCCTCTTCCAGCTCGTCTTCCAGACAGTTGATAGCATCGGGGGTGAGCATCCCCCCACTGACAAAACCTGGCTCTGCAACAGCCTTTGCTTGATGTTGAGTTGGTCTGTAACCCAACCCAAATTTGTCCTTCTTCTCCTCCACAGCTAAAACCTTGCCCCAGCCTAGGGCAGTTCCTTCTTCAACAACCTTCCGGGCTTGTTGGTATGATGACATTGGAGTACCAGATACAGCAGATGCTTCATTCACATTCAAAGCTTCAAACCCCTGGCTCATTGTTTCATGGATCTCCCCATCCATTTCAATGTACTTATAGGTTGCCAGGTGGCTGACAAAAATGTCCTCCTCTCCACAGATTGTGACAACTTGACCTTCCCACTCAAATTTTAACTTTTGGTGAAGGGTAGACGTTATTGCGCCGGCGGCGTGAATCCAGGGTCTACCCAACAAACAGCTGTAGGCGGGCTGAATGTCCATCACATAAAAGATAGTTTTAAAAGTCTGCGGGCCAATTGTCACGGGCAGCTCAATCTCTCCCAGAACCGATCTCTTAGAACCATCAAAGGCTCTTACCACCAGGTTGCTGGGTCTCAATGCCAATCCATCATATTCTAACTTCACCAGAGCCTTCTTTGGTAAGACATTCAGGGAAGATCCTGTGTCCACCAGCACATGAGAAAGGACAGCTCCTTTGCATTCCATGGTTATGTGCAAGGCTTTGTTGTGGTTGCGGCCATCCGCTGTCAAGTCAGAATTGGTAAACCCTAGCCCATTGCTAGCAGTAACATTTCCGACCACGGTTTCCAATTGGTTGACAGTAATCTCCTCAGGCACGTAAGCTGCGTGCAAGACTTTAAGTAGTGCATTCCGATGGGCTTCGGAGCACATAAGCAGTGAGAGGATAGAGATCTTGGATGGCGTCTGATGAAGCTGATCCACAATTTTATAATCACTCTTTTTGATGATCCGCATAAACTCATCAACTTCCTGATCAAATGGAGTCTTCAGGGCTTCTTTGGCAGCTGGGTCTTCCTGCACCGGGCCTTTTCCCTTTGCCTTGGCTGCAGCTTCTGCTTCGGCAGTAGGTCTTTGAACTTGTGAAGCAAAGAGACGTCCGCTTCGAGTGAAGCCTCCGCCTCCCCCCACATTATCTACTTGTGGTGCAGGTGTTGATGTTTCAAGAGTGATTCTTTTCCCTTCACAGTACACGTCAGAGCCATAGTGCCAAGGGATGGCCCTATTGCTTTCATATGGTACTGGTCCAGGCACCGTGACAGTGACTGGACTGATTGCTGCTGCTGAAGGAACTGTAATTGTCTGTGGATCATAAAAGATTGTAACCGGTGCTCTGGTGGGAGCAGCATCTTCTGAATGGTAGGCGGAATTATTTTCAGGATCGTAAAATATGGTAACAGTAGAGACATCTTCATGATTGATTGCTGGTGTTGTAGGAGGTACTGTTGAAAGGACTGTTGTTGTTGCTGGTGGAGATTCGAAATGGAATGAAGCTGAAGTTGTAGCAGGGGAGACTGTTGAAAACTGACCATTTGGGAGGACAAGTGAAGTACTTGTTGACGTTGCTGGTGAACTGTCGGGAACAGTAGTTGCTGCAGTTGTAGAAGGTTCTGAAACCGTTGTTGATGAAGTTGCCGGATTTGTCGGAAATGATGTAGTGATCTGTAGCAGGCCACTCTGAATAAGGCTGTCAATGCCATTCCTCAGGTCCTCGCACCCATTCCATGAAATATTGCAATAGGGACACCCTAGTTCACACCCCGGAAATATTTGGTTTTCGCGGAGTTGAGCCTTGATTTCCACCAATGGTGTCCTGAACTGATCCACACTAGTTATCAAATAAGACGGTTGGTCTTCTTCAATAGCATTAATTCGGGGACCACCATGGTTTGGCATTGGGTTTTTACTGACATTGGGCGGAGGTGCAAAATTCAGAGCCTTGGAGTCTACCAAGTCTTGTACCTTCATATGCAGAGCCCTGCATTTTTCTGTACTGTGACCAGGTGCGTTTGAATGAAAAGCACACCTAGCATTAGAGTCATAGTTTCTTGGTAGACTGTTGGGATCCGGAGGTGCCAACGTTCTTAGCTCAACTAGGTTGAGTTTCAGAAGTTGTGGCAGCAAGGCAGCATACGGCATTGGGATCGGGTCGATCACTCGGTTAGCTTGGGATGGCCTCTGTTGGAATGGCCTCTGTTGATTGTTGTTGTTGGAGTTGTTGTTGTAGTTTCTTGGAGGGTACTGATTCTGATGATACTGAGGTTGTTGTTGGAAGTTTTGTTGAGGAGGTTGATAGACTGGCTGTGGATGAGCCGGAGCAGGGATAGTGACTGCTGCTATTGACCTCTGAACATATTGGGGCCTACCCCTGTTGGTGTGAATGGCATTGGTCTCGCCAGTTCTTCTCGGGCCTGCAAAAGGCTTTCTTGTGCTACTGGACGAGCTTGCACCGTTATCGGAAATTTTACCCATTTTTAACAGGCTTTCAATTCTTTCCCCAGCTATGACAACATCTGCGAAGCTGGTGGAAGAGAAAGCAGCCAACCTGTCAATATACGTTCCCTGGAGAGTGTTCATAAACATGTCTGCCATTTCTCTCTCAGACATTGGTGGTTGAACAGCAGCAGCCAGTTGCCTCCACCTTTGGGCATATTCTCGGAAACTTTCCCTTGACGATTGCGACATTCCCATTAGGAGAGTCCTGTTGGGTGCCATGTCCAAATTGTATTGATACTGTCGGATGAAGGCTTCTGCCAGGTCCTTCCAGCATCTCACAGTTGCCCTTGTCAAATGGGAATACCATTCCCTTGATGCTCCAGTCAAGCTATCTTCGAAGTAGAACATCCAAAGCTTCTCATCCATTGTATAGGCCTTCAGCCTTCCCAGAAATGATTGCAAATGAGTTCGGGGGCATGAAGTCCCATTATACTTTTCAAAGCATGGAGGCTTGAACTTGTGGGGGATCCTGACCCCGTCTACCAAACCCATGTCCATGACGTCGAACCCCAAAGAATTTTGAGATTCTAAGGACCTCAACTTCTCAGCTATTTCATCCAGCCGCCTATCATAAGTTTCCTCTCCAGCACCCATTACTGTAAATTGGTCCTCCTGAGGATCTTCCTGAAGTACTCTGGCTGCTGTGGCTGTCCCTTGAATGTTTGCAGGAATATTAACTTCAGGATGGAGATGTGGGCCAAACACAGGGGGGTTAACATGTGGTTGCACCCTTTCATTGTTACTTGTGCCTGCAGTCCCCACATGGGGCTCCTCTTGATTCCTCCCTTCTACCAAAGTTCTGAGCCTCTCCTGGCTTTGAGCTAGGTTGTTCATCACTTCCATGAATTGTGTTATCTGGGTTCTCATCTCCAACCTTTCGTTGGCCATCTGGTTTCTGACCTCCGTAAGGTCCTGCTGCATCTGATCCATCTGGATTCCCGGAAGGTTGTTTCTAGTTGGGTACCTGTGTGGCCTGTTGAGAGGAAATACCCGGCGGCGAGCAATAATTCCTGAACATCACAACAGAGGTTAGCAACAACAAAACAAAAACCTACAAAACAAACAAAAGGGTTAGCATGCAATGCAGTTATGCTTATTTGTCCTCAAGGTATCCGGCTTGGCATTCAGTTTTGACCCTTCCAAACCCTTGAAGATGCTGCTGTTGAAGTTGCTTTTGAAGTAACCCAGATGGAAACTAACACAAATATATTACAAAATGTGAAATAATACAACTTGTTCTTTTTACAACACAAGCCCTCAAAGGGGTCAAAATACATCACAAAAAAGCAAAAGTACATGGAATAGGAATAACAACAAGCAAATGATCAGACTCCAAGGCCAAACTCATCCTCACGAACTTCCTTAAGAAGTGCTTCGGTCACAGGATCAGCCGGACGCTCCGTGAGACCTCTGATGAGAAGGTTTCTTGTTGCAACAGCTGCAGTCAACTTCCTGTTCTGACTTTGGTCCTTAGACCTCTTCACTCCAGCTCTGATTTCTAGCTCTGATATTTCCTTCTGGGCTGCTGCCAGGGCTTTTTCCATCTGCCCCATCTTATCCTGAACTCTCTTGTCTTCCAGAGTACGGGCCTCAGTGATCCGGACCCACCTGGCTTGACTCTCTTTCAGGTACAAGTCTGTCCTCGCTCTCTGGAACTGGGCTTCTTTACAAGCATTCTTCAGAATCTGCTCACCAGCTTTGGACTTGTTGATATAATCTCCAGACTTCTCAATCTTAGTCAAGTGTTCCACTCTTAACTTCTCCAATCTCTCAATCTCCCTCACACCTTCACTCCTTTCCCGGAGGGTCTTCTGCAAAGCCTGGGTTAACTTATCATTTCTTTCCTTCAAGCTCTCAAACTCCTCCAAAATGATAGTGGCAGGGGGTGGTGCTGAAGATGACTCAGGCATGTCTTCTATGGTGAAGGGCATTCCAGAGAATTGGGCCCTAGCATGGGACCACTCATAATATTGGACTGATGCCACATTATTGCACTTCCCCAGAATGGTGATTCCCTTGGTTTGAACATGATCCCAGGCCCAAGCAGCCTGCCTAACAACAGTCAAACTGATCTTGTTCTCATAATAGAGGGTTTCAACCAAGTCTTGTGCCCTGGGAGTATGGACCAGTGCATAGCCTAATTGCCTCCTGAACAGTAGAGGGTTGTAATTGATACTTCCCTTGACCCCTATTAAAGGCACATTGGGAAAGTGCCCACAGCTTGTAATGATATCTCTGCCCTTGGTGCTTTGAGCACACCATCTGATGTCTGCTGAAGTGAGAGTAGTGAGCCTCTTAGCCCAGTTGCTTTGCTGATGAGGATTTAGGAATGCATCTGTCCTGGGCAGGTGCTTAAGAAGCCAAGCATGAAATAATGGAGCACAACACCTTACTAGCCTTCCCCTCTGCTTCTCATTCTTCTGATGTACTGAGTAATAGAGATCTCCTAACAAGGTTGGCACTGGGTTCCTCAGGATGAACAAATGGATTGCATTCTTGCTAATGAATCGGGGCTCATCTGCAAACAACACAATTCCATATACACTTAAGGCCAACAAAGCACAAACAGCTCTCCAATCCCCCAAGGAGGCCTTCAGACTAGCTTGAGAAATCAGGAAGTCCAGATGAAGTCCAGGGATCCCAGCCTTAGAGGTCATGTGCTGCTCAATCAAAACAGGGTCCAAGTGCAAAGCTTTTGCCACCTTTCCATTGCTGGGAAAGACCATTTCAGGGTTGAAAGGGATTTCTCTCTTGATAGGCAAACCAACCAAAGATGAGTATTCTTCCAAAAGAGGACCCAACTGAAAGTCTTGAAAGGTGAAACATCTCAATGGGGGGTCATAGAACTGAATACAGGTATGGATCAGGCTTCTCTGAGATGGGTCCAGATCCATGACCAAGTCAAGTATATCCCCATAATGCTCCCTGAACAAAGGCATGCGATCTGGAGTGATCAGGGTTTGGATCCTCCTGATGTCTGATAAGTCTGGTTGGAAGAAATGATAAGTGATGTTGCTTTTCTTTGGAGCCATGATGCTGAGACTGAGTAGAATAAGTGTTGATGAAGAGGTTGAGGAGTGGGCCACTGGCTGGCTAGTGCTAGTAACTGAAGTATATGGTTGACAAGCTGAAGCAAGTACTGGTGGAGACAGGTCAAAACTGCAGATGGGGTCAAAACAAAAACCAGATGAAGGTGGATACCCTGAAACACAAATAAGCAAATGTTAATATGATGCAATGGGTATGTATGCAAATGAAATGCAAGGGTCTGTGACTGAGCTGGATCTGATTAACTGCCTTGGTATAGATCCATGTGTGTTCAAGAATTCCAGATGGAGGTCTAAAAATCCAGTAACCAGGGTAGGGGGCTCAAATAAAGAGCCACATGTCCAGGGTTTCAGAATCACAAGAACTGTCCAACATGGAGTACACTTAACAAAGTCAAAGTAACAGGGTATTCTGAGGTCAAGGTACCTGCAAACCTGTAAACAGCCCAACCCCCTCACAGGTGGTGATCTAGAACAAGGATCCTCAGACTTGGATCAGTTATGAGAAGTGTAAACACTTCTAACCTGGAGGTACAGTGTTTACAATAACCATAACAATTCCTCCTCTAATTCACCTCAGTTTCTGAAGGTCAATACTAAAAGGTCATCCAGACTTAGCAGGCTTCCCAGATATCCCTAGCATTGCAGGAAATCTTCAACACAGAGTTCTCAAGAAGAAACCCATATCTGAACTGTGTTTCATATTCCCGCACCAGACCGAAATGGAATGGGAAAGAATATGATCCACTCTAGCCTAGGTGTCACTCAGGTCCCAGGTATAGGACCTTAACTCTCAATGAATCACCCACCCACCAAAACAAGAAACCAGATCCAGCCAGCAACAATGACAGTATGATATATATAAATGCAATAAAGAAAGCAGTAAGGTAACTGTACATGAAGCAATAAACAAAAATAAATATAAGCACAAACAAGCACATAACACCCCAGTAAACACAAATCAATCAAGCGCTAGGAGGAACCCACAAAAAGAACCAGAAGCCCTGGTTGCAATATAAGGGTCCCCAGCAGAGTCGCCAAGCTGTCGCTCCCGACAAATGAAACAGGGTCATATGAGGGTACAGACGCGAACGGTCGGCGAGGGGGACAATGAGAACACACAGCCGTGAACTCACTGGAGATGAATAGAGTCGCCAGCTAGGCATTTTTATCCCGGAGGAAAGGCAATGCTGCATAGGCCTAGGAAAAGATGGATAAGACGGTTTGCGAACCAGAGAGACTGAGAAAGGGGGTTGGTTACAACCTGGGAAGGTATTAGCACCCAGATTGTCCGCCGTACTCGACGGGATCCACGCTTAAAAGATTTGTGTTTTAAAGGGGTAGTGTCAGTGCAATCTGTGTATAAAGAGCTGGAAAAGGATGTACAGGTGTCAGTGTAAAAGAAGTGTGAAGTGTATAAATGATGTGTCAGTGTAAGGATGAGAATGAATTGCTCATGACCATGAGGCTTAAAGAATGAAGCTAGAAAGAGGGGAATGTACAGAGACTTTTGTTCGATAACTGTTAAGTTATGCCTACGTATCCTCTCGTGCAATGAGGAAGTCAGAACACCGTAGTTCGACCCAAAGAGACTGAAAGGTGAATTGACTTGTGAACTGCTTACTTGCCTATGCTCAAGTGTATGACCTGTCTGGCTCAGGTGCGAACTGTCTTGCATTAGACGGAAGAAGCAAGTTCTCGTTTATGAGTGAATGAGATGAGAAAAGAATCCCGAAGGAGACGATTATTGTTTGTTTTTGAGTTTTCAGTCTTTTATTGCTTGTGAATTTGTCATAAGTTAATGAGCTTAAACCTAAACCAATGGATTTAGTAAACTCATCACATCTTCCCTCTGATTAGGGGTAATGAGAATACCTTAAGTGTGAAGTCAGATTCTCACACTTAATCACCTTTGGTATAGGATTAAGATCATTAACCTATTTGTGATTATTTAGATGTTTTTGGTGTTTTTGTTTAGTGTTAAGTAATGAGGTTAAGCCATAATCATGGATTAAACAGACCCATTACACCATCCTAAAAGAAGGATGATAGATGAGAATGTTTAAGCTGAGGAAAGCTCCTCAACTTAATCCATGATTAGGGATTAAACCCATGACAAAACAAGCCTTTGATTAAGTGAATTTTAATTAATGGTATGATGATGAAGTGAGTTTTATTGTTTGTAAGACAACTTGAGGGGGACTTGTCCATTAACACTAGGGTTAGTCCTTCTTAACCACTTAAGGAAGAATTAGAACCCTAATGCAAGGCCCAAGTTACAAGTGTGATGTCTTGATGATTATTAGATGAATTGATTAAGAGATTTAAACACCTTAAGGGTTCAAAACTTAGGATTAAAGTTATACACTCCATCCTAAGAGAAGGATGCAGGCATAAACTTAATCACAAAGTCTTAAAGCCTTTAGGGTTTAGTCCCTGATTATGAGATGAGAAGAGAAGACACAAAGAGACACAAAGGTAAAACTAATAGGGGAGACTAATCAAAACCCTAATTCATTGTCATGCTTGGATGATCCTAAGGTTTGTGAGGTTTGCAAGAAAAGATCTTCAATGGAACCACCAGGAAGCAGATGAACAGGATCAAGAGAAGCAAAGTGACTTGCTTCATTCAAGAAGTCAAGTCACTTGAAGAAAGAAGGTGGGAGGAACAAGAATGAGCAAGCTCAATCTCAAACACAAATAGAAATGCAGCAATGGATGCAAGAGAGATGAAAAGAAAAGTTATGAGAAGTGAAGGCAAATTCACTTCTCAAGTTTACTTACCACCTGAAATGTTAGAAAGAAATGCCATGCAATGCCAAATAAGATGAGATGACATGATGATAAGCAAAACCAGAAGCATGTGGATGATGACTATGACGCTATGAGATGCTATGAACATGAGGAAGCATATGGAGATGCTCATACAAGATTATGAATGCAAATGATGCAAGTTAAGGAGCATGAACAAACATGAAATGTTATGAAGCATACAAGACAAATGACATGGCAAATATGCAATGCAATGATCAAACATGCCTTCTACATGTCTTAATATGTCAAATGAATCATAAGCATGCACAACATGCAAAGACAAGTCATGTTATGCAAGGAAATGCAAGAAGGATGCAAGAGAAGGCCCAAATTAGGGTTCATGGATCAAACATCAAACCAAAACCCAAAACAGAAGCAAACCTCATGATAAAAAATGGAAAATGGCACCCAAAGAAACCCTAAACTTATAATGAACCACTGCCCAAAGGGGAACTCTCAACTCTCAACCAAACTCAAGATATGAATTTTACAAGTTATTAGGGTTTTTTAGGGTTCCTAAACAAAAGAAATGCCAAACAAATTGAAAATGAGGAATCAAATCAAGGCCATTTAATCCTAGAAACTACATGCTAAACACAATGCAATGCAAAAAGAATCAATGTCCAACTCTTCTCAAATAGGCAGAAATGAATTTTTGAACTTAGGATCAAATTAATGCATAAAAAATGATTTAATTCAATGAAAAATTCTTAAAATGCATCAAGATCAAAAAAGAAATTTGGTTTGAAGGTTGGACAATGTTTCTAAATGTCTTAGAACATTTCATGAATTTTTTGGTGATTTTTAAATACCTATAAGTATTTTTAATTAATTAATTTTCATTAATCAATTAAAAATAATCTTTTAAATATTTAAAAATACTTTTTTAATGATAAAAAATAAAATAAAAATATTTTTGTGTCATAAAAATTAATAAAACCTTAAGGAAAAAGTTTCATAATTTTTAAGATTTTTTTGCTATTTTAAATAAATTATGCAAGTTAATTGAAATAAAAAAGAATAAAAATCAAATAAAAAGAAAAGTCAAATGAAGGAAAGGCCAGGATGCGCTCTGGGTTTAAATGGATTGACCACGCGCCAGATCCAAGGGTCCACACAGCTTCTGACTTAATTAACTAAATTATGATTAATTAAACCTAAACACGTGGATTAGGGCATAAACAGCTAATCTGGGCCGTTCAAAAGAGAGGGAAGTCAGCTGGTCAACGCTCATCAATGGCTCAAATTCAAACTAGAGTTAATGACGCCATTAGGGCATAATCACTCTCAGGTGGCCGGAGAAGACCTCCGGTCGTCTTCTCCGGCCAACACCTCACCTGAAAAATCTCCAAACCTCTCAAAACGTACCAAAAATGAAAACTAAGAACATGGAAATGATCCTCATCCTCTCACGAATCAAACCCCTCTCTCAAAACAAATTTATATTTCCTAAATCAACTGAATCGAAGAGAAAAAGTTCTAGGTCACGCAAGCTTCAGAAACAAATTAAATGCTCAAATCACAACCATTTTCAAAACCAATGGTACCAGAATGATCAGTGAAACAAATAGAACAAGTTTGTAACAAGAAAAATCATTTCTGGAAAAATAAATTTCAAGCTACCTGAGATTTGAAGCTTTCAGTTTGAGAACTTTCTGACTTTTTCTTTAAGTGCAAACCACTCCTTAGGACCCCTTGATGATGTTTGAATGCCTTAGAACAATTTATGTAGGCTGGTTGATGAATTTCGAAAGCTCCTGCTTCAAGCTCAGTCAACAATGGCTATGGTGATTCTGGCTGATTCAGGCCATTGTGAATGATGGTTTGTGGTCTAGATGATGTATGGAAAAGCTTTGCAAGGTTTGTTTGGCTGTTTGTAAGCTAGGATGAGAGTTTCGAATGAAACTGCAAAATGGAGTGAGAAATGGCAGTGAGTTATTCTGGCTGTTTCAGGCTTGTGCTTTGGGTGGTTTGAGGTCTATGAAGTGTGTTGAGTTGGATGATGAAGAAAGTTTTTGTGTTTGGTGGCTGTGTTAAGAGATTCGAAGCAAGTTGCAATGTGGAAGATTTTTGTGAATGTGTGTAGTGTGATGGTTTCAGCCTTGCTTCTTGTTATGGCTGGCTTGCAAATTGATAACATAAACAAATCTGATTGGCTGGATGATGTGACTTGTGCTTTTGTGATTGGTAAGTTTGCTTTTGCCAAAAGTCAAAAATCTTGTAAGAGAAGCATGGGCTTGATACTAGCTTGGTACAAGGCTAGGTCTGGCGCATCATGGTGTGGTGAGAGAGCCAGCAAGGTCCAGAGGCCAAGGCAGCAAGTTGAGGGAGCATGATCATGAGTTTTGCAACTTGTTGCTTTATGGTTCACATGTGAAGAAAACCTTGTTACACAAACCAAACCATAGGCAAACTTGATCCAATTCTGATTTTCAGCACTTAGAGAATGTTTATGTGTTGGTTTGAAATGAATTAGAGGCTACATTTGGCTTTGGTTCAAGACTTTGCAAAATTTCCATTTGAAGCATGCCTTAGAAATTAATGATTTTTGCCAACTTTGCATTGCCATAACTTTTGATCCAAGAAGAGTTTGATCATGTTCTTGTAATTTTTGAAAAGGGAAAGATGAGATCTACAACTTTCATGACCAAAGTTTTTTCATTTGAAGCATTTTTGGATCATGAATCATGGCTTGAAAAATGACCTAAAATGATGCATTCTTGAAAAGTCAACTATGCCCAAAAAGTCAACATTTGCAAAAACCCTAAATTCTTGATTTCTATGAACTTCAACCTTCTTCCATGATCAAATAAAGATCATATACACTCAAAATGATGAAGATCACCCATTGGTTGGGTCATTGGGGGCCTCAGATGCCCTGATTTTGCACTGACTTGTCCAGAAAGTCAACTCTTGATCAGATGACTTCCCCATGGAATTTCTTCATAAAAATTGATATGTATACTCCCTATACCATATAGAGATCAATGGAAACAAGAATGACCAAAAAATTTGGAGTTATGGCCTCTGAAACCAAAACCCTAATTTTCAGTCAACTGTGCAGTTCAAACTGGCTCTGCCTCACCTCAAACCCTAGTTCTTGTGATTCCTTTGCAATTTTGACTTTGAGGAGATGAAATATGACATAAGAACACACATGGACCACTTTGAGTTGATTGGTGGCCTTTGGAGTGGCCCAAGATGCTTTGGGATTGCCCAGATCACAAACCCTAGGTACAGATGACTTAGAAACTATGCAGTGAATCAAAAATGAGATATGAGATGATATGATTGTGTTTATGCATATGAGGATGATCACAAGCCATGGTGTGAAAGGGTGAGGGCAAATTTGGGGTGTTTACAGTCTTGACAGGACCTCTGAACCTTCTTCCCATGTTGATCAGGCCACCTGACCTCCTAGTCTTCTTAGTCTTCTTGGCCAGCAGTGTCTTCAATTCATCCTGTCCCTTGGACAAGTTCAGGATCAGCTCTTGGAACTGTGCATTTTGTGCCTGGAGATCCTTAACTGTTTGTTCAAGAGTCATTGCTGAAATAAACAGCGAGAAGATGAGAAACCTGTGCACAATAAACCTGTGATGCAATGATATGGAATGTAAATGCGTATGCGATGTTTTCAAGGACCGCAGGATTTAAATTTGCTTAAACAAACAAGAAGGTAAACCTTTATTAGTAATAAATTTGTTTTGCCTCTTGGGATTACAAAAAATGAAATGAAATAAATACAAGAGATGGGGTTTTAAGTCTCCCATGGACGCTTCCTCTTTGTGTTGAGGTATGAGTTGAGATTTCGTTCCTCGTGAAGTTGCTTTGTTAGTTCCAGGATTCTTTCTTGGCTTGCTTTGTAATGAGCCTCGAAAGTATCCCTTTGCTCCTTCAACTGGATCCAGGATCTCTGTAAATCTTCCAAGTTAGTAGGCATGTCTGGGTGAAGGATGGTATAAGAAGTATCTCCTTCAGCAACAGGTTCCATGGTAACTGGCAGGATGGCAGGATATGGCATCATGAGAGTCTGAGCACGAGATCGCACCCATCTGAGATAAGCTTCCATAGGAATAGTGTACTTAGGCTCCAGAGTATTGTTGTCAACCTTGTTCACTTTTCCCCATGCTCGTATGAATCTCTGACGGTAACCTTGAAGATCGTTGTCGTAGTCAAACACAATACCCTGAATCAACATGTCATGTGGACCATCACTCCGAGCGTAACCAAACTGTCGTAAAGCTAAAGAAGGGTTGTAGGTGATGCCTCCTCTTATGCCTAGAAGTGGCACATTAGGAAACTCCCCACAACGGTCAATGATAGTGACATTCTCCATAGATCTGGAGCACCAATGAATATCTGAATGCGAGAGTGACATGATCCTTTTGGACCACCTGAACCCTTGCTCATTCTTCATTACTGAGCGAGGAAGGTGAGAAATAAACCACCTAGAAAGCAAAGGTATGCAACACATCAAAGTTCCTCTTGCCCTTGTAGTACGAGTATGAAGAGAGTGCAGAATGTCTCCAAGCAATGTAGGCACTGGATTGTAACTCAGAAATATGTTGATGGCATGAACATCTATGAACTGGTCTGGATTAGGGAACAATACTAAGCCATAGATCAGCAAGGCTAAGACCTCCTCAAAAGCATCATAGCTCATAGCCTTCAAGAACACTTGAGCCTTTTCTATCAACACCTTAGCAAGAATACCCTTAACTCCGCTTCTCGTTTCTAGAACAATGTCAGACTTCTTCAGATGTAGAGCTGCTACAATAACCTCAGGTTTAGGCTCTTTTTCTAAGCCTGTGAATGGTTTCTGATCAAGTACAGGTATACCCAGAAGCTTAGAGAACTCTTCCATTGTAGGAACCAGCTGGTAGTCGGGGAATATGAAGCAATGGTGCTTAGGATCAAAGAACTGAAACAGAATACTCATTATGTCTTCATTGAACCCTGAAGTGACTAGATCCAGTAAGTGACCATGTCTCTTGATGAACTGGGAGTGATCAGACATTTGGGAAACCAACTCTTTAAGCTTAGCAGGTATGCCTACAAAGTTGATCCGGATGGTGTTTCTACGAGCAGAAGCCATGACCTGCAACAAAGAACAAAGATAAATCCTTTGGTCCTTGAAACGGTTAGTGAAAATGCTATGCTTATGATGCATGATGATGTCATGATGTTATGCTCAATCACAAACATGTGGCACACACAAGCAAGTCACACAATAGCCCTAGGTTTAAAGGCTTGCATGAGGTTCAAAGGTAAGTACCCTCCCCTGAAGTTAGTTGGTTCATCCTGTCCTATAAAGTAACCAGGTTCTAAGGGATCTCAATATCATTGATCCTTCACAAGGGTGGTTGTTCAGTAGGCAACTTACTTGCCAACCAAAACCCTCCAAGTTTAGAATCTCAATGAGCGTAGTATCGAGTATCAACCAACTTCAGTCTTCACCAAAGCCGGTTATCTCACTACTTTTCTAAAGGCCAAGATGGGATAACTAGGGTTCTAAAAGTTAGTTAGTGCATTGACAACATATGGCAGCCTCATATTATCCTCAACTTGACTTAAGGAACATAAGCACCAACCAAGAAGTCACACTAACTATGGCCACCAGATCAACCATATCGGTATACGCCGTACAATTTCCTTGGTCTATTGCCATTTACCTAAGGTACACTAGATCCGGGTTAGGATCTTTCACACATAAAGCCCAACAAGTAATATAAAGCAAACAAGGCAAACAATTTAAGTGATATAATTCCTAAGGGTACCCCTCTTTAATTTAAGTCCCCAGCAGAGTCGCCAGTTCTGTAACACGGTGGGAGAACTGACTTTAGTTATGTTGCGGATAGCAAGAGTCGCCACCGACTTTTATTTTATCCAAAGGAAAGGCATAAAAGAACAGGAAAGACCTTTTAAAAGATTTTTGGGTCCGGGGGGTAGGTTATGTAAAGGGAAGGTATTAGCACCCTTTACATCCATGGTTATCCATGGGCTCTTAGTTACTTAGCTCACTTTAAAATGTTTTTGAAATGTGAAGTGTGTGAATAGAAATTTTCTTAAGAGTTTCATAATGATCCATGTACGGATGCGTAAAAAACCTTTGTTTTGAAAATTGTTTGAAATGTGTGAAATGTTTGAAATATTTTTGAAAAGTGAGCAAGTATATAAGAGGAACCTACCCTAAGTTTAAGTCTTTTCTGTTCTTGGATCCTTTAAATGGTAAGACTATCCCTATTATTAAGGAATAGGTAGTCATTACCTTGGATGTGAGGGACAAGTGAAAGGACATCTGTTTATTTAGGCAACTGTGGGGTGTATAAGCAATTCGAAGGGACTTATCATCTTTATTCGAAAGGGACAAGATCATTACGAAGGCAACATTCGAAAGGGACTTGATCTTTTATCTGTTAAGGGACTAGATGATGTGGATAAGGGACTTTGCTTTATACACCCTACTTGACCTTATTGTAATATGCAACATGAGAGGTATCCCTAAGGAAGTGAGATGGCGATCAAAGATCGACTTATGTGTGTGAGTGTACAATTTTAATATTTATCTTTTAAATTAGTGATCTAAATTGATTTTAAACATACAAACATGTTACACTCCCTATTTTACTAACCATAGCATAAAATAAATAATAAACATTATTACTAAATATTACATCCAAGGAACAATTACATAATAATAATAATTAAAGCAAATTAAATATAATAAGCAAAAATAAATAATAATAATATAATGGGGTTAGTAAAAATAATAATAATAAAGATAAATGGGGTTAGTAATAATAAAAATATACATCATATAAACATAGTTAATAATATAAACAAAAATATTAGCATAATAATTAAAAGATCAATTTTTTATAAACAATTATTTTTTTAAGATTAATGAGAAAATATAAACCATTATACTAATTAAAGTTTTAAATTATTTACAAATTATAAAAATTAAGTTAATTATAAACCTATTATGAAAAATAAAATTATAATTACAAAATTAAATTAACAATTTTTAACTATTTTTAAACATATATTAAAAAAAAATTATTTATCTATAAAATTTAAATTATGAACAAGTTATAAAGTATAGGCATATTATGAAAATAAAATTAATTATAATTATATTTACAAAATTTTAATTATTTTAAACAAGATTTAAATTATAAATAAATTATAAAATATGTACATGATTAAATAAAATAGGATTAGGTTTTAAAT
This sequence comes from Lathyrus aphaca, assembly GCA_963966055.1. Taxonomy (NCBI): domain Eukaryota; kingdom Viridiplantae; phylum Streptophyta; class Magnoliopsida; order Fabales; family Fabaceae; genus Lathyrus; species Lathyrus aphaca. The sequence continues at coordinate 568,925,758 of OZ014519.1, forward strand.
GGAAGAAAATTAGGGTTTGATTATTAAAAAAAAAACATTAAGATTTATTTATTGATTAAAATGCAAACAAGAACTATGAAATTAAAATAAATAAATAAACTAATATTTACAATTAGGGTTTTTAGAAAAATACATTTTTTAGGGTTAACCTTGGTTTATGAAAATATATTAAGATTTATTAAATTAGGATTATAGTTTTAATTAAAATTAATAATAATAAACAAACAAAGAAAATAATGAAGAAAAAGAGAAAAAAGAACTTACCTTGGCTGGGAGTTGAACCCAGCCCCTCTGCTTTTCACAAACTCCAGCCAACAAGATCAACCACTGGGCCAGCGCGCGCTTGGTGATAAGGAAAAGAGTTCACTTGGTTTTGTTGCGTAATCCTGGAAAAATCATGAAAAATAAAACAACACAAAAGGCCTGGGGGGGATTCGAACCCAGGACCTTTAAACATTACACAAACGCATTTACCATTCCAGCCGGGAGGACGCTTCTGATATTATAATGGCTATAATTCATAATATATTAAGTTCAATAATTCAAATGGAAAAACAAGAAAAATTGTGGAAACCAGGATTCGATCCCTGGACCAAAGCCTCACACGCGCGTCCCTTAACCAACTGAGCCAACCACATAACTGTGAAACAATATCAAAAACAAAACAAAAAATATTATATCAAGTATTCAAAATCTGAAACACGCGCCAGGGCATCATCTTCTTCCTTGGTACCTACAAATTTTACTGCGAATTCACCTATGGAATTTCCTGCGAATTTTCAAATACAAGAACCTACGAAAATGAAACATCATCAAAACTGTACAATTTCTCAAAATTAATTAGTGCATCATGATCCTTAAGCTTCATACATTTGTTCTATGTTCTTAGAATTTGTTTATATTAAGTTTAAAGCAAAGCCCTAATCTCATGGCCGAAACCCTAGCTATGGTGATTTCCCAAACCTGTAATGAAACTCCAATTAAACCATCCAGAATCAATCAACAACTTCATACAAACACAAAACAATGATCAAAAGTCATTAAAATCCAGTCAATATGCAAAATCGAAAAATCAAAATATGATGAACATTATGAATTCGGGTTATGCAATATAAGGTGTTTTAGATGCAAATGATCATTGGGAATGATTCAAGGATGTCCCATAAACATGTCTCAACCTTCAAATTGGTTCGAAAAGGCTTGAATTGTGAAATCTGAATTTGACTTTTGGTGATATATTTGAATATGCAAACTTACTCTTGGAGGCCAGAATTTCGTGTCCAATGCATAGGGTTGTGTTGTATACTTATAGTGCAATGGAACTAGGTCAAAAAAATTGATTGTTGTGTGGAAAATTTGATTGAAAAAGATTGAAAAAGATTAAGACTTAAAATTCAAATATTTGTGAATTCAACCTTTCTATTTCAAGCCAATCTTCATAATTCTCATATCAATTTGATCCAAATCACCTTTATGACTTTCTAGAAACAAAATCCCATTTAAATATTTGACTTTTCTATTTTATTTTAATTTAAAATGATTTTAAATGAATAAAATCAAAATAAATAAAATAAAATAATAAAAAAATCTGAATATTTGAGGGTTGGGTCGTGCATGAAGTATTGGTATGGATTGGATCATCATATGGCAAGCCCATTTAGAAAAATTTGGTTTAAGCCTCCATTTTCTTCATAAACCAACCAAAAATTTCCCAACTTTGCAAGGGCACAAATCCTTCAATTTTAATGCTATGAGGGTGTTCTTGGACAATTTGGAAAGCTTGAAGAGTCCTCTAATCAACCCCACTGGTTTCATGTCCATATCATTTACCATTCTCAAGTTATGCCCTTTTGAAGTTGTTGACTTTTTGTTGACTTTCAAAAGGACCTATAATGTCTTAGCTCATACCTTCCAAATGAAGCATTTTTGGGCTTGGCTTGTGAGACACAAAGTTGTAGAGAATTAAATTTCCTTAAAAATGAGCTTTGGATGGGAAAAATTTGATGAAGCATGTGAAAGTTATGGCTGGTCAAAGTTCAGTTGACTTTTCCTGAGGAAACCCTAATTTAGAAACTCCTGATTCTTGATGATCTGAAATCTCCTTGATGAATCATGATCAAACCTTAATCAAATGATGAATTTTACTTCATATACTTGATGTTGGCAAAAAATCATGAAGTTTGACTTTGGTTTGACCACAGTTGACCTCAGTTTGACTTTTTAACTACTTTGACTGATTTTGACTTATCTGATCATCTGACTGAGCAAACCCTTGAGAAAAGTCTTGAAACTTGTCATGGGGATTCTTAGACACATATAAGATGTTATGAAGCTCACTTGAAGTCTTGGAAATCCATTTAGCCTGATTAAAGTCAAAACCCTAGTTTTGGATGTACTGCTTAGGAGGATGCATTGTCTGAGGGAATTGTTAAATCTTCTGACTACTTATGAACTTTGTGAACCTTGTGAACCATCATAAGATGTCTTGTGAACCTTGTGAACCTCATGGGAGGTCTTGTGAGTCTTGTGAACCTCATGGGAGGTCTTGTGAGTCTTGTGAACCTCATGGGAGGTCTTGTGAACCTTGTGAACCTTCTTAGCACACAAAGTCTTGTATTGTGAGGGAAAATTTTGGGGTGCAACAGATAGCTTAGGTAAAAAAGGGTATCCCGGTGGATTGAAAACCCGAAAGGGCGATCCACACAAAAGAGGGACCAACACGAACGACTGCGGTTTGCGAGATTTGTGATCCATTTGCAACTAAGGGCATTCCAAGGGTTGAAGACCAATTCAATCACTTTTCTCAAGGACGAAGCAAGTGGAAAGTCATGAAGATATATAAGTCATAGCCGGGTCGAAACTTGATGAGATCCATTCTTCACATTGCCAATAGGATAGTTTGTTTTCCTTTTTGAGAAATTTCCTCTTTCCAAGGATTTCTTCTTGATGTAGTTCCTATTCAAGGCCATTCACCAAATCAATAAAATTCAATTTCAGTCAAACCTATGACCATTTGTTTTCTTTTTTCATCTAACATTGATTGATTTCAAAAAAGTCCAACAAATTGTGTTTTGAAGTTGTATTATGAACACTTGAATGCTTTCTAACTCATGCAGGAGGACATAAACATTTAATGCAACTCTAAAAAGCGTTAAGTGATCGGGATGGTGACTTATGCCATAAGCATAGGGCATACAGGCCAAACTAACACTCCATGTTGCATGCACTATCAGTTGTGTTTATGCAGGTGCAGGTACAGGTGTTGCTATCAGAACTAGACTAGACTTCCAAGATGAATCTCTCAATAGATGCTTGGACATAATTCTCCAACAAGTGTCTTCCCGTTCTCTTCTATTATCCCCAGTAGATTAGAAGTTGAAACCTCCCCCAGCAGTGGTGAAAGAAGATTGATAGTCTCCCCAAGAAGAGATTTTATTTTAATGCAGGAGCAATCCCTAACAGTACAAGGAGTTCCTTCCTCCTCAGCAGGTCTCTTCCTCAGCAGAAACTCATACATCTGATTCCCCGGCCGAGTCAGAAGGTTGCCACTTCCTCAGTGGAGTTCTACGGGTAGCGTACCTCTCAAGACGAGTTCATCCCCGACAGGATCTTGGCTCTCCAATCTCAAAGTATAATTTATTTTTGGCAAGGACGGCAGTTCAGAGTCGGCTTATCAGTGACCATATCCCCGGCATAGTTGTTTTCTACTCACAGGGATTAACCAGATCAATGCAATGATCGTTTCTCCCCAGTCGAGCTACTTGGGATACCTTTTATCTCCTCATTAGGAGATATCTTTGCATTCACATATGCATAATCATCATTGCATTTGCATCCTCAAACGTGTAACATTTCAATCATCATGGAACATTACGCCATAAGTTCAAACATGTGCATGCCAACATGGGCCAGTTTTGGGGCATATTACATAAAGACCCGGAACATCATTTTCAACCTGAAGTACTCCCCACAGATGATACCAATATCATTTTCCAAGCATTTTTGTCCTTCCAAGTCAATGTTTGTCATCCCCCGTGAGTCTCGTTTCAGTACAACGATCTCACCTTTTTCTTCCAAGCCCTGTTTAAGTACAACACGCCCCTTTTTCTTCCAAGCCCTGTTTAAATACAACAAGCCCCTTTTTTCTTCCAAGCCCTGTTTAAGTACAACATGCCCCCTTTTTTCTTTTAAGCCCTGTTTAAGTACAACATGCCCCTTCTTTTCGCGTCTTGTTTCAGTACAACAGTCGCGTCGCGGGTCATTGTTTTAGTATAATGATCCTGTTCCTTACAATTCTGTTTCAGTACAATGGTTTTGTCCAAGCCATGTTTAAGTACAAAAGGCCCATTTTTCTTACAAGCCATGTTTAAGTACAACAAACCCCTTTTTCTTCCAAGCCCTGTTTAAGTACAACAAGCCCCTTTTTCTTCCAAGCCCTGTTTAAGTACAACAAACCCCTTTTTTCTTCCAAGCCATGTTTAAGTACAACAGGCCCATTTTTTCTTTCAAACCCTGTTTAAGTACAATAGGCCCCTTATTTTCGCGTCTTGTTTCAGTACAACAGTCGTATCGCAGGTCATCGTTTCAGTACAACGATCTTGTTCCTTACGATTCCGTTTCAGTATAATGGTTTCGTCAAAGCCCTGTTTAAGTACAACATGCCCCTTTTTCTTCCAAGCCCTGTTTAAGTACAACATGCCCCGTTTTTCTTCCAAGCCCTGTTTAAGTACAACAGGCCCCCTTTTTATTTCAAGCCCTGTTTAAGTACAACATGCCCTCTCTCTTTGCGTCTCGTTTCAGTATAACGATCGCGCTGTGGGTAATCATTTAAGTACAATGACCCCATTCTTTCTAAAAAAAGAGAGAGAAACAAAAACAACAACAAGAACAAGATGGCATCTTCATGGAGTACATATTTTCAGGATTTATTCGAGTATTCAATCACTACATACCTTGAATGTCTAAAAGTCGTTGCTATTATTCATCTAGGTCTGCAGATGATTGAATAGGGGAAGCTGTAATACCTCAACATTTTACCTCATTTTTATTACCTCAACTGGCTCATGCTTCACATTTCATCTGCATATTCCATCAGGTCATAACCTTCATAATCATGCATTTCATGGGGTTTCCTAAGACATAGAATCAAAGCATTTTCCTGTTGATCTGAATTTCGAATTCAAGAGGTGGTTTATCTGTTCAACATTTATCAGAAAAAAATACAAACAAAAATTCAATTACATGAGAAAGATATCCAACTAGCATAACTCAGTGGTAGAAAAACAAAATTAGCTGATATAGTAGAAAGAATTTCAGAACAGAAAATCCCTACACAAAATCAGTTACAGAAAGATAACAACCTCTAACCGAATTTTATCTGGAATCTCCATTCTACCGACCATTCTTCTTCTATAAAACCGATCCATTGCTGCAATTTCAGGCTCTCTTCAATCTCCACCATTTTTATCTCCTCCATTTTTTCTTCAAAATCTCATTCTTCAATCCTCTCTTCAAAATCCGAAATTCATTCATCACTCTTCATAGCCTTCTTCACCATTTTTAGACTCACTTTCCTGAAATTCATTCATCAACCTTCAATAGCTCCTTCATTCAATCTTCATCCATTAGCAATCTCCATCCTTCTATACCTTGATTTGCTGCATAATCTTCATTCTGAAGTTCACTCTAACAATCTTCAAACGACTTCAAGAACGCTACTCAACAATCATCAACCCGGATCCGTCTTCAGCTTTATCAATCACAAAACACCTCGCAACAACCATAAACGTGCTCATCGCTACTCTCCCAAACCTTCATCGATCTGCAACTTCATCAACCTGCAAAAACATGATACAAGGATAAGAACGCAAGATGTATCAGTTTTGAATACAACAAGAATTTTTAAGAACACAATTCCAAAGCAAATCCGAAATCGTAGAATAGAAGAAGAGGTCACATAACGATTCGAGACAAGCGAGTTTCCGAATCTTACCTGAACTGAACTTTTGCATCGCGACGGCACCGAAGCAACGTCAACGTCTTCGTCACGTCTTCCAAGCGTCCTCTTCCACGAGCCGAAGGAATTGATCCGCATCTTCGGCTATAAAAGGTACGATTTATGTCCATCATTCTTGCAATCTCTGTGGTGAATATTTCGATTAGAGAGTTAGGTTTTGTTGTTCCGTTTTCGGATTTGAAGAAGAAGAGTGTTAGGCTGCCTTGTTTCAGACTCGAAGAAGAAGAATGTTAGGTGTAAACACCCCAAATTTGCCCTCACTTTTTCTCACACCATGGCTTATGATCTTCCATATTGCATTTGCATAAGCATTTCATCTCACATTGCATATTTGTTTCACTGCATAAGTTGCACAATTAGGGTTTGTGATCAGGAGAATCTAAGAAGTGGTCTGACCCATCTCAAAGGCCTTGAAGCTTGTCGATAAGGTCCATGGATGTTCCATGATCATAATATGCTCCCCAGGGTTCTTAAAAGTCAAGAGATCACAAAGCATTGCAGAGGGGTTCAAGCAGACTGAGCAGTTTCTACACAAATGACCTAAAATTAGGGTTTTGGGTTTGAGGCCCTTTATCTCAAATTTATGGTCATTCTTGATTCCATTGGTCTTAATATGTTATAAGGAGCATGTGTATCAAATTTGATGAAGAAATTCATTATGGAAGTCATCTGATCAACTGGTAACTTATTGTGCAAGAAAAGTCAGAATCAGGGCATCTGAGGCCACCAACAATGGTACCAAAGGGTCATCTTCATCATTTTGAGGTTCTATGATCTTTATTTGATCTTAGAAGTGGTTATAATTTCACAAGATTGAAGAATTTCAAGCCATTTGCAAACTTTCCATTTTTGGACATGACTTGTAATGAACACTTTCCATTTTGAGAAAGATTTTCAACCTCCTCTTTCTTGATCAAAAAGGCTTCAAATGAAAAATCAATAAACATGAAAGTTGTATATTGGATATTCCCATTTTCAAAAAGTATAAGAACTCCTCTTGATTCATCCTAGAACTCAAGATATGATGTTTCAAAGTTGGGAAAAATCTTATAATTTTCAAGTATGTGCCAAAGAGGGATTTTTGCAAAACCAAGTTCCAAGACTTCTAATGACCTCTAATCCATCTCTAAGCATCATAACATGATAATGCAACATTGTTTGACCAAAATTATGCCTTGGATTACAAGTTTCCATGGATCATTTTCACAAAATTTCCAAAGAGGGAAAATTGCAAAATCCATGCTATCACATGAGTCAAGCCATACAGTTCATCATAAACCATCCAAGGGCCCTCCACAAACTCAGCTGATCCAAAACAAGCCAAAGAACAAGCTCTGTCCCAGCCCATACTCATGGTACACCAACTTTGACTTTTTTGCAAAACCTCTCATACCAATCAAGCTGTGCCACACCAACTCTCTGAACCAATCACAATGACTTATGTGAACATCAAGGACCTCAAAGCACACAACACACAAGCTCAGAACCTCTCATACATTCAGATTGCCAAAAACCTCAAAAATCTTCATCTCTTCGAAACTCATTCCACAAGCATCAAAACTCAAATCTCTCTTCACCATTCAATCATACATCACTCAAGGATCACAAAGCACCATTCACAATGACCTGAAAACCCCACAACCAAAACACGATTTCTGCTTTGGCAGAACTGGAAATCTCAAAGGAGGCTATTCAAGCTTGTTCTAAGCATTCCATTCACTCAAGGGAGATCATTGGAGGTTGATTGCACAAAGAAAGAGGCCAGAAAGCTCAGGTTTAGAAAGCTCCAGCTCAGGTAGCTTCTTCAAACAATTTTTCCAGAACCTTTCTTTTATGTTAAAAAATGAATCTAAATGCTCCCCTGATCATTGTGATGTCTTTACTTTTGAAAATAGTTGAGAAATGAGAATGTATGCTTGCTCTGAAATTTTTGACCTAAATTTGTTCTTGTTCGATTCTTGATTTTGATGCATGATAAACGAGTTTTGGGATTGGATTCTTGTTTAGGGATGTTAGATGATTCATTCTGGAGATTTTGGGGGCTTGGGGTGGTGTTTTGAGTGAGCTCAGGTGAGGGGGTGCCGGAGAAGACGACCAGAGCTCTTCTCCGGTCGTCTGAAAGTGTTTAACCCTAATCTCATTAATTAGCCAGGTTTGAATCTCCACCCTTGGATCTGTGTTTAGCGCGTGTTTGGATGGCCCAAATTGCTTCATTAAAACCCTAAACCTAATTAATTAAATTAATTGAATTAATTAAATCAGATTAATTTGTAAACCTAGGATCACGCGCGAGATGAGAGTTTGAACCTAAGCCATCAGATTTACATACCACAAGTCACATGGACTTCACATTTCAGCCTTAGGATCCCTCAATATCCAATTTGATCCACTCATTTGCATTACTTTTATTTTTCTTTGTAATTATTTTACATTTATTTTCTTGCATTTATTTAAAATAGCAAAAATATTTTTAAAATCATCATTTTCTGCATTTTCATTTCAAATATTTTTCTAAACTCAAAAACATTTTTATTTTTAATTTTTGCATTAAAAATGTATTCTAAAATTATTTAAATGTTTTATTTAATTAATTATTTGATTTTAATTAATTAAAAATACATTTAGGTATCTAAAAAAAATCATGAAGCATTCTCATACATTTAGAACAATTTACAAACCCATCACACAAATTTCTTTTTAGGTTTGATCATGTTTTCACTATTTTCTTTGAATTAGGGTTTCAAAAATTGCCTATTTTCTAACCCTAACTTTGAAAAATCATTTCTGATCAACCAAGATGAGTTTGCATTTGGTTCTTTTTGCATTCTTTCACAATCTGCATCTAGTATCTAGGTTATTTAACTCATAATTTTACATTGCATTTTCAAATTGTTTGGCATTTTTCATGAAGAATCACCCAAAAACCCTAGTTAACTTAGGAAATTCATAACTTTCTTTAGGTTTAGCTTATGACCTTCATATTTGGTGAGTGGTCTTGTGTGTGTTTAGGGTTTGTTTGAGTTTATTTTCAAATTTTTATCATGATGTATGCTTCTGTTTTTTCATGTGCATTTCATACATTCATAAAACCCTAATTTCTCATGTTCATTTGCATTCATTTTTACATAGCTTCGTCATATGAACTTTCCATGACATTTCAAGCATTTGTATTCCATCTTAGACATATTAAGACATGTTTGAACAATTCTTGATCATTTCTTCATTCATTTGGTATGCTTTGCATTCGTTGCTTTTCATGTGTATCCATGTGTTTCTAAGCTTCTAACATGCCTTGTTTTGCATCTCATCCCTTGTATGATCATTCATAAGCATCTCACATGTCTTTGCATCATCTCATGAAACATTTACATCATGTTTACACTTCTAGTCTTGATCATTGAATCTTCATTTGCTTTATTTCCTTTTGCTTTGCATCTTATGCATTCACATACATTTCAGAGGCTTATGGTAAGTTGTTTGGGATGTGGATTTGCCTTCACATCCCACATCTTCTCATCTTTTCATTTGCATATTTACATATATTTGAAGTGAACTTGCTTCACTTGAGCTTTCTTTCTCATATCTCTTTCTTTTAGGTTACTTATCTTCTTCAGGAAGTAAGTAACTTATCCTCCTTTCTCTTCTCTTTTCATCTGCTTCTTCTTCCTTGGTTACCTTCTGAAGACTTATCTTTAAGCCTCACAAACCATAGGAACATCCAAGAATGATAATTTTAGGTTTGTATATAGTATCCCCTAGTCTTTTACCTTTGAGTCTCCTTGAGTCTCTCTTCTCATCTCATAATCAGAGGCTAAACACTTAAAGCTTTAGGACTTTGAATTAGGGTTATGCTTGTATCCTTATCTTAGGATAGAGTGTAAAACTTTAATCCTTAGTGTTAAACCTTTAATTTGTTTACACCTCTTAATCAAAACACCTAATAATGACTAAGACTTAAGCTTGTAACTTGGGCCTTATATTAGGGTTACATCTCTTCCTTTTGGTTAAGAGGGACTAACCCTAGTGTTTAATGGACAAGTCCCCCTCAAGTTAGTCTTACAAACCTAAAATCCATTTCTTAATCTCACCCTTTAATTAAAATCCACTTAATAAAGGCTTGTTATATAATGAATTTAATCCCTAACCATGGATTAAGTTGAGGATTCTTCCTCAGCTTAAGTGTCCTCATCTATCATCCTTCTCTTAGGATGGTGTAATGAGTTCACTAATCCCTGATTAGAGATTAAACTCATTACTTAACACTAAACAAAAACCCAAAAACATCTTAATAATCACAAGTAGGTTAATGATCTTAATCCTGCATCATTAGGGTAATTAAGTTGAGATATTTATCTCATTCTTAAGAAGGCTCATTATCCCTAATCAAGGATGATATAATGAGTTTACAAACCCTTGATTAAGGCTTAAGCTCATTATCCTATGCAAAACATCAAAAACAATAAAAAACTGAAAACACAAAAACAAATAATAAACGTCTCCTCCGGGATTCTTTTCTCATCACACTCACTTTGAAAACTAGAACTCGCTTCTCTCGTCTAATGCAAGATAGTTAGCACTCGAGCCAGACGAGTCACACACTTGAGCATAGACAAACAAGCAGTTCACAACAAAATCTTCCAGTCTCTTTGAGTTGAACTACGGTGTTCTGACTTCCTCATTGCACGAGAGGATACGTAGGCATAACTTAACAGTTATCGAACAAAAGTATCTTTGTCTCCCCCCTCTCTTCCTCCCAGTTTTTCTTTCCAAGCCTCATTCTTGAGCACCCTCACTCTCTTTTTGCACTGACACACTGTACATTCCTTCCTAGCTTTTCATACACAGTCAGCACATACATTATCCCCTTTTAAACACAATCAAGTAAGCGTGGATCCCGTCAAGTATGACGGACGATCTGGGTGCTAATACCTTCCCAGGTCGTAACCAACCCCCTTTCTCAGTTTCTCTGGTTCGCAATCGTCTTACCCATACCCTTCCAAGTTTATGCAGCATTACCTTTCCTTCGGGATAAAAATGCCTAGCTAGCGACTCTATTCAACCTCAACCTCCAACATCACCGACGGTTCACGTCTGCATCGGGACGGAAGTCTGGGGAGCGACAACTTGGCGACTCTGCTATGGATCTTTTGCAACCAGGGCTTCTAGTTCTTTTGTGGGTTTCTCCTAGCCATTGTTTCTTTGTGTTTATGGGGGTGTTATGTTCTATATGTGTTTTTGTCTTTGCTTTATTTATTGCTTTCTGTACAACTTTATTTACTGCATTTACTTTATCGCTTTCATTTACCGCATTTACTTTATCGCTTTCATTTACCGCTTTATACAAAGGCTTCATAATCCTGAGTGACAGACATAGGATTAGAGTGGCTTCATATTCTTTCCCATTCCATTTCGGTCTGGTGCGGGAATATGAAAACACGGTTCAGACATGGGTTTCTTCTTGAGAGCTCTGTGCTACGGATCTCCGGTAGTGCTAGGGCTATCTGGGAAGCCTGCTAAGTCTGGATGACCTTTTTAGATGACCTTCAGCATCTGAGGTGAATTAGAGGAGGATCCTTTATGATTAGGGTAAACACCGTACCTCCGGGTTAGAAGTGTTTACACTTCTCATAATAAATCCGAACCTGAGGATCCTTGTTCTAGAACAATACCTGTGAGTGGGTGGGGTTGTTTACAGGTTTGCAGGAACCCTTGACCTCAACATACCTTGTCATTGGAATTTGTTTTAAGGTTACACTACGTTGGACTGATTCTATGAAACCCTGGACAAGTGACTATTTTGAGTCCCCCACCTGGTTACTGGTTCTCAGACCTTCATCTGGAATTCTGAACACTCAAGGACCCTATCCGAGCAACAAATAATCCAACACATGATCACAAACCCTTGCATATCATAAGCATACATCATATTGCATCATTTAACATTTGTCTATTTGTTTTACAGGGTATCCACATCTTATTTGGTTTGGTTTTGACCGTTCTTCTGCTCAGATATCTGCTTCAGTCATCCTCTTCAGCTATCTGCTTTGGTTATCTTCTCCAGTTATCTTCATCAGCATATCTTCAGTATGGATTCAACCAGAAAGAGCAACATCACATACCATTTCTTTGAGTACCCTCTAGCAGGCATCAGGAAGATACAGGCTCTTATCACTCCTGATCATGTTCCTTTATTCAGAGAGCATTATTGTGGTATTCTGGACATGATCATGGACTTGGACACTTTACAGAAGAGTATGATTCACACCTGTCTTCAGTTCTATGACCCTCCTCTCCGATGTTTCACTTTCCCAGACTTTCAGATAGGTCCTATGTCGGAAGAATATTCTATGTTATTGGGTGTCCCTATCAGAAGAGGAATTCCTTTCAACCCTGAAATGACTGCTCCTAAGAATGAATACATAGCTAAGGCTCTACATCTGGAAGCAACTATCATTGATGAGCACATGACTTCTAAGGCTGGAATCCCAGGCCTCCGTCTGGACTTCTTGGTCACACAGGCTACAAAGAAGGCTACAACAGGAAATTGGGAATCTGTTTGTGCTCTCTTGGATCTTGGTATATATGGTATCATATTGTTTGTGAACGAGCCTAAGTTTATAAGCAAGAATTCCATCCACATCTTCATGCTCAAGAACCCAGTTCCCACCTTGTTGGGAGATTTCTACTATTCAGTTCATCAGAGGAATGAGAAGCAGAGGGGAAGACTGGTGAGATGTTGTGCACCCCTTTTCTACAGTTGGTTGATGAAACACATGCTGAAGACGAAAGCTTTCTTGAATCCACATTAGTCAAGGAATTGGGCTAAGAGGATGATTGCCATCACATCAGAAGACATCAGGTGGTGTACTCAGAACACCAAGGGCAGGGACATAATTACAAGTTGTGGACAATATCCTAATGTACCTCTTATTGGAGTAAAGGGTTGCATCAATTACAATCCTTTGCTATTCAGAAGACAGTTAGGGTATGCCTTGGTACACCCACCTAGGGAGCAGGACTTAGCAGAGTCTCTTTACTGTACTATTCTGAATAATCATGCCACCATCTGACAAGCATCCTGGGCTTGGGACCACATACAGACAAAAGGGATTGCTATTCTGGGTAAGTGTAACAACATAGCTTCAGCTCAGTATATTGAATGGTCGCGCATCAGAGGACAAATCACTCGCATGCCATTCACCCTGGAGGATGTACCAGGGCCATCAGCAGTAGAGCCTGTAGCCACAGTGAGTCTGGAGGAATTTGAAAAGCTAAAAGATAGGAATGCCCAGCTTTCTGAAGCTCTGAAGAAGACCCTTTGGGAAAGGAATGATAGTCGTCTGGACAATGCAAGGTTAGAGAAGCTCTGAATCAAGCATATAACCAAGATAGAAAAGACAGAGGACTTCATCAGAAAAGCCTGAGCGGGAGAACTGGTATTGAAGAATGCTTGCAAAGAAGCCAAGATTCAGAAAGCCAGAGATGGGCACTATCTGGAAGAGAAACAGGATAGGTGGATCAGGATCACTGAAGCTCGTTTGCAAGAAGATCAGAAGACACAGGCTAAGACAGAGCAGCTGGAAGCCAATGAGAAGAAGAGTCAGGAAGCCCTGTTAGCAGCACAGAAGGAAATCTCTGAGCTGAAACTCCGGGCGGGGTTGAAGAGATCAAAAGAACAAGATAAGTACCAGAAGATGACAAGCGCCATTGCAACAAGAAACCTTCTTATCAGGACCATCACAGAACATCCAGTTGGACCAGTGACTGATGCTCTCCTAAAGGAAGTCAAGGAGGATGACTTTGGGATGGATGTTTGATTTCTCTTTTACTTGTATTTTATTTTGGTTGTACTTTAATTCTCCATGGTGATTTTGTTTGTATTCTTGACTTGATTGTATTTTGACCCACCATGGGAGCTTATTGTAATCATAAAATATGTATTTTGGCATTTTGTAATGTTATGGTTTATATGTTACCTGGATTTTCTCTTGGACTTCATTCACTTCAGCATCTTCATCATTCCCAGAGGTCTGGAAGGTCAAAACCAAAGAACCAAATCGGATACCCTCTGAAGACAAATAGACATACCGCATTGCATGCTAACTTCATATTCTTTGTGTTGCAAGACTTTTGTTGTTGTTTTCTCACTCTGCTAATTGTTTCAGGAAATATTGCTCGCAGGAGGGTCTTTCCCGTCAATCGCATCCACAAATATCCAACTAGACACAACCTTTCGAGTCTACAAATGGATCAGTTACAACAGAAGCTGACATATGTGAGGACTCAGATGACTGATGTGAGGACAGAAGTGAGGACTCAAATGAATCAATTCATGGCTGTGATGACTGGGCTAGCACAGACCCAGGAAAGATTAAGGGAGTTAGTTGAGCGGCAAACTCCAGAGGATAACCATGCAGGCACTGGGGGTACAAGTAATAACGCACGCAATCAGCCGCAAACTAATCCACCAGAGTTTGGACCCCACATCAACCATGAGGTCAATATTATTGGAAATACCCAGAGGAACACTGGAGATCGTGTTCTACAGGAAGATCCTCAGGACGATCAATTTACAGTGTTAGGTGCTGGGGATGATGAAGCTTATGATCATCGTCTGGACGAGATATTTGAGAAGCTGGGATCCTTGGAATCCCATAACTCTTTGGGTTTGATGTGATGAATATGGGCCTAGTTGATGGAGTAAGGATTCCTCACAAGTTCAAACCTCCATGCTTTGAAAAGTACAACGGTACCTCCTGTCCTCGTACCCATCTTCAATCTTTTCTGGGGAGATTGAAAGCCTATACCATGGATGAGAAGCTGTGGATGTTTTACTTTGAAGATAGCTTGACCGGGGCATCCAGGGAGTGGTATTCTTACCTATCTAGAGCTACTGTCAGAAACTGGAAAGACTTAGCTGATGCCTTTGTGCGCCAATATCAGTACAACCTGGATATGGCACCCAACAGGACTTTGTTGATGGGTATGTCTCAGTCCTCAAGAGAAATTTTCCGGGAATACGCTCAAAGATGGAGACAACTTGCTGCTGCTATCCATCCACCTATGTCAGAAAGAGAGATGGCTGACATGTTCATGAACACCTTGCAAGGAACCTACATTGATCGACTTGCTGTTTTCTCTTCTACCAGTTTTACTGATGTGGTTATAGCTGGTGAGAGAATTGAAAGTCTTTTGAAGATGGGTAAGATCTTTGACAACGGTTCTAGCTCCAGCAATGCAAGGAAACCATTCTCAGGACCTAGAAGGACAGGTGAGACCAATTCAATACATATGGGCAGAGGTAGACCCCAGTACTTGCAAAGATCATTGGCCGCAGTCACCATCCCTACTCCAGCACCTCATCAACAACAATATCCTCAACAATAACACTTCCCACAACAACAACAATTTCCACAACAACAGAGATCTTATAGCAACAACAACAATAACCAACAACATCGTCCGTTCCAGCAAAGGACTTCACAAATCAACAGGGTGATCGATCCCATCCTAATTCCCTATGCAGCTCTACTTCCACAATTATTGAAGCTCAACCTGATTGAATTGAGAACCTTGACTCCACCTAATCCTCTGAACCTTCCAAGGAACTATGATGTCAACGCCAGATGTGCCTTCCACTCCAATGCACCTGGCCATACAACAGAGAAATGTAGGGCATTGCACATGAAAGTTCAGGACTTAGTTGATTCCAAAGCTGTGAATTTTGCACCTCTACCAAATGTCACAAAGAATCCAATACCGAATCACGGTGGACCGAGGATTAATGCCATTGAAGAAGACCAACCAGCAATTCTGATTGATAACATTGCAAACATTCAAACACCACTGGCCGAAGTGAAAGCTCAACTATTGAAGTACCAAGTGTTCCCGGGTTGTGAGGCCCATTGTGAAGCTTGTAAGATTTCTGCCAACGATTGTGCCAATCTGAAGATTGGTATCAGCAGTCTTATCAGAGAAGGCATCCTACAAATCACATCAACAGTTCCCACTCCTACAACTCCAACAAACATCTCTCCTACAACATCAACAAACACCATTTCAGAGGTATCTCCTGCAATATCAACAAACATCATTCCAATGGAGTCTACTACAACAACAACTATTAATGACGACATCTCAACGGTCACCATTTATTATGACCCAACAACCATTCATGTTCCGGATTCTTTTGACAACAACTCACATCAACATTAACAACTTCCTGCAACTGCATCACCTGCAATCAGACCTCCTGTCACAATCTATTATGATCCACAAACTGTCACAACTCCTTCTTCCGCAGCAATCAGTCTGGTTACCATCACGGTACCTGGACTAGTTCCATATGACAATAATAGTGTCGTGCCTTGGCACTGTAGCTCAGATCTATATTGCAACAGAAAGAAAGTCACTCTTGATTCTTCAATTTCTACACCACAGATTGATAATGTCAGGGGAGGAGGAGGCTTCACTCGAAGCGGATGTCTCTTTGCTTCACAGGTTCCAAGAGTTAATGCTGAAGTAGAAGCTGCTGCCAAAGCAAAAGGCAAGAGTGTGGTGCCTGAAAAACCAATTGCCAAGGAAACTCAGAAGACATCCTTTGATCAGGATGTGGACGAGTTCATGAGAATTATCAAGAAGAGTGACTACAAAGTTGTGGACCAGCTCCACCAAACACCCTCTAAGATCTCCATTCTATCTCTGCTCATGTGTTCTGAGGCTCACCGGAATGCATTGCTCAAAGTCTTGCACGCAACTTACGTGCCTGAGGAGATTACAATTAATCAGCTAGAGACGGTGGTTTCAAATGTCAACACTAGCCATGGACTAGGTTTTACTGATGCTGAATTAACTACGGAGGGCCGTAACCACAATAAGGCTTTACATATCACCTTAGAGTGTAAAGGTGTTGTACTTTCTCAAGTTTTGGTTGACACTGGGTCATCTCTCAATGTCCTTCCAAAGAAAGCATTAGTCAAGCTGGAGTACGATGGTCTTGCACTTCTCCCGAGTAACCTAGTTGTGAGAGCCTTCGATGGTTCTAAGAGATCAGTTCTTGGAGAGATTGAGTTGCCCGTGGTAATTGGCCCACAAATTTTCAAAACGATCTTCTATGTGATGGACATTCAGCCTGCCTACAGCTGTTTGTTGGGTAGACCTTGGATTCATGCCGCTGGCGTAGTAACGTATACCCTTCACCAGAAGTTGAAATACGAGTGGGAGGGTCAAATTATCACCATCCGTGGAGAGGAGGACATCTTCGTCAGTCATCTAGCTACGTATAAATACATTGAGATGGATGGGGAGATCCATGAAACAATGAGTCAGGGTTTTAAAGCTTTTAATGTCAATGAAGCAACAACTGAAGTGTCGGGTACTTCAATTGCTTCTTACAAACAAGCTCAGAAGGTTGTTGAAGACGGAATGCCCAGGGATGGGGCAAGTTGCTGCAAGTTCAGATCAAAAAAGACAAATTCGGTTTGGGTTACAGACCATCCCGACAAGCTCAAGAGGAGGCTGCTGAAGCTCCCAAGTTCATAAGTTGGGGAATGCTGACCCCGGATGCTGTCAACAATGTGGAAGACGAGGCTGAAAGCGACTACAACCTGGAAAGCTGGATTCGTCCAAGAGTCCCGGGACAACAAGTCCTCAACTGGTCTTCCTAGGAAATTATAAGGGTTACTGCTGCAAAGTAATTATTATTTCCTGTTTAAGCATGCATCAAGTCCTGCATCTTGCCCAAGGTGTCAGGACTCATTTTTTAATAGGGCCATATATGTATTTTGTGCAAATTGAAATTAATGAACAATGGACATCTTTTGCAAACAATCTTTTCGCTCACTGTCTTTTTATTTTATTTTCGCACAAAACAATAAATGGCAATGTTTTTCTTAATAATAACTTCATTCACGTTTTCTAAATAAGATAAAATCAATCACTAAAATGAACAAATCTCAACCCTTGCAGAGATAGCCTTCCAGAATGCACCGACAACAACACTGATATGACCTCGTATGACTTCGACAATCCGATTAATCAAGCAGATGAAGGGGTTGATGAAGACTATGATTTACCTGAAGAGTTGGCATGGTTGTTGAGACAAGAGGAAAAGGTGATTGCTCCTCATCAGAAGGAGGTTGAGACTATCAATCTTGGTACCGAGGAAGATGTGAAAGAGGTGAAGATCGGGGCCATTCTGCAAGCTCCAGTGAAAGAATAACTTATCAGTATGCTGCGAGAATATGTTGACGTGTTTGCTTGGTCTTATCAAGACATGCCGGGTCTGGATACAGATATTGTCATGCACAAGCTGCCATTGAAAGAAGATTGTCCTCCAGTTAAACAGAAGTTGCGTCGTACTCGCCAGACATGGCCATGAAAATCAAAGAAGAAGTACAAAAGTAGTGGGATGCCGGTTTCCTTGCTGTACCTAGTTACCCGCCGTGGGTCGCTAACATTGTACTCGTACCTAAGAAGGATGGTGAGGTGCGTATGTGTGTGGATTACCAGGATCTGAACAGAGCTAGCCCGAAAGATGATTTCCCATCACCTCACATTGATGTATTGGTAGACAACACAGCTCAGTTCTCGGTATTTTCCTTCATGGATGGATTTTATGGATACAGTCAGATTAAGATGTCACCTGAAGACATGGAGAAGACAACCTTCATCACACCTTGGGGCACGTTCTGCTACAAGGTAATGCCGTTTGATCTAAAGAATGATGGTGCAACATATCAACGGGCTATGGTAACATTATTCCATGATATGATCCATAAAGAAATCGAGTGCTATGTGGATGATATGATTTCCAAGTCCCTTACAGAGGAAGATCATTTGGTGAATCTACTGAAACTGTTCAAGCGTCTGAGGAAGTATCAGTTGAAGTTGAACCCCAACAAATGCACATCCGGGGTACGTTCTGGTAAGCTACTGGGTTTTATTGTAAGTGAAAAAGGAATTGAGGTCGATCCTGATAAAGTCAAAGCTATTCAAGAAATGCCCGCACCTAAGACTTAGAAAGAAGTTCGAGGGTTCTTAGGTAGATTGAACTACATCTCAAGGTTAATATCTCATCTCACTGCAACCTGCGAACCCTTGTTCAAGCTGTTAAGAAAAGAGAAAACAGTTAGGTGGAACGATGATTGTCATAGAGCTTTTGACAAAATCAAAGAATATCTGCAAGAACCTCCAATTCTCATGCCTCCAGTTGAAGGAAGACCTCTAATCATGAATCTGACAGTATTAGAAGAGTCAATGGGGTGTGTGTTGGGCCAGCATGACGAGTCTGGTCGAAAAGAGTATGCAATATACTACCTAAGAAAAAAGTTTATCAACTGCGAATAACGTTATTCACTGCTCGAGAAAACTTGTTGTGCTTTAGCGTGGGCTACTCGCCGACTAAGACATTATATGTTGACTCATACTACCTTATTGATCTCAAAGAGGGATCCAATCAAGTACATATTTGAGAAGCCAGCGCTTACCGGAAGGGTTGCCAGGTGGCAAATGATTCTAACAGAATATGACATTCAGTACACCTCTCAGAAAGCCATCAAAGGCAGTGTATTGTCTGACTATCTGGCTGAGCAACCCATTGATGACTACCAGCCTATGAGATTTGATTTCCCTGATGAAGACATTATGTTCTTAAAGTCAAAAGATTGTGAAGAGCCTATTCACACTGAAGGGCCTGACCCAGAAGAAGCATGGACTATGATGTTTGACGGGGCAGTTAATTGAGACGGTCGTGGAGTTAGTGCAGTGTTTATTACACCCAAAGGAGTTCATATGCCTTTCTCAGCAAGGCTCACCTTTGCCTGCACTAACAACGAAGTAGAATACGAAGCTTGTATCATGGGTCTTGAGGAAGCCATTGACCTCAGGATCAAAACCTTGAATGTATTCGGAGATTCAGCTTTGGTAATCAACCAGACCAACGGCAAGAGGTACACTCATCAGGAGCATCTAATTCCCTCCTATGACTATACGAGGAGATTGTTGACCTTCTTCACAACAGTTAAGCTTGAATACATCTCTCGAGATGAGAATCAGTTTGCAGACGCCTTGGCCACTATCTCATCCATGATGAAAGTACAGACCGCCAATTATGTACCTCGGATTTTGGTATCCAGACTGGACATACCGACATATGTATTCTCTATGGACACTGTCACTGATAACAAGTCTTGGTACCATGACATCAAATGCTTCTTGGAAACTCGGACATACCCACCTGGGGCATCGTCTAATGATAAGAAGACATTAAGAAGGCTAGCCGACAATTTCTTCCCCAATGCTGATGGCTCCTTATACAAGCGAAACTTCGACATGGTCTTGCTCAGATGTGTTGACAAGAAGGAAGCAGGCCTACTGATGTACGAAGTACATGAAGGTTCTTTCGGTACCCATGCCGGAGGACATGCAATGGCAAATAAATTATTAAGATCAATTTACTACTGGATCACAATGGATGCAGACTGTTGTGCTTATGCGAGAAAATGCCAGATCTACGTAGATAAAGTGCATGTGCCTCCGAATCCTTTGAATGTAATGTCTTCACCTTGGCCCTTCGCCATGTGGGGCATCGATATGATTGGAAAGATTGAACCGACTGCTTCAAATGGTCACAGATTTATCCTAGTAGCCATTGATTACTTCACCAAATGGGTTGAAGCAGCTTCGTATGCAAATGTCACCAGGCAAGTTGTAGCTCGATTTCTGAAAAGGGATATTATATGTCGATATGGAGTTCCCAAGCGAATCATTACTGATAATGGTTCCAATTTGAACAACAAGATGATGGCAGAACTTTGCCGGGACTTCAAAATTCAACATCACAACTCTTCTCCTTACAGGCCAAAGATGAATGGCGTTGTTGAGGCCGCTAACAAGAATATTAAGAAGATTGTGCAAAAGATGGTAGTCACCTATAAAGACTGGCACAAAATGCTACCATTTGCCTTGCATGGGTACTGAACCTCTATCAGAACATCTACCGGGGCAACACCTTATGAGCTTGTGTATGGTATGGAAACAGTCCTACCTGTTGAAGTTGAACTACCCTCCTTACGGGTAATGATGGATGTGAAACTGGATGAAGCAGAATGGGTCCGATCTCGATATAATCAATTGAGTCTGATTGAAGAAAAGAGATTAGCAGCCATCTGTCATGGGCAGTTATATCAAAAGCGAATGAAGAAAGCCTTCGATCAGAAAGTCAAACCAAGGGAATACCAAGTGGGAGATCTTGTTCTAAAAAGACTTCTTCCTCCTCATACAGACCACATGGGATAATGGACGCCAAACTATGAAGGCCCATTCATAGTAAAGAAAGTTTTCTCTGGTGGGGCACTGATGCTCACTACTATGGATGGCGAGGACTTCTTATCTCCTGTGAATTCAGATGCAGTTAAAAAATACTTCGCATAAAAGACCCGCTGGACATAAAAACAGAATGTAAGTCCAGGAAAAAATAGGGCATCCCAGCGAGTCAAAAACAGAATAAAAGACTCGGGCAAAAATAAGGGAAAAATTGAAAAAAAATGTGTACACCCGCTGAGTTGAAAAGCCACATCGGACAGCTCAGGCAAAAATGGGTATCCCGGTGGATTGAAAACCCGAAAGGGCGATCCACGCAAAATCAGGGAAAAAGCGAACAATTGCATTCTGAATTCGTCTGTATCACTCACAACATGGCAAGCTTCGAAAGGATAAAGCGTCGGTCAAAATCAACCTTCTTCAGAAATCAAGATAAGAAGAACGTCAAGGTCATACAGGTCATAGCAAAGGAAGCTCATTGGAGCGTCAACTTCAACATTGCCAACACCTTTATTTTCTCAATTTACAGCAATCTCCTCCTTTAAGGGATTCACTTCTTCACTCTACTTGCCTATTCAGGGCACACAAATCAATAAAATCAAATATTCAATCACACTTTGTTTTGTACTTTTTTGTTTCGTTTGCAAAATGTCCAATGTTCATAATACAACAATTGCTTGAAAACATATAAGCCATTTTCAATATATGCTTGCAGGAAATATGCACTCTTGAGCAAATCTAACTCCTATGACGGAATCTGGTTGAGGATACCTCGGGACACTTGTGCATTTCTTTTTAACAGGTTGCAGGTATTCAAGACAGACGATCTCACAGCATGGGGTATATCAAGCCTCGTATCCCTAACCAAGTCAGCAATCACACCACCAGAAGGGCTACTTGACAGAAGTATTCCCCCACAAAGTTGTCATCCCCTCAGAGGATCCTTCGAGAAACTCATTAAATCCCTAGTGTGTCGCTTGGAAAAAGGAGTTACAATAGATTACTTCCCAGAAGTTCTCTTCTCCCCAAGCAGGATCTCCCGAGCAATGCTTGAACTGCTCTTCCCCAGCGAAGTTGCCAGGAACTCCTTCTCCCTAGCAAAGTCGCCAGGAACTTCTTTTTCCCAAAGAGTTTCCAGAGTCTTCTTTTCCCTAGTGAGGTCGCCAGAGTTTTCATCAGCTGAGTTGCCAAGATCCTATCATCTCCAGCAAGTTTCCAGAGTTTTCCTTTTCCTCAGCCAGTCTCCAGGACTTTATGTTCCCTATCAGAGTTGCCAGTTCCTCCCCAGCGGAGTTGCCGAAGCCTCCTCATCCCCAGCATGAGTCTCTTCAACAGAAGCTTCCCCAGCCGAGATCCCCACAGAGTTCCCTAGGAAGATCGTTCGGTGATCCTCTCTCCCCACAGATCGGCCAATAATCTCTTTCCCCAGCAGAGTTCTCCCTCCAGACAGATCGCCCAGAGATCTTTCTCCCCGCAGGATCCGGATCTTGGATCGATTCTCTCATTTTGCATAATCATAGCATTCACATCATTTTCCCCCCAAAATTGGCGTAGCATCCGTCTAATACGCAGCATTACGGCAAAAATCAAACATTTGCATGATCATAAGCCAGGTTCGAGCCAGTCACCTGCAAACATCAGAATCATTTCACCATCAATATACAAAAATTATCCCCCGCAGACAAAGTCATAATACTTTTTGCACTCTCAATGCAGATACTTGTTCATACTTGTACATATTCTTTTTGACACTCACCCGTGTCATACTTCCCCAGCAAGCCAAACACTCGTCTGTGTCCATTGCTCAATCTTTTTGACACTCGTCCGTGTATTGCACATATTTCCCCAGCAGGTCAAACACTTATACATACTTATACACAATCCTCTGATACTCGTCCGTATATTGTATGTATCATCTCCTCAGCAGATCAACACTCGTCCGTGTTCCTTGCTTAATCGATTGATACTCGTCTGTATCATCGTCCTAAAACACATGTCAGCATTTGTTTCTATCGATACTCGTTTGTATCATGGTCCTAAGGATGCTCGTCCGCATCTTTAGTCTATACACACTATCAAACACTTATACCGTTTATTTTAAAGCGTAAGCACTCGTCCGTGTTTACTATTCCCCAGTAAGTCACCAACAAAACAACTTTTCTATCCGACATTCGTCCTATGTCGTGATATTTTCGGCAGCCGTCCCCTTCCAGGTGATCGTCCCTCATCATTTTATTTGATGGTCGTCCCCATCGTTGATCCTCTTATCCGGCATTCGTCCTATGTCGCAATACTTTCAGCAGCCGTACCCTGCTAGGTGATCGTCCTTCACCTTTGGATGACCGTCCCTCATCCTATTCCCAGTGGAATCCCCATTGTTGGAACTTTCTATCCGGCATTCTTCCTATGTCGCGATATCTTTTTAGCAGTCGTCCCCTGCTAGGTGATCGTCCTTCACCTTATGATGACCGTCCCTCATCATTTATCCGATGGTCGTCCCCATCGTTGATCTTTGTTATCCGACATTCGTCCTATGTCGCGATAGTCCCCAACAGAGCAGCCGTCCCCTGCTAGGTGATCGTCCTTCACCTCTTGATGATCGTCCTTCATCATGCTTATCTGATGGTCGTCCCCATCGTTGATCTTTTCTATCCGGAATTCGTCCTATGTCGTGATATTTTCAGCAGCCGTCCCCTGCTAGGTGATCGTCCTTCACCTTTTGATGACCGTCCCTCATCATTATTTCATTTATTCTTTTACCCGATGGTTGTCCTCGTCGCGGTTTATTTACCCTTTAACCTGATGGTTGTCCCCGTCAATGCTTTCCTCATTTCTTTAATCCCCAGAGAGTTTTATTTCTTTACCCGATGGCTGTCCCCATCGTGGTCTTTTCCTTTATCCTGATGATCGTCCTTCATCAGTTTACCCGATGGTCGTCCCCGCCGCGGTCTCTTTATTTCCCAGCATGATGGTCGTCCCCGTCATTGCTTTATTTACCGTTTTTCATCCCCAGCAGTCGTCCTCTGCTCGATGGTCGTCCTCCATCGCTTTCATTTGATACTCATACTATACTGCCTGTTGCAATTTATATCCCTTTTCTTCTTTTCCCCAGTGAGTGCAAATTTTGGACTGTCTTGGCATTCAACCACAAGTTATCTTGTTTGTCTGTTAAGCCAGGTGCTTACATCCTGCACAACTAACTCATGCTTGAATAGGGGCAGCTGTAAACACCCCAAATTTGCCCTCACGTTTTCTCACACCATGGCTTATGATCTTCCATATTGCATTTGCATAAGCATATCATCTCACATTGCATATTTGTTTCACTGCATAAGTTACACAATTAGGGTTTGTGATCAGGAGAATCCAAGAAGTGGTCTGAGCCATGTCAAAGGCCTTGAAGCTTGTCAATAAGGTCCATGGGTGTTCCATGATCATAATATGCTCCCCATGGTTCTTAAAAGTCAAGAGATCACAAAGCATTACAGAGGGGTTCAAGCAGATTGAGCAGTTTCTACACAGATGACCTAAAATTAGGGTTTTGGGTTTGAGGCCCTTTATCTCAAATTTTTTGGTCATTCTTGATTCCATTGGTCTTAATATGTTATAAAGAGCATGTGTATCAAATTTGATGAAGAAATTCATTATGGAAGTCATCTGATCAACTGGTAACTTATTGTGCAAGAAAAGTCAGAATCAGGGCATCTGAGGCCACCACCAATGGTACCAAAGGGTCATCTTCATCATTTTGAGGTTTTATGATCTTTATTTGATCTTAGAAGTGGTTAGAAGTTCACAATATTGAAGAATTTCAAGCCTTTTGCAAACTTTCCATTTTTGGACATGACTTTTAATGAAAACTTTCCATTTTGGGAAAGATTTTCAACCTCCTCTTTCTTGATCAAAAAGGCTTCAAATGAAAAATCTTTAAACATGAAAGTTGTAGATTGGATCTTCCCATTTTCAAAAAGTATAAGAAATCCTCTTGATTCATCCTAGAACTCAAGATATGATGTTTCAAAGTTGGGAAAATCTTATAATTTTCAAGTATATGCCAAAGAGGGATTTTTGCAAAACCAAGTTCCAAGACTTCTAATGACCTCTAATCCATCTTTAAGCATCATAACATGATAATTCAACATTGCTTGACCAAAATTATGCCTTGGATTACAAGTTTCCATGGATCATTTTCACAAAATTTCAAAAGAGGGAAAATTGCAAAATCCATGCTATCACATGAGTCAAGCCATACAGTTCATCATAAACAATCCAAGGGCCCTCCACAAACTCAGTTGATCCAAGACAAGCCAAAGAACAAGCTCTGTCCCAGCCCATACTCATGGTACACCAACTTTGACTTTTTTGCAAAACCTCCCATACCAATCAAGCTGTGCCACACCAACTCTCTAAACCAATCACAATGACTTATGTGAACATCAAGGACCTCCAAGCACACAACACACAAGCTCAGAACCTCTCATACATTCAGATTGCCAAAAACCTCAAAAATCTTCATCTTTTCGAAACTCATTCCACAAGCATCAAAACTCAAATCTCTCTTCACCATTCTATCTTACATCACTCAAGGATCACAAAACACCCTTCAAAATGACCTGAAAAACCCCACAACCAAAACACGATTTCTGCTTTGGCGGAACTAGAAATCTCAAAGGAGGCCATTCAAGCTTGTTCTAAGCATTCCATTCACTCAAGGGAGATCATTGGAGGTTGATAGCACAAAGAAAGAGGCCAGAAATCTCAGGTTTAGAAAGCTCCAGCTCAGGTAGCTTCTTCAAACAATTTTTCTAGAACCTTTCTTTTATGTTATAAAATGAATCTAAATGCTCCCCTGATCATTGTGATGTCTTTACTTTTGAAAATAGTTGAGAAATGAGAATGTATGCTTGCTCTGAAATGTTTGACCTAAACTTGTTCTTGTTTGATTCTTGATTTTGATGCATGATAAATGAGTTTTGGGGCTGGATTCTTGTTTAGGGATGTTAGATGATTCATTCTGGAGATTTTGGGGGCTTGGGGTGGTGTTTTGAGTGAGCTCAGGTGAGGGGGGTGCCGGAGAAGACGACCAGAGCTCTTCTCCGGTCTCCTGAAAGTGTTTAACCCTAATCTCATTAATTAGCCAGGTTTGAATCTCCACCCTTGGATCTGTGTTTAGCGCGTGTTTGGATGACCCAGATTGATTCATTAAAACCCTAAACCTAATTAATTAAATTAATTGAATTAATTAAATCAGATTAATTTGTAACCCTTGGATCACGCGCGATATGAGAGTTTGAACCTAAGCCATCAGATTCACATACCACAAGTCACGTGGACTACACATCTCAGCCTTAAGATCCCTCAATATCCAATTCGATCCACTCATTTGCATTACTTTTATTTTTATTATTAATTATTTTACATTTCTTTTCTTGCATTTATTTAAAATAGCAAAAATATTTTTAAAATCATCATTTTCTGCATTTTCATTTCAAATATTTTTCTAAACTCGAAAAAAAAATTATTTTTAATTTTTGCATTAAAAAAGTATTTTTAAATCATTTAAATGTTTTATTTAATTAATTAATTGATTTTAATTAATTAAAAATACATTTAGGAATCTAAAAGTAAATAAAAAATCATGAAGCATTCTCATACATTTAGAACAATTTACAAACCCATCACACAAATTTCTTTTTAGGTTTGATCATGTTTTCACAATTTTCTTTGAATTAGGGTTTCAAAAATTGCCTATTTTCTAACCCTAACTTTGAAAAATCATTTCTGATCAACCAAGATGAGTTTGCATTTGGTTTTTTTTGCATTCTTTCACACTTTGCATCTAGTATCTAGGTTATTTAACTCATAATTTTGCATTGCATTTTCAAATTGTTTGGCATTTTTCATGAAGAATTACCCAAAAACCCTAGTTAACTTAGGAATTCATAACTTTCTTTAGGTTTAGCTTCTGACCTTCATCTTTGGGGAGTGGTCTTGTGTGTGTTTAGGGTTTGTTTGAGTTTATTTTCAAAAATTTTATCATGATGTATGCTTCTATTTTGGTCATGTGCATCTCATACTTTTATAAAATCCTAATTTCTCATGTTCATTTGCATTCATTTTTACATAGCTTCATCATATGAATTTTCCATGACATTTCAAGCATTTGTATGCCATCTTAGACATCTTAAGACATGTTTGAACATTGCTTGATTATTTCTTCATTCATTTAGTATGCTTTGCATTCATTGCTTTTCATGTGTATCCATGTGTTTCTAAGCTTCTAACATGCGTTGTTTTGCATCCCATCCCTTGTATGATCATTCATAAGCATCTCACATGTCTTTGCATAATCTCATGACACATTTGCATCATGTTTACACTTCTGTTCTTGATCATTTCATCTTCATTTGCTTTATTTCCTTTTGCTTTGCATCTTATGCATTCACACTAACATTTCAGGGGCTTATGGTAAGTTGTTTGGGATGTGGATTTGCCTTCAAATCCCACCTCTTCTCATCTTTTCATTTGCATATTTACATATCTTTGAAGTGAACTTGCTTCACTTGTGATTTCTTGCTCCTATCTCTTTCTTTTAGGTTACTTATCTTCTTCAGGAAGTAAGTAACCTATCCTCATTTCTCTTCTCTTTTCATCTACTTCTTCTTCCTTGGTGGCCTTCTGATGACTTCTCTTTAAGCCTCACAAACCATAGGAACATCCAAGCATGATAATTTTAGGGTTGTATATAGTCTCCCCTAGTCTTTTACCTTTGAGTCTCCTTTAGCACTTTGAATTAGGGTTATGCCTGTATCCTTATCTTAGGATGGAGTGTATAACTTTAATCCTTAGTATTAAACCTTTAATTTGCTTACACCTCTTAATCAAAACACCTAATAATGACTAAGACTTAAGCTTGTAACTTGGGCCTTATATTAGGGTTACATCTCTTCGCTTTGGTTAAGAGGGACTAACCCTAGTGTTTAATGGACAAGTCCCCCTCAAGTTAGTCTTACAAACCTAAAATCCATTTCTTAATCTCACCCTTTAATTAAAATCCACTTAATAAAGGCTTGTTATATAATGAAATTAATCCCTAACCATGGATTAAGTTGAAGAGTCTTCCTCAGCTTAAGTGTCCTCATCTATCATCCTTCTCTTAGGATGGTGTAATGAGTTCACTAATCCCTGATTAGAGATTAAACTCATTACTTAACACTAAACAAAAACCCAAAAACATCTTAATAATCACAAGTAGGTTAATGATCTTAATCCTGCATCATTAGGGTAATTAAGTTGAGATATTCATCTCATGCTTAAGAAGGCTGATTATCCCTAATCAGGGGTGATATAATGAGTTTACAAACCCTTGATTAAGGCTTAAGCTCATTATCCTATGCAAAACATCAAAAACAATAAAAAACTGAAAACACAAAACCAAACAATAAACGTCTCCTCCGGGATTCTTTTCTCATCACACTCAATCTGAAAACGAAAACTCGCTTCTCCCGTCTAATGTAAGACAGTTAGCACTCGAGCCTGACGAGTCACACACTTGAGCATAGACAAGCAAGCAGTTCACAACAAAATCTTCCAGTCTCTTTGAGTCGAACTATGGTGTTCTGACTTCCTCATTGCACGAGAGGATACATAGGCATAACTTAACAGTTATCGAACAAAAGTCTCTTTGTCTCCCCCCTCTCTTCCTCCCAGTTTTTCTTTCTAAGCCTCATTCTTGAGCACCCTCACTCTCTTTTTGCAATGACACACTGTGCATTCCTTCCTAGATTTGCATACACGGTCAGCACATACACTATCCCCTTTTAAACACAATCAAGTAAGCATGGATCCCGTCGAGTACGACGAACGATCTGGGTGCTAATACCTTCCCATGTCATAACCAACCCCCTTTCTCATTTTCTCTGGTTCGCAACCGTCTTATCCACACCCTTCTAGGTTTAGGCAGCATTACCTTTCCTTCGGGATAAAAATGCCTAGCTGGCGACTCTATTCAACCTCAACCTCCAACATTGCCGACGGTTCGCGTCTGCACCGGGACGGAAGTCAGGGGAGCGACATTAGGTTATTTTGTTCCGTTTGCGATTTCAAATTGGAAGAGAGTTAGGTTAGGTTTGCTTTGTTTAGGATTCGTTTTGGAGAGGAGAAGAAGTTGTTTATGGAAGAAGGTGATGGTGGTGGCGGAAAGAAGAAGAAGATGAAGGTGATGGAAAGAAAAGGACGGTGGCGGCGAAGGGGAAAAGAAGAAGACCTAGGGTTGATGTAATGTGATTTTCGTCCAGCCTTTTGTTTTCTTTGTGGTTTATAATTTCAATTTATTAGATTAAGTTAATGAAGAGATTAAGAGAATTTTAAGAGTTTAATAAGAATTAAGAGCAGTAAAAATAATTAATTCACCATTAAGATTTGATTCATCACATTAAAACTAATAAGTGCACCCTAACAATTCCATGAGAGGATAAGATTTTGAATCCCTAGCCACACCGGCGGTGACACTTGTCACCATCCGGTAGGCTAATCCTGTGGTCGATCTCCTGCGTGCCATCCACCGTAAGCACCATGTTCATTGCATCTGTGATGAATGAGAGTACCAATAGGAAGACTAGATCTAACGGTTCCCAATGAGTCAAAGAATGTTGACCAATTCCATAGAATGCACCTTCAGGAGTCTTTACGCTAATGGGCTCTTTCTCCTGCTTTTCGCACCTCCATTTTAAGCCCATTTATCCTTTTAACTAAAAAAACATTACTTCCTGCACTCCCCTTCCATTTTCTCTCTTTTTTAATTTATGTTTTAGTATACTTTCAATTTTAATCCTTAGAAAATACTAAAATTCATAATAAAATTCTATAAAAATTATAGTAGCTTTCTAACTCATTTTAGAACTTTTCCACATTTTTAATTTCTGATTTTTGCCTTTTTTTCCAATTTTATTTCGATTTCCCATTTAATTAGTTTTCTATTGATTTATTTCATCTATACTTCATTTTGTACAATTTGTTTCTCCCACTTCCTGTTATATTTTTTTCCCATCCTTTTTGTTATGTTTAGAGGACTCATAAAGGTACCTGGAATAATTTTTTTAATATTTTTTAAGCCATTTTAACCACTGTGTTGATAGTGTTGTTTGTGCAAATTTGTGAACAATTCCTAAGTATATTTAGGTGATCATTTGACATAGTTAGGTTGTGAATTTTTAGGAGATTTTTTAACACGATATTAGATTCAGGTTAGAGACCTTAGGGACTTAATTTCATATTTTTTCCTGGAACATCACTATTTTTAGTGCTTTGATTTCATTCAACTTTTCCATTGCAAATCCATCTAGTTTTAACTTAGGGTTTTATGGTTGCATTAGGACATAGATTGATTAGGTTTGATCTTAGAATATTAGAAGACCTTGATATGGTTTAGATACTGATTTTAGAATGTTGTTATCATTTAGGATCCTTTAACTTTAGGACTTATGCTTAGAAATCCTTTAAGTGCGTTTATGTGATGTGTTTAGCTTTTATATTTGTTTTATATGTTTAATATGCATTTTGAAACTAATCCTTCTTCTTCATCTCTTTATGTTTTGTATTTCACTTGTATAGGCTTCTCCATCTTTAGAACCAACTTAACTTCCTTAGGAAGTTAGTTGAGTTCTAATTCTCTTTTCTTCTTCTCCTTTTCTTATTAGGATTAGTAAGCCACACAAACCATTAGGGCCCTTTTTTTGAATATAATAACTAACTTAGGGTTGCGTCTTAGTTCCCTTAGTTTTTTCCCTTTTTCAACTTGAGTCTTTCTTTCTCACCTCATGAAGAAAATAATAAAATACCTAATAAAGGTTGAATATTCTTATACGCCATGAGACTTTGTTGCAGAGTACTTATACACATCCTATTTCGGGGCGAGGTGTAAGCAATCTACCATGATGGATAAGTCTTAGTATGAGAATGTTCACAAACAAATTCAAAATATTTCTCATAAAAGACAAAACAAACACACAATAAGCGACTGT
Source organism: Lathyrus aphaca (assembly GCA_963966055.1). NCBI lineage: Eukaryota > Viridiplantae > Streptophyta > Magnoliopsida > Fabales > Fabaceae > Lathyrus > Lathyrus aphaca. Next base: position 568,957,117 of record OZ014519.1, read on the forward strand.
CCTACGAGAACTTCTCTTCTCATCTCATTCACTCACAACGCAAACTTGCGACGACTTGTATCGCATGCAAGACAATAAACGCACTCGCACAAGTCGAGCCTGCAACACCTGAGCATAGACATAGGCAGTTCCAGCTATAAAAAAACACAAATAAATAGTTCCCGCCTTAGTTAGGCGAACTACGTCGACTCTGATCCTCATTTTGCCGACGAGGTACGTAGGCAGCGGGGTAGGGCCCGTGCGATCACATTCTTTATTTTCCCTACATTTCCCCCTTTCTTTTCGATCCCTTTTCCAGTTCCCTTTCTCATTTACATTCCAGTCAGCAACTCTTTCGTTCAGACAACATCTTATTTCTCACCCTTTGAAACAGACAAACAAGCGTGGATCCCGTCGGGTACGGCAGACGGTCTGGGGTGCTAATACCTTCCCAGGTCGTAACCGACTCCCAAACCTAGATCTTTGGTTCACAAGGCCCCGTCCTTTCCTTCTCTCTTAGGTTTGTGTATCATTGCCTTTCCCATTCATTCGGGATAAAAATGCCTGGCTGGAGACTCTACCTTTTCCGCGCCACTTTCGATTTTATACTAGGATGAAAATCCCGGGAGCGACAATGGTGAACTAAATTTATTATTTCCGTTTAATTAGTTTTAGCATGTTTTCCATTGTGTCCGTTTTCAAGAATACACACCTAAACATAATGAAATCTTTTCAATTTTAGATGTCATATGTGTTCTTCAAGATGTTGTGAAGACACAAATGGGTGGCGGCGGCAAGAAATCGTGTGCAAATATAACTCTTCGTGACAAAGCTGGCAATGTCATCGAGGTTGCATTATGGGATGGTTACGGAAAAAAAACTCGTCAACAATGGTGTCTCAACCAACTCTCCTGGTCTAAGTATCATAATTTTAACTCTTGCTTGGTGTAAGCAGAATCAAGGTGATTGTGTTTGACCTCTGAATTTTTACCTCTGAATTTTAACAAATGATAACTGTATTAAGATAACTACAATTATGAATTCCTCAAAATAGTTTCAGGATTGCCTAGCCTATCAAACGCGTGGAATGGATCGAAGCTACATGTTAAATTAGATCATCCCCAAGTTGAAGAGTTCAAATCATTGTAGCAAAAAATGATTCTTTACTTTATGACTATTTTGTTCACGTTCATATTCTAATCCACATTTACGTTTTCTAACAGGTTAGCATCAACACACTCAACCAATGCTCTGTCTCATTCTCTCACCAAAACAAATTTGGATGGTTCTTTGAGTCTTGTCCTAATTGCAAGGCATCAAACAAGTCGCATGGAACCAAGTTTGAATGCTTTTGTGGAGTTACGGATGTTGAACCTCTTTCAAAGTAAGACTTTGAATATTATATGTCCTTCACATTTTGCGTCCTAATTTCTAACAATCGCTTATGTATTTATGTTAGATACAAGATTAAAATCAAGGTCGAGTATGATAACTACGTGGGATGCTTTATTTTTTGGGATAAGGATTGTATCCCATTTGTTACTTTGACTGCTAAGGAATTGTGACAAATCATGAAAGAGGTACTCCCAAATCCAATTTGTACTCTCTATTTTCCATTCTCTTTGTTATTTAACTACATTCCATTGACTAAATTCATTATTCGGCCCTGGAAAAGATAACCCGAAGATATATCCAATACATCTAGACAAGATCTTGAACCAAAAACTTGCTTTTAGAACCAAGTTTCAATCACAATATAGCCAATTCTCTATTGTTACTATACTTGCTGAACCGGGCATTCACAGTACCTTGGATGACTTGTTGAGACTAGAAGAGGTAACCCGCAATTTATTTGATCAATTATTTCTGTTTGCAACGTTAATAACCATTCCACTATTGAGTTGAACTAATAAAATAAATGACATCGCGCATATCGTCCCAGCAATCTTCAAAAAGACCACTGGCTGGGATGGACATCAATCTTGGAGGGAACCTAAATAATGAAAACATTGTATGGAATATTCTTGATTGAATATATTTCTACAATTCTGTATACAATTCTTTATATCAGTTGAAGTGATTATATAATTGACGTGGTTTATTATGCTGGATGTGTTTTGTAGCCAACCGATTTACATTATCAAGGATCAACCATTCAAACCACTTCTGTCATGAATGATTGCAGCCCATCGACATGCTCCAGCAATACACCTTCTAAGAGGATTGCTGACCCAAATTATCTAGATGACGTATTGTAGAATGAAGTTTTGACTCCGCAGCAATCTACAACCAAGGTTAAGCACTTGAAGAAGGAGTGATCAAGAATGACTTAGCACACATTTTGAATACATAATATGTATGGTTATTCACCCATGTAATGTATGTTGTTTTGTGTGCACCAAAAAGCTCTGTTTTTGTTTTGTGGTTTCTATGCACCAACTCTATGAACTAATTGTAGTTAAGACAATTCTATCAACAATTTCTCCTTTTGTTATGAGTAAACATTTATGTTTTGATGGAATAGTAATCCAAATCTATCAAAAAACAGTTGACAGTTTATTTGATATAATTCTGTCATATGTGCGTTTATTTGAGAGTTAGTGAGTTCGACATTGTTTAAGAGTTCACACTGCATTAACACTCCGTCCGAAGATATACTTTTCCGTATTGATTTTCGTTTTCACACAAGTTCTCTTGAAGCCTACAATTCAATGTTGTATGCATATGTAAAAGATGGTCAAATCTGACGCATTTAGATCTGTATTGTAGAAAATGAAGGAATCAAATTGTGCTTCTGATCTCTACACATACAACACTATAATCAATATCTACGGTGAACAAGGATGGATTGAAGAAGTCACCGGTGTGCTTGCGGAGTTGAAGGAATGCGGACTTCGTCCTTATTTGTACAGTTATAACACATTGATCAAGGCATATGGAATTGCAGGAATGGTTGAAGAGATTGTAGATGTGATCAAGAAAATGAGAAAAAATGGAATAGATCCTGACTAGAAAACATACACTAATCTTATCAAGGCACTGACACGAAATGATAAGTTTTTAGAAGCTGTTAAATGGTCGTTATGGTTGAAGCAGTTGCAATTATGAATTTCATAAATCTTTTGACATTTTTTATATGGTCTTGGATTTTATATCCTTATACTTTGAAGATTGACCTTTGAGTCCTATTTGAGTATACTAACATTTTGCTTCCTATGTACCATTTTTCTGTATATTCTGAGAAATAAGAAGAAAAAATGTATATTATATGTGTTGTTGCAGAAGAAATTCGTTTATGTATTTGTTCTCCATAACCGCTCTTTGTTGCGGTAGAATTTATGACATGGTGATTGTAAATTGTGTATCCAAGTCGAGGACATGGTTTTTATTGTGTACCTATTTTCATATATTTCTCCATACTGATTCTGTGTAAATTGTAATAGATTTTTACTATGAAATTTCCATATTGGAGATGATCATTGTTAGAAAAGTGGTACTTCATAAATGTAAATATCTTCTCTTTCAGTGGGATATTCTACAATTCATGACATACATGGACGGCTATATACTTGTCTTTTACAATCAAATGTCATTTTTCAAATTAGTAGTACTTTTATATTAAAGATTTTAGTTGTTGTACTGATCAATACTATTATTTATGCATGTGCACACTATGTTTGTCGCAAAGCGTAGACATATACTTGTATTTCTAGATTTCTCTTTTAAAGGATAATACTTCATATATTTAAGACATGGAACAAAGTTTATTATAAGTCAGGTTACATGCATTTGAAGATGATTATAAAGATAAAGTAAAATGGTTTCATAAGAGAATGATAGACATCTCTATAATTCACCTGTATCACTTTGCCTTAGATTTTATTTTATTTTTCTACGCAAATACAAATGACAGTAGCCATAATTTATGCAAATACAAATGAAGCTAATGGAATCATGTGACTAAAAGGTTACAGACTAACAAATTTGAACCATGGAATCATGAAACTAATGAAGAATTTAATGTAAGACTCAAGTCTCGAATTATTTATCACAACGGAATTGCCAAATAAAGTTAAACTCACTATAATGTATGGAAATTAAGTATTTGAATAAACAAATAAATAAATGGAGCATTATGGCACTATCATACTCTAGTCATTGGCAGAAAGGTATGTACACATCAATGAGCCACATCTTGAAGCACAATGAAAGAAACAGATGCCAAGAAAACTTTTGGTTGCAACTACAAATAATACCTTAACACTCTAGCCATTATTATATTATTTTTTAGGTTGATATTCAAGGAAAAAAACAGATGCCAAGAAAACTTTCAAAAGTTTGTCTTGGTTAATTTGCACTTTATCCCACGTCCATTCTTCATGTTGCTTGCAATAGTCAACTAACATTAAATGAGGTATGAGAAAACTTTATCCTATTGCACGATTTTCCAACACTTTTGTAGACAAGTTTATCAACTTTTTATGCTATAGCTTTATATCTACACCATTTATCCTAGGCTAATGATAGTTTTAATAAAATAGTAATATAAATCTAGTCCTAAAGTGCATATATATCACCATCACTACTTGCAAATGCAATACCATTGGAACCTAACAATTCACTAGCCAATTCAATTGTCAATTCCTATTAAACAAACCAGTCAATTTCCTATTCATTTGCCAATTCTAATTAAACAAACCAGACTGCAAAAAATACAGATTACCAAATTAGTGAATGAGGCTTTTTTTTATAAATAATAAAATCTTTAAATGATTTGATTCACTACAAATTTAAAAAACATTTTTTTAAAATATTATTTTAACAAAATGGTCCTCATAATATTACAAAATTGGATTACACTAATAGTAACATTAATCTCATTTTGTTCATCAGTTGGCTTCACACCCTTTTGCTAGCAACATTACCAAACGCAGAACACAAGTGCCTGAAACATTTTATCAATTCATGTTAAACAAGGAGTTCCTGTTAAACAAACATACACATTTATGATTTATTAGGTGAGTAAGTATTTCACTTTATTTCCTCATTCCCTTTATTACATGTAGATGTTTCCATTACAATGCTCCACTAACATTTACTACACCGTTCATTCTTTAGTCAAAATGCAATGCAGTATCAAGGACATGAAGTATTCCTGCTTCTAGATAGATTTTATATCCAACACCTTTTGACATATGCATGAATGCTACTTCTTGATAGATTAAATGATTTTATAGTTTGGATACCATAATATTCATTACTATTAGAACTTTCATTCTTGATAGGAATATTACAACCAACACATTAATATCAATTTTTCCTATGTATGTTTCTCCTTTCTGATTTTAAATAAATGATATGCCTTAGCCATACACATTGCATATATGATATATTTATTTTGTTTTATTCAATAAATGATGAACACATTAATATATTTGCTTAACAGCTATGGCCATGATTAGTATACTTATAATTCGCAATTACGGATTGTTTACCTTTATTGAACATGATACGTGTCATATCTTCAGCATTACTATATAGCTCGATATGGAACATTGCACCAAAGTAACCTCAGCAATGCGAGCGAGGGTAAGAAGGGCTCAAATAATAAGAGAGTCACGGTCTAAACGGCATCGTACTGAACCTAACCAGAAACACACAATATTATACCAAATGACTACCCCTAATACCTCCGCAAAAAGAATTCTACTATCGCAAATCACTCCTGCACAACAAAATCGAATAAAAGTGGTTGAGGTTGTTGAAGAAGGTCGGTTGCTTACCGCAAAAATACTCGGATCAGAACCTAGCCATGATAAACATGTTTTCCACCCTACGACAACTTTTTCAAATGTTCGGTCTATAGGAACTAATCTTCTGTCGAAGTTCTCAAGTGCCGAAAATCAGAAGCAAGATGAGAATAATTTTGTTTCTACTGAAGATTCACCGACAACAACAAAAGTTTGAACCATCAGCCACATATTACATGTCGGAGAATCTTCAAATCCAAGAAAGTAAGTTCATTTTGTTATCGTATTTATCAAATATCAAGTAATTACATTCCATTATGGTATTATGCTGGCTGTTAATGTTTTTGTAATATCATCCGATGTTGAACAAAGTGCATTTTATTTGATTCAAGTCGTTAGGAATATGTGCCATAACAGATCTTAAATAACTGTATGATACAAATAATGGCTATCTTAGTCATGGATTGTGGTTTTTGGTTTAGCTATAAATCCTGACTCTTGGTGATATTTGATTATTACATTATTTAATCAAAATTAGTCATATGATAAATGAATATGATAACTATTAAAACATTCTAATAGAATATGGTGTTGTAACAGGCATGTGGTGTTAATCAAAATCTCTATGTATATAATATGAAGTATTTTAATTCTTTTGTAAACCATTTAGTATTACTATGATTGATTTCAAAATATGGTGTGCTAAACCACTCATTCCTAAATACTCAGTTGAATAGTTCATAAGACACCTCATTCCTGATGTTTTACTGTCTATTTTCAGGACAACAATTAATCAAGAACCGAGTCAGTGTAATACTTCTGTGCAGAAAATAGACTCTTTCGTCGATAGGTCTGCGTGTAAATTCTCGATTAGTTCATTAATGATTCATTATTTTCTTTTGATTATATAGCCATATTAATATATGCTTACATTTTAATCATCACTCATTTATGACTTAGATCGATACAAACTCCAAAATGCCCACATGGAAGACCTTGCAAAATAGCTGTACATGATATTATACCTCTCCCTCGGACAGGGTCCTTGCCTCAAAGTAAACAGACTATTGGTTCATCATCTATGCCTATCGAAAGTTCTTCGTTAATCCTAATTAGGTGTGCTTCATAGAGTTTAATTTTCTTAAACATAACTTAATCGATTTAAAGTCCTAATTTATTAGTTTTCGGTTAATTTTTGTATCCTTACTCCAATGATAAAACGCCTTAATTGCATCTTTCCTTTATTATTATGCAATTTGTTTTTTATTTATGAGCTTATCCATACTTTGGTGTAGCCTACCGAATTCAGTTAAACCACTTCGTGGCAGGCCGAGGACTTCAATGGGACTTCCACATCTAGCTATGAATCTTATGCATAATGTTGAACATATTTCCACCGACAAAGTTCATGGAAAACCTGTCATGCAATCTACAGGCAAGTCACACGCTAGGTACATTGGATTTCTAAGTTATTGAAATTGATTTTTTTAGTACTTTTATCAATACTGCCCTGAGTTGCAAGACTCCTACGGGTGCATATATTATGGTTATATTCGTATTAACTTGTAGGAAAACCAACTTTGTGACCTCGCTTCCCCGTATCATCGTCAAATAAAATGTCCCAGACTCTGATTTACATTCCATTCATAAATAAATTCCAACGTCTATTATATTTACCCCAACTATTAATCTGAATTTTAATAGCGACACTGACGAGGGATCCGATTACGACCCTTTTGCAAATAAGTGGAGACTTTGTTATTTCTTTACACAATGCTCACGATACTTTTATGGTTCATAATTAACTTGCTTCCTGATGCAATTTACCTACTGCTACTATTAGCAATTTGTTTCATTTTTACAAATATATGTTGATGTTTTATCCCGATCTTATCACATCTCATCAATCTGAAGATGAATCCTTGTCCGAGGATGACGACTTTGAACCACCTTTTATAATTAATGAAAGTTCTCATGCCACTTCTCAAGGTTTGTTATAACAATTCATTTGACTTTCTATTTTGTAATTCAAATCTTTTTATAACATAATATGTTTATTTGTAGAATACTACGACATTGGGGATCCTATGATCGAGTGTCGTTATTGTAAAGCCAAGATGTGGTGTTAAGAGAGAATGGGAAAAAGTCATCATTCCGCTAATCCCAAGTTTTCGTTATGTTGTGGAAATGTTAAGTTTGAAATCTCATTACTCAAACAACCATATGAGTTATTATCATGTCTCCTATTCGATGATGATAGTATAGTTAGCAGGAAGTTTCAACAACAAATCGCATTTATAACATGATGTTTGCTTTCACTTCACCTGGTGCAAAGTTGGATAGTAGATTTAACAACGGAAGTGGACCTCCTAAATTACGGATTCAAGGACAATCTTGTCATCGTATTGGAAGTTTATTACCTCCAGAAGATCATCCACCAAAATTTGCACAACTTTATATTTTTGATACGGAAAATGAAGTCCAAAACATAATGCAGGGTTTAAGGTATCCTAAATTACCATATCTATAAATATATAATTTTACGTCTCATTTTCTCTAATTCATTATATTTACTTTCTTTTACATTTATAGGAACACAAAGCACATTGATCTTATCATTGTACATCAATTGTCAGCTATGCTCTATGAACATAACCCGCATGCCAAGATTTCAAATGGCTAAACAATGGTTGTTTAATTCTAATACACAAAATTTGAAGTTGATACTAATCTCTGATAGAACAACCGATGGTCGCATTTACAACCAACCAACTGTTTCAGAAGTTGCGGCTTTAGTGGTTGGTGATCTTGACACCGTAGAGAAGAGAGATATAATCATGCAAACTAGGGGAGGACAATTATAGAGAATTAACGAGCTTCATGCAAGCTACATGGCTTTCCAGTATCCTTTAATTTTTACCTATGGAGAAGATGGTTATAGGACAAACATTGCCCATAGAGACTTACCAATCTTCCAAGACAATAAGAGAAATAGACTTACAATAAGAGAATGGTTAGGGTTTCGAATTCAAAGCAGATCTGGAGAGGCAATGACTTTATTATCATCCAGACGACTGTTTCAACAATTCTTGGTTGATGGGTACACCATGTTAGAGTCTGAAAGATTGTAGTGGATTCGTGAAAATCAACCAAAGCTAAGGGTTTCTAAGTACAAAAGTATAAATGAAGAGGGTGATCAAAGTGAAGCAAATGGAGCATCCACAAGAAAGAGAGTATTTTTTCCTTCTACATATGTAGGTGGGAGGTGGTTTATGGATCAGTTATATTACGATGGTATGGCTATTTGTATCAAGGTGGGGTTCCCCGATCTGTTTATAACTTTCACATGCAATCCTAATTGGCATGAAATCCAAAGATTACTAAGACCACTTCATCTTAAGCCGCAAGATCGTCCCGATGTGATATCAAGGATATTCAAAATTAAATTTGACCAACTTCTATCAGATTTGGCCAATAAAGGTGTCTTAGGCAAGGTGGTTGCATGTGAGTTCTAAAACCTCAAACTTTCTTTACAATTTGACTGTTTTTATTTAGAATAACTTATTATTTTCACACACTTATGTAGATATGTACACCATTGAGTTCCAAAAGAGAGGGTTACCACATGCACATATTTTGTTGTTTTTACATCCTTCTAATAAGTATCCAGTGCCCGAAGATATTGATAGGATCATTAGTGCTGAAGTTCCAGATCCTTTGAAGAATCCAAAGTTGTACAACTTGGTTAAAAGTCACATGGTTCATGGTCCTTGTGGTTTGGAAAATCTAAATTCACCTTGCATGAAAGGTGGAAAGTGCTCTAAGTATTACCCAAAGAAATTTCAAGCTACAACTATTGTTGATCAAGATGGCTATCCAGTTTATAGGAGAAGAGACAATGGACACACTATTGAAAAAAATGGAATCATCCTTCATAATGGTCATGTAGTTCCTCACAATCCAAGTTTGTCGTTGAAGTATGAAGCACACATCAACATGGAGTGGTGCAATCAAATTACTTCTATCAAGTATTTATTCAAATATATCAACAAAGGTTCTGATAGAATTTCTGTTGTTATTCATTCTTCTGATGATAATGCAATTGGAGAGAAAAAGAACTTGGATGAAATCAAGCAATACCTTGATTGTCGTTACATTTCCCCGAGTGAGGCCTGTTGGAGGATTTTTTTTTCATATTCCATACATGGTAGGAAACCAATTGTAGAGAGATTATTTTTTCACATGGAAGGAGATAATTTTGTTTACTATAAAGACTTTGAGCAAATTGGAAATGTTTTACTTAAACCAAGTGTGACCAAATCTATGTTTACAACATGGTTTAAGGCAAACAAAATCTATGATGAATCTAATTTGTTGACATATAGTGACTTCGTCACCAATTTTTTTTAATCATAAACGGAGCAGAACTTTGAGGCCCAAGAAGAGGAGGTATACTATTGGTCGCTTTTTTGGGTTCCTCAAAGCACAAGTGAGTTGTATTATTTAAGAATGATGTTGACTGTTAAGAAATGACCTATAAGTTATGACGACATAAAGAAAATTGATGGTTTCCAACATAAGACTTTCAAAGAGGCATGCTTTGCTATGGGGTTTCTACAAGATGATGTGGAATTTATTGAGGTTATTAAAGGGGCACATGTTTGGGGGTCTGGTATTTTCTTAAGGAAGTTGTTTGTTACTATGTTGTTATCCTCATCCATGAATATACCAGAGCATATTTGAATTAATACATGGAAGTACCTGTCTGATGGTATTCTTTATGAGAAACGTGTTTTGACCGGAAATTCAGGTACACTATTTTTGAATTTTTTTTTGCATACCTTGTTGTATTATGAATTTCATTATTTACTTTAAAGTATTTTCCTTTTTCTATAATAGGATTAACACTTACTAATGAGGAAATAAAACAACTCACCCTTATTGCAATAGAAACCCAGTTACAAAAGAACAACAAAAGTTTGAAAGACTTCAAGCCAATGTCGTATCCAAATGATTTTGTACTTTCTTTTGTTGGTAATCGGTTGGTTTATGAAGAAAGGTAGTATGATCCAATTGCTCAAGACACAATATTCAATAATTTGTACTCATCACTTATAGGTTAATCCTTCATCCTCCATACAAATTTAAATAAATATTTATATTGTCAAAATTTGTGACTTTGTTACATATATTAAGAGACCCAATCATCATGTCAAAACGTCATTAATTCTCAACAAGCTTCATTATCATTGATTATCGTAAGGTCTTATTTCGTATGTTGTTATATACAATATTTAGATACAAACCCATACTAAATTGTTTGACACAATGTTGGTATTTGTAGGAGAACAAAAACACATTTATGTTGAAATCATGAAGGCTGTTGAAAGACAAAATGGTGGAGTGTTTTTTTTATATGGCTATGGTGGAATAGGTAAAACTTTTATGTGGAACACTTTGGCAGTTGCACTGCGTGCTAAGAGAAAAATTGTCTTGTCTGTTTCCTCGAGTGGTATTGCAAGTTTGTTGTTACCAGGTGGTAGAACATCTCATTTAAGGTTTAAGATTCATGTTCCCACCTTGGAATCTTCTATTTGCAACATTGACAAAAAAGATGATATTGCTGAGCTTTTAAAATTGACAGATCTTATAATATGTGACAAGGCTCCAATGGCAAACAAGTTTTGCTTTGAGGCTCTTGATAAGTCTTTGAAATACATTATGAGTGAAATTCCTCATGCAAAGGAGAAATTTTTTGGAGGCAAAGTAGTAGTTTTTGGTGGTGATTTTAGACAAATTTTGCCTTTTGTCCCAAGAGGTAGTAGATCAGATATTATTCATGCATCAATCAATGCTTCTTACATTTGGGATGAGTGTAGAGTCCTCAGGCATACAAAAAATATGCGCCTTCAAAGTAAAACAAACACTTCTAACCAAGAGGAGGTCCGTTTTTTTAGAGTGGATATTGAAAATTGGAGATGGAACCATGTCTGAGCCTAACGATGGTTATGTTGATCTTTCAATTCCTAATGAGTTTCTAATTTCTAATTTTACAAATCCTATTGAGGCTATTGTTCAGAGTACATATCCCGATCTCATTCATAACTACCGTGATCCCAATTATCTGCAAAGTCGAGCAATATTGGCTTCAACAATTGAGGTCGTCGATGACATTAATCAATACATCACTAATCTTCTTCTAGGTACTAAAGACTTTGATTCAATTTTGTAATCATAATATTATGCTATACAATATATTTTGCATTAATTATGTTTTTTATTGCCATGTGGTTTTTATTTTATAGGAGAAGAAAAATAATTATTTAGTAGTGATTCCATTGATAGATTTGCATCTACAGACATTGATGCTTTTGAGCACATTACTCCTGAATTTCTAAATTCTCTTAAAACTTCAGGTTTGCCTAATCATTTGATCAAGTTGAAGGTTGGTGTGACTATTATGTTGATGCGGAACTTGGATCATTCTGAAGGCTTATGCAATGGAACAAGACTAACTGTAACAAGGTTTGCTAATCATGTCATTGAAGCTAAGATCATTTCTGAGAAGAATATAGGTAACACCATTTATATACCTAGAATGTCTTTGTCCCCGTCACAATCACCACGGCCATTTAAGTTGATTAGAATACATTTCCCCATTATTGTTTCTTTTCCATGACAATTAATAAATCTCAAGGGCAATCTTTAGACAATGTAGGTTTATATCTACTAAAGGATGTTTTTAGTCATGGTCAACTGTATGTTTCAATGTCTCGAGTTAAATCTAAAGAGGGTCTTAAGATTTTGATTCATGACAAAGAGAACATTGCAAAAATAACTACCACTAATGTCATATTCAAAGAGTTTTTCACAATATATAATAGGTATATTTTACAATTGTGACAATAGAATTAATTTTTGCAATTATTTCATTTATTTTTTGTTATATAACATTCAATATTTAATTTTCAGGTGGAATTGTCCATGCCATATTGAAGAATCCTATTTGATTATCTACATGATTTTTTGAGTGCAACACAAGTTGATGTTGCACTATTTCTTTATTTTTGTTGATGGTACAACATATTTTTTGAGTGCAATTTAAGTTGATATTGCACTAACTACTTTATTTATGTTGATAGTGCAAGAAATTTTTTGAGTACAATTGAAATTGATGTTGCATTGTTTCTTCATGTACTATTTTTGAGACATACTGTGTAACACCCCAAAGTCGATTTTAATTTAATTGATGTGTTTTCTTGTGAATTTTGATGTTTATGATGTTATTTGATGTTTTGTGGAGTTTTGGGGTTGGCTTAATATATTATGAATATTAGAAAATATTAAGTTTAGTGGGTTTGGTTTATTATTTGAGACTAAATAAAATAAAATAAAAGAAATTAGAGGATAAGGGAAATATGGTCATTTGATGGGGAATTAGTGAGGGTTTTATAAGGAAAGACTAAAGAGGTCCAAGGGCAAAGAATGAAAAAAGAAGGAAAGATTGGAGAGTACGATCATTTTGGAATAATCACATTTTTGGTAGGGGAGCTCTGAAGGAGAGGATAAGCTATGGCTTGAAGGTTGGAGAGGTTTTCGAGGAAATCGTTAGAAAGATTACGAAACTTAAGGTATAAGGAGTATTTTCCTTTCGGTATTATAATGTGAGAATAAAATTAGGGGTTTTGTAGTGTAGTTGTAGGGTATAGGTTTTTGATTGATGATTTTGTGTTTTTGATGATGATTACATGATAATTGATGAATATAATAATGTTAGATGATGTGTTTGATGTTATGGTAAAAAATGTTAATGTTAAATGTGATTTTGCTGCTATGCTGATGTGAAAAGTGGGGTTTTGTTGAGCTTATCGCAGAAGAGGAATTCTGGAAATCGTAGAGAAAATATGCAGAATTCGCGAAGCTTGCTTAGCGAGCTGCAACTCGCTTAGCGAGCACAAACAGGGAGTTGGGTGTTTAGCGAGCAAGATGCCTCGCTTAGCGAGCCCTGGAAAGTTTGAAAAATGATTTTTGTGTGTTCCAAAGACTCTTTTCTTGAGGTGGTTTAAGTCTTAAGCTGCTAAGATATTATAGAGTTTTTGTATGATGTGTTTTTGGGGATTTATGAGGAGAATTAATGATTATGTGATGTATGTGTTTATTTTATTTTCTTGAGTTATGAAATCTGAGTATATGATGTTGGATGAGTGCATAGTATGATGTTCTATGAGTATGTAATATGATGGTATGAATGAGTATGATAATGATGATTAAATGATGAATGCAGATGCAATGTTTATGATGTTTTAAGGATGGTGTGTGTATAATGATGTCTTGCATTCATGGCATTGAATTATGAGGGAACTTCGGTTCATTGGTAGCTTCAATCCCATTGTGCAGATTGAAGTGATGTGATGTTATGATGTGCTCCCTTGGGGGATGGTTGATGGTCCAGTGTCCATCCGTTAGGATGTTTCGGTACCACATGCATTATTAAGAGGTTGCATATCATTCTAAATGACATAGCATGAGTTGCATTGATTTTGTGTAATGATGAAATGTACTTGATGTTGTGTATAAATGAGTTATGATGAATGTTATTATGATGTGATGATAATGATGTTATGTATAATTGAGCTAGTGATGATAGATTGATATTGTTGTTATGTTTTTAAATTCTCATTTTCTATATTATTTTATTGAATATGAATTTACTCACCCTGCCTGCTTTTTGGTGATAGTCTATTATACCATCCTGCAGATAATCAAGGTTAGCTTGGTGCGTGCTTAACTCCGAGGTGGTGAGTGGTCGAGTTAGTTAGAAGTACTGGAGTCCTGCTCTGTGTCCAGTAACATCGAGATGGGTTCTCGCTTGAGTTGATTTGTTTTATTTGGATTAAAATGTTAATTTTCTTTGGAGTACTTTTGATTTAAAAAATGTTTGAACTAAATTATGAGGTTGTATTTTATTAAAGAGGAATTTATGACGTAATGTTTTTCCGCTACATGTTTGTTGAAAAGAGATTTAAAGAGTTTTCGTGATTTCATTAATCTGTGTTACGGGACAAGACTCAATGTGATGTTTATGATTTTTTATTTAAGAAGTAAATGTGATGCCCTTTTTCATGAGTTTTACTATGATATTTGACTTAAACTGCTTAACTTGTGAGGGGTTAGAAAGGGTGTTACATACTGCAATGGCAAGTTGAAGTCAAGACATACTGTAAAATCTTCATAAACTAAGTTCAAGTTGAATTTTTTAGTGCAACTGATGTTAAGTAAATTTCTTACAATAATTTATGCAATAGAAGTTATTTTGCTGCTTGAAGAAACAGTGTTGAAGACATACCTATTATGGATTAAAAAAATTGTCTAGATACTGAGAATAAGTTTTATGCTATTAGCATAAACTACTTAGTATTATTTTTTTGCTATTGACATGAATTGAACATTAATTGTATGCCATTACTATCTGCTACTCAACATTAATTTTACTGAAAATTAATTTTAATTGTTTTTCTATAATTTTTTAATCTCATCATTCATACTTTATATAATTATTATTTATTTTATAATCATATCATTTAGTTGACATTAAAATATTTATTTAAACATATTTTAAACTATATTTAATAATTTCACCCGTGCGGAAGCACATGTATCTTCCTAGTGTGTGTATATATATATATATATATATATATATATATATATATATATATATATATATATATATATATATATATATATATATATATATATATATATATATATATATATATATATATATATATATATATATATATATATATATATATATATATATATATATATATATATATATATAAGTGACAACATAGCTTTGTATCTAGTCATTTATGCGTTATCAAATAACAACAAAATCTATCATATTTGGATAACAACTTTCCATTTAATATACAAATCTAAGATTAAATAAAAATGGAATAAAAAATATAAAGTACTAGCATAAAATAATATAAAAAAACATAATGAAACATAAAAATAATTAAAGGAGTTGAAAGGTTAAAGAAGATGAAAAAGAAAGAGTGGAAGAGATGAGAGATTATAGAAAAAAGGATGCATTAAAAACTTAATTGGAAGAGATAACAATTGAATAAAAATAAGAAGATGAAAAAGAAGGAAGATAAAATATGAGAGACTAGAGAAGAAGAGGCAAAATATACATGTAAAATAAGATGATAGGTAAGCACGATACCGCTATGAGAGATTTTAGAAGACTTAAATTGAAACCTTAAGTGTGAGGAAGAGAAAATCATTTGTAATGGTAAGTGTAATGTATAATAGGTTTGGGTTTGGGTTGAATGTGAGTTAAGTGTAGTTTGAGTTGTAACATAATGTGTTTTAGTTCGGTTTGGTTCGGTTTGTAAAATACAAACTGCAACCGAATCGAACCGCACAGTTTTGTCAAAAGATGGTCTAAACACATATGAACCAAATGTGATGTTTTGCGGTTTTGATTTGGTTTGGTTTGATTAGCAATTTTCTATTGGATCGATTCGATTTTGAACACCCCTAATCAAAATATTGAGGCACTTGTTAAATATTATCTTTTGATATTATTTTAAATAAAAATATATAATAAAGGTAATAGCAAAGACATATCAACTAATTTGAAATATTAAGGAGAACATCTAAAAAACTAACGTAATTAAATATATTAATATCTCACGCCAATTACAAGTTCAATTAGAAGGTCCAATCTCAAAGACCCAATCCAACGTTTCACCAGAAGATGTAGGTGAATAGGTGCAGCCTCAACGAAGAACTAAATATTTGATCCCATCCATTCGTGTATCGATTGTCGTCACAACTGATTGGAAAATTTTCTATATCACACATTATGTTGGACAAAGACAGTTTTAATTGCCCATTATATAAAAGTTTTACAACATGCAAATCGAGTATTCACTCACTCTCTTACTCTCGCAAGCCGTCTCTCAATGACTTCATCAACTTAGATGTTATAGTGCTAACCTTTGAGGTTCACCCCGTTCCACCATAATAGAAGAACCTCTTCCTTCCATATCATATATTTCTAATTCCACACTAGGAAACTATTAACAAAGGTTGGCACCCTAAATATGATATTCAATCTTATATTTTTTTGTTTATAACTTGGAGTGGGTTGTCAACCTTCTTTCTGTTATTCATAAAACGCCTCCCTCTATGGATATAGATAGGTGGTATAATGCTAGGGATAAAGTGTTTTTGGTAACATCAAATTTTTTCTGCCTAACTACAATTTATTATGCATATCGATCATTCCTCCCACTATGAGGAATTAATCATTTCCCTCATGTGGGTTAGCTAGTCCCCTTCTTTAAGTGTTTTTTTTTAACTTCTACAAGATAAGATACATACTAGAGAGGGTTCATTTAAACATATGGATATTATTGATCCTAATGGAATATCTTGTCCTCTATGTAAGGGTTAGTATAACCAATCTCTCATCTTTTTTTAGTTGTGAGATGGTTTCAACTGTCTGGTACGAGTTTTAAGTGGTTGGGTGCTTAATGGTCCTACTAAGAAATATTAGGTTTCTTTTTTAAAGTTTTATCTCTTTACATGGTAGGTCGATGGTTAGGGTGTGCTCGTTGTGATTTGACATTCTATTGTTTGGTTAAGTATAATTTTTTGAATGATATTTTTTTTGTTTCATCAACAAATGTGAAAGATGTGGAAGAAAAAAAAACATTTACTTGACTTGTAAATGGTACTTTGGTAGGTTTGTGGCCAACTCTTGTACTTTCTCAACTTGGTTAGAGAACCCTATTATTTGCTTGAATCAATAGCAGTTTAAGAGTCTTTGACCAAGTTCATGTGGTGGATTTATTTTATGCTTTTACTTGGGGGCTTTATTTATATTGATGGTGGTTCAGACGGGGTGAGATCTAGCCTATGTCTCCTTGTAGTATTTGGTTTCTATTCCTAGTTGTTAATGAGTTATATTTGTTATTTTTTCGCTATTTATTTTGTTGGTTTGACCCTTTTGTTTGCTTGGATGTCATTATTTGTCGTTTCAATGTATCATATCGATACTTCTTCTTGTGCAATTTGATATCACTGTTGTTTTTCATTCACAAAAAATTAATAAAAATAAAATAAGAAATACACTAATGAAAATTAGGTGGACTATACCAAAATTCAAGATACTAGAACCTCTCTACGCCATTAAAAGCCTTACCAATGTAACTCCAATGAAATAAAACCTTAGTGAAGGGAAAAAGAATCCAGATCACCTCTACAAATAATATATTGGCAACATACACTTTTTGTTCCCTTAACTATATCATTTTTCTATAAGCAAGGAGATTTATTAAGAGATTAAGAAAATCTAAAACCAAAGGAAAAAGTGACACCCAACAAGATGGGAAAGAATCAAACCCGACACCAACATCCAACAAGATTACAAGAAATCGAAAGGAAATTTAGATCAATCATATAAGCTACAATTCCGCATAGATTGATTTCCTAAGATAAAAAAATTCTAAGAAGAAACGACTATAGAATTAAAGAGGGACAGAACATCGTAAATTTCATCATTAAACAATATATCATTCCTAAATCTCCATATATTCCAACAGGTTATGCTCCAAAGTGAAATGATATACTCCTCTTTGATTCTTCCTTTTAGACGGTTGAACCAATCCAAAGCGTGAGCACACCGCTCCATATCTGTTATCCTCTCTATATCTACCAAATCACAAACCTTATTCCAAATCAAAATTGATTTTGGACAATTAAAAAATAAGTGGGATGCATCCTCGTTGAATCTAAAGAAAAACATACACGCCTTATCATGAGAATTATCGATAATACCTCTCGCCACCAAATTCAAGCAAGTTGGAAGTTTATCTATCACCAAATGCCAAATGAAAACTTTGATTTTTAGAGCTGTATCCAACTTCCAATTCAAATCCAGAACTTGTTGCACAATCTCATCCTCCATTTCTAATGCTCCATATAAAGATATGTAGTCGAAATAATATTTAATAGAAAAACCATTCACTAAGTCTAATCTCCGCTGCCATATATCTTTCTCATTAAATGAAGGCAGGAACTGATTCAACATAATCTGCAGTTCTGAACTTTCACTGTCCAGAATCTGGCTTTGATTTGGTACGACTTATGTGAGTTTCCAAGTCCAATTTTCGTCGACCCACAATCCCATTTTTGATACAATGTTATTCTTTTTATTGCAGTTCTAGAATCCATTGGAAATGTCTCCTTCAACGCAGAATTTCCCAGCCAAAAGGAATGCCAAAACAATACTCCAAAACCAAAGCAAACATTAGCTATAAGGAGATTAGAGAAGGAAACTTGAGTAATGACATTATTAACTAACAGAGCATCCTTGAGCCACTTGGAGTTAGGTTGAAGACCTCCCATGACATTATGAATCTGAACTTTTTGACTCTTATTGCCATATTTGGACGTAAGAATAGGCCACCAAAATTATTCTCCATCTATGTTGAATTTCCACAACCATTTGGAGAGAAGAGCTTTATTGAATAAACCAACGTGTTTGATTCCAAGCCCACTACATTTTTTCGGTTTACACATAGATTTCCAACTTACCCAATGTATGAAACTCTTATTTGAATCTCCTGCCCATAAAAAACACCTCTAAATTGCTATGATATCCTTCACAACCTTTTTAGGAGCCTTAAAGAAAGACAAGTGATGGATCGAAAAATTTACCAACATGGTATTTAAATGAGTAACATGATCTAGACTTTATACTTTCAATAATCGGTCGTCAAAAAGATATCCTACGATGATTTCCACCTATAACAAGGCCAAGGAATTTAAAAGGGAGAAGTCTCGAATTGCAGTGAAGGAAGTGTTCAACTGCAGCCAAGAATTCTAGTTCGAGGCCAATACCGTAAAGACAACTCTTAATGTAATTAATCTTTAAACCGGAATCCACTTCGAATCCACTTAAAATTGTCTTGAAATCCCAAATGTTTGATACAGACCCATCTCCAAAAATAAGAGTGTCATCAGCAAATTGCAGTAAGTTCACTGATGTTGCTTCATCAACCTTAAAACCATCAAGAATGTTAAGAGAAGTCTTTCTTCTAACCATGCAGACCAAACCCTCCAAAACAATTGCGAACAAGAAAGGATGAGAGGATATCCTTGCTTTAATCTTGTCTCTTTAAAATCTTTAGAGGGGCTTCTGTTTATCAGAACAGACAAAAAACTATTGAAAATCGTGCCACGAATCCATTTCAACCAATTGTCTCCGAAGCCCATGTTAACCAACATTGATTCTAAGAATCTCTATCCACACAATCATACGCTTGATAAAAATACACCTTGAATGATAAGCATTTTTTTCTTTTTTGATTTTGCATAATCAATGATCTTATTTGCAACTAGAACACCATCTAAGAATTGACGATTCAAGATAAAATTCGTTTGGTTAGAAGATATAAGATTACCGATCATAGGACTCAACCTCTTTGCCATGATCCCTAATTTTTTTCCGTGTCAGATTGGTCCCTTATCTCTTAAAACATGTCATGTTATTCCTTTTTGTCTAATTAACAACGAATTTAGCGACTGATTTTTGAATTTTCCCGTTGCTAATTAGATAAAAAGAACTAACTTGACACGTTTTAAGAGTTAAGAGACCAATCTAACAAAAAATATTTAAGGGACCAATCTAAACCCAAGAGTATAGTTAAGGAACACAATAGGATATTTTTCCTAATATAATTTATGACAAAGCTTTCACCACAGCCAATAAATAACCGAGGTATAATTCTGGGATATGTCACGTTTCAATTTTCTAAAGAAATACCATTCATTCCCTCAATTGGAGTAGGAAACCGAGTGGGAAACTAACTCAATGACATGCTTCAAACTCTAGCAACCACAATTTATATTTTTATTTCTTTTTACAATGGCACACATTCCTTCATATTTTATTTTAAAATAAAAATTAAGCAACTTTTCACCTCGGTTGTGATTTCCAACCATGGTGAAATGGTTTAATCTTTATAATAAAAACTATCGCAATGTTTTTAAAAACTAGAACAAGTCCTCGTCAACATCACAATTTGGTTGCAAGCACAAAAGTACATTTGTAATTATCATATCCACAAAGACCGGTAGTCTCAAAGGTTGTTCAACAATTTTTATTATTCTAAGTAGATAAGGGTTTAATATTTGTTCTGGTGTGTGAAAGTAAATGAAAGAAAATAAATGACATAAAGTAAGATGGAGATTTTAGTGTTAACAATATGAAAGCTTGTTAAGGGTAGATTTCATCATTACATATTTATCATGTATAAACATAAGTCAATAATATGCTCTTTTGCTCAACTATTTATATTAGCACTTATTGCTCTCATTTATATCTCTTAGCATTCTCAATGCCATTAGACCAATGCATTATCTAATATTCAATATCATAGTCTATTAACCAACGTAAAACATTAAGTTCCAACACTTATAAAACAACAAGACTCCACACCGATCATGCTACAATACATGCATATATTAAACCTAATGATATGTCTAGGCATCAGTATCCAATAGATGATAATATTGGATATAGTAATGATAAGCGCCTTTCTAAGGTCAAGTCACACCATGAAAAAATTTAAGTAGAAAATCTAAACCAAGCATTAATAAGATTAAAGACTAATCAATATTAAAGCTTGAGTTGACACAAACACAAACACAAATACATAGATGCGGGTAATAATTAAAAAAATTGCGAGATTGTAACCACATGTGTTTATCAAACAATCTTCAATTTGATAGACAAGATCCTATTCAGGAATAGGACTGATGTGCACAAACTATGTTAACTCCTTTAAAGTGAACAATTCACATTAGAAGAAAGTAAGTAATCTCAATTGTTGACGAATAAATCAACAATTTATATTTGGATATATATCCTGATTTGGATCATGAACATTAACGGTTAATATTTAATGATGGTTGATATTACTTTATTTTATGAATTGAATTACTCATTTTAAAGAAGTAAAATTTGATGAGGTTTTATTGCTTGATGATTTTGGTGTGCTAATATGTTGATGTCTTTGTGTTGAACTTGAACATTTGTTGGTCAAGTCAAATATAAATATTAAATTGTGCCAGGAAGAGTTCCCAGATATCAAGAAAGGTTCTTAAGCTGTAAGTTAGAATGATAGGAAGCCACTAGCATACTGGAAAGGAAATCCAGATGTTTTATCTCACGTTCATACTAAATTACTAAATTGTAATGATTCTAATGTGTGGGGAGCAAAATTTTTGCATCAGGCTGGCTTGAATCGCTTTCTAAATTCGACATAAATTAATATTGGCAAATTTTGACATACTTTATGCACCAAACTTTAGTTGTCTGATATGTGTGTGCATTGCAGGATTTATTAGTTGTCTGATATATTCTTTTAATTTGATTTGTTTTGTTTGAAAGTTTTGATTTTGTTTCTCGATTTTTATTTCTGATTTTCGGGTTCTTTTAATGTTTTGATGCTACGACTAGATTTTCAATATACATGAAATTATACTAGATTGTAATGTTTAAATGCATTCTCTAATGTTTGTTTAAATTTAATTCTCTTTGAGTTGCTACATTTAGGAGTAATACTCTTTCGAGAACTAAGGAAATCAATTGAACCGCGTCTAATGAATCCTGAGCTTTTTCTTAGGGTTGGAATCAAACCACTGAAGGTAAGAATATATTGAATACATTTGTATGACTAATGAATACTTATTTATTAAAGAAAAAATAACAGAATTTACTTCTCACAGGGTGTTCTTCTCTATGATTAATTTCATGCTTTTGTTGGCCAGTGCCGAATATGTGGAAGTTTGTTTGGGGGATTCGCATTATCAAGTTTACGGATCTTCGAAAGCTTGTCATGGCACAATGTAGGACAATGCTTAATAGAATATGGTTTATTGTATGAAAAAAGTAGAAATAATCAATTAGAGCTTAAACATGATTTCGTCCATAAAACAACATTATCAGTATTGTCAATTTTTGCTAGGCCATAGTGAAACATCCTACTGTGACGGTGCAGTGGAAGTTGACATGACCCAATGTCTCTCTGGTGTAGGAGATAAAGTATCATGATGTTGCTGGGTTTTCCAATGGCATTTCTAGGGAGGGAAATAATAGTATAACAGTTGCAGAAACTAATGATGTCCAGAATAGTGACTTTGATTTGAAAATTTTGATAAAGACCATTTATCTGAACAACTGTATTTGGAATGTAAAATGGAGCATTTGGAATGTAATTTCAGCAAACTGTGAGGATTATATCATAGTGCAACAAGTGGTATGGTTTCAGCTCTAATAAGCTATTTTTTTATGGAAACAACTGATGACTTGTCCATAAACTATTTTGTATTTGAGTTTATTTACATATATTAACACTTATGAGATTGTTTCTAAGTGTTTACGCAAACAACTTATGACTTATCTATAAGTTGTTTTCAACTTATTTCCTTAAGCTCTTCAGGACAATTTATTTTTTGTTATTAAAATAACTTATGCATATAAGAGTTTATGCTATGAGCTTAAGTTGTTTATCCAAATAGTTAGTAAACTCTATTGTAGTTTTTTCCTTCTAAGTACTTTTTAACGTGGAAAGCTCCTTTCCTAAAGTATTTTATGTTGTATTAGTCCTTCTAAATATGTTTTCCAAATTACTAATCATAATGAAATGTAAGACCAGTCTAAAATATTATTTTTGTTCAAGATCTTGATGAATAGATAGAAAACCATTGCAACAAATTGTGGTTGTTTCTGAGTATCTCAATATCTATAGAAATTATTGCTTAGGAAGAGAATTGTCGTTGATAGATTAAACAAAATAACATTGTGGTATTCTTACTGTTGTTTATTTGAAGTGTACTTGAGCCTAAGAGAAAATACATATGTGCAAGATTGTCTGAATCAAGTTTTTACCTTGACTCGTTTTAGCTTGGTAAAATCGATATGTAAAATCGAAACATAAAATCATAAAGTTTATCTCATGTTAAAATAATATTAAATTTAAATTTAAATATGAAAAATAATTAAATTTAAATAATAAATTTTAACTAAAAGTATAAGACACTTGAGAAAATTTGTCAAAAATATACACAACAAATCAAATCAACTTCTATTAAGTTTGTATATTAAAATATTAAAAATAACAAAACATTGTAACAATCACTTAGATTACAAACCATAGTAGCATTCAAAGATACAAAATAGCAAAATTATGAACATTGTAACAAACATAGTAACAAGCCAAGGTTAAGGCTCACTTTTTAGGAACTTAGAACTCAAAGAATAAAACTCACAAAATATTCTCGTTGAAGTTCTGGTTCGGCGTCGTACAAGTGAAGTGACGTTAGGGTTCAAAAGTTTTTAATTTTCATTGCTCTGGTAATGAAAAAGTCTAATGTCTAATGAAAAAAAGTTATTTAAAGTGAATAAAATATAAAAGTGGGAGAAATTTTGTTGGGATGGTGTTTTAAATTTCAAGAAAAAAAATGGTAAAATCTAGTCAAAGAGTAAAATCTAAAGATTTTATAGTTTTCAAAGAGATTTAAATCGTGTAAAATCGTTTCAATATATGATTTTACTTAAAAATGATTTTACCTGCGATTTAACATCAAATACCGACCTAGAAACGTAAAATCTAAGAGTTTATATTTTAAATCGCGATTTTAACAGCATTGCTTATGGGCGTCCAATAAATTAAGAATCAGTTTTATGAAATTATAAAATAGATTTTTATAAGTATTGAGTCATTTATTTATTTATAATAAAATTTATTAATTGATTTTGTCTTCTTCATACAAGTGGTCTATAGTAATTATAGGGTTAAATTTAACTGAATGATGTTTAGTCAAATTGGATACTATTTATTACATATTTAAATATATTTAAAAATGATATTTTATATAATTCATATATGAAAAAAAAAGTGAACTATAATTAATGTTATTAATTACTCCCTCCGTTCCTTTATAAGTATCATTTTTTGAATAATTTTGTGTTTCTTTTTAATTGTCGCTTGTAAATTTGAAGGTAGTATTAAATATGCTTTTGTCAAAACTACCTCTACGTAATTATTACAGAGAGAGAGAGTAAAATGAATGTAATAAATAATTAGGGATAATATAGATGAAATGAAAATTATGGTATGAAAAGTAAAAATATTAATTAACTTTCTTGGTATATGTAAAAATAATAAAAAGTGACACTTAAAGAGAAACTGAGGGAGTAAAATATAGAATTAAAACAATAACTGTATAACTAAATAACAGAGAATTAAAAGTTATTTTTAATTTAAATTTATGATTTAATAAAAAGGAAAAATATTAAAGTATTAAAATGATTTTAATCAATTATATTAAATAATTTTTTTTAATTCAAGTTTATAATTTAATAATGTTAAATGCACTTTTTTATTTTCTATATATTTTATTTAAAACATTGATATTCTAAATATTATTTTACTAAATTTGAAATTTATTTTATTCGAATTTCAAGTTGTATGTTCTAAATGATTATTTATACGATATTATTGATAAAAATATTGAAATATTATTAATTTAATCATTTAAATGCTAAATACTTAATTAAGTTATCTATAATTTCAAATATTTTTTTAAAAATAATTTTTATTTGTCAATTATAAATATTAATTGAATAGTTCTTTTAATAAATCTTAAATAAATTTCAATATTTTTTATTGGTCAATTATTCTAATGTGCATTTGAATTGCTCTCACTTTGTATTTGAATTGCTCTCATTGTTGCTCTCAATGTGCATTTGAATTGTTAATAAAATTAAAACACGGGACACTACCAGTTAGATTTAGGAAAAATATATGCATAAATATTGCTCTCAATGTGCATTTGAATTGTTACTCATGAAATGAAATTATAACACGGGAACAATGTGCATTTGAATAAGTAACCTAAGAATTCTGGAATCAGAGGATAAACAAGAACGATGCGCTAAGATGAATGTTGCTAGTCGTGTTCCATGAATATTATGTCATATAATATCAGAGGATGTTGTAGGTCCATCAAAAGAAGGAGGTTACCTTACACTATTTGCAAGGGTAAAATTGATCTTTGTCTAATTCAGGAAACAAAGATGCGTAGCTTGACTGATGGCATTGTTCAAAGTCTGTGCAATTCTTCAAATGTCGGTTGGTCGGCCTCAAATTCAGAGGGTCAATCTGGAAGTATTTTGATTATTTAGAAGAAGGACATTCTTTCTGAAAACTTCACTTTTAGAGGAAAAGGTTTTTTAGGCATGCAATTCATGTAGAATAAGTCTATCATTTACGTGGTTAACGTCTATTCGCCGTGTGGTATCAATGAGAAGAGAGCTTTGTGGTCTGATCTTATTAGTCTTAAAAACTGTTTGCCCACGGGAGGATGGATTTATGCTGGTGCATGACTTCAATTCAGTTAAGAATGGTGAGGAAAGGCAGGGCAGGGGTAGACTTAATCATGGTGAGATGTTGGAATTCAATTCCCTTATTGAAGATTTGAATCTTGTTGATCTTCCTGTTATTGGTAGTAAGTATATTTGGTTCAATTCGAATGGTATTAGCCGAAGTCGCTTGGATAGATTTCTTGTTGATGAGTTTATTATTGATAAGTTGGATCTTTCAAACCAGTTTGTGGGAGATAGAGACGTTTCTGACCATCGTCCTCTATGGCTGAATTCGAAGATCGTGAATTGGGGACCGAAACCGTTTTGTTTCCTTAATTGTTGGTTGAAGCATAAAGACTTCCTGGATTTTGTGGCAAAAATGTCCTGCTGTGTAAATTCAGAACGCTCAAGATAGATCTAAAGTGGTAGAACTCGAACATTTTCGGTTGGCTTGACCTAAAGATTGATAGTAGCAGCCATCAGTTTAATGCTCTGGATGTTCTCTTGGATGATATTGATGCTAACTCTTGTGATGGGGTGGTGAAGGCCAGGATGGAGAACCAATAGGAATTTTGGAAAAGCCTTAAACTTAAAGAGTTATTGTTAAAGCAAAAATCCAGAAGTAATTGGGTTAGCGACAGAGATATTAATTCACGGTTCTTTCATGATTCTCTTAAAGTTAGGTACAAGAACAACAATATTTCAATGATCAATGTTGGAGGAGTCTTACAGGAGGATCCTATTGCTATAAAACTTGCAGCCAAAGTGTATTTTGAATCCAAATTCAAGGCTAGGAATTCCTGCATAACTCATTGTAACTTTGAGCCTGCTGTGGTTCTGTCTCAAATGGAGATTACATACCTTGAAGTTGACTTTTCTAGCTTGGATGTGAAGTCAGTTGTGTTTGATTGTGACGGGAACAAATTTCCTGGGCCCGATGGCTTTAATTTTAAGTTTCTTAAGTCTTATTGGAGTGTTATAGGAATGAATGTTACTAATTGTGTCCTTGAGTTCTTTTCTACGGGATTATTAGCCAAGATTTTTGTATCATCCTTCATTTTGCTAGTGCCTAAAGTGGTAAGTCCTCAAAAGCTTCAAGACTTTAGACCGATTGGTTTAATTGGGTGTATCCTTAAAATCATATCTAAAATGTTGGCAAGAAGGCTAAGCTTAGTTATTGGTAATATCATCTCCTCTTCTCAAACAACTTTCATTCTGAATCGTCAACTATTAGATGGTGTCCTCGTTGCCAATGAAACCATTGATTTTGCAAAACATAAAAAGAAGAATTGCTTACTCTTTAAAATGGATTTCACTTAAGCCTATGATTGTGTGGATTGGAGTTTTTTTTGGAAACTATGATGTTGAAAATGGACTTTGGTTTGAATTGGTTGAAGTGGATTCATGTAATGGTTTTTAATAGCTATCTTTCGGTTCTAATTAATGGTAGTCCCTCGAAATATTTTAAGGCAACGAGAGGGCTAAAGCATGGTGACCCTTTATCTCCTTTCTTATTTGCGATAGTTTAGGAAGGCCTTGCTTATTTGGTAAGGAAATCAACTTCTCTTAACAATCTTAAAGAGTTTAAATTTGATAATTCCACCACAGTTAATCTTCTTCAATTCGCTGATGATACCTTTATATTCAAAGACGGTTCAATATCTAATGTTTGGACTTTTAAGGCTATCTTGCAGGGTTTTGAAGTGGTTTCGGGCTTAAAGGTCAACTATGCTAAGAGTTTCCTTTTTGGTGTTGGGTTAGACTTGGAATTCTTACGTGCCGCTGAATCTTTTCTTCATTGTAAATAAGGATCTCTCCCTTTTAAATTCCTTGGTATTGGGGTTGGAGGCAATCACCGTAGGATTAATTTTTGGAAACCGGTGGTGGATAGAATGAGGAATCGTCTATCTAATTGGATAGGTCGTAATCTTTCGATTGGAGGTCGCGTTACTCTCTTGAACAATGTGTTGACTAGTTTGCCTATACATCACTTGGCTTTCTTTAAGGCTCCTAAAAAAGTGTTTAAAGACATCATCTCTATCCAAAGACGATTCTTGTGGGTCGGCACTACGAAAGATGTCTTCATCCCGTGGGTAAGTTGGAAGTCGCTATGTAGACCCAAAAGTTGTGGCGGATTAGGTATCAAACAAATTTGGTTTATTCAACAAAACTCTCCTCTCAAAGTGGCTGTGGAAATTTTGCTTGCAAGGTCATGAAATTTGGAGACCTATTCTTGTCTCTAGATATGGTAATTTGGTTAACAAAGTTCATTTACCTATTGTGGCAGGTAGTTTGAAATCTGAATCAAACTGGTTTAAAGATATCATTTCCATTTCATTTGTTCTTCCACAATTTCATTTTACTTCTCTTCTTCAGCCTACTATTGGTTCAGGTTGCCATATTTTATTTTGGCACAACTTATGGCTTAGTGATAGTCCTTGAAGGAGTTGTACCCATTGATTTTTCATGCAGTTAGTAATAAAAACTGCTTCATAGCTGACATGGGACAGCCGTACAGTAGCAACTGGATGAAGCTCCTTAATAATAGGGAGGATTTATTTGATATTGGCAGGGCAACGGAACTGAATGAGTTGTGGACTCAGTTGGCATCTTATCTGCTGAATCTTGAAAACCATGACGTTTGGCATTGGTGTTTGGATCGGTCTCAAGGATTTTCTGTGAGTTCGTATTATAACTTCTTAATATCCAAAGTTGATGTAGTTATTGTTGATAATACCTCCTTGCAAATTCTGGATTTAATTTGGAATGTCGGTATTCCGTTGAAAGTAAAAGTGTTTGCTTGGCGGTTGGTGATTGATCGTCTTCCAACGCGTATGAATTTGGCTAACAAAGGCATCTTACTTAACCCTCACGATAAGGTGTGTGTTATGTGTTTTCGGACCAAAGAGAATGCTTCTCACTTATTCTTTGGTTGTTCCAAAGCTGTCCTAGTTTGGAATAAAGTTTGTGATTGGTTAGATATTGAAAGAATTCCGGAATCGGGTTGTTGCTCCCATGTTTTGGCTTGGTTCAACCGTCTTAATGGTAAAGTCATGAAGGATTGCACCATAGTATTTTGGTGCATAACATGTTGGATCATTTGGAAATCAAGAAATGCTATTGTCTTTAATGGATATTTTTGTAATGTAGATTCTATCTTTTCTTCTATTGCTTCTTCGTCTTGGTTTTGGTTGGTTTTAGGAAATCGGAAGAGGAGGAATTGTACTCTATATGATTGGTCCAAATTCCCTCTCGATTTCTTGTAGGCTTTTGACTTTTGTTTTTGGTTGGGATGATTGTATATTGTTTTCCTTTGATTGTGTAATTTTAGTTCGATATTTCTTTAATCTCTCTTATTGAATTTGTCTATCAATAAAAAACACGAGACATTACCAATAAGATTCAGGTGAAAAAAAACTTAAATTTTCCTCTCATTGCGCATTTGAATTGTTACTCATGAAATGAAATTATAACACGAAACACTACCAGACATATAAAATCTAAACAAATAATAAAAATATATCTTTAAAATTAATTAACTATTAACATGTGGCAACGCACGCGCCTGTGCGGACGCACGAGTCATCTACTAGTTGAATTAGGTAAGATATTCACTATTAAATGACACAATTTCTCTCTTATTACAACTATTTGAAGATAAAATTACTATGGAAAATTACCAACCGATTCACAATTAGTTTGAATTTACAACAATAATATTAAAATTTAGTTCGGTACATTTTTGTTTTTTTTACATGAAAGTATGTGTACTAAATAAGGACAAATGGACAATAAGGTTAATTAATTAGTAGAAATACTTATTAAAATATATATATATATATATATATATATATATATATATATATATATATATATATATATATATATATATATATATATATATATATATATATATATATATATATATATAAACCTTTTCCTTTATATAAGCTTACTAACAAGAAAATTAATAAACTTAACTTTTTTTTATAATAAGTGTTAACTATGGGCCTTAATTACCACTTACTAGCTGCCTACTTCTATAGAAGATAAAAAAAAATTTGTATAACTTATTTTAAGTTATACTCTCACTAACTTCTAAATTATTAAAAAAATTATAAAACTATAATATTTACATGACCAATTAATTACTCATAATATTACATTCAATATAAAAATAATTTGAGACATTAAGATCCCCTTACTTTAAATGATGATTAAAAGGATTGAGCTAATCTCGATTCTAATTAAAATGTATTAAGAAAAAATATACATGCCCTCAAGACTCTGATATTGATCTAGTAGGAGACGAAAATAATGGTTTTGGTGGTATTTTCAATGAATCCATACTAACTTCTAACATTTCAACCACTTTACTCATTGTAGGTCTATCATTAGGAAATGTTTGAATACACCACAAGCCCACAATGGTCATTCTCCTTGCAATTTCATCTTCTTCTGTATCCATTACTCCATAAAGTATCAAATCACTTCCAAACTCAAGCCTACTGTATACCCAATGAGGAAAGTATATCTCACTTGTGTGACTTGCATCAGCATTAATATTTTTCCTTCCACCCACCATTTCTAACAACATCATTCCATAACTATAAACATCCGACTTATGTGAAACTCCTCCAAAATGTCTATTCCACACTTCTGGAGCTACGTATCCCATCGTCCCTCTTTGATCTGACATCGAAATAATACTCTCTTTTTGGGGGCAAAGCTTGGCAAGTCCAAAATCGGAAATCTTTGGATTAAAGTTCTCATCCAAAAGAATGTTATGTGGTTTTATATCAAAATGTAAAATTCGAGTGGTGCATCCTCTATGCAAGTACTCTAACCCACGAGCTATTCCTTTCGCAACTTGATACAAATTATCCCAACTTAAAGATTTAATGGTTTCAGGCCCCTTATTGTAAATAAATTTGTCAAGGGAACCATTAGACATAAATTCATATACAAGTGCTTTCTTACGCCCTTCAAAACAAAATCCAAGAAGAGTGACAACATTAACATGTGAGGTTCTAGTAATACTTGCGACCTCATTAATAAATTCTTCACCATCTCTTTTTGATGCATTCAATATCTTCACCGCCACTGGACAACCATTGAATAAATTTCCTTTGTATACAACACCAAAACCCCCTTGACCAAGTTTAATTTTGAATGAATTTGTCATTTTTTTTATTTCTGAAAATTTATATTTCTTTTGGGTTAAAGCTCCATGTTCTTTAAAAAATGTTTCGATGTTTTTATCATTCTTTGTCTTAAATCTGAATTTTACTTGTTTTATTGATGACTTACCTCTAATATAACAAATTGTGAGGCATATCAGCAATGCTACTGTGACTGCACCTCCAATAACACCTGTTGTCAGAAAAAAATGAACTTATCATGTGTTTCGTAGAAGAAAACAAAACAAAAATTAAAATTATAGTATTGTGTTTTTTCATATGATGTTATTTTGGGTGTTAATGAGAAAATATTAACCCCTTCTTATAAAGTGATACAATTCAATATCTCTCTATAGTCAAAGATATATTGGTATGGAAATTGGTCGAGAAAGAGAGATGGATCTCAAAAACAATATTATTTTTTCAATATGTATTGACATGAAATTGAGTACTACTATTTTAAACCTGGATTCTCTCATGGATATACGACTAATTACAGTAACAACAAATCAATTAATTCCTCAACAAAAAATATGATTTTAATATAGTGGAATCTAATAAAAATAACAAGGAAAATTGAATTTATTACCAACAATGAGTTTCCTCTTCAAATTCCATGAGCCTGCAACAATTAGTTGTGAAAACAAAGATCAGTTAGCATTGTTATTTTTTATAACTTAAGGATAATATTCTAGTAGAGTACGTAATAAACATAAACATGTTACATTTCTACATTTTCACCGAAGGCTTCGCAAAAAAAGTAAACATTAGAATATATTAAATATTATTTAATGTCTCTGAAACTATAACAAACACCATTGAAATGAAGTAAAACTTGTAAGAAAGAAGAAGATGACGCTTTTGATATATTCACAACTGAATTTGTATAATGCAATGGAACAAGTATATATAGAAAGTTAGAGTTAGTTATGATCTAACTAACACACTTATCATACAAGAGAAAACAATGGAAGCTTGTACTCTAAGAAATCTATCCATATGCATTATTCCTTATATATGTTTAATACCCCCCTCAAGCTGGAATATATGTTAATCATTCCAAGCTTTCTTTGAAGGCTACTGAAAGGTCCCACATGCAGAGATTTTGTCAACATGTCAGCTACTTGATCCTTTGAACCAACGGGAAGCAAATGAAGATTAATGCCCGCCTGCACCTTGTCTCTCACTACATGGCAGTTGATTTCAATATGCTTAGTCCTCTCATGGAATACAAGATTAACAGCTATGTGCATAACAAATTTATTGTCACAATAAATCACAAATGGAGCTGGATGGGTGATCTAAAAGTCTTGCAACAAATATAGAAGCCATTTCCCTTCACATGTGGCTCACATGTGGCTTGTGCCAATGCTCTATATTCTGCTTCAGATGATGATCTAGACACCCCTACCTGATTCTTACTATTCTAGCTTATGAGTGAATTATCAAGAAAGAAACACAAGCCAGTTGTTGACCTTCTAGTATCAGGGCATGCTCCCCAAACAGAATCTGAAAACTCCTTAAGTGTAATAGCTGATGATGAGCTGAAGAACAGACCATTGTCAGGATTTCCTTTGAAGTATTTCAACACATAAATGCCAGCTAACATGTGCTTAGTGGAAGGAGCACTTAGAAACTAACTGAGATTGCTCACAACATATGATATTTCAGGCCGTGAGTGTGTAAGATACAAAATTCTTCCAATCAATCTTCTAAATTCAGTGGGATCAAACAAAATTTCACCATATTCTTTATGCAATTGTAGGTGAGGGTGCATAGGGGTATTGCAAGGTTTTACTCTAGTTAAGCTTGCATCTTTCAATAGATCAAATGTTTATTTTCTTTGGCAAAGATTTATTCCATCTTTGGACATGCTTACTTTAAAGACAAGAAAGTATTTAAGTATGCCTAAATCCTTGATACTAAATTTGGTATGTAAGAGGGTCTTAATGTTATTTATTTCATCAACATCAGTACCCCCTAAGACCAAATCATCTACATAAACAAGGATGATTGTGAATTGGAGAGCATTGGACTTGGTAAATAAAGAATAACCAGATTTTGATTGAATATAGCCTGACTGCATTATACTTTCAGTCAGTTTAGTGTTCCACTGTCGGCTAGCTTGCTTAAGTCCATATAAAGACTTTTTGAGCTTACAAACTTAATTGGAATGAGATTGGGAAAGGCCAGGAGGAGGCTGCATATAAATCTCTTAAAAAATATCACCATGTAGAAAATCTATAGTGACATCAAGTTGGAATAAAGACCATTGATTGGCAGCTGCTATGGCCAAGAAAACTCTAATGGTTTTCGTATTAACTACGGGGCTGAAAGTGTCCACGTAATCTAGACCTTTAGTTTGAGTGAATCCCTTTGCCACTAAGCGTGCTTTATACCTCACTACAGAACCATCATCATGGATTTTGAGTTTTAAAACCCATCTACAACCAATGGCTTTTTTGTACTGAGGTAAAGGAACCAAATCCCATGTATGAGTCTATATGAGTGCAACCAATTCAAATTGAATGGAATCACTCCAATGTTTGTTACTAATGACTTCTTCATATGTATAGGCTCAAAAATACAAGTCATGTTCAAAATGTATTGATTATGTTTAGGAGAAATATTATGGTAAGAAAGAAACTGAGATAAAGGGTACTTACTTTGGGAAGATGATTGAGTGGAAGTTGAATCATTGAGCTGAACTACATTCTCAATCATGTTGCAATGGTAATTTTGAAGGTAAGTTGGAGGATGGATAGCTCTAAGAAAACTTCTCACATAAGGGTCAGTATTATGCAAAGGATTATGTATAAAAGGATAATTTTGGATGGATGGAATGATAGGGGAGTTAGGAATGTGGGAGAAAGATTGTCAGTACTGGTATGAGAATTAGGTGTATGAGTGGAGATAGGTGAATTGGGAGGTAGAGAAAATGGTGAGTTGTTGATGTAAGGGAAATTAAATCCATCATTTGGTAGAGATGGTTGAAGGGAATTGGGATTAGATGAAGAAGGAGAATGATGTTTGTAGGGAAAATTGGTCTCAAAGAGAAAAACATCTCTAGACAAGAATATTTCCTTGGAATGCAAGTCAAATAGGATGTGACCTTTAACTCAAAGTTTGAGTCCTAAATAGATACATTTTCTGGACCTGTGATCAAATTTCTTTCTATGAGTATGTAGTGTAGATGCAAAGCATAAAGAGCCAAATACTCTAAGGGAATGAAAATCAGGGTGGTTGCCATCCAGAATAAGAAAGGGTGACTTGTTATGTAAGAAAGGTGTGGGAATTCTATTAATATTGTGGATGGCAAGACTGATAGCATAACACCAAAATAGTTTTGGGAGTTGAGCTTGGAATAAAATAGCTCAAGTAATAGCAAGAATGTGTTGATGTTTTCTCTCAACTATGCCATTTTGTTGAGGAA
The DNA here is from genome assembly GCA_963966055.1 of Lathyrus aphaca. NCBI lineage: Eukaryota > Viridiplantae > Streptophyta > Magnoliopsida > Fabales > Fabaceae > Lathyrus > Lathyrus aphaca. The sequence goes on from OZ014519.1 coordinate 568,991,911, forward strand.
TGACAACACATGAAGTGTGGTGGATAATACCATTGACTTTATAGTAATCTTTTAGTTGGAACTAGTAAGATACTCGTGCTCCCGCACGGGTAAAATTATTTGATATGATATGATATTATATATATATATATATATATATATATATATATATATATATATATATATATATATATATATATATATATATATATATATTTAATAAGATATAAAATGTATTTATATATGTATTTAAATTTGAAATTAACTATTAATTTTAAAATGAACAATAATTATGTAAAATCAATTAAATTAATTGTAAAATAATTTTTTTTATACAATTTCAATTGTATTAAATAATGATGTTAAAAGAAAAAAAAATGACTTGTGAGATGAAGAAGGACAAAAAAATTGATGCGATAATGATTCGTGAAATAAAAATATTATTTGATGTCTAGAAATGCAAAATTTAAAATGATTTACTTAATTGTAAAATGAACAATAATCATAAAATTTTAATTGTGTTAAATAATTCTAAAAAATGAATCGTGAGATGAAAAAAGAAAAAAATATTGATATTAAAAAAATAGAATTTTGTCTCTTAAATTATGATAATGATTGATTAAAATAAAATAGATATTGCATTGATAGTGACTCGTAAGATAAATATATAGTGTTATTTTATTAAAATTAAAAAGTAGATTATTAACATTTTTAGTGATAATAAATCAATAAAGAAAAAAATTAAAATGAAAGTGAGAAAGTGTGGAAAAAAGAAATATGAGAGAAATTTGAAATTTAAATGAAGAGATTGAATGAATGTAATTGACACTTGACAAGTAAAAGATCGTTGAGAATTAATTGAAATATTTGTTAATTACCAATTTATCCATAATATATGTAATAGTTTTTTTTGGTGAAAGGATAAATGAGATAATACATGTAATCTACTTTTAATGGATTGATAGTAGATATAATTTATTTGCATGTATTTGTAAATATGAATATTTGTAAATATGAATGATATATTTTATTATGTAATACAATGATTATATCAAATTGCTTATATCAAAAGAATAATTTAAAATATAATGTATTTTTCTTATAATGTATTCTAATGCATATTAAAAATAAATATATTAAATACGATTTATTTTCAAATGAAAAATATGTTTGTCGTTGTATTTCTACATAACTTCAAAATAAGAAATTTGAATTTAAAAAATCTCAAACCATTACTTTATTACATATCTAAAGTTTGAATTAAAAAGGTAATCATGAAGTAATATGATTTTTTTTTCAAACATTGAACTGAAATATTATTTTGAAAATCCATAATTCTTGAACAAATTTTTTATTAATTTTTAATAAATAATGATTTAATGAATAAAAATACTCTAAATATTTGTATGGTATGATCAACCATTACAAAGCTAAATTAAATACAACATATCTCAATCTTCAAGAATACATAAATATATAAATTTATTAAAATGTATCGGATATAACATAAAATAATAAATATATAAATTTATTAAAATGTATCGGATATAACATAAAATAATTAAAGTAATTTGCCTCAATATCATCTACCACACTTCAATTACTCATGTATATTCTTTTACCATAAGAGTTTTGCACTTTCCTAAATAATTCACAACAATAAATAAGTTTTGCACCTTTCTAGATAATTCACAACAATAAATATAATTAATAGTAGCATGTCAGACATGTATGATTAATTATTTTGAAACCCATAAAAAAAAAGTAAATCAATATAATAAAAGAGGCATATGAAGAGTTCTGTTACCGTATTTAAAACTTGCTAATTTCTCTCAAAACCAAAACTATTTCATATATATATATATATATATATATATATATATATATATATATATATATATATATATATATATATATATATATATATATATATATATATATATATATATATATATATATATATATATATATATATATATATATATATTGGTTAGCATTGACATGTCAAAATCATAGGTATAATATATATTGGTTAGCATTGACATTTTCTGGACCTGGGATCAAATTTCTTTCTATGAGTATGTAGTGTAGATGTAAAGCATAAATAGCCAAATACTCTAAGGGAATGAAAATCAGGGTGGTTGCCATCCAAAATAAGAAATGGTGACTTTTATGTAAGAAAGGTGTGAGAAGTCTATTAGGGATGTGGATAACATGACTGAAAGCATAACACCAAAATAGTTTTGGGAGTTAAACTTGGAATAAAATAGCTCGAGTAATAACAAGAATGTGTTGATGCTTTCTCTCAACTATGCCATTTTGTTGAGGAATGACAACACATGAAGTGTGGTGGATAATATCATTGGCTTTATAGTAATCTTTTAGTTGGAATTCATTGTCATTGTTTGATCTAAGACACTTAATGGACTTGTTATATTAGGTAAAAGCCATGGAAACAACGTTTTTGATGAGAATGATAGTTTCAAATTTGGTATGCATGAGAAATATTCAGGTAAACCGACTCTTATCATTGACTACAGTCAAAAACTATTTGTGACCATGGATAAAAGGGATTGAAGAGGACCCCAGATATCCATGTGAACCAAATCAAAAATATCAGTAGAGTGATGATTACTTTAGGAAAAGGCTGTCTCTTTTGTTTCGAACAAAAGCAAATGTCACAAGGTACATTGGATGATGTTATAGTAATAAAGAGAAAATATGTATTTAGTTCAATCAACTTGGCATTGGATGAATGATCTAATCTCTAATGCCAAATGTTACATTCAGTATCATGCCTAAGGAATATGGTATTGACTGTTAAACTAGTGTTGTTATTGGGAAGTAATGAATTGATATAAGAAGGTGTATTGGAAGGGATGGAAACTTGAGGTTGATTGAGAATGTACAGTCCTCCTCTTAATTTAGTTGCACAAATCATCTTCTTAGAGTAAGAGGTATGTATGAAACAAATGGTGTTGTTAAAAGTCAATTGGCAATCTAGATTAAAGGTAAGTTTAGGCACAAAAATAAGATGGAATGAAAAGTGAGGCATATATAACACATTTGTTAGAACTAAATTATCATCAAAATGTATGGTGCCTGCATAATCAGTAGTGACTAAGGAACCATTAGGCAATTTAACAATGATGAGGGGAATTCTTTTCAAACAAGAGAATAATTTTCTAGAAAAGCACACATGATCTGTGGCTCCTGTATCAAGAATGGAAGATTCAACAATATCTTGATTAGGTATTGTGAAGATAATACCTGAATTAGATTTAGGTTGAGTCACAAGGTGATTCACACTATGAGATGCAGAGGATTAATTAAGCAATGCTAAAAGATCCTTATGTTGACTAAGTGTGAAACCTATGAACCCTTGAGTAGGTTTAGTGAGTTGCTCTGCAGATGATTCAAGTTGAGCCTCATTTTCTTGCTCATGCTCAGTGGAAACATTGTTAATTTGACCTTGTTATTGCCAGTGAAGAGGGTATCTATGCTTTTTAAACAAGTGTCTATAGTGTGGTTAGTTATGCCACAATGAGTGCAAACTCTCATGCCTCTACCACGACCATGAATGGATCTACCACCTGTTTGACCTCTTCCTCGAGAATAATTGTTGCCTCTACCTTGAGAAGGATTAGTAGGAAAAGCTAAAATTTTGGATTCATCATTAGGAATGATAAGTTGTCGTTCTTGTTGTACAAGTAATGAGTAAACCTTGCAAATGTTGGGAAGGGGATCCATCAACATGATTTGGGATCTAACAGTTGAGTATTTATCATTTAAACCCTCGAGAAATTTGATTACTTAATCAGAATCTTGATAGTTGTGAATCTTGGTAATGGCAGAACAAGAAATATCACATTCACAAGAAGGAATTTGATGAAAATTGTCCAATTATTTCCATAATATTTTCAGTTTTGTGTATTAAGACGAAATAGAAAATTGCATTGCCTAAGGGTGCAAATTTCTTCTTGAATTTCAAAAATTCTTAATACATCTCCATGATAAAATCAATCCTTCAATTCCTTCCATATGCCTGAAGTTGTCTCCATCCAAAGAGCACTTTGAGAAATCTCAGATTCAACTAAGTTGTTTAGCCATGACATGATCATTGTACTGCATCGATCCTAAGCAATAGAATCACAATTTTCATCTGGTGGTCGTGGTAATGCACCATTGATAAAGTGCAGTTTGTTCTTGGATCTCAACTCCATTTTCACAGAGCTTGATCAAGAATGGTGATTGCCAACATTCAGAAGAGGAGTAACGAGAATAAGTGCAAGACTCTCATTAGGGTGCATGAAATATGGATTGAGTGTGTTATTCTGATAGCCTTTGTTTGCAGGAGCATCCATGTTATTTCCATTGTTTCCATGAACCGAGCTTGCATAGCTTTCAGAGGACATGATTGTAAGGGATTCGCAGAGAAGATGAAAAACAAAGAAACAAGATAGAGTTGTGAAAGAATACGACGATGAATGTAATGAATTCCTAGCCACAAATCGATGATATCATATGAAACTATAACACACACACACACATACACCATTGAAATGAAGTAAAACTTGTAAGAAAGAAGAAGACGAAGCCCAAAAGGATGATGGTGTTGTCGAAAGATTCACTTATTACCTTAGTCGGATTTTTAATGACGTAGAAACTAGGTATAGCCTATTAGAAAAGTTGTATCTTTGTATGTATTTTTCATGTACTAAATTGAAATGTTATATAAATTCTACATATGTTTTTGTGTATTCTTATTTTGATATTATTAAACATATACTATCCAAACCTATATTACATAATCAAATTGGGAAGTGAGCTTTGACTTTGACTGGGTACTCTTTAACCTTTAAGGGTTATGAAAAGGCCAAGTTGTTGCTGATTTTATTGACGATCACACAATAGTTAAAGTAACACAACATTATGTTAGTTTAAAACCATGGAGATTTTATTTTGAGGCTTCCAAACACAAACATAGAATTGGTATTGGAATTTTGATTATTTCTCCTAAAGAAATTCCAAGTAAGTTCAAATTTAAAATCAAATGTGGTTTCTCCAATAATGAGACTGAGTATGAAGTCTTAATTGCATGCCTTAATATTCTTTTAGACTTTGGAGTTGGGTTTAAACAATTAACAAAAGAGAATAAATGTATCAAAGAGAATTTGCTGATATACTTTATCAAAGTTAGTTCGTTAATAAGAAGATTCGATGAAGTCAACATTAAACATGTCCTCGAATCGAAAACCAAGAAGTCAGTGATATAACACAAATTGCATCAGGATACATGGTTTCCAAGGGAAAAAATAGCAGGGTTAGTTGAAGTGAAGAAAAGGTTAATTTTGATCAATCATTTTTCTTAGATTTGTCAAAGTCAAAACTAGTGGGGATAAAAGGGTTGGAGGAATTAAAAAACTCTTGAGGAATTTTTTGAATTTTTTGCCATTGACAATCTTTGGAATAAAGATTGGTGAAAATCAAATAGATAAAAGTAGTTTATAAATCATAAATAATTCCTAAATATTGTGTCCCCAAAATGGATAAAAGACGTTGGTTATATTTCCGCAAATGTATGATTGTTCCTTAAAATATAACTTTAGCTTAAACTCAAGAGACAAGTTGTTGGGGAGTTTGGGAGAATCGAGAGTACCAATAAAACTAATACTCCAGGACCACAAGAGAGGGAGACATCACATCTCAATCCAAAACCTTAAGGTGTTAGATAAATTGATCATTTCTCATATAAATTCAACATTTCACTAATTCATAGACAATGTGAGACTTTAATCACTAACACTTACTCCCAACATTCTCTCCCACAAGTGTGAGTCTCCCACATCCTATAGCAGGATCCAACACTAAATCCTGGATCCAACACTGGATCCACATCCTCACTCTATTTATTATGTATGGTTCAGATTTCACAGGAGGTAATGTGACTGCAGACAATCCCCTCCCTATATGGAAGCATGTTTCCCTTTTATATTTGTTTGTAAGAGTTGATATCATCTTCCCATGAAATCCTATATTTTAACATCCAACAACTAATACGACTTTTTAAATGTTTATGTTCATTATTCTTACTGGTTAATCTTTAAAAGTCAATGTCAATCAACTATCAATAACATTTAAAATTTTGAACACGGTTAGTATCGTATTACACACTCTGAAATACTTTCATAACCTATTATATATATATATATATATATATATATATATATATATATATATATATATATATATATATATATATATATATATATATATATATATATATATATATATATATATATATATATATATATATATATATATATATATATATATATATAACTATAAAACTTCTGCACATAATAAATAAAAATATCAAAGGAATCATTCTAACCAAAATGCAATTTTTAACACGCAATGAAGCTATTCTACATCATGGATCATGCTATGAAATTAAGTGATTATATATAAAATATTTCTAATCAAATATGTTGTTAATAAACTCTTAGTAAATAAGTTCTAAACCATGAACTTAATAAAATAAGCCAAAAATAGATTATAAACATTTAGAAGTTCTCTAAATGCGTTTTAAGATCAAGATTATTCAACAGAGAAGAACTTAATAAATTAGCCAAAAGGAAGAATACATACTTGAAGCGTCTCGAGACTTTTTTGAATCTGAATTAGAAAATGGTTCTAATGGTTGAAATGGTATATCTCCATATGATGATACTGGTAATGGTGATGGTGCCACTGATTTAGACAACTTGGATCCTATGCAACCAGACTCATCCGGCCAAATCTCTGCTGTCGAATTGTCGCGACAAAATCCGCAATCACCATAAGATTGTTGATTTGGACAAATACACATAAATGCACTTTTGGTTGTATTGTATCCACATCTCCCACCAAATTTCTTGCAATAATTACATAATTCGTCGTCCACATCGCTCCACCCAACCTCAAATCCGTCCTTTAAAACATTCATCGCTCTATTAGAATTTTCTATGATAGAGCTTTTCGGTCCATAAACTTTGATATTGTTTTTACACTTTAGGACTGCTAAATCCTTGATTTTAGTACTTAGTATTAAGTATGCTTCTTGAGGTTCACTATCTATGAGGCAAGAAATCTTTTGAGAAACCTCTGAACTCAAAGAAGATCCGACGTATGTATCGGTAGGAATAGGATCACAGTCGGATAATAGAGTATACTTCTCATCATTGGAAGTGTACTTGAAGAAATCCAGATTTAAGGTTACATTGGTATCAGGACAAGAAGGAACAACTGCAGCATCATAACTCCATAAATCCAGCCTTGCAATCTTTAAAAGTTGTGATGTTTGATTTATGTCAATGATATGAAACTTTTGTGAGTTGATGTCAATAGTCAAGTTGTTTTTTTGGCAGTCAAGTATGAAGTTTGGATGACCACAATAATTTGGTTGATTGTTGATATTCCAAAATGGATAAGTGAGGTTGGTGAAACTTCCACAGGTAAAAGGTGCACAAGATTTGTAGCTTTTAGCATCACTATTGACATGTATTGGGATCAAGAAGAAGAATGGAAGAAAGAGAACTAAGTTGACGATGAAGGAAAAATGAGAAAGAAAAAAATGTGGAGTCATGTGTGGAGGTGATGATGAAAACTGAAATAAGAAGATTATAGAGGATGAAAAAGGTGTTAACGATGAAGGCAAAAGGAAGTAGATGAAGAGGAGAATGCATGTATGAGGGTAATCGAAATTTGAGATTTATCTAATTATCATAAGAAAAGATGTTATGGCTTAATGGAGAGTGATCAAATGTGTACTAGGACATTCTATGTGTAAAAGTCAAACCATGTGGGACGATTTCTTTGGTATTTTTTTTTCTGTAAAGATGGTGTTGAATTTTTGGCAAGATTTGGGTTCGGCAAAACGACCCATAACACAAGTATAACACAGGGTTACCAAAAAAATAGGATTTCAAAATTATTTTGTATGGAATATAAACCTAAAATAAATATATAATTATTAGTGGTTGAATTTAATTTGTAATATAAACTAATTAATATTATGGTTAAGATGTTTGTTTTTTACTTGAAGCTTAATGGTCAATGGTCACCCTTAGAGCCTACAGTTTTATTATTTAATTATATTATTTTATAAAATAAAGATTATTTTTAAAATTGAACCCGGGCTTCCAAATTCTCGGGATCAACCATGTTCAAAACTAAAAGAAATAATCAAAATTGAATAAAATAGATTGGAGTAAAACACAGTAGTGGAAGTGGAGTGAATGAATATCATATTTTATTAGAATATTTTAGAATAAAATATAATTAAAAAAAGAAAGATAAATTCTTAAATATTTATGATAATTAATTGAACATCGATATCTTTAGCGAAAATTGAATTTAAATATTAATTTATTATTAATATATATATATATATATATATATATATATATATATATATATATATATATATATATATATATATATATATATATATATATATATATATATTATAGATCGACAAAATTAATTTTTTAATTTATAAAAAACTTATACTATTTAAAAAATAATAATTTTATAAAAATAATTTAAAAAAATACAAATACAATTTTCTTTAAAAAAAATTAAAAGAAACACATTCATAATCTTATTTCAATCCCTTCCGCTTAGTTGGATTATATTCCATTCATCCAAATAGTCCTAATTGCTTTTACAATTGTCCTCCATGAAGCATGTCTTAACATCATGGAATAGATTAGAATAGGAAAAGTTGAAGAAGACACTAAAATCAAAGATTTGAATGAGTCAATTGGCGATACAAAGACCATCGTTGTCCAAACTAAATAAATGAATAAGTCTACTTTCAGCAACAATTAAAAAGAGAACAAGTCTGCTATTTTTTCGCTGTGTTCTCACATACATATGGGTTTAGGCCCCACTTAAATCAATAATGTAAAATTTATCCTACTTTATTCAATAGTTTGTTCGTAGGATATTAGTTTAATCAAATCCAACTATTAGATTAAAATTTTGATTTATATAAATACAATCTAAATAATTTACAAATTTGAAGACTACTATTTTTTTTTCTTTCTAATTCATGTTAAAACTAAATTTGATATTACATGATATTAGAATATACTTATTTATTTAAGTTATGATAAATTTCTTAAAATAATCAAAGTATCAGGCCAAGTCTTTCTTTTTGTTTCGTTTGGTTTGTAATATCTTCGCATTGTTTGGATTTTCGTTCGTTTTTATAATCGGATTTGAGTATCCCTAATACTCATTTAATTAATGTCTTGCTTACAAAAAAAAAAATTAAATTTTTTAATAGGACAACCCTCAATCAACGTATTTCAGTGAGATGATAAAAAATGATTTAGCCTATCAACTATCTACCCATTATTAAAATATGCGGTCATTATTCTTTTTTTTATATCTTTTTTCATTTTATAATTTACACTATAAATTGCCCTTATTGGTAATTGACAAATTCAAAAATCTTCCTTATGTAGTTGATGAACAGAGATATATTCCAAATCTTCCTTATGTAGTTGATGAGACGAGGAATGTCTGCAATCTTCTTAATGTTAACGTATGCATCCTCTTTGCTTTTTTTCTCTCTTTATGTGAACATCTTATTGTTATGTGAAAGACATCCTTTTCATATTGGAATTCATCTTATTTATTTGCCCATGTGGATTGTGCTTGACTTGAATTAGTTTTAAGTGTATTTATTCGTTTGGCTACTCTAACAATTGGCCAGACTTTTGTTACGTTGTTATTATGCTACTGCCAAAAAAGTATACTCTGACTATTGTATATTTACTGAAATCTTTTGTTTAGATCATGTTCTTCTTTTTAAAGTGGACATTGATATTGTACTTATGATTCTTCACAGCAAACTCCTTCTCCTTGGATGAATCAGAGGCATTCACTTGATGTCAATGTTGGTAAGTCTTATTCATGTTCAGGTTAACGTTTAATAAAACAGATTTTAACGGTTGATCGCATTTCACACTATAGCTTAACGTTTAATCAATGATTGGGGTGGCCTTTTTGGTAAAAAAAACACAGATTCCCTTTGGTGGAGGGACCTCATAGCTCTTGGAAGTAATGAAGCAGCATGTACAAATTGGTTTCATGATGGAATTGCTTATAAAATTGGTGCAAGTAACTCCATTCTGATTTAGAAACATTGATTGGATTGGCTCAAGAAATTTAGAGGATTTGTTCCCGAAGTGGTTATATTCTATCTGTTTTGAAAACTGGTTTAGTGTAGGACATGTTTTCCTCATTAAATAATAGTTGGCACATCCAATGCAGACCAGAAATTATGTAGATTGAAGCTAAAATGTAGTTGGAAGAGTTGTACTGTATTATGCGTGATGTTTGTCGGAGCAGTGTCGTGAGGACTGTTAGGTTCTAGAATGTGTTAATATATAGTTTAGTTTTTAGGCACTTTTTAAGTTCTTTATTGTTTAATCGATGCTTTTTCCCGTTGTTTCCAGTAATTATTCATAGTTTAGTTTTAATGCATTTATAGATATAATTATTTAGCTTTTGTGTTTATAATTATAGGTTTTACCATTGGAAAAGGAAGCTTGAAGAATGGAAGGATCTTGGGAAGCTTTTTGAATAAATTCATTTTTTGAAGCATGCTACGAGCCCGCTAAGCACGCTCCTAGCCCAAGACAACACCAAATTCCAGGGAGTTGCTCGCTTAGCACGTTCATGAGCCCGCTAAGTGCGTTCTTAAGTTAGTTTAGCAATAAATGACAGCGCGCTTAGAGCGCTCCTGCGCGCTTAGTGCGCTCTGCAATTTCCAAACCCCTCTAAATAGGTATTTTCAGCATTTTGTGGGGGATCCTTGATATTTTCTTAAAGCAAAAACATTATACAAATTATAGGGTCTAGTTTTTGAAGAATCGACACATCAATAGTCGGGAAATCGTCATTGATTCTCTGTCCCCTTCTCTCAATTCTTGCTTGTGAAGTTATTATGTCTATGGATAGCTAAATCCATTTTGTGTCAACATTAGAAGGTAGACACTCCTTCTTTTGTGTGTATAGTTATTGATGTAAACTCTTGAACTAATGGATGATGAATATATGGTAGAAAAACTTGCTTTTATGATATATTCTTTGTGTTGATCATGATTGAAAAATGTGCTCCAACTCTTTATTTAGGTTTTTCATCCATCAATGAAAATAGGCTAGAGATAGTTATAAGACTTAATGTTCACAAATATTTGTAACACCCTAATATTTTCCCTCTCATTTGTCATATCATAGGCATAACATGTAGTTGGCATACTTTGACATTTGGCATAGAAAAATAACGCATAAGCATCCATGATCACAAGCATAAGGCATATGATCAATCATCTGGAAAGTCATGATCTTCCAAGTCAAGCTAAGAGCCAAGTGACCTTTCCAGAAGCTCACAAGATCTCCTCATGTCTTATACAAGCTCAAAGTCATCCTCAAAGTCCTAGAAGGATGAGGTATCATCAGAAGATCAACAGTGCAACATCCTCCTACACAGACAAACCCTAATTAGGGTTTTGCTCCAGATCAAGGAATTCTCATAGCTTTTACCAATTCTTGTGGTCAAAGACTCTCATATGATGTATAAGGCCTATGGATGAAGTTTGATGCAAGAACTCATTGAAGAAGTCAGCCATTTGATCAATTACTTGTAAATGAAGAAAAAGGTCAACTGAGCAAATGAAAAGTCAACCAATGGATTTCAAGGCCTCCAATCATAATTTTCAAGGAAAGGGACCTTATTAAGGGCAAAGAATGGTTTTGGTGACCTTAAGAATCAAGAAATTAGGGTTTGGGAAGAAGTTGCCAAAATTAGAAAGTGGTTTGTATGAGAACTTTCTATTTTGGGTAAGTTTTGCCTTAACATTCATTCAATTCTTTCATGGCCAAGATGACTTCAAATGATTTTTCCTCAAACATTAAACTTGTAGGACGTCTTCTCCCTTTTCTAAAAAGTCAAAGAACATGATCATAGCCTTTGTGGTTTTAAAGTTATGGCCATTTGAATTTGGATGTTTTTTAGCATATTTTCAAGTTTTTACCATTTTGCAAAAAGGTTTGTAATGCATTTTCAAGGCCTCTAATGTACCAATTCCGGTTGTTACACTCAAGTACACTTCCCAACATTCATTCTTGCCCAAGAAATCAAGTAATTTTGTGGCTTACTTACAAGCATTCTCACCATGTGCATTGTTGCAAGACAAATCATAACTCATAATCCAAGCTATCACAAGTCACAAATTCCTTTCCATTCTGAATTACATCTTATAAGGAAGCAATGCACACAAGTTCTACTCCTTATGAACGTGGGAATCAAGGGCTACAAATCAATTTGCAAAATGGAAAAATCATGACAAACCCAAAGATCATGTAACTGCAAGTCCCAATACCAATCCATGTATGATTAGTGCATGAAATGTGAATGTTCCATAATCAGAAGCAAGGTCGTGCACGTGCAAGACATGAGATATGATTCAAATTGTAAAATTTCAAAATCACTCGCAACTTGGTAACCACACTTCCACTGGGTAAGTAACCATAACCAGACCCAAAATCAATCCCATATAAAATTTGATGCTGGTTAGGGTTAGAGGCTCTCTAATTTTCCAGATCTCAAGTTTTTGCATTCAACCTTCCTTTCTTCGAATCACTCTTTTCTTAGGGTTTCATTGAGATTTCTTTACACTTTCTTGATCAGTGATCTCTAAGGAACACAAATCAACCATTAGTTTAAGCCAAAATCAAGGATTTCACAAGGTTCAAGTTCAATGCACTTTCCTTCGAATCTCAAGATCTAGTGGTTCTCAAGGTTCTAATTGCATTTATTTTGCAATTAGAGTTCATTTGGAGTGGATCTCCAGCTTTACATTGGATTTCTGAAGGCATTTCCAGATCTGAACAACTTCAGGTGAGTTCAAAATTTATCCTCTCTTTTCTTGTTTTTATTGTGTGCATTATGATCCTTGTGATGTGATGATCATCCTGAATTAATTTTTGAGTCATTTGAACGTGTATCATGGCTATATTCTGGATCTGAATTTTTTTGGACTAAACTTTCTCTCTTTGATTCAGCTTGTTCATGAGTGATAAATGTTTTTTGAGATTGGATTCATGATGCCTGTGATATCCTGATTCTTTTGATATCTGGATTGTTTATTTTGGTTGAGTTTTGGATTCAGGTCACCGGAGGCTGGCTGAAGAAGATGATCAGATTCTTCTTCGGACGGTGACATTGCTAGGGTTTATGTGTTTTGCAGTTTTATTGTGAGCCTTTGGATCTGTTTTTTTGAACGGTTGATAAGCTGCCAACACATTAAAATTAAGTGCTCCCTCTCACGTGCTTGTGTTTTCTGAACTAGTCAATATGTTTGCCAGCGTACCACACTTATCATGTGCATGCGTGTGTGATTCATGTGTTTGTTTGACTTGTGCGTGTATGTTGACCTAATGGTGTGCGTCAGATCCATCCAAAGGCTAGGTTTATTTCTGAAGTTAAGTGAATTCCACCATAATTGTTATGCATTGCGCTGGGTTTATTTGGGCCTGGATACTAATGACACCCCCTCCTGAGCCCATCTCCTCATTTATAACTGAATTGGGTTGCTATTCTAACCTCCCTTGGTCCTTTTGTTTATTTATTTTCTTTTTATTAATTGTTTCATTTCCAATTTTAAAAAATACTTAGGGAAATTAAAAATCCTGAGAAAAATCATGAAAACTATTTTTAATTTTCTTTAATTTACTAGTTTTTTTTATTATTTCTCTCTTCTGAATTAATTGTTGAGTTTATTTCTTTTATTTTAATGCCTTTAATGCACAACCTGTCTTGTTCATTTTCTATTTTGAATTTGGTAATAGATATGTTGGTCATTCTTTTTGGTTTGGATTCTTGACTGGTTGAAGCATGTTAGAGAATTTTACCATGATTTTTAGGACTTGTTTGGTTAAGTTTTGGTGTGTTGCTTTGTGAAGAAGTATGTGAAACCATAATTGATCTTTGAGCGTTTGTTTGAGTTAGGTTGCCTCTGTTTTTTACCATGTGGTTTTGGTATGTTATTCTTACATGTTTAGAGGGTATTGGTGCATAATTGTGGAATTTTTAAGACATGATCTCATTTTGTTTGAATTTTATGATTAGCATTCGCTAATTTGATGTGTATATGACCATTGCTTGATTGTATGAGTAGGAGGGAACTTGTGCCACATCTTAGGGTTTGTTTTTAAGGTTCTTAACATGTTAGCATGCCTCTGGCCTTTGTGTAGAAGTTTTACTTTGTCTTGTTGGGTGTTACTTGTCCTTTAAGTTTCAGATTCACTTGTATGTTTCACCACACTTCAAACTTCTCCATGCTTCTCCTATGTGATCTTGTATGAACTTGTGTGCTTCAAATGATGTTCAAATCTCTTTATTAGGCACTTCATGGCAATGTTTAGGTTCTGATCTTGATAATGTTTGTTGATGCTTGTTTTGTTTGATGATTATAATGTCATGTTTTCATCTCCCTTATCCTTTAATGCATTATGTGTTTGTTTTGGGATCTCTCCCACTTCTTTTTTATTAACCTTGCATGACTAACCTTAGAGTTATTTCTTGAATTTTAAGTTCTGAATTTGTTAGTTGGCTATTCTTAGAGTTTGTTCCTTTCATGTCTCACTTTTGCTTGAACTTCTTTGATCATTTGTGACTACTTCTAACAGTTTCAAGGGCTATAGTAAGTGAGAGGTGTGGATGAGATTTCCATATCTCCAACTCTTTTATCTTCTCATTTATGCTTTCATATTTGTCTTTGAGATGTGCTTATGCCATCATTTGTAAAACTCTTTTCCATCCCCCTTAGAGAACAACTTAACTTCTTTAGAAGAAGTAATTTGATTTTCTATCCTCCTTTCTCCTTTCTTCTTCTTTCCTTCTCTTCTTTAGGATATTTGAAACTTCACTAACCTAGGATAATCCTTTGCATGACAACACTAGGTCTTTGTTAGTCCCCCTTAGTTATTTTACCTTTATTCCCTTTGGTTTCTTCTCTTTCTCATCTTCATACAAAAACCTAAAAAACACTTAATAATGGTTGAAATAGTCTTGTGTGTAGGGACTTATGCCATGGGGCATTTGTATTTGTTCCATCTTGGAATAGTACACTTGTCTAGCATGATGTACAAGTCTAAATCATGGGACTACTTTCACAAAGAAAACCTTAAAAGATACTTCTTCATCAAAAAACCCAAAAAAAATATCTAATAAATTTAACAAGTTAGTGAGCTTAGGCCTTAATCCTTGGAACCAAGTCTTGGATAAATTCTCCTTACTTGGTGTGCTTGTTCTATTATTCCATCTTGGAATGTATAAGTAAGTACACATTCTATGGAAAAGAGTTTGAGTTCACTTCCTTGTGCCACACTCATAAAAAACTCATAAAAAACACTGGACAAAGAATAAACGTCTCTCCTTCGGGACTTCTTTTCTCATCACCTTCACTCTTTACGTAAGAACTTGCTCCTACTTGTCACTTTGCAAGACGGTAACGCACTCGTTCAAGACGAGCCTGCAACACCTGAGCATTGACATAAGCAGTTCAATCCTTAAAGCACAAGCAATCTTTCCACCCCTAGTTAGGGGAACTACGACGAATCTGATCCTCATGTCCAAATGAGGTACGTAGGCAGCGGGGTAGGGCCCGTTCGAGTACTCTTTTATTTTTCCTACATTTTCCCCTTTCTTTTCTTTTCTTATCCAGTTTCAGTCTTTCTTTTTGCAACAGCTTTCATTTCTTCACCCTTTGAAGCAGTTTTCTTTGCAAGTATGGATCCCTTCGGGTACGGTGAATGATCTGGGGTGCTAATACCTTCTCAGGTCGTAACCGACTCCCAAAACCAGTTCTTTGGTTCACAGGACTTTGTCCTTTCCTTTCTTTTCTTCGGTTTGTGCAACATTATCGTTCCCATTACTTTGGGATAAAAATGCCTGTCTGGCGACTCTACCCTTTTCCGCGCCACTTTCGCGTTTGTACCAGGATGAAAATCCAGGGAGCGACAGCTGGCGACTATGTTGGGGACCTCCTAACCAGAGTATCTCTGGTTCCCCTTGAGAGTCTCTCCTAGAACTTGCGTGTTTCTGTTTCTTTGTGTGATTGATTTTTGTTGTTGTGTGTTTATTTTACTATTGTTTATTTACAGTTTTATTTACAGCTTTATTTACAGTTTTCAGTATTTATTTTCATGCATCATATATATTATACTTGACTGTCTGGCTGTGTTGGTTTTCTTTTGGCGAGCTTGGGGGATTTGTTACTATGAGCTCGTAACCAGGGCTCAAGTGCACCCTAGGACTTACAGTGGTTCCACTTTGGCTTCATGGCATCTTGCTATGTTGGTATTAGTGAGTTCCACGCCCAGACTTACGACCTTCTTGGAAGTGTTATGATGCAAGAATCTTTCTTGATCATTACATGACCTCGATAGTTATGTGCAGCTGGGAATGATCATTGAGGACCTTTGTGGAAACATCCATCTCCAGTGGTAACATTATCAGACCACATTTTGTGGCAAACCCATTCGCACCCGAGGGCCCATTGGAAACTCGCATAGGATGGCCTGGCTCTCTTACAAGAACTCAGTTAAAGCATTTGGTTGTATGACGATAGTACTGTATCCTACGGGCTGAATGCACTATTGTTTCTCGATTTCAGCGCTCGAAGCTAGGGACTTATAAGGGATGCTTGTTTTCCCGGACTCACGCTAAGACCTCCCTGAGTAGTATATAATGCTTAACTGATTCCCTGATTTGGTCATGAGCCATTTCTCGGAGATGGTGAACGCATTATTGCTATTCGGTTTTGAGAGTCCGTGATGTTTGACCTGAAGCACACCCGTGAGATTGGGAGGGGTTTACAGGTTTGCAGGAACCCTTGACCTCAGCATACCCTTTATCATCCGTGTGATCTTATGTCATGGTCCGGTTTACTATGGTTCTGAGGATTCTTGACTATCTGGTTCTGGGTTTCTTATCTGAGGGTTGTTATTCAGATAGCAGTTTGGGGTTTCTGATCACTTGGCTATTAGTATTCTATCCAGACAGTTCCAGACCGATCATGTGCATGCATTGCTTTTGCATTGCATCATACTAACATTAACTGTTTTTATTTTCATTTTCTCTGGTTAGAACTTGCATCTTACATCCAATTCCGGAAATTGTCTCTTATCCAGATGGCATAAGATAGAGAAGCTCCTAGAAAAAGGAATGTTCATTATACCTTTCCGTAACCAGAAACCGAGAGTATTCAGAAACTGATTGATTTGATGAATGACAAGGTTTTAGAGGACTTCAGAAAAGAGTATGTGAAGGTTCTGAATTACATGAACAAGCCTGCTGTTGATCAGAGAGACAATCTATATTCCTTGTTACAGTTCTACGATCCTCAACTGCGAATCTTTGTGTTTCCAGACTATGTCTTAGCTCCCACCTTGAAAGAAGTTTCCAGTATCCTGAAAATTCCTATCATAGAGGGTATTCCTTACTATGCTTCAGGGAGGGCTCCTTCACATGAAGACATAGCCAGTACTTGTCACCTGAGTGTGCTTAAAGTCAAGATGGGTTTGGAGGCCATCTAGGGTAAAGGGATTGCTTTGGATTTTCTTGTCACAGAAGCTCACCTCTTTGCTTTAGGAAAAAAGTGGGTAAACTTCAGTGCATTACTAGCCCTGATGGTATATGGGATAAGCTTGTTCCCTGGAGAGAAAGGGTTGGTCAACATGAAGGCAATTTCCATCTTTTTCTAGAGGAACCCAGTGCCTACTTTATTGGGATATTTCTATTACAATGTCCACTACAGGAATGAGAAAAGAAAAGGGTATGTAAATTGTTGTGCACCCTTATTCGCTAATTGGTTTGCCAAGCAACTCCCAAAGTCATGACTGTTTAAAGATCTGAAACAGGAGTGGAAGTGGTTGCGAAGATTGATGGGCTTGACCTCAGATGATATAGTGTGGGGGAAGCAACAGAGACGTATTAGGGAAGGAGATAATTGTCAACTGCGGTGATTTTCCCAATGTACCTTTGCTTGGTAGGAAAGGGATGATTAACTATAATCCTATGTTAGATAGAAAGCAGTTTGGCTACCCTTTGAAGAATCCTCCGTCTAATGAAGAAGTAGTTGAGTCATTGTATGCGTCGTTGGAAGGAAATAAGAAGTTGGTCACTCAGGCATTTCAGGCTTGGGAGGTGAGAGTTAGGAAAGGCAAGAAAGAGTTTAGAAAGGTAGACTCGAAGACGTGTCCTCCTTTTGCTGATTGGCTACAATAGCGTGTAGAAGACTTACTTCTTCCTTTTTCATTAGAATCTCCGTTGTATCCTAAAGAAGTGCTACCATTGTCTACCGTTCCTCTTGAAGATTACAAGAAGTTGGAAGCCTAGTTGCATGAGGTGCGGGTAGAGAATTCTGAGGTCACCAGCTTGTATCATTAAATGTCCAGTGCTAACCAGATCTTGGAAGAGAAGATGCAGAAGATACAAAAAGAAAGAGAGGTCAACGAGAAAGAGTTTGCTGATAGAGAAGCTTATTTCTAGAGACGAGGTCTGGTGAACATCAAGAGAGAGGAAGAATACAAGAAAACCAGAAAGTCTCGAAGGGAAGCAAACCAAGCTATCACCTTATGGAAAAACAAGTGGAATCAAAGCCAGAAGGAATGTAAAGAAAAAGAGACGGACTACGAGCTACATATTAGATACCAAAAAGAAGAGTTAGAATCAACTCACAAGAGTTGTCGAGAGAAATCTTAATAGCTGGAGCAGAGTCAGCAAGCCCTAGAAGAGGCACTCAAGGAGATTGCAGATCTCAAGTTGATGGTCGAAGTTAAGAAAGCTAGGACTGAGTTGGGACTTACAGGAGAGGAATCAGAGTCTTCTTGCAGCTTGGAGTTTTAGATTGTGTCATTTTCGTGTACTTCAGATTACCTACAGGCTTGTTGTAGGAATCTTGTTTTTTTTCGCACTTCATTTTTCTGTAAGACTTGTAACCTTTAAGGGAATTTTTGTTTCTCTTGCCTTGTAGGCTTTGCTTTATGATATGTTCCTTTTGTTCAGCTTCTTGTTCTTTCTGAATACACTAAAACCCGATCGTTCAAAGTCATCAGAATTTGAATACCTCGCAAAAAATCCTGTGTTGAAAAGCCAATTTCCAAAAAGCCATCTGGGTTATTTTTTTTCCAAATACTGGAACTGGGGCACCAAATTCCTGACTATGGGAACACAAATAGTTGCATTGCATGCATGTAACCCCCTTTCTTTGTTTTGCAGGTACAATTCCCATATTTCTAACGTCTCTTCTGTTTCAGGCATTATTGCTACGAAGAAGGTTCACATGTATCCTACTAAAGAAAACAGAGGGCGAGTTATGGATCAAATGCAAGCTGACTTGGAAGAATTGCATAACCGGATGGACCAGTTCATGACCCTCATGACTGGTATGAATCAGAACCAAGAGCGTTTGCAGGAAATGGTGGAAAGGAATCAAGTTGTGAATGATGGATAGGGTGATAGTGGTAACCCAAATGGTATAGAGGTTCGTAATACTGGTATTCCTCAACTGCAGCCTGGTGTTACTATTTTCAATGATGGTACTGGTGCTCGTAACATCATTATAGATAATTAAGAGGATCAGTTCACTGTGCTGGATGAGGTAGTGGGTCAAGGTGCTGAGGTGAATCGCCGTTTCTAGGAAGTGGCAGAGCAAGTTCGTTCTATTCAATCCCAAAACTCTTTGGGATTTGATATCACCGACTTGGGTCTTGTTCCTGGGGTGAGAATTCCCTACAAGTTCAAAGCTCCCACCTTTGACAAGTACAATGGTAATTCTTGCCAAAGGACTCATCTCCATTCTTTTCTCGGTAGAATTGCTGCTCATACCGATGGTGAAAAGCTGAGGATGTATTATTTTCAGGATAGTCTCATCGGGGCGTCCCAAGAATGGTACATGAAGCTAAGTAGGCCCTCTATCAGGAGCTGGAAAGAATTGGCTGAAGCATTTATCAAGCATTATCAGTATAATCTGGACATGGCTCCAAACCGTACACAACTTCAGAGCATGTCGTAGAATTCTAAGGAAAGCTTCAAAGAGTACACCCAGAGGTGGCACTAATTAGCTGCAAGAGTGCAACCTCCGTTGCTAGAGAACGAAATGGATTATTTGTTCATGAGTACTCTACAAGGGATATTTATCGATCATCTAGCTTCCTGCTCAGCTACCAAGTTTACTGATCTTGTCATTGTTGGTGAAAGAGTGGAAAATTTGTTAAAGATGGGGAAGATTCAAGATACTGGTGCCAGTAGCTCAGTTGGAGGGAGAAAGCCCTTTGACAGTCCCTAGAGAAGGAGGGAAGGTGAGACTAATGCCATTTACATGAGTGGTTGTGGCTAGGGTCGTCAGAATTACTATGGTCAAGTGGCTGCAGTCACTATCCCATCAGGACCTACTCCACAACCTCAACAGAATCAGCGTGAACAAAGACCTTACCAACAACGTTCATACCAATTTGATTGTGTCATTGAGCCTATTCCGATGACATATACTGCACTACTTCAGAGATTATTGGATATGAACATGATTCAATTGAGGACTTTACAACCCATCACTAGGGATTCCCTACCACTGGGTTACGATGCCAACGCCATATGTGCTTTTCATTTAGGTGCCCCGGGGCACACAACTGAGAAGTGCAGAGCTTTACAGCTGAAAGTCCAGGATTTGATAGAATCAAAATCCATCAACTTTGCATCACCACCAAATGTTAATACCAACCCTATGCCCAATCATGGAGGGGAAAGGATCAATGCTATTGAAGAAGGAAGAGTCCTGAATTTGGTTCTGAATGTTAATGAAGTTGAGACTCCTTTATCTGTTGTAAAAGAGAGATTGTTGAACGGCCAGGTGTTTCTTGGATGTAACGAAGATTGTGAAGATTGTAAGATTTATGAGAATGGGTGTGATAAGTTGAAAATAGGTATCCAAGCTTTGATTGATGAAGGCTCGCTACAGTTTGATAAGGTAAACAATCAAAGTGACGGTGTGTCTACTATCACTATATATTTTACTCTGGAGGAAATGCCTTCTCAACCAGCACCATTTACTATCTACGTACCACAAGAGGAAATGCCTATTATAATAAGCCATGTAACCATCACGGTTCCTGGACCTGTGCCCTATGAAAGTGAAAGAGAGATTCCATGGCACTATGGCATGGATATGTATGTTCATGGGCAGAAGGTTGAAGATAAGTCTCTAGTTGTCATTGATTCCAGTGTTGACAATGTTGGAGGAGTAGGTGGGTTTACTAGGAGTGGACGACTCTTCGCTCCGCAAACTCTCCGAACAAACAACGAAGTTGAAGCTGCAACACGAGGTAAAGGGAAACAGGTAGCTACAGAAGAAGTGGTGACTCCGTTAAAAGAGAAAAGTACCTTTGAGAAAAAGGTCGAAGAATTCATGCGGATCATCAAGAAGAGCGATTACAAAGTGGTTGAGCCGCTGAATCAAACACCATCAAAGATTTCGATATTGTCTCTGCTTATATGCTTTCCAGCACACCGAGAGGCATTGTTGAAGTTTCTACAAATGGCTTATGTTCCACAGGAGATAATTGTAAACCAACTTGAAGCTGAGGTTGCAAATGTCAATGCCAGTCATGGACAGGGTTTTACAGATAGAGACTTGACATCGGAAGGGAGAAGTCATAACAAGGCCTTTCACATCACTATGGAGTGCAAGGGTGTTGCTTTATCCCATGTTCTGGTTGACACTGGTTCTTCTTTGAACGTACTTCCGAAGAAGGCTTTGATGAAGTTGGAGATAGATGGGCTAATTCTGAGACCAAGTGACCTAGTGGTGAGAGCCTTTGATGGTTCTAGAAGATCGGTCTTTAGTGAGGTTGAGTTTCCAGTGATGATAGGATCGCAGGTATTCAATAGCACATTCTATGTCATGGATATCCAGCCAGCTTATAGCTATCTTCTGGGACGTCCGTGGATCCACGCTGCAGGCGCAATGACTTCAACCTTGCATCAAAAGTTGAAAATGTTGTTGATGGTCAAAGGGTTACTGTGTGCGGGGAGGAGGATATCTTCGTCATCCATTTGTATACATTCAAATACGTTGAAATGGATGGGGATATCCATGAAACGCTATGTCAAGCCTTTGAAGTTGTGAATGTCAGTGCAGTTTCTCCCAACTCCATAACCAAGAGCAATGAGAGAGTGGGAACTTCTATATCTTCCTACAAGCACGCCATGAAGGTGGTATAGTTAGGAAATGCCTAGGGATGGGGCAAGCTGGTTCAGGTTAATAAAAAGGAAGACAAGTTTGGGATAGGCTACATCCCAGGGCAGGCAACCGGGTCTTAGATCAGAGCAGTCAGTTTCTCAAGTGGGGGGTGATTGACCCAAATCGAGTTTGTGCTGTCGAAGATGATGCTGATAGTGATTGTGATCTCAAAAACAGGGTACGCTCATATGTCCTAGGGGAAGAGCTAAGGAACTGGTTCGCAGAAGACTTCATCCAAGTCACTTGCCGGCCAGAGTAATTTTCTTTGTTTTCTCATTATCATACGTATGTTAAATCCTGCACCATGCCCAAGGTGTATGGATCCATTGTAGGGCCTTCTTGCATTTTATGCAGTTTATTTTATCATGAATAAAGGAAATTTTTCATTCAAATTGTGTTCCCTTTCTTTCTTTTTAGAATTTTTCACAAAAACAATAAAAATGGAAATGCTTTTCTTTTGTTTTGCTTTGTTTTTCACAAAAACAAATTCTGAAATAAGCACATCACTTGTGCAGAACCAATCATTCGGATTTCTTTGATAACTCTTCTGCTATGACTGAGTATGACTTCGATAATCCAATCTATCAATCTGATGAAGGGGTTGAGGAAGACTGCGAACTCCCTGAAGAATTGGTCAGGTTATTGAGATAGGAGGAAAGAGTGATCCAGCCTCACCAATAAGAGATTGAGGTCATCAACATATGACAGAAGATGCAAAGAAGGAAATTAAAATTGGGGCCAGTCTGTAGGCCGGAGTAAAAGAAGAGTTAGTTGGCATGCTTTGAGAATATGTGAACATCTTTGCTTGGTCATATCAAGATATGTCGGGTTTAGATACCTACATTGTGATGCATAAGCTGCCACTGAGGGAGGACTGCCTACCTGTTAAGCAAAAGCTCTGAAGAACTCATCCTGACATGGCGATGAAGATTAAAGAAGAAGTTCAGAAGCAGTGGGACGTCGGGTTCCTTGCTGTGACTAGCTATCCCTCTTGGGTAGCTAATATTGTGCCAGTACCGAAGAAGGACGGCAAGGTCCAGATGTGCATTAATTACTGAGATTTAAATAGAGCAAGCCCAAAAGATGATTTCCCATTACCTCACATTGATGTATTGGTTGATAATACAACTCAATTCTCGGTATTTTCCTTCATGGATGGCTTCTCCGGTTACAACCAAATTAAAATGGCGCTGGAAGAAATGGAAAAGACAACGTTCATTACCCCTTGGGGTACATTTTGCTACAAGGTCATGCCTTTTAGGTTAAAGAATGTCGGGGCAACTTATCAGTGGGCAATGGTGACCCTGTTTCATGATATGATCCACAAAGAAATTGAATGTTATGTGGACGACAAGATCGCCAAGTCCCGAGACGAAGAAGAGAATTTGGTTAACCTCAAAAAGCTGTTTGAACGATTGAGAAAGTTCCATCTGAGGTTAAATCCTAACAAGTGCACCTTTGGGGTGCGTTCTGGAAAACTGCCGGGTTTCATTGTGAGTCAGAGAGGGATTGAGGTAGATCCTGCAAAAGTCAAAGCCATACAAGAAATGTCTGCACCGCGAATAGAAAAAGAAGTGCATGGATTCCTGGGTAGATTGAACTACATTGCACGGTTCGTATCTCACCTCACAGCTACATGTGAATCAATATTCAAATTTCTAAGAAAAGAGCCGGCGGTCAGGTGGAATGAAGATTGTCAAAGGGCTTTTGAAAAGATTAAAGAATACTTGCAGGAACCTCCAATCCTGATGCCTCCGGTTCCGGGGCAGCCACTCATCATGTACTTGACTGTGCTAGAAGGATCAATGGGGTGTGTTCTAGGCCAACATGACGAGTCTGGTCGAAAATAGCATGCAATATACTACCTTAGCAAAAAGTTTACTGACTGTGAGTCCCGATACTCACTGCTCGAGAAAACTTTTTGCGCTTTGGCATGGGCTTCTTGCCAACTGAGACATTATATGTTGACCATACTACCTTATTAATTTCAAAAATGGATCCTGTCAAATACATTTTCGAGAAACCAACATTAACTGGAAGGGTTGCAAGATGGCAGATGGTGCTGACAGAGTACGACATTCAATACACTTTGCAAAAAGCCATCAAAGGAAGTGTGCTCTCAGACTATCTTGCACATCAGCCTCTTGAGGATGATTATCAACCCATGAAATTTGACTTCCCTGATGAGGACATCATGTACCTCAAAGCAAAAGACTGTGAGGAACCACTCCCGGAGGAGGGGCAAACCTTGAATCCAAATGGAGATTGATGTTTGATGGGGCTGTCAATATCAATGGGCGCGAAGTTGGTGTTGTTCTAATTACTCCTGAAGATGTTCATTTTCCCTTCGCCGCCAGAATTACCTTTGGTTGCACCAACAATGAAGCGGAATACGAGGCTAGATTATGGGAATAGAGGAGGCTATTAACCTCAGGATTAAGACCCTCGATATATTCAGAGATTTAGCTCTCGTGATTAATCAAATTACCGGTAAGTGGTATACACACCAAGATCATTTAATTCCTTACAAGGATTATGCCAGAAGACTGTTGACTTTTTTCACAACAGTAAAGCTTCAGTATATACCACGCGATGAAAATCAGTTTGCCGATGCACTGTGTTGTACCCCAAAATTTGCCCTCTATTTTTAACTCTAATCGACTTTTTGTTTCGCCTTAATTTGCATCATCTTCATAGCATAGCATGTATTTCATCTTAATATTAGCCGGAATAATTTCTCGGAATTTACAAACAGACTGGTCAAATTAATTTTTTTTAACTGTGCCTAAAATCAGTCAACGAAAAAATGTCAAGTTTAAGTTTGCAAATGTCGGTAACATTAATCCACGGTTCACGTGGTTTAATTTGACACGCTAAAAATATTTTTACGACTATTTTTGGTCATATGTTGATCAGTCTGAGCGGCTTAAACGGTCATAATTTTTATTTCAAAATCCGACCAAACGCTGTATTTTTTCGAGTCATTTATTTCTCGCTGATTATTTTGACGTGTTCATTTTATTTTTTTCGAGCATTTTGGTGCCCGACTTTTATTTTTTTGAGTCTATTTATTTTTATATTGGGTCTAGAATAAATAAATAGGTTAATTAGTTTTTATTTTAATTTTAACTATTTTTATAAAACTTTATTTAATTATTTATATTAATATTTTATTGGGTTCCAAAATAAACATTGAGGCCCATTATCACTAACCCTAATTAATCCTATAAATACTAATATGTGTGTTGCTGCTATAGGAGGAGGAAAAAGAAAAGAAAAAAGGGATTGCGGCGGATCTACTGAGTTCTGTTACTCATAACTGATTTTGCTTTATATACAATACTATGATAATTGTTGATTCTCATTGGTTAATTTTTTTCCTCTAACATGATCGTATAAAATATATAGTACTAATATCTTGGGATATACACGTGCAGATAATTCATGATTGGTTTTTATACGTGTAATATATATGTGTACAAAACCATTAGATATTTTCCACAAAAAAATGTTTGTTCATATATATAGCTTTTGACATAAAGGTCATAATATATGATTGTATTATATGTACAGTTTTTACACCGTTTTCTTGTTTTACATATAATGCATTATTTTTTCTTCAATATGTATATAATAAGTGGATTTATGATTGTTAATATATTTTACAATTAACCTGTTTTATATATTTTATCACTAACTTGTTTCTATACTACATTGTTTATTTTATATATATATATATATATATATATATATATATATATATATATATATATATATATATATATTTTCTAAGTAAATTTTGTTATTTTATTTTATATTAATATGATTACGTTGTTCGGATCGGATCGTGTCGATACGCTGTTCGCACATTTGTGTGTATGAGGCGTGACACTCGTGTTGATCCGATCCAATTGTGATGATCACAATTTTTGCGTTAGAAACGTCGTTGTTCCTTTCTTAATTCATATTATTTTTATGTTATTCATATATATATATATATATATATATATATATATATATATATATATATATATATATTTAGATCTGCACATTTTATGTTAACTAACTCCCCCGATTTTTCTCCTAAAACCCTAAAAAATTTCATAAACCTTAAACTTCAAGCCTCTAACATATTTTTTAAATTAATTTCTTTTACGTTAATTTTATTATATTATGTTTTTGTTGTGGATTACTAACACCTGTGCGCAGGTAGCCTAGTGGATAAAGGTAAAGATGTGAAAGGCAAGGGCGTGGATTTAAACTCATTCACAAAAGGTAGGCATAACTTATTGGCAAGGCAAGAGAGTTCGCAAGGCAATTGAATTGGGTTCAATTCCCACCCCAGGTATTTTGGTATTTTTTTTGTTATTTTCTTTAGTTTTAATTTTTGTTTCCTTTATATAATTACTATTATTAACCACTAATTTTTTTTGTTAACTACTCACTAATTTATTTTTCTTAATGAATTTTTTACAATCATAAAAATCTTATTTTTTTATATATATATATAATTTATAATATTAAATCTATTTCATTATTTTAATTATTTCATTTACTCTTTCTTTTTTATAAGAAAAATGTTTTAAATAATTAGATTTAAGTTAATATTGTCATAAAATTTTATTTGTATTATTATTTTGGTATTTAAGTT
Organism: Lathyrus aphaca; assembly: GCA_963966055.1. NCBI lineage: Eukaryota > Viridiplantae > Streptophyta > Magnoliopsida > Fabales > Fabaceae > Lathyrus > Lathyrus aphaca. The sequence continues at coordinate 569,018,902 of OZ014519.1, forward strand.
AAAAATTTAACCCTAATTTCATAAACCTAAAAATATATATATTTTTATTTAACCCTACAACTTTTCAAATCCTAAACCTTTTTTCTAAACCTTTTTGTTTTCATTCATTCTTGTTATATTCACTACTTGCTTTGTTATTGTTGCTCTGAAGTTTTTCCTTCGCCATTATAATTATGTAACTGCTTATCACTTGTAAATATTCATATTTTTATTTTCCGCCTCATAATTATGTAACTGTCCCGAAGCATTGTAATAGCTTAGGAATTTCTCATTTTTGCCTTTAATTTTCCGCCATTTATTTTTATTTGATAATTGCATGGTTAGTAAATCGGGAGTGGCAAAACCTAGTTGAAATTAATATAAATTTAGACAATTTAATTAAAAAGATAAATACTTGAAAATAAACACTCACACACGTAAGTCGATCTTTGATCGCCATCTTGCACTTCCTAGGGTATTCCTCTTGGTTGCCTTTAATATGGTCAAGTCCCTCGAATATAGGGATGTCTTAAGCAAAGTCCCTTCAAGTATAAATCATCATAGTCCCTACAGTTTAAAAGATCAAATCCCTTCGAGGTTGCCTACGGAATAATGATCTTGTCCCTTCGAACAAATGATGATAGTCCCTACGAATTGCTAAAGACATCCATTAAGTTGCCTTCATTGACCATACGATGACCCTACACTTGTCCCTTAACAAATCCAAGGTAATAACTACCTATTCCTTAATAATAGGGATAGTCTTACCCTTGAAAGGACATATAAGAACATGAATGACTTAATCTAGGGTAGGTACCTCTTAGTTGCTTGCTCACATTTCAAAATACTTTTCACATCTCACAATATTTTCAAAACATTTTCAAACAAGGCTTTGTATACATCCATACGAGGATCATTACAAAGTACTTAGAAAAATTTCTAATCACACACCACACTTTCCAAAAACAATTAAAGTGCTCTAAGTAACTAAGAGCCCATGGATAACCATGGATATAAAGGGTGCTAACACCTTCCCTTTATATAACCTACCCCCCGAACCCAAGTCTTTTTAAAATAGGTCTTTCCTGTTAGAAAGTCAGTTCTCCCACCGTGTTACAGAACTGGCAACTCTGCTAGGGAGTTACTAAGTAAAAGAGGGGTACCCTTAGGAATTAGATCACTTTAAATTGTTTGCTTTGTTTGCTTTATATTACTTGTTGGGATTTATGTGTGAAAGATCCTAACCCGGATCTAGCGTACCCTAGGTAAATGGCAATAGACCAAGGAAATTGTACGGCGTATACCGATATGGTTGATCTGGTGGCCATAGTTAGTGTGACTTCTTGGTTGGTGCTTATGTTCCTTAAGTAAGTTGAGGATAATATGAGGCTGCCATATGTTGTCAATACACTAACTGACTTTTAGAACCCTAGTTATCCCATCTTGGCCTTTTAGAAAGTAGTGAGATAGTCGGCTTTGGAGAAGTCTAAAGTTGGTTGATACTCGATACTACGCTCATTGAGATCCTAAACTTGGAGGGTTTTGGTTGGCAACTAAGTTTCCTACTGAACAACCACCCTTGGGAAGGATCAGTGATATTGAGATCCCTTAGAACCCGGTTACTTTTGTAGGACAGGATGAACCAACTAAACTTCAGGGGAGGGTACTTACCTTTAAACCTCATGCAAGCCTTCAAACCTAGGGCTATTGTGTGACTTGTTTGTGTGTGCCACATGTTTGTGATTGAGCATAGCATCATGACATCATGCATCATAAGCATAGCATTTTCACTAACCATTTCAAGGACCAAAGGATTTATCTTTGTTCTTTGTTGCAGGTCATGGCTTATGCTCGTAGGAATACTATCCGGATCAACTTTGTAGAAATACCTCCTAAGCTTAAAGAATTAGTCTCTCAAGTTTCTGAAAACTCCCAGTTCATAAAGAAGCATGGTCACCTATTGGATCTAGTAACTTCAGGGTTCAATGAAGACATGATGAGTGTCCTGTTTCAGTTCTTTGATCCTAAACACCATTGCTTCACATTCCCCGACTATCAGCTGGTTCCTACAATGGAAGAGTTCTCCATAATACTGGGTATACCTATCCTTGATCAGATACTCTTCACAGGCTTAGAGAAGGAGCCTAAACCTGAAGTCGTTGCTGCAGCCCTACATATGAAGAAATCAGACATTGTCCTAGAAACGAGAAGCGGAGTTAAGGGTGTTCTTGCTAAGGTATTGATGGAGAAAGCTCAAGTGTTCTTGAAGGCTATGAGTTATGATGCTTTTGAGGAGATCCTAGCCCTATTGATCTATGGCTTAGTTTTGTTCCCTAATCCAGACCAGTTCATAGACGTACATGCCATCAACATATTTTTGACTCATAATCCAGTGCCTATATTACTTGGAGATATCTTACATTCTCTTCATACTCGTACTACAAAGGCGAGAGGAACTCTGATGTGCTGCATACCTTTATTGTCTAGGTGGTTTATTTCTCACCTTCCTCGATCAGTGATGAAGAATGAACAAGGGTTCAGGTGGTCTAAGAGGATCATGTCACTTTCTTATTCAGACATTCATTGGTGCTCTCGATCTATGGAGAATGTTACTATCATTGACCGTTATGGGGAATTACCTAATGTGCCACTTCTAGGCATAAGAGGGGGCATTAACTACAACCCCTCTTTAGCACTTCGTCAGTTTGGTTATGCTCGGAGTAATGGTCCTCATGACACGCTTATTCAGGGTATTGTGTTCGACTACGACAACGATCTTCAGGGTTACCATCAAAAGTTTATACGAGCTTGGAACAAGGTGAACAAAATTGACAGCAATACTTTGGAGCCAAAGTATTCTATTCCTATGGAGCCTTATCTCAGATGGGTTCGATCTCGTGCTCAGACTCTTATGATGCCATATCCTGCTGTTCTACCAGTCACTATGGAGCCTGTTGTTGAAGGAGATGTTCCTTATACCATCCTTCATCCAGACATGCCCACTGATTTGGAAGAATTGCAAAAGTCCTGGATTCAGTTGAAGGAGCAAAGGGATACTTTTGAGACTCATTTCAGAGCTGGTCAAGAAAGAATTCTGGAGCTAACAAGGCAACTTCACGAGGAGAAAAACCTCAACAAGTACCTCCACGCAAAGAGGAAGCGTCCATGGGAGACTTAAAACCCCATATATTTATTTTTTGTATCTTATTGTCATTTCTTTGTAAGCCCAAGGGGCAAAACTTATATTAAGTATTTACTAATAAAATTTTGTTTTTTGTTTTTGTTTAAACAAATTTAAATCCCGCGGTCCTTGAAAACATTGCATATGCATCTACATACCATGTCATTGCATCACAGGTTTCTTATGAACAGGTATCTTATCTTCTCGCTGTTTATTTCAGCAGAAATGGCTCTCGAATAAACTGTTAAGGATCTCCAGACTCAGAATGCACAATTTCAAGAAATGATCCTGAACTTGTCCAAGGGACAAGATGAGCTGAAGACACTTCTGACTAAGAAAAAGAATAAGACTAGAAAATCAGTGGGCCTCATCAACCTGGGTAGAAGATTCAGAGGTCCTGTCAAGACAGAAGAAGAAGTTGAGAATCTTGAGTCTGAAAATTCTGAGAGAGAAGGAGGCAATCTCCATGATACTGTGCAAGATTCTGATTCTGAGGAGAACTATTATCATGATCCTGCTAGTGAGGAGAAATATAAGATGTTGGTAGACAGAATAAATGCTATGGAACTACAGAAGAATTCTGGGTTTGACTTTGAACATTTGAGTTTGATTTCTGGAGTCTCCATCCCTATAGGTTTCAAGGTTCCTACTTTTGTGGTGTATGATGGTGCGTCTTGCCCAAAACTGCATTTAAGGTCTTATGTTAGAAGAATTCAACCCCATACTCCTGATAAGAAGTTATGGATACATTTCTTTCAAGAGAGTTTGTCTAGATCCCAACTAGAATGGTATTATCAACTGGAGAGTACCAACATTCGCAACTGGAATGATCTTGCTGAAGCTTTCTATAAGCAGTATCAATACAATTCTGATTTAGCACCAACTCGCATGAAACTCCAAAGCATGTCCATGGATGCCAAAGAAAGTTTCAAGGAGTATGCTCAGAAATGGAGAGATCTGGCAAGTAGAGTTCAACCCCCTTTGACTGACAGGGAATTAGTTGATATGTTCACGAGTACATTGACTGGACCTTTCTATAGTCATCTCATTGGAAGCTCATCATCTGGCTTCACTGAGCTGATAATGACTGGAGAACATGTGGAAAGTGGGATACGAAGTGGAAAGATTCAGATAGTTGTTTCTTCAAGTATCACCAAGAAGCCTCCTCATGGGAAGAAAGAATCTAATGTTGTGTATAGCCAGCGTAGTCGTAATGATCGTAACCAATCTGTGGGAGCTGTTTTGATTTCTAATCCTACACCTCCACCACAAGAGCAAAAACAGAATAATCATCCCAAGCCTAGGAGGCAGTTTACCAAGCCCAATATGTCATTGGCTCAGGCTTTGCAGCATATGTTGAAAGGAGAATTGATTACTTTGAAGGACCCACCACAAAATATCAATACTTCCTCTTCTCGTTACAATCCCAATGCAAGGTGTGCATACCATTCTAATAGCCCTGGCCATGATACTAATAGTTGTTGGTCGTTGAAGAACAAAATTCAGGATATGATTGAGAATGGAGAAATTGAGTTTAACCCTCCGGAAACTCCTAATGTGATTACTGCTCCTATGCCCAAACATGAGAAGACCGTTAATGCTGTTAATGAGGTTGTTTATGTTCATATTGTGGCTGAAATAACTACTCCTCTAGCTATTGTCAAGAAGAAACTTGTGTAAGCTGGTTTATTTCCAGGTTGCAGGGAAGATTGCTTTTACTGTGCCTATAAACCTGATAGTTGTTGGAGGTTGAGGTCAGATATTCAACGCCTGATAGATAACTATACTATACTCTTTGAGAGGACCCCTTCCATAGAGAGTCTGTGTGGAGGTTTGGCTCAAGATGTGAAATTTGAAGATGTGGCTATGCTTAACAAGATTCATGTGAAGATTACTTCTAGTGGTCCAGTAAGGATCACTTCTAAAAGTCTTGTGAAGATTACTGCTGAGCCAAAGGTGGCTCCAATGGTTATTACTACTCCTAGTCCTATCCCATACACTTCTGACAAAGTTATACCCTGGAATTATGGTTCTGATGTTTATATCCATGGTGTCAAACAAGAGCCTTTGACTGATGCACCTGTTATTGATGTTAATCTTGATGTGGACAATATTGCTGGATCCAGTAAGATTACCAGGAGTGGAAGAATTTTCTCTCCAGAAGACACCTCAAAAGCTTCTGCTACTCCAGTTCATATCTCTAACTCTGGGCCAAATACTGAGTCTCGGGGGCAAAGGACCATTGATTGAACCTATTCAAGCTGAGGCACCAGTTAGTGAAGATCTCTCTAAGCAGATGGAAGAAGTACTGAAGATCATGCGCAAGAGTGATTATGATATTGTTGACCAGTTGGGGCATACTCCCTCCAAAATCTCCATGTTATCTCTGCTATTATTATCTGAAGCCCACGCCAAGGCTTTAATCAAATTCCTGAAAACTGCTCATGTGCCACATGAAATCTTTGTGGATCAATTCGAAAATTGGGTTGCTCATCTAACTAGTGATAATGGCTTGGGTTTTAATGATGTTGATCCGACTTCTGCCGGCAGAAACCATAATAGAGCTCTGCACGTATCCGTTGAGTGTAGGGGCACTACTCTGTCTCATGTATTTGTGGATAATGGTTCTTCATTAAATGTATTACCTAAGGAGGTTCTAGACAAACTCAATTTGAATGATGTAGTGTTAAGACCAAGTAATGTGGTGGTGAGGGCCTTTGATGGTTCAAGAAGAATGGTGCATGGAGAGGTGGATCTTCCAGTTAAATTAGGCTCTCAAGTTTTTGATTCCACTTTCTATGTGATGAATATTCATCCTGCGTACTCCTGTTTGCTTGGGCGCCCCTGGATCCATGGGGCAGGTGCTGTGACTTTCACTTTACATTAGAAGTTGAAATATTCGGTGAAAGGAAAGGTTGTCACTGTTTATGGTGAAGAAGAATACATGGTCAGTCATGTGAATACTTTTAAATATGTTGAGATGGAAGGTGAATTTGTTGAGACTCCTTGCCAGATATTTGAAGTAGTTCCTTGGGTCGTTCCTGCTACTGAAGCTCCCCCTGTTGTCAAAAAAGTTCTTATGATTACTAGAGTGCCTCCTACAATGGCCTCCCTCAAAGATGCTAGAGCTGTGGTTGAAGAAGGTGGTTGTACTATTTGGGGTCAGCTTCCTGACATTCCTTACAAGTCTGACAAGTTTGGTTTGGGTTTTACTGCAGAATCTCATAAGGTTGTTCGTCATGCTCGTGCTTCTCGTATCACTCATGAAGGAATTATAAGGGACCAAGTCAATGCTGTGGAAGATTATGATGAAGGTTACAACCTGGACGATTGGATTTTTCCTACCATGAGGGATGGACTCAACAATTGGAAGGCTGAAGACGTTATTCCTATCTCCTTTAGTCAGGAGTAAATACTATTTCATTTTTTCTAAATTTATCTTTTGTAACTTTTTAATAACTGAATACTTTTAAGCCTTGTGCCTTGCCCGGGGCACAATGGTATGCTTGTTAGGGTTGTCATTTCATTTGCATATTTTCATTCAATAAAATTAATGGACGTTTCTCGCTTTCGTAAATATTGTGCTCTTTATCTTTCTTTTATTTTTCCTTTTATAAAAAAAAGCTATGTGTTCTTACACACACCCACATCACTAAATGCAGATATTCATCCACTCCGGATCCTATTGATAAAAATTCTGCTATTGCCAATTATGACTTCGAAAATCCGATCTATCAAGCCGAGGATGGAAAGGAGGAAGATTGTGAAGTACCTATAGAGTTGGCTAGATTACTACAACATGAAGAGAAAACTATACAACCACATGAGGAACCAATTGAAGTCGTGAACTTGGGAACTGAGGAAAACAGGAAAGAAATCAAGATAGGTGTTGAACTAGAAGATGGTATCAAGAACATGTTGATTCAGATGTTACATGACTATGTGGAAGTTTTTGCTTGGTCTTATGAAGATATCCCAGGGTTGGATACAGATATTGTGGTTCACCGTCTACCAGTGAAAGAGGATTGTCGTCCAATAAAGCAGAAAGTTCGTCGTATGTGTCCTGATATGTCAGAAAAGATTAAGGCAGAGGTGATGAAACAATTCAATGCAGGGTTTCTAGCTGTTACTTCTTATCCATAATGGGTTGCAAACGTGGTGCCGGTGCCTAAGAAAGATGGTAAAGTACGCATGTGTGTAGACTACAGGGATTTGAACAGAGCCAACCCTAAAGATAACTTTCCACTTCCATATATTGATGTTCTGGTAGACAACACTGCTCAACATAAGCTATTCTCTTTTATGGATGGTTTCTCTGGGTATAATCAGATTAAGATGGCACCTGAAGATATGGAGAAGACTAAATTTGTTACACAATGAGGCACTTTCTGCTATAAGGTAATGACATTTGGTTTGAATAATGTTGGGGCAACATATCAGCGTGCTATGGTAGCTTTGTTCCATGATATGATTCACCATGAGATAGAGGTATATGTGGATGATATGATAGCCAAATATCAGAATGAAGAAGAGTACCTTGATCACCTGCAGAAGTTGTTTGAAAGGTTGAAGAAATACAAGTTGAGGTTAAATCCAAACAAATGTACTTTTGGAGTTAGATCTGGTAAACCTTTGGGTTTTATTGTCAGTAGTAAAGGTATTAAAGTAAATCCAGCAAAGGTAAAAGCTATACAAGAGATGCCTGCTCCTCGTACTGAGAAAGAAGTTAGAGGTTTCCTGGGACGACTAAATTACATTTCAAGATTTATTTTCCAGTTGACTGCTACTTGTGAACCAATTTTCAAGTTGTTGAAGAAAAATAAAGTATTGGAATGGAATGATGAATGCCAGACAACTTTTGATGAAATTAAAAGGTACTTATAGGAACCTCCTATATTGATGCCACCAGTTGAAGGAAGACCCTTGATTATGTACTTGACAGTATTGGATAACTCAATGGGATGTGTGCTGGGGAAACATGACGAGTCTGGTCGAAAAGAGCAGGCAATATACTACCTTAGCAAAAAGTTTACCGACTGTGAAACAAGATACTCACTGCTCGAGAAAACTTGCTGCGCTTTGGCATGGACTGCTCGCCGACTAAGACAGTATATGTTGACTCATACCACTTTATTGATTTCAAAAATGGATCCAATCAAGTATATATTTGAGAAACCTGCTCTCTCCGGACGAATAGCAAGATGGCAAATGATCTTGACGAAATATGACATACAGTATACTAATCAGAAAGCAATCAAAGGAAGTGTAGTAGTTGACCATTTGGCTCATCAAGCAGTGGATGATTATCAATCTATGAATTTTGAATTTCCAGATGAGGATATTATGATTGTTAGTAAAGAACCTAGACAATATGAAGGACCTGGACAAGGATCCCGATGGGCTATGGTTTTTGATGGAGCTTCTAATGCATTTGGTAATGGTGTTGGTGTTGTGATTATCTCTCCTAAAGGTTGTTATACACCAGTTACTGCAAAGCTTTGTTTTAAATGTACCAATAATATGGCTGAATATGAAGCGTGCATCATGGGTATCAAGGTTGCTATTGAAATGAAGATTCAATTTTTGGATGTGTATGGAGATTCAGCCTTAGTAGTCAGTCAAGTTAAAGGAGATTGGGACACCAGGCATCCTAATCTTATCCCTTACAAAGAGCATGTTTTGTCTTTGATCCCGTATTTTGAAGATATTACCTTTGGACATATTCCACGAGAAGAGAATCAGTTGGCAGATACATTATCTACCATGGCATATATGTTTGAAATCAGTTGGGAGGATGAAGCTCTGAGAATTACTATTGATCGATTTGACAAACTTGCATACTGCAATGAAGTGGGTACTGAAGGAGTAGAAGAAAAGTCTTGGTTCTAAGAAGTGAAGAGGTATCTTGAAGCCCAGGAGTTCCCTGAAGGGGCATCTGTCAATGATAAGAAGTTTCTGAGGAGGTTTTCTGCTAAATTCTTCCTGAGTAATGGAGTTTTGTACAAATGCAACCACGATTCGACTTTGCTTCGCTATGTGGATAAGAAAGAAGCAATAGAGATTATGGAAGACATGCATGATGGGATCTTTGGTACTCATTCTAGTGGGCATACAATGGCTAAGAAGATTCAGAGAACAAGTTATTATTGGTCTACCATGGAAGCTGACTGTTATCAACACTCCAAAACTTGTCACAAATGCCAGATCTATGCTGATAACGTTCACGTGCCTCCAGTTCCGTTGAATGTTCTAACTGCTCCATGTCCTTTTGCCATGTGGGGCATTGATATGATTGGTGAAATCAAACCTACTGCCTCTAATGGACATCGTTTCATCCTTGTAGCTATTGATTACATCACAAAATGGGTAGAGGCAGCTTCATTTGCTTCTGTTACTAAGAATGTTGTGGCTCGATTCATCAAATATAATCTTATATGCAGATATGGCATACCTGAAAGGATTATCACAGATAATGGTACTAATTTGAACAACACTATGATTACTGATCTCTGCACGCAGTTCAAGATTAAACATCACAATTCTTCTCCATATCGTCCAAAGATGAACGACGCAGTGGAAGCCTCCAACAAGAATATTAAGAAGATTTTGCAAAAGATGACAGTTACATATAAGGATTGGCATGAGATGTTACCATTTGCTCTTCACGGTTATCGTACCACCATGCGTACTTCAACAGGGGCAACCCCATTTTCCCTTGTCTATGGTATGGAAGCAGTTTTACCCATTGAAGTTCAGATTCCCTCTTTGAGAATTATGAAGGATGCAGGCTTAGATGAAGATGAATAGATTCAGACTCGACTTGACCAGATAAAACTGATTGATGAGAAAAGACTAGCAGCTGTTTGTCATGGTCAGATGTATCAGAAATGCATGATTAAAGCCTTCAATAAAAAAGTTAAGCAGTAGATGTATTAGACTGGTGATTTGGTAATCAAGCATATTATATTACCACAGGGTGATCCCAGGGGCAAATGGACCCTTACCTATGAAGGGCCATTTGTTGTTAAGAGAATATTTTCGGGAGGTGCCATAATGCTTACCACTATGGATGGGGAAGATTTCCCACAGCCTGTGAACGCAAACATAGTTAAAAAATACTATGCATGAAAAGAGACCCGCTAGGTTGACTGGCCTAGGATAAAATAAGGGCATCCCGACGAACCAAAAGGGTTCGGAAAAAAATTAGGGATATATATATATATAAAAATGTGTACACCCGGCAAGTCGAAAACCTGAAAAGGCGGCTTGGGCAAAAAAGGTATCCCGGTGGATTGAAAACCTGAAAGGGCAATCCAGGCAACAGTTAGGGATTAAAGCGTATAACTATGTCTTGTTAGATCACCCATGCAACCTCTACTAGTTGTGTTATCTACATCAAGTTCAATAGATACCGATCAGTCCAATCGTTTCCTCTCCAATAGCTGAAGATGAGATAATTGAAGATAATGGCAATATCAAAGTTGGAACTCAATAGGGTTATTTACACATAACTATTTTTCCTTGTAAAAATTTCTTTGACGAATTCCTCTTACTAGGATTTTCGTCTCCGTATTAAAACATGTCTAGTTATAGGTCTATTTCTAAGAATAAGAAAAAAAATTCCATTTTTATATTCAGCTTTACTTTTCCTCCTTTATTCAGCTTTACTTTTCCCTCTTTATTCAGCTTTACTTTTCCCCTTTTACTAAAGCGAAAAACGTCCATTGATTATGTTTGAATGAATATATGCTTTTGAATATGATTGATGTTTACCAGAAATGCATAAAATACAATAATAGCATTTACTAAGAATGAACGGAGGTAGGAATTCAACGAAGCTTCGCCGGTTCATCCCCACAGGCTAATCTTTACAGATATCCAGACAGAATACTTCAAGTAATATCTTATACTTCCCACTCTACAAAGTCTCCAAGCAGCTTCATATCCTCCGAAGAATTGATACTTAACCGAATAGGTCTCCCGGATCTATGTCCATCTCTTTAATCCTCGGTCAGGATATTCTGGAACTTAGTCTTTCAATAAAAAGTACGATGAACGAAAATGGGAAGTTCCTAAGTACAATATTCTTAAACAAGACGGGAACGAAGTCTTCATACTCCTCATCAACAAATTGGGATTTATTTTCCCAGCCAGCAGTTGTTATATGAAGCAACTGATCAGCTTCCCGACATAATTCATATCATATCATACGCATTCCCATAAAATATTATCTTGCAAGTTGTTATATATCATTATACTTGCACCCAACTAACCTTGTTTTTCAGGTTAAATTCTGCAGCAGACAAACTTCATCAACAATTTACCTTGGGTCGTCGTTTATTCTTCCCAATGGTTATCTTGTGACCTCGGGCCGTCGTTTATTCTTCCCGCGGGTTATCTCATTTTGGGTCGTCGTTTATTCCTCCCAAAAGCCAACTTACCTTGGGCTGTCGTTTATTCTTCCCAATGGTTATCTGTTTACCTCGGGCCGTCGTTTATTCTTCCCGCAGGTTATCTCATTTTGGGCCGTCGTTTATTCTTCCCAAAAATCAACTTACCTTGGGCTGTCGTTTATTCTTCCCAATGGTTACCCTGTTACCTCGGGCTGTCGTTTATTCTTCCCGCAGGTTATCTCCTTTTGGGTCGTCGTTTATTCTTCCCAAAAATCAACTTATCTTGGGCCGTCGTTTATTCTTCCCAATGGTTATCTTGTTACCTCGGGCCGTCGTTTATTCTTCCCGCAGGTTATCTCATTTTGGGCCGTCGTTTATTCTTCCCAAAAGTCAACTTACCCTGGGCCGTCGTTTATTCTTCCCAATGGTCATCTTGTTACCTCGGGCCGTCGTTTATTCTTCCCACATGTTATCTCATTTTGGGCCGTCGTTTATTCTTCCCAGAAATCAATTTACCTTGGGCCGTTGTTTATTCTTCCCAATGGTTATCTTGTTACCTCGGGCCGTCGTTTATTCTTCCCGCAGATTATCTCATTTTTGGGCCGTTGTTTATTCTTCCCAGAAATCAACTTACCTTGGGCCGTCGTTTATTCTTCCCAATGGTTATCTTGTTACCTCGGGCCGTCCTTTATTCTTCCCGCAGGTTATCTCATTTTGGGCCGTCGTTTATTCTTCCCAAAATTCAACTTACCTTGGACCGTCTTTTATTCTTCCCAAAATTCAACTTACCTTGGACCGTCTTTTATTCTTCCCAATGATCATCTTGTTACCTCGGGCCGTCGTTTATTCTTCCCGCAAGTTATCTCATTTTGGGCCGTCGTTTATTCTTCCCAGAAATCAACTTACCTTAGGCCGTCGTTTATTCTTCCCAATGGTTATCTTGTTACCTCGGGCCGTCGTTTATTCTTCCCGCAGGTTATCTCATTTTTGGGTCGTCGTTTATTCTTCCCAGAAATTAACTTACCTTGGGCCGTCGTTTATTCTTCCCAATGGTTATCTTGTTACCTTGGGCCGTCATTTATTCTTCCCAATGGTTATCTTGTTACCTCGGGCCGTCGTTTATTCTTCCCGCAGGTTATCTCATTTTTGGGCCGTCGTTTATTCTTCCCAAAAATATCATCTCCATATTTAAGAAGCATATCAGAAGACTCTTTATTCAAATGGCATCTTTAAGCCCATTCAAGCGCCACGATCAACCAACAACATCATTCTACACCCCAACAAGTGCAATTTTTTGGGTTTTTTGTGTTCAATCTTCTCCAATCTTCAAGTCACGAATGGCATACATGCCAATCTAACTCCTCAGATTCCAGAAAATTGAACAAGGGGCAGCTATTGTACCCCAAAATTTTCCCTCTATTTTTAACTCTAATCGACTTTTAGTTTCGCATTCATTTGCATCATCTTCATAGCATAGCATGTATTTCATCTTAATATTAGCCGGAATAATTTTTCGGAATTTACAAACAGATTGGTCAAATTAATTTTTTTTAACTGTGCCTAAAATCAGTCAACGAAAAAATGTCAAGTTTAAGTTTGCAAATGTCGGTAACATTAATCCGCGGTTCACGTGGTTTAATTTGACATGCTAAAAATATTTTTACGACTATTTTTGGTCATATGTTGATCAGTCTCAGCGGCTTAAACGGTCATAATTTTTATTTCAAAATCCGACCAAACACTGTATTTTTTCGAGTCATTTATTTCTCGCTGATTATTTTGACGTGTTCATTTTATTTTTTTCGAGCATTTTGGTGTCCGACTTTTATTTTTTTGAGTCTATTTATTTTTATATTGGGTCTAGAATAAATAAATAGGTTAATTAGTTTTTATTTTAATTTTAACTATTTTTATTAAACTTTATTTATTTATTTATATTAATATTTTATTGGGTTCCAAAATAAACATTGAGGCCCAAAAAGTGGATTTAATAAGTGGATTTATGATTGTTAGTATATTTTACAATTAACCTGTTTTATATATTTTATCACTAACTTGTTTCTATACTACATTGTTTATTATATATATATATATATATATATATTTTTTTTTTCTAAGTAATTTTTCTTAGTTTATTTTATAATAATATGATTACGTTGTTCGGATCAGATCGTGTCGATACGCTGTTCGCACATTTGTGTTTATGAGGCGTGACACTCGTGTTGATCCGATCCAATTGCGATGATCGCAATTTTTGCGTTAGCAACGTCGTTATACCTTTTTTAATTCATATTATTTTTATGTTATTCATATATATATATATATATATATATATATATATATATATATATATATATATATATATATATATATATATATATATATATATATATATAGATCTGCACATTTTATGTTAACTAACTCCCCAGATTTTTCTCCTAAAATCCTAAAAATTTTCATAAACCTTAAACTTCAAGCCTCCAACATTTTTTTTTAAATTAATTTCTTTTACGGTAATTTTATTATATTATGTTTTTGTTGTGGATTACTAACACCTGCGCGCAGATAGCCTAGTGGATAAAGGTAAAGATGTGAAAGGCAAGGGCATGGATTTAAACTCAGTCACAAAAGGTAGGCATAGCTTATTGGCAAGGCATAACTTATTGGCAAGGCAAGAAAGTTGGCAAGGCAATTGAATTGGGTTCAATTCCCACCCCAAGTATTTTGTTATTTTCTTTAGTTTTAATTTTTGTTTTAACTATGGTTAACCTAACTTTTTCCTTTATATAATTACTATTATTAACCACTAATTTTTTGTTAACTACTCACTAATTTATTTTTCTTAATGAATTTTTTACAATCATAAAAATCTTATTTTTTTTTATATATATAATTTATAATATTAAATCTATTTCATTATTTTAATTATTTCATTAACTCTTTTTTTTTATAAAAAAATATTTTAAATAATTAGATTTAGGTTAATATTGTCATAAAATTTTATTTGTATTATTATTTTGGTATTTAAGTTAAAAATTTAACCCTAATTTCATAAACCTAAAAAAATATATATTTTTATTTAACCCTACAACTTTTCAAATCCTAAACCTTTTTTCTAAACCTTTTTATTTTCATTCATTCTTTGTTATATTTACTACTTGCTTTGTTATTGTTGCTCTGAAGTTTTTCCTTCACCATTATAATTATGTAACTGCTTATCACTTGTAAATATTCATATTTTTATTTTTCGCCTCATAATTATGTAACTGCCCCGAAGCATTGTAATAGCTTAGGAATTTCTCATTTTTGCCTTTAATTTTCCGCGATTTATTTTTATTTGATAATTGCATGGTTAGTAAATAGGGAGTGGCAAAACCTAATTGAAATTAATATAAATTTAGACAATTTAATTAAAAAGATAAATACTTGAAAATAAACACTCACACACGTAAGTCGATCTTTGATCGCCATCTTGCACTTCCTAGGGTATTCCTCTTGGTTGCCTTTAATATGGTCAAGTCCCTCTAATATAGGGATGTCTTAAGCAAAGTCCCTTCAAGTATAAATCATCATAGTCCCTACAGTTTAAAAGATCAAGTCCCTTCGAGGTTGCCTACGGAATAATGATCTTGTCCCTTCGAACAAATGATGATAGTCCCTACAAATTGCTAAAGACATCCCTTAAGTTGCCTTCATTGACCATACGATGACCCTACGTTTGTCCCTTAACAAATCCAAGGTAATGACTGCCTATTCTTAATAATAGGGATAGTCTTACCCTTGAAAGGACATATAAGAACATGAATGACTTAATCTAGGGTAGGTACCTCTTAGTTGCTTGCTCACTGTAAACACCCCAAATTTGCCCTCACCAAGTTCACACCATGGCTTGTGATCTTTTCATTTGCATAAATTCAATCACATCATCTCATATTACATTTTTTTTCACTGCATGGTTTCAAAGTTATCTGCATCTAGGGTTTTGTGATTTGGGCAATCCCTGAGCTATCTGAGCCACTCCAAAGGTCTTCAATCATCTCAAGAAGGTCCATGTATGTTCAAGCATCATATTATATCCTCCCAAGATCAAATAAGTCAGAAAATCACAAGAACTGAGGAATGTATGGAAGCAGAGCCAAGCTTAACTGCACAGATGACCTAAAATTAGGGTTTTGGTTTCAGAGGCCTTAACTCCAATATTTTTGGTCATTCTTGTTTCTATTGGTCATTATATGCTATAAGGATCATACATACCAATTTTCATGAAGAAATTCAATGGGGAAGGCATCTGATTAATAGATGACTTCTTGA
Organism: Lathyrus aphaca; assembly: GCA_963966055.1. Lineage (NCBI taxonomy): Eukaryota > Viridiplantae > Streptophyta > Magnoliopsida > Fabales > Fabaceae > Lathyrus > Lathyrus aphaca. The sequence goes on from OZ014519.1 coordinate 569,034,766, forward strand.
ACAAGTCAGTGCAAAATCAGGGCATCTGAGGCCCCCAATCATCCAACCAAAGGGTCTTCTCCATCATTTTGGGTGTATATGATCTTTATTTGGTCTTAGAAGATGTTAGAAGTTCACAAAATTGAAGAGTTTCAAGCCATTTGCAAAGTTGCCATTTTGGGAAAGTGACTTGTAATGTAAACTTGCCATTTTGGGAAAGTTTTTCAACCTCCTCTTTTTGATTCAAAAATGCTTCAAATGAAAAATTCTTGGTCATGAAAGTTGTAGATTGGATCATTCCCTTTTCAAAAAGTACAAGAACTTGATCTAATTCATCATAGAACTCAAGTTATAGCCTTGCAAAGTTGGGAAAAATCACAAAATTTCCCTTATGCACCAAAGAGGGAAGTTTGCAAAAACACTTGCCAAAGCATTTTGTGACCTCAATTTGACTTCTAAGCATTGCACAAACATCACATATGACCTATAATTCAGAATTTCCCAAAGAAATTCCAAGTTTCATGCCTTGAACTTTACAAAATCCAAAAGGGGCCAAAACTTCATGAATTTGCAAAATGGATCAAAACCTCCCATCCACTTGCCACAACTCATCAAATCTGATTTCATAGCATTCCTTGATCCTTGCTGTGCATAGCCATGCCCCTGTCACAGCCTGCCACTTGCCCATAACCCAAGTACACCAACTCTTGACTTTGTGCATTTTGCCCCATACCAATCAACATAGCCCACAACCACTACACTGACCTATCCCAGCATGATATGTTTACCAAAAGCAAGCCATTCCATAACATAACACAAGCTGAAACCTCCAAGAACTCAGCAATCACAAAAACTCCCTCTTATGCAAAAGCCTTCGAAACTCATAGTTCAACCATCAAACCTCAAAACAAATTCCACCATTCAACTCCATATCCATTGCTGATCATTTCCCACCCTTCATTTTGCCCTAAAACACCCAGAATCAAAAACACGATTTTGACATTGCTTGAACTGAACTTCTGCCAACTTCATTTAGAGACCATATAAACTCCAAACAAGCATCACAAACAGTTCAGGAGGATCATTGGAGTTGATTTGAAGCAAAGAAGCAGCCAGCCAGTGCCATTTTCGAAAGCTTCAGTTCAGGTATCATCAAGAACATTTTTTCCAGAAATGATTTCTTAAGTTCTTAGATTGTTCTCCATGCTTCACTGATCACACTGCACCTTTTGGTTTTGAAAATGATTCAATTTTAAGCATGTATGAAGCTTCTGAAATTTCTGTGAAATTTTCCGTTTTGATTCGAATCTCTCTGTTCATGTGAAATAAATTCTGTTTGATGGTTGATTCTTGTTTAGAATGGGGTGGGGATCATTTCTGGAGAGTTTAGGGGCTTGGGGTTGCGTATTGAGTGAGATAGCTTGAGAGGATAGCCGGAGAAGATGACCGGAACACTGTTCCGGTCACCTGAAAGTGATTAGGGTTCAGATTAGGGCTTAATTATGTAATTAGTGTAGTTTGAATTCTGGCCCTTGGATAGCGCGTGAAGTCAATTCCCTCCCTTTTCCATTTGAATCTGGGCCACTGAATCAGCATACTTCCATTTAAATTCATTTTAATTTCATTTTAATTGCATTTCTTTGTACATTTTATTAAAAATAGCAAAACACTCTCAAAAAATTTTATCTTTTGCATTTCCCTTTCAAATATTTTTCTCATTCTGAAAATAATTTCTAATTTATTTTTTGCATAAAATTCGTATTTTTAAAATATTTAAATGTTTATTTTAATTAATTAATGAGAATTAATTAATTAAAATACCATTTAAGTTTCTAAAAATCACCAAAAAAATCACATTGCATCTTGATACATTTAGAAACATTATCAAACCCTTCACACAAATTTCTTTTTGGTTCTTGACCTATTTTGACATTTTTCATTGGATTTAGGGTCTTTAAAAGTCAATATTTTTACCCTAACTTAGAAAAATCCTTTCTGCCTAACCATGAAGAGTTTGATGATGGTTCTTTTTGCATTGCATTCTTCATGACATGTAGTTTCTAGGATAAAATTGGTTTGAATTTATCTTTCATTTTCAATTTGTTTTGCATTTTTCATTGTAAGGCATCCTAAAACCCTAGCAAACTTGAGAAAATCATAACTTCCATTAGGTTAAGATTTAGGTCTTCCCCTTTGGGAAGTGAACTTATGTAGGGTTAGGGTTCCTTTGATCCTATTTTCAATTTTTTATGTTGTCATTTGCTTCTGATTTTGAATTTTGCTTTGTATCTTGTACATAAACCCTAATCTTTGCCTTCATTTGCATTCATTTCTCATATGCTTGCATACATGAACTTGCCATGACATTTTGTGCATCCACATGACATATAAGGCATCTTAAGACATATTAGAATCATGTTTGATCATTGCATCATCCATTTGCCGTGCTCTTGCTTTCTTTTCATGTCATATGTATTCATGAACTTTCATGCCTCCTTTCATGTTTCATTTGCATCATTCATTGTTTGTATGGTCATCCACATCCCTTGGTTTGCTTTTGCATCATCCCATAACATCATTTGCATCACGAATATGCTTCTGATTTTGTTTTGCATCTTTGCATTTCATCTCATTTTCATTTCACTTCATTCCTTTGGTGCTAACTTTTCAGGTGGTAAGTGTTTCAGAAGTGAATTTGCCTTCACTTCTCATAATCTCTTCTCATCTCTTTTGTGCTTCCATTGATGCACTTTACTCTTGTATTTGAGTGAGCTTTCTCATTCATGCTCCTTCTCATCTTTCTTTCCTCAAGCAACTTATCTTCTTAAGTGAAGTAAGTTGTCTTGCTTCTTCTTGCTCCTCTTCCTTCTTCCTTCTTCTTCCTTGGTGGCTTTTCTCTTGAAGATCTCTTGCAAGCCTCATTAACCCTAGGAACACCCAAGCATGATAACAATTAGGGTTTGATTAGTCCCCCATTTAGTTTTACCTTTGTGTCATCTTTGAGTCTTCTCTTCTCATCTCTTAATCAAGGACTAAACCTTAAAGGTTTTAAGGCTTTGTGATTAAGCTTATGCCTGCATCCTTCTATTAGGATGGAGTGTATAACTTTAATCCTAAGTGTTAAACCCTTATTGTGTTTAAATCCTTTAATCAATTCATCTAATAATCACTAAGACATCAAACTTGTAACTTGGGCCTTGCATTAGGGTTCTAATTCTTCCTTAATTGGTTAAGAAGGACTAACCCTAGTGTTAATGGACAAGTCCTCCTCAAGTTGTCTTACAAACCATAAAATTCACTTCTTAATCTCATCATTAATTAAAATCCACATTAATAAAGGTTTTGTTTTGTCATGAGGTTAATCCCTAATCATGGATTAAGTTGAGGAGCCTTCCTCAGCTTAAATGCTCTCATCTATCATCCTTCTATTAGGATGGTGTAATGGGTCCATTAAATCTTTGATTATGGCCTAAACTCATTACTTAACACTAAACAAAAACTCCAAAAAACACCTAAATAATCACAAGTAGGTTAATGATCTTAATACTACATCATGGTGATTAAGTGTGAGGTGTTTACCTCATATTTAAGGTATTCTCATTACCCCTAATCATAGGGAAGATGTGATGAGTTTACTAACCCTTGGTTTAGGCTTAAGCTCATTTTCTTATGACAAACTTCAAAAAGCAATAACAGATTGAAACCATCAAAAAACAAACAATAACCGTCTCCTCCGGGATTCTTTCCTCATCACATTCACTCACAAGCGAGAACTTGCTTCTTCCGTCTAATGCAAGACACTTTGCACCTGGGTCAGACAGGTCATACACTTGAGCATAGACAAGAAAGCAGTTCACAAGTCAATTCATCTTTCAGTCTCTTTGAGTCGAACTACGGTGTTCTGACTTCCTCATTGCACAAGAGGATACGTAGGCATAACTTAACTGTTATCGAACAAAAGTCTCTGTACATTCCCCCCTCTTCCAGCATTATCCTTTAAGCCTCATAGTCTTGAGCTTTGCACTTCTGTTCTTGCACTGACACTCCTTTTCTTCACTTCACTTTCTTGCATTGACACCTGTACATTCTTTTCCAGCTTTTGCACACAGATAGCACTGACACTACCCCTTTAAACACAAACTTTCAAGCATGGATCCCGTCGAGTACGACGGACAATCTGGGTGCTAATACCTTCCCAGGTTGTAACCAACCCCCTTTCTCAGTTTCTCTGGTTCGCGACCGTCTTATCCATCTTTTCTTAGGTTTATGCAGCATTACCTTTCCTTCGGGATAAAAATGCCTAGCTGGCGACTCTTTTCTTTTCAGTTCACCCTTGTGTGTTCTCTCTTTTTTCGCCGACCGTTCGCGTCTGTACCCTATCTGACCAGGTGTCATTTTGGTGGGAGTGACAGCTTGGCGACTCTGCTGGGGACCCTTATATTGCAACCAGGGCTTCTGGTTCTTTTTGTGGGTTCCTCCTAGCGCTTGTTTGATTTTTGTTTATTGGGGTGTTATGTGCTATATTTATTTATTTATTTTGCTTTATTTACTGCTTTATGTACAACTTTATTTATTGCTTTCTTTACAGTTTTGCATACTTCATACTGTCATTTGCTGGATCTGGTTTTCTTTGGTGGGTGGGGTTCCATTGAGAGATTAAGGTCCTATACCTGGGACCTGAGTGACACCTAGGCTAGAGTGGTTCATGTTCTTTACCATTCCATTTCGGTCTGGTGCGGGAATATGAAACACGGTTCAGATGTGGGTTTCTTCTTGAGAACTCTGTGCTACAGATTTCCTGTAGTACTAGGGCTATCTGGGAAGCCTGCTAAGTCTGGATGACCTTTATTATGACCTTCAGAAACTGAGGTGAATTAGAGGAGGATCTTTATGGTTATTGTAAACACTGTACCTCCGGGTTAGAAGTGTTTACACTTCTCATAACTGATCCAAGTCTGAGGAACCTTGTTCTAGAACACTACCTGTGAGGGGGTTGGGCTGTTTACAGGTTTGCAGGAACCCTTGGCCACATCATACCCTGTTACTGTTTTGTTTAAGAGTACTCCACTTTGGACAGTTCTTGTTATTAACCCTGGACATGTGACTCTTTATTTGAGTCCCCCACCCTAGTTACTGGATTTCTCAAACCTCCATCTGGACTTCTTGAACATATATGGACCTTGTATCAAGACAGATAATCAGATCCAGCTTGATCATAAACCCTTGCATATCATTTGCATATTCATCATTGCATCATTTAACATTTGTTTATTTTCTTTTCAGGGTATCCATTTCATTATATCTTGGTTTTGGTTTTGACCCCTTCATAGACCTCTGCTTCAGCTGTCTCCATCAGCATCTGCTTCAGTTATCTCCACCCCCACCAGCATCAGCCTGTCAGAGATTTACTTCCAGCATCAGTCTTTGGTCTTCATCAGCATTTGTCTTCAGCTTCTTCAGCAGCACTCATGGCTACTCCCAGGAAGAGCAACATATCCTACCACTTTTTTGAGCCTGTGTTGACTGGTATCAGGCAAGTCCAGTCACTCATTACACCTGATCATATCCCACTATTTAGAGAACACTATGGAGGTATCCTAGATATGGTTATGGACCTTGACCCTTCTCAGAGGAGCATGATCCACACATGTTTGCAGTTTTATGACCCTCCATTGAGATGTTTCACCTTTCCAGACTTTCAGCTAGGGCCTCTACTGGAGGAGTTTTCTTCATTGATTGGAATACCTATCAGAGGTGGAATCCCATTCAACCCAGAAATAACCACTCCCAGAAATTAAGAGATAGCGAGGGCACTGTACTTGGAGCCTGCCCTGATTGAGCAAAGTATGACAACAAAAGCTGGGATTCCTGGTTTGCATTTGGACTTTTTGATTTCTCAGGCCATCTTGAAGGTTTCATTGGGAGAATGGAGGGCAGTCTGTGCACTGTTAGCCCTCAGCATATATGGGGCTATATTGTTTGCTGATGAGCCCAAATTTGTCAGTAGGAATGCCATCCATTTGTTTCTCCTGAAGAACCCAGTACCTACATTGCTGGGAGATTTCTATTATTCCATCCATCAGAGGAATGAGAAACAAAGGGGGAAGTTGGTAAGATGTTGTGCTCCTTTGTTTTACACCTGGCTGCTCAGACACCTACCTAAGTCTGATGCCTTCCTGAACCCACACCAACAAAAGAATTGGGCCAAGAGGCTCATTGCTTTGACTTCAGATGATATCAGATGGTGCACCCAGAGCACCAAAGGCAAAGACATCATCACCAGTTGTGGACAGTACCCAAATGTGCCTCTAATAGGAGTAAAGGGTTGCATCAACTACAATCCTTTACTGTTCAAGAGACAATTAGGCTATGCCTTAGTTCACCCTCCCAGAGGACAGGATTTAGCTGAGACCCTGTATTGTGAAGTTCAACCTAATTCAACTGTTGTCAGACAAGCATCCTGGGCTTGAGATAACATCCAGACAAAAGGGATAGCTATTCTTGGAAGATGTAATAATGTTGCTTCAGCTCAGTACTATGACTGGTCCCGTACTAGAGCTCAGATTACCAGAATGCCTTTCACCTTGGAAGACATGCCTGGACCATCTACTGTACAGCCAGCAGCAACTGTCAGCCTAGAAGAATTTGAGAAGCTGAAGGAAAGGAATGAGAAGTTATATGAGGCTTTAAAGAAAACTCTTTGGGAGAGGAGTGACGGTTGTTTGGACATTGAGAGATTGGAGAAGCTCAGGGTGGAGCATCTTGCCAAAATTGAGAAGACAAAAGACTACATAAGGAAAGCAAGGGCTGGAGAACAGATATTGAAGAATGCCTGCAAGGAGGCCAAGATTCAGAAAGCTAGGGCTGAGCACTATCTGCAAGATAGTCAGGCTAGGTGGGTCAGGATCACTGAAGCCCGTACACAAGAAGATCAGAAGACTCAAGCCAAGATTGAGCAGCTAGAGGCCAGTGAGAAGAAGCAGCAGGAAGCTTTGTTGGCAGCCCAGAAGGAGATTTCAGAGTTAAAACTCAGAGCAGGATTGAAGAGGTCAAAGGACCAGGACAAACATAAGAGGCTGACTACTGCTATTGCCACCAGGAATCTCCTTATCAGGACCATTACAGAACACCCAGCTGGTCCGGTAACTGAGGCACTCCTGAGGGAGGTCAGAGAAGATGAATTTGGGCTGGATGTTTGATTCTTTGTTTGTTGTTTGTTTCCATTTTTGATGTACTTTTCTTTTGTTGTATTTTGACCCTCCATGGGCATGTATTGTAAAACCAACTATGTATTGTTCACCATTTGTAATATATTCTGGTTTGTTTTCATTTGGGTTTTCTCTCAACAAAGCATCTTCCTCGAGGTCTGGAAAGGTCAAAACCAAGAACCAAACCGGATACATTGGAAAACAAATAAGCATACTGCATTGCATACTAACTTTGTTTTTGTTTTGTAGGTTTTGTTATTATTATTGTTTCTAACTTTGTTGTGATCTCAGGAAACATTGCTCGTCGCCGAGTGTTCCCTGTCAACCGCGCGCACCGGTACCCAACTCGTAACAACCTTCCCGGCATTCAAATGGAACAAGTACAGCAGGACCTGTCTGAGGTCAGAAACCAGATGGCCAATGAGAGAGTGGAGATGAGAAATCAGATGTCTTAGTTCATGGCAGTGATGACTGGCTTAGCCCAAAGTCAAGAAAGGTTAAGAGAGCTGGTGGAAAGACAAACTCCTGAGGAGCCTCATCTCGGAACAGGAGGAACTAGCAACAATGAACGGGGCCAGCCTCGTATTGACCCACCAGTATATGGACCTCATCTGGATCTAGAGGTTAACATCCCGAGGAATGTTCAAGGTAACACTACTGGGGGCAGAATCCTGCAAGAGGATCCCCAGGAAGAACAGTTCACTGTCATAGGGGCTGGAGATGAAGTATATGACAGGAGATTGGATGAGCTTGCTGAAAAGTTAAGATCTTTGGAATCTCAGAATTCTTTGGGCTTTGATGTGATGGACATGGGCTTAGTGGATGGGGTGAGAATTCCCCACAAATTCAAACCCCCATGCTTTGAAAAGTACAATGGTACCTCCTGTCCTCGCACTCATCTGCAGTCTTTCTTGGGAAGGCTCAAAGCTTATACTATGGATGAAAAGTTGTGGATGTTCTACTTTGAAGACAGTCTGACAGGGGCTTCAAGAGAGTGGTATTCACATTTATCTAGGGCCACCATAAGATGCTGGAAGGATTTGGCCGAGGCTTTCATCCGTCAATATCAATACAACCTGGACATGGCTCCCAACAGGACCCTCCTGATGGGAATGTCTCAATCTTCTAGAGAGAGCTTCCGGGAGTATGCTCAAAGATGGAGACAGCTTGCTGCTGCTGTCCAACCACCCATGTCAGAAAGAGAAATGGCTGACATGTTCATGAACACTTTGCAAGGGACTTATATTGATAGGCTGGCTGCCTTCTCCTCTACAAGTTTTGCTGACGTAGTCATAGCTGGTGAGAGAATTGAAAGTCTCTTGAAGATGGGTAAGATCTCCGACAGTGGTGCTAGTTCTTCCAGCAATCCAAGAAAACCATTTGTAGGACCCCGAAGAGCAGGTGAGACTAATTCTATTCATGCAAGCAGGGGCATGCCTCAATATGCTCACCGGTCAGTAGCAGCTGTTACCATTCCAGCTCCGGTTCCACAGCAACCATCATATCCTCAACAACAACAGCCACACTATCAACAACAATCTCACTATCAGCAACAATCTCATTTTCCGCAACAGAGAACCTACAACAGCAGTAATAACAACCAACAACAGCGTCCTTTCCAACAGAGGCCATCACAAGCAAACAGGGTGATTGACCCAATTCCAATGCCGTATGCTGCACTCTTGCCACAACTCCTGAAGCTCAACCTAGTTGAGTTAAGGACATTGGCACCTCCAGACCCTCTTAATATGCCAAAGAACTATGATGCAAATGCCAGGTGTGCATTCCACTCAAACGCACCGGGGCATAATACTGAAAAGTGCAGGGCCCTACAGATGAAAGTCCAGGATTTGGTGGACTCAAAAGCTCTCAATTTTGCGCCTCCTCCGAACGTCACAAGAAATCCAATGCCTAGTCACAACGGGCCTAGAATTAATGCTGTTGAGGAGGGCAAACCATCCACATTAATTACCAGTGTTGCACAAATCCTAACACCCTTGGTTGAAATCAAAGCTCAGCTGTTAGAATGCCAAGTGTTCCCCGGATGTGGATATTGCAACATTGCTGTTAATGGATGTGAGAGACTGAGAAACGGAATAGATGGTCTTATTAAGGATGGAATTCTTCAGATTACGACAACAGCGACTACAACTCCAACAATTCCTTCACTGACAATCACAGATACTCCTACAACGTCAGCAACCATTGTTCCAACAGATTCTACTACAACTCCAACAACTGCTCAATCAATCACTTCAATGGACACAAGTTCAGTCACCATTCCTTCTACAATGACAACATCCATTATTCCATCAATTCCTGCTACAACTTCGATACCTTCTACAATATCAGCAACAATTAATGAAAGCGTCTCAGCGGTTACGATATACTACGATCCCGCAAATGTTCCTTCCAACAACTAACAACAAATTACTACTCTTGTCGGAACTCCGGTTACCATATATTATGATCCGCACACCATTGTGGTCCCCTCTGCAGCTGCTATCAGCCCGGTCACTATCACAGTTCCTGGGCCAGTTCCTTACGAAAGCAATAATGCCATCCCTTGGCATTATGGCTCAGATCTATACTGCGAGGGGCCAAAAATCACTTTAGAATCATCAACTTCTTCACCTCAGATAGACAATGTGGGGGGAGGCGGAGGCTTCACTAGAAGCGGACGTCACTTTGCCTCGCAAATACCTAGACCCATTGCTGAAGCAGAGGCTGCTGCTAAGGCAAAAGGGAAGAGTATGGTGCAAGAAGAATCGGTTGTTAAAGAAGCTTTGAAGACTCCTTTTGATCAAGAGGTTGATGAATTCACGAGGATCATCAAAAAGAGTGATTACAAGGTGGTAGACTAGCTTCACCAAACGCCTTCCAAGATCTCCATACTATCATTGCTAATGTGCTCCGAGGCTCATCGGAATGCACTATTAAAAGTCCTGCACGCAGCTTATGTGCCGGAGGAGATTACTGTCAATCAGTTGGAGGCTGTGGTTGGAAATGTCAACGCTAGTAATGGACTAGGATTTACCAACGCTGATCTGCAGTTCTTTCTCACGTACTGGTAGACACAGGGTCATCCCTCAATGTCCTGCCCAAGAAAGCCCTTGTGAAGCTGGAACATGATGGATTGGCACTACGCCCAAGCAACTTGGTAGTGAGAGCCTTTGACGGTTCTAAAAGATCAGTTCTGGGAGAGATAGAATTACCAATAATGATTGGCCCACAGGTTTTCAAAACGACCTTCTTTGTGATGGATATATAGCCTGCCTACAGCTGTCTATTGGGTAGACCATGGATACACGCCGCTGGCGCCGTGACGTCAACCCTTCACCAGAAGTTAAAATTCGAGTGGGAAAGCCAAGTCATTAACATTTGTGGGGAGGAGGATATTTTTGTTAGCCAGCTGGCTACTTTCAAATACATTGAAATGGATGGGGAGATCCATGAAACAATGAGTCAAGGGTTTGAGGCCCTTAATATCAATGAAACATCTGCTGTGCTGGGGACTTCCATCACCTCGTATCAACAAGCCCGGAAGGTTGTTGAGGAGGGTACTGCTCAAGGCTGGGGCAAGCTGCTGCCCGTGGAGAAGAAAGAGGACCGATTCGGGTTGGGTTACAGACCAACTCGACAAGATCAACCAGAGGCTGCAACGGAGCCCAAGTTTGTTAGTGAGGGGATGCTCACCCCGGATGCTGTGAATAGCTTGGAAGATGAGTCAGAAGACGAGCGCAACCTGGAAAGCTGGATACGTCCAAGGATCCCGGGGAGCCATGTCTCAAACTGGTCTTCCTAGGAAATTATAAGAGTTACTCCCGCAGAGTAATTATTATTTCCTGTTTTTAAAGCATGCATCAAGTCCTGCATCTTGCCCAAGATGTCAGGGCTCATTTTGTAATCGGACCATCTTGTATTTTGTGCAAAGATCAATTAATGAATATCAGGACATCTTTTGCAAATGAGTCTTTTTCTTTTCCGCTCACTGTTTTTCATTCTTTATTTTTTGTACAAAAATAAAATGGCAATGTTTTTCAAAATAATAACTTCATTTTCACTTTTTCTAAGCAAGATAAAATTGATCACTAAAATGAACCAATCTAAACCCTTGCAGAGAGTGCCCTCCAGAATGCACCGACAACAACACTGCTATGACTTCGTATGACTTTGACAATCCGATTAATCAAGCTGATGAAGGGGTTGAAGAAGATTATGAGCTACCTGAAGAGCTAGCCAGGTTGTTGAGACAAGAGGAGAAGGTTATCACCCCTCATCAGGAGGAGGTTGAAACGGTTAATCTTGGTACAGAAGAAGACCTGAAAGAAGTTAAGATCGGGGCCCGTCTGCAAGATTCAGTGAAAGAACAACTTATTGACATGCTTTGGGAGTATGTGGATGTTTTCGCTTGGTCTTATCAGGATATGCCGGGTCTGGATACCGACATTGTTGAGCACAAGCTGCCTCTGAAAGAAGACTGTCCGCCAGTAAAATAGAAGTTGCGCCGTACTCGCCCAGATATGGCCATGAAGATAAAAGAAGAGGTACAAAAACAGTGGGACGCCGGTTTCCTTGCTGTGACTAGTTACCCGCCGTGGGTTGCTAACATTGTACCAGTGCTTAAGAAAGATGGAAAAGTGAGGATGTGTGTGGATTACCGGGACCTGAACAGAGCCAGCCCGAAAGATGACTTCCCTTTACCTCACATCGATGTATTGGTCGATAATACGACTCAGTTCTCGGTGTTCTCCTTCATGGATGGATTTTCAGGATATAATCAGATTAAGATGTCACCTGAAGACATGGAGAAGACAACTTTCATCACTCCCTGGGGCACATTCTGTTATAAGGTAATGCCATTCGGACTGAAGAATGCTGGTGCCACTTATCAATGGGCTATGGTAACATTATTCCATGACATGATCCACAAAGAAATTGAATGTTATGTGGATGACATGATTGCCAAGTCCCTCACAGAAGAAGACCACCTGGTGAATCTCTTGAAATTATTCAAGCGTCTGAGGAAGTACCAATTGAAGTTAAACCCCAACAAGTGCACATTCGGGGTGCGATCCGGTAAACTGCTGGGATTTATTGTGAGTGAGAAAGGGGTTAAAGTTGACCCTGACAAAGTCAAAGCCATTCGGGAAATGCCTGCACCGAAGACCGAAAAAGAAGTTCGAGGGTTTCTAGGTAGATTAAACTACATTTCGAGGTTCATATCTCACCTTACTGCGACCTGTGAACCTTTGTTCAAGTTGTTGAGAAAAGAACAAACGGTCAGGTGGAATGAAGACTGCCAAAGGGATTTTGAAAAAATCAAGGAATACTTACAAGAGCCTCCGATCCTTATGCCTCCAGTTGAAGGAAGACCTCTAATAATGTACTTGACAGTATTAGAAGAGTCAATGGGGTGTGTGCTGGGCCAGCATGACGAGTCTGGTCGAAAAGAGTATGCAATTTACTACCTAAGCAAAAAGTTTACCGACTGTGAACAACGTTATTCACTGCTCGAGAAAACTTGTTGTGCTTTAGCGTGGGCTGCTCGCCGACTAAGGCAGTATATGTTGACCCAAACTACTTTGTTGATCTCCAAGATGGATCCAGTTAAGTACATTTTTGAGAAGCCAGCACTTACCGGCCGGGTTGCAAGATGGAAAATGATTCTCACAGAGTATGACATTCAATACACATCTCAAAAAGCCATCAAGGGTAGTGTGTTGTCTGATTATCTTGCTGAGCAACCCATTGATGATTACCATCCCATGATATTTGACTTCCCTGATGAAGACATAATGTTCATAAAAGCAAAAGATCATGAAGAGCCTATTAACACTGAAGGGCCTGACCTAGAAGAAGAATGGACTATGATGTTTGATGGGGCTGTTAATATGAATGGTCGTGGTGTTGGTGCAATGCTCATTACACCTAAGGGAGTTCACATGCCTTTCTTGGCAAAACTCACCTTTAACTGCACTAACAACGAAGGTGAATACAAAGCTTGTATTATGGGTCTTGAGGAAGCCATTGACCTCAGGATCAAGACTTTAACTGTATTCGGAGATTTAGATCTGGTAATCAACCAAACCAATGGCAAATGGTACACTCACCAGGAGCATCTAATACCTTACCGGGATTATACAAGAAGGTTGCTTACATTCTTCACTACAGTCAAGCTTGAGTATATCCCTCGAGACGAAAATCAATTTGCAGATGCTCTGGCTACCATCTCATCCATGATCAAAGTTCAAGCTGCCAACTTTGTGCCTCGGATTTCAGTATCCAGACTTGATAGACCAGCATACGTATTCTCTGCAGACCTTGCTAAAGATGATAAGCCTTGGTTCTATGACATCAAATGCTTCTTGGAGGATCAAACATACCCACCTGGGGCATCATCCAATGATAAGAAGACATTAAGAAGGCTAGCTGGTAGTTTCTTCCTGAATGCTGGTGGATCTTTGTACAAGAGGAACTTTGATATGGTACTCCTCAGATGTGTTGATAAGACGGAGGCAGATTTGTTGATGCACGAGGTGCATGAAGGATCTTTTGGTACCCATGCTAGAGGACATGCTATGGCTAAAAAGTTGTTAAGATCAGGCTACTACTGGATCACAATGGATGCAGACTATTGTGCCTATGCCAGGAAATGCCATAAATGCCAGATCTATGCAGATAAAGTGCATGTGCCTCCAAATCCTTTGAATGTGATGTCTTCACCTTGGCCTTTTGCCATGTGGGGCATCGATATGATTGGCAAGATTGAACTGACTGCTTCAAATGGCCACAGATTCATCCTGGTAGCTATTGATTATTTTACCAAGTGGGTCGAAGCAACTTCCTACACCAACGTCACCCGGCAAGTGGTAGCCCGATTCCTAAAGAGAGACATCATCTGTCGGTATGGAGTGCCCGAGCGAATCATTACTGATAATGGTTCCAACTTGAATAACAAAATGATGGCAGAACTGTGTCGGGACTTCAAGATCCAACACCACAATTCTTCTCCTTACAGGCCAAAGATGAATGGCGCTGTTGAGGAAGCTAACAAGAATATCAAGAAGATTGTGCAGAAGATGGTGGTCACCTACAAAGACTGGCATGAAATGCTACCATTTGCCTTGCATGGGTACCGTACGTCAATCAGAACATCCACTGGGGAAACACCGTATCAGCTTGTGTATGGTATGGAGGCAGTCCTACCTGTTGAAGTTGAATTACCCTCCTTACGGGTATTGATGGATGTTAAGCTGAACGAAGCAGAATGGATCCGATCCCGGTACGAACAACTGAATCTAATCGAAGAAAAGAGATTAGCTGCAATCTGTCATGGACAGTTATATCAGAAAAGAATGAAGAAAGCCTTCGATCAGAAAGTAAGGCTTCGGGAATACCAAGTAGGGGATCTTGTGCTAAAAAGACTCCTTCCTCCTCATACAGACCACAGGGGCAAATGGACTTCGAATTATGATGGTCCGTTCATAGTAAAGAAAGTTTTCTCTGGTGGAGCACTGATGCTCAGTACTATGGATGGTGAAGATTTCTTATCCCCTGTGAATTCAGATGCAGTTAAAAAATACTTCGCATAAAAATGACCCGCTGGACATGGAAACAAAATGTAGGTCTAGGCAAAAATAGGGCATCCCGGCGAGTCAAAAACAAAATAAAAGACTCGGGCAAAAATAAGGGAAAATAAAAAATGTGTACACCCGCTGAGTTGAAAAGTCACATTGGACAGCTCAGGCAAAAATGGGTATCCCGGTGGATTGAAAACCTGAAAGGGCGATCTACGCAAAATTAGGGAATAAGCGAACAACTGCACTCTGAATTCGTCTGTATCACTCACAACATGACAAACTTCGAAAGGTTAAAGCATCGGTCAGAATCAACCTTCTTCAGAAAGCAAGACGAGAAGAGCGTCAAGTGTCATACGGGTCATAGCAAGGGGAAGCACACTGAAGCATCATCAACATTGCCAGCCCTTTTTGTTTCTCAATTTGTAACAATCTCCTCATTTCAGGGGATTTGTTTCTTTGACTGTACTTGCCAATTCAGGGCACACAAATTAATAAAATTAGATCTTCAGTCACACTTTTGTCTCATACATTTTTATCTTTAGTTGCAAAAAATGTCCGATGTCCTTAATATAATGGTTGCATAAATACAAATGCGTCTTTTCTAAATTACATGCTTGCAGGAAATATATTTACTCCCGGGAGTGTCTGAACTCCTTTGATGGAATCCAGTAAGGGATACCTCGGGATATTTGTATGTTCCTTTGTCATAACAGGATTGCAGGAATCCAAAGCGCAGCATGGGGCATGAAAGTTTCTCCCCAGCAGGTTGCCAAAAGCATTCTCCCCCAGCATCTTTTTCAAAGTAGCATCATGAGAGGCTCATATCCGCAGCAAATTTCACCATCCTCAGCAGGATCTCTACAAAAGCCTCTAGGAAGGTCGTTCAGCGATCGTTCCTCCCCAGTCAAGTGCAAAGACAGGGAACCATCCCCCCGCAGAGTTTCAAGCTCTATCCAGAAGAGCAATATCTGAAGATCTCACAACAAAGTGACGGAAGCTTCCACAGACCCCAGCTGGGCTCCTCATTACCAAGAAAGGTCCATCAGTGACCTATTTCCCCACGCAGAGTCATATATATCAGATCTACTAATGGTCTCATCCCCAGTTGGGATGTCCTTTCAAAACAAGATCAATCAGAAATCTTCACAGCAACGGGACCCGAATCCCGGATCGGTATCTTTTGCATAATCATAGCATTCTCATTATATTCTCCCCCAGAGCGTAGCATTCCGTCTAATACGGAGCATTACGGCAAAAGTCAAACATATTGCATAATCATAAGTCATGTTTTGAATCAAACACCTGTAAATATCAGCACTCTATCAGAATACCTCTTAAATTCCCCGACAGGATGCCAAAGCATTTTTTTTTGCAATTCCCAAGATACAAATACATGCTCCTTTTGACACCAGCTCGTGTCATCTTTCCCCAGAAAGTCGCCAGAACATCCCCTACAAACAGATACTTATACATTACAGATACTCCTTGACACTCCTCTGTGTCATATTCCCAACAGAAAGCCAAAGCGTCCCATTTGCACTCACGAATACATATTTACATATGTCTACACACTTCCCTGGCACCCGTCCGTGTCACCATTCCTCAACATGGTTGCCAAAACACTTATTGTAAACCAAACACTTGTTTATAACACACTTCTTCCGACACCCGTCCGTGTCATCCTATCCCCTCAGACCTTCAGAATATCTCTTATAACTTATACACTTCCCTTTATGATACTCGTCCGTATCATACTCTCCCCGGCAAGTTGAACACTCGTCTGTGTCTCACTCATGCTTACTTTCTACTCATGCAGATACTCGTCCGTATCTTGTATACACACTTAAATCCCCTCAAAGTCGACACTCGTCTGTGTTCTTTGTTAACCGGTTGGTACTCGTCCGTACCATCATCTCTGAACATGCGTCAGCGTTTGTTTCTACCGATACTCGTACGTATCATAGTCTTAAGGATGCTCGTCCGCATCTTTAATCTATACACAGTGTCAAACACTTTTACCTTTTCTTTCTTGAATTTAGACACTCGTCTGTGTCTACCATTCCCCAGAAGAGCCCCCGGCAAATCCCAATAAATTATTTCCTTTCTATTTGACATTCGTCCTATGTCATGATACTTTTCGGCAGCCGTACCCTGCCAGGTGATCGTCCTTCACCTTTTGATGATCGTCCTTCATCATCCCCAACGGAGTCTCCATTATTGGACCCCTTTCCTATCCGACATTCGTCCTATGTCGTGATATTTTTTTAGCAGCCGTCCCCTGCTAGGTGATCGTCCTTCACCCTTTTGATGATCGTCCTTCATCATTTTATCCGATGGTCGTCCCCATCGTTGATCTTGGTATCTGACATTCGTCCTATGTCACAATAAACCCCGAGAGCAGCCGTACCCTGCTAGGTGATCGTCCTTCACCTCTTGATGATCGTCCTTCATCATGCTTATCCGATGGCCGTCCCCATCGTCTACCTTTTCTATCCGGCATTCGTCCTATGTCATGATATTTTTAGCAGCCGTCCCCTGCCAGGTGATCGTCCTTCACCTTGGATGACCGTCCCTCATCCTTACCTCCAACAGAGCAGCCGTCCCCTGCTAGGTGATCGTCCTTCACCTTTGATGACCGTACCTCATCATTTATTTCATTTATTTTATTAACCTGATGGTCGTCCCCATCATTGACTTTACCTATAATCCCCAGAGAATTTTGTTACTTTACCTGATGGCCGTCCCCATCATAATCCTTTATTTCCCCAGCATGTCGGTCGTCCCCGTCATTGCTTATCCCCAACAGTCGTCGTCTGCTCGGCGGTCGTCCTCCGTCGCTCTCACTTTATAATCATTCTTTACTTCCTTTTACAATCTATATCCCTTTTCTTCTTCATTCAGTGAGTGCAAATTTTGGACTGTCTTTGGTATTCAACCACAAGTTATCTTGTTTGCCTGTTAAGCCGCTGCTTACATCCTGCACAGCTAACTCATGTTTGAATAGGGGCAGCTGTAAACACCACAAATTTGCCCTCACCAAGTTCACACCATGGCTTGTGATCTTTTCATTTGCATAAATTCAATCACATCATCTCATATTACATTTTTTTTTCACTGCATGGTTTCAAAGTCATCTGCATCTAGGGTTTTGTGATTTGGGCAATCCCTGAGCTATCTGAGCCACTCCAAAGGTCTTCAATCATCTCAAGAAGGTCCATGTATGTTCAAGCATCATATTATATCCTCCCAAGATCAAATAAGTCAGAAAATCACAAGAACTGAGGAATGTATGGAAGTAGAGCCAAGCTTAACTGCACAGATGACCTAAAATTAGGGTTTTGGTTTCAGAGGCCTTAACTCCAATTTTTTTGGTCATTCTTGTTTCTATTGGTCATTATATGCTATAAGGATCATACATACCAATTTTCATGAAGAAATTCAATGGGGAAGGCATCTGATTAATAGATGACTTCTTGAACAAGTCTGTGCAAAATCAGGGCATCTGAGGCCCCCAATCATCCAACCAAAGGGTCTTCTCCATCATTTTGGGTGTATATGATTTATTTGGTCTTAGAAGATGTTAGAAGTTCACAAAATTGAAGAGTTTCAAGCCATTTGCAAAGTTGCCATTTTGGGAAAGTGACTTGTAATGTAAACTTGCCATTTTGGGAAAGTTTTTCAACCTCCTCTTTTTGATTCAAAAATGCTTCAAATGAAAAATTCTTGTCATGAAAGTTGTAGATTGGATCATTCCCTTTTCAAAAAGTACAAGAACTTGATCTAATTCATCATAGAACTCAATTTATGGCCTTGCAAAGTTGGGAAAAATCACAAAATTTCACTTATGCACCAAAGAAGGAAGTTTGCAAAAACACTTGCCAAAGCATTTTGTGACCTCAATTTGACTTCTAAGCCTTTCACAAACATCACATATTACCTATAATTCAGAATTTCCCAAAGAAATTCCAAGTTTCATGCCTTGAACTTTACAAAATCCAAAAGGGGGCAAAACTTCATGAATTTGCAAAATGGATCAAAACCTCTCATCCACTTGCCACAACTCATCAAATTTGATTTCATAGCATTCCTTGATCCTTGCTGCGCATAGCCATGCCCCTGTCACAGCCTTCCACTTGCCCATACCCCAAGTACACCAACTCTTGACTTTGTGCATTTTGCCCCATACCAATCAGCATAGCTCACAACCACTACACTGACCTATCCCAACATGATATGTGTACCAAAAGCAAGCCATTCCATAACATAACACAAGCTAAAACCTCCAAGAACTCAACAATCACAAAAACTCCCTCTTATGCAAAAGCCTTCGAAACTCATAGTTCAGCCATCAAACCTCAAAACAAATTCCACCATTCAACTCCATATCCATTGCTGATCATTTCCCACCCTTCATTTTGCCCTAAAACACCCAGAATCAAAAACACGATTTTGACATTGCTTGAACTGAACTTCTGCCAACTTCATTTAGAGACTATATAAACTCCAAACAAGCATCACAAACACTTCAGGAGGATCATTGGAGTTGATTTGAAGCAAAGAAGCAGCCAGCCAGTGCCATTTTCGAAAGCTTCAGTTCAGGTATCATCAAGAACATTTTTTCCAGAAATGATTTCTTAAGTTCTTAGATTGTTCTCCATGCTTCACTGATCACACTGCACCTTTTGGTTTTGAAAATGATTCAGTTTTAAGCATGTATGAAGCTTCTGAAATTTCTGTGAAATTTTCCGTTTTGATTCGAATCTCTCTGTTCATGAGAAATAAATTCTGTTTGATGGTTGATTCTTGTTTAGAATGGGGTGGGGATCATTTCTGGAGAGTTTAGGGGCTTGGGGTTGCGTATTGAGTGAGATAGCTTGAGAGGATAGCCGGAGAAGATGACCGGAACACTGTTCCGGTCACCTGAAAGTGATTAGGGTTCAGATTAGGGCTTAATTGTGTAATTAGTGTAGTTTGAATTCTGGCCCTTGGATAGCGCGTGAAGTCAATTCCCTCCCTTTTCCATTTGAATCTGGGCCACTGGATCAGCATACTTCCATTTAAATTCATTTAAATTTCATTTTAATTGCATTTCTTTGTACATTTTATTAAAAATAGCAAAACACTCTCAAAATTTTTTATCTTTTGCATTTCCCTTTCAAATATTTTTCTCATTCTGAAAATAATTTTTATAAAATTCGTATTTTTA
Organism: Lathyrus aphaca; assembly: GCA_963966055.1. Taxonomy (NCBI): domain Eukaryota; kingdom Viridiplantae; phylum Streptophyta; class Magnoliopsida; order Fabales; family Fabaceae; genus Lathyrus; species Lathyrus aphaca. The sequence goes on from OZ014519.1 coordinate 569,054,742, forward strand.
AAATATTTAAATGTTTATTTTAATTAATTAATGAGAATTAATTAATTAAAATACCATTTAAGTTTCTAAAAATCACCAAAAAAATCACATTGCATCTTGATACATTTAGAAACATTATCAAACCCTTCACACAAATTTCTTTTTGGTTCTTGACCTATTTTGACATTTTTCTTTGGATTTAGGGTCTTTAAAAGTCAATATTTTTACCCTAACTTAGAAAAATCCTTTCTGCCTAACCATGAAGAGTTTGATGATGGTTCTTTTTTGCATTGCATTTTTCATGACATGTAGTTTCTAGGATAAAATTGGTTTGAATTTATCTTTCATTTTCAATTTGTTTTGCATTTTTCATTGTAAGGCATCCTAAAACCCTAGCAAACTTGAGAAAATCATAACTTCCATTAGGTTAAGATTTAGGTCTTCCCCTTTGGGCAGTGAACTTATGTAGGGTTAGGGTTCCTTTGATCCTATTTTCAATTTTTTATCTTGTCATTTGCTTCTGATTTTGAATTTTGCTTTGTATCTTGTACATAAACCCTAATCTTTGCCTTCATTTGCATTCATTTCTCATATGCTTGCATACATGAACTTGCCATGAAATTTTGTGCATCCACATGACATATAAGGCATCTTAAGACATATTAGAATCATGTTTGATCATTGCATCATCCATTTGCCATGCTCTTGCTTTCATTTCATGTCATATGTATTCATGAACTTTCATGCCTCCTTTCATGTTTCATTTGCATCATTCATTGTTTGTATGGTCATCCACATCCCTTGGTTTGCTTTTGCATCATCCCATAGCATCATTTGAATCATGAATATGCTTATGATTTTGGTTTGCATCTTTGCATTTCATCTCATTTTCATTTTACTTCATTCCTTTGGTGCTAACTTTTCAGGTGGTAAGTGTTTGAGAAGTGAATTTGCCTTCACTTCTCATAATCTCTTCTCATCTCTTTTGTGCTTCCATTGCTGCACTTTACTCTTGTATTTGAGTGAGCTTGCTCATTCATGCTCTTTCTCCTATTTCTTTCCTCAAGCAACTTATCTTCTTAAGTGAAGTAAGTTGTCTTGCTTCTTCTTGCTTCTTCTTGCTCCTCTTCCTTCTTCCTTCTTCTTCCTTGGTGGCTTTTCTCTTGAAGATCTCTTGCAAGCCTCATTAACCCTAGGAACACCCAAGCATGATAACAATTAGGGTTTGATTAGTCCCCCATTTAGTTTTACCTTTGTGTCATCTTTGAGTCTTCTCTTCTCATCTCTTAATCAAGGACTAAACCTTAAAGGTTTTAAGGCTTTGTGATTAAGCTTATGCCTGCATCCTTCTATTAGGATGGAGTGTATAACTTTAATCCTAAGTTTTAAACCCTTATTGTGTTTAAATCCTTTAATCAATTCATCTAATAATCACTAAGACATCAAACTTGTAACTTGGGACTTGCATTATGGTTCTAATTCTTCCTTAATTGGTTAAGAAGGACTAACCCTAGTGTTAATGGACAAGTCCTCCTCAAGTTGTCTTACAAACCATAAAATTCACTTCTTAATCTCATCATTAATTAAAATCGACTTTAATAAAGGTTTTGTTTTGTCATGAGGTTAATCCCTAATCATGGATTAAGTTGAGGAGCCTTCCTCAGCTTAAATGCTCTCATCTATCATCCTTCTATTAGGATGGTGTAATGGGTCCATTAAATCTTTGATTATGGCCTAAACTCATTACTTAACACTAAACAAAAACTCCAAAAAACACCTAAATAATCACAATTAGGTTAATGATCTTAATCCTACATCATGGTGATTAAGTGTGAGGTGTTTACCTCATATTTAAGGTATTCTCATTACCCCTAATCATAGGGAAGATGTGATGAGTTTACTAACCCTTGGTTTAGGCTTAAGCTCATTTTCTTATGACAAACTTCAAAAAGCAATAAAAGATTGAAACCATAAAAATACAAACAATAACCGTCTCCTCCGGGATTCTTTCCTCATCACATTCACTCACAAGAGAGAACTTGCTTCTTCCGTCTAATGCAAGACAGTTTGCACCTGGGCCAGACAGGTCATACACTTGAGCATAGACAAGCAAGCATTTCACAAGTCAATTCATCTTTCAGTCTCTTTGAGTCGAACTACGGTGTTCTGACTTCCTCATTGCACAAGAGGATACGTAGGCATAACTTAACTGTTATCGAACAAAAGTCTCTGTACATCCCCCCCTCTTCCAACATTATCCTTTAAGCCTCATAGTCTTGAGCTTTGCACTCCTGTTCTTGCACTGACACTCCTTTTCTTCACTTCACTTTCTTGCATTGACACCTGTACATTCTTTTCCAGCTCTTGCACACAGATAGCACTGACACTACCCCTTTAAACACAAACTTTCAAGCGTGGATCCTGTCGAGTACGAAGGACAATCTGGGTGCTAATACCTTCCCAGGTTGTAACCAACCCCCTTTCTCAGTTTCTCTAGGTCGCGACCGTCTTATCCATCTTTTCTTAGGTTTATGCAGCATTACCTTTCCTTCGGGATAAAAATGCCTAGCTGGCGACTCTTTTCTTTTCAGTTCACCCTTGTGTGTTCTCTCTTCTTTCGCTGACCGTTCGCGTCTGTACCCTATCTGACCAGGTGTCATTTTGGTGGGAGCGACACTCACATTTCAAAATATTTTTCACACCTCACAATATTTTCAAAACATTTTCAAACAAGGCTTTGTATAAATCCATACGAGGATCATTACAAAGTACTTAGAAAAATTTCTAATCACACACTACACTTTCCAAAAACAATTAAAGTGAGCTAAGTAACTAAGAGCCCATGGATAACCATGGATATAAAGGGTGCTAACACCTTCCCTTTATATAACCTACCCCCCGAACCCAAGTCTTTTTAAAATAGGTCTTTCTTGTTCTTTTATGTCCTTTCCACTTGGATAAAATAAAAGTCGGTGGCGACTCTTGCTATCCGCAACATTTATAGAAAGTCAGTTCTCCCACCGTGTTATACACTGGCTACACTCTCTTCGTTTATCAAAGTGATGAGTTGGAATTATTTCCCTAGGATAGACATCTCCAGGCTTGATATACCTGCTTATTGTAAACACCCCAAATTTTCCCTCTCACTTTCTTATGCCTTGGCTTAAGATTACACATAGTACATAGCATATCACTACATCTTACATTGCATATTCACCTTTAACATCTCATTGCATCTCTGCACAGTTAGGGTTTGGGATCAGATGAATCCTGAAGAGAGTATGAGGTATCTCAGAGGCCATGGAGCATGACAAGAAGATCCTTGAGTGTTCTAAGGTCATATTGTACCCCCAAGGGTTCTTGGAAGTCAAAAAAATCACAAGAGATTGCAGAGCCACCCAGGCAGGCTCAAGGCTCCTACACAGATGACCTAAGATTAGGGCTTTGGGTTTGAGGTCCTTACAAGCAAAATTTTTGGTCATTTTTGATTCAAATGGTCTTTATATGATATAAGGAGTGTGTGGATGAAGTTTGATGAAAAAATTCAATGTGGAAGTCATCTGATCAAATGGTAACTTGTTGTGTAAGAAAAGTCAGGATTAGGGCATCTAAGGCCTCCAACAAGGGTTCCAAAGGGTCATCATCATCAATTTGAGGTCCTATGACCTTTATTTGGTCTTAGGAATGTTTTAAAGATCACAAGATTGAAGAATTTTGAGCCATTGCAAAAGTTTCCATTTTTGGACATGACTTGAAATGAAAACTTTCCATTTTGGGAAAGATTTTCAACCTCCTCTTTCTTGATCAAAAATGCTTCAAATGAAATTTTGTTAGACATGAAAGTTGTAGATTGGATCTTCCCATTTTCAAAAAATACAAGAACTCCTCATGATTCATCCTAGAACTCAAGATATGGTAAGTCAAAGTTGGGAAAAATCTTGTAATTTTCATGTTTAGACCAAAGAAGGAAATGTGCAAAAGTGAATTTCAAGCCTCTATATGACTTATAATCCACTCAAATACATCATGGCATGATCAAACAACATCCCAAAGTCAGATTTGAGCTTTGAACCAAGGGATTTCATGACTTGTTTCTCAAGAAATCACAAAGTTACAAAATTGCAAAACCTATGCAAACTCTTGATCCAAGCCATACAACTCATAGCAATTGATCCTAGGGTTCTCCTTGAAGTCAGCTGAAGCAGCTCAAGCCCTCAAATCAGTTCTGCCATGGCCCATACCTCAAGTACACAACTTTTGACTTTTTGGCCAATTGAACCATACCAATCCCACAGTGCATAACAACCCTTCTGACTCATTCCATTTGTTTATGCAAAGCCTAAGGATCATAAAAGAGGGCTCACAAGAACTCAGAGCCACCACACACTTATTTTGCACAAAAATCCCCAAAAACTTCCTCTCTTCGATTCTCCCAATCCAGCCATCAAACTTCACAAATTCCTTCACCAATCAACCACACATCATTCATAGAACAAGAATCAACCATTAAAATGGCCTGAAACATCACATATCAAAACCTCCATTTCTGCCATATCAGAACTGGACCTCTCAAACCAACCACTTTCAAAGCATTCCAAGCATTCCATTAGCCTCAGGAGGTTCAAAGAAGGCCATTTGCACAAGAGGGAGGCTCAGAAAGCTCATCTTTGAAGGTCTCCAGCTCAGGTATAGCTCAAGAACTTTTTTCTCAGAACTTCATTTTCTTGTTACAAAATGAATCTACATGTTGTACTGATCATCTAGATATGTTTAGATTTGAAAATGAGCAAGAAATGATCATTTTATGTTGTTCTGAAAGTTTACCCGTGTTTTGATTTTTGTTTCTATTCTATTGATACAAGTGTTATAAATGTTGTTTGATGATTGATTTGAGTCCTTGGAGTGTAGGGAGGGATTCTGGGCAGGTTAGAGGTCTTGGGATGGTCTGGGGAAGAAGACAGGGTTTTGGTTTGCCGGAGAAGATGACCAGAGCACTGTTCCGGTCATCTGAAAATAATTAGGGTTAATTAGGTTTAGGGTTTCCAGATTGAATGAGAGCCATTAGATCTTGATTAGTTTAAGGAATGGACGACTCAGATTGGTCATTAGCCTTAATTTTAATTAATTAAAATAAAACATAATTAATTTAGTCAGGATTAATGTGAGCCTTTGGATTGCGCGCGTTTAGGGAATTTAAATCTGGACCATAGGATCTGCATACCCCCAGTCAAGCTGACTTGTGCCCTCAGCCCTTGATCTTGCTTCCACGGAATCTGAGTCTTTCATTTTAATTACTTTTCATTTTATTTTCATTTATTTCATTTTGTTTTCTTCATTTATTAAAAATAGCAAAACACTTTCAAAAATTCTGATTTTTTTTACACTTTCACTCTAATTAATATTAAAAACCCAAAAATATTTTTATTTTTATTTTTTGCATTAAAAAATTATTTTTAAATCATTTAATTGTATTTTAATTAATTAATTAAAAATACTCTTAGGTATTTAAAAATCACCAAAAAAGTCAGAGAACCTCTTTGAACATTAAGATCAATTTACAAACTCATTTCACAAATTTATTTTAGGTTTTGATCATGTTTTGACAATTAAACTTGAATTATGGTTTTGAAAATCTCCTTTTTTATAACCCTAATTCAAAAATTCATTTCTGCCTAACCAAAATGAGTTTGTACTTGGTTCTTTTTGCATTCTTTTACATGTTGCATCTAGTATCTAGGACATTTAAATCATATTTTTGCATTGCATTTTCAATTTGTTTTGACTTTTTCTTTGCAAAGTTTCCAAAACCCTAGCCAAACTTAGGGAAACCATAACTTGACTTTGGTTTAGCTTTAGATCTCCACCTTTGGAGGGTGTTCTCATGTAGGTTTAGGGTTTGTTTGGATGCAATTTCAATTTTTTTTATCATGTGATTTGCTTCTAATTTTGATCATGGACTTTGTGTATGTACATATTAACCTTTCAGGTGCATATGGTAAGTTAATTAGGATGTGGATGTGCATCCACATCCAATCTCTTCTCACCCTCTTATTTATTTGTGTTTGAAGTGAATTTGATTCACTTGTGTTTGTTTCTCTCCCACTTCTAGGTTACTTAACTTCCTCAGGAAGTAAGTAACCTATCTTTCTCTCTCTTTCTCTTTTTCATCTGCTTCTTCCTTGGTGGCCATATGAAGATTTCTCTTTGAGCCTCACAAACCATAGGAACATCTAAGCATGATAACTTTAGGGTTGTAAATAGTCTCCTCTAGTTTTTCACCTTTTGAGTCTCCTTGAGTCTCTCTTCCTCACCTCAATAACAATGGCTAAACAGTTAAAGTTTTAAGACTCTGAATTAGGGTTATGCTTGTATCCTTATCTTAGGATGGAGTGTATAACTTTAATACTTAGTGTTAAACCTTTAAGTTGTTTTCACCTCTTAATCAAAACACCTAATAATTATCAAGACTTAAGCTTGTAACTTGGGCCTTATATTAGGGTTACATCTCTGCCTCTGGGTCAGAGGGACTAACCCTAGTGTTTAATGGACAAGTCCCCCTCAGGTTTAGTCTTACAAACATAAAATTCACTTCTTAATCTAATCCCTAATTAAAATCCACTTTAATAAAGGTTTGTTATATAATGATTTTAATCCCTGACCATGGATTAAGTTGAGTTATCTTCCTCATCTTAAGTGTCCTCATCTATCATCCTTCTCTTAGGATGGTGTAATGAGTTCACTAATCCCTGATTAGAGATTAAACTCATTACTTAACACAAAACAAAAATCCAAAAAAATAAAACACTTGATAATTACAAGTAGGTTAATGATCTTAATCCTGTATCATTAGGGTAATTAAGTTGGGATATCCATCCCATACTTAAGTATACTCATTATCCCTAACCAGGGGTGATATAATGGGTTTACAATCCTTGATTAAGGCTTAAACTCATTATCCTATGCAAAACACCAAAAATAAGCAAAAAACTGAAAACACAAAAACAAACAATAAATGTCTCCTCCGGGATTCTCTTCTCATCACACTCACTCTGAAAACGGGAACTCGCTTCTTCCGTCTAATGCAAGACAGTTAGCACTCGAGCCAAACGAGTCATACACTTGAGCATAGACAAGCAAGCAGTTCACACCAAAACATCCAAGTCTCTTTGAGTCGAACTACGGTGTTATGAATTCCTCATTGCACGAGAGGATACGTAGGTGTAACTTAACGGTTATCGAATGAAAGTCCCCAGGTCTCCCCCCTCTTCTCTTCCTAGCTTTCCTTTCTTAACCTCAGTTTGAGCTCCCATTCTTTGTACACCATCACCTTGTACATCCATCTCTTTTATACACTGTTAGCACGTACACTTCCCCCCTTTTAAAACATAATCAGGTAAGCGTGGATCTCGTCGAGTACGACGGACGATCTGGGTGCTAATACCTTCCCAGGTCGTAACCAACCCCCTTACCCAGTCTCTTTGGTTCGCAACCGTCTTATCCATATCTTTCTAGGTTTATGCAGCATTACCTTTCCTTCGGGATAAAAATGCCTAGCTGGCGACTCTATTCAACTTCAACCTTCACCATCCGACCGTTCTCGCCGACAGTTCGTGTTTGCACCGGGACGAAAGTCCGGGGAGCGACAGCTTGGCGACTCTGCTGGGGACTTTGTAACCAGAGCTTCTTGGTCCTTGAGGGTTTCTTCTAGCGCTTGTTTGATTTGTGTTTATGGGGGTGTTATGTGCTATATGTGCTATATGTGTTTATGTGTTTTTGTTTTATTTATCGCTTTCTGTATAGCTTTATTTATTGCTTTCGTTTATCGCTTTCATTTACTACTTTTCGCATTTCATTATTATTATTATTATTATTATCATATCATTGTGCTGTATTGTTGTTACCTTGGTTGGTGGGGTATTCTAGTGAGAAAGGCTCAATACAAAGGCCTGAGTGACACATAGGATTAGAGTGGTTTCGTATTCTTTCCCATTCCATTTCGGTCTGGTGCGGGAATGTGAAAACACGGTTCAAACATGGGTTTCCTTTTGAGAACTCTGTACTATGAATCTCCTGTATTGCTAGAGCTATCTGGGAAGTCTGCTAAGTATGGATAACCTTTTTAGATGACCCTCAACATCTTAGGTGAATTAGGGGAGGATTCTTTATGATTAGTGTAAACACTATATCCCCCAGGATGAATGTGTTTACACTTCTCATAATAGATCCAAACCTGAGGATCTTTGTTCTAGTACATACATGTGAGTGGGATGGGATGTTTATAGGTTTGCAGGAACCGTTGACCTCATCATACCTTGCTATTGGAATGCTATAAGGTTGTACTATTTTGGACTGATTCTTTGAAACCCTGGACTATTGACTCTTTATTTGAGTCCCTCACCCGGTTACTGGTTCTCAAGCCTTCATCTGAAACTTTGAACACTCAAGGATCCCACCAAAGGCAACTGATAATCCAGCACATGATCACAAACCCTTGCATATCATCATCATGCATCATATTGCACCATTTCTAACATTTGTCTATTTTTTTTAAAGGGTATCCGCTTTTCTTGGTTTGGTTTTAACCGTTCTTTTGCTCAGCCTATCTGCTACAACACTTCTTCAGTTATCTCCTGCCGCACACACCTTCAGGATGGATTCAACAAGGAAAGGCAACATCACCTATCATTTCTTCGAGTATCCTTTAGCGGGCATTAAACAGATACAAACCCTCATTACTCCTGATCATGTACCTCTGTTCAGAAGAAGTTATGGTGGAATCTTGGACATAATTATGGACCTGGATACATCACAAAGGAGCATGATTCACACCTGTCTGCAGTTTTAGGACCCTCCCCTCCATTGTTTCACTTTCCCAGACTTTCAGATAGGTCCGTTGCTGGAAGAATACTCCATGTTGTTGGATCACCCCATCCGAAGAGGAATTCCTTTCAATCCTGAAATGACTCCTCCAAAGAATGAAGACATAACCAAGGCACTACATCTGGAAGTAACCACCATTGATGAACACATGACCTCCAAAGCTGGAATCCCAGGACTTCATCTGGATTTCTTGATTACTCAAGCTACGAAGCACGCTGCAAAAGGGAATTGGGAAATTGTATGTGCTCTCCTAGCTCTCAGCATTTATGGTTTCATTTTGTTTGCAGACGAGCCTAAGTTTGTAAGAAAGAATGCCATCCACATCTTCATGCTAAAGAACCCGATTCCCACCTTGTTAGGAGACTTTTATTACTCAGTTCATCAGAGGAATGAGAAACAGAGAGGAAGACTGGTAAGATGTTGTGCACCTCTTTTCTACAGTTGGTTGATGAAACACATGCCAAAGACGGAAGCTTTTTCGAACCCACATCGGACAAGGAATTGGGCTAAGAGAATGATTTCCCTTACTTCAGAAGATATCAGGTGGTGTACTCAGAACACCAAGGGTCGAGATATAGTAACCAACTGTGGTCAATACCCAAATGTACCTCTCATTGGAGTAAAGGGATGCATCAACTACAATCCTTTACTTTTCAAAAGATAGTTGGGGTATGCCTTGGTACATCCACTTAAGGAGAAAGACCTAGAAGAATCTCTTTATTGTGTTGTTCAAAACAACCATGCCGCCGTCCGACAAGCAGCCTGGGCTTGGGACAATATACAAACTAAAGGAACTGTCATTCTGGGAAAATGTAATAACATAGCCTATGCTCAGTACACTGAATGGTCATGCATCAGAGGACATATTACTCGTATGCCATTCACCCTGGAGGATGTGCCAGGGCCATCAGCAGTTGAGCCCATAGCCACAGTAAGTCTGGAAGAATTTGAAAAGCTGAAGGAAAGAAATACCCAGCTCGCCGAAGCTTTAAAGAAGACCCTTTGGGAAAGGAATGACGCTCGTTTAGACATTGAGAGGTTAGAGAAGCTACGCATTGAGAATGTAACCAAGATTGAGAAGACTGAAGACTTCATCAGGAAATCCCGAGAAGGGGAACTTGTGTTGAAGAATGCATGTAAAGAGGCAAAAATTCAGAAGGCAAGAGCTGAGCATTATCTGGAAAAGAGTCAGGGTAGATGGGTCAGAATAATTGAGGCTCGTTTGAAAGAAGACCAGAAGATGCAGACCAAGATGGAGCAGCTGGAATCCAGTGAGAAAGGAAGCCGAGAAGCACTTCTAGCCGCTCAGAAGAAAATCTCAGAGTTAAAACTCCGGGCAGGGTTAAAAAGATCCAAAGAGCTAGATAAGTATCAGAAGATGACGAATGCCATCGCAACCAGAAACCTTCTCATCAGGACCATCACAGAGCACCCAGTTGGACCTGTGACTGATGCTCTCCTGAAAGAAGTCAGGGATGATGCATATGGATTGGATGTTTGATTTTCTTTGTACTTGTTTTTGTATTTTGACTCACAATGGGAGTTTACTTTGTTGTATTCATGAACTGATTGTATTATAGTTGTATTTCGACTCACCATGGGAGTTTTTTTTGCTTTGTTGTATTCATGAACTGATTGTATTTTTGGAAATGCCACTTGTATTCTATGGTTTGTATTCTTCTTGTGGATTTCGTTCGCTCCAACATCTTTATCTCCTCCAAGGGGTCTGGAAGGTCAAAACCAAGAACCAAGCCAGATACCCTCGAAAGACAAATAGGCATATTGCATTGCATTCTAACCACATACCTTTTGTTTTTCCAGGTGTTTTGTTTTTGTTTTCTCACTTTGTTGATTGTTTCAGGAAATATTGCTCGCAGAAGGGTCTTTCCCGTCAACCGAATCCACAGATATCCAACTCGACACAACCTTCCGAGTCTACAAATGGACCAGCTACAGCAGAAACTGACAGATGTGAGGACTCAAATGACAGATGTGAGGACAGAGGTGAGGACCCAAATGAATCAATTTATGGCCGTGATGACTGGAATGGACCAGACCCAGGAAAGATTGAGGGAGTCGGTCGAGTGGAAAACCCCGGAAGATAACCATGCAGACACTGGAGGTACTAGTAACAACGAGCACGAGCAGCCGCGAACGACTCCGGTAGTGTTTGGACCCGACAACAATCCTGAAGCTAAGATCATTGGGAATGGCCAAAGGAACACTGGAGATTGTATTGAGCAATTTACAGTGCTAGGTGATGGGGCAAATGAAGCTTATGACCGTCGGTTGGACGAGATATCAGAAAAGTTAAGATCCTTGGAATCCCATAATCCTTGAGATTTGATGTAATGGACATGGGCCTAGTTGAGGGGGTAAATATTCCCCATAAATTGAAGCCCCCGTGTTTTGAGAAATACAATGGAACTTCCTGTCCTCGCACTCATTTGTAGTCCTTTCTGGGAAGGTTAAAGGCATACACTATGGATGAGAAGCTATGGATGTTTTATTTTGAAGATAGCTTGACCGAGGCATCCAGAGAATGATACTCACACTTATCCAGGGCCACCTTCAGAAATTGGAAAGATTTGGCTGAAGCTTTTGTGCGCCAGTATCAATACAACTTGGAGATGGCACCTAACATGACTCTCCTAATGGGAATGTCTCAATCTTCGAGGGAAAGTTTCTGTGAGTACGCTCAGAGGTGGAGATAGCTGGCTGCTACTGTCCAACCTCCAATGTCAGAAAGGGAGATGGCTGACATGTTCATGAATACACTGCAAGGAACTTATATTGATAGACTTGCTGCTTTCTCTTCCACTAGCTTTACTGATGTGGTCATAGCGGGAGAGAGAATTGAAAGTTTGTTGAAGATGGACAAGATTTCTGATAATGGTGCCAACTCCAGCAACACAAAGAAACCATTCTCCGGACCCCAAAGGAAAAGAGAAACTAATTCAGTGCATATTGGCAGAGGTAGGCCTCAGTATTTGCAAAGATCAGTGGTTGCTGTCACCATTCCTACTCCAGCACCTCAGCAACAACAGTTCCCACAACAGCAGCAAAGACCTTACAACAACAATAATCAACAACAACGTCCATTTCAACAAAGAACTTCTCAGATCATCAGGGTAATCGATCCCATTCCGATGCCCTATGCAGTGTTACTCCCACAACTGTTGAAACTCAACTTGATTGAACTGAGGAATTTGGCTCCACCAGATCCTCTCAACCTTCCAAGAAATTATGATGTCAACGCAAGATGCGCCTTCCACTCAAATGCTCTCGGCCATGCCACAGAAAAGTGTAGGGCCCTACATATGAAGGTCCAAGACCTGATTGATTCCAAAGCCGTAAACTTCGCACCTCCTCTGAGTGTTACCAAAAATACAATATCTAACCACGGTGGGCTAAGGATTAATGCTATCGAGGAAGACCAACCAGCAATCCTGATTGATGATATTGCAAGTGTTCGAACACCTCTGGCCAAGGTGAAAGCTCAGCTTTTAAAATGCCAAGTGTTTCTAGGTTGTGAAGCCTATGCGAAGCTTGTAAGGTTACTACTAATGGTTGCGCAAGTTTGAAGAATGGTATCAACAGTCTGATTAAGGAAGGTATCCTGCGGATAACATCAACAGTTCAAGCTTCTACAACTGCAACAGAAATCACTTCTACAAATACACTAAAAATCATTTCAACAGAATCGGCTACAACAACAACAAACACCAGCAGTGATATTTCAACAGTTACTATCTACTACGACCCGACAACGGTCCCTGTTCCAGAATCTCACAACAACAACTTCCAGCAACATTCTCACCAAAATTATCATCACCTAAGTCCCATCAACACTCTCTCATCAGTTTGTCAGCTTCTTGCACTTGTGCCACCTTCAGTCAGACTCCCTGTTACTATATACTACGATCCGCAGACAATCATGACTCCTTCTTCTGTTGCAATTAGTCTGGTGACCATCACGGTGCCTGGACCAATTCCTTAAGATAACAACAGTGACGTGTGTCGTACCTTGAAAAATACGATCCTAAAACAAACAACAGAGTCGCCACCTAATTCTATTTATTCTACGAGAGAAAAGGGAGATATAGATACTGTAGCGGTAAAATCATGAGTGTAAGCTATTAGCTAACTTAACTCAAGGTAAACAGAGTCGCCACCACGCTTTTATTTTATTCCAAATGGAAAAGGGAAAAAGAGAGAATAAAACCTAATGAATCTAAAAGCTAAAAAGCTAAAAGAATCAAACAGAGAACGGGTAAGGGGATAGGTTACAAATTGGGAAGGTTTTACGCACCCAAAATGTCCGTGGTACTCCACGGGAGCCCTTTGAAATATTTATTTCTTTTTGGTTTGAAAATGGTTTGTTTGAAAGAGATTGAAGAGATGAGAAGAGAAACGTTTTTTAATATTTTTGTGTTTGAAGAGACGAACGTTTCATGCCTACGTACCCACAAAGTACAATGCGAGATCAAAACCTCGTAGTTCGTGGTACAAAATGTGAAAAGAACAATGAGTTGAATTGATTTTAAAATGTAGAGATAAGTCGTCATTCTTTAGCGAATAATTCCGCTAGAAAGAATGAATCATATCTAAACATGAAAATGGTTAAAAGGAAACGTGCACGAGGGCACCAAAACAATTGAATGAGTTTGAATGTTTTTAATGTTTTTGAGAAGAAAAGTTTCGATATACTTATGTGGTTTAGCATTTATTAAGAAATGAAATGAAAAGGTAACTTAAATTGGTATACTTATGTTTTTAATGTTTTTGAGAAGAAAAGTTTCGATATACTTATGTGGTTTAGCATTTATTGCGAAAACGTATCGGTATACTTATGTTTTTAATGTTTTTGAGAAGAAAAGTTTCGATATACTTATGTGGTTTAGCATTTATTGCGAAAACGTTTGAAGTTTGAAAACAAAGAAGGTTTTGAAAATAGGAAGGAGATTTGAAAATTTAAGAAGTGGGAGGAGATGAAGGGACTATCCTAAAACTTGAATGTAAAAGTTAAAGGAAGAACGATCAAACCGTATGGTAAACATTCTTCGAAACAATGAGATTTCCATCTTCATGGACAAGTGAGCTTAATCGGGGCCAAGGTCTTCAATCCATAATAACTTGAGCAAAGGGAGAGGTCCTAAAGTCTAAGTCCAAACTCCAAGTCCAATGCTAAGGATAGTAGCCATAGTCCGAAATTAAAGTCACAAGTCTTTTTAGATGTTTGATCCGTTATTAATGTTTTCGTGTCCAAATGGACAACGGAAACATCACAAGCATAACAATATAAACATAAACAATATGATGAATGATATAGTATAATAAAAGCATAATAAAAGAGATAAGGAGCGAGAGATTAAAATAAAGAGGATAAGGTGCGAGAGATTGAATTTAAATGTTAGTATATTAATAGTATAATAATATTTACATAGAAATGGTATGATGAACTTAATCAAACACAACCACAAAAGATAACCAAAATGGAGAGGCAACCGGATCCAATTGGATCTTATTCCGAATTCGGGACAAGTTTAGGTCTATGTTAAGCAATCGCCGAGTAATTTACGGAGTAATTACCCTACAAATGAGGCCGGCCACCACCGATTAAGGTGGAAAATATTTGTGCTAATACATGTTAGAGAAATGATATGATGAATCATTCTCCGAAAACATGTCGCACGAAAAGAAAAAGTAACGGTCTAATCTTAATCGAGATTTCACATTGAATTATCGAAGGCAACCTATCACGATCCCAAAGTATGGAGGATGATCCAAATGATCATTCATCCATAGATTTGAAATAATGAAGATTAAACATCTTCGAAAAACAATAATCGCGAATCGGAGATCTCATCGACCAAAAAGAAAATAAGAAGAAGAAATGGATCTAAAATAGGATCCACTCAAAAATCAAGAAGAGATCATAACAAAAAAAAGTTACTAAAACATCTTTAAAACTTTTCTCCAATAACTCTTTTCAAAATTTTCTTAAAAAAAGTAAATAGCAAAAAAAAGAAAATATAAAAACATGATACTAGGCTTTTTTATGAAGACATTGAAGTTTTTCTAAAAATTTTTTTAAGAAAAGAAATAAAACCATAAACATCAAAAATATTAAACAAATATAAGGAAAATAATAAAAAAAATAATGAAACAAAATATAAAGGGGGGGAGGAGTGACGCATAGCTTGGATGTGGTGATAGTAAAACGGATCCAAAGGCCTTAGGCCCAAACAAACCAAAACTTAACCAGGTTTTATAAAAAAGAAAGAAATAAAAAAAATGAATCCTCTTTTGCGAACACAGGGCGCAGGGCATCACCTTCAGCAGTAAAATAACGCCGACGACTTCTTCAAATTACGATCAACTCCGCCTTAGAACAATCAAAACGTCACTCTCCTCTCAATTTAGGTTCTCTTTTTCTTTTAATTTCGAATCGGAGTTATTGTTGGAGAACGGTTGTTGATGGAGTTCTATGGAGAAAAAAAATGAATTGATGAAGGTATGAATGATTTGAAGGAGGATGAAAGTGGATTCGGAATTTTCAGAAGTTTTTGAAGCTCTGAGTATTTTAATTTGGCAGGGTCTAGAGAGGCTTTCAAAGCTTGAAGATTAAGAGAGGGAGAAGCTGAATATATAGAAGGTGAGATGAAATTGGTGATGTCGTTTAGTGTGGATCTGTGGGCGTTTTATGGTCATGATTTTCTGCGTTTCTCATTCTCACAATTTCTGCGTTTTGTGTAGTTTATATTTGCGTTTTGGACTGTGTAGTAAGCGTGTTCTTGCTGCGTGCGGAATTTGCTGATGCAAGGTATTTTCCGCGTGACTTTTTTTCTTGGCTGAAGCTTCTTCTGCGTTTTGATGTGTGGGCTTGCGTGTTGAACGCCGTGCGTGTGTGTACTTCAAGCTGCGTTTTCAGTCTGATTATAGGCCATTTTGCTGCGTTTTATGCAACTGATTGCTTGGGCTTGATTCGGCTGGAGTGAAGCTGCGGAGTGTGCGTGTGAGGTGTGACTTTGGAGTGCAGCTTGGCTTGAGATGGCTTTGTTGCTGATGTGTTGAACTTGGGTTGTGGTTTACTTGTTGTAAAAAGAAGGTCACGTGATGAATGGATGGCTGAAGTGTAGCTGGAAAAGTGTAGTGTATGCGTTGCAGATTTTTCACGGCTTGGAGTATTGGCTGGAAGTGCATCTCCAAAGGATTGGGCCGATGGGCCCTTTTTCTCCATTTATTTGGTCAATTTATTTTGTGTAGAAAAAGGAAATGAGCTCAAGAAAAATAAGATGGGTTTTAAGGACATAAATGGATATTGGGATTTTATAGAATGGATAAAAAAAATTGAACATGAATATATTTTAAAATGGAATGTGGTCTAAAAAATGGATTAAAAGAAATTGATTCTTTATTTTTTGGACAAATTGGACATAAGAAATGGATAATGAAATGTTGATGAAAATCAATAAAGGTGAATGGGTAACAATCGAAAAAAAAGGTTATAGTAGAAATGTTATTGGAAATTGATAGTGAATATTTGGAATAAATCGGATAATGGAGATGGTCATAGAAGAAAGGTATGAATTGATTTTTTTTTATAGGAAATGAGCCAACAACCATCACACGCACACAACCATAAAACCTCGATTTTTCAACCAAGCTTGCATTGCTTCCACAAAACCACTTGATTAAACTGATCATGAACCACTGAGCAACTTGCAACTTAAACCACAACCACCGTCTGAAAATTTCCTTGATTATTAGAATCCCTGATGTGGAAAATAAATCCTCAGATGAATCACTGGTGAACTGATGGACACTACATAGACTTGAAGATTTAAACCAAACTTCACACAGAAAACTGCCTGATAAACTGATGATTTCCGACACACAACAACTTGAACTTTGATATACGCACTGTCTGAGGAATAAACCACTGGCACACACAACTTGCAGTTGAAACAATCTTCTGATAGTTTGACCAATATTAGGTCAAATGTCCATTTGAATCGAATCATAACTGAATAATCGCACATGAATTGAAATCGCTCCCCTGTCTTTGAAATCCTGCAACATAGAGAAGAAGAAGAAGCAAACTGCAACATATTTTTTTTAGTATTTTGGTTAGAAGTTAGTAAGTATAAACAGATAAAAGCAAGTAAAAACATGGTGATCCCCTGCGAGGCATAGACCTGCAACTGAAAAGGGATACATGAACCAATACATGATCTTGTTTGTATGCGAGATGCATATGAGATGCGGAAAATCTTAGGGTCAAAAATTAGGGTCTGACAGATACAACCTAATAAAGGATAAGAAATGGTGTACGAAACCAAATTCTAAGTTCGGGAGTCGGTTACGCAAGGGGAAGGTATTAGCACCCCTCACGTCCGTTGTACTCAACGGGAACCTCTTAGCTAAATATGCGATTAAATGTTTGATCTTAAGTCTTGTCTTCTTAATGTCTGTTAATATGTTTTTTTAAAGTTTTAAATTTGTTATTAAGACGGTGAAAAGATTAAATGTTTGTTATTATTGCGACGGAGAGAAAAAGATTGATTTTTTTTAATAGGGTGCTCGCGAAGGATTAAAATCCTCGTGCCTACGTATTCCCTTGTGCAATGGGAAAGTCAGAGCATCGTAGTTCCTGCAACTACGGTTTGTGATTTTTATTGAACAGTTGTTTAAAATGCATTCTATTGCTAAGCGTTGGCTTATACTCGCGGTGGAGGCTGAAGTGCTAGCTTGTTTGCGAGATAGAATGATTTAAACAATGTTCGTTTTTGAGAAAAGTGTTTGACTTTTGTTAAGATGTTTTAAACGAAAGGGCGAATGAGCCACGTCGCGTGGGGCTAGCCCAGGAGCGATTGCATTCCAAAACGTGCGGAGTGCTGGACTCCGGAGTTCCGTCTTTCGTTGATTAATTTTGAAAATGATTTAAATTGGTTGGTAGGTTTTAAGTTGCTTTAAGATATGAAATATGAGAATGGACCACGTCGCGTGGGGCTAGCCCAGTGGCGGTTCATTCTGGAACGTGCAGAGTGCTAGACTCCGGAGCTCCATCTTTTGTAATTGAATTTATAAAATGATTGAGATGTACGAATGGTGATTGAACACGTCGTGTGGGGCTAGCCCAGTAGTGGTCCAATCCAGAACGTGCGGAATGCTAGACTCCGGAGTTCTGTTTTCGTACATTAATTTATGCGATTAGATAAATCGAAATACGGAAAGCGAATGGACCATGTTGCGTGGGGCTAGCCCAGTTGCAGTCCATTTTAGAACGTGCAGAGTGCTAGACTCCGGAATTCTGTTTCCGTATTAAATTAATTAAATAAGTTGGATAATTGTTTTTTTAGACGTTTTAGAATTGATGCGATTAATAACAAAGGAATGAACGAAACATTACGCGTGGGGCTAGCCCAGTTGTGATTCGTTTCAGAACGGGCGGAGTGCTAGACTCCGGAGCTCTATTCCTTGTTAAATTAAATACGCGAAGAGTTGTGCAGACGGCGATCACTTGGTGATCGACTTACGTGTGTGCGAAGTATAGGCGAGAAAGAAATATTTATTAATTGATTTCGTGGATTATTCTTAAGGTGCATGCATTCGTATTTTAATTAGCAATTAAGAGTTGTAAACACATGAACAACCATACAAGTGCAAGACATATATTATCGACATTCAACGAATAGAAATGGGCAACAATCATCAAGTATCTACCATATAAATCATATGAGCGAACTCAGCAAAAAATAAAATAAAATAATAATCAACTAGATAAACTAAAAGAATTATAAAATTAATTGATAAATTAACTAGACAACTTAAATAAAACAAATAACAAAAATATAAAGAAGTAAAATAAATAAATAAAAATGAGCTGGATTATAAATAAAATAAAAAAAACAGGGTGCATGGATGAAATCCGGACGCAGGCCCACAATGGTAAGGCCCAGACGGACATGCTTTGGGGAAACGGTTGGGTCAATGGGTCGACCCGGTCCAGTTTTAAAATAATGAAATTATTAGGAAACTCTAAAGTGTAACCAGCCGCTGCAACATTTTTGGAAAATGGTCCTCCTACTTATTCCTTTTTAATTCCCAATTAAAATGTAAATAAATGAAAAACGGTAAACACTCTACATCTCACGTTCACCTTTCCCTCTGTTTCCTGAACCAAGCCATTAATTCTTTTTCAAACATCTCTCTGTCCGCCTTCTCTATCAAAGGCAAACCGAAACTCTCTCTAAAAAGAAGAAATCCACACATAAAGATTTTCAGAAAAAGAAATGATGTCAAAGGTGAAGAAAAAAAAACCGACATGATGTTGTTTGAAACGATGGCGATGCGACAGAGCTCGGACGGATACAACTGAAGCTCTTCCGTCCTCTTTCAGTGGCGTTTTTTTGCGATGAAAACGAATGGTTTTGGTGAGGGTGGATCGGTGGATTTTATGAGCCGTCGGAGGCGGTGAGGTTCGTTGGTGGAGTTTTGGGCGGCATAATGGTTTATGCAGTTTCGTCCATGGCTTTTGGATTCTCGCCGGTTGCTTTCAGTTTCGGTCGAGTTTAACTTTTCGACGGAAGAGTTTAAGGGTGATGGCGTAAGGTCGGCGGCGGTTTGGACAGTTGTCTCACGGCGGCGGTAAGGGTGAGCGGAAGTGGATTTATTTGTGAAGAAGAGTTGTTGGTGGTGACGCAGATTGTGGATGGGTGTGGATAATGATTGAATTTTGGTGAGTTTTTTTTTAAAATTTTCTGTTTTTCAAGAGTTGAAAGAGGGTCACAATGTTTTTTTTGAGTGGTTTGTATATTGATGGGTTGAATGATTGTGGTTCTGGATTTTTCCTCATCTCATATTTCTGATTTCTGGATTTTATTGATGATTTTTTTTTGAAGTCAGTTTGAAGATTGAGATGAAGAGGGAGGTTTGTGTGGTTCAGGTACCACTCTGTTTTTGGGTCGATATTTTTGTGTGTGTTTAGGCTTTGTGTTGGTTTTTTTAGTTTTGGGTAAGTGGCTACTATCTTTCTGTTTGATGTTGCTATTGAGTTTTTTGTATGGAGTTTTCTACCTAAGTTTTGTGTAACTGTGTTGTTTGGTTTTATTTTCTTCCTCCCCGGTTTTGCTGTTGGCTCCCTTTTTATGCGTTGAATTTGAAATGATATCAAGATGGTTGGAGGCCGAGCCTCTTCTTTTGCTGGGTGAATCCCACGTATTTGGTCAAAGGGTCCCCCCTTTCTATCAGCTGTTTTTTTTTTTGGTTTTTTATATATTTATTTGATTTGTCCCTTTTTGCTTTTTTTAGATGCAGGTTTTTGATTATCACATTTTGGTGCAAGTTTGTAAGTCAAGGTTGCAGGTTATGATGTAGGTGAAGAGGGTGGAGCATTGTATTGTCTTTGTTGCTTTTTGTGTAGTTTTTTGGGTACAACCTGTGTACCTTTGTTAAATTGTGTAAATATAAGGACCAAAAGAAATCAAGACTAACAAAAATAATTGATAAAATCAAAATCAACTTAGTAAATTAAATTATATAAAAACAAACTAATTAAAAGCTTAAGTATAATAAAATAAAATAAAATCATTAACTAATAAACCTCACTATTTCTAAATCAACCTAAATCGAATTTATAACTAAATTAACTTTAAAAAAATGAATTAAACTTAAACAATGACTAAAATAAAAACAAAATTAAATCTAAATAGAAATTTAAACTAAAATTTGGATTAAAATATAAATTAAATATGTATATTAGACTAGAAAATTTAATTAAATTAAACTAACTAATTGAAGTTATCTAATTAAATTAAAACTAAAATTGATATAGAACTAATTAATCTTAAATAGCCTAACATGTAATCAAATAAAATTAGAATTAAACTATAAAACAAGACAAAATTCTACATGAAGCTAAATGCATTATTATGAGGAAAAACGGACCAGAAGCCAAATAAAATGACTGACTAAGAAATAATGCGATGGAAATGCGCCAGATCAATAAAAATAAAAACAGAAACTTGAAAATAGAATTAATATTAGAAATGAGAATAAATTAATAAAACGAAACGGGAAATAGACAATAAGAAAATTTGGAAATGCAGAGAGATTAAAAACAAATCCTGGAATTTTCTGCCAAACGTGAATGGATGTATGATGCGAAAAATTAAGGGTAAAATTTGGGGTGTCACAACGTGCATTGGAATTATGGTTCAGATCTTTACTGCCACAGAAGAAAAGTCACTCTTGACTCCTCAACATCTGCACCATAGGTAGACAATGTAGGGGGAGGCGGAGGCTTCACTAGAAGCGGGCGTCTCTTTGCTTCACAAATTCCTAAAACTAATACCGAGGCGGAAGCGGCTGCCAAAGCTAAAGGTAAAAGTGTGATGCCAAGAGAACCTGCTGCTAAAGAAACTCAGAAGACACCCTTTGATCAGGATGTAGACGAGTTTATGAGGATTATCAAAAGAAGTGACTACAAAATCGTGGATCAGCTCCACCAAACATCCTCCAAGATCTCCATATTATCACTGCTTATGTGTTCCGAGGCTCACTGGAATGCGCTACTCAAAGTCCTACACGCAAATTATGTGCCTGAAGAGATCACTGTCAATCAGTTGGAATCAGTAGTTGCAAATGTCAATACAAGTCATGGACTAGGCTTTACCGATGCTGATTTGTCTACAGAGGGGCGTAACCACAACAAGGCATTACACATCACTCTGGAGTGTAAAGGGGCTTTGCTCTCGCACATCCTTGTTGACATTGGATCATCACTCAACGTCCTGCCAAAGAAAGATTTAGTCAAATTGGAGTATGATGGTCTAGCCCTCCGTCCAAGCAATCTAGTTGTAAGAGCTTTTGATGGTTCTAAGAGATCGGTTCTCGGAGAGGTGGAGCTACCCGTGGTAATTGGCCCACAAGTTTTCAAAACTACCTTCTACGTGATGGACATATAGCCTGCCTACAGCTGTTTGTTGGGTCGACCATGGATCAATGTCGCCGGCGCAGTAACGTCAACCATTCACCAGAAGTTAAAATATGAGTGGGAAGGTCAAATTATCACTATCTGTGGAGAATAAGATATCTTTGTCAGTCACCTGGCTATGTACAAGTACATAGAAATGGATGGAGAAATCCATGAAACCATGAGCCAAGGTTTTGAAGCTTTGAATGTCAACGAAGCTACAACTAAGGTGTCTGCTGCATCCCAAGAGGAGAGGATGGGTACCTTAATTGCTTCCTACAAGCAGGCTCAGAAGGTTGTGGAAGAAGGGAATGCCCAAGGTTGGGGCAAGCTGCTGAAGGTGGAAATGAAAGAAGACAAATTCGGTTTGGGTTACAGACCATCCCGACAAGTTCAAGAGGAGACTGCTTGAGGGCCAAAGTTCATAAGTGGGGGAATGCTGACCCCTGATGCTGTCAACACTCTGGAAAACGAGGCTGAGAGCGACTACAACCTGGAAAACTAGATCCGTCCAAGAGTCCCGGGTCGATAAGTCCTCAACTGGTCTTCCCAGGAAATTATAAGGGTTACTACTGCAGAGTAATTATTATTTCCTGTTTTAAGCATGCATCAAAGTCCTGCATCTTGCCCAAGATGTAGGGACTTATTTTGTAATAGGGCAATATGTATTTGTGCAAATTGAATATTAATGAACAATGGACATCTTTTTGCAAACAATCTTTTTCGCTCACTGTCTTTTCATTTTTTTTATTTTCGCACAAAGCAATAAATGGCAATGTTTTTCCAAATAAAAACTTCATTTACTTACTTTTTCTAAAAGCAAAATAAAATCAATCACTAAAATGAACCAAATCTCAACCCTTTCAGAAATAGTCCTCCAGATTGCACTGACAATGACACTATTATGACCTTGTATGACTTCGACAATCTGATTAATCAAGCAGATGAAGGGGTTGAAGAAGACTACGATTTACCTGAAGAGTTAGCCAGGTTATTGAGACAAGAGGAAAAGGTGATTGCTCCTCATCAGGAGGAGGTTGAAACTATTAATCTTGGTACCGAGGAAGTTGTGAAAGAAGTGAAGATTAGAGCCAGTCTGCAAGCTCCGTTAAAAGAACAACTTATTAGTATGCTGCGAGAATATGTCGATGTATTCGCTTGGTCTTACCAATATATGCCCGTATTGGATACATATATTGTCATGCACAGGTTGCCATTAAAAGAGGATTGCCATCCAGTCAAACAAAAGTTGCACCGTACTCGCCCGGACATGACCATGAAAATCAAAGAAGAAGTACAAAAGCAGTGGGATGCCGATTTTCTTGCTGTAACTAGTTACCCGCCGTGGGTTACTAACATTGTACCCGTACCTAAGAAGGATGGAAAGGTGCTTATGTGTGTCGATTACCGGGATCTAAACAGAGCAAGTCTGAAAGATGACTTCCCATTACCTCACATTGATGTATTAGTAGACAACACAACTCAGTTCTCAGTATTTTCCTTCATGGACGGATTTTCTGGATACAATCAGATCAAAATGTCACCTGAAGACATGGAGAAGACAACCTTCATCACACCATGGGGGACGTTCTGCTACAAAGTAATACCGTTTGGTTTAAAGAACACCGGTGCAACATATCAACGGGCTATGGTAACATTATTCCACGACATAATCCATAAAGAAATTGAGTGCTACGTGGATGACATGATTGCCAAGTCCCTCACAGAAGAAGAGCATTTGGTAAATCTATTGAAACTTTTCAAGCGTCTGAGTAAATATCAGTTAAGGTTAAATCCCAATAAGTGCACGTTCGCGGTACGTTCTGGTAAGCTGCTGGGGTTTATTGTGAGCGGAAGAGGAATTGAGGTTGACCCTGATAAAGTTAAAGCAATTCAGGAAATTCCTGCACCTAAGACTGAGAAAGAAGTTTGAGGGTTCTTGGGTAGATTGAACTACATTTCAAGGATCATATCTCACCTCACTACAACCTGCGAGCCCTTGTTCAAATTACTAAGAAAGGAACAAACAGTCAGGTGGAACAATGATTGTCAGAAAGCTTTTGACAAGGTCAAGGAGTATCTACAAGAACCTCCAATTATCATGCCTCCAGTTGAAGGAAGACCTCTAATAATGTACTTGACAATATTAGATGAATCAATGAGGTGTGTGTTGGGCCAGCATGACGAGTCTGGTGTAAACACCCCAAATTTGCCCTCACTAAGTTCACACTATGGCTTGTGATATTTTCATTTGCATAAGTTCAATCATATCATCTCATATTGCATTTTTTCTTCACTGCATTGGTTCAAAGTCATCTGCATCTAGGGTTTGTGATCTGAGCAGTCCCTGAGCCTTCTGAGCCACTCCAAAGGTCTCCAATCATCTCAAGAGGGTCCATGTATGTTCAATCCTCATACTTTATCCTCCAAAGATCAAGAAAGTCAGAAAATCACAAGAACTGGCAAGGCATGGAAGCAGATTCAGGTTTAGCTGCATAGATGACCTAAAATTAGGGTTTTGGTTTCAGAGGCCATAACTCCAATTTTTTTGGTCATTCTTGTTTCTAATGGTCTCAATATGATATAAGGATCATACATACCAAGTTTTATGAAGAAATTCATTGTGGAAGTCATCTGATCACTGGGTAACTTCTTGAGCAAGTCAGAGCAAAATCAGGGCATCTGAGGCCCCCCAACATGGAACCAAAATGGATTTTTCATCAAAATGAAGTTATATGGTCTTTATTTGATCATTTAAGTGCTTAGAAGTTCACAAATTTGAAGAAAAGTGGGCTAAACCAAAAGTTGCCAAATATGGAAATGACTTGTAATGTAAACTTTCCATTTTTGGAAAGTTTTTCAACCTCCTCTTTCTCAACCAAAAATGCTTCAAATGAAAAATTCTTGGTCATGAAAGTTGTAGATTGGATCATTCCCTTTTCAAAAAGTACAAGAACAAGATCTAATTCATTTTGGAACTCAAGTTATGGCTTTTCAAAGTTGGGAAAAATCACATAAAAATCACTTTTACACCAAAGAGGCATTTTGCAAAATGGCATGATAAGGCATTCTAAAGGCTTCAAATATGCACAAATACTTCACAACATGCTCATGTGACCTCTAAGGATCAGATTTGTGCTTTGAATCATTCCATTTCATGCCTTGTACATGAAGAAATCAAGAAAGGGCCAAACTTTGCCAAAATTGCAAAACCTCCCACACACTTGCCAAATTGCCTCGAACTGATTTCCATGGTTGTCCTTGAATCATGCTGCGCCAGACACCCCCTTGTCCTTGGCCTGAAACAGCCCATACCTCAAAGGACACATAACCTTGACTTTGTGCATTTTCACCCATACCAATCACACTATGCCATTACCAACTTTCTGACCAATCACATTTGTTTATACTAATCAAATGCAAGCAAAACATAACAAGAACATAGCCTGAACTCTCCCACAAGTCAGCATACACAAAAACCTCCCTCTTTGCATTTTCATTCAAAACTCTCAACACAAACATCAAAGTTTAAAAATTCTTCCACCATTCATCTCAGCATCAATCACTGATCATTTCCCACCCTTTACTTTGCCCTAAAAGCCACCATACAAAAAACATGATTTCCTTCCCCCTTTGAACTGAACTTCATCAAACTCACAAACCAGCCACAAAAAACTCCAACCAAGCATCAAAGCTTCTTCAGGGAGGTCATTGGAGGCATTTTGAAGCAAGAAAGCAGCCTGAAAGCTCTAGGGTTGAAAGCTCCATCTCAGGTAGCTCTCTCAAACGTTTTTTCCAGAAATCTTTTTTAAGGTTATAGAAATGTTCCTTGTGATCCCCTGAGTACACTGAGCTTTGTAGTTTTGAAAATGGTTGCGAAATCAGGATGTATGCTTGCTCTGAAATTTTTGACCTAAAACTTGATTTCTTCGATTCAACTTTGTTATGTATGAGAAACGATTTTTGTTTGTGGATTCATGTTCATTGATGTTAGAGGATTGATTCTGGGCAAAAAAATGGGGAGTTTTGATGCTAGTATGGGTTGCTGGTTTTTAGCTTCGCCGGAGAAGATGACCGGAACACTGTTCTGGTCACCTGAAAGTAATTAGGGCACAATTAGGGCTAACTGCATAATTAGGTTGAGTTTGAATGTGGACCCTCTGATTTGTCTTTCCCGCGCGCAGTGAATGGCCAAGATCTTCTCATTAATAATTAATCTGGATTAATGAATTATTTAATTTGGATTATTAGGGTTTGAACCTGGGCCGTCCAGATGCGTGCCCAGTCAACCCTTTCAAGCCCAGATTGCATCCCAACCTTCCATCCTGTTTACTTTCTTTTTATTTTCATTTTTAATTCATTTCTTTTATTTTATTTCATACGAATTTTTAAAAATAGAAAAAGACATCAAAAAATTCTGAAATTTTTTATCCAACCTTTAATTAATTTTCAGAACCCAAAAATATTTTTATTTTTATTTTTAGAATTAAAAAATTATTTTTAAATCATTTAAATGTTATTTTTAATTAGTTAATGAGAATTAATTAATTAAAAATACATTTAGGTATTTAAAAATCCCAAAAAAATTCAGAGAACATTTTCAAACATTTAGAAGCATTTAAAAACTCACCACACAAATTTCTTTTTGGTTTTGACCTTACTTTGACAATTTTTAATTGAATTAGGGTTCTTAAACTTGAATATTTTTAACCCTAACTCCAAAAATCATAACTTTTGAACCAAAGTGAGTTTGTGAATGATTCTTTATGCATTGTGCTATGCATGGTTTCAAGCATCTAAAAACATTTTTATTTCATTTTTGTAATGCATTTTCAATTTGTTTGGCATTTTACCTTTAGGATCACCCTTAAAACCCTAGAAACTTAGAAAAAATCATAAGTCCTTCTAGGTTAAGCTTCTGACCTCCCCCTTTGGATGGTAACTTAGTATAGGTTTAGGGTTTCCTTAAGTCCACTTTCAATTTTTTATCTCATGTTTTGCTTCTGTTTTTGAATTGTGCATCTCACATGATCATATAACCCTAATTTGCATCTTTATTTGCATCCATCTCGTATAAGCTTGCATACATGAACTTGCCATGACATTTTGAACATCCACATGACATATAAGACATCCTAGGACACATTAGAATCATGCTTGATCATTTATTCATCCATTTTCCATGTTATGCATTCATTTCATTTCAGGTGCATTCATGAACTTTCATGCCTCTTATATGCTTCATTTGCATTCCCATCCTTGGTATGGTCATCTTCATCTCATGACATACATTTATGTCATCTCTTTGCATCATTAGCATCATGAAAATACTTCTGGTTTTGGTTTTCATCTTGGCATTTCATCCCATTTTCATTTCATTCCATTTCCTTTTACTAACTTTTCAGGTGGTAAGTGTTTGAGAAGTGAATTTGCCTTCACTTCTCATAATCTCTTCTCATCTCTCATATGCATTCATTGCTGCATTTTACTTTTGTATTAGAGTGAGCCTGCTCATTCATGTTCCCTCCTCACTTTCTTTCTTCAAGCAACTTGTCTTCTTAAGTGAAGTAAGTTGTCTTGCTTCTTTCTGCTTCTCCTCCTTCCTTCCTGCTTCTTCCTTGGTGGCTTTTCCTTGAAGATCTCTTGCAAGCCTCATAAACCATAGGAATACCCAAGCATGATAACAATTAGGGTTTGATTAGTCCCCCCCATTAGTTTTACCTTTGTGTCATCTTTGTGTCTTCTCTTCTCATCTCTTAATCAAGGACTAAACCTTAAAGGTTTTAAGGCTTTGTGATTAAGCTTATGCGTGCATCCTTCTATTAGGATGGGGTGTATAACTTTAATCCTAAGTGTTAAACCCTTAATGTGTTTCAATATTTTAATCAATTCACCTAATGATCACTAAGACATCAAGCTTGTAACTTGGGCCTTGCATTAGGGTTCTAATTCTTCCTTAATTGGTTAAGAAGGACTAACCCTAGTGTTAATGGACAAGTCCCCTTCAAGTTGTCTTACAAACCATAAAATTCACTTCTTAATCTTATCATTAACTAAAATCCATTTAATAAAGGCTTTGTTTTGTCATGAGGTTAATCCCTAATCATGTATTAAGTTGAGGAGCCTTCCTCAGCTTAAATGTTCTCATCTATTATCCTTCTATTAGGATGGTGTAATGGGTCCATTAAATCCTTGATTATGGCTTAAACTCATTACTTAACACTAAACAAAAACTCCAAAAAAAATCTAAATAAATGCAAGAAGGTTAATGATCTTAATCCTACATCATGGTGATTAAGTGTGAGGTGCTTACTTCACACTTAAGGTATTCTCATTACCCCTTAATCAGAGGGAAGATGTAATGAGTTTACTAACCCTTGGTTTAGGCTTAAGCTCATTTTCTTATGACAAACTCCAAAAAGCAATAAAAGATTGAAAACACAAAAACAAACAATAATCGTCTCCTTCAGGATTCTTTTCTCATCACACTCACTCATAAACGAGAACTTGCTTCTTCCGTCTAATGCAAGACAGTTTGCACCTGAGCCAGACAGGTCATACACTTGAGCATAGACAAGCAAGTAGTCCACCAGTCAAATTCATCTTTCTGTCTCTTTGAGTCGAACTACGGTGTTCTGACTTCCTCATTGCACGAGAGAATACGTAGGCATAACTTAATAGTTATCGAACAAAAGTCTCTGTATATTCCCCCTCTTCCAGCATTATTCTTTTAAGCCTCATTCCTGAGCATTTCACTTCACTTTCTTGCACTGACACCTGTATATTCTTTTCCAGCTTTTGCACACAGATAGCACAGACACTACCCCATTACCCACAAACTTTCAAGTGTGGATCCTGTCGAGTACGACGGACAATCTGGGTGCTTATACCTTCCCAGGTTGTAACCAACCCCCTTTCTCAGTTTCTCTGGTTCGCAACCGTCTTATCCATCTCTTTCTAGGTTTATGCAGCATTACCTTTCCTTCGGGAATAAAATGCCTAGCTGGCGACTCTTTTCAGTTCACCCTCGTGTGCTCTCTTTCACCGACCATTCACGTCTGTACCCCTCTTGACCCATGTGTCATCGGGTGGGAGCGACAGCTTGGCGACTCTGCTGGGGACCCTTATACTGCAACCAGGGCTTCTGGTTCTTTTTGTGGGTTCCTCCTAGCACTTGTTTGATTTGTGTTTACTGGGGTGTTATGTGCTATGTGTGTTTATTTATTTTGCTTTATTTATTGCTTTATGTACATCTTTATTTATTGCTTTCTTTACAGTCTTATGCATATTTCATATTGTCATTGCTGGATCTGGTTTTCTGTTTTGGTGGGTGGGGTTCCATTGAGAGATTAAGGTCCTATACCTGGGACCTGAGTGACACCTAGGCTAGAGTGGTTCATGTTCTTTCCTATTCCATTTCGGTCTGGTGAGGGAATATGAAACATGGTTCAGATGTGGGTTTCTTCTTGAGAACTCTGTGCTACAGATTTCCTGTAGTGCTAGGGCTATCTGGGAAGCCTGCTAAGTCTGGATGACCTTTATTTTGACCTTCAGAATCTGGGGTGAATTAGAGGAGGATCTTTTATGGTTATTGTAAACATTGTACCTCTGGGTTAGAAGTGTTTACACTTCTCATAACTGATCCAAGTCTGAGGATCCTTGTTCTAGAACATTACATGTGAGGGGGGTTGGGCTGTTTACAGGTTTGCAGGAACCCTTGGCCACATCATACCCTGTTACTGTTTTGTTTAAGAGTACTCCTCTTTGGACAGTTCTTGTGATTAACCCTGGACGTGTGACTCTTTATTTGAGTCCCCCACTCTGGTAACTGGATTTCTGAGCCTTCATCTGGACTTTTGAACCTACATAGACCTTATATCAAGACAGATAATCAGATCCAGCTCTTAACCACAAACCCTTGCATATCATTTGCATATATCATCATCGTATCATTTAACATTTGTTTATTTGTTTTTCAGGGTATCCACCTCATTGTATCTTGGTTTTGGTTTTGACCCCTTCTTCTGCTTAGACCTCTGCTTCAGTTATCTGCTTCAGTCATCTCCATCCTCACCAGCATCAGTCTGTTAGAGATTTACTTCCAGCTTCAGTCTGTGATCTTCATCAGAATTTGTCTTCAGCTTCTTCAGCAGCACTCATGGCTACTCTCAGAAAGAGCAACATATCTTATCACTTCTTTGAGCCTGTATTGACTGGTATCAGGCAGGTCCAGTCACTCATCACACCTGACCACATCCCACTGTTCAGAGAGCACTATGGGGGTATCTTGGATATGGTTATGGATCTTGATTCTTCTTAGAGAAGCATGATTCACACATGCCTGCAGTTCTATGACCCTCCACTGAGATGCTTCACCTTTCCAGACTTTCAGATTGGGCCTCTGTTGGAAGAGTTTTCTTTGTTGATTGGAGTGCCTGTCAGAGGAGGGATCCCCTTCAACCCAGAGATGACTGCTCCTAGAAGTGAAGAGATAGCAAGGGCATTGTACTTGGAGCCTGCCCTTATTTAGCAAAATATGACAACAAAAGCTGGGATTCCTGGTTTACATCTAGACTTCATTATTTCTCAGGCCATCCTGAAGGCTACCTTGGGAGAATGGAGGGCATTCTGTGCACTTTTAGCCCTCAGCATATATGGGGCTATACTGTTTGCAGATGAGCCTAAATTTGTCAATAAGAATGCCATCCACTTATTTCTGCTGAGGAAGCCAGTGCCTAAATTACTAGGGGATTTTTACTACTCCATCCATCAGAGAAATGAAAAGCAAAGGGGGAAGTTGGTTAGATGTTGTGCTCCTTTGTTCTATTCTTGGCTACTCAGACACCTGCCCAAATCAGATGCTTTCTTGAACCCACATCAGCAGAAGAATTGGGCCAAGAGGTTCATTGCCTTAACTTCAGATGATATCAGATGGTGTACCCAGAGCACCAAAGGCAAAGACATTATCACCAGCTGTGGGCAATACCCAAATGTGCCTCTGATAGGAGTAAAAGGTTGCATTAACTACAACCCTTTGCTGTTTAAGAGACAATTGGGTTATGCCTTAGTTCATCCTCCCAGAGGACAGGATTTAGCTGAGACCCTATATTGTGAAGTGAAACCTAATTCAGCTATTGTCAGGCAAGCCGCCTGGGCTTGGGACAACATCCAGACAAAAGGGATAGCTATTCTTGGAAGACGTAACAATGTTGCTTCAGCTCAGTACACAGACTGGTCCCGCACTAGAGCTCAGATCACCAGAATGCCTTTCACCTTGGAAGACACACCTGGACCATCCACAGTACAGTCTGCAGCAACAGTTAGCTTGGAGGAATTTGAAAAGTTGAAGGAAAGGAATGATCAGCTATCTCAGGCCTTGAAGAAGACTCTTTGGGAAAGAAGTGATAGTCGTCTGGACATTGAGAGATTGGAAAAGCTCAAGATTGAGCACCTTACCAAGATTGAGAGAACAGAGGACTACATAAGGAATGCAAGGGCTGGGGAACAGATATTAAAGAATGCTTGTAAAGAGGCCAAGATTCAGAAAGCTAGGGCTGAGAACTATCTGGAAGAGAGTCAGGCTAGGTGGATCAGGATCACCGAAGCCCGTGCACAAGAAGACCAGAGGACTCAGGCCAAGATTGATCAGTTGGAGGCCAATGAGAAGAAGCAGCATGAAGCTTTGTTGGCTGCACAGAAGGAGATATCAGAATTGAAGCTTAGAGCAGGGTTAAAGTGATCAAAAGACCAGGACAGGCATAAGAAGCTGACTACTGCCATTGCTACTAGGAACCTCCTCATTAGGACCATTACAGAGCACCCAGCTGGTCCAGTGACTGAGGCACTCCTGAAGGAGGTCAGGGAAGATGATTATGGATTGGATGTTTGATTCCTCTTTGCTTGTTGTTCTTTCCTTTTGATGTACTTTTCCTTTTGTTGTATTTTTGACCCTCCATGGGCATGTATTGTAAAACAGACTATGTATGTCTCATCATTTGTAATATATTTTAGTTTGTTTTCATTTGGGCTTTCTCTCAACAAGATCAAGCATCTTCCTCGAGGTCTGGAAAGGTCAAAACCAAGAACCGAACCGGATACCTTGGAAAACAAATAAGCATACTGCATTGCATATTGACTTTGTCTTTGTTTTGTAGGTTTTTGTTATTATTATTATGTCTAACTTTGTTGTGATCTTAGGAAACATTGCTCGTCGCCGAGTGTTCCCTGTCAACCGCACACACCGATACCCAACCTGTAACAACCTTCCAGGCATTCAAATGGAGCAGGTACAGCAGGACTTGAATAAGGTCAGAAATCAGATGGCAAACGAAAAAGTCAAGATGAGAAACCAGATGTCTCAGTTTATGGCTGTCTTTACTGGCTTAGCCCAGAGCCAAGAAAGACTAAGAGAGCTGGTAGAAAGACAGACACCTGAGGAGCCCCATCTTGGAACAGGGGGAACCAGCAATAATGAACGGGGGCAGCCTCGTATTGACCCACCAGAGTATGGACCCCATTTAAATTCGGATGTCAATGTCCTAAGAAACGTTCAAGGTAATACTGCTGGGGGCAGAATCCTGCAAGAGGATCCCCAAGAAGAACAATTTACTGTTATTGGGGCTGGAGATGAGGTATATGATAGAAGACTGGATGAGATTGCTGAAAAGTTAAGATCTTTGAAATCTCAGAATTCTTTGGGCTTCGACGTAATGGATATGGGACTGGTAGATGGGGTGAGGATATCCCACAAATTCAAACCCTCGTGCTTTGAGAAATATAATGGTACCCCATGCTCGCGTACTCATCTACAATCCTTCTTGGGAAGGCTCAAGGCTTATACCATGGATGAGAAGTTATGGATGTTCTACTTTGAGAATAGTCTGACTGGAGCTTCAAGAGAATGGTATTCGCATTTGACAAGGGCCACCATAAGATGTTGGAAGAACTTGGCCGAGGCTTTCATCCGGCAATACCATTACAACCTAGACATGTCTCCCAATAGAACTCTTCTAATGGGCATGTCTCAGTCTTCAAGGGAGAGCTTCCGGGATTATGCTCAGAGGTGGAGACAGCTTGCTGCTGCTGTCCAGCCACCCATGTCAGAAAGGGAGACGGCTGACATGTTCATGAACACCTTTCAGGGAACTTATATTGATAGACTTGCTGCTTTCTCCTCTACCATTTTTGCCGATGTAGTTATAGCTGGTGAGAGAATTGAGAGTCTCTTGAAGATGGGCAAAATCTCCGACAATGGTGCAAGTTCCTCTAGCAACCCCAGAAAACCATTTGCAGGACCCCGAAGGGCGGGTGAAACAAATGCTATTCATAAAAGCATGGGCAGACCCCAATATTCTCACAGGTCAGTAGCAGCTGTTACCATCCCGGCTCCAGTTCCACAACAACCATTATATCCTCAACAACAACAACAACATCACTATCAGCAACCATCTCATTTTCCGCAACAAGAACCTACAACAACAACAATAGCAACCAACAACAGCGCCCTTTTCAACAGAGGCCATCTTAGGCAAATAGGGTGATTGACCCTATCCCTATGCCTTATGCTGCTTTATTGCCACAACTCCTGAAGCTTAACCTGGTTGAGTTAAGGATGTTGGCACCACCAGATCCTCTCAATCTCCCGAAGAATTATGATGTTAACGCCAGATGTGCCTTTCACTCCAATGCACCTGGTCACAATACTGAGAAGTGCAGAGCCTTGCAAATGAAGGTACAAGATTTGGTCGATTCCAAAGCTCTCAATTTCGCACCTCCTCCGGATGTTAATAAAATTCCTATGCCTAATCATGGTGGGCCTAGGATTAATGCCATTGAAGAGGACCAACCATCTGCACTAATTGATGATGTTGCACAAATTCAAACACCGTTGGCAGAAGTCAAAGCTCAACTCTTAAGATGCCAAGTGTTCCCGGGCTATGAGGCCTGCTGTGAATTGTGCAAGACAGCTAGTAATGGTTGTGAGAAGCTAAGGTTTGGCATAGATGGCCTCATCAAAGATGGAATCTTGCAAATTACTTCAACAGCTCCTTCAACAACTCTTGTTTCAACAACAATGGATCCTCCTATAACACCAACAATTCTTCCTTCAACAGTTTCTCCTACAACCGCAACAACTATCATTCCTACTGATTCTTCAACAACACCAGCAATTACTCCATCCATCATTTCAACAGGTCAGAGTTCAACAACTTTTTCTTCTACAACATCAGCACCCCTTTTATCAACGGAATCTTCTACAACGTCAACAAACATTAATGAAGATGTTTCAACGGTCACAATCTATTATGACCCAGCAAATGTTCCTCCGAGCAACAATTTCCAACAACAAACTGTGGCACCTCCTATATGATCTTCGGTCACAATTTACTACGATCCGCACACCATCACAGTTCCTTCCTCTGCAGCAATCAGTCCGGTTACCATTATGATACCTGGGCCTGTTCCTTATGAAAGCAGTAATGTCATTCCTTGGCACTACGGCTCTGATCTCTACTGCAATGGGGATAAAATTACTCTGGATTCATCAACCTCTTCACCACAAATTGACAATGTTGGGGGAGGCGGAGGCTTCACCAGAAGCGGACGCCTTTTTGCCTCACAAATACTAAAGCCCAATGCTGAAGTAGAAGCTGCTGCTAAAGCAAAAGGAAAGAATGTGGTATCTGAAGAGCCATCTGCTAAGGAAACTCAGAAGACATCTTTTGAACAAGATATAGACGAGTTCATGAGAATAATAAAAAGAAGTGATTACAAGGTGGTGGACCAGCTTCACCAAACACCCTCCAAAATCTCCATATTATCACTGTTAATGTGTTCTGAAGCTCACAGGAACGCATTGTTGAAGGTCCTGCACGCAACATATGTGCCGGAGGAGATTACTGTTAATCAGTTAGAAACTGTGGTTGCAAATGTCAACACCAGTCATGGACTGGGTTTTACAAACGTTGATCTAACAACGGAGGGACGCAACCATAACAAGGCTTTACATATCACCGTGGAATGCAAATGTGTTGTTCTGTCTCATGTGCTGGTGGACACTAGGTCTTCACTCAATGTCCTACCAAAGAAAGCCTTAGTGAAGCTGGAGTATGATGGCCTGGCATTGCGTCCGAGTAATTTGGTGGTAAGAGTATTTGATGGCTCTAAAAGATCGGTGCTTGGAGAGATCGATTTACCTGTGTTGATTGGCCCGCAGACCTTCAAAACTACCTTCTTTGTGATGGACATACAGCCGGCCTACAGTTGTCTGTTGGGTAGACCTTGGATCCACGCCGCTGGCGCTGTTACGTCTACCCTTCACCAGAAGTTAAAATTCGAGTGGGAAGGCCAAATCATCACCATCGGTGGGGAAGAAGATATCTTTGTTAGCCAGTTGGCTACGTATAAGTACATAGAAATGGATGGGGAGATCCTTGAGACCATGAGTCAAGGGTTTGATGCCCTTAACATCAATGAAGCATCTGCTGTGTCCGGAACTTCCATCACCTCATATCAACAAGCCCGGAAGGTTGTTGAGGAGGGTACCGCTCAGGGCTGGGGCAAGTTACTGTCAGTAGAAAAGAAAGTAGACCGATTCGGGTTGGGTTACAGACCAACTCGACAAGATCAACCAGAGGCTGCAACGGAGCCCAAATTTTTCAGCGGGGGAATGCTTACCCCGGATGCTGTGAACAGTTTAGAAGATGAGTTAGAAGACGAACACAACCTGGAAAACTGGATACGTCCAAGGATCCCGGGGAACCAAGTCTCAAACTGGTCTTCCCAGGAAATTATAAGAGTTACTCCTGTAGAGTAATTATTATTTCCTGTCTTTAAGCATGCATCAAGTCCTGCATCTTGCCCAAGATGTTAGGGCTCATTTTGTAATCGGGCCATCTTGTATTTTGTGCAAACGATCAATTAATGAATATCAGGACATCTTTTGCAAATGAGTCTTTTCTTTTTTCCCGCTCACTGTTTTTCATTCTTTATTTTTTGTAAAAAAATAAAATGGCAATGTTTTTCAAAAATAATAACTTCATTTTCACTTTTTTCTAAGCAAGATAAAATTGATCACTAAAATGAACAAATCTAAACCCTTGCAGAAAGTGCCCTCCAGACTGCACCGACAACAACACTGCTATGACTTCGTATGACTTTGACAATCCGATTAATCAAGCCGATGAAGGGGTTGAAGAAGATTATGAGCTCCCTGAAGAACTAGCCAGGTTGTTGAGACAAGAGGAGAAGGTTATCACTCCTCATCAGGAGGAAGTTGAGACGATTAATCTTGGTACAGAAGAAGACTTGAAAGAAGTGAAAATCGGGGCCCGCCTGCAAGATTCAATGAAGGAGCAACTTATTGACATGCTTCGGGAGTATGTGGATATTTTTGCTTGGTCTTATCAGGACATGCCAGGGCTGGATACCGACATCGTTATGCACAAGCTGCCTCTAAATGAAGATTGTCCTCCAGTAAAGCAGAAGTTGCGTCGTACTCGTCCGGATATGGCCATGAAGATTAAAGAAGAGGTACAAAAACAGTGGGATGCCGGTTTCCTTGCTGTGACTAGTTACCCGCCGTGGGTTGCTAACATTGTACCTGTGCCTAAGAAAGATGGCAAAGGGAGGATGTGTGTGGATTACCGGGATCTGAATAGAGCTAGCCCAAAAGATGACTTCCCATTACCTCACATTGATGTATTGGTCGACAATACAACTCAGTTCTCGGTATTCTCCTTCATGGATGGATTTTCAGGATATAATCAGATCAAAATGTCACCTGAAGACATGGAGTAGACAACTTTCATCACACCCTGGGGCACATTCTGTTATAAGGTAATGCCATTCGGACTGAAGAATGCTGGTGCCACTTATCAACGGGCTATGGTGACATTATTACATGACATGATCCATAAAGAAATTGAATGTTATGTGGATGACATAATTGCCAAGTCCCTCACAGAAGAAGACCACCTGGTAAGTCTGTTGAAGCTGTTTAAGCGTCTGAGGAAGTACCAATTGAAGCTGAACCCCAACAAATGCACATTCGGGGTGCGATCCGGTAAGCTGCTGGGATTTATTGTGAGCGAGAGGGGAATTGAAGTTGACCCTGACAAAGTCAAATCCATTCAAGAGATGCCTGCACCAAAGACTGAAAAAGAAGTTCGGGGGTTTCTAGGTAGATTGAACTACATTTCAAGTTTCATATCTCATCTTACAGCAACTTGTGAGCCCCTGTTCAAGTTGTTGAGAAAAGAACAAACGGTCAGGTGGAATGAAGACTGCCAAAGGGCTTTTGACAAAATCAAGGAATACTTACAAGAGCCTCCAATCCTTATGCCTCCAGTTGAAGGAAGACCTCTAATAATGTACTTGACAGTATTAGAAGAGTCAATGGGGTGTGTGTTGGGCCAACATGACGAGTCTGGTCGAAAAGAGTATGCAATATACTACCTAAGCAAAAAGTTTACCAACTGTGAACAACGTTATTCATTGCTCGAGAAAACTTGTTGTGCTTTAGCGTGGGCTGCTCGCCAACTAAGGCAGTATATGTTGACTCACACTACCTTGTTGATCTCAAAGATGGATCCAGTCAAGTACATATTCGAGAAGCCAGCACTTACCGGACGGGTTGCAAGATGGCAAATGATTCTCACAGAATACGACATTCAGTACACATCTCAAACATCTATCAAAGGCAGTGTACTGTCTGACTATCTTGCTGAGCAACCCATTGATGATTACCAGCCTATGAGATTTGACTTCCCTGATTGAGACATCATGTTCATAAAAGAAAAAGATCATGAAGAGCCTATTCACACTGAAGGGCCTGACCCAGAAGAAGAATGGACAATGATGTTTGATGGGGCTGTTAATATGAATGGTCGTGGTGTTGGTGCAGTACTCATTACACCTAAAGGAGTTCACATGTCTTTCTCGGCAAAACTCACCTTTAATTGCACTAACAACGAAGCTGAATACGAAGCTTGTATTATGGGTCTTGAGGAAGCCATTGACCTCAGGATCAAGACTTTAACTGTATTCAGAGATTCAGCTCTGGTAATCAATCAAACCAACGGCAAATGGTACACTCATCAGGAGCATCTGATTCCGTACCGGGATTATACGAGGAGATTACTGACTTTCTTCACTACAGTCAAGCTTGAGTATATCCCTCGAGATGAAAATCAGTTTGCAGATGCTCTGGCTACCATTTCATCCATGATCAAAGTTCAAGCTGCCAACTTTGTACCTCGGATTTCAATATCCAGACTTGACAGACCAGCATACGTATTCTCAGTAAACATTGCTAAAGATGATAAGCCTTGGTTCTATGACATCAAATGCTTCTTAGAGGATCAAACATACCCACCTGGGGCATCTTCCAATGATAAAAAGACATTAAGAAGGCTAGCTGGTAGTTTCTTCCTGAATGCTGATGGTTCCTTGTACAAAAGAAACTTTGATATGGTACTTCTCAGATGTGTTGATAAGACAGAGGCAGAATTACTGATGCACGAGGTTCATGAAGGATCTTTTGGTACCCATGCTGGAGGGCATGCAATGGCCAAGAAGTTGTTAAGATCGGGTTACTACTGGATCACAAAGGATGCAGACTGTTGTGCTTATGCCAGAAAGTGCCACAAATGCCAGATTTATGCGGACAAAGTGCATGTGCCTCCGAATCCTCTGAATGTAATGTCTTCACCTTGGCCCTTTGCCATGTGGGGCATTGATATGATTGGCAAGATTGAACCGACTGCTTCCAATGGCCACAGATTCATCCTGGTAGCCATTGACTATTTTACCAAGTGGGTTGAAGCAGCTTCGTATGCAAATGTCACCAGGCAGGTGGTAGCCCGATTCCTGAAGAGAGACATCATCTGTCGGTATGGAGTGCCCGAGCGAATCATTACTGATAATGGTTCCAACTTGAACAACAAAATAATGGCAGAACTGTGCCAGGACTTCAAGATCCAACATCACAACTCTTCTCCTTACAGGCCAAAGATGAATGGCGCTGTAGAGGCAGCTAACAAGAATATCAAGAAGATTGTGCAGAAGATGGTGGTCACCTACAAAGACTGGCATGAAATGCTACCGTTTGCCTTGCATGGGTACCGTACATTAATCAGAACATCCACTAGGGCAACACCGTATCAGCTTATGTATGGTATGGAAGCAATCCTACCTGTTGAAGTTGAATTACCCTCCCTACGGGTACTGATGGATGTCAAATTGAATGAAGCAGAATGGGTCCGATCTCGGTACAATCAACTGAATCTGATCAAAGAGAAGAGGTTAGCTGAAATCAGTCATGGGCAGTTATATCAGAAAAGAATGAAGAAGGCCTTCGATCAGAAAGTCAGGCTTCGGGAATACCAAGTGGGAGATCTTGTACTGAAGAGACTTCTTCCTCCTCATACAGACCACAGGGGCAAGTGGACTCCAAATTATGATGGTCCATTCATTGTAAAGAAATTTTTCTCTGGTGGAGCACTAATGCTCATTACTATGGATGGTGAAGACTTCCTGTCCCCTGTGAATTCATATGCAATTAAAAAATACTTCGCATAAAAATGACCCGCTGGACATAAAAACAGAATGTAAGTCCAGGCAAAAAGAGGGCATCCCGGCGAGTCAAAAACAGAATAAAAGACTCGGGCAAAAATAAGGGAAAAAAATTAAAAAAAATGTGCACCCGCTGAGTTGAAAAGCCACATCGGACAGCTCAGGCAAAAATGGGTATCCCGGTTGATTGAAAACCCGAAAGGACGATCCACACAAAAATAAGGGAATAAGCGAACAACTGCATTCTGAATTTGACTGTATCACTTACAACAAGGCAAGCTTCGGAAGGTTAAAGCATCGGTCAGAATCAACTTTCTTCAGAAAGAAGGATAAGAAGAACGTCAATGTCATACGGGTCATAGCAAAGGGAAGCTCACTGAAGCGTCATCAACATTACTAGCACCTTTTTGTTTCTCAATTTGTAACGATCTCCTCATTTTAGGGGATCTGTTTCTTTGACTGTATTTGCCAATTCAAGGCATCCAAATTAATAAAATCAGATTTTCAGTCATACTTCATCTCATACATTTTTTCATTTGCAAAATGTCCGATATCCTTGATACAATGGTTGCATAAATACAGATGCGCCTTTTCTGATCACATGCTTGCAGGAAATATATTACTTACTCCCGGGAGTGTCTAAACTCCCATAATGGGATCCAGTAAGGGATACCTCGGGATACTTGTACGTTTCTTTGTCATAACAGGATTGCAGGTATTCAAAACGCAGCATGGGACATGAAAGCTTCTCCCCAGCAAGCTGCCAAATCATTATTTCCTCAGCACATCTCCCAAATAGCACCAGAAATGCTCTCTCCCCATCAGAATTGCCGGGCATCACTTCTCCAGCACTTTCTTCAGAGCAGCATCAGAAGGTGTTCAGTTCCCCAGCTGAGTTGTCAGATATTACTACCCTCAGCAGGACCCCTACAGAAATCTCTAGGAAGATCGTTCAGTGATCTTTCTCCTCCCCAGCCGAGTGCTAGACAGGGAACCATCTCCCCACAGAGCTTCAGCCTCTCCGGAAGAGCAATGTCTGAATTTCCTGCACAACAAAGCGACGGAAGCTTCCTCATTTCCCCAGTTGGGTTCCTCATTACCAAGATAGGTCTATCAGTAACCTATTTCTCCAAGCAGAATCATCTGTATCAGATCTACCAATGATCTCATCCCCAGCTGGGATATTCCTTCAAACAGCTCAGTCGGAGATCTCCACAGGCAGCAGGATCCGAATCCCGGATCAATATCTTTTGCATAATCATGGCATTCGCATCATAAATCACCTCAGAGCGTAGCACTCCGTCTAATACGGAGCATTACGGCAAAAATCAAACATATTGCATAATCACTAGTCATGTTTTGAATCAAACACCTGTATGTACCAACATGCCTCCAGCAATGTATATATATAGACTCACAGTCCCAGTGGAAAGCCAAAGCGTCCCCTTTGCACTCACTAATACATATCAATGTATACTCTTTTCCGACACCCGTCTGTGTCATATACTCCCCTGCAGATAAAAACCACAAACAGATGTATATACACTCCTTTGACACTCGTCTGTGTCACCTTTCCCCAGCATGGTTGCCTAAGCACTTATTGTAAACCAAACACTTGTTTATAATACACTTCTTTCAACACCCGTCCGTGTCATCTTATCCCCACAGATCTTCAGAATATCTTTTACACTCATAAGTTCATAACTTATACACTTTCTCTTATGATACTCGTCTGTGTCATATTCTCCCCAGCAAGTTGAACACTCATCTGTGTCTCACTCATGCTTATTTTGCACTCATACATATACTCGTCTGTATCTTGTATACATCACTTATCTCTCCTCAGATTCAACACTCGTCCGTGTTCTTTGTTAACCAGTTCGTACTCGTCCATATCATCATCTCTGAACATGCATCAACGTTGTTTCTACCGATACTCGTCCGTATCGTAATCTTAAGGATGCTCGTCCGCGTCTTTAATCTATACACAGTGTCAAAACACTTATACCTTTCCTTTCTTGAATGTAGACATTCGTCCGTGTCTACCATTCCCCAGCAAATCCCCATTAAAAAGCAAATCTCTCTTCTATCTGACATTCGTCCTATGTCATGATACTTTTCGGCAGCCGTACCCTGCCAGGTGATCGTCCTTCACCTTTAGATGACCGTCCATCATCTCTTCCCCAACGGAGTCTCCATTATTGGAACCCTTTCGTATCCGACATTCGTCCTATGTTGTGATATTTTAGCAGCCGTCCCCTGCTAGGTGATCGTCCTTCACCTCTTGATGATCGTCCTTCATTATTTTTATCTGATGGTCGTCCCCATCGTTGATCTTGTTATCTGACATTTGTCTTATTGTAAACACCCCAAATTTTCCCTCACTAATTTCACACCATGTCTTGTGATCTTTTCATTTGCATAAGTTCAATCATATCATATCATGTTGCATTTTTGCTTCACTACATTGGTTCAAAGTCATCTGCATCTAGGGTTTATGATCTGAGCAATCCATGAGCTACCTGAGCCACTCCAAAGGTCATCAATCATCTCAAGAGGGTCCATGTATGTTCAATCATCATATTATATCCTCCCAAGACCAAGAAAGTCATAAAATCACAAGAACTGGCAAAGCTTGGAAGCAGGGCCAGATTTAACTACACAGATGACCTAAAATTAGGGTTTTGGTTTCAGAGGCCATAACTCCAAATTTTTTGGTCATTCTTGTTTCTATTGGTCTCAATATGATATAAGGATCATGCATACCAAGTTTGATGGGAA
The DNA here is from genome assembly GCA_963966055.1 of Lathyrus aphaca. NCBI lineage: Eukaryota > Viridiplantae > Streptophyta > Magnoliopsida > Fabales > Fabaceae > Lathyrus > Lathyrus aphaca. The sequence continues at coordinate 569,096,935 of OZ014519.1, forward strand.
AATTCATTGAGGAAGTCATCTGATCACTAGGTAACTTCTTGAGCAAGTCAGAGCCAAATCAGGGCATCTGAGGGCCCCAAACATGGAACCCAAATGGATTTTTCATCAAAATGAAGTTATATGGTCTTTATTTGATCATTGAAGTGATTTGAAGTTCACAAATTTGAAGAAAAATGGGCTAAACCAAAAGTTGCCAAAAATGGAAATGACTTGTAATGTAAACTTTCCATTTTGGGAATGTTTTTCAACCTCCTCTTTCTCAACCAAAAATGCTTCAAATGAAAAATTATTGGTCATGAAAGTTGTAGATTGGATCATTCCCTTTTCAAAAATTAAAAGAACAAGATTTAATTCATTTTGGAACTCAAGTTATGGCTTTCCAAAGTTGGCAAAAATCACATAATTTCAAGTTTCATGCCTAAGAGGGATTTTTTCAAAACCTCATGCCAAGCAAATTTGTGACCTCAAATTGACTTCTAATCACCATACAAACTTTGTGCAATGCCTAAGAGTCAGATTTGTGCCAAGAATTCCCAAGTTTCATGACTTGTGCATGAAGAAATCAAGAAAGGGCCAAACTTCATGAAATTTGCAAAACCCCCCACAAACTTCAATCCACTTGCTAATTGGCCTCAATCTGAATTCCATGGTTGCCCATGAATCAAGCTGCACAGGACATGCCTTTGTCCTTGGCCTGAATTTTCCCATACCTCAAAGGACACCTAACCTTGACTTTTTGCAAAATGAACCATACCAATCAGCATAGGCCACCAACAACTCTCTGACCTATCAAGACTTGATACATGGACCAAATACCAGCCATTACATACATCAAGCAAGCCTGAGTCCTCCCACAAGTGAGCATTCACCAAAACTCCCCTTTATGCATTTTCCTTCGAAACTCGTCACACAAGCTACAAACATCAGAACAAACTCCACAGAACAACTCACCATGAACCACTGATCATTTCCCACCCATCATTTTGCCCTAAAAGCAGCCATATCAAAAACAAGATTTTGGCCCCCCCTTTAACTGAACTTCAGCAAACCTCAAAAGAAGTCCACAAAAGCTTCAGCCAAGCATCCCAGAAGCAAGAGGGAGTCAAAAGAAGGGGAAAAGCACCAAAGAGAGGACCAGACATGGCCATTTTCGAAAGCTCCATTTCAGGTAACTTCAAGAACAAATTTTCCAGAAATGTAATTTCTTGTTATAGAAATGTTCTGTATGCTTTGCTGATCATCATGATCTATTTAGTTTTGAAAATGAGTAAGAAACAAGCATGTATGGAGCTTCTGAAATTTTTGCGTGTTTTCCGTTTGCCTTTGATTCTTGATCTTGAGTGAAAATAAATGATTTTGATTGCTGAATTCTTGTTTAGAGTTGTCTAATGATTGATTCTGCTGAGTTTAGTGAGGTTTCATGGCGTATTGAGAGAGATTGAGTGAGAGAGCAGCCGGAGAAGATGACCGGAACACTGTTCCGGTCACCTGAATGTCATTAGGGTTCAGATTAGGGTTTAATTGTGTAATTAGTGAGATTTGAATTTCAGACGTCCAGATGCGCGCGGGGTCAATTCCCTCCAACCCAGATTTGAATTCCAGCCCTTAGATCAGCCTACTTTTCATTTAATTAGTTTTTATTTCATTTTTTCTCATTTAATTTGTACAAATTTTAAAAAATAGTAAAACACATCAAAAAATTCTGAAAATTTTTATTAAGTCTTTTATTAATTTTCAGAACCCAAAAATATTTTTATTTTTATTTTTTGCATTAAAAAATATTTTTAAATCATTTAAATGATTATTTTTAATTAATTAATGAATATTAATTAATTAAAAATACATTTAGGTATTTAAAAATCCCCAAAAAATTCAAAGAACCTTTTCAAACATTTACAAACTCACAAAAAAATTTCTTTTTAGTTTTGATCACACATTGACAATTTTCATTTGAATTAGGGTTCTTTAATTTGAATATTGTTAACCCTAACTTCAAAAATTCATAACTTTTGATCCAAGTTGAGTTTGTGAATGGTTCTTTTTGCATTGTGTTATGCATGCTTTCAAGCATCTAAAAACATTTTTGTTTCATTTTTATCTTTCATTTTCAATTTATTTGGCATTTTACATTTAGGATCACCCTTAAAACCCTAGAAACTTAGAAAAATCATAAGTCCCTTAGGGTTTAGCTTCTGACCTTCCCCTTTGGGCAGTAAACTTGTATAGGTTTAAGGTCCCTTTGATTCCATTTTAAATTTTTTATCTTACCATTTGCTTCTGATTTTGAATTTTGCATCTCATGTTGTGCATAAACCCTAATTTGCATCTTCATTTGCATCCATCTTACATAAGCTTGCATACATGAACTTGCCATGATATTTTGTGCATCCACATGACATATAAGACATCTTAAGACATATTGAAATCATGTTTGATCATTGCATCATCCATTTGCCAGGTTTTGCTTTCATTTCATTCCATGAACATTCATGAACTTTCATGCTTCTTACATGTCTCATTTGCATTCCCACCCTTTGTATGATCATCCCCATCTCATGACATACATTTATGCCATCTCTTTGCATCATTAGCATCATGAACATGCTTCTGACTTTTGCTTTCATCTTTGCATTCATTTCATTTCTTTTTGCTAACTTTTCAGGTGGTAAGTGTTTGAGAAGTGAATTTGCCTTCACTTCTCATAATCTCTTCTCATCTCTCTTATGCATCATTGCTGCATTTTACTTGTGAATTAGAGTGATCTCGCTCATTCATGCTGCTTCCTCTCTATCTTTCTTCAAGTAACTTATCTTCTTAAGTGAAGTAAGTTGACTTGCTTCTTTCTGCTTCTCCTCCTTTCATCCTGCTTCTTCCTTGGTGGCTCTTCTTGAAGATCTCTTGCAAGCCTCATAAACCCTGGGAATAACCAAGCATGATCACAATTAGGGTTTGATTAGTCCCCTCATTAGTTTTAACTTTGTGTCATCTTTTGTGTCTTCTCTTCTCATCTCATAACCAAGGACTAAACCCTAAAGGTTTTAAGGCTTTGTGATTAAGCTTATGGAGTGTATAACTTTAATCCTAAGTGTTAAACCCTTAATGTGTTTAAATCCTTTAATCAATTCACCTAATAATCACTAAGACATCAAGCTTGTAACTTGGGCCTTGCATTAGGGTTCTAATTCTTCCTTAATTGGTTAAGAAGGACTAACCCTAGTGTTAATGGACAAGTCCCCCTCAAGTTGTCTTACAAACCATAAAATCCATTTCTAAATCTTGTCATTAACTAAAATCCACTTTAATAAAGGCTTTGTTATGTCATGAGGTTAATCCCTAATCATGGATTAAGTTGAGGAGCCTTCCTTAGCTTAAATGTTCTCATCTATTATCCTTCTATTAGGATGGTGTAATGGGTCCATTAAATCTTTGATTATGGCTTAAACTCATTACTTAACACTAAACAAAATCTCCAAAAACATCTAAATAAATGCAAGTAGGTTAATGATCTTAATCCTACATCAAGGTGGTTAAGTGTGAGGTGTTTACTTCATGCTTAAGGTATTCTCATTACCCCTAATCAGAGGGAGGATGTGATGAGTTTACTAACCCTTGGTTTAGGCGTAAGCTCATTTTCTTATGACAAATTCCAAAAGCAATAAAATATTGAAAACACCCAAAAACAAACAATAATCGTCTCCTCCGGGATTCTTTTCTCATCTCATTCAATCACAAACGAGAACTTGCTTCTTCCGTCTAATGCAAGACAATTTTCACCTGAGCCAGACAGGTCATACACTTGAGCATAGACAAGTAAGCAGTTCACAAGTCAATTTATCTTTCAGTCTCTTTAAGTCGAACTACGGTGTTCTGACTTCCTCATTGCACGAGAGGATACGTAGGCATAACTTAACAGTTATCGAACAAAAGTCTCTGTATATCCCCTCTTCTTCCAACATTATTCTTTAAGCCTCATGGTCTTGAGCTTTGGACTCTTTCCTTACACTCACACTTCTCCACTTCATTTCACAATTCTTTCACACTGACACTTGCATTCTTTTCCAGCTGTTGCACACAAAATAACACTGACACTACCCCTTTAAACACAATCTTTCAAGCGTGGATCCCTTCGAGTACGGCGGACAATCTGGGTGCTAATACCTTCCTAGGCTGTAACCAACCCCCTTTCTCAGTATCTCTGGTTCGCAACCGTCTTATCCATCTTCTTTCTAGGTTTATGCAGCATTACCTTTCCTTTGGGATAAACATGCCTAGTTGGCGACTCTTTTCAGTTCATCTTCATGTCCTCTTTCACCGACTGTTCGCGCTTGTACCGAGATGCAATTCTTTAGGAGCAACACCTATGTCATGATAAACCCCGAGAGCAGCCGTACCCTGTTAGGTGATCGTCCTTCACCTCTTGATGATCGTCCTTCATCATGCTTATCTGATGGCCGTCCCCATCGTCGACCTTTCTCTATCCGACATTCGTCCTATGTCGTGATACTTTCGGCAGCCGTACCCTGCCAGGTGATCGTCCTTCACCATGGATGACCGTCCCTCATCCTTATCCTCAACAGAGCAGCCGTCCCCTGCCAGGTGATCGTCCTTCACCTTTGATGACCGTCCCTCATCATTTATTTCTCCAAACCTGATGGTCGTCCCCATCATTGACTTTACCTTTAATCCCCATAGAATCTTGTTTCTTTACCTGATGGCCGTCCCCATCATGATACCTCCATTTCCCCAGCATGTCGGTCGTCCCCGTCATTGCTTCATCCCCAGCAGTCGTCCTCTTCTCGACGGTCGTCTTCCGTCGCCCGCACTTTATAATCATACTTTACTTCCTTTTACAATCTATATCCCTTTTCTTCTTCACCCAGTGAGTGCAAATTTTGGACTGTCTTTGGTATCCAATCACAAGTTATCTTGTTTTCCTGTTAAGCCGTCGCTTACATCCTGCACAGCTAACTCATGTTTGAATAGGGGCAGCTGTAAACACCCCAAAATTTCCCTCACTAAGTTCACACCATGGCTTGTGATCTTTTCATTTGCATAAGTTCAATCATATCATCTCATATTGCATTTTTACTTCACTGCATTGGTTCAAAGTCATCTGCATCTAGGGTTTGTGATCTGAGCAGTCCCTGAGCCTTCTGAGCCACTCCAAAGGTCTCCAATCATCTCAAGAGGGTCCATGTATGTTCAATCCTCATACTTTATCCTCCAAAGATCAAGAAAGTCAGAAAATCACAAGAACTGGCAAAGCATGGAAGCAGATCCAGGTTTAGTTGAACAGATGACCTAAAATTAGGGTTTTGGTTTCAGAGGCCATAACTCCAATTTTTTTGGTCATTATTGTTTCTAATGGTCTCAATATGATATAAGGATCATATATACCAAGTTTGATGAAGAAATTCATTGTGGAAGTCATTTGATCACTGGCTAACTTCTTGAGCAAGTCAGAGCAAAATCAGGGCATCTGAGGCCCCCCAACATGGAACCAAAATGGATTTTTCATCAAAATGAAGTTATATAGTCTTTATTTGATCATTGAAGTTCTTAGAAGTTCACAAATTTGAAGAAAAGTAGGCTAAACCAAAAGTTGCCAAATATGGAAATGACTTGTAATGTAAACTTTCCATTTTGGGAAAGTTTTTCAACCTCCTCTTTCTCAACCAAAAATGCTTCAAATGAAAAATTCTTGGCCATGAAAGTTGTAGATTGGATCATTCCCTTTTCAAAAAGTAAAAGAATAAGATCTAATTCATTTTGGAACTCAAGTTATGGCTTTTCAAAGTTGGGAAAAATCACATAAAATCACTTTTACACCAAAGAGGCATTTTGCAAAATGGCATGATAAGACATTCTAAAGGCTTCAAATATGCACAAATACTTCACAACATGCTCATGTGACCTCTAAGGATCAGATTTGTGCTTTGAATCATTCCATTTCATGCCTTGTACATGAAGAAATCAAGAAAGGGCCAAACTTTGCCAAAATTGCAAAACCTCCCACACACTTGCCAAATTGCCTCGAACTGATTTCCATGGTTGTCCTTGAATCATGCTCCGCCAGACACCCCCTTGTCCTTGGCCTGAAACAGCCCATACCTCAAAGGACACATAACCTTGACTTTGTGCATTTTCACCCATACCAATCACACTATGCCATTACCAACTTTCTGACCAATCACATTTGTTTATACTAATCAAATGCAAGCAAAACATAACAAGAACATAGCCTGAACTCTCCCACAAGTCAGCATACACAAAAACCTTCCTCTTTGCATTTTCATTCAAAACTCTCAACACAAACATCAAAGCTTAAAAATTCTTCCACCATTCATCTCAGCATCAATCACTGATCATTTCCCACCCTTTACTTTGCCCTAAAAGCCACCATACAAAAAACACGATTTCCTTTCCCCTTTGAACTGAACTTCATCAAACTCACAAACCAGCCACAAAAAACTCCAACCAAGCATCAAAGCTTCTTCAGGGAGGTCATTGGAGGCATTTTGAAGCAAGAAAGCAGCCTGAAAGCTCTAGGGTTGAAAGCTCCATCTCAGGTTGCTCTCTCAAACGTTTTTTCCAGAAATATTTTTTAAGGTTATAGAAATGTGTAATACCTCAAAATTTGCCCTCTCATTTCCTCAACATTTTGCATACATAAATTCATAAAATAACCAAAAACATTGCATCATATATAGCATAGCCGAGGCGTGGGTATGTGATCAATGATCAGAGCAACCGAAAGCTATGAAGAGGCTACTGAAGGGCCACAAAGCTTCTCCACCTTGTGCAAAGGGTTTTACAATATCCCACAAGTCTTCACTTGAAGCCACAAGTCATGGAAAGTTTTGGTTTGATTGAAGGAGGCAAGCAATGCATTATTTCCTGAGGGAGAGGGGCCGAATTAGGGTTTCACTTCTACGGGGCTTCTGCATGAAGTTCTGGTTCAAGGAAGATTCCTTTGACACATATATGATGTAAAGTGCCTAAGGTTCAAATCTCTTCCACAAATTTATTTTGGAAGGGGTTCAACTGGCCGGACGGCGGAAAATCGAGGAATCGGAGAAAAGGCAACCGAGCTGGGTAAAAAGGGTCGACTCCGGACTTTTAAGATCGAGATCATGAAATTAGGGTTACAATGATCCTATGGTCCAAACTTGATCAAGAAACGATGGAGGAATCATAGAAAAATCAAAAGAAAAATCATTTGAAGGGTAGTTAGTTTCACCATTTCCCTCCACCTTTCCTTCCACTTTCTTTCCACACTTTCTTTCATTCTTTCCATCTCATTTTTCTACTTCAATTCCACTCCATTTCCCTTGGAAACTTCCACCACCTTCCACCATCTTCTAGAGTGTTCCAAGGAATATTCCAAGGAATATTCCCTTTTCCAACCCTAACCCTAACTAACTTCCAAACCTAATTTTGGATCCCAAACCTAATTTTTGGGCCCCAAACCCAAACCTAGCTCCTAGCCTAGTCTCTATTTAAGCCATTTTCATCCAAACCAAAAGGGTTGAACACCATTTTCCAATATCACTCTTTGATAAGCACTTTTTCTCTCTCACTTTCCCTCTCCCTCTCACCAAAGCTTTTTCAAATAAGCTCTTCAAGTTTCACATTGAAACTTGAAGATCTTGAAGCTTAAGCCTCCAACCTTCATATTTTGTGGATTGAAGAAGGATAAGCTACTGATTTTGTTGAAGTTTTCGGCTTATCGGAAGTGCAAGAGGATCAAAACGTCAAGAACGCATTTATTTTGCGATTTCTCGGTTTTCGGTTTTCTCTTCGATTCAAGCTCTGATTCTTGCGACAATCACTGAAGCATTCCTCCGCTTCTTAGGTTGGTGATCTCAATCACTTCTTCTTTAAGTTATTCTCATCATCTCGCCACTTTTGGCATTCTTTAAGTGCTTTTCTCTTTGTTTAAAATCAATTCCGTTTCGATTATGTTTGCTTGTGATTTGTGATTTTGGTTGAATTTGGATTTAAAGTGTTGGTAGATATAGGTTCTATCATGTGTAAATAAGCTCAAATTAAGTAGAAATTAGTGGTAGCATGTTCCTAGGAAGGTTAGGGATCACTAGAAGCAAGATTGTGGCCAAAAGCACTTATTTTAAAAGCTTTTTTTCAATTCTGTTCAGCGTTAACCGGTTAACGCATTTGGTTAACCGGTTAACGCATGCGTTTTTGGCCAAAATGCTGCTGTTTTAGGTCCGTTAACCGGTTAACCCATTTGGTTAACCGGTTAACACTGTTGATTTTTGGGTTTTTAGCTTATTTGATTGCTCATTCCTAATTTCTAGTGCCTCTAATGTTCATACATGTTTAGGTAGTGATTTTAGGGAATTTTTGAGTCCATTTCCAGTAGCTAGTTCCCCCGTTTCGAGTCGTTTCGACACGATTCCGTTCATTTTGCATATTATATGTTTTTGTGTTTCTTTGTGCATAGCTTGAATTCTTGCATGTTGTTACCATGTTTGTGCATTATTTGACACATAATAATCACTTTGCATTCTGGTTTTTATATGTTTGCATTGCATTAAATCATTTTTGCATTTCATGATGGATGTATGTTGCATTTTGCATAATCATATGCATGCGCATTTGGTGGCATTTTGTTGCATATTTGATCACATCACTCATATCAATTAAATTCTGAATTTTTCATTGAGTTTAGTGTGTTTGTTGAATCATCATATTGTATGTTCATAATCAATAATCACCATGTTCAAAAGCCATGTTTATGTGCATGTTTAGGTGCTACTTTGTGTATTTACTTGTTGCATAATCCATGTGATGCATGCTTGTATAATCATTCAATAATGTTCATGTTCTTGCATTGGTATATGTTGATTTAAGTTCAAATACATGTTCATGATGAGATTATGGATTTTTTTCATTGAGTTTGTGCATAAAAAATGAAAATAATCAATTCTGGATTTTGCATTTCATAGCTGTTGTTTTGCATAAGTGCTGTAAAATGTATGCTGTTTGTTATGTGTGCATGCTGCATTTGACCTTTTACACCTACTTTTTCATGCTGCATGCTGGCTGTAAAAAGCTAGTTGGTGTTAGGCTTAGTTCCATAGCTGTTTGTGTATTAAGGGGCTGTAATAGGTGTTGTATGTTTGTCCTAGCATTTTTTAGTTCCTTTAGAATTAAGATAGGAGTTAGGTGGAGTCCTATAGTCCTTAGGAATTAATTGTTGTGTGTTTACCTTATTCTTTTTAATAAAATGTGCATTAATCATTTGTTTTGTAGTGGGGAAGATTGAGGTAAGTTTACTTCACCCTATCCTTTTATTTTTATGCATTTAATTTGCATTTAATTCCTTTTCCTTCCATATTTGTGTTTGGTAGGATTCCCTTTTGTTAGGATCAACTTACCTTCCTTAGGAAGTAAGTTGCATCCTTTTTCTTCTTTCTTTTCCTTTTGCTCATTAGGATTAGAAAACCTCACAAACCATAGGACCACACTTATAAATAAACAATAACTTAGAGCGTGTCTTAGTTCCCCTTAGTTTTTGTCCTTTTCCGATTTGAGTCATTCCTTCTCATCTTCGAACAAAAATCCAAAAACACTTAACAAATAAATGAAAGGATTCCTTGTATATAGCCTTATTCCATGAAGCACTTGCACTCATTCCATCTTGGAGTGGTGTAAGCTTGTCTATCATGATGTACAAGTCTCATCAAGGAATTGTTTCATAAAACAAACAAATTCAAAATACTTCTCATAAAAGACAAAAACAAATAATAAGTGACTTTCCTGCGGGAATTCTCTTCTCATCTCATTCACTCTCAACGCGAACTCGCGACGACTTGTCTTTCATGCAAGACAATAAACGCACTCGTACCAGACGAGCCTGCAACACCTGAGCATAGACATACGCAGTTCTAGCATAAAAAACACAAACAAATAGTTCCCGCCTTAGTTAGGCGAACTACATCGACTCTGATCCTCATTATCCCGATGAGGTACGTAGGCAGCGGGGTAAGGCCCGTTCGAGCACCTTCTTTATTTTCCCTACATTTCCCCCTTTCCATTCTTTTCTAGTTCCCTTTCTCATTTCAGTTCCAGTTCCAGTAGCAGTTTTATTCAGCAACAACTTTATTTTCTCACTCTTTGAAACAAACAAGCAAGCGTGGATCCCGTCGGGTACGGCGGACGGTCTGGGGTGCTAATACCTTCCCAGGTCGTAACCGACTCCCGAACCCAGATCTTTGGTTCGCAGGACCTTGTCATTTCCTTCTTCCTCAGGTTTGTGCAACATTACCTTTCCCATTCATTTGGGATAAAAATGTCTGGCTGGCGACTCTACCCTTTCCGCGCCACTTTCGCGTTTGTACTAGGATGAAAATCCCGGGAGCGACAAAATGTTCCTTGTGATCCCTTGAGTACACTGAGCTTTGTAGTTTTGAAAATGGTTGCGAAATCAGGATGTATGCTTGCTCTGAAATTTTTGACCTAAAACTTGATTTCTTCGATTCAGCTTTGTTATGTATGAGAAACGATTTTTGTTTGTGGATTCATGTTCATTGATGTTAGAGGATTGATTCTGGGCAAAAATTGGGGAGTTTTGATGTTTGTATGGGTTGCTGGTTTTTAGCTTCGCCGGAGAAGATGACCGGAACACTGTTCCGGTCACCTGAAAGTAATTAGGGCACAATTAGGGCTAACTGCGTAATTAGGCTGAGTTTGAATGTGGACCCTCTGATTTGTCTTTCCCGCGCGCAGTGATTGGCCAAGATCTTCTCATTAATGATTAATCTGGATTAATGAATTATTTAATTAGGATTATTAGGGTTTAAACCTGGGCCGTCCAGATGCGCGCCCAGTCAACCCTTTCAAGCCCAGATTGCATCCCAGCCTTCCATCCTGTTTACTTTCTTTTTATTTTCATTTTTAATTCATTTCTTTGATTTTATTTCATACGAATTTTTAAAAATAGAAAAAGACATCAAAAAATTCTGAAATTTTTTATCCAACCTCTAATTAATTTTCAGAACCCAAAAATATTTTTATTTTTATTTTTAGCATTAAAAAATTATTTTTAAATCATTTAATTGTTATTTTTAATTAGTTAATGAGAATTAATTAATTAAAAATACATTTAGGTATTTAAAAATCCCAAAAAAGTTCAGAGAACATTTTCAAACATTTAGAAGCATTTACAAACTCACCACACAAATTTCTTTTTGGTTTTGACCTTACTTTGACAATTTTCAATTGAATTAGGGTTCTTAAACTTGAATATTTTTAACCCTAACTTCAAAAATTCATAACTTTTGAACCAAAGTGAGTTTGTGAATGATTCTTTTTGCATTGTGCTATGCATGGTTTCAAGCATCTAAAAACATTTTTGTTTCATTTTTGTAATGCATTTTCAATTTTTTTGGCATTTTACCTTTAGGATCACCCTTAAAACCCTAGAAACTTAGAAAAAATCATAAGTCCTTCTAGGTTAAGCTTCTGACCTCCCCCTTTGGATAGTAACTTAGTATAGGTTTAGGGTTCCCTTAAGTCCACTTTCAATTTTTTATCTCATGTTTTGTTTCTGTTTTTGAATTGTGCATCTCACATGATCATATAACCCTAATTTGCATCTTCATTTGCATCCATCTTGTATAAGCTTGCATAAATGAACTTGCCATGACATTTTGCACATCCACATGACATATAAGACATCCTAGGACACATTAGAATCATGCTTGATCATTTCTTCATCCATTTTCCATGTTATGCGTTCATTTCATTTTAGGTGCATTCATGAACTTTCATGCCTCTTATATGCTTCATTTGCATTCCCATCCTTGGTATGATCATCTTTATCTCATGACATACATTTATGTCATCTCTTTGCATCATTAGCATCATGAACATACTTCTGGTTTTGGTTTTCATCTTGGCATTTCATCCCATTTTCATTTCATTCCATTTCCTTTTACTAACTTTTCAGGTGGTAAGTGTTTGAGAAGTGAATTTGCCTTCACTTCTCATAATCTCTTCTCATCTCTCTTATGCATTCATTGCTGCATTTTACTTTTGTATTAGAGTGAGCTTGCTCATTCATGTTCCCTCCTCACTTTCTTTCTTCAAGCAACTTGTCTTCTTAAGTGAAGTAAGTTGTCTTGCTTCTTTCTGCTTCTCCTCCTTCCTTCCTGCTTCTTCCTTGGTGGCTTTTCCTTGAAGATCTCTTGCAAGCCTCATAAACCCTAGGAATACCCAAGCATGATAACAATTAGGGTTTGATTAGTCCCCCCCATTAGTTTTACCTTTGTGTCATCTTTGTGTCTTCTCTTCTCATCTCTTAATCAAGGACTAAACCTTAAAGGTTTTAAGGCTTTGTGATTAAGCTTATGCCTGCATCCTTCTATTAGGATGGGGTGCATAACTTTAATCCTAAGTGTTAAACCCTTAATGTGTTTCAATCTTTTAATAAATTCACCTAATGATCACTAAGACATCAAGCTTGTAACTTGGGCCTTGCATTAGGGTTCTAATTCTTCCTTAATTGGTTATGAAGGACTAACCCTAGTGTTAATGGACAAGTCCTCTTCAAGTTGTCTTACAAACCATAAAATTCACTTCTTAATCTTATCGTTAACTAAAATCCATTTAATAAAGGCTTTGTTTTGTCATGAGGTTAATCCCTAATCATGGATTAAGTTGAGGAGCCTTCCTCAGCTTAAATGTTCTCATCTATTATCCTTCTATTAGGATGGTGTAATGGGTCCATTAAATCCTTGATTATGGCTTAAACTCATTACTTAACACTAAACAAAAACTCAAAAAAACATCTAAATAAATGCAAGAAGGTTAATGATCTTAATCCTACATCATGGTGATTAAGTGTGAGGTGCTTCCTTCACACTTAAGGTATTCTCATTACCCCTTAATCAGAGGGAATATGTGATGAGTTTACTAACCCTTGGTTTAGGCTTAAGCTCATTTTCTTATGACAAACTCCAAAAAGCAATAAAAGATTGAAAACACAAAAACAAACAATAATCGTCTCCTTCGGGATTCTTTTCTCATCACACTCACTCATAAACGAGAACTTGCTTCTTCCGTCTAATGCAAGACAGTTTGCACCTGAGCCAGACAGGTCATACACTTGAGCATAGACAAGCAAGCAGTCCACCAGTCAAATTTATCTTTCAGTCTCTTTGAGTCGAACTACGGTGTTCTGACTTCCTCATTGCACGAGAGGATACGTAGGCATAACTTAACAGTTATCGAACAAAAGTCTCTATATATTCCCCATCTTCCAGCATTATTCTTTTAAGCCTCATTCCTGAGCATTTCACTTCACTTTCTTGCACTGACACCTGTATATTCTTTTCCAGCTTTTGCACACAGATAGCACGGACACTACCCCTTTATCCACAAACTTTCAAGCGTGGATCCCGTTGAGTACGACGGACAATCTGGGTGCTAATACCTTCCCAGGTTGTAACCAACCCCCTTTCTCAGTTTCTCTGGTTCGCAACCGTCTTATCCATCTCTTTCTAGGTTTATGCAGCATTACCTTTCCTTCGGGATAAAAATGCCTAGCTGGCGACTCTTTTCAGTTCACCCTCGTGTGCTCTCTTTCGCCGACCGTTCGCGTCTGTACCCCTCTTGGCCCATGTGTTATCGGGTGGGAGAGACATCTGGTCGAAAAGAGTATGCAATATACTACCTAAGCAAAAAGTTTACCGACTATGAACAACGTTATTCACTGCTCGAGAAAACTTGTTGTGCTTTAGCGTGGGCTGCTCGCCGATTAAGACAGTATATGTTGACTCATACTACCTTATTGATCTCAAAGATGGACCCAACCAAGTACATATTTGAGAAGCCAACACTTACCGGAAGGGTTGCAAGGTGGCAAATGATTCTGACAGAATATGATATTCAGTACACCTCTCAAAAGGCCATCAAAGGCAGTGTATTGTTTGACTATCTGGCTGAGCAACCCATTAATGATTACTAGTCTATGAGATTTGATTTCCCCGATGAAGACATCATGTTCTTAAAATCAAAAGATTGTGAAGAGCCCGTTCACATTGAAGGGCCGGATCCATAAGGAGCATGGACTATGATGTTCGATGGGGCAGTTAATTGTAACGGCCGTGGGGTTGGTGCAATGCTTATTACACCCAAAGGAGTCCATTTACCTTTCTCAGCAAGACTCACCTTTGCCTTCACTAACAATGAAGCAGAGTATGAAGCTTGTATCATGGGTCTTGAGGAAGCCATTCACCTCAGGATCAAAACCTTGAATGTATTCGGAGATTCGACTTTGGTGATCAACCAAACTAATGGAAAGTGGTATACTCATCAAGAGCATCTGGTTCCCTACCGTGACTATACAAGGAGATTATTGACTTTCTTTACAATAGTCAAGCTTGAATACATCCCTCGAGATGAGAATTAGTTTGCAGACGCCTTGGCCACTATTTCATCTATGATCAAAGTACAAACTGCCAACTATGTGCCTCGGATTTTAGTATCCAGACTGGACCGACTAGCATATGTCTTCTCTTTGGACACTGTTACTGACAACAAACCTTGGTTCCACGACATCAAATGCTTCTTAGAAACTTAAACATACCCACCTGGGGCATCGTCCAATGATAAGAAGATATTAATAAGGCTAGCCGGTAGTTTCTTCCTCAATACTGATGGCTCCTTATACAAGCGAAACTTCGACATGGTCTTGCTCAGATGTTTTGACAAAAAGGAAGCAGACCTGCTGATGCACGAAGTACATGAGGGTTCTTTCGGCACCCATGCCAGAGGACATGCAATGGCGAAGAAATTGCTGAGATCAAGTTACTATTGGATCACATTGGATGCAAACTGTTGTGCCTATGACAGAAAATTCCATAAATGCCAGATCTACGCAGACAAAGTGCATGTGCCTCAAAATCCTTTGAATATATTGTCTTCACCCTGGCCCTTCGCCATGTGGGGCATTGATATGATTGGAAAGATCAAACCAACTGCTTCAAATGGTCACAGATTCATCCTGGTAGCCATTGATTACTTCACCAAATGGGTCGAAGCAGCTTCGTATGCAAACGTCACTAAGCAAGTGGTAGCCCGATTTCTGAAAAAGGATATCATTTGTCGATATGGAGTCCCCGAGCGAATCATTACTGATAATGGTTCAAATCTTAACAACAAAATGATGACAGAACTATGTCGGGATTTCAAGATTCAACATCACAACTCTTCTCCTTACAGGCCAAAGATGAATGGCGCTGTTGAGGCAGCTAACAAGAACATTAAGAAGATTGTGCAAAAGATGGTAGTCACATACATAGACTAGCACGAAATGTTACCATTCTCCTTATATGGGTACTGAACTTCCATCAGAACGTCTACCGGGGCAACGCCTTATCAACTTGTGTATGGTATGGAAGCCATTCCACCTGTTGAAGTTGAATTGCCTTCCTTTCGGGTAATAATGGATGTGAAACTGGACGAAGCAGAATGGGTCCGATCTCGTTATAATCAACTGAGCCTGATTGAAGAAAATAGA
Organism: Lathyrus aphaca; assembly: GCA_963966055.1. Lineage (NCBI taxonomy): Eukaryota > Viridiplantae > Streptophyta > Magnoliopsida > Fabales > Fabaceae > Lathyrus > Lathyrus aphaca. The sequence goes on from OZ014519.1 coordinate 569,112,482, forward strand.
TTAGCAGCTATTTGTCATGGTCAGTTATATCAGAAACGGATGAAAAGAGCCTTTGATCAAAAGGTGAGACCTCGGGAATATCAAGTGGAAGAGCTTGTACTGAAAAGGATCCTTCCTCCTCATACAGACCACAGGGGAAAGTGGATGCCAAACTATGAAGGTCCCTACGTGATAACTAAAGTCTTTTCAGGCGGAGCACTAATGCTCGCAACCATGGATGGCAAAAATTTCCCATCTCCTATGAATTCAGATGTAGTTAAAAAAATACTTCGCATATGTCGCTCCCGGGATTTTCATCCTAGTACAAACGCAAAAGTGGCGCGGAAAAGGTAGAGTCGCCAGCCAGACATTTTTATCCCGAATGAATCGGAAAGGTAATGTTGCACAAACCTAAGGAAGAAGGAAAGGACGAGGCCCTGCGAACCAAAGATCTGGGTCCGGAAGTCGGTTACGAATTAGGAAGGTATTAGCACCCCAATCCGTCCGCCGTACCCGACAGGATCCACACTTGTTTGTTTGTTTCAAAAGGTGAGAAATAAGAACGTTGTTGAACAACTGAACTCCTAACTTGAACAGGAATTGAAATGAGAAAAGAAAATGGAAAGGAGATCAAATAGGAAAAGAGGAAAATGTAGGGAAAATAAAGAATGTGCTCGAATGGGACCTACTCCACTACCTACGTACCTCATCGGGAAAATGAGGATTAGAGTCGCCGTAGTTCGTATAACTAAGGCGGGAACTTGTTTGTGATTTTTAGGATGACATTGCCATAGCTCTAGCTCAGGTGTTACCGGCTCTGACTCGAGGGTGTTTACCGTATCGCTATTTGAACTGTCGAGATAAGTCATGTTCTTCCGCAAAGAGTATGAGATGAGAAGAGAAGACGTGTTGTCTTTTTGGTTTATTGTCTTTTAGAAGAAGTGTTTTGAGTTTGTGTTTATTGTATGTACAACACTAAAGACTATGATACGGGAGCGAATACTTTCCAAGGTAGCCCCCAATGGAACGTTTATAAAGTACCCTAGAAGAGTGGAGGAGACCTCCATCAATCATTTCCCATATAGCTTAAGGCTCGTGGCGCATTGTACACATTTTCCTTTATTAAGTATTTTGGTTTTTCTTTAAGATGAGAAGCGAGACTCAAGTGTAGAAAGGGAAAAAATCTAAGGGAAACTAGACTTTACCCTAAGTTAGTTGAGTTTAATGATGACCTATGGTTAGTGAGGCTTGAAAGATCTAAGCTACCTAAGCGGATACTAGACTAGAAATGCGAGTACAAAAATTGATAGTGAATAATATGGCCCTCCTATGTCATGGTGGGTAAAAACGTGTATAAATCTTAAATGGGATGAAATGATGGATCGGGTGGATCGGTTGCGTGGTGCTGAGACGCACGACTTATGGTGTGTAACATACAAGGCTTGATTTTGGTGTAATGGAGTGGAGCGATGGTAATCGAGGGATCCTAAAGTCACATGAAACTTTATTTATTTATTTATAACTTTACTCGACGTTGGATCGAGTATTTCTTTATTTTATTTTTGAGATTTGGTTTTCTATCGATTCATTTTATCTTTTCTATCCTAATTATAGGAACTATACAAGCATAAGAGTTCTAAGTTATTACATCACAAAATACAAACCACAAAAATATAATTGAGGCATAATAAAAATAATCCAAGTCCATAAGCGAATCCTCGAAAAATACCTTGCACAAAAAGATGATGTTAGTAAATGAAATGAAAAATGAAGATGCAAAAACATGGCCAAAATGAATTAAAGGCAAAGTTGCAAGAATTTCTAGAGCATATAAGGCATAAAACCAAAATAATGGCTAATCGCTTCATGGAAACGCACTTGAACAATTTCTAAGCCTAAGTCCTAAAACTAAAGGATTTTGCATGATATCAACATTCTAAAACCAGTAGCTAACCCACACTAAGGCCTTCTATTAATCTAAGATCAAGCCTAATTAATCTATGTCCTAATGCACCATAAAATCCTAAGTTAACTTAGATGGATTTACAATGGAAAAGTTGAATGAGATCAATAAACTAAAAAATATTAAAAGTCCTGGAAAAAATATGAAATTAGTTCCCTAGGGTCTCTAACCTGACTATAACATTGCGTTAAAGAATCTCCTAAAAATTCATAACCTAACTATGTCAAATGGTCATCTAAATCTACCTAAAATTCAACCACAATTTTGCACAAACTAAGCTACCAAAACAATAGATAAAATTGCCTAAAATTGGAACAAAAATTATACCAGGTTCTATTATAAGTCCTCTAATCATAACAAAAATAATGGGACAAAAATATTATAGGAAGTGGGAGAAATAAAATGTACAAAATAAAGTGTTCATGAAGGAAATCAATATAAAACTAATTAAATGGAAAATCGAAATTAAATTGAAAAATATCGAAATTTAGAAAGTAAAAATTTAGAAAATTTCTAAAATGAGTTAAAAAGCTCATATAATTTTTACAGAATTTTATTATTCTTTTTGGTATTTTTTATTGATTTAAATTGAACAAGTATTAAAACAGAAAATATAAAAAGAAAGAAAATAGAGGGGGGTGAAAATAGAAATAATTATTAGGTAAAATATGGAATGGGCTTAAACTGGGGGGTGCGAAAAGAAGGGGTTGCAGGCCCAAACACGTATAAGCCTGAGGGATCATGGCATGGAATTAGTCAATGTTTGTTGACCCAATAAGGATCGTTGGATCTGAAGCTCCTCCCAGGTCTTCTAATCTAAGGGCTTAGGGCGGAAGGCTCATGTTTACTATGGTGTTCATGCCTACAAGTGATGGAACAGGTGGAGTCCTACCGGACGATGACAAGTGTCACCGCCGGTATGGACAGAATCAGGAAATCCACCAAGCCTTATCCTTATCTCTTCCTGATTTGGGCGGTGGAGTTAATGGCCTTAACGGTGCATTAACATCATCTTTATGAGCTTAATCTTCCAATTAACACCTTAATGATTTTATAAGTCTTATTTTTTCTTTTAAACTAAATCAAATATCCATAATCAAGTTGAAAAATTAAGACAAAAAGAATGAATTAAAAATGAAAGAAACATTCATATTAAAACTCTCTTTCACCTCCAACTGCGTCTTTTCCCTTTTCTCATAATCGCTTCATCTTCTTTCCTCATCAGCAAACCCTAGTGCCGCCGTAGCCTCAATCGCCGTTTCAAACTCCTTCCGCTTTCAACTCCAAACTTCGTCGTATATCACCATCACCAAAGCTTCGCCGTACGTCGTCATCATCAAAGCTTCGCCGTACATCATTGTCTTCATCAAAGCTTCTCCGCCGGAATCAAGATAGGTCGCCGCTGACGCCTCTCTCTGTGTCGTTCTTCCTTAGATAGTTCTCACTATAAAAATGACTCAAAGACCGCCATTATCCTCACCTTGAACGACCACATCTTTACACCGCCAATCATCTCTCTGCTTGCGACTTCGTTTTGATGTGTGAGGTTCTGAAGCTTGAAATCGCATCGTCGATCCTCAGCCTTGGCATATCCTCTTTCAAAATGCCACCGTTTCGGACGCCCTTCCACTTTGGCATCACGTCTTCGAAGACGACACTACTTTCATTTCCGTTTTCACCATCATTGATCTGACTCTTTTTCCACACCGATCGCATGTATGACGATGACCCTTCAAGGTAAGGATTCTTATTTTCCTCCTTTTGTAATTCCGTGTTCTGAAATTGTTGGTTTGCAAGTATGCAATTGTTGTTGGTGAATTCGACTATTGACTCGTTCTTGCCGATGCTTTTGTTTGCTTGTTGCAGGGTGATTGAAGAGGAGGCATTGAAGTAGAGTTGGATTCGTGTTAAAGAAGGTGATGAAGATTCGATGAAGATGATGCTGTTAAAGTTTCTTGTGTGTTGCAGGCATTGGCGATTCTGATGCTGAGGATTGATGATGAATCTGAATTCTTGCCTTGGAGATCGGAGATTGGTAACACAGACTGGATTTGATGAAGATTGTGTTGTTCTAGTTGATATAAATTCAGGTACTCTCTTCTTATTCCATGATTCCGGATTCTTGTTACTACCACTCATTGCTTGTTATGGTTTTATGCTTTTTCTTTCACTTTCTTGGTTTCTGCTTCTGTCTATTTCTTCTGCGTGCTGTCTGGATTCCGCGTGTGATTCGAGTTGTTGTGGATGCTATGATGAAGATTTAAATGTTGATGTTATGGTGTTGATTCTTGCAGGTTTGTTAGAGAACTTGCAGATTGATGAAGATTGAAGTTTGTTGAATCCATGTATTGGAGATGATGAAGGTTGGAGTTGTTATGACTGTGAAGATTGAAAAATTGAAGAATGATGGGGGAGGAGTCGATTTCTGTGAAGAGTTTGTTGGAGAAATGAAGAGTGAAGAAGAGATTGGTGAATGATGAAATTCTGTTATTTTTCCCTCTAATTCTCAGATGCAGAGTTTTTGTTATCACTGTAACTAATTTTTCTTTTTGTAATTGAGAGAGTTAGAGCTCTTTTCCTATCTGATATATCTCAATTATCAGTTTTTCTGTTATTTTTCGGTTGTAACCGATTTTCCTTTTGATTTGTAACTGAATTTTTTTCAGTTTTTGTTATTGATTCTAAACTTGTTCTGAAATACAACCGACTTTCCTTTTGATTTGTAACTGAATTGTTTTCAGTTTTTGTTATTGATTTTAAACTTGTTCTGAAATTTTCCAGTCGTAATCGCTTTTTTTTTCTTTGTAACTGAATTCAAAGACTTTTGAGCATAGTTTAACAACACCTGAGCGTGTATCACATATACAGGATCTTTTCTAAATTAATCCTTGCAATAATTCATGAATTCCAAAAAATGACAATGTATTATTGTTGATGGGCCTACAAAGAATTGAGCCATAAAGAAGGAATGATTCCTATATTTCTTGGTAATAAGGATTAATAGGTAAACAAATGCTTGGACTAGTTGATAAAAAATGGATAGAAATGAATTTGATTGGTAAATAGACGTCTGAAAATTGGAAAAACATTAACCAAACACTTGAGTGAGCATCCACCAAAATCCTCCTTTGCCGATGAAAACAAATTGCATTCTTCATGACAATCTCGACTTCATTGTTTCCCTCACAAATGATTTATATCACAAGTGAAGACTTGAAAAAAGTAACAATGTCATTAGTACAATTAATCCCTTGCCACAAAGATATTTCGGATAACATGATAATAATGCCTTGGAGAACCATTGAACGTGATAGCATGATCCTCAATTAATGGAACGTCTACGAGCTCAAACATGAATAAGAGACCCTTAAACTTTAAAAATGATTCGAAATGATCGAAGTTTAACTCAACCCTAGCCCCTGGTCAGCCTCGAGCAAACCTTGACGAAACCTTAATCACTTACTGCCTCTTGTAAACCTTGGGACGAATACTTGATAAATCCCTGATATGGAGGTTAGGATAAACATAACTCAATCTCTTTCTTTGACTTAAACAACAGAAAAAATCCAAGTAAATAGGAAAGCCCGATCTAGAGAAATCTGTGATCATATGTCATAAGAACCAATGAAATGATGAATGCAACGTGTTAATGACCTAGATGGAGCACAAGCTATGACCTAATGAAGGATGAAATGTGAAGCATAAGCCAGTTAGTGGTAATAAATGTGAGGGAAAATTTTGGGGTGTTACAGCTACCCCTATTCAATCACTGTAAATGTGAATGGATGATAGCAGTTGCTTTCAGACATTTGAGGTATGCAGGGATTGAATATCAGGAACAACCAGAAAATTTGCACTTTGTGGCAGAAGAACAGGGAAATAAACTCACCTGAATGAACTCTACTTGCATATAATTATGATGTGAAGAATAGTAAACGGGGGATGCCTTCAGAAAGCTACTGACTTGCCACACTGCGGGTGGAATTTTGAAAGTCTATCTTTTGAACCACACCGGACTACTATTGGCTTGCCACACTACGGGTGGACTTTTACCAATTTACAATTGAACATCGAGATACTTTGCCACCCTGAGGATGGACTTTCGCCAATCTGCGGTTGGACTTCACGATACTTTGCCACATTGCGGGTGGACTTCTGCTCACTACGGGAGGCTTTTGCCAATCCGCGGTTGGACTTTAGATTGCCACACTACGTGTGGACTTTGGAAATTTTCCACACTACGGGGACTGCTACTCGCTACGGGAGACTTATGCTCACTACGGGAGACTTTTGCTCGCTACGGGAGAGCTCTAGAAATTTGTCACCCGAAGATGGACTTTGGCCAGTCTGTGGCTGGACTTTTGCTCTCTACGGGAGACTTTTACCCACTACGGGGGACTTTTAGAAATTTGCCACCCGAAGATGGACTTTGGCAGTCTGTGGCTGGACTTTTGCTCACTGCGGGAGACTTCTGCCAATCTGCGGTTGGACTTTAGATTGCCACACTACGAGTTGACTTTGGAAATCTGCCACACTACGGGGGCTGCTGCTCACTACGGGAGACTTCACCTCGCTACGGGAGACTTTTGCTCGCTATGGGAGACTTCTGCCAATCTGCGGTTGGACTTTAGATTGCCACACTACGGGTGAACTTTGGAAATCTGCCATACTATGGGGGCCGCTGCTCACTACGGGAGACTTCTGCTCGCTACGGGAGACTTTTGCTCGCTACGAGAGACTTCTGCCAATCTGTTGTTGGACTTTATATTGCCACACTACGGGTAGACTTTGGAAATCTACCACACTACGGGGGCTGCTGCTCACTATGGGAGACTTCTGCTCGCTACAGGAGACTTCTGCCCACTGCGGGGGACTTTAGAAATTTGCCACCCGAAGATGGACTTTGGCCAGTCTGCGGCTGGACTTTTGCTCACTGCGGGAGAGTTTTGCCCACTGCGGGGGACTTTAGAAATTTGCCACCCGAAGATGGACTTTGGCCAGTCTGCGGCTGGACTTTTGCTCACTGCGGGAGACTTTTGCCCACTGCGGGGGACTTTAGAAATTTGCCACCCGAAGATGGACTTTGGCCAGCCTGTGGCTGGACTTTTGCTCATTACGAGAGACTTTTGCCCACTGCGGGGGACTTTAGAAATTTGCCACCCGAAGATGGACTTTGGCCAGTCTGTGGCTGGACTTTACAAGATATCAAACTTGGATTATACTGGGTACACATATGTTGAATTACATGGCATGATGCCCCATGACACTGGGGATGCTAGGTTTTGAACATGTCAATGAAATGACGCAAGTGCTAAGGGAGTTCCTGATGCGGAAATAATAAGTCCCTGTTGACTCTGTGGGGAAACATAATGATCACGAATTCGATCTCAAGAAGCCCTGCGGGGATAACATCTCTGTTGGAGAAGAGTGTGAATAATTCATTTGTCCCAAATTATCACCTTTGCCAAAAATAAATTGGACTTTAAATTTGAGGACCGTGTAAGGGGATATCTAGACTATTGGGGATTATCCACTCTTATGGATCTTCTGGGGAAGAGAATGATTTATCTGAAATCTGCTAGGGGAATAGGAGTTACCTTAGATCTGTTGAGGAACCGAGATCAAGGAAACCAGCTGAAGGAAAATCTTGGTGACTTTACTGGGGATAACTTCCATTCGTCTATTGGGGATGAAAAAATCGAGACACGTCCCGTTGGGGAGGAAAAGAATTCAAGTTGTCTCGTGTTGGGGATCATTTGCTTCTGTATGGATTTTGCCTCAAGAGGATTTTACAAAAGACTTGGTGTCTTTAAACTCTTAGGTATCATAACGTCTGCATGAATCAGCGTAATAACCTTGTTGGGGAGGTAACCATTGCCAATGTAGATGAGTTTGTATCTGTCAGAAGTGCTGAACGAGATAATTGGCTTGACGAGCATCCACTATATGAGTAATAGACTCAATCAGTAAGAGTTATGACAAGAGGGTGACATAGGAACTCTTCAGGAGCATAACTGTCTCGGTACTCTGAATTCTGGATAGGTGCTTCCGACTGTCTGTCTTCGGGAAAGAATGAATTGTCGTGCTATTAGGGTGGCCTACCCCAGTACGAGTATTTGAATAGTTTTACACTTGACTGACTAATCTTTGCTCTTGGAGAGATTTTAATCTCGAAGTAATTGCCCCAGTTTGGCTTAATTTTGAAGAGATTGCTCGACGTAACTGCCCCGGATTGGCTAGCTCTTTAATTTTGAAGAGATTTCTCGACGTAACTGCCCCGGATTGGCTAGCTCTTACCATGAATAGTTTGGAAAGTCCTTACTCAATGGAGCTTTTCTCGGAAAAGTGCACCTTGACGTGACTGTCTTTCAAAATTTTTAGACTTCTCAACTTGGCAAGCCTAAGCTTTTGGACTGAATTTCCGCAAGTGAACCAAATATGATGTCAAACAAATGTATGCAAGCAAAAAAATGTTTATTCTTAGAATGAAAATTCTAATGCAACACACATGATAATCTTGAAGTCTTTATTAAAAAGGGTGTCGCAAACCTCTGTGAGCGAATCACTGGTTAAGATAAGACATTATTTTCAATGAAAGTATGTACATGCATTACCAACAAGGATCGTTTTAGCACAACTCATAGGAGTCAGGAACGCGGCCTCATGGTAGTATGCTCTCGAAGTAACCCTATTTCAGTTAGGACTTTTGAGGGTTGTATCGTGGTCTGGTTCACGGTTATAGAAACAAAGGATATAGGCTCGAAGTTTATTTGTGCCCACCCACTCTTTGTGATGTTCTCCATTCCTATGTTCAGCTAATTTTCACAAGCACTCACCTTCCATAAGGGTTTCGTGTCGGTTGAGGAACCATTGTTGCTATCAGTTCAAGCACCAATCAGGTTGTCGTTGTGAGTCAGTCACCCTTTTCTCTTTCGTGTTTGTGCCACACGACTATGTTCTTGCTTAAGGATCTTTCTTGTGTAATCCTTTTCGTCTTTCGCTTTTGCGTTATTTTACTTATCCCTAACTTTTGCCTGGACTGATTCTTGTGAATCTTTGATTGTGGAGTCCAGCGGGATGCCCTAATTTTTGCCTAAGTCGCTTGCTTTCAAGTTTCGACTTAGCGGGCTTTTTCATTTCTTTTTTTTCTTTTTTCTTTTTGAACAAGTCGTGTGAAACTGTTTGTCTTGATTGCCTCACGAGGGTCGTGACTGCCTCATTCTTTGGTCGGCGAAGGATAACCATTGTGGTTTTCAATCTTTGGACCTTTTGACTTGGATAACCATTTTGGTTTCTGGTCTTTGGACCTCTTGATTAGCATACTGGAACGCAATGGATCCTCAAATACACTCCTTTATGAAAGCTTGAACGCTTGGTCCGACTAGCTGGTATCTACCCTGCCCCTGGGTTACATGTGAGGGTTTTTCATGCGAAAAGAAACTCCTACTTCAGGGCTCAAAGGGGTTAGCAAGGGTTTATCTTCCTTATATCTCCAGTGTTTAGGTATTTGAAACAAAGCCTGTACATCGTCAACAGGGTCTTATTGAAGAGCACACAATTAGAGATTCTTGCGTTTTTGTTTCGTCATCCTCCTTCATAGAATTTAAGCACGACAATTGGTATTGCGATGTACACATGCAAAATTATAATTGAATGCAAATGAATTAATTCAAGAAAAACATGTGAGTTTTATTATTGCTAACATTCAAAAGCAAACAAATTTTATACATGTAGACAAATGTTTAGCACATAAAAGAAACTACAAATGGAAATGCAGTAAAGAAACTGAGTATTGCCGTAGGTGAGGAGGCTTGACTCCATCTGGACTTGTCAGTCTTGGATACTTTCAGTGATCAATAGCTCTTTCACAGACTTGTAATCTTCTAGTTGTAGTCGTATGCCCAACCATGGAAATCATACCTCTTCTTCTAGTTATTCTGACCCTTACACGAGACGTCTGAATGAAAGAGTAAAGCTGGGGAGTAAAGTTTCCCAATAAGGTTGCTCGGAAAGACCTGATGATCTTCTTCCTTCGTATCTCCATTGACCAAAGACCAATGAAGAATCAGAGCGACGTAGTTCCCCTCAATAGGGATGAAAATGAACAATGAAAAAAGACAAAAACACAAATGCCATCACCGAGAGTATTGGAATACTTATGGCTTTATTTGCTTCATGAATACCCTGACGTCCCGGGTGATTAACTCGAAGACTTCAACTTAACATGGACCATCTGGTAGAACAACCGTGACACCGGTTCCACCGTGATTAGGCATTGGATTCTGGAGTACATTTAGGTGAGGAGAGAAACTGATTACCTTGGACTTAATTAGGTCTTGTACCTTGTTCTGAAAAGCCCAACATTTCTTAATACTGTGCCCCTGGGCACCCGAATGGAACTCGCACCTGGAGTTTGAATCAAAATTTGGTGGTAGATTATCAGCAGAAGGAGCCCTCATGGTACAGAGCTCAACCAGGTTCAACTTCAGCAGCTCTGGAAGCAATAAAGCATATGGACACGGGATATGATCAAGTCTACGGTTCCTCGCTCTTGTTCTTTCCTGAAATGGTCTTTGTGCCTGTTGTTGCTAGCCCTGAGATTGTGACTGAACATTTTGTTTTTGATATTAATTTGAGTGCCTAACCTACCCCTGCACTCTCTTACTCATACTCGGCCGAGGAGAGAATGAAGGTTGTTGATGTAACCCCTTTGAAGACTTGGTATGAGCAATGATTCTAGAAGAAGAAAAGTTGACCACCTCTTTTGTATTCCTGCATGCTTCATCTTGCGGCACTTCTGGCCCGGTCAGTCCAAAAGTGATTACGCCTTCATCAATTAAGTCTTGCACTTGATGTTTAAACGCCTTGCAATCATTAATATCATGTCCAGGAGCTCTAGAGTGAAAAGCACAGTAGGCGTAGGGATTCCAACCTTGGTGAAGTTTACTAGAAGGAAGAGTTAGCTTGTGACACTCAATTAGCCCCATTTTAAGTAGTTGTGGGCACAACTCAGCATAAGACACGGGTATTAGATCAATAACCCTTTCTTTCTCCTGTTGATAACGGGTTGCTGCTAGTGGAGGAGCTACAAACAAAACCTGTTGAAGTCCTTCTCTTGGAAACCAAGGCGTAGCTGTTGAGGAAGATCCCTGATAAGGAAATAAAGTGATCACTTCTTTGGCAATGATTGATGTAGGATCAGTTAGCCCACTTGTATCAACCAATGTGGAGTTGGTTCCCATGTCAGGTTCCTCCCGACTGCCAAGTGGTGATTGCTGGTGAAGAGGCTCAAACTATAAAGGAAATCCACCTAACAAACCTTGATTTAGTGGACATCCCAAAGAGATGGGAGAAACATGACCTTCTGTTTGAAAAGCAGACACACAATTATTTTCCTTTTTCGACATAACATTCATGATTCATGTAAGCAGCTTTATCTAAGTCTTCATCAAGTTGAATTCTTCTCTCAGCAATTTCTGATCCTAGGATAACGCTCGAATGTCCACTATAAAATTCCCCAGTTGGGCCTTCATCTCAGTCACCTCCGCTCGGAGTTGTTCCATGCCCATACCCTGACAATCATGATTCAAGTTGGCCATTCTGGAGAGAAACCAAGTCGGAATAAGAATCTGTCTCTGAACACCTTTCAAAAATGCAAGGATGTATGCAAATTCCATGTTCAGTTATTTCCAAGGAATCTATCCGTTTTGATCCATGTTTTAATGCAGAAAAAATCTGACGGTTTAATCCAGATATGTGATCCTTAGAAGTAACTGAACATGTATGCTAAAATGTCATGATGTTATGTATGCAACTGGCATGTGATCAGCGGTCTGACGCTGGTGTGGATCAGATAACCAAGTGTTAGTGAAGAGTCATAATATCATTATCTCTGTGCAGAAGTTCCAGCATTCTTAACCAAATATCATATAGGACCAGATCATATCACGGAGTAACACTGGTAAAAGCGGGTATGTTGGAAATTTAGGGTTCCTGCAAACCTTTAAACCCCTCCCAATCTCACGGGTGTGCTACTACGGGTCAACATCACAGACTCCCAAAGCCGAGTAGCAATAATACGTTCACCATTTCCGAGAAATGGCTCATGACCAAATCAGGGAATCAGTTTGGCATTATGTACTACCCAGGGAGGCCTCAACTGAGTCCGGGTAAACAAGCATCCCTCATAAGTTCCCCGCTTCAAGCACTGAAGTCGAGAAACAATAGTACATTCATCCCGAAGGGTACAATACTACTGTCATACAACCAATCGCTTTAACTGGGTTCTTATGAGAGAGCAAGGTCATCCTATGCGATTTCCTAATGGGCCCTCGGGTGCGAATGGGTTTGCCACAAAATGTGGTCTGCTACTGTCACCACTAGAGAGGGTTGTTTCCACTAAGGTCCTCGATGATAGGTTCCCAGTGTTAGCAACTCAGGTGGGAACATTCTATGGTCTGCCTAGGCAATATAAAACATATCCCAAGAGAGCCTGATTTGGGTGTAGGACTCGTGAAAACTACACGTGCTCAAGACCATGCAAGCCATACGAATGCCCACTCTAAATCCTATGTGTATACTCAAGCCGGGTATTTGGCTTATCTCATAATAATCCCATCCAACCAAGGAAAACCAGAATAACCAGTACAGTATATGCCAGTATATACAACAGTAAAGTAAAATGCAAAAAGCTGTAAATAAAGCTGTGAAGTAAAGCGATGAACTGTAAATAAAACAGTAAAGCTAAAATAAAGTATAACAGCAAACAAATAAACACCCAAAGAAAACAGAAACAAACAAGCGCTAGGATTGACTTTCAAAGGGGAAACCAGAGATTCTGGGTTCGATCCCCAGCAGAGTCGCCAGCTGTCGCTCCCGGGATTTTCATCCTAGTACAAACGCGAAAGTGGCGCGGAAAAGGTAGAGTCGCCAGCCAGACATTTTTATCCCGAATGAATGGGAAAGGTAATGTTGCACAAACCTAAGGAAGAAGAAAAGGACGAGGCCCTGCGAACCAAAGATCTGGGTCCGGAAGTCGGTTACGAATTGGGAAGGTATTAGAACCCCAATCCGTTCGCCGTACCCGACGGGATCCACGCTTGTTTGTTTGTTTCAAAGGGTGAGAAATAAGAACACTGCTGAACAACTGAACTCCTAACTTGAACTGGAATTGAAATGAGAAAAGAAAATGGAAAGGAGATCAAATAGGAAAAGGGGAAAATGTAGGGAAAATAAAGAATGTGCTCGAATGGGCCCTACCCCACTGCCTACGTACTACATCGGAAAAATGAGGATCAGAGTCGCCGTAGTTCGTCTAACTAAGGCGGGAACTTGTTTGTGATTTTTAGGATGACGTTGCCATAGCTCTAGCTCAGGTGTTACCGGATCTGACTCGAGGGTGTTTACCGTATCGCTGTTTGAACTGTCGAGACAAGTCATGTTCGTCCGCAAAGAGTATGAGATGAGAAGAGAAGACGTGTTATCTTGTTTGTTTATTGTCTTTTAGAAGAAGTGTTTTGAGTTTGTGTTTATTGTATGTACAACACTAAAGACTATGATACGGGAGCGAATACTTTCCAAGGTCGCCCCCAATGGAACGTTTGTAAAGTACCCTAGAAGAGTGGAGGAGGCCTCCACTAATCATTTCCCATATAGCTTAAGGCTCGTGGCGCATTGTACACATTTTCCTTTATTAAGTATTTTGATTTTTCTTTAAGATGATAAGCGAGACTCAAGTGGAGAAAGGGAAAAACTCTAAGGGAAACTAGACTTTACCCTAAGTTAGTTGAGTTTAATGATGACCTTTGGTTAGTGAGGCTTGAAAGATCTAAGCTACCTAAGCGGATATTAGACTAGAAATGCGAGTACAAAAAGTGATAGTGAATAATATGGCCCTCCTACGTCATGGTGGGTAAAAACGTGTATGAATCGTAAATGGGATGAAACGATGGATCGGGTGGATCGGTTGCATGGTGCTGAGACGCACGACTTATGGTGTGCAACATACAAGGCTTGCTTTTGGTGTAATGGAGTGGTGCGATGGTAATCGAGGGATCCTAAAGTCACATGAAACTTTATTTATTTATTTATAACTTTACTCGACGTTGGATCGAGTATTTCTTTATTTTATTTTTGAGATTTGGTTTTCTATCGATTCATTTTATCTTTTCTATCCTAATTATAGGAACTATACAAGAATAAGAGTTCTAAGTTATTACATCACAAAGTACAAACCACAAAAATATAATCGAGGCATAATAAAAATAATCCAAGTCCATAAGCGAATCCTCGAAAAATACCTTGCACAAAAAGATGATGTTAGTAAATGAAATGAAAAATGACGATGCAAAAACATGGCCAAAATGAATTAAAGGCAAAGTTGCAAGAATTTCTAGAGCATATAAGGCGTAAAACCGAAATAATGGCTAATCGCTTCATGGAAACGTACTTGAACGGTTTCTAAGCCTAAGTCCTAAAACTAAAGGATTTTTCATGATATCAACATTCTAAAACCAGTAGCTAACCCACACTAAGGCCTTCTATTAATCTAAGATTAAGCCTAATTAATTTATGTCCTAATGCACCATAAAATCCTAAGTTAACTTAGATGGATTTCCAATGGAAAAGTTGAATGAGATCAATACACTAAAAAATATTAAAAGTCCTGGAAAAAATATGAAATTAATTCCCTAGGGTCTCTAACCTGACTATAACATTGCGTTAAAGAATATCCTAAAAATTCATAACCTAACTATGTCAAATGGTCATCTAAATCTACCTAAAATTCAACCACAATTTTGCACAAACTAAGCTACCAAAACAATAGTTAAATTGCCTAAAATTGGAACAAAAATTATTCCAGGTTCTATTATAAGTCCTCTAATCATAGAAAAAATAATGGGACAAAAATATTATAGGTAGTGAGAGAAATAAAATGTACAAAATAAAGTGTTCATGAAGGAAATCAATATAAAACTAATTAAATGGAAAATCGATATTAAATTGAAAAATACCAAAATTCAGAAAGTAAAAATGTAGAAAATTTCTAAAATGAGTTAGAAAGCTCATATAATATTTACAGAATTTTATTATGCTTTTTGGTATTTTTTATTGATTTAAATTGAACAAGTATTAAAACAGAAAATATAAAAAGAAAGAAAATAGAGGGGGGTGAAAATAGAAATAATTATTAGTTAAAATACGAAATGGGCTTAACTTGGGGGGTTCGAAAAGAAGGGGTTTCAGGCCCAAACACGTATAAGCCTGAAGGATCATGGCATGGAATTAGTCAATGTTTGTTGACCCAATAAGGATCGTTGGAACTGAAGCTCCTCCCAGGTCTTCTAATCTAAGGGTTTAGGGCAGAAGGCTCATGTTTACTATGGTGTTCGTGCCTACAGGTGATGGAACATGTGGGGTCCTACCGGACGGTGACAAGTGTCACCGCCGGTATGGACAGAATCAGGAAATCCACCAAGCCTTATCCTTATCTCTTCCTGATTTGGGCGGTAGAGTTAATGGCCTTAACGGTGCATTAACATCATCTTTATGAGCTTAATCTTCCAATTAACACCTTAATGATTTTATAAGTCTTATTTTTTCTTTTAAACCAAATCAAATATCCATAATCAAGTTGAAAAATTAAGACAAAAAGAATGAATTAAAAATAAAAGAAACATTCATATTAAAACTCTCTCTCACCTCCAACTGCGTCTTTTCCCTTTTCTCACAATCGCTTCATCTTCTTTCCTCATCAGCAAACCCTAGCGCCGCCGTAGCCTCAATCGCCGTTTCAAACTCCTTCCACTTTCAACTCCAAACTTCTCCATATATCACCATCACCAAAGCTTCGCTGTACTTCGTCATCATCAAAGCTTTGTCGTACATCATTGTCTTCATCAAAGCTTCTCCGCTGGAAGCAAGATAGACCGCCGCTGACGCCTCTCTCTACGTCGTTCTTCCTCAGATAGTTCTCACCAGAAAAATGACTCAAAGACCGCCGTTATCCTCACCTTGAACGATCGCGTCTTTACGCCGCCAATCATCTCTCCGCTTGCGGCTTCGTTTCGATGTGTGAGGTTCTGAAGCTTGAAATCGCATCGTCGATCCTCAGCCTTAGCATATCCTCTTTCAAAATGCCACCATTTCTGATGCCCTTCAACTTTGGCATCACGTCTTCGAAGACGACATACTTCCGTTTCCGTTTTCACCATCATTGATCTGACTCTTTTTCCACACCGATCGCATGTATGACGATGACCCTTCAAGGTAAGGATTCTTCTTTTCCTCCTTCTGAAATTCCGTGTTCTGAAATTGTTGGTTTGCAAGTATGCAATTGTTGTTGGTGAATTCAACTATTGACTCATTCTTTCCGATGCTTTTGTTTGCTTGTTGCAAGGTGATTGAAGAGGAGGCATTGAAGTAGAGTTGGATTCGTGTTAAGGAAGGTGATGAAGATTCGATGAAGATGATGCTGTTGAAGTTTCTTGCGTGTCATAGGCATTGGCGATTCTGATGCCGAGGATTGATGATGAATCTGAATTCTTGCGTTGGAGATTAGTGATTGGTAACAGAGACTGGATTTGATGAAGATTGTGTTGTTCTAGTTGATATAAATTCAGGTACTCTCTTCTTCTTCCATGATTCCGGATTCTTGTTACTACCACTCATTGCTTGTTATGGTACTATGCTTTTTCTTTCACTTTCTTGGTTTCTGCTTCTGTCCATTTCTTCTGCGTGCTATCTGGATTTTGCGTGTGATTCGAGTTGTTGTGGATGCTATGATGAAGATTGAAATGTTGATGTTATGGTGTTGATTCTTGCAGGTTTGTTAGAGAACTTGCAGATTGATGAATATTGAAGTTTGTTGAATCCAAGTATTGGAGATGATGAAGGTTGGAGTTGTTACGACTGTGAAGATTGAAGAATTGAAGAATGATGGTGGAGGAGTCGATTTCTGTGAAGAGTTTGTTGGAGAAATGAAGAGTGAAGAAGAGATTGGTGAATGATGAAATTCTGTTATTTTTCCCTCTAATTCTCAGATGCAGAGTTTTTGTTATCACTGTAACTAATTTTTCTTTTTGTAATTGAGAGAGTTAGAGCTATTTTCCTGTCTGATATATCTCAATTATCAGTTTTTTCTGTTATCCGTCGGTTGTAACCGATTTTCCTTTTGATTTGTAACTGAATTTTTTTCAGTTTTTGTTATTGATTCTAAACTTGTTCTGAAATACAACCGACTTTCCTTTTGATTTGTAACTAAATTTTTTTCAGTTTTTGTTATTGATTCTAAACTTGTTCTGAAATTTTCCAGTCGTAATCGCTTTTTGTTTCTTTGTAATTGAATTCAAATACTTTTGAGCATAGTTTAACAACACCTGAGCGTGTATCACATATACAGGATATTTTCTAAATTAATCCTTGCAATAATTCATGAATTCCAAAAAATGACAATGTATTATTGTTGATGGGCCTACAAAGAATTGAGCCATAAAGAAGGAATGATTCCTATATTTCTTGGTAATAAGGATTAATAGGTAAACAAATGCTTGGACTAGTTGATAAAAAAATGGATAGAAATGAATTTGATTGGTAAATAGACGTCTGAAAATTGGAAAAACATTAACCAAACACTTGAGTGAGCATCCACCAAAATCCTCCTTTGCCGATGAAAACAAATTGCATTCTTCATGACAATCTCGACTTCATTGTTTCCCTCACAAATGATTTATATCACAAGTAAAGACTTGAAAAAAGTAACAATGTCATAAGTACAATTAATCCCTTGCCACAAAGATATTTCGGATAGCCTGATAATAATGCCTTGGAGAACCATTGAACGTGATAACATGATCCTCAATTAATGGAACGTCTACGAGCTCAAACATGAATAAGAGACCCTTAAACTTTCAAAATGATTCGAAATGATCGAAGTTTAACTCAACCCTAGCCCCTGGTCAGCCTCGAGCAAACCTTGACGAAACCTTAATCACTTACTGCCTCTTGTAAACCTTGGGACGAATAATTGATAAATCCCTGATATGGAGGTTAGGATAAACATAACTCCACCTCTTCCTTTGACTTAAATAACGAAAAACTCCAAGTAAATAGGAAAGCCCGATCTAGAGCAATCTGTGATCATATGTCATAAGAACCAATGAAATGATGAATGCAACGTGTGAATGACCTAGATGGAGCACAAGTTATGACCTAATGAAGGATGAAATGTGAATCATAAGCCAGTTAGTGGTAATAAATGTGAGGGCAAATTTTGGGGTGTTACAACATAAATGACCCGTTAGACATAAAAACAGAATGTATGTCCAGGCAAAAACAGGGCATCCCGGCGAGTCAAAAACAGAATAAAAGACTCGGGAAAAAATAAGGGAAAATAAAAAATGTGTACACCTGCTGAGTTGAAAAGCTGCATCGGACAGCTCAAGCAAAAATGGGTATCCCGGTGGATTGAAAACCCGAAAGGGTGATCCACGCAAAATCAGGGAATAAGCGAACAACTGCACTCTGAATTCGTATGTATCACACTTACATAACCTGGCAAGCTTCGAAAGAAAAAGCGTCGATCAAAATCAACTTTCTTCAGAAAGAAAGATAAGAAGAGTGTTCAAAGTCATACAGGTCATAGCAAAAGGAAGATTGGAGCATCAACTTCAGCATTGCCAAATAGAATACTTTTATTTTCTCAATTTTATAGCAATCTCCTCATTTCAGGGATTAGCTTCTTCAAATGTACTCGCCTGTTCAGGGCACACAAATCAATAAAATCAATGTTCACTCATACTCTGTTTTGTACCCTTTTGTTTTGTTTGCAAAAATGTCCAAAGTTCGTAATACAACATTTGCATGAAAACATATAAGTCGTTTTCAATAAATGCTTGCAGGAAATATGTACTCTTAAGAAAATCTACCTCCTATGACGGAATTCGGTTGAGGATGCCTCAGGACACTTGTGTGTTTCCTTTGTTTAGCAGGTTGCAGGTACTCAAGGAAGTTAATCTTTTGCAGCATGGGGCATATCAGGCATTATATCCCTAGCCAAGTCAGCAGTCACATCATCGGCAGGATCACTTGACGAAGGCATCCCCCACGAAGCTCATCATTCCCCCATGATACAGCCTGAATGAAAGAATTACAACAGATTACTTCTCAGAAGTCCTCTCCTCCCCAAGCGGGATCTCTCGAGCAATAAATGAATTTGTTTCTTCCGCAACAGATACAATTTCCAACACATTGGGGTTTCTCTCATCCCCAACTTGAGTTTCCCCACTGAGTTCTCCAGAAAGATCGCCCAAAGATCCTTTCTCCCCGCAGAGTTCAAATCTCGAATCGGTTCTCTCATTTGCATAATCATAGCATTCACATCATCTTCCCCAAGCAGAGCGTAGCATTCCGTCTAATACGGAGCATTACGGTAAAAATAAAACATGCATTTGCATGATCATAAGTCAGGTTCGAACCATTCACCTGTGTATACAAAAATCACTCCTCCAGCGGTGTACAAACAAAAACATCTTCCCTGTAAAATTTCCAGAATACCTTTTACACTCTTGTTCATACTTATACAGAGTTCTTCTGACACTCGTCCGTGTCCTATGCATACTACTCCCCCAACAAGTATACAAAAACACCTCTCCCCTGCAGTCGCCAGAATACCCTTTTGCACTCTTAAT
This sequence comes from Lathyrus aphaca, assembly GCA_963966055.1. Classification (NCBI taxonomy): domain Eukaryota; kingdom Viridiplantae; phylum Streptophyta; class Magnoliopsida; order Fabales; family Fabaceae; genus Lathyrus; species Lathyrus aphaca. The sequence continues at coordinate 569,132,111 of OZ014519.1, forward strand.
ACAAATACCCTTATATTACTCTCCAACAGACCAGACACTCGTCCGTGTTCCTTGCTTAACCAATTGATACCCGTCTGTGTCATCATCCCTAAACACACGTCGATGTTTGTATCTATCGATACTCGTCCGTATCGTGGTCCTAAAGATACTCGTCCGTATATTTAGTCTATACACACTGTCGAAACACTTATACCGTTTTATTTTTGGGCTTAAACACTCGTCCGTGTTTATCTCTTCTCACAACGAAACTATCTTTCTATCCGGCATTCATCCTATGTCGTGATATTTTCAGCAGCCGTCCCCTGCTAGGTGATCGTCCTTCACCTTTTGATGACCGTCCCTCATCATTTATCTGATGGTCGTCCCCATCGTTGATCTTTTTATCCGACATTCATCTTATGTCGTGATATTTTCAACAGCCGTCCCCTGATAGGTGATCGTCCTTCACCTTTTGATGACCGTCCCTCATCATTTATCCGATGACCGTCCCCATCGTTGATCTTTTTATCCGACATTCGTCTTATGTCGTGATATTTTCAGCAGCCGTCCCCTGCTAGGTGATCGTCCTTCACCTTTTGATGATCTTCCCTCATCATTTATCCGATGACCGTCCCCATCTTTGATCTTTTTATCAGATATTCATCCTATGTCGTGATATTTCCAGCAGCCGTCCCCTGCTAGGTGATCGGCCTTCACCTTTCGATGATTGTCCCTCATCATTATTTCATCAGTTTATCCGATGGCCGTCCCCATCGTGGATTCCTATTCTTTAGCTTGATGGCCTTCCCCGTCAGTGCATCTCTCACCTTTTAATCCCCCAGCAGTCGTCCTCTGCTTGATGGTCGTCCTCCATCGCTATCATTCGATGTTCATTCTATATCGTCTAGTTTTGTAAATAACAATTTATATCCCTTTTCTTCTTATACCAGAGAGCGCAAATTTTGGACTGTCTTGGTATTTAACCACAATTTATTATGTTCGTCTACTAAGCCTGGCGCTTACATCCTGCACAACTAACTCACGCTTGAATAGGGGCAGCAGTAAACACCCCAAATTTTCCCTCTCACTTTCTTATGCCTTGGCTTATGATTACACATAGTACATAGCATATCACTACATTTTACATTGCATATTCACCTTTAACATCTCATTGCATCTCTGCACAGTTAGGGTTTGTGATCAGATGAATCCTGAAGAGAGTATGAGGTATCTCAGAGGCCATGAAGCATGACAAGAATATCCTTGAGTGTTCTAAGGTCATATTGTACCCCCAAGGGTTCTTGGAAGTCAAAAAAATCACAAGAGATTGCAAAGCCACCCAAGAAGGCTCAAGACTCCTACACAAATGACCTAAGATTAAGGTTTTGGGTTTGAGGCCCTTACAACCAAATTTTTTGGTCATTCTTGATTCAAATGGTCTTTATATGATATAAGGAGTGTCTGGATGAAGTTTGATGAAAAAATTCAATGTGGAAGTCATCTGATCAAATGGTAACTTGTTGTGTAAGAAAAGTCAGGATTAGGGCATCTAAGGCCTCCAACAAGGGTTCCAAAGGGTCATCATCATCAATTTGAGGTCCTATGACCTTTATTTGGTCTTAGTAATGTTTGAAAGATCACAAGATTGAATAATTTTGAGCCATTGCAAAAGTTGCCATTTTTGGACATGACTTGAAATGAAAACTTTCCATTTTGGGAAAGATTTTCAACCTCCTCTTTCTTGATAAAAAATGATTCAAATGAAATTTTGTTAGACATGAAAGTTGTAGATTGGATCTTCCAATTTTCAAGAAGTATAAGAACTCCTCTTGATTCATCCTAGAACTCAAGATATGGCAAGTCAAAGTTGGGAAAAATCTTGTAATTTTCAAGTTTAGGCCAAAGAAGGAAATGTGCAAAAGTGAATTTCAGGCCTCTATATGACTTCTAATCTACTCAAATACATCATGGCATGATCAAACAACATCCCAAAGTCATATTTGAGCTTTGAACCAAGGGATTTCATGAAGCCTCTATAGTTCTCCTTGAAGCCAGCTGAAGCAGCTCAAGCTCTCAAATCAGTTCTGCCATGGCACATACCTCAAGTACACAACTTTTGACTTTTTGGCTAATTGAACCATATCAATCCCACAATGCATAGCAACTCTTCTGACTCATTCCATTTTTTTATGCAAAGCCTAAGGATCATAAAAGAGGGCCCACAAGAACTCAGAGCCACCACACACTCAGTTTGCACAAAAATCCCCAAAAACTTCCTCTCTTCGATTCTCCCAATCCAGCCATCAAACTTCACAAATTCCTTCACCAATCAACCATACATCATTCATAGAACAAGAATCAACCATTAAAATGGCCTAAAAAATCACATATCAAAACCTCCATCTCTACCATATCAGAATTGGACCTCTCAAACCAGCCACTTTCAAAGCATTCCAAGCATTCCATTAGCCTCAGGAGGTTCAAAGGAGGCCATTTTCACAAGAGGGAGGCTCAGAAAGCTCATCTTTGAAGGTCTCCAGCTCAGGTATAGCTCAAGAACTTTTTTCTCAGAACTTCATTTTCTTGTTACAAAATGAATCTACATGTTGCACTAATCATCTAGATATGTTTAGATTTGAAAATGAGCAAGAAATGATCATTTTATGTTGTTCTGAAAGTTTACCCGTGTTTTGATTTTTGTTTCGATTCTCTTGATACAAGTGTTATAAATATTGTTTGATGATTAATTTTAGTTCCTTGGAGTGTAGGGAGGGATTCTGGGCAGGTTAGAGGTCTTGGGATGGCCTGGGGAAGAAGATAGGGTTTTGGTTGGCCGGAGAAGATGACCGGAGCACTGTTTCGGTCATCTGAAAATAATTAGGGTTAATTAGGTTTAGGGTTTCCAGATTGAATGAGAGCCATTAGATCTTGATTAGTTTAAGGAATGGACGACTCCGATTGGTCATTAGCCTTAATTTTAATTAATTAAAATAAAACATAATTAATTTAGTCAGGATTAATGTGAGCCTTTGGATTGCGCGTGTTTAGGGAATTTAAATCTGGACCATATGATCTGCATACCCCCAATCAAGCTGACTTGTGCCCTCAGCCCTTGATCATGCTTCCACGCAATCTGAGCCTTTCATTTTAATTACTTTTCATTTTATTTTCATTTATTTCATTTTGTTTTCTTTTATTTATTAAAAATAGCAAAACACTTTCAAAAATTCTGATTTTCTTACACTTTCACTCTAATTAATATTAAAAACCCAAAAACATTTTTATATTTATTTTTTGCATTAAAAAATTATTTTTAAATCATTTAATTGTATTTTAATTAATTAATTCATTTTTAATTAATTAAAAATACACTTAGGTATTTAAAAATCACCAAAAAAATCAGAGAACCTCTTTGAACATTAAGATCAATTTACAAACTTATTTCACAAATTTATTTTAGGGTTTGATCATGTTTTGACAATTAAACTTGAATTAGGGTTTTGAAAATCTCCTTTTTTATAACCCTAATTCAAAAATTCATTTCTGTCTAACCAAAATGAGTTTGTACTTGGTTCTTTTTGCATTCTTTTACATGTTTCATCTAGTATCTAGGTCATTTAAATAATATTTTTGCATTGCATTTTCAATTTGTTTTGACTTTTTCTTTGCAAAGTGTCCAAAACCCTGGCCAAACTTAGGGAAACCATAACTTGACTTTGGTTTAGCTTTAGATCTCCACCTTTGGAGGGTGTTCTCATTTAGGTTTAGGGTTTGTTTGGATGAAATTTCAATTTTTTTATCATGTGATTTGCTTCTGATTTTGATCATGGACTTTGTGTATGTACATATTAACCTTTCAGGTGCATATGGTAAGTTAATTAGGATGTGGATGTGCATCCACATCCAATCTCTTCTCACCCTCTTATTTATTTGTGTTTGAAGTGAATTTGATTCACTTGTGTTTGTTTCTCTCCTACTTCTAGGTTACTTAACTTCCTCAGGAAGTAAGTAACCTATCTTTCTCTCTCTTTCTCTTTTTCATCTGCTTCTTCCTTGGTGGCCATTTGAAGATTTCTCTTTGAGCCTCACAAACCATAGGAACATCTAAGCATGATAACTTTAGGGTTGTAAATAGTCTCCCCTAGTTTTTCACCTTTTGAGTCTCCTTGAGTCTCTCTTCCTCACCTCAATAACAATGGCTAAACAGTTAAAGTTTTAAGACTCTGAATTAGGGTTATGCCTATATCCTTATCTTAGGATGGAGTGTATAACTTTAATACTTAGTGTTAAACATTTAAGTTGTTTTCACCTCTTAATCAAAACACCTAATAATTATCAAGACTTAAGCTTGTAACTTGGGCCTTATATTAGGGTTACATCTCTGCCTCTAGGTCAGAGGGACTAACCCTAGTGTTTAATGGACAAGTCCCCCTCAGGTTTAGTCTTAGACACATAAAATTCACTTCTTAATCTAATATCTAATTAAAATCCACTTTAATAAAGGTTTGTTATATAATGATTTTAATCCCTGACCATGGATTAAGTTGAGGTATCTTCCTCATCTTAAGTGTCCTCATCTATCATCCTTATCTTAGGATGGTGTAATGAGTTCACTAATCCCTGATTAGAGATTAAACTCATTACTTAACACAAAACAAAAATAAAAAAAACACTTGATAATTACAAGTAGGTTAATTATCTTAATCCTGTATCATTAGGGTAATTAAGTTGGGATATCCATCCCATACTTAAGTATACTCGTTATCCCTAATCAGGGGTGATATAATGGGTTTACAATCCTTGATTAAGGCTTAAGCTCATTATCCTATGCAAAACACCAAAAACAAATAAAAAAACTAAAAACACAAAAACAAACAATAAACGTCTCCTCCGGGATTCTCTTCTCATCACACTCACTCTGAAAACGGGAACACGCTTCTTCCGTCTAATGCAAGACAGTTAGCACTCGAGCCAGACGAGTCATACACTAGAGCATAGACAAGCAAGCAGTTCACACCAAAACATCCAAGTCTCTTTGAGTCGAACTACGGTGTTCTGACTTTCTCATTGCACGAGAGGATACATAGGCATAACTTAATGGTTATCGAACGAAAGTCCCTAGGTCTCCCCCTCTTCTCTTTCTAGCTTTCCTATCTTAACCTCAGTTTGAGCTCCCATTCTTTGTACACCATCACCCTGTACATCCATCTCTTTTATACACTGTTAGCACATACACTTCCCCCCTTTTAAAACACAATCAGGTAAGCGTGGATCCCATCGAGTACGAAGGATGATCTGGGTGCTAATACCTTCCCAGATCGTAACCAACCCCCTTACCCAGTCTCTTTGGTTCGCAACCGTCTTATCCATATCTTTCTAGGTTTATGCAGCATTACCTTTCCTTCGGGATAAAAATGCCTAGCTGGCGAATCTATTCAACTTCAACCTTCACCATCCGACCGTTCTCGCCGACAGTTCGCGTTTGCACCGGGACGAAATTCCGGGGAGCGACACTTATGTGTTCTCCGTTGATGCAGTATCTGATGATAAGCCTTGGTATTATGACATTAAGCAATTCCTGGAAAGTAAAGAGTACCCAGCTGGGGCATCTTCCTATAACAAGAAGACCTTAAGGCGACCTGATGGCGTTCTGTACAAGAGAAACTTTGACATGGTCCTGCTCAGATGCGTGGATAGACACGAAGCAGAAATGTTAATGCAGGAAGTCCATGAAGGATCTTTTGGTAGCCATGCAGGGGACATGCAATGGCAAAGAAGTTTTTGAGGTCGGGGTATTACTGGTTAACAAAGGATGAAAACTGTTGTTCATACGCCCGAAAATGTAACAAGTGCCAGATTTATGCAGACAAAGTGCATGTTCCTCCAAGCCCGCTCAACATCATGTCATCTCCTTGGCCCTTTTCCATGTAGGGAATTGACATGATCGGAAAAATAGAGCCTACTGCTTCGAACGACCATCGTTTCATATTGGTCGCAATCGATTATTTCACCAAATGGGTCGAAGCAGCGTTTTATGCCAATGTCACCAGACAGGTGGTGGCCATATTTATTAAGAAAGACATTATCTGCAGTTATGGAGTTCCCGAGCGAATCATTACTGATAATGGTTCCAATCTAAATAATAAAATGATGGCTGAGCTGTGTCGAGACTTCAAAATCCAACATCACAATTCTTCTCCCTACCAGCCAAAGATGAATGGCGCGGTCGAGGCGACAAACAAGAATATCAAGAAGATTATGCAGAAAATGGTCTTCACCTATAAAGATTGGCATGAAATGTTACCGTTTGCTTTGCATGGGTACCGAACGTCAGTCAGGACGTCTACTGGGCAACTCCTTTTTCCCTGGTATATGGTATGGAGGCAGTCTTACTTGTTGAAGTCGATATTCCTTCTTTGCGAGTAATGATGGACGTCAAGCTTAACGAGGCTGAATGGGTGTGTGCCCGATATAACCAGTTATGCTTAATTGAGGAAAAGATATTAACAATTGTTTGCCATGGCCAGCTTTATCAGAGGATAATGAAGTGGGCATTCGATCAGTGAGTACGCACTCGAGAGTATCAAGTTGGTGAGCTTGTACTTAAAAGAATCATTCCTCCAGGTTCAGATCACAGAGGCAAGTGGAATCCGAATTATCAAGGCCCATTCATAGTAAAGAAAGTTTTCTCTGGTGGAGCCCCAATGCTCACTACTATGGATGGCGAAGACTTCCATTCCCCTGTTAACTCAGACGTAGTAAACAAAATACTTCGCATAAAAAGACCCGCTGGACAAAAACAGAATAAAGGTCCAGACAAAAAAAAGGGCATCCCGGCGAGTTAAAAACATAATAAAAAGCTCGAGCAAAAGTTAAGGATATAATAAAAAATTGTACACCTGGTGAGTTTAAAATCCGCATTGGACAGCTCAAGCAAAAAAACGGTATCTCGGTTGACTGAAAACCCGAAAGGGCGGTCCACGCAAAATAAGGGAATAAGTGAATGACTGTGATTTGGGTAATCTATACCACGCTATCGTCTCACTTAACCTGGAAATCTCAGAAGGGTAGGAATCAGTCTAATCTTCTTCTTCAGAAAGCAAGGGCATGAACGAAATATCTTGAAGACATACTGGTCATAGCAGAATTGAAACTCATTAAAATGTCGTGCACATTGCCATTAAGATAGTTTCTTTTCTCAATTTGCAGCGGTCACCTCTTTCCAGGTGGTTGCTTCCTGATGTAAATTTTCGCCTATGCACAGGCTCATCAATAAAAGAATATTCAGTCAAAAAGCTTTATCCTTGTTTTTATTTTACTTGCTTAGTTTGCAAAAATGTCCTGGATTTTTGATAAAAAGAACATTGCATTTAAACTTGGTGGCTTTATGAATGACATTTGAAGGGAAAACATTTAAAATCACTTTGAATGTCGGGTGACATGGGATGATTGACTCATACCATGAAATTCCCCGGGGCATATGTGTATACTTTGTTGTTGCAGGTTTGGTAGTCAACAAGAAGATGTTATCAGCCAATATTCCCCAAGCAGAGTGTTTCTCCCCCGGCGAGAGAGGCCTTACAATTCTTATCTCCAGCAAAGAAAGGTGATACCCAATATCCCCAGTAGAGTTCGAGAAAGAATCTTCCCTAGCTGAGTTCGAGCAGGCAGTGTTCCCAACAGAACTTCAAGGTTACTTGAACAGTTCTCATCCCCAAGCGGAGTCATCTTCCCACAATAAAGCATTCCCAACAGGAAGCTGAAGGCCTTGCTTCCCCATAGAGTTTAGAATTATCAGAATTCTCTCCTCAGCAAGAGTTTGACCAAGCACCTCCCCATCCGAGTTGGAAGTTTGTCATTTCCCTGCAGAGTTGTGCGATTGGGATTCATCCCAATGATTGAAATATTCCCCAAGAGGTCGCCAATTTATTTTTGGTAGACATGATAGATTAAAACAGTGCATGCCCAAATGTCGTTTTATTCTTATCTCTCATCAGCAGATGGTTATCTCCAGCCAGGGTTTTCGAGATTGACTCGGTATTCGTTTTGTATTCCCCAGCAAGAGGTGGTTATTGACAGGAGGTGTGATCTCATTTCCTCAGCACAATGTTGTCCAGGATGTTTTCATCCCCAGCGGAGTTCTAGCAAGAACTTTCCCCTGCAAGAATATGTCTTGTATCAGCCCAATGGATAGATCTTTGAAGAGGTACGGATTCCAAGTCGGAGTCAAGATAGCGTACATATTCTAATCAAAATCAAGACAACATATTGTTATACGGATTTTGAAGATCAAAATCAAGACAACATATTGTTATACGGATTTTGAAGATAAGAGTTAAGACAACATATTGTTATACGGATTCTAGCAGTGATCCAACCCAGTGGATCCTTTATTTGAAATACATATCTACTTTTTAGAATGGTTATTTCATATTCAAAATCAAGACAGCATATTGTTATACGGATTTTTAAGATCAAAATCAAGACATCATATTGTTATACGGATTTTGAAGATCAGAGTCAAGACATCGTATTATGTAACACCCCAGATTTTCCCTCTCCTTTTTACCATCATTTACATATCATAGGCATAGCATAAGCAAACCACATCCTAACATTTGGCATAAAAAAAGGAAGCATAATACTCACATGTTCTAGCATAAGGCATATGATCAATCATCTGGAGACTTAGGGTTCTACAAGTCAAGTCAAATTACAAGGCTTCCTCATATCCTATACAAGTTCAAAGTCATCCACAAAAATCAAGAAGGGGAGAGATCATCAGAAGATCAAGGAAAACAACATTCTCCTACACAATTAAACCCTAATTAGGGTTTTGCCTCTGAGCAAGAAATTCTCATATCTTTGACCAATTCTTGTGGCCAAAGGCTTTTATATGATATATGAGGCCTATATATGAAATTTGATGAGAAAGTTCATTGAGGAAGGCAGTTAATTCTTCAGTTACTTGTAAATGAAGAAACTGGTCAACTGTGCATCTGAAAAGTCAACTATGAGATTTCACGGTCTCCAATCCTGTTTTTCAAGTCAAGGGACCTTTTTAAGGTCAAATAAAAGCTTTTGTGGTCTCAAAGATTAAGAATCAAGAGGTTATGAAGAAGTTTCCATTTTTGGCAAGTGACTTGTAATGAAAGTTACTATTTTTGGTAAGTTTTGCCCTAATCTTCAAGGGATTCTTTCATGATCAAGATGGCTCCAAATGAAATTTTCTCAAGCATGAAAGTTGTAGGGTATGTTCTGCCATTTTCAAAAAGTCCAAGAACACCTTCACAGCATTTTAAGAACTCAAGATATGAATTTTTGAAATTTGATGCATTTTTAGGGTTTTTTGGCGCACCTTGTGAATTTGTGATTGGTCCTTTATTTTCATTTTTTTGTGTCACATTTTTACATCATGTCATTACACACTTTTTTTAATGAGTCTTGTTGTTGTGGATCGTGGCCAAAAAAAGAAGGATGCATTGGGTGACATATAGTGGTTGTATTTTTTTTAGGGGTTGTATTTCTTTTAGTGGAAAATGAAAAATGGTACAAGAGAAAATACATGCTACACACACCATACTCTCTCTCTGTTTTCTTTCCCATGCACACCATACTCCCTCTCTCTTTTTTCCCACGCACGCCACTCTCTCTCCTTGTTCTCTCTATTCACTTATTCTCAAACATTCAATCACCATTGGTTGAAATTCCACTCACCCCCCAAGTCATTTTCTTGTGCACTCACGAGTTTGACACTAAATATGGAAAGGGAAGATCACGTGAGTGACATATCATGCACCCCATATCATGTGAACCAATCACCACCATTTAATTTCCAATTTATTTTCATCATGCAATATCACTATGCCAATGCATCAAGAGTCTACCATGTTATCATGCGCCCCACACACAAAATAATTTTCAAAATCAATTTGAAAATTGAAAAGAAAGAAACACAAGTTCTACAGGTGAATCATAACAAATTTGGTTGCCACACCCTTCATTGGAACTACAAACACCCTCCCTATAAGAAGAATCACAACAAACTCTAAGAGGATTTTCATTCATTTTCCCACACACAAGAAGCATCAACAACTTTGCTCCTTCTCTCTCGGAAATTTTCATTATCTTCATCAAGAAATCAAATCTGATTTTCCAACTCATCCACAAAGCTCTTCATTCTCAAAGCCTCTCAACATAGATTTTCATCATTTGTTCGAGAATTCAATGACTTGTTGATTGTTTGAAGATTCGCAGGAGGATCTATTTCTTCCATTCTCCAACAAAACTGAAGCAAAACGCCTTTATTTGGCCAATCGCAAGCTCAGGAAGATACAAGAGGAAGCCATCTCATCTCTGGATTTCCTTGGATCTTGAGACAAGTGCAAAATCAGGTTCGAACATCACCTTCATTATGCTTCAGTTTTGATGCATTTTACTTGTACCATGGTGTTTATGCTTGATCTTGACTATATGAAGTGCATTGAAGCTTTTAGAGTGCTTTTGTTGATTTTCCAACTTTGTGATCTAATCTTTTCTGTTTCTTTTCTCTACGGGTTTTGAGTATTTGTGTAAACTAACTGTATATTTGTGATCCTCTCATTTCATACTTCAATTTTGGTCTTTGCACTTTGTATTTTCGTTAAGGTTTGAGAGAGCTATGATGAACTGAATGTTGTGTGTTTATGGAGTTTTCGTTGCATTTTCATAAGCTTGGTGTTGTTGTTGTTGCATTTGCATTGCATGATGAAGAAGATGGTGACGTGTTTCATCATGAGTGGTCCGAGTTTTTGTTTTGATTTTCAGCCTTGGTCACTTAAGTAGAAAACGTGACCTATTGATGAGGGAGTTACACGAGTTTTTTTTGTTTAATTTTTTATTTTTTGTAAAAAAAAAAGGGGGTTTGATAATAAATAAAGAAGCTGAGTAATGTTGAATAATATGAAGATTCGGAGTGGGCCTAAGGCCAATTACTTTTCGCGCCCTATTCATTTTAGGCCCAAACCATTTGAACTGTTTTTTCTTGCTTTATGAGCCTCCTCATTTTTGTTTGCTTGTTTTATTTTACATTTTATTTTCAGTATGCTTTTTAATTTTTAAAATAAATAAACATTATCTAAAAATCCCGAAAAAAATCACGTTTGTTCTTCTCAATTTTATTTAATTTCTCATGTTTTTTAATTTCATTTTTTTTATTAATATTCGTGTCTGAATTAATTTTTGATTTCATTTCCTTTATTTTAATTTCTTTTATGCATGACTTGTCTTGTTCATTTTCCACTTTGAATTTGGTAATAGATATGAACTTGCTTCTTTTTGCATCTGATTCCTAACATGTTGTGGGTTTATTGAGATTTATTTCATGATTTTTAGGATTTATATGCTTAGGTTTTTCTATGTTGCTTTGTGATGAAGATTATAAAACCCTAATTGATTTTTATGCATCTCCTTGACATACTTTGCTTCTGATTTTGGTCTTGTTCTTTTGGTATGATGATCCTACATGTTTAAGTAGCCTTTTCACTTAATTGTATAATTTTTAGGATCTTTTTTCCATTTTATGTGGATTTTATGCTTGCCATGACCTATTTTGATGTTTCCTTGATGTGTGCTTGCTCATTAGGTTAGGAGGGCACTTGTGCCAACTCCTAGGGGTTTATTTGAGGTATTTTAACATGTGGATGAGTCCCTGATCTTTGTATGATGATTTTACCTTGGTTTTCTTTGATTTGCTTGTTCTTTAAGTCTCACACTTACATGTATGCTCACATCACTTCTTATGTCCATATACCTCTCTTGTTTGATCCCAATGGAACTTGTATGCTTTCTTTAGTGCTTCTACTTGTTTCTTAGACACTTCTTTTCCATATTAGGTTTCTAGTCTTGAAGTTTGTGGTTCATGTTTAGCCTGTATGCTCTCTTTTCATCTCATGTATGTTTGATTTCTTCATGGTAACTTGTATTGCCTTGTGTTGTTTTGTTTGCTCTAATTATTTCATCATGTTACTTGATTGACCTTAGCATGTGAATGAAAAGTTCTACTTCTAGTTGTGATGCTTTGATATGGTCTCTTGTGTGTTAGAATCTCATTGGATCCTATTTGTTTTCGTCTTATCCTTTGTACATGTTCTAACCTTTTCTTGTAGGTGCACATGGTAAGTGAAGTGTGGATGTTCACAATATTTTAAATCTTCACTTCCTATCTTTATTGCTTTCTTATCTGTCTTTGTGATGTGCCTTATGCCATCATGTGTATAACTTCATTACCTCCCCTTTAGAAACAACTTGGCTTCTTTATATAAGTAAGTTGTCTTTTAGCTTCTTTCTTCCTCCTTTCTTCTTCTTTTCTTCTTTCCTTCTTCTTCTTTAGGATAGTTGAAGCCACACTAACCTAGGACTTCCATGCATGATAACATTAGAATTTTGTTAGTCCCCCTTAGTTCTTTTACATTTGTGATCCTTTTGGTGCTTTCTCTTCTCATCTTCAAACAAAAACCTAAAAAACACTTAATAATGGTTGAGGTAGTCTTGTGTGTATGGACTTATTCCATGGGAAACTTGTAGTCTTCTCGTCTTGGGATAGTACAAGCTTGTCTAGCATGATGTACAAGTCTAATCATGAGACTACTTTCACAAAGAAAATCATAAAAAACACTTCTTCACCAAAATTACAAAAACACTTAATAAATTCAACGAGTTAGTGAGATTAGGCCCTAATCTTTGGAACCAAGTTTTGGGGATCTTCCTCTCTATTGGGTGTGCTTGTTATATTATTCCATATTGGAATGTAGTAGCAAGTACACATTCCATGGAAACAGACTTGAATTCACTTCCTTGCGCCACACTCATAAAAAAAACACATAAAAAAACACTAGACAAACAATAAACGTCTTTCCTTTTGGAATTCTTTTCTCATCACCTTCACTCCTTTCGTGCGAACTTGCTTCTACTTATTACTTTGCAAGACGGTTACGTACTCGTCATCCGAGCCTGCAACACCTGAGCATTGACATAAGCAGTTCAAGCTTTTAAAACATAAGCAATCTTTCCACCCCTAGTTAGGGGAACTACGGCGTCTCTGATCCTCATGTCCAGATCAGGTACGTAGGTAGCGGGGTAGGGCCCGTTCGAGCACTCTTTTATTTTCCCTACATTTGCCCCCTTTCTTTTCTTTTCTTATCCAATTTCAGTCTTTCTTTTTGCAGTAACTTTCATTTCTTCACCCTTTGAAACATTTTATTTGCAAGCGTGGATCCCGTCGGGTACGGCGGACGATCTGGGGTGCTAATACCTTTCCAGGTTGTAACTGACTCCCGAACCCAGTTTCTTTGGTTCGCATGACCTTGTCTTTTCCCTTATTTCCCTGGTTTATGCAACATTACCTTTCCCATTCCTTCGGGATAAAAATGCATGGTTGGCGACTCTACCATTTCCGTGCCACTTTCACGTTGGTACCAGGATGAAAATCTAGGGAGCGACATATTGTTATACGGATTCTGACAGTGATCCAGCCCAGTGGATCCTTTATTTGAAATACATATCTACTTGTTATAATGGTTATTTCATATTCAAAATCAAGACAGCGTATTGTTATATGGATTTTGAAGATCAAAATCAAGACAGCGTATTGTTATACGGATTTTGAAGATCAAAATTAAGACATCGTATTGTTATACGGATTTTGAAGATCAGAGTCAAGACAGCGTGTGGTTACATGGATTCTGAAAGAGGGTCAAGACAATGCATGCCTGGTTGCAGATCCTGACAGTGGGTTATATTGTCGAAAGATGGCAGAAGATCAAGACAACGCGTTGTTACGTGTATTTTCGTAATTGCACATTTTTATCGTACACCTGACCTTAAATTATATGAAGAGAATCAAGACATCGCATTACTAAATGCAGATTCTAATCAAGATCAAGACATCGTATTTGTTAATACGGATCTTGAAGTCGTACACGTCTATCCCACAGACTGAAGTGTACCAAGTCCATCGTCGCTGTGGCAAACCAGTAGTCTCCTGGCATCATACAAAAGACATTTCCTCAATTTCAGTGGTTACTTTTGGTCACCTTTGTCATCAGGAAGTTGTTTTCCTTGGTTGGGTTTATTTCCCTTTTCTTCTCTAGCAGAGTGCAAATTTCAGGGTCTTTTTAGTATTCAACCATAGTTCAACTCGAACGGCCGACGACCATTGCTTTCGTCCTTTTCAGATTAACAGATGTTTGAATAGGGGCAGCTGTAACACCCCAAAATTTTCCCTCTCATTTTCATATCATTTTTCATATCATAGGCATAACATGTAGTTGGCATACTCTGACATTTGGCATAGAAAAATAAACCATAAGCATCCATGATCACAAGCATAAGGCATATGGTCAATCATCTGGAAAGTCATGATCTTCCAAGTCAAGCTAAGAGCCAAGTGACCTTTCCAGAAACTCACAAGATCTCATCATGTCTTATATAAGCTCAAAGTTATCCTCAAATTCCTAGAAGGATGAGGTATCATCAAAAGATCAACAGTGCAACATCCTCCTACACAGACAAACCCTAATTAGGGGTTTGCTCCAGATCAAGGAATTCTCATAGCTTTGACCAATTATTATGGTTGAAGGCTCTCATATGATGTATGAGGCATATGGCCGAAGTTTAATGCAAGAACTCATTGAAGAAGTCAATCATTTGATTGGTTACTTGTAAATGAAGAAAGAGGTCAACTGAGCAAATGAAAAGTCAACCAATGGATTTCAAGGCCTCCAATCATAATTTTCAAGGAAAGGGACCTTATTAAGGGCAAATAATGGTTTTGGTGACCTTAAGAATCAAGAAATTAGGGTTTGGGAAGAATTTTCCAAAATTAGAAAGTGGTGTGTATGAGAACTTTCTATTTTGGGTAAGTTTTGCCCTAACTTTCATTCAATTATTTCATGGCCAATATGACTTCAAATAATTTTTCCTCAAACATGAAACTTCTAGGAAATCTTATCCCCTTTCCAAAAAGTCCATGAACATGATCATAGCCTTTGTGGTTTGAAATTTATGGTCATTTGAATTTGTCTGTTTTTTAGGGATTTACCATATTTTCAAGTTTTTACCATTTTGCAAAAAGGTTTGTAATGCATTTTCAAGGCCTCTAATGTACCAATTCTGGTTGTTACACTCAAGTACACTTCCCAACATTCATTCTTGCCCAAGAAATCAAGTAATTATGTGGCTTACTTACAAGCATTCTCACCATGTGCATTATTGCAAGACAAATCATAACTCATAATCTAAGCTATCACAAGTCACAAATTCCTTTCCATTTTGAATTTAATCTTATAAGGAAGCAATACACGCAAGTTCTACTCCTTATGCACGTGGGAATCAAGGGCTACACATCAATTTGCAAAATGGAAAAATTATGACAAACCCAAAGATCATGCAACCACAAGGCCCAATATCAATCCTTGTATGATTAGTGCATGAAATGTGAATGTTCCATAATCAGAAGCTAGACATGAGATAGGATTCAAATTGCAAAATTGAAAAATCACTCACAAATTGGTAACCACACTTCCACTGGGCAAGTAACCATAGTCATGCCCAAAATCAATCCCATATAACCTTCATTTGATGCTGGTTAGGGTTAGAGGCTCTCTGATTTTCCAGATCTCAAGTTTTTGCTCTCAACCTTCCTTTCTTTGAATCACTCTTCTCCTAGGGTTTCATTGAGATTTCTTTACACATTCTTGATCAGTGATCTCTAAGGAACACAAATCAACCATTAGTTTAAGCCATAATCAAGGATTTCACAAGGTTCAAGTTCAGTGCACTTTCCTTCGAATCTCAAGATCTAGTGGTTCTCAAGGCTCTAATTGCATTTATTTTAAAATTAGAGTTCATTTGGAGTGGATCTGCAGCTTTACATTGGATTTCTGAAGGCATTTCCAGATCTGAACAACTTCAAGTGAGTTCAAAGTTGATCCTCTCTTTTCTTGCTTTTATTGTGTGCATTATGATCCTTGTGATGTGCTGATCATCCTGAATTAATTTTTGAGTCGTTTGAACGTGTATCATGGCTATATTCTGGATCTGAATTTTTTTGGCATAAACTTTCTCTCTTCGATTTAGCTTGTACATGAGTGATAAATGTGTTTTGAGACTGGATTCATGATGCTTATGAAATCCTGATTCTTTTGATAGCTGGATTGTTAATTTTGGTTAAATTTTGGATTCAGGTCACCGGAGGCTAGCCGAAGAAGATGACCGGATTCTTCTTCAGCTGGTGACATTGCTAGGGTTTATGTGTTTTGCAGTTTTATTGTGAGCCTTTTGATCTGTTTGTTTGAACGGTTGATAACCTGCCAACGCGTTAAAGTTAAGTGCTCCCTCTCACGTGCTTGTATTTTCTGAACTAGTCAATATGTTTG
Organism: Lathyrus aphaca; assembly: GCA_963966055.1. Lineage (NCBI taxonomy): Eukaryota > Viridiplantae > Streptophyta > Magnoliopsida > Fabales > Fabaceae > Lathyrus > Lathyrus aphaca. Next base: position 569,148,505 of record OZ014519.1, read on the forward strand.
CCAGCGTACCATATTTATCATGTGCATGTGTGTGTGATTCATGTGTTTGTTTGACTTGTGCGTGTATGTTGACCTAATGGTGTGCGTCAGATCCATCCAAAGGCTAAGTTTATTTCTGAAGTTAAGTGAATTCCACCATAATTGTTGTGCATTGCACTGGGTTTGTTTGGGTCTGGATACTAATGACACCCCTCCCTGAGCCCATATCCTCATTTATAATTGAATTGGGTTGTTATTCTAACCTCCCTTGGTCCTTTTGTTTTTTTTATTTTCTTTTTATTAATTGTTTCAGTTCCAATTTTTAAAAATAATTAGAGACATTAAAAAATCCTGAGAAAAATCATGAAAACTATTTTTAATTTTCTTTAATATACTAGGTTTTTTTTGTTTTTTATTTTATTATTTCACTCTTCTGAATTAATTGTTGAGTTTATTTCTTTTATTTTAATGCCTTTAATGCAAAACTTGTCTTGTTTATTTTCTATTTGTAATTTGGTAATAGATATGAAGGTCAATCTTTTTGGTTTGGATTCTTGTCTGGTTGAAGAATGTTAGAGAATTTTACCATGATTTTTAGGAGTTGTTTGGTTAAGTTTTGGTGTTTTGCTTTGTGAAGAATTATGTGAAACCCTAATTGATCTTTGAGCGTTTGTTTGAGTTAGGTTGCCTCTGTTTTTGACATGTGATTTTGGTATGTTATTATTACATGTTTATAGGGTCTTGGTGCATAATTGTGGAATTTTTAAGACATGATCTCATTTTTTTTTAAAATTTTATTATTAGCATGCCCTAATTTGATGTGTATATGACCATTGCTTGATTGTATGAGTAGGAGGGAACTTGTGCCACATCTTAGGGTTTGTTTTTAGGGTTCTTAACATGTTAACATGCCCCTTGCCTTTGTGTAGAAGTTGTACCTTGTCTTGTTGGGTGTTACTTGTCCTTTAAGTTTCACATTCACTTGTATATTTCACCAAACTTCAAACTTCTTCATGCTTCTCCTATGTGATCTTGTATGAACTTGTGTGCTTCAAATGATGTTCAAATCTCTTTATTAGGCACTTCATGGCCATGTTTAGGTTCTGATCTTGATAATGTTCGTTGATGCTTGTTTTGTTTGATGATTATAATGTCATGTTTTCATCTCCCTTATCCTTTAATGCATTATGTGTTTGTTTTGGGATCTCTCCCACTTCTTTTTGATTAACCTTGCATGACTAACCTTAGAGTTCTTTCTTGACTTTTAAGTTCTGACTTTGTTAGTTTGCTATTCTTAGAGTTTGTTCCTTTCATTTCTCACTTTTGCTTGAACTTCTTTGATCATTTGTGACTACTTCTAACAATTTCAATGGCTATGGTAAGTGAGAGGTGTGGATGAGATTTACATATCTCCAAATCTTTTCTCTTCTCATTTATGCTTTCATATTTGTCTTTGAGATGTGCTTAGGCCATCATTTGTAAAACTCTTTTCCATCCCCCTTAGAGAACAACTTAACTTCTTTAGAAGAAGTAAGTTGATTTTCCATCCTCCTTTCTCCTTTCTTCTTCTTTCTTCTTCTTTCCTTCTCTTCTTTAGGATAGTTGAAAACTCACTAACCTATGATAATCCTTTGCATGACAACACTAGGTCTTTGTTAGTCCCCCTTAGTTGTTTTACCTTTGCTCCCTTTGGTTTCTTCTCTTTCTCATCTTCATACAAAAACCTAAAAAACACTTAATAATGGTTGAAATAGTCTTGTGTGTAGGACTTATGCCATGTGGAATTTGTATTCATTCCATCTTAGGACTACTTTTACAAAGAAAACCTTAAAATATACTTCTTCATCAAAAAACCCAAAAAAAAAATCTAATAAGTTTATCAAGTTAGTGAGCTTAGGCCTTAATCCTTGGAACCAAGTCTTGGATAAATTCTCCTTACTTGGTGTGCTTGTTCTATTATTCAATCTTGGAATATAGAAGCAAGTACACATTCCATGAAAAAGAGTTTGAGTTCACTTCCTTGTGCCACACTCATAAAAAACTCATAAAAAACACTGGACAAAGAATAAATGTCTCTCTTTCGGGACTTCTTTTCTCATCACCTTCACTCTTTACGTAAAAACTTGCTCATACTTGTCACTTTGCAAGACGGTAACTCACTCGTGCCAGATGAGCCTGCAACACCTGAGCATTGACATAAGTATTTCAAGCCTTAATACACAAGCAATCTTTCCACCCATAGTTAGGGGAACTACGACGACTCTGATCCTCATATCCAGATGAGGTACATAGGCAGCGGGGTAGGACCTGTTCGAGCACTCTTTTATTTTCCCTACATTTTCCCCTTTTCTTTTCTTTTCTTATCTAGTTTCAGTCTTTCTTTTTGAAGCAACTTTCGTTTCTTCACCCTTTGAGGAAGTTTTCTTTGCAAGCGTGGATCCCGTCGGGTACAGCAGACGATCTGGGGTGCTAATACCTTCCCAGGTCGTAACCGACTCTCGAACCCAGTTCTTTGGTTCGCAGGACTTTGTCCTTTCCTTTCTTTTCTTCGGTTTGTGCATCATTACCGTTCCCATTCCTTTGGGATAAAAATGCCTGGTTGGCGACTCTACCCTTTTCCGCGCCACTTTCGCGTTTGTACCGGGATGGAAATCTAGGGAGCGACAATATTGAACTTGAATGTTTTTATTTTGATAGTTTGAGTGAGAGATCATCAAAGGATCAAAATGGTAAATCTCACAATATGTGTTAGAGATAAAGATATTGAGAGGATATATGATTGTATTTATCATCTAAACGAGTTCATCTGTTTTATCGATTATATCCCTACAAATTATTTTATCGAACCCTAATCTTGGCATGTTTTATTAAACCTTTCAAAATTAATACTCTTACCGTTACATTTTAGAACTTATGCAAATGAAATGTTACACTCAAACAAACCCTTTTGTTACGATAAGCTTAAAACGATTATGACTGTAGAACAGCGATAATATCTAGAAACAATCTCTGTGGAACGATAACAAAAACCTTACTCCATCTATATTCTAACAAATTGCCGCCGTTGTCGGGGATTGTTAATTTATATTGCAAGCATTACAATAGTAGTGAAGTTTTAGGATTGTATAACTTTTTCTTGTATTTGTTAAATTGTTTGGTTAAGTTTGTGCAGACTCTGTTTATGCAAGAAAAACTTCCCGCATACCAACTTCTTTTTGATCCTGAGATTGAAAGAACCGCAAGGTAGTAAAATAGAAAAACTAGACTAAGGAGGCAACTTGCTAAAGAACGAATAGTGCAAGGAGAAATTTCTTCTTCTACATCACTACCACCACCACATTTTACTCCCATCATGGTAGAGAATCCACCACCACCTCCACCTGCTTCAATGCCTTGTGTCAATAGTCCAAGATACAATGTGCAATTTGCTCATAATTTGACAAATGAACGAATCGTGGAAATAAAGACGGGGATTCTCCAGCTCTTGTATGGTAATCATTTCACGGGGATGTGTCGCTCCCCGGACTTACGTCCCGGTGCAAACGCGAACCGTCGGCGAAGAGAAGGGTTGAAGTTGAATAGAGTCGCCAACTAGGCATTTTTATCCCGAAGGAAAGGTAATGCTACATAAACCTGGAAAGAGATGGATAAGACGGTTGCGAACCAGAGAAACTGAGAAAGGAGGTTGGTTATGACCTGGGAAGGGATTAGCACCCAGATCGTCCGTCGTACTCGACGGGATCCACGCTTACAAGATTGTGTTTAAAAGGGGTAGTGTATGTGCTATCTGTGTGCAAAAGCTAGGGAAAGAAGGTACAAGTGCCGGTGCAAAAAGGTGAATTGCTCAAGAACTGAGGCTTAGAAAAGAATGCTGAAAGAGGGGGATGACAAAGAGACTTTTGTTCGATAACTGTTAAGTTATGCCTACGTATCCTCTCGTGCAATGAGGAAGTCAGAACACCGTAGTTCGACTCAAAGAGACTGAAAATAAATTGACTGCGAACTGTTTGCTTTTCTATACTCAAGTGTATGACTCTTCTGGCTCGAGTGCTAATTGTCTTGCATTAGATGGAAGAAGCAAGTTCTCGTTTGTGAATGAGTGTGATGAGAAAAGAATCCCGGAGGAGAAGATTATTGCTTGTTTTTGTGTTTTCAGTTTTTTATTGTTTTTGGTGTTTTGCATAAGTTAATGAGTTTAAGCCTAAATGAAAGGTTTGTAAACTCATTATATCCTCCCTGATTAGGGATAATGAGCCTACTTAAGTATGAGATAAGCATCTCAACTTAATTACCATGATGATGTAGGATTAAGATCATTAACCTACTTGTGATTATTTAGATGTTTTTGTTTTTTTGTATAGTGTTAAGTAATGATTTTAATCTCTAATCATAGATTAATGAACTCATTACACCATCCTAATAGAAGGATGATAGATGAGAACACTTAAGCTGAGGAAGATACCTCAACTTAATCCATGGTTAGGGATTAAATTCATTATATAACAAGCCTTTATTAAATGTATTTTAATTAAAGGATGAGATAAAAAAGTGGATTTTATGGTTTGTAAGACAACTTGAGGGGGACTTGTCCATTAAACACTAGGGTTAGTCCCTCTTAACCATGAGGAAGAGATAAAACCCTAATGTAAGGCCCAAGTTACAAGATAAATTCTTAGTGATTATTAATGTGTTTTGATTAAGAGGTGTAAACAAATTAAAGGTTTAATTAACACTAAGGATTAAAGTTATACACTCCATCCTAAGATAAGGATGCAGGCATAACCCTAATTCAAAGTCCTAAAGCTTTAAGAGTTTAGCCTCTGATTATTGAGATGAGAAGAGAGACCCAAGGAGACTCAAAGGTGAAAATCTAGGGGAAACTATATACAACCCTAAAAGTTATCATGCTTGGGTATCCTATGGTTTGTGAGGCTTAAGGGAAAGGGTCTTCAAGAAGGCCACCATGGAAGAAGAAGCAGATGAAAAGAGAAGGAGGAAGAAGAATAAGTTACTTACTTCCCGAAGAAGATAAGTAACTTTAAAGAAGGAAAGTGAGAAGGAGGGAGCACAAGTGAAGCAAGTTCACTTCAAAGATAAATAAAGGATGCAAATGAAAAGAAATAAAAAGGTGGGAGGTGAAGGCAAATCCACCTCCCAGATAACTTACCAAAAGTACCTGAAATGTTAGTATGAATGCATAAGGAATGAAATGAAAAGAAATAAGACAAATGAAGGTGCAAAGACCAAAGTCAAAAGTGAATATGCAATGTAGATGGCATATGAGATGATGCAAAGTCATACAAGATGCATATGAATGATCATACAAGGATGAGATGCAACGGAAGCATGTTTAGAAGCATGAAACACATGGATGTTCATGAAACAAAATGAATGCAAAGCATGCCAAAATGATGCAACAATGATCAACCAATGTTTCAATCATGTCCTAAGATGTCTAAGATGACATACAAAAGAATGGAATGGCATGACAAGTTCACAAGTTCATGATATACAGAGAAGAATGAAAATGAAGATGCAAAATTAGGGTCTTAAGACAACATGAGATGCATATGACCAAAACAGAAGCATTCAACATGATAAAAAATTGAAATTGAGCTTATACAAACCCTAAACCTATACAAGATCACACCCCAAAGGAGGAGGTCAGAAGCCAATCCTAGTGAAACAATGCAAAAAGAAACAAGTTCAAACACATCATGGTTAGGCAGAAGTGAATTTTTCAAGTTAGGGTTAAAAAATGTGAAATTTAAGAACCCTAATTCAAAGAAAATTGTGAAAATGTGATCAAATCTAAAAAGAAATTTGTATGGTGAGTTTGAAAATGTTTCTAAATGTATTGGAATGCTTCATGAATGTTTTGGTGATATTTAGAAACATAAATGCATATTTAATTAATTAAAATCAATTAATTAATTAAATAAAACATTCAAATATTTTAAAAATACTTTTTTAATGCAAAAAAATAAAATAAAAAATGTTTTCAGGTTAAGAAAAATATTTGAAACAGAAATGCAAAGTTTGAGATTTTTTTTATGGTTTTTGCTATTTTAAATAAATTATGGAAAGAAATGAAAAGAAAAATGAAATAAAAATAAGAAAAATGCAAAGTCAACCTATCTGATGGCTGGGATTTGAACCTGGGGAGACTGCACGCGCTATCTTAGGGTTCAGATCAAATCTGGCTAATTAATCTTAATTAATTTAATTAATTGGATTAGGGTTTAAGTGGATGCATCCTGGCCCTTCAAACATGCGGTAAACAAAATCCAATGGCCAATATTCAAACTGACTAATTAATTACGGATTAAGCCCTAATGACTCTCAGGTGGCCGGAGAAGACCTCCGGTCATCTTCTCCTGCCAGCTCCCTCACTTGAATCCCTCAAAATGCCATGAAAACTCACCAAAATCTCCAGAATGGATCATCAAACAACATAGAACAAGAATCCATCATCAAAATTCATTTATCATGCACAAAAATGGAGAATCGAAGGAAAATATGTTTAGGTCAAAAAGTTTCAGAGCAAGCATACATCCTGGTTTCTCAACCATTTTCAAAATTAATCAAATCCCCATGATCAGGGGAGCACATAAAATCATTTAAGAACTTAAAATGGAGTTTCTGGAAAAAAGTTTTGAGATGGCTACCTGAGATGGAGCTTTCTGATTCTGAGGGGGAAGACACATAGACTTTTGTTCGATAACAGTTACGTTATGCCTATGTATCTGTCGCTCCCGGGATTTTCATCCTAGTACAAACACGAAAGTGGCACGAAAAAGGTAGAGTCGCCAGCCAGGCATTTTTATCCCGAATGGAACGGGAAAGGTAATGTTGCACAAACCTGAGGAAGAAGGAAAGGACGAGGCCTTGCGAACCAAAGATCTGGGTTCGGGAGTCGGTTACGACCTGGGAAGGTATTAGCACCCCAGATCGTCCGTCGTACCCGACGGGATCCACGCTTGCTTGTTTTGTTTCAAAGGGTGAGAAATAAGATGCTGCTGAATAAGAACTGCTAACTGGAAACTGGAACTAAAATAAGAAAGGGAACTGGAAAAAAGAGAATGAGAATAAAAGGGGGAAATGTAGGGAAAATAAAGAATGTGCTCGAACGGGCCCTACCCCGCTGCCTACGTACCTCATCGGGATAATGAGGATCAGAGTCGACGTAGTTCGCCTAACTAAGGCGGGAACTATTTGTTTGTATTTTTATGGCTGGAACTGCGTATGGCTATGCTCAGGTGTTGCAGGCTCGTCTGGTACGAGTGCGTTTACCGTCTTGCATGCGAGACAAGTCGTCGCGAGTTCGCGTTGTGAGTGAATGAGGTGAGAAAAAGAAGTTCCCGCAGGATAGTCGCTTATGGTTTGTTTTTGTCTTTTATGAGAAATGTTTTGAATTTTTTTGTGAACATTCTCGTACTAAGATCTATCCATCGCGGTAAATACTTACACCTCGCCCCGAAATAGGACGTGTATAAGCACTCCGCAACAAAGTCTCGTGTCGTACAAGAAAGTTCGGTTTATATTAAGTGTTTTATTATTTCTTTATGAGATGAGAAAGAAGGACTCAAGTTGAAAAAGGAAAAATCTAAGGGACTAAGACTCAATCCTAATTTTGTTCATTTATTCACAAGTGGTCCTAATGGTTTGTGAGGTTTTTCTATTCCTAAGGGAGAAAAGAAAAGAAGATAAGAGAGTTAAAACTCAACTTACCTCCTAAGGAGGATAAGTTGGTTCTAAGAAAATGGGGGAAAGCCTATACAATCAAAGCACAAAGTGCTAAGGAAAACACAATTAAAATGCATAAGAGATAGGAATTAAGTGAGGCTTACCTTAATCTTCCCCCCTAAAAAACAAAAGTTAGCATGACAATGCATATTGAAAGTAAAATCAAAGCATAAAAGCGATTAAGTACCATAAACGTCCTAGAATGGAACTAGGGTTCAAAATAAGACCTAAGTCTAAAGGTGAAGGTACCTAAAGCTTATATGACTTCTAAATTCAGTATCTACATGTTATAGGTTCCTAAGGATTCTAGGATACCTCACAAGATCAAACTATGTACAAAAAGTTCACCTAAGTTCACCTAAATGCAAGTTAGGACTTATGGATGAAGTGTGGATGCGTATGACTTACAAGCATGAATTAATACATAAAATGAGAATCAAAGTCAGTAGTGAATGCTTATGAATGTGGATGAATGAATATACAATCATGGATGCAATGACTTAAGCATATGGAGCAAAGAGAAGAAGATGTGAGAAGAAGTGAACAAACATTGCATAAGATCACAAAGGATGCAAATTAAGAATGAATGACATGTGAACATGCATGAGATGATTATGGGTTAGTAGCATACAAGGTATGAGATGCAATTAGTGTGCATGAATATCCATTTATGATTTCTACATAATTCATGTTAACAATTAGAGGAGAAGAGAAGCTAGTTTAAGTTAAACATGTTCAAATAATTATGCACTTTGAAACACAAAAACAAACCAAATGAGTATGGTTCAAAAAGTGACCTATAACTGGAATTAAGGACATAAAAATGACCTATAATCAACTCCTAAAAGTTACCAAAAATTCTCTCAAGCCAATGGCATGAATGCCTTCCTAACATCTAGGTCATGGAGCAAATAAACACATATTTGGAACTACAATCTAGGTGGCATGAAAAAATAGCAAAAAGGCTTTAAAATTATGAAATTAAATCCCTGGAATGTTTAAGTAAGTATCTAACATGGTCTAAAAGTATTTTACAAAATTATGCACCAAAGTGACAAAACAATTACTTGATGGGCAAGATAACAAGGCATGATCGCCGAAAAACAACTCCACAAAGTGGATAAAAAATGGCACCAAAAATTATGAAAAAAATTCCTAATTAGCATCATAATGTCACCAATTACAGTGTTTAATGACACACAAAAAATAGGTCTCACACCTATTGGAAAAAATGGTCTTTGGTCCCTTATGTCAATACCATTCCTTTTGAGACAGCTTGGAATGAAAAATCCAAATTAATTACTAAAACCAATCAAACCTGGAATAAAAAAATATGAAAAATTAAATAAGAGGATGAGGATCAATCATGAATTTTTCCAGAATTTTATCACACCCGAAACTATTTTTAATAATTGCGACGAAACGGGCAAAAAACGATATTTTAAGGGAAAACGAGAGGAAGTGAATTCTACAATCCGTAACCTAATCCCTAAGCTCCGAAATCAACACATATCAATATATATCACAAATAAATCCAATGCCTCAGGTGGGAGGGCTCAATATGCACCTTAAGTTATATGATCCTAAGTCGCATACAACTAGAATGGTGCATTAAAATAGAGAATCGAGATTACTTACTTGGTCGAAGTGTTGATTCTTTCACATAAAAGAAATCCAAAAAAACTTCAAGCCAAGCCTTGTAATCTCCCATGAGCAAAATAAATGCTCATCTTCCATAATTGCTTTGTGAAGATCCCCCATAATCGAAACAAAAACAACGACACAAAATATCATTTGAATCCAAAGGTATCCCACAAATAAAGTGGAATACCAACCAAATGACCGTCGTTAAGATCTTTGCGAGAACCTTGCATGAACTCAACAAATGCATTAAAAACCAAAAAGAGGTGCAACTGGAAGTTGCACCTATGCCTCACAACTCAAAATCAAGTAGAAAGATGAATATACGAGTCATGGATATGCATTGAAATTTATGTTTCAAAACGGGGCAGCACTTATGCACTAATATAAACAACATGCAAACTCAAACCGGAATCGAAAAAATTTACATGCAATGAATGGCAAATGATCAACAAACATAAGTACAAGTCAAAACAAGATCAATGCATCAAAATCGCACCAAACCGAACTTAAAAAGCCTTAAAACGAAAAAAAACGCGTCAAAAATCACTGACTCAGAATTGAACGAAAATCGCATGGTAACTAGCAAACGTGCCAACGGATTCAAATATGCAATCGGTTTTTGAAAATTCCGCTTGGAAGTTATACTTTTTGACCGATTTCGTCGGCTGGCAGTAGCGAAATAGCCGGAAAAATGTCTGAAATCGACTAAAAAGCTTACCAATGGCTCCGGAATAATCAACAAAGTCAATTTACACTATTGACATTCGCAAAAACGCGCTACGGTTAGGAAGTTATGACCAAAACATATTCTCGACACGCGACACATGAACAACATCAACAATTAAGCCTCAACCAATCCTATTTGAAATTTGCACATTGAAACAAGCATGAATTTAAAAGTCAAGCACTTCAATCAATATCAAGTCACAATAATTAACTCTCTTAAGAATTTTGTCAAACACCTAACATGCACCGATTATTCTATATCAATTTTAACAATCATTTTCAATTATGCACAACAACAATTATTAGGATCAATTAATCAAGCATCAATCAACAACCACATCAAGAATCAATGCACATAATCTCCACAATATTAATTCAACTTGTAAATTCAATTCAAGAAACAATGCAACAATTATTCATGAATTAAAGTTTAAGAAGCTTACCGAATGAAGAATCGACGAAGAAATTGTGAATCCGAAGAAAGTGAGACGTGATCGTGAATGGAGGATAGGGGGAGAGGTCGCGTGGCTGCCGGCGGCGGAAGATGGTGGTCGCACGGTGGTGAAGTTGACCGGAGGTGGTGGTTTGTGGCGGCTCGGCTACCGGAAGCTTGATCAGAATTGTTGTGTTCTTGAGTTCTTGATGAAGTTGTTGTTGTGTTCTTGAGAAAGAGTTGAGAGAATGAACTTTGATCCTTTAGAGAGAGTTTGTGAGAGTTTTTTGGTGTTTGTAAATTATGATTGAAGTTATGAGACAAATTGTGGGTCAAAAGAATATATAGTGAAGTGTAAAATGAAAGGCAAAAGGTAGAATTTCGGCTTAAGTGAAAATAACAATATCTTCAGCAAGAAATTTCGACTCTGAGCCTTCCACAACATCGTCCGCCTCTGAATTACGGTTGCAATGCAAAAATAAAAAACGTCATACGATCAAAATCGAGTGCGATCGATACGTTTAAGCTGCAAGACGTCATTGAATAAGTTGTTTTTTCAGCTTATTTGGTGTCCGCTACTCGAAAATGTGACTAGGTCAACCTCTCCAGAGCATAATCTCGACTCGACTTTGTCAGCAAAGTTGTAGATCTATGAGTCAGTGACATGGTGTTAAAATGTAAGCTCAACTGGACAAACGACGAGGGAGATATGAATTTTCTCGTGAAACCACTTTCACCCTTTTTCTTCGGTTCAGCACTTCAGTTTTGTGAAATAAACCAAAACGATAATCTTTGGAGCATTTTTCGAACTTGCGTTTGTCTTTGAACTTGAAGAGGATAAAATTTGTGAACCAACGCTTCAAGAACGGGTGAAATCCGATGAAAATTGACCGAGTTATAATTTTACAAAATCTGACAGACAGTGCACTGCATCAAAGAACCTTACTGGTAATTCGCATTTTCGAGATCCTTCCGCTCGAACCTAACCCAAACTGAATTCACATAATGAATATAACATCTAAACGGAATTTTAGGCACCGAAACGACATCAATTCGATGAACGAGCCAAGAGTTATGAATTTTTTAGTGTTCAAAACTCACCGGTTCAACACTGTTTTTCACTATGTCGACTCTAAAGACTCGCACATTTTGAGATCTTCTTCAAAGAATTAGTTCTCGGAAAAAAACCCAAAAGTTGGAAAGGATATCAAGACGGAACTTTTGGCATATGAATCTCTCAGACATGTTGACCCAATCAGAAGTTACGAACTCTTGAATACTGCTAGCACAGTTAATCGGAGAAACCGAAATTTCAAAAACAAATAATTCCCGCCATTTTCCTTGATGAATTGGCCTCCGAGCCAAACACAAAAGTTGTAGAGAATACCAAAACAGTCTAAACTATTGAGTTTCAAGCCAAAATGAGTTTCCAAGAATAAATTACAACTTTTGCAAACTGCACCATAAAACTGATATTCTGCTTAAACTCCTCTGAATCAACCGAGAACGTTTATCTTCTTCTGAGATTCTTGTGCACGTGCCGCATGAAGAAATAAAGGTTAGTCGCAACCTATGAAATCTAAAATGGGGATGTATGTTCATGTATGTTTATGATGCAATTGTGATCTAAATGCAATGTAGTGTATGAAAGGATATGTTAAATGACATGAAAATGAGAGGGCAAATTTTGAGGTATTACAGTATCCTCTCGTGCAATGAGGAATTCAGAACACCGTAGTTCGACTCAAAGAGACTGAAAGCTAAATTGCCTGGTGAAATGCTTGCTTCCTTATGCTCAAGTGTATGACTCGTCTGGATCGAGTGCTAACTGTCTTGCATTAGACAGAAGAAGCAAGTTCTCGTTTGTGAATGAGAGTGATAAGAAAAGAATCCCAAGGAGACAATTATTGTTTGTTTGTTGTTTTCAGTCTTTTATTACTTTTTGTGTTTGTCATAAGTTGATGAGCTTAAGCCTAAACCAAGGGTTAGTAAACTCATCATATCCTCCCTTTGATTAGGGATAATGAGAATACCTTAAGTATGAGATAAACACCTCACACTTAATTACCATGATGATATAGGATTAAGATCATTAACCTACTTGTGATTATTTAGATGTTTTTTTGAGTTTTTTTTTAGTGTTAAGTAATGAGTTTAAGCCGTAATCAAGGATTAGTGGACCCATTACACCATCCTAATAGAAGGATAATATATGAGAACACTTAAGCTGAGGAAGATACCTCAACTTAATCCATGATTAGGGATTAACCTCATGACAAAACAAACCTTTATTAAATGGATTTTAATTAAGGGTGAGATTAGTAAGTGAATTTTATAGTTTGTAAGACAACTTGAGGAGGACTTGTCCATTAACATTAGGGTTAGTCCTTCTTAACCAATAAAGGAAGAATTAAAACCCTAATGCAAGGCCCAAGTTACAAGCTATTTTCTTAGTGATTATTAAGATGGATTAATTAAGAGGTTTAAACAAATTAAGGGTTTAATACTTAGGATTAAAGTTATACACTCCATCCTAAGAGAAGGATGCAGGCATAACCCTAATCACAAAGTCTTAAAACCTTAAAGGTTTAGTCTCTAATGATGAGATGAGAAGAGAGACACAAAGGAGACACAAAGGTAAAAGCTAAAGGGGGACTAATCAAAACCCTAATTATTGTCATGCTTGGGTGTTCCTATGGTTTGTAAGGCTTGCAAGAGATCTTCAGAGAAGCCACCAATGGAAGAAGCAGAAGAAAGGAGGAGAAGCAGAAGAAACAAGTTAACTTACTTCACTGAAGAAGATAAGTTACTTGAAGAAAGAAAGTGAATGATGAACATGAATGAGCGAGCTCACTCTAAAGCAAAGAAAAATGCAGCAATGATGCATAATAATGAGAATAGAAATGAGAAGTAAAGGAAAATTCACTTCTCAAATTACTTACCACCTGAAAAGGTTAGTATAAAGGAAAGAAATGAAATGAAAATGGAACATATGCAAAGGTAAAACAAAAACCAGAAGCATATAAATGATGCAAATGATGTTATGAGATGATGCAAAGGCATGTCAAGTGTTATGAATTTTCATACAAGAGATGAAATGCAATGGAAGCATTCTTAGAAGCTTGAAAGTTCATGAAAGTTTATGAAATGAAATGAATGCACATCATGGCAAATGAATGAAGAAATGATCAAGCATGATTCTAATATGTCCTAAGGTGTTTTAAATGTCATATGAATGCAAGAAATGTCATGGCAAGTTCATGTATGGATGCATATGCAAGATGAATGCAAATGAACATGAGAAATTAGGGTTTTAAGGCAACATGAGATGCAAAAGTCCAAAATAGAAGCAAATCATAAGATAAAAAATTGCAAATGAACTCAAAGGAACCCTAACCCCATATGATATCTCACCCCAAAGGAGAAGGCCTAACTCTTAACCTAAAGAAAGTTGTGATTTTTGTAAGTTTGCTAGGGTTTTAAGGTACCTTAAGAGGAAAAATGCAACTTAAATGGAAAATGAAAGATAAATTTGTGACAAAATTACTAGATACTACATGCCATATGAAGAACAATGAAAAAAGAACCAATGTCAAACCCTTCATGGTTAGGCAGAAAAGAATTCTTGAAGTTAGGGTTCAAAAATGGGATTTTTATGAACCCTAAATTCAAGAAAAATGTCAAGATTGAATCAAAACCAAAAATAAATTTGTATGAATGGTTTGACAATGTTTCTAAATGTCCTAAGATGCAATGTGAATTTTTTTGGAATTTTTAGAAACCTAAATGGTATTTTAATTAATTAATTTCCATTAATTAATTAAAATAAACATTTAAATATTTTAAAAATGGTTTTTTAATGCAAAAAATAAAAATAAAAATGTTTTTGGGTGAAGAAAAATATTGGAAATCAAAATGCAGAAGAAAAATATTTTTGGAATTTTCTAGGTATTTTAAATAATTAAGACAAAATAAATGGATTTAAATGAAATAAAAATATGAATTAAAGAAAGTATGCTGATCCAATGGATCAGATTTAAACCTGGGGGTGGAGGGAAGACCACACGCGCATCTCAATGGCCACAATTCAAACTAAGTAAATCCTAATTAATTAATTAATTAATCCTGATTTAAACTTAATGAGACAATCTGAGCCATCCACTGCCTAACCCTAATCACCATCCAACGACCCAAATTCAAACTTAGCCCTAAACACGTCATTAAACCTAATTACTTTCAGGTGGCCGGAGAAGACTTTCGGTCGTCTTCTCCGGCGAGACCTTCAACCCAACTTCTTCCCTAGGTCATTTATGGAGCTCTAAAGCTCCAGATCAACTCCTCTCCTCTCCCTAAACATGAATCCACCCTCAAAACTAATTTCTCATGGCTGAAACTCAAGATTTGAAGAAGAACACAAAAATGGTGAAACTTTCAGACAATCAGTACATGCTCATTTCACAACCATTTTCAAAAATAAATACATCATGCTGATCAGCAAAGCATAAAGAACAATCTAAGAACTTAAAATTGCATTTCTGGAAAAAAGTTTGAAAAGGTTACCTGAGCTTGAGCTTTCTCAGTTTGGAGCTTTTGGACCTTCTTTCTTGTGCAAAACCACTCCAATGATCCCTCTGATGAAGCTTTGATGCTTGGAAGGAGTTTGTAATGGCTGAAATGAGAGCTTGCACTCTTGCTGACCAGAAATCGTGTTTTGTGTAGAGGGGCTTTGAAGCTTGTTTGATGGTTGGTTTATGCTCTATGGATCATTTCTGAATGAATGGTGAAGTTTGTTTTGAAGTTTGATGGCTGGAAAGAAAGTTTCGAAGGCTTTTTCTCTTGGGGTGATTTTTGGGAACATGATGATTCTGAAGTGTTAGGCTTGTGTGTGTTGTGTTACGAGCTGCGTTTGATCCACATAACAAGCTTTGATAGGTCAGAAGAGTTGTTGTGGCCTATGGTGATTGGTATGGGCTCTCTTGCAAAAAGTCAATAAAGCTAGTACTTGAGGTATGGGCTCATGTTGCAGCTGGCTTTTGGCTTGTCCTGGCTCAGTAAAGATCAAGGAGAGCCATAGAATTGGTTTTATGGTGATTCAACAAGTGGAAGCATGGTTGTATGAGTTTTTGCAAGTTTGGTTCATTTTGCCCCTTTTGTGATTTCTTGATGTGAAAGGCATATAAACTTATGATTCTTGGGCCAATTCTGATTTTTAGGCAATTCACTAGGTTGGTATGATGCATAGAAGTGTATTAGAGGTCACACAATGACTTGGTTTGTGAATTTGCAAAAAATCCTCTTTGGCATGAAAGTGAAAATTATAGGATTTTTGCCAACTTTGAAAGATCATAACTTGAGTTCCATAATGAATTAGAACTTGTTCTTGTACTTTTTGAAAAGGGAATGATCCAATCTACAACTTTCATGACCAACAATTTTTCATTTGAAGCATTTTTGGTTGAGAAAGAGGAGGTTGAAATACTTTCCCAAAATGGAAAGTTTCCATTACAAGTCATTTCCATTTTTGGCAACTTTTGGTTTAGCTCAAATTCCTTCAATTTTGTGAACTTCCAAGCACATAAATGATCAAATAAAGATCATATAACTTAAATTTGATAAAAAAAATCCACTTTGGTTACATGGTTGGGGGCCTCAGATGCCCTGATTTTGCTCTGACATGCTCAAGAAGTTACCCAATGAACATATGACTTCCACAATGAATTTCTTCATCAAACTTGGTACACATGATCCTTATAACATACTGAGACCATTAGAAACAAAAATGACCAAAATTTTTGGAGTTAAGGCCTCTGAAACCAAAACCCTAATTTCAGGTCATCCGTGTAGTGAAACCCTAGCTCTGCTTCCTTGCTTTCCAAGTTCTTGTGATTTCTTGACTTCCTTGATCTTTGAGGGATATAATATGAAGATATAACATACATGGACCCTCTTGTAATAAATGGAGACCTTTGGAGTGGCTCAGATGGATCCTTGGATTGCTCAGGTCACAAACCCTAGATGCAGATGAACTTGAACTAATGCAGTGAAACAAAAATGCAATATGAGATGGTATGCTTATACTAATGTAAACATGAAAGATCACAAGCCATGGTGTGAAATAAGTGAGGGAAAATTTGGGGTGTTTACAACTGCCCCTATTCAAACATGAGTTAGTTGTGCAGGATGTAAGCGCCTGGCTTAACAGACAAACAAGATAACTTGTGGTTGAATACCAAAGACAATCTAAAATTTGCACTCACTGGGGAGAAGAAGAAAAGGGATATAAATTGTAAAAAGAAAGTATAGTATGATTATCAACTGAAGGCGATGGAGGACGACCATCGAGCAGAGGACGACTGCTGGGGATAAAGCCATGACGGGGACGGCCGACAAGTTGGGGAAATGAGAGATCATGATGGGGACGGCCATCAAGTAAAGAAACAAGATTCTCTGGGGACTAAAGTAAAGGCAATGATGGGGACGACCATCAGGTTTGTAAAGTAAGGTAAACAACGATGGGGACGGCCATCGGTTCAAGGGATAAATGAAATAATGATGAGGGACGGTCATCAAAGGTGAAGGATGATCACCTAGCAGGGGACGGCTGCTCTTTATCATGACATAGGACGAATGTCGGATAGAAAAAGTTGACGATGGGGATGGCCATCGGATAAGCATGATGAAGGACGATCATCAAGAGGTGAAGGATGATCACCTAGCAGGGTACGACTGCTCTCGGGGTTTATCATGACATAGGACAAATGTCAGATAACAAAGATCAACAATGGGGACAGCCATCGAATAAAAATGATGAAGGACGATCATCAAAAAGGTGAAGGACGGTCACCTAGCAGGGGACGGCTGCTAAATATCACGACATAGGACGAATGTCGGATAGAAAAGGGTTCCAATAATGGAGACTCCGCTGGGGAAAGGATGAGGGATGGTCATCCATAGGTGAAGGACGATCATCTGGCAGGGTACGGCTGCCGAAAGTATCACGACATAGGACGAATGTCGGATAGAAGGAAAGTTGTTCTACTGGGGAATGGTAAACACGGACGAGTGCTTACGCTTAAGAAATAAAAGGTATAAGTGTTTGACAACGTGTGTAGATTAAAGATGCGGACGAGCATCCTTAAGACTGTGATACGGACGAGTATCGGTAGAAACAAACGTTGACGCGTGTTCAGAGATGATGATACGGACGAGTACCAACTGGTTAACAAAGAACACGGACGAGTGTCGAATTTGTGGGGAGTAAGTGTATATACAAGATACGGACGAGTATCTGTATAAGTGTGAATGAATGTCGCGAAGTATGAGCAAGACACAGACAAGTGTTCAACTTGATGGGGAGAGGTGACACAGACGGGTGTCAGAAGAGAAAAGTGTACAAGTTATGAACAAACATTTGTATATGAGAGTGCAAAAGGTGTTTCGGCAACCTGTGGGGATAGGATGATACGGACGGGTGTCAATGAGAGTGTATTGTAAAGAAGTGTTTGGTTTGCAACAAGTGTTTGGCAACCATGCTGGGGAAAAGTGACACGGACGAGTGTCAAAAGAGTATATAAATATATCTGCAGGGGAATGAGATGACACGAACGAGTGTCAACAAGAGTGTATTTATGAACATGCATTTGTATTGGAGAATGCAAAGGGGACGCTTTGGCTTCTATTTGCAAGGGATGTGAGTCTTTGTATATATTGCTGATGAAATGTTGGTGATATTTGCAGGTGGCTGGTATGATCATGACTTGTGATCATGCGAATGTTTGATTTTTTCCGTAATGCTCCATATTAGACGGAATGCTACGCTTATTTCAGTGATTTATGATGCTAATGCTATGATTATGCAAAAGAGAAACCGATCCGGGATTCGGATCCCACTATTGTGGAGATTTCTGGCTGATCTACTTGGAAGGACATCCCAGCTGGGGATGAGATCATTGGTAGATCTGATAAGATGTACGACTTTGCTTGGGGAAATAGATCACTGATAGATCTATCCTGTAAGGAGAAAACCCAGCTGGGGATAAGGAAGCTTCCGTCGCTTTTGTTGTGTGAGAATTCCAGGCATTGCTCTTTTGGGGAGAGGCTGGAACTCTGCAAGGAGATGGTTCCCTTGTCTTTGGGAGACCTGGCACTCTGTTTGGGAGATGAGAGATCACCGAACGATCTTCCTAGAGATTTCTGTGAGGATCCCGGCCGGGGACGAGGAGGCTTTGACAGCTCTGTTGGGGAAAAAGCATTTCCAGATGCTGCTTGGAGAAAATGTGTTGGGGAAAGGATGCTTGGCATGCCACATGTTACGTATTTGAATACCTGCAATCCTGTTAAGACAAAGAAACGCACAAGTGTCCTGAGGTATCCTTTACCGGATTCCGTCATAGGAGTTAGATATTCCTGAGAGTAAATACATTTCTGTAATACCTCAAAATTTTCCCTCTCATTTCCTCATCATTTTGCATACATAAATTCATAAAATAACCAAAAATATTGCATCATATATAGCATATCCGAGGCGTGGGTATGTGATCAATGATCGGAGCAACCGAAAGCTATGAAGAGGCTACCGAAGGGCCACAAAGCTTCTTAACCTTGTGCAAAGGGTTCACAATATCCCACAAGTCTTCACTTGAAGCCACAAGTCATGGAAAGTTTTGGTTTGATTGAAGGAGGCAAGCAGTGCAATATTTCCTGAGGGAAAAAAGCCGAATTAAGGTTTCGTTTCTACGGGGCTTCCGCGTTTTTTGATTCAAGAAGGATTCCTTTGAATTATATATGATGTCAAGTGCCTGAGTTTCAAATCTCGTCCACAAATTCATTTTGGAAGGGGTTCGACTGGCCGGACGACGAAAAATTAAGGAATTGGGGAAAAGGCAACCAAGCTAGGTGAAAAGGGTCGACTCCTGACTTTTAAGATCGAGATCATGAAATTAGGGTTACAATGATCCTATGGTTCAAACTTGATCAAGAAATGATGGAGGAATCATAGAAAAATCAAAAGAAAAATAATTTGAAAGGTAGTTAGTTTCACCATTTCCCTCCACCTTTCCTTCCACTTTCTTTCCACACTTCCTTTCATTCTTTCCATCTCATTTTTCCACTTCAATTCCACTCCATTTCCCTTGGAAACTTCCACCACCTTCCACCATCTTCTAGAGTGTTCCAAGGAATATTCCCTTTTCCAACCCTAACCCTAACTAACTTCCAAACCTAATTTTGGATCCCAAACCTAATTTTTGGGCCCCAAACCCAAACCTAGCTCCTAGCCTAGTCTCTATTTAAGCCATTTTCATCCAAACCAAAAGGGTTGAACACCATTTTTTCCAATTTTCACTCTTTGATAAGCACTTTTTCTCTCTCACTTTCCCTCTCCCTCTCACCAAAGCTTTTCAAATAAGCTCTTCAAGTTTCACATTGAAACTTGAAGATCTTAAAGCTTAAGCCCTCAACCTTCTTTGATTGTGGATTATAGAAGAAGAAGCTACTGAATTTTGTGAGGATTATCGACTTATCGGAAGCACACGAAGATTTAAGCTCAAGAACGCATTTATTTTGCGATTTCTCGGTTTTCGGTTTTCTCTTCGATTCAAGCTCCGATTCTTGCAACAATCACCGAAGCACTCCTCCGCTTCGTAGGTTGGTGATCTTAACCACTTCTTCTTTAAGTTATTCTCTTCATCTCGCCACTTTTGGCATTCTTTAAGTGCTTTTATCTTTGTTTAAAATCCATTCCGTTTCGATTATGTTTGCTTGTGATATGTGATTTTGGTTGAATTTGGATTTAAGGTGTTGATAGTTATAAGTTCTATCATATGTAAATAAGCTCAAATTAAGTAGAAATTCGTGTTAGCATGTTCCTAGGAATGTTAGGGATCATTAGAAGTGAGTTTATGGCCAAAAGCACTTTTTTCTCAACTTTTTTTTACCTTCTGGTTCAGTGTTAACCGGTTAACCATTTGGTTAACCGGTTAATGGATGCGTATTGGCCACAAAACAGGGCAGTTTTAGGTTCGTTAACTGGTTAACCAATTGGTTAACCGGTTGTTAACGCTGTTAATTTTTTTATTTTTTGCTTATTTGATGGCTTAGTCCTAAGTTATAGTGCCTTTAGGTTTCATACATGTTTAGGTATTGATTTTAGGGAATTTTTGGGTCCATTTCCAGTAGCTCATTCCCCCGTTTCGAGTCGTTTCGACGCGTTTCCGTCCATGTTGCGTATTATGCGTTTTTGTGTTTCTTTGTGTATAGCTTGAGTTCTTGCATTTTATTGTTATGTTTATGCATCATTTGACACATAATAATCATGTAGCATTCTGGTTTTACATGTTTGCATTGCATTAATTCATTTTTTTGGCATTCCATTATGTTGATGTATGTTGCATTTGGCATGTTGCATAATTGTGCATTCGGTTGCATTTCGTTGTATACTTGATCACATCATCCATGTCAATCTAATTCTGAATTTTGTATTAAGTTTGACATCATTTTTGAGCTATCATGTCGTATGTTCATAATTAATAATCACCATGTTCAAATGCCATGTTCATATGCATGTTTAGGTGCTACTTTGTGCATTTACTTGTTGCATAATCCATGTGATGCATGCTTGCATAATCATTCAATAATGTTCATGTTCTTGCATTGATATATGTTAATTTAAGTTCAAATACATGTTCATGGTGAGATTAGTGATTTTTGCATTGAGTTTGTGCTTTAAAAGTGAAAATAATCAATTATGGATTTTGCATTTCATAGTTTTTTTTTGCATAAGTGATGTAAAATGTGTGTTGTTTGTTATGTGTACATGCTGTTTGTAACCTTTTACACCTACTATTTCATGCTGCGTGCTGGCTGTAAAAAGCTGCTTGGTGTTATGCATTATTTTCATAGCTGTTTGTGTAATAAGGGCTGTAATAGGTGTTGTAGTTTTGTCCTAGCATTTTTTAGTTCCTTTAGGATTAAAAAAAATAGAGTCTAGTTTAGGTCCAAGGTGCCTTAGAATGTAATTAGGATTTAATTAATGTGTGTTTGCTTATTTCTTTTAATAAAAATGTACATTAATCATTTGTTTTGTAGTGGGGAAGATTGAGGTAAGTTTACTTCATCCTATCCTTTTATTTTTTTATGCATTTCTTTTATGCCTTTTAATTCATTTTTCCTTCCATATTTGTGTTTGGTAGGATTTCCCCCTTTGTTAGGACCAACTTACCTTCCTTAGGAAGTAAGTTGCATCCTTTCTCCTTCTTTCTTTTCCTTTTGATCTTTAGGATTAGAAAACCTCACAAACCATAGGACCACACTTGTAAATAAATAACTTAGGGTTGGTCTTAGTCCCCCTCAGTTTTTGTACTTTTTCCGACTTGAGTCATTCTTTCTCACCTCATGAAGAAAATAATAAAATACCTAATAAAGGTTGAACGTTCTTGTACGACACGAGACTTTGTTGCGGAGTGCTTATACGCGTCCTGTTTTGGGGCGAGGTGTAGGTACTTCCCGTGATGGATAGGTCTTAGTATGAGAATGTTCACAAACAAATTCAAAACATTTCTCATAAAAGACAAAAACAAACAACAAGCGACTTTCCTGCGAGAATTCTCTTCTCATCTCATTCACTCTCAGCGCGAGCTCGCGACGACTTGTCATTCATGCAAGACGGTAGACGCACTCGTACCGGACGAGCCTGCAACACCTGAGCATAGACATACGCAGTTCCAGCCATAAAAAACACAAACAAATAGTTCCCACCTTAGTTAGGCGAAATACGTCGACTCTGATCCTCATTATCCCGATGAGGTACGTAGGAAGCTTTGATGCTTGGAAGGAGTTTGTAATGGCTGAAATGAGAGCTTGCACTCTTGCTGACCAGAAATCGTGTTTTGTGTAGAGGGGCTTTGAAGCTTGTTTGATGGTTGGTTTATGCTCTATGGATCATTTCTGAATGAATGGTGAAGTTTGTTTTCAAGTTTGATGGTTGGACAGAAAGTTTCGAAGGCTTTTGATCTTGGGGTGATTTTTGGGAACTTGATGATTCTGAAGTGTTAGGCTTGTGTGTGTTGTGTTATGAGCTGTGTTTGATCCACATAACAAGCTTTGATAGGTCAGAAGAGTTGTTGTGGCCTATGGTGATGGGTATGGTCTCTCTTGCAAAAAGTTAATAAAGCTTGTACTCGAGGTATGGGCTCATGTTGCAGCTGGCGTTTGGCTTGTCCTGGCTCAGTAAAGATCAAGGAGAGCCATAGAATTGGTTTTGTGGTGATTCAGCAAGTGGAAGCATGGTTGTATGAGTTTTTGCAAGTTTGGTTCATTTTGCCCCTTTTGTGATTTCTTAATGTGCAAGGCATATAAACTTATGATTCTTAGGACAATTCTGATTTTTAGGCAATGCACTAGGTTGGTATGATGCATAGAAGTGTATTAGAGGTCACAAAATGACTTGGTTTGTGAATTTGCAAAAAATCCTCTTTGGCATGAAAGTGAAAATTATAGGATTTTTGCCAACTTTGAAAGATCATAACTTGAGTTCCATAATGAATTAAAACTTGTTCTTGTACCTTTTGAAAAAGGAATGATCCAATCTACAACTTTCATGACCAACAATTTTTCATTTGAAGCATTTTTGGTTGAGAAAGAGGAGGTTGAAATACTTTCCCAAAATGGAAAGTTTCCATTATAAGTCATTTCCATTTTTGGCAACTTTTGGTTTAGCTCAAATTCCTTCAATTTTGTGAACTTCCAAGCACTTCAATGATCAAATAAATATCATATAACTTCAATTTGATAAAAAAAATCCACTTTGGTTCCATGGTTGGGGGCCTCAGATGCCCTGATTTTGCTCTGACTTGCTCAAGAAGTTACCCAATGAACAGATGACTTCCACAATGAATTTATTCATCAAACTTGGTACACATGATCCTTATAACATATTGAGACCATTAGAAACAAAAATGACCAAAAAATTTGGAGTTAAGGCCTCTGAAACCAAAACCCTAATTTCAGGTCATCTGTGTAGTGAAACCCTAGCTCTGCTTCCTTGCTTTCCAAGTTCTTGTGATTTCTTGACTTCCTTGATCTTTGAGGGATATAATATGATGATAGAACATACATGGACCCTCTTGGAATGAATGGAGACCTTTGGAGTGGCTCAGATGGATCCTTGGATTGCTCAGGTCACAAACCCTAGATGCAGATGAACTTGAACTAATGCAGTGAAACAATAATGCAATATGAGATGGTATGCTTATACTAATTTAAACATGAAAGATCACAAGCCATGGTGTGAAATGAGTGAGGGCAAATTTGGGGTGTTTACAAATTTCAACATTGTGTACTTGAGGTATTGGGCATGGTTCAGAGCTGTTTCAAGGGGTGTCTTGGCCTCAACTGAGTTCATGGATGGACCTTGGATCAATAGAGTGCAGCTAGATGGCCTTGATCAAGTGTTTGCAAGCTTTATGCATTTTGACAACTTCAAAATTTCTTGAGAAATTGGCCATGAAAACTTGTGATGCAAGGCATGATTCTGATCTAAACGTGTTGCACTATGTTGGTATGATGTTTAGAAGTTGATTAGAGGTCATGAAATGACTTGGCAAGTGAATTTGCAAAATTCCCTCTTTGGTGCACACTTGAAAATTATAGGATTTTTGACAACTTTGAAAGGCCATATCTTGAGTTCTAGGATGAATCGAGACATTTTCTTGTACTTTTTGAAAATGGGAAGACATAATCTACAAATTTCATGTATAAGGATTTTTCATTTGAAGCATTTTTGGTCATGAAAGAATAGGTTGAATATCTTTCCTAAAATGGAAAGTTTCCATTACAAGTCCTTTCCAAAAATAGCAAGTTTGCATTTGGCTCAAAATTCTTCAACTTTGTGAACTTCTAACCACTTCAATGATCAAATAAAGATCATAGAGACTCAGAATGATGATGATGACCCTTTAGTACCCTTGATGGAGGCCTCAGATGCCCTGATTTTGACTTTACTTGCTCAAGAAGTTACCCAATGATCAGATGACTTCCACAGTGAATGACCAAAAATTTTGAGACCATTAGAAACAAGAATGACCAAAAATTTTGGGATTAAGGCCTCTGAAACCAAAATCCTAATTTTAGGTCATTTGTGCAGGAAATCTTCAGTCTGCCTCTATGCCTTTGCCATGCTTTGTGATCCCTTGACTTTTATGAACTTTGGGGAGCATATTATGATCATGGAACACACATGGACCCTCTTGGCAAGCTTCAAGACCATTGGAATGGCTCATATCACTTCTTGGATAGCTCAGATCACAAACCCTAGATGCAGATGAAATGAACTATGCAGTGGGATATGATATGCTTATGCTAATGCAAAAATGAAAGATCACAAGCCATGGTGTGAGAAAAAGTAAGGGAAAATTTGGGGTGTTTACAGGATGGACCATGAAGATCCATTTAGGCATCTTACGAATTTCTATGAGATAGCTGGTGTGACCGGAGTGGACGAGAACCAATAAGAGCAACTATTCAAAAGATTGTTCCCACATTCTTTAATAGGAAAAGCAAGAGAATGATATCTCGATCAACCCACTAATATGATGACAGATTGGAATGTGTTGGAAGAAAAGTTCATAGAGAGATTTTTCCCACATTATCGTTACATGGACGCTAAAACATCTGTCGCAGCCGGTTTAAAAAAACTAAGAGTTGTCATCCTATTTTTTTAAGGTAAATAAAGGATAAATATAAATCCTAAGGTCCGGAAGTCGATTAGGTGGGAGGAAGGTATTAGGCACCCCTCAACCCTATTATATTTAATAGTATCCCTTCTAATATTCCTAGGGTATGCCTTGTTTGTAATGAATAAAATAAGTGAAATAATAAAAAAAAACATAATAAACCCTAATTGCACTCGCACTAGTGCATAAATGACTTTTTACATCGGGCGAAAATGACTTTTAACATTGGGTCTGAGTCTGATGTAAAGGCAGGCGATGTAATAAGTCAAAGACATTTTACATCGGTTTTATGACTGGTGTAAAAAGTATGCCAACCACATCAGTTAATTTTTAAGTCGGATGTGAAAAAAAAATATAATTTTTTTTTGTAAACGATTGTTTTTTACATCGGTGGATTCAAAAACCCGATATAAAAAGTTGGGTTATTACATCGGGTTTCTCATAAAACCGATTTAATAGGTGTGCCAAAAAATATAAAAAGTGCCAAGTCGGACTTCTTACATCGGTTGAGGGTTGGCCTGATGTAAAAAGTTGGGTTATTACATCGGTTTTCACATAAAACCGATGTAATAGCTCTCCACCACTTCTTTGATTTTTCTTCAATCTTCATTCCATTCTCCATTCCCCAGCCTTCAGTAGCTCTCATTCAACCTTCATATGCTCTTCATCTCCTTCCTTCTTCATTCATCATTATCCCCAGCTTCAACAGAATCTTGAAGCTTCAACCATTTCTTTCATCTTCAAACTTTTCATCAATCTCATTGTTAACCTCCAAAAAATTCAGAGTTGAGTGAAACCGCATCCTAACCGCAACAGAACCAAAGAATCATCAGCAAGAACAAGAGGCCTACAACGAGACTCATACACCAAGAACAACCTAATTTCAGAATGCAAGAAGTTCGAAATTGCAGCAAACAAGAAAGAAGAAGAAGAAACCGAATTATGCAGATTGAAGAGTATTACCTAAGGGGGAGAACGTGTGTCCGTGCGAGTAACTCCAACGACTTGGGTTCTACAGCGAGATCTTGTGAAGCATTAGCATTCAAAGTCTTCCTCCTCCTTCACAGGTTTATGACTGAAACTCGATTAGATCTATTTTCTTTGGTGCTTACATAAGTTGATATTGAGAGAAGTTAGGTTTTCGGTTGAGTTTATGTAAGTGGTTTTTGGATTTGGATAGGAGAAAGGTTCGTCGGATAGGTTAGGGTTTCCGTCGCCGCCGTTAGGGTTGGAGGATGATGAACGTTGAGAGAGTGAGAACGTGTTGGTGTGAGATGAGAGAGGGAGGCGTTTTGAAGTATGTTGGTGTTTTGTTTTTATTTAATCATTGTTTTTAAGTTGATTATGATTGGGAATTAAAAGAATTAAAACACATAAATTACCATTAATGCACTGTTAAGAAAAATAATAAGGTCATAAAACTCTTAATCTCCACCTTTTTGGATTTCCAAAGATAATAAGGTCATACAACTTTTAATCTCCACCATTAATGCACCGTGAATTTTTAAATTTTTTTTATATAGGCTATTACATCGGTTTATGAGAAACTCGATGTAATAGGTTCGTGACTTTTGAAATTCTTTCTTATTCAATTTTTTAAATCGGTTTAACTAACACCCGATGTAATAGGTGCACTTAATTAACTTTTTAATTTTTTTTTATATAGGCTATTACATCGGTTCATGAGAAACCCGATGTAATATGGTGCTTGAATTATTAATTTTTTTTATACAGGCTATTACATCGGTTTATGAGAAACCTGATGTAATAGGTTCGTGACTTTTGAAATTCTTTCTTATTCTATTTTTTAAATCGGTTTAACTAACACCCGATGTAATAGGTGCACTTAGTTAAATTTTTCAATTTTTTTTATATATGCTATTACATCGGTTCATGAGAAACCCGATGTAATAGGGTGCGTGAATTTTTAATTTTTTTTATATAGGCTATTACATCGGTTTATGAGAAACCCGATGTAATAGGTTCGTGACTTTTGAAATTCTTTCTTATTCTATTTTTTAAATCGGTTTAACTAACACCCGATGTAATAGGTGCACTTAGTAAAAATTTTAAAATTTTTTTATATAGGCTATTACATCGGTTCATGAGAAACCCGATGTAATAGGGTGCATGAATTTTTAATTTTTTTTAAATAGGCTATTACATCGGTTTATGAGAAACCCGATGTAATAGGTTCGTGACTTTTGAAATTCTTTCTTATTCTATTTTTTAAATCGGTTTACCTAACGCCCGATGTAATAGGTGCGCGTGAATTTTTAAATTTTTTTATATAGGCTATTACATCGGTTTATTAGTAACCCGATGTAATAGGGTGTGTGAATTTTTAAATTTATTTATATAGGCTTTTACAACGGTTTATGAGAAACCCGATGTAATAGGGTGCGTGACTTTTGAAATTCTTTTTAATACTATTTTTTAAATCGGTTGAAATAACAACCGATGTAATAGGCTTTATAACAAATTCTTTTAATATTTACGAAAATTAAGGGTTTGCACAACTCTATGCCTACATACTTTCGAAAGAAGGATCAGAGTGTCGTAGTTCAATTCCCTAATCCTCTACTCCTTACTAAGTGATAAAACCCTTATTTTAAAACCCTTTTTAAAATATTAAGAAAAAACCCTTAATTTTCTTTTATAAAACTTTTAAATAAAATTTTATACAATCCAAGAATAATAATAAAACCCCAAAAATAGTAGTAAAACCCCATGATAATTTGTAATACCCCAAAATAGTTATAAACCCCAAATTTTAATCCCTTGAAATTATATTTGAAACCCCCAAAGATATAGTTTGATTCCAAAATATTATAAACATTATACCAAGTAATTTAATCCCATACTAAAAATACTTGGTTATTATTTTTTATATAAATAAAAAAACAACAATATCCTTTTTTTTATAAAAATGAAATTATAACATAATTACAAAAAGAATTGTTACAGAAATAATAATTATTAAAACCATAAATCCCAAAAATAATAATTTAACTAATTAATTTCTAATTCCCATAAAAGACTTAATTTTTTTAAACCTTAATTAATCAATCAAATAATCAGTTAATTAATTAAAAAGACCATAAATAAATATATAAAATGAAATAAAAATCAAATTATTGATATTTTAAAACCCAAAAATTCAATCCTAATAATTAAGTCCAAAAAAAAAAACATCCTAATTTAAAATAATTAATTAGGTAAACTAATTAATTATGAAAATCCCTAGGGGTGTATTTTACGTTAAAATAAGATACAGGGCCATGAATTGGGGTGTCAGAAGCAAATGTGCGCAAGGCCCATTGCCTTAGTCCAAGTCTAAAGGGGAAGATCCATAAAGAATAGAGTCAAAGTCGTGATCTTATCTGGATCATTCGATGAATCTGAGGGTGATGAGTAAAACAGCGTAAAGATCGTCAGATCATCATACTTAGTCAAGGTAGGTTGATCGTACGATTATAGACAAGAGTCAATGAAGGTACAGCGTAAGCATGCACCTACTAGATTTTTATTTGACTGAAGAAGTCAACAATATGGAAGGTATTGAGGGTGCCATTTGGCGCTCATCGCACGGCTATGATGAGGTAGTATAAGATCCTCATTTCCTTCACAAATTCCTCATTTCTTCTTTTCCCTTCTCTCTTTATCTTTCTGCGTCTCTCTCTAAACTCTCACCCTCTCTTCTTTTCTCGTCGCCGTCCACAAGGTTTTTGTAATGCCCCAAATAGTATTTACTTATTTTAATTGGATTATAATGTTTAGTGTGTGAAAGAGTATTGTATTGTTGAATATGATATTATTTTAGAAGAATAATAATATGTTGGATAATATTATTATTAGATTAATTAAATAATAGGAAGAATAAGGAGTAAAGGGTAGGGTGGTCATTTGGTGAAATTAGTGAGGATAAAGTTGGAAGTTCCTAAGTTGGTCTAGGGGGTTATTTTGGAATAAAGAAAAAGACTAGAAAGGGACCGTGTTAGGGAGAATGATAGAACAATCGGGAGAAGTTGAGAAGAGAAGAAGAAAGGGATAGAACGTGAAGGAGAACTCGCGAGGAAGGAGAATTTCTCGTCAATACTAAGGTAAGGGAGGGATTCTTCCATCTCAAAGGGTTTTATAATGGGAATTGGGTAGGTTGAGGATTAGGTATTGTGATTGGAGTGAATCAATGAAGACTTTCTTTGTGATTATGAGTTATTGTTGTTATTAGTTGCTAATGGTATGAATTAGGTAGTAAAATTTGATAATCACTGCGAAATCCTGCTTGTTATTGGTGTTTTGAATTGGTATTCTCGCAGTAGAAATTATGCAGATCGCAGAAGAAGAATCTGCTAAATCGCAGAGCGCACTTTGCGAGCGCGACGAACTTTGGAAAAACTGGAATCTGATAGTAGCTCGCTTAGCGAGCCATTCCCCTCGATGAGCGAGACCTAAAGCGAAAAACGTGATTTTTAATTCCGAAATATTCCTTAAAATTATTTAAACCATTTAGTAATGCTTAGGAATCGGTGGGGTGTGATGGAAAGTAATAAATGAGGAGTTATACACATAATTATATGAATAACTAGTATAACTTGGATAATGAATATAATTTAGAATGTTTACTGGTTTTGTTGTAGTTGTTATGAGTCGTTGTTGTTGTGATAAGTAATATATGGTTGTTGTTTACATATGTATATGTGATATGCTGGTGTATGTGTTGTTGTGGTGTCGTGGTGGTTGAAGTTGAACTATGTGGTTATACGTTAAAGATGCATGATAAATATAGTGATAATGAATTATGTATATTGATTGGTGATGTGATAAATAGTTGTTGTTGTTGATGTTGTATGACGTAGTTGTAGTGAGTATGCATGTATGTCATTGATGTTGCATGACATGTCGCATAGTTGTGTAACATACCAAGGCGGGGTATGTCGTTGTGGTGATGTTTGTGCGGTCATGAAATAGGGGTCGAGGATGTGATCATGAAATAAGGGTCATACTGGACCATGAAACAGGGGTCGAGAGTTCTGACGGGAACATGGTCTTGAAATAGAGATCAAAATCGGTACCACATGCATAGAGTCAAATAGAGTCTCGTTGCATAATGATCGTGATTGTTGTGTATGATGTGATGATGTGTATTATGTCGTTGTGTATATGATGTGGTGGTATAATTGTTGTCGAGAAATGATACTTTATTTCTAATACTTGCCAATACTTGTTATATTGCTCTTTTTGATGTAAGTATCTTACCCCTTATGTTTGAATGTTACCCTTGCGTTGGTAACGTGCAGGTGAAAAGGATGAGTCACATTGTGGTCGTTGAAGTCGATGTACTTCACGTCAATAGGATGTCAGCTCTTATAAGTCGCTTTGGGTGTCGGGACGACGTTTCATTTTACTGTTTTAATTTATAAAAAACATTTTGTGATGAGAATATTATACTTTATTTTGAATTCCACTGCATGTTAAATGATTTTTCTTGTAAACGTATCTTGAGCTTTATGTTAGTTTTTGAAGTTGAAGTGTGACACTTAAATATTTTGTTAAATATTTTACTCTGATTTTATTAATATTTCATCGGGTATATTTTGGGTGTTACAAAGTGGTATCAGAGCAGGTCGGTCCGCCCGACCAATTAGTTGAGTCGTTGAGTCATTGATTTGTGGTGTTGTTGTTGTTCAGTGTAGAGCATTGTGATTATTGTTATTGATTCTAAATCGTTGATCGATGGTTATTGTATGACAAATTTAGAATGGCTGGAAGAAACGATGCTGCATTTGCCGCTGTTATGCAAGCGATGGCATAAGTTGTGCAAAATCCAAGGAATGCTAGGGATCATGAAAGAGAAGAATTCAGGAAGAATGATCCGCCAATGTTCAAAGGAAAGTATGATCCTGATGGAGCAGAGGATCTACTCAAGGAGATTGAAAGAATCTTCAGAGTTATGGAGTGTTTAGAGGGAAACAAGGTGCGATTGGGTGCGCACAGACTAGTAGCTGAAGCTGATGATTGGTGGGTTGGCACTCTTCAACGATTGGATGCGGCGGGTGAAGCAGTCACCTGGGTTGTGTTTAAGAGGGAATTTCTGAGAAAGTATTTTCCTGAAGATGTTCAGGGAAAGAAGGAAATTGAGTTTCTAGAGCTGAAACAAGGAAATATGTCGGTGACCGAATATGCTGCTAAGTTTACTGATCTGGCAAAGTTTTATCCTCATTATAGTGAGGTGACTACTGAGTTCTCGAAATGGGTCAAGTTCGAGAATGGTTTGAGGCCTGAGATTAAGCAGGAGATTGGCTATCAATGAATCCGAAGGTTTCCGGATTTGGTGGATTGCTGTAGGATCTTCGAAGAAGACAGTATGGCTCGATATGAGCATTTCAGAGGTTTAGTTGAGAGAAGAGGGAAACAACAAATGCATCGTGGAAAACCTTATGCAGCTCCTACTGATAAGGGTAAGAAGAAACAACATGAAGGTAAAAATCCAAGTGGGGGAGGTGCTCCTGCTTTGCTGAAGTGTTATAGATGTGGTGAGATGGGTCATCATGTTAGTGAGTGCACGAGTGATGTGAAGAAATGTTTCAAGTGTAGTCAACCTGGACACTTAATTTCTGAGTGCAAGACAAACCAGGTTACTTGCTACAACTGTGGGGAGAAAGGTCATATTAGTACGCATTGTCAAAAGCCCAAGAAAGATGCGATTGGAGGAAAGGTGTTCGCTCTGACAGGGACACAGACGTCCAGCGAGGATCGATTAATAAAAGGTATTTGTCACATTAATAGTATTCCTTTAATTGCTATGATTGACACTAGTGTGACACATTGTTTTATTTCAATTGATTGTGCGAGAAGATTAGGACTTGTTGTTTCTCCAATGAGAGGAGAAATGGTTATCGAGACTCCTGTTGATGGGTCGTTAACTACTTCTCTTGTGTGTCTGAACTGTCCATTATCGATTAATGGTAAGGACTTTGGTGTGGATTTGGTATGCTTGCCTTTGAGAGGTATGGATGTGATTTTAGGTATGAATTGGTTGGAGTACAACCATGTTCATATTAATTGCTTCAGTAAATCGGTTCGGTTTCTTACTCCTGGTGAAGAGGAAGAAGAAGCTGGTTATTTGTCTGCTTGAGAGTTGAAAGAACTTATGGATGATGAGGCACGAGTGTTTGCACTGTTTGCTTCGTTGCTAGTGGATAATGACATGTCAATTAGTGAAATGCAAGTGGTGAGGGATATTCCGGAAGTGTTTCCAGATGATGTTGTAGATGTGCCGCCAGAAAGAGAGATGGATTTCAATATTCATCTTGTGCCCGGAACGAGACCTATTTTGATGGCACCATATCGCATGTCGGCTTCCGAGTTATCTGAGTTGAAGAAATAGTTAGAGTAACTATTAGAAAAGAAATTTGTGATACCAAATGTATCACCTTGGGGAGCACCGGTATTATTGGTAAAGAAGGGATGGTAGTATGAGATTGTGTATTGACTACAGGCAGCTGAATAAAGTAACAATCAAGAACAAGTATGCGCTTCCGAGGATAGATGATCTGATTGTTCAGTTGGGTGGTGCTTGTGTATTTAGTAAGATCGACTTGAGGTCGGGTTATCATCAAATAAGAGTGAAGGATGAAGATATTCATAAGACTACATTTAGGACTCGGTATGGACACTATGAATACGTAGGGATAGCATTTGGAGTTACTAATGCACCTGGTGTATTCATGGAATATATGAATCAGATTTTTCATGAATTTTTGGACCAATTTATTGTTGTTTTTATAGATGACATTCTGATTTACTCTAAGTCAGAAGAAGAACACGCTGAGCATTTGCGAATAGTGTTGCAAGTATTGAAAGAGAAGAAATTGTATACTAAACTTTCAAAGTGTGAATTCTGGTTGAAAGAGGTGAGTTTTCTTGGTCACGTAATTTCGAAAAAAGGGATTGTTGTGGATCCATCCAAGGTAGATGTAGTGCTTTAGTGGGAGGCTCTGAAGTCAGCGACAGAGATTAGAAGTTTCTTGGAATTAGCTGGTTACTATCGAAGATTTATTGAAGTATTTTCAAAGTTGGCACTTCCGTTGATCCAATTGACTTGTAAGAATAAAGTGTTTGTGTGGGATTCTCAGTGTGAGAAGATTTTTATTGAGCTGAAGAAGAAGTTGACTACAACATCAGTTTTGATTTTGCCGAAAGCAGATGAATTGTTTGTAGTTTATTGTGATGCTTCTTTGATGGGTTTAGGTGGAGTATTGATGCAAGATGATCAGATTGTGGCGTACACTTCGTGTCAATTGAGAATTCATGCGAGGAATTATCCTACTCACGATTTAGAGTTAGCAGATGTGGTTTTCGTATTGAAGATTTGGAGGCATTATTTATATGGCTTGAGATTTGAAGTTTATAGTGATTACAAAAGTTTAAAATACCTATTTGATCAGAAAGAGCTGAATATGAGTCCGAGACGTTGGTTAGAATTTTTGAAGGATTATGATTTTAGTTTGAATTATCATCCAGGTGAGGCTAATGTTGTGGTTGATGCCTTGAGTCGAAAAGCTTTGCATATGTCGGCTATGATGGCTAGAGAGTTGGAGTTAATTGAACAATTCATGGATATGAGTTTGGTTTGTGAACAAACAACTCATAGTGTGATGTTGGGTATGTTGAAGGTTAATAATGATTTTCTTGATCGTATTCGGGAAAGTCATAAGTCGGACATGAAATTCGTGGACCTGATGGTTAGTGATGAGAGAGTCGGAAATAACGAGTTTTGAGTTGATGAATAGGGAGTACTTAGATTTCAGGATTGTATTTGTATTCCTGATGATCTTGAATTGAAGAGAATGATTCTGGAAGAAGGGCATAAGAGTAGTTTGAGTATTCGTCCAGTAGCGACAAAAGTGAATCAGGATGTAAAGAAGATATTTTGGTGGTCTGGTATGAAGCGTGATGTGGCTCAGTTTGTATATGCGTGCTTGACTTGTCAGAAGTTGAAAGTGGAACATCAGAAACCTGCTGGTCTGATGCAACCGTTGGAAAATCCCGAGTGAAAATGGGATAGTATATCAATGGATTTTGTTACGGGGTTACCTACTACTCCAAGAGGACATGATATTATTTGGGTAATCGTTGATAGGTTGACTAAGTCGGCGCATTTTATTCCAATTGGCATTGTTTATTCTTTGCAGAGATTGGCGGAGTTATATATTGGTGTAATTGTGAAGTTGCATGGGATACCTTTGAGTATTATGTCGGATAGAGATCTGCGGTTTACTTCGAGGTTTTGGGGGAGTTTTCAAGAGGCGTTAGGTTCGAAACTGAAATTGATTTCAGCTTATCATCCTCAGACCGATGGACAGACAGAGAGAACGATACAATATTTGGAAGATTTGTTGAGAACTTGTGTACTTGAGATAGTCACTTTTCGTTGATTGAATTTACTTATAATAACAGTTATCATTCCAGTATCGGAATGGAACCGTTTGAAGCTTTGTATAAACAGAGATGTCAGACACCTTTGTGTTGGCATGAGTCAGGTGAGAGTGTTGTACTTGGACCTGATATGGTGCAACAGACTACCGAGACGGTGAAGTTAATTCAAGATAAGATGAAGACTTCACAGAGTAGGCAGAAGAGTTACCATGACAAGAGAAGGAAAGATCTTGAGTTTCAAGAGGGAGATCATGTGTTTTTTAGGGTTACTCTAGTGACCGGTGTTGGACGAGCTTTGAAGTTGAAAAACTGACTCCTAAGCTTATTGGACCGTACCAGATTTCGGCGAGAATTGGACCTGTTGCTTACAGAGTGGCTTTGCCACCAAGATTGTCCAATTTGCATGACGTGTTTCATGTTTCGCAGCTTCGGAAGTATGTTCTAGATCTGTCACATGTGATACTGATGGATGAAGTAGAAGTAAGGGATAATCTTACATTTGAAGCATTACCAGAACGAATTGATGATCGAGAGGTAAAGCAGTTGAGAGGCAAGGAAATTGTCCTTGTGAAGGTGGTTTGGGGAGGAGCTTCCGGTGGGCACATGACTTGGGAATTGGAAAGCAGGATGCGAGAGTCGTATCCGAATCTTTTTGCTTGAGGTAAGTTTTTTAGGACGAAAACATTTTTAGTGGGGGAGAGATGTAACGCCCCAAATAGTATTTATTTATTTTAATTGGATTATAATGTTTAGTGTGTGAAAGAGTATTATATTGTTGAATATAATATTATTTTAGAAGAATTATAGTATGTTGGATAATATTATTATTGGATTAATTAAATAATAGGAAGAATAAGAAGTAAAGGGTAGGATGGTCATTTGATGAAATTAGTGAGGATAAAGTTGGAAGTCCCTAAGTTGGTCTAGGGGGTTACTTTGGAATAAAGAAAAAGAAGAGAAAGGGATCGTGTTGGGGAGAATGATAAAAAATCGGGAGAAGTTGAGAAGAGAAGAATAAAGGGCTAGAATGTGAAGGAGAACCCGCGAGGAAGGAAAATTTATCGTTAATACTAAGGTAAGGGTGGGATTCTTCCATCTCTAAGGGTTTTATAATGGGAATTGGGTAGGTTGAGGATTAGGTATTGTGATTGGAGTGAATCGATGAAGAATTTCTTTGTGACTATGAGTTATTGTTGTTATTAGTTGCTAATGGTATGAATTAGGTAGTAAAATTTGATAATCACTGCGAATCCTACTTGATATTGGTGTTTTGAATTGGTATTCTCGCAACAGAAATTATGCATATCGCAAAAGAGGAATCTACTAAATCGCAGAGCGCGCTTAGCGAGCGCGACGAACTTTGGAAAAACTGGAATCTGAGAGTAGCTCGCTTAGCGATCCATTCCCCCCGCTGAGGGAGACTTGAAGCAAAAAACGTAATTTTTAATTCCAAAAAATTCCTTAAAATTATTTAAACCATTTAGTAATGCTTAGGAATCGATGGGGTGTGGTGGAAAGTACTAAATGAGGAGTTATACACAAAATTATATGAATAACTAGTATAACTTGTATAATGAATGTAATTTAGAATGTTTATTGGTTTTGTTGTTGTTGTTATGAGTCGTTGTTGTTGTGATAAGTAATATATGGTTGTTGTTGACATATTGTAACACGGTGGGAGAACTGACTTTCTATAAATGTTGCGGATAGCAAGAGTCGCCACCGACTTTTGTTTTATCTAAGTGGAAAGGACATAAAAGAACAGGAAAGACCTATTTTTAAAAGATTTGAGTTTAGGGGGTAGGTTATATAAAGGGAAGGTGTTAGCACCCTTTATATACATGGTTATCCATGGGCTCTTAGTTACTTAGCTCACTTAATTGTTTTGAAAATATGAAGGGTAATGTGTATTTATAAAATTTTCTAAGTACTTTGTAATGATCCTTGTATGGATGTATACAAAGCCTTGTTTGAAAAGGTTTGAAAATAGTAAGGTGTGAAAAGTATTTTCTTTTGAAGTGTGAGCAAGTAACTATGAGGTACCTACCCTAGACTAAGTCATTCATGTTCTTATATGTCCTTTCAAGGGTAAGACTATCCCTATTATTAAGGAATAGGTAGTCATTACCTTGGATTTGTTTAAGGGACGGGCGTAGGGTCATCGTATGGTCAATGAAGGCAACTTGAGGGGTGTCTTTAGCAATTCGTAGGGACTATCATCATATTTACCGAAGGGACAAAATCAATATATCGTAGGCAACCTCGTAGGGACTTGATCTTTTAATCTGAAGGGACTATGATGATTTTATTCTGTTGGGACTTTTCTTTTTAAGACACCCCCATTTTTGAGGGACCTGGCCATATAAAGGCAACTGAGAAGGGTAACCCTAGGAAGTGCAGACGGCGACCGTAAGATGATCGACTTACGTGTGTGAGTGACTGTTTTCATATATTTATCCATTTTTTTAAAATTATCTAAGTCCAATTATTCAATTAATTTCTTACACTCCCTATATTACTAACCACGCAGTTAAAATAGGATCAATGGCAGGAATTTAAATAGCGGAAAATAAAATGGCAGAAAATAAAAACCTAACTATTACAATGCCTTGGGGCAGTTACATAATTATAATGGCGGAGAAAAAAAAAGGATAAATAATGATAAACAAACTCAGAGCAATAATAATAAGGCAAGTAATGAATATAACAAGAATGAAAATAAAAAGGTTTAGAGAAAAAAAAAGGTTTAGGAAAAAGGTTTAGGATTTGAGAAGTTTTAGGGTTAAAATATATATATATATATATATATATATATATATATATATATATATATATATATATATATATAGATATATTTTTAGGTTTCTTAAATATCAAAATAATAATACAGATAAAATTTTATGACAATATTAACCTAAATCTAATTAATTAAAATATTATTTTTATAAAAAAAAAGAGTTAATGAAATAGATTTAATATTATAAATTATATATAAGAAAAAAGATTTTTATGATTATAAAAAAAATTTATTAAGAAAAATATGTTAGTGAGTAATTAACAAAAAATTTAGTGGTTAATAATAGTAATTATATTAAGGAAAAAGTTAGATTAACCATAGTTAAAACAAAAATTAAAAACTAAATAAAATAACAAAAAAAATGCCAAAATACCTAGAGTGGGAATTGAACCCACGTTTCTTTGCCAAAATGTTGAGAATGGGTGTTAAACCCACTTTTCTTTGTCAAAATGTTGGGAATGGGTGTTGAACCCACGTTTCTTTGCCAAAATGGCCTCAAGATTACCAGCCTTGCCTTCTTGACACTAAGACACGCGCACACATGCGCACACATGTGAATGTACCCATGTTTCTTCTTCAAAATGCCACTAATTTCTAGCCATTGGGACATCTGCGCGTTTAGTAATAAGGTTAGGAAATAATTATATATAAAATAAGTTTATTACGTAAAATGAAGTATAAAAAAAATGTCTGAGACTGGGTTCGAACCCACGCCCTCAGGACTTTGAACCTGCATCTTAACCATTGCACCAAACCGAAAATCAATTTTTTGCAAAATTTTGAAGATGACAACGTTGCTTTTTTTTTTCTTCTGGAAAATCGTCCCCCCATGCTTTGGCCTTGTTGTGTACTTATAGTAGTATGATTAGGTCAAAAAAAATTGGGCTTTTGTTCATGGATTTTAGTTGCTTGAGATTGAAGAAAGCAATTATCCATAAATGTCCAAAAATCACATATTTTCTTACTAACTTTGTTTTGCACAAATTTGGATGGTATCAAATCAACTTAAATGTTGTATAAAAGCTTCTAGAACAAAGATTTAATCCATTATTTGATTTTCCATATTTTATTTATATTAAATTTGAATTTTAATAAATAAAATCCAAAATAATATAAAATAAATTATAAAAATCAGGAAAAATGGTCATTGGGTCGTGCATGACTTTATCTTTGAGTTTGAGTTGCAATTTCATGGGCCCATTTGGAAAAGAATGAAGTTATGGCCTTTTTTGCTTCTAACACCCCTTGAAATTTTCCCAACTTTGAAAAGGCACAACTCCCTCAATTTTAAGGATATGAGAGTGATCTTGGACTTTTTAGAAATCTCAGAGAGTCCTCTAACAAACCTCTTTGGTCTCATGTCCATATCTTTTACCATTTTCAAATTATGCTCTTTGGAAAAAGTTGACTTTTGTTGACTTTTGAAATGACCTATAATGTCTTAGCTCATACCTTCCAAATGAAGCATTTTTAGGCTTGGCTTGTTAGACACAAAGTTGTAGAGAATTCAATTTCCTTAAAAATGAGATTTGGATGGGAAATGTTTGATGAAACATGTGAAAGTTATTGCTGGTTAAAGTTCAGTTGACATTTCCTAGAAAACCCTAATTTAGAAACTTCATGATTCTTGATAATCTGAGATCTCCTTGATGAATCATGATCAACCCTTGATAAAATGATGAATTTTACTTCATAACCTTGATGTTGGGAAAAAAATCTTGAAGTTTGACTTTAGTTTGACCACAGTTGACCTCAATTTGACTTTTTAACCACTTTGATTGATTTTTGCATATCTGATCATTTGACTGGTCAAACTTATTGGGAAAGCTCTGAAACTTGACATAGGGACTTTTGAAGTCACATGGGATGCTATGAAGCTCACTTAGGGCTTTGTAATTCCATTTTGCTTGGAGAAAACCAAAACCCAAGTTCTGGATCCTTTGCTTAGGAGGAGGCTTTGTCTGAGGAAACTCTTAAACTTTCTGACCAATTGGGGACCTTGAGAACCTTATGATCATTGAGAAAAATTGAGAGACATTGCCTTGATTGTGTGAGAGAAAATTTTGGTGTGCAACAACTGCCCCTGTTCAATTTTCGGAAACCTGAGGAGTTAGATTGGCATGCACGCCATTCGTGACTGGAAGGTTGAAGGGGATTGAACATAAAAACCCAAAAATTTGT
This sequence comes from Lathyrus aphaca, assembly GCA_963966055.1. NCBI lineage: Eukaryota > Viridiplantae > Streptophyta > Magnoliopsida > Fabales > Fabaceae > Lathyrus > Lathyrus aphaca. The sequence goes on from OZ014519.1 coordinate 569,188,181, forward strand.
ACTCGCCGATGCGTAGAATAATACAGTTGGTTGGTTGTATTGCTTGAATGGGCTTAAATATGCCATTCGGAGAAAAGTTCTTCAAATATACTTCTTGGAGAATGAAATAGTCCAAAGTATGAAGATATAGCCTTTGGGAAGATAAACAACGGCCCGAGATAATGATATGGATTTTGGGAAGATAAACAACGGCCCAAGATAGCCTTCGGGAAGATAAAAAATGGCCCAAAATAATGATATGGCTTTTGGGAAGATAAACAACGGCCCAAGATAGCCTTTGGGAAGATAAACAACGGCCCAAAATAATGATATGGCGTCTGGGAAGATAAACAACGGCCCAAGATAGCCTTCGGGAAGATAAACAACAACCCAAGATAATGATATGGCTTTTGGGAAGATAAACAACAGCCCAAGGTAATGGTATAACTTTTGGGAAGATAAACAAAGACCCATAGTCATGATAGGGTACTTGGGAAGATAAATAACAGCCCAAGGTAAGGATATAACTTTTGGGAAGATAAACAACAGCCCAAAGTCATGATAGGGTACTTGGGAAGATAAACGATGGCCCAAGGTAAAGGTATAACTTTTGGGAAGATAAACGACGGCCCAAAGTCATAATAGGGTACTTGGGAAGATAAACAACGGCCTAAGATAAGGGTATAACTTTTGGGAAGATAAACAATGACCCAAAGTCATAATAGGGTACTTGGGAAGATAAACAACGACCCAAGGTAAGGGTATAACTTTTGGGAAGATAAACGACGGCCCAAAGTTATAATAGGGTACTTGGGAAGATAAACAACGGCCCAAGGTAAGGGTATAACTTTTGGGAAGATAAACGACGGCCCAAAGTCATAATAGGGTACTTGGGAAGATAAACAACGGCCCAAGGTAAGGGTATAACTTTTGGGAAGATAAACGACGGCCCCAAGTCATAATAGGGTACTTGGGAAGATAAACAACGACCCAAGGTAAGGGTATAAATTTTGAGAAGATAAACGACGTCCCAAAGTCATAATAGGGTACTTGGGAAGATAACAACAGCCCAAGGTAAGGGTATAACTTTTGGGAAGATAAACGACGGCCCAAAGTCATAATAGGGTACTTGGGAAGATAAACAACGACCCAAGGTAAGGGTATAACTTTTGGGAAGATAAACGACGGCCCAAAGTCATAATAGGGTACTTGGGAAGATAAACAACGGCCCAAGGTAAGGGTATAACTTTTGGGAAGATAAACGACGGCCCAAAGTCGTAATAGGGTACTTGGGAAGATAACAACAGCCCAAGGTAAGGGTATAACTTTTGGGAAGATAAACGACGACCCAAAATAATAATAGGGTACTTGGGAAGTTAAACAACAACCCAAGGTAAGGGTATAACTTTTGGGAAGATAAACGACGGCCCAAAGTCATAATATGGTACTTAGGAAGATAAATAACGGCCCAAGATATAAGTTGTTGATGAAGTTTGTCTGTTGGAGAATTAACCTGAAAAACAAGGTTAGTTCTATGCAAATATCATGATGTATATAACACTTTGCAAGATAATATCTCATGATAATGTTGTATGTGTATGGTATGATGTGATATGATGTATGTATGAATTATGTAGTCGAATCACATAAGTAGCTTTGTAGAACAACTGCTGGCTGGGGAAAATAAATACCGATTTGTTGTTAAGGAATATGAAGACTTCGTTCCTGTCTTGTTTAAGAACATCGTATTTAGAACCTCTTGTTTTCGTTCGTCGTGCTTCTTATTGAAGGATTAAGTTCCTGAATATCCTGACTGAGGTTAAAATAGATGGACATAGATCCGGGAGACCTATTCGGTTAAGTATCAATTCTTCGGAGGATATGAAACTGCTTGAAAACTTCGCAGTGTTGGAATTACAAGATATTACTTGAAGTATTCCGTAAGAATATTCGTAAAGATTACTCTGTGGGGATGAACCGGCGAAGATTCATTGAATTCCTATCTTCGATCGTCCTTGGTAAATATTATTGTTGTATTTTATGCATTTCGGGTAAACATCAATCATATTCAAACATAACCAACGAACATTTCTTGCTTTAGTAAAATGGGAAAAGTAACCCTGAATTCAGAAAACATTTCTTCCTTGAATAAAGAGGGAAAAGTAAACCTGAACTCGAAAACAAAATCATTTCAACTTTGAGAGTGTATAACCAATTGGATTTAGAGCTTTTAAGGTTCTTAATTTTCTTGAATAATTTCCCAGAAATTCTCATGGCTGGATCCGAAGACATGATACTCACACCATCTGATACTACTGGCATAGACAGTTAATTTCCATTATGGCTTCTGCTGAGAATCCAATATAAAGGTAATACAATGAGAGGAACATGCTTTCAAATTGTGATGGACCATATACGCTCCGGGTATTAGATTTGGAAAGAGAGCTTTTCCCATTGGTTGAGGATGAATTGTCCCATAAATGGAAGTATCTGAAAGGAGCTACCTCAAGAGAAATAAGTAGAATTCCCCACAATAATATGCCCCTGGCATCGTGAATTCTGTAATGTGACCTTTGGTAATTCAGATGGATGAGAAGACCTTCCCCTGGCTACTTAAGCATAGTTGAATCTTGACCTGATTGCCCCAAATGAACTAGGAAGTATCATGGCATGCCCCCTTGATTGGGAGATAGTGAATATGCCCCTTTGTATACATGTGCTTTGATCCAGGAAGCAACTTTGTCTATCAGAAGGACTTTGGTTTATTGAACATTCATCCTGTAAGTTTCTCTATGTGTCAAACACTTAGTTATATGCAAACAATGATTTTCAAAATGCAATGCTTATATCTGTCTTGAAGTTTTGAAAAAGAGTTATTTTAGTAAAACAATGTTTATGAAAACTGTGATATTAACTCAAGTTTTATAATAAGCCCTAAAGGAGTCAGGATGCCTTTTTGTAGCAGTATGCTTTTCGAACTAACCATGCTTCAGTTAGGTCTTTTAAAGGGTTGTAACGTGGTATGGTTCGTGGTTTAAGAAACAAAGGATAAAGGCTCAAATTTATTTGAACCCAACCCATTCTTCATGATGTTCTTCAGTCCTATGTTCGGTTAACTTATGCATTGAGGCTCCAAAGTAGTTCGGAATTGTAACACAGATAATAGTTTATTTGAAGAACCAGTCATCTTTTCTTTGTTTGAGGATTTGTAGTGACCTCTTTTTTCTTTTGACTTTATTATCCATTCCTTTTTCCTGAACTGTTTGTTTCAAGATTACAGTTAGCGGGATGTCCTAATTTTTATTAAGTCTCCTTCATAGGTTTTGACTTAGCGAGCTTTTCTTTTGCTAGATATTGACTGTCAGGCTTAAAGATTACAAGGAACCATCATTATTTGTGTACAACACATATAATTGGCATAATTGAGTTAACTGGGTAACTACCCTACCCCAGGTTATTAATAAGGGTTTTAATTTGCATGAGAATGAAAACTCTTACTTCATAGGATCGAAAGGGTTGACTAGTGATTAACTTCCTTATATCTCCACTATTTAGGAATTGAAACAATGCCTGTACATCGTCAGCATAGTCTGTTCAAAAGCATACTGCATAAGATTATGGTATTGTTTTCGTCATCCTCCCTCTAAAGGCTTACAACTTTATCAAGAGTTAAATATCACAAAAAGCGAAGTAAAAAGCATAGTTTTAAATATAGTGAAACGAATGGATTAATTCAAGACAAACATACACAATGCATTAATGTAAAACAAAGTTTGACATAATAATAAATGTTTAAACCAACAAAAGAAATCATAAATGAAAATTCAAATGTTCTCAAAGCCTCCTCTAAATTTATTACTCCGAACGTCTGGTAGCTTTGATGTTTGATGGATGATAGGAGAATTCAATCTGACTTTCTGGTGTAACCTCAAGGATTCCTTCATCAATCAGGTCTTGAATCTTATTCTTCAATGCCCAGCAACTATTAGTGTTATGTCCAGGACAATTAGAGTGATACACACATCTTGCATTAGGATTATAGCGAGGAGAAGAAGTATTGGGCTTTCGAGGAACGTCTGCCAAGATAATCAACTTTATTTCCAACAAGCATTGAAAAGCTTGTGACAGTGGCATTTTGAATCGGAAGAATTTTCTTCTACACTCCTTGTGTTGTGGTGGATTATCCCTATAATGCCTTTTTCTTCAACTGAAGAATCATCAGTAGTAGCCGGTCTCTTTCCTTCTCTTATCCTCATTTTCCTTTTGACCAAGTCAGCTTGTTTCACCAGAGGTTGACTGATGATTAAATTCCCGACTCTATTGTCTTGAAGTTTATTGACACAAATTCTCAGTTCTTATTGCCCCTGGGCTAAATTCTGGATAAGAGCCACCTGGCCATTCATCTGAATTCTCATATCTGCTATCTCAGCTTGAAGTTGTTCCAAATGATCACCCTTGTTGTCTTCATGATTCTTCTTTTTCAGGTCCTTAGTGAGGAGGGCTTTCAATTCTTCTTGCCCCTTGGACAAATTCAGGATCACCTCTTGAAATTGAGCAATCTGAGTTTGGAGATCTTTGACAGATTGTTCGAGAGCCATTTCTGCTGAAATAAATAGCGAGAAGATGAGAAACCTGTAGTGACAACCTGTTATGCAATGATATGGTATGTATATGCATATGCAATGTTTTCAAGGACCGCATGATTTAAATTTGTTTAAAGAAAAACAAAAACAAAATTTTATTAGTAAATGTTTAATATAAATTTTCCCCTTGGGCTTACAATGAAGGGAAATAACAATAAAGTACAAAAATAAATATATGGGGTTTTAAGTCTCCCATGGACGCTTCCTTGTTGGGTTGAGGTATGTGTTAAGGTTCCACTCTTCGTGAAGTTGCCTTGTCAGCTCCAGAATTCTTTCTTGACCAGCTCTGAAATGAGTCTCAAAAGTATCCCTTTGTTCCTTCAACTGAATCTAGGACTTCTGCAACTCTTCCAAATCAGTGGGCATGTCTGGTTGAAGGATGGTATAAGGAACATCTCCTTCAGCAATAGGCTCCATAGTAACTGGTAGAACAGCAGGATATGGCATCATAAGAGTCTGAGCACGAGATCGCACCCATCTGAGATAAGGTTCCATATGAATGGAGTACTTTGGTTCCAATGTCTTGTTATCAACTTTGTTCACCTTGCCCCAAGCTCGTATAAACCTTTGACGGTAACCTTGAAGATCGTTGTCGTAGTCGAACATAATACCTTGAGTAAGTATGTCATGAGGACCAATACTCTGAGCATAACCAAACTGACGTAGGGATAAAGAAGGGTTGTAAGTAATGCCCCCTCTTATGCCAAGGAGCGGCAAATTAGGGAACTCCCCACAACGGTCAATAATAGTGACATTTTCCATAGATCAGGAACACCAGTGAATATATGAATGAGAGAGTGACATGATCCTCTTAGACCACCTTAACCCTTGTTCATTCTTCATCACTGATCGAGGAAGGTGAGAAATAAACCACCTTGACAATAGAGGTATGCAACATATCAGAGTTCTCTTCGCCTTCGTAGTACGAGTGTGAAGAGAGTGTAAGATATCTCCAAGTAATGTAGGCATCGGATTGCGAGTCAGAAATATGTTGATGGCGTGTATGTCTATGAACTGGTCTAGATTAGGGAACAACATTAAGCCATAGATTAATAAGGCTAAGATCTCCTCAAAAGCATCATAGCTCATAGCATCCAATAACACCTGAGCTTTCTCCATCAATACCTTAGCAAGAATACCCATAACTCTACTTCTCGTTTCTAGGACAATGTCTGATTTCTTCAAATGTAGGGCCGTAACAGTGACTTCAGGTTTAGGCTCCTTCTATAAGCCTATGAAGGGTCTCTGATCAAGGATAGGCACACCCAGGAGTTTGGAGAATTCCTTCATTGTAGGTACTAGCTGATAGTCGGGGAACATGAATTAATGATGTTTAGGATAAAAGAACTGGAATAGGACACTCATCATGTCTTCATTTAATCTTGAAGTAACTAGATCCAGCAGGTAACCATGCTTCTTGATGAATTGGGAGTTTTCAGAAACTTTGGAGACCAATTCCTTAAGCTTAGAAGGTATCCCTACAAAGTTGATCCGGATAGTGTTCCTACGAGTGGAAGCCATAACCTGCAACAAAGAACAAAGATAAATCCTTTGGTCCTTGAAATGGTTAGTGAAAATGATATGCTTATGATGTCATGATGTTATGCTCAATCACAAACATGTGGCACACACAAATAAGTCACACAATAGCCCTAGGTTTGAAGGCTTGCATGAGGTTTAAAGGTAAGTACCCTCCCCTGAATTTTAGATGGTTCATCCTATCCTACAAAAGTAACCGGGTTCTAAGGGATCTCAATATCACTGATCCTTCCCAAGGGTGATTGTTCAGTAGGCAACTTACTTGCCAACCAAAACCCTCCAAGTTTAGGATCTCAATGAGCGTAACATCGAGTATCAATCAACTTTAGACTTCTCCAAAGCTGGCTATCTCACTACTTTCTAAAGGCCAAGATGGGATAACTAGGGTTCTAAAGGTCAGTTAGTGTATTGACAACATATGGCAGCCCCATATTATCCTCAACTTACTTAAGGAACATAAGCACCAACTAAGAAGCCACACTAACGTAGCCACCAGATCAACCATATCGGTATACGTCGTACAATTTCCTTGGTCTATTGCTACTTACCTAGGGTACACTAGATCCGGGTTAAGATCTTTCACACAAAAAGCCCAACAAGAAAGTAAAGCAAACAAAACAAACAATTTAAGTGATCTAATTCCTAAGGGTACCCCACCTTTACTTAGTAAGTCCCCAGCAGAGTCGCCAGTTCTATAACATGGTGGGAGAACTGACTTTCTATAAATGTTGCGGATAGCAAGAGTCGCCACCGACTTTTATTTTATCCAAGTGGAAAGGACGTAAAAGAACAGGAAAGACCTATTTTTAAAAGACTTGAGTTCGGGGGGTAGGTTATATAAAGGGAAGGTGTTAGCACCCTTTATATCCATTGTTATCCATTGGCTCTTAGTTACTTAGCTCACTTAATTTTTTTGAAAATATGAAGTGTAGTGTGTATTTAGAAATTTTTCTAAGTACTTTGTAATGATCCTCGTATGGATGTATACAAAGCCTTGTTTGAAAAGGTTTGAAAATAGTGAGGTGTGAAAAATATTTTCTTTTGAAGTGTGAGCAAGTAACTATGAGGTACCTACCCTAAACTAAGTCATTCATGATCTTATATGTCCTTTCAAGGGTATGACTATCCCTATTATTAAGGAATAGGTAGTCATTATCTTGGATTTGTTTAAGGGACGGGCGTCGGGTAATCGTATGGTCAATGAAGGAAACTTGAGGGGTGTCTTTAGCAATTCGTAGGGACTATCATCATATTTACCGAAGGGACAAGATCACCATATTGTAGGCAACCTCGTAGGGACTTGATCTTTTAATCTGAAGGGACTATGATGATTTTATTCTGTAGGGACTTTGCTTTTTAAGACACCCCCATTTTCGAGGAATCTGACCATATAAAGGCAACTGAGAAGGGTAACCCTAGGAAGTGCAGGCGGCGACCGTAGGACGACCGACTTACGTGTGTGAGTGACTGTTTTCATATATTTATCTTATTTTTAAATTATCTAAGTCCAATTATTCAATTAATTTCTCACACTCCCTATATTACTAACCACTCAGTTAAAATAGGATCAATGGCAGGAATTTAAATGGCGGAAAATAAAATGGCAGAAAATAAAAAATCTAACTATTACAACGCCTTGGGGTAGTTACATAATTATAATGGCGGAGAAAAAAAAGATAAATAATGATAAACAAACTCAGAGCAATAATAATAAGACAGATAGTGAATATAACAAGAATGAATGAAAATAAAAAGGTTTAGAGAAAAAAAAGTTTAGGAAAAAGGTTTAGGATTTGAAAAGTTTTAGGGTTAAAATAAAAAAAATATATTTTTAGGTTTCTTAAATATCAAAATAATAATACAAATAAAATTTTATGACAATATTAACCTAAATCTAATTAATTAAAATATTTTTTTATAAAAAAAAAGAGTTAATGAAATAGATTTAATATTATAAATTATATATAAAAAAAAGTTTTTTATGATTATAAAAAAAAATATTAAGAAAAATAAGTTACTGAGTAATTAACAAAAAAATAGTGGTTAATAATAGTAATTATATTAAGGAAAAAGTTAGATTAACCATAGTTAAAACAAAAATTAAAAACTAAAGAAAATAACAAAAAAAATGCCAAAATACCTGGAGTGGGAATTGAACCCACGTTTCTTTGCCATAATGTTGGGAATGAGTGTTGAACCCACGTTTCTTTGCCAAAATGTTGGGAATGGGTGTTGAACCCACATTTCTTTGCCAAAATGCCCTCAAGATTACCAGCCTTGCCTTATTGACAATAAGACACACGCACACATTGTAATACCTCAAAATTTGCCCTCATTATTTATTCCCTTTACTGTTTTTTTCTTCATTTATATGCATCTCTCACTAGGTCATAACATTGTAATCATGCATTTCATTGGTTCCCGAGGCATGGGATCAGAGCATTCTCTAGTGATTGGAGTTTTCCTATTCAGAGGTGATTTGTCTGGTTATTGCACTTGAGATAAGATAAAGGTTGAGCTTACCTCATCATAGGCACGTTCTTATGCTGAAGTTCGTCAAGTATCCAGGTTATCTTCTTCGAGGTTTCTCAGGAGTGTCTGATGCTTAGGGCATTATTCATGTTAACAACTCAAGCTATCTGCTTCATCGGGGAACCCTCAATACAAGTTGCTCAAGGGTTCTTATCTCTGGCATGGTTTTTTTGATGTTAATTAATGGAGACTGAGTTTCAGGGTTTCATATCAAAGGTATCATGATGTTCATGGTATAGGAGATCTAATCGTGGACTCATAAGAAAAGCAAGTTATTATGGCTCTCTCAGTTGTTTGTTTGTTGTGGTAGAAGTTAGTGAGGTTCAAGGTTGAAGTTTATCGAAGTTTGGGGATTCATTAAGAATAAGTTGGATTTGGGTGGGAAGATTGTGTTAAGATATTAAGATTGATTATGCAGGCCATTTGGAATCCAAGACACGTCCTTGTTTACCATCTTTATTTGCTCTAGCCATTTTCTATAATCCGTAAAAAGCATATTTCAAATATTTCTTTTCTTGCTATCATCAAGATCACCACTTATAACCATTTTTTCTTAGCCCAAATTCATTTCATATCACCATTCCAAACCATTAAACCAATTACCAAATATCTCTTCTAGCCAAAATTCTTTCTTTGTTCCATTTTTTGAAAACTACCTTGAAAGAAATTCAAAACCAGGTCATATTTTGTGATTAAATTCATATTGTTTTTGGCTCCAAATCCAATTACAATTTCATTCTAATTTCATTCTTGAATTAATTTATATAATTAAACCACTTATTAATATTACCTTTAGTTCATATTCATTTCCTTTTTTCCAATCCAACTTCAATCATAATTCAATTTTTGATCCATTTTCTAATTAGGTGTTCAAAACCAGTTTTAGTTTATCTAAAGTTTTACCATGGTAATTATCCCATATCTGAACTATAACCCATCCAAATGAAACTTCTTGTTAAGTCTATATTAATGCCAATTTTCATAAGCTTTCTTTTATTCAAACTATTTTCCTTAAGCCCATTTATTAAACCCCAATAAACTAATTATCATGTTGTTACAACTTCAAGCCCATAATTCCATTCAAATATCAAACAAAAAGGGAAATTCAAAAAGGGGAGATTGTTATACTAGAGAAAAAATAATAACAGAAATGAAATTGAGAAAGAAGCTGAGACTTCTTCTTCAATGAGACTCTTCCATTCACAAAAAAATATATATACAACAGGATTCTAAAAACACCAAGAACTTAAATCTTCATCACTTCCATTATCATCTTTAGTCAAAATATTCTGAATACCTTCCTGCACTTCACCCTTATTATTCCTTTGCATCTCATCATCAACCATCTTCATAAAAACAGTTCAAATGAACTTGCAAAAAAGAAAAAAAAAACATAACAGAACAAAGTTAGATATCAAAAAATTCAATAACTAACTTTTAGTTTCTAACAGAATTCATGACTAACCAACAGAAATCACATTCATAACAAATCATAATCGAAAAACCTATAACTAACTCAAAGCAGAAAAATGAAAAAATCTTAACTGAAAATAACAACTTCATAACAGATTTTTCTTCTAGAATGCTCACCTGAGATTATGCACAAAAGCTGAATTTATCTTCTATAAATCAGGACCCTTGTCCTTCAATCGGAATTCTTTCCACAACTTCACTTCTTTTCACCATTTTCTTCACTTCCTTCACCATTTCTTCCTGAATCTTCTGCAACTTCCTCCTCCTTCAAAGTCTTCTTCTTCTGCATCTTCTTCCTCTCCTCTCCTCTAAATCTCAACCTTCAGTCTTCATCAAATTCCCTTGATCCCACCTTCTTCATCCACTATGCGTTCATCAAAATTCCACTAACCATATCATAACAGAAACTCGCATCTTTATAAACAAACCTGCAACCACAAATTTCAGATTGGCACCACAGCAAGAACATCAAATTTCAGAAGGAGAAGGTATCAAGATCGCTACAACAAGGAAAAATCATCACATACCTACCTCCTTCACGCCAAAGCCATCTGTAAACACCCCAAATTTTCCCTCACTTATTTCACCATGGCTTGTGATTCTTTTCATTTGCATAAGTTCAATCATATCATCTCATATTACATTTTTACTTCACTGCATTGTTTCAAAGTCATCTGCATCTAGGGTTTGTGGTCTGAGCAATCCTTGAGCTATCTGAGCCACCCCAAAGGTCTTCAATCATATCAAGAGGGTCCATGTATGTTCAATCATCATATTATATCCTCCCAAGATCAAGGAAGCCAGAAAATCACAAGAACTGAGAGAGGCATGGAAGCAGAGCCAAGCTTAACTGCACAGATGACCTAGAATTAGGGTTCTGGTTTCAGAGGCCATAACTCCAAATTTTTCGGCCATTCTTGTTTCTATTGGTCATTATATGTTATAAGGATCATGCATACCAATTTTCATGAAGAAATTCAGTGGGGAAGAAAATCAGGGCATCTGAGGCCCCCAATCACCCAACCAAAGGGTCTTCTCCATCATTTTGGATGTGCATGATCTTTATTTGATCTTAGAAGAAGGTAGAATTTCACAAAATTGAAGGATTTCAAGCCATTTGCAAAATTTCCATTTTGGGAAAGTTTTTCAACTTCCTCTTTTTGATTCAAAAATGCTTCAAATGAAAAATTCTTGGTCATGAAAGTTGTAGATTGGATCATTCCCTTTTCAAAAAGTACAAGAACTTGACCTAATTCATCATAGAACTCAAGTTATGGTCCTGCAAAGTTGGGAAAAATCACAAATTTTCACTTATGCACCAAAGAGGGAAGTTTGCAAAAACACTTGCCAAAGCCAAATGTGACCTCAAAGTGACTTCTAACCATTGCACAAACATCACACATGACATAAAATCAGAATTGCACAAAGAAATCCCAAGTTTCATGCCTTGAAATTCAAGTAATTCAAAAGGGGCCAAACTTCCCCAAAATTGCAAAATGGATCAAATCTCTTCAGCCACTTGTGCCAGCTACAAACTATGACTTCCATGGACCTCCTTGAAGCAAGCTGACTCGAGCCATGCCTTGAAAAAGCCACTGAACCAGCACATACCTCAAGTACACAAGTTGGTGACATTTTTGCAACTTGCCCATACCAATCAACCTAGGCCAGCATCCACCCTCTGACCTATCCAAACATGATATGTGGACCTCAAGCAAGCCAACACACAACATAACACAAGCTGAAACCTCCAAGAACTCAGCATTCACCAAAAACTCCCCTTATGCAAAAGCCTTTGAATTTCACAACTCAACCATCAAACCTTCAAACTTTTTCCACCATTCAACTCCATAAACATCACTGATCATCTCCCACCCTTCATTTTGCCCTAAAACACTCAGAATCAAAAATACGATTTTGACATTTCATGAACCGAACTTCTGCCAACTTCCTCTTGAGGCCATTTAAACTCCAACTAAGCATCACAAACACTTCAGAAGGATCATTGGAGCTGATTTGAAGCAAGGAACTGGCCAGAAAGCACCATTTTCGAAAGCTTCAGTTCAGGTATCATAAAGAACTTTTTTTCCAGAAATGATTTCTTAAGTTCTTAGATTGTTCTCCATGCTTCACTGATCACACTGCACCTTTTGGTTTTGAAAATGATTCAGTTTTAAGCATGTATGAAGCTTCTGAAATTTCTGTGAATTTTTCCGTTTTGATTCGAATCTCTCTGTTCATGTGAAATAAATCATGTTTGATGATTGATTCTTGTTTAGAATGGGGTAGGGATCATTTCTGGAGAGTTTAAGAGTTTGGGGATGCGTATAGAGAGAGATAGCATAGGAGACTGGCCGGAGAAGATGACCGGAACACTGTTCCGGTCACCTGAAAATGTTTAGGGTTCAGATTAGGGCTTAATGACATAATTAGTGAGTTTAAATGTGAGCCGTCCATTAGCGCGCAAAGTCAATTCCCTCCTCTTTTTATTTGAATCTGGGCCACTGGATCAGCATACTTCCATTAATTCTTATTTTTATTCCATTTTAATTACATTTCTTTCCACATTTTATTTAAAATAGTAAAACATTTCTAAAAAATCTCATTTTTTGCATCATGACTTAAAATATTTTTCTCATTCTGAAAATAATTTTTATTTTATTTTTTGCATAAATTTCATATTTTTAAAATATTTAAATGTTTATTTTAATTAGTTAATGAGAATTAATTAATTAAAATAGCATTTAAGTTTCTACAAATCACATTGCATCTTGATACATTTAGAAACATTATCAAACTCTTCACACAAATTTCTTTTTGGTTCTTGACCTATTTTGACATTTTTCTTTGGAATTAGGGTTCTTAAAAGACAATATTTTTGCCCTAACTTAGAAAAATCCTTTCTGCCTAACCATGAAGAGTTTGATGATGGTTCTTTTTGCATTGCATTCCTCATGTCATGTAGTTTCTAGGGTAAGATTGGTCTGAAGTTATCTTTCATTTTCAAATTGTTTTGCATTTATCATTTAGAGGCACCTTAAAACCCTAGCCAACTTGAGAAAATCATAACTTCTTTAGGGTTAAAAGTTAGGTCTTCCCCTTTGGGCAGTGAACTTGTGTAGGTTTAGGGTTCCCTTGATCCTATTTTCAATTTTTTATCATGTCATTAGCTTCTGGTTTTGGATTTTGTATTGCATGTTATGTATAAACCCTAATTTTTGTCTTCATTTGTATTCATCTCTCATATGCTTGCATACATGAACTTGCCATGACATTTTGTGCATCCACATGACATATAAGACATCTTAGAACATATTGAAATCATGTTTGATCATTGCATCATCCATTTACCATGTTATGCATCCATTGCATTTCATAAGTTTTCATGAACTTTCATGCTCCTTTCATGCTTCATTTGCATCCTCATTACTTGTATGATCATTCACATCTCTTGACATACATTTGTACCATCTCTTAGCATCATTTGCATCATGAGTATGCTTCTGGTTTTGGTTTGCATCCTTGCATTCATTTCATTTTCATTTCATTTCCTTTTACTAACTTTTCAGGTGGTAAGTTACTTTGAGAAGTGAATTTGCCTTCACTTCTCATAATCTCTTCTCACCTCTCTTATGCATTCATTGCTGCAATTTTGTATTAGAGTGAGCTTGCTCATTCATGTTCCTTCTTCACTTTCTTTCTTCAAGCAACTTATCTTCTTAAGTGAAGTAAGTTGACTTGTTTCTTCTGCTTCTCTTCCTTTCATCTGCTTCTTCCTTGGTAGCTTCTTTGAAGATCTCTTGCAAGCCTAACAAACCATAGGAACATCCAAGCATGACAATAATTAGGGTTCTGATTAGTCCCCCTTTAGTTTTACCTTTGTGTCATCTTTGTGTCTCCTCTCCTCATCTCTTAATCAAGGACTAAACCTTAAAGGTTTTAAGGCTTTGTGATTAGGGTTAGGCCTGTATCCTTCTATTAGGATGGAGTGTATAACTTTAATCCCAAGTGTTAAACCCTTAATGTGTTTAAATCCTTTAATTAATCCATCTAATAATCACTAAGACATCAAACTTGTAACTTGGGCCTTGCATTAGGGTTCTAATTCTTCCTTAATTGGTTAAGAAGGACTAACCCTAGTGTTAATGGACAAGTCCCTCTCAAGTTGTCTTGCAAACCATAAAACTCACTTCTTAATCTTACCATTAACTAAAATCCATCTAATAAAGGCTTTGTTTTGTCATGAGGTTAATCCCTAATCATGGATTAAGTTGAGGAGCCTTTCTCAGCTTAAATGTTCTCATTTATCATCCTTCTATTAGGATGGTGTAATGAGTCCATTAAATCCTTGATTATGGCTTAAACTCATTACTTAACACTAAACAAAAACTTCAAAAAACACATAAATAATCACAAGTAGGTTAATGATCTTAATCCTACATCATGGTGATTAAGTGTGAGGTGTTTACTTCATACTTAAGGTATTCTCATTACCCCTAATCAGAGGGAGGATGTGATGAGTTTACCAACCCTTGGTTTAGGCTTGAGCTCATTGACTTATGACAAACTTCAAAAGGCAATAAAAGACTGAAATTACCAAAAACAAACAATAATCGTCTCCTCCGGGATTCTTTTCTCATCATCTTCACTCACAAACGAGAACTTGCTTCTTCCGTCTAATGCAAGACAGTTTGCACCTGAGCCAGACAGGTCATACACTTGAGCATAGACAAGTAAGCAATTCACTAGTCAATTTATCTTTCAGTCTCTTTGAGTCGAACTACGGTGTTTCCACTTCCTCATTGCACAAGAGGATACGTAGGCATAACTTAACAGTTATCGAACAAAAGTCTCTGTATATTCCCCCCTCTTCTAGCATTATTCTTTAAGCCTCATAGTCTTGAGCTTCATACTCCTGTTCTTACACTGACACTTCTGTTATTCACTTCACATTTCTTTTGCACTGACACTTGCATTCTTTTCCAGCTTTTGCACACAAAATGGCACTGAAACTACCCCTTAAAACACAAATCTTTCAAACGTGGATCTCGTCGAGTACGGCGGACAATCTGGGTGCTAATACCTTCCCAGGTTGTAACCAACCCCCTTTCTCATATTCTCTGGTTAGCGACCGTCTTATCCATATCTTTCCAGGTTTATGCAGCATTACCTTTCCTTCGGGATAAAAATGCCTAGCTGGCGACTCTATTCATTTCTTCTCTTTCGCCGACCGTTCGCGTCTGTACCACTTCTGACCAGGTGTCATTTGGTGGGAGCGACAGCTTGGCGACTCTGCTGGGGACCCTTATATTGTAACCAGGGCTTCTGGTTCTTTTTGTGGGTTCCTCCTAGCTCTTGTTTGATTTGTGTTTACTGGGGTGTTATGTGCTAATTGTGTTTGTTTATTTGCTTTATTTATTGCTTTATGTACAGCTTTGTTTATTGCTTTCCTTTACAGTTTTTCATATTTCATACTGTCATTATCATTGCTGGATCTGGTTTCTGTTTTGGTGGGTGGGGTTCCATTGAGAGTTTAAGGTCCTATACCTGGGACCTGAGTGACACCTAGGATAGAGTGGTTCATGTTCTTTCCCATTCCATTTCAATTTGGTGCGGGAATATGAAACACGGTTCAGATATGGGTTTCTTCTTGAGAACTCTGTGCTACAGATTTCCTGTAGTGCTAGGGCTATCTGGGAAGCCTGCTAAGTCTGGATGACCTTTATTATGACCTTCAGAATCTGAGGTGAATTAGAGGAGGATCTTTTATGGTTATTGTAAACACTGTACCTCCGGGTTAGAAGTGTTTACACTTCTCATAACTGATCCAAGTCTGAGGATCTTTGTTTTAGAACATTACATGTGAGGGGGGTTGGGCTGTTTACAGGTTTGCAGGTACCCTTGGCCACATCATACCCTGTTTTGTTCTGTTTAAGAGTACCTCATTTTGGACAGTTCTTGTGATTAAACCTTGGGCATGTGACTCTTTATTTGAGTCCCCCACCCTGGTTACTGGATTTTTAAGCCTTCATCTGGACTTTTGAACATACATGGGCCTCATATCAAGACAGATAATCAGATCCAGCTTGATCACAAACCCTTACATATCATTTGCATATGTCATCTTTGCATCATTTAACATTTGTTTATTTGTTTTTCAGGGTATCCACTTCATTGTATCTTGGTTTTGGTTTTGACCCCTTCATCTGCATAGACCTCTACTTCAGCTGTCCCCATCAGTTATCTGCTTCAGCTATCTCCACCTTCACCAGCATCAGTCTATCTCCAGTCTTAGTCTGTGATCTTCATCAGCATTTATCTTCAGCTTCTTCAGCAGCACTCATGGCTACTCCCAGGAAGAACAACATATCCTACCACTTTTTTGAGCCTGTTTTGACTGGTATCAGGCAAGTCCAGTCACTCATCACACCTGACCACATCCCATTGTTTAGAGAGCATTATGGAGGTATCCTGGATATGGTTATGGACCTTGACCCTTCTCAGAGAAGCATGATCCACACCTGCTTGCAGTTTTATGACCCTCCTTTAAGATGCTTCACCTTTCCAGACTTTCAGCTAGGGCCTCTACTAGAAGAGTTTTCCTCATTGATTGGAGTACCTATCAGGGGTGGAATCCCTTTCAACCCAGAGATGCCAGCTCCCAGAAATGAAGAAGTAGCAAAGGCACTGTACTTAGAGCCTGCCTTGATTGAGCAAAGTATGACAACAAAGGCTGGGATCCCTGGTTTGCATTTAGACTTCTTGATTTCTCAGGCCATCCTGAAGGCTTCATTAGGAGAGTGGAGGGCAATCTGTGCACTGTTAGCCCTCAACATATATGGGGCTATACTATTTGCAGATGAGCCCAAATTTGTCAGCAAGAATGCCGTCCATCTGTTTCTCCTGAAGAACCCAGTACCTACACTGCTGGGAGACTTTTACTATTCCATCCATCAGAGGAGTGAGAAACAAAGAGGGAAGTTGGTGAGATGTTGTGCTCCTTTGTTTTACACCTGGCTGCTCAGACACCTGCCTAAATCAGATGCCTTCCTGAATCCCCACCAACAGAAGAATTGGGCTAAAAGGCTCATTGCCTTGACTTCAGATGATATTAGATGGTGCACCCAGAGCACCAAAGGAAAGGACATTATCACCAGCTGTGGACAATACCCAAATGTGCCTCTGATAGGAGTAAAGGGTTGCATCAACTACAACCCTTTGCTGTTCAAGAGACAACTGGGCTATGCTTTGGTTCACCCTCCCAGAGGGCAAGATTTAGATGAGACCCTGTATTGTGAAGTGAAACCTAATTCAGCTGTTGTCAGGCAAGCATCCTGGGCTTGGGACAACATCCAGACAAAAGGGATGGCTATTCTTGGAAGGTGTAATAATGTTGCTTCAGCTCAATACTATGACTGGTCCCGTACTAGTGCTCAAATTACTGGAATGCCTTTTATCTTGGAGGACATACCTGGACCATCTACAGTACAACCTGCAGCAACTGTTAGCCTTGAAGAATTTGAGAATCTGAAGGAAAGGAATGAGAACTTATCTCAAGCCTTGAAGAAGACTCTCTGGGAGAGAAGTGATGGTCGTCTGGACATTGAGAGATTGGAAAAACTTAGGGTGGAACATCTTACCAAAATTGAGAAGACAGAGGACTACATCAGGAAAGCAAGAGCTGGGGAACAAATATTGAAGAATGCCTGTAAAGAGGCCAAAATTCAGAAGGCTAGGACTGAGCTCTATCTGCAAGAGAGTCAGGCTAGGTAGGTCAGGATCACTGAAGCCCGTACACAAGAAGACCAAAAGTCTCAAGCCAAGATTGAACAGCTAGAGGCCAATGAGAAGAAGCAGCAGGAAGCTTTGTTGGCAGCCCAGAAGGAGATTTCAGAGTTGAAGATCAGAGCAGGATTGAAGAGATCAAAGGACCAGGACAGGTATAAGAAGCTGATCATTGCCATTGCTACCAGGAAGCTCCTCATTAGGACCATTACAGAGCATCCAGCTAGTCCAGTGACTGAGGCACTCCTGAAGGAGGTCAGAGAGGATGAGTTTGGGCTGGATGTCTGATTCTTTGTTTGTTGTTATTTCCATTTGATGTACTTTTCCTTTTATTGTATTTTGACCCTCCGTGGGCATGTGTTGTAAAACAGACTATGTATCGTTCTCCATTTGTAATATATTTAGTTTGTTTCCATTTGGACTTCCCTCAACAATATCAAGCATCTTCCTCAAGGTCTGGAAAGGTCAAAACCAAGAACCAAACCGGATACCTTGGAAAACAAATAAGCATACTGCATTGCATACTAACTTTTTCTTTGTTTTGTAGGTTTTGTTTATTGCTTTTTTTCTAACTTTGTTGTGATCTCAGGAAACATTGCTCGTCGCCGAGTGTTCCCTGTCAACCGCACGCACCGGTACCCGACTCGTAACAACCTTCCCGGTATTCAAATGGAACAAGTACAGCAGGATCTGACTGAGGTCAAAAATTAGATGACCAATGAGAGATTGGAGATGAGAAATCAGATGTCTCAATTCATGGCAGTAATGACTGGCTTAGCCCAGAGTCAAGAAAGGTTAAGAGAGCTGGTGGAAAGACAAACTCCTGAGGAGCCTCATCTTGGAACAGGAGGAACTAGCAACAATGAACGGGGCCAGCCTCGTATTGATCCACCAGTATTTTGACCTCATCTGGATCCAGAAGTTAATATCCCGAGAAATGTGCAAGGTAATACTGCTGGGGGAGGAATCTTGCAAGAGGATCCCCAAGAAGAACAGTTTACTGTTATGGGGGTTGGAGATGAAGTATATGACAGAAGATTAGACGAGATTGCTGAAAAGTTAAGATCTTTGGAGTCTCAAAATTCTTTGGGCTTCGATGTGATGGATATGGGACTAGTAGATGGGGTGAGAATTCCCCACAAATTCAAACCCCCATGCTTCGAAAAGTACAATGGTAACTCCTGTCCTCGTACTCACCTGCAGTCTTTCCTAGGAAGGCTCAAAGCTTATACTATGGGTGAAAAGTTGTGGATGTTCTACTTTGAAGACAGTCTGACTGGGGCTTCAAGAGAGTGGTATTCACATCTGTATAGGGCTACCATTAGATGCTGGAAGGACTTAGCTGAAGCTTTCATCAGACAATATCAGTACAACCTGGACATGGCTCCCAATAGAACTCTTCTAATGGGCATGTCACAATCTGCTAGAGAGAGCTTCAGAGAATATGCCCAAAGGTGGAGACAGCTTGCTGCTGCTGTCCAACCACCCATGTCAGAGAGGGAAATGGCTGACATGTTCATGAATACATTGCAAGGGACCTATATTGATAGATTGGCTGCCTTCTCCTCTACCAGTTTTGCTGATGTGGTCATAGCTAGTGAAAGGATTGAAAGTCTATTAAAGATGGGCAAAATTTCCGACAGCAGTGCAAGTTCGTCCAGCAATCCCAGAAAGCCTTTTGTGGGACCCCGAAGAGCTGGTGAGACAAATTCCATTCATGCAAGCAGGGGCAGGCCTCAGTATGTGCACCGGTCAGTAGCAGAAGTTACCATTCCAGCTCCAATTCCTCAACAATCAGCATATCCTCAACAACAACAACCACAGTATCAACAACAAGTTCATTATCCGCAACGGAGAACCTACAACAACAGCAATAACAACCAACAATAGCGTCCTTTCCAGCAAAGGCCATCACAGGCAAACCGAGTAATTGACCCAATTCCAATGCCGTACGCCGCACTCTTGCCACAACTCCTGAAGCTCAACCTAGTTGAGTTAAGGACATTGGCACCTCCGGAACCCGCCAATATGCCAAAAAACTATGATGCCAATGCCAGGTGTGCATTCCACTCAAACGCACCGGGGCATAACACTGAAAAATGCAGGGCCCTACAGATGAAAGTCCAAGATCTGGTGGACTCAAAAGCTCTCAACTTTGCACCTCCTCCAAATGTCACAAGGAATCCAATGCCTAGTCACAACGGGCCTAGGATTAATGCTATTGAGGAAGGCAAACCATCCACCTTAATCACCAGTGTTGCACAAATTTGAACACCTTTGGTTGAAATCAAAGCTCAACTTTTAGAATGCCAAGTGTTCCCCGGGTGTGAGCTCGACTGTGGGTATTGCAATATTGCAGTCAATGGGTGTGAAAGGTCGAGAAACGACATATATGGTCTTATTAAGGATGGTATCCTTCAGATTACGACAACAACAACTACAACTCCAACAATTCCTTCATCAACAATCACAGATACTCCTACAACACCAGCAACCATTGTTCCTACGGATTCTACTACAACTCCAACAACTGCTCAATCAATCATTTCAATGGATACAAGTTCAGTCACCATTCCTGCTGCAGCTTCAATCCCCGTCCAGTCAACAGTACCTTCTACAATATCAACAACAATTGATGAAAGCATCTCAACGGTTACAATATACTACGATCCTACAAATGTTCCTGTCGACAACTCACAAAATGCTACTCCTTTCAGAGCACCAGTTACCATATACTATGATCCACACACCATTGTGGTCCCCTCTGCAGCTGCTATCAGTCCAGACACTATCACAGTACCTGGGCCAGTTCCTTACGAAAGCAATAATGCCATCCCTTGGCATTATGGCTCAGATCTATACTGCGAGGGGCAGAAAATCACTTTGGAATCATCAACTTCTTCACCTCAGATAGACAATGTGGGGGGAGGCGGAGGCTTCACTAGAAGCGGACGTCTCTTTGCCTCGCAAATTCCAAGACCCGTTGCTGAAGCAAAAGCTGCTGCTAAGGCAAAAGGGAAGAGCATGGTGCAAGAAGAACTAGTTGCCAAAGAAGCTTTGAAGACTCCTTTTGATCAAGAGGTTGATGAATTCATGAGAATCATAAAGAAAAGTGATTACAAGGTGGTAGACCAGCTTCACCAAACACCTTCCAAAATCTCCATACTATCGTTGCTAATGTGCTCCGAGGCTCATCGGAACGCACTATTAAAGGTCTTGCACGCAGCTTATGTGCCGGAGGAGATTACCGTCAATCAGTTAGAGGCTTTGATTAGAAATGTCAATGCTAGTAATGGACTAGGATTTACCAACACTGATCTAACGACGGAAGGTCGCAATCACAACAAGGCTTTGCACATTACCTTGGAGTGTAAGGGCGCAGTTCTTTCTCACGTGTTGCTAGACACAGGGTCATCCCTCAATGTCCTACCCAAGAAAGCCCTTGTGAAGCTGGAGTATGACGGATTGGCACTACGCCTAAGCAACTTGGTAGTGAGAGCCTTTGACGGTTCTAAAAGATTAGTTCTGGGAGAGATAGAATTACCAATAATGATTGGCCCACAAGTTTTCAAAACGACCTTCTTTGTGATGGATATACAGCCTGCCTACAGCTGTCTATTGGGTAGACCATGGATACACGCCGCTGGCGCCGTGACGTCAACCCTTCACCAGAAGTTAAAATTCGAGTGGGAAGGCCAAGTCATTACCATTTGCGGGGAAGAGGATATCTTCGTTAGCCAGCTGGCTACTTTCAAATACATTGAAATGGATGGGGAGATCCATGAAACCATGAGTCAGGGGTTTGAGGCCTTGAATATCAATGAAACATCTGTTGTGCTAGGGACTTCCATCACATCATATCAGCAAGCCCGGAGGGTTGTTGAGGAAGGTACCGCCCAAGGCTGGGGCAAGCTGCTGCCCGTGGAGAAGAAAGAGGACCGATTCGGGTTGGGTTACAGACCAACTCGACAAGATCAACCAGAGGATGCAAAGGAGCCCAAGTTTGTCAGCGGGGGGATGCTCACCCCGGATGCTGTGAATAGCTTGGAAGATGAGTCAGAAGACGAGCGCAGCCTGGAAAGCTGGATACGTCCAAGGATCCCGGGGAGCCATGTCTCAAACTGGTCTTCCCAGGAAATTATAAAGGTTACTCCTGCAGAGTAATTATTATTTCCTGTTGTTTTTGAAGCATGCATCAAGTCCTGCATCTTGCCCGAGATGTCAGGGCTCATTTTGTAATCGGGCCATCTTGTATTTTGTGCAAAGATCAATTAATGAATATCAGGACATCTTTTGCAAATGAGTCTTTTCTTTTCCGCTCACTGTTTTTCATTTTTCATTTTTTGTACAAAAATAAAATGGCAATGCTTTTCAAAATAAATAACTTCATTTTCACTTTTTCTAAGCAAGATAAAACTGATCACTAAAATGAACAAATCTAAACCCTTGCAGAGAATACCCTCCAGACTGCACCGACAACGACACCGCTATGACTTCGTATGACTTTGACAATCTGATTAATCAAGTTGATGAAGGGGTTGAAGAAGATTATGAGCTACCTAAGGAGCTAGCCAGGTTGTTGAGACAAGGGGAGAAGGTTATCACTCCTCATCAGGAGGAAGTTGAGATAGTTAATCTTGGTACAGAAGAAGACTTGAAAGAAGTTAAGATCGGAGCCTGCCTGCAAGATTTAGTAAAGGAACAACTAATTTACATGCTCCGGGAGTATGTGGATGTTTTTGCTTGGTCTTATCAGGATATGCCAGGATTGGACACCGACATTGTTATGCACAAGCTGCCTCTAAATGAAGACTACCCGCCGGTAAAACAGAAGTTGCGCCGTACTCGCCCAGATATGGCAATGAAGATAAAAGAAGAGGTACAAAAACAGTGGGACGTCGGTTTCCTTGCTGTGACTAGTTACCCACCGTGGGTCGCTAATATTGTATCAGTGCCTAAGAAGGACGGAAAAGTAAGGATGTGTGTGGATTACCGGGATCTGAACAGGGCCAGCCCGAAAGATGACTTCCCGTTACCTCACATTGATGTATTGGTTGATAATACGGCTCAGTTCTCGGTGTTCTCCTTCATGGATGGATTTTCAGGATATAATCAGATCAAAATGTCACCTGAAGACATGGAGAAGACAACTTTCATCACACCCTGGGGCATATTCTGTTATAAGGTGATGCCATTCGGACTGAAGAATGCTGGTGCCACTTATCAACGGGCTATGGTAACATTATTCCACGACATGATCCACAAAGAAATTGAATGTTATGTGGATGACATGATTGCCAAGTCCCTTACAGAAGAAGACCACCTGGTGAATCTATTGAAGCTATTCAAGCGTCTGAGGAAGTACCAATTGAAGTTAAACCCCAACAAATGCACATTTGGGGTGCGATCCGGCAAGCTGCTGGGATTTATTGTGAGTGAGAAAGGAATTGAAGTTGACCCTGACAAAGTCAAAGCCATTCAAGAAATGCCTGCCCCAAAGACTGAAAAAGAAGTTCGAGGGTTTCTAGGTAGATTGAACTACATTTCACGGTTCATATCTCACCTTACGGCAACCTGTGAGCCTTTGTTCAAGTTGTTAAGAAAAGAGCAAACGGTCAGGTGGAATGAAGACTGCCAAAGGGCTTTTGACAAAATCAAGGAATACTTACAAGAGCCTCCTATCCTTATGCCTCTAGTTGAAGGAAGACCTCTAATCATATACTTGACAGTATTAGAAGAGTCAATGGGGTGTGTGCTGGGCCAGCATGACGAGTCTGGTCGAAAAGAGTATGCAATATACTACCTAAGCAAAAAGTTTACCGACTGTGAACAACGTTATTCACTGCTCGAGAAAACTTGTTGTGCTTTAGCGTGGGCTGCTCGCCGACTAAGGCATATATGTTGACCCACACTACCTTATTGATATCAAAGATGGACCCAGTTAAGTACATATTTGAGAAGCCAGCACTTACCGGCCAGGTTGCAAGATGGCAAATGATTCTCACAGAATATGACATTCAATACACATCTCAGAAAGCCATCAAAGGCAATGTATTGTCTGACTATCTGGCTGAGCAACCCATTGATGATTACCAGCCTATGAGATTTGACTTCCCAAATGAAGACATCATGTTCATAAAAGCAAAAGATCATGAAGAGCCTGTTCACACTGAAGGGCCTGACCCAGAAGAAGAATGGACTATGATGTTTGATGGTGCTGTTAATATGAATGGTCGTGGTGTTGGTGCAGTACTCATTACACCTAAAGGAGTTCACATGCCTTTCTCGGCAAAACTCACCTTTAACTGCACTAACAACGAAGCTGAATATGAAGCCTGTATCATGGGTCTTGAGGAAGCCATTGACCTCAGGATCAAGACTTTGACTGTATTCGGAGATTCAGCTCTGGTAATCAATCAAACCAACGGCAAATGGTACACTCACCAAGATCATCTGATACCCTACCGGGATTATACAAGGAGGTTATTGACTTTCTTCACAACGGTCAAGCTTGAGTATATCCCTCGAGATGACAATCAGTTTGCAGATGCTCTGGCTACCATTTCATCCATGATCAAAGTTCAAGCTGCCAACTTTGTGCCTCGGATTTCAGTATCCAGACTTGACAGACCAGTATACGTATTTTCAGCAGATATTGTTAAAGATGATAAGCCTTGGTTCTATGACATCAAATGCTTCTTGGAGGATCAAACATACCCACCTGGGGCATCTTCCAATGATAAGAAAACACTAAGAAGGCTGGCTGGTAGTTTCTTCCTGAATACTGATGGCTCCTTGTACAAATGAAACTTTGACATGGTACTTCTCAGATGTGTTGATAAGGCAGAGGCAGACTTGTTGATGCACGAGGTGCATGAAGGATCTTTCGGTACCCATGCCGGAGGGCATGCTATGGCTAAAAAGTTGCTAAGATCAGGTTATTACTGGATCACAATGGATGCAGACTGTTGTGCTTATGCCAGAAAATGCCACAAATGCCAGATTTATGCAGACAAAGTGCATGTGCCGCCAAATCCCCTGAATGTGATGTCTTCACCCTGGCCCTTTGCCATGTGGGGCATTGATATGATTGGGAAGATTGAACCGACTGCTTCAAATGGCTACAGATTCATCCTGGTTGCCATTGACTATTTCACCAAGTGGGTTGAGGCAGCTTCATATGCAAATGTCACCAGGCAAGTGGTAGCCCGATTCCTGAAGAGAGATACCATCTGTCGGTATGGAGTATCCAAGCGAATCATTACTGATAATGGTTCCAATTTGAACAATAAAATGATGGCAGAATTATGCCGAGACTTCAAAATCCAACACCACAATTCTTCTCCTTACAGGCCAAAGATGAATGGCGCTGTAGAGGCAGCTAACATGAATATCAAGAAGATCGTGCAGAAGATGGTGGTCACCTACAAAGACTGGCATGAAATGCTGTCATTCGCCTTGCATGGGTACCGTACGTCAATCAGAACATCCACTGGGGCAACACCGTATCAGCTTGTGTATGGTATGGAGGCAGTCCTACCTATTGAAGTTGAATTACCCTCTTTACGGGTATTGATGGATGTTAAGCTAAACGAAGCAGAATGGGTCCGGTCCCGGTATGAACAACTAAGTCTGATCGAAGAGAAGAGATTGGCTGCAATTTGTCATGGGCAGTTGTATCAAAAAAGAATGAAGAAAGCCTTCGATCAGAAAGTCAGGCTTCGAGAATACCAAGTAGGAGATCTTGTGCTGAAAAGACTCCTCCCTCCTCATACAGACCACAGGGGCAAGTGGACTCCGAATTACGACGGTCCGTTCATAGTAAAGAAAGTTTTCTCCGGCGGAGCACTGATGCTCAGTACTATGGATGGTGAAGATTTCCTGTCCCCTATGAATTCAGATGCAGTTAAAAAATACTTCGCATAAATGACCCGCTGGACATAAAAACAGAATGTAAGTCCAGGCAAAAATAGGGCATCCCGACAAGTCAAAAACAGAATAAAGGACTCGGGCAAAAATAAGGGAAAATAAATAAAAAAATGTACACCCGCTGAGTTGAAAAGCCGCATTGGACAGCTCAGGCAAGAATGGGTATCCCGGTGGATAGAAAACCCGAAAGGGCGATCCACGCAAAATAAGGGAATAAGCGAACAACTGCATTCTGAATTCGTCTGTATCACCCACAACACGGCAAGCTTCGAAAGGTTAAAGCATCGGTCGGAATCAACCTTCTTCAAAAAGCAAGATGAGAAGAACGTCAATGTCATACAAGTCATAGCAAGGGGAAGCACTAAAGCGTCGTCAACATTGCCAGCACCTTTTTGTTTCTCAATTTTGTAACGATCTCTTCATTTCAGGGGATCTGTTTCTTTGACTGTACTTGCCAATTCAGGGCATACAAATCAATAAAATCAGATTTTCAGTCACGTTTCATCTTGTACATGTTATTTTCATTTGCAAAATGTCCGATGTCCTTAAAATATTGATTGCATGAATACAGATGCGTCTTTTCTAAAGTTGCATGCTTACAGGAAATATATATTGACTCCCGGGAGTGTCTAAACTCCTATGATGGAATCCAGTAAAGGATACCTCAGGATACTTGTACATTTCTTTGCCATAGCAGGGTTGCAGGTATTCGAAGTATGTCATGTGGCACGAGGGCTTCTTCCCAGGAAGCTGCCAAGTCATTACTTACTCATCATATCTTCCAAATGGCACCAGAGATGCTTTCTCCCCAGCTGAGTTCCTCATCCTCAAAGGAATCCCTACAGGACTTTAGGAAGATCGTCCAGTGATCATTTCTCCCCAGCCAAGTGTTAGATAGGAAACCATCTCCCCGCAGAGTCTCAGCCTCTATCCAGAAAAGCAATGTTGAAGATTTCACAACAAAGTGACGGAAGCTTCCACAAACCCCGGCTGGGCCCCTCATTACCAAGATAGGTCTATCAGTGACCTATTTCCCCAAGCATAGTCATATATATCAGATCTACCAATGATCTCATCCCTAGCTAGGATGCCACTGCAAGCAGATCTGCCAGAGATCTTCACCGCAACGGGACCCGAATCCCGGATCGATATCTTTTGCATAATCATAGCATTCGCATCATAGTTCCCCCAAAGCGTAGCATTCCGTTTAATATAGAGCATTACGGAAAAAATCAAACATATTGCATAATCATAAGCCATGTTTTGAATCAACACCCGTTTATACCAACATTCCATCAGCAATGTATACAAAATACCCCTCAATCCCCGGCAGAATGCCAAAGCATCCCCTTTGCACTCTCAAGATACAGATACATGCTCCTTTTCGCACTCGTCCGTGTCATCATTCCCCAGTAAAGTCTCCAGAAGATCCCCTACAAACAAATACTTATACATAACCTGTTCTTCCCGACACTCGCCTGTGTCATATTCCCAGCAGAAAGCCAAAGCGTCCCCTTGTCACTCACAAATACAAATACATGTTTCTACACATTTCCCTGACACTCGTCCGTGTCACCTATCCCCAACACAGTTGCCTAAACACTTGTCTATAATACACTTCTTTCGGTACCCGTCCGTGTCATCTTATCCCCACAGATCTTCAAAATATCTCTTACATTTATATAACTTATACACTTCCCTTTATGATACTCATCTATATCATGCTATCCCCGGCAAGATGAACACTCGTCTGTGTCTCATTCATGCTTATTTTCACTCATACAGATATTCGTCCGTATCTTGTATACGCACTTAATTCCCCTCAGAGTCGACACTCGTCCGTGTTCTTTGTTAACCGGTTGGTACTCGTCCGTACCATCATCTCTGAACATGCGTCAGCATTTGTTTCTACTGATACTCGTCCGTATCATAGTCTTAAGGATGTTCGTCCGCATCTTTAATCTATACACCGTGTCAAACACTTATACCTTTTCTTTCTTGAATTTAGACACTCGTCTGTGTCTACCATTCCCCAGAAGAGTCCCCGACAAATTCCAATAAATTATTTCCTTTCTATCTGACATTCGTGCTATGTCATGATACTTCCGGCAGCCGTACCCTGCCAGGTGATCGTCCTTCACCTTCTTGATGATCGTCCTTCATCATTTCCCCAGCAGAGCCTCCATTATTGGAACCCTTTCCTATCTGACATTTGTCCTATGTCGTAATATTTTTAGCAGCCGTACCCTGCTAGGTGATCGTCCTTCACCCTTTCGATGATCTTCCTGCATCATTTTATCTGATGGCCGTCCCCGTTGTTGATCTTGTTATCTGACATTCGTCCTATGTCATGATAAACCCCGAGAGCAGCCATACCCTGCTAGGTGATCGTCCTTCACCTCTTGATGATCGTCCTTCATCATTCTTATCGATGGCCGTCCCCATCGTCGACCTTTTTTATCCGGCATTCGTCCTATGTCGTGATACTGTTGGCAACCGTACCTTGCCGGGTGATCGTCCTTCACCTTAGATGATCGTCCCTCATCTTACCCCCAACAGAGCAGCCGTCCCCTGCTAGGTGATCGTCCTTCACCTTTGATGACCGTACCTCATCATATATGCTTCGAACTTGAT
Organism: Lathyrus aphaca; assembly: GCA_963966055.1. NCBI lineage: Eukaryota > Viridiplantae > Streptophyta > Magnoliopsida > Fabales > Fabaceae > Lathyrus > Lathyrus aphaca. The sequence continues at coordinate 569,216,695 of OZ014519.1, forward strand.
GGTCGTCCCCATCATTTGCTTTACCTTTAATCCCCAGAGAGTCTTAATTCTTTGCTTGATGGCCGTCCCCATCATGATACACCCATTTCCCCAGCATGTCGGTCGTCCCCGTCATTGCTTATCCCCAGCAGTCTTCCTCTGCTCGACGGTCATCACCCGCACTTTATAATCATACTTTACCCCCTTTTACAATCTATATCCCTTTTCTTCTTCATTCAGTGAGTGCAAATCTTGGACTGTCTTTGGTATTCAACCACAAGTTATCTTGTTTGTCTGTTAAGCCGTCGCTTACATCCTGCACAGCTAACTCATGTTTGAATAGGGGCAGCTGTAAACACCCCAAATTTGCCCTCACTCATTTCACCATGGCTTGTGATTCTTTTCATTTGCATAAGTTCAATCATATCATCTCATATTACATTTTTACTTCACTGCATTGTTTCAAAGTCATCTGCATCTAGGGTTTGTGGTCTGAGCAATCCCTGAGCTATCTGAGCCACCCCAAAGGTCTTCAATCATCTCAAGAGGTTCCATTTATTTTCAATCATCATATTATATCCTCCCAAGATCAAGGAAGCCAGAAAATCACAAGAACTGAGAGAGGCATGGAAGCAGAGCCAAGCTTAACTGCACATATGACCTAGAATTAGGGTTCTGGTTTCAGAGGCCATAACTCCAAATTTTTTTGCCATTCTTGTTTCTATTGGTCATTATATGTTATAAGGATCATGCATACCAATTTTCATGAAGAAATTCAGTGGGGAAGGCATTTGATCAATAGATGACTTCTTGAACAAGTCAGTGCAAAATCAGGGCATCTGAGGCCCCCAATCACCCAACCAAAGGGTCTTCTCCATCATTTTGGATGTACATGATCTTTATTTGATCTTAGAAGAAGGTAGAAGTTCACAAAATTGAAGGATTTCAAGCCATTTGCAAAATTGCCATTTTGGGAAAGTGACTTGTAATGCAAACTTGCCATTTTGGGAAAGTTTTTCAACCTCCTCTTTTTGATTCAAAAATGCTTCAAATGAAAAATTCTTGGTCATGAAAGTTGTAGATTGGATCATTCCCTTTTCAAAAAGTACAAGAACTTGACCTAATTCATCATAGAACTCAAGTTATGGTCTTGCAAAGTTGGGAAAAATCACAAATTTTCACTTATGCACCAAAGAGGGAAGTTTGCAAAAACACTTGCCAAAGCCAAATGTGACCTCAAAGTGACTTCTAACCATTGCACAAACATCACACATGACATAAAATCAGAATTTCACAAAGAAATCCCAAGTTTCATGCCTTGAACTTCAAGTAATTCAAAAGGGGCCAAACTTCCCCAAAATTTCAAAATGGATCAAATCTCTTCAGCCACTTGTGCCAGCTACAAACTATGACTTCCATGGACCTCCTTGAAGCAAGCTGACTCGAGCCATGCCTTGAAACAGCCACTGAACCAGCCCATACCTCAAGTACACAAGTTGGTGACATTTTTGCAACTTGCCCATACCAATCAACCTAGGCCAGCACCCACCCTCTGACCTATCCAAACATGATATGTGGACCTCAAGCAAGCCAACACACAACATAACACAAGCTGAAACCTCCAAGAACTCAACATTCACCAAAAACTCCCCTTATGCAAAAGCCTTCGAATTTCACAACTCAACCATCAAACCTTCAAACTTTTTCCACCATTCAACTCCATAAACATCACTGATCATTTCCCACCCTTCATTTTGCCCTAAAACACTCAGAATCAAAAATACGATTTTGACATTTCATGAACTGAACTTCTGCCAACTTCCTCTTGAGGCCATTTAAACTCCAACTAAGCATCACAAACACTTCAGAAGGATCATTGGAGCTGATTTGAAGCAAGGAACTGGCCAGAAAACACCATTTTCGAAAGCTTCAGTTCAGGTATCATCAAGAACTTTTTTTCCAGAAATGATTTCTTAAGTTCTTAGATTGTTCTCCATGCTTCACTGATCACACTGCACCTTTTGGTTTTGAAAATGATTCAGTTTTAAGCATGTATGAAGCTTCTGAAATTTCTGTGAATTTTTCCGTTTTGATTCGAATCTTTCTGTTCATGTGAAATAAATCCTGTTTGATGATTGATTCTTGTTTAGAATGGGGTGGGGATCATTTCTGGAGAGTTTAAGAGTTTGGGCATGCGTATAGAGAGAGATAGCATAGGAGACTGGCCGGAGAAGATGACCGGAACACTGTTCCGGTCACCTGAAAATGTTTAGGGTTCAGATTAGGGCTTAATGACATAATTAGTGAGTTTAAATGTGAGCCGTCCATTAGCGCGCGAAGTCAATTCCCTCCTCTTTTCATTTGAATCTGGGCCACTGGATCAGCATACTTCCATTAATTCTTATTTTTATTCCATTTTAATTACATTTCTTTCCATATTTTATTTAAAATAGTAAAACATTTCTAAAAAATCTCATTTTTTTCATCATGACTTAAAATATTTTTCTCATTCTGAAAATAATTTTTATTTTATTTTTTGCATAAATTTTGTATTTGTAAAATATTTAAATGTTTATTTTAATTAGTTAATGAGAATTAATTAATTAAAATAGCATTTAAGTTTCTAAAAATCACCAAAAAAATCACATTGCATCTTGATACATTTAGAAACATTATCAAACTCTTCACACAAATTTCTTTTTGGTTCTTGACCTATTTTGACATTTTTCTTTGGAATTAGGGTTCTTAAAAGACAATATTTTTGCCCTAACTTAGAAAAATCCTTTCTGCCTAACCATGAAGTGTTTGATGATGGTTCTTTTTGCATTGCATTCCTCATATCATGTAGTTTCTAGGGTTAAATTGGTCTGAATTTATCTTTCATTTTCAATTTGTTTTGCATTTATCATATAGAGGCACCTTAAAACCCTAGCCAACTTGAGAAAATCATAACTTCTTTAGGGTTAAGAGTTAGGTCTTCCCCTTTGGGCAGTGAACTTGTGTAGGTTTAGGGTTCCCTTGATCCTATTTTCAATTTTTTATCATGTCATTAGCTTCTGGTTTTGGATTTTGTATTGCATGTTATGTATAAACCCTAATTTTTGTCTTCATTTGTATTCATCTCTCATATGCTTGCATACATGAACTTGCCATGACATTTTGTGCATCCACATGACATATAAGACATCTTAGGACATATTGAAATCATGTTTGATAATTGCATCATCCATTTACCATGTTATGCATCCATTGCATTTCATAAGTTTTCATGAACTTTCATGCTCCTTTCATGCTTCATTTGCATCCTCATTACTTGTATGATCATTCACATCTCTTGACATAAATTTGTACCATCTCTTAGCATCCTTTGCATCATGAGTATAATTCTGGTTTTGGTTTGCATCCTTGCATTCATTTCATTTTCATTTCATTTCCTTTTAATAACTTTTCAGGTGGTAAGTTACTTTGAGAAGTGAATTTGCCTTCACTTCTCATAATCTCTTCTCACCTCTCTTATGCATTCATTGCTGCAATTTTGTATTAGAGTGAGCTTGCTCATTCATGTTCCTTCTTCACTTTCTTTCTTCAAGCAACTTATCTTCTTAAGTGAAGTAAGTTGACTTGTTTCTTCTGCTTCTCTTCCTTTCATCTGCTTCTTCCTTGGTAGCTTCTTTGAAGATCTCTTGCAAGCCTAACAAACCATAGGAACATCCAAGCATGACAATAATTAGGGTTCTGATTAGTCCCCCATTAGTTTTACCTTTGTGTCATCTTTGTGTCTCCTCTCCTCATCTCTTAATCAAGGACTAAACCTTAAAGGTTTTAAGGCTTTGTGATTAGGGTTAGGCATGTATCCTTCTATTAGGATGGAGTGTATAACTTTAATCCCAAGTGTTAAACCCTTAATGTGTTTAAATCCTTTAATCAATCCATCTAATAATCACTAAGACATCAAACTTGTAACTTGGGCCTTGAATTAGGGTTCTAATTCTTCCTTAATTGGTTAAGAAGGACTAACCCTAGTGTTAATGGACAAGTCCCTCTCAAGTTGTCTTGCAAACCATAAAACTCACTTCTTAATCTTACCATTAACTAAAATCCATCTAATAAAGGCTTTGTTTTGTCATGAGGTTAATCCCTAATCATGGATTAAGTTGAGGAGCCTTTCTCAGCTTAAATGTTCTCATTTATCATCCTTCTATTAGGATGGTGTAATGTGTCCATTAAATCCTTGATTATGGCTTAAACTCATTACTTAACACTAAACAAAAACTTCAAAAAACACATAAATAATCACAAGTAGGTTAATGATCTTAATCCTACATCATGGTGATTAAGTGTGAGGTGTTTACTTCATACTTAAGGTATTCTCATTACCCCTAATCAGAGGGAGGATGTGATGAGTTTACCAACCCTTGGTTTAGGCTTGAGCTCATTGACTTATGACAAACTTCAAAAGGCAATAAAAGACTGAAATTACCAAAAACAAACAATAATCGTCTCCTCCGGGATTCTTTTCTCATCATCTTCACTCACAAACGAGAACTTGCTTCTTCCGTCTAATGCAAGACAGTTTGCACCTGAGCCAGACAGGTCATACACTTGAGCATAGACAAGTAAGCAATTCTCTAGTCAATTTATCTTTCAGTTTCTTTGAGTCGAACTACGGTGTTCTGACTTCCTCATTGCACAAGAGGATACGTAGGCATAACTTAACAGTTATCGAACAAAAGTCTCTGTATATTCCCCCCTCTTCTAGCATTATTCTTTAAGCCTCATAGTCTTGAGCTTCATACTCCTGTTCTTACACTGACACTTCTGTTATTTACTTCACATTTCTTTTGCACTAACACTTGCATTCTTTTCCAGCTTTTGCACACAAAATGGCACTGACACTACCCCTTAAAACACAAATCTTTCAAGCGTGGATCCCGTCGAGTACGGCGGACAATCTGGGTGCTAATACCTTCCCAGGTTGTAACCAACCCCCTTTCTCAGTTTCTCTGGTTCGCGACCGTCTTATCCATATCTTTCCAGGTTTGTGCAGCATTACCTTTCCTTTGGGATAAAAATGCCTAGCTGGCGACTCTATTCATTTCTTCTCTTTCGCCGACTGTTCGCGTCTGTACCCCTTCAGACCAGGTGTCATTTGGTGGGAGCGACACCGTCAACTTCATTCAACCACAAGAGCTTTCATCTTCATGTTGAAATCTTCAAAAATCTTCAAAAGAAAGAACCTGCATCTGCAAGAACATAATAGTTTCAATCACGCACAAAGAAGAGGCAGAAAAACATCACAAACGCAACAAGAAGAAGATCGCAGCGTCGTTTTTTTTACACGACCTACAAAGATCAGGAAAGCAATTCGGAGCTACGAACATCAACAACTACCATTTTGATTGAAGGTACGATGGCCTTGATCCATTTTCGATTCGATTTTCCATTTTGCTTCGGAAATATTTTGATATGAAGATTTTGTAGAAATTTAGGTAAGGTTATTTAGGGATTTGAGATGAGGAAGGAAAAACAGGTGAGGTTTATGTTGAGAGATTATGGTTTGTAAGAGTTTTACCGGGAAAAAGCCATTGGCGGTAAGGGTTTTCAGAAAACAAAGAAGAAGAAGGGTGGATGGCGTCAGAGTGGTGATGGTGTAAAGAGATGAGGGGGAGGCGAAGATGAAGGAGGGAAGAGTTAGATGAAGAAGATGACGATGAAACGAAGAAGAAGAAGATAGGATGCGGCGGGAAGAAGAGGACAAAGAGGAAGATGGGGATGCGGCGAGAAGAGGAAGAGAGGAGAATTTAGGTTTAGGGTTTGTTCAGATTTTACTGTTGTTTGTATTTTCATTTTAATTATAAGGTTAATTTAGTTTAATAAAAATATTTTGAATTAAGAATCATTAAGAGTAATTAAATGAATATTATGCCATTAAACTATAATGAAAACGAATTAATCCACTTTTAATCCTTTAATTTGAGTTATTTTTTTATCAATTCCCATTAATGTTACCGTTGGAAGAGGAAGAGGTGGTTTGTTTGCATTTCAGCCCAACCGGCGGTGACACGTGTCACCGTCCGGTTGGTTTCCCATGCGGTGATTCTATATGTGCTATACACCATAACAACCATGATCCTGCGCGTTGTGGCCCACAAGATAAGAAACCCTAGATCGGACAGTCCTCAATTAGTCAAACCAGTTGACCGAAGGCTTACCACATACACCCTCAAGGGCCTGCGTGTGGGCCTTGTTTCCTTTGCTATTCACACAACCTTTTTAAGCCCATGTAGAAAAACAACTATAAAAAACTTACTCTTCTTACCCCCCCCCCCCTTTTATTTCTTTTAGATTTTAATTTTTAGTTAATATAGTTTCAAAATAAATCAATAAAAAAATAGTAAAATCCATGAGAAAATTCCAAACAAATTCCAATAGGTTGTTAATTCCAATTAGAAATTTTTGACATTTTTTATTTCCTGAATTTTAATTATTTTCGATTTAATTCTGATTTTTCTTTTAATTTGCTTTTATTGAATTTCTTTTAACTGTACATGATTTTGTTCATTTTATTTTGTCCCCTTACCGTAGGATTTTTGACCCATTCTTTTTGCTATGGTTAGAGGAATCATAATAGGACCTAGAATAATTTTGGTAGAATTTCTAGGTCATTTTATCCCCTGTTTTGGTAGCTTAATCCATAGAAAATGATAGTTAATCCTTAAGTAGAATTAAGTGATTTTTAGACATAGTTAGATTATGATATTTTAGGATATTTTTTAGCACAATGTAATAATCAGTTTTGGGACCCTATTGAATTAATTCCATAATTTTTCCAGGACTTTTAATATTTTTAGTGTATTAATCTTTAGGCTAGTCATACATGTAAAATTCAATTAGTTTAGGTTAGAATATTAAGATCCTTTAAGAACTAGTTTACTTAGATTTAATCTTAGGATGTTAAATTGACTTAGCCTAGTTTAATTTCTGATTTTTAGAATGACAATATTAGATAATTCCCTTAGTTTTAGGACTTAGGCTTAGAATTCTTAATAAATGGATTTAGATAAAGTTTAAGCTTGTTTTTGGTTTTATACCTTAAAATGAATTTGTTGTTGAATTTTATTCTTTATCCATTTCTATTGCATTGCCTTATGGTTTGAATATTTCACTTGTATAGGCTTCCCCATTGTTCTAGAATCAACTTAACTTTCGTAGGAAGTAAGTTGAATTCTAATAGTTTATAGTTCCTTTCTTCATTAGGTTTAGAAACCACACAAACCGTTAGGATCACTTGTGAATAAATAAACAAAATTAGGATTGAGGCTTAGTCCCTTAGATTTTGTCCTTTTTCTCAACTTGAGTCATTCTTTCTCATCTCATAAAGAAAAGCAATAAAACACTTAATGAAAATCGAACCTTCTTGTACGACAGGAGACTTTGTTGCATAGTGTTTATACGCGTCCAGTTTCGGGGCGAGGTATAAATACTCACCGCGATGGATAGGTCTTAGTATGAGAATGTTCACAAACAAATTCAAGACATTTCTCATAAAAGACAAAAACAAATAATAAGCGACTATCCTGTAGGAACTTCTTCTCTCATCTCATTCATTCCCAACGCGAACTTGCGACGACTTTTCTCGCATGCAAGACGGTAAATGCACTCGTACCAGACGAGTCTGCAACACCTGAGCATAGACATACGCAGTTCCAGCCATAAAATACATAAACAAATAGTTCCCGCCTTAGTTAGGCAAACTACGTCGACTCTGATCCTCATTTTCCCGATGAGGTACGTAGGCATCGGGTTAGGGCCCGTTCGAGCACATTCTTTATTTTCCCTACATTTCCCCCTTTCTTTCCATTCTCTTTTCTAGTTCCTTTCCTCATTTCCAGTTCCAGTAGCAGTTTTATTCAGCAGCAGCTTTATTTTCTCACCCTTTGAAACAAGCAAACAAGCGTGGATCCCGTCGGGTATGGCGGACGGTCTAGGGTGCTAATACCTTCCCAGGTTGTAACCGACTCCCGAACCCAGATCTTTGGTTCGCAGGACCTTGTCCTTTCCTTCTTCCTTAGGTTTGTGCAACATTACCTTTCCCGTTCTTTCGGGATAAAAATGTCTGGCTGACGACTCTACCTTTTCTGTGCAACTTTCGCGTTTGTACTAGGATGAAAATCCCGGGAGCGACAGCTGGTGACTCTGCTGGGGACCGAACCCAGAATCTCTGGTTTCCCTCGTAGAGTTAATCCTAGCACCTGTTTGTTTTTGTTTCTTTGGGTGTTTATCTGTTTGTTGTTGTGTGCTTTAGTTTAGCTTTACTGTTTTCATTTACAGTTTTTACTTTATAGCTTTACTTTACCGCATTTATTTACCGCTTTTAGTATTTATTTTCCATGCATCATATTATACTGGATTGTCTGGCTGTGCTGGTTTTCATTTTTCTATGGGATGGGAGTTACTGTGAGATAAGCCAAATACCCGGCTTGAGTGCTCTATAGGATTAGCGTGGACAAACATTGTACTCCCATGGTATCTCACCATGATGAGTGGCGATGTGTTCCACACCCAGATTGCGACCGTCTTGGAACTATTCTGTGTGGGGATTACCCCACTTCAGGGTACGACCTTGATAGTTATGTGCATCTGGTGACCGATCTTCGAGGACCTTAATGGGAACACCCCTCTCCAGTGATGACAGTGGCAAACCATATTTTTTTGGCAAACCCACTCGCATTCGAGGGTCCATTGGGAACTCGCATAGGATGGCCTAGTTCTCTCATAGGAATCCAGTTAAAGCAAACTGTTCGTATGACGATAGTATTGTACCCTTCGGGATGAATGTACTATTGTTTCTCGATTCTGTGCTTGAAGCTGGGGACTTGTGAGGGATGCTTGTTTTTCTGGACTCAGCTGAGGCCTCCCTGAGTAGTACATAATGCCAAACCGATTCCCTGATTTGGTCATGAGCCATTTCTCGGAAATGGTGAATGTATTATTGCTATTCGGCTTTGAGAGTCCGTGATGTTGACTCGAGTAGCACACCCGTGAGATTTGGAGGGGTTTACAGGTTCGCAGGAACTCTAAGACCTTCAGCATACCCGCTTTGCCTTTGGTTCAGTTTTGTGATCTGGATTTCTGGTTCTAAGATATGGATCCCGGATCAGAGGGATTGTTATTGTGATATGTGGATATTGTGACCTTGCACCGACACCTGATTATATGATTGGCACATCACAGACACTTCACTGATCACATGCCTCGCCTTGCATAAGCATCATATCATCATTAATCATTTGTGTTTCTTTTATTCTCAGGGTTTGCATTACTCCCAGTTCCTGGTCGTATACTTGCTTCGAAGATGGAAGATATCAGAAAGAAGAATATTTTCTACAAATTTTTTGATACCAAGGTGGACTTGCTCAAGCAGATGGTGTCTCTTATTACCCCGAGTCATTTGGGTTTTTTCAAACAGCGATATGGTGATATTCTGGACATTGTGTTCAATCTGGATAGTTCACAAAGGAGTGCCATCCATACCTTGCTACAGTATTATGACCCTAGACTCCGATGTTTCACATTCCCTGATTTCCAGCTAGGTCAATTACTAGAAGAGTATGTTGAGATTTTGGGACTGCCTATCAAAGACCAAATTCCTTTCAATTCAGAAATGACAAGACCGACTCATGCTGACATCGCTAAAGCTCTTTATTTGAGCTCGTCAGAGATATTTGCTAAGCTGGTTGCCACCAAGGCAGGATTACTTGGTTTTCCCTTAGAGTTTTTGGTCAAAAGAGCTGAAGAATTTGCCGTGGAAAAGCAGTGGGATTCAGTTTGTGCCATATTGGCATTATCTGTGTATGGGATAGTTTTGTTTGCTGACATGGAGAAGTTCATGGATATGAATGCCATTCATTTGTTTGTGATGAAGAATCTTGTACCCACTCTCTTGGGAGATTTGTATTATTCAGTACACTATAAGAATGAGAAGAGACGAGGTGGCTTGGTTAGATGTTGTGCCCCATTATTCTACACATGGTTTATGAGGCACGTCCCTATTATTGGAGTATTCACGGATCCCAGAGTAATTTGGTCGCAAAAGCTAAGCACGCTGACCGCCAAAGACATTAGATGGTTCACCTTAAGGCTAAAAGGGAAAGAGCTCGTCTCCAGCTGTGGAGGGTATCCTAATGTTCCCATCTTAGGAGTAGCTGGGGGCATTAATTACAACCCCATACTTTTGAGAAGACAATTAGGATATGCTTTGAAGAATGTTCCCAAAGATTCGGAGTTGGATCAGACTTTTTATTTCCCTGTGAAGGACAATCTCCCATTGGTACGGGAAGCTGCAGGTGCTTGGAAATTGATTAATAGAAAGGGTATAGAATGCTTGGGCAGGATTAATGACCAAATGTTTCCCGAATTTGAAGCTTGGGTAAGAGAAAAAGCTCAAGTGACTCTAATCCCTTTCTCCGCACCGTTACCACCACCTACCACAGTTCCTTTAGAAGATTATCAAAAATTGGAAGCTTTGGTCAAGCAGCTTAGAGTTGAGAATCAAGAGGCTTACAATTCTTGTCAAAAATTGATGATTCAGAACCATCAGTTAGAAGATAGAGCTCACCGGGCTGAAGAGACGGTTCGTCTTAAGCAGAAGGACTTCGAGGAAAGGGAGCTATACTTCAGGAAGATAGGATTGGCTGAGATCCATAAGGCGAGTCAGCGCCAGAAGGATAAGAAAGAAATGAATGAGGCTAATGAAGCCATTACACTTTGGCAGGAGAAGTGGAGCGATAATTAGAAGAAGCAAAAGGAGGTAGAAGCTTAATTCAAGTTGAAGATCAAGAACTTCCAGGATGCCTTGGTTGAGCAAGAGAAGTTAGTTCGGAAGGCACAAGAGCAACAGAGAGAGTATCTTCGTCAGATGACAAAGAGTCAACAAATAGCTGAAGATGTCCAGAAAGAAGTTGAAGAGCTGAAGCTTCGTGCTGATGTGAAGAGGTCAAGGGCCGAGCCAGATCCAAGCAAAGAGAATGAGATGACTTTCCTGCAATAGATTGAAGAGTTACATGCTTCCTTTGATCTAAGGGACCTCCTCATCCAGAGACTCATCCAGGAGCCCGATCATCCGAATATCGTTCAGTTGTTCCAGAATGTCAAGCGTCTTAGATGGAGGCTGCAAGACTTAGAGCTCCCTAGGGTTTAGTTTCATGCTATTGTACTTGGATTACCCACATGCTTGTTGTGGGATTCCTTTTATTTTATGTACTTTGTTGTTCTTTTGATTGGCACCCTTCGGGGACTTTGTTGTTTCAAACTTCAGTTTATGTGATTGACTTGTTTTGAATCTCTTGTTCGTTATTTGTTGCACCGACACGGGGTAATGAGCACCAATTCTCCACGGCCGTCAGTGTATTTGAACATCACTTGGGTCTTCTTCCCAATTATTATTCTCTTAATATCAAGACCGGAAAAAGGAAAGCCTTGGGAATAAAAGGAACACATTACATTGCATACGCATCATTTGCATTTCTTCTTTGTTTTTGCAGGTTTTTCTACAGGATGCTTAATTTATCTGTGTTTCAGGCAAAGATTGTGAGAGCTGCCAAGACCCGGCATCTCCGACAAGATATCCCGCATCGCTACGCAACTCGCAGCATCCAGAGGACAGTCATGGACGCTATGCAAATTGAGCTTAATGAGTTTCGCACCAGAATGGGAGAGTTCATGGTCATGATGCAAGGGATGGCTCAGGGACAGCAAGAGTTAAGGAATGCAATTCAAGGGCTCAATCCTCCTCAGACTAACACTCCTGTGACCACTCCTGACGTGCAAGTGGCTCCTCCCAACACCAGCAATGGCCCAGGTGGACCTCAGATTCCAGAACAAGGCACGACAACTTTCATTCCAGTACAAGACAGGCAGGAGGATCAGTTCCCTTCTTTCAACAACGACATGGGGTTCGGTGGAGAAGGAAATCTTCATGATTTTTTTATGCTTGCTGAGAAAGTCAAAGCCCTCGAGTGTAGAGACACTTTGGGGATAAATGTGTCTGACATAGGTCTAGTCCCCGGGGTGGTTATTCCTCACAAATTCAGGCCGCCTACTTTTGACAAATATAACGGTAGCTCCTGCCCAAAGACTCACTTGCAGGCATTCTACCGGAAGATCGCTGCCCATACTCGGGATGAAAAGCTCTGGATGTACTACTTCTAGGATAGTCTCTCCGGAGGGTCCTTGGAATGGTATATGAAGCTAGAGAGAAGTTTTGTAAGAAACTGGAAGGAATTGGGAGAAGCATTCCTCAAGCAGTATCAGTATAATATTGACATGGCGCCCAGTCGCACTCAACTTCAGAGTCTGACTCAAAGGAGTTCAGAGAGTTTCAAAGATTACGCACAAAGGTGGCGTGAAGTGGCCGCTAGAGTGAAACCGCCTTTGTTGGAGAGAGAAATGGTAGACCTGTTCCTGGATACCCTCCCTGGGCATTTCATGGAAAGGCTAGTTGGATGTTCTTCAAGTGGGTTCTCAGATATCATCTTGACTGGCGAGAGGATAGAAAGTTGAATCAAGCAAGGGAAGATTCAGAACGGAGGCGCTTCAAGTTCTGGTATTAAGAAACCCTTCGTGAAAAGAAGAGAAGGGGAGACTGGTGCAGTGTACGCGCAGAGAGGAGGAAGTAACAGACGATTTTATCAGCAAGTGGCTCTTGTCACTATCTCAGCTCCACCTGTCCAACAACAAATTCAACCACCGCAGCCGCAACACTCGCAAGGGTATCAACAAAGAACTCCCCGTCCATACTATTCTCAGAGGACCAGAGAAAGGCAGTTTGACACTCCGCCTATGTCCTATTCACAACTTCTGAAGAATCTCCTCCAACTCCTGCTGGTTCAGCTCAGAACTTTGCAACCCCCGAAGCCGGGGCAACTTCCTGAAGGGTACGATACAAATGCTAGATGTGAATTTCATTCCGGAGCTCCCGGACATACCACGGAAAACTGGAAGGCCTTGAAGTATGTAGTCCAAGACCTAGTAGATTCCAAAGAGATTAACTTCGCTCCTACTCCTAATGTAATACAGAACCTTATGCCTTCTCACGGAGGTACGGTTGGGGCAGTCGATGAAGGGGAGAATCTAAACTTGGTGTGTGATGTCAACGACCTGCAGACTCCGTTGAATGTTGTTAAAGTCTGCTTGTCAAAGAAGGGTATCTTTCCTGGGTGTAAAGTAGATTGTCCAGGATGTGTTGAAGCTACAAATGGGTGTGAGTAGTTGAAAGCGGGGATCCAGAGTATGATTGATGAGGGAATATTGCAGTTTGACAAGATTGTAGAAGAAAGCGAAGTCTCCACAGTAACTATCTTCTACGACCCATCTCAAGTTCCTTCACGGGCTAGAGCGGCACCGATAACCATCACCACTGCAGGACCGGTAATGTATCAGAGCGATAGAGCTATTCCTTGGAATTATGGTGGTGAAGTATACTGTAACGGCCATAAGCAAGAGTTGGCCACATCTAGTACAACCCCAGCTCAAGTAGAAAATGTTGGAGTAGGGGGCTTTACTAGAAGTGGAAGGTTGTTTGCGCCGGAAACACTAAGAAATAGTGTGATACCACCCAGAGACACTGCAGAAGCCCAGGCTAGAGCAAGAGGGAAGCAGCCAGTGGGTATCAACGATCCCGTACCAGTAACTGATTCAGACCTTACTTTCGATAAAGAAGCTGAAGAATTTCTGAGGATTATCAAAAAGAGCGACTACAAGATTGTAGACTATCTGCAGCAGACTCCGTCGAAGATTTCCATCTTGTCCTTGCTCATGTGTTCTGATTCCCACAGGAAGGCTCTCCTGAATATTTTAAACAAGGCATACGTGCCTCAGGATATTTCAGTAAATCAGGTGGAAGCAGTGGTATCTAGTGTCAATGCCAGTCACAGATTGGGTTTCACAGATATGGATCTGACTTCTGAAGGGCGTGCTCATAATCAGGCATTGCATATCTCCTTAGAATGTAAAGGTGCAGTACTCTCTCACGTGTTGGTGGATATCGGGTCGTCGTTGAACGTCTTGCCCAAGAAAGCACTGATGAAGTTGGATTATGATGGAGTAGTTCTAAAGCCCAGCGACCTAGTAGTTCGAGCATTTGATGGGTCGAGGAGATCGGTGTTCGGGGAGGTGGAGTTACCAATTAAAGTAGGTCCACAAATCTTCAATACCACGTTCTAAGTAATGGATATACAGCCTGCATACAGTTGTTTGCTCGGAAGACCTTGGATACATTCAGCGGGAACAATATCGTCCACACTTCATCAAAAGCTAAAGTTCGTCTGGGAGGGTCAAATTGTAACTGTCAGTGGGGAAGAAGACTTTTTGTTAGTCATCTGGCTTCATTCAAGTATGTAGAGATGGATGGTGAAATAGTTGAAACTCCATGTCAGGCTTTTGAGCCCTTAAAGACTGAACAAGCATCTGCAGTGGCAGCTTCTCCTGAAGAACCGAAGAAAGGGGTTTCCCTGGCCTCTTATAAGCAAGCGCTTGAGTTGGTAGAATCTAGGATACGAGAAGGATAGGGCAGTCCAGTAGAAGTGCCAGAAAAGAAAGATATGTTCGGAATTGGTTACCATCCTGGGAAGTCATCATTTGGACCAAGTGCTAAAGGTTTTCAGAGCCCGATTACTTTACGAGTGCGGGAGTGGTGGATTATGGAAACATCAGTGTCGTGCAGGATGACGCAGTTGATAGTGATTGTGACCTAGATGAGTGGATCAAGCCTGCCGTTCCAGGGGCTCAGCTTAGCAATTGGACATCAGAAAGGCTTATCTCAGTCACCTCTTTCGAAGAGTAATGATTTTTTGTTTTTGTTTTTCCTGTATTCAAGCACTATGTCTTGCCCGGGGCATAGTAGCTCTTTGTAAGGGTTCTTATGTTCTTAACACAGTTCGTAATCATAAATAAAGCTGACGTTTCACATTCATTCATGTTGTTCTTTGTCTTTCATTTTTTCATTTTTTTTTTGTTTTTCAAAAAGAAAGAAAAGTTTTAAAATGGCAATGTTTCTCATTTTCTCAAGTTTTTGCTAAAGCCTTGCATGAATCACCATTCATGCAGGTGCTCGTCACCGGATCTTATCGATGACGACCCTGTTATGGCTGAGTATGACTTCGACAATCCAATTTATCAAGCCGATGAGGAAGGTGAAGAGGATTGCGAACTACCTGAAGAATTGGCCAGACTGCTTAAGCAGGAGGAGAAGATGATTCAGCCGCACGAAGAAGCTGTCGAAGTGATAAACCTGGGAACAAAAGAAGACAAGAAAGAAGTCAAGATTGGGGCTGCATTAGAGGAATCTGTCAAGACTCGTTTAATTGCTATGCTTCGAGAGTATGTTGATGTCTTCACATGGTCCTAGCAAGATATGCCTGTTTTAGACACTGACATTGTGGTACACAAGTTGCCTCTCAGAGAAGATTATCCTCCAGTAAAGCAGAAGTTGAGGCGCACACATCCTGATATGGAAATTAAAATAAAAGAAGAAGTACAAAAACAGTTTGATGCTAGCTTCTTGGCTGTGACCAGTTACTCTCCGTGGGTTGCCAACATTGTGCCGGTTCCTAAGAAAGACGGTAAAGTCAGGATGCGTGTAGACTACAGGGATTTGAATAGGGCCAGCCCCAAAGATGACTTCCCTCTACCTCACATAGATGTGCTCGTCGATAATACTGCTCAGTTTTCCGTGTTCTCCTTCATGGACGGATTTTCTGGTTATAACCAGATTAAGATGTCTCCCGATGACATGGAAAAGACAACCTTCATCACGCCTTGGGGCACCTTCTGTTACAAGGTTATGCCATTTGGTTTGAGGAATGCTGGAGCCACTTATCAGTGGGCGATGGTGACGCTATTTCACGACATGATTCATCATGAAATTGAGGTTTATGTTGATGATATGATAGCAAAATCCCAAATGGAGGAAGAGCACTTGGTTAATTTAGCAAAGTTGTTTGACAGACTCCGGAAGTTCAGACTGAGGTTGAATTCGAATAAGTGTACCTTCGGGGTCCGATCCGGCAAGCTACTTGGCTTCATTGTTAGTGAGCGGGGAATTGAGGTTGATCCAGCCAAAGTTAAAGCCATCCAAGAGATGCCTGAGCCGAAGACTGAAAAGCAAGTACGTGGTTTCTTAGGGAGACTAAACTACATTGCACGGTTTATCTCTCACCTAACTGCCACGTGCGAGCCCATCTTTAAGCTTCTGAGGAAGAATCCAGCCATTAAATGGAACGAAGACTGCCAGCAAGCCTTTGACCAAATCAAAGAATACCTGCTAGAACCTCCAATTCGTATGCCTCCAGTGCCAGGGAGACCTTTGATTATGTATCTTACCGTGCTTGAAGGGTCTATGGGATGCGTGCTGGGGAAGCAGGACGAGTCTGGTCGAAAAGAGCACGCCATTTATTACCTTAGCAAAAAGTTTACTGATTGTGAGACACGCTACTCACTACTCGAGAAAACTTGTTGCGCTTTGGCATGGGCTGCTCGCCGACTAAGACAATACATGCTGACTCACACTACTCTCTTAATTTCCAAGATGGATCCTGTGAAATACATCTTTGAAAAGCCAGCTCTGACAGGAAGAGTAGCCCGGTGGCAGATGATACTAACAGAGTATGATATACATTACACTTCACAAAAGGCAATCAAAGGAAATGTGTTATCAGAATACTTAGCTCAGCAGCCAATCGATGATTATCAACCCATGAGGTTCGTGTTTCCGGATGAGGACATTATGTTCCTCAAGTCGAAAGACTACGAAGAACCACTTCTAGAGGAGGGGCCGGACCCTGAATCCAAATGGAAGTTGATGTTTAACGGAGCTGTGAACATGAATGGAAGTGGAGTAGGTGTTGTTATCATCTCGCTAGAAGGGGTTCATACACCTTTAGCTGCTCGATTGACTTTCGAATGCACTAACAATGAGGTAGATTATGAAGCTTGTATCATGGGGATCGAAGAGGCAATCGACTTGCGAGTCAAAAACCTCGAGATCTTCGGAGATTCTGCTCTGGTGGTGAATCAAGTCAATGGAAAATGGCTGGTTCATCAACCTCATTTGATTCCTTACAGAGATTATGTCAGGAGGCTTTTAACTTTCTTCACCAAAGTCAAGATGAATTATATTCCTCGAGACGAAAACCAATTCGCCGATGCTCTAGCAACTTTGTCGTCCATGATTAAGGTTTGTCAAGAGAATTTCGTGCCTCGAATTACGGTCTCCCATCTTGAAAGACCTGCTTATGTCTTTGCAGTTGACAGTGGTGAAGATAACAAGCCTTGGTATCATAATATCAAGCAATTCCTGAAGGCTCGAGAATACCCGGCTGGGGCATCCAACAAGGACAAGAAGACCCTTAGAAGACTGGCAGGAGGTTTCTTCTTGAATCAAGATGGTGTGCTGTACAAGCAAAACTTCGACATGGTTCTTCTCAAATGCGTGGATAGACACGAAGCATACCTATTGATGCAGGAGGTTCACAAAGGTTCCTTTGGTACCCATGCTGGAGGACATGTTATGGCCAAGAAATTGTTGAGATCGGAATATTATTGGATTACCATGGAATCCGATTGCTGTAAGTACTCCCGTAAATGCCACAAGTGTCAAATTTACGCTGATAAGGTCCATGTGCCTCCGAATCCGTTGGGTGTCATGTCTTCACCATGGTCGTTCTCTATGTGGGGCATTGATATGATTGGCAAGATCGAGCCAACATCTTCTAATGGTCATCGCTTCATCCTGGTTGCTATAGATTATTTCACGAAGTGGGTCGAAGCGGCGTCTTACACCAATGTCACTAAGAAAGTGGTAGCCCGGTTTATTAAAAGAGACATCATTTGTCGGTATAGAATTCCTGAAAGGATCATTACTGATAATGGTTCTAATCTCAACAACAAGATGTTGGCTGACCTGTGTCGAGATTTCAAAATAGAGCATCACAACTCTTCTCCATATCGCCCGAAGATGAATGGCGTTGTCGAGGCGGCCAATAAGAATATCAATAAGATTGTGCAGAAGATGGTTGTAACATACAAAGACTGGCATGAGATGCTACCATTTACGTTGCATGGGTACAGAACGTCAGCACGTACTTCAACAGGGGCAACTCCGTTCTCACTGGTGTATGGTATGGAGGCAGTCCTACCAATTAAAGTGGAAATCCCCTCGTTGAGGTTGATGATGGATATTAAGCTAGATGAAGCTGAGTGGCTCTGATCCAGATATAATCAGTTGAGCCTCATTGAAGAAAAACGTCTAGCGGTTGTATGCCATGGACAGTTGTATCAACGGCGGATGAAGCAGGCTTTTGACAAGAAGGTGCGACCACAGAGGTACATGCCAGGTGACTTGGTGTTGAAAAGGATTCTTCCTCCTCTTAACGATCACAGGGGAAAATGGACACCCAACTATGAAGGACCATTCGTGGTTAAAAAGGTTTTCTTAGGTGGGGCCTTGATGCTGACGACCATGGACGGAGAAGACTTCCAATCCCCTGTTAACGCAGACGCAGTAAGAAAATACTTCGTGTAAAAAGGACCCGCTGGATAAAAACAGAATGAAGATCCAGGCAAAAATGGGCATCCCGGCGAGCCAAAAACAGAATAAAAGGCTCGGGCAAAAATTAGGGAAATCTTGAAAAAAATGTGTACACCCGCTGAGTTGAAAAGCCACATCGGACAACTCAGGCAAAAAAGGGTATCCCGGTGGATTGAAAACCTGAAAAGGTGATCCACGCAAAAGAGGGATTAACACGAACGACTGCAATCTGCGAGATCCGTAAACTATCTACAGTTGAGGCTATCCTGGGGGTTGAAGATCAGTTCAATTACTTTTCTCAAGGGGCAGAGCGAGCGGAGCGTCTTGAGGATATACGAGTCATAACCGAGTTGAAACTTGATGAGATTCACTTCTCACATTGCCAATAGAATAGTTTATTTTCCTTTTTGGTTGTTTCCTCTTTCCAGGGAACTGCTTCCTTTGTATTGCCTATTCATGGCCATTTTTCCGAATCAATAAAAAATCAACTTCAGTCAATTTGCGACTATTTGCTTCTTGTTTTTGTTTTTTTCCATCTAGCATTGATTGATTGCGAAAACGTCCAGCAAATTGTGATTTACATTATGTTGTGAACATTTGAATGCTTTCTAACTCGTGCAGGGGGACATAAACATTTAATACAACTCTGAAAGAGTGTTGAGATACCCAGATAATGATTCATACTACGAGCCTGGGGCAGGCAGGTCCCAAACTAACTCTCCATGTTGCAGGTGCTATCGATTGTGTTCATGCAGGTACAGGTACCGGTGTTGCTAACAGAGCTAAAAGAAAATTCCCAAGAGGAGCATTTCTTTATGGTTGAACAGGAGCAGATGTTTCCCAGGGTGTCTCCAGTCATCCCCAGTAAAGTGGAAGTTGAAATCTCTCCCGACAAGATAGCAGAATATGGGGTGTCATCCCCAATAAGAAGTTTCCCTTCAGACAGGGGCAATTCCCAACAGTATAAGGAATGTCTTTCCTCCCCAGCAATTGCTTCCTCAGCACTATAATGCCTTTGGTTCCCAACCAAGTCAGGAGGTCCTCACTTCCCCATCAGAGTTCAAGAAGGGTCCCTCTCCAGCAGGGTCTTCGCGCTCCAATCTCAAAGTCCAATTTATTTTTGGCAACGGCGGCTGTTCAGAGCCGGTATATCATTGACAACTTTCCCCGCAAAGTTATCTTCTCCTCACCAGGATGGATGATCAATGCAGTGGTCATCAGTTCTCCCCAGTCAAGTCATTTGGGATACTTGCAGTCTCCTTATCAGGAGATCTCTTTGCATTTGCATACGCATAATCATCATTACATTTGCATCCTCCAAAGCGTAGCATTTCCATCCTCATGGAGCATTACGCCATAAATCTAAACATGTGCATGCCAGCATGGGCCCGTTTTGAGGTGGTACATACAACCTATAACATCTTTTCAACCTGAAGGATTCCCCGCAGAAGATACTCATACCATTCGCCGGACATCTCGGACCTTCCAAGTCATTGTTGTTTTTTCTTTATGGCTTGGTCCTGCCCAACAGTCATATTGATTGAGTTCCATTTCGCTAATGGTCTCGTTAAAGCCCTATTTCGCCGACAGGCACCTTCCGTGGCTTGGTCCTGCCCAGCAGTCGCATATTTTTCTTTATGGCTTGGTCCTGCCCAGCAGTCATATTGATTGAGTTCCATTCCGCTAATGGTCTCGTTAAGCCCTGTTTCGCCAACAGGCACCTTCCGTGGCTTGGTCCTACCCAGCAGTCGCGTATTTTTCTTTATGGCTTGGTCCTGCCAAGCAGTCATATTGATTGAGTTCCATTTCGCTAATGGTCTCGTTAAAGCCCTGTTTCGCCAACAGGCACCTTCCGTGGCTTGGTCCTGCCCAGCAGTCGCGTATTTTTCTTTATGGCTTGGTCCTGCCCAGTAGTCATATTGATTGAGTTCCATTTCGCTAATGGTCTCGTTCAGCCATGTTTCTCCAACAGGCACCTTCCGTGTCTTGGTCCTGCCCAGCAGTCGCGTATTTTTCTTTATGGCTTGGTCCTGCCCAGCAGTCATATTGATTGAGTTCCATTCCGCTAATGGTCTTGTTAAGCCCTGTTTCGCCAACAGGAACCTTCTGTGGCTTGGTCCTGCCCAGCAGTCGCGTATTTTTCTTTATGGCTTGGTCCTGCCTAGCAGTCATATTGATTGAGTTCCATTTCGCTAATGGTCTCGTTAAGCCCTGTTTCGCCAACAGGCACCTTCCGTGGCTTGGTCCTGCCCAACAGTCGCATGTTTTTCTTTGTGGCTTGGTCCTGCCCAGTAGTCGCATGTTTTTCTTTGTGGCTTCAGGATGGCCTTCAGGATGGCCTGAGAAATCAAGAAGTCCAAATGCAAACCAAGAATCCCTGCTTTTGTTGTCATACTCTGCTCAATAAGGGCAGGCTCCAAGTATAATGCCCTTGCTATCTCTTCACTTCTGGGAGCAGTCATCTCTGGGTTGAAGGGGATCCCCCCTCTGATAGGCAATCCAACCAACAAAGAAAACTCTTCCAGCAGAGGTCCCATCTGAAAGTCAGGAAAAGTGAAGCATCTCAATGGAGGGTCATAGAACTGTAAGCATGTGTGGATCATGCTCCTCTGAGAAGGATCAAGATCCATAACCATATCCAAGATACCCCCATAGTTCTCTCTGAATAGTGGGATGTGATCAAGTGTGATGAGTGACTGGACCTGCCTGATACCAGTTAATACAGACTCAAAAAAGTGGTAGGATATGTTGCTCTTCCTGGGAGTAGTCATGAGTGCTGCTGAAGAAACTGAAGACAAATGCTGATGAAGATCACAAACTGAGAAGCTGGGAGTAAGTCTCTGATAGACTGATGCAGGTGGTGATGGAGATAACTGAAGCAGGTGCTGAAGCAGAGGTCTATGCAGAAGAATGGGTCAAAACCAAAACCAAGATACAAAGAAATGGATACCCTGAAAAGCAAATAAACAAATGTCAAATGATGCAATGATGATATATGCAAATGATATGCAAGGGTTTGTGATCAAGCTGGATCTGATTATCTGTCTTGACATAAGGCCCATGTATGTTCAAAAGTCCAGATGAGGGCTCAGAAATCCAGTAACCAGGGTGGGGGACTCAAATAAAGAGTCACATGTCCAGGGTTAATCACAAGAACTGTCCAAAATGAGGTACTCTTAAACAAGATAGTAACAGGGTATGATGTGGCCAAGGGTTCCTGCAAACCTGTAAACAACCCAACCCCCCTCACATGTAATGTTCTAGAACAAGGATCCTCAAACTTGGATCAGTTATGAGAAGTGTAAACACTTCTAACCCGGAGGTACAGTGTTTACAATAACCATAAAAGATCCTCATCTAATTCACCTCAGCTTCTGAAAGTCATAATAAAAGGTCATCCAGACTTAGCAGGCTTCCCAGATAGCCCTAGCACTACAGGAAATCTGTAGCACAGAGTTCTCAAGAAGAAACCCACATCTGAACCGTGTTTCATATTCCCGCACCAGACCGAAATGGAATGGGAAAGAACATGAACCACTCTAGCCTAGGTGTCACGCAGGTCCCAGGTATAGGGCCTTAAACTCTCAATGGAACCCCACCCATCAAAACAGCAAACCAGATCCAGCAATGACAGTATGACAGTATGATGTATAAAACTATAAAGAAAGCAATAAATAAAACTATACATAAAGAAAAAAGTCAAGCAAAATAGATAAACACCATTAGCACATAACACCCCAGTAAACACAAATCAAACAAGCGCTAGGAGGAACCCACAAAAAGAACCAGAAGCCCTGGTTGCAATATAAGGCTCCCCAGCAGAGTCGCCAAGCTGTCGCTCCCACCAAATGACACCCGGCCAAGAGGGGTACAGACGCGAACGGTCGGCGAAGGAAAAGAAATGAAAAGAGTCGCCAGCTAGGCATTTTTATCCCGAAGGAAAGGTAATGCTGCATAAACCTAAGAGAGAGATATGGATAAGACGGTCGCGAACCAGAGAAACTGAGAAAGGGGGTTGGTTACAACCTGGGAAGGTATTAGCACCCAGATTGTCCGCCGTACTTGACGGGATCCACGCTTGAAAGATTTATGTTTAAAGGGGTAGTGTCAGTGCTATTTGTGTGCAAAAGCTGGAAAAGAATGCAAGTGTCAGTGTAAAAGAAATGTGAAGTGAAATAAAGGAGTGTCAGTGTGAGGAAAGAAGAGGGGGAATATACAGAGACTTTTGTTCGATAACTGTTAAGTTATGCCTACGTATCCTCTCGTGCAATGAGGAAGTCAGAACACCGTAGTTCGACTCAAAGAGACTGAAAGATAAATTGACTTGTGAACTGCTTACTTGCCTATGCTCAAGCGTATGACCTATCTGGCTCAGGTGCAAACTGTCTTGCATTAGACGGAAGAAGCAAGTTCTCGTTTGTGAGTGAAGATGATGAGAAAAGAATCCCGAAGGAGACAATTATTGTTTGTTTTTGTGTTTTCAATCTTTTATTTCTTTTTGTGTTTGTCATAAATTAATGAGCTTAAGCCTAAACCAAGGGTTAGTAAACTCATCACATCTTCCCTCTGATTAGGGGTAATGAGAATACCTTAAGTATGAAGTAAACACCTCACACTTAATCACCAAGATGTAGGATTAAGATCATTAACCTACTTGCATTTATTTAGATGTTTTTTGGAGTTTTTGTTTAGTGTTAAGTAATGAGTTTAAGCCATAATCAAGGATTTAATGGACCCATTACGCCATCCTAATAGAAGGATAATAGATGAGAACATTTAAGCTGAGGAAGGCTCCTCAACTTAATCCATGATTAGGGATTAACCTCATGACATAACAAAGCCTTCATTAAAGTGGATTTTAGTTAATGATAAGATTAAGAAATGGATTTTATGGTTTGTAAGACAACTTGAGGGGGACTTTTCCATTAACACTAGGGTTAGTCCTTCTTAACCAATTAAGGAAGAATTAGAACCCTAATGCAAGGCCCAAGTTACAAGCTTGATGTCTTAGTGATTATTAGGTGGATTGATTTAAAGGATTTAAACACACTAAGGGTTTAACACTTAGGATTAAAGTTATACACTCCATCCTAATAGAAGGATGCAGGCATAATCTTAATCACAAAGCCTTAAAACCTTGAAGGTTTAGTCCTTGATTAAGAGATGAGAAGAGAAGACTCAAAGATGACACAAAGGCAAAACTAATGGGGGGACTAATCAAACCCTAATTGTGATCATGCTTGGGTATTCCTAGGGTTTATGAGGCTTGCAAGAAGATCTTCAGGAAGATCCACCAAGGAAGAAGCAGGAAAGGAGGAGAAGCAGAAGAAGCAAGACAACTTACTTCACTTAAGAAGATAAGTTGCTTGAAGAAAGAAAGAGGAGAAGGAGCATGAATGAGCAAGCTCACTCTAAACCACAAGTAAAATGCAGCAATGATGCATAAAAGAGATGAGAAGAGATTATGAGAAGTGAAGGCAAATTCACTTCTCAAACACTTACCACCTGAAAGGTTAGCAACAAGAAATGAAATGAAATGAAAAGGAGAAAGATGCAATGATGCAAACTAAAACCAGAAGCAAGATCAAGATGTACATGATGCTATGGGATGATGCAAAAGCATACCAAGAGATGTGGATGATCATACAAAGGATGGAAATGCAAATGAGACATGTAAGAAGCATGAAAGTTCATGAAAACTTATGAAGTGTAATGGATGCATAACATGATAAATGGATGATGCAATGATCAAACATGATTCCAATGTACCCTAAGATGTCTTATATGTCATGTGGATGCACAAAATGTCATGGTAAGTTCATGTATGCAAGCATATAAAGAATGAATGCAAATGAAAGCAAAGATTAGGGTTTATGTACAAGATGCAATGCAAAATTCAAAATCAGAAGCAAAACATGAGATAAAAAATTGAAAATGGAATCAAAGGTACCCTAAACCCATACAAGTTCACTGCCCAAAGGGGGAGGTCAAAAGCTAAACCCTAAAGGACTTATGATTTTCCTAAATTTCTAGGGTTTTATGGATGATCCTAAATGAAAAATGCCAAACAAATGGAAAATGAAAGATAAAAATGAACCATTCACAAACTCAACTTGGATCAAAAGTTATGGATTTTTGAAGTTAGGGTTAAAAATATTCAAATTAAAGAACCCTAATTCAAATGAAAATTGTCAAGATATGATCAAAACCAAAAAGAAATTTGTCTTGTGAGTTTGTAAATGTTTGTAAATGTTTTAAAATGCTCTCTAAATTTTTTTGTGATTTTTAAATACCAAAATGTATTTTTAATTAATTAATTTCCATTAACTAATTAAAAATAAGCATTTAAATGATATAAAAATAATTTTTAATGCAAAAAAATAAAAATAAAAATATTTTTGGGTTCTGAAAATTAATAAAGTTTTGGATAAAAATTTTCAGAATTTTTTGATGTCATTTGCTATTTTTTATAAAATGCACAAATTAAATTGAAAGAAAATGAAATAAAATTAATTAAATGAGAAGTATGCGCAGTGGAGGGCTGAGATTCATTCTGGGCTGGGGGGAGTTGACTTGGTGCGTCATCCTAAGGCCCACATTCAACTGAGTTAATCCTATTTAATTAATCTAATAATCCTAATTAAAAACTAATGGTGCAATCTGAACCACACAACACACGCGGGAAAGGAGGATCCAACGGCCTATATTCAAATTATGCCCTAACCCTAATTAATTAGGTTAATCACTTTCAGGTGGCCGGAAATGACCTCCGGTCATCTTCTCCGGCCACACCTCACCTGAGAATTTTCTAAAACGCTCCCTAGGTCATTTCTGGAGTTCTAAAGCTCCAGATTGCTTCCTCTCTCCATTCTAAACTCATCCCTAACCTCAAACCCCATTTATTTCCAACCAAAAACATGAATCGAAGCTAAGAACAAAAACTGCAGAAATTTCAGAAAGACCATACATCCTCAATTCTCAACTATTTTCGAAAATAATAAGTTCAGTGTGTTCAGGGAGGAAAGCTTAAGCATTTAGAAACTTAAAACAAGAGTTCTGGAAAAATAAATTCCATGGCTACCTGAAACGAAGCTTTCAACCCAAGAGCTTTCTGGCTGTCTCCTTGCTTCAAATCACCTCCAATGATCTTCCTCAAGAGTTTTCAATGCTTGGTTGGAGTTTATATGCCCTCTATGTGAAGTTTGCTGAAGCTCAGTTCAAGGAGGGGTGAAAATCGTGTTTTTGATATGGGGTGTTTAAAGGCAAAATGAAGGGTGGGAAATGATCAGTGATGAATGTGGAGTTGAATGGTGGAAAAAGTTTGGAGTTTTGATGGCTGAGTTGTGTGTTTCGAAGAGAAATGCATAAGAGGGGATTTTTGTGAATGCTGAGTTATGGGAGGATTCAGGTTGTGTTGTTGTATGAAATGGCTTGCTTGAGGTCCACATAACATGTTCTGATTGGGCAGAGAGTTGTTGTGGAGCAGTGTGATTGGTATGGCTCATTTTGCAAAAAGTCAAGAAAGTTGTACTTGGAGGTATGGGCTCATGGCAGGCTGAGGACAAGGGGGTGTCTGGCGCAGCTTGATTCATGGGCAGCCATGGAATTCAGATTGAGGCAAAATATCAAGTGGAATGAAGTTTGTGGGTGGTTTTGCAATTTGTGAAGGTTTTGGCCCTTTTTGAAATACTTGATGATCAAGGCATGAAACTTGAGAAATTCTTTGGGAAATTCTGAATTATAGGTCATGTATGATGTTTGTGTAATAGTTATAAGTCACTTTGAGGTCACAAATTGGTTTGACATGAGTTTTTGCAAGTTTCCCTCTTTGGTACATAAGTGAAATTTTGTGATTTTTCCCAACTTTGCAAGGTCATAACTTGAATTCTATGATGAATTAGATCAAGTTCTTATACTTTTTGGAAAGGGAATGGTCCAATCTACAACTTTCATGACCAGGAATTTTTCATTTGAAGCATTTTTGAATCAAAAAGAGGAGGTTGAAAAACTTTTCCAAAATGGCAAGTTTGCATTACAAGTCACTTTCCCAAAATGGCAACTTTGCAAATGGCTTGAAATTCTTCAATTTTGTGAACTTCTAACTTCTTCTAAGATCAAATAAAGATCATATACACCCAAAATGATGGAGAAGACCCTTTGGTTGGATGATTGGGGGCCTCAGATGCCCTGATTTTGCACTGACTTGCTCAAGAAGTCATCTATTGATCAGATGCCTTCCCCATTGAGTTTCTTCATGAAAATTGGTATGTATGATCCTTATAACATATAGAGACCAATAGAAACAAGAATGACCAAAAAAATTGTAGTTATGGCCTCTGAATCCAAAACCCTAATTTTAGGTCATCTGTGTAGTCAAGCTTGGCTCTGCTTCCATGCCTTTCTCAGTTCTTGTGATTTTCTGACTTCCTTGATCTTGAGAGGTTATAATATGATATTTGAACATACATGGACCATCTTAAGATGATTGAAGACCCTTGGAGTGGCTCAGATGGCTCATGGACTACTCAGATCACAAACCCTAGATGCAGATGGCTTTAAACCAATGCAGTGAAGAAAAAAATGCAATATGAGATGATATGATTGAACTTATGCAAATGAAAAGATCACAAGCCACGGTGAAATGAGTGAGGGAAAATTTGGGGTGTTTACAAGTTTGAAAACATGTTCTGGAAATTTTATATTTTCAAAGCCAGGGGGTTGGTGTACATACACTTCTTCATCAATATAACCATTTAAAAATGCACTCTTGACATCCATTTGATATAGAATGATATCATGGTTTACAACAAATGAAATTAGAAGTCTGATTGATTCTAACCTGGCGACTGGGGCATAGGTTTCTGTGTAGTCAATTCCTTCTTGTTGACTATAACCTTGTGCAACCAGTCTTGCTTTGTTTCTGACAACTTCTCCTTGCTCATTTAGCTTGTTTCTGAATACCCACTTGGTGCCAATGATGTTGAATCCTCTGGGCCTAGGAACTAGATCCCATACATCATTTCTGGTAAATTGATTAAGTTCTTCTTGCATAGCCAGAATCCAATCATTTTCTGAGAGAGCTTCTTCTACAGAAGTTGGTTCAATCAGGGAGACTAGTCCCATTAGAGATTCTTCAGAGTTTCTGAATGATGATCTTGTTCTGATTGGTTCATCGTTCTTTCCCAAGATTTTATCTTCTGGATGATTCAACTTGCTTCTGGATAGTTTCTTCTGAGTGGGTTCTTCAGAGCTTGTTGGAGTGATTGTCTTGTTTTGTTATGTAGGTGATTGTTCTTCAGATGTTCTGTTTGTAGAAATTTCAACTTCTATATCTGCAAGAGATTCATTCTGCTTTGGTTTTTCAGAACCAAGCTTATCATCAAAACTGACATAAATAGATTCTATGACGATACGTGTTTCTGTGTTGTATACTTTGTATCCCTTTGAACGTTCATAGTATCCTAACATATAACACTTTTGTGCCTTAGAGTCAAATTTATTCAGAGGATCATTAGTATTCAGAATAAAACATTTGCATCCAAAAGGATGAAAATATGAAATGTTGGGCTTTTTGTTCTTCCACAATTCATAAGGAGTCTTTTCAAGAATAGGTCTTATAGAGATTCTATTCTGAATATAGCATGTTGTATTTACTGCTTCTGCCCAAAAAAATTTAGCCATGTTAGTCTCATTGATCATGGTTCTGGCCATCTCTTGTAATGTTCTATTCTTACGTTCTACAAACCCATTTTGTTGTGGAGTTCTAGGACAAGAAAAATCATGAGAGATGCCATTTTCATTAAAAAATGATTCTAATTTTTTATTTTCAAATTCTCCACCATGATCACTTCTGACTTTAATAATTTTAAATTCTTTTTCATTTTGAACTTGTTTGCAGAAGTTAGAAAATACAACAATTGACTCATCCTTGTGTCTAAGAAACTTTACCCATGTCCATCTGCTGAAGTCATCTACGATCACCAATCCATACTTCTTGCCATTGACAGAAGCAGTTTTCACTGGTCCAAACAAGTCAATGTGCAGAAGTTCTAGTGGTCTAGAGGAAGATACAACATTTTTAGCTTTAAAGGCAGGTTTTGAAAATTTGCCTTTCTGACATGCTTCACACAGAGCTTCTGAGTTGAACTTCAAGTTTGGAAGTCCTCTGACCAGATTGAGTTTGTTAAGTTGAGATAATCTTCTTATATTAACATGTCCCAATCTTCTGTACCAGACCCATTGCTCAGTTTCCACAGACATTAGACATTTTACATTCTGATTTTTTAATTCTGAAAGTTTTATTTTATATATGTTGTTCTTTCTCTTTCCACTGAAGAGGATTGTTCCATCTTTCTGACTAACAGCTTTACAGAACTTTTGATTAAAGATTATGTCATAGCCATTATTACTTAATTGACTTATTGATAATAGATTATGCATTAATCCTTCTACTAATAGAACATTAGAGATAGAAGGAAGGTTTCAATTATCAATAGTTCCAGAGCCAATAATTTTTCCTTTTTGGTTGCCTCCAAAACCTACGTGGCCTCCATCTTTTAATTCAAGACTTTGGAACATATGCTTTCTTCCCGTCATGTGTCGTGAGCATCCATAGTCCAGGTACCATGATTGGTGTTTCAGTTTTGCTGTTAAAGACATCTGCAACATACACAATTTTATCTTTGGGTACCCATATTTTTCTGGGTCCATGTTTGTTAGTTTTCACAAACTTCTGATTTATTTTAGGTTTCAAATCAGAACTTGTGGAACAAGATGACTCACTAGTATATATTAAGTCATGGTTATGACCATATGTAAAATGAGAACTTAGAGGAGTATTAGTTTTTATGACAATGTCATCAATCTTTTTAAACTTCAGATTTTCTTTAGTTTTCACATAGCCTATGCCTCTTCTATCATTTCTGCTAACTCCATAGATCATAGATGCAATTTTGCTTCTATCTATGCTTTTAGCTAGAAATTTTTGAAAACCATAGTCATATTGTTTTATGATATTATCAGAGTTGATTAGATCTTCTAATTCAGATTCCTTCTAGGCTTTAAGTTTTTCAAAAGAGTTTTTGCATTCAAAAATATTTTCTTTTAACTCAGAGTTTTCTGTTTTTAGTTTTCTAACTTCTTCTAATTCAGATACCAGACTTTGTTTCATGTCTTTGTATTTGAATTGAAGCTTCTGATATTTTTCAAGAATTTCTGAGAGGCTAGCTTCTAATTGAGATCTAGAAAGTTTAGAGAATACCTCTTCTGTATCTGAGTCTGATTCTGATTCTGATGAGTGATCATCTTCTGGTATTTTTGCCATTAGTGCAATGTTAGCATGTTCATCTTCTGAATCTGACTCTGCCTCAGATGATTCAGAATCATCCCATGTTGCCATGAGACTCTTTTTCTTTTCTCTATTGAATTTGTTTCTGGGTTTCTCTTTCTGGAGTTTTGGACATTCACTTTTGTAGTGTCCTGGTTCTTTGCATTCATAGCACACAACTTCTTTGCTTCTGGGTTTCTTGTGACCAGATGTTGATTCAGAGTGATTACTTGTTCTTCTGGTATTTCTGAACTTTTTCTGACGATGCTTCCAGAGTTGTTGGACTCTTCTGGATAGAAGAGATAATTCATCTTCTTCTGATGAGCATCCATAACTTTCTTCTTCTTCTGCCTGTAAAGCTTTAGAAACAAATTTGTTAGATTTAAGAGCTACAAACTTACCTTTCTTCTGGGGTTCGTCTTCTTCTAGTTCTATCTCATGACTTCTCAAAGAGCTGATCAGTTCTTCTAAAGATATTTCATTCAGATTTTTGGATAGCTTTAGAGCAGTGACCATGGGCCTCCAAGCCTTTGGCAAGCTTCTGATGATTTTCTTTACATGATCTGCTGTTGAGTAGCCTTTGTCCAGAACTTTCAGTCCAGCTACCAGAATTTGGAACCTTGAGAACATTTTTTCAATTGTCTCGTCTTCTTCCATTTTGAAAGCTTCATACTTCTGGATGAGAGCCAGAGCTTTAGTCTCCTTGACTTGAGTGTTGCCTTCATGTGTCATCCTTAGAGAATCAAACATGTGTTTAGCTGAGTCTCTGTTTGTGATTTTCTCATATTCTGTATATGAGATAGCACTTAGAAGTATGGTTCTAGCTTTGTGATGATTTCTGAATTCCTTCTTCTGTTGAGTTGTCATATTTTTTCTTTCAATCTTCTGACCATCTGCTCCAACAGGATGAATGTATCCATCTGTCACTATGTCCCAAAGATCTCCATCCAGAGCTAGAAAGAAACTTTCCAGAACATCCTTCCAGTAGTCAAAATTGTCACCATTGAACACTGGAGGTTTTGCGTTGATCTTGTCATTTTGGTAGTCATTGTTGTTATTGCCAGCGTCTGCCATGTGTTTTAACTTCTGGATCTTTTACTGACACGGTTAAGTGTTTTTCTCAGAACCTAGCGCTCTGATGCCAATTGAAGGTGCGTAAAACACAAGGAAGGGGGGGTTGGAATTGGGTTTTCTTTAACAACTACAAATTAACTTCTAATGACAAGTTGATTTATCCTGGTTCGTTTGAGCTCAAACTACATCCAGTCCACCCGCCAAGGTGATTTTGCCTCTATCACTGAGGTTTTAATCCACTATTCAATAAATGAATACACACACTGACCTACAGTCAATGTCCTCTTGAGTCTTCTGACTGAAACTAGTCAGTCAAGGGATTTTACTTAACTATTACAATAATAATAATATAGTAACTATTTTGCTTCTAATAAAGTTGTTCACTAAGTGAATGTTACAATATTTTAGCACAAATGAATCAGTCTTTTTCTCGTGAGTGTATTGCCTCAAATCTTCAATTTGATTCCTTTATATAGATCTTGAATATTGTAGTCGTTGGAGACATCTTGAGCTAATTTAGGATATTAGTTAATACCATAAATTCCTTCCATAACAAGAGATACTTGTCTTTACCATTAATTAATATATTCTTTAATTAATGCCTTCATTATGAAGATCATCATCTTCTAGACGTAAATCAGAGATAATAAAGTCTTGATGCGCAGCTATTAAACCATGTCATTAAATGATGGATTCTTCATTAAGTGTATCTTCTATATACGGCTCAATGTATCTTCTAATAGTACACGTCTCCTTTAAACAACTTCCTCTTCTACACATATAATAAAGAAAGTCATTAGAACTTCTATTCTTGCATAATAATATTTGTTATCATCAAAACTCTTAGAGGTTTAGAACCATAATTGTTCTAACAATCTCCCCTTTTTTGATGATGACAAAACATTTATTTATATTTTGAGAATAGAGTTTAATAGGATTAGAAGAACTCCCTTTGATTAAATAAATTCAGATATTTCTATTAGAGGTTTCTTCAGAAGTTTTATCCTTCAGAAGTTTCATTAGCCTTAGCTTCCCCTAAGTTGATTACTTGACCTGTTTCTATTTTAGAATCACAACTCAAATAGTTTTATTATAATTTATATGTTAGAGGCAAATCTTGATAAACTGCTATAGATCAGGATCTTCTACGTTTCTCCCCCTTTTTGTCATAATCAAAAATAATATATGCAGAAAGAATGCCAGAGTATAGAAGCAAAATAAGTTTTCATTAAACAGAATCAAAAGCCAATAAGAACATAACCAGTAGAACTTAAAAAGTCATGAAAAAACAGAAGAGAAAGCAGAAAAAAATAAGCAGAAGATAAATAGAAAATCAGGGATGCATCTTAGTAACTAAGGTCTCCAGCAGAGACTTGATCTTAGAGGATGATTCCACTTGCTTTCCAATCATCGTCTTCAACTCAGCATTGGTTTCATCTTGCTTATCCAGCCTTTGCTTAACCATCTCATTTTCCTTCTTCAATTCTTCTAAGGTCTTCAGAACAAGATTGGTTGGAAGAGGTTCTTCATCTTCTGGAGCAGCTTGATTCTCAGAAACTTCTTCAGTTGCTGGTGATTGAGCAGATTGAACATCCTGACCTTCATCAGAAGGTACCAAAACCATTTGAAGTCCAGAGTTTGAATCCAGAGGTTCTGACTCTGTCCAGGGTTTGTTGTCCAGCAGAAATGGTTTATTCTGTTCAATGTTTGAAACAACTGCCTTGAGATACTCACAGAAGTTCTGATGAGCAAGGTCATAACAGATGTCCTTTAGCTTTTTGGTTTCAGAATTGAACCATTTTCTGAACTTGGCCCACAGAAAGTCAGAAGCAGTTGGGTCAGGTAGCTCTGAGCATGCAGCCTTCAGATCCTCTATCCTGAATTTCATTTCTGTTTCAAAAGCAATAAGCATTGCAGAAATGTCTGTTTTTGTGGGTTTTGGTTTTGGTGCTGGTATGGCAGTTTTATTTGAGACAGAGGATAATTTTTGTAGAGCTTCAATATTGACAGAAGTTCTAAGGGGATTTTCAAGTTCAGCTTCTTCTGGTGGTGTGTCAGGGATGGTGATGAAAGTTGGTGAGTTAGGAGGGGTAGACTCATAGGAAGACAGGGAACTTTCTCTTATTGGTGAAAGATTAAAAACAAGGCCATCAGAATTTAGTGGTTGGAAACTGCTATGGTGGTGTGTTTCAAAGGTTTCAGAAGATGGGATTTGTTCAGATTCAGGGGGTTGGAAATCATCAATGTTAGACAGAACATGTTGAAAGGCAGTGTGTGTTTCAGCTGATGGTGAATGGTCTATATCAGATAGAGGGTTTGTGTCAATAGGGATATCAAAGTCTGATAGGGTTTGTGGTTGATGGGGTTCATTTTCTGGTGGATAAAGTGAAGATAAGATGGAAGAGACAGCAGAGGTTGCAGGTATGACAGAGGGAATAGGGTTAGAAGGAGGATTAGGTTCAGAGGATGGATTTGGTTCAGATGATGGGGTTGGTTTAGCAGGAGTTGGTGCAGAAGGAATTGGTGCAGAGGGAATTTCATTAGAAGGTGTTGGGTCAGAAGATCTACATGTTATTCCTTTGAACAGAAGTTCTCAGAATGAAACAGTTAGAAAATAATATCTTCTGAAAGAATAAGATAGAGGATTAAATTCAGAACTTCTAAGAGTTAAAGACATATAATTAAAGCATTTTCATTCTGGACATAATTTCATGCTAAGGTTGGTTAGAATGAAATTAAATCTATCTTCAGGAAGGGGTTTTGTAAAAATATCAGCCCACTGGTGATTTGTATCTATGAATTTTAACATTAAAATTCCCTTCTGAGTATAGTCCCTAATGAAATGATGTTTAACTTCTATGTGTTTAGCTCTAGAATGTAAAATTGGATTTTTAGAGAGACATATAGCAAAGGTATTATCATAGAGGATGGGAATGTTACTCTCATAAATGTTGAAATCCTCAAGCTGATTTTTCATCCAGAGCATCTGAGTACTGCATCCAGCTGCTGCAATGTGTTCAGCTTCTGCAGTTGATAATGCTATGGTTGATTGCCTTTTGCTGGACCAAGAAATTAGATTATCTCCGAGAAATTGACAACTTCCAGAAGTACTTTTTCTTTCTGTTCTGTCTCCAGCAAAATCAGCATCACAGTATCCTACAAGTTTGTAATCTTTGGATCTTCTGTAGTATAAACCAAGATTAGTAGTACCTTTCAGATACCTAAAAATTCTCTTAACTGCTGTTAAGTGAGTTTCTCTAGGATCTGATTGGAATCTAGCACATAAACATACACTGTATAGAATATCTGGTCTAGAAGCAGTTAGATAGAGGAGAGAGCCAATCATACCTCTGTAGAGTTTTTGATCTACTTTCTTACTTACCTCTTCTTTCTCCAGAATACATGTAGGATGCATAGGAGTTTTAGAGATGATACTTTCTGATAAATCAAATTTCTTCAGAAGTTCTTTGACATATTTGCTTTGATGGATATATGTTCCTTCTGATGTTTGATTTATTTGGATTCCCAGAAAGAACTTTAATTCTCCCATCATGCTCATTTCAAATTCTGCCTGCATAGACTTAGCAAATTCCTTTCCCAAGGCACTTTTAGTAGAACCAAATATTATATCATCTACATAAATTTGGCATATCAGAATATCATTTTTAATGTTTTTACTGAAAAGTGTTGTGTCCACTTTCCCTCTGATGAAATCATTTTCCAGAAGAAAAGTACTTAGTCTTTCATACCAAGCTCTAGGAGCTTGCTTCAGACCATATAAAGATTTTTTGAGTTTTGTCGCTCCCACCAAATGACACCCGACCAAGAGGGGTACAGACGCAAACGATCGGCGAAAGAAAAGAAATGAAAAGAGTCGCTAGCTAGGCATTTTTATCCTGAAGGAAAGGTAATGTTGCATAAACCTAAGAGAGAGATATGGATAAGATGGCCGCGAACTAGAGAAACTGAGAAAGGGGGTTGGTTACAACCTGGGAAGGTATTAGCACCTAGATTGTCCGCCGTACTTGACGGGATCCACGCTTGAAAGATTTGTGTTTAAAGGGGTAGTGTCAGTGCTATTTGTGTGCAAAAGCTGGAAAAGAATGCAAGTGCCAGTGTAAAAGAAATGTAAAGTGAAATAAAGGAGTGTCAGTGTGAGGAAAGAAGTGCAAAGATCAAGACTATGAGGCTTAAAGAATAATGCTGGAAGAGGGGGAATATACAGAGACTTTTGTTCGATAACTGTTAAGTTATGCCTACGTATCCTCTCGTGCAATGAGGAAGTCAGAACACCGTAGTTCGACTCAAAGAGACTGAAAGATAAATTGACTGGTGAACTGCTTACTTGTCTATGCTCAAGTGTATGACCTATCTGGCTCAGGTGCAAACTGTCTTGCATTAGACGGAAGAAGCAAGTTCTCGTTTGTGAGTGAATGAGATGAGAAAAGAATCCCAAAGGAGACGATTATTGTTTGTTTTTGTGTTTTCAATCTTTTATTGCTTTTTGTGTTTGTCATAAATTAATGAGCTTAAGCCTAAACCAAGGGTTAGTAAACTCATCACATCTTCCCTCTGATTAGGGGTAATGAGAATACCTTAAGTATGAAGTAAACACCTCACACTTAATCACCATGATGTAGGATTAAAATCATTAACCTACTTGCATTTAGTTAGATGTTTTTTGGAGTTTTTGTTTAGTGTTAAGTAATGAGTTTAAGCCATAATCAAGGATTTAATGGACCCATTACACCATCCTAATAGAAGGATAATAGATGAGAACATTTAAGCTGAGGAAGGCTCCTCAACTTAATCCATGATTAGGGATTAACCTCATGACATAACAAAGCCTTCATTAAAGTGGATTTTAGTTAATGATAAGATTAAGAAATGGATTTTATGGTTTGTAAGACAACTTGAGGGGGACTTGTCCATTAACACTAGGTTTAGTCCTTCTTAACCAATTAAGGAAGAATTAGAACCCTAATGCAAGGCCCAAGTTACAAGCTTGATGTCTTAGTGATTATTAGGTGGATTGATTTAAAGGATTTAAACACACTAAGGGTTTAACACTTAGGATTAAAGTTATACACTCCATCCTAATAGAAGGATGCAGGCATAATCTTAATCACAAAGCCTTAAAACCTTGAAGGTTTAGTCCTTGATTAAGAGATGAGAAGAGAAGACTCAAAGATGACACAAAGGCAAAACTAATGGGGGGACTAATCAAACCCTAATTGTGATCATGCTTGGGTATTCCTAGGGTTTATGAGGCTTGCAAGAAGATCTTCAGGAAGATCCACCAAGGAAGAAGCAGGAAAGGAGGAGAAGCAGAAGAAGCAAGACAACTTACTTCACTTAAGAAGATAAGTTGCTTGAAGAAAGAAAGAGGAGAAGGAGCATGAATGAGCAAGCTCACTCTAAACCACAAGTAAAATGCAGCAATGATGCATAAAAGAGATGAGAAGAGATTATGAGAAGTGAAGGCAAATTCACTTCTCAAACACTTACCACCTGAAAGGTTAGCAACAAGAAATGAAATGAAATGAAAAGGAGAAAGATGCAATGATGCAAACTAAAACCAGAAGCAAGATCAAGATGTACATGATGCTATGGGATTATGCAAAAGCATACCAAGAGATGTGGATGATCATACAAAGGATGGAAATGCAAATGAGACATGTAAGAAGCATGAAAGTTCATGAAAACTTATGAAGTGCAATGGATGCATAACATGATAAATGGATGATGCAATGATCAAACATGATTCCAATGTGTCCTAAGATATCTTATATGTCATGTGGATGCACAAAATGTCATGGTAAGTTCATGTATGCAAGCATATAAAGAATGAATGCAAATGAAAGCAAAGATTAGGGTTTATGTACAAGATGCAATGCAAAATTCAAAATCAGAAGCAAAACATGAGATAAAAAATTGAAAATGGAATCAAAGGTACCGTAAACCCATACAAGTTCACTGCCCAAAGGGGGAGGTAAGAAGCTAAACCCTAAAGGACTTATGATTTTCCTAAATTTCTAGGGTTTTAAGGATGATCCTAAAGGGAAAATGCCAAACAAATGGAAAATGAAATATAAAAATGAAACAAAAATGTTTTTATATGCTTGAAAGTATGCTTAACACAATGCAAAAAGAACCATTCACAAACTCAACTTGGATCAAAAGTTATGAATTTTTGAAGTTAGGGTTAAAAATATTCAAATTAAAGAACCCTAATTCAAATGAAAATTGTCAAGATATGATCAAAACCAAAAAGAAATTTGTCTTGTGAGTTTGTAAATGTTTGTAAATGTTTTAAAATGCTCTCTAAATTTTTTTGTGATTTTTAAATACCCAAATGTATTTTTAATTAATTAATTTCCATTAACTAATTAAAAATAAGCATTTAAATGATTTAAAAATAATTTTTAATGCAAAAAAATAAAAATAAAAATATTTTTGGGTTCTGAAAATTAATAAAGGTTTGGATAAAACTTTTCAGAATTGTTTGATGTCATTTGCTATTTTTTATAAAATGCACAAATTAAATGGAAAGAAAATTAAATAAAATTAATTAAATGAGAAGTATGCACAGTGGAGGGCTGAGATTCATTCTGGGCTGGGGGGAGTTGACTTGGCGCGTCATCCTAAGGCCCACATTCAAACTGAGTTAATCCTATTTAATTAATCTAATAATCCTAATTAATAACTAATGGTGCAATCTGAACCACACAACACACGCGGGAAAGGAGGATCCAACGGCCTATATTCAAATTATGCCCTAACCCTAATTAATTAGGTTAATCACTTTCAGGTGGCCGGAAATGACCTCCGGTCATCTTTTCCGGCCACACCTCACCTGAGAATTTTCTAAAACGCTCCCTATGTCATTTCTGGAGCTCTAAAGCTCCAGATTGCTTCCTCTCTCCATTCTAAACTCATCCCTAACCTCAAACCCCATTTATTTCCAACCAAAAACATGAATCGAAGCTAAGAACAAAAACTGCAGAAATTTCAGAAAGACCATACATCCTCAATTCTCAAATATTTTCGAAAATAATAAGTTCAGTGTGTTTAGGGAGGCAAGCTTAAGCATTTAGAAACTTAAAACAAGAGTTCTGGAAAGATAAATTCCATGGCTACCTGAAACGAAGCTTTCAACCCAAGAGATTTATGAGTGTCTCCTTGCTTCAAATCACCTCCAATGATCTTCCTCAAGAGTTTGCAATGCTTGGTTGGAGTTTATATGGCCTCTATGTGAAGTTTGCTGAAGCTCAGTTCAAGGAGGGGTGAAAATCGTGTTTTTGATATGGGGTGTTTAAAGGCAAAATGAAGGGTGGGAAATGATCAGTGATGAATGTGGAGTTGAATGGTGGAAAAAGTTTGGAGTTTTGATGGCTGAGTTGTGTGTTTCAAAGAGAAATGCATAAGAGGGGATTTTTGTGAATGCTGAGTTATGGGAGGATTCAGGTTGTGTTGTTGTATGAAATGGCTTGCTTGAGGTCCACATAACATGTTCTGATTAGGCAGAGAGTTGTTGTGGAGCAGTGTGATTGGTATGGCTCATTTTGCAAAAAGTCAAGAAAGTTGTACTTGGAGGTATGGGCTCATGGCAGGCTGAGGACAAGGGGGTGTCTGGCGCAACTTGATTCATGGGCAGCCATGGAATTCAGATTGAGGCAAAATATCAAGTGGAATGAAGTTTGTGGGTGGTTTTGCAATTTGTGAAGGTTTTGGCCCTTTTTGAAATACTTGATGATCAAGGCATGAAACTTGAGAATTCTTTGGGAAATTCTGAATTATAGGTCATGTATGATGTTTGTGTAATGGTTAGAAGTCACTTTGAGGTCACAAATTTGTTTGACATGAGTTTTTGCAAGTTTCCCTCTTTGGTACAAAAGTGAAATTTTATGATTTTTCCCAACTTTGCAAGGTCATAACTTGAGTTCTATGATGAATTAGATCAAGTTCTTGTACTTTTTGGAAAGGGAATGGTCCAATCTACAACTTTCATGACCAGGAAGTTTTCATTTGAAGCATTTTTGAATCAAAAAGAGAAGGTTGAAAAACTTTCCCAAAATGGCAAGTTTGCATTACAAGTCACTTTCCCAAAATGGCAACTTTGCAAATGGCTTGAAATTCTTCAATTTTGTGAACTTATAACTTCTTCTAAGATCAAATAAAGATCATATACACCCAAAATGATGGAGAAGACCCTTAGGTTGGATGATTGGGGGCCTCAGCTGCCCTGATTTTGCACTGACTTGCTCAAGAAGTCATCTATTGATCAGATGCCTTCCCCATTGAGTTTCTTCATGAAAATTGGTATGTATGATCCTTATAACATATAGACACCAATAGAAACAAGAATGACCAAAAAAATTGTAGTTATGGCCTCTGAATCCAAAACCCTAATTTTAGGTCATCTGTGCAGTCAAGCTTGGCTCTGCTTCCATGCCTTTCTCAGTTCTTGTGATTTTCTGACTTCCTTGATCTTGAGAGGTTATAATATGATATTTGAACATACATGGACCCTCTTGAGATGATTGAAGACCCTTGGAGTGGCTCAGATGGCTCATGGACTGCTCAGATCACAAACCCTAGATGCAGATGGCTTTGAACCAATGCAGTGAAGAAAAAAATGCAATATGAGATGATATGATTGAACTTATGCAAATGAAAAGATCACAAGCCATGGTGAAATGAGTGAGGGAAAATTTGGGGTGTTTACAGCTGCCCCTATTCAAACATGAGTTAACTGTGCAAGATGTAAGCGACGGCTTATCAGGCAAACAAGATAACTTGTGGTTGAATACCAAAGATAATCCAAACTTTGCACTCACTAGATGAAGAAGAAAAGGGATATAGATTGTAAAATAAAAATAAAGTATGATTATAAAGTGCGGGCGACGGAGGACGACCGTCGAGCAGAGGACGACTGCTGGGGATAAAGCAATGACGGGGACGACCGACATGCTGGGGTGATGGAAGTATCATGATGGTGACGACCATCGGGTTTATAAAGTGATGGGTAAACAACGATGGGTACGGCCACCGGGTTAATGAAATCAAAGGTGAAGGACTATCACCTATCAGGGAACGGCTGCTCAGTTGGGGATAAGATGGGGGACAGTCATTTATTGGTGAAGGACGATCACCTGGCAAGGTACGGTTGCCGAAAGTATCATGACATAGGACGAATGTCGGATAGAAAAGGTCGACGATGGGGACGGCCATCGGATAAGCATGATGAAGGACGATCATCAAGAGGTGAAGGACGATCACCTAACAGGGTACGGCTGCTCTCAGGGTTTATCATGACATAGGACGAATGTCAGATAACAAGATCAACAATGGGGATGGCCATCGGATAAACATGATGAAGGACGATCATCAAGAGGTGAAGGACGATCACCTAGCAGGGGGCGGCTGCTAAAAATATCACCACATAGGACGAATGTCGGATAGAAAAGGGTTCCAATAATGGAGACTCCGCTGGGGGGATGATGAAGGACGATCATCAAAAGGTGAAGGACGGTTACCTGGCAGGGTACGGCTGCCGAAACGTATCATGACATGGGACGAATGTCAGATAGAAAGGAAATAATTTATTGGGATTTGCTGGGGACTCCTCTGGGGAATGGTAGA
Organism: Lathyrus aphaca; assembly: GCA_963966055.1. Taxonomy (NCBI): domain Eukaryota; kingdom Viridiplantae; phylum Streptophyta; class Magnoliopsida; order Fabales; family Fabaceae; genus Lathyrus; species Lathyrus aphaca. The sequence continues at coordinate 569,257,305 of OZ014519.1, forward strand.
CACAGACGAGTGTCTAAATTCAAAAAGGTATAAGTTTTTGACACGGTGTATAGATTAAAGATGCGGACGAGCATTCTTAAGATTACGATACGAACGAGTATCGGTAGAAACAAACGCTGACACATGTTCAGAGATGATGGTACGGACGAGTACCAACTGGTTAACAAAGAACACAAACAAGTGTTGAATCTGAGGAGAGATAAGTGGTGTATACAAGATACGGACGAGTATCTGTATGAGTAAAAAGTAAGCATGAGTGAGACACAGACGAGTGTTCAACTTGCTGGGGATAGCATGATGCAGACGAGTATCATAAAGGGAAGTGTATAAGTTATAAGAGATATTCTGAAGATCTGTGGGGATAAGATGACACGGATGAGTGTCGGAAGAAGTGTATTATAAACAAGTGTTTGATTTACAAAAAGTGTTTTGGCAACCATGCTGAGGAATGGTGACACAGATGGGTGTCGATGGAGTGTATATAGATGTATCTGTCTGTAGAGAACGCTCGGGCGACTTTACTGGGGAATGATGACACGGACGAGTGCCAAAAGGAGCATGTATCTGTATTTGAGAGTGCAAAGAGGATGCTTTGGCTTTCTGCTGTGACTGTGGGCCTTTGTAGATATATATGGTTGATGGAATGTCGGTATAAACAGGTGTTTGATTCAAAACATGGCTTATGATTATGCAATATGTTTAACTTTTGCCGTAATGCTCCGTATTAGACGGAATGCTACGCTCTGGGGGAAGAATATGATGTAAATGCTATGATTATGCAAAAGATACCGATCCGGGATTCAGATCCCGTTTCCGTGAAGATCTCTGACTGATCTTTCTTGAAAGAATATCCCAGCTGGGGATGAGATTATCGGTAAATCTGATATACGATTCTTCTTGGGGAAATAAGTCACTGCTAAACCTATCTTGGATAATGAGGAGCCCAGCTGGGGTCTGCGGAAGCTTCCGTCACTTTGTTGTGAGATCTTCGGACATTGTTCTTCTGGATAGAGGCTGGAGCTCTGCGGGGAAATGGTTCCCTATCTTTGCACTTGGCTGGGGAGGAACGATCACTGAACGATCTTCCTAGTGATTTTTGTAGAGGCCCTGCTGAGGGTGATGGACTTAGCTGGGGAAATGAGCCCTTCCTGATGTTGTCCTGGAGGAAGTGTTGAGGAAGTACTGATCTGGCATCCTACTGGGGAGAAGCTTTCAAGCCCCCATGTTGCACTTTGAGCACCTGCAATCATGTTATAACAAAGAGATGTACAAGTACCCCGAGGTATCCCTTACTGGATTCCATCATAGGAATTTAGACACTCCCGGGAGCAAATATATTTCCTGTAAGCATGTAATTTAGAAAAAGACGCATCTGTATTGTAAACACCCCAAATTTTCCCTCACTCATTTCCCCATGGCTTGTGACCTTTTCATTTCCATAAGTTCAATCATAGCATCTCACATTGCATTTTTACCTCACTGCATTGGTTCAAAGTCATCTGCATCTAGGGTTTGTGATCTGAGCAATCCCTGAGATATCTGAGCCACTCCAAAGGTCTTCAATCATCTCAAGAGGGTCCATGTATTTTCAATCATCATATTATATCTTCCCAAGATCAAGAAAGTCAGAAAATCACAAGAACTGAGGAAGGTATGGAAGCAGAGCCAAGCTTAACTGCACAGATGACCTAAAATTAGGGTTTTGGTTTCAGAGGCCATAACCCCAAATTTTTTGGTCATTCTTGTTTCTATTGGTCTCTATATGATATAAGGATCATGCATACCAATTTTCAAGAAGAAATTCAATGGGGAAGGCATCTGATCAATAGATGACTTCTTGAACAAGTCAGTGCAAAATCAGGGCATCTGAGGCCCCCAATCATCCAACCAAAGGGTCTTCTCCATCATTTTGGGTGTGTATGATCTTTATTTGGTCTTAGAAGAGGTTAGAAGTTCACAAAATTGAAGAATTTCAAGCCATTTGCAAAGTTGCCATTTTGGGAAAGTGACTTGTAATGAAAACTTGCCATTTTGGAAAAGTTTTTCAACCCCCTCTTTTTGATTCAAAAATGCTTCAAATGAAAAATTCTTGGTCATGAAAGTTGTATATTGTATCATTCCCTTTTCAAAAAGTACAAGAACTTGATCTAATTCATCATAGATCTCAAGTTATGGCTTGTCAAAATTGGGAAAAATCACAAAATTTCACTTATGTGCCAAAGAGGGAAGTTTGCAAAAACACTTGCCAAAGCCAAATGTGACTTCTAATTGACTTCTAAGCATTGCACAAACATCACACATGACCTATAATTCAGAATTGCCCAAAGAAATTCCAAGTTTCATGCCTTGAACTTAACAAAATCCAAAAGGGGCCAAAACTTCATGAATTTGCAAAATGAATCAAAACCTCTCACACACTTGCTAAATCACCACAAAACCTTTTCCATGGTTATCCTTGAACCAAGCTGACTCGAGCCATGCCTTGAAACAACCACTGAACCAACCCATACCTCAAGTACACCAACTTTTGACATTTTTGCAACTTGCCCATACCAATCAACATAGGCCAGCACCCACCCTCTGACCTATCCCAACATTATATGTGTATCAAAAGCAAGCCATTCCATAACACAACACAGGCTGAAACCTCCAAGAACTCAGCATACACAAAATCCCCCAAATTTGCAAAAGCTATCGAATCTCATAACTCAGCCAACAAACATCAAAACTTCTTCCACCATTCAACTACACAATCCTCACTGATCATTTCCCATCCTTCATTTTGCCCTAAAACACCCAGAATCAAAAACACGATTTCAACATTTCATGAACTGATCTTCTGTCAACTTCATTTTGAGGCCATTTAAACTCCAACCAAGCATCACAAGCTCTTGAGGGGAGTCATTGGAGTGGATTTGAAGCAAAGAACTGGCCAGAAAGCTCCTGGTTTGAAAGCTCAACTTCAGGTAGCCATGGCATTTATTTTTCCAGAACCTCCATTTTATGTTATAGAATGATTCTATGTGTTCCCCTGATTGCAATGATATGTTTGGTTTCGAAAATAGTTGAGAAATGAGCATTTCATAAGCTTCTGAAATTTTTGAGATGTTTTCCGTTTTGCTTCGATTCATGTTTTTGATGATGAATAAATGAATTTTGATGGCTGATTCTTGTTGGGTTTGATGGGAGGATCATTTCTGGATAGTTTTAGGGCTTGCGGTTGCGTATTGAGTGAGATAGCTTGAGAGACTAGCCGGAGAAGATGACCGGAACACTGTTCCGGTCACCTGAAAGTGTTTAGGGTTCAGATTAGGGCTTAATGACGTAATTAGCGTAGTTTGAATCTCAGCCATCCAAATGCGCGTGCTGGTCAATTCCCTCCCTTTCTCATTCAAATCTGGACCACTGGATCAGTTGACTTTCATTTTAATTCATTTAATTTTCATTTTAATTGCATTTCTTTCTACATTTTATTAAAAATAGCAAAACACTTTCAAAAATTTTTATCTTTTGCATTTCCTTTTCAAATATTTTTCTCATCCTAAAAATAATTTTTATTTTATTTTTTGCATAAATTTCGTATTTTATAAAATATTTAAATGTTTATTTTAATTAATTAATGATAATTAATTAATTAAAATACCATTTAAGTTTCTAAAAATCACCAAAAAAATCACATTGCATCTTGATACATTTAGAAACATTATCAAACCCTTCACACAAATTTCTTTTGGGTTCTTGACCTATTGTGACATTTTTCTTTGGATTTAGGTTTCTTAAAAGTCAATATTTTTGCCCTAACTTAGAAAAATCCTTTCTGCCTAACCATGAAGAGTTTGATGATGGTTCTTTTTGCATTGCATCCTTCATGTCATGTAGTTTCTAGGATAAAATTGGTTTGAATTTATTCTTCATTTTCAATTTGTTTTGCATTTATCATTGAGAGGTACCTGAAAACCCTAACAAACTTGAGAAAATCATAACTTCCATTAGGTTAAGATTTAGGTCTCCTCCTTTGGGCAGTGAACTTATATAGGGTTAGGGTACTTTTGATCCCATTTTTAATTTTTTATATTGTCATTTGCTTCTGATTTTGAATTTTGCTTTGCATATTATATGTAAACCCTAATTTGCATCTTCATTTGTATTCATCCTTCATATGCTTGCATACATGAACTTGCCATAACATTTTATGCATCCACATGACATATAAGACATCTTAGGACACATTAGAATCATGTTTGATCATTGCATCATCCATTTGCCATGCTTTTGCTTTCATTTCATGTCATGTGCATTCATGAACTTTCATGCTTCCTTTATGCTTCATTTCCATCCTCATTACTTGTATGATCATTTGCATCTCTTGACATGACTTTGCATACTCCTTTAGCATCATTTTCATCATGAATATGCTTCTGGTTTTGGTTTGCATCTTTGCATTTCATCCCATTTTTATTTCTCTTCATTGCTTGTTGCTAACTTTTCAGGTGGTAAGTGTTTGAGAAGTGAATTTGCCTTCACTTCTCATAATCTCTTCTCATCTCTCTTGAGCATCATTGCTGCATTTTACTTTTGTATTAGAGTGAGCTTGCTCATTCATGTTCTCTCCTCATTTTCTTTCTTCAAGTAACTTATCTTCTTAAGTGAAGTAAGTTGACTTGCTTCTTTCTGCTTCTCCTCCTTCCATCTTTGCTTCTTCCTTGGTGGCTTTCCTTGAAGATCTTCTTGCAAGCCTCATAAACCCTAGGAATACCCAAGCATGATCACAATTAGGGTTTGATTAGTCCCCCACTAGTTTTACCTTTGTGTCATCTTTTGTGTCTTCTCTTCTCATCTCTTAACTAAGGACTAAACCTTGAAAGTTTTAAGGCTTTGTGATTAAGGTTATGCCTGTATCCTTCTATTAGGATGGAGTGTATAACTTTAATCCTAAGTGTTAAACCTTTAATGTGTTTAAATCCTTTAATCAATCCATCTAATAATCACTAAGACATCAAGCTTGTAACTTGGGCCTTGCATTAGGGTTATAATTCTTCCTTAATTGGTTAAGAAGGACTAACCCTAGTGTTAATGGACAAGTCCTCCTCAAGTTGTCTTACAAACCATAAAATTCATTTCTTAACCTTATCATTAACTAAAATCCACTTTAATAAAGGCTTTGTTTTGTCATGAGGTTAATCCCTAATCATGGATTAAGTTGAGGAGCCTTCCTCAGCTTAAATGTTCTCATCTATTATCCTTCTATTAGGATGGTGTAATGGGTCCATTAAATCCTTGATTATGGCTTAAACTCATTACTTAACACTAAACAAAAACATCAAAAACATCTAAATAATCACAAGTAGGTTAATGATCTTAATCCTACATCATGGTGATTAAGTGTGAGGTGTTTACTTCATACTTAAGGTATTCTCATTACCCCTGATCAGAGGGAGGATGTGATGAGTTTACTGACCCTTGGTTTAGGCTTAAGCTCATTTTCTTATGACAAACTCAAAAAAGCCATAAAAGATTAAAAGCACAAAAACAAACAATAATCGTCTCCTCCGGGATTCTTTTCTCATCACACTCATTCACAAACGAGAAATTGCTTCTTCCGTCTAATGCAAGACAGTTTGCACCTGAGCCAGACAGGTCATACACTTGAGCATAGACAAGTAAGCAGTTCACAAGTCAATTTATCTTTCAGTCTCTTTGAGTCGAACTACGGTGTTCTGACTTCCTCATTGCACGAGAGGATACGTAGGCATAACCTAACAGTTATCGAACAAAAGTCTCTGTATATTCCCCCTCTTCCAACATTATTCTTTAAGCCTCATTGTCTTAGGCATTGCACTCTGTTCTTGCACTGACACTTCTTTATTTCACTTCACATTTCTCTTGAACTGACACTTGCATTCTTTTCCAGCTTTTGCACACAAAATAGCACTGACACTACCCCTTTAAACACAAACCTTTCAAGCGTGGATCCCGTCGAGTACGATGGACAATCTGGGTGCTAATACCTTCCCAGGTTGTAACCAACCCCCTTTCTCAGTTTCTCTGGTTCGCAACCGTCTTATCCATCTTTTCTTAGGTTTATGCAGCATTACCTTTCCTTCGGGATAAAAATGCCTAGCTGGAGACTCTATTCATTTCTTCTCTTTCGCCGACCGTTCGCGTCTGTACCCTATTTGACTTAGCCTCATTTAGTGGGAGCGACAGCTTGGCGACTCTGCTGGGGATACTTATATTGTAACCAGGGCTTCTGGTTCTTTTTGTGGGTTCCTCCTAGCGCTTGTTTGATTTGTGTTTACTGGGGTGTTATGTGCTATGTGTGTTTATTTATTTTTCTTTATTTATTTCTTTATGTACAGCTTTACTTATTGCTTTCTTTACAGTTTTGTATATTTCATACTATCATTGCTGGATCTGGTTTTCTATTTTGGTGGGTGGGGGTTCCATTGAGAGTTTAAGGTCCTATACCTGGGACCTGAGTGACACCTAGGCTAGAGTGGTTCATGTTCTTTCCCATTCCATTTCGGTCTGGTGCGGGAATATGAAACACGGTTCAGATGTGGGTTTCTTTTTGAGAACTCTGTGCTACAGATTTCCTGTAGTGCTAGGGCTATCTGGGAAGCCTGCTAAGTCTGGATGACCTTTATTATGACCTTCAGAAACTGAGGTGAATTAGAGGAGGATCTTTTATGGTTATTATAAACACTGTACCTCTGGGTTAGAAATGTTTACACTTCTCATAAACTGATCCAAGTCTGAGGATCCTTGTTTTAGAACACTACCTGTGAGGGGGTTAGGCTGTTTACAGGTTTGCAGGGACCCTTAGCCACATCATACCCTATTATTGTATTGTTTAAGAGTACCTCATTTTGGACAGTTCTTGTGATTAAACCCTGGACATGTGACTCTTTATTTGAGTCCCCCACCTTGGTTACCGGATTTCTAAACCTCCATCTGAACTTTTGAACATACATGGGCCTTATATCAAGACAGATAATCAGATCCAGCTTGATCACAAACCCTTGCATATCATTTGCATATATCATCATTGCATCATTTAACATTTTTTTATTTGCTTTACAGGGTATCCATATCATATCTGGTTTGGTTTTTGACCCCTTCATCTGCATAGACCTCTGCTTCAGTTATCTCCACCCTCACCAACATCAGTCTATCAAAGACTTATTTCTCCTCAGCCTGTGATCTGCATCAATACTTATCTTCAGCTTCTTCAGCAGCACTCATGGCTACTCCCAGGAAGAGCAACATATCCTACCATTTCTTTGAGCCTGTATTGACTGGTATCAGGCAGGTCCAGTCACTCATCACACCGAATTATATCCCTTTGTTTAGAGAGCATTATGGAGGAATCCTGGATATGGTTATGGACCTTGACCCTTCTCAGAGGAGCATGATTCACACATGCTTACAGTTTTATGACCCCCTTTGAGATGTTTCACCTTTCCAGACTTTCAGCTAGGGCCTCTGCTGGAAGAATTTTCTTCATTGATTGGAGTACCTATCAGGGGTGGAATCCCTTTCAACCCAGAGATGCCAGCTCCCAGAAACGAAGAGATAGCAAAGGAACTGTACCTGGAGCCTGCCTTGATTGAGCAAAGTATGACGACAAAAGCTGGTATCCCTGGTTTGCATTTGGACTTCTTGATTTCTCAGGCCATCCTGAAAGCTTCATTGGGAGAGTGGAGGGCAGTCTGTGCACTGTTAGCCCTCAGCATATATGGGGCTATATTGTTTGCAGATGAGCCCAAATTTGTCAGCAAGAATGCCATCCATCTATTTCTTCTGAAGAACCCAGTACCTACACTGCTAGGAGATTTTTACTACTCCATCCATCAGAGGAATGAGAAACAAAGGGGGAAGTTGGTGAGATGTTGTGCGCCTTTGTTTTACACCTGGATGCTCAGACACCTGCCTAAATCAGATGCCTTCCTGAACCCACATTAGTAGAAGAATTGGGCCAATAGGTTCATTACCTTGACTTCAGAGGATATTAGATGGTGCACCCAGAGCACCAAAGGCAAGGACATCATCACCAGTTGTGGAAAATACCCAAATGTGCCTCTGATAGGAGTAAAGGGTTGCATCAACTACAATCCTTTACTGTTTAAGAGACAACTGGGTTATGCCTTGGTCCACCCTCCCAGAGGACAAGATTTAGCTGAGACCCTGTATTGTGAAGTGAAACCTAATTCAGTTGTTGTCAGGCAAGCGTCCTGGGCTTGGGACAACATCCAGACAAAAGGGGTAGCTATTCTTGGAAGATGTAATAATGTTGCTTCAGCTCAATATTTAGACTGGTCCTGTACTAGAGCTCAAATTACCAGAATGCCTTTCATCTTGGAAGACATGTCTGGACCATCCACGGCACAGCCAGCAGCAACTGTCAGCCTAGAAGAATTTGAGAAGCTGAAGAAAAGGAATGAGAACTTATCTCAAGCCTTGATGAAGACTCTTTGGGAAAGAAGTGATGGTCGTCTGGATATTGAGAGATTGGAGAAGCTTAGGGTGGAGCACCTTGCCAAAATTAAGAAGACAGAGGACTACATAAGGAAAGCAAGGGCTGGAGAACAGATATTGAAGAATGCCTGCAAAGAGGCCAAGATTCAAAAAGCTAGGGCTGAGCACTATCTGCAAGAGAGTCAGGCTAGGTGGGTCAGGATCACCGAAGCCCGTACACAGGAAGACCAGAAGACTCAAGCCAAGATTGAACAGCTAGAGGCCAATGAGAGGAAGCAGCAGGAAGCTCTGTTGGCTGCATAGAAGGAGATATCAGAGTTGAAGCTCAGAGCAGGATTGAAGAGATCAAAGGACCAAGACAGGCATAAGAAGCTGACTACTGCTATTGCCACCAGAAACCTCCTTATCAGGACCATTACAGAGCACCCAGCTAGTCCGGTGACTGAGGCCCTCCTGAAAGAGGTCAGAGAGGATGAATTTGGGCTGGATGTCTGATTCTTTGCTTGTTGTTTGTTTCCCTTTGATGTACTTTTCTCTTTTGTTGTATTTTGACCCTCCATGGGCATGTATTGTTAAACTATTTATTATTCACCATTTGTAATATATTCTAGTTTGTTTTCATTTGGGTTTTCTCTCAACAACATCAAGCATCTTTCTCGAGGTCTGGAAAGGTCAAAACCAAGAACCAAACCGGATACCTTGGAAAACAAATAAGCATACTGCATTGCATACTAACTTTGTTTTTGTTTTGTAGGTTTTGTAATTATTATTGTTTCTAACTTTGTTGTGGTCTCAGGAAACATTGCTCGTCGCCGAGTGTTCCCTGTCAACCGCACGCACCGGTACCCGACTCATAACAACCTTCCCGGCATTCGAATGGAACAAGTACAGCAGGACCTGTCTGAGGACAGGAACCAGATGGCTAATGAGAGGGTGGATATGAGAAATTAGATGTCTCAGTTTATGGCAGTGATGACTGGCTTAGCCCAAAGTCAAGAAAGGTTAAGAGAGCTGGTGGAAAGACAAACTCCTGAAGAGCCTCATCTCGGAATAGGAGGAACTAGCAACAATGAACGGGGCCAGCCTTGTATTGACCCACCAGTATATGGACCTCATCTGGATCCAGAGGTTAACATCCCGAGGAATGTTCAAGGTAACACTACTGGGGGCAGAATCCTGCAGGATGATCCCCAGGAGGAACAATTCACTGTCATAGGAGCTGGAGATGAAGTATATGACAGGAGGTTGGATGAGCTTGCTGAAAAGTTGAGATCCTTGGAATCTCAGAATTCTTTGGGCTTCGATGTGATGGATATGGGACTAGTGGATGGGGTGAGAATTCCCCACAAATTCAAACCCCCATGCTTTGAAAAATACAATGGTACTTCCTGTTCTCACACTCACCTGCAGTCTTTCTTGGGAAGGCTCAAAGCTTATACCATGGATGAAAAGCTATGGATGTTCTACTTTGAGGACAGTCTGACTGGAGCTTCGAGAGAATGGTATTCGCATTTGTCTAGGGCCACCATAAGATGCTGGAAGGATTTGGCTGAGGCTTTCATCCGTCAATATCAATACAACCTGGACATGGCTCCCAATAGGACCCTCCTAATGGGAATGTCTCAATCTTCTAGAGAGAGCTTCCGGGAGTATGCTCAAAGATGGAGACAGCTTGCTGCCGTTGTCCAACCACCTATGTCGGAAAGGGAAATGGCTGACATGTTCATAAATATATTGCAAGGGACTTATATTGATAGGCTGGCTGCTTTCTCCTCTACCAGGTTTGCTGACGTAGTCATAGCTGGTGAGAGAATTGAAAGTCTCTTGAAGATAGGCAAGATCTCCGAAAGTGGTGCAAGTTCCTCCAGCAATCCCAGGAAACCTTTTGCAGGGCCCCGAAGGGCAGGTGAAACTAATTTCATTCATACAAGCAGGGGCAGGCCTCAACATGCTCACCGGTCAGTAGAAGCTGTTACCATTCCGGCTCCAATTCCATAGCAACCATCATATCCTCAACAACAACAGCCATAGTATCAACAACAATCTCACTATCAGCAACAATCTCATTTTCCGCAACAGAGAACCTACAACAACAGTAACAACAACCAACAACAGCGTTCTTTCCAACAAAGGCCATCACAAGCAAACAGTGTGATTGACCCAATTCCAATACCGTATGATGCACTCTTGCCACAACTCCTGAAGCTCAACCTAGTTAAGTTAAGGACATTGGCACCTTCAGACCCTCTTAATATGCCAAAGAACTATGATGCAAATGCCAGGTGTGCATTCCACTCAAACGCATCGGGGCATAATACTGAAAAATGCAGGGCCTTACAGATGAAAGTCCAAGATCTGGTGGACTTAAAAGCTCTCAATTTTGCACCTCCCCCAAATGTTACAAGGAATCCAATGCCTAGTCACAACGGGCCCATGATTAATGCTATTGAGGAGGGCAAACCATCCACATTAATCAATCGTGTTGCACAAATCCGAACACCTCTGGTTGAAATCAAAGCTCAACTGTTAGAATGCAAAGTGTTCCCCGGATGTGAGCTCGGCTGTGGATATTGCAACATTGTTGTTAATGGATGTGAGAGACTGAGGAACGACATAGATGGTCTTATTAAGGATGGCATCCTTCAGATTACAACAACAGCAACTACAACTCCTACAATTCCTTCATCAACAATCACAGATACTCCTACGACGTCAACAACCATTGTTCCAACAGATTCTACTACAACTCCAACAACTGCTCAATCAATCACTTCAACGGATACAAGTTCAGTCACCATTACTTCTACAACGACAACACCCATTATTCCATCAGTTCCTGCTACAACATCAGCAACAATTAATCAAAGCGTCTCAACAGTTACAATATACTACGATCCCGCAAATGTTCCTTCCAACAACTCACAACCAAATGCTACTCCTGTCAGAGCTCCAGTTACCATATACTATGATCCACACACCATTGTGGCCCCCTCTGCAGCTGCTATCAGTCCAGTTACTATCACGGTGCCTGGGCCAGTTCCTTACGAAAGCAATAGTGCCATCCCTTGGCATTATGGCTCAGATCTGTACTGCGAGGGGCAGAAAATCACTTTAGAATCATCAACTTCTTCACCTCAGATAGACAATGTGGGGGGAGGCGGAGGCTTCACTAGAAGCGGACGTCTCTTTGCCTCGCAAATTCCAAGACCCATTGCTGAAGCAGAAGCTGCTGCTAAGGCAAAAGGGAAAAGCATGGTGCAAGAAGAACCAGTTGTTAAGGAAACTTTGAAGACTCCTTTTGATCAAGAGGTTGATGAATTCATGAGAATCATAAAGAAAAGTGATTACAAGGTGGTGGACCAGCTTCACCAAACTCCTTCCAAAATCTCCATACTTTCATTGCTAATGTGCTCTGAGGCTCATCGAAACGCACTTTTGAAGGTCCTGCACGCAGCTTATGTGCCGGAGGGGATTACCGTCAATTAGTTAGAGGCCGTGGTTGGAAATGTCAACGCTAGTCATGGGCTAGAATTTACCAACACTGATCTGACAGTGGAAGGTCACAATCACAACAAGGCTTTGCACATTACCTTGGAGTGTAAGGGTGCAGTTCTTTCTCACGTATTGGTGGACACAGGGTCATCACTCAATGTGCTGCCCAAGAAAGCCCTTGTGAAGCTGGAGCATGATGGATTGGCACTACACCCAAGCAACTTGGTAGTGAGAGCCTTTGACGGTTCTAAAAGATCAGTTCTGGGAGAGATAGAGTTGCCTATAATGATTGGCCCACAGGTTTTCAAAACGACCTTCTTTGTGATGGATATACAGCCTGCCTACAGCTGTTTATTGGGTAGACCATGGATACACGCCGCTGGCGCCGTGACGTCAACCCTTCACCAGAAGTTAAAATTCGAGTGGGAGGGCCAAGCCATTACCATTTGTGGGGAGGAGGATATTTTCGTTAGCCAGCTGGCTACTTTAAAATACATTGAAATGGATGGAGAGATCCATGAAACCATGAGTCAAGGGTTTGAGGCCCTTAATATTAATGAAACATTTGCTGTGCTTGGGACCTCCATCACGTCATATCAACAAGCCCGGAAGGTTGTTGAGGAGGGTACCGCTCAAGGCTGGGGCAAGCTGCTGCCAGTTGAAAAGAAAGAGGACCGATTCGGGTTGGGTTACAGACCAACTCGACAAGATCAACCATAGGCTGCAACGGAGCCCAAGTTTGTTAGTGGGGGGATGCTCACCCCGGATGCTGTAAATAGTTTGGAAGATGAGTTAGAGGACGAGCGCAACCTGGAAAGCTGGATACGTCCAAGGATCCCGGGGAACCATGTCTCAAACTGGTCTTCCCAGGAAATTATAAGAGTTACTCCCGCAGAGTAATTATTATTTCCTGTTTTTAAATCATGCATCAAGTCCTGCATCTTGCCCAAGATGTCAGGGCTCATTTTGTAATCGGGCCATCTTGTATTTTGTGCAAAGATCAATTAATGAATATCAGGACATCTTTTGCAAATGAGTCTTTTTCTTTTCCGCTCACTATTTTTCATTCTTTATTTTTTGTACAAAAATAAAATGGCAATGTTTTTTAAAAATAATAACTTCATTTTCACTTTTTCTAAACAAGATAAAACTGATCACTAAAATGAACAAATCTAAACCCTTGCAGAGAGTGCCCTCCAGACTGCACCGACAACAACACCGCTATGACTTCGTATGACTTTGACAATCCGATTAATCAAGCTGATGAAGGGGTTGAAGAAGATTATGAGCTACCTGAAGAGCTAGCCAGGTTGTTGAGACAAGAGGAGAAGGTTATAACTCCTCATCAGGAGGATGTTGAAACGGTTAATCTTGGTACGGAAGAAGACTTGAAAGAAGTTAAGATCGGGGCCTGCCTGCAAGATTCAGTAAAAGAGCAACTTATCAATATGCTTCGGGAATATGTGGATGTTTTTGCTTGGTCTTATCAGGATATGCCAGGTCTGGACACCGACATTGTTATGCACAAGCTGCCTCTAAAAGAAGACTGTCCGCCAGTAAAACAGAAGTTGCCCCGTACTCGCCCAGATATGGCAATGAAGATAAAAGAGGAGGTACAAAAACAGTGCGACGCCGGTTTCCTTGCTGTGACTAGTTACCTGCCGTGGGTCGCTAACATTGTACCTGTGCCTAAGAAAGATGGAAAAGTGAGGATGTGTGTGGATTACCGGGATCTGAACAGAGCCAGCCCGAAAGATGACTTCCCATTACCTCACATTGATGTATTGGTCGACAATACGGCTCAGTTCTTGGTGTTCTCCTTCATGGACGGATTTTCAGGATATAATCAGATCAAGATGTCACCTGAAGACATGGAGAAGACAACTTTCATCACACCCTGGGGCACATTCTGTTATAAGGTAATGCCATTCGGACTGAAGAATGCTGGTGCCACTTATCAACCGGCTATGGTAACATTATTCCATGACATGATCCACAAAGAAATTGAATGTTATGTGGATGAAATGATTGCCAAGTCCCTCACAGAAGAAGACCACCTAGTGAATCTATTAAAGCTATTCAAGCGTCTGAGGAAGTACCAACTGAAGTTAAACCCCAACAAATGCACATTAGGGGTGCAATCCGGTAAACTGCTGGGATTTATTGTAAGTGAGAAAGGAATTGAAGTTGACCCTGATAAAGTCAAAGCCATCCAAGAGATGCCTGCACCGAAGACTGAAAAAGAAGTTTGGGGGTTCCTAGGTAGATTGAACTACATTTCACGGTTCATATCTCACCTGACAGCAACCTGTGAGCCTTTGTTCAAGTTGTTAAGAAAAGAACAAACGGTCAGGTGGAATGAAGACTGCCAAAGGGCTTTTGACAAAATCAAGGAATACTTCCAAGAGCCTCCGATCCTTATGCCTCCAGTTGAAGGAAGACCTCTAATAATGTACTTGACAGTATTAGAAGAATCAATGGGGTGTGTGTTGGGCCAGCATGACGAGTCTGGTCGAAAAGAGTATGCAATATACTACCTAAGCAAAACGTTTACCGACTGTGAACAACGTTATTCACTGCTCGATAAAACTTGATGTGCTTTAGCGTGGGCTGCTCGCCGACTAAGGCAGTATATGTTGACCCACACTACTTTATTGATCTCCAAGATGGACCCAGTCAAGTACATTTTTGAGAAGCCAGCACTTACCGGACGGGTTGCAAGATGGCAAATGATTCTCACAGAATATGACATTCAATACACATCTCAAAAAGCCATCAAGGGTAGTGTGTTGTTTGATTATCTTGCTGAGCAACCCATTGATGATTACCAGCCTATGAGATTTGACTTCCCTGATGAAGACATCATGTTCATAAAAGCAAAAGATCATGAAGAGCCTATTCACACTGAAGGGCCTGACCCAGAAGAAGAATGGACTATGATGTTTGATGGGGCTGTTAATATGAATGGTTGTGGTGTTGGTGCAGTACTAATTACACCTAAGGGAGTTCACATGCCTTTCTCGGCAAAACTCACCTTTAACTGCACTAACAACGAGGCTGAATACAAAGCTTGCATTATGGGTCTCGAGGAAGCCATTGACCTCAGGGTCAAGACTTTGACTGTGTTCGGAGATTCAGCTTTGGTAATTAATCAAACCAATGGCAAATGGTACACTCACCAGGATCATCTGATTCCATACCGGGACTATACAAGGAGATTACTGACTTTCTTCACGGCAGTCAAGCTTGAGTATATCCCTCGGGACGAAAATCAGTTCGCAGATGCTCTGGCTACCATTTCATCCATGATCAAAGTTCAAGCTGCCAAGTTTGTGCCTCGGATTTCAGTATCCAGACTTGACAGACCAGTATACGTATTCTCTGCAGACCTTGCTAAAGATGATAAGCCTTGGTTCCATGACATCAAAAGCTTCTTGGAGGATCAAACATACCCACCTGGGGCATCATCCAATGATAAGAAAACATTAAGAAGGCTAGCTGGTAGTTTCTTCCTGAATACTGATGGATCTTTGTACAAGAGGAACTTTGATATGGTACTTCTCAGATGCGTTGATAAGACAGAAGCGGACTTGTTAATGCACGAGGTGCACGAAGGATCTTTTGGTACCCATGCGGGAGGGCATGCAATGGCTAAAAAGCTGTTGAGATCAGGCTACTACTGGATCACAATGGATGCAGACTGTTGTGCTTATGCCAGGAAATGCCATAAATGCCAGATTTATGCAGATAAGGTGCATGTGCCTCCAAATCCTTTAAATGTAATGTCTTCACCTTGGCCCTTTGCCATGTGGGGCATTGACATGATAGGCAAGATTGAGCCAACTGCTTCAAATGGTCACAGATTCATCCTGGTTGCCATTGATTATTTTACCAAGTGGGTTGAAGCAGCTTCGTATGCCAATGTCACCAGGCAAGTGGTAGCCCGATTCTTGAAGAGAGAAATCATCTGTCGGTATGGAGTACCCGAGCGAATCATTACTGATAATGGTTCCAACTTAAACAACAAAATGATGGCAGAACTGTGTCGGGACTTCAAAATCCAACACCACAATTCTTCTCCTTACAGGCCAAAGATGAATGGCGTTGTAGAGGCAGCTAACAAGAATATCAAGAAGATTGTGCAAAAGATGGTGGTCACCTACAAGGACTGGCATGAAATGCTACCATTTGCCTTGCATGGGTACCGTACGTCAATCAAAACATCCACTGGGGCAACACTGTATCAGCTTGTGTATGGTATGGAGGCAGTTTTACCTGTTGAAGTTGAATTACCCTCATTGCGGGTACTAATGGATGTTAAGTTGAGTGAAGTAGAATGGGTCCGATCCCGGTACGAACAGCTGAACCTGATTGAAGAGAAGAGACTAGCTGCAATCTGTCATGGGCAGTTATATCAGAAAAGAATGAAGAGAGCCTTCGATCAGAAAGTCAGGCTTTGAGAATATCAAGTAGGAGATCTTGTGCTGAAAAGACTCCTTCCTCCTCATACAGACCACAGGGGCAAGTGGACTCCGAATTACGATGGTCCGTTCATAGTAAAGAAAGTTTTCTCTGGTGGAGCACTAATGCTCAGTACTATGGATGGTGAAGACTTCCTGTCCCCGGTGAATTCAGATGCAGTTAAAAAATACTTCGCATAAAATGACCCGCTGGACATAAAAACAGAATGTAAGTCCAGGCAAAAATAGGGCATCCCGGCGAGTCAAAAACAGAATAAAAGACTCGGGCAAAAATAAGGGAAAATAAATAAAAAAATGTACACCCGCTGAGTTGAAAAGCCGCATTGGACAACTCAGGCAAAAATGGGTATCCCGGTGGATTGAAAACCCGAAAGGGCGGTCCACGCAAAATAAGGGAATAAGCGAACAACTGCATTCTGAATTCGTCTGTATCACTTACAATATGGCAGGCTTCGAGAGGTTAAAGCACCGGTCAGAATCAGCTTACTTCAGAAAGCAAGGTGAGAAGAATGTCAAAGTCATACAAGTCATAGCAAGGGAAGCACTGAAGCGTCATCAACATTGCCAGCCCCCTTTTGTTTCTCAATTTGTAACAATCTCCTCATTTCAGGGGATTTGTTTTCTTTGACTGTACTTGCCAATTCAGGGCACCCCAAATTAATAAAATCAGATCTTCAGTCACATCTTGGCTCGTACATTTTATCTTTATTTGCAAAAATGTCTGATGTCCTTAATATAATGGTTGCATAAATACAGATGCGTCTTTTCTAAATTACATGCTTGCAGGAAATATGCTTACTCCCGGGAGTGTCTGAACTCCTATGATGGAATCCAGTAAGGGATACCTCGGGATATTTGTACGTTCCTTTGTCATAACAGGATTGCAGGAATCCAAAGCACAGCATGGGGCATGAAAGCTTCTCCCCAGCAGGTTGGCAAAAGCATTCTCCCCCAGCATCTTTTTCAAAGTAACATCATGAGAGGCTCATATCCGTAGCGAATTTTATCACCCTCAACAGGGCCTCTACAGAAATCTCTAGGAAGATCGTTCAGTGATCATTCCTCCTCAACCAAGTGTAAGGACAGGGAACCATCTCCCCGCAAGTTTCAACCCCTATCCAGAAGAGCAATGTCTGAAGATCTCACGACAAAGTGACGGAAGCTTCCTCAAGACCCCAGCTGGGCTTCTTATTACCAAATCAGGTTTATCAGTGACCTGTATCCCCAAGCAGTCATACATCTTGGCAGATCTACCAATGATCTCACCCCCAGCTGGGATATCACTGCAAGAAAATCAGCCAGAAATCTCTACAGCAACAGGATCCAAATCCCGGATTGGTATCTTTACGTAAACATAGCATTTGCATCATATTTCCCCCCAGAGCGTAGCATTCCGTCTAAATACGGAGCATTACGGCAAAAATCAAAAATATTGCATAATCACAAGCCATGTTTTGAATCAATCACCTGTGGATACTGACATCCCATCAACAATATACAAGACACCTCTCAAAATTCCCGGCAGAATGCCAAAGCATTTTCTTTGCATTTCCCGGATACAGATACATGCCCCTTTTGACACACGTCCGTGTCATCTTTCCCCAGAAAGTCGCCGGAATACTTTTCTACAAACAGATACTTATACTTTACAGATAATCCTTGACACTCGTCTGTGTCATATTCCCAGCAGAAAGCCAAAGCGTCCCCTTTGCACTCACAAAAACATATTAATACACTCTCCTGACACCCGTCCGTGTCACCTCTTCCCAGCAGGTTGAACACTCGTCCGTGCCTCACGACGTTTATTTTCACTCATACAAATACTCGTCCATATCTTGTATACACCCTTATTTCCCCTCAGAGTCGACACTTGTCCATGTTCTTTGTTAACCAGTTGGTACTCGTCCGTATCATCATCTCTGAACATGCGTCAGCGTTTGTTTCTACTGATACTCGTCCGTATCATAGTCTTAAGGATGCTAGTCCACATCTTTAATCTATACACAGTATCAAACACTCATACCTTTTTCTTGAATTAAGACACTCTTCTGTGTCTACCCTTCCCCAAAAGCAAATCCCAATAAATTATTTCCTTTTTATCTGACATTCGTCCTATGTCATGATACTTTTCGGCAGCCGTACCCTGCCAGGTGATCGTCCTTCACCTTTTGATGATCGTCATTCATCATCCCCCCAGCGGAGTCTCCATTAATTGGAACCCTTTTCTATCCGGCATTCGTCCTATGTCGTGATAATTGGAAGCCTTCCCCTGCTAGGTGATCGTCCTTCACCGTTTTTGATGATCGTCCTTCATCGTTCTTATCCGATGGTCGTCCCCATCGTTGATCTTGTTATCTGACATTCGCCCTATGTCATGAAAAACCCCGAGAGCAACCGTACCCTGCTAGGTGATCGCCCATCACCTCTTGATGATCGTCCTTCATCATGCTTATCCGATGGCTGTCCCCATCGTCGACCTTTTCTATCCGACATTCGTCTTATGTCGTGATATTTTCAGCAGTCGTCCCCTGCCAGGTGATCGTCCTTCACCTTGGATGATCGTCCCTCATCCTTATCTCCAACAGAGCAGCCGTCCCCTGCTAGGTGATCGTCCTTCACCTTTGATGACCGTACCTCATCATTTATTTCATTTATGCCTCGAACTTGATGGTCGTCCCCGTCATTTGCTTTACCTTTAATCCCTAGAGAGTTTTGTTCCTTTACTTGATGGTCGTCCCCATCATGATACCTCCATTTCCCCAGCATGTCGGCCGTCCCCGTCCTTGCTTTATCCTCGGCAGTCGCCCTCTGCTCGACGGTCGTCCTCCATCTCCCGCACTTTATAATCATACTTTACTTCCTTTTATGATCTATATCCCTTTTCTTCTTCATTCGGTGAGCGCAAATTTTGGATTGTCTTTGGTATTCAACCACAAGTTATCTTGTTTGCCTGTTAAGCCGTTGCTTACATCCTACACAGCTAAGTCATGTTTGAATAGGGGCAGCTGTAAACACCCCAAATTTTCCCTCACTCATTTCCCCATGGCTTGTGACCTTTTCATTTGCATAAGTTCAATCATAGCATCTCACATTGCATTTTTACCTCACTGCATTGGTTCAAAGTCATCTGCATCTAGGGTTTGTGATCTGAGCAATCCCTGAGCTATCTGAGCCACTCCAAAGGTCTTCAATCATCTCAAGCGGGTCCATGTATGTTCAAGCATCATATTATATCCTCCCAAGATCAAGAAAGTCAGAAAATCACAAGAACTGAGGAAGGTATGGAAGCAGAGCCAAGCTTAACTGCACAGATGACCTAAAATTAGGGTTTTGGTTTCAGAGGCCATAACCCCAAATTTTTTGGTCATTCTTGTTTCTATTGGTCTCTATATGATATAAGGATCATGCATACCAATTTTCAAGAAGAAATTCAATGGGGAAGGCATCTGATCAATAGATGACTTCTTGAACAAGTCAGTGCAAAATCAGGGCATCTGAGGCCCCCAATCATCCAACCAAAGGGTCTTCTCCATCATTTTGGGTGTGTATGATCTTTATTTGGTATTAGAAGAGGTTAGAAGTTCACAAAATTGAAGAATTTCAAGCCATTTGCAAAGTTGCCATTTTGGGAAAGTGACTTGTAATGAAAACTTGCCATTTTGGGAAAGTTTTTCAACCCCCTCTTTTTGATTCAAAAATGCTTCAAATGAAAAATTCTTGGTCATGAAAGTTGTAGATTGGATCATTCCCTTTTCAAAAAGTACAAGAACTTGATCTAATTCATCATAGATCTCAAGTTATGGCTTGTCAAAATTGGGAAAAATCACAAAATTTCACTTATGTGCCAAAGAGGGAAGTTTGCAAAAACACTTGCCAAAGCCAAATGTGACTTCTAATTGACTTCTAAGCATTGCACAAACATCACACATGACCTATAATTCAGAGTTGCCCAAAGAAATTCCAAGTTTCATGCCTTGAACTTTACAAAATCCAAAAGGGGCCAAAACATCATGAATTTGCAAAATGAATCAAAACCTCTCACACACTTGCTGAATCACCACAAAACCTTTTCCATGGTTATCCTTGAACCAAGCTGACTCGAGCCATGCCTTGAAACATCCACTGAACCAGCCCATACCTCAAGTACACCAACTCTTGACATTTTTGCAACTTGCCCATACCAATCAACATAGGCCAGCACCCACCCTCTGACCTATCCCAACATGATATGTGTATCAAAAGCAAGCCATTCCATAACACAACACAGGCTGAAACCTCCAAGAACTCAGCATACACAAAATCCCCCATATTTTCAAAAGCTATCGAATCTCATAACTCATCCAACAAACATCAAAACTTCTTCCACCATTCAACTACACAATCCTCACTGATCATTTCCCATCCTTCATTTTGCCCTAA
Organism: Lathyrus aphaca; assembly: GCA_963966055.1. Lineage (NCBI taxonomy): Eukaryota > Viridiplantae > Streptophyta > Magnoliopsida > Fabales > Fabaceae > Lathyrus > Lathyrus aphaca. Next base: position 569,278,175 of record OZ014519.1, read on the forward strand.
AACACCCAGAATCAAAAACACGATTTCAACATTTCATGAACTGAGCTTCTGCCAACTTCATTTTGAGGCCATTTAAACTCCAATCAAGCATCACAAGCTCTTGAGGGGAGTCATTGGAGTGGATTTGAAGCAAAGAACTGGCCAGAAAGCTCCTGGTTTGAAAGCTCAACTTCAGGTAGCCATGGCATTTATTTTCCCAGAACCTCCATTTTATGTTATAGAATGATTCTATGTGTTCCCCTGATTGCAATGATATGTTTGGTTTCGAAAATAGTTGAGAAATGAGCATTTCATAAGCTTCTGAAATTTTTGAGATGTTTTCCGTTTTGCTTCGATTCATGTTTTTGATGATGAATAAATGAATTTTGATGGCTGATTCTTGTTGGGTTTGATGGGAGGATCATTTCTGGAGAGTTTTAGGGCTTGGGGTTGCGTATTGAGTGAGATAGCTTGAGAGACTAGTCGGAGAAGATGACCGGAACATTGTTCCGGTCACCTGAAAGTGTTTAGGGTTCAGATTAGGGCTTAATGACGTAATTAGCGTAGTTTGAATCTCAGCCATCCAGATGCGTGAGCTGGTCAATTCCCTCCCTTTCTCATTCAAATCTGGACCACTGGATCAGTTGACTTTCATTTTAATTTATTTAATTTTCATTTTAATTGCATTTCTTTCTACATTTTATTAAAAATAGCAAAACACTTTCAAATTTTTTATCTTTTGCATTTCCTTTTCAAATATTTTTCTCATCCTAAAAATAATTTTTATTTTATTTTTTGCATAAATTTCGTATTTTTTAAAATATTTAAATGTTTATTTTAATTAATTAATGATAATTAATTAATTAAAATACCATTTAAGTTTCTAAAAATCACCAAAAAAATCACATTGCATATTGATACAATTAGAAACATTATCAAACCCTTCACACAAATTTCTTTTGGGTTCTTGACCTATTGTGACATTTTTCTTTGGATTTAGGTTTCTTAAAAGTCAATATTTTTGCCCTAACTTAGAAAAATCCTTTCTGCCTAACCATGAAGAGTTTGATGATGGTTCTTTTTGCATTGCATCCTTCATGTCATGTAGTTTCTAGGATAAAATTGGTTTGAATTTATTCTTCATTTTCAATTTGTTTTGCATTTATCATTGAGAGGTACCTTAAAACCCTAGAAAACTTGAGAAAATCATAACTTCCATTAGGTTAAGATTTAGGTCTCCTCCTTTGGGCAGTGAACTTATATAGGGTTAGGGTACTTTTGATCCCATTTTCAATTTTTTATATTGTCATTTGCTTCTGATTTTGATTTTTGCTTTGCATATTGTATGTAAACCCTAATTTGCATCTTCATTTGTATTCATCCTTCATATGCTTGCATACATGAACTTGCCATAACATTTTTTGCATCCACATGACATATAAGACATCTTAGGACACATTAGAATCATGTTTGATCATTGCATCATCCATTTTCCATGCTTTTGCTTTCATTTCATGTCATGTGCATTCATGAACTTTCATGCTTCCTTTATGCTTCATTTGCATCCTCATTACTTGTATGATCATTTGCATCTCTTGACATGACTTTGCATACTCCTTTAGCATCATTTGCATCATGAATATTCTTCTGGTTTTGGTTTGCATCTTTGCATTTCATCCCATTTTTATTTCTTTTCATTGTTTGTTGCTAACTTTTCAGGTGGTAAGTTTTTGAGAAGTGAATTTGCCTTCACTTCTCATAATCTCTTCTCATCTCTCTTGAGCATCATTGCTGCATTTTACTTTTGTATTAGAGTGAGCTTTCTCATTCATGTTCTCTCCTCATTTTCTTTCTTCAAGTAACTTATCTTCTTAAGTGAAGTAAGTTGACTTGCTTCTTTCTGCTTCTCCTCCTTCCATCTTTGCTTCTTCCTTGGTGGCTTTCCTTGAAGATCTTCTTGCAAGCCTCATAAACCCTAGGAATACCCAAGCATGATCATAATTAGGGTTTGATTAGTCCCCCACTAGTTTTACCTTTGTGTCATCTTTTGTGTCTTCTCTTCTCATCTCTTAACTAAGGACTAAACCTTGAAAGTTTTAAGGCTTTGTGATTAAGGTTATGCATGTATCCTTCTATTAGGATGGAGTGTATAACTTTAATCCTAAGTGTTAAACCTTTAATGTGTTTAAATCCTTTAATCAATCCATCTGATAATCACTAAGACATCAAGCTTTTAACTTGGGCCTTGCATTAGGGTTCTAATTCTTCCTTAATTGGTTAAGAAGGACTAACCCTAGTGTTAATGGACACGTCCTCCTCAAGTTGTCTTACAAACCATAAAATTCATTTCTTAACCTTATTATTAACTAAAATCCACTTTAATAAAGGCTTTGTTTTGTCATGAGGTTAATCCCTAATCATGGATTAAGTTGAGGAGCCTTCCTCAACTTAAATGTTCTCATCTATTATCCTTCTATTAGGATGGTGTAATGGGTCCATTAAATCCTTGATTATGGCTTAAACACATTACTTAACACTAAACAAAAACACCAAAAACATCTAAATAATCACAAGTAGGTTAATGATCTTAATCCTACATCATGGTGATTAAGTGTGAGGTGTTTACTTCATACTTAAGGTATTCTCATTACCCCTGATCAGAGGGAGGATGTGATGAGTTTACTGACCCTTGGTTTAGGCTTAAGCTCATTTTCTTATGACAAACTCCAAAAAGCCATAAAAGATTAAAAGCACAAAAACAAACAATAATCGTCTCCTCCGGGATTCTTTTCTCATCACACTCATTCACAAACGAGAACTTGCTTCTTCCGTCTAATACAAGACAGTTTGCACCTGAGCCAGATAGGTCATACACTTGAGCATAGACAAGTAAGCAGTTCACAAGTCAATTTATCTTTCAGTCTCTTTGAGTCGAACTACGGTGTTCTGACTTCCTCATTGCACGAGAGGATACGTAGGCATAACTTAACAGTTATCGAACAAAAGTCTCTGTATATTCCCCCTCTTCCAGCATTATTCTTTAAGCCTCATTGTCTTGGGCATTGCACTCTGTTCTTGCACTGACACTTCTTTATTTCACTTCACATTTCTCTTGCACTGACACTTGCATTCTTTTCCAGCTTTTGCACACAAAATATCACTGACACTACCCCTTTAAACACAAACCTTTCAAGCGTGGATCCCGTCGAGTACGACGGACAATCTGGGTGCTAATACCTTCCTAGGTTGTAACCAACCCCCTTTCTCAGTTTCTCTGGTTCGCAACCGTCTTATCCATATTTTCTTAGGTTTATGCAGCATTACCTTTCCTTCGGGATAAAAATGCCTTGTTGGCGACTCTATTCATTTCTTCTCTTTCGCCGACCGTTCGCGTCTGTACCCTATTTGACTTAGCCTCATTTAGTGGGATATACTCAAGCTTAATTGTTGTGAAGAATGTAAGTAACCTCCTCGTATAGTCCCGTTAAAGCATCAGATGCTCTTGGTGAGTATACCATTTGCCGTTGGTTTGATTAATTACCAGAGCTGAATCTCCGAATACAATCAAAGTCTTGATCCTGAGGTCAATGGCTTCCTCGAGACCCATAATACAAGCTTCGTATTCAGCTTCGTTGTTAGTGCAGTTAAAGGTAAGTTTTGCCGAGAAAGGCATGTGAACTCCCTTAGGTGTAATGAGTATTGCACCAACACCACGACCATTCATATTAACAGCCCCATCAAACATCATAGTCCATTCTTCTTCTGGGTCAGGCCCTTCAGTGTGAACAGGCTCTTCGTGATCTTTTGCTTTTATGAACATGATGTCTTCATCAGGGAAGTCAAATCTCATTGGCTGGTAATCATCAATGGGTTGTTCAGCAAGATAATCAGACAATACACTGCCATTGATGGCTTTCTAAGATGTGTACTGAATGTCATATTCTGTCAGAATCATTTGCCATCTTGCAACCCGTCCGGTAAGTGCTGGCTTCTCAAATATATACTTGACTGGATCCATCTTGGAGATCAACAAGGTAGTGTGGGTCAACATATACTGCCTTAGTCGGCGAGCAGCCCATGCTAAAGCACAACAAGTTTTCTCGAGCAGTGAATAACGTTGTTCACAGTCGGTAAACTTTTTGCTTAGGTAGTATATTGCATACTCTTTTCGACCAGATTCGTCATGCTGGCCCAGCACACACCCCATTGACTTTTCTAATACTGTCAAGTACATGATTAGAGGTCTTCCTTCAACTGGAGGCATAAGGATCGGAGGCTCTTGTAAGTACTCCTTGATTTTGTCAAAAGCCCTTTGGCAACCTTCATTCCACCTGACTGTTTGTTCCTTTCTTAACAACTTGAACAAAGGCACACAGGTCGCTGTAAGGTGAGATATGAACCTCGAAATGTAGTTCAATCTACCTAGAAACCCCCGAACTTCTTTTTCTGTCTTTGGTGCAGGCATTTCTTGAATGTCTTTGACTTTGTCAGGGTCAACTTCAATTACTTTCTCACTTACAATAAATCCCAGCAGCTTACCGGATCGCACTCCGAATGTGCATTTGTTGGGGTTTAGCTTCAGTTGGTACTTCCTCAGACGCTGGAATAGCTTCAACAGATTCACCAGATGGTCTTCTTCTGTGAGGGACTTGGCAATCATGTCATCCACATAACATTCAATTTCTTTATGGATCATGTCATGGAATAATGTTACCATAGCCCGTTGATAAGTGGCACCAGCATTCTTCAGTCCGAATGGCATTACCTTATAATAGAATGTGCCCCAGGGTGTGATGAAAGTTGTCTTCTCCATGTCTTCAGGTGACATTTTGATCTGATTATATCCTGAAAATCCATCCATGAAGGAGAACAACGAAAACTGAGCCGTATTGTCGACCAATACATCAATGTGAGGTAAAGGGAAGTCATCTTTCGGGCTGGCTCTGTTCAGATCCCGGTAATCCTCACACATCCTCACCTTGCCATCCTTCTTAGGCACAGGTACAATGTTAGCAACCCACGACGGGTAACTAGTCACAGCAAGGAAACCGGCGTCCCACTGTTTTTGTACCTCTTCTTTTATCTTCATTGCCATATCCAAACGAGTACGGCGCAACTTCTGTTTTACTGGAGGACAGTCTTCCTTTAGAGGCAGCTTGTGCATAACAATGTCGGTGTCCAACCCTGGCATATCCTGATAAGACCAAGCAAAAACATCCACATACTCCCGAAGCATATCAATAAGTTGCTTTTTCACTGAATCTTGCAGACGGGCCCCGATTTTAACTTCTTTCAGGTCTTCTTCTGTACCAAGATTAACCGTTTCAACCTCATCTTAATGAGGCGTGATAACCTTCTCCTCTTGTCTCAACAACCTGGCTAGTTCTTCAGGTAGCTCATAATCTTCTTCAACCCCTTCATCAGCTTGATTAATCGGATTGTCAAAGTCATACGAAGTCATAACAGTGTTGTTGTCGGTGCATTCTGGAGGGCACTCTCTGCAAGGGTTTAGATTTGTTCATTTTAGTGATCAGTTTTATCTTGTTTAGAAAAAGCGAAAATGAAGTTGTTTATTTTGAAAAACATTGCCATTTTATTTTTGTACAAAAAACAAAAAATGAATAACAGTGAGCGGAAAAGAAAAGACTCATTTGCAAAAGATGTCCTGATATTCATTAATTGATCGTTTGCACAAAATACAAGATGGCCCGATTACAAAATGAGCCCTGACATCTTAGGCAAGATGCAGGACTTGATGCATGCTTAAGGACAGGAAATAATAATTACTCTGCAGGAGTAACTCTTATAATTTCCTGGGAAGACCAGTTTGAGACATGGTTCCCTGGGATCCTTGGACGTATCCAGCTTTCCAGGTTGCGCTCATCTTCTGACTCATCTTCCAAACTATTTACAGCATCTGGGGTGAGCATCCCCCCACTGACAAACTTGGGCTCCGTTGCAGCCTCTGGTTGATCTTGTCGAGTTGGTCTGTAACCCAACCCAAATCGGTCTTCTTTCTTTTCAACTGGCAGCAGCTTGCCCCAACCTTGAGCGGTACCTTCCTCAACAACCTTCCGGGCCTATTGATATGATGTGATGGAAGTCCCAGACACAGCAGATGCTTCATTAATATTAAGGGCCTCAAACCCCTGACTCATGGTCTCATGGATCTCGCCATCCATTTCTATATATTTGAAAGTAGCCAGCTGGCTAACGAAGATGTCCTCTTCCCCACAAATGGTAATGACTTGGCCCTCCCACTCAAATTTTAACTTCTGGTGAAGGGTTGACGTTACGGCGCCAGCGGCGTGTATCCATGGTCTACCCAATAGACAGCTGTAGGCAGGCTGTATATCCATCACAAAGAAGGTCGTTTTGAAAACCTGTGGGCCAATCATTATTGGCAACTCTATCTCTCCCAGAACTGATCTTTTAGAACCGTCAAAGGCTCTCACTACCAATTTTCTTGGGCGTAGTGCCAATCCATCATGTTCCAGCTTCACAAGGGCTTTCTTGGGTAGGACATTGAGTGATGAACATGTGTCCACCAATACGTGAGAAAGAACTGCACCCTTACACTCCAAGGTAATGTGCAAAGCCTTGTTGTTATTGTGACCTTCCGTTGTCAAATCAGCGTTGGTAAATCCTAGTCCATGACTAGCGTTAACATTTCCAACCACAGCCTCTAACTGATTGACAGTAATCTCCTCCGGCACATAAGCTGCATGCAGGACCTTTAATAGTGCGTTCCGATGAGCCTCGGAGCACATTAGCAATGATAGTATGGAGATTTTGGAAGGTGTCTGGTGAAGCTGGTCCACCACCTTATAATCACTTTTATTGATTATCCGCATGAATTCATCAACCTCTTGATCAAAAGGAGTCTTCAAAGTTTCTTTAGCAACTGGTTCTTCTTGCACCATGCTCTTCCCTGTTGCCTTAGCAGCAGCTTCTGCTTCAGCAATGGGTCTTGGAATTTGCGAGGCAAAGAGACATCCGCTTCTAGTGAAGCCTCCGCCTCCCCCCACATTGTCTATCTGAGGTGAAGAAGTTGATGACTCTAAAGTGATTTTCTGCCCCTCGTAGTATAGATCTGAGCCATAATGCCAAGGGATGGCATTATTGCTTTCGTAAGGAACTGGCCCAGGCACTGTGATAGTGACCGGACTAATAGCAGCTGCAGAGGGGACCACAATGGTGTGTGGATCATAATATATGGTAACTGGGGCTTTGACAGGAGTAGCATTTTGTTGTGAGTTGCTGGAAGGAACATTTGCGGGATCGTAGTATATCGTAACCGTTGAGACGCTTTCATTAACTGTTGCTGATGTTGTAGACGGTACTGTTGACTGGACAGGTGTTGAGGTTGTAGCAGGAACTGATGGAGTAATGGGTGTTGTCGTTGTAGAAGGAATTGTGACTGAACTTGTATCCGTTGAAGTGATTGATTGAGTAATTGTTGGAACAAGGGTTGCTGATGTTGTAGGAGTATCTGTGATTGTTGATGAAGGAATTGTTGGAGTTGTAGTCGCTGTTTTTGTAATCTGAAGAGTGTCATCTCTAATGAGGCCATCTATGCCGTTTCTCAGTCTCTCACATCCATTAACGGCAATATTGCAATATCCACAGCCGATCTCACACCCGGGGAACACTTGGCATTCTAACAACTGAGCTTTGATTTCAACCAAAGGTGTTCAGATATGTGCAACACTACTAATTAATGTAGATGGTTTGCCCTCCTCAATAGCATTAATCCTAGGCCCGTTGTGACTAGGCATTGGATTTCTTATGACATTCGGAGGAGGCGCAAAATTGAGAGCTTTTGAGTCCACCAAATCCTGGACTTTCATCTGTAGGGCCCTGCACTTTTCAGTATTATGCCCCGGTGCGTTTGAGTGGAATGCACACCTAGCATTTGCATCATAGTTCTTTGGCAGATTGAGAGGATCTGGAGGAGCCAACGTCCTTAACTCAACTAGGTTGAGCTTTAGGAGTTGTGGCAAGAGTGCAGCATACGGCATTGGGATTGGGTCAATTACCATGTTTGCTTGCGATGGCCTCTGCTGGAAAGGACGTTGTTGTTGATTACCGTTGTTGTTGTTATACGACCTTTGTTGTGGATAATGAGCTTGTTGTTGATACTGTGGTTGTTGTTGTTGAGGATATGATGATTGTTGTGGAATTGGAGCTGGGATGGTAACAGCTGCTACTGACCTGTGAGAATACTGGGGCCTGCCCCGACTTGTATGAATAGAATTTGTTTCACCTGCCCTTCGGGGTCCTGCAAATGGTTTTCTTGGATTGCTGGAGGAACTTGCACCACTGTCGGAGATTTTGCCCATCTTCAAGAGACTTTCAATCCTCTCACCAGCTATGACCACATCAGCAAAACTGGTAGAGGAGAAAGCAGCCAGTCTATCAATATAAGTCCCTTGCAATGTGTTCATGAACATGTCAGCCATTTCCCTCTCTGACATGGGTGGTTGGACAACAGCAGCAAACTGTCTCCATCTTTGAGCATAATCCCGGAAGCTCTCTCTAGAAGACTGAGACATGCCCATTAGAAGAGTTCTATTGGGAGCCATGTCCAGGTTGTACTGATATTGCCGGATGAAAGCTTCGTCCAAATTCTTCCAACATCTTATGGTGGCTCTAGTCAGGTGTGAATACCATTCTCTCGAAGCTCCAGTCAGACTGTCCTCAAAGTAGAACATCCATAACTTTTCATCCATGGTATAAGCCTTGAGCCTTCCCAAGAAAGACTGCAGATGAGTGCGAGGACAGGAGGTACCATTATACTTTTCAAAGCATGGGGGTTTGAATTTGTGGGGAATTCTCACCCCATCTACTAGGCCCATGTCCATCACATCGAAGCCCAAAGAATTCGAAGATTCCAAAGATCTTAACTTTTCAGCAATCTCATCCAATCTTCTATCATATACCTCATCTCCATCCCCTATAACAGTAAATTGTTCTTCTTGGGGATCCTCTTGCAGGATTCTGCCCCCAGCAGTATTACCTTGAACATTCCTCGGGATGTTAACTTCTGGATTTAGATGGGGGCCATATTCTGGTGGGTCAATACGAGGCTGGCCCCGTTCATTGTTTCTAGTTCCCCCTGTTCCCAGACGAGGCTCTTCAGGAGCTTGTCTTTCCACCAGCTCTCTTAACCTTTCTTGACTCTGGGCTAAGCCAGTCATCACTGCCATGAATTGAGACATCTGATTTCTCATCTCTACTCTCTCATTGGCCATCTGATTTCTGACCTCAGTCAGATCCTGCTGTAATTGCTCCATTTGAATGTCGGGAAGGTTGTTACGAGTCGGGTACCGGTGCGTGCGGTTGACAGGGAACACTCGGCGACGAGCAATGTTTCCTGAGATCACAACAAAGTTAGAAACAATAATCATAACAAAACCTACAAAACAAAAACAAAGTTAGTATGCAATGCAGTATGTTTATTTGTTTTCCAAGGTATCCGATTTGGTTCTTGGTTTTGACCTTTCCAGACCTCTAGGAAGATGCTTGATGTTGTTAACAAGCCCAAATGAAAACAAACTAACATATATTACAAATGATAAACAATACATAGTTCGTTTTACAATACATGCCCATGGAGGGTCAAAATACAACAAAAGAGGAAAAGTACATCAAATGGAAATAAATAACAAGCAAAAAGTCAGACATCCAGTCCAAACTCATCTTCTCTGACCTCCTTCAGGAGTGCCTCAGTCACTGGGCCAACTGGGTGCTCTGTGATGGTCCTAATGAGGAGGTTCCTGGTTGCAATGGCACTGGTCAATTTCTTATGCCTGTCCTGGTCTTTTGATCTCTTCAATCCTGCTCTGAGCTTCAACTCTGATATCTCTTTCTGTGCAGCCAACAGAGCTTCCTGCTGTTTCTTCTCATTGACCTCTAACTGCTCAATCTTGGCTTGGGTCTTCTGGTCTTCTTGTGTACGGGCTTCGGTGATCCTGACCCACCTAGCCTGACTTTCTTGCAGATAGTGCCCAGCCCTAGCTTTCTGAATCTTGGCCTCTTTACAAGCATTCTTCAATATCTGTTCCCCAGCCCTTGATTTCCTTATGTAGTCTTCTGTCTTCTCAATTTTGGCAAGGTGCTCAACCCTGAGCTTTTCCAATCTCTCAATATCCAGACGACCATCACTTCTTTCCCAAAGGGTCTTCTTCAAGGCCTGAGATAACTGCTCATTCCTTTCCTTCATCTTTTCAAATTCCTCCAGGCTAACTGTTGCTGCAGGCTGTACTGTAGATGGTCCAGGTATGTCTTCCAGGGTGAAAGGCATTCTGGTAATCTGAGCTCTAGTACGGGACCAATATGAGTACTGAGCTGAAGCAACATTGTAACATCTTCCAAGAATAGCTACCCCTTTTGTATGGATGTTGTCCCAAGCCCAGGATGCTTGTCTGACAACAGCTGAATTAGGTTGTACTTCACAATATAGGGTCTCAGCTAAATCTTGTCCTCTGGGAGGGTGAACTAAGGCATAACCCAGTTGTCTCTTAAACAGCAAAGGATTATAGTTGACGCAACCCTTCACTCCTATCAGAGGCACATTTGGGTATTGCCCACAACTGGTGATAATGTCTTTGCCTTTGGTGCTATGGGTGCACCACCTGATATCATCTGAAGTCAAGGCAATGAACCTCTTAGCCCAATTCTTCTGCTGGTGTGGGTTCAAGAAAGCATCTGATTTAGGCAGGTGTATGAGAAGCCAAGTGTAAAACAAAGGAGCACAACATCTTACCAACTTCCCCCTTTGTTTCTCATTCCTCTGATGAATGGAGTAGTAAAAGTCTCCTAGCAATGTGGGTACTGGGTTCTTCAGAAGAAACAGATGGATGGCATTCTTGCTGACAAATTTTGGTTCATCTGCAAACAGTATAGCTCCATATATGCTGAGGGCTAACAGTGCACAGACTACCCTCCACTCTCCCAGTGAAGCCTTCAGGATGGCCTGAGAAATCAAGAAGTCCAAATGCAAACCAGGAATCCCTGCTTTTGTTGTCATACTCTGCTCAATAAGGGCAGGCTCCAAGTATAATGCCCTTGCTATCTCTTCACTTCTGGGAGCAGTCATCTCTGGGTTGAAGGGGATCCCCCCTCTGATAGGCAATCCAACCAACAAAGAAAACTCTTCCAGCAGAGGTCCCATCTGAAAGTCAGGAAAAGTGAAGCATCTCAATGGAGGGTCATAGAACTGTAAGCATGTGTGGATCATGCTCCTCTGAGAAGGATCAAGATCCATAACCATATCCAAGATACCCCCACAGTTCTCTCTGAATAGTGGGATGTGATCAAGTGTGATGAGTGACTGGACCTGCCTGATACCAGTTAATACAGACTCAAAAAAGTGGTAGGATATGTTGCTCTTCCTGGGAGTAGTCATGAGTGCTGCTGAAGAAACTGAAGACAAATGCTGATGAAGATCACAAACTGAGAAGCTGGGAGTAAGTCTCTGATAGACTGATGCAGGTGGTGATGGAGATAACTGAAGCAGGTGCTGAAGAAGACAGCTGAAGCAGAGGTCTATGCAGAAGAATGGGTCAAAACCAAAACCAAGATACAAAGAAATGGATACCCTGAAAAGCAAATAAACAAATGTCAAATGATGCAATGATGATATATGCAAATGATATGCAAGGGTTTGTGATCAAGCTGGATCTGATTATCTGTCTTGACATAAGGCCCATGTATGTTCAAAAGTCCAGATGAGGGCTCAGAAATCCAGTAACCAGGGTGGGGGACTCAAATAAAGAGTCACATGTCCAGGGTTAATCACAAGAACTGTCCAAAATGAGGTACTCTTAAACAAGATAGTAACAGGGTATGATGTGGCCAAGGGTTCCTTCAAACCTGTAAACAACCCAACCCCCCTCACATGTAATGTTCTAGAACAAGGATCCTCAAACTTGGATCAGTTATGAGAAGTGTAAACACTTCTAACCCGGAGGTACAGTGTTTACAATAACCATAAAAGATCCTCCTCTAATTCACCTCAGCTTCTGAAAGTCATAATAAAAGGTCATCCAGACTTAGCAGGCTTCCCAGATAGCCCTAGCACTACAGGAAATCTGTAGCACAGAGTTCTCAAGAAGAAACCCACATCTGAACCGTGTTTCATATTCCCGCACCAGACCGAAATGGAATGGGAAAGAACATGAACCACTCTAGCCTAGGTGTCATGCAGGTCCCAGGTATAGGGCCTTAAACTCTCAATGGAACCCCACCCATCAAAACAACAAACCAGATCCAGCAATGACAGTATGACAGTATGATGTATAAAACTATAAAGAAAGCAATAAATAAAACTATACATAAAGAAAAAAGTCAAGCAAAATAGATAAACACCATTAGCACATAACACCCCAGTAAACACAAATCAAACAAGCGCTAGGAGGAACCCACAAAAAGAACCAGAAGCCCTGGTTGCAATATAAGGCTCCCCAGCAGAGTCGCCAAGCTGTCGCTCCCACCAAATGACACCCGGCCAAGAGGGGTACAGACGCGAACGGTCGGCGAAGGAAAAGAAATGAAAAGAGTCGCCAGCTAGGCATTTTTATCCCGAAGGAAAGGTAATGCTGCATAAACCTAAGAGAGAGATATGGATAAGACGGTCGCGAACCAGAGAAACTGAGAAAGGGGGTTGGTTACAACCTGGGAAGGTATTAGCACCCAGATTGTCCGCCGTACTTGACGGGATCCACGCTTGAAAGATTTGTGTTTAAAGGGGTAGTGTCAGTGCTATTTGTGTGCAAAAGCTGGAAAAGAATGCAAGTGTCAGTGTAAAAGAAATGTGAAGTGAAATAAAGGAGTGTCAGTGTGAGGAAAGAAGAGGGGGAATATACAGATACTTTTGTTCGATAACTGTTAAGTTATGCCTACGTATCCTCTCGTGCAATGAGGAAGTCAGAACACCGTAGTTCGACTCAAAGAGACTGAAAGATAAATTGACTGGTGAACTGCTTACTTGTCTATGCTCAAGTGTATGACCTGTCTGGCTCAGGTGCAAACTGTCTTGCATTAGACGAAAGAAGCAAGTTCTCGTTTGTGAGTGAATGAGATGAGAAAAGAATCCCGAAGGAGACAATTATTGTTTGTTTTTGTGTTTTCAATCTTTTATTTCTTTTTGTGTTTGTCATAAATTAATGAGCTTAAGCCTAAACCAAGGGTTAGTAAACTCATCACATCTTCCCTCTGATTAGGGGTAATGAGAATACCTTAAGTATGAAGTAAACACCTCACACTTAATCACCAAGATGTAGGATTAAGATCATTAACCTACTTGCATTTATTTAGATGTTTTTTGGAGTTTTTGTTTAGTGTTAAGTAATGAGTTTAAGCCATAATCAAGGATTTAATGGACCCATTACGCCATCCTAATAGAAGGATAATAGATGAGAACATTTAAGCTGAGGAAGGCTCCTCAACTTAATCCATGATTAGGGATTAACCTCATGACATAACAAAGCCTTCATTAAAGTGGATTTTAGTTAATGATAAGATTAAGAAATGGATTTTATGGTTTGTAAGACAACTTGAGGGGGACTTTTCCATTAACACTAGGGTTAGTCCTTCTTAACCAATTAAGGAAGAATTAGAACCCTAATGCAAGGCCCAAGTTACAAGCTTGATGTCTTAGTGATTATTAGGTGGATTGATTTAAAGGATTTAAACACACTAAGGGTTTAACACTTAGGATTAAAGTTATACACTCCAACCTAATAGAAGGATGCAGGCATAATCTTAATCACAAAGCCTTAAAACCTTGAAGGTTTAGTCCTTGATTAAGAGATGAGAAGAGAAGACTCAAAGATGACACAAAGGCAAAACTAATGGGGGGACTAATCAAACCCTAATTGTGATCATGCTTGGGTATTCCTAGGGTTTATGAGGCTTGCAAGAAGATCTTCAGGAAGAGCCACCAAGGAAGAAGCAGGAAAGGAGGAGAAGCAGAAGAAGCAAGACAACTTACTTCACTTAAAAAGATAAGTTGCTTGAAGAAAGAAAGAGGAGAAGGAGAATGAATGAGCAAGCTCACTCTAATCCACAAGTAAAATGCAGAAATGATGCATAAAAGAGATGATAAGAGATTATGAGAAGTGAAGGCAAATTCACTTCTCAAACACTTACCACCTGAAAGGTTAGCAACAAGAAATGAAATGAAATGAAAAGGAGAAAGATGCAATGATGCAAACCAAAACCAGAAGCAAGATCAAGATGTACATGATGCTATGGGATGATGCAAAAGCATACCAAGAGATGTGGATGATCATACAAAGGATGGAAATGCAAATGAGACATGTAAGAAGCATGAAAGTTCATGAAAACTTATGAAGTGTAATGGATGCATAACATGATAAATGGATGATGCAATGATCAAACATGATTCCAATGTACCCTAAGATGTCTTATATGTCATGTGGATGCACAAAATGTCATGGTAAGTTCATGTATGCAAGCATATAAAGAATGAATGCAAATGAAAGCAAAGATTAGGGTTTATGTACAAGATGCAATGCAAAATTCAAAATCAGAAGCAAAACATGAGATAAAAAATTGAAAATGGAATCAAAGGTACCCTAAACCCATACAAGTTCACTGCCCAAAGGGGGAGGTCAAAAGCTAAACCCTAAAGGACTTATGATTTTCCTAAATTTCTAGGGTTTTATGGATGATCCTAAATGAAAAATGCCAAACAAATGGAAAATGAAAGATAAAAATGAAACAAAAATTTTTTAGATGCTTAAAAGTATGCTTAACACAATGCAAAAAGAACCATTCACAAACTCAACTTGGATCAAAAGTAATGAATTTTTGAAGTTAGGGTTAAAAATATTCAAATTAAAGAACCCTAATTCAAATGAAAATTGTCAAGATATGATCAAAACCAAAAAGAAATTTGTCTTGTGAGTTTGTAAATGTTTGTAAATGTTTTAAAATGCTCTCTAAATTTTTTTGTGATTTTTAAATACCAAGATGTATTTTTAATTAATTAATTTCCATTAACTAATTAAAAATAAGCATTTAAATGATATAAAAATAATTTTTAATGCAAAAAAATAAAAATAAAAATATTTTTGGGTTCTGAAAATTAATAAAGTTTTGGATAAAAATTTTCAGAATTTTTTGATGTCATTTGCTATTTTTTATAAAATGCACAAATTAAATTCAAAGAAAATGAAATAAAATTAATTAAATGAGAAGTATGCGCAGTGGAGGGCTGAGATTCATTCTGGGCTGGGGGGAGTTGACTTGGTGCGTCATCCTAAGGCCCACATTCAACTGAGTTAATCCTATTTAATTAATCTAATAATCCTAATTAAAAACTAATGGTGCAATCTGAACCACACAACACACGCGGGAAAGGAGGATCCAACGGCCTATATTCAAATTATGCCCTAACCCTAATTAATTAGGTTAATCACTTTCAGGTGGCCGGAAATGACCTCCGGTCATCTTCTCCGGCCACACCTCACCTGAGAATTTTCTAAAACGCTCCCTAGGTCATTTCTGGAGTTCTAAAGCTCCAGATTGCTTCCTCTCTCCATTCTAAACTCATCCCTAACCTCAAACCCCATTTATTTCCAACCAAAAACATGAATCGAAGCTAAGAACAAAAACTGCAGAAATTTCAGAAAGACCATACATCCTCAATTCTCAACTATTTTCGAAAATAATAAGTTCAGTGTGTTCAGGGAGGAAAGCTTAAGCATTTAGAAACTTAAAACAAGAGTTCTGGAAAAATAAATTCCATGGCTACCTGAAACGAAGCTTTCAACCCAAGAGCTTTCTGGCTGTCTCCTTGCTTCAAATCACCTCCAATGATCTTCCTCAAGAGTTTGCAATGCTTGGTTGGAGTTTATATGCCCTCTATGTGAAGTTTGTTGAAGCTCAGTTCAAGGAGGGGTGAAAATCGTGTTTTTGATATGGGGTGTTTAAAGGCAAAATGAAGGGTGGGAAATGATCAGTGATGAATGTGGAGTTGAATGGTGGAAAAAGTTTGGAGTTTTGATGGCTGAGTTGTGTGTTTCGAAGAGAAATGCATAAGAGGGGATTTTTGTGAATGCTGAGTTATGGGAGGATTCAGGTTGTGTTGTTGTACGAAATGGCTTGCTTGAGGTCCACATAACATGTTCTGATTGGGCAGAGAGTTGTTGTGGAGCAGTGTGATTGGTATGGCTCATTTTGCAAAAAGTCAAGAAAGTTGTACTTGGAGGTATGGGCTCATGGCAGGCTGAGGACAAGGGGGTGTCTGGCGCAGCTTGATTCATGGGCAGCCATGGAATTCAGATTGAGGCAAAATATCATGTGGAATGAAGTTTGTGGGTGGTTTTGCAATTTGTGAAGGTTTTGGCCCTTTTTGAAATACTTGATGATCAAGGCATGAAACTTGAGAAATTCTTTGGGCAATTCTGAATTATAGGTCATGTATGATGTTTGTGTAATGGTTATAAGTCACTTTGAGGTCACAAATTGGTTTGACATGAGTTTTTGCAAGTTTCCCTCTTTGGTACATAAGTGAAATTTTGTGATTTTTCCCAACTTTGCAAGGTCATAACTTGAGTTCTATGATGAATTAGATCAAGTTCTTATACTTTTTGGAAAGGGAATGGTCCAATCTACAACTTTCATGACCAGGAATTTTTCATTTGAAGCATTTTTGAATCAAAAAGAGGAGGTTGAAAAACTTTTCCAAAATGGCAAGTTTGCATTACAAGTCACTTTCCCAAAATGGCAACTTTGCAAATGGCTTGAAATTCTTCAATTTTGTGAACTTCTAACTTCTTCTAAGATCAAATAAAGATCATATACACCCAAAATGATGGAGAAGACCCTTTGGTTGGATGATTGGGGGCCTCAGATGCCCTGATTTTGCACTGACTTGCTCAAGAAGTCATTTATTGATCAGATGCCTTCCCCATTGAGTTTCTTCATGAAAATTGGTATGTACGATCCTTATAACATATAGAGACCAATAGAAACAAGAATGACCAAAAAAATTGTAGTTATGGCCTCTGAATCCAAAACCCTAATTTTAGGTCATTTGTGTAGTCAAGCTTGGCTCTGCTTCCATGCCTTTCTCAGTTCTTGTGATTTTCTGACTTCCTTGATCTTGAGAGGTTATAATATGATATTTGAACATACATGGACCCTCTTGAGATGATTGAAGACCCTTGGAGTGGCTCAGATGGCTCATGGACTACTCAGATCACAAACCCTAGATGCAGATGGCTTTAAACCAATGCAGTGAAGAAAAAAATGCAATATGAGATGATATGATTGAACTTATGCAAATGAAAAGATCACAAGCCACGGTGAAATGAGTGAGGGAAAATTTGGGGTGTTTACAAGTTTGAAAACATGTTCTGGAAATTTTATATTTTCAAAGCCAGGGGGTTGGTGTACATACACTTCTTCATCAATATAACCATTTAAAAATGCACTCTTGACATCCATTTGATATAGAATGATATCATGGTTTACAACAAATGAAATTAGAAGTCTGATTGATTCTAACCTGGCGACTGGGGCATAGGTTTCTGTGTAGTCAATTCCTTCTTGTTGACTATAACCTTGTGCAACCAGTCTTGCTTTGTTTCTGACAACTTCTCCTTGCTCATTTAGCTTGTTTCTGAATACCCACTTGGTGCCAATGATGTTGAATCCTCTGGGCCTAGGAACTAGATCCCATACATCATTTCTGGTAAATTGATTAAGTTCTTCTTGCATAGCCAGAATCCAATCATTTTCTGAGAGAGCTTCTTCTACAGAAGTTGGTTCAATCAGGGAGACTAGTCCCATTAGAGATTCTTCAGAGTTTCTGAATGATGATCTTGTTCTGATTGGTTCATCCTTCTTTCCCAAGATTTTATCTTCTGGATGATTCAGCTTGCTTCTGGATAGTTTCTTCTGAGTGGGTTCTTCAGAGCTTGTTGGAGTGATTGTCTTGTTTTGTTATGTAGGTGATTGTTCTTTAGATGTTCTATTTGTAGAAATTTCAACTTCTCTATCTGCATGAGATTCATTCTGCTTTGGTTTTTCAGAACCAAGCTTATCATCAAAACTGACATAAATAGATTCTATGACGATACGTGTTTCTGTGTTGTATACTTTGTATCCCTTTGAACGTTCATAGTATCCTAACATATAACACTTTTGTGCCTTAGAGTCAAATTTATTCAGAGGATCATTAGTATTCAGAATAAAACATTTGCATCCAAAAGGATGAAAATATGAAATGTTGGGCTTTCTGTTCTTCCACAATTCATAAGGAGTCTTTTCAAGAATATGTCTTATAGAGATTCTATTCTGAATATAGCATGTTGTATTTACTGCTTCTGCCCAAAAAAATTTAGCCATGTTAGTCTCATTGATCATGGTTCTGGCCATCTCTTGTAATGTTCTATTCTTACGTTCTACAAACCCATTTTGTTGTGGAGTTCTAGGACAAGAAAAATCATGAGAGATGCCATTTTCATTAAAAAATGATTCTAATTTTTTATTTTCAAATTCTCCACCATGATCACTTCTGACTTTAATAATTTTAAATTCTTTTTCATTTTGAACTTGTTTGCAGAAGTTAGAAAATACAACAATTGACTCATCCTTGTGTCTAAGAAACTTTACCCATGTCCATCTGCTGAAGTCATCTACGATCACCAATCCATACTTCTTGCCATTGACAGAAGCAGTTTTCACTGGTCCAAACAAGTCAATGTGCAGAAGTTCTAGTGGTCTAGAGGAAGATACAACATTTTTAGCTTTAAAGGCAGGTTTTGAAAATTTGCCTTTCTGACATGCTTCACACAGAGCTTCTGAGTTGAACTTCAAGTTTGGAAGTCCTCTGACCAGATTGAGTTTGTTAAGTTGAGATAATCTTCTTATATTAACATGTCCCAATCTTCTGTACCAGACCCATTGCTCAGTTTCCACAGACATTAGACATTTTACATTCTGATTTTTTAATTCTGAAAGTTTTATTTTATATATGTTGTTCTTTCTCTTTCCACTGAAGAGGATTGTTCCATCTTTCTGACTAACAGCTTTACAGAACTTTTGATTAAAGATTATGTCATAGCCATTATTACTTAATTGACTTATTGATAATAGATTATGCATTAATCCTTCTACTAATAGAACATTAGAGATAGAAGGAAGGTTTCAATTATCAATAGTTCCAGAGCCAATAATTTTTCCTTTTTGGTTGCCTCCAAAACCTACGTGGCCTCCATCTTTTAATTCAAGACTTTGGAACATATGCTTTCTTCCCGTCATGTGTCGTGAGCATCCATAGTCCAGGTACCATGATTGGTGTTTCAGTTTTGCTGTTAAAGACATCTGCAACATACACAATTTTATCTTTGGGTACCCATATTTTTCTGGGTCCATGTTTGTTAGTTTTCACAAACTTCTGATTTATTTTAGGTTTCAAATCAGAACTTATGGAACAAGATGACTCACTAGTATATATTAAGTCATGGTTATGACCATATGTAAAATGAGAACTTAGAGGAGTATTAGTTTTTATGACAATGTCATCAATCTTTTTAAACTTCAGATTTTCTTTAGTTTTCACATAGCCTATGCCTCTTCTATCATTTCTGCTAACTCCATAGATCATAGATGCAATTTTGCTTCTATCTATGCTTTTAGCTAGAAATTTTTGAAAACCATAGTCATATTGTTTTATGATATTATCAGAGTTGATTAGATCTTCTAATTCAGATTCCTTCTAGGCTTTAAGTTTTTCAAAAGAGTTTTTGCATTCAAAAATATTTTCTTTTAACTCAGAGTTTTCTGTTTTTAGTTTTCTAACTTCTTCTAATTCAGATACCAGACTTTGTTTCATGTCTTTGTATTTGAATTGAAGCTTCTGATATTTTTCAAGAATTTCTGAGAGGCTAGCTTCTAATTGAGATCTAGAAAGTTTAGAGAATACCTCTTCTGTATCTGAGTCTGATTCTGATTCTGATGAGTGATCATCTTCTGGTATTTTTGCCATTAGTGCAATGTTAGCATGTTCATCTTCTGAATCTGACTCTGCCTCAGATGATTCAGAATCATCCCATGTTGCCATGAGACTCTTTTTCTTTTCTCTATTGAATTTTTTTCTGGGTTTCTCTTTCTGGAGTTTTGGACATTCACTTTTGTAGTGTCCTGGTTCTTTGCATTCATAGCACACAACTTCTTTGCTTCTGGGTTTCTTGTGACCAGATGTTGATTCAGAGTGATTACTTGTTCTTCTGGTATTTCTGAACTTTTTCTGACGATGCTTCCAGAGTTGTTGGACTCTTCTGGATAGAAGAGATAATTCATCTTCTTCTGATGAGCATCCATAACTTTCTTCTTCTTCTGCCTGTAAAGCTTTAGAAACAGATTTGTTAGATTTAAGAGCTACAAACTTACCTTTCTTCTGGGGTTCGTCTTCTTCTAGTTCTATCTCATGACTTCTCAAAGAGCTGATCAGTTCTTCTAAAGATATTTCATTCAGATTTTTGGATAGCTTTAGAGCAGTGACCATGGGCCTCCAAGCCTTTGGCAAGCTTCTGATGATTTTCTTTACATGATCTGCTGTTGAGTAGCCTTTGTCCAGAACTTTCAGTCCAGCTACCAGAATTTGGAACCTTGAGAACATTTTTTCAATTGTCTCGTCTTCTTCCATTTTGAAAGCTTCATACTTCTGGATGAGAGCCAGAGCTTTAGTCTCCTTGACTTGAGTGTTGCCTTCATGTGTCATCCTTAGAGAATCAAACATGTGTTTAGCTGAGTCTCTGTTTGTGATTTTCTCATATTCTGTATATGAGATAGCACTTAGAAGTATGGTTCTAGCTTTGTGATGATTTCTGAATTCCTTCTTCTGTTGAGTTGTCATATTTTTTCTTTCAATCTTCTGACCATCTGCTCCAACAGGATGAATGTATCCATCTGTCACTATGTCCCAAAGATCTCCATCCAGAGCTAGAAAGAAACTTTCCAGAACATCCTTCCAGTAGTCAAAATTGTCACCATTGAACACTGGAGGTTTTGCGTTGATCTTGTCATTTTGGTAGTCATTGTTGTTATTGCCAGCGTCTGCCATGTGTTTTAACTTCTGGATCTTTTACTGACACGGTTAAGTGTTTTTCTCAGAACCTAGCGCTCTGATGCCAATTGAAGGTGCGTAAAACACAAGGAAGGGGGGTTGGAATTGGGTTTTCTTTAACAACTACAAATTAACTTCTAATGACAAGTTGATTTATCCTGGTTCGTTTGAACTCAAACTACATCCAGTCCACCCGCCAAGGTGATTTTGCCTCTATCACTGAGGTTTTAATCCACTATTCAATAAATGAATACACACACTGACCTACAGTCAATGTCCTCTTGAGTCTTCTGACTGAAACTAGTCACTCAAGGGATTTTACTTAACTATTACAATAATAATAATATAGTAACTATTTTTCTTCTAATAAAGCTGTTCACTAAGTGAATGTTACAATATTTAGCACAAATGAATCAGTCTTTTTCTCGTGAGTGTATTGCCTCAAATCTTCAATTTGATTCCTTTATATAGATCTTGAATATTGTAGCCGTTGGAGACATCTTGAGTTAATTTAGGATATTAGTTAATACCATAAATTCCTTCCATAACAAGCGTTACTTGTCTTTACCATTAATTAATATATTCTTTAATCAATGCCTTCATTATGAAGATCATCATCTTCTAGACGTAAATCAGAGATAATAAAGTCTTGATGCACAGCTATTAAACCATGTCATTAAATGATGGATTCTTCATTAAGTGTATCTTCTATATACGGCTCAATGTATCTTCTAATAGTACACGTCTCCTTTAAACAACTTCCTCTTCTACACATATAATAAAGAAAGTCATTAGAACTTCTATTCTTGCATAATAATATTTGTTATCATCAAAACTCTTAGAGGTTTAGAACCATAATTGTTCTAACAATCTCCCCTTTTTTGATGATGACAAAACATTTATTTAGATTTTGAGAATAGAGTTTAATAGGATTAGAAGAACTCCCTTTGATTAAATAAATTCAGATATTTCTATTAGAGGTTTCTTCAGAAGTTTTATCCTTCAGAAGTTTCATTAGCCTTAGCTCCCCCTAAGTTGATTACTTGACCTGTTTCTATTTTAGAATCACAACTCAAATAGTTTTATTAGAATTTATATGTTAGAGGCAAATCTTGATAAACTGCTATAGATCAGGATCTTCTACGTTTCTCCCCCTTTTTGTCATAATCAAAAATAATATATGCAGAAAGAATGCCAGAGTATAGAAGCAAAATAAGTTTTCATTAAATAGAATCAAAAGCCAATAAGAACATAACCAGTAGAACTTAAAAAGTCATGAAAAAACAGAAGAGAAAGCAGAAAAAAATAAGCAGAAGATAAATAGAAAATCAGGGATGCATCTTAGTAACTAAGGTCTCCAGCAGAGACTTGATCTTAGAGGATGATTCCACTTGCTTTCCAATCATCGTCTTCAACTCAGCATTGGTTTCATCTTGCTTATCCAGCCTTTGCTTAACCATCTCATTTTCCTTCTTCAATTCTTCTAAGGTCTTCAGAACAAGATTGGTTGGAAGAGGTTCTTCATCTTCTGGAGCAGCTTGATTCTCAAAAACTTCTTCAGTTGCTGGTGATTGAGCAGATTCAACATCCTGACCTTCATCAGAAGGTACCAAAACCATTTGAAGTCCAGAGTTTGAATCCAGAGGTTCTGACTCTGTCCAGGGTTTGTTGTCCAACAGAAATGGTTTATTCTGTTCAATGTTTGAAACAATTGCCTTGAGATACTCACAGAAGTTCTGATGAGCAAGGTCATAACATATGTCCTTTAGCTTTTTGGTTTCAGAATTGAACCATTTTCTGAACTTGGCCCACAGAAAGTCAGAAGCAGTTGGGTCAGGTAGCTCTGAGCATGCAGCCTTCAGATCCTCTATCCTGAATTTCATTTCTGTTTCAAAAGCAATAAGCATTGCAGAAATGTCTGTTTTTGTGGGTTTTGGTTTTGGTGCTGGTATGGCAGTTTTATT
Source organism: Lathyrus aphaca (assembly GCA_963966055.1). NCBI lineage: Eukaryota > Viridiplantae > Streptophyta > Magnoliopsida > Fabales > Fabaceae > Lathyrus > Lathyrus aphaca. The sequence continues at coordinate 569,301,224 of OZ014519.1, forward strand.
TGAGACAGAGGATAATTTTTGTAGAGCTTCAATATTGACAGAAGTTCTAAGGGGATTTTCAAGTTCAGCTTCTTCTGGTGGTGTGTCAGGGATGGTGATGAAAGTTTGTGAGTTAGGAGGGGTAGACTCATAGGAAGACAGGGAACTTTCTCTTATTGGTGAAAGATTAAAAACAAGGCCATCAGAATTTAGTGGTTGGAAACTACTATGGTGGTGTGTTTCAAAGGTTTCAGAAGATGGGATTTGTTCAGATTCAGGGGGTTGGAAATCATCAATGTCAGACAGAACATGTTGAAGGGCAGTGTGTGTTTCAGCTAATGGTGAACGGTCTATATCAGATAGAGGGGTTGTGTCAATAGGGATATCAAAGTCTGATAGGGTTCGTGGTTGACGGGGTTTATTTTCTGGTGGATAAAGTGAAGATAAGATGGAAGAGACAGCAGAGGTTGCAGGTATGACAGAGGGAATATGGTTAGAAGGAGGATTAGGTTCAGAGGATGGAATTGGTTCAGATGATGGGGTTGGTTCAGCAGGAGTTGGTGCAGAAGGAATTGGTGCAGAGGGAATTTCATCAGAAGGTGTTGGGTCAGAAGATCTGCATGTTATTCCTTTGAACAGAAGTTCTCAGAATGAAACAATTAGAAAATAATATCTTCTGAAAGAATAAGATAGAGGATTAAATTCAGAACTTCTAAGAGTTAAAGACATATAATTAAATCATTTTCATTCTGGACATAATTTCATGCTAAGGTTGGTTAGAATGAAATTAAATCTATCTTCAGGAAGGGGTTTTGTAAAAATATCAACCCACTGGTGATTTGTATCTATGAATTTTAACATTAAAATTCCCTTCTGAGTATAGTCCCTAATGAAATGATGTTTAACTTCTATGTGTTTAGCTCTAGAATGTAAAATTGGATTTTTAGAGAGACATATAGCAGAGGTATTATCACAGAGGATGGGAATGTTACTCTCATAAATGTTGAAATCCTCAAGCTGATTTATCATCCAGAGCATCTGAGTACTGCATCGAGCTGCTGCAATGTATTCAGCTTCTGCAGTTGATAATGCTATGGTTGACTGCCTTTTGCTGGACCAAGAAATTAGATTATCTCCCAGAAATTGACAACTTCCAGAAGTACTTTTTCTTTCTGTTCTGTCTCCAGCAAAATCAGCATCACAGTATCCTACAAGTTTGTAATCTTTGGATCTTCTGTAGTATAAACCAAGATTAGTAGTACCTTTCAGATACCTAAAAATTCTCTTAACTGCTGTTAAGTGAGTTTCTCTAGGATTTGATTAGAATCTAGCACATAAACATACACTGTATAGAATATCTGGTCTAGAAGCAGTTAGATAGAGGATAGAGCCAATCATACCTCTGTAGAGTTTCTGATCTACTTTCTTACTTACCTCTTTTTTCTCTAGAATACATGTAGGATGCATAGGAGTTTTAGAGATGATACTTTCTGATAAATCAAATTTCTTCAGAAGTTCTTTGACATATTTTCTTTGATGGATATATGTTCCTTCTGATGTTTGATTTATTTGGATTCCCAGAAAGAACTTTAATTCTCCCATCATGCTCATTTCAAATTCTGCCTGCATAGACTTAGCAAATTCCTTTCCCAAGGCACTTTTAGTAGAACCAAATATTATATCATCTACATAAATTTGACATATCAGAATATCCTTTTTAATGTTTTTACTGAAAAGTGTTGTGTCCACTTCCCCTCTGATGAAATCATTTTCCAGAAGAAAAGTACTTAGTCTTTCATACCAAGCTCTGGGAGCTTGCTTCAGACCATATAAAGATTTTTTGAGTTTGAAAACATGTTCTGGAAATTTTATATTTTCAAAGCCAGGGGGTTGGTGTACATACACTTCTTCATCAATATAACCATTTAAAAATGCACTCTTGACATCCATTTGATATAGAATCATATCATGGTTTACAGCAAATGAAATTAGAAGTCTGATTGATTCTAACCTGGCGACTGGGGCATAGGTTTCTGTGTAGTCAATTCCTTCTTGTTGACTATAACCTTGTGCAACCAGTCTTGCTTTGTTTCTGACAACTTCTCCTTGCTCATTTAGCTTGTTTCTGAATACCCACTTGGTGCCAATGATGTTGAATCCTCTGGGCCTAGGAACTAGATCCCATACATCATTTCTGGTGAATTGATTAAGTTTTTCTTGAATAGCCAGAATCCAATCATTTTCTGAGAGAGCTTCTTCTACAGAAGTTGGTTCAATCAGGGAGACTAGTCCCATTAGAGATTCTTCAGAGTTTCTGAATGATGATCTTGTTCTGATTGGTTCATCCTTCTTTCCCAAGATTTTATCTTCTGGATGGTTCAGCTTGCTTCTGGATAGTTTCTTCTGAGTGGGTTCTTCTGAGCTTGTTGGAGTGATTGTCTTGTTTTGTTCTGTAGGTGATTGTTCTTCAGATGTTCTGTTTGTAGAAATTTCAACTTCTATATCTGCAAGAGATTCATTCTGCTTTGGTTTTTCAGAACCAAGCTTATCATCAAATCTGACATAAATAGATTCTATGACAATATGTGTTTCTGTGTTGTATACTCTGTATCCCTTTGAACGTTCAGAGTATCCTAACATATAACACTTTTGTGCCTTAGAGTCAAATTTATTCAGAGGATCATTAGTATTCAGAAGAAAAAATTTGCATCCAAAAGGATGAAAATATGAAATGTTGGGCTTTCTGTTCTTCCATAATTCATAAGGAGTCTTTTCAAGAATAGGTATTATAGAGATTCAATTCTGAATATAGCATGCTGTATTTACTGCTTCTGCCCAAAAATGTTTAGCCATGTTAGTCTCATTGATCATGGTTTTGGCCATCTCTTGTAATATTCTATTCTTACGTTCTACAACCCCATTTTGTTGTGGAGTTCTAGGACAAGAAAAATCATGAGAGATGCCATTTTCATTAAAAAATGATTTTAATTTTTTATTTTCAAATTCTCCACCATGATCACTTCTGACTTTAATAATTTTAAATTCTTTTTCATTTTGAACTTGTTTGCAGAAGTTAGAAAATACAGCAATTGACTCATCCTTGTGTCTAAGAAACTTTACCCATGTCCATCTGCTGAAGTCATCTACGATCACCAATCCATACTTCTTGCCACTGACAGAAGCAGTTTTCACTGGTCCAAACAAGTCAATGTGCAGAAGTTCTAGTGGTCTAGAGGAAGATACAACATTTTTAGCTTTAAAGGCAGGTTTTGAAAATTTTCCTTTCTGACATGCTTCACACAGAGCTTCTGAGTTGAACTTCAAGTTTGGAAGTCCTCTGACCAGATTGAGTTTGTTAAGTTGAGATAATCTTCTCATATTAACATGTCCCAATCTTCTGTGCCAGAACCATTGCTCAGTTTCCACAGACATTAAACATTTTACATTCTGATTTTTTAATTCTGAAAGTTTTATTTTATATATGTTGTTCTTTCTCTTTCCACTGAAGAGGGTTGTTCCATCTTTCTGACTAACAGCTTTACAGGACTTTTGATTAAAGATTATGTCATATCCATTATCACTTAATTGACTTATGGATAATAGATTATGCATTAATCCTTCTACTAATAGAACATTAGAGATAGAAGGAAGGTTTCCATTACCAATAGTTCCAGAGCCAATAATTTTTCCTTTTTGGTTGCCTCCAAAACCTACGTGGCCTCCATCTTTTAATTCAAGACTTTGGAACATATGCTTTCTTCCCGTCATGTGTCGTGAGCATCCAGAGTCCAGGTACCATGATTGGTGTTTCAGTTTTGCTGTTAAAGACATCTGCAACATACACAATTTTATCTTTGGGTACCCATATTTTTCTGGGTCCATGTTTGTTAGTTTTCACAAACTTCTGATTTATTTTAGGTTTCAAATCAGAACTTGTGGAACAAGATGACTCACTAGTATATATTAAGTCATGGTTATGACCATATGTAAAATGAGAACTTAGAGGAGTATTAGTTTTTTTGACAATGTCATCAATCTTTTTAAACTTCAGAGTTTCTTTAGTTTTCACATAGCCTATGCCTCTTCTATTATTTCTGCTAACTCCATAGATCATACATGCAATTTTGCTTCTATCTATGCTTTTAGCTAGAAAATTTTGAAAACCATAGTCATATTGTTTTATGATATTATCAGAGTTGATTAGATCTTCTAATTCAGATTCCTTCTGAGCTTTAAGTTTTTCAAAATTGTTTTTGCATTCAAAAATATTTTCTTTTAGCTCAGAGTTTTCTGTTTTTAGTTTTCTAACTTCTTCTAATTCAGATACCAGACTTTGTTTCATGTCTTTGTATTTGAATTGAAGCTTCTGATATTTTTCAAGAATTTCTGAGAGGCTAGCTTCTAATTGAGATCTAGAAAGTTTAGAGAATACCTCTTCTGTATCTGAGTCTGATTCTGATTCTGATGAGTGATCATCTTCTGGTATTTTTGCCATTAGTGCAATGTTAGCATGTTCATCTTCTGAATCTGACTCTGCCTCAGATGATTCAGAATCATCCCATGTTGCCATGAGACTCTTTTTCTTTTCTCTATTGAATTTGTTTCTGGGTTTCTCTTTCTGGAGTTTTGGACATTCACTTTTGTAGTGTCCTAGTTCTTTGCATTCATAGCACACAACTTCTTTGCTTCTGGGTTTCTTGTGACCAGATGTTGATTCAGAGTGATTACTTGTTCTTCTGGTATTTCTGAACTTTTTCTGACGATGCTTCCAGAGTTGTTGGCCTCTTCTGGATAAAAGAGATAATTCATCTTCTTCTGATGAGCATCCAGAACTTTCTTCTTCTTCTGCCTGTAAAGCTTTAGAAACAGATTTGTTAGATTTAAGAGCTACAGACTTACCTTTCTTCTGGGGTTCGTCTTCTTCTAGTTTTATCTCATGACTTCTCAAAGAGCTGATCAGTTCTTCTAAAGATATTTCATTCAGATTTTTGGATAGCTTTAGAGCAGGGACCATGGGCCTCCAAGCCTTTGGCAAGCTTCTGATGATTTTCTTTACATGATCTGCTGTTGAGTAGCCTTTGTCCAGAACTTTCAGTCCAGCTACCAGAATTTGGAACCTTGAGAACATTTTTTCAATTGTCTCATCTTCTTCCATTTTGAAAGCTTCATACTTCTGGATGAGAGCCAGAGCTTTAGTCTCCTTGACTTGAGTGTTTCCTTCATGTGTCATCCTTAGAGAATCAAACATGTGTTTAGCTGAGTCTCTGTTTGTGATTTTCTCATATTCTGTATATGAGATAGCACTTAGAAGTATGGTTCTAGCTTTGTGATGATTTCTGAATTCCTTCTTCTGTTGAGTTGTCATATTTTTTCTTTCAATCTTCTGACCATCTGCTCCAACAGGATGAATGTATCCATCTGTCACCATGTCCCAAAGATCTCCATCCAGAGCTAGAAAGAAACTTTCCAGAACATCCTTCCAGTAGTCAAAATTGTCAGCATTGAACACTGGAGGTTTTGCGTTGATCTTGTCATTTTGGTAGTCATTGTTGTTATTTCCAGTGTTTGCCATGGGTTTTAACTTCTGGATCTTTTACTGACACGGTTAAGTGTTTTTCTCAGAACCTAGCGCTCTGATGCCAATTGAAGGTGCGTAAAACACAAGGAAGGGGGTTGGAATTGGGTTTTCTTTAACAACTACAAATTAACTTCTAATGACAAGTTGATTTATCCTGGTTCGTTTGAACTCAAACTACATTCAGTCCACCCGCCAAGGTGATTTTGCCTCTATCACTGAGGTTTTAATCCACTATTCAATAAATGAATACACACACTGACCTACAGTCAATGTCCTCTTGAGTCTTCTGACTGAAACTAGTCACTCAAGGGATTTTACTTAACTATTACAATAATAATAATATAGTAACTATTTTGCTTCTAATAAAGCTGTTCACTAAGTGAATGTTACAATATTTAGCACAAATGAATCAGTCTTTTTCTCGTGAGTGTATTGCCTCAAATCTTCAATTTGATTCCTTTATATAGATCTTGAATATTGTAGCCGTTGGAGACATCTTGAGTTAATTTAGGATATTAGTTAATACCATAAATTCCTTCCATAACAAGCGTTACTTGTCTTTACCATTAATTAATATATTCTTTAATCAATGCCTTCATTATGAAGATCATCATCTTCTAGACGTAAATCAGAGATAATAAAGTCTTGATGCACAGCTATTAAACCATGTCATTAAATGATGGATTCTTCATTAAGTGTATCTTCTATATACGGCTCAATGTATCTTCTAATAGTACACGTCTCCTTTAAACAACTTCCTCTTCTACACATATAATAAAGAAAGTCATTAGAACTTCTATTCTTGCATAATAATATTTGTTATCATCAAAACTCTTAGAGGTTTAGAACCATAATTGTTCTAACAGCCATTGGGACACCTGCGCGTTTTGTAATAAGGTTAGGCAATAATTATATATAAAATAAGTTTATTACGTAAAATGAAGTATAAAAAAATGCCTTGGGCTGGGTTCGAACCCACGCCCTCAAGACTTTGAACCTGCATCTTAACCATTGCACCAAACCGAAAATCAATTTTTTGCAAAATTTTGAAGATGGCAACGTTGCTTTTTTGTTCTGGAAAATCGTCCCCCATGCTTTGGCCTTGTTGTGTACTTATAGTAGTATGATTAGGTCAAAAAAAATTGGGCTTTTGTTCATGAATTTGAGTTGCTTGAGATTGAAGAAAGCAATTATCCATAAATGTCCAAAAATGACATAATTTCTTACTAACTTTGTCTTGCACGAATTTGGATGGTATCAAATCAACTTAAATGTTGTATAAAAGCTTCTAGAACAAAGATTTAATCCATTATTTGATTTTCCATATTTTATTTATATTAAATTTGGATTTTAATAAATAAAATCCAAAATAATATAAAATAAATTATAAAAATCAGGAAAAATGGTCATTGGGTCGTGCATGACTTTATTTATGAGTTTGGGTTGCAATTTCATGGGCCCATTTGGAAAAGAATGAAGTTATGGTCTTTTTTGCTTCATACACCCCTTGAAATTTTCCCAACTTTGACAAGGCACAACTCCCTCAATTTTAAGGATATGAGAGTGATCTTGGACTTTTTAGAAATCTCAGAGAGTCCTCTGACAAACCTCTTTGGTCTCATGTCCATATCTTTTACCATTTTCAAATTATGCTCTTTGGAAAAAGTTGACTTTTGTTGACTTTTGAAAGGACCTATAATGTCTTAGCTCATACCTTCCAAATTAAGCAGTTTTAGGCTTGGCTTGTGATACACAAAGTTGTAGAGAATTCAATTTCCTTCAAAATGAGATTTGGATGGGAAATGTTTGATGAAGCATGTGAAAGTTATGGCTTGTCAAAGTTCAGTTGACTTTTCCTAGGAAACCCTAATTTAGAAACTTCCTGATTCTTGATAATCTGAGATCTCCTTGATGAATCATGATCAACCCTTGATCAAATGGTGAATTTTACTTCATAACCTTGATGTTGGCAAAAAATATTGAATTTTGACTTTAGTTTGACCTCAATTTGACTTTTTAACCACTTTGATTGATTTTTGCATATCTGATCATCTGACTGGTCAAACTTATTGGGAAAGCTCTGAAACTTGACATAGGGATTCTTGAAGTCACATGGGATGTTATGAATCTCACTTGAGGCCTTGGAAGTCCATTTTTCTTTGAGAAAAACAAAACCCTAGTTTTGGATCCTTTGCTTAGGAGGAGGCTTTGTCTGAGGAAACTCTCAAACTTTTTGACCAATTGGGGACCTTGAGAACCTTATGATCATTGAGAAATCTTGAGAGACATTGCCTTGATTGTGTGAGGGCAAATTTTGGGGTGCAACACATATGTATATGTGATATGCAGGTGTATGTGTTGTTGTGGTGTCGTGGTAGTTGAAGTTGAACTATGTGGTTATACGTTAAAAATGCATGATAAATATAGTGATAATGAATTGTGTATATTGATCGGTGATGTGATAAATCGTTGTTGTTGTTGATGTTGTATGATGTAGTTGTAGTGAGTATGCATGTATGTCATTGATGTTGCATGACATGTCGCATAGTTGTGTAACATACCAAGGTGGGGTATGTCGTTATGGTGATGTTGGCGCGGTCATGAAATAGGGATCATACGTTGTTATGAAATAGGGGCTGAGGGTGTGATCATGAAATAGCGGTCATACTGGACCATGAAAGAGGGGTCGAGAGTTTCGACGGGAACATGGGCTTGAAATAAAGATCGAAATTGGTACCTCATGCATAGAGTCAAATAGAGTCTCGTTGCATAATGATTGTGATTGTTGTGTATGATGCGATGATGTGTATTATGTCGTTGTGTATATGATATGGTGGTATAATTGTTGTCGAGAAATAATAATTTATTTCTGATACTTACCAATACATGTTATATTTCTCTTTTTGATGTAAGTATATCACCCCTTCTGTTTGAATGTTACCCTTGCATTGGTAACGTGCATGTGAGCAGGATGAGTCGAGTGGTGGTTGGTGAAGTCGATGCACTTCACGCCATTAGGATGTCAGCTCTGATACGCCGCTTTGGGTATCGGGACGATGTTTCATTTTATTGTTTTAATTTATGAAAAACATTTCGTGATGAGAATATTATACTTTATTTTGAATTCCGATGCATGTTAAATGAATTTTCTTGTAAATGTATCATGAGCTTTATGTTAGTTTTTGAAGTTGAAGTGTGACACTCAAATAATTTGTTAAAAATTTTACTTTGATTTTATTAGTATTTCGTGGGGTATATTTTGGGTGTTCCAGGTATGGCCTCCGTCCACCCTTTACCCGCCTCCAACCACCCTCTCAAAACTAGATTCTTGTTGAGTATTCAACCGGAAATTCAAACCTTCAACCCAGAAATCCCAGGAACCCCCCCCCCCATTCCAAACCCAGACCTTCAAACCTCATGAACCCTAACCTAGGGTTCTTCCTCCTAACTCCAGAAACCTTAAAGGGGCTTAGAGTTCGTGAACAACCCTAACCCTATTGTAGCGGAAAAATCATGAGTGTAAGTTATTATCTAACTTAAATCAAGGTAAATAGAGTCGCTACCGCGCTTTTATTTTATTCCAAATGGAAAAGGGAAAAAGAGCGAATAAAACCTAATGAATCTAAAAGCAAAAGCTAAAGAATCAAACAGAGAACGGGTAAGGGGATAGGTTACAAATCGGGAAGGTTTTACGCACCCAAAATCTCCGTGGTACCCCAAGGGAGCCCTTTAAAATATTTATTGCTTTTTGGTTTGAAAAATGTTTGTTTTAAAAGAGATTGAAGAGATGAGAAGAGAAATGTTTTTTTTAAGATTTTTGTGTTTGAAGAGACAATCGTCTCATGCCTACGTACCCACAAAGTGCAATGCGAGATCAAAACCTCGTAGTTCGTGGTACAAAATGTGAAAAGAAACAATGAGTTGAATTGATTTTAAAATTTAAAGATAAGTCGTCATTCTTTAGCGAATAATTCCGCTAGAAAGAATGATCATATCTGAACATATGAAAAGAAAAGTGCATGAGGGCACAAAAACAATTGAATGAGTTTTGAAATTTTTTAAGTATTTTTGAGAAGAAAGTTTCGATATGCTTATGTGGTTTGGCATTTATTAAGAAACGAAATGAAAAGGTAAAACCACTTGACCTAAGTCAAGGTTTGATTGTGAAAACATTTGGAGTTTGAAAGCAAAGAAGGTTTTGAAAATAGGAATGAGATTTGAAAATCTAAGAAGTGGGAGGAGATGAAGGGACTACCCTAAGATTTGAAAGTAAAAGTTAAGAGAAGAACGATCAAACCGTATGGTGAACATTCTTCGAAACAATAGGACTTCCAATTCATAAACATATGAACCAAATCGGCTAAGGTCTTCAATCCATAATAACTTGAGCAAAGGGATAGATCCTAAAATCTAAGTCAAAACTCCCAGTCCAATGTTAAGGATAGTGGCCATAGTCCAAAGTTAAAGTCATAAGTCTTTTAAATGTTTAATCCGTTATTAATGTTTTTGTGTCCAAATGGACAAAGGAAAAATCGCAAGCATAACAATATAAACATAAACAATATGGTGAATGATATAGTATAATAAAAGCATAATAAAAGAGATAAGGAGCGAGGGATTGAAATAAAGAGGATAAGGTGCGAGAATGAATTAAAATGTTAGTATATTAATAGTATAATAATATTTACATAGCAATGGTATGATGAACTTAATCAAACATAACCAAAATCGAGAGGCAACCGGATCCAAATGGATCTTATTCCGAATTCGGGACAAGTTTAGGTCTATATTAAGCAATCGCCGAGTAATTTACGAAGTAATTTACGAAGTAATTACCCTACAAATGAGGTCGACCACCACCTATTAAGGTGGAAAATATTTGTGCTAATACATGTTAGATAAATGATATAATGAATCATCCTCCAAAAACATGTCGCACGAAAAGAAAAGTGGCAACGGTCTAATCTTAATCGAGATTTCACATTGAATTATCGAATGCAACCTATCACGATCTCAAAGTATGGAGAATGATCCAAATGATCATTCATCCATAGATTTGAAATAATGAAGATTAAACATTTTCGAAAATCAATAATCTACGAATCGGAGATCTCATCGACCAAAAGAAAAAATAAGAGATGAAAGAGATATGGATCTCACATAAAATCCATAAAAAAATTTAAAATATTTTCAAATTATTTTCACAAGATCTTTTTTAAATGAGAATAGAAGGATGAAAATATGAATAAATTCTAGAAAAAATTTTAAGAAAAAAAGAAAAGAAAATAAACAAATATTAAAACCTTAAAAGAAAATAAAAAAATAAAAAAAATAAAAGAAAAAATGGAGGGAGTATGGCGCAGACTTTGGGAGTGTGATTAGAAATAGAGATCCAATGGCCCTAAGGCCCAAAACCAAACAATCAGGTTTATAAAAAAAAGTTATCAGGAAAACCTAAAAAAACGAAAAAAAGCAAAACAACTTTCTTCTTCTTTGCGAAACGTATGGTACCTTCAAGAACAGAGAAAAAGAATTCCACGAAACCTATCCTTCTTCTCCAACCTTGAAACGCTTTCAATCTCAGATCTCTCTCCCTCGTGTCAGATTCTATTCTTCCTTCTTCTTATTTCCGATTTGCTTTCTGTTGGTTATGGGCGATGGAGGAAGAGTAGTTCGGTTGTGGCTTTTGAAGGTGATAATAGTTTGAAGATTGTAGGTTTTATTGTGGTGTTGGAAGGATTGATGAAGATTGATAGGAATCGTTTTGGAATTTTAAAATTTGAAGAATATTGAAGGTTATGGAATTGGATCGAAGATAGGATGAATCAACGTTTTGAGATGATATTCAAGGTTAGTTTTGAAGCTTTCTTTTTAATTTGGCAGGAATTTTTTGACTTTTTAAGCTTGATTGATTGAAGGAGATAATGGCTTCATTTATAGAGAAGATTAGAGGCATCTTGAACTGAGATTAGAATTGTCGTTTTGTAGATTTTTCTGCGTTTCGTTGTCACGAATAACGCGTTTGTGCAGCAGAGTTTTGTGTGTTGCATTTTATGCAGGGTCTGCGTTTTACGCAATTTTGCCTTGCGTTTTGTTCTCAGGTTGAACTGGATGCGTGTGTTTATGGTATGTGTGGTGTTGGAGTGCAGCGGCTGCGGAAAGTTGTGGCTTGGCTACGTTTAATGTTGCAGCTATTTGTGTTTCAGATTAAAGCTGGTTGGAGTGATGATATACGGCGTGATAGGCTTCTGCGTGTATGTTGTGCGTGAAGACGGCTTGGTACGACTTACAGTGTGAAGTTGAATTGTGAACGCGTGCTTGCATTTGATTCACATTCTCCCTGCGTTTTGCTCATCAAATTCGTGTGTTTGCTTTAATGCGTGATGACTTGTGGATGACGTGTATCTGGCTGAAGCAGTTTGGCTGGGAACATTGGCTTATTAGTGATGTACGTGCTTGTAGAAAGTGGAAAAGGCTTGGGAAGCTTGTTTTTTTTTCAATATATTTTGTATACATAAAAAAAGGAATGGGCTTAAAAAAACATATGGGCTTTAGAAAAATGGACTAAAAAAATGGAGAATGAATCTAAAAATTTATTATTATTTTTTTGTAATAATTTTGTGATGGTCTTGAATATTGGTAGAAAAAAATAGAAATAAAAATGGAACTAAAAAAAATGAATTATATAGATAATTGGATATGGATAAAAATAAATGAAAATAAAAATGATGGGTAATATTTGAATAATATGATTGGATAAAAAATCGAAAAGAATGGATAGTGAAAAATGATTATGGAAAATGCGATACTGGTGGATAAATGGATAAATCAAGAAAAATGGGAAACAAAGGTTATTGAATAAAATGGATATTAGAAATTGGAAAAAAATAAAAAATGGTTTAATCGAAAAAAATGGATAATGGATGAAACTTGGTCTTAAGCCCGCAACCAATTTTTGATTTTTTTCACAAGCCACTGATAAAATGGACACAGTCAATCCTGAACCACTGAATATTTGCAAATTAAGCCACAACCATCCTCTGAAAATTATCTTGATTATTCGAATTCATGCTGAGGAAAATAAATCCACAGACGAATCACTTAATAAACTGATGAGCACTAATAAACCTGAAGATTCAAACCGAACTTCACACAAAATGCTGCTTGATATACTGATGAACTTTCGCATGCAATACAGCTTGAACTTTGAACACACATCATCTGAGAAGTTAACCATTGGCACACATAACTTGCAATTGAAACAATTTTTTTTATAGTTAGGTCAAACGTCCATCTGAATCAAATAGTGAACTAAACAACCATACTGAACTGAAAATATTGCCTTGTCTTTGAAAAACTGTAACACAGAGAGAAGAAGAAGAAGCAAGTTGCAACATGTTTTTGATATTTTGGTTAAAAGTTAGTGAATATAAACAAATAACGACGAGTAAAAGCACGGTGATCCCCTGTGAGGCATAGACCTGCAACTGAGAAGGATAAACGAACCAGTGCGTGATCTTGTTTGTATGCAAGATGCAGATGAGATGCGGAAAATCTTAGGGTCAAATATTAGGGTATGACAGATGCCCCTATTGAAGTTTCTTCAATCCAGAGATAATGAAGATTGAAATCTTCGTTTCGACAAGATGGAAGATACTTAAATATCAAAAAACCCAATTTTTTATCCTAAGATGCCAAAAAATGGAATGGAATGAAATGAAATGAAACGAACGATATGAAATGATATGAAAATGATATGAGAATGATATGGAAATGATATGAAAATGTTATGAGACGATATGAAATGTATATGAAAACATATGAAATACAGAGAAATCTGTGAGGAACAAAGCGACACACAAAATAGAATAAATGTTGGGGATAAGGAGCATAAAACTCCAACGGGAAAAAAAAACAACATCCTAGAGACCACGACGTGGCTCCGCTGAGGCGAAAATGTCCAAGCATGGCAAATGGACAGCAAGGATCACAACATCCAAGAATGGCATTGAATGAAGTGGAAAACGTCCCAAAAAAGTACATCAGAAGTATCCAAGGATGACATTACTGACTTTAAAAGGGATATCTGAGAATAGCAATCGGAAAAAGGTAATCACAAAATATGAGAATATCAATCAGATAAAAATGTGAATCACTACATTCAGGAACAAAACTGAATGAAATGGGAAAAGTTCGAGAAAATACACCAAACCAATGATGACTTCACTATGGAAATCCGAGAATAGAAATCGGAAGGAAAGTGATCACAACATCCTAGAATATCAATTAGATAAAATGCGAATCACAACATTCAGGAACAGAACTGAATGAAATGGGAAAAATTCTGGGACAATATATCAAATCAATGATGACTTCACTATAGACATCCGAGAATGTCATCGGATAAAAGGTGTAATATCTGAGGAAAACAAAAGGTAGATGAAGTAGAGGTTCTGGAGTGGCAATAATAAATGCCAAGTAAGTTGGACTTAGATCACAAGGTAACAAGTTGAAAACAACAAGACCTCGAGAAATGCATAATGAGGACTAACACACTCATATATGCCAAGGTAAGTGGGGAATAACACACCCAAGAAAACGCATAATGAGGAATAACACACTCAAATATGCGAAGGTATACAAAAATGGGGAATAACACACCCAGGAAAACGCATAATGAGGAATAACACACTCAAATATGCAAACGTATATGAAAATGGGGAATAACACACCCAAGAACATAATACAAAGGAAAGTGCTTGACAACCAGTTTAGACTCTTAGAGGAGTGGAAAAGATGGAAGACGGATTCCTCAATACGGAGATCACTGCCATTCTGCTCGAAGATTAGAGATGCTACTGTTCTTGAACAAATATCTGTCACACTGGTAAACTGTATCAAGTTGAAAATATTTTGAGAGAAATCATGAAAAATTGCTTGGAGATTCTTGAAGAAGATTTCCCCAAGCTCAATGACTGGTGAAGGTAAACTGATAATGGATTCAGTTCTTGACTACTGGCGGAGAAAATATGATCAAATCTTGAAGTGACTATTGAGAGAATAAACTGATCATAGCTTCAGCTCTTGAAATGAATGTTGAGAAGATAAACCCAGTTAGAATCTTGCAGAGAATCTTCTGACTAACCAAATCTGAGAATAACTTGCATTGAGCAACAACTCTTGAATCATAGGACCTGGGAAGAACTTTCCCCTGATAAGATCACTGACCAAGTTTCTTAACTGTTTGAAAATTCCTTGATGAGGAAAGTTTATTTGCAAATAAAAGGTGTTTGTACAAACCTGGTAATTTTAATGCAAAGTTCAATGCAAAGTTTGAAATCATTTTTTGATGTAAAGTAAATGCAAACATTGTCAAAACACGGAGGTTGAGACAAAATGAAAGATAAAGAAAAGGTAAGAAACAAATGATTGGTAATAAACTCAGGAGTCAATTTACGCAACCTCGTTGTAGTATGCTTTTCAAAAGCAACCTGGATTCAATTAGGACTTTTGAAGGTTGTAACGTGGTCTGGTTCACGGTTTATGAAACAAAGGATATAGGCTCAAAGTTATTTGTACCCAACCCAACTTCATGATGAACTCCAATCCTACATTCAATTAATTCAGCCTATGCATTCAAGTTCCAAGACATTTGGGATTTCACCGATGAAGATGATTCATAAGCCATAGGATTTTGAGATAGCAGTCACATCTCCTTTTTGTTATTTTTGATGAGGACTTTGGTTAACTCATCTTATTTTTGTTGAGGATTTTGAGAACCTCTTGATTGATCTTTCTTTTATCGTCCCTAACTTTTGCCTGAACTGTGTCATTTGAACTTACAGCCAGCGGGATGCCCCAGTTTTTTGCCTAAGTCTCCTTCATAGATTTTGACTTAGCGGGCTTTGATTTTTTTCAATAGTTTTTTTTTCAATATAATTTTTTTTTGAAAGATAATGACTGCATGGCTTAATGATTACGATGAACCATCATTGGCTTTTGAATTGAGAAACATCTTCAACACTTCTTTGATGTGTGTGAAGGAAAGCTTGAGGTTGCAACCTTTATTGAAAAGCGTCTTGAATGATTCTCTTGTACTTGAATTCACATTCGAATTAATTGAGAACTACTCGTCCCCAGGTTAAAATTGCGGGTTTTTTCGAATAGAAAGAAACTCCAAATTCAAGGCTCAAAGGGGTTGACAAGGGATTAACTTCCTTATTTCTCCAGTGTTTGGGATTTGAAACAATGCCTGTATATCATCAGCCAAGTCTCAATTGAAAGCATACCAACAAGAATTATGGGTATCTTGTTTTCATCATACTCCCTCCAATCATTGTAAAAGCTTGAGAAAAGATAAATGAACTTGAAATGTAAAGCATAAAGATGCAAATAATAAATGAAATTGAACCAAAACAAAGCAATGCTCATTTCATTAAAATCAACATGAAAGTACAAACAGAGTTTAAAAGCAAACAACTTAATACAATTGAAGAAAATTGCAAACAAAAAGAAACAATGGCCTAGTGATCCATCAACAATAAGGATGAGCTGTCCTGTCTGAGATTCTGGCCTTGAAGATAATCTGACTGTTGAAGTCGTCTGAAGATTCACTTCTCATGCTTCGTCAAAGGATTGTTGACAACATTAGGATTTGTGTCATGAAAGGAAAGGATGTTGTTCCTGATAAGTTCTTTCACTTTAGCTTTCAGTGCAAAGCAATGTTCCAAGTCATGACCAGTTCCACCTTGATGAAACTCGCAACGAAGATCCGATCTATGGTTAGCTGGAAGAGGATCTGGAACAGCAGGCGGAGGTCTAGTAGTAATTATACCACTCTTAATCAAGGAAGGATACAAATCAGTGTAAGTCATCGGGATAGGATCAAAGTTTGGCCTATTGCGATATTGATTTTGTCCAGCAGCAGGATGAGGAGCCTGAGCTTGAGCTCGAACTTGAACTTGAGCTTGAACTGGTTGAGCTTTGACAACAGGAGCAACTGCAGCTACGTATGGTTGAACATATCTTTGTTGCGGACGATAAGGCTTCCGCTCAGTTGAAACAGCATAAGCATCACCATCTCTTCTCTTTTGAAAGTTCCCAAGAGACTTTCTTGCAGCATTAGAAGATTCAGCATTGATAATCTTATCCTTCTTGATACCTTCCTCTAGTCTTTCTCCAATAGTGACTAGGTCAGAAAAACCAGATGAAACACTTCCTACCATTTTCTCCCAAAAGAACGGTTGAAGAGTGTCCATGAACAAACCAATTAATTCTTTTTCGGCCAAAGGTGGCTCCACTTGAGCAGCTAGCTCCCTCCAACGCTGGGTGTATTCTTTGAATGTTTCTTTCTCTTTCTGTGAGATGTTTTGAAGTTGATGACGATCAGGCGCCATGTCCAGATTGTACTTTTAATGTCTTATGAAAGAATCAGATAAATCCTTCCAGCTTCGGATGTGACTCTTCTCAAGTCCTACATACCACTTCATAGAAGCACCACTCAGACTATCTTGAAAATAGTGAATAAGCAGCATGTCATCCTTGGCATGTGCAACTAATTTGCGACAATACATCAGCAGATGAATCCTTGGACAAGTATGACCATTGTATTTCTCGAATACAGGAACTTTGAACTTATCAGGCAAAACTAGGTCAGAGACCAAACACATGTCTATTGCAGCAGCACCAAAGACATCTTTTCCTTCTAAACCTCTTACCCTCTTCTCAAGAGTCAAACATTTCTCTCTAACTTCATCCATATATCCAGGTTCACCCTGATTTTCAGCTTGTGGACCAGCAGCCTGGTACGAAAAAGGAGAATTATGATAAGTAGTCTGAGCAGTAGTGTGCACAACAGGTTGAGGTTTGACAAAAGTCGGAGCTGAAAACACTGGCACAACAGATGGACCACCCATTTGAGCAGTAGCAGCAGCTGGCACGTAATCTGGAGGTAATCCAAATTTTGGCCAAGTAGAAGCCGGTTGCTGAATAATAGGAGGGTCAACAACAACAGTAAAAACTTCAGAGATAACAGTCCTTTGAGGTGGTTCACCTCGAGCAATCAGAACTTGCATCATTTCAGTGAGCCTGGTCATACTGACCTTCAACTCATCAATCTCCATCCTAACTTCAGAGTTATGTTATTCTTGGTTTTCCATTCTCAATCTGATAGCTCTCAATCTGTTAGCATCTCTAGTACCATATCGTGGTGAGGAGACAGCTTGACGGATCAACAGACAACTGCAGAAGGAAACAACCGGGATGAGTTCCCACACAACTCGGATTAACGCAAGAATATGTGAGGATGCAATGATATGCAATGTTCACTTCCATTTTCAGAAAAACAACTCGATTATTGAAAACATGGTCAACATCAAGAATACGGTCATGAAAAATCTTGACAAAAAGGAATATTTACTTTTTCCAATATTTGCAATAATCGGAATTGTTTTCCTTGAGAAATGGTTGTGATGATGATCATGATGAATATGTAGATGCAACAAGCACAAAAAAGATCACGCAAAGCACACAAGTTCAAAGGTTCGAATCACGAGCATGGAGTCAAGGGATAAGAACCACCAACCCACAAAGGCATGTACTAAGGTTTGTCTTCATTGTACCTGCAAAAAACCAAAAGGGTGCTAACAGAGGTTCCCGGAGTTAACAACCATCTTTAGAATATTATCGATACGTTGGATTACTCCTCAACCGATAACACTCTTAAAATAGACCTCGTCCGAGTGTAGTATCGCGTGACAACCACCTTAGCTTTACACCCGGATACTTTCCGCACTACGTTCCTAAATTGGATTGGATGGGTTAAGGGTTCTACGTTCCTCAGTATGATCAGCTCAAGGTCGGAAAATAATTCCACGTATGATTACACATCATGACATTGATAATCCAAGAGAGCCTAACCGAGTGGAGATTATCAAATTGATATCGCTTTAGACTACTCCATCGCGTATCGCTTCAAATATTGCCGTCCTATCATAAGTTCAACTCAGATCCGGGTTAGAATCTATCTCACTCACAGAGGATCACCAAAACCGAAACAGAACAAACAAATAAGAAACAAATCAAACCATAGCTGTAAATAAATCAAAGTAGGCCGAATCCACTTAGAGATTGACTCCCCAGCAGAGTCGCCACTTTTCTGTAGCGGTAAAATCATGAGTATAAGTTATTAGCTAACTTAACTTAAGGTAAACAGAGTCTCCACCGCGCTTTTATTTTATTCCAAATGGAAAAGGGAAAAAGAGCGAATAAAAACTAATGAATCTAAAAGCAAAAGCTAAAGAATCAAACAGAGAACGGGTAAGGGGATAGGTTACAAATCGGGAAGGTTTTACGCACCCAAATTCTCCGTGGTACCCCACGGGAGCCCTTTGAAATATTTATTGCTTTTTGGTTTGAAAAATGTTTATTTTAAAAGAGATTGAAGAGATGAGAAGAGAAATGTTTTTTTTAAGATTTTTGTGTTTGAAGAGACAATCGTCTCATGCCTACGTACCTACAAAGTGCAATGTGAGATCAAAACCTCGTAGTTCGTGGTACAAAATGTGAAAAGAAACAATGAGTTGAATTGATTTTAAAATTTAAAGATAAGTCGTCATTCTTTAGCGAATAATTCCTCTAGAAAGAATGAATTATATCTGAACATATGAAATGAAAAGTGCACGAGGGCACAAAAACAATTGAATGAGTTTTGAAATTTTTTAAGTATTTTTGAGAAGAAAGTTTCAATATGCTTATGTGGTTTGGCATTTATTAAGAAACGAAATGAAAAGGTAAAATCACTTGACCTAAGTCAATGTTTGATTGTGAAAACATTTGAAGTTTGAAAACAAAGAAGGTTTTGAAAATAGGAAGGAGATTTGAAAATCTAAGAAGTGGGAAGAGATGAAGGGACTATCCTAAAACTTGAAAGTAAAAGTTAAGAGAAGAACGATCAAAACGTATGGTGAAAATTCTTCGAAACAATAGGACTTCCATCTTCATAAACAAATGAACCAAATCGGCTAAGGTCTTCAATCCAAAATAACTTGAGCAAAGGGATAGATCCTAAAATCTAAGTCCAAAATCGAAGTCCAATGCTAAGGATAGCCGCCATAGTCCAAAGTTAAAGTCACAAGTCTTTTAAATGTTTAATCTGTTATTAATGTTTTTGTGTCCAAATGGACAAAGGAAAAATCACAAGCATAACAATATAAACATAAACAATATGGTGAATGATATAGTATAATAAAAGCATAATAAAAGAGATAAGGAGCGAGAGATTGAAATAAAGAGGATAAGGTGCAAGAATGAATTAAAATGTTAGTATATTAATAGTATGATAATATTTACATAGCAATGGTATGATGAACTTAATCAAACACAACCAAAATCGAGAGGCAACCGGATCCAATTGGATCTTATTCCGAATTCGGGACAAGTTTAGGTCTATGTTAAGCAATCACCGAGTAATTTACGAAGTAATTACCCTACAAATGAGGTCGACCACCACCAATTAAGGTGGAAAATATTTGTGCTAATACATGTTAGAGAAATGATATAATGAATCATCCTCCAAAAACATGTCGCACGAAAAGAAAAAGTGGCAACGGTCTAATCTTAATCGAGATTTCACATTGAATTATCGAATGCAACCTATCACGATCTCAAAGTATGGAGAATGATCCAAATGATCATTCATCCATAGATTTGAAATAATGAAGATTAAACATTTTCGAAAATCAATAATCTACAAATCAGAGATCTCATCGACCAAAAGAAAAAATAAGAGATGAAAGAGATATGGATCTCACATAAAATCCATAAAAACTATTTAAAATATTTTCAAATTACACAAGATATTTTTTAAATGAGAATAGAAGGATGAAAATATGAATAAATTCTAGAAAAAATTTCAAGAAAAAAAGAAAAGAAAATAAACAAATATTAAAACCTTAAAAGAAAATATAAAAAGTAAAAAATAAAAGAACAAATGGAGGGAGTATGGCGCAGACTTTGGGAGTGTGATTAGAAATAGAGATCCAATGGCCCTAAGGACCAAAACCAAACAATCAAGTTTATACAAAAAAGATATCAGGAAAACCTAAAAAAAACAAAAAAAAAGGCTAAACAGCTTTCTTCTTCTTCGCTAAACGTATGGTACCTTCAAGAACAGAGAAAAAGAATTGCACGACACCTATCCTTCTTCTCCAACCTTGAAACGCTCTAAATCTCTGATCTCCATCCCTCGTGTCAGATTCTATTCTTCCTTCTTCTTATTTCCGATTTGCTTTCTATTGGTTATGGGCGATGGAGGAAGAGTAGTTCGGTTGTGGCTTTTGAAGGTGATAATAGTTTGAAGATTGTAGGATTTATTGTGGTGTTGGAAGGATTGATGAAAATTGATAGGAATCGTTTTGGAATTTTAAAATTTGAAGAAGATTGAAGGTTATGGAATTGGATCGAAGATAGGATGAATCAACGTTTTGCGATGAAATTCAAGGTTAGTTTTGAAGCTTTCTTTTTAATTTGGCAGGAATTTTTTGGCTTTTCAAGCTTGAGTGATTGAAGGAGATAATGGCTTCATTTATAGAGAAGATTAGAGGCATCTTGAACTGAGATTGGAATTGTCGTTTTGTAGATTTTTCTGCGTTTCATCGTCACGAATAACGCATTTGTGCAGCTGAGTTTTGTGTGTTGCGTTTTATGTAGGGTCTGCGTTTTACTCAATTTCGCCTTGCGTTTTGTTCTCAGGTTGAGCAGGAAGCGTGTGTTTACAGTGTGTGTGGTGTTGGAGTGCAGCGGCTACGGAAAGCTGTGGCTTGGCTACGTTTAATGTTGCAGCTATTTGCGTTTTGGATTAAAGATGGCTGGAGTGTTGATATACGGCGTGATAGGGTTCTGCGTGTATGTTGTGCGTGAAGACGGCTTGGTATGGCTTACGGCGTGAAGTTGAATTGTGAACGCGTGCTTGTGTTTGATTTACATTCTCCCTGTGTTTTGCTCATCAAATTCGTGTGTTTTCTTTAATGCGTGGTGACTTGCGGATGACGTGTATCCGGCTGAAGCTGTTTGGCTGGGAACATTGGCTTATTTGTGATGTATGTGCTTGTAGAAAGTGGAAAAGGCTTGGGAAGCTTGTTTTTTTCCAATATATTTTGTATACATAAAAATAAGGAATGGGCTTAAAAAAACATATGGGCTTTAGAAAAATGGACTAAAAAAAATGGAGAATGAATCTAAAAATTTATTATTATTTTTTTGGAATAATTTTGTGATAGTCTTGAATATTGGTAGAAAAAATAGAAATAAAAATGGAACTAAAAAAAAAAGAATTATATAGATAATTGGATATGGATAAAAATAAATGAAATGAAAAATGATGGGTAATATTTGAATAATATGATTGGATAAAAAATCGAAAAGAATGGATAGTGAAAAAATGATTATGGAAAATGAGATACGGGTGGATAAATGGTTAAATCGAGAAAAATGGGAAACAAAGGTTATTGAATAAAATGGATATTAGAAATTGGAAAAAATAAAAAATGGTTTAATCGAAAAAAATGGATAATGGATGAAACTTGGTCTTAAGCCCGCAACCAACTTTTGATTTTTTTCACAAGCCACTGATAAAATGGACACAGTCAATCCTGAACCACTGAATATTTGCAAATTAAGCCACAACCATCGTCTGAAAATTGTCTTGATTATTCGAATTCATGCTGAGGAAAATAAATCCACAGACGAATCACTTAATAAACTGATGAGCACTGATAAACCTGAAGATTCAAACCGAACTTCACACAAATGCTGCTTGATAAACTGATGAATTTTCGCACACAACATAGCTTGAACTTTGAACACACATCGTCTGAGAAATAAACCATTGGCACACATAACTTGCAGTTGAAACAGTTTTTTTTATAGTTTGACCAAGATTAGGTCAAACGTCCATCTGAATCAAATCGTGAACTGAACAACTGTACTGAACTGAAAATATTGCCTTGTCTTTGAAAACCTGTAACACAGAGAGAAGATGAAGAAGCAAGCTGCAACATGTTTTTGATATTTTGGTTAGAAGTTAGTGAATATAAACAAATAACGACGAGTAAAAGCACGGTGATCCCCTGTGAGGCATATACCTGCAACTGAGAAGGATAAACGAACCAATACGTGATCTTGTTTGTATGCAAGATGCAGATGAGATGCAGAAAATCATAGGGTCAAAAATTAGGGTATGACACCTACATTCATAAAAACCCAGAAAATACATGATTCCTAAACTGCAAACGAAGAACCCTAACCCTACCCGCAAAGAACCCTAACCCTAGATTAAACCTAGAAACCCCAAAATACAATAAAAAAACAAACAATTACTCATATTTAAACACAAATCCGCACATGCATCAACAATTAACGGCCTAAAAGCTTAGTATTAGGCTTACCGTCCTTGGCCGTGAATCTTCAAGTTTCCGATTTGCTTTTATTTCTATGTTTGCTTTGCTTTGAATCCGTTCGTCCCTCCCTCTAATCTCTCGATTTCTTTTTGAAGGTTTGAATAGAGGCTAAGCTCAAGGAGTTTAGGGTTCTAATGATGAACCCTAACCCTTATTGTAACGCTCTTATTTAATTAATTAATTAAATTAAATATTATTGCGTGTGTTTCCTGATTATAGGTTGTTAAGTGTTGTTTTGTCGTTCATGTTGTTGAGTCGTTTAAGCTGTTAAGTTGATTTTTATGTTGCGGGTTAAGTTGGGTGTGGGTGGTTTAATTATTTAAATTAAGTCGAATAAATAAAATAAATATTAATAGTATAAAATTAAGTGGGCTTGGTTTTATGGTGTAAGAGTAGTAAGTTGGGGCTGTTGTTTTAGGCCCGTTAGTAATTAGGTTGATTAGTGTAAGTTAGTAGGATTAGACAAAAGAAACCTAATTAGATAGAATAATCAGAAATTGTAAGAGGAGGAAGAACAAGTTGTAATACCTCAAAATTTGCCCTCTTAATTTATTGCCAACCTCAAGTGGTTTATGCTTCGACATTTCGCATGAGCATTCGAGCATTGCATAGCATAAAAAAAAATAATAATAATAAATCATGAGCATCTGCATGTGCATGAGGCATGTGGTTAGGCAAGGCTTGAGGATATTCGGAACTCAAGAGAAGAAAAGACACTACAAAAAATAATACGAATCAATTCTATGAGAAGGCCTTCTAAGAAGGCAAAGAATTGGGATTTTTAGTCCGTTAACCGGCTAACATATTGCTTAACCGGTTAACGATGGCGGATTTTGGGAAAAAAATCATTTGAAAAATGGTTGGTTTCACCTTTCCCTCCCTTTTCCCTCCATTTTCCTTCCACATTTCCTTTCATTCTTTCCCCTCTTTTTTCCACTTCAAATCCACTCTATTTCCCTTGGATGCTTCTACCATGTTCTACAACCTTCTAGAGTATTCCAAAGAATATTCCAAGGAATATTCCCTCTCCAACCCTAACCCTAACTAACTATAAACTTAACTCCATTCCTAAACCAAACTCTATTCCCAAACCTAGCTCCAAGCCTAGCCTCTATATAATCATTAATCACTTCAATGCAAAAGGTTCCCAACTTTTCACTCTCTCATAATTTCACAATTGTCACTTCTAGAATCACTTTTCTCTATCACTTTTCCTCCATTTTCCATTTTCACCAAAGATGTTTTTCAAAGAAGCTCTTCAAGTTTCACATTGAAGCTTGAAGATCTTAAAGCTTAGCCTCCAACCTCCATTGATTTGTGCATTGTGGAAGAAGAAGCTACTGGTTTTTGGTGATATTTCGACTTATCGTAAGTGCAAGAAGTCTCAAGCATCAAGAACACATTTATTTTGCGCATCCGCGGATTCTTGGATTTCTCTTTGTTCAAGCTTTGATTCTTGCAACATTTACCGAAGCACTTCTCCGCTTCGTAGGTTGGTGATCTAAAACCATGCTTGCTTTAAGTTATTCTCGCCATTTTGGCATTCTTTAAGTGCTTTTTTGTATTACCTGTGGTTGATTACGTTTTCGTTCTAATTTGCTTGTGATTTGTGGATTTTAATGGATTAGAAGCTATGTTGTAGCTTGTTATAGGTTTTAGCATGTGTTACTAAGCCATAATTGAGTAGAAATTTGTATTAACATGATTGTGTGTGTTAGGGATGTTAGAAGTAAGTTTGTGGCCAAAAGCACTTATTTCAAAGAAAATTTTCACTTTCTGTTCAGTGTTAACCGGTTAACGCTTTGGGTTAACCGGTTAACACATGCATTTTGCCACAAATTGTTGTTGTCTGGGGTCCGTTAACCGGTTAACCAATTCCGTTAACCGGTTAACGCTGTAAGATTTTGCATTTTCAGCTTGTTTAGTTGCTTGTTCTTGTTTCCTTGTACCTTTAACTTCCATGTATGTTTAGGTATTGATTTTAGGGAATTTTTTGAGGTTGTTTCAGTGGTTGATTCCATCATTTCGACACATTTCCGTTCATTTCGCATATTGTGCATTTATGTTTTCATTTGTGCATAAAGTGTTTAGTGCTTAATTGTTGTCATGTTCAATACATCATTTAGCATATAAATAATCATGTTGCATTCTGTTTTTGCATCCCTTGCATGCTTCGTTAATTCATTCGCATCACATTACTTATATGTTGCATATTGGATGTTACATTTTACATGAATACGTATGTGCGTGTCGTAGCATGTCATTACATGTTTGATTGCTCATAATTTGCATTAATCCGATTCTGATTTTTGCATCAAGATACATGTCATGCTTGTTGATCCATGTTGATGCATGTTCATGTTCATGTGCCATATTTTGCATACTTGTTGCATAATAAACCATGTGGTGCATTCTTGCAAAATTCCTTCAAAAATAATCATGACATTCAATTATGGGCTTGATCCATATTCATATTTGCATATTCATGATAATTGAACATTTCATGTTGAGTTTGTGCATAAGAAATGAAAAATAATCAAATCTGCATTTTACATTTTACAGTTGTCTTTGCATATAGGAGTTGTAAAATGTATGCTGCTTGATGATGTTCATGATGTTTGTGGTCTTTTACACCTATTTTTGCATGCTGTATGCTGGTTGTAAGAAGTTGCTTATGTTTTGCCTTGTGTTTTCATAGTTTTTGTGTATTAGGGGCAGTAGTAGGTGCTGATTTTTTTATTTTAGCCTTTTTTTTAGTTCTTTTAGAATTAAAATAGAGTTTAGATTGAGTCCAAGAGTTATTAGGATTTAATTGATTTGTGTTTGCTTTATTACTTTAAATAAAATGCAACACTAATTTTTGTTTTGTAGGGAGGGAAAGGTATGTTTCTTTACCTTTATCATTTCTATTTTTACGCATTTTCTTTATGCATTTAATTTGCTTTTTACCTTCATACTTGTGATTGATAGGATTTCCCCTTTGGCTAGGACCAACTTAACTTCCTTAGGAAGTAAGTTGCTTCATTTTTCTTCCTTCTTTTCCTTTTGTTCCATTAGGTTTAGAATACCTCACTAACCATATGATATCTTTTGAATGAATAACTTAGGGTTGTGTCTTAGTCCCCCTTAGTTTTGTCCTTTCTCCATTTGTGTCTTCTTCTCTCATCTTCAAACAAAAATCCAAAAGACATTTAATAAAGGCATGAAGGAGTCTCTTGTGTATAGCCTTATTCCATGGGGCACTCATATTCATTCCATCTTGGAATAGTGTGGGCTTGTCTAGCATGATGCACAAGTCTGATCATGAGACTATCTTCATAAAGAAAAACATAAAAGGCATATCTTCACAAGCTACAAAAACATCTAATAAGTTCAAAAAGCTAGTGAACTTAGACCCTAATCCTTGGAAACAAGTCTTGAATAAATTCTCCTTACTTGGTGTGCTTTTTCTACTATTCCATCTTGGAATATAGTAGCAAGTACACATTTCACGGAAAAGAGTTTGAATTCACTTCCTTGTGCCAAATTCATAAAAAAAAACACTCTTAAAAAGAAAACAACAAACAATAAGCGATTGTCCTGCAGGAACTTCTCTTCTCATCTCATTCACTCTAAACGCGAACTTGCGACGAATTATCTCTAATGCAAGACGGTAAACGCATTCGTACCAAACGAGCCTGCAACACCTGAGCATAGACATAAGCAGTTCCTGCGATAAAAAACACAAATAATTAGTTCCCGCCTTAGTCAGGCGAACTACGTCGACTTTGATCCTCATTTTCCCTATGAGGTACGTAGGCAGCAGGTTAGGGCCCGTTCGAGAGCATTCTTTATTTTCCCTACATTTTCCCCTTTTCTTTTTTATCTACTTTTTCAATTCCCTTTCTCATTTCAGTTCCATTCCAGTTAGCGGTTTTATTCAGCAACACTCGTATTTTCTCACCCTTTGAACAAACAAGCAAGCGTGGATCCCGTCGGGTATGGCGAACGGTCTGGGGTGCTAATACCTTCCCAGATCGTAACCGACTCCCGAACCCAGATCTTTGGTTCGTATGACCTTGTCCTTTCCTTCTTCCTTAGGTTTGTGCAACATTACCTTTCACGTTCCTTCGGGATAAAAATGCCTGGCTGGAGATCTACCTTTCCCACGCCACTTTCGCGTTTGTACTAGGATGAAAATCCCGGGAGCGACAGCTGGCGACTCTGATAGGGATAATAGAATCTCTGGTTTCCCTCGTAGAGTCAATCCTAGCGCCTGTTTGTTTTTGATTCTTTAGGTGTTTATACGTGTGATGTTGTGTGTTTATTTACTATTTTCATTTGTAGTTTACTTTATAGCATTTATTTATTGCTTTCAGTATTTATTTTCACATGCATCATATACTGGACTGTGCTGGTTTCATTTTTTATGTGGGATGGGTTTTGTTACTGTGAGATGAGCTCGTAACCGGGGCTCGAGTGCACCTTAGGACTTAGAGTGGTTCCACTTTGGCTTCATGGCATCTTGCTATGTTGGTAGTAGTGAGATCCACACCCCGACTTGCGACCTTCTTGGAAATGTATTGATACCGGAATCTTTCTGGGGAAATACACAACCTTGATAGTTATGTGCAGTCCTGGGACCGATCATTGAGAACCTTTGTGGAAACATCCCTCTTCAGTGATGACAGTGGCAGACCACATTTGTTGGCAAACCCACTCGCATCCGAGGGTCCACTAGGAACTCGCATAGGATGGCCTGGTTCTCTCATAGGAATCTAGTTAAAGCAAATTGTTCGTATGACAATAGTATTGTATCCCAAGGGCTGAATGTACTATTGTTTCTCGATTCAGTGCTTGAAGTTGGGGACTTATGAGGGATGCTTGTTTCCTTGGACTCAACTGAGACCTCCCTAGGTAGTATATAATGCCAAACTGATTCCCTGATTTGGTCATGAGCCATTTCTCGGAGATGGTAAACGTATTATCGTTGCTCGACTTTGAGAGTCCGTGATGTTGACCCGAGTAGCACACCCGTGAGATTGGGAGGGGTTTACAGAATTGCAGGAACCTTAACCTTCAACACACCCACTGTGCCAGTATGCTTCAGTATATTGATATGTTCTATTACACATTAATTCTGAGATCTGAAACTCTGATCAGAGAAATGCTTGTTTTGTTGTGGTGATGTTATGACCCTGCACAGACACTTGCTTACATGATTGACACTACACAGACACATCACTGATCACATGCCTTGCCTTGCATAAGCATCATGACATCATTAATCGTATGTGTTCTTTTTATTCTCAGGGTTCATACTACTTCTGATTTCCGGTCACATTGCTTCTTCAAGATGGAGACTCTAAGAAAGAAGAAGATTCACTGTACTTTCCCGCAACCAGAGACAGGGAGTATTCAGAAGTTGATCAGCCTAATGAATGACAAAGTTCTGGATGACTTCAAAAGAGAGTATGGAAAGATTCTGGAATATGTTTATAAGCCAACAGTTGATCAGAGGGACAACCTGCATTCCTTGTTGCAATTCTATGATCCAAAGTTTCGAGTCTTTGTTTTTCCAAATTACATTTTGGTACTTACCTTGGAAGAGGTCTCCAGCATCCTGAATGTCCCCATCAGAGAAAGTATGCCTTATTATGCTTTAGAGAGGACCCTTCCTTATGAAGACATTACTGCTGCCTGTCACTTGAGTATGCTCAGATTCAAGATGGGGCTAGAAGCCAGCCAGGGTAAAGGGATTTCTTTGGAGTTTCTCATCACAGAAGCTCATGTTATGGCATTGGGAAACAAATGGGTGGATTTCAGAGCTTTGCTAGCTATGATAGTGTATGGGATAAGCTTATTCCCAGGAGAGAAAGGATTAGTCAGTATGGAGGCTATCACCATCTTTGTCAAGAAAAACCCAGTGCCTACATTGTTGGGTGACTTCTACTATGGGGTCCATTACAAGAATGAAAAGAGAAAAGGACATGTGAACTATTGTGCTCCCTTGTTTGCTGACTGGTTTGTAAGGTAACTCCCAAAATCAGGACCTTTCCAAGACTTGAAACAATCTTGGAAGTGGTCCAAAAGATTGATGGGCTTAACCTCAGACAACATATCTTGGGGATACAATAGGGACTTGATAGGCAAAGAGATTATTTATAGCTATGGCACTTTCCCTAATGTACCCTTGCTGGGAAGAAAAGGGGGAATAAACTACAATCCTTCATTGTCAAGAAAGCAATTTGGTTACCCTTTGAAAGTTCCACCATCAGCTGAGGAGGTGGCTAAGTCATTGTATTTCTCAACATAAGGAAATTTGGAGTTGTGTGTACAGGTAGCCCAAGCTTGGGATGTCAGGACAAAGAAAGGAAAGAAAGATTTTGGGAAGGTAGACCTGAAAACATATGATCCTTTTGCTGCATGGTTGAAAGCTCGTGTAGAAGCCTTACTTCTCCCATTCTCTATGGAATCCCCTTTGTACCCTAAGGAGGAAGTACCCTTTGATTCAATACCTCTCGAAGACTATCAGAAGTTGGAGACCTTGGTTAAGCAGCTCAGGATGGAGAATCAAGAGGACAACAACTAATGCCAAAAGCTGAAGATGCAAAATTAGAAGTTGGAAGAGAGAGCTCACCAGGATGAAGAAATGGTCAGGCTCAAGCAGCAGGACTTCCCGGAGAGAGAACTCTACTTCAAGAAAAGAGAATTAGCTGAAACTCACAAGGCGAGACAGCGCCAAAGAGATAAGAAAGAGTTGAATGAAGATAATGAAGCTATAACCTTGTGGCAGGAGAAATAGGAAGACAACCTGAAGAAGCCGAAAGAGTTGGAGGCCAAATAAAAGTTGGAGAACAATGGTCTTCAGGATTCCTTAGCTGAGCAAGGAGACCTCCTTCAAAAGGCCCACTACCTAGACAAGAGTCATCTTCAAGATGTGGAAAAGAGTCAACAGGCAGTGGAAGATGCTCAGAAAGAGATAGAAGAGTTAAAGCTTCAGGCTGATGTTAAGAAGACAAAGACTGAGTCAAGTGCGAGCAAAGAAAGTGAGAAGGTGTTCCTACAACAAATTGAGGAGTTGCATGCCTCTTTTGACCTTAGGGATCTCCTAATTCAAAAGCTCATACATGAACTAGACCATCCAGACATAGCCCAATTGCTTCAAGGTGTCAAGCGCCTTAGCTGGAGGTTACATGATGTAGATTTTCCTAGACTTTAGTCTTGTATTCACATATTTGGATTACCCACAGGCCTTTTGTAGGATTCTTCTCTTGATGATGTACTTTCCCCTTTGATGTATGAACTGGAACCCTACGGGGACTTTGTTATCTCAGATTTCTTTTGATTTGACTTAAATCTCTGGTTGTTATCTTTTGCACGGACACAAGATATTAAATGCTACCTTTTCACATTTGAATGTCACACAAGGTCTTCTTTCAAAGGCTATTCTCTTAATACCTGAATCGGAAAGTAAAACAAAACCCTTGAGGATAAAAGGAATACATCATTGCATACATATCATTTTCATTTTTCTTTCTTTTGCAGGTTTCTCCAGGTTACTTAACTTATCCACTTTCAGGTAAAGATTGCGAGAGCAGCCAAGACCCGTCATCAAAGACAGAGCTTTCCTCATTGGTATGCTACCCGCAACAATCAGAGAAACATCATGGATGCCATGCAGACAAAACTCAATGAACTCTACAACCGTATGGGAGAGTTCATGACTTTAATGCAGGGCATGGCCCAGGGCCAGCAAGAGTTGAAAAGTGCTATGTAGAGGCTCACTCCTCCCCAGAATGACCCTCCAGTAGTTACTCCAGAAAATACACCTAACAACAACGTAGGAGGTGGACCTCCAGTTCCAGAGACTGGCACACCTACTTTTATCCCTGTGGAAGATCGACAAGGGGATCAGTTACCTCCTATTAATAATGATATGGGATTTGGCATGGAAGGAAATTTTCAAGACTTTTTGTTGCTGGTTGAAAAGGTTAAGGCCCTTGAATGTAGAGACACTCTTGGGATAGATGTATCTGATATGGGCTTGGTTCCTGGAGTGGTCATTCCCCCTAAGTTCAGGCCACCAAGCTTCGATAAGTACAATGGCAAATCCTTCCCCAAGACGCATCTATAGGCTTTTTACCGAAATATAGTTGCTCATACTCGAGATGAAAAACTCTGGATGTACTATTTCCAAGACAACCTCTCTGGGGGCTCACTGGAATGGTATATGAAGTTGGAAAGGAATTATGTCCGAAACTGGAAGGAACTGGGGGAGGCTTTCCTTAAACAACATCAGTTCAACATTGATATGGCGCCAAGCCGTACTCAACACCAGAGTTTGTCGCAGAAGAATTCAGAAAGCTTTAAAGATTATGCTCAGAGATGGCGTGAGGTTGCCGCCAGGGTACAACCACCTTTGCTGGAGAGAGAAATGGTGGATCTCTTCATGGATACCCTCCCAGGGCATTTCATGGAGAGGTTGGCAGGTTGTTCATCAAGTGGATTTTCAGACATTATCTTAACAGGTGAGATAATAGAAAGTTGGATAAAGCAAGGCAAAATCCAGAATAGTGGAACGTCAACCTCCAATGTGAAGAAACCATTTGTGAAACACCGAGAAGGAAACATGGGGGTTGTGTACACTCAGGACAGAAGACAGAATCAGAATGTGTATCAGCAAGCAACTCCAGTTACCATTGCTGCCCCAGCAAACCAACCGCCGGTTCAACAACAACAACGTTAGCCAAATTACCAGCAACAGAGGGCCCCCATGCCATACTATCCTTCTAGACACAAAGACCGACATCTTGAAGCACCACCCATGTCATATTCCCCGCTCCTTCAGAATCTTCTACAACTTCAAATGATCCATCTAAAGACCCTACAACCTCCAAGACTGGGGCAAATCCCTGAAGGGTATGATGCCAACGCTCACTATGAGTTCCATTCTGGGGCTCCTGATCACAGCACGGAGAATTGTAAGGCACTGAAGCACGTCGTTCAGGATTTAATTGATTCCAAGGCCATTAATTTCGCTCCTACTCCGAACGTCATCCATAATCCTATGCCTCCTCATGGGAGGATTGTGGGAGCTATTAATTGTGGTGAAGGTCTGAATTTGATATCCGATGTTAATGAATTGAATACTCCACTGATGTCAATAAAAGCTTGCTTGGCCAAGAAAGACTTATTTCCGGGCTGTGAAGAGGATTGCCCAAATTGTTCTAGTTCCCTAGATGGTTGCGATCAGCTGAGATCGGGGATACAGAGGATGATTAACGAAGGCACCATACATTTTGACAAAGTTGTGAAAAGCGAGGACTTATCAACTATTACCATCTATTACAATCCAGCGCAGGTTCTTGCTGCTGCGAGAGTAGCATCCATAACCATTACCACTATTGGTCCTGTCTCGTACCAAGATAACAGAGCCGTTCCTTGGAACTATGGGGAAGAAGTATACTACAATGGCCATAAGCAGGACTTAACTGCATTCACTTCATCTCCAGGCCAAATTGAGAATGTCGGAGTTGGAGGTTTCACCAGAAGCGGTAGGTTATTCGCTCCAGAAACTCTGAGAGGTAATTGTTACACCCCAAAATTTTCCCTCCACAAGACAAGACATTGTGTACTAAGAGGTTCACAAGGTCCACAAGGTTTAAAAGACATCTCATGAGGTTCACAAGGTTCACAAAGTTCACAATTAGTCAAAAAATTTGACAATTCCCTCAGACAATGCATCCTCCTAAGCAATGCATCTTAAACTAGGGTTTTGACTTTCATCAGGCTAAATGGATTTCCAAGACTTCAAATGAGCTTCATATCATCCTATATGTGTGTAAGAATCCCCATGTCAAGTTTCAAGACTTTTCCCAAAGGTTTGCTCAGTCAGATGATCAGATAGGTTAAAATCAGTCAAGGCAGTCAAAAAGTCAAACTGAGGTCAACTGTGGTCAAACCAAAGTCAAACTTCATGATTTTTTGCCAACATCTATTATATGAAGTAAAATTCATCATTTGATCAAGGGTTTATCATGATTCATCAAGGAGATTTCAGATCATCAAGAATCAGGAGTTTCTAAATTAGGGTTTTCACAGGAAAAGTCAACTGAACTTTGACCAACCATAACTTTCACAT
This sequence comes from Lathyrus aphaca, assembly GCA_963966055.1. Taxonomy (NCBI): domain Eukaryota; kingdom Viridiplantae; phylum Streptophyta; class Magnoliopsida; order Fabales; family Fabaceae; genus Lathyrus; species Lathyrus aphaca. Next base: position 569,334,360 of record OZ014519.1, read on the forward strand.
GCGTCATCAAAAATATTCCATACAAAGCTCAATTTGAAGGAAATTGAATTCTCTACAACTTTGTGTCTCACAAGCCAAGCCCAAAAATGCTTCATTTGGAAGGTATGAGCTAAGACATTACAGGTCCTTTTAAAAGTCAACAAAAAGTCAACAACTTCCAAAGAGCATAACTTGAGAATGGTAAAAGATATGGACATGAGACCAAAGAGGTTGGTTAGAGGACTCTTTAAGCTTTCCAAAATGTCCAAGAACACCTTCATAGCATTAAATTTAAGGATTTGTGCCCTTGCAAAGTTGGGAAATTTTTGGGAAGTTTATGAAGCAAATAAGGCCTTAAAACCAATTTTTGCTAAATGAGCCCACCAAATTGCCATCCAATCTTTACAAAATCATCAAGCACGACCCAACCCACACATTTTCTGATTTTTTATATTTTATTTAATATTTATTTGAATTTTATTCATTAAAATACAAATTAAATTAAAATAAAATATGAAAGTCATATATTTGGAAAAGATTTGGATTCTAGAAGGTCTTAATATCCATTTAAACTTGATTGGTACCAATATATTTCAGATCATACCAATATAGCAATGTTAGATCAAAGAAAATTCAAGTTTTATGACAAATCTTTTTCAATCTCTAACTATCCAAAAAGCCCAAAGAGCTATGACTTTTCTTGACCTAATTTCATTCACTTATATACATAGAACATTAAGCAAGCAAGGGGACACGAATTCACAGCCTCAAGGAAAAGTTTCAAAATTTCAAAATTCATCAAAAAGTTGGATTTCGGATTCTAAGATTTTGTGGTTTTTCAGGTGAATTAAGGGCACCAATCTCTTCCTTGAACATCACTAAACAGAACTCAATCATCACCATCGTCCATGACGCACTAGAACACCATAACCGAATCATTTTTCTTCTTACATATTGAGTTTTTCGATTTCATTCATTCGTTCATTATAAATTGTTTTTGTGCCTATAATCTTATTTGTTATTCCATAAGGATGATTTCCTGGCAGGTGAATCGAAGGTTTGATACACAGATGCTTAAACGCCATTGTTAGGGTTTCAAGGACGAAATTAGGGTTTAACGATTAAGCTAACATAAATGAATTGTGATAACATGGTTTGACTGTAATTGATGTGAGGATTGAATTGGTATGTTCAATTTTGAAAGAAATTGCAGGTTTCGTGGCCGTTGCATGAACATAGGAATCCCTGCGAAAACCAGTTCGCAGGAAAGCTCGTAGGAAATTTCGTAGGAAATTTCGCAGGTTATGAGGAAGAAGAAGGTCACTGGCGCGCGAAAATGATATTTGAATTTTGTGCAGGGCTTAAAACGAATTAGTTTCGTATAGATATCAAAACGAGCGCGTAGCTCAGCTGGTTTTGGTGAATCGCTTTGGTGGTAAAGGACCTGGGTTCGATTCCCAGGTCTTGTGTTATATTTTTTTTACTTTGTTATATTTTTCAGGTTATACATATAATCAATTGTGGTCGTTAGACATCATCAAACGCAGCGCAGCCCAGTGGCAGTCTCCCTGGCAGGTACAGGGGAGGTCCTGGGTTCAAATCCAGGCCTCCCCATTATTTTTTAACCTTATTTTTCTATTTTTCTTTCTTTTGTTCTTTATTTAATTATATATCATATAATAAATTTTTTTTAAATAATAATATGTTTTTATAGAATAAAGTTTTATATTTCTAAAAATCAATATTTTATTTTCTCAAATATAATGTATTTTTGTTTTTATGTTCATATTATTATTCTATATAATTTATTTTTGTAAATAATTAAATTAATATTGTAATTTAAATTATAAACCCTAATATGTAACCCTAATTTCTAGATCTTAATTTTTATTTAACTTAATAAATTTTTTCTAATATATATAATTAAATAATTAATCATGTTCTTATTTATTCTATAGTTCATTATTATTATTCATATTATTTTATTTTCATCTAAAAAATTCTTCAAAAAATTATTTATTTAATCTAAAAAATATTTAATTAAATTATATATATTTCTTGTATATATTTTTGTGCTAATCTCTTTTTCTTATAATTGTTTTATTACTAACCCTTTTTATTATTTATTTATATATTTATTATTTACTCGTTTCTATATTTATGTAAATGCGAAAGTCTTGTAATAGTCGTAGGTTTTATTTTCGTCTTTATGTTATGGTTTATAAATATTCTTGCCATGGTTAGTAAATATAGGGAGTGATAACATGTTTGTACTTTAAATTAATTTAGAATCACTAATTTCATAAGATAAATATATGAATATGGACACTCACACACGTAAGTCGATCTTCGATCGCCATCTCACTTCCTAAGGTTATCCCTCATGTTGTCTAAATCAAAAGGTCAAGTAAGGTGTCTAAAAAGCAAAGTCCCTTCTCAGTAATACGGTGCCACCAAGAGATACGACCGAAGCTCAAGCAAAAGCCAGGGGAAAACAGCCCATGACCAATGATGCACCTGTAACTTCAGCAGAGCCTGACATTACATTTGATAAGGATGCGGAGGAATTCTTAAGAATTATTAAGAAAAGTGACTACAAGATCGTAGATCACTTATAGTAGACCCCTCAAAGATCTCGATCTTATCCTTGTTAATGTGCTCATACTCCCATAGGAAGGCCATGTTAAAAATCTTGAACAATGCTTATGTACCACAAGACATATCGGTGAATTAGTTGGAAACCGTGGTGTCGCGTATAAACTCTAGCCATGGTTTTGGGTTCACAGATATGGATCTAACACCAGAAGGACGCAGTCACAATCGTGCCTTTCATATCTCCATGGAGTTCAAGGGTGATGTATTATCCCACGTACTGGTGGACACAGGGTCATCATTAAATGTATTGCCAAAGAAGGCCCATGAAGTTGGATTATGATGGAGTCGTGCTGAGACCGAGCGACTTGGTTGTGCGAGCATTTGATGGCTCAAGGAGGTCAATGTTCGTAGAAGTGGAGTTGCCTATCAAGGTAGGACCACAAATCTTCAATGCTACTTTCTATGTAATGGACATTCAGCCTGCTTATAGTTGCTTGTTGGGGAGACCATGGATTCATTTAGCGGGGGTAGTATCCTCCACTCTTCATTAGAAACTAAAATTCGTGTGGGAAGGGAAAATTGTGACAGTATCAGGAGAGGAGGACATCTATTTCAGCCACCTAGCCTCATTCAAATATGTGGAAATGGATGGAGAGATCGTTGAGACTCCTTGCCTAGCTTTTGAGCCCGTCAAATCTGAGTGCATTTGCTGCTTCATCTAAAGACTCGGAGAAAAGAGCTTCTATAGCTTCTTACAAGAAGGCCTTGGAAGTGGTAAAAGCAGACACGAAAGAAGGCTGGGGCAGGACAATTGAAATCCCAGAAAAGAAAGACATGTTCGGAGTAGGCTATCAGCCAGGTCTGTCAATGCCTGGACAAAATGCTAGTGGCCGGAAGGGCCCAATCACATTCACCAGTGCTGGTTGGATTAATCATGGCAATGTCTGTGTTGCGCAAGATGATACAACTGACAGTGACTGCGATATGGATGAGTGGGTCAAACCTTGTGTTCTAGGGACGCAAATGAATAACTGGTCTTCGTAAGAGCTCATCTCTGTCACTTTCCTTGAAGAGTAATAGTTTTTATGTTTCTGTTCTCCTGTATTCAAGTCTTATGTCTTACCCGGGGCATATGAACTCATTGTAAGGGTTCTTTTGTTCATGATGTGATTCCATAATCATCAATAAAGCGGACGTTTTTGCATTCATGACATGTTTGTCGCTCCCGCCAAATGAGGCTAACTCAAATGGGGTACAGACACGAACGGTCGGCGAAGAGGAGAGAACACACAAGGGTGAACTGAAAAGAAAAGAGTCACCAGCTGGGCATTTTTATCCCGAAGGAAAGGTAATGCTGCATAAACCTAAGAAAAGATGGATAAGACAGTTGCGAACCAGAGAAACTGAGAAAGGGGGTTGGTTACAACCTAGGAAGGTATTAGCACCCAGATTGTCCGTCGTACTCGACGGGATCCACGCTTAAAAGATTTATGTTTAAAGGGGTAGTGTCAGTGCTATCTGTGTATCATAGCTGGAAAGAAAGCAAGTGTCAGTGCTGGAAGAAGTGAAGTGAAATATGTGAGGTGTCAGTGTAAGAACAAGAGTGCAAAGCTCAAGACTATGAGGCTAAAAGAATAATGCTGGAGGAGGGGGAATATACAGAGACTTTTGTTCGATAACTGTTAAGTTATGCCTACGTATCCTCTCGTGCAATGAGGAAGTCAGAACACCGTAGTTCGACTCAAAGAGACTGAAAGATAAATTGACTGATGAACTGCTTGCTTGCCCATGCTCAAGTGTATGACTCGTCTGGCTCGAGTGCTAACTGTCTTGCATTAGACGGAAGAAGCGAGTTCTCGTTTGTGAGTGAATGAGGTGAGAAAAGAATCCCGGAGGAGACGATTATTATTTGTTTTTTGTGTTTTCAATCTTTTATTGCCTTTTTTGGGATTTGTCATAAGAAAATGAGCCTAAGCCTAAACCAAGGGTTAGTAAACTCATCACATCCTCCCTCTGATTAGGGGTAATGAGAATACCTTAAGTATGAAGTAAGCGCCTCACACTTAATCACCATGATGTAGGATTAAGATCATTAACCTACTTGCAGTTATTTAGATGTTTTTGGAGTTTTTGTTTAATGTTAAGTAATGAGTTTAAGCCATAATCAAGGATTTAATGGACCCATTACACCATCCTAATAGAAGGATAATAGATGAGAACATTTAAGCTGAGGAAGGCTCCTCAACTTAATCCATGATTAGGGATTAACCTCATGACAAAACAAACCTTTATTAAGTGGATTTTAGTTAATGATAAGATTAAGAAGTGGGTTTTATGGTTTGTAAGAAAACTTGAGGGGGACTTGTCAATTAACACTAGGGTTAGTCCTTCTTAACCAATTAAGGAAGAATTAGAACCCTAATGCAAGGCCCAAGTTACAAGCTTGATGTCTTAGTGATTATTAGATGGATTGATTAAAGGGTTTAAACATATTAAGGGTTTAACACTTAGGATTAAAGTTATACACTCCATCCTAATAGAAGGATACAGGCATAACCCTAATCACAAAGCCTTAAAACCTTAAAGGTTTAGTCTTTGATTATGAGATGAGGAGAGAAGACTCAAAAGATGACACAAAGGTAAAACTAAATGGGAGACTAATCAAACCCTAATTGTGATCATGCTTGGATGTTCCTAGGGTTTATGAGGCTTGCAAAAGATCTTCAAGAGAAAAGCCACCAAGGAAGAAGCAGAATGAAGGAAGAGAAGCAAGAAGAAACAAGACAACTTGCTTCACTTAAGAAGACAAGTTTCTTGAAGAAAGAAAGAGAAGAAGGAGCATGAATGAGCAAGCTCACTCTAATCCACAAATAAAATGCAGCAATGAATGCATAAGAGAGATGATAAGGGATTATGAGAAGTGAAGGCAAATTCACTTCTCAAACACTTACCACCTGAAAAGTTAGCAACAAAGGAATGAAGTGAAATGAAAATGAGATGAGATGCAAAGATGCCCACCAAAATCAGAAGCATATCATGAGGAAAAAGATGCTATGGGATGGTATGAAAGCATGTCATGTGATGTGGATGATCATACAGACAATGAAGATACAAATGAAACATGAAAGGAAGCATGAAAGTTCATAAAACTTATGAAATGCAATGAAAGCATAACATGGAAAATGGATGATGCAATGATTAAACATGATTAAATGTGTCCTAAGATGTCTTATATGTCATGTGGATGCACAAAATATTATGGCAAGTGCATGTATGCAAGCATATGAAGGATGAATGCAAATGAAGGCAAAAATTAGGGTTTACATACAATATGCAAAGCAAAATTCAAAATCAGAAGCAAATGACAAGATAAAAAATTGAAAATGGGATAAAAGGTACCCTAACCCTATATTAGTTCACTGCCCAAAGGATGAAACCTAAATATTAACCTAATGGAAGTTATGATTTTCTCAAGTTTTCTAGGATTTTAAGATACCTCTCAAAGATAAATGCAAAACAAATTGAAAATGAAGAATAAATTCAAACCAATTTTATCCTGGAAACTACATGACATGAGGGATGCAATAAAAAAAGAACCATCATCAAACTCTTCATGGTTAGGCAGAAGGGATTTTTCTAAGTTAGGGCAAAAATATTGATTTTTAAGAACCCTAAATCCAAAGAAAAATGTCAAAATAGGTCAAGAACCAAAAAGAAATTTGTATGAAGGGTTTGATAATGTTTCTAAATGTATCAAGATACAATATGATTTTTTTTTGTGATTTTTAGAAACTTAAATGGTATTTTAATTAATTAATTCTCATTAATTAATTAAAATAAACATTTAAATATTTTAAAAATACGAAATTTATGCAAAAAATAAAATAAAAATTATTTTCAGAATGAGAAAAATATTTGAAAGGGAAATGCAAAAGATAAAAAATTTTGAAAGTGTTTTGCTATTTTTAATAAAATGTACAAATAAATGTAATTAAAATGAAATTAAAATGAATTAAAATGGAAGTATGCTGATCCAGTGGCCCAGATTCAAATAAAAAGGGGAGGGAATTGACTTCGAGGGTCAGAATTCAAACTACGCTAATTACACAATTGAGCCCTAATCTGAACCCTAATCACTTTCAGGTGACCGGAACAGTGTTCTGGTCATCTTCTCCGGCTATCCCCTCATGTTATCTCACTCTATACGCAACCCCAAGCCCTAAAACTCTCCAGAAATGATCCTCACACCAACCCCAACAAGAATCACACAACAAAATTCATTTATTCATCATCAAGAACATGAATCGAAGCAAAACGGAAAACATATCAGAAATTTCAGAAGCTCATAAAATGCTTAAAACTCAACTATTTTCGAAACCAAACATATCATGGCAATCAGGGGAACACATAGAATCATTCTATAACATAAAATGAAGGTTCTGGAAAAATAAATGCCATGGCTACCTGAAGTGGAGCTTTCAACCCAGGAGCTTTCTGACCAGTTCTTTGCCTCAAATCCACTCCAATGACTCCCCTTAAGAGCTTGTGATGTTTGGTTGGAGTTTAAATGGCCTCAAAAAGAAGTTGGCAGAAATTCAGTTCATGAAATGTCAAAATCGTGTTTTTGATTCAGGGTGTTTTAGGGGAAAATGAAGGGTGGGAAATGATCAGCAATGGATATGGAGTTGAATGATGGAATTTGTTTTGAGGTTTGATGGCTGAGCTATGAATTTCGAAGGCTTTTGCATAAGAGGGAGTTTTTGTGATTGCTGAGTTCTTGGAGGTTTCAGCTTGTGTGATGTTATGGAATGGCTTGCTTTTGGTACACATATCATGCTGGGATAGGTCAGAGGGTGGGTGGTGGCCTATGCTGATTGGTATGGGCAAGTTGCAAAAATGTCAACATGACTTGTACTTGAGATATGGGCAAGAACACAGCTGGCCCTTGGGCATGTCCATGCGCAGATGACTTCATGGAGGTCCACAAATCCAATCTTGAGGCAATTCAGCAAGAGAGAAGAAAGTTATGGGGTGTTTTGCAATTATGTGATGTTTTGGCCCCTTTAGGAAATCTTGATGTTCAAAGCATGAAACTTGGGATTTCTTTATGCAATTCTGAATTATAGGTCATGTGTGATGTTTGTGCAATGGTTAGAAGTCAAATTGAGGTCACAAAATGCTTTGGCAAGTGTTTTTGCAAACTTCCCTCTTTGGTGCATAAGTGAAATTTTGTGATTTTTCCCAACTTTGCAAGGCCATAACTTGAGTTCTATGATGAATTAGATCAAGTTCTTGTACTTTTTGAAAAGGGAATGATCCAATATACAACTTTCATGACCAAGAATTTTTCATTTGAAGCATTTTTGAACCAAAAAGAGGAGGTTGAAAAACTTTCCCAAAATGGCAAGTTTGCATTACAAGTCACTTTCCAAAAATGGCAACTTTGCAAATGGCTTGAAATTCTTCAATTTGGTGAACTTCTAAACTCTTCTAAGATCAAATAAAGATCATACACATCCAAAATGATGGAAAAGACCCTTTGGTTGGAGGATTGGGGGCCTCAGATGCCCTGATTTTGCACTGACTTGTTCAAGAAGTCATCTAATGATCAGATGCCTTCCCCATTGAATTTCTTCATGAAAATTGGTGTGCATTATCCTTATAGCATATAATGACCAATAGAAACAAGGATGACCAAAAAAAAATGGAGTTATGGCCTCTGAAACCAAAACCCTAATTTTAGGTCATCTGTGTAGTCAAGCTTGGCTCTGCTTCCATGCCTTTCTCAGCTCTTGTGATTTTCTGAATTTCTTGATCTTGGGAGGATATAATATGATGCTTGAACATGAATGGAACCTATTGAGATGATTGAATACCTTTGGAGTGGCTCAGATAGCCCAGGGATTGCTCAGATCACAAACCCTAGATGCAGATGACTTTGAAACAATACAGTGAAGCAAAAATGCAATATGAGATGATATGATTGAACTTATGCAAATGAAAAGAATCACAAGCCATGGTGAAATAAGTGAGGGAAAATTTGGGGTGTTTACAGCTGCCCCTATTCAAGCATGAGTTAGCTGTGCAGGATGTAAGCGACGGCTTAACAGGCAAACAAGATAACTTGTGGTTGAATATCAAAGACAGTCCAAAGTTTGCACTCACTGATGAAGAAGAAAAGGGATATAGATTGTAAAAGGAAGTAAAGTATGATTATAAAGTGCGGGCGATGGAGGACGACCATCGAGCAGAGGACGACTGTTGGGGATAAGGCAATGACGGGGACGGCCGACATGCTGGGGAAATGGAGGGATTATGATGGGGACGGCCATCAAGCAAAGTAACAAGATTCTCCGGGGATTATAGGTAAAGTCAATGATGGGGACGACCATCGGGTTGAAGAAACAAATGATGAGGGACGGTCATCAGAGGTGAAGGACGATCACCTAGCAGGGGACGGCTGCTCTGTTGGAGATAAGGATGAGGGACGGTCATCCAAGGTGAAGGACGATCACCTGGCAAGGTACGGTTGCCGAAAGTATCACGACATAGGACGAATGCCGGATAGAAAGAGTCGATGATGGGGGCGGCCATCGGATAAGCATGATGAAGGACGATCATCAAGAGGTGAATGACGATCACCTAGCAGGGTACGGCTGCTCTCGGGGTTTATCATGACATATGACGAATGTCAGATAACAAGATCAACGATGGGGACGGCCATCGGATAAAATGATGAAGGACGATCATCAAGAGGTGAAGGACGATCACCTAGCAGGGGACGACTGCTAAAATATCACGACATAGGACGAATGCCGGATAGAAAAGGGTTCCAATAATGGAGACTCCGCTGGGGGAATGATGAAGGACGATCATCGAAAAGGTGAAGGACGATCACCTGGCAAGGTACGGCTGCCGAAAGTATCACGACATAGGACGAATGACAGATAGAAAGGAAATTTTGCCAAGAATTTGCTGGGAACTCTTCTGGGGAATAATAGATACAGACGAGTGTCTACATTCAATGCAAGAATGGTAAAAGTGTTTCGACTCTGTGTATAGATTACAGATGCGGGCGAGCATCCTTAGGACCATGATACGGACGAGTATCGGTAGAAACAAACGTCGACGCATGTTCAGAGATGATGATACGGACGAGTATCAACTGGTTAACAAAGAACACGGACAAATGTCAACTCTGAGGGGAAATAGGTGCGTACGAGATACAGACGAGTATCTGTTATGAGTAAAGAGTATGTTTGAGACACAGACGAGTGTTCAACTCACTGGGGATAGGATGATAAGTTATAAGAGATATTCCGAAGATCTGAGGGGATAGGATGATACGGACGGGTGTCGGAAGAAGTGTATTATAAACAAGTGTTTAGGTAACTGTGCTGGGGATAGGTGACACGGACGGGTGTCAGGAGGGTGTATTAATATGTTTTTGTGAGTGCAAAGGGGACGCTTTGGCTTTCTGCTGGGGATACGACACAGACGAGTGTCGAGGATTATCTGTAATGTATAAGTATCTGTTTGTGGAAAATGTTCCGGCGACTTTTTGGGGAAATATGACACGGACGAGTGCCAAAAGGAGCATGTATCTGTATCTGGGAAAAGAAAAGAAAAATGCTTTGGCATTCTGCCGGGAATTTTGAGAGGTGTCTTGTATATTGTTGATGGGATGTCAATATTCACAGGTGACTGATTCAAAACATGGCTTGTGATTATGCAATATGTTTGATTTTTGCCGTAATGCTCCGTATTAAACGGAATGCTACGCTTTGGGGGGAAAATATGATGCGAATGCTATGATTATGCAAAAGATACCGATCCGGGATTCGGATCCCGTTGCTGCGAAGATCTCTGGCTGATTTGCTTGCAGTGATATCCTAGCTGGGGATGAGATCATTGGTAGATCTGCCAAGATGTATGACTGCTTGGGGATACAGGTCACTGATAGACCTATCTTTGATGATGAGGGGACCAGCTGGGGCTGCGGGAGCTCTTGTCACTTTGTTGTGAGATCCTCAGACATTGTTCTTTTAGATAGAGGCTGAAACTCTGCGGGGGGATGGCTCCCTGTTCAACACTCGGATGGGGAGGGATGATCATTGAACGACCTTCCTAGAGATGTCTTTGAGGATCCTTCTGAGGATGAGGAGACCTGACAACTCAGCTGGGGAGTAAGCATCTCTGGTGCTGTTTGGAAGATGTGTCGAGTAAGTAATGATTGGGGAGAAGCCTTCATGCCCCGTGTTGTGCTTTGCATACCTGCAATCCTGTTATGACAAAGAAAACATACAAGTACCTCGAGGTGTCTCTTACCGGATTTCATCATAGGAATTTAGACACTCCCGAGAGCAAATACATTTCCCGCTAGCATGTAATTTAGAAAAAGACGCATCTGTATTTATGCAATCATTATATTAAAGACATCGGACATTTTTGCAAATAAAGAAAAATGTACGAGACAAAATGTGACTGAAAAATCTGATTTTATTAATTTGTGTGCCCTGAACTGGCAAGTACAGTCAAAGAAACAAGTCCCCTGAAATGAGGAGATTGCTACAAATTGAGAAACAAAAAGGTGCTGGCAATGTTGATGACGCTTCAGTGTGCTTCCTTTTTGCTATGACTCGTACAACATTGATGTTCTTTGTAGAATCAAAATGCGCCTAAGAGGGAGGGTGAATTAGGTGTTATCAAAATTTTCTCGATTCTTTTTCTTATATGGATGGATTTTGCTTTTACGGTTAAAGAACAAAAATTGTAAAGCAGAAAAGTAAAGAACACACGGAGGTTTATCCTGGTTCCCTTCACAATCCGAAGGTACATCCAGTCCCCTTTCTAAACCGAAAGAGATTTCCACTATTTTTCTTTAGAATAGTACAACCTATCACACCTTCAATGGTGAGACCTACTTTCTAACAAAACTATACAAACAAGTGTGCAAGAACAATCCTCTTGCCACACTTACCCTTATGTCCAAACAATCCTTGGAACACAAGTCACAAAATAGAAAGACATTTTCTATAATATTGTTTGAGTGAGAGTACAATGAAATGATATCAATAAAATTGATCTTCTCCTATAATCAAGAATTCGCTATAAATATTCAACACAAGTGTTCAAGACAAAATATGAAAATTATGAACTTATGAACACTTTTGAAATATGAAGATAATTTGAATAAAGTGAATTTGATTGTATGAAAATATTTGAAATTTTTCTAGAAGATTGTTTATGAATTTGAAAATGTTAGAATTTATAATAGATGAAACACCTATTCAAAAAGGTATGAAAATTTGAAAACAAATTCTTTTGAAAAGGTATAAAAATTTATGAAAGAAAATCATGAAGAGGTATAACTTTAACAAAATATTTGAATTTAAAAAGAAACAATTTTTCAAACTTTCTTCAGTGTTAACCGGTTAACCAAATAGGTTAATCGGTTAACGCCTATGAACGTTACCACAGAATTTGAAAATTGCTGCCGTTAACCGGTTAACCCATATGGTTAACCGGTTAACACTGTTAAAATTCAGAAAAATATTTCTGTTAAAAGTGTTAAACCAGTTCCAATTTCATTTTCAAAAACTATGTACATGCAATAAAATTATGAAGATTATGTTGAACACTTGTATATCATATTTAAGAGTTAATTATTGATATACCTAAGCCTTGAGACAAGTCTTGAAAGTGTAGCACAAAATCTTGAATCGATCGGAAACATTCCATTGATGATGCATAGCCATGGTCTTGATCATTTGTTGTCATCTCGACTTTTTGCAATCTGGAATGAGCTTGGATAATGTTGACGTCATCAAAACAAAGAACTTGAAGTATGCTTCTACATTCTCCCCCTTTTTGATGATGACAACCGAGCGAATTTGCGTACAAGCTTTGATCGATCAATCATGTTCTAGAATTGCTTCTCCCCCTATGATCAACAGCTCCCCCTATCTAAAACAGAGGCAAAATTCTGCACAGAGAGATATTAGAAACCAAAGCTCTTCTCCCCTTTTGTCATTAGCAAAAATGAAGAGAGGATCAAGCATAAATCTGAAAAATACAACATAAAATTCAGCATGATGCAATGTAGTATGAAAGCATATATGAACACATACACATAGCAAAACATAATTGGATTGAAACGGATAAGAGTACGAAAACATAACCGAACCGAAATCAAAATTGCCTAACAAACGTAGGACTTATAACCGAATTTTTAAACGAAAACAATAAAAACAACAAGACATGCATGTTCATTCCTCCTCCGACATATCATCACTTTCATCTTCACCATCTTCATCATCTTCACTACCGGCTTCACTTCCATCTTCCTCTTCGGGTTGGTTGCGAGAACCGATAATCAATTTCCGAAGACTTTTGAGAGTGCGTTGGGTTTCACGGTGGTTTTGTTGAGCTTCTCGGTGGTGTGTCATGATGGTGGTGTAAAGGAAGTCATTGGTTATGCCACCTTCGGGAATAGGAAAGGATGGAGCGGAAGAACCATCGACATATTCATAAGAACCATCATTGCGTAACACAATTCCGGTATTCTTCACAATAGTAATCTCATTGATTTCATTTGCCGTAACCTTCATGGCGATAAAAGGTTCCCTACCAATAACCAAGTCGGTTTGCTCAATGATCCGAGAAATGAGCCTAGCATATGGAAGTCTTGTCTTCAAAGAGAGTTGTTGCTTCAAGTGATACATCATAGTAAGCATCCAATTTACCTTCACCCTTTTCTTGATAGCAAATAGAACTTGCATCTCCAAGTCGTTGATTTGAGAGTGGTTTGAATCCTTGGGCAGCAGCACATAGCAAATGATATAGTGTAACAACCGATCATCAACGGTCAAATTCTTCGCATAGCATAGAGTTCTTGTAGTGCGCTGTCCCGATGTCACAACATCCTTTGGAAAACGGAAGATTGAGTAATAATACTCCATTTTGTTGTAGCCGGACCAAATGTCATCCATATGATTCACACCTTTGCGGAGAAATACACCGGAAAAAGGAATGTTCAAGGATGCAGCCAAAGCACCTAAATCTTCCTTAATTTCACAATTTCGAACAAGAGTATGCAACTTATGTTTACCATGCCTATCCATGTTGAGAGAGAAATTATGCATAAAGGATTGGACCAAATCCGGGTAAATTCTCCCATTGTCAGCAACAAAATCAAGCATCCCTTGAAATTCTAGCAATGAAGGAAATTTAAATGTTGGAGTTTGAAGGATTTCAGAAGAACATATTTACCCTTAAGCAATGGTCTGACTCTGACTTTGAAATCCAGCCTCCTCTTCTTGGTAGACTCCATTGTTTCTACAGCTGGAGCTTCTTCTGACACAGAAGCCGGTTCCTTTCCTTTCCTTTGGGGTGCCATGAACAATGATGGAGTTAGGGTTTATGGAGGAGATGATATTTGGTGAGTTTAAGGTAGTTTGAATAGTGTTATAAAGATGTAGAGATAGTGGGTTTTAAATGAGGGTTTAATTTGTTGAAGGTTGGAAGTTGGAAGAGGATGATAAATAGTGTTTTGGTAGTCAAAGAGTTTAAAAGTTTAAAACATGTGGAAGAGAATGAACCAAACATGCAAAAAGTGTACTAGAATAATATAATAAAACATAGTAAAACAAATAAAACAAAAACAAATTAATCAAACAGAAGCTGAAACCTGCGCTGGAAATCCAAGTTTTGGATGTGTTAACCGGTTAACGTAATAGGTTAACCGGTTAACGTAATAGGTTAACCGGTTAACGGTTAAAAAATTTGAATTCTTTGAAAAAATCCAGCAACATGTTTTAGCCTAAAAATAATACCTTTTTCACAAAAAAAAATTCATAAAGTGTTAGCACTCATCAAAACGCAACTTTTGATCAAAAAAGTTTTTGAAACCGATTATTTTCGGGTATACGAAAGTGAGAAAAACGAAAAACGGCGAAATGGGAGTGCTAGCCTTTTATGACTAAAAAGTGAACAAACATACATAAAAAAGCAATAAAGACATACAATAAGCAATTTTAAAGTAAGGGTTAGATGTCACCTTCATTGAGAATACCAAGTTCTCGTCGAATCTTGTAAAATTGCTCTTAAGCCAATGGTTTTGTGAATATGTCGGCGAGTTGATTATGTGTATCCACGAATGTAATATCGACATCTCCATTTAGAACATGATCTCGAAGGAAGTGGTGCCGGATATCAATGTGTTTTGTTCTTGAATGCATGACCGGGTTCTTCGTGATATTGATGGCACTTGTGTTGTCACACCGGAGAGGGATACAACCGAGATCTATACCGAAATCGAGAAGTTGTTGTTTAAGCCACAAGATTTGAGCACAACAACTTCCTGCTGCAATGTACTCCGCTTCGGCCGTGCTAAGTGCAACGCATGCTTGCTTCTTGCATGCCCACGACACTAGAGCATTCCCTAGAATGTGACAAGTACCACTTGTACTCTTTCTATCGGTCTTACATCCTGCATAATCAGCGTCAGAATAACCAATTAAAGAACGTACTACCTTTAGGATACCATAGTCCGACGTGCGTCATTCCTTTGAGATACTTCATGATCCTCTTCACGGCAGTGAGATGCGATTCCTTCGAATTAGCTTGAAAGCGGGCACACAAACAAACACTAAACATAATGTCAAGACGGCTCGCCGTCAAATATAAGAGTGAACCTGTAACACCCTTCTAAACCCCCACGAAAAATATATACATAATCAGAGTAATTTATCATGCATCTCGATTAAAGGTGTCACACATGAGTCAAAACATCATACAACATCTGTCATGCTCAATAACACTTAAAATAAAATCATGCTTTTCAGATATATTTTTCACAATAGCATATGGCAGCGGAATCACTTTCATTAAGAATCTCATAACATTTAAGTCTCAAATAAACTTCATTCATTAAATCAACTTAGGCATAAAAGCCATTTCACCATAAAATTCAAATCAAATTAATAAAATAAATAGAGTATACAATTGTATCTCTCAAACATGAATCAAACATTTCCCCAATGTTACATGACCAGAGCACGACTCAAAACCCAAAATAAATAAGCAACTAAGAAAACTATTCCAACGGCTACCTTGCGTTAGAGGCAATCCTACTCCTTGATACCTGAGCGATGTCGTATAAAACATCATTCCAACAGAAGGGTGAGAACTCATATAATTATCGAAATCATAAGACAATATATAATTTAAGGCATACAAGCATAATCACAATATTTCTCATCAGCATAATATCGCTCAAGTAGTCATACTATTCACAAGTATATACTCACAATCCACAACTTCACAAATTCAACAATTCACATAATACACATAATCTCATATTGTAACCATAGACACAATGAGACTCGATGCAAGACTCAAATACAACTCATGCATGTAGTACCAACCACTTGTTACCATTCTTCGGTTTTTACATTTAAACCGGGTCCGTCCTCTAGACCGATAACACATCAAAAGCCCGTCCTCTAAGCTTTCAAATCCGTCCTCTAGGTTTGGGGCAAGTCACTAGCTCCCACGGAACTACCAAACATTGCCTCTTGACACAAATGATGCATATGCAAGTTCAACAACCATATGCAATTAAGATCGTCCTCTAATCTTAATATTCTTGCATATATTCAATAATTCATCACATTTGAATTACCACACAATTAAACATACTTGCACATATTTATGCATCATCCACACACAAATCATTTTTAAACGGTATACAACACATTTTCAAATCACAATATTTATTACTCCAATATTGTCACCACACTTAGCAAATATTACGCAAGGTATCAACACAATTCAATCTCAATTCGCAAACCACACGATACCAATTAAATCTAGAATAATCGATCAATCAAAATAATCACTAAAGGAATCAAAAAAATTAATTATCAAATTAATCATCAATTTAATCTCCAAACAAGTCACCAAATTAATCACACAAAAAAATCTCTAAATTAATCACCAAATTAATCTCTAAATTAATCACCAATTTAATCTTTAAATTAATCACCAACTTAATCTTTAAGAGCATAGTTAAAATTATCATTTAAATTTATAATTCGAGAGAGTTTGTAATGTACTCTAACAACTCTATGAACAATTCTAATAAAATTGAAAATAACTTAAGTTTGTTAATTAACTCAAATATTATCTCTAACTCAAAAATCCTAAAATATTATACTAATAATATTCAATTATTATTAAATCTATTATTAATATATAATTATTAATTTTCGGTAAGCAACCAATTAGTATTTTCTAGCTCTACAGTAATCTCTTTTGTTTATAACATGAAGCAACCAGCTAGACGATTTACATCATTATTATGCATTCACATGACACATGAGTTTAGAGAATCAGAGATATTATATACACTATCAGGATTCTAGTTATAATCAAGCCACACAAAGGTGCACCCACATACAGTAAGTGACAGAAGTTTGTTCTGTTTTCATCAATACTTATCATTTTTTCTTTGAATACATATAATGTTGCTTTAATACTATCAGTTAACAATGTAGGTGTGTTTGGTTAGAAGGGTATTCTACAATATTTATTCCAATGTTCCATGAAACTCATCTTGTATTAAAATTCAATTAAATGGTTTTCACTACAAGACATAAGGGGTCACAAGGCAATTTCATTCTATGCATCATAAACACATGACATGATATGTTAACTTATTTATTCAATGTAATAACAGTATCACAATTTCCTTCATTGATACAAGTTTTATTCCTCTTCTTATTCAAGTTGTCACTTGAATTTTATACTTTTAGTAAAAATAATTGTTTGACCTTTCCATTGTTTTCAGGAATAGAAAATAGTTATTCACATCAAGGGTATCTTCTACGTGTTTCTTAACAATTAAAACTTACACAAATTTTTAGAAATTAAGTATACATTTTTCACAAAATAGATAGATCATAAATTCAATAAGCATCCACTCAAAAATTCTCAAACACAATTATTCACTTATCAATTTATTTATTTCAATGATGAATGGGTCTTTATAGTATATCTAAAATACTAATTTCAAACACAATTATTTATCACAAACCAAAGATTTTCATCAAAACCTAACAATTTCAAAATCATGAAAATTTGGGGATTTCAACCTAACCATATTTCTACCCATTATACACTATCAAACAATCTCAATAATTTTATGAAAACCCACCCTTACCTTTGATTTTGAGCTCTTGTTCTTGATTTCTCTTCTTCTTCTCTTCTACCTTCTAGCCTCTTATTCCTTCTTCCAACTTCTATCTTTTCTCTAACTATTCTACTCTTTTCTAAACCCTAACATTTAACTTATAACAACTCTAATTCTTATTGGACTTACTAACCCACTCACTTACTTACTAATCACACACTCATCTAGGCCCAATTAATCCATCTTACTAAAAACCTATTTTATTCCACTAAATAAAATAAATCTAACAAATTAAATAACTCAAATAAATCTAATAAATCAATTAATTCAAATAATTAAATCAAAACAAATAATTCAATTATTTCAATTATTTCAAATAATTCTAATAATTCAATTATATCAAATAATTCAATTAAATCAATTAATTTAATAAAATCAAATAAATCAATTATGCATAAAATCACATGATTAATTAATTAATATAACAAATAATTACTAAAATCGGGATGTTACAGAACCGATCATACCTCGATACTTTGTAATATCTATTGAAGTGCCGGAAAGATCTTGATCAACATACGTTCCGGATCCCATTGGAGTAGACATCTCTTTGCAATTGTCCATATCAAATCTTTTCAATAACTCCTTGCAATACTTGGATTGGTTGATGAAGATGCAATTTTTTGTTTGCTTGATTTGTAATCCAAGAAAGTAGTTCATCTTTCCCATCATGGACATCTCGAATTCGCCTTGCATCATAAGAGAGAATTCTTCGCAAAGATCTTTGTTTGCTGAACCGAAGATGATGTCGTCGATATAGACTTGAACAAGTAAGGTGTTACCCTTAAGATTCTTGATGAACAAAGTCTTGTCAACCTTTCCTTTAGTAAAACCTTTCTCACATAGGAAGTTGCTAAGGCGATCATACCAAGCCCTTGGTTCTTGCTTTAAGCCATAAAGAGCCTTCTTCAACTTGTAGACATGAGACGGGTTCTTGAAGTCTTCAAAACCGGGAGGTTGTTTGACGTAGACTTCTTCATTGATGTAACCGTTTAGGAAAGCGCTTTTGACATCCATCTGGTACAACTAAAAATTCATAGAACAAGCGTAAGCAAGTAATAATCTAATTGCTTCTAACCTTGCTACCGGAGCGAATGTTTCATCAAAGTCGATTCCTTCTTCTTGGTTGTAGCCTTGTGCGACCAATCTTGCTTTGTTACGAACTATGATCCCATTCTCGTCAAGTTTGTTCTTGTACACCCATCTTGTGCCTATGATATGCTTGTTGTCCGGTCTTGGTACAAGAGTCCAAACTTGGTTCCTTTCGAATTGGTTGAGTTCTTCTTGCATAGCTATTATCCATTGATCGTCGCCTAAGGCTTCATCGATTTTTGTTGGTTCAATTTGAGACACGAACGCCATGTTGAGGCAAGCATCCTTGAGATTGAGTCGAGTTGCAACGCCTTGGCTAATATCACCAATCACTTTATCTATCGGGTGATCTCTATGAGTTCTCCATTCTTTTGGAAGATCTTGATGTTCTTCAATGGTTGGTGACTTCTCTTCTTGTGATATTGCTTGTTCTTTTGATATTTCCTTTTGTGATAGATCTACATCATCATCATCATCCACAATAATATTATCCTCTTTCTAGGGGTTAGTCTCATCAAACTAAACATGTATGGATTCTTCAATGGTAAGAGTACGTTTATTGAAAATTCTAAAAGCTTTACTTGATAGAGAATATCCAAGAAAAATACCTTCATCGGATTTCTCATCAAACTTACCAAGGTTGTCCTTACCGTTGTTGAGAACAAAGCATTTGCATCCGAAAATGTGGAAGAAAGATATGTTGGGTTTCCTTCCCTTGAACAACTCATAAGGGGTCTTCTTGAGAATAGGTCGAATATTGACACGGTTACTTACAAAACAAGCCGTGCTAACCGCATCCGCCCAAAAATATTTAGGAAGATTTGAGTCGCTAAGCATTGTCCTTGCAAGTTCCACTAGTGCCCTATTCTTCCTTTCTACGACACCGTTTTGTTGAGGAGTCCTAGGTGCGGAAAAGTTGTGAGAGATTCCATGCTCTTCACAAAAATCTTCAAATGATGAATTTTGAAACTCGCCACCATGGTCGCTTCTTATGGAAACAATTGAGAGTGACTTCTCATTTTGAATTTGCTTGGCATACTTCTTGAATGCTTTAAAGGCATCACTTTTCTGCACTAAAAACAAAGTCCAAGTATATCTAGAGAAGTCATCAACAATAACTAGTGCAAAAACGTTACCTCCGAAGCTTTTTGTTCTTGATGGACCGAAAAGATCCATATGTAACAATTGGAGTGGTCTTGTAGTAGATATCACTTTCTCGGTCTTAAAGGATGTTTTGGTTTGCTTCCCCTTTTGACATGCGTCACAAAGCTTATCCTTGATAAACTTCATCTTTGGAAGACCAACAACTAGATCATGCTTTAATAATTTATTCAAATGCTCCATGTGAATGTGAGCAATCCTCTTATGCCAAAGCCATGCATCGTTGTTGTTTGCCATTAAGCACTTCACCTTCAAGAGAGAGTCATCAAAAGAAATCATAAAAATGTTATTAAATCGTTTACCTTTTAGCAAGAGTTCATGAGTGACTTCGTGTTCTATCAAACATTCCTCCTTTGTGAAGTTGATTCGGAACCCTTTGTCACACAATTGACTTATGCTAAGAAGGTTGTGTTTAAGGCCTTCCACATAAAGGACGTCTTCGATGATTGTATGAGGAGATGCACCAATGGTTCCAACTCCAAGAATTCTTCCTTTATTATCATCATCGTAAGTAACATATCCTTTGGCCTTAAGTGTTAGACTTAAAAATTTGTTGATGTCGCCCGTCATATGCTTTGAACAACCGCTATCGAGATACCATTGCGTAGAAGTTGTTTTCAAGCATACCTACAAAACAAAGTCAAGTTTTGTTAGGTACCCAAATTGCTTTGGGTCCTTGATAGTTAGTACCCTTTTCAACCCACACATAATGCCCTTTAGCAACACCAATGTTGCGCACATAGCAAGCATTAGGTGTATGGCCTTTGATTCCACAAAAAAAGCAAATAGGTTGAAATTGACTTTAGAATTTAGGAACATATTTTTGTTTCTTAATAACCCTTTTCTTTTTATGAATTTGATGCATAGTTTTAACATTGTTAGTCTTTTCCTTAACAATTTGTTCACTAGCTTTTACGAAAATGGTTTCACTTGTGCTTGGTTTGGAAAACTTAGAATATCCTAGGCCACTTTTATCATTTGGATATCTTTGGTGCCTAAGAATTTCCTTCAAGCCAATTTGACCTTTTTCATATCTTTCTAAAACTCTTTTGAGTTGAACAATTTGAAAGGACAATGACTCACAATTTTTACATGTAAGGCTTTGTTTTTCATCCTTTATCTTTTGTTTTTCATCTTCAATGTATTTTTCAAAAGATTTATTCTGTTCTTCTAAGGATAATATTTTCTTCTTTTGAGATGAAATATTTTTGTACAAAGTCTTACATTCCTTAAGAAGTTCATCTATGACTTCTTGTGCATCATTTTCATAAATAGAAAAGTTACTACTAACCTCGTCATTTTCTTCATCGGAGTGATGTGACGCCATTAACGCCATATTTGCACATTCATCGCTTTCCGATTCCGATGAGGAACTAACTTCATTGTCATCCCACGCGACATAAGCCTTTTTATTCTTGAAGTCCTTCTTGCCTTTGAATCCTTCTTTCTTCGCAAGTCTTGGACAATCCGGTTTTATGTGACCTTGCTTTCCACATTCATAGCATGTAACTTCTTGATTCAATGTGGATGCATCCTTTTTCCTGAAATGTTTATTCTTTTTGGGAAAAGAAGAATTATTATTTTTGTTAAAAAACTTACCAAGCTTCTTAACAAGAAGCATGAAGTTCTCATCTTCGGAGATCTCGTCATCTTTGTCATCCTTCGTGTCAATCTTCAAAGCAATTCCTTTGGACTTTTTCTCTTGACTTTCATGCTTCTCGAGCCTTCCAAGTTCCAATTTGTGCTCTTGAAGTTTGCCGAATAGAGATGCGGATGTCATTGTTGAGAGACTTTTCTTCTCCTAAATTGCGGTCACCTTCGGTTGCCATTCCCTTGTCAAAGACCTTAGAACTTTCAAGTTAAGATCGTCATTGGTGAAGGTCTTTCCGAGTGCAATCAAATGGTTGGTTAGATGAACAAATCTTTTTTGTAAAGCCACAATAGATTCTCTGGGCTGCATGCGGAACATTTCGTATTCTTGACTTAACGTGTTAAGCCTTGATCTTTTAACTTTTGTTGTTCCTTCATGTGTTTCTACCAAAGTATCCCAAATCTCCTTCGCCGATTTGCATTATGATACACGAAAAAATTCGTCCATACTAAGAGAACTTTGAAGTATGTTGATTGCTTTCTTCTCATTTAGGATCTTTCTTTTATCATCTTCATCATACATATTCTTCAACCTCGCCGTTCCAACACCGTTGATTACATTGACGGGATTATGTGGACCTTCTTCGATTGCTTCCCATATGCCTTCTCCTTGGGCTTCAAGATGTGCCCTCATTCTGATTTTCCAGAAATCGAAGTATTCGCTGGAGAAGAGCGGAGGCTTGTTGCTACTTCCACCATCTTTGAAAACGGGATTCGAGTTTGCGGAAGCCATAGGATCTTGTAGGAACAGGTTACCTAAACCTGCTCTGATGCCAATTGTAGAATCAGAATGCGCCTAAGAGGGGGGGGGGTGAATTAGGTGTTATCAAAATTTTCTCGATTCTTTTTCTTAGATGGATGGATTTTGCTTTTACGGTTAAAGAACAAAAATTGTAAAGCAGAAAAGTAAAGAACACACAGAGGTTTATCCTGGTTCCCTTCACAATCTGAAGGTACATCCAGTCCCCTTTCCGAACCGAAAGAGATTTCCACTAGTTTTCTTTAGAATAGTACAACCTATCACACCTTCAATGGTGAGGCCTACTTTCTAACAAAACTATACAAACAAGTGTGCAAGAACAATCCTCTTGCCACACTTACCCTTATGTCCAAACAATCCTTGGAACACAAGTCACAAAATAGAAAGACATTTTCTATAATATTGTTTGAGTGAGAGTACAATGAAATGATATCAATAAAATTGATCTTCTCCTATAATCAAGAATTCGCTATAAATATTCAACACAAGTGTTCAAGACAAAATATGAAAATTATGAACTTATGAACACTTTTGAAATATGAAGATAATTTGAATAAAGTGAATTTGATTGTATGAAAATATTTGAAATTTTTCTAGAAGATTGTTTATGAATTTGAAAATGTTAGAATTTATAATAGATGAAACACCTATTCAAAAAGGTATGAAAATTTGAAAACAAATTCTTTTGAAAAGGTATAAAAATTTATGAAAGAAAATCATGAAGAGGTATAACTTTAACAAAATATTTGAATTTAAAAAGAAACAATTTTTCAAACTTTCTTCAGTGTTAACCGGTTAACCAAATAGGTTAATCGGTTAACGCCTATGAACGTTACCACAGAATTTGAAAATTGCTGCCGTTAACCGGTTAACCCATATGGTTAACCGGTTAACACTGTTAAAATTCAGAAAAATATTTCTGTTAAAAGTGTTAAACCAGTTCCAATTTCATTTTCAAAAACTATGCACATGCAATAAAATTATGAAGATTATGTTGAACACTTGTATATCATATTTAAGAGTTAATTATTGATATACCTAAGCCTTGAGACAAGTCTTGAAAGTGTAGCACAAAATCTTGAATTGATCGGAAACATTCCATTGATGATGCATAGCCATGGTCTTGATCATTTGTTGTCATCTCGACTTTTTGCAATCTGGAATGAGCTTGGATAATGTTGACGTCATCAAAACAAAGAACTTGAAGTATGCTTCTACATTCATCTCATCTTGCTTTTGAAGAGGCTGATTCCGACCGATGCTTGAATCCTTCGGGGCTTGCCATGTTTGTAAGTGACACAGACGAATTCAGAATGCAGTTGTTCACTTATTCCCTTATTTTGCGTGGATCGCCCTTTCGGGTTTTCAATCCACCGGGAAACCCATTTTTGCCTGAGCTGTCCAATGCGGCTTTTCAACTCAGCGGGTGTACATTTTTTTATATATTTATTTTCCCTTATTTTTGCCCGAGTCTTTTATTCTGTTTTTGACTCGCCAGGATGCCCTATTTTTGCCTGGACTTACATTCTATTTTTATGTCCAGCAGGTCATTTATGCGAAGTATTTTTTAACTGCATCTGAATTTACAGGGGACAGGAAGTCTTCACCATCCATAGTACTGAGCATCAGTGCTCCACCCGAGAAAACTTTCTTTACTATGAACGGGCCATCGTAATTTGGAGTCCACTTTCCCCTGTGGTCTGTATGAGGAGGGAGGATTCTTTTCAGCACAATATCTCCTACTTGGTATTCTCAAAGCCTGACTTTCTGATCGAAGGCTCTCTTCATTCTTTTCTGATATAACTGCCCATGACAGATTGCAGCTAATCTCTTCTCTTCAATCAGATTCAGCTATTCGTATGGGGATCGGACCCATTCTGCTTCATTCAGTTTAACATCCATTAGTACCCGTAAGGAGGGTAATTCAACTTCAATAGGTAGGACTGCCTCCATACCATAAACAAGCTGATACGGTGTTGCCCCTGTGGATGTTCTGATTGACGTATGGTACCCATGCAAGGAAAATGGTAGCATTTCATGCCAGTCTTTGTAAGTGACCACCATCTTCTGCACAATCTTCTTGATATTCTTGTTAGCTGCCTCAACAGCGCCATTCATCTTTGGCCTGTAAGGAGAAGAATTGTGGTGTTGGATCTTGAAGTCCCGGAACAGTTCTACCATCATTTTGTTATTCAAGTTGGAACCATTATCAGTAATGATTCGCTCGGGCACTCCATACCGACAGATGATGTCTCTCTTTAGGAATCGGGCTACCACTTGCCTGGTGACGTTGGCGTAGGAAGCTGCTTCAACCCACTTGGTAAAATAATCAATAGCTACCAGGATGAATCTGTGGCCATTTGAAGCAGTCGGTTCAATTTTGCCAATCATATAAATGCCCCACATGGCTAAGGGCCAAGGTGAAGACATCACATTCAAAGGATTCAGAGGCAAATGCACTTTATCTGCATAAATCTGGCACTTGTGCCACTTTCTGGCATAAGCACAACAGTCTGCATCCATTGTGATCCAGTAGTAACCTGATCATAATAACTTCTTAGCCATTGCATGTCCTCCAGCATGGGTACCAAAAGATCCTTCGTGCACCTCGTGCATCAACAAGTCTGCCTCTGCTTTATCAACACATCTGAGAAGTACCATATCAAAGTTTCTCTTGTACAAGGAGCCATCAGCATTCAGGAAGAAACTACCAGCTAGCCTTCTTAATGTCTTCTTATCATTGGATGATGCCCCAGGTGGGTATGTTTGATCCTTCAAGAAGCTTTTGATATCATAGAACCAAGGCTTATCATCTTTATCCAGGTCTGCTGAGAATACATATGCTGGTCTGTCGAGTCTAGATACTGAAATCCGAGGCACAAAGTTGGCAGCTTAAACTTTGATCATGGATGAAATGGTAGCCAAAGCATCTGCAAACTGATTTTCATCTTGAGGGATATACTCGAGCTTGACTGTAGTGAAGAAAGTAAGCAACCTTCTTGTATAACCCGGTAAGGTATCAGATGCTCCTGGTGAGTATACCATTTGCCGTTGGTTTGATTGATTACCAAGGCTGAATCTCCGAATACAGTTAAAGTCTTGATCCTGAGGTCAATGGCTTCCTCAAGACCCATAATACAAGCTTCGTATTCAGCTTCGTTGTTAGTGCAATTAAAGGTGAGTTTTGCCGAGAAAGGCATGTGAACTCCTTTAGGTGTAATGAGTACTGCACCAACACCACGACCATTCATATTAATAGCCCCATCAAACATCATAGTCCATTCTTCTTATGGGTCGGGCCCTTCAGTGTGAATAGTCTCTTCATGATCTTTTGCTTTTATGAACATGATGTCTTCATCAGGGAATTCAAATCTCATAGGCTGGTAATCATCAATGGGTTGCTCAGCAAGATAATCCGACAACACACTGCCCTTGATGGCTTTTTGAGATGTGTATTGAATGTCATACTCTGTGAGAATCATTTGCCATCTTGCAACCTGGCCGGTAAGTGCTGGCTTCTCAAATATGTACTTGACCGGGTCCATCTTGGAGATCAACAAGGTAGTGTGGGTCAACATATACTGCCTTAGTCGGTGAGCAGCCCACGCTAAAGCACAACAAGTTTTCTCGAGCAGTGAATAACGTTGTTCACAATCGGTAAACTTTTTGCTTAGGTAGTAAATTGCATACTCTTTTCGACCAGACTCGTCATGCTGGCCCAACACACACCCCATTGACTCTTCTAATACCGTCAAGTACATTATTAGAGGTCTTCCTTCAACAGGAGGCATAAGGATTGGAGGCTCCTGTAAGTATTCCTTGATTTTGTCAAAAGCCCTCTGGCAGTCTTCATTCCACCTGACCGTTTGTTCTTTTCTCAACAGTTTGAACAAAGGCTCACAGGTTGCTGTAAGGTGATATATGAACCGTGAAATGTAGTTCAATCTACCTAGAAACCCCCGAACTTCTTTCTCAGTCTTCGGTGCAGGCATCTCCTGAATGGCTTTAACTTTATCAGGGTCAACTTCAATCCCTTTCTCACTTACAATAAATCCCAGCAGTTTACCGGATCGCACCCCGAATGTGCACTTGTTGGGGTTTAACTTCAATTGGTACTTCCTCAGACGCTTGAATAGTTTCAACAGATTCACCAGGTGGTCTTCTTCTGTGAGGGACTTGGCAATCATGTCATCCACATAACATTCAATTTCTTTATGGATCATGTCGTGGAATAATGTTACCATAGCCCGTTGATAAGTGGCACCAGCATTCTTCAGTCCGAATGGCATTACCTTATAACAGAATGTACCCCAGGGTGTGATGAAAGTTGTCTTCTCCATGTCTTCAGGTGACATCTTGATCTGATTATATCCTGAAAATCCGTCCATGAAGAAGAATACCGAGAACTGAGTTGTATTGTCAACCAATACATCAATGTGAGGTAATGGGAAGTCATCTTTCGGGCTAGCTCTGTTCAGGTCCCGGTAATCCACACACATCCTCACTTTGCCATCCTTCTTAGGCACCGGTACAATGTTAGCATCCCACGGCGGGTAACTAGTCACAACAAGGAAACCGGCGTCCCACTGTTTTTGTACCTCTTCTTTTATCTTCATGGCCATATCCGGGCGAGTACGGCGCAACATCTGTTTTACTGGCGGACAGTCTTCTTTTTGAGGCATCTTGTGCATAACAATGTCGGTGTCCAACCCTGACATATCCTGATAAGACCAAGCAAAAACATCCACATACTCCCAAAGCATGTCAATAAGTTGCTCTTTCACAGAACCTTGCAGACAGGCTCCAACCTTAACTTCTTTCGGTTCTTCTTCTGTACCAAGATTAACCGTTTCAACCTCCTCCTGATGAGGAGTTATAACCTTCTCCTCTTGTCTCAACAACCTGACTAGTTCTTCAGGTAGCTCATAATCTTCTTCAACCCCTTCATCGGCTTGATTAATCGGACTGTCAAAGTCATACGAAGTCATAGCAGTGTTGTTGTCGGTGCAGTCTGGAGGGCACTCTCTGCAAGGGTTTAGATTTGTTCATTTTAGTGATCAGTTTTATCTTGTTTAGAAAAAGTGAAAATGAAGTTATTATTCTGAAAAGCATTGCCATTTTATTTTTTGTACAAAAAATAAAAAATGAAAAACAGTGAACGGAAAAAAGAAAAGACGTATTTGCAAAAGATGTCCTGATATTCATTAATTGATCGTTTGCACAAAAATACAAGATGGCCCGATTACAAAATGAGTCCTGACAACTTGGGCAAGATGCAGGACTTGATGCATGCTTAAAGACAGGAAATAATAATTACTCTGCAGGAGTAACTCTTATAATTTCCTGGAAAGACCAGTTCGAGACGTGGTTCCCCGGGATCCTTGAATGTATCCAGCTTTCCAGGTTGCGCTTGTCTTCTAACTCATCTTCCAAACTGTTCACAGCATCCGGGGTGAGCATCCCCCCGCTGACAAACTTGGGCTCCATTGCAGCCTCTGGTTGATCTTGTCGAGTTGGTCTGTAACCCAACCCAAATCGGTCTTCTTTCTTCTCAACTGGCAGCAGCTTGCCCCAGCCTTGAGCAGTACCCTCCTCAACAACCTTCCAGGCTTGTTGATACGAGGTGATGGAAGTCCCCAGCACAGCAGATGCTTCAATTATATTAAGGGCCTCAAACCCTTGACTCATTGTTTCATGGATCTCCCCATCCATTTCAATGTATTTGAAAGTAGCCAGCTGGCTAACCAAGATATCCTTCTCCCCACAAATGGTAATGATTTGACCCTCCCACTCAAATTTTAACTTCTGGTGAAGGGTTGACGTCACGGCGCCAGCGGCGTGTATCCATGGTCTACCCAATAGACAGCTGTAGGCAGGCTGTATATCCATCACGAAGAAGGTCGTTTTGAAAACCTGTGGGCCAACCATTATAGGCAACTCTATCTCTCCCAGAACTGATCTCTTAGAACCGTCAAAGGCTCTCACTACCAAGTTGCTTGGCCGTAGTGCCAATCCATCTTGCTCCAGCTTCACAAGGGCTTTCTTGGTCAGCACATTGAGGGATGGCCCTGTGTCTACCAGTACGTGAGAAAGAACTGCACCCTTACACTCCAAGGTAATGTGCAAAGCCTTGTTGTGATTGTGACCTTCCACTGTCAAATCAATGTTGGTAAATCCCAGCCCATGACTAGCATTGACATTCCCAACCACATCCTCTAACTGGTTGACAGTAATCTCCTCTAGCACATAAGCTGCATGCAGGACCTTTAATAGTGCGTTCCGATGAGCCTCAGAGCACATTAGCAATGATAGTATGGAGATTTTGGAAGGTGTTTGGTGAAGCTGGTCCACCACCTTGTAATCACTCTTCTTGATGATCCTCATGAATTCATCAACCTCTTGATCAAAAGGAGTCTTCAAAGCTTCTTCAGCAACTGGTTCTTCTTGCACCATGCTCTTCCCTTTTGCCTTAGCAGCAACTTCTGCTTCAGCAATGGGTCTAGGTATTTGCGAGGCAAAGAGACATCCGCTTCTAGTGAAGCCTCCGCCTCCCCCCACATTGTCTATCTAAGGTGAACAAGTTGATGACTCTAAAGTGATTTTCTGCCCCTCGCAGTATAGATCTGAGCCATAATGCCAAGGGATGGCATTACTGCTTTCGTAAGGAACTGGCCCAGGCATTGTGATAGTGACCGGACTGATAGCAGCTGCAGAGGGGACCACAATGGTGTGTGGATCATAATATATGGTAACCGGAGTTCTGACAGGAGTAGTAATTTGTTGTGAGTTGTTGGAAGGAACATTTGCGGGATCGTAGTATATCGTAACCGTTGAGACGCTTTCATCAATTGTTGCTGAACTTGTATCCGTTGATGTGATTGATTGGGCAGTTTTTGGAGTTGTAGTAGAATCTGTTGGAACAATGGTTGCTGACGTTGTAGGAGTATCTGTGATTGTTGATGAAGGAATTATTGGAGCTGTAGTTGTTGTTGTCGTAATCTGAAGAATACCATCCTTAATAAGACCATCTATGCCGTTTCTCAGTCTCTCACATCCATTAACAGCAATGTTGCAATATCCATAGCCGAGCTCACATCCAGGGAACACTTGGCATTTTAACAGCTGAGCTTTGATTTCAACCAGAGGTGCTCGGATTTGTGCAACACTGTTGATTAATGTGGATGGTTTGCCTTCCTCAATAGCATTAATCCTTGGCCCGTTGTGACTAGGCATTGGATTTCTTGTAACATTTGGAGGGGGCGCAAAATTGAGAGCTTTTGAGTCCACCAGATCTTGGACTTTCATCTGTAGGGCCCTGCATTTTTCAGTATTATGCCCCGGTGCGTTTGTGTGGAATGCACACCTGGTATTTGCATCATAGTTATTTGGCATATTGAGAGGATCTGGAGGTGCCAATGTCCTTAACTCAACTAGGTTGAGCTTCAGGAGTTATGGAAACAGTGCAGCATACGGCATTGGAATTGGGTCAATCACCCTGTTTGCTTGTGATGACCTTTGTTGGAAAGGACGCTGCTGTTTATTACCGTTGTTGTTGTTATACGACCTTTGTTGCGGATAATGAACTTATTGTTGATACTGTGGTTGTTGTTGTTGAGGATACGATGGTTGTTGAGGAATTGGAGCTGGGATGGTAACAACTGCTACTTACCGGTGAGCATATTGAGGCCTGCCCCTGCTTGTATGAATAGAATTAGTTTCACCTGCCCTTCGGGGCCCTGCAAAAGGTTTTCTTGGATTGCTGGAAGAACTAACACCACTGTCGGAGATCTTACCCATCTTTAAGAGACTTTCAATCCTTTCACCCGCTATGACCACATCAGCAAAACTGCTAGAGGAGAAAGCAGCCAGCCTATCAAATAAGTCCCTTGTAATGTATTCATGAACATGTCAGCCATTTCCCTTTTTGACATGGGTGGTTGGACAGAAGCAGCAAGTTGTCTCCATCTTTGAGCATATTCCCGGAAGCTCTCTCTAGAAGATTGAGACATTCCCATCAGGAGGGTCCTATTGGGAGCCATGTCCAGGTTGTACTGATATTGCCGGATGAAAACCTCGGCCAAATCCTTCCAGCATCTTATGGTGGCTCTAGACAAATGCGAATACCATTCTCTCGAATCCCCAGTCAGATTGTCCTCAAAGTAGAACATCCACAACTTTTCATCCATAGTATAAGCTTTGAGCCTTCCCAGGAAAGACTGCAGGTGAGTGCGTGGACAGGAAGTACCATTGTATTTTTCAAAGCATGGGGGTTTGAATTTGTGGGGAATTCTCACCCCATCTACTAAGCCCATGTTCATTACATCGAAACCCAAAGAATTCTGAGATTCCAAAGATCTTAACTTTTCAGCAATCTCGTCCAATCTCCTATCATATATCTCATCTCCAGCTCCTATGACAGTGAATTGTTCCTCCTGGGGATCCTCCTACAGGATTCGGCCCCCATTAGTGTTACCTTGAACATTCCTTGGGATGTTAACCTCTGGATCCAGATGAGGTCCATATACTGGTGGATCAATACGAGGTTGGCCCCGTTCATTGTTGCTAGTTCCTCCTGTTCCAAGATGAGGCTCCTCAGGAGTTTGTCTTTCTACCAGCTCTCTTAACCTTTCTTGGCAAGATGCTCCACCCTAAGCTTCTCCAATCTCTCAATATCCAGACGACCATCACTTCTTTCCCAAAGAGTCTTCTTCAAGGCTTGAGATAAGTTCTCATTCCTTTCTTTCAGCTTCTTAAATTCTTCTAGGCTGACAGTTGCTGCTGGCTGTACAGTAGATGGTCCAGGCATGTCTTCCAAGGTAAAAGGCATCCTGGTAATCTGAGCTCTTGCACGGGACCAGTCATAATATTGAGCTGAAGCAACATTGTTACATCCTCCAAGAACAGCAACCCCTTTTGTCTAGATGTTGTCCCAAGCCCAGGATGCTTGTCTGACAATAGTTGAATTAGGTTGCACTTCACAATATAGGGTCTCAGCTAAATCCTGTCCTCTGGGAGGGTGAACTAAGGCATAACCCAGTTGTCTCTTAAACAGTAAAGGGTTTTAGTTGATGCAACCCTTTACTCCCATCAGAGGCACATTTGGGTATTGTCCACAGCTGGTGATAATGTCTTTGCCATTGGTGCTCTGGGTGCACCATCTGATATCCTCTGAAGTCAAAGCAATGAGCCTCTTGGCCCAATTCTTCTATTGGTGTGGGTTCAAAAAGGCATCTGATTTAGGCAGGTGTCTGAGCAGCCAGGTGTAAAACAAAGGAGCACAACATCTTACCAGCTTCCCCCTTTGTTTCTCATTCCTCTGATGGATGGAATAATTGAAATCTCCCAGCAATGTAGGTACTGGGTTCTTCAGGAGAAACAAATGGATGGCATTCCTGCTGATAAATTTGGGCTCATCTGCAAACAATATAGCCTCATATATGCTGAGGGCTAACAGTGCACAGACTGCCCTCCATTCTCCCAATGAAGCTTTCAAGATAGCTTGAGAAATCAAGAAGTCCAAGTGCAAACCAGGGATCCCAGCCTTGGTGGTCATATTTTGCTCAATCAGGGCAGGCTCCAAGTACAGTGCCCTTGCTATCTCTTCATTCTTGGGAGAAGTCATTTCTGGGTTGAAGGGGATTCCACCTTTGACAGGCATTCCAATCAACAAAGAGAATTCTTCCAGTAGAGGCCCTAACTGGAAGTCTGGAAAGGTGAAACATCTCAAAGGAGGGTCATAGAACTGTAAGCATGTGTGGATCATGCTCCTCTGAGAGGGGTCAAGGTCCATGGCCATATCCAGGATACCTCCATAGTGTTCTCTAAACAATGGGATGTGATCAGGTGTGATGAGTGACTGGACTTGCCTGATACCAGTCAACACAGGCTCAAAAAAGTGGTAGGATATGTTGCTCTTCCTGGGAGTAGCCATGAGTGCTGATGAAGAAGCTGAAGATGAGTGCTGATGAAGATCACAAACTAAGACTGGAGATAAGTCTCTGATAGACTGATGCTGGTGAAGGTGGAGATAACTGAAGCAGATAACTGATGGAGACAGCTGAAGCAGAGGTCTATGCAGATGAAGGGGTCAAAACCAAGACCAAGATACAATGAAATGAATACCCTGAAAAACAAATAAACAAATGTTAAATGATGCAATGATGAATATGCAAATGATATGCAAGGGTTTGTGATCAAGCTGGATCTGATTATCTGTCTTGATATAAGGTCCATATATGTTCAAAGGTTCAGGATGAAAGCTCAGGAATCCAGTAACCAGGGTGGGGGACTCAAATAAAGAGTCACATGTCCAGGGTTAATCACAAGAACTGTCCAACAGTGAAGTATTCTTACACAAATACAGTAACAGGGTATGATGTGGCCATAGGTTCCTGCAAACCTGTAAACAACTCAGCCCCCCTCACAGGTGATGTTCTAGAACAAAGATCCTCAGACTTGGATCAGTTATGAGAAGTGTAAACACTTCCAACCCGGAGGTACAGTGTTTACAATAATCATAAAAGATCCTCCTTTAATTCACCTCAGTTTCTGAAGGTCATAATAAAGGTCATCCAGACTTAGCAGGATTCCCAGATAGCCATAGCACTACAGGAAATCTGTAGCACAGAGTTCTCAAGAAGAAACCCACATCTGAACCGTGTTTCATATTCCCGCACCAGACCGAAATGGAATGGGAAAGAACATGAACCACTCTAGCCTAGGTGTCACTCAGGTCCCAGGTATAGGACCTTAAACTCTCAATGGAACCCCACCCACCAAAACAGGAAACCAAATCCAGCAATGACAATATGAAATATGCAAAACTGTAAA
Source organism: Lathyrus aphaca (assembly GCA_963966055.1). NCBI lineage: Eukaryota > Viridiplantae > Streptophyta > Magnoliopsida > Fabales > Fabaceae > Lathyrus > Lathyrus aphaca. Next base: position 569,367,680 of record OZ014519.1, read on the forward strand.
GAAAGCAAATAAATAAAGTTGTACATAAAGCAGTAAATAAAGCAAAATAAATAACACACATAGCACATAACACCCCAGTAAACACAAATTAAACAAGCGCTAGGAGGAACCCACAAAAAGAACCAGAAGCCCTGGTTGCAATATAAGGTTCCCCAGCAGAGTCGTCAAGCTGTCGCTCCCGCCAAATGAGGCTAACTCAAATGGGGTACAGACGTGAACGGTCGGCGAAGAGGAGAGAACACACAAGGGTGGACTGAAAAGAAAAGAGTCGCCAGCTGGGCATTTTTATCCCGAAGGAAAGGTAATGCTGCATAAACCTAAGAAAAGATGGATAAGACGATTGCGAACCAGAGAAACTGAGAAAGGGGGTTGGTTACAACCTGGGAAGGTATTAGCACCCAGATTGTCCGTCGTACTCGACAGGATCCACGCTTAAAAGATTTATGTTTAAAGGGGTAGTGTCAGTGCTATCTGTGTATCATAGCTGGAAAGAAAGCAAGTGTCAGTGCTGGAAGAAGTGAAGTGAAATATGTGAGGTGTCAGTGTAAGAACAGGAGTGCAAAGCTCAAGACTATGAGGCTAATAGAATAATCCTGGAGGAGGGGGAATATACAGAGACTTTTGTTTGATAACTGTTAAGTTATGCCTACGTATCCTCTCGTGCAATGAGGAAGTCAGAACACCGTAGTTCGACTCAAAGAGACTGAAAGATAAATTGACTGATGAACTGCTTGCTTGCCCATGCTCAAGTGTATGACTCGTCTAGATCGAGTACTAATTGTCTTGCATTAGACGGAAGAAGCGAGTTCTCGTTTGTGAGTGAATGAGGTGAGAAAAGAATCCCGGAGGAGACGATTATTGTTTGTTTTTTGTGTTTTCAATCTTTTATTGCCTTTTTTGGGATTTGTCATAAGAAAATGAGCTTAAGCTTAAACCAAGGGTTAGTAAACTCATCACATCCTCCCTCTGATTAGGGGTAATGAGAATACCTTAAGTATGAAGTAAGCGCCTCACACTTAATCACCATGATGTAGGATTAAGAATATTAACCTACTTGTAGTTATTTAGATGTTTTTGGAGTTTTTGTTTAGTGTTAAGTAATGAGTTTAAGCCATAATCAAGGATTTAATGGACCCATTACACCATCCTAATAGAAGGATAATAGATGAGAACATTTAAGCCGAGGAAGGCTCCTCAACTTAATCCATGATTAGGGATTAACCTCATGACAAAACAAACCTTTATTAAGTGGATTTTAGTTAATGATAAGATTAAGAAGTGGGTTTTATGGTTTGTAAGACAACTTGAGGGGGACTTGTCCATTAACACTAGGGTTAGTCCTTCTTAACCAATTAAGGAAGAATTAGAACCCTAATGCAAGGCCCAAGTTACAAGCTTGATGTCTTAGTGATTATTAGATGGATTGATTAAAGGGTTTAAACATATTAAGGCTTTAACACTTAGGATTAAAGTTATACACTCCATCCTAATAGAAGGATACAGGCATAACCCAAATCACAAAGCCTTAAAACCTTAAAGGTTTAGTCCTTGATTAAGAGATGAGGAGAGAAGACTCAAAAGATGACACAAAGGTAAACCTAAATGGGAGACTAATCAAACCCTAATTGTGATCATGCTTGGATGTTCCTAGGGTTTATGAGGCTTGCAAAAGATCTTCAAGAGAAAAGCCACCAAGGAAGAAGCAGAATGAAGGAAGAGAAGCAAGAAGAAACAAGACAACTTGTTTCACTTAAGAAGACAAGTTGCTTGAAGAAAGAAAGAGAAGAAGGAGCATGAATGAGCAAGCTCACTCTAATCCACAAATAAAATGCAGCAATGAATGCATAAGAGAGATGAGAAGGGATTATGAGAAGTGAGGGGCAAATTCACTTCTCAAACACTTACCACCTGAAAAGTTAGCAACAAAGGAATGAAGTGAAATGAAAATGAGATGAGATGCAAAGATGCCCACCAAAATCAGAAGCATATCATGAGGCAAAAGATGCTATGGGATGGTATGAAAGCATGTCATGTGATGTGGATGATCATACAGACAATGAAGATACAAATGAAACATGAAAGGAAGCATGAAAGTTCATAAAACTTATGAAATGCAATGAAAGCATAACATGGCAAATGGATGATGCAATGATCAAACATAATTTCAATGTGTCCTAAGATGTCTTATATGTCATGTGGATGCACAAAATGTTATGGCAAGTGCATGTATGCAAGCATATGAAGGATGAATACAAATGAAGGCAAAAATTAGGGTTTACATACAATATGCAAAGCAAAATTCAAAATCAGAAGCAAATGACAAGATAAAAAATTGAAAATGGGATCAAAGGTACCCTAACCCTATATAAGTTCACTGCCCAAAGGATGAGACCTAAATATTAACCTAATGGAAGTTATGATTTTCTCAATTTTGCTAGGATTTTAAGATACCTCTCAAAGATAAATGCAAAACAAATTGAAAATGAAGAATAAATTCAAACCAATTTTATCCTGGAAACTACATGATATGAGGGATGCAATGCAAAAAGAACCATCATCAAACTCTTCATGGTTAGGCAGAAGGGATTTTTCTAAGTTAGGGCAAAAATATTGATTTTTAAGAACCCTAAATCCAAAAAAAAAATGTTAAAATAGGTCAAGAAACAAAAAGAAATTTGTATGAAGGGTTTGATAATGTTTCTAAATGTATCAAGATACAATATGATTTTTTTTGTGATTTTTAGAAACTTAAATGGTATTTTAATTAATTAATTCTCATTAATTAATTAAAATAAACATTTAAATATTTTAAAAATACGAAATTTATGCAAAAAATAAAATAAAAATTATTTTTCAGAATGAGAAAAATATTTGAAAGGGAAATGCAAAAGATAAAAATTTTTGAAAGTGTTTTGCTATTTTTAATAAAATGTACAAAGAAATGTAATTAAAATGGAAGTATGCTGATCTAGTGGCCCAAATTCAAATAAAAAGGGGAGGGAATTGACTTCGCGCACTATCCAAGGGCCAGAATTCAAACTACGCTAATTACACAATTAAGCCCTAATCTGAACCCTAATCACTTTCAAGTGACCGGAACAGTGTTCCGGTCATCTTCTCCGGCTATCCCCTCATGTTATCTCACTCTATACGCAACCACAAGCCCTAAAACTCTCCAGAAATGATCCTCACACCAACCCCAACAAGAATCACACAACAAAATTCATTTATTCATCATCAAGAACATGAATCGAAGCAAAACGGAAAACATATCAGAAATTTCAGAAGCTCATAAAATGCTTAAAACTCAACTATTTTCGAAACCAAACATATCATGGCAATCAGGGGAACACAGAATCATTCTATAACATAAAATGAAGGTTCTGGAAAAATAAATGCCATGGCTACCTGAAGTGGAGCTTTCAACCCAGGAGCTTTCTGACCAGTTCTTTGCCTCAAATCCACTCCAATGACTCCCCTTAAGAGCCTGTGATGCTTGGTTGGAGTTTAAATGGCCTCAAAAAGAAGTTGGCAGAAATTCAGTTCATGAAATGTCAAAATCGTGTATTTGATTCAGGGTGTTTTAGGGGAAAATGAAGGGTGGGAAATGATCAGCAATGGATATGGAGTTGAATGATGGAATTTGTTTTGAGGTTTGATGGCTGAGCTATGAATTTCGAAGGCTTTTGCATAAGAGGGAGTTTTTGTGATTGCTGAGTTCTTTGAGGTTTCAGCTTGTGTGATGTTATGGAATGGCTTGCTTTTGGTACACATATCATGCTGGGATAGGTCAGAGGGTGGGTGGTGGCCTATGTTGATTGGTATGGGCAAGTTGCAAAAATGTCAACATGACTTGTACTTGAGATATGGGCAAGAACACAGCTGGCCCTTGGGCATGTCCATGCGCAGCTGACTTCATGGAGGTCCACAAATCCAATCTTGAGGCAATTCAGCAAGAGAGAAGAAAGTTATGGGGTGTTTGGCAATTATGTGATGTTTTGGCCCCTTTAGGAAATCTTGATGTTCAAAGCATGAAACTTGGGATTTCTTTGTGCAATTCTGAATTATAGGTCATGTGTGATGTTTGTGCAATGGTTAGAAGTCAAATTGAGGTCACAAAATGCTTTGGCAAGTGTTTTTGCAAACTTCCCTCTTTGGTGCATAAGTGAAATTTTGTGATTTATCCCAACTTTGCAAGGCCATAACTTGAGTTCTATGATGAATTAGATCAAGTTCTTGTACTTTTTGAAAAGGGAATGATCCAATCTACAACTTTCATGACCAAGAATTTTCCATTTGAAGCATTTTTGAACCAAAAAGAGGAGGTTGAAAAACTTTCCCAAAATGGCAAGTTTGCATTACAAGTCACTTTCCAAAAATGGCAACTTTGCAAATGGCTTGAAATTCTTCAATTTGGTGAACTTATAAACTCTTCTAAGATCAAATAAAGATCATACACATCCAAAATGATGGAGAAGACCCTTTGGTTGGAGGATTGGGGGCCTCAGATGCCCTGATTTTGCACTGACTTGTTCAAGAAGTCATCTAATGATCAGATGCCTTCCCCATTGAATTTCTTCATGAAAATTGGTGTGCATGATCCTTATAGCATATAATGACCAATAGAAATAAGGATGACAAAAAAAAATTGGAGTTATGGCCTCTGAAACCAAAACCCTAATTTTAGGTCATCTGTGCAGTCAAGCTTGGCTCTGCTTCCATGCCTTTCTCAGCTCTTGTGATTTTCTGACTTTCTTGATCTTGGGAGGATATAATATGATGCTTGAACATGCATGGACCCTCTTGAGATGATTGAAGACCTTTGGAGTGGCTCAGATAGCCCAGGGATTGCTCAGATCACAAACCCTAGATGCAGATGACTTTGAAACAATGCAGTGAAGCAAAAATGCAATATGAGATGATATGATTGAACTTATGCAAATGAAAAGAATCACAAGCCATGGTGAAATGAGTGAGGGAAAATTTGGGGTGTTTACAATGTTGTTCCCTGTCTTTTCATTTTCATTTTTTTTTTGTTTTCAAAATAAAATGGCAATGTTTTCACATCTCAAATAGCTTCTAAATCTAGCATGAATCATCATCATGCAGATGTTCATCCTCGGGTCTCATCAACGACGACCTTGCTATAGCTCAGTATGACTTCGACAATCCGATTTACCTAGCCGACGAGGAAGGTGAAGAAGATTGTGAATTTCCCGAAGAGCTAGCCAGGTTGCTTAAACAAGAGGAGATGGTGATTCAGCCGCATGAAGAGACTATTGAAGTGATAAATCTAGGTACCGAAGAAGACAAAAGAGAGGTAAAGATCGGGGTTGCGTTAGAAGAATCTATCAAGAGTCGTCTAATTGTTATGCTTCAAGAGTATGCCGACATCTTTGACTGGTCTTATCAAGACATGCCTGGATTGGACACTGACGTCGTGGTGCACAAACTACCTCTCAGGGAAGAGTGCCCATCCATAAAGCAAAAGTTGAGACGTACACGTCCTGACATGGCCATTAAAATTAAAGAGGAGGTACAAAAACAGTTTGACGCTAGATTCTTGGCCGCAACCAGCTATCCTCCATGGGTCGCAAATATTGTACCAGTCCCTAAAAAGGATGGTAAGGTTAGGATGTGCGTGGACTATAGGGATTTGAATCGGGCCAACCCTAAAGATGATTTCCCTTTGCCTCACATTGACGTGCTAGTTGACAACACTCCTCAGTTTTCCTTATTCTCTTTCATGGATGGCTTCTCGGGCTATAATTAGATTAAAATGACGCCAGAGGACATGGAAAAAACTACATTCATTACGCCCTGGGGCACCTTCTGTTATAAAGTTATACTGTTTGGTTTGAAGAGTGCTGGTGCAACCTACCAACGTGAGATGGTGACTTTATTTCATTATATGATTCATCATGATATTGAGGTCTACGTTGATGATATGATAGCAAAGTCACAAACATAAGAAGAGCACCTAGTCAACCTAGCCAAGTTGTTTGACAGACTCTGGAAATTCAGATTGAGGTTGAATCCGAACAAATGCACCTTCGGGGTACGTTCCGGTAAGCTGTTGTGTTTCATTGTTAGTGAACGGGGAATCGAAGTCGACCATGCAAAGGTAAAATCCATCCAAGTGATGCTTGAACCAAGAGGTGAAAAAAAAGTACGCGATTTCTTAGGGAGATTGAATTATATTGCACGGTTCATCTCACACCTAACGACCACATGTGAACCTATTTTCAAGCTTCTGAGGAAGAATCAGGCTATCAAGTGGAATGATAACTGCCAAAAGGCCTTCGACCGAATCAAGGAGTACTTGCAAGAACCTCTGATTTGCATGCCTCTAGTGCCAGGGAGACCCTTAATCATGTACCTCACTGTACTCAAAGGGGAAATAGGATGTGTGCTGGGTCAGCAGGACGAGTCAGGTCGAAAAGAGCATGCCATTTATTACTAGCAAAACTTTTACCGATTGTGAGACATGCTACTCACTACTCGAGAAAACTTGTTGCGCTTTGGCATGGGCTGCTCCCCAGCTAAGACAGTACATGCTGACTCACACCACTTTCCTAATTTCCAAGATGGACCCTGTAAAGTATATCTTCGAGAAGCCGGCTCTAACAAGAAGGGTAGCCCGATGGCAGATGATTTTGACTGAATATTGTAAACACCCCAAATTTTCCCTCACTTTTTCTCACACCATGGCTTGTGATCTTTCATATTGCATTTGCATAAGCATATCATCTCACATTGCATAGTTTATTTCACTACATAATTTGCATAGTTAGGATTTGTGATCAGGAGAATCCAAGAAGTGATATGAGCCATCTCAAAGGCCTTGAAGCTTGTCAAGAGGGTCCATGTGTGTTCTATGATCATCTTATGCTCCCCAAAGTTCATAAAAGTCAAAATGTCACAAAGCATTGCAAAGGCATACAGGCAGGCTAGGGTTTTCTACACAGATGAACTAAAATTAGGGTTTTGGGTTTGAGGCCCTTAATCTCAATTTTTTTGGTCATTCTTGATTCCATTGGTCTTAATATGTTATAAGGAGCATGTGTACAAAATTTGATGAAGAAATTCATTGTGAAAGTCATCTGATCAACTGGTAACTTATTATGCAAGAAAAGTCAGAATCAGGGCATCTGAGGCCACCACCAATGGTACCAAAGGGTCATCTCCATCAATTTGAGGCCCTATGATATTTATTTGATCTTAGAAGTGGTTAGAAGTTCACAAGATTAAAGAATTTCAAGCCATTTGCAAACTTTCCATTTTTGGACACGACTTGTATTAAAAACTTTCCATTTTGGGAAATATTTTCAACCTCCTCTTTCTTGATCAAAAAAGCTTCAAATGAAAAATATTCAAACATGAAAGTTGTAGATTGGATCTTCCCATTTTCAAAAAGTACAAGAACTTATCTTGATTCATCCTAGAATTCAAGATATGATGTTTCAAAGTTGGGAAAAATCTTATAATTTTCAAGTTCATGCCATAGAGGGAATTTTGCAAAATCAAGTTTCAAGACTTCTAATGACCTCTAATCCACCTCTAAGCATCATAACATGATAACACAACTTGCCTTGACCAAATTTGTTCCTTGGATCACAAGTTTCTATGGATCATTTTCACAAAAATCTCAAAGAGGGAAAGTTGCAAAACCTATGTTATCTCTTGCATCAAGTGTTACAGCTCATCAAAACCAATCCAAGGGCCCTCCATGAATCAAGCTGAGGCAGGACAAGCCTTGAAATCTCCTCTGACCCATGCCATACTCATAGTTGCCAACTTTTGACTTTTTTGCAAAACACACCATACCAATCAAGTTGTGCCACCACCAACTTTCTGACTAATCATAACTCTTTATGAAAACCCTAAGGACCTCATTTCATATAACATTCAAGCCTGAAAGCTCTCACAAAACTCAGAATCACAAAAACTTGCAAAAACTTCATTCCTTCGAATCTCTCAGCACAAGCATCAAAACTCACTCATTCTTTCACCATTCACCTAAAAATCATCCATAGAGCACAAAGCACCCTCCATTTTTTTCCTAAAAGCCACTCTAGCAAAAATACGATTTCTGCCAAACCAGAAATGTATCTCACAAACCAAGCCATTTAAACTTCATTTAAGCCTTTCAGAAGCACAAAGGGATCAAATGGAGTGGATTAGCATCAAAGAGGCCAAAAAGCTCATATTGATAAAGCTCCAGCTCAGGTAGCTCATTTGAAACATTTTTCCAGAACTCTTATTTTAAGTTCTAATGTGATTCTATATGCTTCCCTGGTCACCATGATACTTTTACTTTTGAAAATGGTTGAGTTTTAAGCATTTCATAGCTTTCTGAAATTTTGCCCGTGAAATGTTCTTGCTTCGATTCTCTCTTTTGATGCATGATAAATGTTTTTGGTGGCTGAATTCTTGTTCTATGTTGTTTAATGAGTGATTCTGGAGATTTTGGGAGCTTGGGGTGGCCTAGGGAGTGAGTTCAGGTGAGGAGCTGGCCGGAGAAGACGGCTGGAGCTTATCTCCGGTCACCTGAGAGTCATTAGCCCTAAACCTAATTAATTCCTCAGTTTAAATGTCGGCCCTAGGATCTTTTGTTAGCGCGTGTTTGGATGGTCCAAACTCATTAACCCTAATCCATTTTAATTAATTTTAATTCGGTTTAATTAATTATAAAACCTCAGATTAAATGTTGACCCTTAGATCACGCGCCAAATGGATTTTTAAACCTGAGCCTTTGGATTGCCATACCCTAAGTCAAGGTGACTTCACATCTGGGCCTTTGATCCACACAATCACAACCATCCCTTTGTATTACTTTCATTTCATTTTATTTTTATTTTGCATTTGTTTTCATATTTATTTTAAAATAGCAAAAATATGTTTAAAAATCTCATTTTCTGCATTTTCACTTTAAATATTTTTCTAAACTCAAAAACATTTTTATTTTTAATTTTTGCATTAAAAATGTTTTTTTAAATCATTTAAATGTTTTATTTAATTAATTAATTTATTTTAATTAATTAAAAATACATTTAGGTATTTAAAACTCACAAAAAATTTCATGAAGCATTCTCATACATTTAGAACAATTTACAAACTCACCACACAAATTTCTTTTTAGGTTTGATCATGTTTTCACAATTTACTTTGAATTAGGGTTCCAAATTTCGAATTTTTCTAACCCTAACTTGAAAAAATCATTTTTGATCAACCATGATGAGTTTGCATTTGGTTCTTTTTTCATTATTTCATACTTTGCATCCAGTATCTAGGTTATTTAACTCATAATTTTTCATTGCATTTTCAAATTGTTTTGCATTTTTCATTGTAAGATACCCCAAAACCCTAGTTAACTTAGAAAATTCATAACTCCCTTTAGGTTTAGCTTCTGACCTTCATCTTTGGGTAGTGATCTTGAGTGTGTTTAGGGTTTGTTTGATTTCATTTTCAAATTTTTATCATGATGTATGCTTCTGTTTTGATCATGTGCATCTCATACATTCATAAAACCCTAATTTCTCATGTTCATTTGCATTCATCTTTGCATATCTCAATCATATGAACTTGCCATGACATTCCAAGCATTTGTATGTCATCTTAGACATCTTAAGACATGTTTAAACATTGCTTGATCATTTCTTCATTCATTTGGTATGTTTTGCATTCATTGCATTTCATGTATGTTCATGTGTTTCTAAGCTTCTAACATGCCATCTTTAGCATTTCATCTCTTGTATGAACATTCATAAGCATCTCACATTTCTTTGTATCATTGCATAACACATTTGGATCATGTTTACACTTCTAGTTTTGGTCTTTGCACCTTCATTTGCTTTATTTCCTTTTGCTTTGCATCTTATGCATCTCACACTAACATTTTAGGGGCTTATGGTAAGTTGTTTGGGATGTGGATTTGCTTTCACATCCTACCTCTTCAGGAAGTAAGTAACCTATTCTCCTTTCTCCTTCTCTTTTAGGTTACTTTTCTTTAAGCCTCACAAACCATAGGAACACCCAATCATGATAATTTTAGGGTTGTACATAGTCTCCCCTAGTATTTTACCTTTGAGTCTCCTTGAGTCTCTGCTTCTCATCTCATAATCAGAGGCTAAACACTTAAAGCTTTAGGACTTTGAATTAGGGTTATGCTTGCATCCTTATCTTAGGAGGGAGTGTATAACTTTAATCCTTAGTGTTAAACCTTTAATTTGTTTACCCATCTTAATCAAAACACCTAATAATGATCAAGACTTAAGCTTGTAACTTGGGCCTTATATTAGGGTTACATCTCTTCCTTATGGTTAAGAGGGACTAACCCTAGTGTTTAATGGACAAGTCCCCCTCAAGTTAGTCTTACAAACATAAAAAACACTTCTTAATCTCACCCTTTAATAAACATCCACTTAATAAAGGCTTGTTATCTAATGAATTTAGTCCCTAACCATGGATTAAGTTGAGGAGTCTTCCTCAGCTTAAGTGTTCTCATCTATCATCCTTCTCTTAGGATGGTGTAATGAGTTCATTAATCCCTGATTAGAGATTAAACTCATTACTTAACACTAAACAAAAATCCAAAAACACTTAATAATTACCAAAGTAGGTTAATGATCTTAATCCTATATCATCATGGTAATTAAGTTGAGATCTTCATCTCATGCTTAAGTAGGCTCATTATCCCTAATCATGGAGGATATAACGAGTTTGCAACCCTCGATTTAGGCTTAAGCTCATTATCCTATGCAAAACACCAAAAACAATAAAAAAAACTGAAAACACAAAAACAAACAATAAACGTCTCCTCCAGGATTCTTTTCTCATCACTCTCATTCTGAAAACGAGAATTCGCTTCTTCCGTCTAATGCAAGACAGTTAGCACTCGAGCCAGACGAGTCACACACTTGAGCATAGACAAGCAAGCAGTTCACAACAAAATCATCCCAGTCTCTTTGAGTCGAACTACCGTGTTCTGACTTCCTCATTGCACGAGAGGATACGTAGGCATAACTTAACGGTTATCGAACAAAAGTCTCTTTATCATCCCCCTCTTTCAGCTTTCTTTTCTAAGCCTCATTCTTGAGCCCTCACTCTCTTTTTGCACTGACACACTGTACATTCATTCCTAGCTTTTCATACACAGTCAGCACATACACTACCCCCTTTTAAACACAATCAAGTAAGTGTGGATCCCGTCGAGTACGACGGACAATCTGGGTGTTAATACCTTCCCAGGTCGTAACCAACCCCCTTACTCAGTTACTCTGGTTTGCAACAGTCTTATCCATACCCTTCCAGGTTTATGCAACATTACCTTTCCTTCGGGATAAAAATGCCTAGCTGGAGACTCTATTCAACCTCAACCTCCAACATCACCGATCGTTCGTGTCTGCACCGGGACGGAAGTCCGGGGAGCGACAAATATGATATCCAATATACTTCTCAAAAAGCAATCAAAGGGAGTGTATTGTCAGAGTATCTGGCCCAACAGCCAATTGACGATTATCAGCCCATGAGATTCAAGTTTCCGGATGAGGACATCATGTTCCTCAAGTTGAAAGACTATGAAGAACCACTTCCGGAGGAGGGGCCAAACCCCGAATCCAAATGGAAGTTGATGTTTGACGGAGCTGTGAATGTAAACGGAAGCGGAGTAGGTGCTGTTATCATCTCATTAGAGGGGGTCCATATGCCTTTAGCTGCTCATTTGACATTTGAATGTACCAACAACGAAGCAGAGTATGAAGGCTTGCATCATGGGGGTTGAGGAGGCAATCAACTTGCGAGTCAAGAACCTAGAGATCTTCGGAGATTCTGCCCTAGTTGTGAACCAAGTCAATGCAAGTGGTTAGTTCATCAACCTCACCTAGTTCCTTATAGGGACTATACCAAGAGGTTGCTAACTTTCTTCACCAAGGTCAAGCTGAATTATATTCCACGAGATGAAAATCAGTTTGCTGATGATCTAGCAACTTTATCATCCATGATCAAAGTGTGTCAAGAGAACTACGTGCCTCGAATCATGGTCCCTCGTCTTGAAAGACCTGCTATGTTTTCGCAGTTGACAGTGGTGAAGATAACAAACCTTGGTATCATGATATCAAGCAATTCCTGAAGTCTCAAGAGTACCTGTCGCTCCCACCAAATAACACCTGGTCAGAAGGGGTACAGACGCGAACGGTCGGTGAAGGAAAAGAATGAAAAGAGTCGCCAGTTAGGCATTTTTATCCCGAAGGAAAGGTAATGCTGCATAAACCTAAGAAAAGATGGATAAGACGGCTGCGAACCAGAGAAACTGAGAAAGGGTGTTGGTTACAACCAGGGAAGGTATTAGCACCCAGATTGTCCGTCGTACTCGACAGGATCCACGCTTAAAAGATTTGTGTTTAAAGGGGTAGTGTCAGGGCTGTCTGTGTGCAAAAGCTGGAAACGAATGCAAGTGTCAGTGCTAAGAAGTGTGAAATGCTCAAGACAATGAGGCTTAAAGAGTAATGATGGAAGAGGGGGGAATATACAGAGACTTTTGTTCGATAACTATTAAGTTATACCTATGTACCCTCTCGTGCAATGAAGAAGTCAGAACACCGTAGTTCGACTCAAAGAGACTGAAAGATGAATTGACTGATGAACTGCTTACTTTACTATGCTCAAGTGTATGACCTGTCTGGCTCAGGTGCAAACTGTCTTGCATTAGACGGAAGAAGCAAATTCTCGTTTGTGAGTGAATGAGGTGAGAAAAGAATCCCAGAGGAGATGATTATTGTTTGTTTTTGGTATCTTCAGTATTTTATTGCTTTTTGAAGTTTGTCATAAGCAAATGAGCTTAAGCCTAAACCGAGGGTTAGCAAACTCATCACATATTCCCTTTGATTAGGGGTAATGAGAATACCTTAAGTGTGAAGTAAACATCTCACCCTTAATCACCATGATGTAAGATTAAGATCATTAACCTACTTGTGATTATTTAGATGTTTTTGGAGTTTTTGTTTAGTGTTAAGTAATGAGTTTAAGCCATAATCAAGGATTTAATGGACCCATTACACAATCCTAATAGAAGGATAATAGATGAGAACATTTAAGCTGAGGAAGGCTCCTCAACTTAACCCATGATTAGGGATTAACCTCATGACAAAACAAAGTCTTTATTAAAGTGGCTTTTAGTTAATGATAAGATTAAGAAGTGAATTTTATGGTTTGTAAGACAACTTTAGGGGGACTTGTCCATTAACACTAGGGTTAGTCCTTCTTAACCAATTAAGGAAGAATTAGAACCCTAATGCAAGGCCCAAGTTACAAGCTTGATGTCTTAGTGATTATTAAATGGATTGATTAACGGATTTAAACACATTAAGGGTTTAACACTTAGGGTTAAAGTTATATACTCCATCCTAATAGAAGGAAACAGGCATAACCCTAATCACAAAGCCTTAAAGCCTTAAGGGTTTAGTCCTTGATTAAGAGATGAGGAGAGAAGACACAAAGATGACACAAAGGTAAAACTAATGGGGGACTAAATCAAACCCTAATTGTGATCATGTTTGGGTGTTCCTAGGGTTTATGAGGCTTGCAAGAAGATCTTCAAGGGAAAAGCCACCATGGAAGAAGCAGGATGAAGGAAGGAGCAGCAAGAGGAAGCAAGACAACTTACTTCACTTAAGAAGATAAGTTGCTTGAGGAAAGAAAGAAAGGAAGGAGCATGAATGAGCAAGCTCACTCTAATTCACAAGTAAAATGCAACAAAGAATGCATAAAAGAGATGAGAAGAGATTATGAGAAGTGAAGGCAAATTCACTTCTCAAACACTTACCACCTGAAAGGTTAGCAACAAGAAATGAAATGAAATGAAAAGGAGAAAGATGCAATGATGCAAACCAAAACCAGAAGCAAGATCAAGATGTACATGATGCTATGGGATGATGCAAAAGCATACCAAGAGATGTGGATGATCACACAAAGGATGGGAATGCAAATGAGACATGTAAAAAGCATGAAAGTTCATGAAAACTTATGAAATGCAATGGATGCATAACATGGCAAATGGATGATGCAATGATCAAACATGATTTAAATATGTCCTAAGATGTCTTATATGTCATGTGGATGCACAAAATGTCATGGTAAGTTCATGTATGCAAGCATATAAAGAATGAATGCAAATGAAGGCAAAGATTAGGGTTTATGTACAAGATGCAATGCAAAATTCAAAATCAGAAGCAAAACATGAGATAAAAAATTGAAAATGGAATCAAAGGTACCCTAAACCCATACAAGTTCATTTCCCAAAGGGGAAGGTCAAAAGCTAAACCCTAAGGGACTTATGATTTTCCTAAATATCTAGGGTTTTAAGGGTGATCCAAAAGGGAAAATGCCAAACAAATGGAAAATGAAAGATAAAAATGAAACAAAAATGTTTTTAGATGTTTGAAAGAATTTATAACACAATGCAAAAAGAACCATTTACAAACTCAACTTGGATCAAAAGTTATGAATTTTTGAAGTTAGGGTTAAAAATATTCAAATTAAAGAACCCTAATTCAAGTGAAAATTGTCAAAGTGTGATCAAAACCATAAAGAAATTTTCTTTGTGAGTTTCTAAATGTTTGTAAATGTTTTAAAATGCTCTCTGAATTTTTTTGGGATTTTTAAATACCTAAATGTATTTTTAATTAATTAATTTCCATTAACTAATTAAAAATAAACATTTAAATGATTTAAAAATAATTTTTAATGCAAAAAATAAAAATAAAAATATTTTTGGGTTCTGAAAATTCATAAAAGATTTAATAAACATTTTCAGAATTTTTTGATGTGTTTTACTATTTTTAATAAAATGCACAAATTAAAAGACAAGAAAATGAAGTAAAATCAATTTAAATGGAAAAGTAAACAGATCCAATGATCCAGATTTGAAGTTGGGGTTCCAGGGTTGACTGGCGCCCTTTTTAAGGGTTGACATTCATTCTGATTTAATTAAACTAATTAAACTTAATTAATTTAATAAAACTGAATTAGGGTTAAGTGACTTAATCTGAGCAATCAAAAAATTAACCTAATCTTCATCCAAGGGCCACGAAGCAATCTGGCAAATTAATTAGGGTTTAGGACTTAAACACTTTCAGGTGACCGGAGAGGAGCTCCGATCATCTTCTCCGGCGGGACCAAAACCCTAAAACACTCTACAGGCCACCCCACCCCAAATCAACCACCCAGAAATGATCCTCTACCCAAACCCCATTCAAATCAGCCCTCAAACATCATTTACAACTCAAGAACAAGGAGAATCGAATCAAAATGTTTTCACGGGTGAAATTTCAGAGAGCCATAACATAGTCATTTCTTCATCATTTTTAATTCTAAGAGTATCAGCATGACCAGCATAACATATATTTTCATTTTGTAACAAAAGAAACAAGCTCTGAAAAGTTTTGTTCTTGAGCTTACCTGAGACGATGAACTACAAATGTGAGCTTTCCAGACCTCTCCTTCGTGCAAAGAGTCTCCTATGAACCACCTGAGACCAATGGAGTGCTTCAAAACCTTTGATGGTGGCTGATTTGGAAGTTTCAGTTCTGGTATAGCAGGTTTTTGAGGTTTGTGTATGTGATGCTTTAGGCTATTTTAATGGTTGATTTTGGTTCTATGGATGATGTGTGACTTGTTGGTGAAGAAAAAATTGAAGTGTGATGGCTGTGGAAGAAGTTTCGAAGAGATGAAGGTTTTTGCCAATTTTGTGAAATCTGATTGTGTGTGTATTCTGAGCTCATGTGAAGCTTGTTTTATGATCCATAAACCAATCCTAAACTATTGGAAAGAGTCAGAGGAATTGACATGTACTGTGGGAATGGCATGGGGCAATTGGCCAAAAAGTCAATGGTTGGTGTACCTCAAGTATGGGCTGTGACAGAAGCTATCCTAGGGCTGCTCTGAATTATGCTGGCTTTAAGGATGGCCATGGGATGCTTTGGAATGATCAGAAGTGGATGAATGGTGAGATGTCACATGTTTTGCCCTTTTCACAATTTGTTGCATTTTGAGGTTTTGGTCATGGACATGTGACATTCCTTGGGCAATTTGCAGCAAAGTGGACCATATGATGTTGTTATGATCCTTTGAGATTGATTAGAAACCAAACAAATCCCTAAGAATCATTCTTGCATGAATTTCCTCTTTGTGACTTTCATGATGAATGGCTTATGATACTTGTGATCCAAGGCATGAAACTTGAAAATTCTTTGGGCAATTCTGAATTATAGGTCATGTATGATGTTTGTGTAATGGTTAGAAGTCACTTTGAGGTCACAAATTGGTTTGGTATGAGTTTTTGCAAGTTTCCCTCTTTGGTACATAAGTGAAATTTTGTGATTTTTTCCAACTTTGCAAAGTCATAACTTGAGTTCTATGATGAATTAGATCAAGTTCTTGTACTTTTTGAAAAGGGAATGATCCAATCTACAACTTTCATGACCAAAATTTTTTCATTTGAAGCATTTTTGAATCAAAAAGAGGAGCTTGAAAAACTTTCCCAAAATGGCAAGTTTGCATTACAAGTTACTTTCCCAAAATGGCAACTTTGCAAATGGCTTGAAATTCCTCAATTTTGGTGAACTTCTAACTTCTTCTAAGATCAAATAAAGATCATATACACCCAAAATGACGGAGAAGACCCTTTGGTTGGATGATTGGGGGCCTCAGATGCCCTGATTTTGCACTGACTTGCTCAAGAAGTCATCTATTGATCAGATGCCTTCCCCATTGAGTTTCTTCATGAAAATTGGTATGCATGACCCTTATATCATATAGAGACCAATAGAAACAATAATGACCAAAAAAATTGGAGTTATGGCCTCTGGAACCAAAACCCTAATTTTAGGTCATCTGTGCAGTTAAACCTGGCTCTGCTTCCATGCCTTTCTCAGTTCTTGTGATTTTATGACTTCCTTGATCTTGGGGGGATATAATATGATGCTTGAACATACATGGACCCTCTTGAGATGATTGATGACCTTTGGAGTGGCTCAGATGGCTCAGGGATTGCTCAGATCACATACCCTAGATGCAGATGACTTTGAACCAATGCAGTGAAGCAAAAATGCAATATGAGATGATATGATTGAACTTATGAAAATGAAAAGAATCACAAGCCATGGTGAAATGAGTGAGAGAAAATTTGGGGTGTTTACATCTGCCCCTATTCAAACATGAGTTAGCTGTGCAGGATGTAAGCGACGACTTATCAGGCAAACAAGATAACTTGTGGTTGAATACCAAAGACAGTCCAAACTTTGCACTCACTGGATGAAGAAGAAAAGGGATATAGATTGTAAAAGAAAAATAAAGTTTGATTATAAAGTGCGAGCGATGGAGGACGACCGTCGAGCAGAGCACGACTGCTGGGGATAAAGCAATGACGGGGACGGCCGACATGCTGGGGTGATGGAAGTATCATGATGGGACGGCCATCGGGTTTATAAAGTGATGGGTAAACAACGATGGGTACGGCCACCGGGTTAATGAAATCAAAGGTGAAGGACAATCACCTAGCAGGGGACGGCTGCTCTGTTGGGGATAAGATGAGGGACGGTCATCTATTGGTGAAGGACGATCACTTGGCAAGGTACGGTTGCTGAAAGTATCACGACATAGGACGAATGTCGGATAGAAAAGGTCGACGATGGGGACGGCCATCGGATAAGCATGATGAAGGACGATCATCAAGAGGTGAAGGACGATCACCTAGCAGGGTACGGCTGCTCTCAGGGTTTATCATGACATAGGACGAATGTCAGATAACAAGATCAACGATGGGGACGGCCATCGGATAAAATGATGAAGGACGATCATCAAGAGGTGAATGACGATCACCTAGCAGGGTACGGCTGCTCAAAATATCACGACATAGGACGAATGTCGGATAGAAAAGGGTTCCAATAATGGAGACTCCGCTGGGGGGATGATGAAGGACGATCATCAAAAGGTGAAGGACGATCACCTGGCAGGGTACGGCTGCCGAAAGTATCATGACATAGGACGAATGTCAGATAGAAGAAAATAATTTATTGGGATTTGCTGGGGACTCCTCTGGGGAATGGTAGACGCAGACGAGTGTCTAAATTCAAGAAAGAAAAGGTATAAGTGTTTGACATGGTGTATAGATTAAAGATGCAGACGAGCATCCTTAAGACTATGATACGGACGAGTATCAGTAGAAACAAACGCTGACGCATGTTCAGAGATGATGGTACGGACGAGTACCAACTGGTTAACAAAGAACACGGACAAGTGTTGAATCTGAGGAGAGATAAGTGGTGTATACAAGATACGGACGAGTATCTGTATGAGTGAAAAATAAGCATGAGTGAGACACAAACGAGTGTTCAACTTGCTGAGGAGAGTGACACGCACGAGTGTCAAAGAGAGAATGTATAAGTCATGAACTCATAAGTATAAAAGATATTCTGACGATCTGTGGGGATAAGATGACATAGACGGGTGTCGGAAAAAGTGTATTATAAACAAGTGTTTGGTTTACAATAAGTGTTTAGGTAACCATGTTGGGGAATGGTGACACGGACGGGTGTCGATGGAGTGTATATAGATGTATCTGTTTGTAGAGAATGCTCGGACGACTTTATTGGGGAATGATGACACGGACGAGTGCCAAAAGGAGCATGTATCTGTATTTGAGAGTGCAAAGAGGATGCTTTGGCTTTCTGCTGTGACCGTGGGCCTTTATATATATATATATATATATGGCTGATGGAATGTCGGTATAAATAGGTGTTAGATTCAAAACATGGCTTATGATTATGCAATATGTTTGACTTTTGCCGTAATGCTCCGTATTAGACGGAATGCTACGCTCTGGGGGGAGAATATGATGCGAATGCTATGATTATGCAAAAGATACCGATCCGGGATTCGGATCCCGTTGCCGTGAAGATCTCTGACTGATCTTGCTTGAAAGAATATCCCAGCTGGGGATGAGATTATCGGTAAATGTGATATATGATTCTGCTTGGGGAAATAAGTCACTGCTAGACCTATCTTGGATAATGAGGAGCCCAGTTGGGGTCTGCGGAAGCTTCCGTCACTTTGTTGTGAGATCTTCAGACCTTGTTCTTCTGGATAGAGGCTGGAGCTCTACGGGGAAATGGTTCCCTGTCTTTGCACTTGGCTGGGGAGGAACGATCACTGAACGATCTTCCTAGTGATTTTTGTAGAGGCCCCGCTGAGGGTGATGGGCTTAGCTGGGGAAATGAGCCCCTCCTGATGTTGTCCTGGAGAAAGTGCTGAGGAAGTACTGATTTGACATCCTACTGGGGGAGAAGCTTTCATGCCCCCATATTGCACTTTGAATACCTGCAATCCTGTTATGACAAAGAAACATACAAGTACCCCGAGATATCCCTTACTGGATTCTATCATAGGAGTTTAGACACTCCCGGGAGCAAATATATTTCCTGTATGCATGTAATTTAGAAAAAGACGCATCTGTTTTTATGCAATTAATATTTTAAGGACATCAGACATTTTTGCAAATGAAAATTAAATGTACGAGACGAAATGTGACTGAAAGTCTGATTTTATTAATTTGCGTGCCCTGAATTGGCAAGTACAGTCAAAGAAACAGATCTCCTGAAATGAGGAGATTGTTACAAATTGAGAAACAAAAAGATGCTGGCAATGTTGATGACGCTTCAGTGTGCTTCCCTTTGCTATGACCCGTATGAAATTTGACGTTCTTCTCGTCTTGCTTTCTTAAGCAGGTTGATTCTGACTGATGCTTTTAACCTTTCGAAGCTTGCCACATTGTAAGTGATACAGACGAATTCAGAATGCAGTTGTTCGTTTATTCCCTTATTTTGCGTGGATCGCCCTTTCGGGTTTTCAATCCACCGGGATACCCATTTTTGCCTGAGCTGTCCAATGTGGCTTTTCAACTCAGCGGGTGTACATTTTTTTTATTATTTTCCCTTATTTTTTCCCGAGTCTTTTATTCTGTTTTTGACTCGCCGGGATGCCCTATTTTTTCCTGGACTTACATTCTGTTTTTATGTCCAGCGGGTCATTTTATGCGAAGTATTTTTTAAATGCATCTGAATTCACAGGGGACAAGAAATCTTCACCATCCATAGTACTGAGCATCAGTGCTCCACCAGAGAAAACTTTCTATACTATGAATGGACCATCATAATTCGGAGTCCACTTGCCCCTGTGGTCTGTATGAGGAGGAAGGAGTCTTTTCAGCACAAGATCTCCTACTTGGTATTCCCGAAGCCTGACTTTCTGATCGAAGGCTTTCTTCATTCTTTTCTGATATAACTACCCATGACAGATTGCAACTAATCTCTTTTCTTCAATCATATTTAGTTGTTCGTACCGGGAGCGGACCCATTCTGCTTCATTCAGTTTGACATCCATCAGTACTCGCAAGGAGGGTAATTCAACTTCAACAGGTAGGACTGCCTCCATACCATACACAATCTGATACAGTGTTGCCCCAGTGGATGTTCTGATTGAGGTACGGTACCCATGCAAGGCAAATGGTAGCATCTCATGCCAGTCTTTGTAGGTGACCACCATCTTTTGCACAATCTTCTTGATATTCTTGTTAGCTGCCTCTACAACGCCATTCATCTTTGGCCTGTAAGGAGAAGAATTGTGGCGTTGGATCTTGAAGTCCCGGCAGAGTTCTGCCATCATTTTGTTGTTTAAGTTGGAACCATTATCAGTAATGATTCGCTCGGGCACTCCATACCGACAGATGATGTCTCTCTTCAGGAATCGGGCTACCACTTGCCTGGTGACATTTGCATATGAAGCTGATTCAACCCACTTGGTAAAATAGTCAATGGCTACCAAGATGAATCTGTGGCCATTTGAGGCAGTCGGTTCAATCTTGCCAATCATATCTATGCCCCACATGGCAAAGGGCCAAGGTGAAGACATCACATTCAGAGGATTCGGAGGCACATGCACTTTATCTGCATAAATCTGGCATTTATGACATTTCCTGGCATAAGCACAACAGTTTGCATCCATTGTGATCCAGTAGTAGCCTGATCTTAGCAACTTTTTAGCCATAGCATGCCCTCCAGCATGGGTACCAAAAGATCCTTCGTGCACCTCGTGCATCAACAAGTCTGCCTCTGCCTTATCAACACATCTGAGAAGTACCATATCAAAGTTTCTTTTGTACAACGAACCATCGGCATTCAGGAAGAAACTACCAGCCAGCCCTCTTAATGTCTTCTTATCATTGGATGATGCCCCAGGTGGGTATGTTTGATCCTCCAAGAAGCATTTGATGTCATAGAACCAAGGCTTATCATCTTTAGCAAGGTCTGCAGAGAATACGTATGCTGGTCTGTTGATTTTGGATACTGAAATCCGTGGCACAAAGTTGGTAGCTTGAACTTTGATCATGGATGAAATGGTAGACAGAGCATCTACAAACTGATTTTCATCTCGAGGGATATACTCAAGCTTGACTGTTGTGAAGAATGTGAGTAACCTCCTTGTATATTCCCGGTAAGGTATCAGATGCTCCTGGTGAGTATACCATTTTCCGTTTGTTTGATTAATTACCAAAGCTGAATCTCCGAATACAGTTAAAGTCTTGATCCTGAGGTCAATGGCTTCCTCAAGACCCATAATACAAGCTTCGTATTCAGCTTCGTTGTTAGTGCAGTTAAAGGTGAGTTTTGCCGAAAACGGCATGTGAACTCCCTTAGGTGTAATGAGTATTGCACCAACACCACGACCATTCATATTAACTGCCCCATCAAACATCATAGTCCATTCTTCTTCTGGGTCAGGCCCTTCAGTATGAATAGGCTCTTCATGGTCTTTTGCTTTTATGAACATGATGTCTTCATCAGGGAAGTCAAATCTCATGGGCTGGTAATCATCAATGGGTTGCTCAGCAAGATAATCAGACAATACACTGCCTTTGATGGCTTTCTGAGATGTGTACTGAATGTCATATTCTGTGAGAATCATTTGCCATCTTGCAACCCGTCCGGTAAGTGCTGGCTTCTCAAATATGTACTTGACTGGATCCATCTTGGAGATCAACAAGGTAGTGTGGGTCAACATATACTGCCTTAGTCGGCGAGCAGCCCACGCTAAAGCACAACAAGTTTTCTCGAGCAGTGAATAACGTTGTTCACAGTCGGTAAACGTTTTGCTTAGGTAGTAAATTGCATACTCTTTTCGACCAGACTCGTCATGCTGGCCCAGCACACACCCCATTGACTCTTCTAATACTGTCAAGTACATGATTAGAGGTTTTCCTTCAACTGGAGGCATAAGGATCGGAGGCTCTTGTAAGTATTCCTTGATTTTGTCAAAAGCCCTTTGGCAGTCTTCATTCCACCTGACCGTTTGTTCTTTCCTTAACAACTTGAACAAGGGCTCACAGGTTGCTGTAAGGTGAGATATGAACCGTGAAATGTAGTTCAATCTACCTAAGAACCCTCGAACTTCTTTTTCAGTCTTTGGTGCAGGCTTTTCTTGAATGACTTTGACTTTATTAGGGTCAACTTCAATCCCTTTCTCACTTACAATAAATCCCAGCAGCTTACGGGATCACACCCCGAATGTGCATTTGTTGGGGTTTAGCTTTAGTTGGTACTTCCTCAGACGCTTAAATAGCTTCAACAGATTCACCAGATGGCCTTCTTCTGTGAGGGACTTGGCAATCATGTCATCCACATAACATTCAATCTCTTTATGGATCATGTCATGGAATAATGTTACCATAGCCTGTTGATAAGTGGCACCAGCATTCTTCAGTCCGAATGGCATTACCTTATAACAGAATATGCCCCAGGGTGTGATGAAAGTTGTCTTCTCCATGTCTTCTGGTGACATTTTGATCTGATTATATCCTGAAAATCCATCCATGAAGGAGAACACCGAGAACTGAGCCGTATTGTCGACCAATACATCAATGTGAGGTAATGGGAAGTCATCTTTCGGGTTGGCTCTGTTCAAATCCCGGTAATCCACACACATCCTTACTTTGCCGTCCTTCTTAGGCACAGGTACAATGTTAGCGACCCACAGCGGGTAACTGGTTACAGCAAGGAAACCGGCGTCCCACTGTTTTTGTACCTCTTCTTTTATCTTCATGGCCATATCTGGGCGAGTATGGCGCATCTTCTGTTTTACTGGAGGACAGTCTTCCTTTAGAGGCAGCTTGTGCATAACAATGTCGGTGTCCAACCCTGGCATATCCTGATAAGACCAAGCAAAAACATCCACATACTCCCGAAGCATGTCAATAAGTTGCTCTTTTACTGAATCTTGCAGACAGGCCCCGATCTTCACTTCTTTCAGGTCTTCTTCTGTACCAAGATTAACCGTTTCAACCTCCTCCTAATGAGGAGTGATAACCTTCTCCTCTCGTCTTAACAACCTGGCTAGTTCTTCAGGTAGCTCATAATCTTCTTCAACCCCTTCATCAGCTTGATTAATCGGATTGTCAAAGTCATACGAAGTCATAGCGGTGTTGTTGTCGGTGCAGTCTGGAGGTCATTCTCTGCAAGGGTTTAGATTTGTTCATTTTAGTGATCAGTTTTATCTTGTTTAGAAAAAGTGAAAATGAAGTTATTATTTTGAAAAACATTTCCATTTTATTTTTGTACAAAAAATGAAAAATGAAAAACAGTGAGCGGAAAAGAAAAGACTCATTTGCAAAAGATGTCCTGATATTCATTAATTGATCGTTTGCACAAAATACAAGATGGTATGATTACAAAATGAGCCCTGACATCTTGGGCAAGATGCAGGACTTGATGCATGCTTAAAAGATAGGAAATAATAATTACTCTGCAGGAGTAACTCTTATAATTTCCTGGGAAGACCAGTTTGAGACATGGTTCCCCGGGATCCTTGGACGTATCCAGCTTTCCAGGTTACGCTCGTCTTCTGACTCATCTTCCAAACTATTCACAGCATCCGGGGTGAGCATCCCCCCGCTGACAAACTTGGGCTCCGTTGCAGCCTCTGGTTGATCTTGTCGAGTTGGTCTGTAACCCAACCAGAATCGATCTTCTTTCTTTTCAACTGGCAGCAGCTTGCCCCAGCCTTGAGCGGTACCTTCCTCAACAACCTTTCGGGCCTGTTGATATGATGTGATGGAAGTCCCAGGCACAACAGATGCTTCATTGATATTGAGGGCTTCGAACCCTTGACTCATTGTTTCGTGAATTTCCCCGTCCATTTCAATGTATTTGAAAGTAGCCAGCTGGCTAACGAAGATATCCTCTTCCCCACAAATGGTAATGACTTGGCCCTCCCACTCAAATTTTAACTTCTGGTGAAGGGTTGACGTTACGGCGCCAGCGGCGTGTATCCATGGTCTACCCAATAGACAGCTGTAGGCAGGCTGTATATCCATCACAGAGAAGGTCGTTTTGAAAACCTGTGGGCCAATCATTATTGGCAATTCTATCTCTCCCAGAACTGATCTTTTAGAACCGTCAAAGGCTCTCACTACCAAGTTTCTTGGGCGTAGTGCCAATCCATCATGTTCCAACTTCACAAGGGCTTTCTTGGGTAGGACATTAAGTGATGACCCTGTGTCCACCAATACGTGAGAAAGAACTGCACCCTTACACTCCAAGGTAATGTGCAAAGCCTTATTGTGATTGTGACCTTTCGTTGTCATATCAGCGTTGGTAAATCCTAGTCCATGACTAGCGTTGACATTTCCAACCACAGCCTCTAACTGATTGACAGTAATCTCCTCCGGCACATAAGCTGCGTGCAGGACCTTTAATAGTGTGTTCCGATGAGCCTCGGAGCACATTAGCAATGATATTATGGAGATTTTGGAAGGTGTCTGGTGAAGCTGGTCCACCACCTTATAATCACTTTTCTTGATTATCCGCATGAATTCATCAACCTCTTGATCAAAAGGAGTCTTCAAAGTTTCTTTAGCAACTGGTTCTTCTTGCACCACGTTCTTCCCTTTTGCCTTAGCAGCAGCTTCTGCTTCAGCAATGGGTCTTGGAATTTGCGAGGCAAAGAGACGTCCGCTTCTAGTGAAGCCTCCGCCTCCCTCCACATTGTCTATCTGAGGTGAAGAAGTTGATGACTCTAAAGTGATTTTCTGCCCCTCGCAGTATAGATCTGAGCCATAACGCCAAGGGATGGCATTATTGCTTTCGTAAGGAACTGGCCCAGGCACTGTGATAGTGACCGGACTGATAGCAGCTGCAGAGGGGACCACAATGGTGTGTGGATCATAATATATGGTAACTGGAGTTCTGACAGGAGCAGCATTTTGTTGTGAGTTGTTGGAAGGAACATTTGCGGGATCGTAGTATATCGTAACCGTTGAGACGCTTTCATTAACTGTTGCTGATGTTGTAGACGGTACTGTTGATTGGACGGGTGCTGAAGTTGTAGCAGGAACTGATGGAATAATGGGTGTTGTCGTTGTAGAAGGAATTGTGACTGAACTTGTATCCGTTGAAGTGATTGATTGAGTAATCGTCGGAGTTGTAGCAGAATCTGTTGGAACCAGGGTTGCTGATGTTGTAGGAGTATCTGTGATTGTTGATGAAGGAATTGTTGGAGTTGTAGTCTTTGTTGTTGTAATCTGAAGAGTGCCATCTCTAATGAGGCCATCTATGTCGTTTCTTAGTCTCTCACATCCATTAACGGCAATATTGCAATATCCACAGCCGATCTCACACCCGGGGAACACTTGGCATTCTAACAACTGAGCTTTGATTTCAACCAAAGGTGTTCGGATATGTGCAACACTACTAATTAATGTGGATGGTTTGCCCTCCTCAATAGCATTAATCCTAGGCCCGTTGTGACTAGGCATTGGATTTCTTGTGACGTTCGGAGGAGGCGCAAAATTGAGAGCTTTTGAGTCCACCAAATCTTGGACTTTCATCTGTAGGGCCCTGCACTTTTCAGTATTATGCCCCGGTGCATTTGAGTGGAATGCACACCTTGCATTTGCATCATAATTCTTTGGCAGATTAAGAGGATCTGGAGGAGCCAACGTCCTTAACTCAACTAGGTTGAGCTTTAGGAGTTGTGGCAAGAGTGCAACATACATCATTGGGATTGGGTCAATTACCCTGTTTGCTTGTGATGGCCTCTGTTGGAAAGGACGCTGTTGTTGATTACCATTGTTGTTGTTATATGACCTTTGTTGTGGATAATGAGCTTGTTGTTGATATTGTGGTTGTTGTGAAACCGGAGCTGGGATGGTAACAACTGCTACTGACCGGTTAGCATATTGAGGCCTGCCCCTGCTTGTAAGAATGGAATTTGTTTCACCTGCCCTTCGGGGTCCCGCAAAAGGTTTTCTGGGATTGCTGGAGGAACTTGCACCACTGTTGGAGATTTTGCCCATCTTCAAGAGACTTTCAATCCTCTCACCAGCTATGACCACATCAGCAAAACTGGTAGAGGAGAAAGCAGCCAGTCTATAAATATAAGTCCCTTGCAATGTGCTCATGAACATGTCAGCCATTTCCCTTTCTGACATGGGTGGTTGGACAGTAGCAGCAAGCTGTCTCCATCTTTGAGCATAATCCCGGAACCTCTCTCTGGAAGACTGAGACATGCCCATTAGAAGAGTTCTATTGGGGGCCATGTCCAGGTTGTACTGATATTGACGGATGAAAGCCTCGGCCAAATCCTTCCAACATCTTATGGTGGCCTTAGACAAATGCGAATACCATTCTCTCGAAGCTCCAGTCAGACTGTCCTCAAAGTAAAACATCCATAACTTTTCATCCATGGTATAAGCCTTGAGCCTTCCCAAGAAAAACTGCAGATGAGTGCGAGGGCAGGAGGTACCATTGTACTTTTCAAAGCATGGGGGTTTAAATTTGTGGGGAATTCTTACCCCATCCACTAGTCCCATATCCATCACACCGAAGCCCAAAGAATTCTGAGATTCCAAAGATCTTAGTTTTTCAGCAATCTTGTCCAATCTTCTATCATATACCTCATCTCCAGCCCCTATAACAATAAATTGTTCTTCTTGGGGATCCTCTTGCAGGATTCTTCCCCCAGCAGTATTACCTTGAACATTCCTCGGGATGTTAACTTCTGGATTCAGATGGGGGCCATATTCTGGTGGGTCAATACGAGGCTGGCCCCGTTCATTGTTGCTAGTTCCCCCTATTCCCAGATGAGGCTCTTCAGGAGTTTGTCTTTCCACCAGCTCTCTTAACCTTTCTTGACTCTGGGCTAAGCCAGTCATCACTGCCATAAACTGAGACATATGATTTCTCATCTCGACTCTCTCATTGGCCATCTGATTTCTGACCTCAGTCAGATCCTGCTGTACTTGTTCCATTTGAATGTCGGGGAAGTTGTTACGAGTCGGGTACCGGTGCGTGCGGTTGACAGGGAACACTCGGCGACAAGCAATGTTTCCTAAAATCACAACAAAGTTAGAAACAATAATCATAACAAAACCTACAAAACAAAAACAAAGTTAGTATGCAATGCAGTATGTTTATTTGTTTTCCAAGGTATCCGGTTTGGTTCTTGGTTTTGACCTTTCCTGACCTCGAGGAAGATGCTTGATGTTGTTGAGAGAAAGCCCAAATGAAAACAAACTAACATATATTAAAAATGATCAACAATACATAGTTTGTTTTACAATACATGCCCATGGAGGGTGAAAATACAACAAAAGGAAAAGTACATCAAACGGAAACAAACAACAAGCAAAGAATCAGACATCCAGTCCAAACTCATCTTCTCTGACCTCCTTCAGGAGGGCCTCAGTCACTGGGCCAGCTGGGTGCTCTATAATGGTCCTAATGAGGAGGTTCCTGGTGGCAATGGCAGTAGTCAGCTTCTTATACCTATCCTGGTCTTTGGATCTCTTTAATCCTGCTCTGAGATTCAACTCTGATATCTCCTTCTGAGCTGCCAACAAAGCTTCCTGCTGCTTCTTCTCATTGGCCTCCAACTGTTCAATCTTAGCTTGAGTCTTCTGGTCTTCTTGTGTACGGGCTTCGGTGATCCTGACCCACCTAGCCTGACTCTCTTGCAGATAGTGCTTAGCCCTAGCTTTCTGAATCTTGGCCTCTTTACAGGCATTCTTCAATATCTGTTCCCCAGCCCTTGCTTTCCTTATGTAGTCTTCTATCTTCTCAATTTTGGCAAGATGCTCCACCCTGAGCTTTTCCAATCTCTCAATGTCCAGACGACCATCACTCCTTTCCCAAAGAGTCTTCTTCAAGGCTTGAGATAACTGCTCATTCCTTTCTTTCAACTTTTCAAATTCCTCCAGGCCAACTGTTGCTGCAGGCTGCACTGTGGATGGCCCAGGCATATCTTCCAAGGTGAAAGGCATTCTGGTAATCTGAGCTCTAGTACGGGACCAGTCTGAGTACTGAGATGAAGCAACATTATTACATTTTCCAAGAATAGCTACCCCTTTTGTCTGGATGTTGTCCCAAGCCCAGGATGCTTGTCTGACAACAGCTGAATTAGGTTGAACTTCACAATATAGGGTCTCAGCTAAATCCTGTCCTCTGGGAGGGTGAACTAAGGCATAGCCTAATTGTCTCTTAAATAGTAAGGGGTTGTAGTTGATGCAACCCTTTACTCCTATCAGAGGCACATTAGGGTATTGTCCACAGCTAGTGATAATGTCCTTGCCCTTGGTGCTCTGGGTGCACCATCTATTATCATCTGAAGTCAAGGCAATGAACCTCTTAGCCCAATTCTTCTACTGGTGTGGGTTCAAGAAAGCACCTGATTTAGGCAGGTGTCTGAGCAGCCAGGTGTAAAACAAATGAGCACAACATCTTACCAACTTCCCCCTTTGTTTCTCATTCCTCTGATGAATGGAGTAGTAAAAATCTCCTAGCAATGTGGGTACTGGGTTCTTCAGAAGAAACAGATGGATGGCATTCTTGCTGACAAATTTTGGTTCATCTGCAAGCAGTATAGCTCCATATATGCTGAGGGCTAACAGTGCACAGACTGCCCTCCACTCTCCCAATGAAGCCTTCAGGATGGCCTGAGAAATCAAGAAGCCCAAATGCAAACCAGGAATCCCAGCTTTTGTTGTCATACTTTTCTCAATAAGGGCAGGCTCCAAGTATAGTGCCCTTTCTATTTCTTCATTTGTGGGAGCAGTCATCTCTGGGTTGAAGGGGATTCCACCTCTGATAGGTACTCCCATCAATAAAGAAAACTCTTCCAGCAGAGGTCCTAACTGGAAGTCTGGAAATGTGAAGCATCTCAGTGGTGGGTCATAAAACTGCAAGCATGTGTGGATCATGCTCCTCTGAAAAGGATCAAGGTCCATAACCATATCCAAGATACCCCCATAGTGCTCTCTAAACAGTGGGATATGGTCAGGGGTGATGAGTGACTGGACCTGCCTGATACCAGTCAATATAGGCTCAAAGAAGTGATAGGATATGTTGCTCTTCCTGGGATTAGTCATGAGTGCTGCTGAAGAAGCTGAAGACAAATGCTGATGAAGATCACAAACTGAGGTGCTGGAGGTAAGTCTCTGACAGACTGATACAGGTGGTGATGGAGATAACTGGAGCAGAGGCTGAAGAAGACAGCTGAAGCAGAGGTCTAAGCAGAAGAAGGGGTCAAAACCAAAACCAAGATACAAAGAAATGGATACCCTGAAAAGCAAATAAACAAATGTCAAATGATGCAATGATGATATATGCAAATGATATGCAAGGGTTTGTGATCAAGCTGGATCTGATTATCTGTCTTGACATAAGGCCCATGTATGTTCAAAAGTCCAGATGAGGGCTCAGAAATCCAGTAACCAGGGTGGGGGACTCAAATAAAGAGTCACATGTCCAGGGTTAATCACAAGACCTATCCAAAATGAGGTACTCTTAAACAAGATAGTAACAGGGTATGATGTGGTCAAGGGTTCCTGCAAACCTGTAAACAACCCAACCCCCTCACATGTAATGTTCTAGAACAAGGATCCTCAGACTTGGATCAGTTATGAGAAGTGTAAATACTTCTAACCCGGAGGTACAGTGTTTACAATAACCATAAAAGATCCTCCTCTAATTCACCTCAGTTTCTGAAAGTCATAATAAAGGTCATCCAGACTTAGCACGCTTCCCAGATAGCCCTAGCACTACAGGAAATCTGTAGCACAGAGTTCTCAAGAAGAAACCCACATCTAAATCGTGTTTCATATTCCCGCACCAGACCGAAATGGAATGGGAAAGAACATGAACCACTCTAGCCTAGGTGTCACTCAGGTCCCAGGTATAGGACCTTAAACTCTCAATGGAACCCCACCCACCAAAACAGCAAACCAGATCCAGCAAATGACAGTATGAAATATGCATAAGATTGTAAAGAAAGCAAGTAAATAAAGTTGTACATAAACAGTAAATAAAGCAAAATAAATAAACACACATAACACATAACACCCCAACAAACACAAATCAAGCAAGCGCTAGGAGGAACCCACAAAAAGAACCAGAAGCCCTGGTTGCAATATAAGGGTCCCCAGCAGAGTCGCCAAGCTGTCGCTCCCACCAAATGACACCTGGTCAGAAGGGGTACAGACGCGAACGATCGGCGAAGGAAAGGTAATGCTGCATAAACCTAAGAAAAGATGGATAAGACGGCTGCGAACCAGAGAAACTGAGAAAGGGGGTTGGTTACAACCTGGGAAGGTATTAGCACCCAGATTGTCCGTCGTACTCGACGGGGTCTACGCTTAAAAGATTTGTGTTTAAAGGGGTAGTGTCAGTTCTGTCTGTGTGCAAAAGCTGGAAAAGAATGCAAGTGTCAGTGCTAAGAAGTGTGAAATGCTCAAGACAATGAGGCTTAAAGAGTAATGCTGGAAGATGGGGGAATATACAGAGACTTTTGTTCGATAACTGTTAAGTTATGCCTACGTATCCTCTCGTGCAATGAGGAAGTCAGAACACCGTAGTTCGACTCAAAGAGACTGAAAGATGAATTGACTGATGAACTGCTTACTTGTCTATGCTCAAGTGTATGACCTGTCTGGCTCAGGTGCAAATTATCTTGCATTAGACGGAAGAAGCAAATTCTCGTTTGTGAGTGAATGAGGTGAGAAAAGAATCCTGGAGGAGACGATTATTGTTTGTTTTTGGTATCTTCAGTCTTTTATTGCTTTTTGAAGTTTGTCATAAGAAAATGAGCTTAAGCCTAAACTGAGGGTTAGAAAACTCATCACATCTTCCCTTTGATTAGGGGTAATGAGAATACCTTAAGTGTGAAGTAAACACCTCACCCTTAATCACCATGATGTAAGATTAAGATCATTAACCTACTTGTGATTATTTAGATATTTTTGGAGTTTTTGTTTAGTGTTAAGTAGTGAGTTTAAGCCATAATCAAGGATTTAATGGACCCATTACACCATCCTAATAGAAGGATAATAGATGAGAACATTTAAGCTGAGGAAGGCTCCTCAACTTAACCCATGATTAGGGATTAACCTCATGACAAAACAAAGTCTTTATTAAAGTGGATTTTAGTTAATGATAAGATTAAGAAGTGAATTTTATGGTTTGTAAGACAACTTGAGGGGGACTTGTCCATTAACACTAGGGTTAGTCCTTCTTAACCAATTAAGGAAGAATTAGAACCCTAATGCAAGGCCCAAGTTACAAGCTTGATGTCTTAGAGATTATTAAATGGATTGATTAAAGGATTTAAACACATTAAGGGTTTAACACTTAGGGTTAAAGTTATACACTCCATCCTAATAGAAGGATACATGCATAACCCTAATCATAAAGCCTTAAAGCCTTAAGGGTTTAGTCCTTGATTAAGAGATGAGGAGAGAAGACACAAAGATGACACAAAGGTAAAACTAATGGGGGACTAAATCAAACCCTAATTGTGATCATGCTTGGGTGTTCCTAGGGTTTATGAGGCTTGCAAGAAGATCTTCAAGGGAAAAACCACCATGGAAGAAGCAGGATGAAGGAAGGAGCAGCAAGAGGAAGCAAGACAACTTACTTCACTTAAGAAGATAAGTTGCTTGAGGAAAGAAAGAAAGGAAGGAGCATGAATGAGCAAGCTCACTCTAATTCACAAGTAAAATGCAGCAAAGAATGCATAAAAGAGATGAGAAGAGATTATGAGAAGTGAAGGCAAATTCACTTCTCAAACACTTACCACCTGAAAGGTTAGCAACAAGAAATGAAATGAAATGAAAAGGAGAAAGATGCAATGATGCAAACAAAAACCAGAAGCAATATCAAGATGTACATGATGCTATGGGATGATGCAAAAGCATACCAAGAGATGTGGATGATCACACAAAGGATGTGAATGCAAATGAGACATGTAAGAAGCATGAAAGTTCATGAAAACTTATGAAATGCAATGGATGCATAACATGGAAAATGGATGATGCAATGATCAAACATGATTTCAATATGTCCTAAGATGTCTTATATGTCATGTGGATGCACAAAATGTCATGGTAAGTTCATGTATGCAAGCATATAAAGAATGAATGCAAATGAAGGCAAAGATTAGGGTTTATGTACAAGATGCAATGCAAAATTCAAAATCAGAAGCAAAACATGAGATAAAAAAATTGAAAATGGAATCAAAGGTACCCTAAACCCATACAAGTTCACTGCCCAAAGGGGAAGGTCAGAAGCTAAACCCTAAGGGACTTATGATTTTCCTAAATTTCTAGGGTTTTAAGGGTGATCCAAAAGGGAAAATTCCAAACAAATGGAAAATGAAAGATAAAAATGAAACAAAAATGTTTTTAGATGCTTGAAAGAATGTATAACACAATGCAAAAAGAACCATTTACAAAATCAACTTTGATCAAAAGTTATGAATTTTTGAAGTTAGGGTTAAAATATTCAAATTAAAGAACCCTAATTCAAGTGAAAATTGTCAAAGTGTGATCAAAACCAAAAAGAAATTTTCTTTGTGAGTTTGTAAATGTTTTAAAATGCTCTCTGAATTTTTTTTGGGATTTTTAAATACCTAAATGTATTTTTAATTAATTAATTTCCATTAACTAATTAAAAATAAACATTTAAATGATTTAAAAATAATTTTTAATGCAAAAAATAAAAATAAAAATATTTTTGGGTTCTGAAAATTCATAAAAGATTTAATAAAAATATTCAGAATTTTTTGATGTGTTTTACTATTTTTAATAAAATGCACAAATTAAAAGACAAGAAAATGAAGTAAAATCAATTTAAATGGAAAAGTAAACAGATCCAATGATCCAGATTTGAAGTTGGGGTTCCAGGGTTGACTGGCGCACTTTTTAAGGGTTGAGATTCATTCTGATTTAATTAAACTAATTAAACTTAATTAATTTAATAAAACTGAATTAGGGTTAAGTGACTTAATCTGAGCCATCAAAAAATTAACCTAATCTTCATCCAAGGGCCACGAAGCAATCTGGAAAATTAATTAGGGTTTAGGACTTAAACACTTTCAGGTGACCGGAGAGGAGCTCCGGTCATCTTCTCCGGCGGGACCAAAACCCTAAAACACTCTACACGCCACCCCACCCCAAATCAACCACCCAGAAATGATCCTCTACCCAAACCCCATTCAAATCAGCCCTCAAACATCATTTACAACTCAAGAACAAGGAGAATCGAATCAAAATGTTTTCGCGGGTGAAATTTCAGAGAGCCATAACATAGTCATTTCTTCATCATTTTTAATTCTAAGAGTATCAGCATGACCAGCATAACATATATTTTCATTTTGTAACAAAAGAAACAAGCTCTGAAAAGTTTTGTTCTTGAGCTTACCTGAGACGATGAACTGCAAATGTGAGCTTTCCAGACCTCTCCTTCGTGCAAAGAGTCTCCTCTAAACCTCCTGAGACCAATGGAGTGCTTCAAAACCTTTGATGGTGGCTGATTTGGAAGTTTCAGTTCTGGTATAGCAGGTTTTTGAGGTTTGTGTATGTGATGCTTCAGGCTATTTTAATGGTTGATTTTGGTTCTATGGATGATGTGTGACTTGTTGGTGAAGAAAAAATTGAAGTTTGATGGCTGTGGAAGGAGTTTCGAAGAGATGAAGGTTTTTGCCAATTTTGTGAAATTTGATTGTGTGTGTATTCTGAGTTCATGTGAAGCTTGTTTTATGATCCATAAACCAATCCTAAACTATTGGAAAGAGTTAGAGGAATTGACATGTACTGTGGGAATGGCATGGGGCAATTGGCCAAAGAGTCAATGGTTGGTGTACCTCAAGTATGGACTGTGACAGAAGCTATCCTAGGGCTGCTCTGAGTTCTGCTAGCTTTAAGGATGGCCATGGGATGCTTTGGAATGATCAGAAGTGGATGAATGGTGAGATGTCACATGTTTTGCCCTTTTCACAATTTGTTGCATTTTGAGGTTTTGGTCATGGACATGTGACATTCCTTGGGCAATTTGCAGCAAAGTGGACCATATGATGTTGTTATGATCCTTTGAGATTGATTAGAAATCAAACAAATCCCTAAGAATCATTCTTGCATGAATTTCCTCTTTGTGACTTTCATGATGAATGGCTTATGATACTTGTGATCCAAGGCATGAAACTTGAAAATTCTTTGGGCAATTCTGAATTATAGGTCATTTATGATGTTTGTGTAATGGTTAGAAGTCACTTTGAGGTCACAAATTGGTTTGGTATGAGTTTTTGCAAGTTTCCCTCTTTGGTACATAAGTGAAATTTTGTGATTTTTTCCAACTTTGCAAAGTCATAACTTGAGTTCTATGATGAATTAGATCAAGTTCTTGTACTTTTTGAAAAGGGAATAATCCAATATACAACTTTCATGACCAAGAATTTTTCATTTGAAGCATTTTTTAATCAAAAAGAGGAGGTTGAAAAACTTTCCCAAAATGGCAAGTTTGCATTACAAGTTA
This sequence comes from Lathyrus aphaca, assembly GCA_963966055.1. NCBI lineage: Eukaryota > Viridiplantae > Streptophyta > Magnoliopsida > Fabales > Fabaceae > Lathyrus > Lathyrus aphaca. The sequence goes on from OZ014519.1 coordinate 569,402,587, forward strand.
CTTTCCCAAAATGGCAACTTTTCAAATAGCTTGAAATTCCTCAATTTTGGTGAACTTATAACTTCTTCTAAGATCAAATAAAGATCATATACACCCAAAATGATGGAGAAGACCCTTTGGTTGGATGATTGGGGGCCTCAGATGCCCTGATTTTGCATTGACTTGCTCAAGAAGTCATTTATTGATCAGATGCCTTCCCCATTGAGTTTCTTCATGAAAATTGGTATGCATGAGCCTTATATCATATAGAGACCAATAGAAACAAGAATGACCAAAAAAATTGGAGTTATGGCCTCTGGAACCAAAACCCTAATTTTAGGTCATCTGTGCAGTTAAACCTGGCTCTGCTTCCATGCCTTTCTCAGTTCTTGTGATTTTCTGACTTCCTTGATCTTGGGGGGATATAATATGATGCTTGAACATACATGGACCCTATTGAGATGATTGATGACCTTTGGAGTGGCTCAGATGGCTCAGGGATTGCTCAGATCACAAACCCTAGATGCAGATGACTTTGAACCAATGCAATGAAGCAAAAATGCAATATGAGATGATATGATTGAACTTATGCAAATGAAAAGAATCACAAGCTATGGTGAAATGAGTGAGGGAAAATTTGGGGTGTTTACAGTACCCGACTAGGGCATCCAGTAAACACAAGAAGACTCTCAGAAGGCTAACAGGTGGATTCTTTTTGAATCAAGATGATGTGCTATACAAGCGAAACTTCGACATGGTCATGCTCAGATGCATGGATAGACACGAAGAAAACTTGTTGATGCAAGAGGTTCATGAAGGCTCCTTTGGTACCCATGCTGGAGGGCATGCTATGGCAAATAAGTTGTTAAGGTCGGGATATTATTGGATCACCATGGAATCCGATTGTTGTAAATATTCCCCCAAGTGCCACAAGTGCCAGATCTATGCTGATAAGGTCCATGTACCTCCAAATCCATTGAGCATCATGTCTTCACCTTGGTCGTTCTCCATGTGGGGCATTGATATGATTGGCAAGATTGAGCCAACAGCTTCCAACGGCCACCACTTCATTCTGGTTTCTATAGACTACTTCACAAAGTGGGTCAAAGCGACATCTTATGCCAATGTTACAAAGCAGGTGGTAGCCCGGTTCATCAAAAGAGATATCATCTGCCGGTATGGAATTCCCGAGAGGATCATTACTGATAATGGTTCTAACCTCAATAACAAGAAGATGGTTGACTTGTGCCGGGATTTCAAAATAGAGCATCACAACTCTTCGCCGTATCGCCACAAGATGAATGGCGCTGTGAAGGCGGCCAACAAGAATATCAAGAACATCATGCAGAAGATGGTTGTGACATATAAGGATTGGCATGAGATGCTACCGTTTGCGCTGCATGGGTACCGAACGTATGCGCGTACCTCGACAGGGGTAACCCCGTTCTCATTGGTGTATGGTATGGAGGCAGTCCTACCGGTCGAAGTTGAAATCCCCTCATTGAGAATAATGATGGATGTCAAGCTAGATGAAGTTGAATGGCTCCGATCTAGGTATAATCAACTGAGCCTCATTGAAGAAAAATGCCTAACAGCTATATGCCATGGACAGTTGTACCAACGAAGAATGAAACATACTTTTGACAAGAAAGTACGTCCTCAACGGTACATACCTGGTGACCTGGTGCTGAAAAGGATTCTTCCTCCTAACAACGATCACAGGGGAAAGTGGACACCCAATTATGAAGGTTAATTCGTGGTTATAAAGGTCTTCTCGGGCGGAGTTTTGATGTTAACAACCATGGATGGCGAAGACTTCCATTCTCCTGTCAATGCAGACACAGTAAGAAAATACTTCGACTAAAAAGACCCGCTGGATAAAAATAGAATAAAGATCTAGGAAAAAATGGGCATCATGGTGAGCCAAAAACAGAATAAAAGGCTCGGGCAAAAATTAGGGAAATATTGAAAAAATGTACACCCTTTGAGCTGAAAAGCCACATTGGACAGCTCAGGCAAAAAGGGGTATCCCGGTAGATTGAAAACTCGGAAGGGCGATCCACGCAAAAGAGGGACTAACACGGACGACTGCAGTCTGCGAGATTTGTAATCCATTTGCAACTAAAAGGCATTCCAAGGGTTGAGGACCAATCTAACCACCTTTCTCAAGGGCAAAGCAAACGGAGATTCATGAAGATATACAAGTCATAGCCGGGTCGAAACTTGATGAGATCCATTTTTCACATTGCCAATAGGATAATTTGTTCTCCTTTTGAGCAATTTCCTCTTTCCAGGGGTTGCCTCCTGATGTAATGCCTATTCAGGACCATTCACTAAATCAATAAAAGTCAATTTCAGTCAAACCTATGACCATTTGCTTTTTTTTTTCATCTAACATTAATTGATTGCAAAAGCGTCCAGCAAATTGTGTTTTGAAGTTGTATTATGAACACTTGAATGCTTTCTAACTCATGCAGGAGGACAGGAACATTTAATGCAACTCTAAATGCGTTAAGTGACTGGGATGGTGATTCATACCATAAGCCCGAGGCATACAGGCCAAACTAACTCTCCATGTTGCAGGAATTATCAGTTGTGTTTATGCAGGTGCAGGTACAAATGTTGCTAGCAGAAGTAGAGCAGACTTCCAGGAGGAATATCTCAGCAGATGCTTGAACAAGAATTATCCAACAAGCTCCTTCCTGTTTGTCTTCCATTATCCCTAATAGAATGAAATTCGAAACCTCCCCAGCAGTGGTGAAAGAAGATTGATAGTCTCCCCAAGCAGAGATTTTCTTTCAATACATGGGCAATCCCCAGTAATACAAGGAGTTTCTTTCCTCCCCAGCAGGTTTCTACCACAGTAGGGCGTCAACTTATACATCTGATTCCCCAGTCGAGTCAGAAGGGTATCACTTCCCCAACGGAGTTCAATGGGTAGCGTACGTCCCAGATCAAGATCATCCCCAGCAAGGTCTTGACTCTCCAATCTAAAAGTCCAATTTATTTCTTGCAATGGTGGAATTTCAGAGCTGGTATATCAGTGACAATATCCCCCGCAGAGTTGCTCTCGCTTCACGAGGATTAACCAGATCAATGCAGTGATCATCATTTCTCCCCAGTCAAGCCACCTGGGATACCTGTTATCTCCATATCCAAAGATCTCTTTGCATTCGCATATGCATAATCATCATTGCATTTGCATCCTCAAACGCGTAGCATTTCCATCATCATGAAACATTATGCCATAAGTTCAAACATGTGCATGCCAGCATGGGCCAGTTTTGGGGTATTACATAAAGACCCAGAACATCATTTTCAACCTAAAGTACTCCCCACAGAGGATACCAATGTTATTTTCCAAGAAGCCTTGCTTATCCAAGTTAATGTTTGTCATCCCCAGCAAGCCCTGTTTAAGTACAACAGACCCCCTTTTTCTTTCCAAGACCTGTTGTAAACACCCCAAATTTGCCCTCACCCATTCACACCATGGCTTGTGATCATTTCATATGCATAAACACAATCATATCATCTCATATCACATTTTTGATCCACTGCATAGTTTCTAAGTCATCTGCACATAGGGTTTGTGATCTGAGCAATCCAAGGGCTTCTTGGGCCACTCCAAAGGCCACCAATCACTTCAAGGGGATCCATGTGTGTTCATCTATCATATTACATCCTCTCAAAGTCAAAAATTCCAAAGAATCACAAGAACTGGGGTTTGAGTGGATGCAGAGCCAGGCTAGACTGCACAGTTGACCTAAAATTAGGGTTTTGGTTTCAGAGGCCATAACCCCAAATTTTTTGGTCATTCTTGTTTCCATTGATCTCTATATGGTATAGGGAGTATGCATATCAATTTTCATGAAGAAATTCCATGGGGAAGTCATCAGATCAAGGGTTGACTTTTCAGACAAGTTAGTGTGAAATCAGGGCATCTGAGGCCCCCAGTGACCCAACCAATGGGTGATCTTCATCATTTTGAGTGTATATGATCTTTATTTGATCATGGAAGAAGGTTGAAGTTCACAAAAATCAAGAATTTGGAAGTTTTGCAAATGTTGACTTTTTAGGCATAGTTGACTTTTCAAGAATGCTTCATTTTAGGTCATTTTTCAAGCCTTGATTCTTGATCCAAAAATGCTTCAAATGGAAAAACTTTGGTCATGAAAGTTGTAGATCACATTTTTCCCTTTTCAAAAAGTACAAGAACATGATCAAACTCCTCTTGGATCAAAAGTTATGGTGTGGCAAAGTTGGCTAAAATCATTGATTTTCAAGGCATGCTTCAAATGAGAATTTTGCAAAATCATGATCCAAAGCCAATTGTAACCTCTAATTCACTTCAAAACAGTATGCAAACATTCTACATGTCCTAAAAGTCAGAATTGGATCAAGGTTTCTCATGTTTTGGTTCATGTAACAAGACTTTTCTTCATGAAGTTCAAAAAGCAAGCAACTTGCAAAATCATCATGATCACTCCCTACAACTTGCTGCATTGGTTACTGCACTTTGCTAGCCTCTCACCTCATCTTGCTGCACCAGAGCCATGCTTTGTACTAGCTATAGATTAAGCCATACTTTCTCTTACAAAGAAGTTGACATTTTGGCAAAAGGTGATCTACCTATCACAGCAGGCCATGTCACATCCCCTGACCTATGGGATTAAAATATACTTTCCATATGCTGGCCATAACACTCAAGAAGCAAGGCAAAAACCATACACAACATCACATTCACAAAACACACCCCAGCTGCATTTTGTTTCGAATCTCTCTGCCCAGCCTTCAAACACTCAAACCATTTCCACACTTCAACTCACCATACTTCATAGACCTCAAACCACCAGGAGCCAGGCCTGAAACAAGCAAGAACACCCCACTGCCATTTCTCACCTCAACTTGCAGTTTCCTTCGAAACTCTTTCCACAGCACACAAACATCCAAACAAACACCACAAAGCTTCTCCACTCACCATCTGGATCACAAAGAACCATTCACAATGACCTGAAACTGCCTGAAACTCCATTGCCATTTTCAACTGAGTTGAAGCAGAAGCTGTCTAAACTCATCAACCAGCCAACATAAATTCCTCTTGAGCATTCAAACATCATCTGGGGATCAAGTGGAGTGGATTGCACAAGGAGAAGTGGCCAGAAAGTCATCAGAGTGAAAGCTTCGAATCTCAGGTAGCTTGAAAAATATTTTTCCAGAAATCATTTCTCTTGTTCTAAACTTGCTCTTTGTGCCTTCCTGATCATGAATATGCTTTCAGTTTTTGAAATGGTGATGAAATGAACATTTAATTGCTCTCTGAAACTTGCGTGCCCTAGTTCTTATTTTCTTCGATTCAGCTTAGTTAGGAAGTATAAATTTGTTTTGAGAGAGGGTTTTGATTCGTGAGTGGTTGGAGATCATTTCCCAATTCTTAGATTTCATTTTAGTTAGCTTTTTGGGGTTTTGGGGATTTTTCAGGGGAGATGCTGGCCGGAGAAGACGACCGGAAGTCTTCTCCGGCCGCCTGAAAGTCATTTGTGCCCTAATCATGTAATTAACTCCCATTTGAATCTGGAGCGTACGATCCCTTTGACCAGTTGACCTCCCGCGTGTGTGTGTGGTCCAGATCTGTCTGATTAGCCCTAATCCACGTGTTTTATTTAATTAATCCATAATTAATTCAATTAAGTCAGAATGAACCACAGCCCTTGGATAGCGCGCGTGGTCAATGAATTCAAACTCAGACTCAATCTCATCCCTCCATTCTGTTGACTTTCCTTTATTTTCACTTATTTTCATATTTTTCTTATCTGTTTTGTTTAATTTATCAAAAATAGTTAAAAATTCCTAAAAATTATGAAACTTTTTCTCATAAGTTTTATTAATTTTTATGACCCAAAAATATTTTTGTTTTATTTTTAGCATTAAAAAAGTATTTTTAAATATTTAAAAGATTATTTTTAATTGATTAATGGAAATTAATTTATTAAAAATACTTTTAAGTATCTAAAAATCACCAAAAAATTCATGAAATGTTCTAAGACATTTAGAAACATTGTCCAACCTTCAAACCAAATTTATTTTTTGATCTTGATGCATTTTAAGAATTTCTCATTGAATTAAAATCATTTTTGTGCATTAATTTGATCCAAAGTTCAAAAATTCATTTCTGCCTATCCATGAAGATTTGGACTTTGATTCTTTTTGCATTGCATTGTGTTTAACATGTAGTTTTTGAGATAAAATGGCCATGGTTTGATTCCTCATTTTCAATTTGTTTGGCATTTCTTTTGTTTAGGAACCCTAAAAACCCTAATAACTTGTAAAAATCATAACTTGAGATTGGTTAAGAGTTGAGACCTCCCCTTTGGACCTTGGTTTAGTATAGGTTTGGGTTTTCTTTGTGTGGCATTTTCCATTTTTTATCTTAGGGTTTGCTTCTGTTTTTTTGGTTTTTGTTTGATGTTTGGTTCATAAACCCTAATTTGGGCTTCCATTTGCATCCCTCTTACATTCTCTTGCATAACATGACTTGCCATGACATTTCAAGCATCCATTTGATTCATTTGACATCATAAGTCATATTGAAATCATGTTTGACCATTGCATCACATATTTGCCATCTTGTATGCCATGTATGCTTCATAACTTTTCATGTGTATCCATGCTTCTAAGCTTGCACCATTTGCATCCATGAGCTTGTATGAACATCTCCATGCCTTGCCTCATGTTTGTAGCATTCCATGGCATCATTATCATCATCAATATGCTTCTGGTCTTGTTTATCATCATGTCATTTCATCCCATTTGGCATTGCATTGCATTTCTTTCTAACATTTCAGGTGGTAAGTAAACTTGAGAAGTGAATTTGCCTTCACTTCTCATAACTTTTCTTTTCATCTCTCTTGCATCCATTGCTGCATTTATGTATGTGTTTGAGATTGAGCTTGCTCACTCTTGTTCCTCCCACTTTCTTTCTTCAAGTGACTTGACTTCTTGAATGAAGCAAGTTACTTTGCTTCTCTTGATCCTTTCATCTGCTTCCTGGTGGTTCCATTGAAGATTGTTCTTGTAAACCTCACAAACCTTAGGAACAACCAAGCATGACAATGATTAGGGTTTTGATTAGTCTCCCCTCTTAGTCTTACCTTTGTGTCTCTTTTGAGTCTTCTCTTCTCATCTCATAATCAGGGACTAAACCCTAAAGGCTTTAAGGCTTTGTGATTAAGCTTATGCCTGCATCCTTCTCTTAGGATGGAGTGTATAACTTTAATCCTAAGAGTTAAACCCTTAATGTGTTTAAATCTCTTAATCAATTCACTTAATAATCATCAAGACATCACACTTGTAACTTGGGCCTTGCATTAGGGTTCTAATTCTTCCTTAACTGGTTAAGAAGGACTAACCCTAGAGTTAATGGACAAGTCCCCCTCAAGTAGTCTTACAAATCATAAAATCCACTTCATAATCATACCATCAACTAAAATCCACTTAATCAAAGGTTTGTTTTGTCATGAGTTTAATCCCTAATCATGGATTAAGTTGAGGAGCTTTCCTCAGCTTAAACACCCTCATCTATTATCCTTCTATTAGGATGGTGTAATGAGTCTGTTTAATCCTTGATTATGGCTTAATCTCATTACTCAACACTAAACAAAAACAACAAAAACATCTGATTAATCACAAGTAGGTTAATGATCTTAATCCTACACCAAAGGTGTTTAAGTGTGAGAAGCTGACTTCACACTTAAGGTATTCTCATTACCCCTAATCAGAGGGAAGATGTGATGAGTTTACTAAATCCATTGGTTTAGACTTAAGCTCATTAACTTATGACAAAATCCAAAAACAATAAAAGACTGAAAACACAAAAAACAAACAATAATCGTCTCCTTCGGGATTCTTTTCTCATCTCATTCACTCACAACCGAGAACTTGCTTCTTCCGTCTAATGCAAGACAGTTCGCACCTGAGCCAGACAGGTCATACACTTGAGCATAGACAAGTAAGCAGTTCACAAGTCAATTCATCCTTCAGTCTCTTTGGGTCGAACTACGGTGTTCTGACTTCCTCATTGCACGAGAGGATACGTAGGCATAACTTAACAGTTATCGAACAAAAGTCTCTGTATATTCCCCCTCTTTCCAGCATTGTTCTTTTAGCCTCATGATCTTGAGCATCTCACTCTTTTCCTTGCACTGACACTCTTATACTTCACATCACTTATACACTTTACACTGACACCTGTACATTCTTTTCCAGCTCTTTATACACAGATTGCACTGACACTACCCCTTTAAAACACAAATCTTTTAAGCGTGGATCCCGTCGAGTACGGCGGACAATCTGGGTGCTAATACCTTCCCAGGTTGTAACCAACCCCCTTTCTCAGTCTTTCTGGTTCGCAACCGTCTTATCCATCTTTTTCTAGGCCTATGCAGCATTGCCTTTCCGTCGGGATAAAAATGCCTAGCTGGCGACTCTATTCATTCTCCAGTGGGTTCACGGCTGTGTGTTCTCACTGTTCCCCTTGCCGACCGTTCGCGTCTGTACCTTCATCTGGGCCTATTCCCATTTATCGGGAGCGACACCTGTTTAAGTACAACAGACCCCCTTTTTCTTTCCAAGCCATGTTTAAGTACAACAGGCCCTTTTTTTTTTCTTTCCAAGCCCTGTTTAAGTACAACAGACCCCTTTCTTTTCTGTCCAAGCCCTATTTAAGTACAACAGGCCCCCTTTTTCTTTCCAAGCCCTGTTTAAGTACAACATGCCCCCTTTTTCTTTCCAAGCTCTGTTTAAGTACAACAGGCCCTCCTTCTTCTTTCCAAGCCTATTTTAAGTACAACAGGCCCTCCTTTTTCTTTCCAAGACCTGTTTAAGTACAACAGGCCCTTTTTTTCTTTCCAAGCCCTGTTTAAGTACAACAGGCCATTTTTTTCTTTCCAAGCCCTGTTTAAGTACAACAGGCCCCCTTTTTCTTTCCAAGCCCTGTTTAAGTACAACATGCCCCCTTTTTCTTTCCAAGCCCTGTTTAAGTACAACAGGCCCTCCTTCTTCTTTCCAAGCCCTGTTTAAGTACAACAGGCCCTCCTTTTTCTTTCCAAGCCCTATTTAAGTACAACAGGCCCCCTTTTTTTCTTTCCAAGCCCTGTTTAAGTACAATAGGCCCTTTTTTTCTTTCCAAGCCCTGTTTAAGTACAACAGGCCCCTTTTTCTTTCCAAACTCTGTTTAAGTACAACATGCCCCTTTTTCTTTCCAAGCCCTGTTTAAGTATCCAAGCTCTGTTTAAGTACAACACACCATTCCCTTTTCGTGTCTCGGGTAGTCATTTAAGTACAATGATCCCATTCTCTCTGGAAAATAAAAGAAGAACAAAAAAATGGCATCCTCATGGAGTACAAATTTTCATGTTTATTCGAGTATTCAATCACTCCATACATTGAAAGTCTAAAAGCAGACGCTATTATTCATTCAGGTTTGCAGATGATTGAATAGGGACAGCTGTAATATCTCAAAATTTGCCCTCTTAATTTATTGCCAACCTTAAGTGGTTTATGCTTCGACATTTCGCATGAGCATTCGAGCATTGCATAAGATAAAAATAATAATAATAATAATAATAAATCATGAGCATCTGCATGTGCACGAGGCATGTGGTTGGGCAAGGCTTGAGAATATTCGAAACTCAAGAGAAGAAAAGAAACTACAAAAAAATAACATAATAATTTCTATGAGAAGGCCTTCCAAGAAGGCAAAGAATTGGGATTTTTAGTCCGTTAACCAGCTAAGAGATTGGTTAACCGGTTAACGGTGGCAGATTTTGGGAAAAAATCATTTGAAAAGTGGTTGGTTTCACCTTTCCCTCCATTTTCCCTCCACTTTCCTTCCACATTTCCTTTCATTCTTTCCCCTCTTATTTTTCCACTTCAATTCCACTTAATTTCCCTTGGATGCTTCTACCATGTTCTACAACCTTATAGAGTATTCCAAAGAATATTCCAAGGAATATTCCCTCTCCAACCCTAACCCTAACTAACTACAAACCTAACTTCATTCCCAAACCTAACTCCAAGCCTATCCTCTATATAATCATTAGTCACTTCAATGCAAAAGGTTCCCAACTTTTCACTCTCATAATTTCACAATTCTCACTTTTAGGATCACATTTCTCTATCACTTTTCCTCCATTTTCCATTTTCACCAAAGCCTTTTTTCAAAGAAGCTCTTCAAGTTTCACATTGAAGCTTGAAGATCTTAAAGCTTAGCCTCCAACCTCCATTGATTTGTGCATTGTGAAAGAAGAAGCTACTGGTTTTTGGTGATATTTCGACTTATCGGAAGTGCAAGAATTCTCAAGCATCAAAAACGCATTTATTTTGCGCATTCGCGGATTCTTGGATTTCTCTTTGTTCAAGCTCTGATTCTTGCAACATTTACCGAAGCACTTCTCCGCTTCGTAGGTTGGTGATCTAAAACCATGCTTGCTTTAAGTTATTCTCTCCATCTCGCCATTTCGGCATTCTTTAAGTGTTGTTTTGTATTACTTATGGTTGATTACGTTTTCGTTAAAATTTGCTTGCGATTTGTGGATTTTAATGGATTAGAAGCTAGGTTGTAGCTTGTTATAGGTTTTAGCATGTGTTACTAAGCCATAATTGAGTAGAAATTCGTATTAACATGATTGTGTGTGTTAGGGATGTTAGAAGTAAGTTTGTGGCTAAAAGAACTTATTTCAAAGCAAATTTTCACTTTCTTTTCAGTGTTAACCAATTAACACTTTGGGTTAATCAGTTAACACGTGCGTTTTGCCATAAATTGTTGTTGTCTGGGGTCCATTAACCGGTTAACCAATTCCGTTAACCGGTTAACGCTGTAAGATTTTGCATTTTCAGCTTGTTTAGTTGCTTGTTCTTGTTTCCTTGTACCTTTAACTTCCATGTATGTTTAGGTATTGATTTTAGGGAATTTTTTGAGGTTAGTTTCAGTGGTTGATTCCATCGTTTCGAGTCGTTTCGACATGTTTCTGTTCATTTTGCATATTGTGCATTTATGTTTTAATTTGTGCATAAAGTGTTTAGTGCTTAATTGTTGTTATGTTCAATACATCATTTAGCATGTAAATACTCATGTTGCATTATGTTTTTGCATCCCTTGCATGCTTCGTTAATTCATGCGCATCACATTGCTTGTATGTTGCACATTGGATGTTATATTTTACATGAATACATATGTGTGTGTCGTAGCATGTCATTACATGTTTGATTGCTCATAATTTGCATTAATCCGATTCTGATTTTTGCATCAAGATACATGTTATGCTTGTTGATCCATGTTGATGCATGTTCATGTTCATGTGACATATTTTGCATACTTGTTGCATAATAAACCATGTGGTGCATTCTTGCAAAATCCTTCAAAAATAATCATGACATTCAATTATGTGCTTGATCCATATTCATATTTGCATATTCATGATAATTAAACATTTCATGTTGAGTTTGTGCATAAGAAATGAAAAATAATCAAATCTGCATTTTACATTTTACAGTTGTCTTTGCATATAGGAGCTGTAAAATGTATGATGCTTGATGATGTTCATGTTGTTTGTGGTCTTTTACACCTATTTTTGCATGTTGTATGCTGGCTGTAAAATGTTGCTTGTGCTTTGTTGTTGCACCCTAATTTTTTCCCTAAGTTATCTTCGCATTTTTCATCTGCATATCTTGCATACAAACAAGATCGCACTATTTGCTCGGTTCTTCTCGGCTTAGGTTTATGGCTCGCAGGGGATCACCGTTGTCTTTAAATTACTTTATTTTTTTATATTCACTAACCATTAATCAAAATAAAAAAAAATTGTTTCCTTTTAACTAACCTTTTTTCAGGAAGAGAAACCATTGAAAATGACAAAAATAGTAGTCCTGCAGCTCGAGTAAATTTCACAGATAAAAGTCGAATTTGATCCGCAAATAATTCAAATTTATCTGATCGAGGATTTCCCAAGTTAATTGATTCAATCAAAGGATTTCCAAGGTTCATGTGTTTATTTTCATGCCTTATTCGACGTACAAGAAGAATCGGGCCACGACAACCAAGCAACCTCATTTGAATAAAATATTCAAATTTTGGCTTGGTTAACCGGTTAACTAGTGCGAAATTTGAATATTTTATTCAAATTCAGCACCCTTAGATCATTGATTTAATTGGAATATTCTAGATCCATTGGTTTCTGATTTCTCTACATCACTTTGATCATTTCCTACCATAAACCCTCACTAATCACCACTCTTTTCCATTTCCCACCAAAATTGCAATTACCAAGCCTAATTCTATTTACCAAAGCAAGCTTCATTCCACCAAATTCCCATACCTAAGGCCTTTAAATAGGACCATAATTTCATTCATTCACCAAGCTTTTGATAGCCATAAAACCTATTGCAAAATACTTCCCCAACACCAAAATTCTCCAAAGCTCACTTTCTTTCTCTTGAAGTTATCAAGAATTCACATTGAATTCTTGACTAACTTGAGTTAAACCTTCATCCTTTCCTTCTTTTATTCATCAATTTCAGTAGATCTAAGCTTGATTTGGTCCAATTTGAAGAAAAGCTTTTGGTAATTCCTCTCACTCCATAAACGCATATTCACCATCAACATTCAAGATGTAGATCTTTGGTGCCTTTGTTTCTAGATCCTTTGGATCTTTATTTGTTGTTTGATTGCAGGGATTTCACTGTATTTTGGTTTTAAAATTCGTGCAAGTTCATATCATGATCATCAAATGTTTGAGAAAAGGTTTCAAAATGGATCATGCTGAATTTTCTGCATTTTTCTGCTTCTGGTACAGCGTTAACCGGTTAACCATTTGGTTAACTGGTTAACCATTTGGTTAACCGGTTAACCAGTTTTAAGACTGCACAAATTTTTCATGCGTTAACCGGTTAACCAATTGGTTAACCGGTTAACGCAAGTCAGAATGATGTTTTTGGCTTATTTCAAGCCCCTTTTTGGTTCCTCTTTCTTCTTCTTCTTCCTCCTTTTTATTTTTACCTTGGGAAGTACTTTTGGGAGTAATTTCTCCTTAATTTTAATGAACTTTGGGTGTAGATTAGAGTAGTTAATGTTCATTAATTCAAAACTACCTTTAAGTGTCTTATTCAATTCATTTAAGGTACTTTGCGTTAGTGATACATTTTCATGCTTGAATCCATCGAGATGAGTGATTGAACTTAAGGATGGAAGAATACCATGGGTGTGGCTCAATTTGGTATTCACCTTTAGTTTTGCGCGGTATCGCGTCCGAATAACGATTTACATATCGTTTATCTCGCATGCATTAGCACTAACTGGTGGCGGCCGACCTCATTTGTAGGGTAATTACTTCGTAAATCACTCGGTGATTGCTTAACATAGACCTAAATGTGTCCCGACTTCGTAATAAAAATCTAATTGGGTACTTGCACTTTCGTGGACCAGATCTCTTGTTGATCACGTAATCCCAAAGTGGTTAATCATATTGCATTAATCATCGAGACTTATGAATGTTTGATGCGTAGGTGCTTTGGGTATCCCAATCGCCTTTTAACTTTCATTGAATTCGGTTCGGTTTGCCTTGATTAATCGCTATAGTGTAAGATGCTAAGCGGATCCGGTTGCCTCCGATTTTGATTACTCTTTCTTTTTGGTTGTGGTTGAAAAAGTTCACCATATCATTATTATGTAAATATTATTATACTATTATTATTATTAATATTTTAGATTCTTGCGTTTTAATTGCTTTTGCTACTAATATTTAATTTCTTGCACTTTTGTTGCTTTTATTTTATTTTGCTTTATTATGCTTTATTCATCCATATCATGTTTATTATTTGTTCTTATTATTTTGTTGTTGATTTTCCTTTTGTCCATTTGGACACAAAAACATTAATAAAGGATTAAACTTCTAAAAAAACTTGTGACTTTAATTTGTGGACTTTTGGTTACTATCCTTGACATTGGAATGGAGATTTTGGACTTAGACTTTAGGATCCCTCTCCCTTGCTTTGATCTTCATGAAGTTGGAATTTGTCTTTATTTGACCATTTGCTAGCTTATAAGGATGGAACTCTTATGCTCATAATTTGGAATGTCATCAAGTTTGGTTAGATCATTCTTCCCTTATCTCCTTATTTTACATTTTTAGGATAGTCCCTTCATCTCCTCCCCTTCTTTAATTTTCAAAATCGTCTCCCTTTTTCAAAGGATTCCTTCTTTTTTAAATCATCACCTCTTTAATAAACAAAACCTTGACTTTTGTCAAGTAGCTTTTACTCTTTTTCTTTTCTTTTAAAATCAATGAATCTAATCATGTTGACCTTAATTCAAAAAATAAAAAGAATCAAACTCATTCAAGTTGTTTTGTGCCTTTGTGCACTTTTGTTTATTTTCTTTTAAAGAGTGCCGATTATGAGTCATTATTCTTTAGTCGGGTGCAAGTCTCTCAATCTCCGTGGTTGTAGTTTGATGTAATTGAGTCTCTTGTCATTTGTGGGGGTTTAGTGGCATACTCGTAGATTTTATCCGAATTGGCACCCTCCCCATAATGATGTATGAGTCCATGCATTCATTCTCATGGTAGTTTGTTAGGCCATCCACTTGAAGATGACAAATTCTCTTCACTTAATAAAATTAATCATAACCCACCTTTTTCACTATTTGTACCACGAACTACGGGGTTTTGATCTTGCATTGCACTTTGTGGGTACGTATGCATGAGGTGGTAAACCTCTCCAAACACAAAAGTAAAAAAATAATAATTCTTTTCTCATCCATCCACTCTCATTTAACAAACCTTTTTCAAACCAAAAGCAGTAAATTTTTCAAAGGGCTCCCGTGGAGTACCACAGACATTTTGGGTGCGTAAAACCTTCTCACTGTGTAACCTATCCCCTTACCCATTCTCTGTCGTGTTTCTTTAGCTTTTTGCTTTTAGATTCATTAGGATTTATTCTCTCTTTTTTCCTTTTCCCCTTGGAATAAAAATAAAGCCAGTGGCGACTCTGTTTACTTTGAGTTAAACTAATTAATAATTTTATACTCATGTTTTTTACCGCTACAGAAAAGTGGCGACTCTACTGGGGAAAACAATCTCTAAGTGGATTCGGCCTACTTTGATTTATTTACTGCTTTGGTTTGGTTTGATTTGTTTGTTATTTGTTTATTCCGTTTTGGTTTTGGTGATCCTCTGTGAGTGAGATAGATTCTAACCCGGATATGAGTTAAACTTATGATAGGACGGCAATATTCGAAGCGATAAGCGATGGAGTAGTACAAAGCTATATCAATTTGATAATATCCACTCGGTTAGGCTCTCTTGGATTATCAATGTCATGATGAGTAATCATACGTGGCATTATTTTCCGACCTTGAGCTGATCATACTGAGGACCGTAGAACCCTTAACCCATCCAAGCCAATTTAGGAACGTAGTGGGGAAACTATCTGGGTGTAAACCTAAGGTGGTTGTCACGCGATACTACACTCGGACGAGGTCTATTTTAAGAATGTTATCGGTTGGGGAGTAATCCAACATACTGATGATATTCTAAAGATGGTTGTTAACTCTTGGCACCTCTGTTAGCACCCTTTTGGTTTTCTGTAGGTACAATGAAGACAAAACCTGAGCACTTACCTGTGTGGGTTGGTGTTCAGTTACCTTTACTTCATGCTCGTGACTCAGAACCTAAACTTGTGTGCTTTGTGTGATCTTGTTTGTGGTTGTTGCATACATGCACTCATGCATTCATGAGCATTGTTCTTGAGATTTCAAGGGACTCATAAGATACTATTGCAAAATTTCAGATGTCTATGGTTATGAATTTTGAAAGAAGGAACACAAAGAAGTACAACTTCAAGAATCCTAATTTAGTAGAGCTAAGAAAGCTAGGAGCTTTGGTGGTTGACACTCAGGAGTTCTGGAAGTGTTTTGGAAAGCTCTTGTTTATTTTGGATACCGATGTACCAAAGGGGATTCTCCCTACCTTGGCTCAGTTTTATGATCCATTGCATCATTGTTTCACCTTTCCTGATTATCAGCTTGTGCCGACCTTGGAGGAGTACTCTCATTGGATGGGTTTACCTATTTTGGACAAGGAGTTTCTTTTCAGTGGTTTAGAGAAGGAGCTTACGACCAAAGTCATCGCCAAAACCCTTTTTCTCAAAGAGTTCGATCTTAATGGGAAGTTTCTTCCAAAAGGGAATGTTCGTGGTATTAATGCCAAGTTCTTAATAGGGAAAGCTTCTACTTATCTTACACTGGGTCATAAGGATGCATTTGAGGCTATTCTTGCTTTGCTCATTTATGGGATTGTTTTTTTTTCCTAACTTAGATGGTATTGTGGATGAGAATGCCATTCATATTTTCTTGAAGAGAAATCCAGTACCTACTTTGCTTGGAGACATGTATCATGCCTTTCATTATAGGACCTCCAAAGGTGATGGCGAGATTGTGTGTTGTGAGCCTCTTCTTTATAGGTGGTTTATTTCGCACCTACCAAAGTCTGACGTCTTCAAGGATAATAGAGAGAAGCGAAGATGGTCTCAAAGGATTATGTCTCTTTCTCATAAGGATATGACTTGGTATTGTTCCTATTATGATACTGGAGTGCTTATTGACAGTTGTGGAGAATTTCCTAATGCACATCTTCTAGGTACACGTGGGGGAATTAGTTACAACCCTATTATTTCTAGGCGACAGTTAGGATATTGCTTGAAGGACATACCAAGCAACCTTTCCTTATCCAGCTTCTTCTTTCTTAATGGTGTAGATCATATAGAAATGAAGAAAAGGATTGCTCATTCTTGGCATGCGGTTCATCGGAAAGATAATGGTCAATTGGGAAGACAATACCTTGCTCCCTCCGAGTGTTATATCCAGTGGGTTCGATCTAGGGCTTCCAAGTTCAAGATGCCTTATCCACCTGAGGAGCCTTTGTTTCCTATACTATCATTGTCTGCTTTTCTTCCTCCCATTGATGAGAAGGTTTCTCTTCAAGAAGAGTTGGACAGGATGAAGAAAGAGAAAGAAGAAGGGCTACTTGAGAAGACTACGACGCAAGAGCAACTGAAGAAGAAAGATGATCTCATTGAGTTACTTGAGCGGCGTGTTACGAAGAGGCCAAGAGAGGATTTATTTTCCTCTAGTACTCCATCTACCATTCCTCCTACATCTGGCGCTTGGAAGACCATTGTTGAACAGTTGGTGAAGGATAAGGAAGACATGGAAAATCAGTACAAGAAAGAGATTAAGAGGATTCACATGAAGTACCAGCTAGGATTTGGATCTTCTTCAGATGTGATCCCCTAGGCCTAGTTTAATTTTCTCTCATATATTAGGATTGTTGAAACTTGTACTTCACTTGTAATCCTTACTTTGATTTTAATGAAGATGAGTTTTTAAGTACTTCAAAAAGTGTTTTCTTTTTAATATCGCAATTTATCTTATAGTCCTTTGAAATCTTTGTATTTGCATATGCATACCATGCATCATACCCACATTTGTCTTGCTTCTTGAGTGTTCGCCAGGGATCTTATGTTGTTTCTTGTTTTTCATTCAGTTCTCCTATCAAGCTAACTCATGATGCGTGTTTTTCGCAAGTGTACAAACACGTTAGAGTAATATAAAAGATTGTCGAATCCACAGAGACCAAGTGTCAATCTATCGTACCTGTTGTTATGGTGTGTATCTAAGGCAACTGAATATAATGGTATTAAGAAGTGCGCAATGGTAAATAAAATGGTAATTTTAAACAATTAATAAAGACAGGCTCGAATGTAATTCACATAATCAATTGATAATCCGGTACTTGTTAATAGAACTACTTATGGGCAATGTTTTCTACTTTGAAAAGAACTAATTTAACAGGAATTGTCGCTTTCGCGTATTCAGAACCGAGTTGTACTCTCTAATCAACCCCTCATATTGTCACAGATAAAAAGGTGTGTACTGTGTTAGAGTAGTAAACCTATTTTTTAAAAATATAGTATCTTAACTAAGTTGAAAAGTACTTTAACCTGGATTTCTTAGCAAAAAGAGGTTCTCACGAACCAGACTCTAAACTTCTTAACGTGTCCGAAAATCGTTTTAAAATCCCTTTTCTTTTTAATCTAAAAACTACTAATGAACTAGACAAAGCGCTTTTGGCTATTTTTGAAATAGTTAAAAACAATTAAACTTATATTGAAAGTTAAAATAGCCCTTAAGTGTTTCTACGAACAGTCGTACGGATTACCGGTTCAATTACGATCTTTACATTCTAACCTTTATGGATTTAGTTAGACATGGTAAAGTAAAAGTTCTTTTTATTATTTTTCATAAAAGTAATTAGTGCGAGTGCGGAAAGTAAATAAACATAGTGCGAGTGCGGAAAGTAAATAAAAGTAGTGCGAGTGCGAGAAATAAATAAAGTAAAGCGAGTGTGGGAAATAAATAAAGTAAAGCGAGTGCGGGAAATAAATAAAATAAAGCGAGTGAGAGAAATAAATAAAGTAAAGCGAGTGCGGGAAATAAATAAAATAAAGCAATGCGGAAAGATAAAATACGAACTGGAATAAAAATGGCGGCAGGATTAACTTCCTCCCAGAGTGCTCCAAAACTCGATCACACAAACGTATACAGACTCGATCACTCGATTGTAGTAACACCCCGATGTGAAGTGATTACTACTTTAAAATTGATATATGCCTAAGTGATACTAAGTTTGGATGATAAAAACGAAATTCTAAAGTCCTATTTATAGGCAAACATTAAATGAGAAAAGACCAGGATGCCCCCCTCCACTAAAAAGTGGAGGGAAACACTTTTGCCTTATGGCGCCCGCCATAGGTACAAAATGGTGGAGAAAGTGGGGATCGTGGGCTTTGGCAGTTGTGGAGTGATCTTGAGATGTGGCCACATCATGGCTGACCCCATGGCGCCAGCCATGGTGGATGTCGTAAGTGTAAAAAGCTGAATTTCTTGATTTTCGTCCGTTTAAACTCCTTTTTTGCTCTTTTTCTTGATTTAGGCCCCGATTACATAAAAAAACTTGAAAATAAAGAAAAACAAAGTAATAACATAACAAAATAACAATAAAAACTAAGAATGCATGCGAAATCGGAGTCAGAAATACAGTGAAATTTAGTGTTATCAAATTCTCCCACACTTAGACCTTTGCTTATCCTCAAGCAAACATTCAAAGCTCAAAAATGAAGAAAACTGGTGTCAACACGTGATTTGGGCTAAGAGGGCTTCTAAGTTCAAGTCAGGATGCAGTGATAGGTACTAACTAAGTGAACCAAGGGTACCATAATAACACAGACACAGACTTTAATCCTATATTAACCACCCCATGTCATCCCACGATACCTAGGCCTATCTTCTCATCTCTTTTTGGGTCCTTTTCATTCAGGCGCAATCACATTAAGCTCGTTATCCGTACATGCTTCATAGTAGAGTGACCGGTTAGTGATTCTAATCCAAAACATAGGGTTTCTGGCACATAAGCATGTGTAAACCCGTTTTATTTGACCTAAATGTAGCTGCGGGGGATCGGATCGTAATCCGCCCTACCAAGTTTAGTGCCAGATACCTCTGAACCAACTAACAATAGGTGACTGCAATTTTTTTTTCTTTTTGTGGCAAAAAAAAATTTTCTTCTCTTTTTTTCGGTTTAAATGACTTTGTGAGGGTCACATATCCCAGAGTTTGCCTTTTTTTTTATTAGCACTGGATCATTCACTTATATTCATCGGCCCCCTATGTAGAGCATGCTGAGGCCGGAGCTGACTGCTAGAATAAACTACTTAGGACAATTTTTTGAATGATAATAAAGGCCACGGTGTGCGGGGTTTAGGAGTGATTCCTATATTCTAGAGGTCTACGGTGCTAAAATGATACTGATGTTTCAAAAAGTTGACTTAAGTGACTACGTCATAATCCAAACCTGTCTCAAAGCCCAAAAAATATGTGAAACAACATTGTTTTCTTTTTTAAAAAATTTGGTAAGGCTAAGGAAATAGGAAAAATAAGGGTGTACTAAAGATACACTATACTGTTGACTCGTCAGACTCATGCATTATCTAAGAAAACTTAAACTAAATAACTAACTGAAAAGGAAAATAACAGAAAGCAAATAAATAACTAAGGGAAATAACTGAAAGCAATAAAATCCCCTCCCACACTTAAATCGAACATTGTCCCCAATGTTTCGAAATAGGATAAGGAGAGTAACCTGGAAAACTACTGCGGAGGAGCACTGGTGCCCTCGCCGTCCTGCTGTGATGGTCTGGAACGACGGGATCTTCTGCGCTGCTGGTCCATCCGGTCAAGTCGTGCTGATAAGGCAGCCTAGGCACCCCGGACCTCTCGAAGGTTACCTAGGATGGAACCCTGAGTGGCCTCCATAAGCTGGTGGTGTCGGCGGTTGACTTCTTACTGACGGGCCTGCTCTGATGTGATGTCGATCAAGGCGCGACAAACATTACTGTAGGCACGATCCGAAACCAATCGCGATTGTTCCATGAAGCTCATGTTGTCCGTCAGTTATTGTGAAATAGTAGAGAGTAGGTTGTCTCGCATCTCCTCTCTAGCCGTCATATCACACCACATCTCCTCAGTGACATAGAATCCAGGAGTAGCACTTGAAACAGGGTTAGAGGAAGATGGTGCGGTGTGTGACTGTGAAGGATGATGGGGTACATGTGAGGTACGGGAGAATGTTCTCTCCGATCATATTCTTCATCATTGTCATGTGCCTCCCCATCAGGAATATTAGGAGGAAGTGGACCCAAAACAGGTGGAGCATTCAGATCATAGGTCCAGTTCCTTTCATTACGTACATCAGTACGTCTACTGCAAGGTAAAGCAACAGATGGGATAGCTACCCCATGAACCATCAACTCATAACCACCTGCTCTCCTCGTTCGACACAATTTCATGTCTTTTAGAAATTTTAAATTAATTGTGCGAGGAGGTAGGGGTTTAAGTGTAGTTATCTCATTGTTCAGGTCAAGAGCCCGAGCAATAGACGTAACAAGTCGTCCAATAACAATCGGTCATGTTTTATTAACAGTTAAAGCCATGCGTTCAAGCATAAATGGGACCGGATTGATATGAGTATTAGTGAGGCATCCTTGCAAAAATAGGAGATCTTTAGAGTTTACCTTATTTGGACTCTCTCGGCCAAAAATAGTACATGCCAAAAGATATCTGAAAACTCTTATGGCCGGTTTATGGATGGTCGATGCAAGTATTCCTTCAAAAGAATTTATTGAAGTACTTGACAGCCTCTGCCAGAAGGAAAATACTTCGGCCGACCATTCTGAATCCAAAGGTGCCTCACATATAGCACCTTCCCTATGAGGGATTCCTAACAAGCCTGTTAGTTTGCTAGTACTGTATTCGTATTCAATTCCAAACAGTCTAAAATTAACAGTACCGACTGTGCTAGCAGTGTTAGGACTGACAGTGTATATCAATGAACTTAAAAACTCAATTGTCAGCCTCTCATAGGTAGGTTCCTGATTAACAAAAATATTATGCAAGCCTAAAAAATCTAATAAATGAAAAACACTATGATATAGACCCAAAGAGTAAAGACAGTTATCATCAACGTACCTAGTCGAGAAAATTTCTCGACTCTGAAGCCTTTGAATAATTTTCCTTTGCCTATCTCCCAATCTTCCATCACGAAGAAGATATCCGTTGAACTCCATTGTTGTTGCTCCTTGAGAAGTGAAAAAATGGTGAAGAATGGTTTATGTGAGAAATGGTAAAGGTTGGATTTTTATGGTTTGTGGTGGATGGAAATAAAAATGGATTTTGGATGGGTTTTATAGATGGTGAATGTTTTGGAAAGGTGGGAGATTTACTGGGGTTCAATGGGGTTTTTGGAAGTTGGTAAAATGGGTTTTGGAAGTTTGAAGGTGTGAAAATGATGGGGGAGATGAATCTGCCCCGAAATAGGGAAGGACGGTGTGGCGCCCGCCATGGCTCTATGGCGCCCTCCACAAGGCCATTTTGCCTTTGGGCCTAAAATCTTCAATTCCCCTTTTGGGCTTTGCGTACCTTTGGTCTTCGGGGGGTCCGGATAGCGTTTTCTTCTTTCTTCTAAGGCATGAAGCTTGCATATTTTTTTATGAAGACAAAAAATGAAAATATTTTTGTCTTTTTTTTTTCTTTCTTCGACATAAAATAAAATAAAATAAAACAAAACAAAAGAGAAAAAAAGAGATTAGTGCATGAAATAATATATAAGATAAAAATCAAAGTACATGAAAAATGTAATATATGCGATAATATAAAATATGTCTGGAGATGCGAGAAATAAAATAAAGCATGAAAAAAATTAAATACTAGAGTAATAATGTCAGTGTAAAACGATCATGTGGCAGGCCTCTCCTCTTGGTTTGATCCACGAATCTCAGCTATCTCCCTCTGAAGCTCTCCAATCTCCTGATGTAGAGCATCGGCCTCTGAGGCATGAGTGAGATCAGATACCTCGATATGTAATGCTAAGTCCGCTACTTACTGCTTGAGCAGGGCAGTCTCCTTGCGGAGCTCATAAATCTGGGTATGTAGATCAGGCGGCTGCAAAGACATATTGTTAGAGATAACGGTGATTCGGGGAGAAAGAGGTGTAGGAGTGTACTTACCGGCGGGGGGTGATTTTTGCTCTTCGACAGTCTCTCCATAACCCTCTAAAGCATAACTCCAATTAGCAGGGTCTTGGACACTGGTCATCAGCGGGTCTGGTAATGTAAAGTAATGTATCACTTCGCCGTCGATCAGTAATCTAAACGTGTTAGGCTCAAAAGAGGCCCTCCTCATCAATCCTCTATCAAGACAAAAGTCAACAACCAGGGTGGTGTAGCAGTAGAAGGTCCTGAGATGCAATAATTTGCGAGACAAACCCAATGCAGTAGCAATCTGTGTAACAATCACACCGACATGTATAATGCCTACAGATGACCTGGCGACACTGGCAAGGCCCTTTAACAGAAAGTTACCATAAGCAACTGGGCGTGACTGAGTCGCACAAAACAGTAGGAAAATCTCCTTTTCACTCAGCAGAGTCTCTGTATCTGGCAAACCAAGGAAAGAGTGTGCTAGAATCATCTGGAAGTACCTTAACGCAGGGTTGTGGATTACCTGAGAAAATTGAGTGGAAGGATCTTGGCTCCCTCCACCTGAGATGTTACTCCAAAATTTCTCCACTTCTCTGCTCATAAAATACCCCATCGGTGTCTCTGGAATAGCATCAGGAGTAGTTTGAAAACCTAGTAAATCACCAAACTCTTTGTGAGAGAAGGAGTAATCAGTCCCGAACAACCTAAAAACAGCATGTCCATCGGGTCCAGCCCAAGGATCATAATCAAACGAGCTGAGGAACTCTAGAGTCAAGTTCCTGTAAGTGTTGTTCATATCGTCGAACTGGTCCCACTAGAGTTGGTGGCATAAGAATCTGATGCTTGGCTCTATCCCCAAGGCATCCATGAAATCTTGGTCTAGGTACCTGGTAGGTGCCATAGGGAGTCTCATGTGGACATAATAACACTCTCTCTGCGCGTCGTCTCTGAAGGCCACGTGCATGTCATCGGGGTTCTGCATTCTGCACAAGGTTAACAAACAAGGGTCCTGAAATCACATAAAACATTCAATCGTTAGTCCTGACAGGATAATAAAGTAAACAAAAAATAAAGTAAAAATAAATAAAAAGTAGGTAAGATAAGAAAACCATGGGTTGCCTCCCATGCAGTGCTTGTTTAATGTTATTAGCTCGACGACCGGATTTTACACATCATTCGAAGGATTTGGTGGATCACTCAGAGTATGGCAGGAGTATATTGTTGGGATGTCACCTCCTTCGTAGGGCTTCAACCTATGTCCATTGACGATGAAAGATTTACATGTTTGGTTCTTGATTTTGATAGCACCAAATCTTAGAATCTTAGATACTTCGAAAGGTCTAGTCCATCTCGAACGAAGCTTCCCTGGAAAAAGTCGTAACCTAGAATCGAACAGGAGAACATGATCGCCTATTTTGAAGTCTTTTCTTATGATTCTTTTGTCATGCCAAGCTTTTGTTCTTTCTTTGTATATGATGGCCTTTTCGTAGGTAGATTGTCTGAGCTCTTCTAATTTGTGAATATCAAGGATACGTTTTTCACCAGCAGTTAGATAATCCAAATTCAAAGTTTTGATGGCCCAATAGGCCTTATGCTCCAACTCAAAAGGTAAGTGACATGATTTTCCATAGACTAGTTGATAAGGGGTTGTTCCTATAGGGGTTTTGAAAGCGATTCTATAGGCCCATTACGCTTCTTGAAGTTTCTGCGACCAATCTTTTCTAGATATATAGACAGTCTTCTCAAGAATTTGTTTGATCTCCCTATTAGATACTTCCACTTGTCCATTAGTCTGTGGGTGGTATGGTGTTGCTACTCTATGCTTAACTCCATACTTTCTTACAAGTTTATCAAATATTCTCGATATGAAGTGTGATCCTCCATCACTTATGACTAAACGGGGGGGTTCCAAACCTGGGAAATATATAGTTTTTAAACAATTTGATGACTACTCTGGTGTCATTCGTGGGTGTGGCGATAGCTTCAATCCATTTAGACACGTAGTCAACAACTACTAAGATATACTGGTTTCCTAAAGTTGGTGGGAACGGTCCCATAAAGTCTATACCCCATACGTCGAAGAGTTCTACTTCTTGGATATTTCTTAGAGGCATCTCATTATGTCTTGAAATATTTCCTGTACGTTGGCATCTATCACATTTGACAATGAAAGCGTGGACATCACACCACATAGTAGGCCAGAATAGGCCAGCTTGAAGAATCTTGGCGTAGGTCTTAGATGTGCTTGCATGTCCACCATAGGGTGCAGAGTGACAATGCTTAATAATATTATGTACCTCTTCTTCTGGAACGCAACGGCGGAAAATGCCATCTTTACCTCTCTTGAAAAGAAATGGTTCGTCCCAATAGAAGTTTCTCACATCACTGTAGAACTTCTTCTTCTGGTGGTAGTTTAGATCGGGGGTATGATGTCAGCGGCTAGGTAATTAACAAAGTCTGCATACCAAGGTACATTACTTATAGCTAAGGATTTATGCGAATGCTCATGTGGGTATTGTAACACCCCAAATTTTCCCTCTTATTTTTAAGCATCATATCACATCATATTCATCATGAACATATCATATTCTTGGCATCCTAGCATGGAAAGATGAGGCATAACATCCTCATGACCTATCATTAGGCATATGATCATCTGTGGAGGATTTTTGAAGCATCACAAGCCATGACAAGGGGCCCAATGGATTTTTGCAAGTCCTATGAGGGGTCTACCTTGCATTTACAAGCTCAAGTTCATTTACAAAAGCTCAAAAGGTTGGAAGATCATCAGGGAATCCAGGCTAGGGCAAAGCTCCTACACAATGATCCCAAATTAGGGTTTGAGTTTCAAGCATGAAAACCTCAAGACTTTGGCCATTTCATTTGGTAAGAAAATTCCACATGTTAATAGGATCCTAGGGATGAAATTTGGTAAGAAAATTCCTTGTGGAAGTCAAGTATTTCTTCAGTTGCTTGTAAATGAAGAAACTGGTCAACTGTGCCTTAGAAAAGTCAACTGTGAGATTTCAAGGGGTCCAACCCCATTTTTATAGCCAAGGGATGTTCTTATAATGTTAAAAGAGGTTTGGAAAGATCAAAGATCAAGAATCATGAGGTTTTGAGGTGTTTTGCAAAATTGGTGTAAAGTTGGTCATGGAAAATGCCATTTTTTGCAAGTTTTTGCCCTAATTTTCAAGTAAGCATAACTTGGTGAAAAAATCTTCAAATGGACCAAAGCCAAACATGAAAGTTGGAGATTAAAGCCTCCCATTTTCAAAAAGTACAAGTACTTTTTCATAGCCTTTATGGTTTGAATGATAGAGCCCTCGAAAATTAGTGTGAAATTAGGGCAAAGCTTGATTTTTCAATGTTCCACAAATGCAAAAAGTCTTGAAATTTATTTTTGAGTGTTGGTATGAACCAAATGAGTTTAAAATATTACAAAGCAATGCAAATAAGCTATTTTGCTCCAAGAATGACACCAAATTCGTGCATGATGTGAATTTTATTCCATAAGTGCAAAAATTGCATGATCATGAGAAAGGTGTGATACTTGCATCCAAGGGCCAGGATCTTTTTGATTGAAATCAAGGGTGAGATGTGGAATGCACATGGGCAAGAAAGAGGGCAGTGCATGAATGTTTCATGATATCACAACAAAATTGCAAATTGTGCAAATTCTCTCACACACTCTCTTCTCACGTGCAAAGGCTTGCATCCTTTCAGCATTGCTTCATGATCTCATTTATAAGAGAATTAGGGTTTTAGAAAGGTTCAGATCCATCTCATTTCACAACTCTCAAGTTTTTGCTCATTTTGCATTTTCCTTCGAATCATTCTCTACACTTGCTCTCTTCACAAACCAATCACATATTCTTCATCCTTGAGAGCTCATGATCATAAATCCATCCATTGTTCAAGCTGATTCTCAAGATTCAACACCTTGCCATTTCAGAGAAGCAAGCTTCAAGCTCATAGAACCATCAACTTTCAAGGCTTTAGTTGCATTTATTTTGCAACTAGAGTGTATTTGGAGTGGATTGGCATCTATTTCATGGCTTCTAACAAGCTATTTCCAGATCTGCAAGTCTCAGGTAAGTTCAAAATTCTTGGATCTAGAAATGAAAATAGAAGTGTGCATTATGATCTACTGGTTATGCTGATGACTCTGCTTGTTTTAAATTCGAATTTGGTGCATTATTGAGCTTTGTATGTGGATTTTAATTTTCATGGTGAAACCTGTTTGCTTTCGATCCAGTCTATTCATTGTTCTATTGAGATTTTCATGGCCATATTTGAATTCAGGATAGCTTGATTACTTAATCTGGAGCTTTTGGTGTATTATTATTGAGATTTGTTCATTTTATGCATTTTCCGGTGCCGGAGCCCTAGCTCCGGTCACCGGATTCTGGACGTGTTCTTTCTAGGGTTTCAAGGAAGAAGAAGGTCTCATGACCATTGGATCCATCATCTGGACGCTTGTTGTGCTGCCACCTCATAAATGAGGCATCATCCCCCTCACGTGCTTTTTGTTTTCTATTTTCATTTTGTAATTCATTTTGTCACGCACCCCATGTTAACTAATGTGTACACTCTCTCTGGTCCAATCATTTTGGTGACTTGAATAAATGAATTGACTGATCCTGGCCTTCCTTGTGATCCAATGGCTTGTGTTTTTTACTGATTTTCTTGAATATCCACCTTAATTGTTGTAAGCTTGCGCAGACCCAGTGGGCCTGGATGGCTATCCACACCCCCCTTTTTTCTTGAGCCCAAATGATTTGAAGTGAAATCCCTTCTATTCGCCCCCCAACTTCATCTTTCATTTTATTTCTTTTTCTTTTATTTCTTTTTATTTCAGTTTTGCTTTTTATTTTTTTAAAATAGTTTTAAGTCTCAAAAAATTATGAAAAAATTCATGGAAGATCATTTGAGTTTTCCTTAATTTTTAATATTTTTATTTTCCATTTATTTTATTTTGACACGTGTAAATTAATTCTCCCATTTAATTAATTCATTTTATTCCATTTTTAAGCATGATGTCTTGTCCATTTTCTATATTGATCCTCATTTTGAATTTTTGATTGGTTCTTTTTGCTCTGGACTCTTAATAGAGTGTACTTTATGTGTGATTTTTGTTCTGATTTTTTAGAAACTTGTTCAATTGGTTTTGGTCTTTGACTTGTGAGTGAAGTTTCTTAACCCTAGTTGATGCTTGAACCTCATTTGACTTACTTGGCTTCTGAATTTCTCCCTATCCTTTTGGCATGTTGTTATATCTTGATTGAAGATCTCTTGTCCAAGGTTGTGGAATTTTTGGGTGCATACTTGATTTAATTTGAATTTTGGTTCTTAACTTGTCCCATTTGGCTTCTTTTTGGTCATAAGTCATCTCCTTAGCTTAGAAGGGCACTTGTGCCAACTTCTTCATCTTATTTGGGGTCTCTTTAGGGCATTGATGCCTTTCTGATCTTTGTTTGGGGTTTGTGTTTTGGAAATCTTGTATTTTGTTTACCTTTGAGGTTCTTCCTTTCTTTTGAACATCCACCTCACTTCTTTGCCTCTTTCTTCCCATAGTGTGATTGCTTGATCATGTGTTTCCCTTTTCTTCATCTTTCTTGCTTCTTAAGCACTTCTTTAACTTGATTAGGGTTCTGGTCTTGTGCTTTGAGTTTGTGTTTTGTGTATTTTTGCTTTGTATCTTATCAAGTTTACTTTGCTTTGCCATGTGATTCATGTTGCCTCATTTTGACTTGTGTGATTCTTTTCTCATTCTTGTGACTTGTGTTAACATTGAGAATTTGTGTGTATGACTTCATTTCTGTTTGTATGATGTTGGTATGACATTATTTTCATTTTGTTTTGCTTATATGCTTGTGTCACTAACCTTTTCAGGGGCTATGGTAAGTGAGAGGTGTGGATGTGTTTCCCACATCTCCAAATCTCATCTCTTTTCTTTTTATTCTTACTTGTACTAACATTGTGATTGTTAGGCTTAGGCCTTACCTCCCTTTTCTTATATTCTTCTTTCTTCTTCTTCTCTTCTTCTTTCTTTCTTCTTTAGGATAGTAAACCACACTAACCTAGGATTTCCATGTATGACAATACTTAGGATTCATTAGTCCCCCATTAGACTTTTGCCTTTGTGATCCTTTTGGTTTCTTTTCTCTTCTCATCTCAAAACCTTAAAGAAGACACTTAATAAAGTTTGAAGTGATACCTTGAGCAATAGCCTTATCCCATGAGACACTTGTAGTCTTCCCATCTTGGGATAGTACAAGCTTATCTTGTGATGTACAAGTCTGATCAAGATATCATCTTCACCAAGAAAATCATAAGAACACACTTCTTCATTGTAAATACAAAAACACTTAATAAGTTAATGAGTTAGTGAGCTTAAGCCCTAATCTCTGGGTTCAAGTTTTGGGGATCTTCTCCTTACTTGAGTGTGCTTGTTCTATTATTCCATCTTGGAATGTAGTGACAAGTGCACATTCCATGGAAAAGAGCTTGAGTTCACTTCCTTGTGACACACTCCTAAAAGCTTCATAAAAAACACAAACAAACAATAAGCGTATTTCCTTCAGGACTTCTTTTCTCATCTCCTTCGCTCCGTACGCGAACTTGCTCCTACTTGTCATTTTGCATGACGGTTACGCACTCGTCGTCCGAGCCTGCAACACATGAGCATTGGCATAGGCAGTTCAATCCTTAATTCACACGCAATCTTTTCCACCCCTAGTTAGGGGAACTACGACGACTCTGATCCTCATTGTCCAGATGAGGTACGTAGGCAGCGGGGTAGGGCCCGTTCGAGCACAATCTTTATTTTCCCTACATTTTTCCTTTTCATTTCTTTTTCAGTTCCCTTTTCTTTTCTTTTATCCAGTTCAGTTTCTTTTCTTTTGCAGCAACTTTCATTTCTTCACCCTTTGAAACAGTTTCTTTGCAAGTGTGGATCCCGTCGGGTACGACGGACGATCTGGGTGCTAATACCTTCCCAGGTCGTAACTGACTCCCGAGCTCAGTCTCTTTGGTTCGCAGGACCCGTGTCCTTCCTTTTCTTTCCTTCTGGTTTGTGCAGCATTACCATTCCCGTTCCTTCGGGATAAAAATGCCTGGCTGGCGACTCTATTCTTTTCCGCGCCACTTTCGCGTTTGTACCAGGATGGAAATCCGGGGAGCGACAGCTGGCGACTCTGCTGGGGATCGAACCCAGAATCTCTGGTTCCCCTGTGAGTCTCTCCTAGCGCTTGCGTGTTTCTGTTTCTTTGGGTGTTGATTGTTTGCTATTGTGTGTGTATTTTACTGTTATTTTATTTACAGTTTATTTACAGCTTTATTTACAGTTTTCAGTATTTATTTTCTGCATCATATTATTACTGGACTGTCTGGACTGGATCTTCTGTTTGGTGGGCTTTGGTGATACTGTTTCGGAGAGATGAGCTCATTACCACGGCTCGAGTGCACCTTAGGACTTAGAGTGGTTCCACTTTGGCCTCATTAGATCTTGTCATGGGGGTAGTAGTGAGTTCCACGCCCAGATTTGCGACTGTCTTGGAAATGTTTTGATTTGGGGATCTTCCTCTCTCATTTCATAACCTTAACAGTTATGTGCAGCTGGGGACCGATCATTGAGAACCTTGTGGAAACATCCCTCTCTAGTGATGACAGTGGCAGACCACATTTTGTGGCAAACCCATTCGCATCCGAGGGCCCACCTGGGACTTACATAGGATGACCTTGTTTCCCGGACTCAGCTGAGGCCTCCCTGCGTAGTATATAATGCCAAACTGATTCCCTGATCTGGTCATGAGCCATTTCTCGGAAATGGTGAAAGTATTATTGCTATTCGGCTTTGAGAGTCCGTGATGTTTGACCCGGAGCATACCAGTGAGATTGGGAGGGATTTACAGGTTTGCAGGAACCCTTGGCCTCTACATACCCTCATTATCAGTGGTCATTGTTATGATTTAGTCCTATAGTTCTGGTTTTCTGGTCTTCTTGGTACTGTGGTTCTGAGATTTCTATCAGAGGGTTGTGACTCAGAGGATTTTGATTTACAGATGATCAGAGGGTCCTTATGTTCAGTGTCTAGTATCCAGATGGTCCCAGATTGATCATATGCCTGCATTGCATTTGCATTTGCATCATTCTTGCATTAACTGTTTATGTTTCCATTTTTCAGGTCATTATTCATAGTCAGCTCCCGGTTCTGGTAAATTTTATTTCCAGATGGCAGAAGTCAGAAGAATTCAAAGGAAAAAGAATGTTCACTATACTTTTCTTCAACCTGAAGTCAGAAGTGTTCAGAAATTAGCAGGTTTAATGAATGACCAAGTCTTGGGAAATTTCAGAAAGAGATATGGCCAGATATTGAAGTATGTGGACAAACCCACTGCAGACCAGAAGGACAGTTTGCATACCTTGCTTCAGTTTTATGGTCCCCTGTTGCGGTGCTTTGTGTTTCCAGATTACATCTTGGCTCCTACTTTGGAGGAGATTGCCAGCATTCTGAATATTCCAGTCAGAGATACCTTGCCTTTCTATGGGTCTGAGGTAGTGCTTAAGGAAGAGGACATAGCCAAAGTTTGTCGTTTACCAGCTACTACAGTCAAGAAGGCTCTAAAGGATAGTGACGGCAAAGGACTCCCTTGGAGTGTGCTCATACCAGAGGCTGAGAAATATGCTAAAGAGGGTAAATGGGGTGACTTTGGTGCTTTACGGGCTTTGATGGTGTATGGGTCTAGCTTATTCCCAGGAGAGAAAGAATTTGTAAGCTTGGAAGTGACCTCTATCTTTGCCAAAGGCAATCCTGTGCCAACTCTTTTGGGAGATTTCTACTACAGCGTTCATTACCGGAATGAGAAAGGTAGGGGTGGACCAGTGGGCTGTTGTGCCTCATTGTTTGCTGAGTGGTTTGCCAGACAGTTTCCAAAATCAGGTGCTTTCAAGTAAATAAGGGATGAGTGGAGATGGTCTAGAAGGCTGATGGGGCTAACTGCTGATGATATAGCCTGGGGATATGACAGAGATCTGCTGGGAAAAGAGTTGATGGTCAGTTGTGGAAGATTTGTTGGAGTGCCTTTGCTAGGAAGGAAGGGTGTGATCAGTTATCATCCAACATTAGCCAGGAAGAAATTTGGTTACCCTTTGAGAGATCCACCACAGATGGAAGAGTTTGCTGAGTCTTTGTATTTTCCTGTGGAATGAAACAAAGAGTTAGTGCTGCAAGTATCTCAGGCTTGGGCTCATAGGATAAGGAAGGGTAAGAAAGACTTTGGCAGAGTAGATCCCAAGACGTATCCTCCTTTTGCTACATGGTTGCAAAAACATGTAGAAGAGGTTCTCATGCCCTTCTCAGTAGAAGCTCCACTTTATCCCAAAGAAGTGCCAAGCCAGAGTACTGTCTCCCTTGAAGAGTACAAGAAATTGGAAGCTCAGCTGCATGAAGTTCGAGTGGAGAATGCTGAAATGGTTAGCCTGTATCATCTTGCCAACCGGGCCAAAAATGAAGCAGAGGGAAAGCTGCAGAAGATACAAGCCTCTTTGGAAGCTAAAGAGAAGGACTTTGCTGGAAGGGAAGCTCACTTTCAAAGGTTGGGTATGATGGAAGCAAAAAGAGAAGTGGAACGCAAAAAGACTTTGAAAACTCTCAAGGAAGCTCGTCAGTCCATTGTTTGGTTGCAAGGCCAAAGGGAGGAAGAGCACAAAAAGTTCAAAGAAAAAGAAGAGTTTTTCGAGGTGCAAATGGCCTTCAAGAAGGAAGAGGTGGAGCAAGTCCATAACATACGGAGGGAAAAGACTCAGCAGTTAGTACAAAGCCAGTTAGCCTTGGAGGAGGCACGGAAGGAGATTGAAGAGCT
Source organism: Lathyrus aphaca (assembly GCA_963966055.1). Taxonomy (NCBI): domain Eukaryota; kingdom Viridiplantae; phylum Streptophyta; class Magnoliopsida; order Fabales; family Fabaceae; genus Lathyrus; species Lathyrus aphaca. The sequence continues at coordinate 569,435,076 of OZ014519.1, forward strand.
CAAGCTGAGAGCAGGTGTAAAGAAGAACAGAGCAGAGGTGGCTGCAGAGGAGCCTGGATCTCTAGTTTAGTTTTTTTTTTTTGATTCAGACTACCTACAGACTTGTTGTAGGAGTCTTGCTTATTTGTTTTGTCTTTTATTCATGTAATGACTTGTAACCCTTCGAGGAATATTTCTGTTGGTGCTCTAACTTTTGGCCGGCAGTGGTTTGTCCATGATATACATTGTTAATATGCAAATTATCATTTCTAAATGTGCAAGGCTTGTTTGTCTGATACTGCTAATATCTGAACATTCTTCAAAGAGAAAGTCTATAAGTTAATACTCAAAGTGGCTGTCTGGAGTAAATACTAGAACTTGGGCATGCAAATGCTTAAAACTTGGGAACATGAGCAGTTACATTGCATGCATATGACGTGTTTGTTTGTTTTGCAGGTATTGCTTCAGTTTCTAACATTCTTGTTGTTTCAGGCACTATAGCTCCCAAGAAAGTTCGAGAACAGCCGATCATACACAGATATCCCACAAGAGTCAACAGAGAGAGAGTCATGGATCAAATGCAAGCTGACTTAGCTGACTTGAGACTGAGGATGGACAATTTTATTACCCTTATGGCAGGAATGGGTCAGAATTAGGAACGTCTGCGTGAGTTGGTTGAAAATAGTCAAGCCAGGAACAACGGTACTGCTGATGGAGGTAATCGTAACAGTGCGGGTGCCCGTCAAGTTGAAATCCCTGTAGCACATCCAGGGGTTACCATAATCAATGATGGATTGAAAAATGTACAGATGGACGGTCAAGACGAGCAGTTTACGTTGTTGGACGAAACTGAAGGCCAGGGGGCTGAAATGAATAGGAAATTTGAAGAGATGGCAGAACAGATCAGGGCTATTCAATCTCAGAACTCCTTGGGGTTCGACATTACTGACTTGGGCTTGGTTCTAGGGTTTAGAATCCCTTACAAGTTCAAGGTCCCAACTTTTGAGAAATACAACGGCACAACGTGTCCAAAGACTCATCTTCAGTCCTTTGTAGGAAGGATTGCTGCCCACACTGATGATGAAAAGCTATGGATGTACTATTTCCAGGACAGCCTGGTTGGGGCCTCCTTGGAATGGTATATGAAGCTAAGTAGAGTCAACATTAAGAGCTAGAAGGACCTGGCAGAGGCTTTCGTGAGGCAATACCAGTACAATTTGGACATGGCTCCAAATCGCACTCAACTGCAAAACATGTCTCAAACTGCTAAGGAGGGGTTTAAAGAATATGCTCAAAGGTGGCGTCAACTCGCTGCCAGAGTGCAACCACCATTGCTGGAGAATGAGATGGCTGATATGTTCATGGGGACATTGCAAGGAGTGTTTATCAAAAGATTGGCGTCTTGTTCGGCTACTAAGTTCAATGACATAGTAATTGTTGGGGAGAGGGTCGAGACTTTGTTAAAGATGGGAAAGATTCAGGATACAAGTGTGAGTAGTTCGAATGGAGTAAGAAAAGCTTTCAGCGGACCCCCGAGAAGAAGAGAAGGTGAAACCAATGCTGTGTTTGGCTGAGGACGGGGCCGAGGATATAGAAGATCATACGAGCAAGTGGTAGCTGTCACAATCCCTTTCAATCCAGTACAACAGGTACAGCCTCAACAACAATAGCAACAACAACAGCCACAACGTAACAACTATCAACAAAGACCTTATCAGCCAAGGCAGACTCGCCCGACTAATAGGGTGCTTGAGGCAATTCTCATGACATACACTACATTGCTACCAAGATTGCTGGACCTGAATTTGATACAATTGAGAACTTTGGCACCACCACCACCTGGAGAGCTTCCCGTGGGGTACGATGTCAATGCTAGATGCGCTTTCCATTCAGGGGCACCGGGCACTCAACTGAGAAGTGCAGGGCGCTACAGCACAAAGTTCAAGATTTGATCGACTCCAAGGCGATTAATTTCGCACCACCACCGAATGTTACTTCAAACCCTATTCTGAACCATGGAGGGGCTAGAATAAATGCTGTTGAGGGGGGTGAGAAGTTAAGTTTGATTCTGAGTATAGAAGAAGTGAAGACTCCACTGTTGGTAGTGAAAGAGAGGCTGTTGAAGGGACAAGTGTTTCCGGGATGCAGTTCTGATTGTGAAAAGTGTGGGAATTCAGTGAATGGTTGTGAAGACCTGAAGATGGGATTGCAGAATCTGATTGATGAAGGATCTTTGCAGTTTGACAAAGTTGATAATGAAGTTGATGATGTGTCCACTATAACCATATTCTATGATCCAGCTGAAATGCCTGCTAGAAGAAAACCTGTGACTATTTATGCTCCTGAAGTTAGTCCTGTGACTATCACTGTGCCTGGGCCTGTTCCTTATACAGATGATAGAGCCATTCCATGGCATTACGGCTCAGATGTGTACGTGGAAGGACAGAAAGTGGAGAGTAAGTCAGTGGTTATTGACCCGACTGTAGTGAACGTCGGAGGGGTTGGAGGTTTTACGAGAAGTGGTCGTCTATTTGCTCCCCCAGTTCTGAGAGGAGATCCTGAGGCTGAGGCTTCGGCAAAGGCTAAAGGAAAGCAAACAGCGACTGATGAAATAACAACTCTTGCTGCTGGACAGGGTACCTTTGAGAAGGAAGTGGAGGAATTTATGCGCATAATTAAAAAGAGTGATTATAAGGTGGTTGAACAGTTGAACCAGACGTCGTCCAAGATCTCAATTCTGTCTTTGCTGATGTGTTCTCCAGCACATAGAGAAGCCTTGTTGAAAGTGTTGCAAATGGCGTATGTTCCTCAAGAAATAACTGTTAATCAACTGGAAGCCGTAGTGGGTAGTGTGAATGCAAGCCACAGGCTGGGCTTTACAGATAGGGACCTTACGTCAGAGGGTCGTAACCATAAAAAGCACTGCATATTACTATGGAGTGTAAGGGTGCTGTTTTGTCGCATGTCCTTGTTGACACAGGCTCTTCTCTTAATGTACTCCCGAAGAAAGCATTAATGAAGCTCAATGTTGATGGAATCATCTTAAGACCCAGTGATCTGATAGTGAAAGCTTTTGATGGGTCCAGAAGGTCAGTGTTTGGAGAAGTTGAGTTACCTGTGAAAATAGGTTCTCAAGTTTTCAAAATCACCTTTTACGTCATGGACATTCAGCCCGCGTACAGCTGCTTGTTGGGACGCCCATGGATTCATGCTGCCAGAGCCGTAACTTCCACTCTGCATCAAAAGCTCAAGTACGTGGTTGATGGCCGAGTAATCATAGTGTGCGGAGAGGAAGACATCTTTGTGAGCCACTTATCAACTTTCAAATATGTGGAGATGGACGGAGATATCCATGAGACTCTGTGTCAGGCCTTCGAAGCGGTTAATGTCAGCATTTTGACTCCTATAGAGAGAAGCAGTGAGAAAGAAGGTACCTCCATTCATTCCTACAAGCAGGCAAAGGAAGTGGTTCAGTCAGGAAGCGCCCAAGGCTGGGGTAAATTGCTGGAATTGGAGAAGAAAGACGATAAGTTTGGTTTGGGTTATCAGCTTAGTGGCTCTAATGGGTGTCCAAGTGGTAAAGCCATTACTTTTACAAGTGCTGGGATGCTCAACCACAACCATATCTATGCAACTAATGAAGAGGGAGACAGTGATGGTGACTGGGACAACTGGATTCATTCGTGTGCGCCCGGAAAGGAGCTGAAGAACTGGTCTGCTGAAGACATCGTCCAAGTTATCTGGCACTCAGAGTAATTTATTTGTTTCCTTTCTTTATCATGCTGCATTGTCAAATCCTGCACTCTGCCCAAGGTGCTAGGATCCATTGTATGGGCCACCATGTTTGTTATGCACTCATTTTACCATGGAATAAAGGACATTTTCAGACAAATTGTGTTCTCTTTCTTTCGTTTTAAATTTTTCACAAAAAATATAAAAATGACAATGTGTTTTTCCTTTTTGTGTTTTGTGTTTGCGTCTCTTTTAAAAAATAAACAGATTCTGAAATAAGCACATCATCTGTGCAGTGTTGATCATCCGGATTCCATTGATAACGTTCCTGCTATGACCACGCATGACTTTGACAATCCTATCTACCAAGCTGATGAAGGGGTTGAGGAAGACTGTGAACTCCCTGAAGAATTGGTCAGATTGTTGAAACAAGAGGAACGAGTTATTCAGCCTCATCAGGAAGAAATTGAGATCATCAACATCGGCACTGAAGATGTGAAGAAAGAGATCAAGATTGGGGCCAGTCTGCAGGCCGAAGTAAAGAAAGAGCTGATTGGTATGCTGCGTGAGTATGTGGATATCTTTGCCTGGTCGTATCAAGATATGCCAGGGTTGGATACCGACATCGTTGTGCATAAGCTACCATTGAAAGAAGACTGTCCTCCTGTGAAGCAGAAGTTGAGAAGAACTCGTCCTGACATGGCGATGAAGATCAAGGAGGAAGTTCAGAAGCAATGGGATGTCGGATTTCTTGCTGTAACTAGTTAACCACCTTGGGTAGCTAACATTGTTCCTGTACCAAAGAAGGACGGCAAGGTCTGGATGTGCGTTGATTACCGGGATCTAAATAGATCGAGCCCAAAAGATGACTTTTCGTTACCTCACATTGATGTGTTGGTAGATAACACTGCTCAATTCTCGGTATTTTCCTTCATGGATGGCTTCTCCGGGTATAATCAGATTAAGATGGCACCGGAAGACATGGAGAAAACAACGTTCATTACCCCGTGGGGTACATTCTGCTATAAGGTCATGCCCTTTGGTTTGAAGAACGTCGGGGCAACTTATCAGCGGGATATGGTCACATTGTTCCACGACATGATACACAAGGAAATAGAATGCTATGTGGACGATGTGATTTCTAAGTCCTGAGACGAAGAAGAGCATCTGGTCAACCTCAAGAAGCTGTTTGACAGACTGATAAAGTACAAGCTGAGGTTGAATCCAAACAAGTGCACTTTCGGAGTGCGTTCCGGGAAACTGCTGGGTTTCATTGTTAGTCAGAAAGGAATTGAGGTAGATCCTGCAAAAGTAAAAGCAATTCAAGATATGCCTGCACCGAGAACAGAAAAAAGAAGTGCGCGGGTTTTTAGGGAGGTTGAACTACATTTCTCGGTTCATATCTCATCTAACTGCCACGTGCGAGCCAATATTCAAATTGCTAAGAAAAGAACAAATGGTCAGGTGGAATGAAGACTGCCAAAGAGCTTTTGACAAGATAAAAGAATATTTGCAGGCACCTCCAATTCTTATTCCTCCAGTTGAGGGAAGACCTTTAATTATGTACTTGATTGTGCTAGAAGGGTCAATGGGGTGTGTTATAGGCCAACATGACGAGTCTGGTCGAAAAGAGTACGCTATTTATTACCTTAGCAAAAAGTTTACCGACTGTGAATCCCGTTACTCACTACTCGAGAAAACTTGCTGCGCTTTGGTATGGGTTGCTCGCCGACTGAGACAGTACATGTTGACCCATACCACACTGCTAATTTCCAAAATGGATCCTGTCAAGAACATCTTTGAGAAACCAGCGTTAACCGGAAGGGTTGCTAGGTGGCAAATGATCTTAACAGAGTACGACATATAGTATACTTCTCAGAAAGCCATCAAAGGAAGTGTATTGTCGGATTACCTTGCACAGCAACCCCTTAAAGATGATTATCAGCCAATGAAGTTTGATTTCCCTGATGAGGACATCATGTACCTCAAAGCAAACGATTGCGAGGAACCACTTCCGGAGGAAGGGCCAGACCCTGAATCCAAATGGAAGTTGATGTTTGATGGGGCCGTCAATATCAATGGACGTGGAGTTGGTTCCGTTCTTATTACTCCTGAAGGTGTTCACTTTCCCTTCGCTGCCAGAATTACTTTTGGCTGCACCAACAATGAAGCGGAATACGAGGCATGCATAATGGGAATAGAGGAGGCTATTAATCTTCGGATTAAGACCCTCGATATATTCGGATATTCAGCCCTCGTCATAAATTAGGTTACCAGCAAGTGGTATACGCATCAAGAGAATCTAATTCCTTACAGGGATTATGCCAGAAAACTGTTGACGTTCTTCACGACAGTTAAGCTTCAGTACATACCACGTGATAAGAATCAATTTGCCGACGCATTGGCCACTCTTTATTCGTCTATCAAAGTCTTGTGTTGGAATTATGTGCCCAGAATTGACATTTCCAGGCTTGATGCACCAGCTCATGCTTTCTCTATAGACGCCGTGTCTGATGAGAAACCTTGGTACTTTGATATCAAGCTATTCCTGGAAAAGCAAGAATACCCAGCTGGGGCATCTTCCAATGACAAGAAGACCTTAAGGCGACTTGCTGCTAGTTTCTTTTTGAATACAGACGGGGTTTTGTACAAGAGAAACTTTGACATGGTCTTGCTCAGATGCGTGGATAGACACGAAGCAAGCTTGTTAATGCAGGAAGTCCACGAGGGATCTTTCGGTACTCATGCAGGAGGGCATGCTATGGCAAAGAAATTATTGAGATCAGGGTATTATTGGATGACAATGGATGCGGGCTGTTGTTCATATGCTCGTAAGTGCCACAAGTGCCAGATTTATGCAGACAAGGTGCATGTTCCTCCAAGCCCACTCAACGTCATGTCATCTCCTTGGCCCTTTTCTATGTGGGGCATTGACATGATCGGAAAAATAGAGCCTACTGCTTCAAATGGTCATCGCTTCATCTTGGTTTCGATTGATTACTTCACTAAGTGGGTTGAAGCAGCATCTTATGCCAATGTCACTCGTCAAGTGGTAGCCAGATTTTTGAAAAGAGACATTATTTGCAGATACGGAGTACCCGAAAGAATCATTACTGACAATGGTTCTAACTTGAACAACAAGATGGTGGCAGAGTTGTGTCGGGACTTCAAGATCCAGCATCACAATTCTTCTCCTTACCGACCAAAGATGAATGGTGCAGTAGAGGCAGCAAATAAGAATATCAAGAAGATTGTGCAAAAGATGGTTGTCACTTACAAAGATTGGCATGAGATGTTACCATTTGCGCTGCATGGGTACCGAACATCAGTCAGGACGTCGACTGGGGCAACTCCCTTCTCATTGGTATATGGTATGGAGGCAGTCCTGCCGGTTGAAGTAGAGATTCCTTCATTGCGTGTGATGATGGATGTGAAGCTTGATGAGGCTGAATGGGTGCGTGCTCGTTACAATCAGCTATGCTTAATTGAGGAAAAGAGATTAGCGGCTATCTGTCATGGTCAGCTTTATCAGAGGAGAATGAAGTGAGCATTCGACCAACGAGTACGTACTCGGGAGTATCAAGTGGGAGAGCTTGTGCTGAAGAGGATCGTTCCTCCAGGTTCAGATCACAGGGGCAAGTGGACCCCAAACTACGAAGGACCATCCATAGTGAAGAAAGTTTTCTCAGGAGGAGCACTGATGCTCACCACTAGGGATGGAGAAGATTTCCAATCCCCTGTTAACTCGGACGCAGTTAAAAAATACTTCGCATAAAGAGACCCGCTGGACACAAAAACATAATTAAAGTCCAGGCAAGAAAAGGGCATCTCGGCGAGCTAAAAACAGAATAAAAGGCTCGGGCAAAAGTTAGGGAAAATAAATAAATAAAAATGTACACCCGCTGAGTTGAAAAGCCACATCGGATAGCTCAGGCAAAAAAGGGTATCCCGGTGGATTGAAAACCCGAAAGGGAGATCCACGCAAAATAAGGGAATAAGCGAACAACTATGATCCGAGTAATCTGAACCAAATCATCGTTTCGTACAGCTTGACAATATCAGAAGGATAAGAATCAGTCCCCTCATCCTCTCAGAAAGCAAAGGCAAGAATGGAGAGTTTTGAAGACATGCTGGTCATAGCAGAAAGGGAACTCATTGGGATGCTGTGCCCATTGCCATTAGGATAGTTTGTTTTCTCAATTTTATGGTGGCTACCTCTTTCCAGGTGGTTTCTTCCTGATGTAAATCTTTGCCTATTCAGAGGCCTTTCAATGAAAAGAATATTCAGTCAAAAAACTGTGTTGTGTTTATTTTTTGTTTGCAAAATGTCCTGAATTTTTGGAAAAAATAGCATTGCATTTAAAACATGGTGATAATTTGAAAGAAAATGACATTGCAGGGAAACGTTTGAAATCCTCTTTGAGTGTTGGGTGACGATGGATGAACAGATCATACCATGCAAGTCCCCGGGGCACACTTGTGTTTTCAGTTGTGGAAGGTTGCAGGATGGCGTCACATTCTCCCAAACAGAATTTTCCTCAGCAGAACTCCAAGGCTAATTGAAGAGCTTTCATCTCTAAGCAGTTTATCTTCCCCAGTGGAGTATACCCAGCAAGAAGTGGGAGGCCTATTCCCCACAAAGTTTATATGTTAAAACTCTTGTCACCAATAGTGAAGATTAAGGAGGAAGTATCTTCCTAACTATCAGTGAAACATTCTCCAGCACTCGTCTGTGTTCATATTTCATTGCCGCTCGTCTGTGGGAATAAATGTCAAAATAGTTACCGGTCCTGGCGTAATAGGTATATCTGAAGGAGGCTCGTCCGTCTCAGGCAACACTTATTAATGTTGCACCTGGCGTAACAGGTTTGCTCGAAGAAGGCTCGTCTGTCTTAGACAATATATCCACGAATAATATATGAAGAGGGTTCGTCTACCTTGATCATGCATGTCTATCCCACAGACTTTTGTGCATCACCGGTCCTGGCGTAACAGGTATATCCGAAGGAGATTCGTTTGTCTCAAGTCATATGTTCTTGCAAAGTATATGAGGGCTCGTATGTCCAGCTCCTGGCGTAACAGGATTGTTCGAAGAAGACTCATTTGTCAAAGTATTCTGATTCCAGATAACAGTTTCAACTTAGAGGGAGCTCGTCTGCTTTCCCTTCAATTCAGTCACCAAAGCGTCATTTGGTTGGGTTTATTTCCCAGTTTTTGCATTCTCGTCAGAGTGCAAATTTCAGGTCTTCTTGGTATTCAACCACAGTTTATCTTGAACGATCGATAGCCCGTTCTACCGTCCTTTTCAGATTAACAGTTGTTTGAATAGGGGCAGCTGTAACACCCCAAATTTGCCCTCTTCTTTTTAAGCATTATATCACATCATATTCATCATGAACATATCATATTCTTGGCATCCTAGCATGGAAAGATGAGGCATAACATCCTCATGACCTAGCATTAGGCATATGATCATCTGTGGAGGATTTTTGAAGCATCACAAGCCATGACAAGGGGCCCAATGGATTTGTGCAAGTCCTATGAGGGGTCTACCTTGCATTTACAAGCTCAAGTTCATTTACAAAAGCTCAGAAGGTTGGAAGATCATCAGGGAATCCAGGCTAGGGCAAAGCTCCTACACAATGATCCCAAATTAGGGTTTGAGTTTCAAGCATGAAAACCTCAAGACTTTGGCCATTTCATTTGGGCAAAGTCTTTCACATGTTATTAGCTCGACGACCGGATTTTACACATCATTCGAAGGATTTGGTGGATCACTCAGAGTATGGCAGGAGTATGTTATTGGGATGTCACCTCCTTCGTAGGGCTTCATCCTCTGTCCATTGACGATGAACGATTTACATGTTTGGTTCTTGATTTTGATAGCACCAGATCTTAGAATCTTAGATACTTCGAAAGGTCCAGTCCATCTCGAACGAAGCTTCCCTGGAAAAAGTCGTAACCTAGAATCGAATAGGAGAACATGATCGCCTATTTTGAAGTCTTTTCTTATGATTCTTTTGTCATGCCAAGCTTTTGTTCTTTCTTTGTATATGATGGCCTTTTCGTAGGCAGATTGTCTGAGCTCTTCTAATTTGTGGATATCAAGGATACGTTTTTCACCAGCAGTTAGGTAATCCAAATTCAAAGTTTTGATGGCCCAATAGGCCTTATGCTCCAACTCAAAAGGTAAGTGACATGATTTTCCATGGACTAGTTGATAAGGGGTTGTTCCTATAGGGGTTTTGAAAGCGATTCTATAGGCCCATAACGCTTCTTGAAGTTTCTGCGACCAATCTTTTCTAGATATAGAGACAGTCTTCTCAAGAATTTGTTTGATCTCCCTATTAGATACTTCCACTTGTCCATTAGTCTGTGGGTGGTATGGTGTTGCTACTCTATGCTTAACTCCATACTTGCTTACAAGTTTATCAAATATTCTCGATATGAAGTGTGATCCTCCATCACTTATGACTAAACGGGGGGTTCCAAACCTGGGAAATATATAGTTTTTAAACAATTTGATGACTACTCTGGTGTCATTCGTGGGTGCGGCGTTAGCTTCAATCCATTTAGACACGTAGTCAACAACTACTAAGATATACTGGTTTCCTAAAGATGGTGGGAACGGTCCCATAAAGTCTATACCCCATACGTCAAAGAGTTCTACTTCTTGGAAATTTCTTAGAGGCATCTCATTAAGTCTTGAAATATTTCCTGTACGTTGGCATTTGTCACATTTGACAATGAAATCATGGACATCACACCACATAGTAGGCCAGAATAGGCCAGCTTGAAGAATCTTGGCGTAGGTCTTAGATGTGCTTGAATGTCCACCATAGGGTGCAGAGTGACAATGCTCAATAATATTATGTACCTCTTATTCTGGAACGCAACGGCGGAAAATGCCATCTTTAAATCTCTTGAAAAGAAATGGTTCATCCCAATAGAAGTTTCTCACATCACTGTAGATCTTCTTCTTCCGGTGGTAGTTTAGATCGGGGGGTATGATGTCAGCGGCTAGGTAATTAACAAAGTCTGCATACCAAGGTACATTACTTATAGCTAAGGATTTATGCGAATGCTCATGTGGGTATTGTAACACCCCAAATTTTCCCTCTTCTTTTTAAGCATCATATCACATCATATTCATCATGAACATATCATATTCTTGGCATCCTAGCATGGAAAGATGAGGCATAACATCCTTATGACCTAGCATTAGGCATATGATCATCTGTGGAGGATTTTTGAAGCATCACAAGCCATGACAAGGGGCCCAATGGATTTTTGCAAGTCCTATGACGGGTCTACCTTGCATTTACAAGCTCAAGTTCATTTACAAAATCTCAGAAGGTTGGAAGATCATCAGGGAATCCAGGCTAGGGCAAAGCTCCTACACAATGATCCCAAATTAGGGTTTGAGTTTCAAGCATGAAAACCTCAAGCCTTTGGCCATTTCATTTGGGCAAAGTCTTCCACATGTTAAGAGGATCCTCGGGATGAAATTTGGTAAGAAAATTCCTTGTGGAAGTCAAGTATTTCTTCAGTTGCTTGTAAATGAAGAAACTGGTCAACTGTGCCTTAGAAAAGTCAACTGTGAGATTTCAAGGGGTCCAACCCCATTTTTCTTGCCAAGGGATGTTCTTATAATGTTAAAATAGGTTTGGCAAGATCAAAGATCAAGAATCATGAGGTTTTGAGGTGTTTTGCAAAATTGGTGTAAAGTTGGTCATGGAAAATGCCATTTTTAGCAAGTTTTTGCCCTAATTTTCAAGTAAGCATAACTTGGTGAAAAAATCTTCAAATGGACCAAAGCCAAACATGAAAGTTGGAGATTAAAGCCTCCCATTTTCAAAAAGTATAAGTACTTTCTCATAGCCTTTATGGTTTGAATGATAGAGCCCTCGAAAATTAGTGTGAAATTAGGGCAAAGCTTGATTTTTTAATGTTCCACAAATGCAAAAAGTCTTGAAATTTATTTTTGAGTGTTGGTATGAACCAAATGAGTTTACAATATTACAAAGCAATGAAAATAAGCTATTTTTCTCCAAGAATGACACCAAATTCGTGCATGATGTGAATTTTATTCCATAAGTGCAAAAATTGCATGATCATGAGAAAGGTGTGATACTTGCATCCAAGGGCCAGGATCTTTTTGATTTAAATAAAGGGTGAGATGTGGAATGCACATGGGCAAGAAAGAGGGCAGTGCATGAATGTTTCATGATATCACAACAAAATTGCAAATTGTGCAAATTCTCTCACACATTCTCTTCTCACGTGCAAAGGCTTGCATCCTTTCAGCATTGCTTCATGATCTCCATTATAAGAGAATTAAGGTTTTAGAAAGGTTCAGCTCCATCTCATTTCACAGCTCTCAAGTTTTTGCTCATTTTTCATTTTCCTTCGAATCATTCTCTACACTTGCTATCTTCACAAACCAATCACATATTCTTCATCCTTGAGAGTTCATGATCACAAATCCATCCATTGTTCAAGCTGATTCTCAAGATTCAACACCTTGCCATTTTAGAGCAGCAAGCTTCAAGCTCTTAGATCCATCAACTTCAAGGCTTTAGTTGCATTTATTTTGCAACTAGAGTGTATTTGGAGTGGATTGGCATCTATTTCTTGGCTTTTAACAAGCTATTTCCAGATCTGCAAGTCTCAGGTAAGTTCAAAATTCTTGGATCTAGAAATGAAAATAGAAGTGTGCATTATGATCTACTGGTTATGCTGATGACTCTGCTTGTTTTAAATTTGAATTTGGTGCATTATTGAGCTTTGTATGTGGATTTGAATTTTCATGGTGAAACCTGTTTGCTTTCGATCCAGACTATTCATTGTTCTATTGAGATTTTCATGGCCATATTTGAATTCAAGATAGCTTGATTACTTAATCTGGAGCTTTTGGTGTATTATTATTGAGATTTGTTCATTGTATGCATTTTCCGGTGCCGGAGCCCTAGCTCCGGTCACCGGATTCTGGACGTGTGCTTGCTAGGGTTTCAAGGAAGAAGAAGGTCTCATGACCATTGGATCCATCATTTGGACGCTTGTTGTGCTGCCACCTCATAAATGAGGCATCCTCCCCCTCACGTGCTTTTTGTTTTCTATTTTCATTCTGATAATTCATTTTGTCACGCACCCCATGTTAACTAATGTGTACACTCTCTCTGGTCCAATCATTTTGGTGACTTGAATAAATGAATTGACTGATCCTGGCCTTCCTTGTGATCCAATGGCTTGTGTTTTTTACTGTTTTTCTTGAATATCCACCTTAATTGTTGTAAGCTTGCGCATACCCAGTGGGCCTGGATGGCTATCCACACCCCCCTTTTTGCTTGAGCCCAAATGATTTGAAGTGAAATCTCTTCTATTCGCCCCCCCAACTTCATCTTTCATTTTATTTCTTTTTCTTTTATTTCTTTTTATTTCTGTTTTGCTTTTTATTTTTTTTAAATAGTTTTAAGTCTTAAAAAATTATGAAAAAATTCATGGAAGATCATTTGAGTTTTCCTTAATTTTTAATATTTTTATTTTCCATTTATTTTATTTTGACACGTGTCAATTAATTCTCCCATTTAATTAATTCATTTTATTCCATTTTTAAGCATGTTGTCTTGTTCTATATTGATCCTCATTTTGAATTTTTGATTGGTTCTTTTTGCTCTGGACTTTTAATAGAGTGTACTTTATGTGTGATTTTTGTTCTGATTTTTTATAAACTTGTTCAATTGGTTTTGGTATTTGACTTGTGAGTGAAGTTTCTTAACCCTAGTTGATGCTTGACCCTCATTTGACTTACTTGGCTTCTGAATTTCTCCCTATCCTTTTGGCATGTTTTTATATCATGATTGAAGATCTCTTTTCCAAGGTTGTGGAATTTTTGGGTGCATACTTGATTTGATTTGAATTTTGGTTCTTAACTTGTCCCATTTGGCTTCTTTTTGGTCATAAGTCCTCTCCTTAGCTTAGAAGGGCACTTGTGCCAACTTCTTCATCTTATTTGGGGTCTCTTTAGGGCATTGATGCCTTTCTGATCTTGGTTTGGGGTTTGTGTTTTGGAAATCTTGTATTTTGTTTACCTTTGAGGTTCTTCCTTTCTTTTGAACATCCACCTCACTTCTTTGCCTCTTTCTTCCCATAGTGTGATTGCTTGATCATGTGCTTCCCTTTTCTTCATCTTTCTTGCTTCTTAAGCACTTCTTTAACTTGATTAGGGTTCTGGTCTTGTGCTTTGAGTTTGTGTTTTGTGTATTTTTGCTTTGTATCTTATCAAGTTTACTTTGCTTTGCCATGTGATTCATGTTGCCTCATTTTGACTTGTGTGATTCTTTTCTCATTCTTGTGACTTGTGTTAACATTGAGCATTTGTGTATATGACTTCATTTCTGTTTGTATGATGTTGGTATGACATTATGTTCATTTTTTTTTTGCTTATATGCTTGTGTCACTACCCTTTTCAGGGGCTATGGTAAGTGAGAGGTGTGGATGTGTTTCCCACATCTCCAAATCTCATCTCTTTTCTTTTTATTCTTACTTATACTAACCTTGTGATTGTTGGGCTTAGGCCTTACCTCCCTTTTCTTCTATTCTTCTTTCTTCTTCTTCTCTTCTTCTTTCTTTCTTCTTTAGGATAGTAAACCACACTAACCTAGGATTTCCATGCATGACAATACTTAGGATTCATTAGTCCCCCATTAGACTTTTTCCTTTGTGATCCTTTTGGTTTCTTTTCTCTTCTCATCTCAAAACCTTAAAGAAGACACTTAATAAAGTTTGAAGTGATACCTTGAGCAAAAGCCTTATCCCATGAGACACTTATAGTCTTCCCATCTTGGGATAGTACAAGCTTATCTTTTGATGTACAAGTCTGATCAAGATATCATCTTCACCAAGAAAATCATAAGAACACACTTCTTCATTGTAAATACAAAAACACTTAATAAGTTAATGAGTTAGTGAGCTTAAGCCCTAATCTCTGGGTTCAAGTTTTGGGGATCTTCTCCTTACTTGAGTGTGCTTGTTCTATTATTCCATCTTGGAATGTAGTGACAAGTGCACATTCCATGTAAAAGAGCTTGAGTTCACTTCCTTGTGACACACTCCTAAAAGCTTCATAAAAAACACAAACAAACAATAAGTGTCTTTCCTTCGGGACTTCGTTTCTCATCTCCTTTGCTCCGTACGCGAACTTGCTCCTACTTGTCATTTTGCAAGACGGTTACGCACTCGTCGTCCGAGCCTGCAACACCTGAGCATTGGCATAGGCAGTTCAAGCCTTAATTCACACACAATCTTTTCCACCCCTAGTTAGGGGAACTACGGCGACTCTGATCCTCATTGTCCAGATGAGGTACATAGGCAGCGGGGTAGTGTCGCTCCCGATAGGTGGGACCGGCCCAGATAAAGGTACAGACGCGAACGGTCGGCGAGAGGGACAATGAGAACACACATCAGTGAACTCACTGGAAAAGAAAGAGTCGCCAGCTAGGCATTTTTATCCCGGAGGAAAGGTAATGCTGCATAGACCTAGAAAGATATGGATAAGACGGTTGCGAACCAGAGAGACTGAGAAAGGGGGTTGGTTACAACCTGGGAAGGTATTAGCACCCAGATTGTCCGCCGTACTCGACGGGATCCACGCTTAAAAGATTTGTGTTTTAAAGGGGTAGTGTCAGTGCAATCTGTGTATAAAATAGCTGGAAAAGAATGTACAGGTGTCGGTGTAAAAGAAGTGTAAAGTGTATAAATGATGTGTCAGTGTAGGGATAAGAGTGAAATGCTCATGATAATGAGGCTAAAAGAATGGGGCTAGAAAGAGGGGGAATATACAGAGACTTTTGGTTCGATAACTGTTAAGTTATGCCTACGTATCCTCTCGTGCAATGAGGAAGTCAGAACACCGTAGTTCGACCCAAAGAGACTGAAAGATGAATTGACTTGTGAACTGCTTGCTTGTCTATGCTCAAGTGTATGACCTGTCTGGCCCAGGTGCAAACTGTCTTGCATTAGACGGAAGAAGCGAGCTCTCGTTTGTGAGTGAAGGTGATGAGAAAAGAATCCCGGAGGAGACGATTATTGTTTGTTTTTTATGTTTTCAGTCTTTTATTGCTTTTGAAAGTTTGTCATAAGTTAATGAGCTTAAGCCTAAACCAATGGATTTAGTAAACTCATCACATCTTCCCTCTGATTAGGGGTAATGAGAATACCTTAAGTGTGAAGTCAGATTCTCACACTTAATCACCTTTGATGTAGGATTAAGATCATTAACCTACTTGTGATTATTTAGATGTTTTTGTTGTTTTTGTTTAGTGTTAAGTGATGAGGTTAAGCCATAATCAGAGATTAAACAGACTCATTACACCATCCTAATAGAAGGATAATAGATGAGAATGTTTAAGCTGAGGAAAGCTCCTCAACTTAATCCATGATTAGGGATTAAACTCATGACAAAACAAAGCCTTTATTAAGTAGATTTTAGCTAATGATAAGATGATGAAGTGAATTTTATGGTTTGTAAGACAACTTGAGGGGGACTTGTCCATTAACACTGGGGTTAGTCCTTCTTAACCAATTAAGGAAGAATTAGAACCCTAATGCAAGGCCCAAGTTACAAGTGTGAAGTCTTGATGATTATTAAGTGGATTGATTAGAGGATTCAAACACATTAAGGGTTTAACACTTAGGATTAAAGTTATACACTCCATCCTAATAGAAGGATGCAGGCATAAGCTTAATCACAAAGCCTTAAAGCCTTTAGGGTTTAGTCCCTGATTATGAGATGAGAAGAGAAGACTCAAAAGAGACACAAAGGTAAAACTAAGAGGGGAGAATAATCAAAACCCTAATCATTGTCATGCTTGGTTGTTCCTAAGGTTTGTGAGATTTACAAGAGCAATCTTCAATGGAACCACCAGGAAGCAGATGAAAGGATCAAGAGCAGCAAAGCAACTTGCTTCATTTAAGAAGACGAGTCACTTGAAGAAAGAAAGTAAGAAGAAGAAGAATGAGCAAGCTCAATCTCAAACACATACAAAAAATGCAGCAAGGATGCATAAGAGAGATGAAGTGAAGAAAGCATGAGAAGTGAAGGCAAATTCACTTCTCAAAGTTGCTTACCACCTGAAAAGTTAGTGAGAAAGATGCAATGCAATGTCAAATGAAATGCAATGACATGATGAGAAACAAAACCAGAAACACATTCATGATGTTAATGATGCTATGAGATGCTACAAACATGAGACAACACATGGGGATGATCATACAAGCTTATGAATGCAAATGAAGCAAGTTAAGACACATGAACATACATGAAAAGTTATGGAATGCATATGGCATACAACATGACAAATGCAAGGTGAAATGATCAAACATGCTTTCAATATGTCTTATAATGTTCAATGAATCAAATGGAGGCATGGAATGTCATGGCAAGTCATGTTATGCAAGAAAATGCAAGATGAATGCATATGGAAGCCCAAATTAGGGTTTATGATCAAAGCATCAAACAAAAACCAAAATCAGAAGCAAACATTAAGTTAAAAAATTGAAAATGCACTCAAAGGATCCCTAATCCTATACTAACCCACTGCCCAAAGGAGAGGTCTCAACTCTTAACCAAATTATAGTTATGATTTTCCTAAGTTTTCTAGGGTTTTAGGGTTCCTTAACAAGAAAAATACCAAACAAATTGAAAATGAAAGATCAAATCATGGCCATTTAATCTCACAAACTACATGCTAAACACAATGCAATGCAAAAAGAATCAAGGTCCAACTCTTCATGGTTAGGCAGAAATGATTTTTGGAAGTTTGGATCAAAATAATGCATCAAAATGATTTTAATTCCATGAAAAATTCTCAAAATGCATCAATATCAAAAAATAAATTTGGTTTGAAGGTTGGACAATGTTTCTAAATGTCTTAAAACATTTCATGAATTTTTTGGTGATTTTTAAATACCTAAAAGTATTTTTAATAAATTAATTTTCATTAATCAATTAAAAATAAACTTTTAAATATTTAAAAATACTTTTTAATGCTAAAAAAATAAAAATAAAAATATTTTTGTGCTTCTAAAATTAATGAAACTCAGGATAAAAAATTTCATAATTTTTAAAGCATTTTTGCTATTTTTAATAAATTGAACAAATTAAACATAAAGAAAATGAAATAAAACAAAATAAAATGGAAAGTAATCTAATCTAAAGGCTGAGATTTGAATCTGGGTGAGAAGGTTTGACCGCGCGCGTTAATGCATGGCCTGGATTGACTCTGACCTTAATTAAGTTTTATAAAATAATTAAATGGATTAATTAGACTTAATGGTGATTAGGGCAAAGTGGACCCATCTGAACCACTCATCCACGCGCCAAGTCAACCCTAGTCAGATGATCCAACGCCTGAGATTCAAATGCCACTAATGACTGGGATTAGGGCTAATAACATTCAGGTGACCGGAGAGAAGCTCCGGTCATCTTCTCCGGCGGGTTGAAAACCCTAGAACACGATTCAGGCCACCATTCTTCAAATTAAAGCCAGGGAAATGCTCCTCTACTCAAACCTCACTCAAATCATCTCTCAAACTAAATTTCTCATGCTTAAAACAAAAGAATCGAAGCTAACAAGGTTAACGGGCAAAGTTTCAGAGCTTTGGTAAATCCTCATTTCTCACTCATTTTCGATTCTAAGAACATCCCCATGACCAGCAAGACATACACAACCAGATTATAACTTAAAATGCAAGCTCTGAGAGAAAAAGTTCATGGCCATACCTGAGATGGAGACTCCTGTTTCTGGGCTTTCAGAGCTATTCCTTGGTGCAAGCTTGCTCCACTGATTCCCCTGGTGCTAATGGTAGGTTTGGAATGAGCTTAAACAAGCTATTTTGAGAGGTCCAGTTCTGGTGTATCAGAAAATGGAGTCTGTGTGTGAGTGGTCTCAAGCTCTATCAATGGCTGATTCTGGTTCCTCTTTGTGTGTTTGATTTGTTGGTGAAGAGAAATGGGGTGTTTGATGGCTGGAAAATGAGATTCGAAGAGAGGAAGCTCTTTGACAGTTTTTTGGTATGCTGTCTTCTAGCTTGCTTCAATGCCCAATGCCTTGCTATAACATCTCCAAGTTGTGTGGATAGCCTGTGGGGCAGGTCAGTAGGGGTGGCTGCTCACTGTGCCATGAGTATGGGAACTTTTGCCAAAAAGTCAAGTTGGCTTGTACTTGCAGCATGGGTCATGGCAGCAGCAGTTTGAAGTCATGTCTTGCTTCAGCTTGAGTTGAGGAGGGCCCTTGGATTGCTTGTAGCTGACTGCAACATATGGATCACAAGCTATGCTAGCTTTTGCAACTTGCCCACTTGATGTTTCCTCATGATTTTGTGCCATATGCATGAGACATTGCTTGCTGAATTTTGTAGCATGGGACTTCTTTTAGTCATGGCAATGTATAGAAGTCAGCCTGTGATCACATTGCTTCTTGGAAAATGTTCTTGCCGAAAATCCATTTTGCACCTTTATGGAAAAAATGGCTTATGGATTTCTTGAGAATCAAGGCAAACAATGTAAAATCCCTTGGGCCAATTCTGTTTTTGGGGTCATGTATGATCATATGATGAAGTTTTGAAGTCATTTTGAAGTTACTAGAATGCTTGGTACATGAATTGGCAAGTTTCCCTTTTGGTGCATAACTTGAAATTTAATGATTTTTGCCAACTTTAACACACCATAACTTTTGATCCAAAATGAATTAGGTCATGATCTTGTACTTTTTGAAAAGGGAAAGATCTAATCTACAACTTTCATGACCAAAGTTTTTCCATTTGAAGCATTTTTGGATCAAAAAGTAAGGGTTGAAAAATTGCCTAAAATGACAAATTCCTTAAAAGTCAACCATGCCCAAAAAGGTCAACTTTGCAAAAACTTGTGATTCTTGAATTTTGCGAACTTATAACTTCTTCCATGATCAAATAAAGATCATGTACACTTAAAATGATGAAGATCACCCCTTGGTTGGGTCATTGGGGGCCTCAGATGCCCTGATTTTGCACTGACTTGTCCAGAAAGTCAACTCTTGATCAGATGACTTCCCCATGGAATTTCTTCATGAAAATTGATATGCATACTCCCTATACCATATAGAGACCAATAGAAACAAGAATGACCAAAAAATTTGGAGTTATGGCCTCTGAAACCAAAACCCTAATTCCAGGTCATCTGTGCAGTCAAACCTGGCTCTGCATCCACAACAATCCCAGTTCTTGTGATTCTTTGGCATTCTTGACTTTGAGAGGATATAATATGATGCTTGAACATACATGGACCCCTTTGAAGTGATTGATGACTTTTGGAATGGCACAAGAGGCTCTTGGATTGCTCAGATCACAAACCCTAGGTGCAGATGACTTAGAAACAATGCAATGACTCAAAATTGTGGTATGAGGTGTTATGATTGTGTTTATGCATATGAAATGGTCACAAGCCATGGTGTGAGGGGGGTGAGGGAAAATTTGGGGTGTTTACAGCTGCCCCTATTCAAACATGAGTTAGCTGTGCAGGATGTAGGCGACGGCTTAACAAGCAAACAAGATAACTTGTGGTTGAATACCAAAGACAGTCCAAAATTTGCACTCACAGAATGAAGAAGAAAAGGGATATAGATTGTAAAAGAAAATAAAGTATATTGTAAAGTGTGGGCGACGGAGGACGACCGTCGAGCAGAGGACGACTGCTGAGTAAAGAGCAATGACGGGGACGGCCGACATGCTGGGAAAAGTGCGGAAAATAAAGCAATGACGGGGACGGCCGACATGCTGGGGATAAAAGAATTATGATGGGGACGGCCATCAAGATAAAGCTGCAAAATTCTCTGGGGATCAATGAAACATGACGGGGACGGCCATCAAGTTCATAAAGTAAGGTAACCAACGATGGGGACGGCCATCGGGCTAAAAAGAAAAGGGGCCACGACGGGGACGGCCATCGGGTTAAAGAATAAATGAAATAAACAGGTGATGAGGTACGGTCATCAAAGGTGAAGGACGATCACCTAGCAGGGGACGGCTGCTCTGTTGGGTATAAGATGAGGGACGGTCATCTAAGGTGGAGGACGACCACCTGGCAGGGTACGGCTGCCGAAAATATCGCGACATAGGACGAATGCTGGATAAAGGTCAACGATGGGGACGGCCATCGGATGAGCATGATGGAGGACGACCATCAAGAGGTGGAGGACGACCACCTAGCAGGGGACGGCTGCTCTCAAGGTTTATCATGACATAGGACGAATGCCAGATAACCAAAACCAATAATGGGGACGGCCATTGGATAAAATGATGGAGGACGACCATCAAGAGGTGGAGGACGACCACCTAGCAGGGGACGGCTGCTAAATATCAACGATGGGGACGGCCATCGGATGAGCATGATGGAGGACGACCATCAAGAGGTGGAGGACGACCACCTAGCAGGGTACGGCTGCTCTCAGGGTTTATCATGACACAGGACGAGTGTCAGATAAAAAAGAAAATTTGCTTTGTTGGCGATCTACTGGGGAATAGTAAACACGGACGGGTGTTTACATCCCAGAAACAAAAGGTATAAGTGTTTAGATATTTGTGTATAGATTAAAGATGCGGACGAGCATCCTTAAGACTACGATACGGACGAGTATCGGGTAGAAACAAATACTGACACGTGTTCAGAGATGATGATACGGACGAGTACCAACTGGTTAACAAGGAACACGGACAAGTGTTGAATCTGAAGGGATTCTTCTGGGGAATGATAGACACAGACGAGTGTCTATATTCAAGAAGACAAAAGTGTTTGACACAGTGTATGGACCAAAGATGCGGACGAGCATCCTTATGACTATGATACGGACGAGTATCAGGTAGAAACAAACGCTTGACGCATGCTCTGAGACGATGGTACGGACGAGTACCAACTGGTTAACAAATAACACGGACGAGTGTCGAATCTGTGGGGATATATATGGTGTATACAAAATACGGACGAGTACCTGTATAAGTGTGAGTGGTGTATAGATGAGTGTTTAACTGCTGGGGAGAGTGACACGGACGAGTGTCAAAAGGAGAAGAGTGTGATATGAACAAGTATCTGATATACAAAGCGTAGGCGACTGCGCTGGGGATATGACACGGACGGGTGTCAAAGGTTTGTCATATGTAAGTATATGTGAGTGCAAAGAGGACGTCTTTGGCTTTCTGCTGGGGTTATGACACAGACGGGTGTCAAAAAGTATCTGTAATACGAGTGGTACTGTTTGCACAGAGTGCTCGGGTGACTTTACTGGGGAATGATGACACGGATGGGTGTCAAAGGGAGTATATATACTGGTGTTTGTGAATGTGAGGCAGCTGATTTTGCTGGGGAATCTCCGCTGGGGATTTGGGGGAAGTTTTCTGTATATTGACGGATGGTCATTATTCACAAGTGTTTGGTTCAAAACATGGCTTATGATTATGCTATATGTTTGATTTTTGCCGTAATGCTCCGTATTAAACGGAATGCTACGCTTTGCGGGGTAAGTATGATGCGAATGCTATGATTATGCAAAGATATCAAACCGGGATACGAATCCCGTTGCTGCGAAGATCTCTGGTTGAATTTGTCTGAAATGAACATCCCAGCTGGGGATGAGGTCATTTGATAGATCTGATGAGAAGCATTTGTTTGGGGATATAGATTACTGATGGATATATCCTTGCATATAGGGACCCAGCTGGGGTTTGTAGATGCTTTCTTTACTCTGTTGTGATTCTTCATGCGCTGCTCTTCTGGATAGAGGCTGGAGCTCTGTGGGGAGATGGTTCCCTGACTTTTCATTTGGCTGAGGACGAAACGGCAACTCGGCTGGGGAGAAAGAGAGATCACTGAAAGACCTCCCTAGAAATCCCGTTGAGGAGGGTTCTTGACTCAGCCGGGGATATGGGCGCCTTCTAGTATTGCCCTGTTGGAGAAGTGATGACTGGCAACTCTGATGGGGATAAGTAACAAGTGGCAACTCAGCTGGGGAGAAAGTACTTCGGGTGCTGAGATTGAGTATTGATTTGTCGGCTTGCCGGGATGAAGCTTTCACGCCCCAAGTTGCGTTCTGGATTCCTGCAATCCTGAAAAGATAGAGAAACGCACAAGTAATCCCGAGGTATCCTTTACTGGATTCCGTCATAGGAGTTTAGACACTTCTGAGAGTAAGTATATTTCCTGCAAGCACGCTTTTATTTGAAGATAAACATCCGTATTCTATGCAATCAGTTTTTTCTTTAAGACATCAGACATTTTTTGCAAATAAAAATGTACAAGACGAGACATGACTGAAAATCTGATTTTATTAATTCATATGCCCTGAATGGGCGAGATACAGTCAAAAAAACATATCCCCTGAAATGAGGAGATCGTTACAAATTGAGAAACAAAATGCTGGCAATGTTGATGACGCTTTAAGGAGCTTCCTCTTTTGCCATGACTCGTATGACTTTTGACGCTCTTCTCGTCTTGCTTTCTGAAGGAGGCTAAGTCTGATTGAAGCTTGATCCTTTCGAAGCTTACCAAGTTGTAAGTGATACAGACGAATTCAGAATGCAGTTGTTCGCTTATTCCCTTATTTTGCATGGATCGCCCTTTCGGGTTTTCAATCCATCGGGATACCCATTTTTGCCTGAGCTGTCCAATGCGGCTTTTCAACTCAGCGGGTGTACATTTTTTATTTATTTTCCCTTATTTTTGCCCGAGCCTTTTATTCTGTTTTTGACTCGCCGGGATGCCCTATTTTTGCTTGGACTTACATTCTGTTTTTATGTCCAGCGGGTCATTTTTATGCGAAGTATTTTTTAACTGCATCTGAATTCACAGGGGATGGGAAATCTTCACCATCCATGGTACTGAGCATCAGTGCCCCACCAGAAAAAACTTTCTTTACCACAAATGGTCCTTCATAATTCGGAGTCCATTTGCCCATGTGGTCTGTATGAGGAGGGAGGATTCTTTTTAGCACAAGATCTCCTACTTGGTACTCTCGGTGCCTGACTTTCTGATCGAAGGCTTTCTTCATTCTCCTCTGATATAACTGCCCATGACAGATTGCAGCCAATCTTTTCTCTTCAATCAGACTCAATTGTTCGTATCGGGCCCGAACCCATTCTGCTTCACTCAGTTTAACATCCATTAGTACCCGCAGAGAGGGTAATTCAACTTCAACAGGTAGGACTGCTTCCATACCATACACAAGCTGATACGGTGTTGCCCCAGTGGACGTTCTGATTGACGTGCGGTACCCATGCAAGGCAAATGGTAGCATTTCATGCCAGTCTTTGTAAGTGACTACCATCTTCTGCACAATCTTCTTGATATTCTTATTAGCTGCCTCAACAGCGCCATTCATCTTTGGCCTGTAAGGAGAAGAATTGTGATGCTGAATCTTGAAGTCCCGGCACAGCTCTGCCATCATTTTGTTGTTTAAGTTGGAACCATTATCAGTAATGATTCGCTCGGGCACTCCGTATCGACAGATGATATCTCTCTTCAGAAATCTGGCTACCACTTGTCTTGTAACATTGGCATAGGAGGCTGCTTCGACCCACTTGGTGAAATAGTCAATAGCAACTAAGATGAACCTGTGGCCGTTTGAAGCGGTTGGCTCGATCTTGCCGATCATATCAATGCCCCACATAGCAAAGGGCCAGGGTGAAGACATCACATTCAAAGGATTGGGAGGCACATGCACCTTATCTGCATAGATCTGGCATTTGTGGCATTTTCTGGCATAGGCACAACAGTCGGCATCCATTGTGATCCAGTAATAGCCTGATCTCAGCAACTTCTTGGCCATGGCATGCCCTCCAGCGTGGGTACCAAAGGATCCTTCATGCACTTCATGCATCAACAAGTCTGCTTCTGTTCTGTCAACGCATCTGAGGAGTACCATATCAAAGTTTCTCTTGTACAGGGAACCATCAGTGTTCAGAAAGAAACTACCAGCAAGCCTTCTCAAAGTCTTCTTATCATTGGAAGATGCCCCAGGTGGGTATGTTTGGTCCTCCAAGAAGCACTTAATGTCGTGGAACCAAGGCTTATCGTCTTTGACAACATCTGCTGCAAACACATATGCTGGCCTGTCAAGTCTGGACACTGAGATTTGAGGTACAAAGTTGGCGGTTTGAACTTTGATCATGGATGAAATGGTGGCAAGAGCATCTGCAAACTGATTCTCGTCCCGAGGGATATACTCAAGCTTGACTGTTGTAAAGAAAGTCAATAACCTCCTTGTATAATCCCTGTAAGGTATCAGATGATCCTGGTGGGTATACCATTTGCCGTTGGTTTGATTGATTACCAGAGCTGAATCTCCGAATACAGTCAATGTCTTGATCCTGAGGTCAATGGCTTCCTCAAGACCCATAATGCAAGCTTCGTATTCAGCTTCGTTGTTAGTGCAGTTAAAAGTGAGTTTTGCCGAGAAAGGCATGTGAACTCCTTTAGGTGTAATGAGTACTGCACCAACACCACGACCATTCATGTTAACAGCCCCATCAAACATCATGGTCCATTCTTCTTCCGGGTCAGGCCCTTCAGTGTGAACAGGCTCTTCATGATCTTTTGCTTTTATGAACATGATGTCTTCATCAGGGAAGTCAAATCTCATTGGCTGGTAATCATCAATAGGTTGCTCGGCAAGATATTCAGACAATACACTGCCCTTGATGGCTTTCTGGGAAGTGTACTGGATGTCATACTCTGTAAGGATCATTTGCCATCTTGCAACCCATCCGGTAAGCGCTGGCTTCTCAAATATGTACTTGACTGGGTCCATTTTCGAGATCAATAGAGTAGTGTGGGTCAACATATACTGTCTCAGTCGGCGAGCAGCCCACGCTAAAGCACAGCAAGTTTTCTCGAGCAGTGAATAACGTTGTTCACAGTCGGTAAACTTTTTGCTTAGGTAGTATATTGCATACTCTTTTCGACCAGACTCGTCATGCTGGCCCAGCACACACCCCATTGACTCTTCTAATACTGTCAGGTACATTATCAGAGGTCTTCCTTCGACTGGAGGCATAAGGATTGGAGGCTCTTGTAGGTATTCCTTGATTTTGTCAAAAGCCTTCTGGCAGTCTTTGTTCCACCTGACCGTTTGCTCCTTCCTTAGCAGTTTGAACAAAGGTTCGCAGGTTGCTGTAAGGTGAGATATGAACCGTGAGATGTAGTTCAATCGACCTAATAACCCTCGAACTTCCTTTTCTGACTTCGGTGCAGGCATTTCTTGAATGGCTTTGACCTTATCAGGGTCAACTTCAATCCCTTTCTCGCTCACAATAAAACCCAGCAGCTTACCAGATCGCACCCCGAATGTGCACTTGTTGGGGTTCAACTTCAGTTGGTACTTCCTCAGACGCTTGAATAGCTTCAGCAGATTTACCAGGTGGTCTTCTTCGGTGAGGGACTTGGCAATCATGTCATCCACATAACATTCTATTTCTTTGTGGATCATGTCGTGGAATAATGTCACCATAGCCCGTTGATATGTTGCACCGGCATTCTTGAGCCCAAATGGCATTACCTTGTAGCAGAACGTGCCCCAGGGTGTGATGAAGGTTGTCTTCTCCATGTCTTCAGGTGACATTTTAATCTGATTGTATCCTGAAAATCCGTCCATGAAAGAGAATACCGAGAACTGAGCCGTGTTATCCACCAATACATCGATGTGAGGTAATGGGAAATCATCTTTCGGGCTGGCTCTGTTCAGATCCCGGTAGTCAACACACATTCTTACTTTGCCGTCCTTTTTAGGCACGGGTACTATATTAGCAACCCACGGTGGATAGCTAGTTACAGCAAGGAACCCGGCGTCCCATTGCTTTTGCACCTCCTCTTTGATTTTCATTGCCATGTCCGGGCGAGTACGGCGCAGTTTCTGTTTAACCGACGGGCATTCTTCCCTCAAAGGCAGCTTGTGCACAACAATGTCGGTGTCCAACCCTGGCATATCTTGATAGGACCAAGCAAACACGTCCACATACTCTTGCAGCAGGTCAATCAGTTGTCTCTTCACTGAGTCTTGTAAGCAGGCCCCGATTTTAACTTCTTTCACGTCTTCATCTGTACCAAGATTGATCGCTTCAACCTCCTCCTGGTAAGGAGTAATAACCTTTTCCTCTTGCCTTAACAACCTGGCTAGCTCTTCAGGAAGCTCATATTCTTCTTCAACCCCTTCATCAGCTTGATTGATCGGATTGTCAAAGTCATACGAAGCCATAGCTGTGCTGTTGTCGGTGCAGTCTGAAAGGCACTCTCTGCAAGGGTTCAGTTTGTTCATTTTAGTGATTTGATTTTAATCTTGTTTAGAAAAGTGAAATAAAGTTATCATTTTGAAAACATTGCCATTTATTTTTTGTACAAAAAGAAAAATGGAAAAACAGTGAACGGAAAAGAGAAAAAACTCATTTGCAAAAAGATGTCTGATACTTCATTGATTAATCTTATTGCACAAAAAGTACAGATGGCCCGATTACAAAATGAGTCTTGTCATCTTGGGCAAGATGCAAGACTTGATGCATGCTATAAAATACAGGAAATAATAATTACTCTGCAGGAGTAACTCTTATAATTCCCTGGGAAGACCAGTTCGAGATACTGCTCCCCGGGATCTTTGGACGGATCCAACTCTCCAGGTTGCGGTCGCCTTCATCCTCGTCTTCCAAATTGTTGACAGCATCGGGGGTGAGCATCCCCCCACTAACAAAGTTGGGCTCCTTTGCAGCCTCTGCTTGATCTTGTTGAGTTGGTTTGTAACCCAACCCAAATCTATCCTCTTTCTTTTCCACAGGTAACAATTTGCCCCAGCCTTGGGCAGTCCCTTCTTCAACAACCTTTCGGGCTTGTTGGTAAGACGTCATTGAGGTTCCAGGTACAGCAAATGTTTCATTTATGTTCAAGGCCTCGAACCCTTGACTCATTGTTTCGTGGATCTCCCCATCCATCTCAATGTATTTGTAGGTAGCCAGGTGGCTAACAAAAATATCCTCCTCTCCACAGATAGTAACGACTTGACCCTCCCACTCGAATTTTAACTTCTGGTGAAGGGTTGAGGTCACGGCGCCAGCGGCGTGAATCCATGGCCTACCCAATAGACAACTGTAGGCAGGCTGTATATCCATCACGTAGAAGGTCGTTTTGAAAGTTTGGGGGCCAATCGTTATGGGCAACTCAATCTCTCCCAGAACTGATCTCTTAGAACCATCAAAGGCTCTCACCACCAGGTTGCTGGGACGCAATGCCAATCCGTCATACTCTAGCTTCACGAGGGCTTTTTTAGGTAAGACATTGAGGGATGACCCTGTGTCTACCAGCACATGGGAAAGGACTGCACCTTTACATTCCATGGTAATGTGCAAAGCCTTGTTATGGTTGCGGCCTTCTGTAGTCAAATCAGTGTTGGTGAACCCTAGTCCATGACTAGCATTAACATTTCCAACCATAGCTTCCAACTGATTGACTGTGATCTCTTCAGGCACATAAGCTGCGTGCAAGACTTTTAGTAGTGCGTTCCGATGAGCTTCGGAGCACATAAGCAACGATAGGATTGAGATCTTGGAAGGCGTCTGGTGAAGCTGATCCACTATTTTGTAATCACTTTTCTTGATGATTCTCATGAACTCATCAACTTCTTGATCAAAGGGTGTTTTCAAAGTTTCTTTAACAATCTGTTCTTCCTGCACTAAGCTTTTTCCTTTTGCCTTGGCAGCAGCTTCTGCTTCGGCAGTGGGTCTTTGAATTTGTGGAGCAAAGAGACGTCCGCTTCGAGTGAAGCCTCCGCCTCCTCCCACATTGTCTATTTGTGGTGCAGGGGTTGATGATTCAAAAGTGATTTTTTGTCCTTCGCAGTATAGATCAGAGCCGTAATGCCAGGGGATGGCATTACTGCTTTCATAAGGTACTGGTCCGGGCACCGTGATAGTGACTGGACTGATTGCAGCTGCGGAAGGGATTGTGATAGTCTGTGGATCGTAATAAATTGTGACTGGTGCTCTGATGGGAGTAGCACTTTGTGAGTTGTAGGCAGAATCATTTGCAGGATCATAATAAATTGTAACTGTTGAGACACTTTCATTGTTTGCGGCTGATGTTGTAGGAGACATTGTTGGAAGGATGGGTGTTGTTGTTGTAGGAGACTCAAAATGAAGTGGTGCTGAAGTTGTAGAAGGAATGTTTGCTGATATCTGGTCAGTTGAAATGACAGATGGAACATTTGTTGATGAAGCCGAAGAGTTGTCGGGAACAATGGTTGTTGCAGTCGTAGGAGATACTGGAATTGTTGCTGATGAGATTGCTGGATTTGTTGGAATTGATGTTGTAATTTGAAGCAGGCCGCTCTGGATGAGACCATCTATGCCATCTCTCAAGTTATCACAACCATTCACTGAAATGTTGCAATAAGCACACCCTAGCTCACATCCCGGGAACATTTGACATTCAAGGAGTTGAGCCTTAATCTCTACCAACGGTGTCCGAATCTGACCCACACTGGTTATTAAATAAGACGGCTTGTCTTCTTCAATAGCATTGATTCTGGGACCACCATGGTTTGGCATAGGGTTCTTATTAACATTTGGTGGTGGTGCAAAATTCAGAGCCTTAGAGTCCACCAAGTCTTGTACCTTCATGTGCAAAGCCCTGCACTTTTCTGTACTGTGGCCAGGTGCATTTGAATGAAAAGCACATCTGGCGTTGGAGTCATAATTTCTGGGTAGACTATTAGGATCTGGAGGTGCCAACGTCCTTAGCTCAACCAGGTTGAGTTTCAGGAGTTGTGGCAGTAATGTAGCATATGGCATAGGGATCAGATCGATCACCCTATTGGCCTGAGAAGGTCTCTGTTGCAATGGTCTTTGCTGATTGTTGTTGTTGGCGTTGTTGTAATTTCTCGGAGGATACTGAGTTTGTTGCTGGTACTGAGGTTGTTGCTGATAATTTTGTTGCGGAGGTTGATAAGCTGGTTGTGGATGAGCTGGAGCGGGAATAGTGACTGCTGCCACGGACCTGTGAACATATTGGGGTCTGCCCCTGTTGGTGTGGATAGCATTGGTCTCACCAGTTCTTCTTGGGCCTGCAAAAGGCTTCCTTGTGTTGCTGGATGAGCTGGCACCATTGTCAGTAATCTTGCCCATCTTTAACAGGCTCTCAATTCTCTCCCCAGCTATCACGACATCTGCAAAGCTGGTAGAGGAGAAAGCAGCCAGCCTGTCAATGTATGTTCCTTGAAGGGTGTTCATAAACATATCTGCCATCTCCCTCTCTGACATAGGTGGCTGGACAGCAGCAGCCAATTGCCTCCATCTCTGGGCATACTCTCGGAAACTTTCTCTCGACGACTGTGACATTCCCATTAGGAGGGTCCTGTTGGGTGCCATATCTAAGTTGTACTGATATTGTCTGATAAAGGCCTCTGCCAGGTCCTTCCAACACCTGATAGTTGCTCTTGTCAGATGAGAGTACCATTCTCTTGAAGCTCCCGTCAAGCTGTCCTCAAAATAAAACATCCAGAGCTTCTCGTCCATGGTGTAGGCCTTCAGCCTCCCCAGAAAGGATTGTAAGTGGGTCCGGGGGCATGAAGTCCCGTTGTATTTTTCAAAACAAGGAGGCTTGAACTTATGGGGAATCCTGACCCCGTCTACCAAGCCCATGTCCATAACATCAAAACCCAAAGAGTTTTGAGACTCCAAGGATCTTAATTTCTCAGCTATCTCATCCAGCCTTCTGTCATAAGCTTCTTCCCCAGCACCCATTACTGTGAATTGATCCTCCTGGGGGTCTTCTTGCAGCACTCTGCCTGCAGTGGCAGTCCCTTGTACATTGGCAGGGATGTTGATCTCTGGATGAAGGTGGGGTCCAAATACAGGGGGATTGACATGAGGTTGGACCCTCTCATTGTTGCTTGTGCCAGCAGTCCCTATATGGGGATCTTCTTGATTCTGCCTTTCCACCATTGCTCTCAATCTTTCTTGGCTCTGAGCCATGTTGTTCATCACTTCCATAAACTGCGTCATCTGAGTTCTCATTTCTAATCTTTCGTTTGCCATTTGATTTCTGACCTCTGCAAGGTCCTGTTGTACCTGATCCATTTGTATGCCCGGAAGGTTGTTACGGGTTGGATATCGGTGCGGACGGTTGAGGGGAAATACCCGGCGTCGAGCAATAGTTCCTGAGCATCACAACAGAGTTAGTAGCAATAAAACAAAAACCTACAAAACAAACAAAGGGTTAGCATGCAATGCAGTATGCTTATTTGTTTTCAAGGTATCCGGCTCGGCATTCAGTTTTGACCCTTCCAGACCCTTGATGATGCTGTTGATGTTGCTTTTGAAGTAAACTCGGATGGAACAAACTGATACATATATTACAAAGAAAGCAAATGATACATAGTTTGTTTACAAATACAAGCCCTCTGAGGGGTCAAAATACATTACAAGAAAATAAAAGTACATGAAATGAAAGCAACAACAAGCAAAAAGTCAAACACCAAGACCAAACTCATCCTCCCAAACTTCCTCGAGAAGTGCTTCGGTCACAGGATCAGCTGGACGCTCCGTGAGATTCCTGATAAGGAGGTTCCGGGTAGTAACAGCTGCAGTTAGCTTCTTGTGCTGACTTTGGTCCTTTGACCTCTTCACTCCAGCTTTGATCTTCAGCTCTGATATCTCCCTCTGGGCTGCTGCCAGGGCTTCCTGCTGCTCTTTTGCACTAGCTTCCAGTTGCTCTATCTTGTCTTGAGTCCTCTTATCTTCCAGAGTACGAGCTTCGGTGATCCTGACCCACCTAGCTTGACTCTCCTTCAGATACAAGTCTGTCCTGGCTTTCTGGAACTGGGCTTCCTTGCAAGCATTCTTCAGAATTTTCTCTCCTGCCCTAGACTTCTTAATGTAATCCTCAGACTTCTCAATTTTAGCCAGATGCTCTACTCTCAGCTTCTCTAACCTCTCAACGTCCAACCTACCATCACTCCTCTCCCGGAGGGTCTTCTGCAGAGCCTGAGTCAACTTCTCATTTCTCTCTTTCAAACCCTCAAACTCCTCCAAACTGACAGTGGCAGGGGGTGGTGCTGAGGATGATCCAGGCATATCCTCCATGGTAAAGGGCATTCCAGAGAATTGAGCCCTGGCATGGGACCACTCATAATATTGTGCTGATGCTACATTGTTGCACTTCCCCAGAATGGTTACTCCCTTAGTTTGAACGTTTTCCCAGGCCCAGGCTGCCTGCCTAACAAAAGCCAGATTAGGCTTGTTCTCACAATAAAGAGTCTCAGCCAAGTCTTGTGCCTTAGGAGTGTGGACCAATGCATAGCCCAGTTGCCTTTTGAGCAGCAGAGGATTGTAATTAATGCTTCCCTTAACTCCTATCAGGGGCACATTGGGAAAATGCCCACAACTGGTGACGATATCCCTGCCCTTTGTGCTTTGAGTGCACCACCTGATATCGGCTGAAGTCAGAGCAGTAAGTCTTCTAGCCCAGTTCCTCTGCTGATGAGGATTCAAAAATGCATCTGTCTTGGGCAAATGCTTGAGAAGCCAAGTATGGAACAAAGGAGCACAACACCTCACTAATCTTCCCCTCTGCTTTTCATTCCTCTGATGCACTGAATAGTAGAGATCCCCCAATAAAGTGGGCACTGGGTTCCTCAGGATGAAAAGGTGGATTGCATTCTTGCTAATGAATCTAGGCTCATCTGCAAATAATATGATCCCATATATGCTCAGGGCCAGCAAAGCACAGACTGCTTTCCAATCTCCCACAGAAGCTTTCAAGGTAGCTTGAGAGATCAAGAGATCCAGATGTAAGCCAGGGATTCCAGCCTTAGAAGTCATATGCTGCCCAATCAGTACTGGTTCCAGATGCAAAGCCTTTGCTACTTCCTCATTACCAGGAAAGACCATCTCAGGGTTGAAAGGGATTCCACCCCTGATAGGTATACCAACCAATGATGAGTATTCTTCCAATAATGGGCCTAGCTGAAAGTCCTGAAAAGTGAAACACCTCAGTGGGGGATCATAAAACTGAAGGCAAGTATGAATCAGGCTCCTCTGTGAAGGGTCCAAATCCATAACCACATCAAGTATATCTCCATAGTGTTCCCTGAACAGTGGTATATGGTCTGGAGTGATCAGGGTCTGAATCCTCCTGATGTCAGCTAGCTTTGGCTGGAAGAAGTGGTAGGTGATGTTACTCTTTTTAGGTGCCATGATGTTGAGGATGAGTAGAGGTAAGTGCTGATGATAACAATGAAGAATGGGCCACTGATTGGCTGGTGCAGGTGACTGAAGCAGATAGCTGATAGCTGATAGCTGAAGCAGATGCTGATGAAGATAGGTCAATACTGAAGATGGGGTCAAAACCAAGCCAAAAATGAAAATGGATACCCTGAAACACAAATAAGCAAATGTCAATATGATGCAATGATTATGTATGCAAATGATATGCAAGGGTTTGTGACTGAGCTGGATCTGATCAAATGCTCTGGTATGAGTCCAAGATATGTTCAAGAAATCCAGATGGAGGTCTATAGGTCCAGTAACCAAGGTGGGGGGCTCAAATAAAGAGCCACATGTCCAGGGTTTAGAATCACAAGAACTGTTCCAACATGGAGTAATCTTAATCAAATCAAAGTAACAGGGTATTCTGAGGTCAAGTGTACCTGCAAACCTGTAAACAGCCCAACCCCCTCACAGGTGGTGTTCTAAAACAAAGATCCTCAGACTTGGATCAGTTAGGAGAAGTGTAAACACTTCTAACCCGGAGGTACAGTGTTTACAATAACCATAAAAGTTCCTCCTCTAATTCACCTCAGTCTCTGAAGGTCAATACTAAAGGTCATCCAGACTTAGCAGGCTTCCCAGATAGCCCTAGTACTGCAGGAAATCTGCAACACAGAGTTCTCAAGAAGAAACCCATATCTGAACCGTGTTTCATATTCCCGCACCAGACCGAGATGGAATGGGAAAGAATATGAACCACTCTAGCCTAGGTGTCACTCAGGTCCCAGGTGTAGGACCTTAACTCTCAACAGAACCCCACCCACCAAAGCAAACAAACAGATCCAACCAGCACAGCATGACAGTATGATATATGTAAAGCTATAAAGAAAGCAGTAAAACAACTGTACATAAAGCAGTGAATAAAACAAATATACAAGCACAGATAGCACATAACACCCCAGTAAACACAAATCAAGCAAGCGCTAGGAGGAACCCACAAAAAGAACCAGAAGCCCTGGTTATAGTATAAGGGTCCCCAGCAGAGTCGCCAAGCTGTCGCTCCCGATAGGTGGGACCGGCCCAGATAAAGGTACAGACGCGAACGGTCGGCGAGAGGGACAATGAGAACACACAGCAGTGAACTCACTGGAAAAGAAAGAGTCGCCAGCTAGGCATTTTTATCCCGGAGGAAAGGTAATGCTGCATAGACCTAGAAAGATATGGATAAGACGGTTGCGAACCAGAGAGACTGAGAAAGGGGGTTGGTTACAACCTGGGAAGGTATTAGCACCCAGATTGTCCGCCGTACTCGACGGGATCCACGCTTAAAAGATTTGTGTTTTAAAGGGGTAGTGTCAGTGCAATCTGTGTATAAAATAGCTGGAAAAGAATGTACAGGTGTCGGTGTAAAAGAAGTGTAAAGTGTATAAATGATGTGTCAGTGTAGGGATAAGAGTGAAATGCTCATGATAATGAGGCTAAAAGAATGGGGCTAGAAAGAGGGGGAATATACAGAGACTTTTGGTTCGATAACTGTTAAGTTATGCCTACGTATCCTCTCATGCAATGAGGAAGTCAGAACACCGTAGTTCGACCCAAAGAGACTGAAAGATGAATTGACTTGTGAACTGCTTGCTTGTCTATGCTCAAGTGTATGACCTGTCTGGCCCAGGTGCAAACTGTCTTGCATTAGACGGAAGAAGCGAGCTCTCGTTTGTGAGTGAAGGTGATGAGAAAAGAATCTCGGAGGAGACGATTATTGTTTGTTTTTTATGTTTTCAGTCTTTTATTGCTTTTGAAAGTTTGTCATAAGTTAATGAGCTTAAGCCTAAACCAATGGATTTAGTAAACTCATCACATCTTCCCTCTGATTAGGGGTAATGAGAATACCTTAAGTGTGAAGTCAGATTCTCACACTTAATCACCTTTGATGTAGGATTAAGATCATTAACCTACTTGTGATTATTTAGATGTTTTTGTTGTTTTTGTTTAGTGTTAAGTGATGAGGTTAAGCCATAATCAGAGATTAAACAGACTCATTACACCATCCTAATAGAAGGATAATAGATGAGAATGTTTAAGCTGAGGAAAGCTCCTCAACTTAATCCATGATTAGGGATTAAACTCATGACAAAACAAAGCCTTTATTAAGTAGATTTTAGCTAATGATAAGATGATGAAGTGAATTTTATGGTTTGTAAGACAACTTGAGGGGGACTTGTCCATTAACACTGGGGTTAGTCCTTCTTAACCAATTAAGGAAGAATTAGAACCCTAATGCAAGACCCAAGTTACAAGTGTGAAGTCTTGATGATTATTAAGTGGATTGATTAGAGGATTCAAACACATTAAGGGTTTAACACTTAGGATTAAAGTTATACACTCCATCCTAATAGAAGGATGCAGGCATAAGCTTAATCACAAAGCCTTAAAGCCTTTAGGGTTTAGTCCCTGATTATGAGATGAGAAGAGAAGACTCAAAAGAGACACAAAGGTAAAACTAAGAGGGGAGAATAATCAAAACCCTAATCATTGTCATGCTTGGTTGTTCCTAAGGTTTGTGAGATTTACAAGAGCAATCTTCAATGGAACCACCAGGAAGCAGATGAAAGGATCAAGAGCAGCAAAGCAACTTGCTTCATTTAAGAAGACGAGTCACTTGAAGAAAGAAAGTAAGAAGAAGAAGAATGAGCAAGCTCAATCTCAAACACATACAAAAAATGCAGCAAGGATGCATAAGAGAGATGAAGTGAAGAAAGCATGAGAAGTGAAGGCAAATTCACTTCTCAAAGTTGCTTACCACCTGAAAAGTTAGTGAGAAAGATGCAATGCAATGTCAAATGGAATGCAATGACATGATGAGAAACAAAACCAGAAACACATTCATGATGTTAATGATGCTATGAGATGCTACAAACATGAGACAACACATGGGGATGATCATACAAGCTTATGAATGCAAATGAAGCAAGTTAAGACACATGAACATACATGAAAAGTTATGGAATGCATATGGCATACAACATGACAAATGCAAGGTGCAATGATCAAACATGCTTTCAATATGTCTTATAATGTTCAATGAATCAAATGGAGGCATGGAATGTCATGGCAAGTCATGTTATGCAAGAAAATGCAAGATGAATGCATATGGAAGCCCAAATTAGGGTTTATGATCAAAGCATCAAACAAAAACCAAAATCAGAAGCAAACATTAAGTTAAAAAATTGAAAATGAACTCAAAGGATCCCTAATCCTATACTAACCCACTGCCCAAAGGAGAGGTCTCAACTCTTAACCAAATTATAGTTATGATTTTCCTAAGTTTTCTAGGGTTTTAGGGTTCCTTAACAAGAAAAATACCAAACAAATTGAAAATGAAAGATCAAATCATGGCCATTTAATCTCACAAACTACATGCTAAACACAATGCAATGCAAAAAGAATCAAGGTCCAACTCTTCATGGTTAGGCAGAAATGATTTTTGGAAGTTTGGATCAAAATAATGCATCAAAATGATTTTAATTCCATGAAAAATTCTCAAAATGCATCAAGATCAAAAAATAAATTTGGTTTGAAGGTTGGACAATGTTTCTAAATGTCTTAAAACATTTCATGAATTTTTTGGTGATTTTTAAATACCTAAAAGTATTTTTAATAAATTAATTTTCATTAATCAATTAAAAATAAACTTTTAAATATTTAAAAATACTTTTTAATGCTAAAAAAATAAAAATAAAAATATTTTTGTGCTTCTAAAATTAATGAAACTCAGGATAAAAAATTTCATAATTTTTAAAGCATTTTTGCTATTTTTAATAAATTGAACAAATTAAACATAAAGAAAATGAAATAAAACAAAATAAAATGGAAAGTAATCTAATCTAAAGGCTGAGATTTGAATCTGGGTGAGAAGGTTTGACCGCGCGCGTTAATGAATGGCCTGGATTGACTCTGACCTTAATTAAGTTTTATAAAATAATTAAATGGATTAATTAGACTTAATGGTGATTAGGGCAAAGTGGACCCATCTGAACCACTCATCCACGCGCCAAGTCAACCCTAGTCAGATGATCCAACGCCTGAGATTCAAATGCCACTAATGACTGGGATTAGGGCTAATAACATTCAGGTGACCGGAGAGAAGCTCCGGTCATCTTCTCCGGCGGGTTGAAAACCCTAGAACACGATTCAGGCCACCATTCTTCAAATTAAAGCCAGGGAAATGCTCCTCTACTCAAACCTCACTCAAATCATCTCTCAAACTAAATTTCTCATGCTTAAAACAAAAGAATCGAAGCTAACAAGGTTAACGGGCAAAGTTTCAGAGCTTTGGTAAATCCTCATTTCTCACTCATTTTCGATTCTAAGAACATCCCCATGACCAGCAAGACATACACAACCAGATTATAACTTAAAATGCAAGCTCTGAGAGAAAAAGTTCATGGCCATACCTGAGATGGAGACTCCTGTTTCTGGGCTTTCAGAGCTATTCCTTGGTGCAAGCTTGCTCCACTGATTCCCCTGGTGCTAATGGTAGGTTTGGAATGAGCTTAAACAAGCTATTTTGAGAGGTCCAGTTCTGGTGTATCAGAAAATGGAGTCTGTGTGTGAGTGGTCTCAAGCTCTATCAATGGCTGATTCTGGTTCCTCTTTGTGTGTTTGATTTGTTGGTGAAGAGAAATGGGGTGTTTGATGGCTGGAAAATGAGATTCGAAGAGAGGAAGCTCTTTGACAGTTTTTTGGTATGCTGTCTTCTAGCTTGCTTCAATGCCCAATGCCTTGCTATAACATCTCCAAGTTGTGTGGATAGCCTGTGGGGCAGGTCAGTAGGGGTGGCTGCTCACTGTGCCATGAGTATGGGAACTTTTGCCAAAAAGTCAAGTTGGCTTGTACTTGCAGCATGGGTCATGGCAGCAGCAGTTTGAAGTCATGTCTTGCTTCAGCTTGAGTTGAGGAGGGCCCTTGGATTGCTTGTAGCTGACTGCAACATATGGATCACAAGCTATGCTAGCTTTTGCAACTTGCCCACTTGATGTTTCCTCATGATTTTGTGCCATATGCATGAGACATTGCTTGCTGAATTTTGTAGCATGGGACTTCTTTTAGTCATGGCAATGTATAGAAGTCAGCCTGTGATCACATTGCTTCTTGGAAAATGTTCTTGCCGAAAATCCATTTTGCACCTTTATGGAAAAAATGGCTTATGGATTTCTTGAGAATCAAGGCAAACAATTTAAAATCCCTTGGGCCAATTCTGTTTTTGGGGTCATGTATGATCATATGATGAAGTTTTGAAGTCATTTTGAAGTTACTAGAATGCTTGGTACATGAATTGGCAAGTTTCCCTTTTGGTGCATAACTTGAAATTTAATGATTTTTGCCAACTTTAACACACCATAACTTTTGATCCAAAATGAATTAGGTCATGATCTTGTACTTTTTGAAAAGGGAAAGATCTAATCTACAACTTTCATGACCAAAGTTTTTCCATTTGAAGCATTTTTGGATCAAAAAGTAAGGGTTGAAAAATTGCCTAAAATGACAAATTCCTTAAAAGTCAACCATGCCCAAAAAGGTCAACTTTGCAAAAACTTGTGATTCTTGAATTTTGCGAACTTATAACTTCTTCCATGATCAAATAAAGATCATGTACACTTAAAATGATGAAGATCACCCCTTGGTTGGGTCATTGGGGGCCTCAGATGCCCTGATTTTGCACTGACTTGTCCAGAAAGTCAACTCTTGATCAGATGACTTCCCCATGGAATTTCTTCATGAAAATTGATATGCATACTCCCTATACCATATAGAGACCAATAGAAACAAGAATGACCAAAAAATTTGGAGTTATGGCCTCTGAAACCAAAACCCTAATTCCAGGTCATCTGTGCAGTCAAACCTGGCTCTGCATCCACAACAATCCCAGTTCTTGTGATTCTTTGGCATTCTTGACTTTGAGAGGATATAATATGATGCTTGAACATACATGGACCCCTTTGAAGTGATTGATGACTTTTGGAATGGCACAAGAGGCTCTTGGATTGCTCAGATCACAAACCCTAGGTGCAGATGACTTAGAAACAATGCAATGACTCAAAATTGTGGTATGAGGTGTTATGATTGTGTTTATGCATATGAAATGGTCACAAGCCATGGTGTGAGGGGGGTGAGGGCAAATTTGGGGTGTTTACAGGTAGGTCCCGTTCGAGCACAATCTTTATTTTCCCTACATTTTTCCTTTTCATTTCTTTTTCAGTTCCCTTTTCTTTTCTTTTATCCAGTTCAGTTTCTTTTCTTTTGCAGCAGCTTTCATTTCTTCACCCTTTGAAACAGTTTCTTTGCAAGCGTGGATCCCGTCGGGTACGGAGGACGATCTGGGTGCTAATACCTTCCCAGGTCGTAACCGACTCCCGAGCTCAGTCTCTTTGGTTCGTAGGACCCGTGTCCTTCCTTTTCTTTCCTTCTGGTTTGTACAGCATTACCATTCCCGTTCCTTCGGGATAAAAATGCCTGGCTGGCGACTCTATTCTTTTTCGCGCCACTTTCGCGTTTGTACCAGGATGGAAATCCGGGGAGCGACAGGTATGGATTATCATCTTCGATAGTTTCTAGTTGGGCTATCAGTCTATCATGGGTACTGAGTCAGGTTTCAGGTATTCTAGCCTAGAAAGGTGATCAGCTACTACATTATTTGTGCCTTTCTTATCACGGATATCTAAATCAAACTCTTGCAGTAATAGAATCCATCGAAGCAACCTAGGTTTGGCATCCTTTTTACTTAGTAAGTAACAAATGGCAACATGGTCGGTGTAAACTATAATTTTGGCTCCTACTAGATAAGAT
The DNA here is from genome assembly GCA_963966055.1 of Lathyrus aphaca. Taxonomy (NCBI): domain Eukaryota; kingdom Viridiplantae; phylum Streptophyta; class Magnoliopsida; order Fabales; family Fabaceae; genus Lathyrus; species Lathyrus aphaca. The sequence continues at coordinate 569,474,904 of OZ014519.1, forward strand.
CTAAATTTGTCTATGGCAAAAACTACAGCTAGGAGCTCTTTTTCGGTTGTTGCGTAGTTGAGTTGTGCAGCGTCTAGGGTTCTGCTGGCATAATAAATTACGTGTAACTTTTTATCTTTTCTCTGACCTAGAATGACTCCAACAGCATAGTCACTAGAGTCACACATGATAGGGCGTTATCTCTTAGGGAAAAAGGAAATAATCTTAAGCGTATCGCCTCAGGAGGAGCTCCATTGGTTTTAAAGGTGTCTGCTAACTGGATAAAGTTTTTTAAATGTTGGTTTGGGTTCTCGGTAGCAAGACCTGCAAATTATCTTTGTTGCACTAATTGCAGCAGGGATGGTTTAAGTTCAAAATTATTGGCTGGGATAACGGGGTTTACTATACTGGAACTAGGTTCCTCGTTTGATGGTTGGGCGAAGTCCTTAAGAGGTCTTCGGTTTTGATCTTCGGCCATAGCTCTCCTATTCCTATGGAAAAATAAACGTACGCGAGCGTAACATTCAGGTTCAGCTAGAGGGTCTACTAAGCTTCCGACACTGCGAGTCTTTCGCATTGACCGGAAGGTAACAACCTTAGTCTAAACGGTATAACTACAGGGTATGAAATTTGACGAAATTGGTCCCCGGCAACGGCGCCAAAAACTTGATGCGTGTTTTTCGCAAGTGTACGAACACGTCAGAGTAATATAAAAGATTGTCGAATCCACAAAGACCAAGTGTCAATCTATCGTACCTGTTGTTATGGTGTGTATCTAAGGCAACTGAATATAATGGTTTTAAGGAGTGTGCACTGGTAAATAAAATGGTAATTTTAAACAATTAATAAAGACAGGCTCGAATGTAATTCACATAATCAATTGATACTCCGGTACTTGTTAATAGAACTACTTATGGGCAATAATTTCTACTTTGAAAAGAACTAATTTAACAGGAACTGTCGCTTTCGCGTATTCAGAACCGAGTTGTACTCTCTAATCAACCCCTCCTATTGTCACGGATAAAAAGGTGCGTACTGCGTTATAGTAGTAAACCTATTTTTAAGAAATATAGTATCTTAACTAAGTTGAAAAGTACTTTAACCTGGATTTCTTAGCAAAAAGAGGTTCTCACGAACCAGACTCTAAACTTCTTAACGCGTCCGAAAATCATTTTAAAATCCCTTTTCTTTTTAATCTAAAAACTCCTAATGAACTAGACAAAGCGCTTTTGGCTGTTTTTGAAATAGTTAAAAATAATTAAACTTATATTGAAAGTTAAAATAGCCCTTAAGTGTTTCTACGAACAGTCGTACGGATTACCGGTTCAATTACAATCCTTACATTCTAACCTTTATGGATTTAGTTAGACATGGTAAAGTAAAAGTTCTTTTTATTATTTTTCATAAAAGTAATTAGTGCGAGTGCGGAAAGTAAATAAACATAGTGCGAGTACGGAAAGTAAATAAAAGTAGTGCGAGTGCGAGAAATAAATAAAGTAAAGCGAGTGCGGGAAATAAATAAAGTAAAGCGAGTGCGGGAAATAAATAAAATAAAGCGAGTGTGAGAAATAAATAAAGTAAAGCGAGTGCGGGAAATAAATAAAATAAAGTAATGCGGAAAGATAAAATACGAACTGGAATAAAAATGGCGGCAGGATTAACTTCCTCCCAGAGTGCTCCAAAACTCGATCACACAGACGTATACAGACTCGATTGTAGTAACACCCCGATGTGAAGTGATTACTACTTTAAAACTGATATATGCCTAAGAGATACTAAGTTTGGATGATAAAAACGACTTTCTAAAGTCCTATTTATAGGCAAACATTAAATGAGAAAAGACCAGGATGCCCCTCTCCACTAAAAAGTGGAGGAAAACACTTTTGCCTTGTGGCGCCCGCCACAAGGCCATGGCGCTCACCATAGGTACAAAATGGTGGAGAAAGTGGGGATCGTGGGCTTTGGCAGTTGTGGAGTGATCTTGAGACGTGGCCACGTCATGGCTGACTCCATGGCGCCAGCCATGGTGGATGCCGTAAATGTAAAAAGCTGAATTTCTTGATTTTCGTCCATTTCAACTCCTTTTTCGCTCCTTTTCTTGATTTAGACCCCGATTACATAAAAAACCTGAAAATAAAGAAAAACAAAGTAATAACATAACAAAATAACAATAAAAACTAAGAATGCATGCGAAATCGGAGTCAGAAATACGGTGAAATTTAGTGTTATCAACTCACAAGGTTGATACTCGAGCTAATCGAAAGAAGATGTCGGAAACCTTACAACAAGATAATCGCGAGCTGCGCGAGGAAGTTGCTTATCTGAAGGATAGCTTGGAAAGAGTTACTGCCATGATGGAAAGCTTGGTGGCTGCTCAGAATCAGCCACCCGCTCCTAATTCTCCGGTACAACACACGGTCATCTCTGAGGTTGTCACTGCATCAATTCCTGCTGAAGTTGTCATTTCTCCTCGTTACCGCATGTTGTCGCTCCCAGGATTTTCATCCTAGTACAAACGCGAAAGTGGCGCGGAAAAGTTAGAGTCGCCAGCCAGACATTTTTATCCCGAAGGAATGGGAAAGGTAATGTTGCACAGACCTAAGGAAGAAGGAAAAGGATGAGGCCTTGTGAACCAAAGATCTGGGTCCAGAAGTCGTTTACGAATTGAGAAGGTATTAGCACCCCAATCCGTCTGCCGTACCCGACGGGATCCACGCTTGTAAGTCTGTTTCAAAGGGTGAGAAATAATATGCTGCTCAGATGAAAGAATGGCTATCTGGAATGGAATGGAAATGAGATCGAAAAGAAAGGGGAAAATGTAGGGAAAAAGAATGATTGTGCTTGAATGGGCCCTACCCCACTGCCTACGTACCTCATCGGGAAAATGAGGATCAAAGTCGCCGTAGTTCGTCTAACTAAGGCGGGCACTTGTTTGTGTTTTTTAGGATGACGTTGCCATAGCTCTAGCTCAGGCGTTACCGGCTCTGACTCGAGGGTGTTTACCGTATCGCTGTTTGAGCTGTCGAGGCAAGTCGCATTCGTCCGCAAAGAGTATGAGATGAGAGGAGAAGACGCGTTGTCTTGGTTTGTTGTCTTTTAGAAGAAGTGTTTTGAATTTGTTTTTTTCGTATATACAACACTAAAACTATGATACAGGAGCAAATACTTTCCAAGATCGCCCCCAATGGAACATTTGTAAAGCATCCTAAAAGAGTGGAGGAGACCTCCACTAATCATTTCACGTATAGCTTAAGGCTTGTGGCGCATTTTACACCTTTTCCTTTATTAAGTGTTTTGATTTTTCTTAAAGATGAGAAATGAGACTCAAGTTGCAAAAGGAAAAACTCTAAGGGAAACTAGACTTACCCTAAGCTAGTTGAGTTCAAGGATGACCTATGGTTAGTGAGGTTTGAAAGATTAAATCTACCTAAGAGATATTAAACTAGAAATGCAAGTATAAAAATGATAATGAACATTATGGTCCTCCTAAGTCATGGTGGGTAAAAACGTGTATGAAACATAAAATGGGATGAAACGATGGATCGGGTGGGTCGATTGCGTGGTGCTGAGACGCACGACTTATGGTGTGCAACATACAAGGCTTGCTTTGGGTGTAATGGAATGGAACAATGTTAATCGAGGGATCCTAAAGTCACATGAAACTTTATTTATTTATTTGAAAATGTACTCGACGTTGGATCGAGTATTTCTTTATTTATTTTTGAGATTTTGGTTTTCTGTCGATTTGTTTTATCTTTTCTATCCTAATTATAGGAACTATACAAGTATTACATCACAAGGTACACAAAATATAATCGAGGCATAATAAACATAATCCAAGTCCATACGTGAATCCTCGAAAAATACCTTGCACAAAAAGCAAATTGTTAGTAAATGAAATGAAAATGAATATGCAACAATATGATGGAAATGAATTAAGATGACAAAAATATCAAAAGTCCTGGAAAAAATATGAAATTAATTCCCTAGGGTCTCTAACCTGATTATAACATTGTTTTAAAAAATCTCCTAAAAAATCAAAGTCTAACTATGTCAAATGGTCACTTAAACTTATCTAAGGTTCAATCATAATTTTACACAAATCACACTACCAAAACAGTGGATAAAATGTCCTAAAACATATACCAAAAATATTATAGGTTCTCTTATTTGTCTTCTAATCATAGCAAAAAGAATGGGCCAAAAATATTACAGTAAGTGTGAGAAATAAAATATACAAAATTATGTGTTCATGAGAGAATTCAATCTAAAACCAATTAAATGGAAAATCGAAATTAAATTGAAAAATGACATAATTCAGAAAGTAAAAATATAGAAAATTTCTAAATTGAATTAAAAGGCTATTATAATTTTTGGGGAATTTTATTATTTGTTTTACTACTTTTTATGAATTAATTTTGAAACTATATTAAAACAAAAATTAAAAATAAGAGATATGGAGGAGTGGGTGCAGTAAGTAATTTTTTTTAGTTGAAATGAGAATGGGCCTGAGTTGGGGGATTCTAGAAGCAATTCGCTAGCCCCACATGCACTGGGTTTGAAGGTTTATGGTATGGACCCTCAGTCAATGCTGTTGACTGAATCAGAGCCGTCTGATTCGTTGATGGAGAAATAGAAGCCTAAGGATGAGGGCGTATGATTATTAAGATGGGATGCAGCGCATGGGATTGTGAAGGGGTGGTCGAACCGGACGGTGACAAGTGTCACCGCCGGATTGGACCCAAAAATCAAATCTTATCCTCAAAAGGGCGGTGGAGAAGTTAAGGGGATTATTATGATATTCTTGGTGCATTAATTGCTTTTAACGATATTTGATTCTCACTTAACCCAAAATTAATTAACAGAATTAATATAATCATCTTATTATATTCATAAGCAAGCTGGATTTCTTTCAAAAATAAAAAAAAATCGTCCCTCTCCTCTCTCGCCCTCACTGTTCATGTTCTTCCCCAAAAACCCCTAGCCGCCGCCAACCAAGGACAAAGCCGGTGAAGGATTAACCTCCGGAGAACCCTTACCCTCTCTCATAACCATGACCTAAACCTCACTCTCTAATACCATCCTGAGTCGCGACAAAGGCTAACCTAAATTTTCCTCTTTCGCAAATCCGTAATCGAACCCTCACCACTCTCAAATTGGTACATGAAGATCAAAGAACGATACACGATAACGACTTCATACATAAGCTCAAATTTGTACCTTGAAAATTGAAGCCATGTCGATGATATCAAAAGGATGAGGCGTCCACTATTTTGATGGCGCTTCGACGGAAATGCAAGGGATGTGAAGCTCGGGTATGCTTTTTGTTTGTTACCTTAGATTACTTTCGTCTTTGGCTTCTTATGATGTTGTACAAATCGAGTTTTCGTTATCGTTGATTTGTTTCTCGTGTTGTGCGATTTCGGATTATTGATGCTTGTTCTTGATGCAGGAACAGAAGGACTTGCAGATTGATTGGATTGGAGATCGGTAAACCGATGATCGGTAAACAGAAGGACTTGCGTTGTGATGTCAAATTTTCAGGTTGCAAACGTGATTCGAAGATGCTGAAATGGTAGTATTCTGAATTTATCGTCGATTGCCCTTCATTTTTGTGATTGATTATGTTGCATTCTTGTGGTTTGATTATGGTGTTCTGAAATGAATTTGCAGTTTAATGTTAATGCTTGTGCGATGAAGATGAAGGAGGTTACAGATTTGGATGGAGATGTATGAAGATAAGAGAGTTCATAATGGACCAGAATGAAGAGATTCAGAGCACTGGGAAGAATGAGATTGATGAGTGAACCAGAAAGATGAATGAAGAAGGTGATAAAATGTTGAAAATGGAGACTGAATTCAGAATGGAAGAAAAATGATTTTTTTTCATGAAGGAGCTGATCAATAGCTTTATAGAGGTGAGCTCCTTATGATTTTGTTTAACTTTCGTTAGAAATCAGTTAGAAAATCTGTTAGGTTGTTGTAACTTCTTTTTGATTTTCTTGCTTCTTCTTGAACTTCTCATGTTCTGAATTGGTAAAGTTTTGCTACAAACTCAATCTTATTCTTCTTATTGCCATGAATCTGCGTTGGTTATTCAGTTTGTTGTTGTTGTGTTAATTGGTTTGCAGGATTGAGGATCGGTCAATGTTGAAGGTTAAGTGTTTCTGCTTCTGGTGTACTTTGGTCACGATTCCGATTGATGCATTGAAGATGGACAAGTTGCATTGAAAGTGGTTGAAGACTCCTTCCGATTTTACGGTGACGTGGGAGAATTGTCTATACTGAAGAGAATTCTGTTATTTTGTTTTTTTTGGTGAGCTTTTCTGTTACAACTTCCATAACTGATTTTTCTTATTTCTGTTATGTTCTTTTCCTCGTGATTCGCAGAAAATAACATTATCCTTTCTTTCTTTGTTTGCTCAATTTTTGACATGGAACTTGGAAGGGTAGATCATGGCTTTTGTCGAAATTTTATGGCTGCATATCGAAGTCGTTAGGATGGACCTTTCGCAGGGATTTTTGTGAGCCATAAAATCAGGGCTACAACTTAGGCTAATCACACAATTTTTTAGGATTTTCTACTTTAAAGATCCCATGTAATTTTGATCTGTAGTTGCCGTTTGTAACAATTTAATGTAAGAAGAATCACATATTGAAATCTTGTTGTACGTTGTGCAATTCCTTGAGCTAGTATTTAAGACTACAATATAATGGCATTAACACAACCCTATCCATGTAATCTGTGAACTTGTTCTTTCAATCTTGTAATGAACTTCCATTTTTTTTCGCGTTTCGGTGCCTCTACTGTAATAAATCTTTTTTTTTCAAACCAAAAGCAAAATGTGAACTATCATGAAGCTTTATGCCTGCCCATAATCCATTACGTCACAATCAATACATGGGCCATGTGAAAACCATATAGTAGGAATATACCATGCGAACCTCTTATAATATTTTGGACCTAAAAAAAAATGGAAAAAAAAAACAAAATCTAGTTTAAGAACATGAATAATGGGTGTGAGCAATGGTTTAGATACTTGGCTTGGTAATTGTGGTGACTTTTGGATCATTCTTGTAAATAACAATGGCTTGAATTGGAGCTTGATGATTTTCAAATGCTTTTGAAACTTCTCTTTGTAATAACAATGACTTGGTTATATAATGACTATGTATAGTCTAATGGATTTTGGTTTTGAACTATACAAAAGATGTGGACTTAACCCACATATTGACATAGGGCTAACAAAAGAAAATCAATTTCTTTTTTTTACAAAAACAAATGATCATCTAATGGAAATTCGAATAAAAATGGATAATAGGATCACAATTATCAGATTATGGCCTTGATCCCATCGCTAAGAGCCACATACGCACACCATGATCGAATTTGATCAGAAGCCAAACTTGAATAAATAAATCCACAATTGGAAATCGAAGTACACTTGTGATAGCTTGATTCATATAAGGCCAAACGTCCACCAGAATCAAATCATGGACCGAACAATCCCTTTTGAATTATAAATTGCCAGCTTGTACTTCAACCTATGAATCGCATGCGTTATTTTTCCAGACAATGATGTAGTACGAAGTGTGCTACATGTAATGTTAAATGTGATAAAAAAATAAAAGGGCAAATTTTGGGGTGTTACAGCTGCCCCTATTCAATCACTATGGACGTGAATGGATGATAGCAATTGCTTTCAGACATTTGAGGTATGCAGGGATTGAATACCAGAAACAACTAGAAAATTTGCACTTTGTGGCAGAAGAACAGGAAAATAAACTCAACTGAATGAACTCTGCTTGGATATAATTATGATGGGAAGAATAGTAAACAAGGGATGCCTTTTGACTGATGACAGATGGCTACTGACTTGCCACGCTGCAGGTGGAATTTCACTAATTTGCGATCGAATTTTAAGATACTTTGCCACCTTGAGGATGGACTTTTGCCAATCTGCGGTTGGGCTTCAAGATACGATTTGCCATCCTGAGGATGGACTTTTGCCAATCTACGGTTGGACTTCAGATACTTTACCACACTGCGGGTGGACTTTGGGTATTCTGCCACACTACGGGTGGAGCTTTACTCACTGCGGGAGACTTTTGAGATTTGCCACACTGAGGGTGGACTTCTGCTCACTACGGGAGACTTCTGCCCACTGCGGGGGACTTTAGAAACTTGCCACACTGCGGGTGGACTTCTGCTCACTGCGGGAGACTTCTGAAACTTGCCACCCGAAGATGGACTTTGGCCAGTCTGTGGCTGGACGTTTGCTCACTGTGGGAGACTTTTGAAACTTGCCACCCGAAGATGGACTTTGGCCAGTCTGTGGCTGGACTTTTGCTCGCTGTGGGAGACTTTTGAAATTTGCCACCCGAAGATGGACTTTGGCCAGGCTGTGGCTGGACTTTGCTCGTTGTGGGAGACTTTTGAAATTTGTCACCCGAAGATGGACTTTGGTCAGTCTGTGGCTGGGCTTTTGCTCACTGTGGGAGACTTTTGAAACTTGCCACCCGAAGATGGACTTTGGCTAGTCTGTGGCTGGACTTTTGCTCGTTGTGGGAGACTTTTGAAATTTGCCACCCGAAGATGGAATTTGGCCAGTCTGTGGCTGGGCTTTGCAAGATAACAAACTTGGATTATATTGGGTATGCATACGTTGAATTGCATGGAATGATGCCCCATGACACTGGGGATGTTATGTCTTGGACATGTCAATGAACTGGTGTGAGTGTAAAAGGAATTCCTGACGCGGAAGTAATAAGTCCCTGCTAACTCTGTGGGGGAAACATAATGATCGCGGATTCGATCTCAAGAAGCCCTGTGGGGATAACATCTTTATTGGAAAAGAGCGTGAATAATTCATCTGTCCTGAATTATCACCTTTGCCAAAAATAAATTGGACTTTAGATTTGAGGGTCGTGCCAGGGGATACCTCGACTATTGGGGATTATCCACCCTTATGGATCTGCTGGGGAGGAGAATGATTTATCTGAAATCTGCTAGGGGAATAGGAGTTACCTTAGATCTGTTGAGGAACCGAGATCAAGGAAAACAGTTGAAGGAAAAACTTAGTGACTTTACTGGGGATAACTTCCATTCGTCTGTTGGGGATGACAAAACCGAGACACGTCCTGTTGAGGAGGAAAGATTTCAAGTTGTCTCGTGCTGGGGATTAGTTGCTTCTGTATGGATTTTACCTCAAGAGGATTTTACAAAAGACTTGGTGTCTTTAAACTCTTAGGTATCGTAACGACTGCATGAATCAGCGTAACAACCTTGTTGGGGAGGTAACCATTGCCCATGCAGATGAGCTTGGAGCTGTAAGAAACGCTGAATGAGATAATTGGTTTGACGAGCGATTGCTAGATGGGTAGTAGACTCAATCAGTAAGAATTATGACAAGAGGGTACCACAGAAACTCTTTGAGAGTGTAACTGTACTGGTACTCTGAATTCTGGATAGGTGCTTCCGACTGTCTGTCTTCGAGAAATAATGAATTCTCGTGCTATTGGGGTGGCCTGCCCCAGTACGAGTATTTTAATAGTTTTACACTTGACTGACTAATCTTAGCTCTTGGAGAGATTTGAATCTCAAGGTGATTTCCCCAGTTTGACTGAAATTTGAAGAGATTACTCAACGTAACTACCCCTGATTGGCTAGCTCTTACCATGACTAGTTGGGAAAGTCCTTACTCAATGAAGCTTTTCTCGGAAAAGTGCACCTCGACATGACTGTCTTTCAGGATTTTTAGACTTCTCAACTTGGCAAGCTTAAGCTTCTGGATTGAATTTCCGCATGTGAACCATTTATGATGCCAAACAAATGTATGCAAGCAAAAAATGTTTATTCTTAGAATGAAAATTCTAATGCAACACACATGTCAAACTTGAAGTCTTTATCAAGAAGGGTGTCGCCAACCTCTGTGAGCGAGTCACTGGTTAAGATACGAAATTACTTTTTAGATGAAAGCATGTACATGCAATACCAACAAATGTCTTTTAGCATAACTCATAGGAGTCAGGAACGCGGTCTCGTAGTAGTACGCTCTCAAATTAACCCTGTTTCAGTTAGGACTTTTAAAGGTTGTATCGTGGCCTGGTTCACGGTTATAGAAACAATGGATATAGGCTCGAAGTTTATTTGTGCCCACCCACTCTTCATGATGTTTTCCATTCCTATGTTCAGCGAGTTTTCACAAGCATTCACCTTTCATAAGGGTTTCGTGTTGATTGAGGAACCATTGCTGCTATCGATTCAAGCACCAATCAGGTTATTGTTGAGAGTCATTCATCCCTCTATCTTTTGTGTCCGTTCCACACGACTTTGTTCTCATTTGAGGATCTTTCTTGTGTAATCCTTTTCGTCTTTCACTTTTGCGTTATTTTGCTTTATCCCTAACTTTTGCCTGGACTGATTCTTGTGAATCTTTGATTGTAAAGTCCAGCAGGATGCCCTAACTTTTTCCTAAGTCGCTTGTTTTCAAGTTTCTACTTAGCGGGCTTTTCATTTTTTTTTTGCTTTTTGAACAAGTCGTATGACACTGTTTGTCTTAATTGCTTTGTGAGGGTTGTGACTGCCTCATTCTTTGATCGACGAAAGATAACCATTGTGGTTTTCAATCTTTGGACCTTTTTTCTTGGATAAGCATTGTGGTTTCAGGTCTTTGGACCTCTTGATTAGCATAGTAGGATGTAATGGATCCTCAAATACACTCCTTTATGAAAGCCTGAACGCTTGGTCCGACTAGCTGACATCTACCCTGCCCCTGAGTTACATGTGAGGGTTTTTTTATGCGAAAAGAAACTCCTACTTCAAGGGTCAAAGGGGTTAGCAAGGATCTATCTTCCTTATATCTCCAGTGTTTAGGGATTTGAAACAAAGCTTGTACATCGTCAATAGGGTCTTATTCAAGAGCACACAATTAGAGATTCCTGCATTTTTGTTTTGTCATCCTCCTTCATAGAGTTTAAGCACGACAATTGGTATTCGCGATGTACACATGCAAAATTATAAGTGAATGCGAATGAATTACTTCAAGAAAAACATATGAGTTTTATTATTGCTAACATTCAAAAGCAAATAAATTTCATACATGTAGACAAATGTTTAGCATATAAAAGAAACTACAAATGGAAATGCAGTAAAGAAACTGAATATTGCCGTAGTTGAGGAGGCTTGGCTCCGTCTGGACCTGTCAGTCTTGGATACTTTCAGTGATCAATAACTCTTTCACAGACTTGTAATTTTCAACTTGCAGCCGTATACCTAACCATGGCAGTCATACTTCTTCTTCTAGCTATTCTGACTCTGACACGAGACATACGAAGGAAAGAGTGAAGCTGGGGAGTAAAGTTGCCCCATAAGGTTACTCGGAAAGATCTGACGATCTTCTGCCTACGTATCTCCATTGACTGATGACCAATGAAGAATCAGAGCGATGTAGTTCCCCTCAATAGGGATGAAAATGAACAATGAAGAAAGGCAAACACACGAATGCCATCACTGAGAGTATTAGAATACTTCTGGCTTTATCTGCTTCATGAATACCCTGACGTCCTGGGTGATTAACTCGAAGACTTCAGCTTAACGTGGACCATCTGGTAGAACAACCGTGACACCGGTTCCGTCGCGATTAGGCATCGGATTCTGGAGTATCTTTGGATGAGGAGAAAAATTGATTTCCTTGGACTCAATTAGATCTTGTACCTTGTTCTGAAAAGCCCAACATTTCTCAATACTGTGCCCATGGGAACCTGAATGGAATTCGCACCTGGAGTTTGAATCAAAATTTGGTGGTAGATTATCAGCAGAAGGATCCCTCATGGTACGGAGCTCAACCAAGTTCAACTTCAGCAGTTCTGGAAGTAATACAGCATATGGACATGGGATAGGATCAAGTCTGTGGTTCCTAGCTCTTGTTCTTTCCTGAAATGGTCTTGGTGCCTGTTGTTGCTAACCCTGAGGTTGTGATTGAACATTTCGTTGTTGATATTGTGTTGGGCGCCTGACATGTCCCTGTACTCTCTTACTCATACTCGACCGAGGAGCGAATGAAGGTTATTGATGTAGCCCCTTTGAAGACTTGGCATGAGCAATGATTCTAGAAGAAGGAAAATCGACCACCTCTTTTGTATTCCTGCATGCTTTATCTTGCGGCACTTCCAGCCCAGTCAGTCCAAAAGTGATTATGCCTTCATCAATTAAGTCTTGCACTTGATGTTTAAACGCCTTGCAATCATTAACATCATGTCCGGGAGCTCCAGAATGAAAAACACAATAGGCGTAGGGATTCCAACCTTGGCGAAGTTTACCGGATGGAGGAGTTAGCTCGCGATACTCAATCAACCCCATTTTGAGCAGTTGTGGGCATAATTCAGCAAAAGACACGGGTATCGGATCAATAACCCTTTCTTGCTCCTGTTGATGACGGGTTGCTACCAATAGAGGAGCTACAAACGAAACATGTTGAAGTATTTCTCCTGGAAACCAAGGCGTAGCGGTTGAGGAGGATCCCTGATAAGGAAAGAAAGTGTTCACTTCTTTGTCGACGATTGGTGTAGGATCATTTAGCTCACATGTGGAGTTGGTTCCTATCTGATGCTCTTCCTGACTGCCAAGTGGTGATTGCTGGTGAAGAGATTCAAACTATAGAGGAAACCCACCTAACAAACCTTGATTTAGTGGACATCCCAAAGAGATGGGAGAAACATGACTTTCTGTTTGAAAAGCAGACACACGGCTAATTTCCTTTTTCGACATAGCATTCATGATTCCTGTAAGCAACTTTATCTGAGTCTTCATCAAGTTAAATTCTTCTCTCAGCAATTTCTGATCCTGGGACAATGCTCGAATGTCCACTATAAAATGCCCCAGTTGGGCCTTCATCTCAGTCACCTCCTCTTGGAGTTGTTCTATGCCCATATCCTGACAATCATGATTCAAGTTGACCATTCTGGAGAGAAACCAAGTCAGGATAAGAATTTGTCCCTGAACACCTGTCAAAAATGCAAGGATGTATGCAAATGCCATGTTCGGTTATTTCCAATGAATTTATCTGTTTTGATCCAAGTCTTAATGTAGAAAAAATCCGACGATTTAATTCAGACATGTGATCCTTGGAAGTAACTGAACATGTATGCTAAGATGCCATGATGTCATGTATGCAACTGGCATGTGATTAGCGGTCCAACGCTGGTGTGGATCAGATAACAAAGTGTTGGTGAAGATCATAATGTCATTATCTCTATGCAGAAATTCCAGAATTCTCAACCAAGTATCATATAGGACCGGATCATATCATGGAGTAATACTGGCAAAAGCGGGTATGTTGGAAGTTTAGGGTTCCTACAAACCTGTAAACCCCTCCCAATCTCACGGGTGTGCTACTACGGGTCAACATCACGGACTCTCAAAGCCGAGTAGCACTAATACGTTTACCATTTCCGAGAAATGGCTCATGACCAAATCAGGGAATCGATTTGGCATTATGTACTACCCAGGGAGGCCTCAGCTGAGTCCGGAAAAACAAGCATCCCTCATAAGTTCCCGACTTCAAGCACTGAAGTCGAGAAACAATAGTACATTCATCCCGATGGGTACAATACTACCGTCATACGACCAGTCGCTTTAACGGGGTTCCTATGAGAGAACAAGATCATCCTATGCGATTTCCTAGTGGGCCCTCGGGTGCGAATGGGTTTGCCACAAAATGTGGTCTGCCACTGTCACCACTAGAGAGGGTTGGTTCCACTAAGGTCCTCGATGATCGGTTCCCAGTGTTAGCAGCTCAGGTGAGAACATTTTATGGTCTGCCTAGGCAGTATAGAACATATCCCAAGAGAGCCTGATATGGGTGTGGGACTCGTGAAAACTACACGTGCTCAAGACCACGCAAGCCACACGACTGCCCACTCTAAATCCTATGTGTATACTCAAGTCGGGTATTTGGCTTATCTCACAATAATCCGATCCTGCCAAGGAAAACCAGAACAGCCAGTACAATACATGCTAGTATATGCGATAGTAAAGTAAAGTGTAGAAAGCTGTAAATAAAGCTGTAAAGTAAAGCGATAAACTGTAAACAAAACAGTAAAGTTAAACTAAAGCATAACAACAAATGAAAACACCCAAAGAAAATAGAAACAGACAAGCGCTAGGATTGACTCTCAAAGGGGGTACCAGAGATTCCGGATCGCCATTAGAGTCGCCAGCTGTCGCTCCCGGGATTTTCATCCTAGTACAAACGCGAAAGTGGTGCGGAAAAGTTAGAGTCGCCAGCCAGAGATTTTTATCCCGAAGGAATGGGAAAGGTAATGTTGCACAAACCTAAGGAAGAAGGAAAAGGACGAGGCCTTGCGAACCAAAGATCTGGGTCTGGAAGTCGGTTACGAATTGAGAAGGTATTAGCACCCCAATTCGTCTGCCGTACCCGACGGGATCCACGCTTGTAAGTCTGTTTCAAAGGGTGAGAAATAATATGTTGCTCAGATGAAAGAATTGCTATCTGGAATGGAATGGAAATGAGATCGAAAAGAAAGGGGAAAATGTAGGGAAAAAGAATGATTGTGCTCGAATGGGCCCTACCCCACTGCCTACGTACCTCATCGGGAAAATGAGGATCAGAGTCGCCGTAGTTTGTCTAACTAAGGCGGGCACATGTTTGTGTTTTTTAGGATGACGTTGCCATAGCTCTAGCTCAGGCGTTATCGGATCAGACTCGAGGGTGTTTACCGTATCGTTGTTTGAGTTGTCGAGGCAAGTCGCATTCGTCTGCAAAGAGTATGAGATGAGAGGAGAAGACGCGTTGTCTTGGTTTGTTGTCTTTTAGAAGAAGTGTTTTGAATTTGTGGTTTTCGTATGTACTACACTAAGACTATGATACAGGAGCGAATACTTTCCAAGATCGCCCCCATTGGAACGTTTGTAAAGCATCCTAGAAGAGTGGAGGAGACCTCCACTAATCATTTCCCGTATAGCTTAAGGCTCATGGTGCATTGTACACCTTTTCCTTTATTAAGTGTTTTGATTTTTCTTAAAGATGAGAAATGAGACTCAAGTTGCAAAAAGAAAAACTCTAAGGGAAACTAGACTTACCCTAAGCTAGTTGAGTTCAAGGATGACCTATGGTTAGTGAGGTTTGAAAGATCAAATCTACCTAAGAGATATTAAACTAGAAATGCAAGTATAAAAATGATAATGAACATTATGGTCCTCCTAAGTCATGGTGGGTAAAAAACGTGTATGAAACATAAAATGGGATGAAATGATGGATCGGGTGGGTCGATTGCGTGGTGCTGAGACACACGACTTATGGTGTGCAACATACAAGGCTTGCTTTGGGTGTAATGGAATGGAACGATGGTAATCGAGGGATCCTAAAGTCACATGAAACTTTATTTATTTATTTGAAAATGTACTCGACGTTGGATCGAGTATTTCTTTATTTATTTTTGAGATTTTGGTTTTCTATCGATTCGTTTTATCTTTTCTATCCTAATTATAGGAACTATACAAGTATTACATCACAAGGTAAACAAAATATAATCGATGCATAATAAACATAATCCAAGTCCATACGCGAATCCTCGAAAAATACCTTGCACAAAAAGCAAATTGTTAGTAAATGAAATGAAAATGAATATGCAACAATATGATGGAAATGAATTAAGATGAAAAAAATATCAAAATTACTGGAAAAAAATATGAAATTAATTCTCTAGGGTCTCTAACCTGATTATAACATTATTTTAAAAAATCTCCTAAAAATTCAAAGTCTAACTATGTCAAATGGTCACTTAAACTTATCTAAGGTTCAATCATAATTTTACACAAATCACACTACCAAAACATTGTATAAAATGTCCTAAAAAATATACCAAAAATATTCTAGGTTCTCTTATTTGTCTTCTAATCATAGCAAAAAGAATGGGCCAACAATATTAAAGGAAGTGTGAGAAATAAAATATACAAAATTATGTGTTCATGAGAGAATTCAATCTAAAACCAATTAAATGGAAAATCAAAATTAAATTGAAAAATGACAAAATTCAGAAAGTAAAAATATAGAAAATTTAAAAATTGAATTAAAAGGCTATTATAATTTTTGGGGAATTTTATTATTTGTATTACTATTTTTTATGAATTAATTTTGAAACTATATTAAAACAAAAATTAAAAATAAGAGAAATGGAGGAGGGGGTGCAGTAAGTAATTTTTTTTAATTAAAATGAGAATGGGCCTGAGTTGGGGGGTGCTAGAAGCAATTCTCTAGGCCCACATGCACTGGGTTTGAAGGTTTATGGTACAGACCCTCAGTCAATGCTGTTGACTGAATCAGGGTCGTCTGATTCGTTGATGGAGAAATAGAAGCCTAAGGATGAGGGCGTATGATTATTAAGATGGGATGCAGTGCGTGGGATTGTGAATGGGTGGTCCAACCGGACGGTGACAAGTGTCACCGCCAGATTGGACCCAAAAATCAAATCTTATCCTCAAAAGGGCGGTGGAGAAGTTAAGGGGATTATTATGATATTCTTGGTGCATTAATTGCTTTTAACGATATTTGATTCTCATTTAACCCAAAATTAATTAACAGAATTAATATAATCATCTTATTATATTCATAAACAAGTTGGATTTCTTTCAAAAATAAAAAAAAGACCGTCCCTCTCCTCTCTCGCCCTCATTGTTCATGTTCTTCCCCAAAAAACCTAGCCGCCGCCAACCAAGGACAAAGCCGGTGAAGGATTAACCTCCGGAGAACCCTTACCCTCTCTCATAACCATGACCTAAACCTCACTCTCTAACACCATCCTGAGTCGCGACAAAAGCTAACCTAAATTTTCCTCTTTCTCAAATTCGTAATCGAACCCTCACCTCTCTCAAATTGGTACATGAAGATCAAAGAACGATACACGATAACGACTTCATACATAAGCTCAAATTTGTACCTTGAAAATCGAAGTCGTGTCGATGATATCAGAAGGATGAGGCGTCCAATATTTTGATGCCGCTTCGATGGAAATGCGAGGGATGTGAAGCTCAGGTATACATTTTGTTTGTTACCTTAGATTACTTTCGTCTTTGGCTTCTTCTGATGTTGTACAAATTGAGTTTTCTCTATCGTTGATTTGTTTCTCGTGTTGTGCGATTTCAGATTGTTGATGCTTGTTCTTGATGCAGGAACGGAAGGACTTGCAGATTGATTGGATTGGAGATTGGTAAACCGATGATTCTTGGTGGCCAATGAAAGTGACGTATGAAGCTGCAATTTCGGAATCGAGACGTTGATGGAGCGATGTCGTTGTGATGTCAAATTTGCAGGTTGCAAACGTGATTCGAAGATGCTGAAATGGTAGTATTCTGAATTTATCGTCGATTGCCCTTCATTTTTGCGATTGATTATGCTGCGTTCTTGTGGTTTGATTATGGTGTTCTGAAATGAATTTGCAGTTTAATGTTAATGTTTGTGCGATGAAGATGATGGAGGTTACAGGTTTGGATGGAGATGTATGAAGATAAGAGAGTTCATAATGGACCAGAATGAAGAGATTCAGAGCACTGGGAAGAATGAGATTGATGAGTGAACCAGAAAGATGAATGAAGAAGGTGATGAAAATGTTGAAAATGGAGACTGAATTCAGAATGGAAGAAAAATGATTTTTTTTTCATGAAGGAGTTGATCAATAGCTTTATAGAGGTGAGCTCCTTATAATTCTGTTTAACTTCCGTTAGAAATCAGTTAGAAAATCTGTTAGGTTGTTGTAACTTCTTTTTGATTTTCTTGCTTCTTCTTGAACTTCTCATGTTCTGAATTGGTAAAGTTTTGCTACAAACTCAATCTTATTCTTCTTATTGCCATGAATTTGTGTTGGTTATTCAGTTTGTTGTTGTTGCGTTAATTGGTTTGCAGGATTGAGGATCGGTCAATGTTGAAGGTTAAGTGTTGCCGCTTCTGGTGTACTTTGGTCACGATTCCGATTGATGCATTGAAGATGGACAGGTTGCGTTGAAAGTGGTTGAAGACTCCTTCTGATTTTACGGTGACGTGGGAGAATTGTCTATACTGAAGAGAATTCTGTTATTTTGTTTTTTTTGGTGAGTTTTTCTGTTACAACTTCCATAACTGATTTTTCTTATTTCTGTTATGTTCTTTTCCTCGTAATTCGCAGAAAATAACATTATCCTTTCTTTCTTTGTTTGCTCAATTTTTGACATGGAACCTGGAAGGGTAGATCATGGCTTTTGTCGAAATTTTATGGCTGCATATAGAAGTCGTTAGGATGGACCTTTAGCAGTGATTTTTGTGAGCCATAAAATCAGGGCTACAACTTAGGCTAATCACACGATTTTTTAGGATTTTCTACTTTCAAGATCCCATGTAACTTTGATCTGTAGTTGTCGTTTGTAACAATTTAATGTAAGACGAATCACATATTGAAATCTTGTTGTACGTTGTGCAATTCCTTGAGTTGGTATTTAAGACTACATTATAATGGCATTAACACAACCATATCCATGTAATCCGTGAACTTGTTCTTTCCATCTTGTAATGAACTTCCATTTTTTTTCACGTTTCGGTGCCTCTACTGTAATAAATCTTTTTCTTTTCAAACCAAAAGCAAAATGTGAACTATCATGAAGCTTTATGCCTGTCCATAATCCATTACGTCACAATCAATACATGGGCCATGTGAAAACCATATATAGGAATATACCATGCGAACCTCTTATAATATTCTGGACCTAAAAAGAAAAATGAAAAAAAAAACAAAATCTAGTTTAAGAACATGAATAATGGGTGTGAGCAATGGTTTAGATACTTGGCTTGGTAATTGTGGGGACTTTTGGATTATTCTTGTAAATAACAATGGCTTGAATTGGAGCTTGATGATTTTCAAATGCTTTTGAAACTTCTCTTTGTAACAACAATGACTTGGTTATACAATGACTATGTATAGTCTAATGGATTTTGGTTTTGAACTATACAAAAGATGTGGACTTAACCCACATATTGACATAGGGCTAACAAAAGAAAATCAATTTCTTTTTTTTTACAAAAACAAATGATCATCGAATGGAAATTCGAATAAAAATGGACAATAGGATCGCAATTATCAGATTATGTCCTTGATCCCATCGCTAAGAGCCACATACGCACACCATGATCGAATTTGATCAGAAGCCAAACTTGAATAAATAAATCCACAATTGGAAATCTAAGTACACTTGTGATAGCTTGATTCATATAAGGCCAAACGTCCACCTGAATCAAATCGTGGACCGAACAATCACTTTTGAATTATAAACTGCCAGCTTGTACTTCACCCTATGAATCGCATGCGTTATTTTTCCAGACAATGATGTAGTGCGAAGTGTGCTACATGAAATGCTAAATGTGATAAAAAAATAAAAGGGCAAATTTTAGGGTGTTACACATGCCTCCTAGTAAGTCGTGGGGTATGCCGGCTAATTTCACTCCTGCTGGTTATCATCCTCCTCCTCCTGAGACTGCTACATTTACTACTCTTCAACCGGTAATGACTACTGCATTTCCTGTGATGCACACTACTCCGCACCATGATGAAGTGATTTACCATGCTAAGCCCAGTGAATGCGTTGGTGTGACTGAAATACTTGATGGTTTTCAAGGCCGTTTTATTGAGTTACAAAGAGAAATGAGAGCCTTGAAGCACAAAGATTTGTTTGGAAAAGATGCATATGATCTCTGTTTGGTTCCTAATGTCGAGGTTCCGTACAAGTTCAGGTTGCCTGAGTTCGAGAAGTATAAAGGTAACACTTTTCCTCTGAGTTATTTGACTATGTATACTAGGAAGATGTCTGCTCAGACAGATAATGATAAGTTGTTGATTCATTATTTCCAAGATAGTTTGACTAGTGCAGCCATGAGATGGTACATGAGTTTGGATAGCAGCCAATACCATACTTTCAATGATTTGGGAGAGGCTTTTGTTAGGCAATACAAATATAATGTTGATATGGCACCGGACAGAGATCAGCTTCGTGCTATGTCCCATAAGGACAAATAAACTTTCAAAGAGTATGCACAGAGATGACGTGAGTTAGCAGCTCAGATTGTCCCTCCTCTAGAAGAGAAAGAGATGACAAAGATCTTCTTGAAGACTTTAGGTTCTTTCTACTATGAGAAGATGATAGCATGTGCTCCTTCTGACTTCACTGAAATGGCGAGTATGGGGATGAGACTAGAAGAAGGTGTGCATGAGGGACGTTTGAACAAAGAGAGTAGTGCTGGCTCGAGCTCTAAGAGGTTCAGCTTTGGTAAAAAGAAAGAAGGTGAGACTAATGTTGTGTCTCATAAAATTTACAGAAGACCACGCGGCCGTGAGAATCATCATCATCAGTATGTAGCTTATGTAACTCCTTTGATTAATGTGACTCCAACTGTGTCAGTAGCTCCAAAGTACCAGTCTCGTTACCAACAGTCATCTGTGTAATAGAGTGGTAATCAACAAGTTCGTGCTAAGTCGAATTTTGAACCCATTCTGATGTTGTATGCGGATTTTCTTCCATCTTTGATTGCAAAGAATCTTGTGCAAACACGTTCTCCACCTCCAGTTCTAGAGTCTATCCCATGGTGGTATAAGCCAGAGGCTCACTGTGCTTTTCATCAAGGTGCCCCGGGGCACAATGTTGAGAATTGTTATCCATTGAAGTTTGAAGTACAGAAATTGATAAGGAGTAATGTTCTGTCTTTCAATGATGTTAATACAAATGTGAAGACAAATCTGTTTCCGAAGCATGGTAATATGTCTGTGAATATGGTTGATGGTTGTCCTGGTTTGTTCAAGATTTATGAGGTCCGCCATATTCGAAGGTCTTTGGTTGAGATGCATGCTTCCTTAAGTGAATATCATGATATTGATCACGATTATGCTGGATGTTGTATTTGTTCGGTGAACCCTCGTGGTTGCGTGATTGTTAAAAGAGACATTCAAAAGATGATGGATGATAAGTTGATTGAAGTGACATCGAAAAGAGATGAGTATGACAATGAAGTGAATGTTATTGTGCCTCATTTCAATATTTCTGAGAAGGTTGTTCCTGAGAAGGTGGTTATTTCTTTTGATAGCCACAAATATGTTGTTACTCCATTGGTGATTAATTTGCCTGGTCCAATGCCATATGAGTCTGATAAAGTTGTTCTGTATTGGTATAATGCTACGATGATAGAAAATGGTAAGGAAGTTCCTATTCCTTCTCCAAAATCTATAGTTAGCATTGCTGATGTGACAAAGGTTACTTGAAGTGGTAGAGTTTATGCTTCGGATCCTCTGAATAGAGCTAAAGATACAAATGCGAGTAAACAGATTATGGATGTTGTTGCCCGATCAGGTCAACTTGGTGTTTCCAGTTTGAAGGATAGTGAAGATGAGGTGTTAAAATTGATAAAGAAGAGCGAGTATAACATTATTGGGCAGTTGTTGCATACTCCGTCAAAGATATCAGTTTTATCACTCTTGATGTGCTCTTAAGCCCATAGGCAGACTTTGTAGAAGATTCTTGATCAAGCCTATGTTGACCATGATGTGACTGTTGATCAGTTTGATAGTATTTTGGCTAATATCACATCGTGCAAAAATCTGAGTTTCTGTGATGATGACTTGCCTGAAGAAGGAAGGAACCATAATTTGGCTCTACATATTTCAGTGAACTGTCAAGAAGATGCTATGTCTAAGGTACTGGTTGATAATGGGTCTTCTCTGAACGTGAGGCCGAAGTCAACTTTGTCAAGGCTTGCGTACCAAGGTGCTCCCATGAGGCATAGTGGGATTATCGTGAAAGCTTTTGATGGATCGAAGAAGATTGTGATTGGTGAAGTTAATCTTCCTATTTTGATTGGACCGTTTATATTTCAGATTACTCTTCAGGTAATGGATATACGTCCTGCTTATAGTTGTCTCCTTGGAAGACCCTGGATTCATGAAGCAGGAGTCGTGACATCCACTCTCCATCAAAAGCTGAAGTTTGTGAAAGATGGGAAATTAGTGACTATTGACGGCGAGAAAGCGATGCTACTGAGCAATTTGTCATCTTTCTCCTATATTGATGCTGAAGAAGAGGTGGGAACTTCATTCCAGGCTTTTTATGTTGTTGATAATGCTGTTAAGAAGAATGTTTTGCCTATGTCTTCTCTCAAGGATGCTCTGCGTGTGCTTGAAACTGGTCGTTCTGGAGGTTGGGAACTAGTTATTGATGTTGTTAACAACAAATAAGGATTTGGAATTGGTTTTGCACCAGGTGTGGCTCTCAATGACCCGACGACTATTCAGGAAGGATTCCGAAGTGCTGGGTTTATCAACGATCATTCTGCTGCTGCCATCATTAAAGATGATGAAGATGAAGAAATGCCTAACTTTGTTACGCACGGAAAGATTTGCAAGAACTGGATTGATGTTGATGTTCCTTCTATTGTTCATGCTTCAAAGTAATTTGTTTTATTTTCTTTCAAAAAATCCTTTCACTCCGCCCAAGGTGAAAGTGATATTTGTCGGGCTTTGTTTCAAATTTTATCATCATCAATAAAATGTTATTTTGTTATTTCCATATGTGTTTTTGCTTTTTTGCTTTATTCTGAAAAATGGTAACATAAAAAACCCAAAATAATAATAATCATTGTTTATCTGCATGATGTTTGCACTTTTGTTCATACTCTAAAATAAAAATAAAATCATTGTGCAGATTGATTGATAAACCCATTGAAAATAATGATCATATGCCCACTCCCAACTTTGAATTCCCTGTGTTTGAAGCTGGGGAAGAAGATGTTGAAGAGATTCCAAATGAGATTTCTCGGTTACTTGAGCACGAGGAAAAGATTATTCGGCCTCATGGAGAGTTTACAGAATTGGTCAACTTGGGTTCTGAAGATTATAAGAAAGAAGTCAAGATTGGAGCATTGCTTGGTCCTGAGATTAAGAAGATAATGGTTGAGCTTCTTAGAGAATATGTTGATGTGTTTGCTTGGTCCTATTAGGACATGCATGGTCTTGATACTGATATTGTGGAGCATAGATTACCGCTGAGACCTGAATGTCCACCTGTGAAGCAAAAGTTAAGAAGAACTCATCCTGATATGGCAGTAAAGATCAAAGAGGAGGTTCAAAAGCAGATTGATGCAGGTTTTCTTGTGACATCTAATTATCCTCAATGGGTGTCCAATATTGTGCCTGTTCCAAAGAAAGACGGAAAAGCCCGAATGTGTGTTGATTACAGAGATTTGAATAAAGCCAGTCCAAAAGATGATTTTCCATTGCCACACATTGATGTGTTGGTAGATAATATGGCTAAGTTTGATGTGTTCTCCTTTATGGACGGATTTTCCGGTTATAATCAAATAAAGATGGCACCCGAGGACATGGAAAAGACCACATTTATTACACCATGGGGAACATTCTGCTACAGAGTGATGCCCTTTGGATTGAAGAATGTTGGTGTGACATACCAAAGAGCTATGACCACACTTTTCCATGATATGATGCACAAAGAAATTGAGGTATATGTTGATGATATGATCGCTAAGTCAAGGACTGAAGAGGATTATGTTGAACATTTGTTGCAGTTGTTTCAGAGGTTAAGGAAGTTTAAGCTTCATTTGAATCCGAACAAGTGCACGTTTAGTGTACATTCTGGAAAGTTGTTAGGTTTCATTGTACGCCAAAAAGGAATTGAAGTTTATCATAATAAAGTGAAAGCTATTCTTGAAATGCCTGCTGGCGCTCCCACCTGATGACACAGGGCCAAGAGGGGTACAGACGCGAACGGTCGGCGAAAGAGGACATGATGATGAACTAAAAAGAGTCGCCAGCTAGGCATTTTTATCCCAGAGGAAAGGTAATGCTGCATGAACCTAAGAAAAGATAGATAAGACGGTTGCGAACCAGAGAAACTGAGAAAGGGGGTTGGTTACAACCTGGGAAGGTATTAGCACCCAGATTGTCCGCCGTACTCGACGGGATCCACGCTTAAAAGATTTTGTGTTTAAAGGGGTAGTGTCAGTGCTATTTTGTGTGCAAAAGCTGGAAAAGAATGCAAGTTTCAGTGCAAAAGAAATGTGAAGTGAATAAAAAGAAGTGTCAATGCTGGAAAGAAGTGCAAAGCTCAAGACTATGAGGCTTACAGAATAATGATGGATGAGGGGGAATATACAGAGACTTTTGTTCGATAACAGTTAAGTTATGCCTACGTATCCTCTCGTGCAATGAGGAATTCAGAACACCGTAGTTCGACTTAAAGAGACTGGAAATGAATTGATTGTGAACTCCTTACTTGTCTATGCTCAAGTGTATGACTCGTCTGGCTCGAGTGCTAACTGTCTTGCATTAGACGGAAGAAGCAAGTTCTCGTTTGTGAGTGAATGAGGTGAGAAAAGAATCTTGGAGGAGACGATTATTGTTTGTTTTTGTGTTTTCAATCTTTTATTGCTTTTTTTGTGTGTTTGTCATAAGAAAATGAGCTTAAGCCTAAATCAAGGGTTAGTAAACTCATCACATCCTCCCTCTGATTAGGGGTAATGAGAATACCTTAAGTATGAAGTAAACACCTCACACTTAATCACCATGATGTAGGATTAAGATCATTAACCTACTTGTGATTATTTAGATGTTTTTTGGAGTTTTTGTTTAGTGTTAAGTAATGAGCTTTAGCCATAATCAAGGATTTAATGGACCCATTACACCATCCTAATAGAAGGATAATAGATGAGAACATTTAAGCTGAGGAAGACTCCTCAACTTAATCCATAATTAGGGATTAACCTCATGACAAAACAAAACCTTTATTAAAGTGGATTTTAGTTAAGGGATGAAATTAAGAAATGGATTTTATGATTTGTAAGACAACTTGAGGGGGACTTGTCCATTAACACTAGGGTTAGTCCTTCTTAACCAATTAAGGAAGAAATAGAACCCTAATGTAAGGCCCAAGTTACAAGCTTGATATCTTAGTGATTATTAAATGGATTGATTAAAGGATTTAAACACATTGAGGGTTTAACACTTAGGATTAAAGTTATACACCCCATCCTAATAGAAGGATGCAGGCATAAGCTTAATCACAAAGCCTTAAAACCTTAAGGGTTTAGTCCTTGATTATGAGATGGGAAGAGAAGACACAAAGATGACACAAAGGTAAAAATAATGGGGAGACTAATCAAACCCTAATTGTTATCATGCTTGGGTGTTCCTAGGGTTTATGAGGCTTGCAAGAAGATCTTCAAGGAGAAGCCACCAAGGAAGAAGCAGAATGGAAGGAAAAGAAGCAGCAAAAAGCAAGACAACTTACTTCACTTAAGAAGATAAGTTGCTTGAAGGAAGAAAGTGGGGAGGGAGCATGAATGAGCAAGCCCACTCCAGTACAAATACAAAATGCAGTAATGAATGCATAAGAGAGATGAGAAGAGATTATGAGAAGTGAAGGCAAATTCACTTCCCAAACACTTACCACCTGAAAAGTTAGCAAAAGGAAATGAAATAAAATGAAAATGAGATGAGATGCCAAGATAAAAGTCAAAGTCAGAAATACAATCATGATACAAATGATGTTATGAGATGGTATGAGAGTATGTCAAGGGATAAGGATGATCATACAAAGGATGGGAATGCAAAGGAGACATGTAAGAAGCATGAAAGTTCATGAATGCATATGACATAAAGTGAAAACAAAAGCATGGAAAATGGATGAGGAAATGATCAAGCATGATTCTAATATGCCCTAAGATGTCTTATATGTCATGTGGATGCACAAAATATCATGGCAAGTTCATGTATGCAAGCACATGAAGAATGAATGCAAATGAAGGCAAAGATTAGGGTTTATGTACAAGATGCAATGCAAAATTCAAAATCAGAAGCAAAACATGAGACAAAAAATTGAAAATGGAATCAAAAGTAACCTAAACCCATACAAGTTCACTACCCAAAGGGGAAGGTCAGAAGTTAAACCCTAAAGGACTTATGATTTTTCTAAGTTTCTAGGGTTTTAAGGGTGATCCTAAAGGTAAAATGCCAAACAAATTGAAAATGCATTATAAAAATGAAACAAAAATGTTTTTAGATGCTTGAAACCATGCATAACATAATGCAAAAAGAATCATTCACAAACTCACTTTGGATCAAAAGTTATGAATTTTTGAAGTTAGGGTTAAAAATATTCAATTTAAAGAACCCTAATTCAAATGAAAATTGGCAAAATATGATCAAAACCAAAAAGAAATTTGTCTTGTGAGTTTGTAAATGTTTCTAAATGTTTTAAAATGCTCTCTGAATTTTTTTGTGATTTTTGGAAACCTAAATGCTATTTTAATTAATTAATCTTCATTAATCAATTAAAATAACATTTAAATTATTTTTAAAATTTTTTTAAAATGCAAAAAATAAAATAAAATTTATTTTTATGTCAAGAAAATTAATTAAAGTCAGCATGCAAAAAATAAATATTTTTGAGATTTTCTAGCTATTTTAAAATAAATATGCAAAACAAATAAGAAAAATATGAATTAAAATGAATTTAATGGGAAAGTCAGCAGATCCAATGGCAGGGATTTGAATAAAAAAGGAGGGAGTTGACGCACGCGGATTTGGAGGGCCAGGATCAGTTCTGGAGATTTGAATTTAATAAAACCTTATTAAGCTAATTAATGATTGATTAGGGTTTTAATGTGAAATCTGGGACGTTGGATGCGCGCGGGAAAAGGAAATCTAAGGCTCACATTCAAACTCAGCTAACCCTAATTACTTTCAGGTGGCCGGAAATGACCTCCGGTCATCTTCTCCGGCCACACCTCCCCTGAGAAATTTCTAAAACGCTCCCTAGGTCATTTCTGGAGCTCTAAAGCTCCAGATTGCTTCTTCTCTCCATTCCAAACTCATCCCTAACCTCAAACTTCATTTATTTTCACTCACCAGCAAGATACGAATCAAAGAACAAAAATGGTGAAACTTTCAGACAAGCCATACATTCTCAATTCTTCATCATTTTCAAAAATAACAAGTTCAGTGTGTTCAGGGAAGCAAGCTTAAGCATTTAGAAACTTAAAACAAGAGTTCTGGAAAAATAAATTCCATGGCTACCTGAAGTGAAGCTTTCAACCCTAGAGCTTTATGGCTGTCTCTTTGCTTCAAAACACCTCTAATGATCCTCCTCAAGAGTTTGCAATGCTTGGTTGGAGTTTAAATGGCCTCTATGTGAAGTTTGCTGAAGCTCAGGTCAATGGGGGAAGGAAATCGTGTTTTTGATATGGGGAGTTTCAGGGCATGGTGATGGTTGGGAAATAATCAGAGGTTGATGGTGAGTTGTTCTGTGGAATTTGTTTTGATGTTTGTGGCTTGTGTGATCAGTTTCGAAGAAAAATGCATAAAGGGGAGGTTTTGGTGAATTCTGAGTTGTGGGAGGATTCAGCTTGTGTTGTTGTGTGTGTTGGGTTACTTTTGGTCCATGTATCAATCCTTGATAGGTCAGAGAGTTGTTGTGGAGCAGTTTGATTGGTATGGCTCGATTTGCAAAAAGTCAAGAAAGTTGTCCTTTGAGGTATGGGCTCATGGCAGGCTGAGGACAAGGGGGTTTCTGGTGCAGCTGGATTCATGGGCAACCATGGAATTCGGATTGAGGCAAAATAGCAAGTGGAATGAAGTTTGTGGGTGGTTTTGCAAATTGTGAAGGTTTTGGCCCCTTTTGAAATACTTGATGATCAAGGCATGAAACTTGAGAATTCTTTGGGCAATTCTGAATTATAGGTCATGTATGATGTTTGTGTAATGGTTAGAAGTCACTTTGAGGTCACATTTTGCCTTGGTATGAGTTTTTGCAAGTTTCCCTCTTTGGTACATAAGTGAAATTTTGTGATTTTTCCCAACTTTGAAAGCCATAACTTGAGTTCTATGATGAATTAGATCAAGTTCTTGTACTTTTTGAAAAGGGAATGATCCAATCTACAACTTTCATGACCAAGAATTTTTCATTTGAAGCATTTTTGAATCAAAAAGAGGAGGTTGAAAAACTTTCCCAAAATGGCAAGTTTGCATTACAAGTCACTTTCCCAAAATGGCATCTTTGCAAATGGCCCGAAATTCTTCAATTTTGTGAACTTATAACTTCTTCTAAGATCAAATAAAGATCATATACACCCAAAATGATGGAGAAGCCCCTTTGGTTGGATGATTGGGGGCCTGAGATGCCCTGATTTTGCATTGACTTGCTCAAGAAGTCATCTATTGATCAGATGCCTTCCCCATTGAATTTCTTCATGAAAATTGGTATGTATGATCCTTATAACATATAGAGACCAATAGAAACAAGAATGACCAAAGAAAATGTAGTTATGGCCCCTGAATCCAAAACCCTAATTTTAGGTCATCTGTGCAGTTAAACCTGGCTCTGCTTCCATGCCTTTCTCAGTTCTTGTGATTTTCTGACTTCCTTGATCTTGGGAGGATATAATATGATGCTTGAACATACATGGACCCTCTTGAGATGATTGAAGACTCTTGGAGTGGCTCAGATGGCTCATGGACTGCTCAGATCACAAACCCTAGATGCAGATGACTTTGAACCAATGCAGTGAAGCAAAAATGCAATATGAGATGATATGATTGAACTTATGCAAATGAAAATAATCACAAGCCATGGTGAAATGATTGAGGGAAAATTTGGGGTGTTTACACCTGCTCCAAGAACTGAAAAGCAAGTAATAGGATTATTGGGTTATTTGAATTATATTTCAAGGTTTATCTCTCACATGACTGCCACATGTTCTCTGATCTTCAAGTTCCTTCGGAAAGACCAAGGTTGTGTCTGGACAGATGATTGTTAGAAGGTGTTTGAAAGTATCAAAGAATATCTGCTTGAACTTCCTATCTTGTCTCCTCTAGTGGAAGGTAGATCGTTGATCATGTACTTGACTGTGTTGGAAGATTCCATGGGTTGTTTGCTTGGTCAGCAAAATGAATCTGGAAGAAAAGAATATGCAATTTACTACTTGAGTAAGAAATTCACTAATTGTGAGTCTCAGTACTCCATGCTTGAAAAAACTTGTTGTGCCTTAGCTTGGGCTGCAAAGCGTTTTCGCCAGTATATGTGGAATCATACAACTTGGTTGATCTCTAAAATGGATCCAATCAAGTATATATTTGAAAAGCCTGCTTTGACTGGGAGGATTTCTCATTGGCAAATGTTGTTGTCAGAATATGATATAGAGTACCGAGCTCAAAAAGCTATAAAACGTATTATCTTGGCTGACCATTTGGCACATCAACCGATTGATGATTACCAGCCTGTCGAGTTTGATTTTCCGGATGAGGATGTGATGTATTTGAAAATGAAAGATTGTGATGAACCTTTTATTGAGGAAGGGCTGGAGCCTGGATCTCGATGGGGTTTATTTTTTGATGGTGCTGTAAATGCACGCGGAACAGAAATTTGGGAAATGATCATTACTCCCCATGGTTCACATATTCCTTTTGCTGTAAGGTTGGCTTTTACTTGTACCAATAATGAAGCTGAGTATGAAGCCTGTATTATGGGTCTTGAGGAAGTTGTTGATTTGAGGATTAAGCATTTTGATGTGTATGGAGATTCTGCCTTGGTGATCAATCAGATCAAGGGTAAGTGGCATCAACCCCACTTGATCCCTTATAGAGATTATGCTAGGAGGATATCAACTTCACTAAAGTTGAGTTTCATTATGTGCCTCGTGATGAAAATCAGATGGCAGATGCTTTGTCAACTATAGCTTTTATGATAAAGGTACACCAGTGTAATGACGTTCCCATAATCAGGGTGATGCGGCTTGAAAGACCAACTCATGTGTTTGCAGTTGAAGAGGTCCATGATGACAAGCCTTGGTATCCTGATATTAAATGTTTTCTCCAGAGTCGGGAATACCCACTTGGGGCATCCGATAAAGATAAGAGGACTTTGAGGAGATTGGTAGGCAATTTCTTCCTGAATGGAAATGTGCTTTATAAGAGGAATTTTGACATGGTCTTGCTCAGATGTGTGGATAGACACGAAGCAGACATGTTAATGGAAGAAATTCATGAAGGATATTTTGGTACTCATGCTAATGGGCATGCAATGGCTAAAAGATGTTGAGAGCAAGTTACTATTGGCTGACAATGGAATCTGATTGTTGCAAGTATGTGAAAAGGTGCCATAAGTGCCAAGTGTATGCTGATAAGATTCATGTGCCACCAACTCATCTCAATGTGATTTATTCCCCATGGCCTTTCTCTATGTGGGGAATTGATATGATTGGTATGATTGAACCCAAGGCTTCGAATGAACATCGTTTTATTCTTGTGGCAATAAACTACTTCACCAAGTGGGTGGAAGCGGCATCGTATGCTAATGTGACCAAGCAAGTTGTGGTTCGATTTATCAAGAATAACATTATCTATAGATATGGTGTTCCGAATAGAATCATTACTGATAATGGTTCAAACTTGAATAATAAGATGATGAAAAAGCTTTGTGAAGAATTCAAGATTCAACACCATAATTCTTCTCCTTATAGACCGAAGATGAATGGGGTTGTTGAAGCTGCGAATAAGAGCATTAAGAAGATCATTCAGAAGATGGTTGTGACATATAAGGACTAGCATGAGATGCTCCCTTTTGCTTTACATGGGTATCGTACATCTGTCTGCACTTCAACAGGGGAAACCCATTTCTCACTTGTTTATGGTACAGAAGCAGTGCTCCCCGTCGAGGTTGAGATCCCATCAATGAGAGTTCTGATGGAAGCCAAGTTGACTGAGGCTGAATGGTGTCAGAGTAGATTTGATCAGTTGAATTTGATTAAGGAAAAGAGAATAACAGCTTTGTGTCATGGTCGGTTGTACCAACAAAGAATGAAGAAAGCTTTTAACAAGAAGGTCAAACCTCGTGTATTTAGAGAAGACGACCTTGTGTTCAAAAAGATCCAGTCTTTCATTACAGATTCTCGGGGCAAGTGGACTCTGAACTATGATGGCCCATATGTTGTCAAGAAATCCTTCTCTGGCGGTTCATTAATGCTTGAAAATATGGATGGTGTGGAGATCACTTGTCCTGTGAATGCGGATGCAGTCAAGAAATACTTGACCTAAAAAAATAAAAGAACAGCTTGCTAAGTTGAAAACCCGAAAGGGCAGCTTAGGCAAAAATGAGCGTCTCGGTGGATTGAAAAACCGAAAGGGCGGTCTAGGCAAAAATTAGAGACAATAAACAGAAATAATTATCCCGGTAGATTGAAAATCCGAAAGGGAAATCTAGGCAAAAGTTAGGGATCATGGAAAGTAACTGTGTCGACAGACTGGATCACTTGTAGCAACCGAGGATTTCAGATTCTTTCCCTCAAAAGAATTGCCCATCAAAGATTCTTATTCACTCATCCTTGACTGAAGTTTCAGACATAGTGGAGTTCAAAGTTGATAGGGAGAATAGTGATCATTGTATTTCAATGTAGCCCTTTTCCATGTATTTACCATTTTTCAAACTTGTAATGGTCCACTGAGTCACGCCATTTGTTGACTACCATTCTATCAATAAATTTGAGCTTTTATCCAATTGTTTGAAATTCTTTATGTTGTTTCTATTTACAAAATTTCAATTTATTGTTGATGATGATTTTTGAAACAAATTTAATAAATTTAATCTTTGAAGATGATAAAAACATTTTTCTTTTGATATGTGAACAAAGAAAGGATGTCAATAGTGCCTCCAGGGATGGTAAGGTCTGGATGTGTGTAACTTGTCTCTCCCAAAACAGGGTTTGATCCGATTGTGTCCTTATGGAATTCCTTAATAGTCCTGGCATGTTGATATTAATGATGTTTTGCGCCCCATCAGCATGAGCGGAGATTGTAAATGCTCCTTGTTCTGATTCCTTCCCCAGGAGAGTTGTTGGAAGGGATATTCTAGAAAATCCCCAACTGAGTTTTGATCTCTTCCTCAGCAGTTTACCCTTGACTTGAGAAGTCTTGGAAATCCCCAGCCGAGTCCTTGCTCTTCAACATGAGTTGGTTGTATCCCTGAACAGAAGTATTGGTATAGCAACTAGTTTAGAGGTTTTCTTCCACCTGATGGTGTGTATTGATTTAAAATCCCTTGTAACGGTGTGTATTGATTTAAAATCCCTTGTAACGGTGTTTTCGCTATGATGTTAACTTCTGGTATCCCCACATGGGTCGAAAAGTCCAAACTTTCAGTGATGATTGATCTCCATAGATCCCCAGTAGGTCTGCGTGTGATGGTTTCCAGCAGATTTCTATTTGATCTCCAACAAGTTTTACACTCTTTCCCCAAGCAGAGCAAGAGTGACATAACTTCTCCTCCAAGCAAAGTAAGAGCGGCATGACTCTTTCCCCGAGTGGAGCAGGAATAATATGATGATTATTCCCTACAGGAGTTTGTTTAAAAACATTTATGTCCCCAGCAAGGATCGTGGAAGTATTCCCCATCCTCGGAAGATCATTACCTTTCCTCAGTAGGGTGGTATCCCTATGAAGAGTTGATGTTTGATATTCCATTAAATTATGCTTTATTTGCATCACTGGTAGATCTTTACTTTGTTTCCCCAAACAAGAGCTAAAGATATTTGTCCCCGTCAAAGTTTAACAGGGATATTTCCCTTTTCCCTAGAGTATGGAAGATTTGGTATTGTTGAGATATCTCCGACATGTTATCCTCTCAGAGTGGAATTTCTGATGTTATCCTTTTATGGATTCTTGACGATTGCTTTGTGGATTGGATCCCTAGCAGTTGTTTTCCCAGTATGATATTATGCCTTGTAGTAGGATTTTATTCCTTTATTGGCTTTTGATGTTCCCCTGTAGGATTTCAATTCAAATCTCCAGCATGGTTCCCAGGCTTGTTGCCCTAATTAGCCGAGTATTCGGTTGTTATGGTGTTTATGTCACATGTTGCTTATCTTTATGTTTGTTTTGTCAGCATATTCATACGCACATTCATACGCATAAGCATAGCATCGTTTGCTTGCATTATTGCACTTATCTTTATTCCCCGCTCTTTGGTGTGATCTTCCCCATGGAGTGTGCGTGTTGTCTTCCTCTCAAGTTTAAAGTGTCGACCATTAAGCAGAAAGTGTTTATCCTTTCTATTTCCCCACTGAGTTTGTTTCTCGTGGATGATTTTGATTTAGTTTCCTCCCCAGTTTATTATCTGAATGGAATTTCCCCAGTTGAGATATTTCCTCCTCGGGATGAGTCTTGTTTGACCGTTTCTCTCCAACTTGTTCTTGGATTGAACTTTGGTCCCCTTTTGTAAGTAATATTGCTTTAGAATTAAGCTATCATTGTTTGAAAGTGGGCAACATTTTCTCCAGCTTGAGTATATTACTTTGGAATTAAGCTATCAGTTATTCGATAGTGGGTAATATTACCAAATTGATCAAGCTTTTTTGCTTGTACTCCTACCGAGTAAATCCGGTAGTCGAGAGTTCTTCTTCCTACCTAGTAAAAAGGTAATAGAAGTATTTTCCCTTTGCTTGAGCTCCTACCCAGTAAATCAGGTAGTTGAGAATGTTTCTACCCAGTAGAGGTAGTGGAGGTTATCCCTCTTTGTTTTGCTCCTATCCAGTAAATCGATAGTTGAGTCCATTGTTTCCATATCTTCTATCCAGTAAATCGGTAGTTGATGATTCTTTTCCAACTCGGTATTCCTCCATCTTTGGACTCGAATAGTTGGTTTGGTTATTATTCCCTGGAAGAGGGTTTACTCCCCTCAGTGAATCTTTTACTTTGATTATATCTTATTACTTCTCCCCATGTAGAGTCCGATATCCAGTTATTTATTTTCCTGGTAACTCTTTTGGTGTCTTTTGTTTTCCCCGATGGGATTTTTCTTCTGTGTCCCCAAACGTTTGCTTTCCTCTGATGGTCTTTTTTTCCCCACAGAGATCTTGGGTTTGCATATCATATCATATTCATATCATATCATGTTCTCTTAGGACAAAAATTTGGGTTTTCTGTATTTAAGTCTCTCCCATTTTGCAGAGACGAATATGTCAATCTTCATATCTTCAGATTGAATAAACTTAAATAAGGGCAGCTGTTGCATCCTAATTATTGCCCTAAGTTTTCTTCACATTTTTCATATGCATCTTACATACAAACAAGATCGCACTATTTGCTCGGTTCTTCTCGGGTTAGGTTTATGCCTCGCAGGGGATCACCGTTGACTTTAAATTACTTTATTTTTTATGTTCACTAACCATTAATCAAAATCAAAAAATATTTTTGTTTCCTTTTAACTAACCTTTTTTCAGGAAGAGGAACCATTGAAAATGCCAAAAATAGCAGTCATGAAGCTCGAGTAAATTTCACAGATAAAAGTCGAAGTTGATCCGTAAATAATTCAAATTTATCTAATCGAGGATTTCCCAAGTTAATTGATTCATTCAAAGGATTTCCAAGGTTCATGTGTTTATTTCCATGTCTTCTTCGACGTACAAGAAGAATCGGGCCACGGCAACCAAGCAACCTCATTTGAATAAAATATTCAAATTTTGGCTTGGTTAATCGGTTAACCATTTGGTTAACTGGTGCGAAATTTGAATATTTTATTCAAATTCAGCAACCTTAGATCATTGATTAAATTGGAATATTATAGATCCATTGGTTTCTGATTTATCTACATCACTTTGATCATTTCCTACCATAAACCCTCACTAATCACCACTTTTTTCCATCTCCCGCCAAAATTGCAATTACCAAGTCTAATTCTATTTACCAAAGCAAGCTCCATTCCACCAAATTCCCATACCTAAGGCCTTTAAATAGGACCATAATTTCATTCATTCACCAAGCTTTTGATAGCCACAAAACCTCTTGCAAAATACTTCCCCAACATCAAAATTCTCCAAAGCTCACTTTCTTTCTCTTGAAGTTATCAAGAATTCACATTGAATTCTTGACTAACTTGAGCTAAACCTTCATCCTTTCCTTCTTTTGTTCATCAATTTCAGTAGATCTAAGCTTGATTTGGTCCAATTTGAAGAAGAGCTTTTGGTAATTCCTCTCACTCCATAAACCCATATTTACCATCAACATTCAAGATGTAGATCTTTGGTGCCTTTGTTTCTAGATCCTTTGGATCTTTATTTGTTGTTTGATTGCAGGGATTTTACTGTATTCGATCGAAGGCCTTTTGACAATCCTCATTCCACTCGATAGTTTGATCTTTTCTAAGTAGTTTGAAAATTGGTTCACAGGTAGCGGTAAGGTGCGAGATGAACCTTGCAATGTAATTTAGTCTCCCTAAGAAACCACGAACTTCCTTTTCCGTCTTGGGAGCTGGAATTTCTTGAATGGCTTTTACTTTATCCGGATCGACTTTGATGACTCTTTGACTAACTATGAACCCTAACAACTTTCCAGACCGAACTCCAAAAGTACATTTTGTTGGATTGAGTCATAGTTTGAACTTCCTTAGACGCTCGGAAAATATTTGTAAGTTCACCAGATGGTCCTCCTCATTTTGTGACTTAGCAATCATATCATCTACATAAACCTCTATTTCCTTGTGCATCATATTATGGAATAGAGTCACCATAGCCCTTTAATAAGTTGCCCCAACATTCTTGAATCCGAATGGCATCACCTTGTAACAGAAAGTACCCCACGGAGTAATAAATATGTTTTCCTCTATATCAGAAGGAGACATCTTGATTTGATTATATCCCAATAACCCATCCATAAATGAAAAGACCGAGGACTGAGCAGTATTGTCTACTAGTACTTCAATGTGAGGTAGTGGAAAGTCATCCTTAGGACTTGCTCTATTGAGGTCTCGAAAATCCATACACATCCTAACTTTCCCATCTTTCTTTGGCACTGGCACTATGTTGGCTACCCTTTCTGAATATTTCATAAAGACTAAGAATCTTGCGTTGAACTGTTTCTTAACTTCTTCCCTGATTTTGAGGATCTTGTCTGGTCTGGTTCTTCTCAATTTCTGCTTAACCGGAGGGCATTCTGGCCTGAGTGGCAGCTTGTGTTCAACAATGTTGGAATCGAGTCCAGGCATGTCCTGGTAGGACCAAGCAAACACATCAATTTACTCTCGCAACAACTTGACCAGATTTTCTTTTATATCCTCTTTCAAAGCAGTGCCAATTTTGACCTCCTTCTTTTCTTCTTCAGTCCCCTGATTGATCAAATCCACTAGTTCCTGATGAGGTTGTATTTCCTTATCTTCCTGCCTTACCACTCTTCCCTATCATCCTCTTCTGCATGGTAAATTGGTAACTCGAAGTCAACAGGGATTATGTCGGTGTTATGATCAATAGGGTGATTTTTAAATCTGCATGTAGAAAGATTTTTTTATTATTATCCCTTATTTGTGAATTGTTTCTCAAATGAATATATTGAATGAAAAGGTCTTTCCATTTTTCGAAAGAAGCGCAAAAAGGTCTTTCCGTTTTTCAAATGAATATATTGAATGAAAAGGTCTTGCAACTTTATTGATAAAAAAATTCAAAGAAACAAAGGGTGGCCATACAAAGCTTTGTTCAACTTGTCTTAGGCATAGAAAGGAACTTATTATTATTAAAAAAAGAAATTACTTTGAAATAGAAATCATCTCCGGTATCTCGATGGCCTTCCAATTATTGAGGACTGTATTTGGTGCACAATGACACACCAAGTCTGATATCCCTCTCCCGTTTTCTTCAATAGTAGCCACTTGATCTTGGTCTTTGAACCCAACACTTTGGAAAGTCTCATTGATTAGAGGAAACTTATTCTGTTTGTGAACCTTTGGAACCCCTTGATTAGCCCTAGCTCGAACCGATCCTTCTTCTCAGTAATTTCTGGAAGTGTTCCCCACCTCCTTGTATCCCCCTCCATTATTGATTCCATGATCTTCTTTGGGCCTCCTCTCTGCTGAATGACCTGTCTTCGATTAACCATTGTAATTTCCAAAGCTTGAAATGAGATTTCGAAAGTTTCCCCATCCACCTCTATATATCTGAAATAAGATAGGTGACCGACATAAATATCCTCCTCCCCATCCATAATTATTAGCTTATTCCCGGATATGAATTTCAACTTTTGATGAAGTGTTGAAGTGACTACTACCGCAGCATGAATCCAAGGTCGTCCCAGAAGACAACTGTATGAAGGATTGATGTCCATGACTTGGAAGGTTGTCATAAAGGTATGTGGGCCCACCATGATAGGTATTTCCACTTATCCAATTACCATCCTTTTAGATCCATCGAAAGCCTTCACCACTAAAGTGCTATCTTTCATAAAGGTCCTTACAGAAGTTAGTTTAATGAGGGTGTCCTTAGGCATGACATTTGAAGCTGATCTTGTATCCACCAACACCCTTGAGAGAATAATATATTGACATTTGACTGATATATGCAAGGCTTTGTTATGTGCTTGCCCTTAAGGAGGTAATTCATCACTACTAAATCCCAGACAAGTACTAGCGACGATATTAGCAACAACCCCATCAAATTGATCCACCGTTATATCCTTAGTAACATGTGTTTCACTCAAGTCTTTGAGTAGAGCTTCTCGGTGAGAGTCTGAGCACCGTAGTAATGATATGAGCACAGTAATAATGATAGCATAGATATTTTAGAGAGTGTTTGACCAAGTTGATATATCACCCTATAATCACTTTTCCTTATGAGCCTTAGAAATTCCTCAGCATCTTCTTGAGACACATTCTTCTTTGAAGACCCTTCACCCACTTCCACATTTTCCTTCCTTTTTTATTCTTCCATAACTTTCTTCTTAGGTAACTCAGGTGTATATATTCTCCCGCTATGAGTCATACCCCAATGCCAGCTATGTTGGTGACAATTGGCATTATTGTGGCTTTCTTTCCTTCAAGAGTAATATTACCGTAATCCCAAGGTGTTTCCTTCGCACTATGAGGCATTGTAGTTGATTTTTGTATACCTTTCCCTACTGGTATTTGAATAGGCGCCTGCACAGGTTTTGAGAAAGGAATTTGGATTGGCGCTTGTGCGGGCCTTGAATATGATATCTGAATTGGTGTTTGCACCTCCCTTCTTTGATACGGGATCTGAATGGGTACTGGAGCCTCCCTTTTCTGATATGGGATCTGAGTTGGCGCTGGAGCCTCCCTATCATTCACATTGTCTTCATATCATTCACATTGTCTTTGACATCATCCACATCCCCTCGAAGAACCGCTTGATTCTATTCCAGTTGATCCATCACTTGCTTTTGGAAGGCTCGAGTGTGACGTCGGGAAGTCAAAGTTTTGGGTGCAATGATTTCTGTGACAATGTTATTTTGAAAGAAATGATTTTCTATTTTGAATTTAAGAAACTTTTTATATATAAATGTGTGCTATGTATGCTAATGTATGTATGAGTATGCATGATATATGATTTTTTAAATCTTTTTACCTATTTGAGGGAATTCCAAAATCTATTGAAATATTGTTAAAGACGAATAAAAAGAGATAATCCAAGCACATATAATTAAAATAAAATGCTTTATTAAGAAATTAAATTCAAAGGTTCATATTGGGAATTTCCCACCATAATCAAAATATAAAGAACTTCTAAAGAAAAATAAACTCAAATCCTTGGGGATAACTCCTTACAAAAAAAATAATAACAACCCTAAGAAAAAAAACTAAGCAGGTGCCTCCAAAACTTTCTTTAGATGCCCCTTGAACTCCTTCAAAATAATCTCACATAGCTTGATGAACTCGAAGACTTCAAGTGGAGTATTATCAAAGTTCATGACCCTATTAGCCCTCTTATGCATCCAAGGGATAACCCTAACCATATTGTTGGAAAATTCCGCTAGACTGGTGTACTCCCTTCTCCATGCTTCAGCTATATTTGTTTGTTCTTGGACTATGACTCGGGCTGCATTAGAAAGGTTCCCTAGGTATCAGATATCCTCTTCCAATCGTCGGATTTGGACTCTTAAGTGTTATCGATCTTGATTTTGAAGTTTCACTTGTTCCTTAAGTTCCAATATCTCAGCATGTATCCTTTCCCAATTGACAGGTAGCATTTGTTCAACTTCAGCTATAAGTTGTTGTTCCCTAACAATAGCAGCTTGGGACTCCTACAGTGATCCCTCGAGCCCACGAATTTGAGTCGTCAAAGTATCCCTTACCTCTTGTTTATCCCACACAGCTAGCTCTCATGCCCATTTCCACCTTTGGCCTTCATGTTGCGCATCCTTCAATTGATCATTCAGATTTTGGTAGCCTATTCCAGCACTAAATAATCCACTCAGGGTTCTCCGCCTCTTGTTTTTCTCAATCTTAAGCTCTTCCTCAATTTCAAGGAGTTGCTTATCCTTTTTCTTAAGATCATAGTCCACCTGATTCTTCTCATAATTTTCATCATAGAGGCTATGCTCTAGATTTTCTTTGTCCTGCTCCAATTGTGCTATAGTCTTTTTGAGGTTATCCACCTCTTCCACTGAGATTAGGTTAACATCAGGAACATCATATTGATAAGTAGGATCAATTACAAAGGGTAACTTAACCAATCGAACCCTTTATTTTACCCATGACATGTAAGAGTTTTCAGCTGAAGGGTCTTTTCTTTTAAGCTTGTTTTCCCTTGTGTGTACCTTCTCCCAAGCCCTAGTGATCCTTCTGAACATCTGCTTATCCAAAGGATCCTCAGCATGCAAGATAAACTCCTTTAACTCTTCATCTTTAGGTCTTTCCCATATAGCATGTCCTAGTTGCCTTAGAGATAGTATATGGTTGTAGTTAGTACACCCCCTAGACCTAATGAGAGGAACATTAGGAAAGTTTCTGCAATTGATAATTACTTCCTTGGACCCTACCTTCTTTGGATACCAAAGGATGGTATTTTCAGTAAGAGACATGAGTTTTTGATCCAAAGCATGGTTACCCTTAGTCTCTTTACTCCTAAGATCCTTGTAGATATGTGAAATAAACCAGAAGTACAATAATGGCATACAATAGTGTAAAGACCCTTTTCCTTTGTTGTGACATACATTAAGGGTATAATATACATCAGCTAGCAATACAGGAACTATGTTTTCCCATTGGTTCTTCACAACCCAAAAAACACTAATGGCAGGAGCATAAATAAAGTTTTCCATCCCTGGAAAGAGAACTATTCCAAACATGATTAATGCAAAGACATTCACAAAGGCACCCGAATCTCCACCTTTAGCCAATTTCTGAGCAACCCCTTCCAGATATCCCTTCTTAAGGCTTCAGTCTTCACAGGAACCTCCAAGAGATCATGGATCCTCCCATACTTATGTG
Source organism: Lathyrus aphaca (assembly GCA_963966055.1). Lineage (NCBI taxonomy): Eukaryota > Viridiplantae > Streptophyta > Magnoliopsida > Fabales > Fabaceae > Lathyrus > Lathyrus aphaca. The sequence goes on from OZ014519.1 coordinate 569,515,183, forward strand.
TGAACCTTCCTTGAACAAATTTTCGCATTAAGTTCTGGAGGGATTTCAGACTTTGAAAGTCTGTCTTTGGAGCCTTGATGCGTAGGATTCTCTTTTGTTTGAATACATCTTCACAATGTACCTACAATAAATTTTGAAATTCCCACAGAACAAATATATGCAAAATATGTTTATATAAATGCATGATGATATGGATGCATGGATATTTCTATTTTATTTTTTTGAAGGTAAATGCAAGTATGACCTTAACTAGGTAGGCTTCCTACAATGGATTAGTTATATTGTTAATCTACCCAGTCCCCTCACATGTAAGACATAAGGCTAAGATAAGCCATTAAGTCTAGGACTATACCTTTGTATTACCATGAGAATGAGCAAGCCTTCCTACGGTAATCCTTCGGGATAAGTCCAACTTAGGCAGTAACCTGGTAACTACCCCTTTGGGGGAAGATACACAAGGTTACCATGAGTTGGTGGGGTTTCAAAGGCCACTAGAGTCACAGACCAAAGTCAAAGTCCTTACCGTGAAGTGGAGCTGACCCACTCATGATCGGCTCTTTGAATTGATCTACTCTAGTTGGGAATTGTCATCAAAGACCCCACAGATGGAAATCCATGTCGGCCAAGACAGGACGACCCCCTACTTAATACTTATTGTGTTTTCTCGGGCCTTGGTTTTGACTTTCCCTCCAAAAACATCCCTTCAAAAATGTATGAGTGAACAATAATAATATTTAAAAAATCCAAGCAGATAAAATAATAATATAGTTAAATAAATAAAAATAACAAACCAAAAGAAGAAAAATAAAAAACCACAAAATCCCAAAATACCCCTCACAAACAAAACCCTAAAAATCCTAAAAGTAGGATTGACTACCATATCCCCGGCAGAGTCGCCAGCTGTCGCGGTCGGCTTAAAAAAACTAAGAGTTGTCATCCTATTTTTTTAAGGTAAATAAAGGATAAACCTAAACTCTAAGGTCCGGAAGTCGATTAGGTGGGAGGAAGGTGTTAGGCACCCCTTACCCCTATTATATTTAATAGGATCCCTTCTAATATTCCTAGGGTATGCCTTGTTTGTAATGAATAAAATAAGTGAAATAATAAAAAAACATAATAAACCCTAATTGCACTCGCCAGGATTTGCACAACCCTATGCCTACGTACGTTCGAAAGAAGGATCGGAGCATCGTAGTTCAATTCCCTAATCCCCTTTCCCTTACTAAGTGATAAAACCCTTATTTTAAAACCCTTTTTAAAATATTAAGAAAAAACCCTTAATTTTCTTTTATAAAACTTTTAAATAAAATTTCATATTTTGACAACTATGGTAGAGTCCTTTGTATATTTGTGATTTCTAAGTGTCTTTCATGAGCCTGATTGCAAAACTGATGCAATAAATACTATGGACCCGTTTGTTTTGACTTTTTTTTTAAAAATGATTTTTATAGTGTAACATAATTTTGTGTTAAAAAAATACAAAGAAACTTTCAAGAAAAGCTTCAAATGAAAATTTGGTTTGAATAATTATTCTTAAAATGCTATTTTAGATATTTCATCATTTTATTAAAACTTTTTTTGAATATCAAAATTTTAAGAAAATCACTTAATTTTGAAGCTATTTCAAATAAATTTTCATAAAAATTATTTTTGAGATACAACTTTGAAAAAACTGTGATTTTGACTATCTTTTGATATTCAATAATGTATCTTTATGTTATAAGATGTCAAAATTAGTCTTTCTTTTTCAAAAAATGAATATGAAAAAATTTATACTATTTTGAAATACGGTTTAATAAAATCTATTTTTAAAAATCCAGAGAAAAAATCCATTTTCTTAAAGCTGATGTAGCATCTATTTTTCGTTTAGATTCTGCTCTATGTTTGCATTCTAACACAATGTTAATGTAGTGAGTGACATGACATTAACCAAAAATGGAGAAGATGACAGAACCGCAATTTGGAAAAATTGTACAGATACAGAAAGATAGTTCTTATGTCACAGTACTGTGATTAGTAAATTTTTTTTATAAATATTATTGTAAATTATTTGAGACAACTGATCAACTAATGAAATAAAATATTTTATGCATTTCTTTTAATGTATTTCTTAAGTTAGTAGTTCAAGCTCCCGCATATCCACTTAACATTCATCATCAACTACCTACCCATTATTAAAGTATACTACCATTATTCCTTTTTTGTCCTTTTTTATTTTATAATTTACAATACAAATTGTCCTTAATGGTAATTGACTAATTTCAAAAATCATAGACCAATCAGATTTTTTTTATTTATACACATGGCATAATTTTTTTTCAAACCTTTCCCCCTTTTTCAAAATGCATTTTCCCTATCACATCTTTCTTCCCTATTTCCCTCACATTCTCTCTTTATTTCACATGCACCATCTTTTCCCCTCTCTCTCGGCTCTCTCTCACCATCTTTTCCCCTCTCTCACTCAACTCTCTCTCTGATCTTCCTCCTTTCTTTCCTTTTCCTCCCTATTTTTCCCTCATCCCTCTTTCTCCGTATCTTATTTTCCCTTCAAACCCTAGGTATAGGGATGAACAAAATAGAGAAAAAGAAGAAGTTTGGATGCACCGAAGTTATGGGTGGAGCGACTGATTTTGTTGTGTTTATGGTGCAGTTCGTGGGATTCTGTCGGTGAAGTTGTGTGTGGCGGCATGTGTCGTGTGTTTGTCGATGGGTGGCATTTACATAAGCGGGGCGTCCGACAAAAAGTGTTGATTTATGTATGATTTTTTTTTTTTGCGATGGCAATTAAATACACTATAAAATATAATTAGAAAAATTATTTAATTTATTTTTATATTATTTTAATATCGTAATATAAAATTTTAAGCCAACAAATGATAAAATCAAATCAAAAAAATATTTTATTTTATACTATTCATTTGCATTCCTTTAAAAATTAATTTAATATATAATTGATATTTTTGAATTTTTGAATTTTTTTATTTAAAATATGTGAAAAACATTACATGTGATTACAATAAAAAAGGGTAAGGATAAAAATAACCAAATTTTGGAATAACACTACTATAAGTATTCCCAAATCAAATAAAGTTACTCAACTATAATATATATTTATTATATATGCATATATCACTCTATATTTCTTGAGATATCTCTATTTTAGATTATATTTAATTCAATTAACATAATTTCCCTATGCATCTTACATCATATAAAACACAATTACCTTTAATATTTTTACTCCAACGGTAAGTTCTTAGCACTTACTCCAAATCTTGATTATTAATTTTTTTTAATCCAATGGCTAAAAAATGAGTAATGATTTTCTCTTTCCATATTTAATTGCTTAATTAAGAATATCCTCATATATATATATATATATATATATATATATATATATATATATATATATATATATATATATATATATATATATATATATATATATATATATATATATATATATATATATATATATATATATATGGAGTAATGATTTTCTCTCTCCATATTCTTAATTAAGCAATTAAATATGGAGAGAGAAAATCATTACTCCATATATATATATATATATATATATATATATATATATATATATATATATATATATATATATATATATATATATATATATATATATATATATATATATATATATATATATATATATATATATATATATATATATATATATATATATATATATTACAATTTTGCTATTCATATTAATGCAATGATATTTTTAAATTGAATAGAATTTATTTTATAAATTTATAATAATTTTGTATGACTTTTAATTATAAATTGAAACAACTTTTAATATTAAGAAATGTTATTTTAATTTTAAAATTTAGAATTAAAAAACCATTTTACAATAATTGGTCGAGAAAAATAATAAACTAATTTTCTTTTAATATATTAAATAGTCAAATGAATTAGCAGTGATATTTTTAAATTATATAAATGGTAATAATTTATGCAATTGTTTTCTACTAAATTAAAAATAAATAATTGAAAAATTCAAATACTATAGTGAAAAGAAAAAAAAAATACTAAGATAAGAAAAAATGAATAATTTAAAAATGGAATGTCTTTAAATGTTCTAATATGAAATTTAAAATTTTGTAGAGTTAAATTTCTATTATGAAATTCTCCTACACAAAAGATGGATAAAATATTTATTTAGAATTGAAATTTTAAGATAGCATGATGTGTAGATATTAATTTAGAACTGAAATTTGACGGAGACCTGTCATATATTGTAAGTTTGTAAAAATTGTAAATTTTGAACTGAAATTTGACGGAGACCTGTCATATATTGTAAGTTTGTAAAAAATTGTAAATATGATATAATAAGAAGGATTTAAAACTGATATTTGACGGAAAACTGTTATAAATTTTAGGTTTGAACAAATTGACTAATATCTAAAAGATAGTTATTTGCATTGGAAACATGATTTTATTCATGTTTATAGTTTTAGATTTTCTCATCTGAATTCAAATTTTGTTAATTACTGGAATCAACTGTAGACTGATCATTTTAATGTTCATATATTAAATATATAATATACCAGCAGTAGGTTTGTAAAAATTATAAATATGATATAATAAGAAGAATTTGAAACTGATATTTGACGCGAAGCTGTTATAAATTTTAGGTTTGTAATTTTTTTTTAAATTTTATTATATTTTTTTTAAAAATTATTCAATGAAATATCAAATAATTTAAAAATTTTAAATTTACATAATTTTGTAGAGTTAAACTTCTATTATGAAATTCTCTTGCACAAAAAAAAAACATAAAACTGATATTTGACTGTTATAGAATTCAAATTTGAAAAAATTGACTAATATTTAAAAGATAATGTTATTTGAATTGGAAACATGATTTTATTCATGTTTGTAGTTTTAGACTCATCAGAATTCAAATGAGTTTTAGTAATTACTGAAATTGCATACATGATACAAACATGATCCACGGGTAGACGTGGACGTATCTATTGCATATCAGCGGTAGACTAGCCATTTTAAAATTTTATTTTTCATACATGGTAAACTATATGAATGTTAATCAACCATTGATTTTATGAGTGGGGGATATTCTGACTCCAGGAGTAAGTTTAAAAGACTTACTCTAAATCATAATCATTGATTTTCATTAATCTAACGGTTTGAATGGATCATTTAATCTAATTATTTTTGGAAATAGTTTTCTCAATTAAAACCGTTAGATTAATGAAAATCAATGGTTAATTATGATTTGGAATAAGTCTTTTAAACTTACTCCTCGAGTAAGAATATCTCCTATATATATATATATATATATATATATATATATATATATATATATATATATATATATAAATGCTTACTAACGAGAAAATTAATAAACTTAATTTTTTTATAATAAGTGTTAACTACGGGCCTTAATCACCACGTACTAGCTGCCTACTTCTATAGAAGATAAAACACTTTTTAGTATAGCTTATTTTACGTTACACTCTCATTAACTTCTAAATTATTAAAAAGAAATTATAAAACTATAATATTTACATGATCAATTAATTGCTCATAATATTACATTCAATATAAAAATAATTTGAGACATTAAGATCTCCTTACTTTACATGATGATTATAAGGATTGAGCTAATCCACTAATCTACTAAAAAGTGGGATAATGTATATTCAATCAATTCATTAATGCCCTATCATTTTATTATATTTAATTAGTTATTTAATAATTTAAATTTTGTATGTTTTCAATACAATGTAGTCTAATTTGTTCTATAGGTAACTCTATCCAACTTTTTAAAGTGGATAGATAAGAATTCACCTGAAAAGTATTAAAAAAAATTATACATCCCTCAGGACTTTGATATTGATCTAGTAGGAGACGAAAATAATGGTTTTGGTGGCATTTTCAATGAATCCATGCTAACTTCTAACATTTCAACCACCTTACTCATTGTAGGCCTATCATTAGGAAATGTTTGAATACACCACAAACCCACAATGGTCATTCTCCTTGCAATTTCATCTTCTTCTTTATCCATTACTCCATAAAGTATCAAATCACTTCCAAACTCAAGCCTACTGTATACCCAGTGAGGAAAGTATATCTCACTTGTGTGACTTGCATCAGCATTAATATTTTTCCTTCCACCCACCATTTCTAACAACATCATTCCATAACTATAAACATCTAACTTATGTGAAACTCCTCCAAAATGTCTATTCCACACTTCTGGAGCTACGTATCCCATCGTCCCTCTTTGATCTGACATCAAAGTAATGCTCTCTTTTCTAGGGCAAAGCTTTGCAAGTCCAAAATCGGAAATCTTTGGATTAAAGTTCTCATCCAAAAGAATGTTATGTGGTTTTATGTCAAAATGTAAAATTTGAGTGGTGCATCCTCTATGCAAGTACTCTAACCCACGAGCTATTCCTTTCGCAACTTGATGCAAACTATCCCAACTTAAAGATACAATGGTTTCAGGTCCTTTATTGTAAATAAATTTGTCAAGGGAACCATTAGACATAAATTCATATACAAGTGCTTTTTTTGGCCCTTCAAAACAAAATCCGAGAAGAGTGACAACATTAACATGTGAGGTTCTAGTAATACTTGCAACCTCATTAATAAATTCCTCATCATTTCTTTTCGTTGCATTCAATATCTTCACTGCCACAAGACAACCATTGAATAACTTTCCTTTGTACACAACACCAAAACCCCCTTGACCAAGTTTAATTTTAAAAGAATTTGTCATTTTTTTTATTTCTGAAAATTTATATTTCTTTTGCGTTAGAGCTCCATGTTCTTGAAAAAATGCTTCGATGTTTTTATCATTCTTTGTCTTAAATTGGAGTTTTACTTGTTGTATTGATGACTTACCTCTAATACAACAAATTATGATGCCTGTCAACAATGCTACCATTATTGCGCTTCCAATAACGCCTGTTGTCAAAAAGAAAATTATTTTACTACGTGTATCATAGAAGAAACGAAACAAAAAAATTGTAAGTTATAATATTGCGTCTTTTCTTATGATGTTATTTGGGGTGTCAATGACAAAATATTAAACCATTATAATCTAAGTGATACAATTTAATATTTCCTTGTAATCAAAGTTATATTTGTATGGGACTGGTCTAGGAAGAGGGATGAATCTAAAAGACAAAGTACTTTTTACATGAAATTGAGCACTACTGTTTTAAACATGGATTTTCTCATGGGTATATTACTACTGATTACAATAATAACAAATCAATTAATTTGTACCACAAGATGATAAATCTAATATGATTGAAGCTAAGAAAGATAACAAGGAAAATAAGATTTATTACCAACAACGAGTTTCCTCTTCAAATTCCACGAGCCTGCATTAGTTCGTTGTGAAAGCAAAGATCAATTATCATTGTTCTAATTCAGAGATAATATTCTACTATATTATATCAACTATAAACATGTACATTCATATACTTTCACCAGAGGCTTAACAAAGAAATTAAGCACTAGCAGATATTACATATGGATTGATGTTCCATAATTTACATGATATAGAGAAAATAACATTATACATTGCATTAACAATAAGTCATTATAATTTATGTGCATAAAAATTTGATTGGCATAATGATTTAGAAGATGATAGTTAACACATGACCAATACATATACCCAGGCATACGCCGACCCTCATAATGTAGTCAAACATACGAATGGTAAGGCCCAAGGGCAGGCACCCCGTCATGTTGAGTGTCTGCTTACTTATCAGCGAATATAAGCAATACTCAACACCTTATTATAGATTTTGAATATTTTCACAAGACACGTGAATTGTAACAATAAATTACATAGCTGATATAAACCCATCTTAAGAAAATATACAAATAAAATAATTCTTATGACTATAAGCATGGTTTCACATTATACAAATGTTAAACACTTTAAAATACTGAATTCAAAACTAACTTATCTACAACATATTTCTATTAGACTATTATGTTTATGAGATATTGGAATAAATTCTAGGTTTAACATGTCGTCGAAGTCCGCTCACATGCTTTTGTTTAATTGGGTCTTGTGTTATGGATCCAATTGTTTAAGTTAGCTTGTACCCTAATTAGTTAGCTTGTAATTGATAATTGTTAAAAAAAACCATTAGGTTAGTATGTTAGTTTTCTTATAAATAACACACTAGTCTCTCATATTTTAAATAAGGGAAAATAGGAAGATAAAACCCTAATTCAAAAGTGAGAGGGTTATTTATTATTCTTGTATACTTGTAATCTTGTTTCAAGAGAAAGGAAAGAATAACAGTTTATAACCAATCCTTTCATTTGTGGTTACCCTAAACCCTAACCCTTGTGGGTTTCTTGATCATAAAGAAACCTATTATACTTTGTTTCTAAGGTATCTGATTCACAACAAATTGGTGCGGTGAGCGTGGAGAAGATGCCTTCAACAAAGTATGAGATTGAAAAGTTCACCAGAATGAACGACATCGGTCGGTGGTGCTTGAAGATGAAAGCCCTACTTGTTCAGCAGAGTTGCTTGGAAGCATTGAAGGGAGAGACGGCCATGAATGTTGCGTTAACGATAGCTGAAAAGATGGCCATGATTGAGAAAGCACACATCACAATATTGTTGAGCCTTGGTGATAAGATTCTTCGACTGATATCAAAGGAGAAGACGACGTCACGGTTATGGTTGAAACTTGAAGGTTTGTACATGAAAAAATCGTTGGTGAATCGACTCTACCTGAAGCAAGCCTTGTATTATTTCAAGATGAGTGAAGACAAAATGTTGGCTGAGCAGTTGGATATGTTCAACAAGTTGATTCTTGATCTTGAAAATATTGATGTGAAGATTGATGATGAAGATCAAGCGTTGTTGTTGTTATGCGTTTTGCCTAGAACACATGTTCACTTCAAAGAAACCCTCTTGTATGGAAGAGAGTCTTTGACCTTTGAAGATGTTCAATCTGCCTTGTACTCTAAGGACTTGAACGAACGAAAGGAGCATAAACCTTCGACGGTTGGTGAAGGTTTGGCCGTTAAGGCGAAATTCTTGCGAAAAGATGATAAGTTCGACAAAAAGAAGGATAAAAGTCAGTAGAAGTCTTATAGTGGTGAAGTATCTGGTGTTCGATGTTATCATTGTAAGAAGGAGAGTCACATGCGAAAGGTGTGCATTGAATTCCTGTAAGATCATGGAGGTAAGGATAGTGGCAACGCGGCCATTGTTCAAGATGATTTCGACTCATCTGATGTTCTTGTGGTTTCAAGCGGCGACTTAAAAAAGGAGTGAATTATGAATTTAGGTTGTACTTGGAACATGACTCCAAACAAAGATTTGTTCGAGGAATTATGTGATCAAGATGGTAGATCAGTGTTGCAGGGAAACAACAAAGCTTGCAAAATTGCAGGTATTGGATTTGTGAGATTATGCTCCATGATGAGTCAATAAGGTTATTGACTGAAGTTAGGTATGTTCCTAACTTGAAGAGAAATTTGATTTCTCTTGGTGAATTCGACAAGAATGGATATGTTTTTCAAGGAAAGAAAAATATTCTAAGTGTCATGAAGGGGTCGAAGGAAGTCTTGAGAGACGTGAAGAAACAAGGCTTGTATACTCTTGAGGATGAAGTTGTAAGTGGTTCGAAAAATGTTGCATCCACGAAGTTGTTTTCGAAGACAAAATTATGGCACATGAGATTGGGCCATGTCAGCGAGAGAGGCCTAGTCGAATTGGGGAAACAGAACATACTAGGTAGTGAAAAAGTCGAGAAGTTGAAGTTTTGTGAACCTTGTGTATTTGGTAAATCCTGTAGGGTGGAGATTAATAAAGATAAACAAAGAACACATAGATCCATTGATTACATCCATGCTGATCTTTGGGGGCCTGCAACGAATCCTTCACATTCAGGTGCAAGATATTTTCTATCCATAGTTGATGATTATTCCATAAAGTTATGGGTATTCATTCAGAAGACGAAGGATGAAACTTTTGAAAATTTCAAGAGTTTGAAGGTTCTGGTAGAAACTCAAACTAGTAGAAAGGTCAAAGGGTTTAGAACTGATAATGGCCTTGAATTCTACAACGAAGCTTTCGACAGTTATTGTGTCGAGTCTAGGATTGCAAGGCATAAGACTGTAGCAGGTACTCCTAAAAAATGGTCTAGATGAGAGATTCAACCGAATAATCCTCGAAATGGTTAGATGGATGTTGGTTAGTGATGGATTGAAGAAGGTGTTTTGGGTTGAGGTTGTTTCAACAACAACATATATGATAAACAAATGTCCTTCGACTGCGTTAGATATGAAGACACCTGAAGAATTTTGGTCAGGACATCCACCAAATCTCGACAAATTGAAGTTATTTAGCTGCGTAGCCTATGCTCACATTAGGCAAGACAAGGTCAAACCCAGAGCTCTGAAATGCATGTTAATGGGATACCCTTAAGGATTCAAAGCTTATAGGCTATAGTGCCTAGAGCCAGGTCACATGAGGTGTATCACAAGTCGAGATGTAGTTTTCAATGAAGTTGAGATGACTTTCAAGAAAACTGATGACATTGACGAAGAGCTGGAACAAGGAGAAATTCATGTTGAGGTGGAGCATAGTGATGCTGAATTGCATGACCCAGATGAAGTCGAAGACGAAGCAGAAATTGTTGTCAAAGATGATGAGACTAATAATGACTACCTGCTGGCAAGGGAGAGGTCGAGAAGAGTCATCAAGCCACCTCAGAGACTTGGGTATGCAGATCTTATAGCTTATGCCTTAATCTCTGCAAGTGAGGTTCTAGACAAAGAACCTAGAGACTATAAGGAAGCTATGAGGAGTCGAAATAAGATTGAATTCCTGAAAGCCATGGATGATGAGATAAAATATCTTCATGATAACAATACTTGGGAACTGATCGAAAAACCTACGGGATCCAGGTTAGTCAACTGTAAATGGATTTTCAAAGTAAAGAAAGGAATCAAAGGAGTGGCGTCGAAGAGATATAATGCAAGGTTGATTGCAAGGTGTTTCACTCAAAAAGAAGGTGTTGACTTCAATGATGTGTTATCTCCTGTTCTGAAGCACAGGTCCATTCGAATGTTGCTTGCCATGGTGGCACAGTTCGACCTTGAAATGGAACAGATGGATGGGAAGAGTACGCTCTTGTATGGTGATCTTGATGAAACAATCCTGACGAGGAAAACTGAAGGGTATGCCGAAGAGGGGAAAGAAGAGTATGTGTGCAAACTGAAAAGATATTTATATGGGCTGAAACAATCTCCTCGACAGTGGAATATAGGAGATTCGACAAGTTCATGGCATGCATCAATTTCATCAAAAGTCAGTTCGACCACTGTGTTTACTTCAGATTTTGACCTGGTAATTTATTTGTTATATTGTTGCTTTATGTGGATGATATTCTAATAGCAAGCAACAATGTCGAAGATGCAATGAGGGTGGAGGTTGAACTCGATAAGGAGTTCGATATGAAGGATCTGGGAGTTGCGTCCAGGATTCTTGGGATTGACATCTAGAGAGATAGAAAACAGTCGAGATTATGCTTATCTCAAGAGGCATACCTGAATAAGATTCTCGATAAGTTTGGTATGTCTGATTCAAAGCCTATTGTGACTCCGACAATCCCTCAATTCAAGTTGAGTATAGATCAATGTCCCAATACTAATGTCGAAAGAATTTATATGGATATCATTCCATATGCTAATATAGTAGGCTATTTGATGTCGAATCCTGGAAAGGCTCACAACAAGCATTGAAGTCTATTCTAAGGTACATAAATGTGTCTCTAAATAGAGTCCTAATTTATGGTGGAGTCTTGAGTGAAGATAGTAAAGCAGAAATCGAAGAATATGTTGACTCTGATTATGGAGGTTGTATGGATTCTAGAAAATCTATTTCTGGATATGTTTTCACTACGTTTGGCACAATAATTAGTTGGAAAGCAACACTTCAAAAGGTTGTTGCCTTATCAACCACTGAAGCGGAATATATTGCCCTAACTGAAGCTGTAAAGGAAACATTGGGGCTTGAAGGTTTTGCAAATGAACTGAAACTTCAAGGTCGAGGTATCACTGTTAAATGTGATAGTCAAAGTGCAATACATCTGTCGAAGAACTCAGCCTATCATGAGCGAACCAAGCACATTGATGTGAGGCTGAATTTTGTCAAATGGGTAATCGAGCATGGAGAAGTCCAAGTGCTGAAGGTTTCGACAGATCATAATGCTGCTGATATGATCACTAAGACATTGCCCAGTTACAAGTTTGTCCACTGTATGCAGTTGATAAAGCTGCATGAAGAAAGCTAGTTTGTTTCTTGTTGTTATAGAGTTTGTTCTAAGGTGGAGATTTGTGAGATATTGGAACAAATTCTAGGTTTAGCATGTCGTCGAAGTCCGCTCACATGTTGTTGTTTAATTGAGTCTTGTGTTATGGATTCACCACAACAATATAAGTGAAATTAACGTAGTTTTCAATATCAATGGAGCATTAACCATAAGTTCACACTCATTCAAGGAATAACGTTTGTGCTCAAGTGCCTCCTTATTAAAAATAGCAAAAGAAAAACGTGCAGCATTTTTTGCACATTTTAGTTTATATGTAGGGTAATTGATAAGTTTTGTTGTTTAGTTGTAGAAGAAAGAGAGACTAAAATTTTCAGAACAAAATGTAAAATAGAAATTGATAAAGGGAAAGACTATAATTAGACATAGGATCAAGATACTTATATTCATAAACATTTATATTGGTTATGGTGAATGAAGAGTTGTGTTTTACTAAAGGGTCATAATTCAAAGTTTTGAGAATTGGACTGTTGTTTTTGCAATTGATCTCAAATTGTGGATGACCACAAAAAGAATCTTGTTGATAAGAAATCCAAAAAGGATACTTTATGTTTTATAACATAAAATTACAAGATTAGTGAATAATAGAGAAATTTAGTGTTGATAGGGAGAGAAAATTTTAACTAGAAAGAGTAATTAAGGATGAGAATATGTATTTTCATTAACAATAGATGTGGATGCACTTGGAATTTATACACAAAATAGTTGGATTGGAATATAAGTTACAACATCAAATAACTGAACATAATCCTTGGATCTATAACTGATTACATAAACCCCGTAACCGGTTACAACTGCTAAAAATGGAAACAATGGTAACCAGTTACGGCGAATCCATAACCGGTTACACCAACGTCAGAGTAACCTTTTCTTCAACTTATTTGATCTTTTGACATGCCTATAAATGGCTACACACCTGTGGTAACCGGTTACAACACTTGAATCACAAAAAATCTCTTAACACATCACCTTAATTTAAGTGTTCCAAGTCTTCCTTGCTCATGTTAAACTTTAACCTTTTGAACAATTCAATTGTGACTCCCGTGGTCAACAAATCAGTAACTTTCTCTTCACTTCAATAATATCCCAATTTCAACCATCCTTCACTAATAAGTTCCCTAAAGTAGTGAAACCTCATATAAATGTAATTTCTCCTCACATGTGAAATTGGGTTCTTAACAAGATTTATCACGATAATGTTATCAACTAAGAGCGTTACAATGTCACCCTCATCGGTGCCTAGATCTTTCAATAGATTCATTTGCCACATGACATGGCACACAAATAATGAAGTGACAATGTACTCGGCCTCACAAAATAAGAGTGAAATCGTCGATTCCATCTTCGAACATCATGAGATTGGTGTTCTGCCAAACATAAATATGTATCCACTGATAGACTTTCAATCATATTTATCTTCGTACCAATCAAAATCGGTAAAACCAAGTAAATTTCTTTTTTTCCCGTGTCCATTGCGGGAAAGAGAATTTCGCAGCAAATCGATCCTTTGATGTATCTTAGGATATTATTGACTGCTTTCAACTGAGACACCTTGAGTCTCTATATGAATCTACTCACAATTAGCCTTCTATACCAAGTTGGATTAACGTCTTACTCATCCTTATTCTTCGACAACTATAGCCTAGGTTCAGTCAGAGTAATAGAAATATTACAATTCTCAATTTCAAACTTCTTCAATATCTCAAGCGCATACCTTCTTTGGTGCACGAGAAGTCACCTTTTGGACTTATATAGCTCAATGCTAAGTAAGTATGTTATGAAGCCAAGGTCGGTTATCTCAAACTATTTCATAAGTTCAGTCTTAAATTTATAAATGCATTTCTTGTCACTGACCATAATCAACAAGTCGTTTATATAGAGATAAAGGATAATCACCATTTCACTTGCATCCGCCTTCACATACATACCAGGTTCGGATACACACTTCTTGAAGTCAATCTCATTTAGGAAACCATCTATCCTTTTGTTCCAAGCTCTTGGGTATTGCTTAAAACCGTACAATTCTTTCTTCAACTTGTAGAACTTTAACTCTTGGTTTCTCACATATACACCTCTTCCTCAAGTGGTCAGTTCAAAAATGCATATTTGATGTCCATTTGATAGGTGAGCCGACTGTTGTTATTTGAAATACCAAAAAATATCCAAATGATTTCAATCCTAGTAACCGGTGTGAATACCTCTTCAAAGTATATATCTTCTCTTTGCAAGAATCCCATTGTATTTAATTGAGCCTTATGTTTGATTATTTCACCCTTGGGATTTGCCTTCACTTTGAACACCCATCTCACACCAATTTTCTTATTCACATCCTGTAGATCAACCAAATCCTAAATATTGTTCTTCTCAATAGATTATAGCTCCTCCTTTATATCACAAATCTATTTCTAATCACTTAAAGTCGAATTCAGCCATAAATGCAAAATTGATGAAATCACCATCATCATTGACTTTGTTGTATTAGAACAACTCACAATATTGGAGTCTTTTAGTAAAACCTATTTTCCTTGTTGATCTTTTCATACTCTCTTTAATTTGGGCTTCGACGATGAGCATTTCAGCACTCACTAGTTATGTAGAAACTGAATTTTCAATGTTGTAACCAGTTACATCTTTTTGGTAGCCGGTAATAGGCTACTGCAGTTTCTTTATCTCGTTGAAAAATATATCTCGACTAATAACAACCCTTCTATTTGATGCATCATACAAATTGTAACCACATGTGGATTGATATCCTACAAGTATCCTCATTTATGCATTATCATCCAACTTCTTTCTTAGCTACCCTAGAACATGTTGATACACTACGAAACCAAAAAATCTCAAATAGTTGAGATTCAGTTTGAATTCTGACCATTCTTCCTCTAGTGTTTCCTTATCAAGCTTCTTTATCGGACACATATTCAATAAATAGGAAGTTGTGGATATTACTTCTCCCTGTAACTCTTTCGTAAAATTATTTCCTTTTAACATGCTTCTTACTATGTTCATAATCGATCAATTCTTCCTTTCGGAAACACCGTTTTGATACGGTGTATAAGGTGGTACAATCTCATGTACAATCCTTTCTTGATCACAAAACTTCCCAAAGTCATTTGAGACGTATTTTCCTCCATATCATCCATATTTCTTTGCTTGATCAATGGAAACCTCGTTACCATACCATTCTTTTGCAAGTCTTTAAGATCTCGGAAATTGAGATGCCTACGACGATAATGCCATATCCATTATTCTCGACTAACCGTTGTAGGAAGACACCTATGCTCAATAACCTTTAGCCAACCTTAAAAGTCCTATTGGCAACCATAAGAGGTTTTAGGACCAAAACCTCATTTGAAATGTGTAACCCCCTTTTCCATGTGAATATTGTAACCCTTTTCAAGAAATTGGTCAATACTTAGAAGGTTACAATTAATTCCTGGAATGTAAAATACATCTTTAATTAAGTAATTTACAACATCCTTTCTCATGATTAAAAAATCATTGATCCCATTGGTCGCTAGTGTGGTGTCATCCGAGAAATTCACTTTGTTCATTATGGCACGATCGATTTTAACAAACCAATCATTCCTCCTTATCATTTGTACTCATCATGACATTTTCTTTTGCCTCTAACCGGTCACATCTTTTATGTAATGGGTTACAACATGTTTCTACAGTTTTTCCAAAACTGATGATGTTATTGTCTCGCAACCTGTTACCACTACCTTCGCCTTCCGTGATCATGACCAAAAGTGTGTTCTCCTCATCAAACTCTTTTCTTACAACCTTGGTTTCATCTTCTTGAGGTTCCTTCTTATTCGAATTGCACTCTCTTGCAAAATATCTAAACTTTTGACAATTAAAACACTGCACCTTGCTTTTGTCAATCCTTTTCCTTTCACATCTAAAGTTTCCTTGACCACCATTTTTGTTGCAGATGCTCTCACCTTTTTGACAAGTCAAATTCTTGGAACTTTGGGACTTTCTTCCACCAAAATTCTAAAAATTCCCTTTACTCTTTGTGGGTCATTTTCCTTTTGATTTCTTGTCCTTCTCGTTGAAATATGCTTGCAAAGCAATCTCCTCATTTACATTATCATAATTTCTCTCCTCCATCCTTTTCTCACGAGCCTCAAGAGAACTTTGTAGATCCTTTTTACTCATCATCGCATGATCCTTCGATTCCTCAATCGCTACGACCATGTTGTCAAATCTTGGTGTTAAATAACACAATATTTTTGCGACAACAAACTACTCTGTGACCATTTCTCCATATGCCTTCAATTGATTCACTAAACGATTTATTCTTATTATGAAATCATTGATAGTCTCCATTTCTTCTATTTGAATCAATTCAAGTTGACATTTGTGTGTTTGTAATCTTACCACCTCCACCTTGTCAGCCCATGCGTATGTCTTCTCTAAGATTTTCCACGCTTGTTTCGTTGATTCGTAATCACCAACTTTCTCAAAGTTGACAACATCCACGCATTGATGGATCAAAAAAAACTTTTTTATACATTGCTCGTTGTGTATCTGTTGCACCTTCGACAAGAGGATTCTCCACGTTCTTAATCACATTAAGAACATTTTGGTAGCCTAACAACATCTTCATTTGTTTGCACCATTTTCCTAATTCTTTGCATCAATGATGGGTAGGTTTGAAAGGATTCTTTCATTGGAAACATAATTCATGTTCCACACTAGGTGTTTGTAGATAAAAACCAGACTCTGATATCAAATGTTAGAACTTAGAACTACAAAATTGGTGAATAATGGAGAAAATGAGTGGGGATGGGGAGAGAGAATTGTAATTAGAGAGAGTAATTAAGGGTGATAATATGAATATTTATTTATAATAGATGAGGGTGCCCCTTGGCATTTATACACAAAACAGTTGGATTAGATACAAATCACAACATCAAATAACTGAAAAACAAAATTCTCGGACCTGTAACCAGTTATACAAAATGAATCCATAACTGGTTACACCAACACCATATTCTTTTTTTCTTCAATTTATTTGACCTTTTGATATGTCTATAACCAGATACAGACCTATGATAATCGATTACTAACACTTGAATTACCAAAAATCTTTCAATATTATATAAGGTCTTCCACCAGTTTAAGGTGTACATGCCGAAAATATTGGATTAATAGATTGAACTGTTGTACTCAAGAGCAAGATAATTGTGATAATGTTTAATTGATATTTGTTGTTGTTAAAAGTCTCACATCAGACAATATATGATCTGAACATGTTTTTATAAGTGAGGGCAATCCTCACCATACCGACCGATTTTGCCGGATAAGTCAGGCCCAATCACATTTCTTAACGGTTGTAATGGTAGAAAATACAAATAAATATCATTTGGTGGTTCATATTTTGAAATTGACTTTTTTATACTGTTAAGGTTGTTTTAGTTTATAAGTGGAGAATCCATATCAGATTTCAAAACATCTACAATGAAATGAAAAATAGGTTTAATACCTTACAATTGAAGTTTGACAGGCTTTACATTTTGTACTTTACAATAACCTACAGGTAGGTTGAATAGGTGAAGGTTTGTGTCCTGAAAATATGTTTTTTAAGGTTTAAATTTGAATCCCGTTAGGTATTAGTAATTTTTTTTTTGTAAAGTATGTTTTGTGTTTGAGTAAGTTTATATAAAATTTTGCTCTGATTTTAAATAAAACCACACAAATGATCGGTGAAATTGATCTTGTTGAAGTAGTCAGACGTAAAATCGGATGCTAAATTTTAATTTTTTTTACCTTACAATATAAGTTTTTAGGCTCCACTTTGAATATAAATTTTAAACGGTTTTGACTAGAAGCTATTTGAATACTAAAACTTAGGCTCCACTTTGAATATAAATTTTATATGGTTTTGACGAGAAGTTATTTGAATACTAAAACCAACATGTTCAATTTAAACTTACAACAATGCTATGTTTACACTCTCTTTACACCTACATCGTATATATTGTTCATAAATACAATGAACAGTACTGTGAATAGTAGAATCGTACGTAAACAGTGTCATGTGAATAGTGTTATATGTATGAACAGTATCCCCATAAATAGTTCATGAAAAATAATTTTTACTAATAAAACAAAGTTGGTTAATACAATGTAAAAAATTGTTTAATGAAGTTGATTAGTAAGTGTCCAAATATAAAAATAATTTTAGTAATATAAAAATAATTTTAGTAGTAAACCAAAGTTAGTTAATATAATATATAAAGTTAATTAATGAAGATATAAAATTGGTTAATAAATATACAAATATAAAATAATAAAATAATTTTTATATTTTAAAATAAAAAATATTTTATTATTATAATATTTTTACTGTTCATCATATCATATTGATGAATAATAAAATATGATACAGAGTATTTTAGTGTATGAATAATATTTTTTAATAAACTTATTATTAGTCTTTTACAAGGAGAAAACGAGTGGATGGGATTGACTTTAATCTGTGAAAGTAATTTGTGATGGAAAAAAGGAGAAAGCCGAAAATGGAGTGTATGATTGTGAAAGACGTGTTGGACCCAAAAGAAGGAAAACAAGGACTTGATTGAACTTGCATACAAAATGCAATTCGATAACTCCTTTAACAAAGTGAAATCACGAATATACCCTTGATAGTTACGTTGTTTTCCTTATAAGCTGATTAAGTCAAGTAAATTCAAGGACAAGTAACCTTTCCTAATTACTTCCTTTGTTATTTCCTTGACCGAGTCGGTGACAATCTTGAACTATGATATAAATTCTAATCCTAATTATATGTATACGCAGATAAGCTTCATCCAATTCATTACCACGTTCCTCAAAACAATTGCCAAATTTTCAATCAACTAAACATTAATTAATTTTTAAACTATCATTATGGTGAAAGCCAAATAAATATTTACATACAAGATAAAGAGATAAGAAAACATACTATTGTGATGAGTTAGACAGTTTGCGGAATAATCCATAGCTCCATCTGGACAATTTTCAAAATAGCAAGAGAACTTAGCATGTTTTTCAATATTACTATCATTCTTCCAGCCACAATCTCTTTCAAGATAATCATGATCAAAACCACTTCCCAAACAAAGTAAACATTCTTCATTCACAATATAATTCACCTCAAACCCTTGATCCAAACCTCTTTCAAGATCATCATGATCAAAACCATATGTATTAAAATCATTCTTGTCAATAAGAAAATCTGTTCCGACTGGCACTTGAATATGTCTCTTGCAATTTACTGGTACATTCACTTCATCACCTCGGACATAGAGAGCATGATTCTGAGGTCCACATAGAGAAATTTTAGGAAAATATGGAGATGAGTCGCAGTTGTAGAATATGGTGATGTTACTGACACTTAGATATTGAAACAGAGTTGGAGACAAATAAGTATCATGGAATTGAGGAGAACATAGATTTTGGGAAAGGTCTGTTCTTTTGAGTTTCATGGTGCGAGAATGATAATATAGGTTAACGTCAATAACTGTGAAATTGTGTGAGGATATTAGAATTGTGGTAAGGTTGTTGTGGCAGTTAAGGTGAAATGGGCTGCCGGCACCGCATTGAAAAGGACGATTATGTCCCCAGAACGGATACGAGATGTAAGAGAGATTACCACAGTTGTAGAAGTGATCCGTATCTCTACAAATGGAATAATTGTAAACTGATTGAGCGTGGGATAGTTGAGGCAAGAAAGTGGTCATTATTATCAATAACAAGAAGAAGAAGAAGAAGAAAGAGATGAGCGTAGAAATATTGATATGATTATCCATTATGTTGAGAACGATGAAGACAACAGCGAGGGGAAGAGGAGGAGGTTATGTTTTGAGGCAATTCAGTTCATTATGTTTCACTTTAGTTATGCTCTCAGTCTGCCAGAGAGTCAACTGAAAAGTCACCCACGAAATTTCCACTCTCTTTCCATGCCATTTTTTTCTTTTTAATTTAAATTTTGACTAAGAAAGGCACTCTTTTCAAACTTCAATATATTATACTAATCCTAACAATTTACTTGTCATAAGACTTATATTTTCTAAAGTTATATTATTCCAATTAAACCATGTGATAATAATTATTAAGTTGATTCTGTTTCAGTCTAGTTATGCTCTCAGTCGGACATAGAGTCAACTCAAAAGTCATCCGTGAAATTTCCACTCACTTTCCATGCTATTTATTATGAAGATTTTTTTTCAACACTATATTTTTTAGTCGTGAATTTTAGAAAATACCCTCCGAAAATATATTTTCTGAAATACGAATATTTTTGGAATTTGATTTAAAAATAAATAAAATATATTCATTAAAGTGTGTTCAAAGATATATTTTTAAAATTCCAGTATTTTTAAAATTCCGCGATAAAGTAACCATCATAAAGGATGGAAAAATAAATCCGCTTTTATAATAATAACTAAAGTTTTTACTACTAAAATGAACAATTTAATTATCATAAGACTTATATTTTCTAAAGTTATATTATCCCACCAGTTGTAGTTAGGCATGGCATGAGAATAGGCTGAGTCGAGTTAGACTTTACTAAATTTGAAATTGACCTACTAAAAAATTTCAAGTCTAAGTCTGTGGAATATCAAAGACTTATGTTTTGCCTTGAGTCGGATCTTTTCGAATGTCTGATTGTCCTATTAGCCTACTTAAAAAGCCTATATCATTTAAATATATGTAAATAAGAAATTCAACAAATGTTTAAATAGACTAGAGAATCAAAAGAATAATGAGACTAAATGTTTATTTTCATTGACTTATCTGAGTCTGTCTAGTAGCATAAATTTTGTGAAATGATTTATTTTAGAGAACTTATGAAAACACCTTATAACATTATTCATAAGATTTCTTTCAATTTATTTTCATAAATTCTTAAATATAATTTAGTTTTACTCTTGCATTTTAATATAAAAAATAAAATACAATATAAAAACAATAAATTCATTTATATTTAATAAATAGGCCGACCTGATAGGCTTATAATGTTTTTTTATATGGTCTGCGGCCTAGTCTATTTAACTAAGTAGACTTATAAAAGAGCCTAGGCCTTTTCTATTTAAAAAATAGTTTGGCCTGCCTTTGGCCTATGTAGGCTAAGCCTCGACCCTTGTTAGTTGATCTGACTTATTCCTACCCCTAGTTGTAGTACGAGCACAATATATACTAACAGTAAAAAAATTAACTCTTTATAAAAAAACTATAAAGTCAACTTAAAAATAACACTCTAAGATTATCTATCCATACAAATTCAATTTCAATTCTATGTATTTTCTATATTATCCTTATTCAAAATATCTATCATATAAAAAAATTTGATGTTCTTTAAAAGACCATTCTACCCTTCTATTTCCACAATAAGCCACATGGATGAGCTGATAATCCTCCACCCGTTTCTTTCAATGTTTCACTCAAAAACCTTTTTTGCTACTACAATTTTATTTTGCTGCATATTGAATATAATATATTTCTTCTGTTTTTCTTTTCCAATGCAGTTGGTCAAGTTATCAATGCAACGCAAACTTTTACTTATTTTTTTCTTTTTCTAATGATGATAAACCCCATTTATTGAGTTCTTCAGCTTCTTTTCCTATCACATACGTCTACTCCATACATAAGTGGTAAGTTCTTCAACAACCCCTCTTTCTTTTCTCTATCATATCACAGATTTTCTTTCATTTTAGAATCCCTTCAACTACATACTCCATTTTCTCGGAGTTAAGGTGCAACATGACAAATTTTGTTCGATTTGTAGTTTTCTACTCAGATATGTTTTTTTACACATGCAATGATTTGTTTCTGTTATGTGATGTATGATTTTGTTTGGATTTTGTTGCAGATTCGTTAGCTATGGGAAAACTCAACGATAAAGTCGTCGGATCTGCAATGGCTTCAAGTGGAGTCACCGAATCTGAAATCAAAATTATTGAAACCACGTGAAATATCAAAAGGAAGAAGAGGAAACATGTCTCTGCAATAGAAAAAAGTGAAGTGTTGAAAAGGTTGAGTTTTACAATTTCTTTATCTGAATTTTCTCAATTCTTCCTTGTTTAAGCTTTAAAAAAAATGTCTCTATTTTTATTTCAACTATGTGAATTTGCAATAATAGTATTTTTTGTTTTGTTTGATTGTATGTGAGATCAAGATTTGATTTTTTTTCCTAAAAAAATCAGTGCCATGTAAATGTAAATGTTTTCACATGGTATTCCTCCAACTTTTTGATATGCAATTTTTATCGCTTTACTGATCTATTCTGCAAAATTGGTATTGCAAAATTCAAAGAGGATCTGATTATTTTATTTCTTTCCTTTTTCCAAATATTTTTTTCTCTTGGCATGCAAAAGAGAAAAAAAAACAATGGATTATATGAATTTTGATAGATATATAGCATTTTTTTAGAAGACAAGAATTATATTACTGCGAGTACAAAGGGTACTCGAAATAAGATACAAGAAGAACAAAGTCAAAACCCTACCAAAACTCTAGAATCAGAAGAAATTACCCACCAAATTGATCCTAAGAAAGAAAATACATATGATTTACACTATTATATATACATAACATAACCACAAGATCTGATGACGATTTTCTGCACAAGGTAAGGGTATTCATACTTTAAAAAAAACAAGGAAAAATTGCAGGTCTAGAGGAAGAAGATGAAGATCTTGGCGCGTTTTTCATATTTAAATAATTGTTTTATTATAATTTTGTTTTAGTTATTTAACACACAAAAGACACGTTTCTTTTTTCTAACTCATTTATTTTTCCAAGTTTATTATATAATATATTTTTCCAGGTTTATAACCAAAAGGCACGCTTGGCCCAGTGGTAAAGACCTAAGGCTGGGAGTCTGAGAAACGTTCCCCAATACGTGAGTTCAACACCCATTCCCAACATTTTGGCAAAGAAACGTGTGTTTCTCTTTAATTTCCTTAATTAAAAACTTAATTATCTTTTTAAACCATAATTAACCCTTAATTTTATTTTTTTGATTAACTTTTCTTTAAATTTCATAACTTATTATTATTTTAATAAAAAATTCTTTTTTTTAGGTTTGCAAAAAATATATATTTTATTTTATAATTAATCAAACCTTTAATTTTTTTTCTATAAACCCTAATTTTTTCTCTAAAAAACCCTAAATTTTTTTTTATAAACCCTAATTTCATAAACCTTAAAATATATATCTTTTTTTATTAACCCTAAAACTTTTTAAATCCTAAACCTTTTTCCTAAACCTTTTTCTCTAAACCTTTTATTTTCATTCATTTTTGTTATCTTCACTACCTGCCTTATTATTATTGCTCTGAATTGTTTATAATTTTTTTTCTCGCCATTATAATTATGTAACTGCCCCAAGGCGTTGTATTAGTTAGGCCATTTAAATTCCTGCCATTGATCCTATATTGATTGTGTGGTTAGTAAATTTTGGGTGTGGCAAGATTTTAATGAAATAAAAAAGATTTAGATAATAAAAATAATAAGATAAATATCTGAAGAACAATCACTCACACACGTAAGTCGATCGTTCTACGATCGTCATCCGCACCTCCTAGGGTTACCCCTCTCAGTTGCCTTAAAACAAATGGTCAGGTCCCTCGAATAAGGGGTGTCTAAAAAGCAATGCCCCTACAAAATAAATCATCATAGTCCCTTCCAGATTAAAAGATCATAGTCCCTCCGAGGTTGCCTATGATATAATGGTCTTGTCCCTTCGGTAAAAATGATGATAGTCCCTACGAATTGCTAAAGACACCCCTACAAGTTGTCTTCGTTGACCATACGATGACCCTACGCCCGTCCCTTAACAAAATCTAAGGTAATGACTACTTACTCCTTAATAGTAAGGACAGTCTTACCCTTGAAAAGAAATAAAGAAACATGAAAGACCAACTTAGGGTAGGTAGCACTTAATTACTTGCTCACATCTTTCAAAAACTCTTATTCACACCCACTTTCAAAATATTTTCAAACTTAAGACTTTGTATACATCCATACAAGAATCATTACAAAGAACTTCTGAAAATCTTTTCTAAACACACACTACACATTTTTCAAACAAATAAGTGAGCTAAGTAACTAAGAGCCTATGGATAACCATGGATATAAAGGGTGCTTACACCTTCCCTTTATATAACTTACCCCAGAACTTAGAATATTAAAAAAGGTCTTTCTTGTTCTTTTATAACCTTTCCTATTTGGATAAAATAAAAGTCGGTGGCGACTCTTGCTATCCGCAACATAAATAAAAAGTCTGTTCTCCCACCGTGTTACAGGTTGCAACTTCATTTTCATCATTTTCACTTTCCAAATCTCTCATTTCTCTCAATTTTCCTCCATTTCCAAGTTCATCAAAGCTTCATCTTCATCACGATCCATCAAGTTTCACATCGAAGTTCGATCAATCGGAAGATTAGCCTCCATCTTCTTCACCAATTCAGTGGTTTATCGAAGATCCGGCACGGATACGGTGTTTATTTCACCAATCGGAAGCAATTTGGAGCATCGCCATTTATTTTGCATTCTTGTGGATTGAAGATCGAAGCTCACGGTTTTCTCTTCATTTTGCGCACCGATGGAATCACAACACTCACCAAAGCAATCCTCCGCTTTGTAGGTTGGTGAATCTGACATCGTTTCTTCGTTTTTAACTTATTATCTTCATCTCGCCGTATGGAATTCTTTGATTACTTATTGTTATGCTTGCGTTTTGATCGTTTTACGTTTGATTATGATTTGATTGCATTTTGCTAGTTTTAATTGTTAGTAGTTAGAATCATAGCTCATTCTAGGTGCTAATAGGTGTTAGAATACCTTAGTTAAGCAGCAAATTTGTGTTAGCATGTTCATGAGTGCATTAGGGGTTGTTAGAAGTAGGTTTGAGACCAAAAGTGCTTATTTCTTGGCTTTTTTCAGCAATTTGTTTAGTATTAACCGGTTAACACGTTGTAAATTTCCCCTGAATTTGAAAACTTGAGGGCGTTAACCGGTTAACCCATAGCGTTAACCGATTAACGCGATTCCAACTTAGAAAAATTGCTTGTTGTCATTGCATGTTTGCATTGCATTGTTTCTTTATTGTTCATGTAGTAATAGATCATGATTTTAGGGAATTTCTAGGATCATTTTAGGTGTTCGATTCCATCATTTTGAGTCGTTTCGACACACGTTTCATTACTTTTGCATATTTTGTGCTTATTTGTTCATTAATGCATAAAGTGCTTTGTGCATGTTGTTGCTAGGATCAAGTGCATCATTTAGCATGTAAACAAATGTTTCAAATTCTGTTTTGCGTCATTTTATGATCCATGCAAGTTCTTAATTGTTTGAGTGGCAATGCCATGCCATGATTCACTTGAAAATGTATGATGATATATGCATATCCATTCTTGCGTTTTGTTTGCATTTTGATCACTAATCTTTGATATCAATTCTGATTTTTGCATCAAGTTGCATGTTTAATTGTTCATCCTTAGGTGATGCATGTTCACACTTTCTTCTCTTGTGCTTATGTGTTCAAAACTTAAATGCATATTTGTTATTTTTGTGCATTCTTTAATAAGAAATTCATTGTAAATAATCATGTCCATAATCCATGTTATTCTTTCATGTTGATGTTGCATTCAATCATGTTATATGTTGTTTGTGCATAATAAAAATTTAATCTAAATCTGTCTTGCATTCCATAGCTGTATTTTCATGCAGTAGTTGTAAAAGGTATGCTGAGTGTTACATTTTTACAATTTTTACACATGTTTTGCATGTTGATTGTTAGCTGTAAAAAGTTGTATGCATTGTGCATTGTATTTCATTATTGTTTGTGCATTTAGGAGTTGTAGTAGGCTGCTGGATTTTTGCTTTTTATTATTTTTAGGTCCTTAAACCTAGGATTGAGTCTAGTTTAGGTCCTAGATCCCTTAGGAATTGTTTGGTAATTATTTTCCTCATTTCTTATTCATGTTTATCATGCTACCCCTTGTTTTGTAGGGAGGTAGAGGTAAGTGTAACGCTCGTTTATTTAATTAATTATTTTATTAAATATAATTGTGGTATGTTGTGTTAAATCGCGTTGATTTAATTTGATTTCCAAAATATCGGAATATTACGTTGATAATTATAAGTTTATTTAAGTCGAATTTGATTAATTAAGTTGATATAAGTTGTGGAATACGATATAGAATATTCTTCAAGTATTGTTGGATATGTTGTCGGAATTGTGTGAACCATTTGGTTGATAATTGGAATTTAATCGATTAAATCGGGAATAAGTATTTAGTCATTAATTATTATTTTGTTGATTTGGCATTATGGTAAATTAAGTTGTTAAGTCGGAAAAATAAGTCGGAAGCTGTAGAATTAATTAGTAGAATTAATTATAAAGTTGTGGTGTTAATTGGTTAGTGGGCTATAATTCGCGTTTGAATTAGTAATATGGGAGGTATTATTGTTAAGCCCATTAGTAGTGATAATATTAGTTTAATTTTAATAAAAACAAATAATAAGAAACATAGGAGTTAGGTTGTATCAGTAGAAGAAATTTAGAAAACTGAAAGTGCAAGAACGTGGGATAGGAGTCGTGAGAGGAAAACTTCAATCGGAAGCGATTTCCGGAATCCGATCGTAAGAGCAACCTTCAATCCAATATAAGGTAAGGGTGAGTTCGATTCTTATAATCAGGTATGAATTCTGATACTGTGATTGGGTAGTTAGGTTGTTGTGTTTAATTGTTGATATGAATGTTTGTGGAAAATCTGGTGATTGAAAAGTTTGATTGTAAAATTAGTTATTTGATTGTTGATCTTGTTAATTAATAAATTGATTAGTTTATGTTGCTGGTTGTTGCTGTTACTAGGTTGTAATTAAATGCTGAAAATTTGTTAGTTTCGGGACGATGACAGAGACCCGTAGTGGGAATCGTAGGAGATGGTGCAGGCCATAGCTGGGTGGGTGACATATGGCACATGCCATGTGGTGGTATGGCGCAGGCCATATACACCACCCTAACATATGGCGCAGGCCATAAGGCTTTTTGGAAATAAGCATGGCGCATGCCATAAGCTTATTCCTTGGTTGCCACACATGCCATGGCGCAGGCCATGCATGTCTTAGGCACTCACCGTTCACCATGGCGCAGGCCATGTGGTCTGAAGAGGAAAGGGTGGCCAGGCCACCCTGTCTTATATGGGGAGTTCAATTTTTAATTATTGCCTTTTTCTTAATTAACTTTTCTTAATTAATTTATGACTGATCCAATTATAAATAATCTAAGTAATCTTTGTGGACTTTAATATAAGTTAAATAATGAGTTAGAAGACTTAGCCTGAAATATAATTGGTACTGAGGATTTGTATTTAATTTACATATAGTACGAACAGTAAAAGGAAACAGTTTGTAAAACAACACTGTATTGTGGTTTAGCAGAAAGTTGCAGATTATGATTTTAATAGAGAAATAGTAGTAGCAGCCTATTTTCTATGACAGATATTTTGTAACAGAATATAGGAAATGCAAGTGTTGTAAGGAGATCGTGTTAATCGCGTAAAGTTAGAAAACAATACCGGTTAGTCGGTTTAGCCGAATTAGGCGAAAAATGGAGTTGCTCGGATTTTAATGAAATTTATCGGGGTAAGTCGAGTAATATTATAGTTGATTTTAATGAGTCATTTTGTTGGAAAAAAAATGTGTTGTAAAATGTTGCTACAAGTACAGCTGAGTTGATAAGTTGTTCCGGTTACGAAAATGTCTTAAGTTGATATGTTGTAGGCCTGATAAGCCAAAGTTCAATATAAGTTGATATGTTGTAGGCCTGGTAAGCCAAAGTTGAATATAAGTTGATTATGTTGTAAACGTTGTCGTGTTCTACTTGTTGTCACGTTGTTTGAGTTGTAAAGTCGTGTATGTCATTTAAGTCATTTGCATTTGTCGGAGCCCTTGCTCACACCACGTTGGCCTGGATTGGCAATTTAAGTTGACAGTTGAAGGCTTATGCCTTGATGCCTCGATAACCTGAAAATTATTAAGTTGGGAGTTTTTACTCCGATTGGTATCACATGCATAATTAGTCGAGTCGCATTAAAGTTGCATTCTTGTTGAGTTATTTGTATTGATGTTTGGTTGGAGTTGTGAAGTGGTGTTTGTTTATGATCCTTATTCATTGTATTGTTTTTCATATACTGCTTATAATTATTGTAACTCACCCCTTCTGTTGAATGTTGTCCTTATGGGGCAACATGCAGGTAATCCTGAGGAGTAGCATGTTACCATTAGTTGAGTCGGTGGTCAGTCGCTCTGATACGTAGCACTCGGGGGGATTGACGCATGTCTGCTTTGTTGATCTTTTATTATTGCTGAATTTTATTTAGTGGAGGAACTTAGAGTTGCTTATTTCTTATTTTAAAGTTGTTATTATGTTGAATAAAAAAATGCTATGAGTTGTGTTGTGAATCCGCTGCGTAAGGTTTTATGAAGTTGATTTATTTGAGTAAAAATGAAGTTGTTTTGTGTTATTATGAAAAGTGCTATGTATTAAGTATGACTTCCTTAAGTTGGAATTTGTTTAAAGTTGAAAATGTGATATCCCGTAGTTGTGGAAATATTTTGTAAAACTCTGATTTCAGTTATATTCGCGAGTAGAAAATGGGGTATTACAAAAGTGGTATCAGAGCAGGTCGGTCCGTCCGACCAACGTTATCCAGTGTTGTTAATTCCTTAGTATGCGACATGTGTGTGAAAGACTGTCGGTACTTGTTTTTAGTCCTAGTCGTTGTCTACAGGTGTTGATTAGAATTAAGTGGGGGAGAAGCTTGACTCCCAGACTATTGTTAGAATGTCGGAGTTGGTTCAAGTTGATGTTGATTGCATGAGTGCAAGGTTGTTGGAGAAACGTTGTTGCGGATCGGTGAGAGCATGTACTCATGATTACGTATTGGTCGGGTTTGGGAAGTGCGTGTATTTTTGGATGTAGGTTGTTAGAGGAAGAGGGTTTATCCCAAATGAAAATATAGGTTGATGGATCAAGTCAGTAGATTTCTATGCTTTGAAGGTAGTTGGATTAAAGTTGAGTGATTTTGAATTTGAATGTAAAGTAAGATTTTGGTAGAACTTGGAAGTAAGATGGAGAAAGGTGAAATTTACATTCATCAATCTCAAAATTCTGGTTTTTGCAATCTTGGAGCAGTTGTCACGAGAAGTGGTATAACTTTTTAACCGTGATTCGGATTGAAGCGGTTCTGGATGTTTTGGAAAGCTTACAAAATTCCCTACAGTTAGAATATAAGATTTGCATTCAGGAGGTTTATGATGAGGGAGATAAGTGCGTTTTAATAGTTGGATCTGCTACTGAATTTTGGAAATTCTGCATACGGGAATCGTTGACCAGTCTCATTGCAAGGAGGATAACTTTTTACTCGTGAGTCGGATTTAAGCGATTCTTGAAGTTCTGGAATCTGCAATAAATTTTATTCAAGTTATAATATAAGTTTGTGATTTGGAGGTTTTTATTGGAAGAAAAAATTGTGTTCGAAGTTGAGCGTTTATTGCTGAAATTTTTGGAAAGATGAAGACAAGTGTGGAATGTTGATAGGAATAATATGTCGGTATTAGAAGGAATGCGAAGGTATCAGAGAACGTGTAGAGATGAGATTTATGTCGAATAGGGACAATTAAAGTGTCGATGTTAGATGATGGTAATGTTGAAAGAAGATGGATGTTTGATTGGTGTTGTTAAGAATCGTAACTTGGTTGGAAGTTGTAATTGGAGCAAACCACTTTGAATGGTACTTGTTGTAGCGACGCCGGTATTAGAGGGATATTGAAAGTCTTGTGGTACTATGAATGTACATAATAGAATGTGTACTGGATTTCGGATGTTTTGTATCATTGATGAAGTTGGAATTAAGGAGAATCAGAAGGAGTTGAGAAGTCATAGAGAGTTGGCGGAGCATTATGCTTATGGACTCTGGGCATAAGTTGAAACACGCTATTGCATTGGGTAATGATGATTTATGCCACCGTTATGGTTGTCGGATGTCCATTGACAAATTGAGGAACTGATCACCCTCAATCTATTGTTAATAACAGACGAAACCATAATTAATGGATAAATGCATCATGCCAACTAGTATAGTATGTACGTTGTATTGGTTGAAGTCAAGCCGAGTGCTTGAGTACTGTTTGTTTTGTCGATGCAGGTTATTATATGAGGGTGTTAGTTGGATTTAAAGATGGGAGTATGAAGTTGTGCTTGGATTGAATTGTAATAAGAAAATTCATAGTTGAACTCTGAAGGATTGAAATGTTGTTTAGTGATGAATTGAGTAGCTTGAGACTTGAAGTTTTCTTGAGATGATTAGAAGGGAAAGTAGGTGGAAATGTAAAATGATGATTTGATAAGAATGTCGCATATAATTGAGTTGCAAGTATTAGAAGTTAAATTATAAGTTGGTTTATTAAAGAGCGATTTTAGTAGGAATAAGAGAAGTTGTTTTGTTGTGTTGATTCAGATAAGAATCTATAAAAGGGTCGTGTCAGTATGAGTACGAATTGAGTATTCGGTAAGTTGAATTAGTTGGAAGCGAATGGTATGAGTTATTTTGTGGAGATTCGTTGGATCCTTGTACCTTATGTTATTGTAATGATGTTGCGTGTTTAAGATGATTTCGAAGGACGTGTTGTTAAAAGATAGTAAAGTTGTACTTATGATGAGGATAATTAAGAAGTATAAGTATATTTTATCCAAGGATTTGAAAGTAGTCGCAGTTGTAATTGTGTTGAACATTCAGAGCCGTTACCTTATGGATCCCAGTTGGAACTATTCGATGACTATAAGCGTTAGAATACCTGTTGGAACGGAATTCCAAAGGATTAAGTCGGAGGCTTTATTGATGTGTCGATTTTGATGATTGTAAGTTGAATTTAAACTCGGTAAACTTGATATTTTGCAAGTAATCAGAGTGCGCAGCGAACGCGTGGTGTAGTGATGTTGTTCTTATGTAAATGAGTTGGGATGTTGATAGTTGATTGAATTGATGTTGTGTTTAAGTTGGGTGTTATTATGTTGATGAGTTCTAAGTTGTAAGTTGGTTACTCGCTGTGTTGCGTTAATGGTTGTCAACTGTATTGCTTGATTTTTTTGTGTGTTGTTGTTAACATCTATGTTATGAAATGTTGTCTGTATTATAAGTGGGGTGGCCTTCGAGGATAAGAGTTGATTAGTTAGAATAAATAAGTAGTTGAAGTAGTTGAATCGGATAAATTTTCGAGGGCGAAAATATTCTAAGTGGGGGAGAGTTGTAACGCCTGTTTATTTAATTAATTATTTAATTAAATATAATTATGGTATGTTGTGTTAAGTCGCGTTGATTTAATTTGATTTCCAAAATATCGGAATATCACGTTGATAATTATAAGTTTGTTTAAGTCGAATTTGATTAATTAAGTTGATATAAGCTGTGGAGAACGATATAGAATATTCTTCAGGTATTGTTGGATATGTTGTCGGAATTGTGTGAACCATTTGGTTGATAATTGGAATTTAATCGATTAAATCGGGAATAAGTATTTAGTCATTAATTATTATTCGGTTGATTTGGCATTATGGTAAATTAAGTCGTTAAGTCGGAAAAATAAGTCGGAAGCTGTAGAATTAATTAGTAGAATTAATTATATAGTTGTGGTGTTAATTGGTTAGTGGGCTAGAATTCGCGTTTGGATTAGTAATATGGGAGGTGTTATTGTTAAGCCCATTAGTAGTGATAATATTAGTTTAATTTTAATAAAAATAAATAATAAGAAACATAGGAGTTAGGTTGTATCAGTAGAGGAAATTTAGAAAGCTGAAAGTGCAAGAACGTGGGAGAGGAGTCGTGAGAGGAAAACTTCAATCAGAAGCGATTTCCGGAATCTGATCACAAGCGCAACCTTCAATCCAATATAAGGTAAGGGTGGGTTCGATTCTTATAATCGGGTATGAATTCTGATACTGTGATTGAGTAGTTAGGTTGTTGTGTTTAATTGTTGATATGAATGTTGTGTGGAAAATCTGGTGATTGAAATGTTTGATTGTAAAATTAGTTATTTGATTGTTGATCTTGTTAATTAATAAGTTGATTGGTTTATGTTGATGGTTGTTGTTGTTACTGGCTTGTATTTAAATGCTGAAAATTTGTTAGTTTCGGGACGATGACGAAGACCCGTAGTGGGAATCGTAGGAGATAGCGCAGGCCATAGCTGAGTGGGTGACACATGGCGCAGGCCATATACACCACCCTAACATATGGCGCAGGCCATAAGGCTTTTTGGAAATAAGCTTGACGCAGGCCATAAGCTTATTCCTTGGTTGCCACACATGCCATGGCGCAGGCCATGCATGTCTTAGGCACTCACCATTCACCATGGCGCAGGCCATGTGGTCTGAAGAGGAAAGGGTGGCGCAGGCCACCCTGTCTTATGTGGGGAGTTCAATTTTTAATTATTGTCTTTTTCTTAATTAACTTTTCTTAATTAATTTATGACTGATCCAATTATAAATAATCTAAGTAATCTTTGTGGACTTTAATATAAGTTAAATAATGAGTTAGAAGACTTAGCCTGAAATATAATTGGTACTAAGGATTTGTATTTAATTTACATATAGTACGAACAGTAAAAGGAAACAGTTTGTAAAACAACATTGTATTGTGGTTTAGCAGAAAGTTGTAGATTAGGATTTTAATAGAGAAATAGTAGTAGAAACCTATTTTCTATGACATATAATTTGTAACAGAATATAGGGAATGCAAGTGTTGTAAGGAGATCGTGTTAATCGCGTAAAGTTAGAAAACAATACCGGTTAGTCGGTTTAGCCAAATTAGGCGAAAAATGGAGTTGCTCGGATTTTCATGAAATTCGTTGGGGTAAGTCGGGTAATATTATAGTTGATTTTAATGAGTCATTTTATTGGAAAAAAAATTGTGTTGTAAAATGTTGCTACAATTACAGCTGAGTTGATAAGTTGTTCCGGTTACGAAAATGTCTTAAGTTGATATGTTGTAGGCCTGATAAGCCAAAGTTCAATATAAGTTGATATGTTGTAGGCCTGATAAGCCAAAGTTAAATATAAGTTGATTATGTTGTAAACTTTGTCGTGTTGCGCTTGTTGTCATGTTGTTTGAGTTGTAAAGTCGTGTATGCCATTTAAGTCATTTGCATTTGTCGGAGCCCTTGCTCACACCACGTTGGCCTGGATTGGCAATTTAAGTTGACAGTTGAAGGCTTATGCCTTGATGCCTCGATAACCTGACAATTATTAAGTTGAGAGTTTTTACACCGATTGGTACCACATGCATAATTAGTCGAGTCGCATTAAAGTTGCATTCTTGTTTAGTTATTTGTGTTGATGTTTGGTTGGAGTTGTGAAGTGGTGTTTGTTTATGATCCTTATTCATTGTATTGTTTTTCATATACTGCTTATAATTATCGTAACTCACCCCTTTTGTTGAATGTTGTCCTTATGGGGCAACATGCAGGTAATCTTGAGGAGTAGCATGTTACCATTAGTCGAGTCGGTGGTCAGTCGCCCTGATCCGTAGCACTCGGGGGGGGGGGGGATTGACGCATGTCTGCTTTATTGATCTTTTATTATTGCTGAATTTTATTTAATGGAGGAACTTAGAGTTGCTTATTTCTTATTTTAAAGTTGTTAGTATGTTGAATAAAAAAAATGCTATGAGTTGTGTTGTGAATCCGCTGCGTAAGGTTTTATGAAGTTGATTTATTTGAGTAAAAATGAAGTTGTTTTGTGTTATTATGAAAAGTGCTATGTATTACGTATGACTTCCTTAAGTTGGAATTTGTTTAAAGTTGAAAATGTGATATCCCGTAGTTGTGGAAATATTTTTTAAAACTCTGATTTCAGTTATATTCGCGAGTAGAAAATGGGGTGTTTCTCCTCTAATGTTTTCCCAAGGTCTTTGTAAAACAAGGATTTCTTCTAGTTTTTTACTTATAAAGTAATTAACAAACCATTTAACAAAAGGAACGAAATCTTGCTCAAGGCTCATTTGAGTGTAGTACTCATCTTTAAATTGGGTTAATTCGGGTTTTGAAAAAATTTTAAAAACCAATTTCTGAATTGAGTGTATCTCTCATGTTGAAACTCATCATTGACGAGTTGTCTCAGCTTACTACCAGAGGAATAATCTAACATTATAATTGGAAATCCATATATGACGGAGTAGGTGATTCTACTCTTGAAGTATTAGGTTTCTGATAAATCCCCTGGGGAATTCTATTTTCGCTAATTCGTATATTCTCAACGACTTCTAGCTCTTCTCTTATTTGAGATGTAGAAGGTCTAGGTAATTGACTAGAAGTTGTGTAAAATTCACTAACTGAGTGCCTAGCAGATAGGGATATGGGCATCCTAATTATTTGATCTATATCCCTATTAATGATAAGTTCAGGTTCTATTTCCTGAGGAAGAGACCATGTTTCTGGGAAGTTTATTTCATCCCACTTTATCAATCTATTGGTTGCAACATTAGAAGTTAATAAATTGGTTTGAACCAAAGTAGTAGTTCCAGGAAACGATAATTGCTTTGCTTTAGGATTAAGTGTAGTGAGAACCTTATAATAGATCCTATAACATATTGCTATGATTTCACTTCCAGTTTGAAATTGTAATTGTTAGTATGGACAGTTAACTGAATAGCATCTAATAAATTCTTATCAGATAAAGATAGATTTAAATTAGGTGAAACATCAAAGTAGACTGATCCATGATACAGACTTGTCTCTACCTTAGTATATCTAAAGATTGTTTGAAATCTTTACATCTACCATCTCTAACATAAGCCATTATGCTAGAATTTAAACCTAATAATGTTAAAGGTTTTAGAGAAATTTGAACTAATCCAATATGGATAAAATTATAATTTTTTAAAAAGTTTCAAATCTCTTTTAGTTAACAGTTTGATTGTCTATTTTTCTTCAGAAATTTGAATAGTTTGCTCTAGAGTTTTAACAGCAAAACGAGAAAAAAAACATCCATCTTACCAAATCTATAAATTTGATTAGAAGGAACGGAGGGTATAACCCATTTGTTGAGTCTATCCAGATTTCTTGGATATTCAACTAGTTCTTCATTTTTTTTATTAAATTATTTTGATGATTATCATCATCAGAATCCATAAAAGGAACATGCTAAGAATGTTGTGATTGATTGATACACAAAGTTAAATCTTAAATAGATAATTTGGACTCACTAACATAATATTAACAGAAATTACAACCAATTAAAAGTCATCTAAGCAAACAACAAATTGTTTAACTATCAACCCGAAGGGATAGAAGGATTTCTCTCAAATCAAAGATGTCAAAATGTTTTCAACAAAAAAATTCTTTTTGAAATCATCAACAACTCCCTTCCCCGGGATAAAAAATGAACTTAACAGAAAACACTAAACATTTTTTTTTGTTTTTTTAAAAAACACTTTGAAAATGTTGTTTGTTTGTTAATAAAAGGTTATGAGAAAAAATTACCTGCTTAGTTTTAGCTAAACTTAATCAACTCATCACAACATAAAATTAGCCGCTAAATTTCATAACAATTTATTTAATGAAGAAAATTACCAACTAAATTTCCAATATATATATATATATATATATATATATATATATATATATATATATATATATATATATATATATATATATATATATATATATATATATATATATATATATATATATATATATATATATATATATATATATATATATAGCATAAGCTTACTATAGAAAAAGCTAAAATACCTAATTTTTTTCTTCATAATAAGTGTTAAAGATAGGCTTTGATCACCATTTACTAGCATGGTTACTATCACCAAGTTCTAAAGATAGAACATTATAAAATTATAATAGAGCTTACATGACCAATTGTTCATAATTTTGTCTTCAATATAAAATAATTTGAGACATTGAGATCCACTTACTTTACAAGATGATTAAAAGGGTTGAGATGACCACTAGTCCGATTAAAAAGTAAAACATAATTATACATGCTATTAAATTAGAAGACATTCAAGACTCTAATATTGATCTAGTAGGAGACGAAAGTAATGGTGTTGGTGGTATTTTTAATGAACTCGTGCTAACTTCTAACATTTCAACGACTTTACTCATAGTAGGCCTATCATTAGGAAATGTTTGAATACACCACAAACCCACAATGGTCATTGTCCTTGCAATCTCATTTTCTTCTGCATCCATTACTCCATCAGGTCTCAAATCACTTCCAAACTCAAGCCTACTGTATGCCCAATGAGGAAAGTATATCTCACTTGTGTGACTTGCATCAGGATTAATGTTTTTCCTCCCACCCACCATTTCTAACAACATCATTCCATAACTATAAACATCAGACTTATGTGAAACTCCTCCAAAATGTTTATTCCACACTTCTGGAGCTACATATCCCATTGTCCCTCTTTGATCTGACATTGAAATAATACTCTCTTTTCTAGAGCATAGCTTTGCAAGTCCAAAATCAGAAATTTTTGGACTAAAGTTCTCATCCAAAAGAATGTTATGTGGTTTAATGTCAAAATGTAAAATTCGAGTGGTGCATCCTCTATGCAAGTACTCTAACCCACGAGCTATTCCTTTCGCAATTTGATGCAAATTATCACAACTTAAAGATACAATGGTTTCAGATCCCTTATTATAAATAAATTTGTCTAGAGAACCATTAGACATAAATTCATATACAAGTGCTTTTTTACGACCTTCAAAACAAAATCCAAGAAGAGTGACAACATTAACATGCGAGGTTCTAGTAATACTTGCAACCTCATTAATAAATTCTTCACCATTTCTTTTTGATGCATTCAATATCTTCACAGCCACAAGACAACCATTAGATAACTTTCCTTTATACACAACACCAAAACCCCCTTGACCAAGTTTAATTTTAAATGAATCTGTCATTTTTTTTATTTCTGAAAATTTATATTTCTTTTGTGTTAGAGCTCCATGTTCTTTAAAAAATGCTTCAATCTTTTTATCTTTCTTTTTCTTATACTTAAATTTTACTTGTTGTATTAATGACTTACCTCTAATACAACAAATTATGATGCATATCAGCGATGCTGTCATTACTCCACTTCCAACACCTGTTGTTAGAAAGAAGGATAAATATATTATTATGTGTTGATAGATTAAAGGAAACTAAATGAATATAAATTATTAGATTATTTTTTCTTAAGATGATATTTGAATTGTCAATGATAAAATATTGACTTCTTTCTAATTAAAGTGATAAAACTCAATGTCTCAATGTAATCAAAGATAAAAGAAATAGTTCAAACTATTTTTGATCAACATAGACAGGCAAAAGAAGAGGTTTTCATTAATAAATTATAAAGAAGAGGTTTTCATTAATAAATTATGATAATGATAGCATAATTTTGGTCTCTGCTTTCCTATTAAAGGAAGAATAACAGTTCTTTTTTGGATATATTTGTTTTAATTTTAAAAAATGGTTTTATTAAAAATAATTTTTATGAAAAACATTTTTTTAAATATTAACAAAAATTTAAATTTCTTTTTTATAAATTGAAAGATTAGTTTTAACATCATACAAAATAAATATATGTTATTAAAGATTTAATCATAGTCAAAATAACATTTGTTTTCCAAAAAGATGTTTCTTAGAAATAATTTTAATGAAAACTAATTGAAATGATTTCAAATTTAAGTAATTTTTTAAACTTTTAATATAAAAAAAAAATTATAATACGAAGATAAAATTCCTAACATAACATTTTAAAAATAATTGTTTAAACAAAATTTTTATTTGAAAATTTTTATAGAATCTTTTTGTAAAATTTTCTTAAACAAAAATATATAATATTATAAAAATTAATTTTTTTTAAAAAAACCTCAGAAAGGGTACATATAGATTAATTTTTTTTGGAATAAAAGCATTAAATTCTCAATATCCAAAAACAATACATACAAACCTATCCAATGGTTCCAAGTATCAAACAAAGCTGAATTGCATTCATATGGTTTTGTAACTCTATGCAATGTACATCTCGCTACAATATTTTGTATTGTCCTATCTTTAAAATATGGGTCTTTATCTCTTTGAAAAAATCTTCTCATTTCTACTTCTCCAAATCTCATACACTGCTCACTGCTGCTTCAGCTATAACTATTTTCAAAATCTACTTATTCCAACCTTCTTTCTTTGTTTCTCTTATCATCCACATTTTCTCTCTATGCCAAATTTCATGATCTCTTCTAATGCCCAGCCACATTAGAATGTCTCTCCAAATATGGTTGAAACCATCACAAGCAAAAAAAAATAGATGATTCATTGATTCGTCATTCTCATAGAAACATATTTGGAGAGACATTCCCACCAAAGATACACTGATGAGATTTGATTTTATAAATGATATCACCACTGAATATATTCTATATTAAACATATCACCACTGAGTTTCTACTGAACTTGAAACAAATTTCTCCTATGTTCTTGTAATTGATGTGCCCCATAGCTGATTTTCCTACAAAGGACTCTCATTTAATTTCCTCCAAATTCTCATCATTGGTCTACCTTCTACTACTCCATTCCAACTATTCGGAACTGTATCCGTGTACTCATCCTCAACCATAGTGTTAAGGAATTTGAATCTAGGTTGTATTCTCTTCCTAGCATGATTATTGAAAACCATGGTGACCTTTAGAGGCGAGTGATCAAATATGTGAGGTGGTAGGATTTCAACATCATTATGCAGAAATTTCAAAAACCAATCTCTATTATAGACAACTCTGTAAATTCTAGAGTAAATTGTCCCATTGTTATGCTTGTTAGACTAAGTATGATTATTCACATCGGTAGCATGTTAAAATAAACCAATTTCATTAATCATATCTTCCATATCTACATAATCCACTTTCTGCACATGGCATCTACCCATTCTATCAGCAACAATCAAGACATTGTTATAATCACCTATAAACATCCAAGGGTCTTGAATAGTGTTGGCCAATCCCTTTTTGTTCATCAAAAGATCTCTTCTATTAATTAACTGGTTTTGTGCATACACCACAGTTAACCAGTATTGTCACAGACCTGTATTGTTGAGCACTTAGTAATGAATGAATTGATCAGAGCTTCCCCACATCCTAATTTATATAGCCTCCTTCTTCCACATATGAGAATTCTCCTTCTTGTTGGAATTCTCCTAAAACCTATGAGAATTCCGTAGCTATCACGCAGTAGAAACGTTAAAACAAAGAAGAAGAAAAAATAAAGAAGAAAATTAGGGTTCTTGAGAAAATTGAAAAGATGAATGTTGTTGCCCACAAACTGTGGGACTTTCTTTCTCTTATTGCTACTCACTTTGCAACTGCAAAACTGTGAGTGAAATAAAGTTGTGATATTTTACAATGAGGGAAATTCCCTATTTATAGAATTAGGTTTGCTTGCATCTCAAGACAAAGCCCAAAACTATGAAAACCCAAAATATCTATTTGAATTAAATCTAATCTAGATCAAATCAAATATTTCCTTCCATCGAACAACCTGCTTCAACACAAGAAATTACAATTTAACACACCATCTAATTCATTGTGTCTAAGCTATCTACGTTCATCATAGACCTTAGCTTCTTGAATACTTCGACATGCACTCCTTTCGTCATGATATCTGCAATCTGATTCTTAGTTCTGCAGTGTTCCATATTCATCTTCCCATCTGCTACATGTTCTCGAAGATAATGGAACCTCATTTCGATGTGCTTGCTTCGACCATGTGCTATCGGATTCTTCGCCAAATTGATAGCTGACATGTTGTCGATCTTCATGGTGATTGCTCCATGACTCTTTGCTATAATCTCTTCGACCAAATTCACCATCCATGTTTCTTGACATGCACAGAGAGAAGCAGCTATATACTCTGTTTCGCATGATGATAATGTCATTACTGGCTCCTTTCTCGAACTCCAAGCAACTGGTGCACCACCTAACATAAACACATATCCAGCTGGGGATTTTCGATCCTCAGCATCACTACATCAACTATAATATGTGTATCCCACTAACTTTCATTTTTTTCCTTCATCAGCTGTTGGAAACAAAATGTCATAGTTGAGAGTTCCTTTCAAATACCTTAGTATCCTCTTCGCCGCTGCTAGGTGTAATACCTTTGGCTTCTGCATGAATCTACTCGCCGTACCAACATTGTATGCCAAGTTAGGCCTTGTGTGACAAAGGTATCAAAGTGACCCAATAAGTCTTCTGTATTGGGTTGGGTCGACATCATCTTCTTCTGAATCTTTCGACAGTTGCAATCTGGGCTCAGTTGGAGTCGAAGTTGGGTTGCAATCTTGCATTTCAAATCTCTTAAGTATTTCTCCTACATATCTTCTTTGATGCATCATCAAAACTCTACCACTCTTGTAGAATTCGATGCCAAGGAAATATGAGAGATTTCTCAAGTCTGACATTTCAAACTCCTCACTCAGGTCACGTTTGAAATCTTCGATCTCCTTCTTGCAACTTCATGTTATCAATAGGTCATCAACATAGAGACATAATATAAGCAATTCACCATTGCTTCTTCTTACATATACTCCATACTCAGTTGTGCACTTCA
Source organism: Lathyrus aphaca (assembly GCA_963966055.1). Lineage (NCBI taxonomy): Eukaryota > Viridiplantae > Streptophyta > Magnoliopsida > Fabales > Fabaceae > Lathyrus > Lathyrus aphaca. The sequence continues at coordinate 569,556,226 of OZ014519.1, forward strand.
CAAATTCCTTCTCCCTTAGAAAGTTGTCTATCTTATTATTCCAAGCTCTTGGAGCTTGCTTCAGTCCATACAGGGCTTTATGCAGCATGTACACCTTTTTCTCTTCGTCTTGTTTCACAATCCTAGTTGGTTGTACAACATAAACTTCTTCGTCTAAGGGGTCATTTAGGAATGCACACTTCACATCCATCTGACACATCTTTCAGTTGTTCATCTTTGCTAGACCAACAACCAACCTGATTGTTTCGATCCTAGCAACAGGAGCAAATACTTCGTCGAAGTCGATTCCTTCCTTCTAAAGAAAACCTTTCGCCACAAGTCTCGCTTTGTGTCGAGTAACTTCCCCTTTGGGATTCAGCTTCACCTTGTATACCCACTTCATATCAACTGCCTTCTTGCCTTGAGGCAATTCGACAAGTGACCAAGTGTTGTTGACTTCGATGGACTTTATCTCCTCATTCATTGCTTTCACCCACTTAGAATATTTCAATTCCTCAGCTGCATTGATAGGTACGACATCTGCATAGAAAGCATATTGTACCAGCTCACCTTCTTCATCTACCACATCATCTGATGTAATCACACATTCTTGCAACCTTGCAGACATGTGTTTAGTTCTTTGAGGTCTGCTTGGGCCTGCTTCACCTCTAACATCTTCTCGTCAAACATCTCTTTCGACTTCACTAGCTGGCACATAGGATTTCAAATAGGATTTCAAATGAATATTTCTTGACATTTTTAGTCCAATCCCATTCTTTAAGTTCATCTATGATCACGTCCCTGTTGATCACAACCTGCTTGTTTACTGGGTCGAACAATTTGTAACCTCCAGTCGAATGATATCCTATCAGAATCATTTGACTAGACTTGTCATCAAGCTTCCTTCTCAACTGATCTGGCACATGCCTATGTGATATAGATCCAAATACCTTTAGATGACTTATGCTAAGCTTGACACCAGACTAACACTCTTCTGGCGTAACTCCTTCTAACTTCTTCGTCGGACATCTGTTTAAAATATATGTTGCAGTCGACACAGCTTCTCTCCATAGTTATTTGGGTAATTGCTTGTCATTCAACATACTTCTTACCATGTTCATGATGGTTTGATTCTTCCTTTCTGCAATTTCATTGTGTTGTGGAGTGTAGGGTGGCACCACCTCATGCACAATCCTTTCTTTTACACATAATACATCAAAATCTTTTGACACATACTCTCCACCACCATCAGTCCTCAAAGTCTTGAGTTTTCAACCACTTTGTCTTTCAACCATAGATTTAAACTTGGCAAATACATCGATCACTTCACTTTTCTTCTTAATCAAGTAAGTCCATAATTTTCGACTAAAATCATCTATGAAAGTGACAAAGTATCTATTACCTCCAATTGAATCCACCTGGATAGGACCACATACATAAGAGTATATGACTTCAAGAATTTACTTTGACCTGCTTCCTGCATCCTTGTTGAAGCTATTCTTGTGTTGTTTCGACTGAACACATTCTTCATACACTTCGTTTGGGATGTTAATTTCTAGCAATCCTGAAACCATATTTCTTCTCTTCAAATCTCTGATGTCTTTGAAATTGAGATGACCAAGTCTATAGTGCCATAACCATTCATCTTTTCTAGCTTCACTTGCAAGGCACTTATGCTCCATCACATTTAGTTTGATCTTGAAGGCTCTATTATGAGACATTGGAGCCTTCAAGATCAACCTACCACCTGCATCGATGACTTTCATCACCTTGTCTTCGACCGAAACCTTGTAGTTCTTTTCAACCAGTTGCCCTATACTGAGAAAATTGCTCTTCATGCCTGGTATGTACAAAATGTTGGAAATTACTGACCTCTTGCCATCTTTCCTCTTAATCAGAACATCACCAATACCTTCAGCTGCTAGAGTATTGTCATTTATGAATTTCACTGTGTTTTTCACTGAGGGTTTTATGTTGACAAACCAATCTTTCCTACCAGTCATGTGTGATGAGCATCCTGAGTCCAAGTACCATTGATCTTGGAATCTCTCTTTATCTCTTGTGGTGACCATCAACAACATCTCTTCTTCTTCATATTTGGCCAGCTTAGCATCAGAATCTTGATTCTTTTGCTTTTCTGGACAACCACTAAAATAGTGACCATACTTCTGACAATTGAAACACTGAATGTGACTCTTGTCTGGCTTTTGACCATCATCTCTTCCTCTACCCGCAGCACCACCTCTTTGGTTGCCTTGGTTCCACAGTTTCTTCTGATTCGACCAGTTTGCTTCTTGCTGATTTTGACTGGTCGAATTGTTGTAACCACCTCTGCCTTTGTTGTCGAACACCTTTCCTTTGCCTTTCCTATCTCTTGCTGATTGCGCCTGCAAAGTCACATCACTCTTCGACTTGCCTGCTGCTCTTTCAATCATTCTTTGTTCATGAGATTCAAGTGTCCCTTGAAGCTCTTCTTTAGTCACCTTCGACAAATCTTTCGATTCTTCTATGGCTATTACCACATGGTCAAACTTTGGAGCCAACGATCTCAATATCTTTGAGACTACTGCTTTCGTCGTCAGCACTTCTCCACATACTTTGATTTGATTCACAAGTTTTGTAACTCTTGTGAATAAATCTTCTATGCTTTCATTGTCTTCCATCTGAAGCAATTCATAAGCCCTTTTGTGAGTTTGTAACCTCACATTTTTCACCTTCTCCGCGCCTTCAAAAGACTTCTCAAGAATCTCCCATGCTTCTTTTGTAGAATCAACATCACTAACTTTTTCAAAGTTATCCGGATCAACACATTGATGGATTATAAAGAGAGCTTTATAATCTTCCTTCTTCAATTCTTTGTACGTAGCCTTTTCCTCTTCCGTTGCATTCTCTGCAAGAGTTATTACTCCTTCCTTCACAAGATCCCATAAATCTTGATAACAGAAAACAACTTTCATCTGCTTGCACCAATTCTCATAATTATATTTCTTGAGAATCAGAAGACTCGCCGGAAAATGCTCATTCAGATGATTCATCGCCATCACGTTCTTGCTCTTGAATCTCTTCAACCGGAGCTCTAGATACCAGATGTTGGAATTCTCCCAAAACCTATGAGAATTCCGTAGCTATCGCGCAGTAGAAACGTTAAAAGAAAGAAGAAGAAATAGAGAAGAAAATTAGGGTTCTTGAGAAAATTGAAAAGATGAATGTTGTTGCCCACAAACTGTGAGACTTTCTTTCTCTTATTGCTACTCACTCTACAACTACAAAACTGTGAGTGAAATAAAGTTGTGATATTTTACAATGAGGGAAACTCCCTATTTATAGAATTAGGTTTGCTTGCATCTCAAGACAAAGCCCAAAACTATAAAAGCCCAAAATATCTATTTGAATTAAATCTAATCTAGATCAAATCAAATATTTCCTTCCGTCAAGCAACCTGCTTCGACACAAGGAATTACAATTTAGCACTTCTTTGTCGATGTTCCTTCGTGTGTGCATTAACATCATTCATTCAAACATTGACTCCTACCAAAATAGCATTTGAGTATGGTAAGAACACTCTCACTATAGTCGGAGGTGTTTTCGTCGCCTGTATCCTCAATCGGCCAAATCCTCGTCTCATGCCCTAGGTTCCCCTAAATGAGGATCCTCAACTATAATCCCACTAAAATGGTCCTTAATTTGAGAATTACGAGTTTAAACCATCTTAGATTGAAATTACACCTGTCGGAAACTAGAATTTTTTAATCCTAAACTTGTTGGAAATTGCTTCCGTCGCATCTGAAATCTCCAAAGCTCATCGAAAATCGCTTTTACTTTCAAACCATGAGAAATAGTTTTTAAGAAAATTAAACTAGGAAAACTCTACATATAGATTAATTATCATTACTAAAGTATACGACAAACAATTAAATGAGAGTCATACTATAAAATTAGATTATAGAAGTATCACCTATAATGGTTTTCATTTTCCCATGCCAGCTCAACAGCTTACCTGCGATAGTAGTAGAAAGAGCATAGAGGATTCTGTTAGAGCATATGAAAATTATGCAATGGTCTAAAACTAGTGTTGCAATCTATAATATTAGTATCATGTTTCATGTATTTGTGCTCCTTAGGATGAAATAGACCCTTATTAACTTGTGAGATAAAGAGATAAGAAAACATACTTTTGTGTTGAGAAGAACATTGTGAGGAAAAAGCAATAGATCCATCTGGACAATTATCATAATAGCAAGAGGATGTTGCATGTTTTTCAATGTAATCACTCACGCAATCTCCTTCTTTACTGCCCAAACACCGTAAACATTCCTCATTCACACTATATTTTACATCAAACCCCTTATCTAAACCTTTTTCAAGAACAGTACGACTTAAATAATCATAATAACCATTCTCTATAGGAAAATCTCCTCCAACTGGCACTTGTATATATCTGTTGCAATTTCTCGATTCTTCAAGAAACTTATTTGCATCATCACCAACAGGACAAAAAGCATGATTCGGAGCTCCACATAGAGATTTTTTAGGAAAAAACTGAGAGGAAGTACAATTATAGTATATGGTAATGTTTTTGACTTTTGGGAGATATTGAAACAGAGTTGGAGACAAATAAGTATCATCAAATTGAGGAGAACAGAGATTTTGAGAAAGGTCTGTTCTTTTCAGTTTCATGGTGTGATTATTTGTGTTAATTTCAATAACTGTGAAATTTTGTGAGGATAATAGAATGGTAGTAACGCTGTCTTCTTTGCAGTCAAGGTGAAATGGGGTGCCGGCGCCACATTGAAAAGGACGATTCTGTCCCCAGAATGGATAAGAGATGTAGGATAGATTGCCACAATTGTAGGAATGGTTTATATCTCTACAAATGGAATAATCATAAACTGATTGAGGTTGAGACTGAGAGTAGGATAGTTGTGGGAAATAAGTGCTTATTATTAATAGGCAGAAGAAGTAGAAAGTGGTGTATTTAATATTTATGAGCATATGAATATGATTATCCATTCTTTTGTGAACAAACAAGAAAATAAGAAGAGGAGGAGGAGATTATGTTTGGAGAAAATATTTAAGTTTATAATGTGTGACTTCTTAGTTATGCTGTCTGTCGGCAAGAGAGTCAACTCAAAAGTCACCCTTGAAATTTCTACTCACTTTCCTTTTATCTATTTATTTTTTATTTAAATTTTTATTGAGAAGGACATACCCTACACAAATTAAAAACAAAGTCATATTTACGATTAAAATGGCAAACGGGTATATGTCCAATTTATTCATATCTGCTTTGCAAAAATATGGAAAGAAGAAAACAGAATCGGGGGCGGACATAGTAGATAGAGAGGATGTATATTTAAAATCTTTACTCTATGGTGAAAAAGTGAGGATGGGGCGGACCAAAGGGTATTATTTATAAAGTCTAAAAATTGCAAAAATTCATTTATCCCATTAATGTATGTGTCTGGAGAAAAAAAAACGAACACACAAGTATAGGACAAAGTATCTACGAAAATATCTCTCATTTTGTGATGTTTTTTGTATATCTTCTTTAAAGCAGACGTGAGGGTTTTTCTATCAGCTACCATTCATACTTTATTCACTTGAATATCAATGTCATCTTTAAAAATATCTCATAGCTCATCATCAAGACTTATGATGTATGTGCACATCTTGCTTTTCTACTATTCAAATTCAGTAGAGTCTCCACTGAATGTTGGAGGTCTAGCAACTTAATTGTTCTTTTCAGATGTACTTTGATCATGATTAATATCACTACAAGGATTAGGTTGTGGACTAGGACCACCATCACCAGAGTGATATGACTCGGCTTCAAAATCACTCATGATAAAGAAGGAAGTGTTTTTATCAAGATCTTTTATGCACCATTGTTAAGTGTTTAGCACAGACCAGACTCTGATGGCAACTAAAGGTGAGGAAAAACACAAGAAGTGGGGTTAAATTGTATTGGCGTTTTCCTTTAAAGTTTTTTCAGCTTCTGCTTCTGATGGTTCTTAGTCAAATTCTTAACACTTGGTCCAAATATGACTTCTAAAAACCTTGGTTTACTTCTGAGGATCCTTATTAAGTTCTAAAAAAAATCTTACTTAGAGTATCAGAATTGACAGTAGTGGAATATTGAGTGCAGATGCAAGTAAGTAAAAGCAAAGACACAAGCAATTATCCTGGTTCCTCTCACAACTAGAGAGTACTCCAGTTCCCTTGTACTTCCAAGGGATTTCCATTATAGCCAAACTAATTACAAATGCCCAAGCACCAAGCAAGGTAATTACAATGCTCAAACTCACAAGTAAGAGACTTTTATGCTGAAGCACACAATTAAGAGACTTATAATGCTTAAACCCAGAAGTACGAGACTTCTATACTCAAGCACACAAACAAGAGAGTTCAAATTCTCAAGCACTAAAGCAAAAGGCTTATGAATCCATAACAAATTGTTAAGAGTAACAACTAATTTGATATACAATCAGAGGTGTAGACAGAATATAACTTAGAAAGACTTTAAGACTTAAGAACTTCTAAATTATACAGGTATTAAAAGGTTCTAAGTCTAGCAATTTTGACATAGTAACTTATCTTTGAAATGTCAATGTTCAGAGTCTTGTGTTGGAGTGCATTAATCTTCAGCATCTGGTCCTTCAACTCCTTATATAGACAATATAAAAAGAGATGTTGGAGACTTTCACCAAAAGGTTGGATAACCTTTGTGCTTGATTAGACACATCTAGAAAAGAACTTTCTGCAAGAGGAATTATTTGTTGAAGCTCAGAAAACCAAGAAGGTAATTTTCCTTAAGTTTTAATGTGATGAAAAGGTCTTTGAGTTGGTCAGAGTTGCCTCGATTGAAGAGACTCTACTTCAGAGGTTGATTTTCTTCAAACTTTTCTCTTCCTAAGGTGATCGCTTTAGAGTCCACTTCCTGGCTTTTGAAGATTCAGAGTCTGGATCACCTGAGGCTGACTTTCTTCAGAGTTGACTTGTTCACAGTCTAGGTCTTTGATCAGAGCTAGAGTCTTCAGAAGGGATCTTTATAGCTAGAGTCTGATCTTCAATTGCATAATCCCCAAGCTTCTCTTCATTTGTTCTTAATCATATAATCCTGCATACTTGAATAGATGTTAGAATACCCAATTATTCTTTAAATATTTTTTTTATCATCCAAACCCAAGGGATATGGTATCAACCAATTTTGTTCCAACGGAAATATCAATAATGTTTCACATTTATGAGTGGTGTATTTGGTAGGAGAGGAAATGATGTTCATGTGGTTATGAGGGTGGGTAACCATATGGGCCTTGAAAAATGGTTGGGTAAACTTATAAGGGAAAATATTTGGTTGAATGGTGATGGTTAAATTTTGAGGGGTAGGGACAATGGGATCAATAGGTTTTGTCGTAGAGTCAATGCTTTGAAAATTTATTAGGTGTAAGGAGGGGATGAAGTTTGCGTGTAGAAGTTGGCATGAATGGTGAATGGTTGTATGAGTGGATTGAGATTTAGGATCACACTTTAAAGTGATTGAAATGACATTATTTGAAATGTAATGGGGGTAATTAATAAATATACATGTATTGGCCCCTAAGATGCACAATCACACCATGCCTAACACAACATCAATACCCTCAAATGGAAATAAGTAGAACTATGAGGTGAAAGGTTGGTCTCGTAAGGAAATTTGAACATTATTACAAATGCCTTGATATTTAAAATGAGATCCATTACCAACCATAACAGAAAATTAGGGAATTGATTTAGCATATAGATTTAAATGGTGTGTAATTTGTGGTTGTAATATGTTGCTAGTGTTGTCTGTGTCAACAAGAACCATCACATGGGAGGTCACCAATTTTCCCCTAAAATTTTAGTATTTGATGAGAGAATTGGATGTAAATGTCATACCCCAAAATTTGCCCTAATTTTTTTATTTGGCTCACTTAGTTCATACATTCAACAAACCATTCATCGCATTTCGCATGGCACAATCAATGGGTCAAGGTTCAGTAATAATAGAGGTAATCAATTTAAGCATATTTTTGAGACAAATACTATTTGGTGATTATTCATATTTATTTCTCATACTATGGTGTTTATCATCTCTTTATTTGAGATTCATGGTCAGCTGGGAGATTCGATCGATTGTCACACAATTCAAAAGTTTGCTTGGATTTAGAGAAAAAAAAAAGGCAAATTTGTAAATTCAAAGAATTCTTCATTTATTCATGGAAACTCATGGTACAATGTTTATTATTTGAGATACAAGTTGAAAGAATGGATTACAAAGAAAGAGGATAAAAAATTACATCATTTTGATAAAGTTGACTTTTTAGTCAAACAATTGACTTTTTGGTCAAATGTTGACTTTTGGTCAACATTTGACCATCGACCCGATTTTGAGTCTCGAATTTCCCTAGACCTATCCTTTAAGTATTTGATTAAGAGAATCATGATTCTTCATCAAAGATCAAGAACATCATGCTTATGTTACATGTTACATAATGCAAGTTTCCAACATTTCTAATCTCCCATGAAGCTTCATTTCCATGACTTTATCTTCACTTTCCAATGTCACCTTGAGCCTATTATTCCACCCCAATGCTTACTTTGCTACAAGGGAGAAGATACATCAACTTAACCATCAATATCATGGATTGAAATTATACAAAATTCATTTAAAAAGTCATGCATTTAAGGAGATTTTACAATTGAAAAAATTCTGCATTATAACATTTATTTTCTCAACTTTTCCCAACTTTATTTCAAGCCATTTCATACACCAATTTTCGACCCGTAAATTTGCACCATTCAAAAATGTTTACTTCCAACAACAAATCAATTTTCCAAAAGCACTTAAGCCCATAATTTGATTCATAAAAAATGCATGGAAAAAGTAGCAAAAATCCAATTCTAAAACCATTAAAAGCAAAGCATAATTGAAGTTATTTTCAAGTTCCAAGTCTATGATCATTCACCTTACTCCTAAACTTGGTACTTATGCTAAATTCAAACATGTCTTCCATTAACTACCTATTTTAACACAAACTCATGCATTTACTAATTTACCCTTAACCACCCTAACTAACTCTAACTTTCTTAAAACTCACAAACAAACACAAAATCAAACCACTTTTTCATCATATTTCAACCATTGATAAAAACTATTCTAATGGTTAATATTGATGATCCACAACTAGCATCTAAACTAATTCATAATCATTGATAAAGTGGTGACTTGGATTACAATCCAAGGAACCATAATTAACCAAAATAATCTATATAAATCTTTTTTTTCCCAATTTTGGGGGCTAACTACCATCAACCATTTTTCTCCTATTTTAACACTTTCTCACGATTTTCATCACCTTCACCAAAGTTCATCTTCATCACCAATTAGGATTTCACATTGAAATCCTAGTCTTGATGGAACTCAACCACATCAATCAACACTCATCAAACAACAATTATCATTCAACAATCAATTTTCATCATATTCAACATTCAAGAATTATCAAATTCAAGCACATTCACCAATTCAAGATTCAAATCATCTCCTAATATTCATCTTATCATCAAGGCAAATTGAAAGCATAATAAAGGAGTACCTCTTGAAGTTTTCCGAAGTTTCGCTTCTTTTCGATAAATTTCAACATGCACCGGAGCAAATCTCGGCTCCGTCGGTAAGCCTTGAACTTTTGCCACTTCCATACCTTTTCCATAAATCTTCTTGTGTGATTGATCTTGTTAATTGCATGTGGTAGAGCCATTAGATTATACTACTTTTTTGAATTAATTTGATCACATTAGTAGCATAATTATTCAAAAATCAACCATTAAAGTAGCTAAAAATTGATATAGCACAAGTCTCCCTTAGAATCAAACCAAGATTGATATCTAAGTATAGCAATAGACTTAACATGACAATATCATTAATTTAGGCATCTAGCAAAAGATAGCTTGTCAAAATAAGCATTTTTCTTGTAATTCTCATGTTTCAAGTAGCTATAAATTTTCTTTAAAATCAACTTTAGAATTACTAACATATAGCTAACATAGGTTTTCATTTAACATTGCATTAGCATTAAATTAGGACATATTGCAAAATAGCTTATCCAATAAGAACTTATTCACATTCACAAAAGCATATTCAAGTAACAAAGAAAAAAAATCAATATTTCAAGTAGTAATTAACACACCAATTTCTAACATAATTTAAGCACTGCATTAACATGGATTCAAGCATACAACATAAAACAACTTATTTGAAAAATCACTTTTTTACATTAAAACCCCAACTTTGGCATAAACCCAAAAAAACTTTTTTCTTAAAACTCAATTTCTAAGTCATCACTAACATTAAAAATGAACACTTTGTTAGAACACTGAAAAGTAAACGCAGCTTAAAGTTGATGAAAAATATAGGGAATAAGAAGAGAAAATTGTTGTATAAATGCAGTGAAAATTAACCACTAATTGTTTACAACATATCTATTTTTATACAAGTATTACACTGTCTTGTTGACTAAGTAAGCTACCTAACTTAACCAACAAACTGTGTTTAACAGAATTTTTAACAAACTTGACAGATATGAATTACATTTTTAACACTTCCCCTTAATTCATGATTGCTGCAACTTAATCACACCAAGTTGTTTCCTCAAAAACTCAAATTTGTCCAGCTTCAATGCTTTGGTAAATCCATATGCCAACTGCACTTCTGTTGGGCAGTATTGTACTTCAATCACACCATCATTCACTTGTTCTCTAATGAAGTGAAATCTGGTGTCAATATGTTTGCTCCTACCATGGGAGCCTGGATTCTTGGCAAGGCTGATTGTTGACTTATTGTCAATTCTCAGCACCAATGGCTTCATCACTTCACACTTTAACTCCTTCATTACAGAATCAAGCCACATTTCTTGGTAAGTTGCAAATGTTCCAGCAATATACTCTGCTTCACATGAAGAGAGAGCAGTCACAGGTTGTTTCTTTGTACTCCATGAAATGGCTGCTTCATTGAACTTGAAAACATAACCAGATGTGCTTCTCCTATCTGTTATGTCACCACACCAATCACTGTCAGAATATCCAACCAGTTCATCCTTTTCAGCCTAACTTTCCATTAGAAACAGCAGTCCAAAATCCTTTGTGCCCTTTATGTACCTAAGTATCCTCTTGGCAGATTTCATGTGTGTCTTCCTTGGATAATGCATGAAATTTCTAACACCACTAACTGAGTAGCAAATGTTTGGCCTGCTGTTGCACAAATACCTCAATGATCCAATAATCTGCCTAAACAATGTTGAATCAACCTTCTCCTCATTGCTACACTCATCGATCTTCAAATTTTTTTCTGATGGATTTGAAGTTGGATTTCATTTATCCATTTCAAATTTTTCCAACAATTCACCAATATACTTCTGCTGATGCATCAGAATTCTTGTTTTCACCTTTACAAATTCCATGCCTAAGAAGAATGAGAGTTCTCCTAAATTTGTCATTTCAAACTCAAATTTCAGCTTGCACTTCACATTTTAAATTTCTGATGCATTGCTCCCTGTGATGAGAAGATCATCAACATACAAACAAATTATCATGGTTTCTTCATTAGAATTATGCACATACTGTCGCTCCCAGGATTTTCATCCTAGTACAAACGCGAAAGTGGCGCGGAAAAGGTAGAGTCGCCAGCCAGGCATTTTTATCCCGAAAAAATGGGAAAGGTAATGTTGCACAAACCTGAGGAAGAAGGAAAGGACGAGGTCCTGCGAACCAAAGATTTGGGTTTGGGAGTCGGTTATGACCTGGGAAGGTATTAGCACCCCAGACCGTCCGCCGTACCCGACGGGATCCACGCTTGCTTGTTTGTTTCAAAGGGTGAGAAATAAGATGTTGCTGAATAAAATTGCTGACTGGGATGGGAATGGAAATGAGAAAGGAATTGAAAAAAAAAAGAATGGAATGAAAGGGGGAAATGTAGGGAAAATAAAGAATATGCTCGAACGGGCCCTACCCCGTTGCCTATGTACCTCATCGGGAACATGAGGATCAGAGTCGACGTAGTTCGCCTAACTAAGGCGGGAACTAATTGCTTGTGTTTTTATGGCTGGAACTGCATATGTCTATGCTCAGGTGTTGCATGCTCGTCTGGTATGAGTATGTTTACCGTCTTGCATGTGAGACAAGTCGTCGCAAGTTCGCGTTGTGAGTGAATGAGGTGAGAAAAGAAGTTCCCGCAGGATAGTCGCTTATTGTTTGTTTTTGTCTTTTTATGAGAAGTGTTTTGAATTTGTTTGTGAACATTCTTATACTAAGACCTATCGATCGTGGAATATACTTACACCTCACCCCGAAACATGACGCGTATAAGTACTCCGCAACAAATTCCCATGGCGTATAAGAACATTCAACCTTTATTAGGTATTTTATTATTTTCTTGATGAGGTGAGAAAGAATGACTCAAGTGGAAAAAAGGAAAAAGCTAATGGGGGACTAAGACACAATCCTAAGTTATTTATTATGTACAAAAGGTGATCCTAATGGTTTGTGCGGTTTTCTAATCCTAAGGAAGAAAAGAAAAAGAAGAAAAGAGAATTAGAACTCAACTTACTTCCTAAGGAAGTTAAGTTGGTTCTAAAGATGAGGAAGTCTATACAAGCACAAGCATAATATGTGAAACAAATGCAAATTGAAAGCATAAAGAGATGAGAAAGAAGTAATATTTACCTCCATCTTCCCCCCTACAAAACAAATGTTAGCTTAACAATCCATATTGAAGGCATAAACAAAGCATAAAAGCGATTAAGTACCCCACACGTCCTAGAATGAAACTAGGGTTCCAAATAAGACCTAAGTCTAAAGGTGAAGGTACCTAAAGGTTACATGATTTCTAAAGTCAGTATCTACATGCTATAGGTCCCTAAGGATGCTAGGATACCTCACAAGATCATATTATGTCAAACTATGTACAAAAAGTTCACCTAAGTTCACCTAAATGCAAGTTAGGGTTCAATGATGAAGTATGAATGCGTATGGCTTACAAGCATAAATTAATACATGAAATGAGTATCAAAGTCAGTAGTTAATGCTTATGAATATGGATGAATGAATATACCATCATGGATGAAATGGTGTAAGCATATGGAGCAATGAGAAGAAGATGTGAGAACAAATGAGCAAACATCGCATAAGATCACAAATGATGCGAGTTAAAGATGAATGGCATGTGAATATGCATGAAATGATTATGGATCAGTAGCATACAATATATGAGGTGCAATTATAATGCATTGATAGGCATTAATTATTCCCACATAATTCATGTTAACAATTAGAGGAGATGAGAAATGAGTTTAGGTTAAAATTAGTTCACATAAGTATGCATTTTAAAACACCAAAACAAATCAAATGAATATGGTTCAAAAAGTGACCTATGACTGGAATTAAAGACATAAAAATGACCTATAATAAACTCCTAAAATTTACCAAAAAGTCTCTCAAGCCAATGGCATGAATGCCTTCCTATCATCTAGGGTATGGAGCAAATAAACACATATATCAACCTATGATCTAGGTGACATGGAAAAATAGCAAAAATGCTTTAAAATTATGAAATTAAATCCCTGGAATGTTGAAGTTAGTATCTAACATGGTCAAAAAGGATTTTATAAAATTATGCACCAAAGTTCCAAAATAATTACTTGATGATCAAGATAGCAAGGCATGATCGCCGAAAAACAACTCCACAAAGTGGATCAAAAATGGCACAAAAAATTATGACAAAAATGCCTAAGGATTATAAAAATGTCACAAATTCCAGTGGTTAATCACGCACAAAAAATAGGTCTCACACACCTATGGGGAAAAATGGTTTTGGTCTCTTATGTCAATACCATTCCTTTTGGGACAACTTGGAATGAAAAATCCAAATTAATTAATAAAACCAATCAAACCTGGAATAAAAAAATATGACAAATTAATTAAGAGGATGAGGATCACTCATGAATATTTCCAGAATTTTATCCCACCTAAAACTATTTTTAATAATTGCGACGAAACAAGAAAAAAACAACGTTTTAAGGGAAAGCTAGTGAAAGTGAATTCTATAATTCGTAACCTAATCCCTAAGCTCCAAAATTGACACATATAATAAAAATCATAAATAAATCCAGTGCCTCAGGTGGGGGGGCTCAATATGCACCTTAAGTTACATGATCCTAAGCCGCATACAACTAGAATGATGCGTAAAAAGTGGAGCATCGAGATTACTTACTTGATCGAAGTACCGATTCTTCATATAAAAGAAATACAAAAACTTCTTGCCAAGTCTTGTAATATCCCATGAGAAAAATAAATGCTTATCTTCCATATTAGCTTTGTGAAGATCCACCATAATCGAAACAAAAACAACGACACAAAATATCATTTGAATCCAAAGGTATCCCACAAATAAAGTGGAATACCAACCAAACGATCGTCGTTAAGATCTTTGCGAGAACCTTGCATGAACTCAACAAACGCATTAGAAACCAAAAAGAAGTTGCACCTATGTCTCACAACTCAAAATCAAGTAGAAAGATGAATAGACGAGTCATGGACATACATTGAAATTTACGTTTCAAAACGGGACAGCACTTATGCTCTAACATAAACAACATGCAAACTCAAACCGAAATCGAACAAATTTACATACAACGAATGGCAAATGATCACAAACATAAGTACAAGTCAAAAAAAGATCAATGCATCAAAATCGCACCAAACCGAACTTAAAAAGCCTTAAAACGGAAAAAACGCGTCAAAAATCACCGACTCGGAATTGAACGAAAATCGCATGGTAACTTGCAAACATGCCAACGGATTCAAATATGCAATCGGTTTTTGAAAATTCCGCTCGGAAGTGTGATTTTTTGGCCAATTTCATCGGCTGACAGTAGCAAAATAGCCAAAAAAAGTTGTTCAAAATCAACTAAAAAATTCACCAATGGCTCCGGAATAATCAACAAAGTCAAATTACACTATTCACATTCGCGAAAACGCGCTACGGTTAGGAAGTTATGACCAAAACGCATTTTTCGACACGCGGCACATGAACAACATCAACAATTAAGCCTCAACCTATCCTATTCCGAATTTACACATTGAAACAAGCATGAATTCAAAAGTCAAGCACTTCAATCAATATCAAGTCACAATAATTAACTCTCTTAAGAATTTCGTCAAACACCTAACATGCACCGATTATTCTATGTCAATTTTACCAAGCATTTTCAATTATCACCACAAAAATTATTAGGATAAATTAATCAAGCATCAATCAACAATCAAATCATGAATCAATGCACATAATCTCTACAAGATTAATTCAACTTGAAAATTCAATACAAGAAACAATGCAACAATTATTCACGAAGGAAGTGAGACGTGATTGTGAACGGAGGATAGGGGGAGAGGTCGCATAGCTACCGGAAGCGAAAGATGGTGGTCGCACGGTGGTGAAGTTGACCGGAGGCGGTGGTTCGTGGCGGCTCGGCTAACGGAAGCTTGATCGGAATTGTTATGTTCTTGAGTTCTTGATGAAGTTGTTGTTGTGTTCTTGAGAAAGAGTTGAGAGAATGAACTTTGATCCGTTAGAGAGGGTTTGTGAGAGTTTTTTTGGTGTTGTAAATTATGATTGAAGTTATGAGACAAATTGTGGGTCAAAAGAATATAGAGTGGAGTGTAAAATGAAAGGCAAAAGGTAGAATTTCGGCTTAAGTGAAAATAACAATATCTTCGGTAAAACATTTCGACTCTGAGCCTTCCACAACATCGTCCGCCTCTGAATCACGGTTGCAATGCAAAAAGAACGAACGTCATACGATCAAAATCGAGTGCGATCGATACGTTTAAGCTGCAAGACGTCACTGAATAAGTTGTTTTTTCGGCTTATTTGGTGTCCGCTACTCGAAAATGTGACTAGGTCAACCTCTCCGGAGCATAATCTCAACTCGACTTTGTCATCAAAGTTGTAGATCTATGAGTCAGTGACCTGGTGTTAAAATGTAAGCTCAACTGGACAAACGACGAGGGAGATATGAATTTTCTCGTGAAACCACTTTCACCCTTCTTCTTCGGTTCAGCACTTCAGTTTTGTGAAATAAACCAAAACGACAATCTTTGGAGCACTGTTCGAACTCGCGTTTGTCTTTGAACTTGAAGAGGATAAAATTTGTGAACCAACGCTTCAAGAACGGCTGAAATCCGATGAAAATTGACCGAGTTATGAATTTTACAAAATCTGACAGACAGTGCACTGCATCAAAGAACCTTACTGGTAATTCGCATTTTCGAGATCCTTCCGCTCGGACCTAACCCAAACTGAATTCATATAATGAAGATAACATCTAAAAGGAATTTTAGGCACCGAAACGACATCAATTCGATGAACGAGTCAAGAGTTATGAATTTTTTAGTGTTCAAAACTCACCGGTTCAGCACTGTTTTTCACTATGTCGACTCTAAAGACTCACACATTCTGAGATCTTCTTCAAAGAATTAGTTCTCGGATAAAACCCAAAAGTTTGAAAGGATTTCAAGAAGGAACGTTTGGTATATGAATCTGTCAGACATATTGACCCAATCAGAAGTTACAAACTCTTGAATACCGCTAGCACAGTTAATCGGCGAAACCGAAATTTCAGAAACAAATAAATCCCACCATTTTCCTTGATGAATTGGCCTCCGAGCCGAACACAAAAGTTGTAGAGAATACCGAAACGGTCTAAACTATATAGTTTCAAGCTAAAATGAGTTTCCGAGCATAAGTTACAACTTTTGCAAACTGCACTATAAAACTGATATTTTGCTTAAACTCCTCTGAATCAACCGAGAACTTTTGGCTTCTTCTGAGATTCTTGTGCATGTGCCGCATAAAGAAATAAAGGTCAGTCACAACCTATGAAAGCTCAAATGGAGATGTATGTTCATGTATGTTTATGATGCAATTGTGATCTAAATGCAATGCAATGTATGAAAGGATATGCTAAATGGCATGGAAATGAGAGGGCAAATTTTGAGGTATTACAGCTGCCCCTATTCAATCATCTGTAGACCTGAATAGATAATTGCAACAGCTTTTAGACGTTCAAGGTATAGAGGGATTGAATACTCGAATAAATCAGAAAACATTCACTCTGTGGGTAATAAAATATGCTAGGAAGAATGTCATTCTTGAATGACAACTCAAAAATGTGATTTTCGGATCAAACACAAAATCATCCTCGAATGGAAACGCAATGGTATACCGGCCTCAGTCGATAACCAGAAACACAAAGACTGACCTCAGACAGACTTTGCAAAAGAGACAAATGACCTCAATCAATAAACTCAAAATGGTCTATCATCATCGAATGATAGCCACAACAACAAGACCAACCTCAGAAGGACTTGAAGAAAAGAATTCCATCCTCGAATGACGATTCTCAAAAGATCCTCGGATCTAACACGAAATCATCCTCGAATGGAGACGCAATGGTATACCGGCCTCATTCGATAATCAAAAAATAAAAAGAAGTGATTGAGTACTCGAACAAAATCTGGGAATTTGAACTCGGCGGATGAGGAAAATGCCATCTGCCTTTATTTATTTTTCTTTTGTTTTGACCTCTGAATAGGTAGCGGGAAAAGAACTAGATGGAATGGGATCGATGCCAAAAACCTGCCATGTGAATGCTGAGCGAACCAAGCCACAACGAGGGTGCCTGTTGGCAAAACAGGACTTAACGAGACCGTTAGCGAAACAGAACTCGATAATGTGACTGTTGGGCAGGACCAAGCCACAAAGAAAACACGCGACTGCTGGGCAGGACCAAGCCACGGAGGGTGCCTGTTGGCGAAACAGGGCTTAACGAGACCATTAGCGGAATGGAACTCGACAATGTGACTGCTGGGCAGGACCAAGCCACAAAGAAAACACGCGACTGCTGGGCAGGACCAAGCCACGAAAGGTGTCTGTTGGCGAATCAGGGCTTAACGAGACCATTAGCAGAATGGAACTCAACAATGTGACTGCTGGGCAGGACCAAGCCACAAAGAAAACACGCGACTGTTGGGCAGGACCAAGCCACGGAAGGTGCCTGTTGGCGAAACAGGGCTTAACGAGACCATTAGCGGAATGGAACTCAACAATGTGATTGCTGGGCAGGACCAAGCCACAAAGAAAACACGCGACTGCTGGGCAGGACCAAGCCACGGAAGGTGCCTGTTGGCGAAACAGGGCTTAACGAGACCATTAGTGGAATGGAACTCAACAATGTGACTGCTGGGCAAGACCAAGCCACAAAGAAAACACGCGACTGCTGGGAAGGATCAAGCCACGGAAGGTGCCTGTTGGCGAAACAGGGCTTAACGAGACCATTAGCGGAATGGAACTCAATAATGTGACTGCTGGGCAGGACCAAGCCACAAAGAAAACACGTGACTGCTGGGCAGGACCAAGCCACGAAAGGTGCCTGTTGGCGAACCAGGGCTTAACGAGACCATTAGCGGAATGGAACTCGACAATGTGACTGCTGGGCAGGACCAAGCCACAAAGGAAAAAAACAACATTGACTTGGAAATACAAAGGAGAGAAGCAACATCAATCGATTTACGACTCAAATAAGATCAAACGATCTAACCGGGAAATGATATCAACCGATCTAACCGGGAAATGATATCAACCGATTCAACCCGAAAAACGAGAACGTAATATCATTCAATTTACGACTCGAAGAGAAGTAATATCAACCGATTTACAACTCAAATAAGATCAACCGATCCAACCAGGAAATGGTATCAACCGATCCATAACCCGGAAAAAATGAGAACATGATATCATCCGATTTACGACTCGAAGAGAAGTAATATCGACCGATTTACAACTCAGATAAGATCAACCGATCTAACTAGGAAATGGTATCAACCGATCCATAACCAAGAAAATGAAGCCATCGTACTGAGACGAGACCAAAAAGAATGGGATCATTGTACTTAAATGATAACCCGACATGAAACCGCTGTACTGAAACGGGGACGCGAAAAAAATTAGACTGTTGTATTGAAACAAGACCCAAAGACAAGACTATTGTACTTAAATGGAGACTCGAAAGGAACAAGATCGTTGTACTTAAACGAGAGCCCGAGACGCGACCGTTGTACTTAAATAGAGACGCAAAAAAAAGAGATTGTTGTACCGAAACAAGACTCAACTAGGGATAACAAACAAGACTTGGTAGAAATAACCACACTGGGAAATGAAGTTGCATTCTGTGGGGAATACTTCAGTCTTATTGGAGATGTAACGTTTCGGGCGCTTGTGCAAGGTACCACAACTGGCTTATGCTTCGTATGCACATGTTTGGATTTTTCTATGGCGTAATGCTCCATAATAATGGAAATGCTATGCGTTTGAGGATGCAAATGTAATGATGATTACTAGATGCAAATGCAAATGCAAAGGGGTCCCCCGATGAGGAGATAGCAGATATCTCAGATGGCTTGACTGGGGAAAATCGGTGATCACTGCACTGATCTGGTTCATCCTGATGAGTAGGAAACAACTCTGCGGGGAACATTGTTAATGATACACCGGCTCTGAACAGCCGCCACTGCCAAAAATAAATTGGACTTTGAGATTAGAGAGCCAAGACCCTGCTGGAGATGGACCCTTCTTGAACTTTGGTGGGGAAGTGAAGACCTTCTGACTTAGCTGGGAACCAGAGATATGGCATGGTTGAGGAAGAAACCTGCTGGAGAGGAAAAACACTCCTTGTACTGCTGGGGGATTGCCCCTGTATTGAATGGAAGTTTCTTCTTGGGGAGGAAACCCATCTTCTGCTGCCTTGCTGGGGGAGATTTCAACTCCCAACTCTACTGGGGATGATGGAGGATGTTAATGATAAAGCTTCCTGCTGAAGATAAGAGTTTAAGTTTCCCCTCGCTGGGGATGGGAGACGATGATACCCTTCTGCTCAAGAAGTATCCTTCCATTTGCTACACTGCTGGAGCAGGGATTGTCTAATGAGACTTGCTAAGGAATTATGATCAATGAAGTCCGCAGATGAAACAACTCTTGAAGTACTGTGCTGACAATGGCTTTTCCCCTAGACTCTGGGTTGATAGATCGCCAACTAATCATGAGTGAACAATGGTTCTTTGCAATTTTCAACTCGCCTCCTACTAGGATATATCAAAAGATAATGTCTCAAGAGGATTTTACAGAAAACATGGCATCCTAGATGCCTCAGTGTCTTCCAACTCTTGGAGAGATCCATCGGATCTCGAAATAACTGCCCCAGACTACATGGTTTATGAAATAATTTGACTCGCCAGGACTCATGAAAGACCTCATATCACTGTGAGATATTCTGCCCCAGTATATTGAACTCTGGATAGGCGCCTCTAATTAACTGTCTTTGAGAGAAAGTAACTTCTAGTGCTCTTGGGGTGGCCTGCCCCGGTACGAGCCTTGAAGTGATCACCTCTGACTGACTGTGCTTTGAAGAAAACACCCATACCAATTGTTCTTTGAGAGATTGGATCTCGAAGTAATTTCCCCAGTTTGGCTGAATTTTGAATGCATGCCTCAGACTAATGGCTCTTTGAGAGATTTGAATCTCAAAGTGATTTCCCCAATTTGGTTGAATTTTGAAGAGATTGCTCAACGTGATTGCCCCGGATTGGCTGGCTCTTACCACAATTGGTTGGTAAAATCCCCACTCAATGGAGTTTTTTTTTTTGTTTTTGAAAAGTGCATCTCAACAGATTGACCTTCGGAAGTTTCATACTTCTCAACTTGGCAAGATTAAGCTTCTGGACTGAGATTCCATATGAAAACTTTTGTGATGCCAAACAAATGTATGCAAGCAAAAAATGTTTATTCTAAGAATGAAAATTTCTAATGCAACACACATGTTTATTTTGAAGTTTTACTGTAAAAAGATATCGCCAACCTTTGTGAGTGAATCACTGGTTAAGATACGACATTGATTTTTGATAAACGAAAGCATGCATATGCAACACCAACAAAGAACTTTTAGCACAACTCATAGGAGTCAGGAACGCGGTCTCATGGCAGTACGCTCTCAAAATAACCCTGTTTCAATTAGGACTTTTAAGGGTTGTATCGTGGTCTGGTTCACGGTTATAGAAATAAAGGATATAAGTTCAAAGTTTATTTGTGCCCACCCATCTTCATGATGTTCTCCATTCCTATGTTCAACTAGCTTTCACAAGCGCTCACCTCTCAAAAAGGGTTTTGTGATGATTAAGGAACCAATTACTCTAACAGTTTAAGCACCAATCAGATTGTTGTTTGGAGTCAGTCACCCCTTTGTCTTTCGTGTCTGTATCACACGACTTTGTTCTTGTTCAAGGATCTTTCTTGTGTAATCCTTTTCGTCTTTCGCTTTTGCATTATTTTTCTTATCCCTAACTTTTTCCTGGACTGATTCTCGTGAATCTTTGATTGCGAAGTCCAGCGGGATGCCCTAATTTTTGCCTAAGTCGCTTGTTTTCAAGTTTCGACTTAGCGGGCTTTTTTATTCATTTTTTTCTTTTTCATTTTTGAACAAATCATGTGACACTGGTTGTCTTGATTGCTTTGCAAGGGTCGTGACTGTCTCACTTCTTGGTTGAGGAAGGATAACCTTTGTGGTTTCCGGTTTTTGGACCTCTTATTCGGGATTACCATTGTGGTTTCTGGTCATGGGACCTCTTGATTTTGTACAAAAAAAGGTAATGGATCCTCAAATGTACACTCCTTTTTAAAATTTGAACGCTCGGTCAAACTAACTGACGCCTACCCTTCCCCTGGGTTAAGTGCAAGGGTTTTTTCATGCAAAAATAAACTTCTACTTCAAGGCTCAAATGGGTTGGCGAGGGTCTATCTCTCTTATATCTCCGGTGTTTAGGATTTGAAACAAAGCATGTACATCGTCAACAAGGTTTTTCTCAAAAGCACACAATTAGAGATTTTTGCGTTTTCATTTTGTCATCCTCCCTCACAGAGTTTAAGCACAACAGTTGGTATTGCAATGCACATACACAAAATCACGAGTAAATACGAATGGATTACTTCAAGAAAAACATGTGCATTTATTATGGTTAAAATTCAAAAACAAATAAATTTCATGCATGCATACAAATGTTTAAACAAACAATAGAAACTACCAATGAAAATGCAGTAAAGAAGCTGAACATTGTCGTCATTGAGGAGACTTGACTCCGTCTGGACTTATTACTTTTGAAGATGCCTTTGCAAATTGGGAGGTCCATTTGATGATGAAACTTCAATATGTGAGCAGACTTTCTGGCATGATGACCTTCGAGTCGATCAAATTTTGCACCTTGTGCCTAAATGCATCACAGTTGTCAAATGGTATGCCTAAATGCCCCTGATTGGTACTTGCATCTAGCATTCCCACCGTGGTTACCATTATTGAGAAGTGATCACACTAAATTTCACCGTATTTCTGACTCCGATTTCGCATGTATTCTTAGCTTTTATTGTTATTTTTTTATGTTATTACTTTGTTTTCTTTTGTTTTCAGGTTTTATTGTAATCGGGGCTTGAATCGAGAAAAGGAGCGAAAAAGGAGTGGAAACGGACGAAAACCTAGAAATTCAGCGTTTTGCACTTACGGCACCCACCGTGGCGGGCGCCATGGGGTTAGCCATGACGTGGCCACGTCTCAAGACCACTCCACAACTGCCAAGACCCACGATCCCCACTCTTCCATTCCCTATTAGTACTATGGCGGGCGCCATAGGCCTGTGGCGGGCGCCACAAGGCAAAAATGCAGTTCCCTCCACTTTTTAGTGGAGGGGCGTCCTGGTATTTTCCCGCATTTAGTTTTCCTATAAATAGGACTTTAGTTTTTCGTTTTTCTTCATCCAAAATTAGATTTCTCTAGGCATATATCAGTTTATAGCAGTTACCATTCCACATCGGGGTGTTTCTGCAATCGAGTGATCGAGTCTGTAATCTGTCTGTGTGATCGAGTTTTGGAGCACTCTGGAGGAAGTTAATCCTGCCGCCATTTTAATTCCAGTTCGTATTTTACTTTTCCGCATTGCTTTACTTTTATTTATTTCTCGCACTGCTTTACTTTCGTTTATTATCCGCACTCGCACTTTACTTTATTTATTTCCCGCACTCGCTTTACTTTCGTTTATTACCCGCACTTGCACTAAATTCCTTTATTTCCCGCACTCGCACTAAATTACTTTATTTCTCGCACTCGCACTAAATTCCTTTACTTTCCGCACTCGCACTAAATTACTTTTATGAAAAATTATAAAAAGAATATTTACTTTATCATGTCTAACTAATTCCATAAAGGTTAAGGATGTAAGGATCGTAATTAAACCAGTAATCCGTATAATTGTTCGTGGAAACACTTAAGGGCTATTTTATCTTTCAATTCAATCTAATTGTTTTTAACTACTTCAAAAACAGCCAAAAGCGCTTTGTCTAGTTCATTAGGAGTTTTTTAGATTAAAAAGAAAAGAGATTTTAAAACGATTTTCGGACGCATTAGGAAGTTTAAAGTCTGGTTCGTAAGAACCTCTTTTTGCTAAGAAGTCCAGGTTAAAATACTTTTCAACTTAGTTGAGATACTATATTTCTTAAAAATAGGTTTACTACTCTAACGCAGTACACACCTTTTTATCCGTGACAATAGGAGGGGTTGATTAGAGAGTACAACTCGGTTCTGAATACGCGAAAGCGACAGTTCCTATTAAATTAGTTCTTTTCAAAGGAGAAAACATTGCCCATAAGTAGTTCCATTAACAAGTACTGGATTATCATTGATTACGTGAATTACATTCGAGCCTGTCTTTGTTTATTGTTTAAAATTATTATTATTATTTTTACCCTTGCACCCTTCTTAAAACCCCTTTATTTAGTTGCCTTAGATACACACCATAACAACAGGTACGATAGATTGACACTTGGTCTCTGTGGATTCGACAATCTTTTATATTACTCTGACGTGATTCGTACACTTGCGAAAAACACGCATCAAGTTTTTGGCGCCGTTGCCGGGGACCAATTTCGTCAAATTTCATTACCCTGTAATTATACCGTTTAGACTAAGGTTGTTACCCACCGGTCAATGCGAAAGACTCGCAGTGCCGGAAGTTTAGTAGACCCTCTAGCTGAACCTGAACGTTACGCTCACGCACGTTTATTTTTCCATAGGAATAGGAAAGCTATGGCCGAAGATCAAAACCGAAGACCTCTTAAGGACTTCGCCCAACCATCAAACGAGGAACATAGTTCCAGTATAGTAAACCCCGCTATCCCAGCCAATAATTTCGAACTTAAACCATCCCTGCTGCAATTAGTGCAACAGAGACAATTCGCTGGTCTCGCTACTGATAACCCGAACCAACATTTAAAAAACTTTCTTCAGTTAGCATACACCTTTAAAACCAATGGAGCTTCTCCTGAGGCGATACGCTTAAGATTATTTCCCTTTTCCCTTAGAGATAAAGCTCTATCATGGTTAGATTCCCTTCCACCCAATTCAATAACAACTTGGGATGACCTTAGAAAAGTTTTCCTTGCTAGATATTTCCCCCCGAGTAAGACCGCTCTTCTTCGAAACCTAATAACTAGATTTACGCAACACCAAGGAGAGTCGTTGTTCGAAGCCTGGGAGAGATATAAAGAACTATTAAGAGCATGCCCACATCATGGCTTAGAGAACTGGCTAATCATCCAAACCTTCTATAATGGACTTCATTATAACACTAAGATGACCATCGACGCTGCCGCTGGTGGCGCACTGATGAACAAACCTTACCCTGAAGCTAGTGCCCTTATAGAGGATATGGCCCAAAACCATCAATCATGGGGAGTAGAATGAGCGACAGTGGAAAAGAAGGAAGCCCAAGGAGGAATACATGAGCTAAGCTCTATAGACATGATGCAGGCTAAAATGGACGCGTTGGCTCTTAAAGTCGAACATATGTACACAACTCCGAACGCTCTAGCCGCAGTTTCGCCGAATTGTGAGATATGTGGAACGCAAGGACACCAATCCGCCGAATGCAATCTGTTGAATGAGACCAACACTGAGCAAGTGAACTATACCCAAGGGAACCCATTTTCAAACACAGATAACCCTGGATGGAGGAATCACCCAAACTTCTCCTACAAAAATAATAACCCTGTTCAAAATACCGCACCTCCGAGACAACAAGGTTACCAACCCCCAAGAACAAATCAACCTATGCAACCTGTACCACCAAGTCCGAGCTTTGATGAAGTTGTAAAAAAATTTATCGTTGCTCAAACACAATAAAACAAAGAGTTCATGAACCAAAACGTCCATGTTAACAAACTGATCACCCAGTTAGGAACCAAGGTTGATCAAATCATTACTCATAATAAAATGCTTGAAACCCAGATCTCTCAGGTAGATTTAAACCAAGCCCCACAGACTACACCTGGAGGACAGTTCCCTGGACAACCTCAACAAAACCCGAAAGGGCAAGCTAATGCCATTACTCTACGAAGTGGAACCGCTTATAAAGAACCTTCAAACCCTAGATTGAGTGAGCTCGAAACTTCTGAGAGGAATGAGGAGAAGGAACCAGAGGAGTCTGAAACCCCGGAAAGTCAAGAAAAAGGAGAAAAACCTAAAGATAAAACCTATGTACCACCACCGCCATACAAACCACCAATACCATACCCTCAAAGATTAAAGAAAACCCAAATTGATAATCAATATCAAAAATTCGTTAAGGTTATAGAAAAACTTCACGTAGAAATCCCCTTTACGGAAGCCATCACCCAAATACCTTCTTACGCTAAGTTTCTCAAAGACATACTTACGAATAAACGTAGACTTGAAGATCCAAAACCCGTGGAATGTAATTCTATTTCCGAAAATAGGTTAGCAAAGAAAGATAAAGATCCCGGAAATTTTTCCATTCCTTGTATTTTGGGAAATCATGTCATCGAAAAAGCTTTTCTAGACTTAGGAGCTAGTGTGAGCTTAATGCTGTAACCCGGTGAACTGACTTTAAACAATGTTGCGGATAGCAAGAGTCGCCACCGACTTTTATTTTATCCATAAGGAAAGGTTATAAAAGAACAGGAAAGACCTTAGAATTATTTTGGGTCCGGGGGGTAAGTTATGAAAAGGGAAGGTGTTAGCACCCTTTTCATCCATGGTTATCCATGGGCTCTTAGGTACTTAAGCTCACTTTTGAATTATTTTGAAAGTGTAGTGTGTGAATAGCAAAAAATTTCAGAATAGTTTAATAATAATCCGTGTATGGATGTGTAAAAAACTTGTTTGAAAATTTGTTTGAAAATGTTAAGTGTTTGGAAGATTTTTTGAAGTGAGCAAGTATCTAGGAGTAATCTACCCTAATGTTTAAGGTCTTTTCTTATTCTTTATTCTTTCCTTAGTAAGACTATCCCTACTATAATGGAGTAGGTAGTCCTTACTTTGGATGTTAAGGGACATGTGAGGGACAATTTGATTTTTAAGGCAATGGTGGGGTGTAATAAGCAAACTGGAGGGACTATCATCATTTTTCGAAAGGGACTCGATTCGTAAAGGCAACCATAAGGGACTTTGATGATTTTCTATTTGAGGGACTTACTTTATACACCCCACTTAACCATTATTCGTAGGCAACGAGAGGGATACCCTTAGAAAGTGAGACGGCGATTAAAATCGACTTACGTGTGTGAAGTGTTTAATTTAATTATCTTTGATTAAAAATTATCTAAATTTATTTTAATATTGCATACATGTTGTTTACACTCCCTAATTACCAAAATAGTTAAAATAATTACAAAATTACAACCGAGAAACAATTACAAAATTATAATAATAATTAAATAATAAATTAAATAATAAGCAATAAAATATAAATAATAAAGGGGTTAGTGATAAGAATAATCAAGATTAATAAAATAAACATAATTGAATTATAAATGGATTAGTGATAATAATAACAATTAGAAACAAGGTTAGGAAACATAAAAATAGAATATAAATAATAATATGATTAGTAATAAGAATTAATTAAAAGATTAATAAAATTATAATAAGCAAAATTAGTAACAATATAATTAATAGTGATAATAAAAACCAAAAATAATAAAAGAAATTAACATGCATAACTAAATAATTTTTAATATATTATAATTACAAAATTTTAACTATTATAAACATATATTTATATTATAAGAAGAAGATAGATTTTAAATATCATATGAAAAATTTAATTCTATTAGCTATTATACTTACAAATTATTTTTAACTATATTAAATTATTTCTAAACATTAAAAGAAAATTAATTTGACTTATAATTATGTTTACAAAATTTTATGAAAAATTATAAATATATTAGGAATTAAAAAAAACAGAATTAAATTTTATTTAGAAAAATATTTTTTAGGATTGGAAAATTAGGGTTTTATATTTTTTAGGGTTTATATATATACAAAAATTTATTTTTAATAATCATATAACATTATTTTAATTAATATAAACTATACAAATAAAATTTTAAATAAAAAAACAAGAGTTTTATTTTTTTCTAGAAAATTATTTTAAGATTAATTAGGTTATATAACATATATACATATTATGATATAATAACATCTTAATTACTTAAATTTATTAAATTAAATAAAGGACAAGAAAATAATAAAAAAAAAGAAAAGAGGAAAAGGAACCTGATGGGATTTGATCCCAAGACCTCTTGGTTACAGGCAGCAATAAGGACCACTGGGCCATCCAAACGCAGGTGATAAGAAAATAGCTTCACTTTGTTTTATGCCTTGATCATGGAAATTCAGAAAAATAAAAGAACAAAAAGGCCTGGGGTGGTTTTGATCCCAGGACCTTTTGTTTGCAAGACGCACACGCTACCGCCGGGCTAGGAGAGCCAATTCTGTTAGCTTGTTGGCAATAAGCTATAATATATTAAGCCTTCTCTTGTCCTGAAAAAAATAACAAAATAATGACACAAGGCCAGATTCGAACCCTGGCCCTATATCCAAACACGCGCATGACTTTCCACTGGGCCAAGCAGTCAGCTTGTAATACAAAACAGAAAGAATACATTATATTTTATAATCAAATTTCAAAATATGAAATTCGCGCCAAACAGTCTTCATCTTCAACCTTGAGACCTTTGAATTTTGCTGCGAAATCTTCCACGAAATTTCCTGCGAAATTGAAACCCTAACAAAACCTGCGAAAACGAAACTCAACCAAAACCACATTGATTCATGAAATTGATTAGTGATTTATGATTCTCACGATTCACACAACAGCTCTATGTTTCCACAATTTATTTATATTCATCCAAACAACAAACCCTAATTGGAGGTTATGAACCCTAATATGGCATCTCACGAATTAGGCACTGGTTCTTCATCTTTCCTGCCCAGAAACAGTCTACACAACATCTTAAACAACATTAGACAATCCAAATTCATTTAAATGCAGTGAATTGTTGTAACTAAAAAAGAAAAAATCAAGAACAAGGGTGGCTCGGGTTTAGCAATATGAGGCATATGGGATGCGTATGATGGATGATTTCACTTCATGGATGATCAAAGAACATGTCTATGTTCTCAATTTACCTTCTAAAGCTCTCAAACTCAAAAACCGATTCTTACTTTTGGATGGATTTTTGTGCTTTTGAACTCACCTCTAGGCTGCTGCCAATTCGTGTATGAGCTAGGGTTTGTGATCAGTATATATGTGTGATGGATTTAGGTCAGAAACATTGATGTGTTATGTGGATATTTGATCCAAAAAATATTCAAAAAGATCATTGTGTAAATTTCGAATATTTGATCATAAGGTCTTGCTATTTTGGGAGAGATCACATGATTTCCTTCTCATTCTAATTCAATCAATAATTATGAATTTCTAGAAACAAAATCTTCACCCAAAAATAGATTTTCATATTTTTTATTTATTTAAAATGATTTTTATGAATTAAATCAATAATAAATAAATAAAAAATAATAAAAATGATGAACTTTGGTCAATTGGGTCGTGCACCATGTTATGAGATGGATTGGGTCATAAATTAGGCAGCCCATTTGGAAAGAAATACTTCTAAGCCTCCATTTTCAACATAAACCATCACAAAATTGCCCAACTTTGCAAGGGCACATCTCCCTCAATTTTAAGGGTATGAGGGTGTTCTTGAACTTTTTAGAAAGCTTGAAGAGTCCTCTAAACAACCCCATTTGTTTCAGGTCCATACCATTTACCAATCTCAAGTTATGCCCTTTTGAAGTTGTTGACTTTTTGTTGACTTTTGAAATGACCTATAATGTCTTAGATCATATCTTTCAAATGAAGCATTTTTAGGCTTAACCTTCAACATCAAAGTTGTATAGAATTCAATTTCCTTCAAAATGAGCTTTGGATGGAGACTTGGTGATGAAGTATGTGAAAGTTATGCCTGGTCAAAGTTCAGTTGACTTTTACTGAGGAAACCCTAATTTAGAAACTCCTGATTATTGATGATCTGGAATCTCCTTGATGAATCATGATCAACCCTTGATCAAATGATGAATTTTACTTCATATACTTGATGTTGGCAAAAAATCATGAAGTTTGACTTTGGTTTGACCACAGTTGACCTCAGTTTGACTTTTTAACTGCACTGACTGATTTTGACTTATCTGATCATCTGACTGAGCAAACTTTTGAGAAAAGTCTTGAAACTTGACATGGAGGTTCTTACACACATATAAGATGTCATGAAACTCACTTGAGGTATTGGAAGTCCATCTAGCCTGATTAAAGTCAAAACCCTAGTTATGGATGCACTGCTTAGGAGGTGTATTGTCTGAGGGAATTGTCAACTTCTTTGACCAATTGTGAACTTTGTGAACCTTGTGAACCTTCATAAAATGTCTTGTGATACTCATGGGAAATATTGTGAAGCTTGTGAATCTTGTGAACCTCATGAAGTGACTTTGTAGACCTCATGATCCTCAGGGAAGCTTTGTAATCATTGTGTAACTTGTGAACCTTGTGAACCTTCAAGAAGTAACTTGTAGACTTCCTGAACTTCATGAAAGGTATTGTAAATGTTAAGAAACTTGTGAACCTTGTGAACCTTCTTAGAACACAAAGCCTTGTATTGTGAGGGCAAATTTTGGGGTGCAACAGCTGCCCCTGTTCAATTTTCTGAAACCTGAGGGGTTAGATTGGTATATTTGCCAGTCGTAACCCGGAAGGTTGAAGGGGATTGAACACAAAAGCCCAAAAATTTGCACTCACCAGTGCATGGAGTGATATTGATGGTTGGTTGAACATGATTGAGTGGGCTTAAAGATGCCACTAGGGGGAAATTCTTCAGTAGTATAATGAGAGCTGTCAGGAGCTTGGAGTAATACTGATGTATGAGCATGTCTTCATGAAGATAGAGCAATCAATAATGATAACCCTAAAGCAATCTTGAAGTAATGATATGATCTCAGGAGGATAGAGCAATGAATGGCTCTAAAGCGGTCTTGAAATAATAATGTGTTATGTCTTCAGGAGGATAGAGCAATCAATAGCTCTAAAGCAGTCTTGAAGAGATGATTTCAGGAGGATAGAGCAATGAATAACTCTAAAGCAGTCTTGAAATACTAATGTGATAGGTCTTCAGGAGGATAGAGCAATGGATAGCTCTAAAGCAGTCTTGAAGTAATAATGTGATTTCCAGGAGGATAGAGCAATCAATAATGATAACTCTAAAGCAGTCTTGAAATAATGATTTCAGGAGGATAGAGCAATGGATAGCTCTAAAGCAGTCTTGAAATAATTAGATGGCTTCAGGAGGATAGAGCAATGAATAGCTCTAAAGCAGTCTTGAAGTCATGAGATGCTATCAGGAGGATAAAGTAACCTTGAGGTTACAATAAAGCAGTCCCAAAGTAATAAGAAGTTCATCAGGAGGATAAAGTAACCCTGAGGTTACAATAAAGCAGTCCCAAAGATCATGAGTTTGTTTGTTGGATAATTAACCTGAAACAAGATAGCTTTTGTATAATAACATTAGTTTATGCTGTATGTATGACATGATGCACTTAGGTAATGTACTATGTATCTATAGATATGTATGTTATGGTATGATGTAAATGATGTATGTATGATATGACACTGCTGGAAATGTCTGGATATCTTCGTATAATAACTGCTGGCCAGGGAAAATAAATCCCGATTCATTGTTGAAGAATATATAACCCTCCGTCTGCTGGGGATAACAAGGTATAGATAACCTCCCGTATGCTGGGGATGGTAGGGTATATATAACCTTCGTCTTCGTTTGATAGTAGGATAAGTATAACATCCCGCCTTCGTTCGTCGTACCCTTATTGGAAAGTAATTTCCCGTATGTCCGTATAAGGATAAAAGAGATGGATATAAATTCCAGGGGAGATTAGACTTTGTGAAGATGGATTTGTCCTACTGAGGGATTTGCAACTGTCTTGTAAAGGTGAACCGGCGAAGCTTCGTTGAAATCCTTCCCTCGTTCGTCCTTAGTAAATACTATTACTGCATTTTCATGCATTTCTGGTAAACATCAATCATATTCAAAAGCCTACATACATTCAAACACAATCAATGGACGTTTCGCTTATGTAAATAGGGTAAAAGTAAATCTGGATTCAAAAGATGAAATTTATTTATATCAAAAAGTGACCCATACACAGGTAAGTTTGTACAAGGAGACATAAACCCTAGTAAGAGGATTTTGCCATAAAGTTTTTACGAAAAGAATCAGCTATGTGGGAAACAATCCTATTGAGTTTCAATTCTACTATTGCCACTCGAGTATCTCATCTTCTTGCTGTTGAGACGGAAATGATTGAATTGAGCTTTATCTGTTCGAGCTTGAGTAAGTAGTACAACTGGTTGTAGTTTCATGAGTGATCCAAACGAGACATAGTCATACGCTTTAATCCCTAACTTTTTCCTGGATTGCCCTTTCAGGTTTTCAATCCACCGGGATACCCTTTTTTGCCCAAGCCGCCTTTTCAGGTTTTCGACTTGCCGGGTGTACATCTTTTTATATATATCCCTAATTTTTGCCCAAACCCTTTTGGTTTGCCGGGATGCCCTTATTTTTGCCTAGGCTTGTCAACCTAGCGGGTCTCTTTTTATGCGTAGTATTTTTTAACTATGTCTGCGTTTACAGGCTGAGGGAAGTCCTCCCCATCCATTGTAGTCAGTATCATAGCACCTCCTGAGAATACAGTCTTGACTACAAATGGTCCTTCATATGTTGGAGTCCACTTGCCCCTAGGATCACCTTGTGGTAATATGATACGCTTGATTACCAAGTCACCAACCTGATATACTTTTGGCTTAACCTTCTTGTTAAAAGCTTTGATCATTCGCTTTTGGTACATCTGGCCATGACAAACTGCTGCTAATCTTTTCTCATCAATCAAATTTATCTGGTCCAGTCGAGTCTGAATCCACTCATCTTCATCCAAGCCTGCATCCTTCATAATTCTCAAGGAGGGAATCTGAACTTCAATGGGCAGAACTGCTTCCATACCATAGACTAAAGAGAATGGGGTTGCCCCTGTTGAAGTACGTATTGTAGTACGATAACCATGAAGAGCAAATGGCAACATCTCATGCCAATCCTTGTAAGTAACAGTCATCTTCTGTACAATCTTCTTAATGTTCTTATTAGCAGCTTCGACGGCCCCATTCATCTTTGGACGATACGGAGAAGAGTTATGATGCTTAATCTTGAACTGCGTGCAGAGATCAGTGATCATAGTGTTGTTTAGATTAGAGCCATTGTCAGTGATAATCCTTTCAGGGATGCCATACCTACATATGAGATTATTCTTAATGAACCGAGCCACAACATTCTTAGTCACTGATGCATATGAAGCTGCCTCTACCCACTTCGTGAAATAATCAATAGCCACCAGGATGAAACGATGCCCATTGGAAGCAGTAGGCTTAATCTCACCAATCATATCAATGCCCCACATGGCGAAGGGCCAAGGAGCAGTCAACACATTCAATGGTGATGGAGGTACATGAACTTTATCAGCATAGATTTGACATTTGTGACAAGTTCTGGAGTGTTGATAACAATCAGCTTCCATGGTAGACCAATAGTAACCTGCTCTCAAAATCTTCTTTGCCATGGTATGACCACTAGAATGAGTGCCAAAGGTCCCATCATGCATCTCTTCCATAATTTCTGTAGCTTCCTTCTTATCCACACAACGAAGCATAGTTGAATCATGATTGCACTTGTACAGAATCCCGTTACTCAAAAAGAACTTAGCAGCAAATCTCCTCAGGAACTTCCTATCTTTGACAGATGCCCCTTCAGGGAACTCCTGAGCTTCAAGATATCTTTTCACTTCATAGAACCAAGGCTTCTCCTCTGCCCCTTCTGTATCAATCTCATTGCAGTATGCAGGCTTCTCAAATCTATCAATGGTAATCTTAGGAGCTTCATCATCCCAGCTGATCTCAAACATAGACGCCATGGTGGCTAATGCATCTGCCAACTGATTCTCTCTTCGTGGAATGTGCTCAAAGGTAATCTCTTTGAAGTGTGGGATCAAAGACAACACATGTTCTCTGTAAGGAATGAGATTATCATGCTTGGTATCCCAATCTCCTTTAATCTGACTTACTACCAAGGCTGAATCTCCATACACATCAAGGAACTGAATCTTCATATCAATAGCAGTTTTAATACCCAGGATACATGCTTCATACTCAGCCATGTTATTGGTACAATGGAAACAAAGTCTGGCAGTAATCGGAGTATGACAACCTTCGGGGGAACTAATCACAACACCAACACCATTACCAAGTGCATTAGAGGCACCATCAAAAACCATAGTCCATCGGGATCCTTGTTCAGGTCCGTCATATTGTCCAGGTTCTTTGGTAACAGTCATAATGTCTTCATCAGGAAACTCAAAATTCATTGACTGATAATCATCCACTGCTTGATGAGCCAAATGATCAGCAACAACACTCCCCTTAATGGCCTTCTGAGTAGTATACTGTATATCATATTCTGTCAAGATCATTTGCCATCTTGCAATTCTTCCGGAGAGAGCAGGTTTCTCAAATATGTACTTGATTGGATCCATCTTCGAAATCAACAAGGTAGTATGGGTCAACATATACTGTCTTAGTCGGCGAGCAGCCCATGCCAAAGCGCAGCAAGTTTTCTCGAGCAGTGAGTATCTTGTTTCACAGTCGGTAAACTTTTTGCTAAGGTAGTATATTGCCTGCTCTTTTCGACCAGACTCGTCATGTTGCCCCAACACACACCCCATTGAGTTGTCTAGAACTGTTAAGTACATAATCAAGGGTCTTCCGTCAACTGGTGGCATCAAAATTGGAGGTTCTAGCAAATATCTCTTGATTTCATCAAAGGCAGTCTGGCACTCATCATTCCATTCCATCACCTGATCTTTCTTCAATAACTTGAAGATTGGCTCACAGATGGTAGTTAACTGGGAAATAAATCTTGCAATGTAGTTCAATCGTCCCAAGAAACCTCTAACCTCCTTCTCAGTACGGGGAGCTGGCATCTCTCGTATAGCTTTCACTTTTGCAGGATCCACTTCAATACCTTTTCCACTGACAATGAAGCCCAGGAGCTTTCCAGATCTAACTCCAAAAGTACACTTGTTTGGATTCAACCTCAACTTGTATTTCTTCAACCTCTCAAACAACTTGTGCAGATGATCAAGATGTTGCTCTTCATTCTGAGATCTGGCTATCATATCATCCACATATACCTCTATCTCATGATGAATCATATCATGAAACAAAGCCACCATAGCACGCTGATATGTTGCCCCTGCATTCTTCAAACCAAATGGCATCACCTTATAACAAAAGGTGCCCCACTGTGTCACAAATGTTGTCTTCTCCATATCTTCAGGTGCCATCTTGATCTGATTATAACCAGAGAAACCATCCATAAAAGAGAATACCTTATGCTGAGCAGTGTTGTCTACCAGAATATCAATATGAGGAAGTGGAAAGTCATCTTTGGGGCTAGCCTTGTTCAAATCTCTGTAGTCTACACACATACGTACCTTACCATCTTTCTTAGGAACTGGTACCACATTTGCAACCCACTGAGGATAAGAAGTCACTGCTAAGAACCCTGCATTGAATTGTTTCATTACCTCTGCCTTGATCTTTTCTGACATCTCAGGACGCATACGACGAACCTTCTGCTTCTTTGGACGACAATCTTCTTTCACTGGCAAACGGTGAACCACAATGTCTGTATCCAACCCGGGCATATCTTCATAAGACCAAGCAAAGATCTCCACATAGTCGTGTAACATCTGAATCAACCTGCTCTTGACACTGTCCTCTAAATCAGCCCCTATCTTGACTTCTTTTCTGTTTTCTTCAGTTCCCAGATTCACAACTTCGACTGGCTCTTCATGTGGCTGTATAGCTTTCTCTTCCTGTTGTAACAACCTAGCAAGCTCTACAGGTATTTCACAATCGTCCTCATTTCCGTCTTCAGTTTGATAGATCGGATTCTCGAATTTGTAATTGGCAATAGTGGAACTGTTATCAACAGGATCCAGAGTGGATGAGGATCTGCATTTAGTGATGTGGGTGTGTGTAAGAACACATAGCTGATAAAGCAAAAATAAAAGAAAAAGAAAGACAAGGAACACAATATTTACTAAAACGAAACGTCCACTGATTTTTATTGAATGAAGTATGCAAATGAAATGACATCCCGTAACAAGCACACCATAGTGCCCCGGGTAAGGCATATGGCTTGAAAGTTTTATTGTTCAAGAAATTACAAACTTAAAAAACAACAGCACAGTAATAGTATTTACTCCTGACTAAAGGAGATAGGGATAACATCTTCAGCTTTCCAATTATTGAGTCCAGCACCCACAGTAGGAAAAATCCATGCATCCAGATTGTAGTCTTCATCTTGATCTCCCACAGCATTGATAACCCCTTGATTGGTGATACGAGCAGCACGAGCACGACGAACAGCCTTCTGGGACTCTGCAGTGAAACCCAAACCAAACTTGTCAGACTTGTACGGAATATCAGGAAGCTGACCCCAAAGAGTACAACCACCTTCATCCACCACAGCTCTAGCATCATTGAGGGAGGCCATTGCCATTGTCGGAGATTTTCTGATGACCACAGGAACCTTCTTCACAGCAGGAGGAGTCACACAATCATTACCAACCCAAGGAACCACTTCAAATGACTGACACGGAGTCTCAATGTATTCACCTTCCACTTCCAGATACTTGAAAGTGTTTACATGGCTGACAAAGTATTCTTCCTCTCCAAAGACAGTAACAACCTTTCCATTCACCGGATATCTCAACTTTTGGTGCAATGTAGAGGTCACAGCACCTGCCCCATGGATCCAGGGACGACCAAGCAGACAAGAGTATGAAGGTCGAATATCCATCACATAAAATGTAGCAGTAAACATCTGAGAGCCAACCTTGATTGGAAGATCAATTTCCCCATGCACTACTCTTCTAGAACCATCAAAAGCCTTTACCACAATATTACTGGGCTTTAACACAGTATCTTCAGGACTCAGCTTGTTCAGGACTTCTTTAGGCAACACATTCAGAGAGGACCCATTGTCTATCAGCACATGAGACAGGGTAGTGCCCCTGCATTCAATTGAAATATGCAAGGCCCTGTTATGATCCCTCTTGGCAGGGGTCAAGTCAGCATCAGAAAATCCTAACCCATTGTCATAAGTCAGGTGGGCAACACAGTTCTCAAATTGGTCCACAGAGATTGCACTGGGCACATGAGTAGACTTTAGAAACTTGATCAAGGATTTGGCATGAGCTTCAGAACACAGCAACAAGGACAACATAGAAATCTTTGAGGGAGTATGCCCCAATTGATCAACAATGTCATAATCACTCTTACGAATGATTTTCAATACTTCTTCCATTTGCTTAGAGAGATCATCAGCAGCTGGCACATCAGTAGATACAGGCTCAATAACAGGACCTTTCCCCCGAGCATCAGTGGTGGAAGTAGCAGCAGGAGTAACTGCACTCTTAGAAGCAACTGGAGGAGAGAAGACTCTTCCACTACGAGTGATCTTGCTAGATCCAGCAATATTATCAATGTCAGCAGGTATATCAGGTAAAGGCTCTTGCTTGACACCATGGATGTAAACATCAGACCCATAGTGCCACGGCACAGCTTTGTCAGATGTATAAGGAATAAGACCAGGAGTGGTAATGATCAGAGGAGCTACCCTGGCTTCAGCAACAACTTTCACAGGACCTTCAGCAGTAATCTTGATTGGGCCCTGACGAGTGATTTTAACGGGCTTCTTTGAAGTGATTCTTACCGGTACTTTGTCAACCATGTCGACCTCTTCGATCTTCTTACCCCGAGTCAGATGATCCATCATACTTTCTACAGATGCTGGTCTTCTTTCAAACACTATAGTATACTTATCCATGAGACGTTGAATACCATCTCTCAAAATGAAGCAACTATCCGGCTTATAGGTACAATACAGACAATCTTCACGACAACCTGGAAAGATCCCAGCTCGTACTAACCTCTCTTTGATAATGGACAATGGTGTGCTCAACTCCATAACTGAATAGACATGCAGGTCTTCCTCAATGTCTTCATCAATGGCATTGACAGTCTTCTCGTGATTTGGCAGTGGTGCTGTAATCACATTTGGTGGATCAAACTCAATTTCTCCAGCATCAATCATATCTTGAATTTTGTTCTTCAAGACCCAGCAATTATTAGTATCATGTCCTGGACAGTTTGAATGATATGCACATCGTGCATTGGGATTGTACTTGGGAGAGGTAACATTGGGATTCTGAGGAGCCTCTCTCAGGGTAATAAGTTCAGCCTTCAACAAGTGTTGCAATGCCTGAGCCATTGACATGTTGATCTTCATGAACTGTCTTCTAGCCCTCTGTTGATTGCCCTGAGGCTGTTCTGTTGTTGCAGGAGTTGGATTTGAAATATGAACTGCACTAACAGACTGATGCCTTCTGTTACGATCAGGTTGGCCATACACAGCATTGGATTCTTTCTTTCCAGTGGGAGGCTTCTTTGCAGCACCTGATGAAGAAGTGCCCACTTGGATCTTACCATTCTTGATACCATTCTCTACCCGTTCTCCTGTCATGATCAACTCAGTGAAGCCAGATGATGAGCTTCCAATGAGATGACTGTAGAACGGACCATTCAGCGTACACATGAACATATCAACCAATTCCCTATCAGTCAAAGGGGGTTGAACTCTTCCAGCTAAATCTCTCCACTTCTGAGCATACTCCTTAAAACTTTCTTTGGCACCCATAGACATGCTCTG
Organism: Lathyrus aphaca; assembly: GCA_963966055.1. Taxonomy (NCBI): domain Eukaryota; kingdom Viridiplantae; phylum Streptophyta; class Magnoliopsida; order Fabales; family Fabaceae; genus Lathyrus; species Lathyrus aphaca. The sequence continues at coordinate 569,594,621 of OZ014519.1, forward strand.
AAGCTGCATGCGAGTGGGAGCCAAGTCAGCATTGTATTGATACTGCTTGTAGAAAGCTTCAGCAAGATCATTCCAATCTCTGATATTGACACTCTCCAACTGATAATACCACTCCAGCTGAGCTCCAGATAAACTCTCTTGAAAGAAATGGATCCACAACTTCTTATCAGCAGTGTGGGGTTGGATCCTTCTGACATAAGACCTCAAATGCAGCTTGGGACAGGAGACCCCGTCATAAACAACAAAGGTAGGAACCTTGAAACCAATGGGTATCACAACCCCAGATATCAAACTCAAATCCTCAAAATCCAGCCCAGATGATTTCTGTAATTCCATAGCATCCATCCTATCCACCAGCATCTTGAATTTGTCTTCATTATGCTCATGGTAGTAGTTAGCCTCAGAATCAGAGTCCCCCACTGTGTTGTGGAGACTGCCTCTCTCTTGCTCAGATTCTTCAGATTCATAGTCTTCAACCTGTTCCTTGGTCTTGACAGGACCTTTGAACCTTCTTCCCATGTTGAGCAACCCAGCAGACCTTCTAGTCTTCTTTGTCTTCTTGGCCAGCAGTGCCTTCAAATCATCTTGCCCCTTGGACAGGTTCAAGATCAGCTCTTGGAACTGTGCATTCTGTGCTTGAAGATCCTTAACTGATTGTTCAAGTGCCATTGCTGAAATAAACAGCGAGAAGATGAGAAACCTGTGCGCAATTATAAACCTGTGATGCAATGAAATGATATGGGAATGCATATGCAATGTTTTCAAGGACCGCAGGATTTAAATTTGCTTAAACAAACAAGAAAGTAACTTTTTATTAGTAATAACTTGTTTTGCCTTTTAGGCTTACAAAAAATGAAAGTGAAATAAGTACAAAAGATGGGGTTTTAAGTCTCCCATGGACGTTTCCTCTTTGTGTTGAGGTATGAATTGAGGTTTCGTTCCTCGTGAAGTTGCTTTGTTAGCTCTAGGATCCTTGCTTGGCTTGTTTTGTAATGAGCCTCGAAAGTATCCCTTTGCTCCTTCAGTTGGATCCATGATTTCTGCAAGTCTTCCATATCAGTTGGCATGTCTGGGTGAAGGATGGTATAAGCTGTGTCTCCTTCAGCAACAGGTTCCATGGTAACTGGTAGGATGGCAGGATATGGCATCATGAGTGTCTGAGCACGAGATCGTACCCATCTGAGATAAGCCTCCATAGGAATAGTGTACTTAGGCTCCAGTGTCTTGCTGTCAACCCTGTTTACCTTTCCCCAAGCTCGTATGAATCTCTGACGGTAACCCTGAAGATCGTTGTCATAATCAAACACAATGCCCTGAATCAACATGTCATGTGGACCATCACTTCGGGCGTAACCAAACTGTCGTAAAGCTAGAGATGGGTTGTAGGTGATGCCTCCTCTTATGCCCAGAAGTGGCACATTAGGAAACTCCCCACAACGATCAATGATGGTGACATTCTCCATAGATCTGGAGCACCAATGGATGTCTGAGTGAGAAAGTGACATGATCCTCTTGGACCATCTGAACCCTTGCTCATTCTTCATTACTGAGAGAGGAAGGTGAGAAATAAACCACCTAGAAAGTAAAGGTATGCAGCACATCAAAGTTCCTCTTGCCCTTGTAGTACGGGTATGAAGAGAATGAAGGATGTCTCCCAGCAATGTAGGCACTGGATTGTGACTCAGGAAAATGTTGATGGCATGAACATCTATGAACTGATCTGGATTGGGGAACAATACTAAACCGTAAATCAATAAGGCTAATATCTCCTCAAAAGCATCATAACTCATAGCCTTTAAGAACACTTGAGCCTTATCCATTAATACCTTAGCAAGAATACCCTTAACTCCGCTTCTCGTTTCTAGAACAATGTCAGACTTCTTCAGATGTAGAGCTGCAGCAATAACCTCTGGTTTAAGCTCCTTCTCCAAACCTGTGAATGGTTTCCGATCAAGAACAGGGATACCCAGAAGTTTAGAGAACTCCTCCATGGTTGGAACCAACTGGTAGTCGGGGAATGTGAAGCAATGGTGCTTGGGGTCAAAGAACTGAAACAGGACACTCATCATGTCTTCACTGAACCCTGAAGTAACTAGGTCCAATAGGTGACCATGTCTCTTGTTGAACCGGGAATGATCAGGCACTTGGGAAACCAACTCTTTGAGCTTAGGAGGTATCCCTACAAAGTTGATTCTGATGGTGTTTCTACGAGCAGAAGCCATGACCTGCAACAAAGAACAAAAATAAATCCCTTGGTCCTTGAAATGGTTAGGGAAAATGATATGCTCATGATGCATGATGATGTCATGATGTTATGCTCAATCACAAACATGTGGCACACACAAACAAGTCACACCAAAGCCTTAGGTTTAAAGGCTTGCATGAGGTTTAAGGTAAGTACCCTCCCCTGAAGTTAGATGGTTCATCCTGTCCTACAAAAGTAATCGGGTTCTAAGGGATCTCAATATCATTGATCCTTCACAAGGGTGGTTGATCAGAAGGCAACTTACTTGCCAACCAAAACCCTCCAAGTTTAGAATCTCAATGAGCGTAGTATCGAGTGTCAACCAACTTCAGTCTGCACCAAAGCCGGTTACCTCACTACTTTCTAAAGGCCAAGATGAGTTAACTAGGGTTCTAAAAGTTAGTTAGTGCATTGACAACATATGGCAGCCTCAATATTATCCTCAACTTGACTTAAGGAATATAAGCACCAACCAAGAAGTCGCACTAACTATGGCCACCAGATCAACCGTGTCGATATACGTCGCACAGTTTCCTTGGTCTATTGCCATTTACCTAAGGTACACTAGATCCGGGTTAGGACCTTTCACACATAAGAGCACCCCAACAAGTAATATAAAACAAACAAGGCAAACAATTTAAAGTGATCTTATTTCCTAAGGGTACCCCTCTTAAATAGATCCCCAGCAGAGTCGCCAGTTCTGTAACCCGGTGAACTGACTTTAAACAATGTTGCGGATAGCAAGAGTCGCCACCGACTTTTATTTTATCCATAAGGAAAGGTTATAAAAGAACAGGAAAGACCTTAGAATTATTTTGGGTCCGGGGGGTAAGTTATGAAAAGGGAAGGTGTTAGCACCCTTTTCATCCATGGTTATCCATGGGCTCTTAGGTACTTAAGCTCACTTTTGAATTATTTTGAAAGTGTAGTGTGTGAATAGCAAAAAATTTCAGAATAGTTTAATAATAATCCGTGTATGGATGTGTAAAAAACTTGTTTGAAAATTTGTTTGAAAATGTTAAGTGTTTGGAAGATTTTTTGAAGTGAGCAAGTATCTAGGAGTAATCTACCCTAATGTTTAAGGTCTTTTCTTATTCTTTATTCTTTCCTTAGTAAGACTATCCCTACTATAATGGAGTAGGTAGTCCTTACTTTGGATGTTAAGGGACATGTGAGGGACAATTTGATTTTTAAGGCAATGGTGGGGTGTAATAAGCAAACTGGAGGGACTATCATCATTTTTCGAAAGGGACTCGATTCGTAAAGGCAACCATAAGGGACTTTGATGATTTTCTATTTGAGGGACTTACTTTATACACCCCACTTAACCATTATTCGTAGGCAACGAGAGGGATACCCTTAGAAAGTGAGACGGCGATTAAAATCGACTTACGTGTGTGAAGTGTTTAATTTAATTATCTTTGATTAAAAATTATCTAAATTTATTTTAATATTGCATACATGTTGTTTACACTCCCTAATTACCAAAATAGTTAAAATAATTACAAAATTACAACCGAGAAACAATTACAAAATTATAATAATAATAAAATAATAAATTAAATAATAAGCAATAAAATATAAATAATAAAGGGGTTAGTGATAAGAATAATCAAGATTAATAAAATAAACATAATTGAATTATAAATGGATTAGTGATAATAATAACAATTAGAAACAAGGTTAGGAAACATAAAAATAGAATATAAATAATAATATGATTAGTAATAAGAATTAATTAAAAGATTAATAAAATTATAATAAGCAAAATTAGTAACAATATAATTAATAGTGATAATAAAAACCAAAAATAATAAAAGAAATTAACATGCATAACTAAATAATTTTTAATATATTATAATTACAAAATTTTAACTATTATAAACATATATTTATATTATAAGAAGAAGATAGATTTTAAATATCATATGAAAAATTTAATTCTATTAGCTATTATACTTACAAATTATTTTTAACTATATTAAATTATTTCTAAACATTAAAAGAAAATTAATTTGACTTATAATTATGTTTACAAAATTTTATGAAAAATTATAAATATATTAGGAATTAAAAAAAACAGAATTAAATTTTATTTAGAAAAATATTTTTTAGGATTGGAAAATTAGGGTTTTATATTTTTTAGGGTTTATATATATACAAAAATTTATTTTTAATAATCATATAACATTATTTTAATTAATATAAACTATACAAATAAAATTTTAAATAAAAAAACAAGAGTTTTATTTTTTTCTAGAAAATTATTTTAAGATTAATTAGGTTATATAACATATATACATATTATGATATAATAACATCTTAATTACTTAAATTTATTAAATTAAATAAAGGACAAGAAAATAATAAAAAAAAAGAAAAGAGGAAAAGGAACCTGATGGGCTTTGATCCCAAGACCTCTTGGTTACAGGCAGCAATAAGGACCACTGGGCCATCCAAACGCAGGTGATAAGAAAATAGCTTCACTTTGTTTTATGCCTTGATCATGGAAATTCAGAAAAATAAAAGAACAAAAAGGCCTGGGGTGGTTTTGATCCCAGGACCTTTTGTTTGCAAGACGCACACGCTACCGCCGGGCTAGGAGAGCCAATTCTGTTAGCTTGTTGGCAATAAGCTATAATATATTAAGCCTTCTCTTGTCCTGAAAAAAATAACAAAATAATGACACAAGGCCAGATTCGAACCCTGGCCCTATATCCAAACACGCGCATGACTTTCCACTGGGCCAAGCAGTCAGCTTGTAATACAAAACAGAAAGAATACATTATATTTTATAATCAAATTTCAAAATATGAAATTCGCGCCAAACAGTCTTCATCTTCAACCTTGAGACCTTTGAATTTTGCTGCGAAATCTTCCACGAAATTTCCTGCGAAATTGAAACCCTAACAAAACCTGCGAAAACGAAACTCAACCAAAACCACATTGATTCATGAAATTGATTAGTGATTTATGATTCTCACGATTCACACAACAGCTCTATGTTTCCACAATTTATTTATATTCATCCAAACAACAAACCCTAATTGGAGGTTATGAACCCTAATATGGCATCTCACGAATTAGGCACTGGTTCTTCATCTTTCCTGCCCAGAAACAGTCTACACAACATCTTAAACAACATTAGACAATCCAAATTCATTTAAATGCAGTGAATTGTTGTAACTAAAAAAGAAAAAATCAAGAACAAGGGTGGCTCGGGTTTAGCAATATGAGGCATATGGGATGCGTATGATGGATGATTTCACTTCATGGATGATCAAAGAACATGTCTATGTTCTCAATTTACCTTCTAAAGCTCTCAAACTCAAAAACCGATTCTTACTTTTGGATGGATTTTTGTGCTTTTGAACTCACCTCTAGGCTGCTGCCAATTCGTGTATGAGCTAGGGTTTGTGATCAGTATATATGTGTGATGGATTTAGGTCAGAAACATTGATGTGTTATGTGGATATTTGATCCAAAAAATATTCAAAAAGATCATTGTGTAAATTTCGAATATTTGATCATAAGGTCTTGCTATTTTGGGAGAGATCACATGATTTCCTTCTCATTCTAATTCAATCAATAATTATGAATTTCTAGAAACAAAATCTTCACCCAAAAATAGATTTTCATATTTTTTATTTATTTAAAATGATTTTTATGAATTAAATCAATAATAAATAAATAAAAAATAATAAAAATGATGAACTTTGGTCAATTGGGTCGTGCACCATGTTATGAGATGGATTGGGTCATAAATTAGGCAGCCCATTTGGAAAGAAATACTTCTAAGCCTCCATTTTCAACATAAACCATCACAAAATTGCCCAACTTTGCAAGGGCACATCTCCCTCAATTTTAAGGGTATGAGGGTGTTCTTGAACTTTTTAGAAAGCTTGAAGAGTCCTCTAAACAACCCCATTTGTTTCAGGTCCATACCATTTACCAATCTCAAGTTATGCCCTTTTGAAGTTGTTGACTTTTTGTTGACTTTTGAAATGACCTATAATGTCTTAGATCATATCTTTCAAATGAAGCATTTTTAGGCTTAACCTTCAACATCAAAGTTGTATAGAATTCAATTTCCTTCAAAATGAGCTTTGGATGGAGACTTGGTGATGAAGTATGTGAAAGTTATGCCTGGTCAAAGTTCAGTTGACTTTTACTGAGGAAACCCTAATTTAGAAACTCCTGATTATTGATGATCTGGAATCTCCTTGATGAATCATGATCAACCCTTGATCAAATGATGAATTTTACTTCATATACTTGATGTTGGCAAAAAATCATGAAGTTTGACTTTGGTTTGACCACAGTTGACCTCAGTTTGACTTTTTAACTGCACTGACTGATTTTGACTTATCTGATCATCTGACTGAGCAAACTTTTGAGAAAAGTCTTGAAACTTGACATGGAGGTTCTTACACACATATAAGATGTCATGAAACTCACTTGAGGTATTGGAAGTCCATCTAGCCTGATTAAAGTCAAAACCCTAGTTATGGATGCACTGCTTAGGAGGTGTATTGTCTGAGGGAATTGTCAACTTCTTTGACCAATTGTGAACTTTGTGAACCTTGTGAACCTTCATAAAATGTCTTGTGATACTCATGGGAAATATTGTGAAGCTTGTGAATCTTGTGAACCTCATGAAGTGACTTTGTAGACCTCATGATCCTCAGGGAAGCTTTGTAATCATTGTGTAACTTGTGAACCTTGTGAACCTTCAAGAAGTAACTTGTAGACTTCCTGAACTTCATGAAAGGTATTGTAAATGTTAAGAAACTTGTGAACCTTGTGAACCTTCTTAGAACACAAAGCCTTGTATTGTGAGGGCAAATTTTGGGGTGCAACAAATGCCTTTGGCAGTTTGTGAGAGATTAAACTTGGGAGAATTACAACCTACTAAGATGTCACTTCAATTAGCCGATAGATCCGTTAAATACCCTATAGGCATACTTGAAGACGTCCCTGTTAGGATAGGTCAGCTGTTTATACCTACTGATTTTGTTGTCATGGACATTAAAGAAGATGACGACATACCAATCCTCCTAGGTAGACCGTTCTTATCGACTGCTGGAGCTGTAATAGATGTTAAAAAAGGGAAACTAACTTTTGAGGTAGGTGACGAGAAGATAGAATTTATACTTTCAAAATTTCTTATGGCACCTGTGATAGGAGATGCTTGTTATGCCTTAGATATCATCGAAGAATGCATTAGGGAATTAGAACAAGAAGAAGAAACTGAATCTATGAAATTGCCATCAACCCTTATTTTGGAAGATGACAATTATAAAAGACCCTACATTGATGATAACCTTCACGAATGTTTATCTCTTACCCCGGATCCTATGCCTTGCCCTATGAAACCGACCGTAAAACTTAAGGAACTGCCTAAAAACCTGAGATATGAATTTCTCGATGAAGATATGAATCGTCCAGTTATAGTCAGTGCTACCTTAAACCAAGAAGAAACCGATCAATTATTAGATGTTTTACGTAGGTACCCCTCAGCCTTAGGATATAAGATCTCTGATCTAAAAGGAATAAGCCCATTCGTATGCATGCATCGGATTTTGCTTGAAGAAGATTCAAAACCTTCCAGAGAACACCAACGAAGAATAAATCCTATAATGAGTACTGTAGTTAAGACTGAAGTTCTTAAGTTACTAGAGGCAGGTATAATATATCAGATCTCGGACAGTAAATGGGTGAGTCCTGTGCATGTAGTACCTAAAAAGGGAGGCATCACGGTCGTGCAAAACGAGAAGGGCGAACCTGTAGCAAAAAGAACCGATGGAGGTTAGCGTATGTGCATAGATTATAGAAAATTAAATAAAGCAACTAGGAAGGACCATTTCCCATTACCATTCATAGACCAAATGTTGGAGCGCCTAGCCAGACACTCTTACTTTTGTTACCTAGATGGATATTCCGGATTCTTCAAAATACCTATTCACCCCGAAGATCAAGAAAAAACTACCTTTACATGCCCAATTGGAACTTTTGTCTATAGAAGAATGCCTTTTGGACTCTCTAATGCCCCTGCCACTTTCCAACGCTGCATGATGTCTATCTTTGCCGACTATTTAGATGGAATCATGGAAGTATTTATGGACGATTTCTCAGTTTGTGGATCAGATTTCAAAAATTGTCTTATCAACCTTGAGAAAATCCTGGAGAGATGTGTGGAGGTAAACCTTGTGCTAAATTGGGAGAAATGTCATTTCATGGTCACCGAAGGGATTGTTTTAGGACATATAGTTTCCGAAAAAGGTATAGAGGTAGATAAAGCAAAAATAGAAGTCATAGAGAATCTAAAACCGCCGAAGACTATCAGGGAGATAAGAAGTTTTCTTGGACATGCCGGATTTTACCGACGTTTTATCAAGGATTTCTCCAAAATAACAAAGCCCTTAACTGGTCTTTTGATGAAAGATGCTGAATTCATCTTTGATGAAAAATGTACTGAAGCATTTAATCTTTTGAAGCAAGCTCTAATTTCAGCACCTATAATGAAACCCCCTGATTGGTCAGAACCGTTTGAGATAATGTGTGACGCCAGTGATTATGCTGTTGGAGCCATTCTAGGTCAGAGAAAAGACAAAAAGTTACACGTAATTTATTATGCCAGTAGAACCCTAGACGCTGCACAGTTCAACTACGCAACAACCGAAAAATAGCTCCTAGCTGTAGTTTTTGCCATAGACAAATTTAGATCTTATCTAGTAGGAGCCAAGATTATAGTTTACACCGACCATGCTGCCATTCGTTACTTACTAAGCAAAAAGGATGCCAAACCTAGGTTACTTCGATGGATTCTATTACTGCAAGAGTTTGATTTGGATATCCGTGATAAGAAAGGCACTGATAATGTGGTAGTTGATCACCTATCTAGGCTAGAATACCTGAAACCTGACTCAGTACCCATAAATGACGATTTTGCCTATGATAGACTGATAACCCAACTAGAAACTATTGAAGATGATAACCCAGACCCACATGAGCATTTTCGTAAATCCTTAGCTATAAGCAATGTACCTTGGTATGCAGACTTTGTTAATTACCTAGCCGCTGACATCATACCCCCTGATCTAAACTACCACCGGAAGAAGAAGTTCTATAGTGATGTGAGAAACTTCTATTGGGACGAACCATTTCTTTTCAAGAGAGGTAAAGATGGCATTTTCCGCCGTTGTGTTCCAGAAGAAGAGGTAAATAATATAATTGAGCATTGTCACTCTGCACCCTATGGTGGACATGCGAGCACATCTAAGACCTACGCCAAGATTCTTAAAGCTGGCCTATTCTGGCCTACTATGTGGCATGATGTCCATGCTTTCATTATCAAGTGTGATAGATGCCAACGCACAGGAAATATTTCAAGATGTAATGAAATGCCGTTAAGAAATATCCAAGAAGTAAAACTCTTCGACGTATGGGGTATAGACTTTATGGGACCGTTCCCACCATCTTTTGGAAATCAGTACATCTTAGTAGCAGTTGACTACGTGTCTAAATGGATTGAAGCTATCGCCGCACCCACGAACGACACCAGAGTAGTCATCAAATTATTCAAAAACTATATATTTCCCAGGTTTGGAACCCCCCGTTTAGTCATAAGTGATGGAGGATCACACTTCATATCGAGAATATTTGATAAACTTTTAAGCAAGTATGGAGTTAAGCATAGAGTAGCAACACCATACCACCCACAAACCAATGGACAAGTGGAAGTATCTAATAGGGAGATCAAACAAATTCTTGAGAAGACTGTCTCTATATCTAGAAAGGATTGGTCGCAGAAACTTCAAGAGGCATTATGGGCCTATAGAACCGCTTTCAAAACTCCTATAGGAACAACCCCTTATCAACTGGTCTATGGAAAATCATGTCACTTACCTTTTGAGTTGGAGCATAAGGCCTATTGGGCCATCAAAACTTTGAATTTGGATTACTTGACTGCTGGTGAGAAACGTATCCTTGACATCCACAAGTTAGAAGAGCTCAGACAATCCGCCTACGAAAATGCCATCATATACAAAGAAAGAACAAAAGCTTGGCATGACAAAAGAATCATAAGAAGAGACTTCAAAATAGGCGATCCTGTTCTCCTGTTCGATTCTAGGTTACGACTTTTTCCAGGAAAGCTTCGTTCAAGATGGACTGGCCCTTTCGAAGTATCTAAGATCCTAAGATCCGGTGCTATTGAAATCAAAAACCAAACATGTAAACCGTTCATCGTCAATGGACAGAGGTTGAAGACCTACGAAGGAGGTGACATCCCAACAGCATACACCTATCATACTCTGAGTGATCTACCATATCCTTCCAATGATGTTTAAAAATCGGTCGTCGAGCTAATGACGTTAAACAAGCGCTGCATGGGAGGCAACCCATGGTTTTTCTTATTTATGTACTTTTTATTTATTTTTACTTTATTTTAATTTGTTTATTTTATTATTATGTCAGGACTAACGATTGAATGTTTTATGTGCTTTCAGGACTTGTTTGCTAACCTTGTGCAGAATGCAGAACCCTGATGACATGCACGTGGCCTTTAGAGACGACACACAGAGAGAGCGTTACTATGTCCACATGAGACGCCCTATGGCTCCTACCAGGTACCCTGACCATGACTGCATGGATGCCTTGGGAATAGAGCCAAGCGTCAGATTCTTATGCCATCAACTCCAGTAGGACCAGTTTGACGATAGGAACAACACTTATAGGAACTTGACTCTTGAGTTCCTCAGCTCGTTTCATCATGACCCTTGGGCTGGACCCGATGGACTCGCTGTTTTCAGGTTGTTCGGGATTGACTACTCCTTCTCTCACAAAGAGTTTGGTGATTTACTAGGTTTCCAGACTACTCCTGATGTTATTCCAGAGACACCGATGGGGTATTTTATGAGCAGAGAAGTGGAAAAGTTTTGGTCTAAAATATCAGGTGGAGGAAGCCAAGATCCTTCCACCCAGTTTTCTCAGGTAATCCACAACCCTGCGTTAAGGTACTTCCAGATGATTCTAGTGCATTCTTTCCTAGGTTTTCCAGATACAGAGACCCTGCTAAGTGAAGAGGAGATTTTCCTACTGTTTTGTGCGACTCAGTCTCGCTCAGTTGCTTGTGGCAACTTTCTGTTGAAGGGCCTTGCTAGTGTTGCCAGATCATCCGTAGGCATCATACATGTCGGTGGGATTGTTACACAGATAGCTACTGCATTGGGTTTGTCTCGCAAATTATTGCACCTCAGGACCTTCTGCTGCTACACCACCCTGGATGTTGATTTTTGTCTTGACAGAGGACTGATGAGGAGGGCTTCTTTTGAGCCCAACATATTTAGATTACTGATCGACGGCGAAGCGATACACTACTTTACATTACCAGATCCGCTGATGACCAGTGTCCATGATCCTGCAAATTGGAGTTATGCTCTAGAGGGTTATGGAGAGACTGTCGAAGAGCCGAAATCGCCTCCCGCTGCTGAGTACACTCCTACACCTCTTACTCCCCGAATCACTATTATGTCTAACAATATGTCTCTGCAGCCGCCTGACCTACAAACACAGATTTATGAGCTCCGTAAGGAGACTGCCCTGCTCAAGCAGGAAGTGGCAGACTTGGAATTACAGATTCAGGTTTCTGATCTCACTCATGCCTCAGAGGCCGATGCTCTATATCAGGAGATTGAAGAGCTTCGGAGGGAGATAACCGAGATTCGTGGATCAAGCCAGGAGGAGAAGCCTACCACATGATTCATTCTACACTGACGACGTTACCCTAGTATTTAATTTCCTTTTATATGCTTTATTTTATTTCTCGCATCTCCAGACATATCTCACATTATTGCATCTATCATATTTTCATGTACTTTGAATTCATCTTATATATACATATTATGCACTAATGTTGATTTTTTTTCTTTTTCTTTTTGATTTTTAATTATTTTAATTTTTTCGTGCAAAGAAAAAAAATATAAGACAAAAATATTTTCATTTTTGTCTTCACAAAAAAATATGCAAGCCTCATGCCTTGAAAAGAAGAAGAAAACGCTATCCAGACCCCCCCCGAAGACCAAAGGTGCAAGGAAGGCCCAAAGGAGGATTTTAAAAAATCCAAGGCCCAGGAAATAGCCTTGTGGCGGGCGCCATGGCGTTCTCCCCTATTTCGGGGCAGAATTTCATTTTCCACCATTTTCATACCTTCCTTCTCCAAAAACCCATTTTTGCAACTTTCAAAAACCTCCTTGAACCCCATTAAAGCTCCCCCATTTCCAAAATACCCACCATCCATAAAACCTATCCAAAATCCATTTTCATTTTCATCCACCACAAACCATAAAAATCAAAACTTTATCATTTCTCTCATAAACCATTTTTCTACCATTTTCACTTCCTAAGGAGAAATCAACAATGGAGTTCAATGGATTTCTTCTTCGTGATGGAAGACCGGGTGATAGGCAACGGAAAATTATTCAGAGGCTTCAGAATCGAGAAATTCTCTCGACTAGGTACGTCGACGATAACTGTCTGTATGCTTTGGGTATTTATCATAGTGTTTTTAATTTATTATATTTTTTAGGTTAGCATAATATTTTCGTTAATCAGGAACCTACCTATGAGAAACTGACAATTGAGTTTTTGAGTTCTTTGATATACACTGTCAGTCCTAACACTACTAGCACTGTCGGTACTGTTATTTTTAGACTGTTTGGAATTGAATATGAATTCAGTACCAACGAGCTAGCAGGCTTGTTAGGAATCCCTCATAGGGAAGGTGCGATTTGTGAGGCACCTTTGGATGCAGAATGGTCGGCCGAGGTATTTTCCTTCTGGCAAAGGCTTTCAAGTACTTCAATTAATTCTTTTGAAGGGATACTTGCGTCGACCATTCACAACCCGGCCATAAGAGTTTTCAGACATCTTTTGGCATGTACTATTTTTGGCCGGGAGAGTTCAAACAAGGTAAATGCTAGAGAACTCCTATTTTTGCAAGGATGCCTCACTAGAACCCATATCAATCCGGTCCCGTTTATGCTTGCACACATGGCTTTACTTACTAATAAAACAGGACCGATTGTTTTTGGAGGGCTTGTTACGTCTATTGCTCGGGCTCTTGGCCTGAACAATGAGATAGCTACACTTGAACCACTACCTCCTCGCACAATTAATTTAAAATTTCTGAAAGACATGAAATTGTGCCGAACGAGGAGAGAAGGTGGTTATGAGTTGATGGTTCATGGAGTAGCTATCCCATCTGTTGCTTTACCATGCAGTAGACGTACTGATGTACGTATTGAAAGGAACTGGACCTATGATCTGAATGCTCCACCTGTTTTGGGTCCACTTCCTCCTAATATTCCTGATGGGGAGGAACATGACACTGATGAAGAGTATGAGCGGAGAGAGAAGTCTCCCATACCTCACATGTCCCCCTATCGGCCTTCACAGTCACACACCGCACCATCTTCCTCTAACCCTGTTGCAGGTGCTGCTCCTGGATTCTATGTCACCGAGGAGATGTGGCGTGATATGACAGCTAGAGAGGAAAGGCGAGACGGCCTTCTCTCTACTATTTCACAACAACTGACGGACAACATGAGCTTCATGCAACAATCGCGATTGGTTTCGGATCGTGCTTATAGCAACGTTTGCCGTACCTTGAACGATATCTCATTAGAGCAGAACCGTCAGAGAGAGTTCAATAGCCGACACTACCAGCTTGTAGAGGCCACTCAGGGTTCCATCTTAGGTAACCTTCGAGAGGTCCGGAGTGCTCAGGCTGCCTTATCAGCACGACTCGACCGGAGGGACCAGCATCGTAGTAGATCCCGTCGTTCCAGACCATCACAGCAGGACGGCGAGGGCACCAATGCTCCTCCTCAGTAGTCTTTTTCAGGTTACCCCCCTTATCTTATTTCGAAACATCAATGTTCGATTTAAGTGTGGGAGGGGATTTTATTGCTTTCTGTCATTTCCCTTTTTAGTTAATTATTTCCTTTCAGTTATTTCCCTTTTTAAGTTATTTAGTTTAATTTTCTTAGATAATGCATGAGTCTGACGAGTCACCAGTATAGTGTATTTTTAGTTCATCTTCATTTTTTTCCCATTTCCTTAGCCTTACCAGAAAAATTTTAAAAAGAAAATAATGTTGTTTCACATGTTTTTGGGCTTTGAGACAGGTTTAGATTAGGATGTGGTGACTTAGGTCAACTTTTTGAAACATCAACACCATTTTAGCACCATAGACCTCTTGAATATAGGAATCACTCCTAAACCCCACCACCTTGGCCTTTATTATCATTTAAAAAATTGTCCTAAGTAGTTTATTTTAGCAGTCAGCTCCGGCCTAAGCATGCTCTACGTAGGGGGCCGATGAACATAAGTGAATGATCCAGTGCTAATAATAAATAAATAAAAAAAGAGAGAAAAGGCAAACTCTGGTATAGGTGACCCTCACAAAGTCATTTAAACCGAAAAAAAGAGAAGAAAAAATTTTTTGCCACAAAAAGAAAAAAATTGCAAGTCACCTATTGTTAGTTGGTTCAGAGGTATCTGGCACTGAACTTGGTAGGGCGGATTACGATCCGATCCCCCGCAGCTATATTTAGGCGAAATAAAAACAGGTTTACACATGCTTATGTACCAGAAACCTTATGTTTTGGATCAGAATCACTAACCGGTCACTCTACTATGAAGCATGTACGGATAACGGGCTTAATGTGATTGCGCCTGAATGAAAAGGACACAAAAAGATGAGAAGATAGGCCTAGGTATTGTGGGATGATATGGAGTGGTTAATATAGGATTGAAGTTTGTGTTTGTGTTACTATGGTACCCTTGGTTCACTTAGTTAGTACCTGTCACTGCATCCTGACTTGAACTTAAAAGCCCTTTAGCCCATAGACACGTGTTGACACCATATTTTCTTGAGCTTTAATGTTTGCTTGAGGACAAGCAAAGGTTTAAGTGTGGGAGAATTTGATCACACTAAATTTCACCGTATTTATGACTCCGATTTCGCATGCATTCTTAGCTTTTATTGTTATTTTGTTATGTTATTACTTTGTTTTCTTTTGTTTTCAGGTTTTTATTGTAATCGGGGCTTGAATCGAGAAAAGGAGCGAAAAAGGAGTGGAAACGGACGAAAACCTAGAAATTCAGCGTTTTGCACTTACGGCACCCACCGTGGCGGGCGCCATGGGGTTAGCCATGACGTGGCCACGTCTCAAGACCACTCCACAACTGCCAAGACCCACGATCCCCACTCTTCCATTCCCTATTAGTACTATGGCGGGCGCCATAGGCCTGTGGCCGGCGCCACAAGGCAAAAATGCAGTTCCCTCCACTTTTTAGTGGAGGGGCGTCCTGGTCTTTTCCCGCATTTAGTTTTCCTATAAATAGGACTTTAGTTTTTCGTTTTTCTTCATCCAAACTTAGATTTCTCTAGGCATATATCAGTTTTATAGCAGTTACCATTCTACATCGGGGTGTTTCTGCAATCGAGTGATCGAGTCTGTAATCTGTCTGTGTGATCGAGTTTTGGAGCACTCTGGAGGAAGTTAATCCTGCCGCCATTTTAATTCCAGTTCGTATTTTACTTTTCCGCATTGCTTTACTTTTATTTATTTCTCGCACTGCTTTACTTTCGTTTATTATCCGCACTCGCACTTTACTTTATTTATTTCCCGCACTCGCTTTACTTTCGTTTATTACCCGCACTTGCACTAAATTCCTTTATTTCCCGCACTCGCACTAAATTACTTTATTTCTCGCACTCGCACTAAATTCCTTTACTTTCCGCACTCGCACTAAATTACTTTTATGAAAAATTATAAAAAGAATCTATACTTTATCATGTCTAACTAATTCCATAAAGGTTAAGGATGTAAGGATCGTAATTAAACCAGTAATCCGTATAATTGTTCGTGGAAACACTTAAGGGCTATTTTATCTTTCAATTCAATCTAATTGTTTTTAACTACTTCAAAAACAGCCAAAAGCGCTTTGTCTAGTTCATTAGGAGTTTTTTAGATTAAAAAGAAAAGAGATTTTAAAACGATTTTCGAACGCGTTAGGAAGTTTAAAGTCTGGTTCGTAAGAACCTCTTTTTGCTAAGAAGTCCAGGTTAAAATACTTTTCAACTTAGTTGAGATACTATATTTCTTAAAAATAGGTTTACTACTCTAACGCAGTATGAACCTTTTTATCCGTGACAATAGGAGGGGTTGATTAGAGAGTACAACTCGGTTCTGAATATGCGAAAGCGACAGTTCTTGTTAAATTAGTTCTTTTCAAAGGAGAAAACATTGCCCATAAGTAGTTCCATTAACAAGTACTGGATTATCATTGATTACGTGAATTACATTCGAGCCTGTCTTTGTTTATTGTTTAAAATTATTATTATTATTTTTACCCTTGCACCCTTCTTAAAACCCCTTTATTTAGTTGCCTTAGATACACACCATAACAACAGGTATGATAGATTGACACTTGGTCTCTGTGGATTCGACAATCTTTTATATTACTCTGACGTGATTCGTACACTTGCGAAAAACACGCATCAAGAAGGCATGAATTCGTCTGGATTTATTGCTATCGGAGACTTTCAGCAGTCAGCAGTCTGGATATTCATTCCATTACTGTTTTGGTGTCATATTCCCACTTTTTCCTAGCGTGAACACAATAGTCTTAGAGTCGATCAAAATCGCGACCTTGTCTTTACCTTTGCGTCTGAAAGACTTGCAATCTTCAATTAAATGGCCAGGTGCCCCAGAATGATAATCATACTTGGCATTGAAACCCCAAAGGAAGCTTTATCGGAGATGATCCTGATGCGACTAACTCAATCAGTTTGAATATAAGCAAATAAAGAAACTCGTTGCACGTACGAAATCGAAATATGATCAACTTATTTTCAAGCTGCTTTGACCTTTACCTATATGCTCTGCCCGTAGGACTCTCTTGGGAAGCTGAAAATGGATACCGACAAATGACGTCTGGAGGGAAGAGGTTGATAAATGAAGTTGATAAATAAGGTTGCTCGCAAAGATCTTGCATGATCTCCTGCCTACGTATCTCCATCGACCAATGGAGAATCAGAGCAGTGTAGTTCCCCTCACTAGGGATGAAAATAACTTCCTTCAAAATTTCCATAACCAAGCTCATCTGAGTCTTCATCTGGTTGACTTCCTCTTTCAGCAGTTTCTGACTTTGAAATAAAGCTTGTACCTCTGTCCTGAATGGTCTCAGCTGGGTCTTCGTTTGGTTACCTTCGCCCGGAGTTATACCTTAATAGTTGTGATTCAAGTTGGCCATTGTGAAGGGAAACCAAGTCATGATACTAATTTGTCTCTGAACACCTGTCAAGAATACAATGATGTATGCAAATGCCATGTTTAGTTATTTCTGAGGAATCTATCTGTTTTGATTCAAGTTTTGACACAGAAAAAGTCCAATGGCATGATTCAGATATGTGATCCTCGGAAATAACTGAACATATGTGCTGGAATGATATGATGTCATGTATGCAACAGGCATGTGATCAATAGTCTGATGCCGGTGTTAAGCAGTGAACCAATTGTCTGTATAAAACCACAATAGCGGCACCATCTCTGTATAGAACCCCATAACTGAGAACCCAATAACTGTAGAACTGGATCACATAATTGAACAGTCACTGATGGTGTTGAAGCTGAACAACGAGCCAAATGTTTATGGAGAGTCATAATAACAGTCACAATATCAGGGTCACAATGGTAATCACAATAACAAGTTCTCTGAATAGAAATCCCGGATATCTGAATCAAAGAACCATAGAACACTGAACAATACTGACAAAGTGGGTATGTTGAAGTTTAGGGTTCCTACAAACTTGTAAACCCCTCCCAATCTCACAGGTGTGCTACTCGGGTCAAACATCACGGACTCTCAAAGCCGAATAGCAATAATACGTTCACCATTTCCGAGAAATGGCTCATGACCAAATCAGGGAATCGGTTTGGCATTATGTACTACTCAGGGAGGCCTCAGCTGAGTCCGGAAAAACAAGCATCCCTCATAAGTCCCCAGCTTCAAGCACTGAATCGAGAAACAGTAGTACATTCATCCCAAAGGGTACAATACTATCGTCATACGAACAATTTGCTTTAACTGGGTTCCTATGAGAGAACCAGGTCATCCTATGTGAGTTCCCAATGGACCCTCGGATGCGAGTGGGTTTGTCAACAAATGTGGTCTGCCACTGTCATCACTGGAGAGGGGTGTTTCCATTAAGGTCCTCGAAGATCAGTCACCAGATGCACATAACTATCAAGGTCGTACCCTGAAGTGGGGAAGAACCCCCACACAGAATAGTGTCGCTCCCGATAAATGAAAACTAAGTCCAGATAAGGGTACAGACGCGAACGGTCGGCGAGAGGGACAATGAGAACACACAGCCGTGAACTCACTGGAGATGAATAGAGTCGCCAGCTAGGCATTTTTATCCCGGAGGAAAGGTAATGCTGCATAGACCTAGAAAGAGATGGATAAGACGGTTGCGAACCAGAGAGACTGAGAAAGGGGGTTGGTTACAACCTGGGAAGGTATTAGCACCCAGATTATCCGCCGTACTCGACGGGATCCACGCTTGAAAGGCTTGTGTTTTAAAGGGGTAGTTTCAGTGCAATCTGTGTATAAAATAGCTGGAAAAGAATGTACAGGTGCCAGTTTAAAGTGTATAAGTGATATGAAGTATGAAAGTGTCAGTGTGAGAATGAAAAAGAACTGCTCATGATCATGAGGCTAAAAGAATGAGGCTAGAAGGAGGGGGAATGTACAGAGACTTTTGTTCGATAACTGTTAAGTTATGCCTACGTATCCTCTCGTGCAATGAGGAAGTCAGAACACCGTAGTTCGACCCAAAGAGACTGAAAGATGAATTGACTGATGAACTGCTTACTTGTCTATGCTCAAGTGTATGACCTGTCTGGCTCAGGTGCGAACTGTCTTGCATTAGACGGGAGAAGCAAGTTCTCGTTTATGAGTGAAGGTGATGAGAAAAGAATCCCAGAGGAGACGATTATTGTTTGTTTTTGTATTTTCAGTCTTTTATTGCTTTTGAATTTGTCATAAGTTAATGAGCTTAAGTCTAGACCAATGGATTTAGTAAACTCATCACATCCTCCCTCTGATTAGGGGTAATGAGAATACCTTAAGTGTGAAGTCAGTATCTCACACTTAATCACCATTGATATAGGATTAAGATCATTAACCTACTTGTGATTATTTAGATGTTTTTGTTGCTTTTTGTTTAGTGTTGAGTAATGAGATTAATCCATAATCAGGGATTAAACAGACTCATTACACCATCCTAATAGAAGGATAATAGATGAGAATATTTAAGCTGAGGAAAAGCTCCTCAACTTAATCCATGATTAGGGATTAAACTCATGACAAAACAAGCCTTTGATTAAGTGGATTTTATTTAATGGTATGATGATGAAGTGATTTTTATGATTTGTAAGACAACTTGAGGGGGACTTGTCCATTAACACTAGGGTTAGTCCTTCTTAACCAATTAAGGAAGAATTAGAACCCTAATGCAAGGCCCAAGTTACAAGTGTGATGTCTTGATGATTATTAGATGGATTGATTAAAGGAGTTAAACACATGAAGGGTTTAACACTTAGGATTAAAGTTATACACTCCATCCTAATAGAAGGATGCAGGCATAAGCTTAATCACAAATCCTTAAAGCCTTTAGGGTTTAATCCCTGATGTGAGGTGAGAAAGAGAAGACTCAAAAGAGACACAAGGGTAAAACTATGAGGGGAGACTAATCAAAACCCTAATTCATTGTCATGCTTGGTTGTTCCTAAAGTTTGTGAGGTTAAACAAGAACAATCTTCAAAGGCCACCAGGAGGCAGATGAACAGGATCAAGAGAAGCAAAGTGACTTGCTTCATTCAAGAAGTCAAGTCACTTGAAGAAAGAAAGTGGGAGAAACAAGAATGAGCAAGCTCAATCTCAAACACATATAGAAATGCAGCAATGGATGCAAGAGAGATGAAAAGAAAAGTTATGAGAAATGAAGGCAAATTCACTTCTCAAGTTTACTTACCACCTGAAAAGTTAGAAAGAAAAGCAATGCAATGCCAAATGGGATGAAATGGTATGAGGATACACAAAACCAGAAGCATGTTGATGATGATGATGATGCTATGGAGTGCTATAAACATGAGGCAAGGCATGGAGATGTTCATACAAGATCATGGATGCAAATGGTGCAAGCTTAGAAGCATGGATACACATGAAAAGTTATGAAGCATACATGGCATACAACATGACAAATGCAAGATGCAATGATCAAAGGTGCTTTCTACATGTCTTATGATGTCAAATGAATCACATGAATGCTTGAAATGTCATGGTAAGTCATGCTATGCAAGAGAATGCAAGAAGGATGCAAAAGAAAGCCTAAATTAGGGTTTATGGATCAAACAACAAACAAAAACCAAAAACAGAAGCAAACCCTAAGATAAAAAATGGAAAATGCCACCCAAAGAAACCCTAAACCTATACTAAACCAAGGTCCAAAGGGGAGGTCTCAACTCTTAACCAATCTCAAGTTATGATTTTTCTAAGTTATTAGGGTTTTTAGGGCTCTTAAACAAAAGAAATACCACACAAAATGGAAAATGAGGAATCAAATCATGGCCATTTAATCCTAGAAACTACATGCCAAATAGAATGCAATGCAAGAAGAATCAATGTCCAACTCTTCTCAAATAGGCAGAAATGATTTTTTGAACTTATGATCAAAATAATGCACAAAATATGATTTAATTCAATGAAAAATTCTTAAAATGCATCAAGATCAAAAAAGAAATTTGGTTTGAAGGTTGGACAATGTTTCTAAATGTCTTAGAACATTTCATGAATTTTTTGGTGATTTTTAAATACCTAAAAGTATTTTTAATTAATTAATTTCCATCAATCAATTAAAAATAATCTTTTAAATATTTAAAAATACTTTTTTAATGATAAAAAATAAAATAAAAATATTTTTGTGTTTACTAAATTAATAAAACTCAGAGGAAAAAGTTTTATAATTTTTAAACCTTTTTTACTATTTTTAAATAAATGTGCAAGTTAAATGAAAATAAAATGAAATAAAAATAAATAAAAGGAGAAGTCAGCCAAATGGAAGGCTGAGATGAGCCCTGGGTTTGAATGCGTTGACTGGCGCGTGAATGGAGGGTCCAGATGGCCTCTGAGTTAATTAATTATGATTATCTTAATTAAATAAGATTAGGGCAAATGAATGAATCTGAGCCTTCCATTCGCGCGGGGAGTCAAACATTTCAACGCATCCAACGCCCAGAATTCAAACAAACATTAATGACCTGAGATTAGGGTTAATGACATTCAGGCTGCCGGAGAAGACTTCCGGTCGTCTTCTCCGGCAGCATCTCCCCTGAAAAATCCCCAAAACCCCAAAAAGCTAACTAAAATGAAATCTAAGAATTGGGAAATGATCCCCAACCACTCACGAATCAAAACCCTCTCTCAAAACAAATTTATACTTCCTAACTAAGCTGAATCGAAGAAAATAAGAACTAGGGCACGCAAGTTTCAGAGAGCAATTAAATGTTCATTTCATCACCATTTCAAAAACCAAAAGCACCAAGATACTCAGTGAAGCATAGAGAACAAGTTTATAACAATAAAAATGATTTCTGGAAAAATGTTTTTCAAGCTACCTGAGATTCGAAGCTTTCACTCTGATGACTTTCTGGCCACTCCTCCTTGTGCAATCCACTCCACTTGATCCCCAGATGATGTTTGAATGCTCAAAGGGAATTTATGTTGGCTGGATGAGGAGTTTGACAAGCTTCTGCTCAAGCTCAGTCAGAAATGGCAATGGAGTTTCAAGCAGTTTCAGGCCATTGTGAGTGGTTGTTTGTGATCCAGATGATGTGTGGAGAAGGTCTGTGGTGTTTGTTTTGATGTTTGTAAGCTATGGAGAGAGATTCGAATGGAACTGCAAGTTGAGGTGAAGGATGGCAGTGGGGTGTTCTTGCTTGTTTCAGGCCTGGCTCTTGGTGGTTTGAGGTCTATGAAGTGTGGTGAGTTGATCTATGGAAATGGTTTTTATGTTTGCAAGCTCAGAAAACAAATTCGAAGGAAGATGCAAGATGGAGTGTTTTTGGTGTATGTGTTGTTGTGTATGGTTTCAGCCTTGCTTCTTGATACCTTTGGCTTGCCAAATGATAATGTATTTTAATCCTATAGGTCAGATGATGTGACCTGGCCTATAGTGATTGGTAAGTTTGCTTTTGCAAAAAGTCAAATTTTTGTGTAAGGCAAGTATGGCTCATGATCTAGGCAAGTACATGGCATGGGGCTGCGCAGCAAGGGTGAGGGGAAAGGCTAGCCAAAGTCAGCAGCCAATGTCACAAGTTGTAGGAAGTGATCATGATGATTTTGCAAGTTGTTACACCTTTGGTTCACATGTGATTTCTTTGGCCAACCAAACATAAACCATGGGCATTCTTGGTCCAATTCTGACTTTTATGACTTATAGAATGTTTATGTGATGGTTTGATGCCAATTAGAAGTTGCAATTTGCCTTGGTACATGATCTTGCAATTTTCACACTTGGTGCATAACTTGAAAATCAATGATTTTTGCCAACTTTGTCACACCATAACTTTGGATCCAAGAAGAGTTTGATCATGTTCTTGTACTTTTTGAAAAGGGAAAGATGTAATCTACAACTTTCATGACCAAAGTTTTTCCATTTGGAGCATTTTTGGACCAAGAATCAAGGCTTGACAAATGGCCTAAAATGAAGCATTCTTGAAAAGTCAACTATGCCCAAAAAGTCAACATTTGCAAAAACCCTAAATTCTTGATTTTTATGAACTTCAACCTTCTTCCATGACCAAATAAAGATCATATACACTCAAAATGATGAAGATCACCCATTGGTTGGGTCATTGGGGGCCTCAGATGCCCTGATTTTACACTGACTTGTCTGAAAAGTCAACTCTTGATCAGATGACTTCCCCATGGAATTTCTTCATGAAAATTGACATGTATACTCCCTATACCATATAGAGACCAATGGAAACAAAAATGACCAAAAGATTTGGGGTTATGGCCTCTGAAACCAAAACCCTAATTTTAGGTCAACTGTGCAGTCAATCCTGGCTCTGCATCCACTCAAACCCAAGTTCTTGTGATTCTTTTGCAATTTTGACTTTGAGAGGGTGCACCATGATGCTTGATCACATGTAGACCCCTTTGAATTGATTGGTAGCCTTTGGAGTGGCTCAAGATGCCCTGAGATTGCTCAGATCACAAACCCTAGGTGCAGATGACTTAGAATCTATGCAGTGAATCAAAAATGAGATATGAGATGATATGATTGTGTTTATGCATATGAGGAGATCACAAGCCATGGTGTGAATGGGTGAGGGAAAATTTGGGGTGTTTACAGCTTCCCCTATTCAAACATGAGTTAGCTGTGCAGGATGTAAGCGACGGCTTAACAGGCAAACAAGATAACTTGTGGTTGAATACCAAAGACAGTCCAAAATTTGAACTCACAGAATGAAGAAGAAAAGGGATATAGATTGTAAAAGAAAATAAAGTATATTGTAAAGTGGGCGACGGAGGGCGACCGTCGAGCAGAGGACGACTGCTGGGCAAGGAGCAATGACGGGGACGGCCGACATGCTGGGAAAAGTGTGTGAAGTAAAGCGATGACGGGGACGGCCGACATGCTGGGGAGAAGGTAAAGCTAAGACGGGGACGGCCGACTAGCTGGAAAAATAAGAAATTATGATGGGGACGGCCATCAAGATAAAGCTGTAAAATTCTCTGGGGATTAATGAAACATGACGGGGACGGCCATCAAGTTCATAAAGGTAAAGTAACCAACGATGGGGACGGCCATCGGGCTAAAAGGAAAAGGGACCACGACGGGGACGGCCATCGGGTTAAAGAATAAATGAAATAAACAGATGATGGGGTACGGCCATCAAAGGTGAAGGACGATCACCTAGCAGGGGACGGCTGCTCTGTTGGGTAATAAAGGAATTATGATGGGGACGACCATCAAAGGTGGAGGACGACCACCTGGCAGGGTACGGCTGCCGAAAAAAATCAACGATGGGGACGGCCATCGGATAGAAAAGGTCAACGATGGGGACGGCCATCGGATGAGCATGATGGAGGACGACCATCAAGAAGTGGAGGACGACCACTCAGCAGGGGACGGCTGCTCTCAAGGCTTATCATGACACAGGACGAGTGTCAGATAACCAAAATCAACAATGGGGGACGGCCATTGGATAAAGTGATGAAGGACGATCATCAAAAGGTGGAGGACGACCACCTAGCAGGGGACGGCTGCTAAAAAGATCAACGATGGTGACGGCCATCGGGCGAGCATGATGGAGGACGACCATCAAGAAGTGGAGGACGACCACTCAGCAGGGGACGGCTGCTCTCAGGGTTTATCATAACACAGGACGAGTGTCAGATAAAAAAGGAAAAGATTTGCTTTGTTGGCGATCTACTGGGGATATAGTGAACACGGACGAGCGTTCGCAACCAAGAAAGGAAAGTATAAGTGTTTGGTATTGTGTATAGATTAAAAGATGCGGACGAGCATCCTTAGACTATGATACGGACGAGTATCATGTAGAAACAAATACTGACACGTGTTCAGAGATGATGATACGGACGAGTACCATCTGGTTAACAAAGAACACGGACGAGTGTTGCATCTGAAGGGACTCTTCTGGGGAATAGTAGACACGGACGAGTGTCTATATCCAAGAAGACATAAGTGTTTTACACAGTGTATGGATTAAAGATGCGGACGAGCATCCTTAAGACTATGATACGGACGAGTATCATGTAGAAACAAACATTAGACGCAATGTTCTGAGATGATGATACGGACGAGTACCAACTGGTTAACAAAGAACAAGGACTACTGTCGAATCTGTGGGGAGATAAGTGATGGTGTATACAAGATACGGACGAGTATCTGTATAAGTGTATCGTGAGTAGCGAGTATATATAGATGAGTGTTTTAACTGCTGGGGAGAATGACACGGACGGGTGCCAAGAGAGAAAAGTGTAATATGAACAAGTATCTGCTATACAAAGTCTAGGCGACTGCGCTGGGGATATGACACGGACGGGTGTCTGGAAAGTGTATATATAGGTATGTGGGTGCAAAGAGGATGTTTTTGGCTTTTTGCTGGTAATATGACACGGACGGGTGTCATGAAGTATCTGTAATACGGGTGATTTAGTTATAAAGAGTGTTCAGACGACTTTACTGGGGAGTGATGATACAGACGGGTATCAAAAGGAAATATGCTGGTATTTGTGAATATGAGGCAACTGTTTTTGCTGGGACTCTGGTGAGGATTTCTGTACAATGATGATGAACGGTTATTATTCACAAGTGTTAATTCAGAACATGGCTTATGATTATGCTATGCATTTGATTTTTTTTGCCGTAATGTTCCGTATTAGACGGAATGCTACGCTCTGAGGGGATATTATGATGCAAATGCCATGATTTTGCAAAGATATCAAACCGGGATTCGGATCCCGTTGCTGATCTGCTTGAAATGGACATCCCAGCTGAGGATGAGGTCATTGATAGACCTGGAGAGATGTATCCACTTGGGGATATAGGTCACTGACTGGCATATCCTTGTAATACGGGACCCAGCTGGGGTTTGCAGAAGCCTTCTGTACTCTGTTGTGACTTCTTCGTGCGTTGTTCTTCTGGATAGAGGCTGAAGATTCTGTGGGGAGATGATTCCCTGACTCCTGCACTCAGCTGAGGATGAAATGGCAACTCGGCTGGGGAATTATGAGAGGCAACTCAGCTGGGGAGAGCAACAAGAGGCAACTCAGCTGGGGATAGAGCATTTCGGATGCTGAGATCTTTTGTTGATTTGCCAGCTTGCTGAGATGTAACTTGCATGCCCCAAGTTGCGTTCTGGATACCTGCAATCCTGCAAAGATAAGGAAACGCACAAATGGTCCCGAGGTATCCTTTACTGGATTCCGTCATAGGAGTTAGGTACTCTCGAGAGTAAATATATTCCCTGTAAGCATGCATTTCATTATTATTATTTTTGGGAGAAAAACATCTGTACTTATGCAATTGATATTTTTTAGAGACATCAGACATCCTTTGCAAATATACAAAACGAAACATGACTGAAAAATCTGATTTTATTAATTCGTGTGCCCTGAATCGGCAAGATACAGTCAAAGAAACATATCTCCTGAAATGAGGAGATTGTTACAAATTGAGAAACAAAGTGCTGGCAGTGTTGATGACGCTTTAAGGAACTTCCTCTTCCGCTATGACTCGTATGACAATGATGTTCTTCTCGTCTTGCTTTCTGAAAAGGCTGATTCTGATTGAAGCTTGACTTTGTTGAAGCTTTCCAAGTTGTGAGTGATACAGACGAATTCAGAATGCAGTTGTTCGCTTATTCCCTCATTTTGCATGGATCGCCCTTTCGGGTTTTCAATCCATCGGGATACCCATTTTTGCCTGAGTTGTCCAATGCGGCTTTTCAACTCAGCGGGTGTACATTTTTCATTTATTTCCCTTATTTTTGCCCGAGTCTTTTATTCTGTTTCTGACTCGCCGGGATGCCCTATTTTTGCCTGGACTTACATTCTGTTTTTGTGTCCAGCGGGTCATTTTATGCGAAGTATTTTTTAACTGCATCTGAATTCACAGGGGACGGGAAGTCTTCACCATCCATGGTGCTGAGCATCAGTGCTCCACCAGAGAAAACTTTCTTTACCACAAATGGTCCTTCGTAATTCGGAGTCCATTTGCCCCTGTGGTCTGTATGAGGAGGGAGGATTCTTTTCAGCACAAGATCTCCCACTTGGTACTCTCGGTGCCTGACTTTCTGATCGAAGGCTTTCTTCATTCTCTTCTGATACAATTGTCCATGACAGATTGCAGCCAATCTCTTCTCTTCAATCAGACTCAGTTGCTCGTATCGGGACCTAACCCATTCTGCTTCACTCAGTTTGACATCCATCAAGACTCGCAAGGAGGGTAATTCAACTTCAACTGGTAGGACTGCTTCCATACCATACACGAGTTGATACGGTGTTGCCCCAGTGGATGTCCTGATTGACGTGCGGTACCCATGCAAGGCAAATGGTAGCATTTCATGCCAGTCTTTGTAGGTGACTACCATTTTCTGCACAATCTTCTTAATATTCTTGTTTGCCGCCTCAACAGCGCCATTCATCTTTGGCCTGTAAGGAGAAGAATTGTGATGTTGAATCTTGAAGTCCCGACACAGTTCTGCCATCATTTTATTGTTTAGATTGGAACCATTATCAGTAATGATTCGCTCGGGCACTCCATATCGACAGATAATATCTCTCTTCAGAAATCTTGCTACCACTTGTCTTGTGACGTTTGCATATGAGGCTGCTTCAACCCACTTGGTGAAATAGTCAATGGCGACCAAGATGAATCTGTGGCCGTTTGAAGCAGTTGGCTCAATCTTGCCAATCATGTCGATGCCCCACATGGCAAAGGGCCATGGTGAAGACATGATGTTCAAAGGATTCGGAGGTACATGCACTTTATCTGCGTAGATCTGGCATTTGTGGCATTTCCTGGCATAGGCACAACAGTCTGCATCCATTGTGATCCAATAATAGCCTGATCTTAACAACTTCTTAGCCATTGCATGTCCTCCAGCATGGGTACCAAAGGATCCTTCGTGCACTTCATGCATCAACAAATCTGCTTCCATCTTGTCAACACATCTGAGGAGTACCATATCAAAGTTCCTTTTGTATAACGACCCATCAGTGTTCAGAAAGAAACTACCAGCAAGCCTTCTCAAAGTCTTCTTATCATTGGAAGATGCCCCAGGTGGGTATGTTTGATCCTCCGAGAAGCACTTAATATCATGGAACCAAGGCTTATCATCTTTGACAACATCTGCTGCAAATACATATGCTGGTCTATCAAGTCTCGATACTGAAATCTGAGGTACAAAGTTAGCAGCTTGAACTTTGATCATGGACGAAATGGTAGCCAAGGCATCTGCAAACTGATTCTCATCCCGAGGGATATACTCAAGTTTGACTGTTGTGAAGAAAGTCAATAACCTTCTTGTATAATCCCTGTAAGGTATCAGATGATCCTGGTGTGTATACCATTTCCCATTGATCTGATTGATTACCAAAGCTGAATCTCCGAATACAGTCAATGTCTTGATCCTGAGGTCAATGGCTTCCTCAAGACCCATAATGCAAGCTTCGTATTCAGCTTCGTTGTTAGTGCAGTTGAAAGTGAGTTTTGCCGAGAAAGGCATGTGAACTCCTTTGGGTGTAATAAGTACTGCACCAACACCACGGCCATTCATGTTAACAGCCCCATCGAACATCATAATCCATTCTTCCTCCGGGTCAGGCCCTTCAGTGTGAATAGGCTCTTCATGATCTTTTGTTTTAATGAACATGATGTCTTCATCAGGGAAGTCAAACCTCATAGGCTGGTAATCATCAATGGGTTGCTCAGCAAGATATTCAGACAATACACTGCCTTTGATGGCTTTCTGAGATGTGTATTGGATGTCATACTCTGTAAGGATCATTTGCCATCTTGCAACCCGTCCGGTAAGCGCTGGCTTCTCAAATATGTACTTGACTGGGTCCATCTTCGAGATTAACAAGGTAGTGTGGGTCAACATATACTGTCTCAGTCGGCGAGCAGCCCACGCTAAAGCACAACAAGTTTTCTCGAGCAGTGAATAACGTTTTTCACAGTCGGTAAACTTTTTGCTTAGGTAGTATATTGCATACTCTTTTCGACCAGACTCGTCATGCTGGCCCAACACACAACCCATTGACTCTTCTAATACTGTCAAGTACATGATTAGAGGTCTTCCTTCAACTGGAGGCATAAGGATTGGAGGTTCTTGCAGATACTCCTTGATCTTGTCAAAAGCCTTCTGGCAATCTTCATTCCACCTGACCGTTTGCTCTTTCCTTAGCAGTTTGAACAGGGGTTCACAGGTTGCTGTGAGGTGAGATATGAACCTTGAGATGTAGTTCAATCGACCTAAGAACCCTCGAACTTCTTTCTCTGTTTTCGGTGTAGGCATCTCTTGGATGGCTTTGACTTTATCAGGGTCAACTTCAATCCCTTTCTCGCTTACAATAAATCCTAGCAGCTTACCGGACCTTACCCCGAATGTGCATTTGTTGGGGTTCAACTTCAGTTGATACTTTCTCAGACGCTTGAACAACTTGAGCAGATTCACCAGATGATCTTCTTCAGTAAGGGACTTGGCAATCATATCATCCACATAACATTCTATTTCTTTGTGGATCATATCGTGGAATAATGTTACCATAGCCCGTTGATACGTTGCACCGACATTCTTGAGCCCAAATGGCATTACCTTGTAGCAGAACGTGCCCCAGGGTGTGATGAATGTTGTCTTCTCCATGTCTTCAGGTGACATTTTAATCTGGTTGTATCCTGAAAATCCATCCATGAAGGAGAATACCGAGAACTGAGCCGTGTTATCAACCAATACATCAATGTGAGGTAGAGGGAAATCATCTTTCGGGCTGGCTCTGTTCAGATCCCGGTAATCAACACACATTCTTACTTTGCCGTCCTTCTTAGGCACAGGTACTATATTAGCAACCCACGGCGGGTAGCTAGTTACAGCAAGGAACCCGGCGTCCCATTGCTTTTGTACCTCTTCCTTGATTTTCATAGCCATGTCTGGACGAGTACGGCGCAGCTTCTGTTTGACTGGAGGGCATTCTTCTCTCAAAGGCAGCTTGTGCACAACAATGTCGGTATCCAACCCTGGCATGTCTTGATACGACCAAGCAAACACATCCACATACTCCTGAAGTAGATCAACCAGTTGCATCTTCACTGAGTCTTGCATGCAGGCCCCGATTTTAACCTCTTTCACGTCTTCCTCTGTACCAAGATTAATCACTTCAACCTCCTCCTGGTGAGGGGTAATAACCTTTTCCTCTTGTCTTAACAACCTGGCTAGCTCTTCAGGAAGCTCATATTCTTCTTCAACCCCTTCATTAGCTTGATTGATCGGATTGTCAAAGTCATACGATGTCATAGCCGTGCTGTTGTCGGTGCTGTCGGGAAGGCACTCTCTGCAAGGGTTCAGTTTGTTCATTTTAGTGATTTGATTTTAATCTTGTTTTAGAAACGTGAAATAAAGTTGTCATTTTGAAAACACTGCCATTTATTTTTTTGTACAAAAAGAAAAATGGAAAAACAGTGAACGGAAAAGAAAAAGACTCATTTGCAAAAAGATGTCTGATATTTCATTGATTAATCTTGTTGCACAAAAAGTACAGATGGCCCGATTACAAAATGAGTCTTGTCATCTTGGGCAAGATGCAAGACTTTGATGCATGCTATAAAAATACAGGAAATAATAATTACTCTGCATGAGTAACTCTTATAATTTCCTGGGAAGACCAGTTTGAGATACTGCTCCCCGGGATCTTTGGATGAATCCAGCTTTCCAGGTTGCGTTCTTCTTCCAGCTCGTCTTCCAGACAGTTGACAGCATCAGGGGTGAGCATCCCCCCACTCACAAAGTTGGGCTCTTTCGCAGCCTCTGTCGGATCTTGTTGAGTTGGTCTGTAACCCAACCCAAATCTATCCTCTTTCTTCTCCACCGATAGCAGTTTGCCCCAGCCTTGGGCGTTTCCTCCCTCAACAACCTTCCGGGCTTGTTGGTATGATGACATGGAGATTCCAGATACAGCAGATGCTTCATTCACATTCAAGGCTTCAAATCCTTGGCTCATTGTTTCATGGATCTCTCCATCCATCTCAATGTACTTATAAGTAGCCAGATGGCTAACAAATATGTCCTCTTCTCCACAGATTGTAACAACTTGGCCTTCCCACTCAAATTTTAACTTTTGGTGAAGGGTAGACGTTATTGCGCCGGCGGCGTGAATCCAGGGTCTACCCAACAAACAGCTGTAGGCGGGCTGAATGTCCATCACATAAAAGATAGTTTTAAAGGTCTGTGGGCCAATTGTCACAGGTAGCTCAATCTCTCCCAGAACCGATCTCTTAGAACCATCAAAGGCTCTTACTACCAGGTTGCTGGGTCTCAATGCCAATCCATCATACTCTAGCTTCACCAAAGCCTTCTTAGGTAGGACATTAAGGGATGACCCCGTGTCTACCAGCACATGGGAAAGGACAGCACCTTTGCATTCCATGGTTATGTGCAAGGCTTTGTTGTGGTTGCGGCCGTCCGCTGTCAAGTCAGTATTGGTGAACCCTAGCCCATTGCTAGCAGTAACATTTCCAACCACGGTTTCCAACTGGTTGACAGTAATCTCTTCAGGCACGTAAGCTGCGTGCAAGACTTTGAGTAGTGCATTCCGATGGGCTTCGGAGCACATAAGCAGTGAGAGGATAGAGATTTTGGACGGCGTTTGGTGAAGTTGGTCCACAATTTTGTAATCACTCTTTTTGATGATTCGCATAAACTCATCAACTTCTTGATCGAACGGTGTCTTCAAGGCTTCTTTGATTGTTTGATCTTCCTGCACCGGGCTCTTTCCTTTTGCCTTAGCAGCAGCTTCTGCTTCGGCGGTAGGTCTTTGAATTTGTGGGGCGAAGAGACGTCTGCTTCGAGTGAAGCCTCCGCCTCCCCCCACATTATCTACTTGTGGTGCAGGTGTTGATGTTTCAAGAGTGATTCTTTTTCCTTCGCAGTACACGTCAGAGCCATAGTGCCAAGGGATGGCCCTATTGCTTTCATATGGTACTGGTCCAGGCACCGTGACAGTGACTGGACTGATTGCTGCTGCTGAAGGGATTGTGATAGTTTGCGGATCATAAAAGATTGTAACTGGTGCTCTGATGGGAGCAGCACCTTCTGAATGGTAGGCAGAGTTGTTTTCCGGATCATAGAATATCGTGACGGTAGAGACATCTTCATGATTTGTTGCGGGAGTTGTAGGAGATAATGGTGGCAGAATGGATGTTGTTGTTGTAGGAGCTTCATAATGGAGTGGTGCTGGAGTTGTAGAAGGAACATTCATTGGCATCTGGTCAGTTGAAATGACAGATGAAGTACTCGTTGATGAAACCGAAGAATTGTCAGGAACAATAGTTGCTGCAGTTGTAGGAGGTTCTGAAACCGTTGCTGAGGAGTTTGCTGGATTTGTTGGAAATGATGTGGTGATCTGTAGCTGGCCACTCTGAATTAGGCCATCTATGCCATTCCTCAAATTATCGCACCCATTTACAGAGATATTGCAGTAAGCACAGCCTAACTCACACCCTGGGAACATCTGACATTCCAAGAGCTGAGCCTTGATTTCTACCAATGGCGTCCTGATCTGTCCCACACTGGTTATTAAATAAGATGGCTTGTCTTCTTCAATAGCGTTAATCCGGGGACCACCATGGTTTGGCATCGGGTTCTTATTAACATTGGGTGGTGGCGCGAAATTCAGAGCCTTGGAGTCTACCAGGTCTTGTACCTTCATATGCAGAGCCCTGCATTTTTCTGTGTTGTGGCCAGGTGCGTTTGAATGAAAAGCACACCTAGCGTTGGAGTCATAGTTCCTTGGTAGACTGTTGGGATCAGGAGGTGCCAACGTTCTTAGCTCAACCAGGTTGAGTTTCAGAAGCTGTGGCAGCAAAGTAGCATATGGCATCGGGATCGGATCGATCACTCTGTTAGCTTGAGATGGCCTCTGTTGGAATGGCCTTTGTTGACTGTTGTTGTTGGTGTTGCTGTTGTTATAATTTCTCGGAGGATATTGATTTTGCTGATGGTACTGAGGTTGTGGCTGATAGTTTTGCTGTGGAAGTTGATAGACTGGCTGTGGATGAGCTGGAGCAGGGATGGTGACTGCTGCTATTGACCTTTGAGCATATTGGGGCCTGCCCCTGTTGGTGTGGATGGCATTGGTCTCGCCAGTTCTTCTCGGGCCTGCAAAAGGTTTTCTTGTACTACTGGACGAACTTGCACCGTTGTCTGAGATCTTTCCCATTTTTAACAAGCTTTCAATTCTCTCCCCGGCTATGACAACATCTGCAAAGCTAGTGGAAGAGAAAGCAGCCAACCTGTCAATATACGTTCCCTGAAGGGTGTTCATGAACATATCTGCCATTTCCCGTTCAGACATAGGTGGTTGAACTGCGGCAGCCAGTTGCCTCCATCTCTGGGCATATTCTCGGAAACTTTCCCTTGACGACTGTGACATTCCCATTAGGAGAGTCCTATTGGGTGCCATGTCCAGATTATACTGATACTGTCTGATGAAGGCCTCTGCCAGGTCCTTCCAGCATCTAATAGTTGCCTTTGTCAAGTGAGAGTACCATTCTCTCGACGCTCCAGTCAAGCTATCTTCGAAATAGAACATCCAGAGCTTCTCATCCATTGTATAGGCCTTCAGCCTCCCCAGAAATGATTGTAAGTGAGTCCGGGGGCATGAAGTCCCGTTGTATTTTTCAAAACATGGAGGCTTAAACTTATGGGGGATCCTGACCCCGTCTACCAAGCCCATGTCCATGACGTCGAAACCCAAAGAGTTTTGAGATTCTAAGGACCTCAACTTCTCAGCTATCTCATCCAATCTCCTATCATAAGCTTCTTCCCCAGCACCCATTACTGTGAACTGGTCTTCTTGAGGGTCTTCCTGTAGTACCCTCCCTGCTGTGGCAGTCCCTTGTATATTGACAGGGATGTTGGCCTCTGGATGGAGATGGGGTCCAAAAACTGGGGGATTGACATGAGGTTGGACCCTCTCGTTGTTACTTGTGCCAGCGGTTCCCACATGGGGCTCTTCTTGATTTTGCCTTTCCACCATGGCCCTCAATCTTTCCTGGCTCTGAGCCATGTTGTTCATAACTTCCATAAACTGAGTCATTTGGTTCCTCATTTCTAGCCTTTCATTTGCCATTTGATTTCTGACCTCAGTGAGGTCCTGCTGCATCTGATCCATCTGAATTCCCGGAAGGTTGTTTCGGGTTGGATAGCGGTGCGGACGGTTGAGGGGAAAAACTCGGCGCCTAGCAATAGTTCCTGTACGTCACAACAGAGGTTAGCAACAATAAAACAAAACCTACAAAACAAACAAAGGGTTAGCATGCAATGCAGTTATGCTTATTCGTTCTCAAGGTATCCGGTTTGGCCTTCAGTTTTGACCCTTCCAGACCCTTGGAGATGCTGTTGTTGCTTGAAGAAAACTCAGAGGAAGCAAACTAACACCAATATATTACAGAAGGTGAAATAATACAACTTGTTCGTTTTACAACACAAGCCCCTTAAGGGGTCAAAATACATCACAAAAAGTAAAAGTACATGGAATGGAAACAACAACAAGCAAATGGTCAAACACCAAGGCTAAACTCATCCTCACGAACTTCCTTGAGAAGTGCTTCGGTCACAGGATCAGCCGGACGCTCCGTGAGATTCCGGATAAGGAGGTTCCGGGTTGCAACAGCTGCTGCTAGCTTTTTGTGCTGAGTTTGATCCTTGGACCTCTTCACCCCTGCTTTAATCTTCAATTCTGATATTTCCCTCTGGGCTGCTGCCAGGGCTTCTTGCTGTTCTTTTGCATTAGCTTCAAGTTGCTCCATCTTGTCTTGAACTCTCTTGTCTTCCAGGGTACAAGCCTCGGTGATCCTGACCCACCGGGCTTGACTCTCCTTCAAGTACAAGTCTGTTCTTGCTCTCTGGAACTGGGCTTCTTTGCAAGCATTCTTCAGAATTTGTTCACCAGCCTTAGACTTTTTGATATAATCCCCAGACTTTTCAATCTTAGTCAAATGCTCCACTCTCAACTTCTCCAATCTCTCAATCTCCCTCATACCTTCACTCCTCTCCCGGAGGGTCTTCTGCAAAGCCTGGGTTAGCTTCTCATTTCTTTCCTTCAAGCTCTCAAACTCCTCCAAACTGATGGTGGCAGGGGGTGGTGCTGAAGATGACTCAGGCATGTCTTCTATGGTAAAGGGCATTCCAGAGAATTGGGCCCTGGCACGGGACCACTCATAATATTGTGCTGATGCCACATTATTACACTTTCCCAGAATGGTGACTCCCTTGGTTTGAACATGATCCCAGGCCCAGGCAGCCTGCTTAACAACAGCCAAACTAATCTTGTTCTCACAATAAAGGGTCTCCACCAAGTCCTGTGCCCTAGGAGTGTGGACCAGTGCATAGCCCAATTGCCTCCTGAACAGCAGAGGGTTGTAATTGATACTTCCCTTAACTCCTATTAAAGGCACATTGGGAAAATGTCCACAGCTGGTGATGATATCCCTGCCCTTGGTGCTCTGAGTGCACCATCTGATATCTGCTGAAGTTAGAGTAGTGAGTCTCTTAGCCCAGTTGCTTTGCTGATGAGGGTTTAAAAATGCATCTGTCCTGGGTAGATGCCTGAGAAGCCAAGTATGGAACAAGGGAGCACAACACCTCACTAACCTCCCCCTCTGCTTCTCATTCCTCTGATGCACTGAATAGTAAAGATCCCCCAATAAAGTTGGAACTGGGTTCTTCAGGATGAACAGATGGATTGCATTCTTGCTAATGAATCGAGGCTCATCTGCAAACAACACAATTCCATATACACTTAAGGCCAGTAAAGCACAAACAGCTTTCCACTCTCTTAGAGAAGCTTTCAGGGTAGCTTGAGAGATTAAGAAATCCAGATGAAAGCCAGGGATCCCAGCTTTAGAGGTCATATGATGTTCAATCAGGACAGGCTCCAGATGCAAAGCTTTTGCTACTTCCCCATTAGCAGGAAAGACCATCTCAGGGTTGAAAGGGATTCCAGCCCTGATAGGCACACCAACCAGAGATGAGTATTCTTCTAATAGAGGGCCCAACTGAAAGTCTTGGAAAGTGAAACATCTTAGTGGGGGATCATAGAACTGAATGCAGGTGTGGATGAGGCTTCTTTGTGATGGGTCCAGATCCATAACCATGTCAAGTATATCCCCATAATGCTCCCTGAACAAGGGTATGTGATCTGGAGTGATCAGGGTCTGAATCCTCCTGATGTCTGATAGCTCTGGCTGGAAGAAGTGATAAGTGATGTTGCTCTTTTTAGGAGCCATGATGCTGAAGACTGAATAGAGATAAGTGCTGATGAAAATACTGAAGAGAGGGCCACTGATTGGCTGGTGCAGGAGATAGCTGAAACAGATGCTGGTGAAGATAGGTCAATACAGAAGATGGGGTCAAAACTAGCCAAAATGAAGATGGATACCCTGAAACAAATAAGCAAATGTCAATATGATGCAATGATTATGTATGCAAATGAAATGAAAGGGTTTGTGACTGAGCTGGATCTGATCAAAATGCCCTGATATAAGTCCATGTGTGTAAGAAATCCAGATGGAGGTCTATAAATCCGGTAACCAATGTGGGGGACTCAAATAAAGAGCCACATGTCCAGGGTTTTAGAATCACAAGAACTGGCCCAAAATGGAGTACTCTTAAACAATCAAAGTAACAGGGTATTCTGAGGTCAAGGTACCTGCAAACCTGTAAACAGCCCAACCCCCCTCACAGGTGGTGTTCTAGAACAAGGATCCTCAGACTTGGATCAGTTATGAGAAGTGTAAACACTTCTAACCCGGAGGTACAGTGTTTACAATAACCATAACAATTCCTCCTCTAATTCACCCCAGTTTCTGAAGGTCAATACTAAAGGTCATCCAGACTTAGCAGGCTTCCCAGATAGCCCTAGCATTGCAGGAAATCTGCAACACAGAGTTCTCAAGAAGAAACCCATATCTGAACCGTGTTTCATATTCCCGCACCAGACCGAAATGGAATGGGAAAGAATATGATTCACTCTAGCCTAGGTGTCACTCAGGTCCCAGGTGTAGGACCTTAACTCTCAATAGAACCCCACCCACCAAAGCAAACAACAGATCCAGCCAGCAACATGACAGTATGACATATACAAAGTGCAATAAAGAAAGCAGTAAAGCAAACTGTACATAAAGCAAAATAAATACAAGCACAAATAAGCACATAACACCCCAGTAAGCACAAATCAATCAAGCGCTAGGAGGAACCCACAAAAAGAACCAGAAGCCCTGGTTACAGTATAAGGGTCCCCAGCAGAGTCGCCAAGCTGTCGCTCCCGATAAATGAAAACTAAGTCCAGATAAGGGTACAGACGCGAACGGTCGGCGAGAGGGACAATGAGAACACACAGCCGTGAACTCACTGGAGATGAATAGAGTCGCCAGCTAGGCATTTTTATCCCGGAGGAAAGGTAATGCTGCATAGACCTAGAAAGAGATGGATAAGACGGTTGCGAACCAGAGAGACTGAGAAAGGGGGTTGGTTACAACCTGGGAAGGTATTAGCACCCAGATTATCCGCCGTACTCGACGGGATCCACGCTTGAAAGGCTTGTGTTTTAAAGGGGTAGTGTCAGTGCAATCTGTGTATGGAAAAGAATGTACAGGTGCCAGTGTAAAGTGTATAAGTGATATGAAGTATGAAAGTGTCAGTGTGAGAATGAAAAAGAACTGCTCATGATCATGAGGCTAAAAGAATGAGGCTAGAAGGAGGGGGAATGTACAGAGACTTTTGTTCGATAACTGTTAAGTTATGCCTACGTATCCTCTCGTGCAATGAGGAAGTCAGAACACCGTAGTTCGACCCAAAGAGACTGAAAGATGAATTGACTGATGAACTGCTTACTTGTCTATGCTCAAGTGTATGACCTGTCTGGCTCAGGTGCGAACTGTCTTGCATTAGACGGGAGAAGCAAGTTCTCGTTTATGAGTGAAGGTGATGAGAAAAGAATCCCGGAGGAGACGATTATTGTTTGTTTTTGTATTTTCAGTCTTTTATTGCTTTTGAATTTGTCATAAGTTAATGAGCTTAAGTCTAGACCAATGGATTTAGTAAACTCATCACATCCTCCCTCTGATTAGGGGTAATGAGAATACCTTAAGTGTGAAGTCAGTATCTCACACTTAATCACCATTGATATAGGATTAAGATCATTAACCTACTTGTGATTATTTAGATGTTTTTGTTGCTTTTTGTTTAGTATTGAGTAATGAGATTAATCCATAATCAGGGATTAAACAGACTCATTACACCATCCTAATAGAAGGATAATAGATGAGAATATTTAAGCTGAGGAAAAGCTCCTCAACTTAATCCATGATTAGGGATTAAACTCATGACAAAACAAGCCTTTGATTAAGTGGATTTTATTTAATGGTATGATGATGAAGTGATTTTTATGATTTGTAAGACAACTTGAGGGGGACTTGTCCATTAACACTAGGGTTAGTCCTTCTTAACCAATTAAGGAAGAATTAGAACCCTAATGCAAGGCCCAAGTTACAAGTGTGATGTCTTGATGATTATTAGATGGATTGATTAAAGGAGTTAAACACATGAAGGGTTTAACACTTAGGATTAAAGTTATACACTCCATCCTAATAGAAGGATGCAGGCATAAGCTTAATCACAAAGCCTTAAAGCCTTTAGGGTTTAATCCCTGATGTGAGGTGAGAAAGAGAAGACTCAAAAGAGACACAAGGGTAAAACTATGAGGGGAGACTAATCAAAACCCTAATTCATTGTCATGCTTGGTTGTTCCTAAAGTTTGTGAGGTTAAACAAGAACAATCTTCAAAGGCCACCAGGAGGCAGATGAACAGGATCAAGAGAAGCAAAGTGACTTGCTTCATTCAAGAAGTCAAGTCACTTGAAGAAAGAAAGTGGGAGAAACAAGAATGAGCAAGCTAAATCTCAAACACATATAGAAATGCAGCAATGGATGCAAGAGAGATGAAAAGAAAAGTTATGAGAAATGAAGGCAAATTCACTTCTCAAGTTTACTTACCACCTGAAAAGTTAGAAAGAAAAGCAATGCAATGCCAAATGGGATGAAATGGTATGAGGATACACAAAACCAGAAGCATGTTGATGATGATGATGATGCTATGGAGTGCTATAAACATGAGGCAAGGCATGGAGATGTTCATACAAGATCATGGATGCAAATGGTGCAAGCTTAGAAGCATGGATACACATGAAAAGTTATGAAGCATACATGGCATACAACATGACAAATGCAAGATGCAATGATCAAAGGTGCTTTCTACATGTCTTATGATGTCAAATGAATCACATGAATGCTTGAAATGTCATGGTAAGTCATGCTATGCAAGAGAATGCAAGAAGGATGCAAAAGAAAGCCTAAATTAGGGTTTATGGATCAAACAACAAACAAAAACCAAAAACAGAAGCAAACCCTAAGATAAAAAATGGAAAATGCCACCCAAAGAAACCCTAAACCTATACTAAACCAAGGTCCAAAGGGGAGGTCTCAACTCTTAACCAATCTCAAGTTATGATTTTTCTAAGTTATTAGGGTTTTTAGGGCTCTTAAACAAAAGAAATACCAAACAAAATGGAAAATGAGGAATCAAATCATGGCCATTTAATCCTAGAAACTACATGCCAAATGGAATGCAATGCAAGAAGAATCAATGTCCAACTCTTCTCAAATAGGCAGAAATGATTTTTTGAACTTATGATCAAAATAATGCACAAAATATGATTTAATTCAATGAAAAATTCTTAAAATGCATCAAGATCAAAAAAGAAATTTGGTTTGAAGGTTGGACAATGTTTCTAAATGTCTTAGAACATTTCATGAATTTTTTGGTGATTTTTAAATACCTAAAAGTATTTTTAATTAATTAATTTCCATCAATCAATTAAAAATAATCTTTTAAATATTTAAAAATACTTTTTTAATGATAAAAAATAAAATAAAAATATTTTTGTGTTTACTAAATTAATAAAACTCAGAGGAAAAAGTTTTATAATTTTTAAACCTTTTTTACTATTTTTAAATAAATGTGCAAGTTAAATGAAAATAAAATGAAATAAAAATAAATAAAAGGAGAAGTCAGCCAAATGGAAGGCTGAGATGAGCCCTGGGTTTGAATGCGTTGACTGGCGCGTGAATGGAGGGTCCAGATGGCCTCTGAGTTAATTAATTATGATTATCTTAATTAAATAAGATTAGGGCAAATGAATGAATCTGAGCCTTCCATTCGCGCGGGGAGTCAAACATTTCAACGCATCCAACGCCCAGAATTCAAACAAACATTAATGACCTGAGATTAGGGTTAATGACATTCAGGCTGCCGGAGAAGACTTCCGGTCGTCTTCTCCGGCAGCATCTCCCCTGAAAAATCCCCAAAACCCCAAAAAGCTAACTAAAATGAAATCTAAGAATTGGGAAATGATCCCCAACCACTCACGAATCAAAACCCTCTCTCAAAACAAATTTATACTTCCTAACTAAGCTGAATCGAAGAAAATAAGAACTAGGGCACGCAAGTTTCAGAGAGCAATTAAATGTTCATTTCATCACCATTTCAAAAACCAAAAGCACCAAGATACTCAGTGAAGCATAGAGAACAAGTTTATAACAATAAAAATGATTTCTGGAAAAATGTTTTTCAAGCTACCTGAGATTCGAAGCTTTCACTCTGATGACTTTCTGGCCACTCCTCCTTGTGCAATCCACTCCACTTGATCCCCAGATGATGTTTGAATGCTCAAAGGGAATTTATGTTGGCTGGATGAGGAGTTTGACAAGCTTCTGCTCAAGCTCAGTCAGAAATGGCAATGGAGTTTCAAGCAGTTTCAGGCCATTGTGAGTGGTTGTTTGTGATCCAGATGATGTGTGGAGAAGGTCTGTGGTGTTTGTTTTGATGTTTGTAAGCTATGGAGAGAGATTCGAATGGAACTGCAAGTTGAGGTGAAGGATGGCAGTGGGGTGTTCTTGCTTGTTTCAGGCCTGGCTCTTGGTGGTTTGAGGTCTATGAAGTGTGGTGAGTTGATCTATGGAAATGGTTTTTATGTTTGCAAGCTCAGAAAACAAATTCGAAGGAAGATGCAAGATGGAGTGTTTTTGGTGTATGTGTTGTTGTGTATGGTTTCAGCCTTGCTTCTTGATACCTTTGGCTTGCCAAATGATAATGTATTTTAATCCTATAGGTCAGATGATGTGACCTGGCCTATAGTGATTGGTAAGTTTGCTTTTGCAAAAAGTCAAATTTTTGTGTAAGGCAAGTATGGCTCATGATCTAGGCAAGTACATGGCATGGGGCTGCGCAGCAAGGGTGAGGGGAAAGGCTAGCCAAAGTCAGCAGCCAATGTCACAAGTTGTAGGAAGTGATCATGATGATTTTGCAAGTTGTTACACCTTTGGTTCACATGTGATTTCTTTGGCCAACCAAACATAAACCATGGGCATTCTTGGTCCAATTCTGACTTTTATGACTTATAGAATGTTTATGTGATGGTTTGATGCCAATTAGAAGTTGCAATTTGCCTTGGTACATGATCTTGCAATTTTCACACTTGGTGCATAACTTGAAAATCAATGATTTTTGCCAACTTTGTCACACCATAACTTTGGATCCAAGAAGAGTTTGATCATGTTCTTGTACTTTTTGAAAAGGGAAAGATGTAATCTACAACTTTCATGACCAAAGTTTTTCCATTTGGAGCATTTTTGGACCAAGAATCAAGGCTTGACAAATGGCCTAAAATGAAGCATTCTTGAAAAGTCAACTATGCCCAAAAAGTCAACATTTGCAAAAACCCTAAATTCTTGATTTTTATGAACTTCAACCTTCTTCCATGACCAAATAAAGATCATATACACTCAAAATGATGAAGATCACCCATTGGTTGGGTCATTGGGGGCCTCAGATGCCCTGATTTTACACTGACTTGTCTGAAAAGTCAACTCTTGATCAGATGACTTCCCCATGGAATTTCTTCATGAAAATTGACATGTATACTCCCTATACCATATAGAGACCAATGGAAACAAAAATGACCAAAAGATTTGGGGTTATGGCCTCTGAAACCAAAACCCTAATTTTAGGTCAACTGTGCAGTCAATCCTGGCTCTGCATCCACTCAAACCCTAGTTCTTGTGATTCTTTTGCAATTTTGACTTTGAGAGGGTGCACCATGATGCTTGATCACATGTAGACCCCTTTGAATTGATTGGTAGCCTTTGGAGTGGCTCAAGATGCCCTGAGATTGCTCAGATCACAAACCCTAGGTGCAGATGACTTAGAATCTATGCAGTGAATCAAAAATGAGATATGAGATGATATGATTGTGTTTATGCATATGAGGAGATCACAAGCCATGGTGTGAATGGGTGAGGGCAAATTTGGGGTGTTTACAAATAGTCCCAAGATGGTCGCAGTCTGGGTGTGGAACACATCACCACTCATCATGTAACCATGCGAGCACAACGTGTCCACGCTAATCCTATAGTGCACTCAAGCCGGGTATTTGGCTTATCTCACAGTAACTCTCATCCCGCAGAAAAAATGAAAACCAGCACAGCCAGACAGTCCAGTATAATATGATGCATGGAAAATAAATACTGAAAGCAGTAAATAAATGTGGTAAAGTGAAACTGTAAAGTAAAAACTGTAAATAAAAATAGTAAAGCTAAACTAAAGCACACATCAACAAATAGATAAACACCCAAATAAACAAAATCAAACAGGCGCTAGGATTGACTCTACGAAGGAAACTAGAGATTCTGGGTTCGGTCCCCAGCAGAGTCGCCAGCTGTCGCTCCCGGGATTTTCATCCTAGTACAAACGCGAAAGTGGTGCGGAAAAGGTAGAGTCGCCAGCCAGACATTTTTATCCCGAAATAATGGGAAAGGTAATGCTGCACAAACCTGAGGAAGAAGGAAAGGACGAGGTCCTGCGAACCAAAGATCTGGGTTCGGGAGTCGGTTACGACCTGGGAAGGTATTAGCACCCCAGACCGTCCGCCGTACCCGACGGGATCCACGCTTGCTTGTTTGTTTCAAAGGGTGAGAAATAAGATGCTGCTGAATAAAACTGTTGACTGGGATGGGAATGGAAATGAGAAAGGAATTGAAAAAAAAAAGAATGGAATGAAAGGGGGAAATGTAGGGAAAA
Organism: Lathyrus aphaca; assembly: GCA_963966055.1. Classification (NCBI taxonomy): domain Eukaryota; kingdom Viridiplantae; phylum Streptophyta; class Magnoliopsida; order Fabales; family Fabaceae; genus Lathyrus; species Lathyrus aphaca. The sequence goes on from OZ014519.1 coordinate 569,637,948, forward strand.
TAAAGAATATGCTCGAACGGGCCCTACCCCGCTGCCTACGTACCTCATCGGGAAAATGAGGATCAGAGTCGACATAGTTCGCCTAACTAAGGCGGGAACTAATTGCTTGTGTTTTTTATGGCTGGAACTGTGTATGTCTATGCTCAGGTGTTGCATGATCGTCTGGTATGAGTGCGTTTACCGTCTTGCATGTGAGACAAGTCGTTGCAAGTTCGTGTTGTGGGTGAATGATGAGAAAAGAAGTTCCCGTAGGATAGTCGCTTATTGTTTATTTTTGTCTTTTTATGAGAAGTGTTTTGAATTTGTTTGTGAATATTCTCATACTAAGACCTATCGATCGTGGTATATACTTACACCTCACCCCGAAACAGGACGCGTATAAGTACTCCGCAACAAAGTCTCATGGCGTATAAGAACATTCAACCTTTATTAGGTATTTTATTATTTTCTTCATGAGGTGAGAAAGAATGACTCAAGTGGAAAAAAGGAAAAAGCTAATGGGGGACTAAGACACAACCCTAAGTTATTTATTATGTACAAAAGGTGATCCTAATGGTTTGTGCGGTTTTCTAATCCTAAGAAAGAAAAGAAAAAGAAGAAAAGAGAATTAGAACTCAACTTACTTCCTAAGGAAGTTAAGTTGGTTCTAAAGATGTGGAAGCCTATACAAGCACAAGCATAATATGTGAAACAAATGCAAATTGAAAGCATAAAGAGATGATAAAGAAGTAATATTTACCTCCATCTTCCCCCCTACTAAACAAATGTTAGCTTAACAATCCATATTGAAAGCATAAACAAAGCATAAAAGCGATTAAGTACCCCACACGTCCTAGAATGAAACTAGGGTTCCAAATAAGACCTAAGTCTAAAGGTGAAGGTACCTAAAGGTTACATGATTTCTAAAGTCAGTATCTACATGCTATAGGTCCCTAAGGATGCTAGGATACCTCACAAGATCAAACTATGTCAAACTATGTACAAAAAGTTCACCTAAGTTCACCTAAATGCAAGTTAGGGTTCAATGATGAAGTATGAATGCGTATGACTTACAAGCAGGAATTAATACATGAAATGAGTATCAAAGTCAGTAGTTAATGCTTATGAATGTGGATGAATGAACATACCATCATGGATGAAATGGTGTAAGCATATGGAGCAATGAGAAGAAGATGTGAGAACAAATGAGCAAACATCGCATAAGATCACAAATGATGCGAGTTAAAGATGAATGGCATGTGAATATGCATGAAATGATTATGGATCAGTAGCATACAATATATGAGGTGCAATTAGAATGAATTGATAGGCATTAATTATTCCCACATAATTCATGTTAACAATTAGAGGAGAAGAGAAATGAGTTTAGGTTAAAATTAAGTATGCATTTTAAAACACCAAAACAAATCAAATGAATATGGTTCAAAAAGTGACCTATGACTGGAATTAAAGACATAAAAATGACCTATAATAAACTCCTAAAATTTACCAAAAAGTCTCTCAAGCCAATGGCATGAATGCCTTCCTATCATCTAGGGTATGGAGCAAATAAACACATATATCAACCTATGATCTAGGTGACATGGAAAAATAGCAAAAATGCTTTAAAATTATGAAATTAAATCCCTGGAATGTTGAAGTTAGTATCTAACATGGTCTAAAAGGATTTTACAAAATTATGCACCAAAGTGCCAAAACAATTACTTGATGATCAAGATAGCAAGGCATGATCGCTGAAAAACAACTCCACAAAGTGGATCAAAAATGGCACCAAAAATTATGAAAAAAATGCCTAAGGATTATAAAAATGTCACAAATTCCAGTGGTTAATCACACACAAAAAATAGGTCTCACACCTATGGGGGGAAATGATTTTGGTCTCTTATGTCAATACCATTCCTTTTGGGACAACTTGGAATGAAAAATCCAAATTAATTAATAAAACCAATCAAATTTGGAATAAAAAATATGACAAATTAATTAAGAGGATGAGGATCACTCATGAATATTTCCAGAATTTTATCCCACCTAAAACTATTTTTAATAATTGCGACGAAACAAGAAAAAAACAATGTTTTAAGGGAAAGCGAGAGGAAGTGAATTCTACAATTCGTAACCTAATCCCTAAGCTCCGAAATTGACACATATAATAAAAATCATAAATAAATCCAGTGCCTCAGGTGGGGGGGCTCAATATGCACCTTAAGTTACATGATCCTAAGCTGTATACAACTAGAATGATGCGTAAAAAGTGGAGCATCGAGATTACTTACTTGATCGAAGTACCGATTCTTCATATAAAAGAAATACAAAAACTTCTTGCTAAGTCTTGTAATATTCCATGAGCAAAATAAATGCTTATCTTCCATATTAGATTTGTGAAGATCCACCATAATCGAAACAAAAACAACGGCACAAAATATCATTTGAATCCAAAGGTATCCCACAAATAAAGTGGAATACCAACCAAACGACCGTCGTTAAGATCTTTGCGAGAACCTTGCATGAACTCAACAAACGCATTAGAAACCAAAAAGAGGTGCAACTGGAAGTTGCACCTATGTCTCACAACTCAAAATCAAGTAGAAAGATGAATATACGAGTCATGGACATACATTGAAATTTACGTTTCAAAACGGGGCAACACTTATGCTCTAACATAAACAACATGCAAACTCAAACCGAAATCGAACAAATTTACATACAATGAATGGCAAATGATCACAAACATAAGTACAAGTCAAAAAAAAGATCAATGCATCAAAATCGCACCAAACCGAACTTAAAAAGCCTTAAAACGGAAAAAACGCGTCAAAAATCACCGACTCGGAATTGAACGAAAATCGCATGGTAACTTGCAAACATGCCAACGGATTCAAATATGCAATCTCTTTTTGAAAATTCCGCTCGGAAGTGTGATTTTTTGGCCAATTTCATCGGCTGGAAGTAGCAAAATAGCCGAAAAAAGTTGTTCGAAATCGACTAAAAAGTTCACCAATGGCTCCGGAATAATCAACAAAGTCAAATTACACTATTCACATTCGCGAAAACGCGCTACGGTTAGGAAGTTATGACCAAAACGCATTTTTCGACACGCGACACATGAACAACATCAACAATTAAGCCTCAACCTATCCTATTCCGAATTTACACATTGAAACAAGCGTGAATTCAAAAGTCAAGCACTTCAATCAATATCAAGTCACAATAATTAACTCTCTTAAGAATTTCGTCAAACACCTAACATGCACCGATTATTCTATGTCAATTTTACCAAGCATTTTCAATTATGCACCACAAATATTATTAGGATAAATTAATCAAGCATCAATCAACAATCAAATCATGAATCAATGCACATAATCTCCACAAGATTAATTCAACTTGAAAATTCAATTCAAGAAACAATGCAACAATTATTCATGAATTAAAGTTTAAGAAGCTTACCGAATGAAGAATCGACGAAGAAATTGTGAATCCAAAGGAAGTGAGACGTGATTGTGAACGGAGGATAGGGAGAGAGGTCGCGTGGCTACCAGCGGCGGAGGATGGTGGTCGCACGGTGGTGAAGTTGACCGGAGGCGGTGTTTCGTGGCGGCTCGGCTACCGGAAGCTTGATCGGAATTGTTATGTTCTTGAGTTCTTGATGAAGTTGTTGTTGTGTTCTTGAGAAAGAGTTGAGAGAATGAACTTTGATCCGTTAGAGAGGGTTTGTGAGAGTGTTTTTGGTGTTTGTAAATTATGATTGAAGTTATGAGACAAATTGTGGGTCAAAAGAATATAGAGTGGAGTGTAAAATGAAAGGCAAAAGGTAGAATTTCGGCTTAAGTGAAAATAACAATATCTTCGGTAAAACATTTCGACTCTGAGCCTTCCACAACATCGTCCGCCTCTGAATCACGGTTGCAATGCAAAAATAACGAACGTCATACGATCAAAATCGAGTGCGATCGATACGTTTAAGCTGCAAGACGTCACTGAATAAGTTGTTTTTTCGGCTTATTTGGTGTCCGCTACTCGAAAATGTGACTAGGTCAACCTCTCCGGAGCATAATCTCGACTCGACTTTGTCATCAAAGTTGTAGATCTATGAGTCAGTGACCTGGTGTTAAAATGTAAGCTCAACTGGACAAACGACGAGGGAGATATGAATTTTCTCGTGAAACCACTTTCACCCTTCTTCTTCGGTTCAGCACTTCAGTTTTGTGAAATAAACCAAAACGACAATCTTTGGAGCACTGTTCGAACTCGCGTTTGTCTTTGAACTTGAAGAGGATAAAATTTGTGAACCAACGCTTCAAGAACGGCTGAAATCCGATGAAAATTGACCGAGTTATGAATTTTACAAAATCTGACAGACAGTGCACTGCATCAAAGAACCTTACTGGTAAATCGCATTTTCGAGATCCTTCCGCTCGGACCTAACCCAAACTGAATTCACATAATGAAGATAACATCTAAACGGAATTTTAGGCACCAAAATGACATCAATTCGATGAACGAGTCAAGAGTTATGAATTTTTTAGTGTTCAAAACTCACCGGTTCAGCACTGTTTTTCACTATGTCGACTCTAAAGACTCACACATTCTGAGATCTTCTTCAAAGAATTAGTTCTCGGCCAAAACCCAAAAGTTTGAAAGGATTTCAAGAAGAAACGTTTGGTATATGAATCTGTCAGACATGTTGACCCAATCAGAAGTTACAAACTCTTGAATACCGCTAGCACAGTTAATCGGCGAAACCGAAATTTCAGAAACAAATAAATCCTGCCATTTTCCTTGATGAATTGGCCTCCGAACCGAACACAAAAGTTGTAGAGAATGCCAAAACGGTATAAACTATAGAGTTTCAAGCTAAAATGAGTTTCCGAGCATAAGTTACAACTTTTGCAAACTGCACTATAAAACTGATATTTTGCTTAAACTCCTCTGAATCAACCGAGAACTTTTGGCTTCTTCTGAGATTCTTGTGCATGTGCCGCATAAAGAAATAAAGGCCAGTCGCAACCTATGAAAGCTCAAATGGAGATGTATGTTTATGATGCAATTGTGATCTAAATGCAATGCAATGTATGAAAGGATATGCTAAATGGCATGGAAATGAGAGGGCAAATTTTGAGGTATTACACATACATTCCAAATTCTGCTTCACACTTCTTGAAACCAGTTTGCATCAGCACTTGATCAATCTTCCTGTTCCAGGCTCTAGGGTCCTGCTTTAGGCCATACAAAGCCTTGTGAAGTTTGTACACCTTGTGTTCTTTACCCTTTATCTCAAAACCTGGAGACTGTGATACAAACACAAATTCTTCAAGTGGACCGTTTAAGAAAGCTGACTTTACATTCAAATGGTAAAGTGACCACTCTCTCCTGCAAGCCAAAGCAACCACTAGCCTCACAGTTTCAATTCTTGCAACTGGGGCAAATACTTCATTGTAATCAATGCCATGCTTTTGCAAGAACTCTCTAGCCACCAACCTGGACTTATACTTTGAAATCTTCCCATCAGGATTTAATTTCAACTTGAATACCCATTTCACATCTATCCTTTTTTTGGCAGGTCAACCAACTCCCAAGTGTGGTTCCTTTCATTCGATTTAAGCTCTTCCATCATAGCATCCTTCCACGCATCTATCTTTAATGCCTCTTCATAATTGAGAGGCTCAACATCTGCCAATAGAGAAAAATGAATGATGTCACCTTCATCATTTACAGCACTGTCAGGAATCACCTCACAATCATTAAGTCTGCTTGGCACCTGTCTGGTTCTTTGAGGCCTTACATTTGTTGCTGTTACTTCTGGTTCTTCTGCACTTTCCTCATTTACTTCATCATTTTCTGACTCATCACTTGAATCAGGATAAATGCAGCTTTGCTGGTTTTCTGAATTATAGACTGGCTCCTCTTCCCACTTCCACTTCTCTGCCTCATTCACAATCACATCCCTGCTGACATGCACCTTTTGAGTTGTAGGATTGTACAACTTATAGATATTTGTAGGATGATAGCCTATAAGTATCATGACTTCACTATTGTCTTCAAGCTTGCTTCTCCTCACATCTGGCACATGTTTGTAACATAAAGAGCCAAACACCTTAAAATGCTTTACACTGGGCTTTCTCCCACACCAAGCTTCCTCTGGCACATGATGTCTTAACTTCTTTGTAGGACATTTGTTTAGAATGTAGGCAGCTGTAGTAACTGCTTCACCCCAAAACTTGTGTGGTAAATTTTTCTGTTTGATCATACTTCTGGCCATGTTTAGCAGTGTTCTGTTCCTTCTCTCTGCCAGACCATTATGTTGTGGTGTGTAAGGGGAAGTTACTTCTTGAATAATTCCTTGACTGGTGCAGAAGGCTTCAAACTCCTTTGAAGTGTACTCTCCTCCTCCATCAGTTCTCAATTTTTTTATAGATTTATCACTTTCCTTTTCTACTAAAATTTTTAACTTCTTGAATACCTCCAAAGCATCATTTTTCAGCTTGATGGCATATAGCCAGATCATCCTTGTAAATTCATCAACAAATCTGATGAAGTATCTACTTCCCCTAATGAAGATACTTCAAAAGGACCACAAATGTCTGAATGGATCACCTGCAATGCTGAACTGGATCTCTTAGGTGCTTCAGCCACAAAAGGAAATCTGATTTGCTTACTCTTCACACACACTTCACATAATGCCTTCTTTGAGTTCAGCTTTGGCAGGCCATGTACCAGATCTTTAGAATTTAATTCACTGAGACTTCTAAAGTTTAAATGACCATAACTCTTATGCCATAGTTCTTCCACATCTTCACCAACTGCAGTAGACAAACACAACATCTTTTCACTTGAGATGTTACATTTGTATGTTCTATTCTTTGACATGTTTGACTTGAGCACCAACTTTTTTTTTGCATCAAACAACTTCAAAGAATCATCATCCATGGTCATTGAGAATCCCTTCTCCACAAGTTGACCAATGCTCATGAGATTGCACTTCATCTCAGGAACATACATCACATTCTCAATAATGACTCTCTTGCCATTATTGTCTTTGATCACTATATTTCCACTGCCTTCTGTCTCAAGACAACTGTTGTTAGCAAGTTTGATACTTGTTTTCTTGCTTGTATCAAACTTTGTCAGCCACTTTCTATGTGAAGTCATATGGTTTGAACAACCTGAATCAAAAAACCACTCCTCATCCTTAATTCTTTCATCACTAGTTGTGGCCATCAGTAGCACTGTACCAGATTCATCTCCATGGGCCAGATTTGCTTCTTCAACTGATTCCTTCTTTTTCTTGAACCAGCACTCGTCTGCGAAATTCCCATGCTTCTCATAGTTGAAGCATTGCACTTTGCTCTTATCAAAATCCTTTTTCATGGTCTGATTTCTGCCAAATCCTCCTCTTTTTGAAGATTCAGACCTGGTCTTTCCATTATCCTTTCCCTTTCCCTTTTTCTTGAAATCTTTCTGATCTTTCTTGAAGGTCTGAACTTGCAGAGCTTGTTGGACAGATCTCTCAGAACTTCTATCAAACACCATATAAGTTCATGAGCTTCCAAAGAGTTTTGTAATTCTTCAATTTTCATGGTTTTCACATCGTGTGCTTCTTGAATAGCTACAACTATGAAATCGAACTTTGGGCTTAAAGATCTCAACACATTCTCTACTACCATCTGATCTGAAATGCTCTCCCCGCAAGTTTGCATTTGATTGCCAATGGCTGTTAGTTTTGAGAAGTAATCGCTCACCTTTTGATCTTCCTCCATCTGCATCATTTCATATTTTCTCCTATATGACTGCAGTTTCACAAGCTTCACCTTTTCTCCACCAGTGTGATAGTTTTCCAATATGTCCCATGCTTCTTTGGATCTTTTAGCTTTCGAGATCTTCTCAAAATGCAGATTGTCAACATTCTGTTGAATGTAAAACAAAGCCTTGGAGTCTTTCTTCTTGGCTTCCTTAAATGCATTCTTCTGTGCATCAGTTGGATTCTCCACCAGATCTTCATAGCCATTCTGCACAATTTCACTCACTTCTTGTGCACCAAACAAAGACTTCATCAATGCACTCCATCGATCCCAATTCTTGCCATCAAGAACCAGAATGTTTGATCCAATACCATTGTTATTCATCTTGATTATCACACTGTGTTTCCCTTGATTTCCCCTCACTTTTCACTGGTGTTTCCCTTAGAATTGAGAACCAAAGCTCTAGATGTCAATTGTTAGAACACTGAAAAAGTATGTGCAACTTAAAGTTGATGAAAAATAGAGGGAAAAAGAAAAGAAAACTATTGTATAAATGCAGTGAAAATTAACCACTAACTGTTTATAACATATCTATTTTTATACAAGTATTACACTTTCTTGTTGACTAAGTAAGCTAACTAACTTAACCAACAAACTGTATTTAACAGAATTTTTAACAAACTTGACAGTTATGAATTACATTTTTAACACACTTAATCTTGAAAACCCATAATAATCTAAGCACAAAACAACTTTATTTGTTTAATTTTGATTAAAATTTGAACATTTTTTTACTTACCCCAAAAACCTTAAAATACACTTTAATGGAGTTTGAGAGAGTCGGAAAAGATGAAACAAAAATATCATAATCCCCACTGGAGGAGGGACCGCCGCCGGAGCTGGCCGGCCGGAACCCCAAACTGTCCGTTGCGGTTGCCTGTGAGCTTCGGTCTCGCGTTTTGTTTGTTGTAACAAGACCTTAGTTCTAGTTGCAGTTCTAGTTGCATGTTAGTAATCTACTTTAGTTCTTTTTTAATAAAATATTAAGTATAATAGTGTTACAGTTTTTAAAAAGGATAACCTAGGCACTTAATTTAGAAAGTAGTATCACTAGCTTTAGTTTTAATAAAAGTTTACAAGCATGTACATTTTAGTTTAAACAATTAATGTAGTATCATTAGACATTTAGAAACTACTTGTTATGTTTAGAAATATATTAGCTCTTTTTTTTTTTGTTTAATATTTTAGTTTTGGTTTTAGAAAATGTATTAGTTATTTTACTAGAAACATATACATTAGCTTAAGAATTAATGTATTAGTTAGTTATTAGAAATTACATTAGTCTTAGACTAGAAAAATATACATTAGTTTGGTCTAGAAATTAACCTTTAACATTAGCTTAGTAATTAATATACTAATTTTAATTAGGCATACACTAACTTGTTTTGTTTAGTTTTGGTGAAAAATATTATAATTAATCTTCCTTTAATTACTTTTAGTAATTGTTCAAAATATTAGAAGTAGAAATTTATTAGTTAATTGGTTTTCTTTTATTAATTGATAATTTTTCTTTAATTCATATAATTAATTAATTAACTATTAATTAATTCTTAACTTGACCCCCTAATTTGGTTATTCAATCAAATATACTTTGATCGATTAATTAGATTTAGGACTATTTTAGTCCCTCTTTTCACAATAATTTCACTTCTCCCTAAGATCCATGTTCATTCAAAGTGGTCCTTGACCACTTAAGTGGATTAAATCCTCTCTCTTGCTCCACTATCTTTTTCAAGTCAGATTTCGAGACGTCACGCAAGACCGGAGTACTCTACAATCACCTTCAGTCTCATTGGATCTCATTTCTCTTTGAGTCTCTCTTCTTCCCTTCAAAGAAAAGAAAAAATAATTAATAACAAGAGTATGCATAGTGCGCCACGAGCCTTAAACTATATAGCAAATGATTAATGGAGGTCTCCAACACTCTTCTAGAATGCTATACAAACGTTTCATTGGGGACGACCTTGGAAAGTATTCGCTCCTGTATCATAGTCTTTAGTGTTGTGCATATGACAAACGCATAATCAAAACACTTCTTCTAAAAGCTACAAACCAACAACAAGCGACTTTCCTGTGGGAATTCTCTTCTTACCTCATTCACTCACAATGAAAGAACTTGCTTCGACGTATCTCTTTGCAAGACGGTAAACGCACTCGTACCAGACGAGCCTGCAACACCTGAGTATAGACATAAGCAATTCAATCATAAAAAATACAAACAAATTTACATCCCTAGTTAAGGGGACTACGACGACTCTGATTCTCATTTTCCATGAGATACATAGGCAGTGGGGTAGGGCCCATTCGAGCACACTCTTTATTTTCCCTACATTTTCCCCATTCTTTCTTTTTAGTCCAGCTCCAGTTAGCAGTTCCTTTGTTCAACAGCAGTTTTATTCCTTACCCTTTGAAACAGACTAACAAGCGTGGATCCCGTCGGGTGCGGAGGACAATCTGGGGTGCTAATACCTTCCCAGGTTGTAACCGACTCCCGAACCCAGAATCTCTAGTTCGCAAGACCTTGTTTTTTCCTTTTCCTTAGGTTTGTGCAACATTACCTTTCCCATTCATTCGGGATAAAAATGCTTGGTTGGTGACTCTACCTTTTCCGCACCACTTTCGCTTTTATACTAGGATGAAAATCCCAGGAGAGAAAGTAAAATCTTACAATGAGAGTTGGAAATAATATCATTAGGAACAACGTCTAAAATCACATCAGGCTTATGGAGGTTTGTCACCTCTTCTGTTATTTGTGTGTCTTCCTCAACCAAAAGTAGCCGAGATCTATTAGAAGGAAACATATGGCTAGGGATAAATTTTTCATCACAATTATAGCAAAGACCTTGTGCTTGTCTCTCTCGTTAGTTGAGATTGTGAGAGGCATCTTATTGGTAGTTTAGGTGGCTGGAATATGGATAAGGGCTAGGGAGGAATATTAGGAATTTGAACCTTGGTGTTTAGGAATATGGTTGTCTTGGGAGGTAGAGTTTATGTGCTTAAAGGGATAAGGGTTAAGTTTTTGAAACTTTGGTTTGTCATATTTTAACTTGGCTTTTGGAACAAATTTTTTTTGTACCATATCTCTAAGGTTTTGATGACAACACGGTATTAAAAGAACAATTTAGTATACTAACATATGTTCAAGTGTGTAGGACCATAGACTAAATGTTTTAAGAAAATCTAGTATTAATACTAAGAATGGATATTCAAAGAGAAGGTAAAGATCCAAATTTTGGAAGATCAGAATCTAAAGACCATACTCTGAATGACGTCAACCTTTGAATGACATCAGCTCTGCAGATCCAGACTCGAAAGATCCTGGCTCTGAAGTGTCGGCCTACAGAGATTCAAACTATAAATATCAAGTCAACGCCAAGATCAAGGATATTATGATAGGTCATTATCAGACTCTGAGGATATTTTGTCTTCTTCAGATCATGTGAAGACTTAAGCTTAAATCTGCAGAAGACATCTGAGATGTAACATATAATTCCTTTTGCATTAAAGGGATTTCAAATGAGATTTCAACGATATTAACCATATCAAGAAACATCTCAACGTCTCTTCATCAAGATTCTCAAAGACTCTCTTGAGAAAACTCTTCCATGACTATTTTCTTTATCTCTATATATAGAGATGATGATTTAAAGAAAAAGGACTAACCCATTGACATTCAAAGAGATGTTACTTTGTCAAATAAAAAGCACAAGTTTAACTTAGATTATATTAGCACTTGTATATTCTAGAAATCCTTAAGTCTAAAAGAGTTCTTCTATGTTGTATTTTGTATACACCTCTGATTGTATATCAAGTGTAGTTTTCACAGTCTCTTAATTGTACGTTAGACTTTAAGAAGTCTCTTTCTAAGTTCTTGAGCATTTGAAGTTTCTTGCTTGTGTGCTTGAGCATAAAAGTCTTTTACCTATGTGTTTGAGCATTTAAAGTTTATTACTTGTTTGTTTGAACATATAAGTCTCTTACTTGTGTGTTTGGACATTTAAAGTATCTTTCTTTGTGCTTAATCATTTGTTATTAGTTTATATTATGGTGAAAATCCCTTGGAAATGCAATGGGAATGAACTACTCTCGATTTATGGGAGGATCCAGGATAACTGCTTTTGTCTCTCTTTCTTTCCCTTCTACCTCTAAATTGTTTTTATTTGTTTCTAATCATTTAACTCTGATTCAAATTCTAAACCTTTTAATTAGAATTTGATAAGATATTTTCACAAAAAGAAGAAAAAGTCAACAAAAATCACCCTCCCCCACCGCGTCTTATATTTTCCGATCCTTCAATTAGCATCAGAGCATGGTGTGTGCTTATAACATTTAAAATGCTACAAAAAAATATCCTAAGAGAAAAACATTTATCATGAATTTGGAACCTCTAGTCCTAGAAACATTGTTCTTGTAAACTATGATTATAGTACTTCTGAAAAGAATAACTATACAACTAGACCTACAACCATCAGTGGAGACTCTACAGAGTTCAAATGGTGGAAAATAAATATGTACACTCATATCATAGGTCTTGATGATGAGCTGTGGGATAATCTTGAAGATGGCATAGACATTCCAGTTAATGGAATAGGAATGGTGATTTACAGAAAAAGTCTCAAATGCTTAGAAGAAAACCTATAGGAAACATCATAGAGTTATATGAATTTTGGTAGATGCTCTACCTTACTCTGACTACATCAAAGTTATGGAAAAATATACTTCTAAAACCATCTTTGAATCCTTGGTTTCTACCTACGAAGGCAATCATTGGGTAAAAGAAGTTAAGGTTAACCTTTTGGTTCAACAATATGAACTTTTCAGAATGAAGGAAGATGAAGACATTGAAGCCAAGTTATCAAGGTTTCAAGTTCTTGTATCTGGACTTCAAGTTCTAAACAAGAACTATACAACTTTTGATCATGTCAAGAATATTCTTAGGAGCCATCCTATTATATACATACCAAAGGTGATTGGTCGCGACTTTCTGAGTCTAACAGTTACTAACTGCAAGTGCACAGTCTATCGTGTAGTAATAAAAGATATCGATCCCACAGAGACTCGATAATTAACCTAGTGATGTCGGGTGTTGTTATGTTTAGCTATGGCGAGCGATGTTTTTGGTTTTAAAGGATTAATAATTAATTTAATTAAATTAATGATATAAATTATCGGTACGTAATTGATTTCTCCTTCACTAATTCAATAGAGGGTCGGCTTGTTAAGGTTTATTAAGTTATCTCTCCATAGAAACTCTCGGTTTAAAAGTCTTCGACTCACTCTCGTGGCCTTGCCTAATACTATACTACTAAGTTCAATTGAGCGCTCTTGTTGTGTCAATTCAAGTTAGAAATACTTTTTGGAAACCTAAAGGTTCTAATTGGTTTTAAAGCGCTTCCGCTGTGTTTAAAATTAATGCTCGATTTCAGATATCTGATTATGATATCACACTCCCGTGGTCTTATTCCTAATCTTTTGTACTCTCTTACTCTTGTAACGAAAGTTAATTAAAACAATAAATCGAAACCATATTATAACTTAATTTAAGGTTTTAGCCTAATTCTATCGAATTCGTTCCGGTTTACGCAATTACATACCGATTAACGGTTTAAGCAGACATATTAAATAAAGAAAGGTATAAGGAGAAGAAATACATGATATAAATAAATGCGGTTATAAATAAATAAATAAGCATTAAAATCAGAAATCTGGTTGCAATATCCTTGATCAACCAAACTTTGAAACTTGAAACAAATACAATAATGTAGTGGCTAGAAACAATAAAAATGGTGATAGATTCCTAATGGCGGAAACTATCACTAAGGTTTGGTAAAGGAAAATAAAACAAATGCAATACTGAAAAATAAAAGTGAACTTCGAAGGAATAAAAATGGTAGAAATTGGACGTGGAAACAAAGCTCTCTGTTGCAATTGGCAGGGAGCTCTATTTATAAGCAGTGAGGTAGGGTTTGTTGAGAAAAAGTAGGCTTGGACTACGATTGGGCTTGAGACTGAGTTGCATAGACTGAGTGAACTAGGGTGAGGAAACTTCTCCGCGTGAACGAAGAAATCTCTTTTAATTTTGACTTCTGTTTCGTCTGTTATGGATTTTAAAATTCTGCATAATTAAATTGAGACGAACGTCTGATAAGTGAGACGAGAAACTTTGGCAATGAGACGATCAACTCAAATCAAAGTTGAGCGTCTGAACATGAGACGGTCGTCTGGTGGTGGAGACAATCGTTTGACAGTTAAAATGCAGAAATGTATTTTTCGGTTGTTTTCCTTCTGTTTTGCCATGGTTTCTTGTTCTTAAAGCTTTCTTTTTCATTTTTGCCTCCAAATGACATGTATGGTCAAATGTATGCAAAACAAACACAATTTACGCGTAATATCGTCCAAAAAAGATAAATAAACATATTAAATAATCGGAAATCGCATTAAATAATCGATATGAATTCGAGTTATCAAATTCCCCCAAACTTGAATCTTTACTTGTCCTCAAGCAAACAATCAAACATGGTCTTAAATAGAATACATCTAAATGCAGACATGAAACATATCACCAATTTGTACGTGGTTTTGCGGATTTATATTAAAATAATCGATATTAACTCGAACACTAAAAATACACTAATGACACTAAAAAAGAATAATGTTCTTAAACCCCCCAAACAAACCAATCTGAATCATGTTGTTATAACTCATCCTGATGCTCTTATATCTATTTCACCCGGTTTCATTCTGACGCAATCACATTAAGCCCTTTACCTTTGCACGCACATAGTGAAATATCATGTTAGTGAATTTGATCCTTCTTTTCAAACGGGGTCTGGTACACAAGTGTGGTAACCCTTTACCGAACCGAGTGTAAGTCGTGGGGGATCAAATAGTAATTTGCCCTACCGAGTTCAGAACCAGATTCCTCTGAACCGACTGACCTCAGTATTTTTGCTTTGCCTTTTGTGCATCTTAATTGTTTTACCAATGGCTTGCATAATCTATATTTTTCTTTTTCTTCCTTTTTTTGGCATTTTTGCGATCAATAACTTATTTACATCATTTTTCCACGTAACTTGTACTTCAGGTGGTGCTGACTACTAATATAAACTACTTCGGGGCTAATTTAGACTTAAAGCTTAGACTTTGGTATAATAGGTATCCAAATCTATATCGCTTCTAAGGGTTCAAAGTGTTAAAACTGTAAAAAATTTGTTAAGTCTTTCTCAGTTTCTCTAACAATTCCCATTAACCTATATACTTGAAGGGTATGTTAAACGAAAACATTGTAAAGGAAATACTTTTTTTCAGTAATGCTAAAAAATACTAGAGAGAATTTGAAACTAAATACTTCGATTCATTTAATTAGGTTTTGTACAATGAAATGGGAAATATAATACCTTCTCCCACACTATCTCAGACATTGTCCTCAATGTTGTGAGATATAGGTACACTTCTAAAAATAACAATAAAAACATTACAAAAACTAAAAACTAATAAAACTAATAACTAAAAAGAATCTACTCCTACGGTGGTGGTGGTCTTTGGCCTCTGTCTCTAGCTCTGACTCTCATGGCTCTGATCTATTCGTGGATCCCTACATAATCAGGTATACCCTTAAGGTGGATATAGTCATGCAATGCCTGAACTTGACTTGTTAGACCTCCCAAAGCTTCGGTGTTGGTAGCTATTAACTTTCCATGCTCTGTCTGAGTCAGCTCCATCCTCGTCATCCTCTGCAACATATCCTCGTATTGCTTCTGTTACATCTCTTGGTTCTGCATGATGGTCGCCATAATGTCATTCATAGACGCGGGTTATTGATTCCTTCTCCTGCGTCTAGTGGAGGTACTGGTGCTAGCGAAATCAATGGGTCTCTGCTCAGCTCTTTCCTCATCATCCAAAACTTGTTGGACTTCATTAACTATGTCGTCTTGTTGATCTTCATGTGTAGCCACACTTGGTGAAGGAGCTCGAAGATCGAAATGCCAGTTGGCTCAGACTCTCACGTCTGTCATGGTATGACAAGGCAGGATGATGCTTCGGATGATCTTCTCGTTGGCAACCAGGTTGTATCTGTCATCCTTTCTTGTCTTGATCAGGTGACTAGACTTGCAGAATTCCATGTCAAGGTATAGGGCGGGTGCTCCATACAGCTGGTTCAGGTTTTCCTCTAAACCCAACTTAATCGCAATATCGATAATCATACCGCCAAAACAGAAGGGTGATTTCCCTCTATTACAGATATACTTGATGTTGTCGAAGATAAAAGTGAATGGGTTTACTCGCATGTCAAAGAAGGCACAGTAAATCAAAAATAACTCCTTTTGATTTACTTTATGGTTGTTGGCCCTCCCGAAGATGACAATGGATACAACCCTTTGAAAGTATCAGATGGCGGAGTTTTGAATGTGAGTTGCGTACAACACCTCCCATCCATTCTCTCTCTCTCTCTCTCTCTCTCTCTCTCCTGACAATTCCTCCCACAGATAAAAAGCGTTGATCTTCCAGTCTCCTCCTTTCGGAATGGTTAGGTGAACGCCTTCACCTTGCGGGAACCCAAACCACTCGCTAAATTGCTCTTGAGTGACGGAGAATTCACTTGCGAACATACGAAAGGTGATATTCTCCACCAGGAATTTTGTTTCACCTCTAGGCGTGTGGTACTCAAAAGAGCTTAAGAACTCCAGCACAAGTGTGGGTAAGCCAGTTGCTTCTGCAAAGCGTCGTGAGATTAGTCCTTTCCATCATGTAGTTAACGTTGTCGAGGAGACCCAAACGAGTTAGGCACTCCTCATCGACATAACAAGTGACGTTGACTTGTCTCTCACGAAACTCCTGAAAGCGTGCCCGTTGGAGAATTCCAGCATCTCCTTCTCTTGAAATGAGAGTTGTTGGTCTTGGCTCTGCCATTTTAGAAAGGTGTAGAAAAATAAAGATGACAATGGTAAGAAAAGTTTGATAGAATTTTGTGAAAGGGATGGACTGGTGTGGAAAGAAAAATGTTGCTGCTAACAAAAATAATGAAACAGAGCGGGAATAGTTGAGAAAAATTTGTTGTAGGAAATGGTTTGTGTGAGAATGGAGTAGGAAGAGGCCTTATAAATAGGGAAAAAATCATAGTCGTTGGGAGTGGGGTTGCAACGGTCCTGATGACCGTTGCAATCAGAATGTTATGAGGGTTGGGCTTTGAGACGCTCGTCTAGCCTATGTGACGATCATCACAAGCCTGAGACGGTCGTCTCAAAGCTTAGATGGTCGCCTGGCTTGAAAATTCTAATATTCCTAATAAAAGCATTCCTACTCATTCTGTTTTGTACTGAATCATACGTAGTGCATCTGTAACTTATTTCATGCAATTAGTATATGTAGCAAGTAACATAATAAATCAAATAACAGACATGCTTTTTATATCAGTACTGAAAATAAAAAATTTCTAGCAGTAGGTAAATAATATGGTTCAACATTATATCAACTAGCAGTGCAATATAAACTTATCAAATTGATATAATTTTAACACACATAACACATGATCTTTTCAATACTAGGTTTAGAATATTTCTCAACTTTAATAGCAATCAGAATTTAAGGCACTAACATATCAAGAATAAAACCAAAGTATTTTATTAAAACTTAGCAAAATGCAAGAGTAATAATTCAAAATAAGCTGAAAATTAAAAATTGACTTAAATAAAAAATTGACTAAACTTAAAATGCTAAAATTGCAAGAATTTTTTTGATTAAAGTGTTGTTGAAAGTCAGCCACGATTTTTGCGGATCGAATCTATTGCATCCCTCAAATACTCAAACTGATCCATTGTTATATGTCTTAAAGTGATAATATTGATGCGCAAGTCACGGATGTCGTATTGCATGGTTTGAATCTCAGTTTGTAGGCTTTCTAAAGTAAGTTCAGGATTTGTTGGAATTGGTGTATGTGTCTTAGCAGGCTTAAGTTCTTCTTCCAATTTAGGTTTCGCTTCTTCTTCAACCATATCCTCTGAATCTTAATAATTTGAAGGAGTCTTATGATCTATATCAACTTCAGACCAAGCATCACCTAGTTCATAAATTGGTTCATCCAAATCAAATAGCCAGTTTTCCCTCTTATGCACACTTGTGCGCTCATGTTCAGGTAATACTAAATGTGGCACAACTTCGCCATTGATTAGGAGCGTGAAATGGTCAGGTCCGCGGTCATATAACATTTCTCTCTCAAAACAGAAGGTGATATTCATAGGCCTAAACTCTCCAAGTGGGGTAATCTTAGAAAGACGGGGTCTAAATCTCATTGCTTCAGTAATCTTAGTGACTAATCCACCTATCATAATTTGACGGTGATCACTCTGAATAATTTTGCAAAAGTTGGCAAACATAAAGGTGACTGCATTAACCTTCCTGGAAGTGAAAACAAAATACATGATAAACAATTCATCTCTTGAAACGGTGTTATCACTTTCAGCTTTTCCGAACAGTGTGTAAGCTAGGATCATATGGAAATACCTAATAGCTGGTTTATGTATTTCAGTGGACAGCCTAGGGTATTGGTCATGATCAGGTCGACTTGAGATACTACTCCAAAAATTATCTAACTCACCATATGAAAACAAATTTTCCTGTGCTTCTGAGAAAACAATATGTCCATCTGGGAAACCTAAAAGGTTAGCCATCTCATGGATGTTAAACTCACAGGGGTATCCAAATAAACTAAATGATATCTTCCCTCTGGTCAAGCCTTTTCCGCAATTAGGGTGGTAAACCAGTGAAATTAGGAATTCTAAAGTTAGCTCATAGTAGGTTCTATGTTTCCTAAGTGCAAATTCGTGCCAACCTAGCTGGCTAAACAGGTAATCAATGCTAGCACCTATGCCTAAAGCTTTCATGGTAGGTCCATGGGCAAATTTGGTCAAGGACATAGGTCGTAGGGCTAAAGCTTCATAATGGAGCCTCTGGATGCCATCTATAAATTCCACAATCAGCTTGGAAGTCATGATCAGAGTCAGTGAAAAACAGAGAAAGATGAGTAGAAGGTAGAAAACTTTAAAATACTGAAATCACACAGTAAAACAAATCACACAAAAATCAGTGAATTTAAAACATCAAAAAATAAAAATTTTGAAAAACTAAATAAAATGAAAATTTAAAGTAAGAATTTAAAAATTTAAAACGTGGGTTGCCTCCCACTAAGCGCTTCATTTAATGTTAGGGCTCGACACAGCTTAAGGGAAACTAATTTAAGGTTTCTGATGGCAATTCTGCCAATTTCAAACCTATTGAATATTCTTTGTCCTCTACGCAATTGTAATGTTTAAGACGTTGACCATTTACTATAAATGGTGCACTAGACCTACCCTTAATTTCAATAGCACCACTACTTAAAACTTTAGTTATTTCGAAAGGTCCGGACCATCTAGATCATATTTTTCCTAGGAACAACCTAAGTCTAGAATTGAATAACAGAACGACATCTCCCACACTGAATTCTTTCCTAGAAATTCGCTTGTCATGCCATTTATTGGTTCTCTCCTTATAGGCTTAATTGATCTTTTAGTCCCGTAATTTAATTTGTTGTTTCAATTTAGTCCCACAATTCTAAAATGTTACAATGTAGTCCTTTAATCAACCTCCGTTAGAGTATTAAATCCTTTATGTTAAATTCAAGTGAAAAAACGTTAGGAAGTGCTTATGTGGCATGACACTAAACTGATGTGGCTTTGTTTTAATATTTTGTTTTATTTTTAATTATAAGAATAATGTATGTTGCATTTCTTCCCTACTTGTCAATTTAATTATCATTATATTTATTTAAGGTGACATTTTTTTATTTATTTTAAATTTTATGTTTTATTTATTAAACATTCAGAAATCTTCTTCTTCTCACTTTCCAAAATCAAAACCCTAGCTATCACAACACCTTCTCATTCATCTCCCATTTTATTCACACAACTTGAATTTTAAAAGAGATTATTCTCAAGAAAAGGTTATCAAACACAATATCATTTCCATCCCAGGCCCGCCACCAAATAGATAACCCAGAGAAGAGCCACCACCAGGGTAACACAGTGAACTTTGACCACCACCACTGCTATTTCCACGACCCATGTCTTACAACTCCTTTCTGAAGAGTAAAATCTAGTCTATGTGGGTGGATGTGGGAGAAGAAGATCTGGAAAATGAAAGGGACAGAACGTCGTGTGTTGATTTTGTTGTTGCAGTCGTTGTTCCTTGGTTCAAAGCAGAGGAAGAAGAAGCGGTGACGTCGTTTTGTACTTGCGCGACACCCATGGAATCTTCTGATCTGTAAAACCATGTTGTCAAATTTGAATGGGTAGAACGCAAAATCATAAACAATGGAACCTCCTTGAATGACTATGGTAAGCCATGTTGTCAAATCTGAATGGGTAGAACGCAAAATCAGAAACAATGGTGACATTCTTTTTAATTTTTTTTGTAATGTATGTATTTATGTTTTAGGTTTATTACTATCTGTAACTTATAATGTCATTCATCTCATTACTAATAAGAATTTACATTTTTGTTGCAGATCAAAAAGTTAAACCCATATGTTGCTCTGAAGAAAATCCCAACTTTATGTTATGGTATCCTGCAGCAATTTGGTTTTGGTTTATGCAGCAATTTAGTTTTGGCATTAGTTTCTTGCTGGAGCTTTTAAGAATAAAGAGAAACATTAATGTATTTGTTGTATTTTTATTAAAAATTTGATTTTGTAGTGTAATTTGATTATTTTGATTGTTTTTTGATTGTATTTTATTGTTTGATTGTTTTTTTATGAAATTTATTAAAGGGTTTGATTAATCCAAATTGTTATCAATTTATTATTCTAAAATGTTATGAAATTGTTACAAATGTGTAAAACTAGTTTGATTAAATTATTCTGATTTGGTCATTTAAATAATTATAAGGTTTCAATTTGATCTTATTGCTGAGTCGTTACATTGCTGGCATGCCATGTTGGTAAAATCTAAGGTTTTCTCAGCTAAACTAACGGAAAAGACCCATATTACTAACGAAACTAATATTACGGGACCAAAATGTAACAAAACTAATATTAGAGGACCAAACTGGAACAATTTTTTATTAAGGGACTAAAGTGAAATCTAAAATTAACTTATGGGACTAATTATGCCCTCCTTATAAATGCGGGCATTCTCGTAAGCGTCTAGTCTTAGTTCCTCCAATTCATGTAAATCTATAATGTGTTTCTCACCTGCGTTAATGTAGTTAAAGTTAAGGGTTTTAATCTTCTAATATGCTTTATGCTCTAATTCTACCGACAAGTGGCAAGATTTTCCGTAGACTAATTTGAACGGTGTGGTTCCGATGGGTGTCTTAAAAGTTGTTCTATAGGCCCATAAAGCTTCTGGTAATTTAATAGACCAATATTTCCTTGATGTAGCTACAATTTTTTCTAGAATTTGTTTTATTTCTCTATTTGAAACTTCTACTTGTCCACTCGTTTGTGGATGGTAAGGTGTAGCCATTCAGTGTCTTACTCCATATTTTAATAAGAGTTCTTTTTCTGTTGTGGTGTAATTCATCTGAGCAGGGTCTAATGTTCTACTTGCGTAATATATTGCATGGAGTTTCTTATCCTTTCTTTGGCCTAAGACTGCACCTACAACGTAATCACTTGCATCACACATAATCTCGAATGATAGCGTTCAATTTCATGGTTGCATGATGGGTGCAATAATAAGAGTTGTTTTAAGTGTTTCAGAAGCTTTTAAACAGTCTTCGTCAAAGATAAATTCAACGTCTTTCATTAATAAACCTGTCAATGGCTTATTGATTTTAGAGAAGTCCTTAATGTATCTTCGGTAAAAACCAGTGTGTCCTAGGAAACTTCTTATATCTTTCACGATTTTAGGCGGTTGAAGGTCTTTTATCACTTTTATCTTTGATTTATCTACCTCGATGCCTCTGTTGGATATCGCATGTCCTAAAACAATTCCTTGTCTGACCATAAAGTAGCACTTTTCCCAATTTAGTACAAGGTTTACTTTTACGCATTTTTCGAGTACCATTTCTAGGTTAGATAAACATCCTTCAAAACTTTGTCCGCATACGGAAAAATCATTCATAAACACTTCCATGATGTAATATATAAAATCAGCAAAGATTCCCATCATACATCTTTGAAATGTCGCTGGGGCGTTACATAAACCAAACGGAATACGTTGATAAGAAAATGTTCTGTAGGGACGGGTGAATGTTGTCTTTTCTTGGTCATCAGGGTGAATAGGTATTTGGAAAAATCCTGAGTAACCATCCAGGTAGAAAAAATAAGAATGTTTGACAAATCTTTCTAACATTTGATCGATGAAGGGCAAAGGAAAATGATCTTTCCGGGTAGCTTTGTTTAGTTTTCGGTAATCGATACACATTCTACTCCTGATTACTACTCTTTATGTTATAGACTCGCCTTTGGCGTTCTTAGTGACTGTAATGCCTCCCTTATTTGGTACGACATGCACTGGGTTGACCCTCTGACTGTCGGATATTAGATATATAATCTCGACGTCTAACAACTTCTTTACTTCATCCTTGACTATAGTACTTAGAATCGGATTAACCCTTCTCTAGGGTTCTATAGAGGTTTTATAATCTTCATCTAGCATAATGCGGTGAATACATATCGAAGGGCTTAATCCTTTTAGATCAGATATGTTATAACCTAACGTGGTTGGGTACTTTCTTAGGACGTCTTAGAGTTTTTTCCTGTTTCGAGTTGTCCTAAGTCTGCGTTTACTATAACTGGTCTTTTAAGTTTCGAATCAAGAAATTTGTATCTAAGATTGTTAGGCAATGTCTTGAGTTAAAGATCGGGTTTCTTTGGGCATGGCGTATGGTCAGGTGTAAGAG
Source organism: Lathyrus aphaca (assembly GCA_963966055.1). Lineage (NCBI taxonomy): Eukaryota > Viridiplantae > Streptophyta > Magnoliopsida > Fabales > Fabaceae > Lathyrus > Lathyrus aphaca. The sequence goes on from OZ014519.1 coordinate 569,660,627, forward strand.
CTAAGCATTCATTTAAACTTTCGTCTTGATAAGGTTCTCTCCAATTATCGTCTTCGAATATTAAAGAAGATGGGATCTTCATTATGTCAGAATAGGTAATCTCTTCTTTTTCCATTTCTCGTCTACATTCGTCAATGACGTCAATGAAATAACAGGTATCGTCTATGGCTGGAGCTTGGAGAAATTGGGTTAGAATAAATTCGACTTTTTCTTCTCCTACTTGTTATACCCTAAATTTTGACCAGAAATTTTCAATTTTTTTGTTTATTTGACGCATTTTCGCCAATATATCGAAAATCAATCACTTTGTATTTTTAAGTTAAAACATATCATTAATCATTAATCATTGTTTTTCTTGATCGATTTTATATCGTTTTATTTTTATTCTTGATTTCGAAGAATTAAGTTAATTTTAGAATTTAGGTAGGTTTTTGGTTCCTCTTAAATCATTTCCTTTTATTTAGTTATTATAATTTAAGTTTATCTTTTAAATCTAGTTTTATTTTAGATTTTAATTATTACTTTTTTAAGGCCAATTTAGATTAATTTAGTCATTTTAATTAGTTTACTATCTTTACTATTTTTTTTACTTTTTATTTTAATTTAGACTATTTAGAATTAATCTTAATTTCACTTAAATTTAGTTTTAATTCAATTTTTTATTTAGTTTATATTAATCTTTTAATTAGTTTATATCAGTTTTATTTTATTATTATTATTTTTTTATTATTCATTAAAATTATTTTTATTTGTCTAGTTTTCTACTTGGTTGATTTAGAACTGTTTAGTTAGTTTTGAAGCATGTGTCCTTGATTCAATTCAGAATTCACAGCCTGTAGCTACACTCTTTCAATTTACACTTTTGACCATGAATATACATCAAAATAGGACAACATTTTTGCTGCTCCAAAAGGTCTTTGCAAGCAGACCCCAAAACGGTTTCTTTGCAACAGGCAGGAATCAAAACCTGCATTTGAAAACAACTCATCAACACAAGGAGACAAAAATCCACCAGAAAAATTTCAAAAAAAGAAAAAAAAGCCTTATGCTTTTCTATAAAACAGAGTCAGAAATAATAAAAAAAGAAGAAGAGCAAACCGAAAAAAATTAAAAAGAGCTCTCTGCAGAAATTGGAATCAAGGAAAAACATTTTTGATCCCTTTCAAGTTTCAACCAATACTCTGAGCAACCTTCCAACAACCATAAAAGACCCTTTAAAAATCCTTCAGAAGGGGGTTTTTATGAGAAGAAAACCATAAAAAAAGGAAAAGTTGTATCCTTCATCACCTTCATGCCATAAAATCCAGAAAACTCCTTAAACCCAAATACAGGAAAAATGCTTTAAAGAACTCCACCTCTATTCGTCGGCGGCGGTGGCGTCACCACCACTATTACCACCTTCATCACCCTTTCCGACTGACGAACACAAAACCATCCAACACCTTCAAAACAGTTCGCAAAAACTCGCCACCAAACCCTTTCTCCAAAACCGTACCACTATCGGCCCAAATCTCGCCACCAAATCGCGATCGTGGAAGAATCACGAACCTCAACGTCGCCGCCGTGATTCACAAACCAAAAACCACCACCTTCAATCTCGCCGTAGATCCAAAACCGTCGTCATCGTCGCCATTAAGGACCTGTGCGAAAACCACGAATCCGCGAGAGATTTGAGAGGGTGAGTTCGAAATCAGGCACATGTGAAGAAAGCAACGCCTTGCTCGCCGACGGTCGTGAGTGAACTTGAGGTTGGGTTCACCTCTTGTGTTTTTGAAGCATGAACAGTGCTAATGGAATTTGTTTTTTTTATCGAAACCTGAGATGTTGGATGTGTTTGGAGGTTGATTTGTTCTTTCACTTATTTTAACACCCTTATTTCTTTTTTATTTTAGTTGTTGTTAGAAATTCTGATTGGGTTTAGTCATAGATCTAGCCCCATTTGACTAAGCTTTTTACACCCTGCCATCATAACAAGACCCTTTTGTTACTTGATAAACTGTTTTTTATTTTAAAAGGAATTTCATTTTTTTATTTCTTCTTCATTGACTTTGTTTTAGATTTCTGTTACGGAGTTTGGGCTTTATAAGCCCATTTGAACTTTTGCCAACACATTGTTTGTGCCGCCTCCCCCTTTGTTTTCAGTTTCTTGACTTTATTTTTTACTTTATGCCATTGTTAACGATGCGTGGGCTTAGCCCGGTATTACTTTCACTACACAACCTCGTGTATTCTCACGCACACCCTTGTTCACCGTAGCATTCCCTTTATTTATTGTTATATATATATATATATATATATATATATATATATATAATTTATTTATTATTATCATTTTTTCCCCTTTTTGTTTTGATGAAAGATTTAGTTTCTACTAGATTGGTAATCTATGTTTCTCTCTCTCTCTCTCTCTCTATTATTTTTATAGAGCCGATGATATGACAAAAGTCACGATAAATTGTTTCCGATTAATCGTGACCGATATGAGACCTTTATTTATTTTATTTTCATTCTATTTGATTTATTCTAATTTTTACAATTTATTCCACTTTATTTAGTCTATTCACTTATTTTATTTATTTCTCACACTTTTATACAATATTTAATGCTAACAGTTCCGATTAATATGTACACTGCACACACGCTTCCTCTTGGGCAAAATACAACGATACCCTTTATTTCTTCGCAAATCTTGTGTAAATTATCATGTATCCCCCTCCCGTTTATTTTGAACGCAATTTATCTCTTCTGCATTTATTTTACCGGTTTTGACTTTGCTAGGAGTACCCATAGGAATTAGAAATCGAACCCACTTCGCATAATCAATTAAATATTCATACGCTTACATTTTGCACACACGTAAGTCGGTCACTATGTGATCGTCGTCTGCACGACCTTACGCGTCTAAATTAATTAACGAGGAACTGAGCTTCGAAGTCTAGCATTCCGCGGGTCTTTAATGAACCACACCTGGGCTAGCCCCACGCGTAGTGTTTCATTTACTCCTTCGTTTCTAAAAAATACTAAACCCTAATTCATCCAAAATAATCGCAAGACGTCTCTAAATTAGCATATTAATTAACGTAAGAACTAAACTCAGGAATCTAGCATTCCTCGGGTTTTTGAATTGGATTACTGTTGTGGCTAGCCCTCGATTTGTAATTCATTCGCTCATTCGTTTTCAAAATGTAAATCTTAAATTAAATTTGTGAAAGAACTAAACTCAGGAATCAAGCATTCCTTGGGTTTTTGAATTGGATTACTGTTAGGTCTAGCCCTCGATTTGTAATTCATTCGCTCTTTCGTTTTCAAAATGTAAATCTTAAATATAATTTGTGAAAGAACTAAACTCATGGATCTAGCATTCCTCGGGTTTTTGAATTGGATTACTGTTGGGGCTAGCCCTCGATTTGTAATTCATTCGCTCTTTCGTTTTCAAAATGTAAATATTAAATTAAATTTGTGAAAGAACTAAACTCAGGAATCTAGCATTCCTCGGGTTTTTGAATTGGATTACTGTTGGGGCTAGCCCTCGATTTGTAATTCATTCGCTCTTTCGTTTTCAAAATGTAAATCTTAAATTAAATTTGTGAAAGAACTAAACTCAGGAATCTAACATTCCTCGGGTTTTTGAATTGAATTACTCTTGGGGCTAGCCTTCGAGCTGTAATTCATTCGCCCTTTCATCTCCAAAACAATCGCGTCTTAATTCACAAATCAAATAACGAGGTAACTGAACTCCGGAGTCTAGCACTCCTGGGTTAGCCCCATGCGACGTGGTTCATTCACCTCTCGTTTTAAAACACCCTTAACAAAAGTCAAACACTTTTCTAAAAAACGAACATTGTTTAAATCTTTCTACCTCGCAAACAAGCTAGCGCTTCAGCCTATCGCAAGCATATAAGCCAACGCTTAGCAGTTAGCAAGCATTTAAAACAATTTTTCATTAAAAAAGACAAACCGTAGTTGCACGAACTACGAAGCTCTGACTTTCCCATTGCACAAGGGAATACGTAGGCACGAGGATTTTCATCCTTCACAAGCACAATAATAAAAAAAATTAATCATTTCTCTGTCGTAAATCATAATAATAAAAAACTTAACCTTTCTCCATAACACATAATAATTGGAACATTAAAGACAATCATTAAAAGAAGACAATAATACAAGTTAACATTTAAGCGCAAATTAAACTAAGAGGTTCCTGTTGAGTACAACGGATGTGAAGGGTGCTTAATACCTTCCATTTGCGTAATTGACTCCCGAACTTAGAATAGTGGTTTCGTTGACCATTTTTTATCCTTTATTTAGATTGTGTCTATATCTCCCTTTTCTTTAGTTAGAATAAATAGAATTAGGTGGCGACTCTGTTATTGTTTTAGGATCGTATTTTTCAAGGTACGACACTACTTCGAATGTCAGTCTGCCTTTCTTCACATTTATAATTGCTCCGGTCGTGGCTAAGAATGATCTTCCTAGTATGATAGGAGTTGTATCATCTTCCTTGATGTCCATGATTATGAAATTGGTTGGGATATAGAACTGACATATTCGTACAGGAACATTTTCTAAAATACCAACCAGGAATTTGACTGAGCGATCGGCTAGCTGAATTGACATCTTGGTCGGTCTAAGTTGTCCGATATCGAGCTTCTTAAAAATTGATAATAACATAACGTTTATATTGGCTCCTAGGTCGCATAGAGCTTTGTCTATGAAGAACTTTCTTATTACACAAGGAATAGAGAAACTTCTTGGATCCTTCAGTTTAGGTGGCATATTATTTTGAATAATAGCACTACACTCGGAAGTAAGTGTAATTGTTTCGTTTTCTTCGATTTTATTCTTGTTGGATAAAATCTCCTTCAGAAATTTAGCATACGAAGGCATCTGAGTAATAACTTCTGTAAAGGGTGTGGTAATGTTTAATTGTTTTAGAAGCTCTACGAATTTCTTGAATTGTCTCATTGTTTTAGAATTTGTTAACCGTTGGGGGTACGATATTGATGGTTTATACGGTGGCGGAGGTACATAAGGTTTTTCCTTTTCCTCAACCTCCTGTTCATTGATTTCCTTTTCCTATGGTCTATCGTTTTTATCAGTTAATATTTCAGGTTGTTGATACATGGCTGGATTTTCGGTTCTAGGATCAGCAGGTCCGTCCAACTCTTTTCTACTTCTTAGTATAACTGCAAACTGCATTTACATGGCCCTTATGATTTGGTTGCGGTTGTCCAGGAAAAGTTCCAGCTGGAGCAGCAGCGGATGCCTGTTGTTGAGCTACTTGAGAAATTTGGGTTTCTAACATCTTATTATGAGTAGCTAAAGCATCTATCTACCTTTGTCACCAATTGCTTTATCTATTCACTGGTATGAATGTTCTGATTTAGGAAATCCTTGTTCGTTTGAGCTTGGGTATAAATGAAGTTTTCCATCATCAGTTTGAGATTTGATTTTCTAGGAACATTTGGATTGGGTGCATCAGCTTTCTGATGTCTTGGTGGTGTAGTTGGTGCTTGATTTGGCGCATACAAGGCGTTGTTATTCTTATAAGAGAAATTTGGGTGATTTTTCCATCCTGGGATTGTAAGTATTAGAATACGGGTTTCCTTGAGCATAGTTCACCTGATCTATGGCTAATCCGGCAAGTAATTAACATTCAGGCGATGTGTGTCCTGGGATTCCACAGATTTCGCAATTTGGAGTTACGGCAGCCACGATGTCTTGTGGTGTTATGGTCAAGCTATCGATTTTCTGAACTATGGCATCCATCTTTGCATTTACATGATCGAAACTGTTCACTTCATACATTCCTCCCTTAGTATGGTTCTTCTCTACAAGTGTTCTTTCTCCTCCCCATTGGCAGTGGTTCTGAGTCATATTTTCAATGAGGTTATAGGCTTCTTCTTAATGTTTATCCATAAGGGCACCTGTAGCACCCCAAAATTTGCCCTCTCATTTTCATGTCATTTAGCATATCCTTTCATACATTGCATTGCATTTAGATCATAATTGCATCATAAACATACATATCCATTGAGCTTTCACAGGTTGTGACAGACCTTTATAACGTCATGTGGCACGTGCACAAGAATCTCAGAAGATGCCAAAGATCTCGGTTGATTCAGAGCAGTTTAAGTATAATATCAGTTTTACAGTGCAGTTTACAAAAGTTGTAACTCTCGCCCGAAAATTTTTTTTGGCTTGAAACTCAATAGTTCATACCTATTCGGTATTCTCTACAACTTTTTTGTTCGGCTCGGAGGCCAATTCATCAAAGAAAGTGGCGGGAATTATTTGTTTCTGAAATTTCGGTTTCGCCGATTAATTGTGCTAGCGGTATTCATGAGTTGGTAACTTCTGATTGGATCAACGCTTATGAGAGATTCATACCAAAATTTCGTCTTGATATCCTTTCCAACATTAGGGTTTTGGCCGAGAACTAATTCTTTGAAGAAGATCTCCGAATGTGTGAGTTTTCAGAGTCGATATAGGGAAAAGCAGTGCTGAACCGGTGAGTTTTGAACACTAAAAAATTCATAACACTCAGATCGTTCATCAGATTGATGTCTTTCTGGTGCCTAAAATTCCGTTTAGATGTTATCTTCATTCTTTGAATTCAGTTTGAGGTCGGTCTGAGCGGAAGGATCCTGAAAATGCGAATTATCAGTGGGATTCTTTGATGCAGTGCACTGTCTGTCAGATTTTGTAAAAATTTATAATTCGGTCAATTTTCATCGGATTGTGTCTGTTCTCAAAGCTTTGGTTCAAGAGTTTTATTCTCTTCAAGTTCAAAGGCAAATGCGTGTTTGAACGATGCTCCGAAGATTGTTGTTTTGGTTTATTTCACAAAACTGAAGTGCTGACCGAAGAAAAAGGTTGAAAGTGGTTTCACGAGAAAAATCATATCTCCCTTGTTGTTTGTCCGATTGAGCTCACATTTTAACACGAGGTTAATGACTCATAGATCTATAACTTTGCTTACAAAGTCGAGTCGATATTATGCCCCGAAAAGTTTGACCTCGTCACATTTTCGAGTAGCGGACACCAAATAAGCCAAAAAATCAACCTATCCAGTGACGTCTTACAGCTTAAACGTATCGATCGCACTTGATTTTGATCGTATGTCATCCTTTCTTTTTGCGTTGTAACCGTGATTCAGAGGTGGATGATATTGTGAAAGGCCCAGAGTCGAAATTTTTTACCGAAGACAGTGTTATTTTCACTTAAGCCGAAATTCTACCTTTTGCCTTTCATTTTATGCTCCACTATATATTCTTTTGATCCACAATTTGTCTCATAACTTCAATCACAATTCACAAACACCAAAAAAATCTCAAAAACTATCTCTAAAGGATCAAAGTTCATTCTCTCAACTCTTTCTCAAGAACACAACAACAACTTCATCAAAAACTCAAGAACACAACAATTCAGATCAAGCTTCTGGTAGCCGAACCACCGCGAACCACCACCTCCAGTCAACTCCACCACCGTGTGACCACCATCTTCCACCGTCGGCAACCACGTGGCCTCTCCTCCTCTCCTCCGTCCGTGATCGCGTCTCACTCCCTCCAGATTCGTAATTTCTTCGTCAATTCTTCATATGGTTAGCTTTTCGAACTTTAATTCATGAATAATTGTTGAATTGTTTCTTTAATTAAATTTTCAAGTTGAATTAATCTTGTGGAGATTGTGTGCATTAATTCTTGAGTTGATTGTTGATTGTGGATTGACTTTTGATTAATTGATCTTAATAATTGTTGTGGCTTGTAATTGGAAATTCTTGTTAAAATTGACTTTGAATAATTGGTGCATGTAAGGTGTTTGACAATATTCCTAGGAGAGCTAATTGTTGTGACTTGATATTGATTGAAGTGCTTTACTTTTCAATTCATGCTTGTTTCAATGTGTAAATTTGAAATAGGATAGATTGATGCTTAATCGATATTGTTGTTCATGTGTCGCGAATGTGAATAGTGTAACTTGACTTTGTTGATTAGTCTGGAGCCATTGGTGAACTTTTTAGTCGATTTTGGACAACTTTTTTTCACCGTTTCGCTACTGCCAGCCGACAAAATTGGCCAAAAAGTCCCACTTCCAAGCGGAATTTTCAAAAATCGATTGCATATTTGATTCCGTTGGCACGTTTGCAAGTTACCATGCGATTTTTGTTCAATTCCGAGTTGGTGATTTTTGACGCATTGTTTTTGTTTTAAGGCTTTTTAAGTTCGATTTGGTGCGATTTTGATGCATTGATCTTGTTTTGACTTGTACTTATGTTTGTTGATCATTTGTTATTCATTGCATGTAAATTTGCTCGGTTCCGGTTTGAGTTTGCATGTAGTTTATGTTAGTGCATAGATGTTGCCCCGTTTTGAAGCGTACATTTCAATGCATGTCCATGACTAGTATGTTCATCTTTCTACTTGATTTTGAGTTGTGAGGCATAGGTGCAACTTTCAGTTGCACCTCTTTGTGGTTTCTAATGCGTTTGTTGAGTTCATGCAAGGTTCTCTCAAGGATCTTGACGACGGTCGCTTGGTTGGTATTCCACTTTATTTGTGGGATACCTTTTGATTCAAATGATACTTTGTGCCGTTGTTTTTGTCTGGATTGTGTTGTGTGCAGGAAATTTGTGTGGTTGCACCCGACTTGCATATCTTGAAGATAAATGACTTCAAAAGTAAATGACTTGAAGATAAATATGACATTTAAGATAAATTGGTGGTGTTTCAATCACGTACATTCACACTGCACTCGTTTCTCTACACGCGGATACTTTGAGTATACGGAGTTACTAGACTAAGATATTTATATACATTACAAAGTAACAGTTTTCGACAGTTTCTTCCTACAACTATTCTAAGATGGTGACACTTGTCCCACTATATTTTGAAGAAGCTTCATCTTGCGCCACTTGCCCCTGTCTTTGAATTGAAGATTACACATTTTCCCTCCAACTTTGAACATGCAAGAACCTTGGTAACTGCCATGTATGTCGAATGTACACTTGGTCGAATCCTCCAAACACTTAGAAAATATTCCAAACTTAGAATTTCAAAAAGTATGAAACTTGTAGGCAGGTTTCTTCGACTCTCATCTTTTAATGAGCAAGGTCGAAGACCTCACTTTAAGCTTATAATGAGACAACCCTTTTATTAAGCCAAATAACCTCATTAATTGCTAGCGTCAAAATTTAGGGATAACAAGAAGTTGTTGGTGTTAAATAATGGGTTAACTTTAATTCCAAGGTTGAAGATAAAGTGAGATTACTTAAGGAATTTGTGGATCAAGTGTGTATTCTTGGACCAACATATAACATTCAATCTTATCTTAAGATGGAAGGATTTTTCGCAATCAAAGTTTAATCATTAGGCATAAATTTGTGCTTACGTGGGGAATCAGAGGAAGGTACCATTGAGGAATTAATGGGGAAAGGTGAAGTGTGGTGGAAGAATTGGTTTAAGGAGGTTAGGAGATGGAGTGAGGTGGAGATCAACGATGGTAGAATGGTTTGGATTAGAGCTTTCGGAGTTCCCGCTCATGCTTAAAATTGTGATTTCTTCGTGGAGCTGGCCAATTCTTTGGGGTCGTTTGCTTGCATAGACGACAACACTGCTAAAGGAATTATTCTTGATGTTGCGAGAATTCTGGTGATAATTCCTTTGGCATACAAGCTCCCTGATTCTTTGCGCGTGTCTATTGATGGCAAGACTGTTATACTGACAATCAGAGAAGAGACATATGGTCCTCTTAACTTCGATTTAGGTATTTCTTCATCTCAATTTACTAGTAATGTCTCTTATGATTTAAAAGAGGATTGGTCTAATGATTTCATTGATGATAAGTTCGATTTCGGGAGGGAAGATTCTGCTGACAGGTATTTCTTCACCCTGGCCATTTGCACAATGGGGAATGGACATCCTCGGTCCATTCACAGTGTGTTCCTTCCAAAACAAATATCTAATTGTGGTCGTCAATTATTTCACCAAATGGATAGAAGCCGAGGCTCTGGCCTAAATCACTGTATTCAACATCTTGTGATTTTATAAGAGAAATATCCTGGCCGGGTTCGGCGTACCTCAATCCCTGATCACGGACGACACTCAGTTCACGGACATGAATTTCCAAGACTTTATCTCCAAGACATGTACCAAGAAGAACTTCGTGTCAGTCGAGCATCCCCAGACGAACGGGCAAGCCGAAGCCACTAACAGAGTCATTTTTGTGAGGCCTTAGACGGAGACTGGGCGAGGCAAAGAAAAGATGGGTTGAGAAACTCCACAGTGTGCTCTGGGCCTACCGGACGACTCCACATTCGACCACCAGGGAAACTCCATTCCGAATGACGTATGGAACAAAAGCAATCATCCCCGTGGAAATTAGAGAACCTTCTAGACGGACAAAGTCTCCTCTGGAAGAAGAAGTCAACGACGAAGCGTTGAGGGAAGAGTTCGATTTAGTCGAGGAGATTCGCTTAGGGGAAGCTCTCTGTGAAGAATCCCTAAAAAAATATCGCATTGCGCTACGATGCCAACATCATCAAACGAGAATTCCAGGTAGGAAGTCTTGTCCTGTGTATAAATCAGAAATATTCAAGCGAGGGCAAGATCGTAGAGAACTGGGATGGCCCATTTCGGGTCAAATCAAAAACTGACACAGGAGCCTACTACCTTGAAGAACTGAATGGAAAACCATTTGCTCAACCATGGAAAACTGAAAAACTTAAACAATATTATAGCTAAGTCCAGCCAAAGCGCGGAATAGCTGCCGACGGATCTACCTCGTTAACAGAGGGGAAACACCCGACCAGAGGGATGTACCGTGGTATAAGTACAACCCTTAAACACAACATAAGTGAACTCTTGCCCAACTAACTGACAGATGATTCTCCTAATATAGACACCTCGAATGAGCTCTCTCTTTGCCATACCAGCATGGAAGACCCCAGCTCGCGAGGGGAAAGGTCTAAGCCTTAGGGAATAAGGAACTCGATCGAGTCCTTGACCCTTTCTGCGATAACAAATCTCGCTCCTCGATAAGTTCCATACACTGTCGAGTTCTTCATAACACGCCGAGGATATCCACAATGCAATTACATATAAGTTAAAGCATACCTTATAAATAACAATGCACGAACAAAAAGGGCAATAATTATATTTATCAAAAAGTCGACCATGAGGCCGGGGATTTTTATAAGTTACATAAAAATGGGACTAAGTCCCATAAATAAAAAATACATCAAAAGTCACACAAACCAAGGAAAATATGGCTCGTAGGCTAAGAAACCTAACTCCTTGCCGGGAGGGATGACCACGCCCTTATCCATGCGGTGAAGAGGACCAGTTCCCTCTACAATCAATTCCACCTTGGGGTTCTTCACCTTTAGCTGCTTGATAACGTTGTAGAAGCCTAACAAAGCCATTGCCAAGTTGTCTTGCACCATGTCGCTCCCGATAAATGGGAATGGCCCAGATAAAGGTACAGACGCGAACGGTCGGCGAGAGGATGAAGTGAGAACACACAGGAGTGAACTCACAGGAAATGAATAGAGTCGCCAGCTAGGCATTTTTATCCCGAAGGAAAGGTAATGCTGCATAAACCTAGAAAGATATGGATAAGACGGTTGCGAACCAGAGAGACTGAGAAAGGGGGTTGGTTACAACCTGGGAAGGTATTAGCACCCAGATTGTCCGTCGTACTCGACGGGATCCACGCTTAAAAGATTTGTGTTTTAAAGGGGTAGTGTCAGTGCATTTTGTGTATCATAGCTGGAAAAGGATGTACAGGTGTCAGTGTAAAAGGAGTGAAGTGTATAAGTGAAGTGTCAGTGTGAGATCAGGAATGAAATGACCATGAGGCTTAAAGAATAAGGCTGGGAGGAGGGGGAATATACAGAGACTTTTGTTCGATAACTGTTAAGTTATGCCTACGTATCCTCTCGTGCAATGAGGAAGTCAGAACACCGTAGTTCGACCCAAAGAGACTGAAAGATGAATTGACTTATGAACTGCTTGCTTGTCTATGCTCAAGTGTATGACCTGTCTGGCTCAGGTGCAAACTGTCTTGCATTAGACGGAAGAAGAGAGTTCTCGTTTTTGAGTGAAGATGATGAGAAAAGAATCCCGGAGGAGACGATTATTGTTTATTTTTGTGTTTTCAATCTTTTATTGCTTTTGAAAGTTTATCATAAGTTAATGAGCTTAAACCTAAACCAATGGATTTAGTAAACTCATCACATCTTCCCTCTGATTAGGGGTAATGAGAATGCCTTAAGTGTGAAGTCAGCTTCTCACACTTAATTACCATGGTGTAGGATTAAGATCATTAACCTACTTGTGATTATTTAGATGTTTTTGTTGTTTTTGTTTAGTGTTGAGTAATGAGATTAAGCCATAATCAGGGATTAAACAGACTCATTACACCATCCTAATAGAAGGATAATAGATGAGAGTGTTTAAGCTGAGGAAAGCTCCTCAACTTAATCCATGATTAGGGATTAAACCCATGACAAAACAAAGCCTTTATTAAGTGGATTTTAGTTAATGATATGATGATTAAGTGAGTTTTAGGGTTTGTAAGACAACTTGAGGGGGACTTGTCCATTAACACTAGGGTTAGTCCTTCTTAACCAATTAAGGAAGAATTACAACCCTAATGCAAGGCCCAAGTTACAAGTGTGATGTCTTGATGATTATTAAGTGAATTGATTAAGGGATTTAAACACATTAAGGGTTTAACACTTAGGATTAAAGTTATACACTCCATCCTAATAGAAGGATGCAGGCATAAGCTTAATCACAAAGCCTTAAAGCCTTTAGGGTTTAGTCCCTGATTATGAGATGAGAAGAGAAGACTCAATGAGACACAAAGGTAAAACTAAGTTGGGGACTAATCAAAACCCTAATCATTGTCATGCTTGGCTGTTCCTAAGGTTTGTGAGGTTTTCAAAAGACATCTTCAGAGGAACCACCAGGAAACAGATGAAAGGAGCAGAGAGAAGCAAAGTAACTTGCTTCATTTAAGAAGACAAGTCACTTGAAGAAAGAAAGTAAGAAGAGAAAGAAAGAGCAAGCTCAATCTCAAACACATAACAAAATGCAGCAAGGATGCATAAAAGAGATGAAAAGAAAATGTGAGAAGTGAAGGCAAATTCACTTCTCAAAGTTACTTACCACCTGAAAAGTTAGTGAAAGGAATGCAATCCAATGCAAAATGAAATGAAATGGCATGATACAAACCAAAACCAGAAGCATATATGAGATGATAATGATGTTATGAGATGATGCAAACATGAAACAAGGCATGGGGGTGATCATACAAACTTGTGGATGCAAATGAAGCATGCTTAGAAACATGAACATACATGAAAAGTTATGAAATGCAAATGACATACAACATGGCAAATGAAATATGCAATGATCAAACATGCTTATAACATGTCTTAAGATGTCTAATGAATCAAATGGATGCACAAAATGCTATGGCAAGTCATGGTATGCAAGCAAATGCAAGATGAATGCAAAAGGAAGCCCAAGTTAGGGTTCATGATCAATGCATCAAACAAAAACCAAAACCAGAAGCAAACATCAAGATAAAAAAAATTGAAAATGCACTCAAAGGAACCCTAAACCTATACTAACTCACTGCCCAAAGGAGGGGTTCTAACTCTTAACCTAGTTAGGGTTATGAATTTCCTAAGATTTCTAGGGTTTTAGGGTACCTTAACAAGAAAAATGTCAAACAAATGGAAAATGCAAGATCAAATCATGCCAATTTAATCCTACAAACTACATGATATGCAAAACACAATACAAAAAGAATCAAAGTCCAACTCTCAATGGTTAGGCAGAAATGATTTTTTGAAGTTTGGACCAAAATAATGCTTTGAAATTGAATTAATTCCATGGAAAATTGTCAAAATGCATCAAGATCAAAAAAGAAATTTGGTTTGAGGGTTGGACAATGTTTCTAAATGATCTTAAAGGTTTCATGAATTTTTTGGTGATTTTTAAATACTTAAAAGTATTTTTAATTAATTAATTCTCATTAATTAATTAAAAATAAACTTTTAAATGATTTAAAAATAAATTTTAATGCAAAAAATAAAAATAAAAATGTTTTTGGTTTCTGAAAATTGATAAAAGTTTATACAAAAATTTTCAGAATTTTTAAAATTGGTTTGCTATTTTAAATTAAATGGACAAGTTAAATGGATTAAAATGAAATAAAAATTAAAAAAAGAGAAAGTATGCAGGATGGAAGGCTCAGATGCAATCTGGGTTTAAAATGTTTGACTGGGCGCACATCTGGACGGCCCAAGTTCAAACCAGCCTAATTTTAATTAATTAATTATTAATCCATAATTAAGAGTTAATGAAATGATCCAGACCCTCTATGCGCGCGCGGGAAACAACATCCAGTGGCTCACATTTAAACTTGGTGCCCTAACCCTAATTATCAATTAATCACTCTCAGGTCACCGGAGACGAGCTCCGGTCGTCTTCTCTGGTGACCTCCCTCCCTGAGAATCTCAAAAACACTCCCTAGGTCAAATCAAACCCCCCAAATCTCCAGAAATGATCCCCAAGTCCCCTAGAACAAGAATCCAACATCAAATCTCATTTATTTCTACTCAAGAACAAGATACGAATCAAACATCAAAAATTGCAGAAATTTCAGAAACACCATACAAGCTCATTTCTCAATCTTTTTCAAAAGTAAAAGGTTCAGTGAACTCAGGGAAGCATGCTTTATCATTTAGAAACAAGAAATAGAGGTTCTGGAAAAATGAAATGCCATAGCTACCTGAATCGAAGCTTTCAAACCAAGAGCTTCTGGGCCAGTTTCTTGCTTCCAAACAGCTCCAATGACCTCCCCAAAGTGTTTGCCAGGCTTGTTTGAAGTTTATTTGGGCTGGTTTGAGAGTTTGCTTGAGTTCTGTTCAAAGGGGGGGGGGGCAGAAATCGTATCTGGCTTATGTGAGGTTTCAAGGATGAATGAAGGCAGGGAAATGATCAGGAGGATGTGGTGGTATGTTTTGTGAAGTTTGTTTGTGAGTTTGTAGCTTGTGTGATAATTTTCGAATGCTTTTGCAAATGGGGTGGAAAATGAGAATGCTGTGCTATGGATGGTTTCAGGCCTGTGTTGTAGTTGCTTTGGCTTGCTTTTGATGTGTATAAACAATTGTGATAGGTCAGAGGGTTGGTGCTGGCCTATTGTGATTGGTATGGGCAAGTTGCCAAAATGTCAACTTGACTTGTACTTGAGGTATGGGCTATGGTACCACTTGCTTCTTGGCATGCTTGGGCTCAGCTTGAATTAAGGGATGTTGTGAAAAAAGTTTAGAGGCTAGGCAGCAAGTGGTTCATAACTTATGATGAGTTTTGCAACTTGCCTTGCTTTTGATTCTTATGAAATATCTTGCTCCATAAGCCACAAAAAATGAGAAATTCTTGGCCCATTCTGAATTTTAGGTCTTGTATGATCATGTTGTGAAGTTTAGAAGTCCATTTGATAACTTAATTTGCCTTGAGAAGTGAATTTGCAACTTTGCCTCTTTGGTGGAAAACTTCAAATTTTGTGATTTTTGCCAACTTTGACAAGCCATAACTTTTGATCCAAAATGAATTAGGTCATGTTCTTGTACTTTTTGAAAAGGGAATGATCCATTCTACAACTTTCATGACCAAAGTTTTTCCATTTGAAGCTTTTTTGAATCAAAAAGTAAAGGTTGAAAAAGTTGCCTAAAATGGCAATTTCATTAAAAGTCAAACTTCCCAAAAAGTCAACTTTGCAAAAGACTTGAAATTCTTCAATTTTGTGAACTTCCAACATCTTCTATGATCAAATAAATATCATATACAATCAAAATGATGCCCTGATTTTGCACTGACTTGCTTGAAAAGTCAACTCTTGATCAGATGACTTCCCCAAGGAATTTCTTCATGAAAATTGATATGCATACTCCCTATACCATATAGAGACCAATAGAAACAAGAATGACCAAAAAAATTGGAGTTATGGCCTTTGAAACCAAAACCCTAATTCTAGGTCATCTGTGCAGTTAAACCTGGCTCTGCTTCCATGCCATTCTCAGTTCTTGTGATTCTTTGACATTCTTGACTTTGAGAGGATATAATATGATACTTGAACATACATGGACCCCTTTGAAGTGATTGATGACCTTTGGAGTGGCTCAAGAAGCTCTTGGATTGCTCAGATCACAAACCCTAGATGCAGATGGCTTTGAACCAATGCAGTGAATCAAAAAATGTGATATGAGATGCTATGATTGAGTTTATGCATATGAAATGATCACAAGCCATGGTGTGAATGGGTGAGGGAAAATTTGGGGTGTTTACAGCTGCCCTTATTCAAACATGAGTTAGCTGTGCAGGATGTAAGCAACGGCTTAACAGGCAAACAAGATAACTTGTGGTTGAATACCAAAGACAGTCCAAAATTTGCACTCACAGAATGAAGAAGAAAAGGGATATAGATTGTAAAGGAAAATAAAGTATAGTATAAGGTGTGGGCGACGGAGGACGACCGCCGAGCAGAGGACGACTGCTGGAGAAAGAGCAATGACGGGGACGGCCGACATGCTGGGAAAAGTGCGGGAAATAAAGCAATGACGGGGACGGCCGACATGCTGGGGATAAAAGGGATTTTGATGGGGACGGCCATCAAGTAAAGCTGTAAGATTCTCTGGGGGTTAATGAAAAATTACGGGGACGGCCATCAAGTTCATAAAGTAAAGTAACCAACGATGGGGACGGCCATCGGGCTAAACTGAAAGGAAAAGGGACCACGGCGGGGACGGCCATCGGGTTAAAGAATAAATGAAATAAAAAGATGATGAGGTACGGTCATCAAAGGTGAAGGACGATCACCTAGCAGGGGACGGCTGCTCTGTTGGGGATAAGATGAGGGACGGTCATCTAAGGTGAAGGACGATCACCTGGCAGGGTACGGCTGCCGAAAATATCGCGACATAGGACGAATGCCGGACAAAAGGTCAACGATGGGGACGGCCATCGGATGAGCATGATGGAGGACGACCATCAAGAGGTGGAGGACGACCACCTAGCAGGGGACGGCTGCTCTCAAGGTTTATCATGACTTAGGACGAACGTCAGATAACAAGATCAACAATGGGGACGGCCATTGGATAAAATGATGAAGGATGATCATCAAAAAAGGTGAAGGACGATCACCTAGCAGGGGACGGCTGCTAAATATCACGACATAGGACGAATGTCGGATAGAAGATCAACGATGGGGACGGCCATCGGACGAGCATGATGAAGGACGATCATCAAGAGGTGGAGGACGACCACCTAGCAGGATACGGCTGCTCTCGGGGTTTATCATGACACAGGACGAATGTCAGATAAAAAGAAATCTGTTTTGCTGGCTATCTACTGGGGAATGGTAAACACGGACGAGTGTTTACACCCAAGAAATAAAAGTATAAGTGTTTAGATGTTTGTGTATAGATTAAAGATGCGGACGAGCATCCTTAGGACTTCGATACGGACGAGTATCGAGTAGAAACAAATACTGACACATGTTCAGAGATGATGATACGGACGAGTATCAACTGGTTAACAAGGAACACGGACGAGTGTTGAATCTGAGGGGACTCTTCTGGGGAATAGCAGACACAGACGAGTGTCTATATTCAAGAAGACAAAAGTGTTTGACACGGTGTATGGATTAAAGGATGCGGACGAGCATCTCTAAGACTACGATACGGACGAGTATCGGTTAGAAACAAACGCTTGACACATGTTCAGAGATGATGGTACGGGCGAGTACCAACTGGTTAACAAAGAACACGGACGAGTGCCGATCCTGTGGGGATATAGATGGTGGATACAAGATACGGACGAGTATCTATATAAGTATGAGTGGTGTATATTTGAGTGTTCAATCTGCTGGGGAGGGTGACACGGACGAGTGTCAAAGGGAAAAGAGTATAGTATAAACAAGTATCTGGTATACAAAGTGTTTATGTTACTGTGCTGGGGAAAATGACACGGACGGGTGTCAGGGAATTATATATAAGTATTTGTGAGTGCAAAGGGGATATTTTGGCTTTCTGCTGGGGATATGACACGGACGGGTGCCACAAGGAGTATATGCTGGTGTTTGGGAGTGTAAGGCAACTGTTTTAGCTTTAGCTCTTTGTTGGGGAATCTTGGGGAGCATTCTGTATGTTGATGGATTGTTATTTTTCACAAGTGTTTAATTCAGAACATGGCTTATGATTATGCAACATGTTTGATTTTTTGCCGTAATGCTCCGTATTAGACGGAATGCTACGCTTTGTGGGTGAATATGATGCGAATGCCATGATTATGCAAGGATACCGATCTAGGATTCGGATCCCGATGCTGTGAAGACCTCTGATCGATCTGCTTGAAGTGGACATCCCAGCTGGGGATGAGATCATTGGTAGATCTGATGAGATGTATTTGCTTGGGGGAAAGGGTCAATGATAGACCTATTCCAGTAAATGAGAGACCCAGCTGGGGTTTGTAGAAGCTTTCGTCACTCTGTTGTGATCCCTTCATGCGTTGCTCTTCTGGATAGAGGCTGAAACTCTGTGGGGAGATGGTCCCCTGGCTTTTGTACTTGGCTGAGGAAGAATGATTGGTACCTCGGATGGGGAGAAATAACAAGTGGCAACTCAGCTGGGGAGAAAGCACTTCGGGTGCTAAGACTGAGTGTTGATTTGCCAGCTTGTTGGGGTAAAGCTTACATGCCCCATACTGCACTTTGAATACCTGCAATCCTGCAAAGATAGAAACATACAAGTAATCCCGAGGTATCCCTTACCAGATTCCATCATAGGAGTCCAGACACTCCCGGGAGCAAATATATTTCCTGCAAGCACGTATTTTTTTTAGAAGAGAAGCATCTGTATTTATGCAATCAGTATCTCTAAAGACATCAGGCATTTTGAAAATGAAAATAAAAATGTACGAGACGAGACATGACTGAAAATCTGCTTTTATTAATTCATGTGCCCTGAGTTGGCAAGATACAGTCCAAGAAACAGATCCCCTAAAATGAGGAGATTGTTACAAATTGAGAAACAAAGTGCTGGCAATGTTGTCGACGCTTCAAGGAGCTTCCCTTTCGCTATGACTCGTATGACATTTGACGTTCTTCTCGTCTTGCTTTCTGAAAAAGGCTGATTCTGAGTGAGGCTTGATCCTTTCGAGGTTTACCAAGTTGTTGGTGATACAGACGAATTCAGAATGCAGTTGTTCGCTTATTCCCTTATTTTGCATGGATCGCCTTTTCGGGTTTTCAATCCATCGGGATACCCATTTTTGCCTGAGTTGTCCAATGCGGCTTTTCAACTCAGCGGGTGTACATTTTTTACTTATTTCCCTTATTTTTGCCCGAGTCTTTTATTCTGTTTCTGACTCGCCGGGATGCCCTATTTTTGCCTGAACTTACATTCTGTTTTTATGTCCAGCGAGTCATTCTTATGCGAAGTATTTTTTAACTGCATCTGAATTCACAGGGGACGGGAAGTCTTCACCATCCATAGTGCTGAGCATCAGTGCTCCACCAGAGAAAACTTTCTAGACTACAAATGGTCCTTCATAGTTCAGAGTCCACTTGCCCCTGTGGTCTGTATGCGGGGGGAGGATTCTTTTCAGCACAAGATCCCCTACTTGGTACTCTCGGTGCCTAACTTTCTGATCGAAGGCTTTCTTCATCCTTTTCTGATATAACTGCCCATGACAGATTGCAGCCAATCTTTTCTCTTCGATCAAACTCAGTTGTTCGTATCGGGACCGGACCCACTCTGCTTCGTTCAGCTTAACATCCATCAGCACCCGCAGGGAGGGTAATTCAACTTCAACAGGTAGGACTGCTTCCATACCATACACAAGTTGATACGGTGTTGCCCCAGTGGATGTTCTGATTGACGTGCGGTACCCATGCAAGGCCAATGGTAGCATCTCATGCCAGTCTTTGTAAGTGACTACCATCTTCTGCACAATCTTCTTGATGTTCTTATTAGCTGCCTCAACAGCGCCATTCATCTTTGGCCTGTAAGGAGAAGAATTGTGGTGTTGGATCTTGAATTCCCGGCATAGTTCTTCCATCATCTTATTGTTCAAGTTGGAACCATTATCAGTAATGATTCGCTCGGGAACTCCGTATCGACAGATGATATCTCTCTTCAGAAATCGGGCTACTACTTGCCTTGTAACGTTTGCATAGGAAGCTGCTTCGACCCACTTGGTGAAATAGTCAATGGCAACCAGGATGAATCTGTGGCCATTCGAAGCAGTTGGTTCAATCTTTCCAATCATGTCAATGCCCCACATGGCAAAGGGCCAGGGTGAAGACATCACATTCAAAGGATTGGGAGGCACATGCACCTTATCCGCATAAATCTGGCATTTATGGCATTTTCTGGCATAAGCACAACAGTCGGCATCCATTGTGATGCAGTAATAACCTGATCTTAGCAATTTCTTAGCCATGGCATGCCCTCCTGCATGGGTACCAAAGGATCCTTCGTGCACTTCATGCATTAACAAGTCTGCTTCCGTCCTATCAACGCATCTGAGGAGTACCATATCAAAGTTTCTTTTGTATAGGGAACCATCAGTGTTTAGAAAGAAACTACCAGCAAGCCTTCTCAAGGTCTTCTTATCATTGGAAGATGCCCCAGGTGGGTATGTTTGATCCTCCAAGAAGCACTTAATGTCATGGAACCAAGGCTTATCATCTTTGACAACGTCTGCTGCAAATACATATGCTGGTCTATCGAGTCTGGACACTGAGATCTGAGGCGCAAAGTTGGCAGCTTGAACTTTGATCATGGATGAAATGGTGGCAAGAGCATCTGCAAACTGATTCTCGTCCCGAGGGATATACTCAAGCTTGACTGTTGTAAATAAAGTTAATAACCTCCTTGTATAATCCCTGTAAGGTATCATATGATCTTGGTGCGTGTACCATTTGCCGTTGGTTTGATTAACTACCAGAGCTGAATCTCCGAATACAGTCAAAGTCTTGATCCTGAGGTCAATGGTTTCCTCAAGACCCATAATGCAAGCTTCATATTCAGCTTCGTTGTTAGTGCAGTTAAAGGTGAGTTTTGCCGAGAAGGGCATGTGAACTCCCTTAGGTGTAATGAGTACTGCACCAACACCACGACCATTCATATTAACAGCCCCATCAAACATCATAGTCCATTCTTTTTCCGGGTCAGGCCCTTCAGTGTGAATAGGCTCTTCATGATCTTTTGCTTATATGAACATGATGTCTTCATCAGGGAAGTCAAATCTCATAGGCTGGTAATCATCAATAGGTTGCTCAGCAAGATAATCAGACAATACACTGCCCTTGATGGCTTTCTGAGATGTGTACTGGATGTCCTATTCTGTGAGGATCATCTGCCATCTTGCAACCCGTCCGGTAAGAGCTGGCTTCTCGAAAATGTACTTGACTGGGTCCATCTTGGAGATCAATAGAGTAGTGTGGGTCAGCATATACTATCTCAGTCGGCGAGCAGCCCACGCTAAAGCACAACAAGTTTTCTCGAGCAGTGAATAACGTTGTTCACAGTCGGTAAACTTTTTGCTCAGGTAGTATATTGCATACTCTTTTCGACCAGACTCGTCATGCTGGCCCAACACACACCCCATCGACTCTTCTAATACTGTTAAGTACATTATCAGAGGTCTTCCTTCAACTGGAGGCATAAGGATTGGAGGCTCTTGTAAGTATTCCTTGATCTTGTCAAAAGCCCTCTGGCAGTCTTCGTTCCACCTGACCGTCTGTTCTTTTCTTAGCAGTTTGAACAAAGGTTCACAGGTTGCCGTGAGGTGAGATATAAACCTTGAAATGTAGTTCAATCTACCTAGAAACCCTCGAACTTCTTTCTCAGTTTTCGGTGCAGGCATTTCTTGAATGGCTTTGACTTTATCAGGGTCGACCTCAATACCTTTCTCGCTTACTATAAATCCCAGCAACTTACCAGAACGCACCCCAAATGTGCATTTGTTGGGGTTCAATTTCAGTTGGTACTTCCTCAGATGCCTGAATAGCTTCAGCAGATTTACCAGGTGGTCTTCTTCTGTGAGGGACTTGGCAATCATGTCATCCACATAACATTCGATTTATTTATGGATCATATCGTGGAATAATGTCACCATAGCCCGTTGATACGTTGCACCAGTGTTCTTCAATCCGAACGGCATCACCTTGTAACAGAACGTGCCCCAGGGTGTGATGAAAGTTGTCTTCTCCATGTCTTCAGGTGACATTTTGATCTGATTGTATCCTGAAAATCCGTCCATGAAGGAGAATACCGAGAACTGAGCCGTGTTATCCACCAATACATCAATGTGAGGTAATGGGAAATCATCCTTCGGGCTAGCCTTGTTCAGATCCCGGTAGTCAACACACATCCTCACTTTGCCATCCTTCTTAGGCACAGGTACTATATTAGCAACCCACGGTGGATAACTAGTTACAGCAAGGAACCCGGCGTCCCACTGCTTTTGTACCTCTTCTTTGATTTTCATCGCCATGTCTGGGCGAGTACGGCGCAGCTTCTGTTTAACTGGCGGGCAATCTTCTCTTAAAGGCAGCTTGTGCATAACAATGTCGGTGTCCAACCCTGGCATATCCTGATAAGACCAAGCAAACACGTCCACATATTCCCGAAGCAGGTCAATCAGTTGTTTCTTCACTGAGTCTTGTAAGCAGGCCCCGATCTTAACCTCTTTCACGTCTTCATCTGTACCAAGATTAATCGTTTCGACCTCCTCCTGATGAGGAGTGATAACCCTTTCCTCTTGTCTCAACAACCTGGCTAGCTCTTCAGGAAGCTCATACTCTTCTTCAACCCCTTCATCAGCTTGATTGATTGGATTGTCAAAGTCATACGAAGTCAAAGCCGTGTTGTTGTCGGTGCGGTCTGGAAGGCACTCTCTGCAAGGGTTCAGTTTGTTCATTTTAGTGATTGATTTTAATCTTGTTTAGAAAAGTGAAATGAAGTTGTCATTTTGAAAACATTGCCATTTTATTTTTGTACAAAAAGAAAAATGGAAAAAACAGTGAGCGGAAAAGAAAAAGACTCATTTGCAAAAGATGTCTGATATTTCATTGATTAATCTTGTTGCACAAAATTACAGATGGCCCGGTTACAAAATGAGTCTTGTCATCTTGGGCAAGATGCAAAACTTGATGCATGCTTAAAATACAGGAAATAATAATTACTCTGCAGGAGTAACTCTTATAATTTCCTGGGAAGACCAGTTTGAGATACGGCTCCCCGGGATCCTTGGACGTATCCAGCTCTCCAGGTTGTGTTCATCTTCCGACTCATCTTCCAAGTTGTTTACAGCATCAGGGGTTAGCATCCCCCCACTGACAAAATTGGGCTTCTTAGCAGCCTCTGCTTGATCTTGTTGAGTTGGTTTGTAACCCAACCCAAATCTATCCTCCTTCTTCTCCGCAGGCAACAACTTGCCCTAGCCTTGGGCAGTCCCCTCTTCAACAACCTTCCGGGTTTGTTGATAAGATGTCATTGAGGTCCCAAGTACAGCAGATGTTTCATTAATATCCAGGGCCTCAAACCCTTGACTCATTGTTTCGTGGATCTCCCCATCCATCTCAATGTATTTGTATGTAGCCAGATGGCTAACAAAGATATCTTCCTCTCCACAAATAGTAACGACTTGGCCCTCCCACTCGAATTTTAACTTCTGGTGAAGGGTAGACGTAACTGCGCCGGCGGCATGAATCCATGGTCTACCCAACAAACAGCTGTAGGCCGGCTGAATGTCCATCACGTAGAAGGTCGTTTTGAAAGTCTGTGGGCCAATCGTTATAGGCAACTCAATTTCTCCCAGAACTGATCTCTTATAACCGTCAAAGGCTCTCACTACCAAGTTGCTGGGACGTAATGCCAATCCTTCATATTCCAGCTTCACAAGGGCTTTCTTAGGTAAGACATTGAGGGATGATCCCGTGTCTACCAGCACATGAGAAAGAACTGCACCCTTACACTCCATGGTAATGTGCAAAGCCTTGTTATGATTGCGACCTTCCATAGTCAAATCAGTGTTGGTAAATCCTAGTCCATTACTAGCATTAACATTTCCAACCACAGCCTCCAACTGATTGACGGTAATCTCCTCCGGCACATAAGCTGCGTGCAAGACTTTTAGTAGTGTGTTCCGATGAGCCTCGGAGCACATTAGCAATGATAAAATGGAGATCTTGGAAGGTGTCTGGTGAAGCTGGTCCACTATCTTGTAATCACTTTTCTTGATGATTCTCATGAATTCATCAACCTCTTGATCAAAAGGTGTTTTCAAAGTTTCTTTAGCAACTTGATCTTCTTGCACCATGCTCTTCCCTTTTGCCTTGGCAGCAGCTTCTGCTTCGGCACTGGGTCTTGGAATTTGCGGGGCAAAGAGACGTCCGCTTCGAGTGAAGCCTCCGCCTCCCCCCACATTGTCTATTTGTGGTGAAGAAGTTGATGATTCCAAAGTGATTTTCTGTCCTTCGCAGTATAGATCGGAGCCGTAATGCCAAGGGATGGCATTACTGCTTTCATAAGGTACTGGCCCAGGCACCGTGATAGTGACTGGACTGATAGCAGCTGCAGAAGGGACCATGATAGTATGTGGATCATAGTATATCGTGACTGGTGCTCTGATAGGAGTGGCATTTTGTGAGTTGTAGGCAGAATCATTTGTAGGGTCATAATAAATTGTAACCGTTGAGACACTTTCATTGTTTGGTGTTGATGTTGTGGGAGACACTGTTGACTGGATGGGTGTTGCTGTTGTAGGAGATTCTGAATGAAAGGGTGCTGAAGTTGTAGAAGGGATGTTTGCTGATATTTGGTCCATTGAAGTAACAAATGAAGCATTTGTTGATGAGATTGAAGAGTTGTTTGGAACAATTGTTGTTGCAGTTGTAGAAGACTCGGGAACTGTTGTTAAGGAGATTGCCGGATTGGTGGGTATTGATGTTGTGATTTGAAGCAAGCCACTCTGGATGAGACCATCTATGCCATCTCTCAAGTTATCACACCCATTCACTGAAATGTTGCAATAAGCACATCCTAGCTCACATCCCGGGAACATTTGACATTCAAGGAGTTGAGCTTTAATCTCTACCAAGGGTGTCCGAATCTGACCCACACTGGTTATCAAGTAAGACGGCTTGTCTTCTTCAATAGCATTGATTCTGGGGCCACCGTGGTTTGGCATAGGGTTCTTGTTAACATTTGGTGGTGGTGCAAAGTTTAGAGCTTTGGAATCCACCAGGTATTGTACCTTCATGTGCAAGGCTCTGCACTTCTCTGTACTGTGGCCAGGTGCATTTGAGTGAAAAGCACATCTGGCGCTGGCGTCGTAATTTCTGGGTAGACTGGCAGGATCTGGAGGTGCCAATGTCCTTAGCTCAACCAGGTTGAGTTTCAGGAGTTGTGGCAGTAATGCGGCATAAGGCATAGGGATCGGATCGATCACCCTATTGGCCTGAGATGGTCTCTGTTGATACGATCTTTGCTGATTGTTGGTGTTGGTGTTGTTGTAGTTTCTCTGAGGAGGATACTGAGTTTGTTGCTGATAATTTTGTTGCTGTGGTTGATAAACTGGTTGTGGATGAATTGGAGCAGGAATGGTGACAGCTGCCACTGACCTATGAACATACTGGGGTCTGCCCCTGCTGGTATAGATAGCATTAGTCTCACCAGTTCTTCTCGGGCCCACAAAAGGCTTTCTTGGGTTGCTGGATGAGCTAGCACCGTTGTCAGAAATTTTGCCCATCTTTAATAGGCTCTCAATTCTTTCTCCAGCTATGACAACATCCGCGAAGCTGGTAGAAGAAAAGGCAGCTAGCCTATCAATGTATGTCCCTTGGAGGGTGTTCATAAACATATCAACCATCTCCCTCTCTGACATGGGTGGCTGGACAGCAGCAGCAAGCTGTCTCCATCTCTGGGCGTACTCCCGGAAGCTTTCTCTGGATGATTGAGACATACCCATCAGGAGGGTCCTGTTGGGAGCCATATCCAAATTATACTGGTATTGTCTAATGAAGGCCTCATCCAGGTCCTTCCAGCACCTGGTGGTTGCTCTAGTCAAGTGAGAGTACCATTCCCTTGAAGCTCCTGTTAAGCTATCTTCAAAATAAAACATCCATAGCTTTTCGTCCATGGTATATGCCTTCAGCCTTCCCAGAAAGGATTGTAAATGGGTTCGGGGACAGGAAGTTCCGTTGTACTTCTCAAAGCACGGAGGTTTAAACTTGTGGGGAATCCTGACCCCGTCCACTAAGCCCATGTCCATGACATCAAAACCCAAGGAGTTTTGAGACTCCAAGGACCTTAATTTTTCAGCAATTTCATCTAGTCTTCTGTCATAGGCTTCATCCCTAGCTCCCATCACAATGAACTGATCTTCCTGGGGGTCTTCTTGCAGCACTCTGCCTGTAGTAGCATTCCCTTGCACATTAACAGGGATGTTGATCTCTGGATGAAGGTGGGGTCCATAGACTGGAGGATTAACATGAGGTTGAACTCTCTCATTATTGCTTGTCCCAGCAGTCCCTAGATGGGGATCTTCCTGATTCTGCCTCTCTACCAGTGCTCTTAATCTCTCTTGGCTTTGAGCCATATTATTCATCACCTCCATAAACTGAGTCATCTGATTCCTCATTTCTAGTCTCTCATTGGCCATTTGGGTCCTGACCTCTGTAAGGTCCTGTTGTACCTGGTCCATCTGTATACCCGGAAGGTTGTTGCGGGTGGGATATCTGTGTGGACGGTTGAGTGGGAACACCCGACGTCGAGCAATAGTTCCTGAACCACAACAGAGTTAGTAACAAAAAAAAACATACAAAACAAACAAAGGTTAGTATGCAATGCAGTATGCTTATTTGTTTCCAAGGTATCCGGCTTGGCACTTGGTTTTGACCTTTCCAGACCCTTGAGGAAGATGCTTTGTGATGTTGCTTGAAAGAAACTCAAATAGAACAAACTGATACATATATTACAAAAAGTAAATGATACATAGTTTGTTTCTTACAAATCATGCCCTCTGAGGGGTCAAAATACAACATAAGAAAATAAAAGTACATGAAAAGAAAGCAACAACAAGCAAAAGTCAGACACCCAGACCAAACTCATCCTCCTGAACTTCCTTTAGAAGTGCTTCAGTCACAGGATCAGCTGGACGCTCTGTGAGGTTCCTGATGAGGAGATTCCTGGTAGCAACAGCTGCAGTTAGCTTCTTGTGTCGACTCTGGTCCTTTGACCTCTTCACTCCAGCTCTAATCTTCAACTCTGAGATCTCCCTATGGGCTGCTAGCAGGGCTTCCTGTTTCTCTTTTGCACTAGCCTCCAACTGCTCAATCTTGTCCTGAGTCCTCTTATCTTCCAGAGTACGAGCTTCGGTGATCCTGACCCACCTAGCTTGACTCTCCTTCAGATATAAATCAGTCCTGGCCTTCTGGAACTGAGCCTCCTTGCAGGCATTCTTCAAGATCTGCTCTCCAGCCCTTGACTTCTTAATGTAGTCTTCTGACTTCTCAATCCTGGCTAGATGCTCCACCCTTAACTTTTCTAACCTCTCAATGTCCATCCGACCATCACTCCTCTCCCAGAGGGTCTTCTGCAGAGCCTGAGTCAGCTTCTCATTCCTTTCTTTCAATTTCTCAAACTCCTCTAAGCTGACAGTGGCAGGAGGTGGTGTTGTGGATGGCCCTGGTGCATCCTCAATAGTGAAGGGCATCCCATAAATTTGAGCTCTGGCATGAGACCACTCATAGTACTGAGCTGAGGCCACATTGTTGCATCTTCCCAGAATGGCCATTCCCTTGGTCTGGACATTGTCCCAAGCCCAGGATGCTTACCTGACAATAGCCAGATTAGGCTTAATCTCACAATAAAGGGTCTCATCCAAGTCTTGTGCCCTAGGAGTGTGGACCAATGCATAGCCCAATTGTCTCTTGAATAGCAGAGGGTTGTAGTTGATGCAACCCTTCACTCCTACTAGGGGTACATTGGGGAAATGCCCACAACTGGAAATGATGTCCCTGCCCTTGGTGCTCTGAGTGCACCACCTGATGTCAGCTGAGGTCAAAGCAACGAGTCTTCTAGCCCAATTCTTTTGCTGATGAGGGTTCAAGAATGCATCTGTCTTGGGCAAGTGCTTGAGCAGCCAGGTATGGAATAGGGGAGCACAACATCTCACTAATCTCCCTCTTTGCTTTTCATTCCTTTGGTGAACAGAGTAGTAGAAATCTCCCAGTAAGGTGGGCACCGGGTTCCTCAGGATGAAAAGATGGATTGCATTCTTGCTGACAAATTTAGGCTCGTTTGCAAAAAGTATAACCCCATATATACTGAGGGCTAACAAAGCACAGACTTCCTTCCATTCCCCTAAGGAGGCCTTCAGGATGGCCTGGGAAGTCAAGAAATCCAAGTGTAGACCAGAGATTCCAGCCTTAGTAGTCATATTCTGTCCAATCAGAGAAGGTTCCAGATATAGTGCCTTTGCCACTTCTTCATTACTAGGAAAAGCCATCTCAGGGTTGAAGGGAACACCACCCCTGACAGGTACACCAACCAAAGATGAATACTCCTCTAATAAAGGCCCCAACTGGAAATCCTGAAAGGTGAAGCACCTCAGAGGGGGATCATAGAACTGCAGGCAAGTATGAATCAAGCTCCTCTGGGAAGGGTCCAAATCCATAACCACATCAAGTATGCCTCCATAATGTTCTCTGAATAGTGGTATATGGTCTGGAGTAATCAAGGCCTGGGCCTTCCTGATGCCAGCTAGCTCAGGCTCAAAGAAATGATAGGAGATGTTGCTCTTCTTAGGTGCCATGTTGCTGAAGAAAAGATGAAACAGATGCTGCTGATGATGATGACTGGTACTAGAAGATGGGCCACTGACAGGCTGAGACTGGTGATATAGGTGACTGAAGCAGGTAGTTGATGAGGATAGCTGAAGCAGATACTGGTGAAGATATGCTGATAAAGGGGTCAAAACCAAGCCAAAATATGTGATGTGGATACCCTGAAAAACAAATAAGCAAATGTTAAAATGATGCCATGATGATGTATGCAAATGATATGCAAGGGTTTGTGATCAAGCTGGATCTGATCAAGTGCTCTGATATAAGTCCCGGTGTGTTCAAGAAATCCAGATGGAGGTTCATAAGTCCAGTAACCAAGGTGGGGGACTTAAATAAAGAGTCACATGTCCAGGGTTAAAAATCACAAGAACTGTTCCAAAATGGAGTACTCTTAATCAAAACAAAGTAACAGGGTATGCTGAGGTCAAAGGTACCTGCAAACCTGTAAACAGCCCAACCCCCTCATAGGTGATGTTCTAAAACAAGGATCCTCAGACTTGGATCAGTTATGAGAAGTGTAAACACTTCTAACCCGGAGGTACAGTGTTTACAATAACCATAAAAGATCCTCCTCTAATTCACCTCAGTTTCTGAAGGTCAAAATAAAGGTCATCCAGACTTAGCAGGCTTCCCAGATAGCCCTAGCACTACAGGAAATCTGTAGCACAGAGTTCTCAAGAAGAAACCCATATCTGAATCGTGTTTCATATTCCCGCACCAGACCGAAATGGAATGGGAAAGAACATGAACCACTCTAGCCTAGGTGTCACTCAGGTCCCAGGTATAGGACCTCAACTCTCAATAGAACACCCACCCACCAAAGCAACAAAACAGATCCAGCCAGCACAGTATGACAGTATGATATATGTAAAGCTATAAAGAGAGCAATAAAACAACTGTACATAAAGCAAAAATAAATACAAATACAAACACAAATAGCACATAACACCCCAGTAAACACCAATCAATCAAGTGCTAGGAGGAACCCACAAAAAGAACCAGAAGCCCTGGTTACAGTATAAGGGTCCCCAGCAGAGTCGCCAAGCTGTCGCTCCCGATAAATGGGAATGGCCCAGATAAAGGTACATACGCGAACGGTCGGCGAGAGGATGAAGTGAGAACACACAGGAGTGAACTCACAGGAAATGAATAGAGTCGCCAGCTAGGCATTTTTATCCCGAAGGAAAGGTAATGCTGCATAAACCTAGAAAGATATGGATAAGACGGTTGCGAACCAGAGAGACTGAGAAAGGGGGTTGGTTACAACCTGGGAAGGTATTAGCACCCAGATTGTCCGTCGTACTCGACGGGATCCATGCTTAAAAGATTTGTGTTTTAAAGGGGTAGTGTCAGTGCATTTTGTGTATCATAGCTGGAAAAGGATGTACAGGTGTCAGTGTAAAAGGAGTGAAGTGTATAAGTGAAGTGTCAGTGTGAGATCAGGAATGAAATGACCATGAGGCTTAAAGAATAAGGCTGGGAGGAGGGGGAATATACAGAGACTTTTGTTCGATAACTGTTAAGTTATGCCTACGTATCCTCTCGTGCAATGAGGAAGTCAGAACACCGTAGTTCGACCCAAAGAGACTGAAAGATGAATTGACTTATGAACTGCTTGCTTGTCTATGCTCAAGTGTATGACCTGTCTGGCTCAGGTGCAAACTGTCTTGCATTAGACGGAAGAAGCGAGTTCTCGTTTTTGAGTGAAGATGATGAGAAAAGAATCCCGGAGGAGACGATTATTGTTTATTTTTGTGTTTTCAATCTTTTATTGCTTTTGAAAGTTTATCATAAGTTAATGAGCTTAAACCTAAACCAATGGATTTAGTAAACTCATCACATCTTCCCTCTGATTAGGGGTAATGAGAATGCCTTAAGTGTGAAGTCAGCTTCTCACACTTAATTACCATGGTGTAGGATTAAGATCATTAACCTACTTGTGATTATTTAGATGTTTTTGTTGTTTTTGTTTAGTGTTGAGTAATGAGATTAAGCCATAATCAGGGATTAAACAGACTCATTACACCATCCTAATAGAAGGATAATAGATGAGAGTGTTTAAGCTGAGGAAAGCTCCTCAACTTAATCCATGATTAGGGATTAAACCCATGACAAAACAAAGCCTTTATTAAGTGGATTTTAGTTAATGATATGATGATGAAGTGAGTTTTAGGGTTTGTAAGACAACTTGAGGGGGACTTGTCCATTAACACTAGGGTTAGTCCTTCTTAACCAATTAAGGAAGAATTAGAACCCTAATGCAAGGCCCAAGTTACAAGTGTGATGTCTTGATGATTATTAAGTGAATTGATTAAGGGATTTAAACACATTAAGGGTTTAACACTTAGGATTAAAGTTATACACTCCATCCTAATAGAAGGATGCAGGCATAAGCTTAATCACAAAGCCTTAAAGCCTTTAGGGTTTAGTCCCTGATTATGAGATGAGAAGAGAAGACTCAATGAGACACAAAGGTAAAACTAAGTGGGGGACTAATCAAAACCCTAATCATTGTCATGCTTGGTTGTTCCTAAGGTTTGTGAGGTTTTCAAAAGACATCTTCAGAGGAACCACCAGGAAACAGATGAAAGGAGCAGAGAGAAGCAAAGTAACTTGCTTCATTTAAGAAGACAAGTCACTTGAAGAAAGAAAGTAAGAAGAGAAAGAAAGAGCAAGCTCAATCTCAAACACATAACAAAATGCAGCAAGGATGCATAAAAGAGATGAAAAGAAAATGTGAGAAGTGAAGGCAAATTCACTTCTCAAAGTTACTTACCACCTGAAAAGTTAGTGAAAGGAATGCAATCCAATGCAAAATGAAATGAAATGGCATGATACAAACCAAAACCAGAAGCATATATGAGATGATAATGATGTTATGAGATGATTCAAACATGAAACAAGGCATGGGGGTGATCATACAAACTTGTGGATGCAAATGAAGCATGCTTAGAAACATGAACATACATGAAAAGTTATGAAATGCAAATGACATACAACATGGAAAATGAAATATGCAATGATCAAACATGCTTATAACATGTCTTAAGATGTCTAATGAATCAAATGGATGCACAAAATGCTATGGCAAGTCATGGTATGCAAGCAAATGCAAGATGAATGCAAAAGGAAGCCCAAGTTAGGGTTCATGATCAATGCATCAAACAAAAACCAAAACCAGAAGCAAACATCAAGATAAAAAAAATTGAAAATGCACTCAAAGGAACCCTAAACCTATACTAACTCACTGCCCAAAGGAGGGGTTCTAACTCTTAACCTAGTTAGGGTTATGAATTTCCTAAGATTTCTAGGGTTTTAGGGTACCTTAACAAGAAAAATGTCAAACAAATGGAAAATGCAAGATCAAATCATGCCAATTTAATCCTACAAACTACATGATATGCAAAACACAATGCAAAAAGAATCAAAGTCCAACTCTCAATGGTTAGGCAGAAATGATTTTTTGAAGTTTGGACCAAAATAATGCTTTGAAATTGAATTAATTCCATGGAAAATTGTCAAAATGCATCAAGATCAAAAAAGAAATTTGGTTTGAGGGTTGGACAATGTTTCTAAATGATCTTAAAGGTTTCATGAATTTTTTGGTGATTTTTAAATACTTAAAAGTATTTTTAATTAATTAATTCTCATTAATTAATTAAAAATAAACTTTTAAATGATTTAAAAATAAATTTTAATGCAAAAAATAAAAATAAAAATGTTTTTGGTTTCTGAAAATTGATAAAAGTTTATACAAAAATTTTCAGAATTTTTAAAATTGTTTTGCTATTTTAAATTAAATGGACAAGTTAAATGGATTAAAATGAAATAAAAATTAAAAAAAGAGAAAGTATGCAGGATGGAAGGCTCAGATGCAATCTGGGTTTAAAATGTTTGACTGGGCGCGCATCTGGACGGCCCAAGTTCAAACCAGCCTAATTTTAATTAATTAATTATTAATCCATAATTAAGAGTTAATGAAATGATCCAGGCCCTCTATGCGCGCGCGGGAAACAACATCCAGTGGCTCACATTTAAACTTGGTGCCCTAACCCTAATTATCAATTAATCACTCTCAGGTCACCGGAGACGAGCTCCAGTCGTCTTCTCCGGTGACCTCCCTCCTTGAGAATCTCAAAAACACTCCCTAGGTCAAATCAAACCCCCCAAATCTCCAGAAATGATCCCCAAGTCCCCTAGAACAAGAATCCAGCATCAAATCTCATTTATTTCTACTCAAGAACAAGATACGAATCAAACATCAAAAATTGCAGAAATTTCAGAAACACCATACAAGCTCATTTCTCAATCTTTTTCAAAAGTAAAAGGTTCAATGAACTCAGGGAAACATGCTTTATCATTTAGAAACAAGAAATAGAGGTTCTGGAAAAATGAAATGCCATAGCTACCTGAATCGAAGCTTTCAAACCAAGAGCTTCTGGGCCAGTTTCTTGCTTCCAAACAGCTCCAATGACCTCCCCAAAGTGTTTGCCAGGCTTGTTTGAAGTTTATTTGGGCTGGTTTGAGAGTTTGCTTGAGTTCTGTTCAAAGGGGGGGGGGGGCAGAAATCGTATCTGGCTTATGTGAGGTTTCAAGGATGAATGAAGGCAGGGAAATGATCAGGAGGATGTGGTGGTATGTTTTGTGAAGTTTGTTTGTGAGTTTGTAGCTTGTGTGATAATTTTCGAATGCTTTTGCAAATGGGGTGGAAAATGAGAATGCTGTGCTATGGATGGTTTCAGGCCTGTGTTGTAGTTGCTTTGGCTTGCTTTTGATGTGTATAAACAATTGTGATAGGTCAGAGGGTTGGTGATGGCCTATTGTGATTGGTATGGGCAAGTTGCCAAAATGTCAACTTGACTTGTACTTGAGGTATGGGCTATGGTACCACTTGCTTCTTGGCATGCTTGGGCTCAGCTTGAATCAAGGGATGCTGTGAAAAGAGTTTAGAGGCTAGGCAGCAAGTGGTTCATAACTTATGATGAGTTTTGCAACTTGCCTTGCTTTTGATTCTTATGAAATATCTTGCTCCATAAGCCACAAAAAATGAGAAATTCTTGGCCCATTCTGAATTTTAGGTCTTGTATGATCATGTTGTGAAGTTTAGAAGTCCATTTGATAACTTAATTTGCCTTGAGAAGTGAATTTGCAACTTTGCCTCTTTGGTGGAAAACTTCAAATTTTGTGATTTTTGCCAACTTTGACAAGCCATAACTTTTGATCCAAAATGAATTAGGTCATGTTCTTGTACTTTTTGAAAAGGGAATGATCCATTCTACAACTTTCATGACCAAAGTTTTTCCATTTGAAGCTTTTTTGAATCAAAAAGTAAAGGTTGAAAAAGTTGCCTAAAATGGCAATTTCATTAAAAGTCAAACTTCCCAAAAAGTCAACTTTGCAAAAGACTTGAAATTCTTCAATTTTGTGAACTTCCAACATCTTCTATGATCAAATAAAGATCATATACAATCAAAATGATGAAGAACACCCTTTGGTTGGGTCATTGGGGGCCTCAGATGCCCTGATTTTGCACTGACTTGCTTGAAAAGTCAACTCTTGATCAGATGACTTCCCCAAGGAATTTCTTCATGAAAATTAATATGCATACTCCCTATACCATATAGAGACCAATAGAAACAAGAATGACCAAAAAAATTGGAGTTATGGCCTTTGAAACCAAAACCCTAATTCTAGGTCATCTGTGCAGTTAAACCTGGCTCTACTTCCATGCCATTCTCAGTTCTTGTGATTCTTTGACATTCTTGACTTTGAGAGGATATAATATGATACTTGAACATACATGGACCCCTTTGAAGTGATTGATGACCTTTGGAGTGGCTCAAGAAGCTCTTGGATTGCTCAGATCACAAACCCTAGATGCAGATGGCTTTGAACCAATGCAGTGAATCAAAAAATGTGATATGAGATGCTATGATTGAGTTTATGCATATGAAATGATCACAAGCCATGGTGTGAATGGGTGAGGGCAAATTTGGGGTGTTTACACACCAGTAAGCTGATTCGATCAATCAATTCGACCCTCAAAGCCATCAAAGCTTCCTCTCCAGTTTCATCAGCCTCGACGACAAACTTTATCTCTGCCTTCGCATCCTGCATCTTCAGACGCTCGTTATCGGTGGACGGGTCTGCCATCTTGTCCCTGATCTCAGTGACTTCCCTCATCAGCTCGAGCTTACTCTCGTAAAGCCCCTTCGCCTGGAGCAAATTTTTCTCAAGCTTGGCATTTTTGATTTCCAGCTCGGAAAGTCTATTTTTAACAGTTTGGAGATCCTTGTGAGGGACAATATCCGCGTCATTCAAGGTAAGGGTGACTTCGAAGATCCGCATCATCCTCGCAGCATCCCGGAACAACTCTAATCTCAGAGCCTTGCGTTCAACAGTCAGAATGATCGCTACATCCAAGTCAGGAACTCGAACATATAACCCTTCGTCAAATAACAGCCTCTAGATCACACACTGGGGCAAAATTAACGTGCCCGAAGGCACAACAACAGTCTTTGGAGAGGAGGACTTTTCTTCGACCCTTGGCATTTTCCCTAGCGGATAGCCACCTGCCGAATTTCTTCCCGAAGTGGAAGTGCCCGTAACAACAAACCCTTCGAGGGTGGTCTGGTCTTTGATAACTTCGACCCTACCTTTGGGTCCCTTCTTTAAATTTCCTTTGTTGGCCTTCACAAGGCGCTCACACATCTCAACCATTTTATCTGCAAAAAAAAAATAGACAAGCCAGTTGCCGATTAAATCCTCAGACATTAGACAACAAAACTAAAATCCACCTAAAAGTTGCATCGCCTCATCATCATTCGGGCAGCTGAGAAGCTCCTTGACATTGATCAGGATAGCCTAGGTTGCCAGCATTCCATCAGATTTCAGAAGTATATGCCCATTTGAATCCATAAGGTCCAATGGGCGAAAACTAGAGACAAAGTTAACAAACATGTTGTACGACGCTGTATCATCAACACTGAGATCCTCGGGCTTCATTATGTAGTGGTCAATGTCATGTTGAAAGTGGGCGTCCATCCACTCCAACAGAAAGTAAGCCATCATCCTCTCCCTACCGTCGACGAACTTTTTGAAATAAAGTGAATCCTTGGCCATCTGCATGCACGGTTGAATGATATAGAATTTATACTTGAAATCACAAATAAAATCCAAGTATGCTTTAAAGAGTCTTCTCGCCTGCATGAACAACACCCAGCTATGTCGACCCTCTTGAGACTTCCGCTGGAGATGGAAGATCCTGAAGAACAGGCTTAGTGTCGCACCTATCTCCAGGTAACGACACACCAACTCAAAGGCCCTCCTGAAAGTCTATGAATGGAAAACGGTATTCGGCTTCGCGAAACGTGAACTCGTACATAGGGAACCGAAGAGAGGGATAATGCGAGCATATCCTCTGATCAGGTTTCGGGGACAAGGCTCGCAAGTTAACAGGATACCCTTCTTCCTCCTCTTGATTCAGTTCCACGCATTTGAATCATTCACAGCGAACTGAGAGGTCATTTCAAGCGGCTCATCCATGATCCACAATTTATCAACAGCGGGGACGTCCGCGACACCCTGAGCGTCACCCGAAAAGCTGTCTTCGAGTCCATGGTCGGCTTTTCGGCTCCCTTCACCTGAAAAGCAGAGAAAATGCAATGAATTCGACGATCTTAAATCCACCCTTCCACTGCAAGTCAAGTGAAAGGGAGACGATTAGGACCGAGGAGGTGTCCCCATCTTGACCCCTTTTTCAATTAAAAAGCTGAAGGGAACAAGTCCGACATGTTAGAGACATCCTCGTAAAAACAACATCATCCTCGACCATAAGAGTGAGGAACCTACCGGGGAAAAAGTCCCCTTACATGATCATCATCTACCACGGCCTAATGCCCAGTCAATAACACTAAATCTTCCTAACCAGAATCTAACAAGGATCAAGCATCAGTCTATTCATCTTCTAAAATTCTAACCCTAGTTAATCAGGACATTCATACGCTCTTGATGAACATTCATCAGGTTTCCATAAATTCATGGAGATTCCCAGAAACTTTAAAGGTTCCTATGAACTTCATAGGAAACCTGATGAATGTTAATCACTCAGGCAGCAAATTGAAGATTACCTTGATCCATAGCAGAATCCACTAAAGATTAACGACAGTGACAAAGAAGTTTCCGGCAGGAAGTTACGGAGAAAATATTTCACTATGAGAGGAAGATTTTGTATGTAATGACCAAATGAACGCCCCATTTTCCTTTTATAATGTCCTAAGATCGCGTGGAGAGACGTGAAAGCCAAGTAATTATGGCCTAGGGCTAGCCCTCAGGTGTCATAAATAAATTACCACGCATTCCAACACGTGTCAATAAAGTAGAAACATTTTATCTTCTTAAAACATAATCTTTTCCTTAATGTATGTGGGACTTCTTCACGTACCAGTTGCCCGTTACTCTAACTAGAGCTTTAGGAAAGATCACTTGCTTGTGACTTCCTAGGTAAAGAGTTCGTCGATCTGAATCCTCGCTACTAGGTCACTTTAAGTCACTGTCATTGCTCAATCACAACGACTTAGGGGGATCTTGTTCTGGACTAGACTACCAGGTGCTCGATGCCCAAACCAGTTTGGCTCTAGGCATAAGCCCAACAAGAGATTCACGACTTTGTTGCACCCCAAACTTTTCCCTCACCTAGACTAGACATTACTTACTAAGGTGTCCCAAGAGGTTCACAAGGTTCACAAGGTATCTCAAGAGGTTCACAAGGTTCACAAGGTTCACAATTGGTTAGAAAGTTTGACAATTCCCTCAGACAAAGCTCCTCTTAAGCAATGCATCCTAAACTAGGGTTTTGAGTTTCATCAGGCTAAATGGATTTCCAAGGCTTAAAGTGAGATTCATACCATCCTATATGTATTCAAGAATCCCTATGTCAAGTTTCAAGGCTTTCCCAAAAGTTTTGCTCAGTCAAATGATCAGATAGGCTAAGATCAGTCAAAGTGGTTGAAAAGTCAAACTGAGGTCAACTATGGTCAAACCAAAGTCAAATTTCATGATTTTTTGCCAACATCACGTTTATGAAGTAAAATTCATCATTTGATCAAGAGTTGATCATGATTCATCAAGGAGATTTCAGATCATCAAGAATCAGGAGTTTCTAAATTAGGGTTTTCACAAGAAAAGTCAACTAAACTTTGACCAGCCATAACTTTCACATGCTTCATCAAAAATTTCCCATCCAAATCTCATTTTGAAGGAAATTTAATTCTCTACAACTTTGTGTCTCACAAGCCAAGCCCAAAAATGCTTCATTTGAAAGTTATGAGCTAAGACATTATAGGTCATTTTAAAAGTCAACAAAAAGTCAACATCTTCCAAAGGGCATAACTTGAAAATGGTAAAAGATATGGACATGAGACAAAAAGGGTTGGTTAGAGGACTCTTTAAGCTTTCCAAAATGTCAAAGAACACCTTAATATCCTTAAAATTGAGGGATTTGTTTCTTTGTAAAGTTGGGAAATTTTTGAGAGGTTTATTGAGCAAATGGGGTCTTAGAACAAATTCTTTCCACATGGGCTTGCATTTTTAATGACCCAATCTCTACCATGACATCATGCACGAATCAAATATCATTTATTCAAATTTTTATTAGTTTATTTTGATTTATTTTGATTTATACATTAAAAATCATTTTAAATCAAAATAAAATATGAAAACTCAATATTTGAATGTGATTCTTCTTCTAGAAAATCTTAAAAATCATTTAAAGTTGATTGGAATCAAACAAATTTGTGATAGCCTAAATTAGAAAGGTTTGATGAGATTTTTTCAATATTTGAAAGTGGTGAA
This sequence comes from Lathyrus aphaca, assembly GCA_963966055.1. Taxonomy (NCBI): domain Eukaryota; kingdom Viridiplantae; phylum Streptophyta; class Magnoliopsida; order Fabales; family Fabaceae; genus Lathyrus; species Lathyrus aphaca. The sequence goes on from OZ014519.1 coordinate 569,699,408, forward strand.
ACTTCATGATCAAGCAATCAAGACAAAGCCCATAAATCCATAAACTCTTGACCTAATTCCACTCCATACATATACACAAGCTGATCACAAGCATAAGGGGACGAATTGGCTGCCTCCAAGAGTAAGAACAAAGCTTCAAATTTTCACAAAAAAACTCACAATCGGATTCTTATTTTCAGGCTATACCAAAGTGTCTTGAAGGTTGCAATATGTTCCTGGAGCATCCTTGATGCTATCCCAATGCATTACATCACCAAAAACTCATTAAAATGCATAAACCGAATCTCTATGTTCTTGTTTTTTTTTTAATTTTTGATTCTTAATTTTCATGCATGATTAATGAATTCTAATGCCATATTATTGTTTGTGTTGGTGTTTAGATGGTTTATGCACATTTGCTTGAGTTTTCATGACCGGATTCAACAAATGCCATTGTTAGGGTTTTAAGGTTCAAATTGGGGATTCCTGAAATACCCAATATAAATGAATTCTAAGGACATAGATGGACTGTGTGAATCATAAGGAACCCATTGGTATAATTAATTTGATGAAATTGTACTTGTTGATTGGTGTATGAGTTTCGCAGGTTTAAAACGCAAGAGAATTCGCAGGTAAATCCTTGGGAAAATTCGCACGAAAACCTGCGAATCCTGAGGAAGAAGATGATGGAATTGGCGCTGAAATTAAAATTTAAAAATTTGTTTTACCTTATAATGATTTGTTGATGATTAATTATTGAACGCGCCCCATGTGGCTCAGCTGGTTGGAGTGTTTGTGTATCATTGCAATGGTCCTGGGTTTGAATCCCCCCCAGGCCATTTTGTTTTTGCGTTTTATTTGATTTTTGCAGGTTTATAATAAGAGGATTGGTACTCACTTCATAAACGCCAAGACACGCATGGCCTGGTGGTAGTGTTGTTAGACTAAAGAGTGGAAAGCCTAGGGCGTGGGTTCGAATCCCAGACCCAGGTATGTTATTTTTCTTCAATTTTTTTTGTATTTTCATTTATTTATATTTATTTAATTCATTTAATTTCTTAAAAACAATTTCTAAATAAATATTATAATGTTTTCTTATAAAAAAACTTCATACATTCAAAAACTATAATTTATTTTCTTAAATTTAAAATTGTTTCTATTTATTTTATAAAGTATTTATATATATAATTATTATATATTTTTTTTTGTAAATAGATTAATAATATATTTTAATTATAATCAAAACCCTAATTTTCTTAACCCTAATCCTAATTTTTATTAACCTTAATATTTAACCTAATTTTGTTATAAACCCTAATTAAATTATTTTTAATATGTAAATAGTTTATTATTTGTTTATTATTATTAAAATTTATGTTCTTAATTAATTCCTAAAAAAAACTTTTCTAACATTAATTTTTCTTGCTAAAATTCTTATTTCTTTTCTTTTCTTATTCTAACCTTTATTCTTATTTTTTTATTATTACTAATCTTTAATTTTATTCTTATTATTATTATATTTATCATTATTATTATTTCTCGATTATATTGTAATTGTCCCAAAGCCTTGTAATATTTATAGGTTTATATTTTTGCTTTATTTATTATAAATATATTTATTGTATGGTTAGTAATTTAGGGAGTGTATAACTATGTGTAAATAAATCAACTTAGAGAATTAACTTAAGTAAGATAAATATTTGAATATGAACACGCACACACGTAAGTCGATCTTTGATCGCCATCTTGCACTTCCTAGGGTTGCCTCTCAGTTGCTTATTTTAAAAGGTCAAGTAGGGTGTCTTAAGCAAAGTCCCTTCATAAATATCATCAAGTCCCTACAGATTTAGAAGATCAAGTCCCTTCGAGGTTGCATACGGAATAATGATCTTGTCCCTTCGAATAAAAGATGATAAGTCCCTACAAATTGCTAAAGACACCCTACAGTTGCCTATATCTAGATGTCCCTACACATGTTCCTTAAACCACATCCAAGGTAATGACTACCTATTCCTTAATAATAGGGATAGTCTTACCATTGAAAGAACATAAGAACATGAAAGACTTAATCTAGGGTAGGTTTCTTTTAAGTTGCTTGCTCACATTTCAAAATACTCTTTACACCACACTTTTCAAACAATTTTCAAAAACAAGTCTTTGTATACATCCATACGAGGATCATTACAAAGTACTTAGAAAGTTTCTAATCACACACTACACCTTTTCAAAACAATTCAAAGTGAGCTAAGTAACTAAGAGCCCATGGATAACCATGGATATAAAGGGTGTTAACACCTTCCCTTTGTATAACCTACCCCCCGAACTCAAGTCTTTTAAAAAATAGGTTTTTCCTGTTCTTTTATGTCCTTTCCTTTTGGATAAAATAAAAGTCGGTGGCGACTCTTGCTATCCGCAACATAACTAAAAGTCAGTTCTCCCACCATGTTACAGAACTGGCGACTCTGCTGGGGACTTAATAAAAGAGGGGTACCCTTAGGAATTAGATCACTTTAAATTTGTTTGCCTTGTTTGCTTTATAGTTATCTGTTGGGCTCTTATGTGTGAAAGATCCTAACCCGGATCTAGTGTACCTTAGGTAAATGACAATAGACCAAGGAAACTGTACGGCATATACCGATCTGGTTGATCTGGTGGCCATAGTTAGTGTGACTTCTTGGTTGGTGCTTATGTTCCTTGAGTAAGTTAAGGATAATATGGGGTTGCCATATGTTGTCAACACACTAACTAACATTTAGAACCCTAGTCATCCCATCTTGGCCTTTAGAAAAGTAGTGAGATAACCGGCTTTGGTGAAGACTGAAGTTGGTTGATACTCGATACTACACTCATTGAGATCCTAAACTTGGAGGGTTTGGTTGGTAAGTAAGTTTCCTACTGAACAACCACCCTTGTGAAGGATCAATGATATTGAGATCCCTTAGAACCTGGTTACTTTTATTGGACATGATGAACCAACTAACTTCAGGGGAGGGTACTTACCTTTAAACCTCATGCAAGCCTTCAAACCTAGGGCTATTGTGTGACTTGTTTGTATATGCCACATGTTTGTGATTGAGCATAACATCATAACATCATCATATATCATAAGCATAGCATTTTCACTAACCATTTCAAGGACCAAAGGATTTATCTTTGTTCTTTGTTGCAGGTCATGGCTTCTGCTCGTAGGAATACTATCCGGATCAACTTTGTAGGAATACCTCCTAAGCTTAAAGAATTGGTCTCTCAAGTTTCTGAAAACTCCCAATTCATCAAGAGACATGGTCACCTACTGGATCTAGTCACTTCAGGGTTCAATGAAGACATGATGAGTGTCTTGTTTCAATTCTTTGATCCTAAACATCATTGTTTCACATTCCCTGACTATCAGCTGGTTCCCACAATGGAAGAGTTCTCCAAGCTACTGGGTATACCTATCCTTGATCAGAGACCCTTCACAGGCTTAGAAAAAGAGCCTAAACCTGAGGTCATTGCTGCAGCCTTACATCTGAAGAAATCAGACATTGTCCTATAAGCAAGGAGTGGAGTTAAGGGTATTCTTGCTAAGGTATTGATGGAGAAAGCTCAAGTGTTCCTGAAGGCTATGCGTTATGATGCTTTTGAGGAGATTTTGGCCCTATTGATCTATGGCATAGTGTTGTTCCCTAATCCAGACCAGTTCATAGACGTACATGCCATCAACATATTTCTGACTCACAATCCAGTGCCTACATTACTTGGAGACATCTTACACTCTCTCCATACCCGTACTACGAAGGCACGAGGAAATCTGATGTGTTGTAAACCTCTATTGTCTAGGTGGTTTATTTTTCACCTTCCTCGATCAGTGATGAAGAATGAACAAAGGTTAAGGTGGTCTAAGACAATCATGTCACTTTCTCATTCAAATATTCATTGGTGCTCTAGATCTATGGAGAATGTTACCATCATTGAATGTTGTGGGGAATTCCCTAATGTGCCACTCCTTAGCATAAGAGGGGGCATTACCTACAATCCTTCTTTAGCTCTACGCTAGTTTGGTTATGCTCGGAGTAATGGTCCTCATGACATGCTCATTCAAGTTATTGTGTTCGACTACGACAACGATCTTCAAGGTTATCGTCAAAGGTTCATACGAGCTTGGGGTAAGGTGAACAAGGTTGACAGTAAGACTCTGGAACCAAAGTACTCCATTCCTATGGAACCTTACCTCAGATGGGTACGATCTCGTGCTCAGACTCTTATGATGCCATATCCTGTTATCCTACCAATTACCATGGAGCCTCTTGTTGAAGGAGATACCCCTTATGTCATCCTTCATCCAGACATGCCCACTGACATGGAAGAATTACAGAGATCCTGGATCCAGTTGAAGGAGCAAAGGGATACTTTTGAGACTCATTTCAAAGCTAGTCAAGAAAGAATCCTGGAGCTGACAAAACAACTTCACGAGGAGCGGAATCTCAGCTCATACCTCAACACAAAGAGGAAACGTCCATGGGAGACTTAAAACCCCATCTTTGTATTCATTTCATTTTTGTTGTAAGCCCCAAGAGGCAAACAAGTTTATTGATTACTAATAAAAGTTTACTTTCTGGTTGTTTAAACAAATTTAAATCCTACGGTCCTTGAAAACATTGCATATGCATTTACATACCATATCATTACATCACAGGTTTCTTATGAACAGGTATCTTATCTTCTCGCTGTTTATTTCAGCAGAAATAGCTCTTGAACAGACTGTCAAGGATCTCCAGGCTCAGAATGCACAATTCCAAGAGTTGATCCTGAACTTGTCCAAGGGACAAGATGAGTTGAAGACACTGCTGGCTAAAAAGAAGAAGAAGACTAGAAAATCAGGGGGTCTTATCAACCTGGGAAGAAGATTCAGAGGTCCTATCAAGATAAAGGAACAGGTTGAGGATCCTGAGTCTGAGAATTCTGAGAAAGAGGGAGGTAGTCTCCATGACACTGTGGAAGATTCTGATTCTGAGGCAAACTATTATCATGATCCTGCTAGTGAGGAAAAGTACAAGATGCTGGTAGACAGAATGAATGCTATGGAACTACAAAAATCTTCTGGGCTTGATTTTGAAGATCTGAGTTTAGTTTTTGGAGTGGTTATACCTATTGGCTTCAAGGTTCCTGTTTTTGTGGTGTATGATGGTGTCTCATGTCCTAAATTACACTTAAGGTCCTATGTCCGAAGGATTCAACCACATACTGCTGATAAGAAACTGTGGATTCATTTCTTCCAAGAAAGCTTATCTGGAGCTCAATTGGAATGGTATTATCAACTGGAAAGTGTTAATATTCATAATTGGAATGATCTTGCTGAGGCCTTCTATAGGCAATACCAATATAATGTTGATTTAGCACCAACTCGCATGCAGCTTCAAAACATGTCTATGGATGCTAAAGAGAGTTTCAAGGAGTATGCCCAGAAATGGAGAGACCTAGCTGGCAGAGTTCAACCCCCTCTAACTGTCAGGGAGCTGGTGGATATCTTTATGAGTACGCTGAATGGTCCTTTCTATAGTCACCTCATTGGAAGCTCATAATCTAGTTTCACTGAGTTGATAATGACTGGAGAACGTGTGGAAAGTGGGATAAGAAGTGGTAAGATACAGGTGGGTGCCTCTCCATCAAACATTGCTAAGAAACCCCCTAGTGGAAAGAAGGAGTTTAATGCTGTGTATTGTCAACATAGTCGCAACAGGAGTTACCAATCTGTGGGAGCAGTTCACATCTCCAACCCTGCTCCTGCAGCACCAGAACAACAACAAAACAATCAACAAAAGCCTAGAAGATAGTTCACCAAGATCAACATGTCACTGGCCCAAGCCTTGCAACACATGTTGAAAGGGGAGCTAATTACTTTAAGGGATCCTCCTTAGAATCCTAATACGTCCTCTCCTCGGTACAATCCTAATGCAAGATGTGCATATCATTCTAATAGTCCGGGACATGACACCAACAACTGCTGGGTGTTGAAAAACAAGATCCAAGACATGATTGAAGCTGGAGAAATTGAATTTGACCCTCCTGGGATCCCAAATGTGATCACTGCTCCTATGCCTAATCATGAGAAGACTATTAATGCTGTTGATGAAGCTTCCTCAGTAGCTGACCTGACTACACCATTATCCATTATCAAGAAGAAGTTGGTGCAGGCTGGGTTCTTTCTAGGTTGCAATGAAGACTGTTTTTACTGTGCCTATAAACCTGATAGTTGCTGGAAGCTGAAGGATGGTATTCAACGCCTCATGGACAATTACACTATATTGTTTGAGAGGACACCGTCTGTTGAAAGAATATGTGAGCATCTGACTCGAAGCACGAAGCTTGAAGATGTAGCTATGGTTGATAAAATACCAGTGAAGATTACCTCCAAAGGCCCTGCCAGGATCACCTCTAAGGGTCCTGTCAGGATTACTGCTAAAGGCCTTGTGAAGACTGTTGCTGAAGCTAGAGTGGCTCCAATGATCATTACCACTCCTGGCCCTGTTCCATATACTTCTGATAAGGCTATACCTTGGAATTATGGTTCTGATGTTTATATCCATGGTATCAAGCAAGAGCCTCTGACTGACTCCCATGTTGCTGATAACAATATTGATGTTGGCAATATTACTGGATCTAGTAAGGTTATGAGAAGTGGAAGAATTTTCTCTCCTGAAGACACCTCAAAGAGTGCAGCCACTCCAGCTCATACCTCTAACTCTGGGCCAAGTACTGATGCTCGGGGCAAAGGTTCTGTGATTGAGCCTGTGCAAGCTGAGGCACCGACTGCAGAAAATCTTTCTAAACAGATGGAAGAAGTACTGAAGATCATTCGCAAAAGTGATTATGATATTGTTGACCAGTTGGGGCATACTCCCTCCAAAATCTCCATGTTATCTTTGCTGCTATGTTCTGAGGCTCATGCTAAAGCCTTAATCAAGTTCTTGAAGACTGCTCATGTGCCAAATGAGATTTCTGTGGATCAATTTGAGAATTGTGTTGCACATCTGACTAGTGATAATGGTTTGGGCTTCTCTGATGTTGATCTGACTCCTACCAAGAGAAACCATAACAGAGCTCTGCATATCTCCATTGAATGTAGGGGCACTACTTTGTCTCATATGCTGGTAGACAATGGTTCTTCATTAAATGTGCTCCCTAAAGAGGTTTTGGACAAGCTCAGTCCTGAGGATGTTGTGTTAAGACCAAGTGATGTGGTGGTGAGGGCCTTTGATGGTTCAAGAAGAGTGGTACATGGAGAAGTAGACATTCCAATCAAAATAGTCTCTCAAGTCTTCAATTCTATTTTCTATGTGATGGATATTCGTCATGCGTATTCTTGTTTGCTTGGGCGCCCCTGGATCCATGGGGCAGGTGCTGTGACTTCCACCTTGCATCAGAAGTTGAAATATCCGGTGAAAGACAAAATTGTCACTGTCTATGGTGAAGAGGAGTACATGGTTAGCCATGTGAATACTTTCAAATATGTAGAAATGGAGGGTGAGATGGTTGAAACTCTGTGTCAAACATTTGAAGTTGTTCCTTGCTCTGTTCCTCAGTCTGTCCTTGTTTCTGAAAGACTTCATGTGGTTACTAGAATACCTCCTGCAATGGCCTCCCTCAAAGATGCTAAGGTTGTGGTTGCAAAAGGTGGTTCTGCCATTTGGGGTCAGCTTCCCAACATCCCTTACAAGTCTGACAAGTTTGGTTTGGGTTTCACTGCAGAATCTCAGAAGACTGTTCGTCGTGCTTGTGATGTTCGTATCACTAATCAAGGAGTCATAAGAGATCAAATCAATGTTGTGGGTGACCATGATGAACACTACAACCTGGATGATTGGATCTTTCCTACCATGGGTGATGGGCTCAACAATTGGAAGACTGAAGACGTTATTCCTATCTCCTTTAGTCAGGAGTAAATACTATTACTGTGTTTTTATTTTAAGTCTGTAATTTTGAACAATAAAACTTTTTAAGCCTTGTGTCTTGCCCGGGGCACAATGGTATGCTTGTTCCGGGATGTCATTTCATTTGCATACTTCATTCAATAAAAATCAATGGACGTTTCGTTTTCGTAAATATTGTGCTCCTTGTCTTTTCTTTTTATTTCTGTTTTATCAGCTATGTGTTCTTACACACACCACATCACTAAAATGCAGATCCTCATCCACTCTGGATCCTGTTGATAACAGTTCTACTATTGCCAATTATAATTTCGAGAATCCGATCTATCAAGCTGAAGATGGAAAGGAGGAAGATTGTGAAGTACCTGTAGAGCTTGCTAGGTTGTTACAACAAGAAGAAAAAGCTATACAGCCACATGAAGAGCCAATCGAAGTTGTGAATCTGGGAACGGAAGAAAACAGGAAAGAGGTCAAGATAGGAGCTGAATTAGAGGATGGTGTTAAGAACAGATTGATCCAAATGTTATGTGATTATGTGGAGATCTTTGCTTGGTCCTATGAAGATATGCCAGGGTTGGATACAGACATCGTGGTTCACCGTTTATCGGTAAAAGAAGATTGTCGTCCAAAGAAGCAGAAGGTTCGTCGCATGCGTCCTGAAATGTCAGAAAAGATTAAAGCAGAGGCGATGAAACAATTTGATATAAGATTCTTAGCTGTGACTTCTTATCCCCAGTGGGTTGCAAATGTGGTACCAGTACCTAAGAAGGATGGTAAGGTGCGCATGTGTGTGGATTACAGGGATTTGAACAAGGCCAGTCCTAAAGATGACTTTCCACTTCCACATATTGATATTTTGGTAGACAACACTGCTCAGCATAAGGTATTCTCTTTCATGGATGGTTTCTCTGGTTACAATCAGATCAAGATGGCCCCTGAAGATATGGAGAAGACTACATTTGTTACACAGTGGGGCATTTTTTGTTATAGGGTGATGCCATTTGGTTTGAAGAACGCCGGGGCAACATATCAGCGTGCTATGGTAGCTTTATTTCACGATATGATTCACCATGAGATAGAGGTATATGTGGACGATATGATAGCCAGGTCCCAGAATGAGGAACAACACCTTGATCATCTATATAAGCTGTTTGAGAGGTTGAAGAAATACAAGCTAAGATTGAATCCAAACAAGTGTACTTTTGGAGTTAGGTCTGGTAAACTCCTGGGTTTCATTGTCAATGGAAAAGGTATTGAAGTGGATCCTGCAAAAGTAAAAGCTATACAAGAGATGTCGGCTCCCCGTACTGAAAAGGAAGTTAGAGGTTTCTTAGGACGACTGAATTACATTGCAAGGTTTATTTCTCAGCTAACTGCTACCTGTGAGCCAATCTTCAAGTTGTTGAAGAAAGATCAAGTAATGGAATGGAATGATGAGTTCCAGCTAGCCTTTGATGAAATCAAGAGATATCTCCTAGAACCTCCAATCTTGATGACACCAGTTGATGGAAGACCCTTGATTATGTACTTAACAGTATTAGACAACTCAATGGGGTGTGTGTTGGGGCAACATGATGAGTCTGGTCGAAAAGAGCAGGCAATATACTACCTTAGCAAAACGTTTATCGACTGTGAAACAAGATACTCACTGCTCGAGAAAACTTGCTGCGCTTTGGCATGGGCTTCTCGACGACTAAGACAGTACATGTTGACCCATACTACCTTGTTGATTTCGAAGATGGATCCAATCAAGTACATATTCGAGAAACCTGCTCTCTCCGGACGAATAGCGAGATGGCAAATGATTTTAACAGAATATGATATACAGTACACTACTCAGAAGGCCATTAAAGGCAGTGTGGTAGCTGATCATTTGGCTCACCAGGCAGTGGATGGTTATCAGTCAATGAGTTTTGAGTTCCCTGATGAAAACATTATGATTATTACCAAAGAACCTGGACAATATGACGGACCTGAACAAGGATCCTGATGGACCATGGTTTTTGATGGAGCTTCTAATGCGCTTGGTAATGGTGTTGGTGTTGTGATCATCTCCCTTGAAGGTTTTCATACCCCAATTACTGCAAGACTTTGTTTCTATTGTACCAATAACATGGCTGAGTATGAAGTATGTATCATGGGTATCAAAGCTACCATTGAGATGAAGATTCAATTCCTTGACGTATATGGAGATTCAGCCCTGGTAGTTAGTCAGATTAGAGGAGATTGGGATACTAAGCATGAAAATCTCATTCCTTACAGAGAGCATGTGTTGTCCTTGATCCCATATTTTGAAGAGATTACCTTTGAACATATTCCCCGAGGAAAGAATCAATTGGCAGATGCATTAGCCACCATGGCATCTATGTTTGAGATTAGTTGGGATGATGAAGCTCCCAAGATCACTATTGACAGATTTGAGAAGCCTGCATACTGCAATGAGATTGACACTGAAGAAATAGAAGGAAAGCCTTGGTTCTATTAAGTGAAAAGATATCTTGAAACTCAGGAGTTCCCTGAAGGGGCATCTGTCAATGATAAAAAGTTTCTGAGGAGGTTTTCTGCTAAGTTCTTCTTGAGTAATGGAATTTTGTACAAGCACAATCATGATTCGACTTTGCTTCGTTGTGTGGATAAGAAGGAAGCAACAGAGATTATGAAAGACATGCATGATGGGATCTTTGGCACTCATTATAGTGGTCATACCATGGCAAAGAAGATATTGAGAGCAGGTTACTATTGGTCTACCATGGAAGTTGACTGCTATCAACATTCCAAAACATGTCACAAATGTCAGATTTATGCTGATAAAGTGCATGTACCTCCAGCTCCGTTGAATGTGTTGACTGCTCCTTGGCCTTTTGCCATGTGGGGCATTGATATGATTGGTGAGATCAAGCCTACTGCTTCCAATGGGCATCGTTTCATCCTGGTTGCCATTGATTACTTTACAAAGTGGGTGGAGGCAGCCTCATTTGCATCTGTTACGAAGAATGTTGTGGCTCGATTCATTCAGAATAATCTCATATGTAGGTATGGCATCCCTGAAAGGATTATCACAGACAATGGCTCTAATCTGAACAACACCATGATTATTGATCTCTGTACACAGTTCAAGATTAAACATCACAATTCTTCTCCATATCGTCCAAAGATGAATGGCGCAGTGGAAGCCTCCAATAAGAACATTAAGAAGATTCTACAGAAGATGACTGTTACGTACAAGGATTGGCATGAGATGTTATCATTTGCTCTTCATGGTTATCCTACTACAATACGTACTTCAACAGGGGCAACCCCATTCTCCTTAGTCTATGGTATGGAAGCAGTTCTACCCATTGAAGTTCAGATCCCCTCCTTAAGAATCATGAAGGATGCAGGCTTGGGTGAAGATGAATGGATTCAGACTCGACTTGACCAGATAAATTTAATTGATGAGAAAAGGCTGGCAGCTATTTGTCACGGTCAGATGTACCAGAAACGGATGATCAAAGCTTTTAATAAGAAGGTTAAGCAAAAGGTATATCAGACGGGTGACTTGGTAATCAAGCGTATCATATTACCACAGGGTGATCCTAGGGGCAAGTGGACTCCTACATATGAAGGACCATTTATAGTCAAAAGGGTATTTTCAGGAGGTGCCATGATGCTTACTACTATGGATGGTGAAGACTTCCCACAGCCTGTAAACGCAGACATAGTTAAAAAATACTACGTATAAAAAAGAGACCCGCTAGGTTGACTGGCCTAGGCAAAAATAAGGGCATCCCGACGAACCAAAAAGGTTCGGGAAAAAATTAGGGATATATATAAATAAATAATGTGTACCCAGCAAGCCGAAAACCTGAAAAGGCGGCTTGGGCAAAAAAGGGTATCCCGGTGGATTGAAAACCTGAAAAGGCAATCCAGGCAAAAGTTAGGGATTAAAGCGTATGACTATGTCTCGTTGGATCACCCATGTAACTCCAACCAGTTGTGTTATCTGAATCAAGTTCAAACAGATAAAGATCAATCCAATCATTTCCACCTCAACAACAAAGGATGAAATACTTGAAGATAATGGCAATAGTGGAATTGAAACTCAATAGGATTATTTCTCACATAGCTACTTTTCTTTGTTTTGTAAAACTTTTATGACGAATTCCTCTTACTAGGATTTCTGTCTCCTTGTACAAACTTGCCTGTATATAGGCCACTTTCTAAATAAATAAAGTCTCGTCTTTGAATTCAAATTTACTTTTACCTTGTTTACTTAAACGAAAACGTCCACTGGTTGTGTTTGAATGTATGTATGCTTTTGAATATGATTGATGTTTACCAGAAATGCATAAAATGCAGTAATAGTGTTTACTAAGGATGAACGAAGGTAGGAATCCAACGAAGCTTCGCCAATTCATCCCCACAGAGTAACATCTCCTCTCGGATTTATGTCTATCTCTTTTATCCTCAGTCAGGATATTCAGGAACTCATTCCTTCAATAAAAGAACGACGAACGAAGATGGGTGGTTATAAGTACCATACTATCAAACAAGACGGGAACGAAGTCCTCATATTCCTCCGCAAAAAACCGGGATTTATTTTCCCTAGCCAGCAGTTGTTATACAGAGATATCCAGACGCTTCAGGCCACATGATTTATACATACATCATTTACATCATATCACAGCATACACATCTATAATGCATAAGGCATTTACTTCGGTACATCATGCCATACATGCATACATATTGCATAAACTAACCTTTTCTTTTCAGGATAGTTGCAGGCAGATAAACACTATCAACAATTCGAAACAGTTCAGAGACGATCTATACGAAGATCTAGTACTGATACTTAATTCAGAGATAATCGCTACGAAGATTCATTTCTGATGATCAATACTCAAGTTGTCCTTGGAAGGGTACATAAATGATCTATACGAAGATCTAGTGCTTAATCTAGGATATTTCCAGAAGAAATAATCGTTACGAAGATTTATTTCTGATGGTCAACCATCTTTGGGATAGTGTGTAAATGATCTATACGAAGATCTAGCACTTAATCCAAGAGAAGTTCAGGGATAATCGCCACGAAGATTTAATCCTGATACTCTTTTTATCCTTGGGAAGGTATATAAATGGTCTATACAAAGATCTATTACTTAATCCGAGATATTTCCAAAAGAGATAATCGCTACGAAGATTTATTTCTAATGGTCTATGCAACAGTTTGTCTATGGGATGGTACATAAATGATTGATACGAAGATCTTGTACTTAGCCCAAGATATTACCAAAAGAAATTCAGAAAAGATCACCACGAAGATTTGATTCTGATGCTTAAATTAAAGTATGTTCCTAAAGACGGTTCAGAGCCGATCTATACGAAGATCTAAGTACTGACACCTAATGAAGGATATTCTTTTCCCCCAGAGATAATGCAGAGACAATCTATACGAAGATCTAGTGCTGACATTCAACTCAAACCATGTTACAGAAATGATTCAGAGACGGCCTATACGAAGACCTAGTACTGATATCCAGTAACAACCTTTTGATACTATCATCTTCTGATATTATGGATGGCATCTATAAGTCCATCTCCAGTTCCTCTGAGTGGCATCTTTAAGCCCACTCCAGCATATACAACCAATCAGCAGTATTACTTTACGCACCAGCGAGTGCAAATTTTTGGGCTTTTGTGTTCAATCCTCTTCAACCTTCCAAGTCACGAATGGCACACAGGCCAATCTAACCCCTCAGGTTTCAGAAAATTGAACAGGGGCAGCTGTTGCACCCCAAAATTTGCCCTCACCTAGACTAGACATTGTGTACTAAGGTGTCCCAAGAGGTTCACAAGGTTCACAAGGTATCTCAAGAGGTTCACAAGGTTCACAATTGGTCAGAAAATTTGACAATTCCCTCAGACAAAGCTCCTCCTAAGCAATGCATCCTAAACTAGGGTTTTGAGTCTCATCAGGCAAAATGGATTTCCAAGGCTTCAAGTGAGCTTCATACCATCCTATATGTCTTCAAGAATCCCTATGTCAAGTTTCAAGGCTTTCCCAAAAGGTTTGCTCAGTCAAATGATCAGATAGGCTAAGATCAGTCAAAGTGGTTGAAAAGTCATACTGAGGTCAACTATGGTCAAACCAAAGTCAAACTTCATGATTTTTTTGCCAACATCAAGTTTATCAAGTAAAATTCATCATCTGATAAAGGGTTGATCATGATTCATCAAGGAGATTTCAGATCATCAAGAATCAGGAGTTTCTAAATTAGGGTTTTCACAGGAAAAGTCAACTGAACTTTGATCAACCATAACTTTCACATGCTTCATCAAAAATTTCCCATCCAAAGCTAATTTTGAAGGAAATTTAATTCTCTACAACTTTGTGTATCACAAGCCAAGCCCAAAAATGCTTCATTTGAAAGGTATGAGCTAAGACATTATAGGTCATTTTAAAAGTCAACATCTTCCAAAGGGCATAACTTGAAAATGGTAAAAGATATGGACATGAGACCAAAAGGGTTGGTTAGAGGACTATTTAAGCTTTCAAAAATGTCCAAGAACACCTTCATAGCCTTAAAATTGAGGGATTTGTGTCTTTGCAAAGTTGGAAAAGTTTTGAGAGGTTTATTGAGCAAATGGGGTCTTAGAACCAATTCTTTCCACATGAGCTTGCATTTTTATGACCCAATCTCTACCATGATATCATGCAGGAATCAAATATCATTTATTCATATTTAAATTAGTTTATTTTTATTTATTTTGATTTTATACATTAAAAATCATTTTAAATCAAAATAAAATATGAAAACTCAATATTTGAATGTGATTCTTCTTCTAGAAAATCTTAAAAATCATTTAAAGTTGATTGGAATCAAACAAATTCGTGCTAGCCTAAATTAGAAAGGTTTGATGAGATTTTTTCAATATTTGAAAGTGGTGAAACTTCATGATCAAGCAATCAAGACAAAGCCCATAAATCCATAAACTCTTGACCTAATTCCACTCCATACATATACACAAGCTGATCACAAGCATAAGGGGACGAATTGGCTGCCTCCAAGAGTAAGAACAAAGCTTCAAATTTTCACAAAAAAACTCACAATCGGATTCTTATTTTCAGGCTATACCAAAGTGTTTTGAAGGTTGCAATATGTTCCTGGAGTATCCTTGATGCTATCCCAATGCATTACATCACCAAAAACTCATTAAAATGCATAAACCGAATCTCTATGTTCTTGTTTTTTTTTTAATTTTTCGATTCTTAATTTTCACGCATGATTAATGAATTCTAATGCCATATTGTTGTTTGTGTTGGTGCTTAGATGGTTTCTGCATATTTGCTTGAGTTTTCATGACCGGATTCAACAAATGCCATTGTTAGGGTTTTAAGGTTCAAATTGGGGATTCCTGAAATACCCAATATAAATGAATTCTAAGGACATAGATGGAATGTGTGAATCATAAGGAACCCATTGGTATAATTAATTTAATGAAATTGTACTTGTTGATTGGTGTATGAGTTTCGCAGGTTTAAAACGCAAGAGAATTCGCAGGTAAATCCCTGGGAAAATTCGCAGGAAAACCTGCGAATCCTGAGGAAGAAGATGATGGAATTGGCGCTGAAATTAAAATTTAAAAATTTGTTTTACCTTATAATGATTTGTTGATGATTAATTATTGAACGTGCCCCATGTGGCTCAGCTGGTTGGAGTGTTTGTGTATCATTGCAATGGTCCTGGGTTCGAATCCCCCCCAGGCCATTGTGTTTTTGCGTTTTATTTGATTTTTGTAGGTTTATAATAAGAGGATTGGTACTCACTTCATAAACGCCAAGACACACATGGCCTGGTGGTAGTGTTGTTGGACCAAAGAGTGGAAAGCGTAGGGCGTGAGTTCGAATCCCAGCCCCAGGTATGTTATTTTTCTTCAATTTTTTTTTGTATTTTCATTTATTTATATTTATTTAATTCATTTAATTTCTTAAAAACAATTTCTAAATAAATATTATAATATTTTCTTATAAAAAACTTCATACTTTCAAAAACTATAATTTATTTTCTTAAATTTAAAATTATTTCTATTTATTTTATAAAGTATTTATATATATAATTATTTTTATTTTTTTTTAAATAGATTAATAATATATTTTAATTATAATCAAAACCCTAATTTAGCTAACCCTAATTTTCTTAAACCTAACCCTAATTTTTATTAACCTTAATATTTAACCTAATTTTGTTATAAACCCTAATTAAATTATTTTTAATATGAAAATAGTTTATTATTATTAAAATTTATGTTCTTAATTAATTCCTAAAGAAAACTTTTCTAACAGTAATTTTTCTTGCTAAAATTCTTATTTCTTTTCTTATTCTAACCTTTATTCTTATTTTTTTTATTATTATTAATATTTAATTTTATTCTTATTCTTATTATATTTATCATTATTATTATTTCTCGATTATATTGTAATTGTCCCAAAGCCTTGTAATATTTATAGGTTTATATTTTTGCTTTATTTATTATAAATATATTTATTGTATGGTTAGTAATTTAGGGAGTGTATAACTATATGTAAATAAATCAACTTAGAGAATTAACTTAAGTAAGATAAATATTTGAATATGAACACGCACACACGTAAGTCGATCTTTGATCGCCATCTTGCACTTCCTAGGATTGCCTCTCAGTTGCTTATTTTAAAAGGTCAAGTAGGGTGTCTTAAGCAAAGTCCCTTCATAAATATCATCAAGTCCCTACAGATTTAGAAGATCAAGTCCATTCGAGGTTGCCTATGGAATAATGATCTTGTCCCTTCGAATAAAAGATGATAAGTCCCTACAAATTGCTAAAGACACCCTACAGTTGCCTATATCCAGATGTCGCTACACATGTCTCTTAAACCACATCCAAGGTAATGACTACCTATTCCTTAATAATAGGGATAGTCTTACCATTGAAAGAATATAAGAACATGAAAGACTTAATCTAGGGTAGTTTTCTTTTAAGTTACTTGCTCACATTTTAAAATACTCTTTACACCACACTTTTCAAACAATTTTCAAAAACAAGTCTTTGTATACATCCATACGAGGATCATTACAAAGTACTTAGAAAGTTTCTAATCACACACTACACATTTTCAAAACAATTCAAAGTGAGCTAAGTAACTAAGAGCCCATGGATAACCATGGATATAAAGGGTGCTAACACCTTCCCTTTGTATAACCTACCCCCCGAACTCAAGTCTTTTAAAAAATAGGTTTTTCCTGTTCTTTTATGTCCTTTCCTTTTGGATAAAATAAAAGTCGGTGGCGACTCTTGCTATCCGCAACATGACTAAAAGTCAGTTCTCCCACCGTGTTACAGACTTCATGATCGTTGATAAATAGAGCCGTTAGAATATAACTGTTGGGAACTTCCTCCATACGCGCTCTAACGCCTTTCACGCGACCAACTGCCCTCTGAAACTTCTGGAAGCAACTACTCCCAGTCAAGGGCCACGCGCCCGCGATTCACGGCCAGATGCCCTTATAAATACCCTCTATCTTTGGAGGGCCATGATTTTAATTCTAATCACTCATATTTTTTTTAACGCTTTAGTTTGCTTCACCCTGAAACTTACTTGAGCGTCGGAGTACCTTGCAGGTACACCACCCCCTCTCCTACAAACTTCGTTGCAGTCCCAGCTAAAGACCACAAGAATCTGTCTGGATTATTTATGTACAAAAATTATGTTGTATATTCAAAGTCGTTAATTTCAAAGAATGGATGAGTGTCATGTAAGTTATCTACATTACCGATATCTATAACTATTGTCTTATGGTGAGGATAACTATAGATCTAAAATTTCTCAACGAGTGTTGTAAAATCACTAAGACGAGAGTCGTCTCACTATTCGTAGAATGACCAAATTTCAGTATTATGTACAAAACCAATGAGGCATGCTACTATGACAGTTCTTTTAAGATGCCAATAAATGCACTTATGATATACATAACATCAAACTTGTCAATAAAACACAGCTTCATACTCTTGCAAATGCATACATATATATATATATATATATATATATATATATATATATATATATATATATATATATATATATATATATATATATATATATATATATATATATATACTCCTATGTTGTTTGGTGGAATCCCCATGTCCCCTTGCTTATGCCTTGTAAAGTCTGTAACACCTGTTTCATGGCTGGCCTGAGTTCCTTGGGACACTGGACACACTGAAATGCTAACTCTGTCACTGTTGTTATCATTTCCACTGCACTTTCATCAAAAGAACTTGCAAGAGTTTGATCCACTAGCCCCTTTAAATCCTTGCTAAAGATTTTAGACATTGCAAATTGGGCAAGAGTGACATGCTCCGTACCTTGCATTACACTTGCGGGTTTGGATGATATAAGCTCAAATAAGATCACCCCAAAGCTATACACATCACTTTTGTCACTCACCCTTCCAGTTTCATAATAATCTGGATCAATGTAAGCACGAGTTCCTGCCGGAAGAGTTGAAACATGAGTAACATAGTCTGGAAAAAACCGCGACAGTCCAAAATCTGCAATTTTAACAGTAAAATTTTCATCCAGCAGAATATTACTTCCTTTTATGTCGCGATGGATGATACCTGAGTCATGAAGATATACTAATGCCGTTGCAGTTTCAATGGCAATATTCAATCTACTAGGCCACGATAATGTACTACGTGAAGATCCATGGAGATGCTCTGAAAGAGTTCCATTAGAGATGTACTCGTACACTAGCATGTGCTTTTTGCTATGACGAGAACTGCAGCCATAGAGTAGAACTAGATTTTGATGATACAGATGCTTTAAGATCTCAATTTCTTTCATGAATTGCTTAATGGTTTTGTTTGTCTCTTCATGGAAAAGTTTTATTGCAACTTCTCTACCGTCTTTTAGTTTTCCTAAATATAAATGCAATGACATTCTCCTTTAGAACAGAACAAATACATAGTATGTTACAAGTTATATAATCAAAAAGATAAAGATTTGTCTCCTGGAAAAAATAAGCTTCAGAACGTGATATAGAGAAAATTTCCTTAGAATTTATATTGATTGATAAAAGACTATAAACGATTACACTAGATTCTTTATACATAAAGGTATTAGAGAATCAATAAACCATATACCTACTAATAACAAACTCTTAAGAAAGTTATAACTATTAACTAACTCCTAAGAAATTTTCAATTCACTAATCAATCAATATTTTTATTAATTTACTTACCGAAATAGTCTCTATTTAGAAATTGTAATGAATACATATTTTAACTATGTGGAATAAAAGTGGTGCAAAAGACTTAGGGTCTGCTTGATTTACTTTCTAAAAACTGTTTTTCTCTTTTAAAAAATTTAAAAACAATAGGATTTATGCATGTTTAAACTTTTGAAAAGAAAAAAACAGTTTTTAGAAAGTAAATCAAAGAGGCCCTTAGTTTTTGAACTATAGTTAAAGTGTGCCGGATAGTTCTTTTAGCTTCTTACCATAGTAGACTTTGCCGAACCCTCCCTTTCCGAGAAGAGTGTCAAAATGGTTTGTTGCTTCTTCAAGTTCGACACGGTGGAAGATCTTGAAAGCTGAGATATATGAGAATTGCATTGTAAGAGTAAGACATTGATAGTCTATAGACATTAATAATCTTTAGAATGTTTACAACAAAACACATACAAGTTAGAGAGACAATAGAGAGGAAAAATCAAATGCTAGAACATCAACCTGGTTCAAAAGTAAAAAGATATGAAAACGTAAACAAAGAACACATGATATTTGATCATGGATTTCAAACCTCTCTATTATCACTAAAAACTTAGGGTTTAAAAAAGCGTATAACTTGTGTTAAATACTAGGATTCAGTTTACAGTATTACCCTAGTTACAACCCAACCGACGTTAGGGCCAAGCAATCTGCCCGTGTATACGTAAACTATGAGTCGTACTAATAAAAAGGAACAAAAGTTTGATGGTTTTAATTAATTAGTGTCTTGTACCTTTCATTGGGTTTAAGTCATATCTCCCTTGTTTTATGCCATTGAGAGTCTCTAGCACTTGTTCCATGTTAGGCCTTAATTCTTGTGGACATTGCAAACACCAAACCGCAAGCTCAGCCGTAGCAGTCATCATCTTGTCGATCTTAACGCCTGACTGAAAGCCAAGATTTGGATCCGAAAGCTCCACCAAAGCTTGGTTTTCAACTTTTGTCATTAAAAATGTAGCTAGACTTTCTTCTTCATTATGAATGTAATATTCTGCAAGCTCACATAACACAAGCTCACATAACACCACCCCAAAGCTATAAACATCATTTTTAACACTAAGTAAGCCTTTTGACACAAGCTCTGGGTCTATATAACCACTTGTACCTATCAAGTCTCTCGTAACATCGGTTGCTTCAACGGCAAGTTTCTTTGACCAATGAAAGTTACCAGCTTTAGCACAAAAGTTTTTATCAAGGAAAATATTGTTAGACTTTACATTACGGTGGACAATGCCATTGTAGTGAAGATAGTCCAATGCATTTGCTATATCAATTGCAATATCCAATCGGTTAGGCCAAGTTAATGTTGTTCTGCAATCTGATGGTTGGCCTTTAATATGAGTAGCAAGAGTCCCATTGGACAGGTATTCATGTACTAGCAAGAGTTCATTTTGATGAGTGGAATATCCATAAATTGTAACAAGGTTTTGGTAGGGCATGTAATTTAGGATAACAGTTTCTTCGATGAACTGTTTCAATATGTTGCACTTGTCCTCCTTAAACCTTTGGACCGCAATCTCGCGGCCATTCTTAAGTTTTCCTAATCAAAGTAGATTATAAGAACAAAATAACAACAATAATAATATTTTTTGAGGGAAATAGCACGAAAATTCATGAATTTGTTATATGTCAGTCAGTTTCTTCCCTCCCTTAGCTTCAAACATTACTTATGATGACTTGCGATAACGATGATATGACAGTACATGTTGGTTTCAAATAACTTCCATCTATACAAGGGCTTAAGCAGACCTACCAAGCTACACCACAATTAGCTAAAGATTTCAATCAAATTCTACAACATTTTCAATTCATTCTCTAAGGATTCAATCTGAAGGTGATTTGGAATCCATGAGGACTGCCACGTCTTTGTTTAACATCACAACTCACAAGCCATCATAAGCAACATATGGAGTTAACATAGATGTAAAATTGACTGACGAAGAAACAATTCAGGAACTACTATGATAGTTTTTGAAAACTCAGGGACTCCGATATTTTTTCGTGTAAAAGACTTCTTATAACTATGAAGCACGGATCTGATACGAAAACGAACTGAACAACACTGACATTCCGACACACAGACAATGTAAAGAATAGATTAGTTTAATGTGTTGTATGAGTGTCAGTTTTGTATGAGTGTCAGTTTTGTACAAGTTACTAAGGTGTCAGTGCTTCATTCTTACCATAATATACAGTGGCAGAGCCTTTCTTATCAAGAATCCGAGCTTGATCAAAAATTTTTGTGGCTATTTTAAGTTT
Organism: Lathyrus aphaca; assembly: GCA_963966055.1. Taxonomy (NCBI): domain Eukaryota; kingdom Viridiplantae; phylum Streptophyta; class Magnoliopsida; order Fabales; family Fabaceae; genus Lathyrus; species Lathyrus aphaca. Next base: position 569,720,844 of record OZ014519.1, read on the forward strand.
CTGATAAGGGAAGATTTGCCATTTCAACTCATTCGGCTTTGGAAATGTGTCAGAATTGGCAGTGAAACAGCACATATAGAGATCCCTCCCCATTTCCCCAACCTTATTAGAATTTCAATTTTTCTCTGTATATTACCGTGTATAAGTATAAGGTGAAAGAAAGTCTCATCTTGGGACCAAGTAACTAGAGAATTTTAACGCGTAAAGAATGAAGTTGAAAATAACACAAGAGACAAATAAAGGATAGTGTTAACAAAGGAAAAAGGAAGAAAAGAAGGAAGAAGTTGAAAAGTCAATGTTAAATTATGAAGCACGGCTGTGGTAGTAGGTAGAGTAAACTATGGTTGAATGGATTCATGAAATTTGTTTCTTACTTTGGACAAGTCACTTGAATTCTGGACTCTTTCAAATTGGTTGTTCATTAGATTTAGGGTATATTTTAGCAAGTTCCTTTTAAATTTAAAAAAAAAAAGAATTTTTTCTTTGAATTTTTAAAAATAGATTATGTAAAATTAGTTTTCAAAATATTATAAGTTTTTTTATATTCAGTTTTGATAAATTGTAAAACTAATTTTTACATCGTCGAAATCATAATTTTTTTTAAAAATTGTATCTCAAAAATGATTTTTATAAAAATCTATTTAAAGTAGCTTCAAAATTAAGTGAATTTTTTAAAATTTTGATATCCAAATTTTTTTCTGATAAAATAATGAAATATCTAAAATAACATTTTAAGAATAATTATTCAAAAAAAAAATATCATTTGAAGCTTTTATGAAAAGTTTCTTTGTAAAAAACATTTTCACTCATTTTTGTTACACTATAAAATCATTTTTTTAAAAAAAGGCAAAACAAATTGAACTTTTATTTTAGATTAAAAATTAAGTGATTTTAGAAGAAAAACACAATTAAAATAATTTTATAGGTATTTTTTAAATAGTACAAGGTATTTCAAACTTATTTCTTTATAAATTAAAAAAGCAATTTTGACATTTAATAAAATAACTCATTTAAAATCACTCTCACCTGATATGCTCCATATATATATATATATATATATATATATATATATATATATATATATATATATATATATATATATATATATATATATATATATATATAGCATGTCGTCGAAGTTTGTTCACATGTTGTTGTTTAATTGAGCCTTGTGTTATAGATCTAATTGTTTAAGTTAGCTTGTAATGGGTAATTGTTAAAAAAAACATTAGGTTAGTGTGTTAGTTTTATTATAAATATCATACTAGTCTCTCATATTTTGTATAAGGGAAAATAGGAAGATAAAACTCTAATTCAATAGTGAGAGAGGTTATTTGTTATTCTTGTATACTTGTAATCTTGTAATCTTGTTGAAAGAGAAATGAAAGAATAACAATTTATAACAAATCCTTGTTGTTATCTTTGGTAACCCTAAACCCTAACCCTTGTGGGTTTTTTAACTGATCAAGGAAGCAATTATAATTTGTTTCTAAGGTATCTATTTCACAACAAATTGGTGCGGTGAACGTGGAGAAGATGTCTTCAACAAAGTATGAGATTGGAAAGTTCACCGGAATGAACGATTTCGGTTTGTGGCACTTGAAGATGAAAGCGCTACTTGTTCAGCAGGGTTGTTTGGAAGCGTTGAAGGGAGAGACGACCATGAATGATATGTTAACGGCATCTGAAAAGACGACCATGATTGAGAAAGCACACAGCGCAATATTGTTGATCCTTGGTGATAAGGTTCTTCGACAAATATCAAAAGAGACGACGACGTCAGGGTTATGATTGAAATTTGAAGGTTTGTACATGACCAAATCGTTGTGAATCGACTATACCTGAAGCAAACCTTATATTCATTCAAGATGAGTGAAGACAAAGTGTTGGATGAGCAGTTGGATATGTTCAACAAGCTGATTCTTGATCTTGAAAATATTAATGTGAAGATCGATGATGAAGATCAAACGTTGTTGTTGTTATGCGTTTTGCCCATAACAAATGCTCACTTCAAAGAAACCCTCTTGTATGGAAGAGAGTCTCTGACCTTTGAAGATGTTTAATCTGCCTTATACTCTAAGGACTTGAAAGAACGAAAGGAGCATAAACCTTCTATGGGTGGTGAAGGTTTGGACGTTAAGGCAAAATTCTTGCAAAATGATGGTAAGTTCGACAAGAAGAAGGGTAAAAGTAAGTAGAAATCTTATAGTGGTGAAGCATCTGGTGTTCGATGCTATCATTGTAAGAAGGAGGGTCACATTCGAAAGGTGTGCCCTGAACGCCTAGAAGATCATGGAGGTAAAGATAATGGCAACGCGACCATTGTTCAAGATGATTTCGACTCATTTGATGTTCCTGTGGTTTCAAGTAGCGACTCAAGAAAAGAGTGGATTATGGATTCAGACTGCGCTTAGCACATGACTCCAAATAAATATTTGTTCGAGGAATTATGTGATCAAGATGGTGGATCAATGCTGTTGGGAAACAACAAAGCTTGCAAAATTGCAGGTATTGGATCTGTGAGATTCAAGCTCCATGATGAGTCAATAAGGTTATTGACTGAAGTTAGGTATGTACCTGACCTGAAGAGAAATTTGTTTTCTCTTAGTGAATTCGACAAGAAGGGATATGTTTTTCAAGGAGAGAAAAATATCCTAAGAGTCATGAAGGGGTCGAAGGAAGTCTTAAGAGGCATGAAGAAACAAGGCTTGTATACCCTTGAGGCTGAAGTTGTAAGTGGTTCGACAAATGTTGCATCCACAAAACTTTTGTCGAAGACAAAATTATGGCACATGAGATTGGGCCATGTCAGCGAGAGAGGCCTGGTCGAACTGGGGAAACAGAACCTTCTAGCTGGTGACAAAGTCGAGAAGTTGGAGTTTTGTGAACCTTGTGTATTTGGTAAATCTTGTAGGGTGAAGTTTAACAAAGATAAACAAAGAACACATGGATCTCTTGATTACATACATTCTGATATTTGGGGGTCTGCAAGAAATCCTTCACATTCAGGTGCAAGATATTTTCTATCCGTAGTTGATGACTATTCCAGAAAGGTATGTGTATTCATTCAGAAGACAGAGGATGAAACTTTTGAGAATTTCAAGAGTTGGAAGGTTCTGGTCGAAACTCAAACTGGAAGAAAGGTCAAGAGGTTGAGAACTGATAATGGCCTTGAATTCTGCAATGAATCTTTCGATAGTTACTGTGTCGAGTCTGGGATTGCAAGGCATAAGACTATAGCAGGTACTCCTCAACAAAATGGTCTAGCTGAGATATTCAATCGAACAATCCTCGAAAGGGTCAGATGCATGTTGGTTAGTGCTGGATTGAAGAAGGTGTTTTGGGCTGAGGCTGTTTCGACAGCAACATAAATGTTAAACAGATGTCCTTCGACGGCATTAGATATGAAAACACCTGAAAAGTTTGGTCGGGATATCCACCAGATCTCGACAAACTGAGAGTATCTGGCTGTGTAGCCTATGATCACATTAGTCAAGACAAGGTCGAACCTAGAGCTCTGAAATGCATGTTCATGGGATATCGTTAAGGAGTCAAAGCTTATAGGCTATGGTGCCTAGAGCCAGGTCACAAGAGGTGTATCATTAGTCGAGATGTAGTTTTCAATGAAGCTGGATGGCTTTCAAGAAAACTGACGATGTTGTCGAAGAGCTAGAACAAGGAGAAATTCTTGTTGAGGTGGAGCATAGTGATCTTGAGTTGCATGACCCAGATGAAGTCGAAGAAGAAGCAGAAACGGTTGTCGAAGATGAGGAGACTGATAATGACTACCTTCTGGCAAGAGACAGGTCAAGAAGAGTCATTAAGCCACCTCAAAGACTTGGTTATGCAGATCTTATAGCTTATGCCTTAATATCTGTAAGCGAGGTTCTAGAAGAAGAACCTAGAGACTATAAGGAAATTATGAGAAGTCAAAATTAGACTGAATGGTTGAACGCCATGGATGATGAGATGAAATATCTTCATTATAACAACACATGGGAACTGATCAAACAACATGTTGGAGCCAGGTTAGTCAGCTGTAAATGAATTTTCAAAGTTAAGGAAGGAATCAAAGGAATGACATCAAAGAGACACAAGGCAAGGTTGGTTGCAAGGGGTTTCACTCAGAAAGAAGGTGTCAACTTTAATGATATGTTCTCTCTTATTGTGAAGCACAGGTCCATTCGAATGTTGCTTGTCATGGTGGCACAGTTCGACCTTGAACTAGAGCAGATTGATGTGAAGTCTGTGTTCTTGTATGGTGATCTTGATGAAACAATCCTGATAAGGCAACCTGAAGGGTATGTTGAATAGGGGAAACAAGAGTATGTGTGCAAACTGAAGAGATATTTATATGGGCTGAAACAATCTCCTTGACAGTGGAATAGGAGATTCAACAAGTTCATGGCACGCATAAGTTTCATCAGAAGTCAGTTCGACCATTGTGTTTACTTCAGATTTCGACCTGGTAATTCATTTGTTATTTTGTTGCTTTATGTGGATGATATTCTAATATCAAGCAACAATGTTGAAGATGTAATGAGGGAGAAGGATGAACTCAATAAGGAGTTCAATATGAAGGATCTGGGAGTTGCGTCCAGGATTATTGGGATTGACATCCGAAGAGATAAAAATTAGTTGAAATTATGCTTATCTCAAGAGGCATACCTACGGGAGATTCTCAAAAAATTTGGTATGTTGAATTCAAAGCCTGTTGTTACTCCAACAAACCCTAAATTCAAGTTGAATATAGATCAATGCCCCATTAATGATGTCGAAAGGGGTTTTATGAATAGCATTCCATATGCTAATATAGTATGTTCTTTGATGTATGATATGGTATGTACTAGACCCGACATAGCATATGCAGTAAGTCTTGTTAGCAGGTACATGTCGAATCCTGGAAAGACTCATTAGCAAGCATTGGAATGGATTATAAGGTACATAAATGGGTCTCTGAGCAGAGTCCTAGTTTATGGTGGAGCCTTGGGTGAAGATTTAAAGTAGCAATCGAAGGATATGTCGACTCTGATTATGCAGGTTGTATGGATTCCAAAATATTTATTTATGGATATGTTTTCACTATGTTTGGCACAAATTAGTTGGAAAGCAACACTTCAGAAGGTTGTTGCCTTATCAACCACTGAAGCAGAATATATCGCCCTAGCTGAAGTTATAAAGGAAGCATTGTGGCTTGAAGGTTTTGCAAAGGAGCTGAAACTTCAAGGTCAAAGTATCACTGTTAAATGTGGCATTCAAAGTGCAATACACATGTCGAAGAACTCAGCCTACCATGAGCAAACCAAGCACATTAATGTGATGCTGCATTTCATCAGAGGGGTAATCGAGCATGGAGAAGTCCAAGTGTTGAAGGTTTCGACAGATCATAATGCTGCTAATATGATCACCAAGACATTGTCCAGTTGCAAATTTTTCCACTGTATGTAGTTGATAAAGCTGCATGAATAAAGCTAGTTTGTTTCTTGTTGTTATGGAGTTTGTTTCAAGGTGGAGATTTGTGAGATATTGGAACAAATTCTAGGGTTAGCATGTCGTCGAAGTCCGTTCACATGTTATTGTTTAATTGAGCCTTGTGTTATAAATCCAATTGTTTAAGTTAGCTTGTACCCAAAGTTAGCTTGTACCCAAAGTTAGCTTGCAATGAGTAATTGTTAAAAAGCCCATTAGGTTAGTGTGTTAGTTTTATTATAAATAGCATACTAGTCTCTCATATTTTGTATAAAGGAAAATAAGAAGATAAAACTCTAATTCAATAGTGAGATATGTTATTTGTTATTCTTATATACTTGTAATCTTGTTGAAAGAGAAAAGAAAGAATAACAGTTTATAACCAATCCTTGTTGTTATCTTTGGTAACCCTAAACCCTAACACTTGTAGATTTCCTAACTGAAAGGAACCAATTATACTTTGTTTCTAAGGTATCAAATTCACAACAATATATAATTTTTATGAAAAGAATTTAAAATATCTTTAATATTGAAAATTCGGCTATTTGTTTAGTGGAACGGGTCGATGAATTAATTCAAACCAATGTTTTAAAACCCAGACAGGCCATCGATCTGATTAAGCTATTGGGTTAATGGTCGAATCAGCGGGTCACTGGCCAGGCCACATGATTTCTAATTCAATTTATATAAATTTTAAAAAAATGAAATAAATTTTTTGACATAAATTTCATAACTATAAAATATATGAAAAAAACTATAAATATATTCATGCAAATAAGTTAAATACATTTTTTAAATACAATTACAATTTACAAACATAAAAATTTATTGATGCTTATAAATTAACAAACAAAAAAAATAATTATATAATATAATACTATCATGAACTAATTAAACTAATATATAACATAAACAAATAGTAAGCTCTATATGAATAATTTAAAATAAAAGATAGAGTAAAAAATAAAAATATATAAATAAAAAAGTTAATATAAATAATGTGGTTTTTTCTTAATAATAATATGAAAATTTAATTACATCTTTTGTAACATAAACATTTTTTTCTTCAAATAATAAGATTCATATTTAAAGTAATATGAAAATATAATTTTATTTTTCTTTTGTAACATGATTTTTTTCACAACTTTTTTTAATTTATAAATATAATTTCATTTTTCATTTATAATATTATTAAATAAGAAAAGAATTTCAAAAAATTTAATACTAAAATAAGATTTTAAAACAAGGACATCAAAACTTAAGAAAAATGAAAACAGAAATATCAAAATTATAATTAAGTTAAAAAATAAATATAAAAAGATTAACTTGTCAGATCCAGTAAATCGACCGGATCATACCAATTTTCACCAAGTCAATTATCTCTATGGCTCATTGACCTTATCGGACCATCCTACCCTCTGATACAGGGACTAACTGGTTCGACCGACCGGAACAGTCCAACTTTTAAAATATTGGTTCAAACTTATCTATATATACATTAAATTAAGTTTACAATTTTTATTAAAGGACTCATAGGTTAAGATTTTCACTTACTTAGTCATGGAAATAATAAAGGAAGGAATTAGGAAATGTGACTTGTCCTTCAATTTACTTGATCAGCTTATCAGACAGATAGGACATCCACATAGTTACATATGATATTATTTGACTTTCATTTATCCATTTATTATTTCCTTCTTCTCATAAAAAGTATCTCATTTGTATTTTTTTATGTCTCAAAATAAATGTCTCTTTAGAATATCAATACAATATTTTTTTCCACTACTATACCCCTATTTATTACTTTCACGCTTTTTAACTACTCCACTAATTATAATAAATAAGGGTATATTAGTAAAATATACTAATTTTATCATTAAAATCAATACATCCAATCATTTTCTTAAGAACCGTATAAAGTTTAAATAAGACATTTATTATGAGATAGAGAGAGTAATAAAAGACTTATATTCAAATGTAGACCCTAAAGTTTTGATATTTGTGTGTACTTCTGGGAAGTCCTATTTTTTGGTGTTCCAAGAAACAACTTGTTGTTGCTCAGTCAACCTGTGAGGCAGAATATATTGCAGGCGTTGTCACTGCATGTCAAGATATGTGGATTCAGAATTTGCTGCAAGATTTGAAGATCAAAGTTGACAAACCTCTGAAGCTGATGATTGATAACAAGTCTGCAATTAATCTTGCTAGAAACCCAGTGTTGCATGGGAGAAGCAAGCATATTGAGACAAAGTATCATTTTCTGAGAAGTCAAGTTCATAATGGAATGCTAGAAGTCGTGCACTGTAGCACCCAGAAGCAGCTGGCAGATGTTCTGACGAAGGTCATCAAGACTAATTAATTTTTCCGCTTAAGGGGTGAATTCGTGTTGTTAGCTTTGAAGAAAATATAAATTAAGGGTTGGTATTAGAAATAATAATTTATATTTTGACAAACTTGGTGACTAAGTTTGTTTAGGGGTATTTTAGTATTTTATCTTATTATTCTTAAACTTATAGGCTAAGTTTAGTTTTGCTTATAAATAGGGTAGAGAGCATTTCTTTTGTAATATTATTTTGAATCTTATTCTCCCGTTCATACAATGTTCATCATTTTAATTCATCTTGTGCACCAACATACTATACCCTTATTTATTATTTTCACGCTTTTCAACTACTCCACTAATTATAATAAATAAGGGTATTTTAGTAAAATATACTAATTTTATCATTAAAATCAATACATCCAATTATTTTCTTAAGAACCGTATAAAGTTTAAATAAGACATTTATTATGAGATTGAGAGAGTAATAAAAGACTTGTATTCAAATGTAGACCCTACAAACTTCTATCATAAGGTACTCCTACTTTCCATTTTGGACGTTTTGATAATTATCATGGATAACAAACATGACAATATCACAAAAAGTCAATTTCAAAAATATGAACCACCAATTAGGGGTGTATATGGATTGAGTCAACTAGGAATGTAAATGGATATCCATGGGGACGAATACTATGATATTCATATCCACCCCGTTAGATAAAAGTGATATTCATATCCTCCCCATATCCATGCGGATATCCGTTAAGCGGGTAATCCGTGGGTTTAACAGTATCCGCGGATATTTACAGATATCCATGGATAATATTTTAAAAAAAATTTTAAAGTTATTTTTAAAAAAATAATTTTAAATTTTTTTTAAAGACACAAAAGTAATTATCATATAACATTCATACATATAGCAACGACCAAGGAGTAGGAAGAAGACATTAGTTTGACAGAGGAATACACTAGTTGGTTGGAAAGTGAAATTGTTGAATTGAGGTATGAAATATTCAATAGTTTAAATATGAAATGGCTAATAGAATTTGAATGAAATATAAAAGGTTTTCTTAAAAGAAATTTTTTTAAAAAAAAGTAAGAAATATAAGAAGACTAATTTTTTATAGATGAAAAAATAAGGTATAATAAACTAATAATATTTAAATGATTTTTATAATTTATTAACCGATATGGATATCTGCGGGTACGGATATCATTAAACACGTATCCATATCCATTAACAAACGGATATTTAAATATCCATTTATTTTATTCGTGGATATCCATTAAGTTATCCGCCCCATATCCGTGACGGATTTTATCCGCGGGTACGAATAATTTTGCCATCCCTAGAGTCAACCCACAAAATTCGGTCAAATTCACACAAAAAATAATCCATAAAAGTGGGTTAGGTCAGGTAATTTGGTGGATATGAGTTTAAAAACTAAATAAACTCATTGAAAAATTCGGGTTTCGGATAAACCCGGACTCAAACCCATAAAACCCACTGACCCACTAATCAAACATTTATTAGTGAAATTCTAATAGTTTTGATGAATATTAACTTAATTCTTACAATTTTTGTCTTTTGAGCATTTAATATTTTAGTGAACTATAATTTTAACTAATTTTGAATATTTCACTCTTTAGTTATTTTGATACTAAAACAATTTTATATCATACAACTTTAATTTATTTTTAGTATTTTATGGTAATTTTATTAGTTTATGTTGTCATTTGTTATTTTATGATCATAAAAATAATTAAAAATAGATTATCTAATTTTATTTAAGATAAAAATGTTGAATAATTTTAATGAAAAATACGATGATTCATCATTTAATTATTTAAAATTAATAAAATAGAAAAATAATTTCGCAAACCCACTCCCAACTCAACCTAACTCGAAAATTAGCAAGTTTGTCCAAACTGATCCATTGATATTATGGGTGATTATTTTACATCACCCAAACTGGAGTGTCTTATATGGGTTGGGTATTAGAATTGGACAAACCCAACCCAAATCGGCTTATGTACACCCCTACCACCAAATGACATTTCTTAATTTCTCCCAGCAACACATAAGGGAAGCATTCTTTATGCACACAAAAAATCGAAAGGTTAAAAACAAATGATTGAACAAGACTTAAGGAAAAAAGTTAAAAGGGAATGCTTACCCCAAAAACCCATTAAACATTGGGAATGTCCCTCATGCGCCATAAATCCCTTCGTTTTAGCACTCAGAATTTCTACAAGAAATCAACCCCATTTTTTCTACTTCATTAAGCTTGTCGTAATAAAATCCTATAATTGACATGGGTTCTCCTGTATAGTATAATGGGATGGGAACCATATTCTTCAAAGATGAGTTTGAGGCAATCGACACCACCTTAGACCCCATAGGAGACTTAGTTAATCTTGTGGAAGAAGAACCAAGTTAACATCACTAGTATTAGGTGCTTTCCAATCATAACTATTACTAGATAAACCCGCATGACCTCTAAACATTTTTCATCTCGAGAAACCTCTAATTTACTTGACTATCAGTCTGTTCTGAACTTGTCAAACATTGAGTCCATAACCTGCATATCTCAAAATATTTTTTAGGCTCAATCACCTTTCTAGTCGAATCACACACTCCCTAATGAAAACCATGAATAGATAAAAATAAATGAAAGGAAACCATAGAATAAAATTAAAATACATGATTTTTAATTTTAGGAGTGATTGAAATTTGAATAATTGGAAGCAGTAATTGATTCACGAGTTAGAAAATTAGTCCACACATGGTCAGAATTAATGATACATACAAAGAAGGATATTTCTTATGTCACGATGTTATGACTAATAGTATAGTTTTTTATATAATTATTTGAGACATCTAATCCACTAATCAAACAAGTTATTTTACAAACTTTTTATTCTCTACTTTTATTTTATTTTTATGGATTTTTTAGGTTAGTAGTTCCTCGCCCCTCTCTTCAGTTACATTCGTCCGCATCCTTTTCTTTCCTTCCATTCATATAACAAACAACACTAAAATCATGAAATAGATAAGGCAGTGGTCTGACATTTTTATTTTCACCATCTTCTAACCCCCTTTAGGGTTGTTTATCACGAGGGCCATTAGCGTCTGGTTGTTTTTTACACGGGGGATTCGACTCGCACATGATGTTAATTCTTCTTGATTCCAATTATGTGGTGCTTTATCCAATCTTTCACTATTGCATTTGTCGATTTTGTGAGCAAGAAAGGTCTAGGATGATGGAAATGCATGAGGCTATTAAAAGGCTATTAAAGTTAGCACACAATGGAAATATTTCTATTGTTGTTTAGTTGGAAACTTTAAATTTTATGGCGTTGCTTTACCAACATTATTGTTATGGTATTTGTCTTTTTTTCTATAAGCAAAATCTATTAAACGGATACAAAGGAATATCCAAATCCGTATACAAAAAGTTTTAACTCAAAATAATTGAGGCCTACAAAAATTCACAAGAAATACCCTAAATTTGTCCTATATTTTTTTATATTTATTTATCTCAAGCATAAATGTTATGATTCTCCTTTTGAGGTGATCATTTGACCTCGGGCCATGATCCCCAAGATTTAAACTTTGAGGAAACTTGCTAATGCTTATCTTTATAGTCGTATCTGTTAGTGTTGAATGATTTTATGGTGCATTTATGCCTATTGCTTGGTCAAGGTATATTGAAGAAGAATCAAAAGTTATTTGTGGAAGTGTTAGTCATGTGTGGAAAAAACTTTGGCATTAGTCATGTATGGAAGCAGCTTTGTCCATATGAATGTTCAAGCTAAAATAATAATTAAAGTTCAAGGTCCATGAATTGAGTTCTAAGCTTTAGAGAAGTCCGAATGGTTTTTTACATTTTTTTTCAAACTTCAAGATGCTAGGGATTCAAAGACTTTCGAAGAACAAAATAAGAGGAATAATTGAACTTCATTACTTGAATTGATACATTACAAATTTTGGAGTGAAATTGGAAAAGGAACATATAACTAGGATTCTAATTTGTTTCAAAAGGTTACTTGCCAAAGAGATCATGACACCAAGCTTGCTACAATTTTACGACACATATGTCTAAAGTCTACCATGTTTTTGCTCATCTTTTCTAAGCCAAGGCTATGGGTTACATGTTGTAGCAGCATACTTCAATCTAAAATATTTTGATGAAGACAACAAAATTCAAGTTCATTCCGTGTTTGCAAAAAGTCAAGCTTTCAATAAGATCAAGAACAAGGATATGCATCATCAATGGAAATGTTATCATGCGAATCAAGCTTCGTATGCAAATGTTCGATAACTTTCAAGACTTGGACACAAGACTTAGGTATATCAAAACTCACCTCTTAATTGATATACAAGTGTTCAAATATAGTTTTTCATGATAGCATATTGCATATACCTTTTTAGAAATTATTTGGAACTAGTTTAACACTTTAAACTTTAATATATTTCTGAGTTTTAACAGTGTTAACCGGTTAAACAAATAGGTTAACCGGTTAATGATTCAAAAATTTCAATATCCTCAGTTAACATTACAGCGTTAACCGGTTACCCCTTTTGGTTAACCGGTTAACACTGAACGAATTTTGAAAAATTGTTTCTTTTCATTTGAAATATTTTTTGAATATTATACCTTTTCATTGATTGTTTTATAAACAATTCATACCCCTTTGAATGAGTGTTTTTGAAACATATATATTCTGAATTTTTTCAAATGTAAAAGACACCTCCAAACATTTTCTCATAGAATTTTTTATTCAATCAAAGTCACTCATTTTTGAATATTTTCAAACTATTTCAAAAGTGTTCATATTGTTCATACCATTTCACATTCATAGATATTGAACACTTGCATTGATATTGTGAAATGAAATTTGATTAAAAGGAGAAGATCAATCTTGTATTGATATTGTACAATTCATTATTCTAAAAAACAAACTTATAGAATTATTTCTATTTTGACTTGTGATCCAGGATTGTTGGACACAAGGGTTAGTGTTTGCAAGAGGATTGTTCTTGCACACTGTTTGATGTATAATTGGTAGATAGTAGGCCTCACCGGTTTATGGTGTGATAGGTTGTGCGATCTATAGTGGAAAATATCTTACGAGGTGTAAGAGGACTGGATGTACCTTCGGATTGTGAAGGGAACCAGGATAAACCTCTGTGTCTTTTTACTTTCTGCATTACCGCTTTCATATCTTAGACACTTAAGTGATAAAAATCCATCCACCGATAAAATAACCGAGAAAATTTTATATAACCTAATTCACCCCCTCCCTCTTAGGTTATCTCTGAAACTACAATTGGCATCAGATCAAGTTATACGTAACTTGTTCCTAGAGATCTAGCATGGCTTCCGCAAGTACAAATTCGGTTTTCAAAGACGGTGGAAGTAGCAACAAGCCCCCACTCTTCTCCGGGGAATATTTCGATTTCTGGAAAATCAGAATGAAAGCACATCTTGAAGCCCAAGGAGAAGGTATATGGGAAGCAATCGAAGAAGGTCCACACAATCCTGTAAACGTGATCAAAGGTGTTGGAACCGCGAAGTTGAAAAGCACATATGATGAAGATGATAAGAAAAATATTCTAAACAAGAAAAAGGCAATCAACATACTCTAAAGCGCTCTCAGTATGGATGAGTTCTTCCGTGTATCACAGTATAAATCGGCAAAAGAGATTTGGGACACCTTGGTAGAAATGCATGAAGGAACCACCGAAGTAAAGAGATCAAGGCTAAACACATTGAGTCAAGAATATGATATGTTCCATATATAGCCCGGTGAATCTATTGTTTCCTTGCAAAAGAGATCCGTCCATCTAACAAATCACTTGATTGCTCTTGGGAAAACCTTCACCAATTATGATCTCAACTTGAAAGTCCTAAGATCTTTGACAGGGGAATGGCAACCGAAAGTGACCGTTATTTAGGAAAATAAGAGTCTCTCAACGATGACATCCGCGTCCTTATTTGGTAAACTTCAAGAGCATGAATTGGAACTGGGAAGGCTCGAGAAGCACGAAATTCAAGAAAAGAAGTCCAAGGGAATTGCCTTGAAGGTTGATACTAAGGATGACAAAGATGACGAGACTTCTGAAGATGCGAATTTCATGCTTCTTGTAAAGAAGCTTGGTAAGTTTTTTAATAAAAATAAAAATTCCTCTTATCCTAAAGAGAATAAACATTTCAGGAAAAAGGATGCATCGACATCCATTCAAGAAGTCACATGTTACGAATGTGGGAAGCAAGGTCACATAAAGTCGGATTGCCCGAAACTTACAAAGAAAGGAGGATTCAAAGGAAAAAAAGATTTCAAGAATAAGAAGGCCTATGTTTCTTGGGACGATAATGAGATAAGTTCCTCGTCAGAATCGGAAAGCGATGAATGTGCAAATATGGCTCTTATGGCTTCACATCACTCCGATGAAGAAATCGATTAGGTTAGTAGCAATTTTTCAATTTATGAGAATGATGCTCAAGAAGTTATAGATGAACTTCTAAAAGAATGCAAGACTTTGTATAAAAGCATTTCATCCCAAAAGAAATGAATTTCATCTTTAGAAGAACAAAATACCGCTTTTGAAAAATATATTGAAAGTGAAAAACAAAGTCTTGTATGCAAAAATTGTGAATCCTTATCCTTCCAAATTGTTCAACTTAAAAGAGTTATAGAAAGATATGAAAAAGGTCAAATTGGCTTGGAGGAAATTCTTAGGCACCAAAGATATCCTAATGATAAAAGTGGTTTAGGATATTCTAAGTTTTCCAAACCAAGCACCAATAAGACCATTTTTGTGAAATCAAGTGAACAAGTTGTTAAGGAAAAAGGCAACCAATTATAAAAATATGCATCAAAGTCATAAAAAGAAAAGAATTGTTAAGAAAAAGAGTTATGTTCCTAGATATAAAAGTCACTTTCAACCTACTTGTTTTTATTGTGGAATCAAAGGCCACACACCTAATGTTTGCTATGTGCGCAACATTGGTGTTGCTAAAGGGCATTACGTGTGGGTTGAAAAAGGTACTAACTATCAAGGATCCAAAGCAATTTGGGTACCTAACAATACTTGATTTTGTTTTTTAGGTATGCTTGAAGACAACTTCTAATCAATGGTATCTTGATAGCTGTTGTTCGAAACATATGACGGGCGACATCAACAAATTTTCAAATCTATCTTTAAAGGCCAAAGGATATGTTACTTACAGTGATGATAATAAAGGAAATATTCTTGGAGTAGGAACCGTTGGTGCATTTCCATTTACAATCATCAAAGACGTTCTTTACGTTGAACACCTTAAACACAACCTACTTAGCATAAGTCAATTGTGTGACAAAGGGTTCTGAATCAACTTCACAAAGGATGAATGTTTGATAGAACATGAAATCACCCATGACATCTTGCTAAAAGGTAAAAGATTTAATAATATTTTTATGATTTCTTTTGATGACTCTTCCTTGAAGGTAAAATGCTTAATGGCAAACAACAATGAGGCGTGGCTATGGCATAAAAGGTTTGCTCACATTCACATGGAGCACTTAAACAAGTTGATAAAGCATGACCTAGTTGTTGTTCTTCCAAAGATAAAGTTCATCAAGGATAAGTTATGTGATGCTTGCCAAAAAGGGAATAAAACCAAGACAACTTTCAAGTCCAAGAAAGTGGTGTCCACATCAAGGCCACTTCAATTGTTGCATATGGATATCTTCGGTCCATCAAGAACGAAAAGCTTCAGAGGTAACATTTATGCTTTAGTTATTGTTGATGATTTCTCTTGATATACATGGACATTATTTTTAGTGCAGAAAAGTGATGCTTTCAAAGCATTCAAGAAGTACGCGAAGAAAATACAAAACGAGAAGTCACTCACTATAGCCTCCGTTAGAAGCGATCATGGTGGAGAATTCCAAAACTCATCCTTTGAAGAATTTTGTGAAGAGCATGGAATTTCTCACAACTTTTACGCACCAAGGACTCCTCAATAAAACGGTGTCGTAGAAAGGAAGAATAGGGAATTGGTGCAGCTTGCAAGAACAATGCTTGGCGACTCAAATCTCCCTAAGTATTTTTGGGCAGATGCGGTAAGCACAGCTTGTTTCGTAAGCAACCGTGTCAACATTCGACCAATTCTCAAGAAGACTTCGTATGAGTTGTTCAAGGGTAGGAAACCAAACATATCATTCTTTCACATATTTGGATGCAAGTGTTTCGTTCTCAACAACGACAAGGACAATCTCAGTAAGTTTGATGAGAAGTCCGACAAAGGTATATTCCTTGGTTACTCCCTCTCTAGTAAAGCTTTTAGAATTTTTAATAAAAGAACTCTTAATATTGAAGAATCTATTCATGTTTTGTTTTATGAGACTAACCCCTCGAAAGAGGATAATATTATTGTGGATGGTGATGATATAGTAGATACGCCACAACAACAAAAGGAAATGTCAAAGGATCAAACAATACCACAAGAAGATGACTCACAGATCATTGAAGAACATAAAGATCTTCCGAAGGAATGGAGAACTCATAGATATCACCTGATATTAGCCAAGGTGTTGCAACTCGACTAAGGCGACGATCAATGGATAGTAGCGATGTAAGAAGAACTCAACCAATTCGAATGGAATCAAGTTTGGAGTCTTGTACCAAGACCGAACAACAAGCACATCATAGGAACGAGATGGGTGTTCAAGAACAAACTTGGCAAAAATGAGATCATAGTTCGTAACAAAGCTAGATTGGTCGCACAAGGCTACAACCAAGAAGAAGGAATTGATTTTGATGAAACGTTCGCTCCAGGAGCAAGGTTAGAAGCAATTAGATTATTACTTGCTTACGCTTGTTCTATGAATTTTCAGTTGTTCCAGATGGATGTCAAAAGCGCTTTCCTGAACGGGTACATCAATGAAGAAGTTTATGTCAAACAACCTCCGGGTTTTCAAGACTTCAAGAATCCCTCTTATGTCTACAAGTTGAAGAAGGCTCTTTATGGCTTAAAGCAAGCACCAAGAGCGTGGTATGACCGCCTCAGCAACTTTCTATGTGAGAAGGGTTTTACAAAAGGAAAGGTTGACACGACTTTGTTAATAAAGAAGTTCAAGGGTAACACCTTATTGGTTCAAGTCTATGTCGACGACATCATCTTCGGATCAACAAACAAAGATCTTTGTGAAGATTTTTCACTTATGATGCAAGGAGAATTCGAGATGTCCATGATGGGAAAATGAACTATTTCCTTGGACTACAAATCAAGCAAACAAAGGATGGCATCTTCATCAACCAATCCAAGTATTGCAAGGAATTATTGAAAATATTCGAAATGGATAGTTGCAAGGTGATGTCCACTCCTATGGGATCCGGAACGTACATTGATCAAGATGAATCTGGCATTTCAATTGATATCACAAAGTATCGAGGTATGATCGGTTCATTATTATATTTGACGGCAAGCCATCCTGACATTATGTTTAGTGTTTGTTTGTGTGCACGCTTTCAAGCAAATCCGAAGGAATCGCATCTCACTGCCGTAAAGAGGATTATGAAGTATCTCAAAGGAACAACGAATGTTGGACTATGGTATCCAAAAGGTAGTACATGTTCTTTAATTGGTTATTATGACGCTGATTATGCAGGATGTAAGACCGATAGAAAAATCAAAATCGGTACTTGTCACATTCTCGGGAATGCACTGGTGTCGTGGGCATGTAAGTAGAAAGCATGCGTTGCACTTAGTGTAGATGTTTAGAATTAGCAGAATTTTTGACCAACAAGAAGTGTTGAACTTAGTTCAGGATGTCACATCAGATGTTGTGACATTATCAAACAGAGTATAAGTTAATGAACTTAATTCAGGATGTCACACCAGATGTTGTGACATTGTATCAGTTAATGAAGTAAGTTCAGTTTTCAGGATGTCACACCAGATGTTGTGACATCTCAAACCTGCTACCAGAATTAATTAATGCTTAACAGAACTGAGTAAATTCAGGGAATTTATCTGGAATTAATTATGAATGGATAAAATAGAAGAAGGCGCATCTGTAGGGAGATTGGTTATATGATTTCAGTATAAACAGAAGAACTGACTCACCTAGAATCAAGGAAGTAACAAACCCTAATTCAAGGTGATGGCAACATGCGTATCAGGATTGGATAACCTACAGAAAGCCCAAAAATCCAAGCATCTATTTAAGCAACAGAAACTCTCAGAATAGAGTACGAAAATTAAGAAGACTAAATAGGGTGTTTGTGTTTTAATAGCAGGTTGTATATGTGTGTCACTTTATGAGCTTTTAAGCAAAAGTGTATTGTGTCTTGATTGAAACTGTGAAGTAAGATCAAGCTGTTTTGTTTGAAGTATGACTTCAATTTTATTAAACTTGTAAACATATCACTGTGTGATTGAGGGGGAGTGAGTTGGTACTCATATCTAAGTTGTGTCTTAGGTAGAAATTGCCTTGGGTAGATATTAAGTGAAAGATTAAACTGAGTGGTTTAAGTCTAGAATTAATATTACTTATATTGGATTTCCTTCCTAGCTTGGTAGCCCCCAGATGTAAGTGTGGTTATACACTGAACTGGGTTAACAATTTCCTGTGTTGTTTAATTTTCCTGCACTTTAAGTTTTTTTCAAGTCTTCAAGTGTTTAAACATCTCATTTGACATCACGTACCTGATCCCAGAATTTCAATTGGCATCAGAGCAGGCACCCTGCCTGTTTAACTGGGTGAGATCTAGGGACTGCAAATTCTGGAAACATGGATAGAGATGTAGGATCTGTAAATAGACCACCTATATTGGATGGATCCAATTATGACTACTGGAAGCCAAGAATGGTAGCATTCTTAAGATCACTTGACAATAGGGACTGGAAAGCAGTCAACAAAGGATGGGAGCACCCTGTCCAAGACAACAAGGATGGAGCAAAAGTGTTGAAACCTGAAGAAGAATGGAGCAAGGAGGAAGAAGATTCAGCACTTGGAAATTCCAAGGCCTTAAATGCTTTATTCAATGGCATTGATAGGAACATATTCAGACTTGTGCATCACTGTGAGCTGGCCAAAGATGTTTGAGACACTCTCAAAACAACTCATGAAGGAACATCAAAGGTGAAGATGTCAAAACTTCAACTTCTCACCACCAAGTTTGAAAACTTGAGAATGAAGGAAGATGAGACAATTCATGAGTTCTACATGAACATCTTGGAAATAGCCAATACTTCTGGTGCTTTGGGAGAAAAGATGACTGATGAAAAGCTGGTAAGAAAGATTCTCATATCTTTACCAAAAAGATTTGACATGAAGGTCACAACAATAGAAGAAGCTCAAGACATATGCACAATGAAGGTTGAAGAGCTCATTGGTTCCCTTCAAACATTTGAGATGGTAATGAATGACACAATTGTAAAGAAGAACAAAAGCATAGCCTTGGTGTCAAATACTGATAAAGAAGAAGAAAATAATGAAGCAGACCCTGAAGAAAATTTATCAGAAACCATTGCTATGCTTGGAAGACAATTCAATAAGATTCTCAGAAAGATGGATGGCAAGTCCAGACCAAGTGGAAGATACTCAAACTTTTCTGAGAATAAAAGACCTTATGATGCTAATAGAAGGTCAAATTATGATGAAAAGACCAATCAAGAAAAAGGGATTAAATGTCATGGATGTGAAGGATATGGACACATCAGAAATGAATGCCCTACCTATCTAAAGAAGCAGAAGAAAGGTCTTTCTGTGACCTGGTCTGATGAAGACTCAGGATGTGATTCAGAAGAAGAATCAGCAAAGCACATCACTGCTCTAGCTGGAGTATGTGATTCTGAAAGTGGATCCAGTGATGAGGAGCTGACTTTTGAAGAGCTAGAAGAATCATACAAGATGCTGGTTAAAAGGAGCACTGAAATATGCATGGAGAGTATAAAGCAGAAGAAGCAGATTGAGGCACTAAAGACTGAAAAAACAAGTGATCTAGAGATCATTGACACTTTGAAAAGTGAAGTAAACCTTCTCAACTCCAAGTTGGAGCATATGTCCAAATCTGTTAGAATGCTGAACAGTAGCTCAAACACACTGGATGTTATTCTCAACAACAATAAGCATTCAGGGGATAGAACTGGACTGGGATTTAACAAAGCTCAAAAGGTTGAGGCTAGCACCAGCAAAACTACTTCAAATTCCATAAAGTCAAACAAGATGTCCCAACAGATGCTCCAACATCATGAAAAGAACATAAAGTCAAACATAATGTTCCAATAGAAGTCCCAACATCATGAAAAGAACATGATGAAAAAGAAGTATCAAAGATGGAGATGTCATCATTGTGGAAGGTTTGGTCATATCAAACCTCATTGCTACAAGCTGCATGGATATCCAAATCAGATGTATCAGCAACCCCCTAAGCAGAAGATAGAGGTTACAAAGAAAGTGTTGCATGGACATCAAAATCAAAGATATCAGCAACCCCCTAAACAGAAGACAGAGGTCATCAAGAAAGTATGGGTACCTAAAGCTAGTCTTCATGTTGATCAAAGCTATATGTCCAAGAACAAGTTCAACAAACAACCTTGGAGCTCTAAAAATGAACAATACACAGGGAAGAGGCATCAAAGGAAACCTCACTACAAGCAAAAATGGTCAAAGAAGGGTGTTGCATATATAGCTCATACATCTCTAAGAGTATCAGCTAAAGAAGACTGGTACTTTGACAGTGGATTCTCAAGGCACATGACTGGATTGAAGAATTTGCTGGTAGACTTAAAGTCACATTCATCCAGATATGTAACCTTTGGAGATGGAGCTAAAGGAGAAATCAAGGGAGTTGGGACCTTGGACTGTCCAGATGTACCAAGACTAGATGATGTGCTGCTGGTAAAAGGATTGACTGCTAACTTGATCAGCATAAGTCAATTATGTGATCAAGGTTACAGTGTTAACTTTACCAAAACTGAATGCATAGTGTCTAATAAAGAACAGAAGGTTGTCATGAGAGGGGCCAGATCTAAAGACAACTGTTATATGTGGGAACCTCAAGATTTCAGTCTCACTTCAACTTGCTCTTTAGCCAAAGAAGAAGAAGTGAAGCTATGGCACCAAAGACTGGGTCATCTTCATTTCAGAGGTATAAAGAAAATCATATTTATGGAAGCTGTGAGAGGTATTCCTAAACTGAAGATTGATGATGGCAAAGTATGTGGTGAATGTCAAATAGGCAAGCAAACCAAGATGTCCCATCCAAAGCTTCAACATCTGACA
The DNA here is from genome assembly GCA_963966055.1 of Lathyrus aphaca. Classification (NCBI taxonomy): domain Eukaryota; kingdom Viridiplantae; phylum Streptophyta; class Magnoliopsida; order Fabales; family Fabaceae; genus Lathyrus; species Lathyrus aphaca. The sequence continues at coordinate 569,741,917 of OZ014519.1, forward strand.
ACTTCCAAAGTTTTGGAATTATTGCATATGGATCTTATGGGACCAATGCAGGTTGAGAGCCTTGGTAGAAAGAGGTATGCCTATGTGGTGGTTGATGACTTTTCAAGGTATACATGGATAAATTTTATCAAAGAAAAGCCTGATGTATTTGATGTATTCAAAGATTTGTGCCAAAGAATACAAAGAGAAAAAGCAAGCTGTGTGGTCAGAATAAGAAGTGACCATGGAAAGGAGTTTGAGAATAAAAAATTCTCAGATTTTTGTTCTTCAGAAGGAATCAATCATGAATACTCTTCACCTATCACCCCTCAACATAATGGGATTGTTGAGAGGAAAAACAGAACTATCCAAGAATCAGCAAGAGCTATGATCCATGCTAAAAAGTTACCATTGTACTTCTGGGCTGAAGCTATGAACACAGCTTGTTACATTCATAATAGAGTCACTCTAAGGAAAGGAACCTTGTCCACAATCTATGAAGTCTGGAAGGGCAGAAAACCCACAGTTAAGTACTTCCATGTGTTTGGAAGTAATTGTTATATTCTGGATGATAGGGAGCAAAGAAGAAAAATGGATCCTAAAAGTGATGAAGGGATTTTCCTTGGATACTCTATAAATAGCAGAGCCTATAGAGTATTTAAATCTAGAACCAAGGTTATCATGGAGTCCATAAATGTGATAATTGATGATGCCCCTGCAGATGTTACAGATGATGTTGGAACATCTGCTGACAGTCAGACTGAAGCTGAAATAAAGAGTGATCATCCTGACTCCACTCAAACTGAAGCAAGGACAAAACAATCCAGCAAACCTCCCTCCATCAGAATCCAGAAGGATCATCCTAAAGATTTAATAATTGGTGATCCCAACAGAGGTGTAAGCACTAGATCAAGATAGGTGATTTCAGGTTCTTGTTTTGTTTCAAAAATAGAACCTAAAAACATCAAGGAAGCTCTTAATGATGAGTACTTGATTTGTGCTATGCAAGAAGAATTAGGTCAGTTCATAAGGAATGAAGTGTGGGATCTTGTTCCTAGACCTGATGACATAAATGTGATTGGCACTAAATGGGTGTATAAGAACAAGTCAAATGAGCAGGGAGTTGTTACAAAGAACAAAGCTAGACTTGTAGCTCAAGGATACACACAAATTGAGGGAGTAGACTTTGATGAAACCTTTGCACCAGTAGCAAGGCTTGAATCAATCAGACTACTTTTAGGAATTGCTTGTATTCTGAAGTTCAAGCTATTTCAAATGGATGTGAAAAGTGCCTTTCTAAATGGATATCTTAATGAAGAGGTATATGTAGAACAGCCTAAGGGATTTGTTGATCCAAGCTGTCCAAACCATGTGTACAAACTAAGGAAGGCTCTTTATGGACTGAAGCAAGCCCCAAGAGCATGGTATGAAAGGCTGACTACTTTTCTCACAAAACAAGGATACAGAAAAGGTGGAATAGACAAAACCTTGTTTGTGAAGGATGAAGAAGGAAATGTCATGATTGCTCAAATATATGTTGATGACATTGTCTTTGGTGGGATGTCAGACAGGATGGTTAAACATTTTGTCACTCAAATGGAATCTGAATTTGAGATGAGCCTAGTATGAGAACTAACCTACTTTCTTGGACTACAAATCAAGCAGATGGAAGACTCCATGTTCATATCCCAAAGCAAGTATGCCAAGAACATTGTCAAGAAATTTGGGATAGATAGTGCAAGTCACAAAAGAACACCTGCCTGCACTCATTTAAAGCTGACAAAGGATGACAAGGGTGAGAAGGTGGACCAAAGTCTATACAGAAACATGATTGGAAGCTTATTATATCTGACTGCTAGCAGACCAGATATAGCCTTTGCAGTAGGTGTATGTGCAAGATATCAAGCTGATCCAAAAGTTAGCCATCTAAACCAGGTTAAGAGAATTCTAAAATATGTCAATGGTAATTGTGACTATGGCATAATGTACTCCCATGGATGTGAACCAATTCTCACAGGCTTCTGTGATGCTGATTGGGCTGGAAGTGCTGATGATAGGAAGAGCACATCAGGAGGATGCTTCTTCCTAGGAAACAATTTGATTTCTTGGTTCAGTAAGAAACAAAATTGTGTATCCTTATCCACTGCTGAAGCTGAATATATTGCAGCTGGTAGCAGTTGTTCACAGTTGGTTTGGATGAAGAAAATGCTCACTGAATACAATGTCCCACAAGATGTCATGACATTGTACTGTGACAACTTAAGTGCTATTAACATATCAAAGAATCCTATCCAACATAGCAGGACCAAGCATATTGATATCAGGCATCATTTCATCAGAGATCTTGTGGAAGAGAAAGTGATCTCATTGGAACATGTAGCCACAGATCTGCAATTGGCTGATATATTTACTAAAGCTTTGGATGCTACCCAATTTGAAAACCTAAGGGGTAAATTGGGAATTTGCTTATGTGAAATATAGAAGTTATGGAGAAGTGCCAACATGTCTTATGACATCGTGTGGCATGATCACCAGATGGCAACATCAGTCTGGTCAAGAACTCTGTGTATTCCACTCCTTAAAATTCTCCAAGTAACGGCTCTTATAAAAGTTCCAGCTTGCTCTCAGCTATTCATCTTCTCATCATCCTCTCAAAACAAATTGCATGCTATAGCTGATTTTCAGAGCTCATCAAACTCAATCAAACCTAACCTCTTCCTCCACCACATTCGAAAATGTCTCAACATCAAAACCCTAACCTCTCTGATGAAATCCTCAACCAAGAAGATGTAGTGCATGCAACCCACATCTCTGTGGTACCTATGGATTCAACTCCTATAGACGAAATCAGAGGAAGTGTTCCTCTTGCTCAGAAGCCAAGAACTCCTAATGTGAGAAGAGCAAAGGAACATGTTTTCAGCAAAGTCAAAGGGATGCCTTCATCCTCAAACACCACCCCCAAAGCCTCTGAATATGTGGATGCTTCTATTAAGGATCTTGTGAACAGGATTCTGTCTGAGCAAAGAGCTGTGAGTGGTATATCTATCCCTCTGAACACCATGCCAGCTCCACAAGAAGAACAGAGTAATCAAGCTGAAAAGGACACTCCTGCTCAACAGGATGTCTCAATAGATGTTGAAACATCTGAGGAACATCACAAAGCCTCCACTGATGATGATGATAACGAAGCTACTGATGATCAAGCTTCTGTTGATCCACCTGCTGAAGAGGAGACTACCCAACCTCCTCCTGTTGTAGACATAGAGCATGATTCTGACACAAAAATCATTGCCTCTGTGGACCCTAGCATAGCCAAAAGGCTTAGGACTAGGAAGGAAAAGAAGACTGCAGGACATGCAACTCCTGAAAAGAAGCAGCCTACTCCAAAGAAAGACAAGGCCAAAGTGGTATTTGGACCAACTAAACAATGGAGCAAGGTGAATACACAAAAGAGGAAAGCTGTCACTCCACCAGATTTAGATGTTGAAGAGGATGTCCCAACATCCCAACCAAAGAAGAAACCAGCACCTTCAAGTTCCACCTCTGATGTTCCAGAAGCTCCTCTGGAGCATATTTTTCATTCCATCATGTATCAAGTGTGAGAAGATGGAAATTTGTATACCAAAGAAGGGTAGCACTTGAAAGAGAGCTGGGCAGCAATGCACTTGAGTGCACTGAGGTAATTGACCTAATTTCTTCTGCTGGCTTATTCAAAACAGTGTCAAACTTTTCACCTTGCTATGAGCTGCTAGTCAAGGAATTTATTGTCAACCTTCAAGAGGACTGTGCTAATGGTAAGTCAGATGAATTCAGAAAGGTGTATGTAAGAGGGAGATGTGTGGAATTCTCTCCTAGGGTTATCAACCACTACCTAGGGAGAGAATCTGATGGACCTAATGAGTTGGGGAAGACTGACAACCAGGTGTGCAAGGTCATTACTGCCAATCAAGTCAAAGCTTGGCCAGTCAAGGGAAAACTTTCTGTTAGCTTGCTAACAAGGAAGTATGCAATGCTGCATAGGATTGGCACTGTAAACTGGGTCCCTACCAACCATACTTCTTCAATAGCAACTGGATTGGGCAGATTCATATATGCTGTGGGCACCCAAACAAATCTGGACTTTGGGGCTTACATTTTTTATCAAACACTGAAGCATGCTGGGACATCTGCAACAAAGCTGCCTATTGCCTTCCCTTCTTTGCTGTGTGGAATAATCCTCAGCCAGTATCCAGGTATCCTCACTGAGAAGGACACAATCTGCAAAAGAGAAAGTCCTCTGGCCTTCCACTACAAGCTGTTCCTAAGCCATCATGCAGCTGATGTTGAAGCTCCCACTGGGACATCTGCTGGACCTTCAAGAGCAAAGTCTCCTATATCCAAAGCTACCTTGATTGCTGAACTGAAGAACACCTGCAAAGAGCTGGATGCCAGGAAGCAAAAGCTTGAGGAGATTATTCAAAGGCTGGAAATAGAAGAAAGTGCTCAGAAGGCTGCTGATTCTGATGATGAAACTAAAGAAGAGGAAGATACTGAATATGAAGATTCTGAGTGAAAAATGTTTGTGAGGAATGTGTATTGTCTGCTTCAGCATTGTATTTTGAATTTGTAATTTTGTAATTCTCTCTGTCTATGTAAAATTTGGCCCCAATTTATGTCTAACAAGGGGGAGAAGAGAACTGAACAACAACAACAATGTCTGCTGCAGCTTACTGATTAATGAAAAATTTGTTTTGAGGGGGAGTAAACTCACACATATAGGTTTGAGGGGGAGTAAACTCACACAATGTCTGTTGAAACAAGTCATAACACATATAGGTTTGAGGGGGAGTAAACTCACACATGACTCAACAGAAAAGAACTGTTGTACTCTGATAAAATAAACTCTGCTGCACTCTGATAAACCAGAAGATTATGTTAGCCAAAAATTAGCCAAAGGGGGATTTTGTAGATGTTTAGAATTGGCAGAATTTTTGACCAACAAGAAGTGTTGAACTTAGTTCAGGATGTCACATCAGATGTTGTGACATTATCAAACAGAGTATAAGTTAATGAACTTAATTCAGGATGTCACACCAGATGTTGTGACATTGTATCAGTTAATGAAGTAAGTTCAGTTTTCAGGATGTCACACCAGATGTTGTGACATCTCAAACCTGCTACCAGAATTAATTAATGCTTAACAAAACTAAGTAAATTCAGGGAATTTATCTGGAATTAATTATGAATGGATAAAACAGAAGAAGGCGCATCTATAGGGAGATTGGTTATATGATTTCAGTATAAACAGAAGAACTGACTCACCTAGAATCAAGGAAGTAACAAACCCTAATTTCAAGGTGATGGCAGCATGCGTATCAGGATTGGATAACCTACAGAAAGCCCAAAAATCCAAGCATCTATTTAAGCAACAGAAACTCTCAGAATAGAGTACGAAAATTAAGAAGACTAAATAGGGTGTTTGTGTTTTAATAGCAGGTTGTATATGTGTGTCACTTTATGAGCTTTTAAGCAAAAGTGTATTGTGTCTTGATTGAAACTGTGAAGTAAGATCAAGCTGTTTTGTTTGAAGTATGACTTCAATTTTATTAAACTTGTAAACATATCACTGTGTGATTGAGGGGGAGTGAGTTGGTACTCATATCTAAGTTGTGTCTTAGGTAGAAATTGCCTTGGATAGATATTAAGTGAAAGATTAAACTGAGTGGTTTAAGTCTAGAATTAATATTACTTATATTGGATTTCCTTCCTGGCTTGGTAGCCCCCAGATGTAAGTGTGGTTATACACTGAACTGGGTTAACAATTTCCTGTGTTGTTTAATTTTCCTGCACTTTAAGTTTTGTTCAAGTCTTCAAGTGTTTAAACATCTCATTCGACATCACGTACCTGATCCCAGAATTTCACTTAGCACGACCGAAACGGAGTACATTACAGCAGGCAGTTGTTGTGCACAAATTTTGTGGCTTAAGCAATAACTCCTTGATTATGGTGTAAATCTTGGTTGAATTCCTCTTAGATGCGACAACACAAGTGCCATCAACATCACAAAGAACCCGATCATGCATTCAAGTACAAAGCACATAGACATCCGACATCATTTCCTTCGAGATCACGTACTTAATGGAGATGTAGATGTTACTTTCGTGGATACACACAACCAACTTGCCGACATTTTCACTAAACCATTGGCTAAAGATTCTTTCTTCAAGATTCGGCGAGAACTTGGTATTATCGATGAAGGTGACATCTAATCTTAACTTAAAATTACTTGTTATATGGTTTAGTAGCTTAAAATATGATTATTCTCACTTTTATGTTACAAAATGCTAGCACTCACTTTTTGTCGTTTTTTATTTTTCTTTCGGATACCCGAAAATTATCGGTTTCAAAATATTTTTTGATCAAAAGTTGTGTTATGTCGTGTTCTAACACTTTGTGAAAGATTTCTGTGAAATTGTTTTCCCATTTCCTCTAGAACATGCTGCTGGTTTTTTCGAAAAAAACAGTATTTTTTATATGTTAACCAGTTAACGGAATCGGTTAACCGGTTAACGCTTCCAAGGTTTTAATTCTCATGACGCGTACAACATGTGTCACTTTTTTTTTCTTCTCTTCTTCTTTTACTTTATGAATGTTTTATTTGCTTATCATTTTAATACATTGCATGTGAATTCATTCTCATCAACATTCATAACTTTTGCTCTTCATCTTCCTTGACTACATTAAACATTATTTATCACCTTCTTCCAACTTCCAACTCCCAACCATTCAAACCCCATTAAAACCCCACTCACTCTTTGTCTTTATAAACCCTTTACAAACCTCATTTCTCTCATCTCACCCAAATCCGAAAATACCCTCTCATCCAAACCCTAACTCCATCACTTTTTCATGGCACCTCAAAGGAAAGGAAAGGAACATGCTTCAGTGTCAGAGGATGTCTCGGCTAAAGAAATACGGATGGAATAAAAAAAAGAGAAGGCTGGATTTCAAAGTCAGAGTCAGACCACTGCTCAAGGGTAAATATTTTCTCATGAAATCTTTCAAACCTCCATCATTTACTTTTCCTGCATTGCTAGAGTTTCAAGGCATTAGTGATTTTGTTGCTGATAACGGGAAAGTTTACCCGAATTTGGTTCAATCCTTCATGCACAACTTCACACTTAACATGGATAGGCATGGAAAACATAAGCTTTCTACTATTGTTCAGAACTGCGAAATTAAGGAGGACTTAGGTGCTCTTGCTGCGTCACTAAAAATTCCCTTCTCCGGTGTCTTCCTCCGCAAAGGCGTGAATCACAAAGATGACATTTAGGGTTTATTTAGGGAATGGTTTCGTTTTTAGAGTTGTGGTGAGTTTTTGAAGAAATTGATAACAGATTTGAAAGGACGTTGAAAAATAAGGTGGGGTTCGTGTGAAATTTTTGTGTATTTGAGGGTGTCTCGTCGGGGAAGACGACGGCGGCCACCGTGTGCCACCGCCTTCTCCAATGATAGTTAGGTTTACGGTGGGACTAGTGTTTGAGATAGAAGGAGAGAGAGAGAGAGAGAGAGAGAGAGAGAGAGAGAGAGAGAGAGAGAGAGAGAGAGATGTAAGACTTGAGAGAGAGAGAGAGAGAGACGAGTGAAAATGCTGAGTTTGTTATAAAAATGATTTTCGTAAAAAAAAACTCTCAGCCCTTTATCTTTATGACCGTTGCAAGCTTGGTTGGGTGGAGTTATTGGGCCGGGGACACTTGTCACGGCCTAGGACAGGTGTCACCGGCCAGGTGAGTCTTGCTAGCGTTCATGTGCATTGATCCCTACGTCATACCATACATCCTCGCATTTGCGTCTTAGATCTAAGTCAAGGTTGTTGTTTTTATGATAATCAAACGTCCTAGATTCTTCCTAGAGTTAACTCTGTTGACTGATTTCCTTATGATGCACCCTAACTTCGTATGGGCTTATAAGCTTCTGGGCCCAGCGAATTTCTGATGGCACCCCATGTCTGTCTATTAAAACCTGGCCCATTTCATTTTATTTCATTTATTTGATTTTGTTTAATTGTTTTTTTTAATAAAAAATCTAAAAACAAAAAAAAATATTTTTATTAATTAATTCTTTTAAATAATTTTATTTAATCTAATTAATTAATTAATTAATTTTATTAAATAATTTAATTTAATTAATTAATTAACTTTCTCTTTTAATATTAAAAAAAAATCAAAAATATTTTCTTAACTTTCTTTTCAAATTTTAATTTCTTTATTTTATTTTTTGATTAATTTCTCATTTGAATATTTCAAAATTAAATAAACATTTTCATTCATTAATTATCTTAAATAGTTTTATTTAATTCGATTAATTAATTTGTTAATTAATCTAATTAAATATTTCTATTTAAGCTGATTAATTAATTTTTCTCCATTGTTTGATTTTATGTGTGTGATGAATGTGTGTGTATGCTTGATCCTTCTTGCTTGTGATATGATGATATGCTTACTTGTGTGATTTACTTTTTGCATTTTGACGATGAATTGCTAAGTAAAAAACGAACGCACACTAAGATTAATCATTTCAAAGATAAGTGAATTTCTTGGTCCAACGCCAAGTAGATATCTATACGCACTTCACTTCATACACACACGTAAGTCAATCGTCCCTACGATCGACATCTGCACAACTTTACACTTTACACTTTTTTCTCAACTTTTTTTTAACTTAAACGAATCAACACATCGTGCTTGTTTTCCATAGCTAGTATTTAGCTCACTTGATCCACATATCAAGTCTCCCAACCTTGCGAGCCGAGTGCATTGTGTCTCGCTAACAAACCAGATAAATAAGCCTCCATTTGCATTCACCTTTGTTGAGTGCATTATACCTCACAATTGACCTTCAAAAAACCAAAACGTCTTTTTAGACCTAAAATATTGATCCAACATCAAGTGTTCATAGGTAATAAAACATTCTAATGATACGAGAAGAATTGTACGCCACAAGCCTTAAGTGGTAGAAGAAGGATAATGAGCATCTCGTTACTCGCTCTGATTATTTTGTCGCAAGATGCTTGGCTTAATGATTCAGAATAATCACCTCTACCCATAGTATTTAGTGCAATTCGAATCCTAAACCTTTTCATGGAAGAAAGGTAATAAAAACAACATCAATCACTTGTAGTAGGCCGAACTACGAAGCTCTGAATTTCACATTGCACGAGGGAATACGTAGGCACGAGGATCTTAATCCTTGTCGAGCCCCTAGGATCAATAAACCCATAGTTTAACGAGTAATACATAGGCATAGACATCTCTTCATGCGTGACAACTTAGATGGTTCCCATCGAGTACGATGGATGTAAGGGTGCTAATACCTTCCCCCTGCATAACCGACTTCCGAACCCAGGCAATGGTTTGCGATGACCTTGTCTTATCCCTTCTTGGTGGTTTTATCTATATTTACCCTTTCCCTCTTTGGGAATAAATAAATTAGGTGGCGACTCTCATGTCAGCTCATCCGCGATCGCGTTCTCGAGGATCGTATTTTCGAGGTATGACACTTACCAATCCACCACCACAAAAAAATGATAATTCTATGGGTAATAGTGTCAAAATCCCAAAATTCATCTCTGAACATAATATTATTCCGTGAAGACCACAAAACCCAATAAATAATTAACCACAAACTGACCGCCATTTGAACCGAGGTATATGTCTCATAAGGCACCCATCAATCCAATTATTCAAGTGGCCAAACATATTTCCCATAAAAATGTGATTTACTCCAAACCAATTTCACATATGATTCCAAATCAAAAGAGATTTAGAGCAATAAAACATGAGGTGCTCCAACATTTTGTCTTCTAAAAAATAGAACGAACACAGGAATTCGTGATGATTAGAGACCACACCACGCCGCCGGATGTTGTCCCGGGTTAGGATTCTATTATGCAACACTCTCCAACTAAAAATAATCACCTTTAGAGGAATAGGGGCAACCCAAATTAACTTGAAACCTGTTGCTATATCAGAAGTTAGCACATATGAATAAGTAGCATGCAATCTTGATAAATAACCAAGTGTCGAGTGAACCGAGAAACCGCTACTACTGTCTGGAAGCCAAGACAACACGTCAGCGCCCTCCAAACCAGAACTACGCTCATTTAGCAGGAAAAAAACAGGTCATGTTGCTGTTGCACGGACTCACCCAAAACGCTAGCAGAAATCGAAGCATAATCCCATTTCCAGTGACCATTCCGCAAGCTCCCAAATTCCTCTACAATGCCAACCTTATTATTAGCCAAATTCCAACTTTTCAGAAATAGCGTAGCAAGAGATTCGTTCCTGCACCAACAAGATAACCAAAACACATCTTTTCTCCCATCACCAATCTTATATCGGGTCAAACCCGTAAAATTCGTCTCACCAAAGTCGTTATAAATATTAAACTAATCTCTCCACCAAATCGATGGAGGTACCTCATATTTTGGAAACTCACCCAAATGAAGAGATGAGGAATAATTCGGATACCGATTTTCAATAATCCCACTCCAAACATATTCACTCTCTAATAATAATTTCCAAATCCATTTAGATACCAAAGCCTTATTAAAAAGCTTAATGTCCAAGATACCAAGCCCAACATTAATCATTGATTTGCAAACTGATTTCCAACTTATCCAAGATATCCCTTTCCTACAAAGCGATCCACTCCATAAAAACCGACGTTGGATAGAAGTGAGAATACGACTAACTTTTGATGGAAGCTTGTAAAAGGACATATAATGAATAAGAAGATTAGTAAGCACCAATTTTAAACCTCTAACATACGTCAAGTGTCTTTGGTTCATATAGCTTGCTGTATTCAAAAAAGATAAATATGATTTTTATATTTTCGATAGATAGACCTTAATTTTTATATGAGCTTATAAAAGAGAAAACTAATATATTTAATTTTTTTTTATAGTAAGTGTTAAGGATAAGCCTTGGTCACCACTTAGTAACCACTGGTTACTTGTACACAAGATGAAGACACTTTTAGTATAACTAGTATGTTTTCCATTTGTAGGATATATTGTCACCAACTTCTAAATGATACAAAATTATAATGGAGTTTACATGACCCATTGCTCATAATTTTTCATTTAATATAAAACAATTTGAGACATTGAGATCCATTTACTTTACAAAATTGTTAAAATGGTTGAGATGATCTCTATTCCGATGAACAAGAAAAAAAATCATAATTTTCCTCAAATTGAAGGACATTCAAGACACTGATAATGATCTAGTTGGAGACGAAAGTAATGGTTTTGGTGGTATTTTCAATGAACTCATACTACCTTCTAACATTTCCACCACTTTACTCATTGTAGGCCTATCATTAGGAAATGTTTGAATACACCACAAGCCCACAATGGTCATTCTCCTTGCAATTTCATCTTCTTCTGTATCCATTTCTCTATAAAGTATAAAATCACTTCCAAACTCAAGCCTACTATATACCCAATGAGGAAAGTATATCTCACTTGTATGACTTGCATCAGCATTAATATTTTTCCTTCCACCCACCATTTCTAACAACATCATTCCATAACTATAAACATCTGACTTATGTGAAACTCCTCCAAAATGTTTATTCCACACTTCTGGAGCTATGTATCCCATTGTTCCTCTTTGATCTGACATCAAAATATTACTCTCTTTTCTAGGGCAAAGCTTTGCAAGTCCAAAATCGGAAATCTTTGGATTAAAGTTCTCATCCAAAAGAATGTTATGTGGTTTTATATCAAAATGTAAAATTTGAGTGGTGCATCCTCTATGCAAGTACTCTAGCCCACGAGCTATTCCTTTTGCAATTTGGTGCAAATCATTCCAACTTAAAGATTCAATGGTTCCAGGTTCCTTATTGTGAATAAATTTTTCAAGGGAACCATTCGACATAAATTCGTATACAAGCGCTTTTTTACGCCCTTCAAAACAAAAACCAAGAAGAGTGACAACATTAACATGTGAGGTTCTAGTAATACTTGAAACCTCATTGATAAATTCCTCATCATTTCTTTTTGTTTCATTCAATATCTTCACTGCCACAGGACAACCATTTAATAACTTTCCTTTGTACACAACACCAAACCCCCCTTCACCAAGTTTAAGTTTAAAAGAATTTGTCATTTTTTTTATTTCTGAAAATTTATATTTCTTTTGCATTAGAGCTCCATGTTCTTTAAAAAATGCTTCGATGTTTGTATCATTCCTTGTGTTTAATCGGAATTTTACTTGTTGTATTGATGACTTACCTCTAATACAACAAATTATGATGCACATCAAAAATGCTACCATTATTGCACTTCCAACAACACCTGTGGTCAAAAAGAAAATAGTCTTATTATATGTTACATAGAAGAAACAAATCAAAAAATTAAAAGTTATAATATTACGTCTTTTCTTATGATGTTATTTGAGGTGTCAATGACAAAATATTAAACCATTATATCTAAGTAATCAAAGTTATATTTGTATGGGGCTGGTCTAGGAATAGGGATGGATCTAAAAAGCAATGTACTTTTTACAAAACGTATTGACATGAAATTGAGCACTACTATTTTAAACATGGATTCTCTCGTGGGTATACTCCTACTGATTACAATAACAAAAAATCAATTAATTCGTCACAAAAAAATGATAAATCTAATATAATTTAAGCTAAGAAAGATAACAAGAAAAATAGGGTTTATTACCAACGAGTTTCCTCTTCAAATTCCACGAACCTGCAATAGTTAGTTGTGAAAGAAAAGATCAATTATCATTGTTCTGATTCAGAGATAATATTTTACTAGAGTATACCAACTATAAACATGTGCATTTATATACTTTCACCAGAGACTTGGCAAATGAATTAAGCACCAGAGAAAAGAACATTATTCACTGCATTAACAATAAGTCATTATAATTTATGTGCGTAAAAAAATTGATTGGCATAATGAGCTAAAAGATGACTTTTAACATATGACCAATAAAAATGCCCCAACATACACCAACTCTCCTAATGTAGTCAAACATACCAATGGTAAAGCCCAAGGGAAGACATGTCGTCATGTTGAGTATCCGTCTACTTGTCAGCCAACATGACACCTTATAATATATTTTTGAATATTTTCACAAGACATTTGATCATTGTAATAATAAATTACATAGCTGACATTAACACATCTTAAAAAATATACACATAAAATAATTATTATGACTATAAGCATGGTTGTACATTATACAAATGTTAAACACTTTAATGAATTCATAACTAATTTATCTATAACATATTTTATCTATTATGTATATCTCCTACACAATCATGACTAATCAATTGAAATCATTGATATTCTAAATATAGTCCTATTAAAGATAGAGTCATTCTAAATATAGTCATGCAATAGTTAAAGATAGAGTCTTTAAAGAGTTTATATAGAGTGTCATCTCCTACCTTACAAGTCTATTTTGTATGGATGAGTTTATATAGAGTTCACATAGATTTGATTTTGATTCTATTTAGATTTGTTTTAGATCTAGATTAGATTTGATTTGATTTAGTTCAAAATATGTATTTTGGGCTTTTATAGTTTTTGGGCTTTGTCTTAAGATGCAAGCAAATATAACTCTATAAATAGGGAGTTTCCCTCATTGTATCAAACAACATAACACATTGTATTTTTTTCTCACAAAATTCTGCAGTTGTAGAGCGAAGAATAAAGAAAGAAAGTCTCATAGTTTGTGGGCAACAATAACATTCATCATTCCCAAATTTTCCCAAGAACCCTAATTCATTTTCTTCTTTTCCTCTATTTTTCTTTTTTCTTTTGTTTTTCTGCGTGATAGCTACAAAATTCCCATAGGTTTTGGGAGAATTCCAACATCTAGTATCTAGAGCTTCGGTTAAAGAGATTCAATGGAAAGAGATTCAAGGGAAAGAGATTATAGGGCAAGAACGTGATGACAATGAATCATCTGAATGGGTATTTTCCGACGAGTCTTCTGATTCTCAAGAAAGGTAACTATGAGAATTGGTGCAAGCAGATGAAGGTTGTGTTATGTTATCAAGATCTTTGGAATCTTGTAAAGGAAGGAGTAGCAATGCTGGCAGAAGACGCGACGGAAGCGAAAAAGACTATGCACATAAAATTAAAGAAGGAAGATTATAAAGCTCTCTTTATAATCCATCAATGTGTTGATCCATATAATTTTGAAAAGGTTAGTGATGTTGATTTTGCAAAAGAAGCATGGGAGATTCTTGAGAAGTCTTTTGGAGGCAAGGAGAAGGTGAAAGAGGTGAGGTTACAAACTTACAAAAGGGCTTATGAATTGCTTCAGATGGAAGACAATGAAAGCATAACAAATTTCTTTACAAGAGTTACGAAACTTGTGAATCAAATAAAAGTATGTGGAGAAGTGCTGACGACGAAAGCAATAGTCTCAAAGATTTTGAGATCGTTGGCTCCAAAGTCCGACCATGTGGTAGTAGCCATAGAAGAGTCGAAAGATTTGTCGAAGGTGACTAAAGAAGAGCTTCAAGGGACACTTGAATCTCAGGAACAATGAATGGATGAAAGAGCAGAAGGCAAGTCGAAGAGTGGTGTGGCTTTGCAGGCGCAATCATTAAGAGATAGAAAAGGCAAAGAAACAGTGTTTGATAACAAAGGCAGAGGTGGCTACAACAATTCGACTAGTCAAAGTCAGCAAGAAGGAGGCGAGTTGAATCAGAGAAAACCCTGGAACCAAGGCAACCAAAGAGGTGGTGTTGCAGGCAGAGGAAAAGATGGTGGTCGAAAACCTAACAAAAGTCACATTCAATGTTTCAACTGTCAGAAGTTTGGTCATTATTCTAGTGGTTGTCCAAAAAAGCAAAAGAATAAAGATTCTGATGCTAAGTTGGCAAAGCATGAAGAAGAAGAGATGTTGTTGATGATCACAACAAGAGATGAAGAGAGATTCCAGGAACAATGGTACTTGGACTCAAGATGCTCATCACACATAACTGGTAGGAAAGATTGGTTTGTCAACATGATCCCTCAATGAAGAACACGATGAAATTAGCAAATGACAATACTTTAGCAGCTGAATGTATTGGTGATGTTCTGATTAAGAGGAAAGATGGAAAGAGGTCAGTAATTTCCAACGTTTTGTACATACCAGACATGAAGAGCAATTTGCTCAGTATAGGGCAGTTGGTCGAAAATAACTACTAGGTATTGGTCGAACACAAGGTGATGAGAGTCGTCAACGCAGGTGGTAGGTTGATCTTGAAGGCTCCAATGTCTCAGAATAGAACCTTGAAGATCGAACTAAATGTGATGGATTATAAGTGTCTTGCAAGTGCAGCTAGCAAATATGAATGGTTATGGCATTATAGACTTGGTCATCTCAATTACAAAGACATCAAACATTTGAAGAGAAGAAACATGGTTTCAGGATTTCCAGAAATCGACATCCCAAACGAAGTGTGTGAGGAATGTTTTCAGTCGAACCAACACAAGAATAGCTTCAGCAAGGATGCAGGAAGCATGTCGAAGGAAATTCTTGAAGTCATATACTCTGATGTATGTGGTCCTATCCAGGTGGATTCGATTGGAGGTAACAGGTACTTTGTCACTTTCATAGATGATTTTAGTCAAAAATTATGGACTAACCTGATCAAGAAGAAATGTGAAGTGATCGATGTATTTTCCAAGTTCAAATCTATGGTCGAAAGCTCAAGATTTTGAGGACTGATGGTGGTGGATAGTATGTGTCGAAATATTTCGATGCATTATGTGTAAAAGAAGGGATTGTGTATGAGGTGGTGCCACCCTACACTCCATAGCATAATGTAATTTCATAAAGGAAGAATCGAACCATCATGAACATGGTAAGAAGTATGTTGAATGACAAGCATCTACCCAAATAACTATAGGGAGAAGCTGTATCGACTACAACATATATTTTAAACAGATGTCTGACGAAGAAGCTAGAAGGAGTTACGCCAGAAGAGTGTTGGTTTGGTGTCAAGCTTAGCTTGAGTCATATGAAGGTATTTGGATCTATAGCACATAGGCATGTTCTAGATCAGTTGAGAAAGAAGCTTGATGACAAGTCTAGTCAAATGATTCTGATAGGATATCATTCAACTGGAGGTTACAAATTGTTCGACCCAGTAAACAAGCAGGTTGTGATCAGCAGGGACATGATCATAGATGAGCTTAAAGAATTAGATTGGACTGAAAATGTCAAGAAAGATTCAGTTTAAATCTTATGTGAAGAACCAACTAGTGAAGTCGAAAGAGATGTTCGACGAGAAGATGTTAGAGGTGAAGCAGGCCCAAGAAGACCTAAAAGAACAAGACACATGCTTGCAAGATTGCAAGAATGTGTGATTACATCAGATTATGTGGTCGATGAAGAAGGTGAGTTGGTACATTGTGCTTTCTATGCAGATGTTGAACCTGTCAATGTAGCTGAGGAATTGAAAGATTCGAAGTGGGTGAAAGCAATGAATGAGGATATAAAGTCCATCAAAGTCAATAACACTTGGTCACTTGTCGAATTGCCTCAAAGCAAGAAGGAAATTGATGTGAAATGGGTATACAAGGTGAAGCTGAATCCCAAAAGGGAAGTGACTCGACACAAGGCGAGACTTGTGGCGAAAGGTTTTCTTTAGAAGGAAGGAATCGACTTCGACGGAGTATTTGCTCCTATTGTTAGGATCGAGACAATCAGGTTGGTTGTTGGTATAGCAAACATGAACAACCGGAAGATGTGTCATATGGATGTGAAATGTGCATTCCTAAATGGCCCCTTAGACGAAGAAGTTTATATTGCACAACCAGCTGGGTTTATGAAACAAGGCGAAGAAAGAAAGGTGTATAGGCTGCATAAAGCCTTGTATGGACTGAAGCAATCTCCAAGAGCTTGGAATAAGAAGATAGACAACTTTCTAAGGGAGAAGAAATTTGTGAAGTGCACAACTTAGCATGAAGTATATGTAAGAAGAAGCAATGGTGAATTTCTTATACTATGTCTCTATGTTGATGACCTGTTGATAACAGGAAGTTGCAAAAAGGAGATCAAAGATTTCAAACATGACCTAAGTGAGGAGTTTGAAATGTCAGACTTGGGAAATCTCTCATATTTCCTTAACATCGAATTCTACAAGAGTGGTAGAGGTTTGATGATGCATCAAAGAAAATATGCATGCGAAATACTCAAGAGATTTGAGATGCAAGATTGCAACCCAACTTCGACTCCAACTGAGCCCAGATTGCAACTGTCGAAGGATTCAGAAGAATATGATGTCGACACAACCCAATACAGAAGACTTGTTGGGTCACTTCAATACCTTTGTCACACAAGGCCTGAATTAGCATATAGTGTTGGTATGGTGAGTAGATTCATGCAGAAGCCAAAGGTATCACACCTAGCAGCGACGAAGAGGATACTAAGGTATTTGAAAGGAACTTTTGACTATGGCATTCTGTTTCCAGCAGCTAATGAAGGAAAAGAATGCAAGTTAGTGGGATACACAGATTCTAGTTGGTGTAGTGATGATGAGGATCGAAAATCCACAGTTGTATATGTGTTTATGTTAGGTGGTGCACCAGTTGCTTGGAGTTCGAGAAAGGAACCAGTAGTGGCATTATCATCATGTGAAGCAGAGTATATAGCTTATTCTCTCTATGTATGTCAAGCAACATGGATTGTAAATCTGGTCGAAGAGATTACAACGAAGAATCATGGAGCAATTACCATGAAGATCGACAACATGTCAGCTATCAATCTGGCGAAGAATCTGATAGCGCATGGTAGAAACAAACACATCAAAATGAGGTTCCATTATCTTCGAGAGTAGGTAGAAGATAGGAAGATGAATATGGAGCACAACATAACTGAGAATCAGATTGCAGATATCATGACAAAAGGAGTGCAGGTCTATGATGAATATAGATAGCTTAGACACAATGAATTAGGTGGTGTGTTAAATTGTAATTCCTTGTGTCGAAGTGTCAAACAAGGGTATGTGTCGAAACAGATGTTTCACATAGATTTGATTTTGATTCTATTTATATTTGTTTTAGATCTAGATTTGATTTGATTTAGTTCAAAATAGGTATTTTGGGCTTTTATAGTTTTTGGGCTTTGTCTTGAGATGCAAGCAAACCTAACTCTATAAATAGGTAGTTTCCCTCATTGTATCAAACAACACAACACATTGTATTTTTTCTCACAGAATTCTGCAGTTGCAGAGTGAAGAATAAAGAAAGAAAGTCCCAATGTTTGTGGGCAACAACAACATTCATCGTTCCCAAATTTTCTCAAGAACCCTAATTTCTTTTCTTCTTCTCCTCCATTTTTATTCTTTCTTTTGTTTTGCTGCGTGATAGCTACGGGATTCCCATAGGTTTTGGGAGAATTCCAACAATAAAAACACTCATTCGAGAAATAGTTTTTATGATCAAGTTCCTCCTTGTGAAAAACAACAAAAGAATTATTGGTGCACACGAATGAAGAAGAAGAAAATGGAAGATGATGGAATTAGAAATAAATTTCTTTCTCAATAGAAAAATAGTTACACTGAAAATTTTGTTACAAACTGAACATAAGTTCAATATTTATATCATCATAACCACTAAATGAAATTCAAGTTAAAATTTGAATGCAACTTAAATGTGAATTTGGATTACACTTCTACACTATCCATTAATCAAAATTCAAGACTAAAATCAACAAAACCAATTTCATCCTTTAAATGGATAAAATGTTCATTCTTGATAGCTTTAGTCAGCACATTTGTAAGTTGCTTCTGAGTGCTACAATGAACAACTTCAAGCACTCCATTTTGAACCTGATTGTTCAAAAAATGGAACTTTGTGTCAATGTTATTTCTCCTTCCACAAGGCTTATTGCTCACCTTGATCTCCAGGTCCTGCAATAAGTTCATAATCCAAACAACTTGACATCCAGGCAAAGCACTTACAATGTACTCATATTCACAAGTTGACAATACAACTACTGATTGCTTCTTAGATCACCAAGAGATGAGACCTCCCAGATGTTTGAAGAAATATCCATAAGTACTTCTTTTGTAAACTCTGTCTCCATACAAATTAGAGTCTAAATAACATACCATCTCTAGATCACATTCAACACATGAAGGGAACAAAACTTTATACCTTAAGTCCCCTTAATATACCTCGGTATCTTGACAGGAGCTTGATAATGTGACCACTTTGGTTTGTTCATAAACCTACTCACCATTCCAACTGCATATCAGATGTCAGGTCTGGTGTTACAAAGATATATCAATGAGCCCATCAAATATTTAAAAGTTGTAGCATCTATATCATCATCCTCAACATCAGAATCAAACTTGTGATTTATTTTAGCATGTGTGATTGCAGACTTGCAATTTATTAGCTCAAATATATTCAAAAGCACAAGTTCATTCTTCAGCTGATGCAAAATTATACCCTTATCAGAGTACAAAATATCCATCCCTTAAAATATATCATATTTCCTAGATCAGTCATCTAAGACTTATTCATCAGCACCTTATTGAACTTGACTATCTCATCTGAACAATTCCTTGTTAGCAATATGTCATTAACATAGAGACACGCCAAAATCATATTTCTATAAGATGTATGATGAACATAAACATCATACTCCATTTCACATTTTTTGAATCCTTGAAGCTTGAAAAATGAATCAATTTACATATTCGAAGCCCTTGGAGCTTTTTAAGATATACAAGGCTTTGTGCAACTTGTACACCACCCTTTTTTATTCTTTTTCACAAATCCAGGAGGTTGTGACACTTAAAATTATTCTTGTAAAGGACCATTCAGAAATGCTTATTTCACATCTAAATGCATCAGAGTTCAATTTCTATTAGCAGCTATAGCAATCACTAGTCTGACCGTTTCATGTCTAGCAATAGGTGCAAACACTTCAAAGTAGTCTGAACTATATTTTTGTAGAAATCCTCTAGATACTAACCTTTATTTGTCTTTTCCAATTGATCCATCTAGCT
The DNA here is from genome assembly GCA_963966055.1 of Lathyrus aphaca. NCBI lineage: Eukaryota > Viridiplantae > Streptophyta > Magnoliopsida > Fabales > Fabaceae > Lathyrus > Lathyrus aphaca. The sequence continues at coordinate 569,761,931 of OZ014519.1, forward strand.
TCAGTTTCAACTTGTAAACCTATCTCATGATGATGGCTTTCTTGTTCTTTGGTAGCTCAGTCAACTCCCAAGTCTTGTTTCTTTTTATAGCCTCATGTTATTATTTCATGGCCTTCAACCACACTTTTTATTGAGAGATTCTTAAGTATTATTTATTTTAAAGTCTACCAACATGGCACACTTAATGACTTCCCCTTAAGAGTCAATCTCAGTATCTTGCAATATGTCAAACTCTGTAAATTTTCTTGGTATTTGTATGATTCTTTGTTACACGTGAACTTGTTCAAAATCTTATTCAGATGCTGGAGCAGTTTCAAATGTTGGACTACCTTCATAGGCTATATCACCTTCAAAAGTATGACCACTTTCAGAGGCATGATTACCACAAAAGTTTAGATCATCATCAGAATCTGGATTAAAATCAGATTCACCTTCAGAGCCAGACCCGCCTTTAGACTAAAATTTAGTATCAAAGTCACCTTTAGACTTTCACTCATCTTCAAAGGAAAAATCTCCTCCAAAGTCAAATTCTCCTTCATACTCCAAAATATCTTCAGAAGTTAACTTTAGTGTTAACACTACACCAAAATTAGATTGAGACTTGTTCCAATCCCATCTTTATAATTCCTTCACAATGACATCTCTGTTGAATTCTACTTTGTTGGTGACTAAACAATAAAGCTTATAAGCACTTGTAATGTGGTACCTAATCAGTAACATTACTTTTCTTCGATCATCCAACTTCCTTCTCTTAGCAACTAGGACATGTTTATAACAAACAAAACTAAACACCTTCAAATTTCTCACATTTGGCTTATCTCCAGTCCCTTCAACTTCTTTGTGGGATACCTATTAAGCACATATACTGAAGTGGCAATAACTTCTCCCTAAAAGGTGTGAGGGAAATTCTTCTCCTTCAGCACGCTCCTTGTCATATTAAGCAAAGTTCTATTTCTTCTTTTAGCAAGACCATTGTATTGTGGAGTATATGAAGCAGTCGCCTCATGTTCAACTTCATTCTCTTCACAGAACCTTATAAACTATGATGAGTTGTACTCTCCTTCACCATAAGTTCCGAGAATATTTATCTTCTGGCCACTCTATTTTTCAATCTTCACCTTGAACTTCTGTAACTCAACTAACACCTCATGCTTAAACTTGATAAGTGATGCCCATGTCATTCTTGTGAACTCATCCACAAATGACACAAAATACTTGTTTCCTCTAAGTGAATGTACTTCAAATGGTCCATATACATCAGAAGGCACTACTCATAAATCATGTTTTGCTCTTGGAGCCACTTCTGATGCAAATGACAATCTAGGTTGCTTGACTTTCATGCATATCTCACATGACTTCTTAGGCTTTGCAATCTTAGGAATGTCATGTACCAGCTTTTTAGAACTCATATGCCCTAAACTTCTGAAGTTTAAATGCCCCAATCTCTTATGCCATAACTCATTATCACATTCAGCACCTTCTGCATTAAGGCATTAAGTTTCAGTTATTTCCACGATCTCCTTGAATGTTCTATTACTTTCTTGTTCATATTGCATGATCAACATCTGATCAGAATCATACAACTTAAAGAGATTGTCATCCAAAGTAACTAAGAAGCCTTTCTAAATTAGCTGACATACATTCATCAAATTACTCTTCATGCCAGGAGCATACCAAACATCCTTGATCAAAACAATTTTGTCATTCTTCACTCCGACTTTGACATTTCTCATTCCCTTAACATCAAATAGTGGAAACTTTATGTTTAAGCTACCGTTTCCACCATTCATCGTCGTTCTTGTGCAGATTCACTCAGGTCTCAATAACACTTGTATTTCTCAATCCACCATAATCAAGAAATATGATTCTATTTCGATTCAGATATTCAATTCAATGTGAGTTGAATGATCATAATCAATAATACACACCTCATGTACACTCGTATTTCCCATTCTTGAATCTAAACCGGAGCTCTAGATATCAATTGTTGGTGCACAAGAATGAAGAAGAAAATAAAAAATGATGGAATTCTAACTAACTTTCTTTCTCAACATAAAAACAGTTACATGAAAAATTACGTTACGAACTAAACTTAAGTTCATTATTTATATCTTCAGAACCACTGAATGAAATTCTAATTAAAATTTGAATTCAACTTAAATATGAATTTGAATTACTCTTCAACAAGAATAATGTATAACCTTTTTTGCACAATCTACTTCATATGAAGGGTAATATATAGGTTCTGTTGCACAGTTGAAGAAGAAAGAGAGATCGAAATTTTTAGAACTAATGGGAAATTGAGTTTGATCAAAGGAAAGATTGTAATTAGACATAGGAGTCGGGCACTTATCTTCATAAAAATTTATGTTGGTTAGGGTGAATGAAGAGTTTGAGTAAGAAATGTGTTTTTATTAAAAAGTCATAATTTGAAGTTTTGATAATTGGATTGTTAGTTTTTGCAATTGATCTCAAATTTGGGATTGCCATTAAATGAATCTTGTTGATAAGGAATCCAGGAAGGATACTTTATTGTTGGACCTTTTCTACATGTTTGAGGTGTGCATGCCTGAAATTTTGGATTAATAGATTGAACTGTTGTAATGAGCAAGATGATAAAAGAGAATGTTTAGTTGAGGATTGGTGTAATAGAAGGTGAAATGAAGAAATATCAATTGGTGTTTCATATTTTGAGGTTGACTTTTTTATTTTAATATTGTTTAGTTTATTGTAGTTTATAGGTGGAGTATCCATGATAGTTGTCAAAAGTCCACAAAGGAAAGTAGGTGGAGTACCTTGTTACCTATGTTAAAAAATGACACTTTTATTTAAGGTTTTTGCCCAAAGATTAAAGAATGTGATAATATTGTCTTAAGATATTATTTTTTTGTTAAAACAACTTTTTTACTTTCTTCGCTTAATAATGAGTGATTAAGTTGATCATTTTACACAAATTTAAAAAAAGTAAATAAGTTAAATAAAAAATGATATTTTTACTAAAATATCCTTATTAATTATTAGGAAGGATAAAGGTAATATTAATTAGATAGTAGAATTGAAAAATATGCATTAAAAATTAAAATGAGTAATTTGTTTTAGAACACCTTTTTATTATAAATGAGTCACTTATTGTAGAATAGAATGAGTAAAGTGTTAGAAATAATGTACAATTGAAAAAATAATAATTACTGTGAGAATGACAATAATTTTAAAATAAATTTTATTTGTTAAAACGACAATCATTTTAAAATAGAATGAATATAATAGAAGTTTGCAGCTACGAAACATGAATACAGAAAATACGACACTGATATCAACATATTAATGGATAATAATTTTAAAAAATAAAAAGATAAAATATAATCATGTATCGATGTCGGTTTCATATATTTACACTTATGCGGACACACCTGAGGTGTCGGTTCTATGTAAGTTTATATTTTGTCGACTGCATTTGCATTTGAATATTAATTTAATAGAGTGTTGACTAGAAGAAGCTATTTGAATAGTAATACCAAGATTTATGAATTCAAACTTGATATTAGTCTTTTCCAAGGAAAAAATGAGTGGATTTGACTTTAATTTGCGATGGAAAAAAAGAGAAATCAGAAAATGAAGTGTATGATTGTGAAAGACGCGTTGGACCAAAAAGAAGGAAAACAAAAATTTGATTGTACATGCATACAAAATGCAATTCAACAACTTGTTTGACAAATGAAATCACTGATATACCCCTAAGAAGTAGTAGTTGTTTCCTGGTAAGCTGATTGAGTCAAGTAAATTCAAGGACAAGTAACCTTTCCTAATTCCTTTATTATTATTTCGTTGACCGAGTCATTGACAATTGTAAACTATGATAAAAATTTTTTTTGGCAATTTCTTAAGTATATACTATTATTTTGTATGGTACTGGTACCCAAATGGATGAGTTAGAAAATGCCATTTTTCTTATTTAATTGATATTTTATTTAATGAATTTAAAAAAATATATATTAAATATGAAGTTTATATAATTGATATTCCAATTTTTTTCGATCAATCAATTCAGAAATAATCTTAGCCATGTCTCCTATATAGAATTTATGCTACTCCCATTCCGACAAATATGAAGTTTATATAATTGATATTCCAATTTTTTTCGATCAATCAATTCAGAAATAATCTTAGCCATGTCTCCTATATAGAATTTATGCTACTCCCATTCCGACAAACCAATTTCGCACAAGAGAAAAGAGAAAATAAAAAAAAAAAGAGCGAGAGTCACTAGAGCATATGCACGCAATGGCGGTGATGAAAAAAATTATAGTGGCGGCGGCGAAAATTAATAAAATAAAAAGTTTATGTGTTTAAAAAAAATTGAGAAACATGAATAATGGATGGTTAGTGGAGAAACAAAGAATGAAAAATAGAAAATTTTCAAAAAAAGAAAAAAGAAAAAAATAACAACCGTTATACAGGATGAGAGAATAACATGGTCTTGTGTGAGATTGTACGGTCGTTTTTACAATTTTCATTAATTAAATGAATTATATTTATTTATATTATAATTATTTATAAATATAATTAAAATTAATGACATGGAGCAATCTAAACTATACATATCATACAATCAAATTTGATGGGTAGGTGAGTATTCACCAAAATTCTAATCCTATTTATATGTATGTATATACAGATAAGATTCAACCGATTCATTACTATGTTCCACAAAACAATTATCAAATTTTCAATCAACTAATCACTACTTATTTTTTGTTTTTCTAATGAGATACCTCCTTTGTAAAATGATTGTTGTTTTAGAAGAAAAAAATTGTTTTAAAATGAATATCATTTTTATTTTTAATGTAGAAATGATTATTATTTTTTCAATTATGTCATTTAATTATTATTCTTTATATTATATTTAATATATTAATAAAATTAATTTAATGTGCAATATAATATATTATTGCATTCCTTAATCCAAGTGGAAAATAGTTATTTTGAAATGGTATGTGGTTATGTCCTAAATTTATACCAAAACAATCATACTGCATGAACATATTATTACTAACTGACAGTCCTAATTTGTTTTTTACTTTATCTTGAATATTTGATAGCTAACAAAATAAACACTTGAAAATCAAACATGAATTTATCACGGGAGTGAAACCAGACCGCATCCCCACCTTTAAATTTAATTGCAATTACTTTCTCTTAAATTTAAATAAAGTATAATTGAGCATGGAAGGAATGGAGCAAACAAAACCATAAGTTAGTAGATAGGATGCATATATAAGAAGTGTTGAAGGAATTGGAAAAGCCGTAATAAAGAGAAGAGATATACTTAAATGGCTGTGATTAAGAAAAGCTAATTTATAAATGAGATAAAGAGATAAGAAAACATACTATTGTGATGAGAAGAACAATATGCTGCGGAAGAAGTAATAGACCCATCAGGACAACTATCATAATGGCAAGAGGAGTCAAAATGTTTGTCATTAGAACTGATGTTTTTCCATCTACAGTCTCCTTGATTTCCGGAACACTGTAAGCATTCCCCTCTCACAATATAGTTCACCTCAAACCCATTATCCAAACCATTTTCCAGATCATCATGATTAACATAACCATAATAACCATCTATAGGAAAATCTGCTCCTACCGGCACTTTAATCTGTCTCTTGCAATCCGGGGATTCTTCAAAATACTTCTTTTTATCATCACCAACAGGACAAAAAGCATTAGTCTGACCTTTACATAGAGAACTTTCAGGTAAATTTGGAAAGGAAGTACAATTATAGTATATGGTGATGTTTTTGACTTTTGGGAGATATTGAAACAGAGTTGGAGACAAATAAGTATCATCAAATTGAGGAGAACAAAGATTTTGAGCAAGATCTGTTCTTTTGAGTTTGATGATGTATGTTTTGGTGTTAATGTCAAGTACTGTAAATTTTTGCGGGGACAATAGAATTGTGGTATCTTGGTTGTCGTGGCAGTGAAGGTGAAAAAGTTCGCCGGCGCCACAGTAAGAAGGACGATTCTGTCCCCAGAATGGATAGGAGATGTTGAAGAGTTTTCCACAGTTGTAGTTGTAGGATTGTTTCATACAAATGGAATAGTCGTAAACGGGTTGAGGTTGTGGTGTTAGAGAGTGGGTTTTTTGAAGAAAAAAAGTGGTTATTATTAGTAAGATGAAGAGGAAGAAGAAGAAAGAGGTATGTTTAATGTTTATGAGCATAGGGATAATCATGTAATTTTTCTTCATTATGTTGAGATTGAGAATGAGGAAGAAAAAGATTAGAAGCAGTTTATGTGATGATCAATGGTGTCTTGAGTTATGCTTTTCATGCTCACCAAATGTGTTTCTCATGGCCCTATAGTCAACTCAAAAGTCACCCCGCGAAATTTCTACTCTCTTTCCTACTTATTTTTTGTTTATTTATTTTTTAAATTTTAGATTAATGAAAACATACACTACACAAAATAAAAAACTATTAAGCTCAGCATATTTGTGTGAGAATTTACTTATATAGTTTACCAACGAGAATATTATGGTTGACCGTTCTATTTAGATATCTCATATTTCTTCGTGTAAGTCGGGATTTATGAGAATGATATTTTGAGAGAATCTGAGAAATGAGAATGTGAAAAGTGAGGGAGAGGGAGTCTAACGCGAAGAGTTATAAGAAATACTTCTGGATGTGCACATCTAGAAGTTTCCTGAATATGCATATCTGGATCAAGACAATGTAAGTGGTGCGTTCTGATATGCACATCCGAAAATAAGGGGCAAAACAATAATTTCACACGGTGTCGGAGTAATTCAAGAGGTGTATTAAGAAAACCTCTAAATTTTATTAAAATTTTACTACATTTTTCATCTATTTATTGGAGAATTATGAATTTGAACTCTAAGTTAGATATTTTTGTTTTTTTTATGTCAATCGCAATACAATAGGTTAATCATTAACTAAATGAATATTTTAATTACTAATATCATTGTATTTTTTTTTAGTAATTTACATTGGAGGTAAATGTGAGTGGTTAAAGTCTCATATCACCTATAAATAGGTGTATTGCACCCCAAAATTTGCCCTCCCCTAGTCAAGGCAATGTGTAGGTTCACAAGGTTCACAATTAGTCAGAAAGTTTGACAATTCCCTCAGACAAAGCCTTCTCCTAAGCAATGCACCATAAACTAGGGTTTTGAATTTCATCAGGCTAAATGGACTTTCAAGGCCTCAAGTGAGCTTCATAACATCCTACATGTCTTCAAGAATCCCTATGTCAAGTTTCAAGGCTTTCCCAAAAGGTTTGCTCAGTCAGATGATCAGATATGCAAAAATCAGTCAAAGTGGTTAAAAAGTCAAACTAAGGTCAACTGTGGTCAAACCAAAGTCAAACTTCATGATTTTTTTCCAACATCAAGTTTATGAAGTAAAATTCATCATTTGATCAAGGGTTGATCATGATTCATCAAGGAGATTTCAGATCATCAAGAATCAGGAGTTTCTAAATTAGGGTTTTCACAGGAAAAGTCAATTGAACTTTGACCAGCCATAACTTTCACATACTTCATCAAAAACTTCCCATCCAAAGCTCATTTTGAAGGAAATTTAATTCTCTACAACTTTGTGTCTCACAAGCCAAGCCTAAAAATGCTTCATTTAAAAGGTATGAGCCAAAACATTACAGGTCATTTTAAAAGTCAACAAAAAGTCAACATCTTCCAAAGGGCATAATTTGAAAATGGTAAATGATATGGACATGAGACCAAGGAGGTTGGTTAGAGGACTCTCTAAGATTTCCAAAATATCCAAGAACACCTTCATAGCCTTAAAATTGAGGGATTTGTGCCTTTGCAAAGTTGGGAAATTTTTTAGAGGTATATTGAGCAAATGGGGTCTTAAAACCAATTCTTTCCACATGAGCTTGCAATTTTGTGATCCAATCTTTACCATGACATCATGCACGACTCAAATCTCATTTATTCAGATTTTTATAGTTTATTTTATATTTATTTTGATTTTATTCATTAAAAATCAATTTAAATCAAAATAAAACATGAAAACTCAATATTTAGATTTGATTCTTGTTCTAGAAACCTATAAACACCATTTAAAGTGATTGGATGCTATCCAAATTCGTGCTAAGGCATTATGGCATGAAAATATTTGATTTTTCTTACATTTAAGATCATGACTTCCTTCACCATTAAGGCATCCAAAAAGCCCAACAATCCATCACTTTTTTAACCTAATTTCATCACTCATATATAGACAAACCTACTGCAAGCACAAGGGACGAAATTCAGAGGCAAAAGAACACCTTTCACATTGCAAATTTTTCAAGAAAAATCAACTTTCGGTTTTGGCCATCAAGATCGTTTCAAGGCATTCCAAAGGTTTCAACACATTCCTTAAGGTTCACTGAACTCATAGCAATCTTTATCATCATCAAAAGCATACTGAATGACATAAACCGAATGCATATTTTAACTTGTTTCTTGATTTTTCTATTAACATGATTTACGCATTATGAACATGATTTGATTGTTTAAAGTTGTTTATAATGATGTTTAGATTGATTCTGGATGGTTTAATTTGAGTTTCGATGCAGGAACAAAGATTCACCATTGTTAGGGTTCTAAGATTCGAATTGGGGAATTCTAATTAGATGCGATATCAGGACCAATTGATGGTTTTAATGAATTCATAAGATGATTTCTAATTGACCTGCATACCTAAAACTAATTTATATTGTGTATGTGATGTTTTTCAAAAACGCAGGGGTTTTAGTGACGGAAAAAATCGTCACTATAAGTTGTTGCTACGGATGTGAACTGTAGGTAAAAACAATGGACGGATCAGGGAAGAAGATGAAGTTTCGCGCGTTCTGGAATTTAAATTTTGGTTTGATTTTTTATTTTATCTGCTTCACTTATAACCACTAACCTGCAGTTGGCCTGGTGGATATAGTGCGCGTTTTGGACCTAGAGGACCAGGGATCGAATCAGACAGTTGGCCAATTTTTTTGGTTAATTCAATCTTTTTTTAGGTTTATTACATATTGATTTTGTCAAATAAACATCACAAGAGTTGAAGATTAGAGCTGGTGTGAAGAGGTCAAAGGACCAGAGTCAACACAAGAAGCTAACTGCAGCTGTTACTACCAGGAATCTCCTCATCAGGAACCTCACAGAGCGTCCAGCTGATCCTGTGACTGAGGCACTTCTAAAGGAAGTTCAGGAGGATGAGTTTTGTCTTGGTGTCTGACTTTTGCTTGTTGTTGCTTTCATTTCATGTACTTTTATTTTCTTATGTTGTATTTTGACCCCTCAGAGGGCATGATTTGTAAAAAACAAACTATGTATCATTCACTTTTGTAATATATTCATTAGTTTGTTTTATTTGAGTTTCTTTCAAGCAACATCACAAGCATCTTCCTCAAGGGTCTGGAAAGGTCAAAACCAAGCGCCAGGCTGGATACCCTGGAGACAAATAAGCATACTGCATTGCATACTAACCTTTGTCTGTTTTGTAGGTTTGTTTTGTTTTTGTTACTAACTCTGTTGTGATCTCAGGAACTATTGCTCGACGTCGGGTGTTCCCACTCAACCGTCCACACAGATATCCCACCCGCAACAACCTTCCGGGTATACAGATGGACCAGGTACAGCAGGACCTTACAGAGGTCAGGAACCAAATGGCCAATGAAAGATTGGAAATGAGGAATCAGATGACCCAGTTTATGGAGGTGATGAATGGATTGGCTCAGAGCCAAGAAAGATTAAGAGCATTAGTAGAAAGGCAGAATCAGGAAGACCCCCATCTAGGGACTGGTGGGACAAGCAACAATGAGAGGGTTCAGCCTCACATCAACCCACCTGTATTTGGACCCCACCTTCATCCAGAGATCAACATTCCTGCTAATGTGCAAGGGAATGCTACTACAGGTAGAGTGCTGCAAGAAGAACCCCAGGAAGATCAGTTCACAGTGATGGGAGCTGGGGATGAAGCCTATGACAGAAGGCTAGATGAGATTGCTGAGAAACTAAGATCCCTGGAGTCCCAGAATTCTTTGGGTTTTGATGTCATGGACATGGGTTTAGTGGACGGGGTCAGGATTCCCCACAAGTTTAAACCTCCGTGCTTCGAGAAGTACAACGGAACCTCCTGTCCACGGACCCACTTACAATCTTTTCTGGGGAGGCTGAAGGCATATACCATGGACGAAAAGCTATGGATGTTTTATTTTGAGGATAGCTTAACAGGAGCTTCAAGGGAATGGTACTTTCACTTGACTAGAGCAACCATCAGATGTTGGAAGGACTTGGCAGAGGCCTTCATTAGACAATACCAGTACAACTTGGATATGGCTCCCAACAGGACCCTCCTGATGGGGATGTCTCAATCATCCAGGGAAAGCTTCCGGGAGTACGCTCAGAGATGGAGACAGCTTGCTGCTGTCCAGCCACCCATGTCAGAGAGGGAGATGGCTGATATGTTTATGAACACCCTCCAAGGGACATACATTGATAGGCTAGCTGCCTTTTCTTCTACCAGCTTTGCAGATGTAGTCATAGCTGGAGAAAGAATTGAGAGCCTGTTAAAGATGGGCAAAATTTCTGACAACGGTGCCAGCTCATCCAGCAACCCAAGAAAACCTTTTGTGGGCCCAAGAAGAGCTGGTGAGACCAATGCTATCCATGCCAGCAGGGGCAGACCCCAATATGTTCATAGGTCTGTGGCAGCAGTCACCATTCCCGCTCCAGTTCATCCACAACCAGCTTATCAACCACAGCAACAAAATTATCAGCAACAAACTCAGTATCCTCCTCAGAGAAATTACAGCAACACCAGCAACAACAATCAGCAAAAGGCCATTTCAACAGAGACCTTCTCAGGACAATAGGGTGATCGATCCGATCCCTATGCCTTATGCCACATTACTGCCGCAACTCCTGAAACTCAACTTGGTTGAGTTAAGGACACTGGCACCTCCAGATCCTGCCAGTCTGCCCAGAAATTATGACGCCAGCGCCAGATGTGCTTTTCACTCGAATGCACCTGGCCACAGTACAGAGAAGTGCAGGGCTTTGCACATGAAAGTACAGGACTTGGTAGATTCTAAAGCTCTAAACTTTGCACCACCACCAAATGTTAACAAGAACCCTATGCCACACCACGGAGGACCCAGAATCAATGTTATTGAAGAAGATAAGCCGTCTTACTTGATAACCAGTGTGGGTCAGATTCGGACACCCTTGGTAGAGATTAAAGCTCAACTCCTTGAATGTCAAATGTTCCCTGGATGTGAGCTAGGATGTGCTTATTGCAACATTTCAGTGAATGGGTGTGATAACTTGAGAGATGGCATAGATGGTCTCATCCAGAGTGGCCTGCTTCAAATCACGACATCAATACCTACCAATCCAGCAATCTCCTTAACAACAGTTCCCGAGTCTTCTACAACTGCAACAACCATTGTTCCAAACAACTCTTCAATCTCATCAACAAATGTTTCATCTGTTACTTCAACAGACCAGATATCAGCAAACATCCCTTCTACAATTTCAGCACCCCTTCATTCAGAGTCTCCTACAACAACAACACCCATCCACTCAACAGTGTCTCCTACAACATCAATAGCAAACAATGAAAGCGTCTCAACAGTTACAATTTATTATGATCCTGCAAATGATTCTGCCTACAACTCACAAAATGCCACTCCTATCAGAGCACCAGTCACAATATACTATGATCCGCAGACTATCATGGTCCCTTCTGCAGCTGCCATCAGTCCAGTCACTATCACAGTGCCTGGGCCAGTACCTTATGAAAGCAGTAATGCCATCCCTTGGCATTACGGCTCTGATCTATACTGCGAAGGACGGAAAATCACTCTTGAATCATCAACTTCTTCACCACAAATAGGCAATGTGGGGGGAGGCGGAGGCTTCACTCGAAGCGGACGTCTCTTTGCCCCGCAAATTCCAAGACCCAGTGCCGAAGTAGAAGCTGCTGCCAAGGCAAAAGGGAAGAGCATGGTGCAAGAAGATCAAGCTGCTAAAGAAGCTCTGAAAACCCCTTTTGATCAAGAGGTTGATGAATTCATGAGAATCATCAAGAAAAGTGATTACAAGATAGTGGACCAGCTTCACCAGACGCCTTCCAAGATCTCTATTCTATCATTGCTTATGTGCTCCGAGGCTCATCGGAACGCACTACTAAAAGTCTTACACGCAGCTTATGTGCCAGAAGAGATCACCGTTGTCGCGGTGAGAATCGGATACCAAGCTATTAAGTGAGCTTGAATCGCAAAACATTTATGTTCACCACCGACTTTAATTTAATCCAAAAGGAAAAGGGAAAAAGATCGTAAAAACCCTAAATGAGGAGAAACTAGGTTCGGGGGTTGGTTATACTTAGGGAAGGTGTTAGCATCCTAAGCATCCGCAGTATCCTACGGGAACCTCTTGTTAATATTTGCATTATTGTTGTTTATTGCTTGCTAAAATTATGGGAACCTAAGGTTTTATTTCTAATGGTGCTCGCACAACATCGCATCGATGCCTACGTATCGGGTATAGAATCAGAGCACTCGTAGTTCTCCTAAGGATTAACGAACACTTGGTTACGCTCAAGGTTCGCGGGGGAAGGTAAGTGTTATGACAAACACTCACGTGACTTTAAGAAAGTCACAAAAAGTTGTAAAACAAAAATACTAAGGACCTAATGGCTAAGGACCTAAGGATGAGGGATGGCTAAACTTCCTATGACATTGAGTCAACTGCAGGAGTCTTTCCCTTTTGGATTGAAAAGCATAAACGAAAAAATAAGGGTGCAAGCTCCTAAGACTAGGCAAAGGCTGCGACTTGCGGAAAAAAAAAATAAAAAAGTAACTGGAATACAAGGTAAAGGCTTAGTAACCGGGCTATGGCTCGACATATGGATCGAGAATGCTGGGGCGGAAAACAAGCGCAGTGCGACAATTTGCCTTAAGTTAGAAAAGCTGTGCAGTGTAAGGAACTGTGCAGATGGCGATCGTAAACGACCGACTTACGTGTGTGAGTGTATGTGAAGTGAAGTTCACTTGGCGTTGGACCAAGGAATTATTATTTTGAAAATTAAATTAAATGGTGTAAACTTGCGAGAAATAAATAAAAAGTAAAGTGAAATAAATTGAAAATAGAATGAAATAAATTAAATAAATTAAATAGAAAAAAATAATGAAATAAATGGAAAGAAAATAAATATATGGAATAGAAATAAAATGCAATGGCCTCATATGGGTCACGATTAATCGGAAACGATTTATCGTGACCTTCGTGATATCATCGGCCCAGATAAATATAATATAAGTTGAAAAATCTATAAATGATAAAGAAATAGGAAAAAAAAAATGGCCTCAAATTAGTTTATACAAAATTGACAAAGTCAAACATCAATAAACCACATGTTCTTATCATAGGCCCGCGAACAAATAAAATAAAGTTAAAAAGTAAAGAAATAAGAATGACATTAAAGATCTAACTAGAGATAGAAAAAAAAGAAATAGATTTTTTTTTAAAAAAAAAATAAAATAAAATAATGAACATGAACAAAATAAAGTTAGAATCAATTCTAAACTATATAAATTAAGTAAAACTTAAATAAATTAAAGCAAAAAGATGAATAAATAGGAGGGGGAGGTGACATTGGGTCTGTGTGGTGCGTATAGCATCACCTGGGCTCAACAAGCCCAGTAAACAACAACACACATTATTTCTTTAATAAAAAATAAAATTAAAAAATTAAAAAAACTTGAACAGGAAGGATACGTTCCGCACAGGTGGGCAAGGTAAACAATTAATTATCAGCCCAAATCAACACTAAAACATGATTTCATTAAAGATTAACACAAATTTATAAAATAAAATAAAGGGTTATTAAGATTGAAAATAACAAATCCAAAAAGAAAAAAACAACGCATCAGCAAAAGCCTTCACTCTCACTCTCAACGATTCGCGATACTCTCCCTCAGGTTTCACTCACGAATCTCTCAACGGAGTTGCGGTGGTGGTCACGGGTTGTCCGGTTTTGGGCGGTGAAAGGCAAGGGTTACGGTGGGTGTTTCAGATTTGGGTTTGCGTTTTGAGCGGTGAGGGAGGGTGAAAGGTTCGCTTGGTGGCGGCGAATTTGTGAGGGATGTTGGCCGGACGTTTTGGAGGTGGGTCTGATGGTGACGGTGGTTTCCGTATTTTTTGCAGGTGGCAGAGAGGGTTTCGGTGGAAGGTCCCTTTGGTCCAAGGTTTCGGTCGAAGCTCGTTTGGGTGATGACGGATTCTGGTTTTTTTGCAGGTTTATGGCTTAATGGAAGAGGGGTGGTCCGATTAATGTGCGTTATCTCCCTGGTAAGTTAAGGCCCTCTCCCCCTTTGTCTTATGATTCCTTTGTTTTAAAACTTTTCTGGGTTTGTCTGAAACGTCTTTTTCAATGACAGAATTGCACTAGAGGTCCCTATTATGATGCAAATTTCTGGGCAGTTGTTTCTTGTAGCAAGGTTTTGTTTGGAGTGCTTGTTTGGCAAAAGCGAATGGTCACTTTCATGTGCAGCAGGCACGGATTGCTGGTCGTAGAATCAGGCAGCAAGTTGGTCCAAGTAGCAGGGTTAATGTAAAGAAAATTGACATGTTGTATTGTTTTGAAAAGCAGGTTGTCTGGATGGTCTTGAAAGGTGATGAGAGTGAAGGTTACAGTTGAAGTTTGTCTTACGGATGCGGTTTGAAGATTATGGAATTTTTCAATTTCTGTTTTATTTGGTGGTTTGATGAAAGTGAGATTAAGGTTATGGATGTTGTGATTTGGTTTATGGAAAGAGAAGGAAATGTTTGCAGTTGTGGAGATGCGGGGTAATAAGATGAAGGAAGAGTTTATGTTGAAGGTTATGAACATTGTTGTTATTTGGTAATGAAAATGACTGAGGTGTTTGTTGAAAGAAAAATGAGGATAAAGGAATGAATGAAGTATTATGTCAGGGTTATTTGCCGAGTTTGAGGTTGAAGAATAGAGAGAGTTTTGAAAATGAGGTCTGTGAGTTTTTTTTGTGTGTGTTGTTGCTGTTGTGTTGTTATTACGGTGATGTAGAAGGTTTTAAGGTTATTGATGGTTGAAGAAAATGATGAAGGTGTAAGGGATGAAGGTTAATGCAGTGTTGTTGAAGAATGATTAGTCTCTGTGTTATTTGTGTGGAAAAGAAAAGAGGTTGGGATTATTGTATTGTTACGTTGAGGTCATGGTGGGTGAAGCAAGAGGACAAACAGAGGAAGTATGTGTATGCAATGGTGTTTATGGTTTTCTACGGGAATGATGCGGTGGATCTGGTTTGCAAGTTGTTGTGAGTTGATTCAAGAAAATTGTGAGTGTGGCTGCGGTTTATGTAATCTGAGTGGTGTGGCTTAGAGTTCTTTGACAGTGGGGGATTGGGTTTTCTGAACTTGTTGGTTTCGTTCGTGTGAGGCGGAAGGGTTTGGTGTTGAAGAGTGAAACAGTGAAGGTTTGGCTAGGGATTTGCTTTCGGTTTGTCGGCTACGGTTTGGTGTTGAGCTAGGGCGTTGAGAGGATAAACGATGAAGGTGATGAATAGTTCAAGTTGTTTGAAGGTTGGTTCTGTTTCATGGTGAAAATGGTTTTGGTGAGTGAAGATGGATATTATGGATTGTTGTGTTTATGAGTTTTGGTCTGCAGGTTTCAAAAGCTTCCTTTTTTTTGGTGTTCTATTCGAGCTCAAATTGCTGCCTCTGTTTATCGTTCTTGCTGTGTTCTGTTTTGTGGTGGGGGTTATTACGGTTTGACGGAAGGCTGTGGTGATGATGTCAGTGAGTTCTTTTTTTTTTTATGTTTGTGATTTGGAAAATAGTTCTAAGTATATTTTGGAAGTTTCAACATAAAGTTTTCTTTGTGCAGATTAGAAATTGAAAAATGAAGCTGAAAAGAAAAATAATCTACGAACAAAAGCTGAAAAGGGGTGAAAGAAAAGAAAGAATCATACCGGCCCGAATGTTATCGGGGTGACGAATCCACACGGTAAGCTTCTACTCTTTGCTGCTGCTTGTTGTGTGACTGTTTTTGAACTTGTTCTCTCTTTTCCCCTCTTTCTTGAAGTTTAAGTTGCTGGATTTCTGATGCTATTTTTGGTTGTTTGGGTTGTTTTGTATGGCTGAAATTGGTGTTCTTTGAGGGCTGTTTCCGGGTGTTGTGGGGGGCTATTTTGAGTGGGTTGTGAGGCTGAATTTTGATAGTGTTTGGGAACTGTTTTGGGACTGTAACAGTTGGTTGCTGTGGACTGTTTTTGTGTGTTTGTGATGCTGAAATTTGTGAGTTTAGTGGTTGTTCTGTGGTATGTTTTAGAGGCTGTTGGTATGGTTTTTTATGCTGAATTTTTTTTGTCCTTGTTACTTGTAGGTGAAGAGTGTTTTGAGAGAGGGAACCAATCTGATTTTGCAGCAGTGGGTGGAGAAGTGGAGCAGGGAATGCAGGCTGTTGGTGGCTGTAGGCCTGCTGTGGGTGGCTGTGGAGCAGGCTGGGTTTTGTGGTCCTGCTGGAAATTGTATTTTGGGGCTGGTTTGGGGTTATTTGGCAGATTTTTGGTGCTGAAAATTTTTGTGTGTTTTGTACATTGTATTGCTGATTTTTGGTTGTAACATAACATATATTTAAAATAAAGTTGATTATTTACATTTGATTATAACTTGAAAATGACACTTTGAAATGTGAATTTTAAATTAGAATCTAAACATAAACTTAAACTAGAAGTGAATAGTAAAAAAAAGAAATAAACTTAAAGTTGAAAGTGACTTAGAAACTTAAATAATTAAACTTGTAATTAAAATTAACTTAGACATTGATAAATAAATTTGGAATTTAGAAAATGAATATGTGTATATGAATTGAAATGGAATTTAGAAGTAACATCCTAGAAATGAAATGAAATTAAAAAAAAAGTTGAAGAATGGAAAATAAATCCAACAAATAAAACTTGAAAATGAAATAGAATTAATTTAAAAAGAAAATGAAAAGAAGTAACAAATAGGTTTAGACAAAATTTGAAAATTGAATTAAAAAAAATAGAAATTGAGATAAGATTTTAAGATAGGAACTTACAAATAGAAACGAAAAAAGAAATTAAAGTTAATTGCGAAAATGAATTAAAAAGTCATAAATAAGAAAAAGGAAATTAAATTAAAAGGGAAGCTAGAAAATGAGAGGAAAGCAACAGAAAAAAAAATCGGGAAAAATCCCTGCTAAATGCGATAAATGTATGATTATGATATGAGCGATTAGGGGTAAAATTTGGGGTGTGACAGTTGCCCCTATTTAAATAACTTTACCAGATGGCGTGAATGACGGAGGACACTCAGGCGATCATGGTGAAAGGTATTTAAATACAGAAATAACCGGAAATTTTGCCCCTAAATGCAATGTTATGCTGGACTACAAAACTATCTAACTCCGCAACCCTTATGCAATGAGATGATGATTATGGTATGAAATGATAAGAATGAGAATAAAACGACGACCACAAGCCAAGACTCACTGGGGATGACAAAACATTGGGGACGACAGACACTGGGGATAAAGAAACGAAAATAGGAAATATTCGAAGTGGTAAATCAACAGGTTCAAGTGTAACTGTTGACACCAAGAATAACAAAAGACGGGAACAAAAGGAAATCCAAAGCGTCGGATCAACGAACACAGACAAAATAAAATAAAATTCAAAGTGACTGCACAGTGGCTCAATGCGACCAACTAGCATGGGGAAGGACTAACAGCTTATTCAAGGTGAATGCGCAGCGGCTCGATGCGACCAACTGACACCAAGAATAACAAAATAAATATTCAAAAAGAAATGTGCAGTGGCTCAATGCGACCAACTGTCATCATGAATAATCAACAAAAATATTCGAAGTGAATGCGCAGCGGCTCGATGCGACCAACTGACACCATGAATAACAATCGAAAATAAACATCCAAAGTGAATGCACAGTGGCTCAATGCGACCAACTGTCACTGGAAATGACAACAAGCTTATTCAAGGTGAATGCGCAGCGGCTCGATGCGACCAACTGACACCACGAATAAAAATAGGACACAAAATTCAAAGTGAATGCGCAGCGGCTCGGTGCGACCAACTGACACTAAGAATAGTCAACAAAAATAAACATTCAAAGTGAATGCACAGCGGCTCGATGCGACCAACTGTCACTGAGAATGACAAACGGCTTATTCAAGGTGAATGCGCAGCGGCTCGATGCGACCAACTGACACCAAGAACACAAACAAGACAAGGAAATAAATCGAAGTGGTTGACCAATGGCTCTATGCGACCAAATTAACTTTGAGAAATAAAAGGCAACAAATTCAAAGTGAATGCACAGCGGCTCGATGCGACCAACTGTCATTGGAAATGAAAACATAATATTCGAAGTGAATGCGCAGCGGCCCGATGCGACCAACTGACACTAAGAATAATCAACAAAAATATTCAAATAGAATGTGCAGTGGCTCAATGCGACCAACTGTCACTGAGAACGACAACAAACCTATTCAAGGTGAATGCGCAGCGGCTCAATGCAACCAACTGACACCATGAATACAAACAAGATAAACATTCAAAGAGAAAATGCAGTGGCTCTATGCGACCAGCTAGCATTGGAAATGATAAACATAATATTCAAAGTGAATGCGCAGCGGCTCTATGCGACCAACTGACACTAAGAATAACAAAAGGCCTATTCAAGGTGAATGCGCAGCGGCTCGATGCGACCAACTGACACCAAGAATAGCAATAGGACTCAAAAATCAAAGAGAATGTGCAGTGGATCGATGCGACCAACTGTCACTGGAAATGATAAACATAATATTCGAAGTGAATGCGCAGCGGCTCTATGCGACCAATTGACACTAAGAATACAACAATTAGGTCATCCTAAAAGAATGTGCAGTGGCTCAATGCGACCAACTGTCACGGGAAATAGGAATGGCACAAAATTCAAGGTGAATGCGCAGCGGCTCGATGCGACCAACTGACACCAATGAATAACAACAAAAATAAACGTTCAAAAGGAAAAGTGCAGCGGCCCGATGCGACCAACTGTCACTGAGAATAATCAACAAAAATAAACATTCAAAGTGAATGCACAGCGGCTCGATGCGACCAACTGTCACTGAGAATAATCAACAAAAATAAACATTCAAAGTGAATGCCCAGTGGCTCGATGCGACCGACTGGCACTGGGAATGACAACAAGCTCATTCAAGGTGAATGCGCAGCGGCTCAATGCGACCAACTGACACCAAGAATACAACAAAAATAATCGAAATGGAAACGCAATAGGTTCGAAACCTATTGACACTACAAAAGAAAGCCAAAATACACTCAAAGTGAATGCGCAACAAGTTGAAAAAACCGGTTGACACTAAGAATGATAAAAACAAAGTAGTCAAATTAATCAATAATGGTAAATTAGCAGGTTCAAATGTAACTGCCGACACCGAGGATAAGGAAGGGAATCACAATGATTTAGTAGTGGCTCTATGCGACCAGCTAACATTGGGGATAGAATGGAGATCACCCAAAGACAGATCAACGGCTCTAAGCGACCGGCTAACGCAAAAAGTAACAACAAAATATGTTGCTTTTCAAATAAGATAATACATCCAACCTCTGGAAATTCCTTCAGGAACCATCAGGAGAAAGGGTACAAGTATGTACAAAATCAAATTGACTTGGATTTTAAGCAACAGGTTTCACGATCCGCTTAAAAGATTTTTGCCAATGACAATTGGACTTCAAGGAGACATTGGTGGTCATAAAGACAAATACCAAACACAAATAGAAGTCCACAGGGGACACCAGCAGTTACTGGGGACAAAAACATTGGTAAACCAAACTTCGGGTACCAACAACAATGGAGTCTCAAATTGAACACCAATGATATCTGGACTTGGAGTTAGACAGACGACAACTGGGGAAAGACAAATGCTAATGTCAAATGCGCATGATTGAGCATGATGCGAATGATCATGATATGCAAATGTTGACTCAAAAGAGACAAAGAGTTTTGACAAGACTCAAAGAGGAGTAGGCTCTCAACACCAATACTCAGGCGAGCAACATGAAAAACACTGGGGAGATGTCTTCGAACTTGGAAATCACACTTGGTCCAAGGATCCATCCAAGAGTGTTATCAGTTTTGAACTTCTATGTGGATTTCTGTAATAATAGCATAATGGTGTTGTTGCAAACCAGGACTTCTTGGGGAAACAGAAGCTTTTTCCAATTTTCCAAAGTCAAAGAAACTTAAAAGTTTTTCAGTGTGTTTTCAAAAACATTTCCTTTAAAAAAACTTGTCATTTTCAAAGTTAAATTGTAATCAAGTGATGGCATTTTTCATAACAAAAGAAAATAAGAAGCTGAACAACAAAATTCATAGGCAAAGTTTGTATTTTATTCAAGAATGGTAGCTTGCCAATGGCAAAAACTCCATGGAAAATTACAATTTGAAAATGGCAATGGGGAAAGGTCTACATTGAATCCAACGACCACTTCAATCCCTAATAACTAAGACTGCCCGACACCTTGCTTCCGACGAGAGCAATTGGATCGATCTTCCCGTATGATTCTTCAGTAATGGTAAACACCATCTGATACAGTCAAATGCCTTTGTCCCTAACTTTTGCCTGGATCGCCCTTTCGGGTTTTCAATCCACCGGGACGCTTTTTTTTGCCTAAGCCGCCCTTTCGGGTTTTCAACTTAGCGAGCTCTTATTTTTCATTTTTATCCCTAACTTTTGCCTGGATCTCCTTCATAGGTTTTGATCCACCGGGATACCCCTTTTTGCCTAGGTCGCCATTTCTGGTTTTCGACCTATCGGGTTTTATTTAGGCATAATATTTTTTGACTGCATCAGAATTCACCGGGTGCTTCAGCTGTTCACCATCCATAGTTGTAAGGATTAAGGAACCTCCGGAGAATGCCATCTTCACAACATATGGGCCTTCATAGTTAGGACTCCATTTTCCACGCATGTCTTTGTGGACTGGCAAGATTTTCTTGAGTACAAGATCTCCTTCTTTGAATTCTCGGAGACAAACTTTCTTGTCAAATGCTCTCTTGATGCGCTTTTGGTACAACTGGCCATGGCACATGGCGGTCATTCTCTTCTCGTCAATGAGGTTCAGTTGGTCAAACCTGCTCTGGACCCACTCAGCTTCCTCCAGTTTGGTTTCCATCAAGATTCTCAAAGATGGTATCTCTACTTCGATAGGGAGAACTGCATCCATCCCATATACCAGAGAGAAAGGGGTTGCCCCTGTTGAAGTGCGAACTGATGTTCTGTATCCGTGTAAAGCATATGGTAACATCTCGTGCCAATCTTTGTAAGTTTTTACCATCTTCTGCAGAATCTTTTTGATGTTCTTGTTTGCAGCTTCAACAGCTCCATTCATCTTCGGACGATACGGAGAAGAGTTATGATGTTCAATCTTGAATGTCTCACACAACTCTTTCATCGTTTTATTGTTCAAATTGGTCCCATTATCTGTGATGATTCGGCTTGGGATTCCATAACGGCAGATAATTTGGTTCTTGATGAAACGGGCAACCACTTGCTTTGTCACATTGGCGTAGGAAGCTGCTTCTACCCATTTGGTGAAGTAATCGATTGCGACCAAGATAAACCGATGACCATTGGAAGCTTTAGGCTCAATTGCCCCTATCATGTCAATGCCCCACATTGAGAAAGGCCAAGGCGATGACAGAACATTCAAAAGTGTTGGAGGTACGTGCACCTTGTCGGCATAAATCTGGCATTTATGACACCTCCTGGCATACTTGAAACAATCTGACTCCATGGTCAACCAGAAGTATCCAGCTCTCAAAATCTTCCTGGACATGGCATGTCCATTGGCATGTGTTCCAAATGATCCCTCATGGATTTCCCTGATCAATAAGTCTGCTTCGCGCTTGTCCACACATCTGAGCAGAACCATATCATGATTTCTCTTGTAAAGCACATTGTTGCTGAGGAAAAACTTGGACGCCAATCTTCTTAAAGTCTTCTTGTCTAGATTTGTTGCATCAACTGGGTACTCCTGATTTTGCAAGTAGTTCTTGATGTCATAGAACCACGGTTTCTCATCAGTTTCTTCTTCGACCAGTAGGCAGTAGGCTGGTGCAGTTCTTCGCTCGATTGTAATGAGTGGAGCTTCATTGAGAAATCTGACTTGAAACATAGATGCCAACATAGCCAAGGCATCTGCAATTTGATTTTCTGCCCTTGGAACGTGATGGAAAGTGACTTCATCAAAGTATTTGATCAATTCCACAATATGGGCACGGTATGGGATCAACTTCTCATCACGGGTCTCCCATTCACCTTTGACTTGGTAGATGACCAAAGCTGAGTCTCCATATACATCAAGAATCTTGATTCTAGTATCGATTGCAGCTTCGATACCCAAAATACATGCTTCATACTCTGCGATGTTGTTTGTACATTCGAAACATAATCGGGCTGTGAAAGGAGTATAACCACCATCGGGATTCATCAAGACAACCCCCACACCATGCCCCATGTAGTTAGAGGAACCATCAAACATCATCTTCCAACGAGACCCTGGCTCGGGACCTTCATCTGGATCTGGAACTTTGCAGTCCTTTATCAACATAATATCTTCGTCCGGGAAATCGAATTTCAAAGGTTCATAATCTTCGACAGGATGATCAGCAAGGTATTCAGATAGAACACTGCCTTTGATAGACTTCTGGGTTACATATTGGATGTCGTACTCGGATAACAACATGTGCCAACGGGCGAGCCTTCCGGTCAAAGCAGGCTTCTCAAAGATGTACTTTATTGGATCCATTTTCGAGATCAACAAAGTAGTGTGACAAATCATGTACTGCCTGAGGCGTCTGGCCGCCCATGCCAAGGCACAACAAGTCTTCTCTAAAAGTGAGTATCTGCTCTCACAGTCTGTGAACTTCTTGCTTAAGTAATAAATGGCGTGCTCCTTACGACCAGTCTCGTCTTGTTGGCCTAATACGCAACCCATAGATCCCTCGAGCACAGTGAGATACATGAAAAGAGGCTTTCCTGGAGTAGGTGGGATCAAGATAGGAGGTTCTTGCAGATAAACCTTAATCTTCTCAAAAGCCAGTTGACAATCAGGACTCCACTCAATTGCTTGATTCTTCCGGAGTAACTTGAATAAAGGCTCACATGTAGCAGTCATATTGGAGATGAATCTGGAGATGTAGTTCAATCTTCCGAGGAACCCTCTGACTTGCTTTTCTGTCTTGGGAGCTGGCATCTCTTGAATTGCTCTGACCTTATCTGGATCTACTTCAATTCCTTGCTGACTAACAATAAAACCAAGTAACTTTCCTGATCGGACACCAAAAGTACACTTAGCTGGATTCAGTCGCAGTTGGAACTTTCTGAGACGCTCAAATAACTTCAAGAGATGATTCAAATGATCCTCCTCACTCTGTGATTTGGCAATCATATCATCCACATAGACTTCTATCTCTTTATGCATCATATCATGGAAAAGGGTGACCATTGCCCTCTGATAAGTGGCTCCTGCATTTCTGAGACCAAATGGCATAACCTTGTAACAATAAGTGCCCCATGGTGTGATGAATGTAGTCTTTTCCATATCGTCAGGATCCATCTTGATCTGGTTGTATCCTGAAAACCCATCCATGAAGGAGAAAACAGCAAATTTAGCAGTGTTGTCGACCAAAGTATCAATATGCGGGAGAGGGAAATCGTCTTTCGGACTGGCTTTGTTCAAATCCCTATAGTCCACACACATCCTGACTTTGCCATCTTTTTTAGGGACTGGCACAATATTAGCTACCCACTCAGGGTACTTTGCAACTGCGAGGAATCCAGCATCAAACTGTCTTTTGACTTCTTCTCGAATCTTCAGAGCCATGTCTGGTCTTGTTCTTCGAAGCTTTTGCTTTACAGGAGGACAATCTGGTCGAAGAGGTAACTTGTGGACCACTATGTCTGTGTCTAATCCGGGCATATCTTGATACGACCATGCAAACACATCTACATACTCTCTGAGAAGCTTGACCAATCTTTCTCTGACATCTGCCCCAAGTGTTGTACCAATCTTGACTTCCTTCATGTCTTCATCAGTGCCAAGATTTATGGTCTCTACCTGCTCCTTATGTGGCTGAAGATCTGTGTGCTCATACTCAACTAATCTTGCCAGTTCTTCAGGAATGTCACAATCTTCCTCACTTTCCTCTTCCGCTTGGTAGATGGGCGAATCAAAGTTAGGAGAGAATGTAGAGTCATTGGATTCAACAGGGTTTTCGTTTATTCTGCATATGATAATGATTTGCTTTTATTAAAAGTGGAAAATAGAAAAATGCAAGAGAAAAAGCTTTTTTATATTTTTATATTGGTTTTGAAAGATTGCCATTTTCTTTTAGAAGTGAAAAGAGAGAAAAACAGTAAATGATCAAAATAAGAGTTTAACAAAATGCCTTCATTGATAATAACTTTAAAAATGAGAAGGGGCCCTACAAAATACTCCCATAGCCTTGGGCAGGGCTAGGGAACTTGAAAACATTGAAAAAAACAACAAATTACTTTGACAATGGAAAAAACTCTGGGATCTCGACTGCCTCCCAATTGTCCAAGGCTTCTTCACACTGATACACCAGATGATTCACATCTTCATCTTCAGAAACTCCATCAATTGCGTTGACCTGATAACCAGCACTGGAAAACACTTCTTGGATGGTCTTCGGACGTCCTTTAACGGAGGTTGACGCTCCTTCCTTCACATGAGTTGGTTTGTAACCCAACTTGCAACGATCTAGCTTCTGCTTGACTTCGATGACATCACCCCAACCTTCATGGCTTCTTTCTTCAATGGTGGAAATGGTACTCTTCAGCGACGCAAAAGATGGGATACCCTTCCCTTTTGGTTCCTCTACTTCCAGAAGGACAGCATTGGCTATCTCAAGAGCTTGGAAAGAAGTTTCCAAAGCGTCTTCATCAGCCTCAATATAACTGAAGGATGAAAGGTTGCTAACCATGAGATCTTCTTCTCCAGACACGGTCACCAGCTTGTTATTGACTACAAACTTCATCTTTTGATGCAGGGTAGAAGTGACTGCCCCAGCCGCATGGATCCAAGGTCTTCCCAGCAAGCAACTGTAGTTAGGATTGATGTCCATAACCTGGAAAGTGATTTTGAAGACCTGTGGCCCGATCAGGATTGGTAGGTCTACTTCTCCAATGACAGTCCTTCTTGACCCATCAAAGGCTTTTACAATCAGTGCGCTGGGCCTCATCTCTGCCCCTTGATAAGATAATTTTGCAAGTGTTCTTTTCGGCAAAACATTCAAAGAAGATCCTGTATCCACAAGAACTCTTGCTAAAGTATCCTCTTGACATTTCACTGATATGTGGAGCGCACGGTTGTGGTCCAAACCCTCCTTTGGAAGATCCTCCATACTGAAACTGAGGTTGTTACACGCAGTGATATTGGCGATGACACCATCAAACTGGTTCACTGTTATATCATGCGTAACATGTGCTTGAGCTAGCAACTTTTGAAGCGCACTTCGATGAGCCGGAGAATGCATAAGCAGTGATAGGATAGATATTTTGGAAGGCGTTTGATGTAGCTGATCAATCACCTTATAATCACTCTTCTTTATGATTCTGAGGAACTCTGCATCCTCTTCCCCCAAGACTACCTCTTTATCTTTGTTGGCGACAGCTGGAATGACTTCTTTAGGCGGAGCCGTATGGGCTTGCTGGGTGTAAACACGACCACTACGGGTTAAACGACCCGCCCCCGCTATATCAGTACTTGCAACCTTTGAACCTTCCTTCTGATTAGCTTTATCGATCCTCTGATGAACTTTTCCTGTATCATACCTCCATGGAACTGCTTTAGTGTCTTCATGACGGAAAGAGTTACTCCTTTGCTCTAACCTTGGCTCAGGTATATTGAAAATTGGCACCACAGATTCTGGAGTATTGAGGACAGGTTGAACTCCTGAAGATTCAGGCAGGTTGAACACTGGCACCCAGGTAGAATTAGATTCCGGCAAGTTGAAGATGGGTTCAATTACTGCCACTTCATTCTTCTTCATATGACTGCTCACTTGTAAGACACCTTCATCAATCAAATCTTGAACATCTTTTAAGACCGATTCACATCCCTTTGGACTATCAACGCAACCTTCACAATTCTGATGACAACTCTTCAGTATACCCGCCTCTACTAACTTCGCATGGAAGTCTCTGAGCGGGGTCTTGATCTCGGTGGCATTGAAAATCAAACCTTCTTCGGACTCATCAACAATAGCATTTATAGACCCATGCTTGGGTAAAGGATTATCTTTGACATTCGGACCAGTATTCCCAAATGACAGAATGTTCTTCTCCATCAAATCTTTCACGATGTACTTCAAAGCATAACAACCCTCCAAATCGTGCCCCGGGGCACCTTCATGGAATAAACAGTGAGCATTTGGGTTGTAATTTGGCGGGAGCGGACTTGGTGGAGGACCCAAAGGCCTGGGAGTAACCAAACCCTTCTTCAGCAGTGAAGGATATAACTCAGTATAAGTTATAGGGATTCGAGGATTAGGAGGCCTTCCACCTGGTCTTCTGTTCTGAAAATTGGGATTTGGATGAGGAGCTGGAGTCCTCTGCTGGTAGGCTGAAGCATTGGGTGCTTGTTGATAGCCCGGATTGTTGATCATTGGTTGATAAGGTTGAATCATTGGAGCCGCTTGTTGGTACATCAGTGCTGCTTGAGCTGGCCGATAAATGGGGACTTGTGGATTAAATGCTGGTTGGACCGCCGCTACATAAGGATGTTGGGCATACTGTTGTTGATGAGCATACTGCTGTTGACGAGGATACTGCTGTTGAGCCATAGGTGAAGGTCTCTGCCAAAGTGGATTTCTTCTTTGACTTGTCATTATGGCATTTGTCTCACCCTCCTTCTTCTTGTGGAAGTTATTGGTAAATTTCTTGCCAATATTCCCACTGCCAGTGCTGGAACTGCCAGATGCACCACTCATTTTTCCACTCTTCAATCCGAGTTCTACCTTGATTCCTACAGCCACTAAATCAGAGAAACTAGCAGTTATACTCCCCACCATTCTCTCATAGAATTCTGGTCGCACAGTGTCAACAAACCAGTCAGCTAATTCTTTTTCAGTCAATGGGGGCTCTACTTGAGAAGCGGTCCCTCTCCACCTTTGAGCATACTCTTTAAAGGATTCAGACTCTTTCTGGGACATGCTTAGCAATTGCCTCCTATCGGGAGCGAGGTCCATGTTGTATTTATATTGCTGGATGAAAGCATCGGCCAAGTCTTGGAAACTACGAATCTTTGACTGGTCAAGCGTCAAATACCATTTAGAGGAGATTCCCTTCAGACTGTCTTGAAAGCAGTGGATCATTAACTTATCATTGTCAACCTGAGCAGCCATTCTTCGATAGTACATCAGGAGATGGTTCTTAGGACAAGTTGCACCCTCATACATATCAAACGTGGGTATCTTGAATTTTGGAGGTATTACCAATCCAGACACCAGACACATCTCCCTGGCAGCAGCCCCAAAGATCTGGTCACCTTCAATCGCTCTTAACCTTTTTTCAAGGGTATCAAAATTCTCCTGCATCTTCACATGTTTCTCGTCCCCGTTTTCAGACATATCTGGCGCTTCATACCGCTGATGGTCATTGAAGTACAGTTGGGCACGGGTGTGCACAAAGTCTTGTGTAAAATTAGCAACTGCATGATTTTCTTCATTAGTCACAGGAACAGTTTGTTGAGCAGCAAATCCCTGAGGAGGAGGCACAAAACTTTGGAAGGGAAATGCCATACCCTGAGAGGGAGGTGCGAAACTTTGAGAAGCTAGGCCTTGGGACGGAGGGAAGAAACCCTGAGCAGCAAATCCTTGGGAAGGAGGTATAAAACTCTGAGTAGCAAAACCTTGAGAAGGAGGGAAGAAACCCTGAGCAGTAAGTCCTTGGGAAGGAGGAATAAAACTTTGAGTAGTAAACCCTTGTGAAGGAGGAATAAAACTTTGAGTAGCAAACCCTTGTGAAGGAGGTATAAAACTCTGAGCAGTAAGTCCTTGGGAAGGAGGAATAAAACTTTGAGTAGCAAACCCTGAAGAAGAAGGAATAAAACTTTGAGAAGCAAAACCATGAGGAGGAGGGACGAATCCATGAGGAAGTCCAAAAGGAGGCCAGGTCACAGGGGTAATGACTGATGATGTAGGCTGGGTCGTTGCAGTGACAACTTCAGTCGTTGCAGTAACAATTTCTGACACCACAGTCCGTTGGGTATCCATCTTCGCTCGAATGACTTGCAACATTTCCATCATCTGACCCATATCTCCACGAATATCAGAAAGCTCTTCATTAACTCTGTCCATCTCTACGTCTCTTTCAGCCATCCTCTTTCTGGCTTGAGCTCGAGTGTAGTATTTGCGTGAGAGCCTCAGTGTGAAAGCTGAATTGAGAGCAGATGACGGGAATGAGTTTCATGAAAAAAATGCAAATGCAATGCCAAATGTATGAGTGCAATGCAAAAATGAAATTTTATTCAAGGAACTTAAGAAGCAATTTGCAAATACCAAGGAACACATAATAATCAAAAGGATATGATTTCATTAAATTCAAAAAGTGATACAAAGTCTTGAGTACACTTTCAAAAATCCCAAACAAAGTTTAATAAAGATAAAGACAAAGTCCTAAGGAGATTCTCCTAAAAGCCTCAAGTTGAGCTTCTCGATTTGTGCCTTCATCTGAGCCCTTTCAATCATAAGTTGATCCACGATCGACTTCCAAGAAGCGTCCTCTTGAGTGCTGGAGGAAAATAAATCCTCTGGTGCTTTCCTTTTCTTGCTGGAGAGCTCTTCTTCTTCCTTCATCTTCAGTTGTCTTCTAAGTTCCTCATTCTCACTACTGATGATCTGATGTCGATTCTTCCATGCATTCTTCTCTCGAATCTCTTTCTCCAAATCAATCTTCAGTTTCTCCGCATCATCCATAAAGACCAGAATGGGTTTCTTGAAGGTCATAGGATCCTGGCGAGGGTAAGGCATCTTCAGACTAATTGCCCTATCTCGTACCCATTGGAGATAGGGTTCCATAGAAACACAATTCGGCTTTCCCAAGCTACTCCTCCCCTTCCTATGGATGCACTTCCAAGCTTGCATAATCTGTTTCTTGAGCTCTGGTTCTTCGTCATCCTTAAAGAAAATTCCTTCCACTTCAACACTCTTAGGCTTGTCCTTCAACGGATACCCGAGTTGACGGCGAGCCAAAACTGGATTATAGCTGATTCCTCCCTTAGTGCCAAGAAGAGGCACATTAGCAAAATCACCACAGCTATCAATAATCAATATTCCATCATAAGCACGATTGTACCAGCTAATGTCAGAGTGGGTAAGAGACATGATCCTTTGTGACCACCACAAACCATCCTTAAGGTTCCAAAATGAAGATGACTTAGGCAAGTGCGAAATAAACCACTCATACAGCAATGATACACAACAAGTAATCATCCCTCCCTTATGGTGATTCCTCAGATGGATGGAATGGTAGGTGTCTCCGAGCAAAGTAGGGACCGGGTTCTTCTTCAGAAAGATCTTGATGGCGTTCAGGTCGACAAAGTCTTCAAAGTTTGGGAAAAGCAGCACTCCATATATCAGCAGAATAAAAGTCGCCTCAAAAGCTTTCATATCCTTCACATCAACAAAATTCTTGGCCTTTTCTATCAGAAACTTTGTAGGGAATCCAAAAATCTTTCCTTTATAGGTCATATTTGCCTTGACCTCAGGAACACTCAAATATGTCGCCTTTGCAATCTCTGCTTCTTCAGGGTCCTTCTCTAGAACAGGGAATGGAAACTCATCCTTAACACGTGATCCTACCAAAACTGAATACTCTTCCAAAGTAGGCGCCAATTGGTAATCAGGGAACGTAAAACAGTGGTAGAGAGGATCATAAAACTGGAGCATCACAGAGAGCAACCTTCCATCCCAATCAGTCTTAAGCAAAGCTAAAAGTCTCATATGCTTCTCCATGAAGGCTTCTTGATCCAGAACCAAATCTCTTAATTTCCTTAGGTCTTCGAGTTTGGGAGTTTTGAATGTGTACTTGACAGTCTTTCTTCTTCCAAAGTCCATGATGATACCTATGATATTTGCAAAGATAGAGTTTCTGAGTTCCTTGAATAAATGGTAAAAATGATGCTTCATGATGCGTGAATGCAACAAACACAAACAAGGCTTAGGTTCAAAGCTTGCATGAGGTCGAAGGTTCAACCCACCCAAAAGGTATGTACTATGAGTTTATTTGTACCTGTACAACGGGTTCTAAAAGTTCCCAGAATCACTGTCCCATCTTTCGGATATTACCGACTTCCCAACTCGACTTGGTAATCAGTAATATTCTCAAGAGAGTCTCATCCGAGTGCAGTATCGCGTATCAACTATTTTGGATTTGCACCCTCATAGTCATCGCACTACATCCCTAAAAAGGCCAAGTGGGGGTAAATGTTCTAAGGTCCTCAGCATTAATGGCTCTCAGGTCGAATATAGTGATGTTTTCACGACTGAACTCGATCAACAAAACTACATCCAAGGAGGCCTCCGCTGAGTGGTGGTGTCTCAAGTCAACTTGGTCGGGACTCAACTCCCTACAAGCCTTCTTGAATATACCACCGTCCTAACTTATTTGCACTCAAGTCCGGGTTAGGACTTATCTCACCACACATGGAACACCCAAAAATCCAAAATAATAACAAGCAATACAACAACAAATATACAAATATACAAGGTGGGCTTAACCCTCAAGAATAGTGTCCCCAGTGAAGTCGCCATTTTCTGTCGCGGTGAGAATCGGATACCAAGCTATTAAGTGAGCTTGAATCGCAAAACATTTATGTTCACCACCGACTTTAATTTAATCCAAAAGGAAAAGGGAAAAAGATCGTAAAAACCCTAAATGAGGAGAAACTAGGTTCGGGGGTTGGTTATACTTAGGGAAGGTGTTAGCATCCTAAGCATCCGCAGTATCCTACGGGAACCTCTTGTTAATATTTGCATTATTGTTGTTTATTGCTTGCTAAAATTATGGGAACCTAAGGTTTTATTTCTAATGGTGCTCGCACAACATCGCATCGATGCCTACGTATCGGGTATAGAATCAGAGCACTCGTAGTTCTCCTAAGGATTAACGAACACTTGGTTACGCTCAAGGTTCGCGGGGGAAGGTAAGTGTTATGGCAAACACTCACGTGACTTTAAGAAAGTCACAAAAAGTTGTAAAACAAAAATACTAAGGACCTAATGGCTAAGGACCTAAGGATGAGGGATGGCTAAACTTCCTATGACATTGAGTCAACTGCAGGAGTCTTTCCCTTTTGGATTGAAAAGCATAAACGAAAAAATAAGGGTGCAAGCTCCTAAGACTAGGCAAAGGCTGCGACTTGCGAAAAAAATAAATAAAAAAGTAACTGGAATACAAGGTAAAGGCTTAGTAACCGGGCTATGGCTCGACATATGGATCGAGAATGCTGGGGCGGAAAACAAGCGCAGTGCGACAATTTGCCTTAAGTTAGAAAAGCTGTGCAGTGTAAGGAACTGTGCAGATGGCGATCGTAAACGACCGACTTACGTGTGTGAGTGTATGTGAAGTGAAGTTCACTTGGCGTTGGACCAAGGAATTATTATTTTGAAAATTAAATTAAATGGTGTAAACTTGCGAGAAATAAATAAAAAGTAAAGTGAAATAAATTGAAAATAGAATGAAATAAATTAAATAAATTAAATAGAAAAAAATAATGAAATAAATGGAAAGAAAATAAATATATGGAATAGAAATAAAATGCAATGGCCTCATATGGGTCACGATTAATCGGAAACGATTTATCGTGACCTTCGTGATATCATCGGCCCAGATAAATATAATATAAGTTGAAAAATCGATAAATGATAAAGAAATAGGGAAAAAAAATGGCCTCAAATTAGTTTATACAAAATTGACAAAGTCAAACATCAATAAACCACATGTTCTTATCATAGGCCCGCGAACAAATAAAATAAAGTTAAAAAGTAAAGAAATAAGAATGACATTAAAGATCTAACTAGAGATAGAAAAAAAAGAAATAGATTTTTTTTAAAAAAAAAAATAAAATAAAATAATGAACATGAACAAAATAAAGTTAGAATCAATTCTAAACTATATAAATTAAGTAAAACTTAAATAAATTAAAGCAAAAAGATGAATAAATAGGAGGGGGAGGTGACATTGGGTCTGTGTGGTGCGTATAGCATCACCTGGGCTCAACAAGCCCAGTAAACAACAACACACATTATTTCTTTAATAAAAAATAAAATTAAAAAATTAAAAAAACTTGAACAGGAAGGATACGTTCCGCACAGGTGGGCAAGGTAAACAATTAATTATCAGCCCAAATCAACACTAAAACATGATTTCATTAAAGATTAACACAAATTTATAAAATAAAATAAAGGGTTATTAAGATTGAAAATAACAAATCCAAAAAGAAAAAAACAACGCATCAGCAAAAGCCTTCACTCTCACTCTCAACGATTCGCGATACTCTCCCTCAGGTTTCACTCACGAATCTCTCAACGGAGTTGCGGTGGTGGTCACGGGTTGTCCGGTTTTGGGCGGTGAAAGGCAAGGGTTACGGTGGGTGTTTCAGATTTGGGTTTGCGTTTTGAGCGGTGAGGGAGGGTGAAAGGTTCGCTTGGTGGCGGCGAATTTGTGAGGGATGTTGGCCGGACGTTTTGGAGGTGGGTCTGATGGTGACGGTGGTTTCCGTATTTTTTGCAGGTGGCAGAGAGGGTTTCGGTGGAAGGTCCCTTTGGTCCAAGGTTTCGGTCGAAGCTCGTTTGGGTGATGACGGATTCTGGTTTTTTTGCAGGTTTATGGCTTAATGGAAGAGGGGTGGTCCGATTAATGTGCGTTATCTCCCTGGTAAGTTAAGGCCCTCTCCCCCTTTGTCTTATGATTCCTTTGTTTTAAAACTTTTCTGGGTTTGTCTGAAACATCTTTTTCAATGACAGAATTGCACTAGAGGTCCCTATTATGATGCAAATTTCTGGGCAGTTGTTTCTTGTAGCAAGGTTTTGTTTGGAGTGCTTGTTTGGCAAAAGCGAATGGTCACTTTCATGTGCAGCAGGCACGGATTGCTGGTCGTAGAATCAGGCAGCAAGTTGGTCCAAGTAGCAGGGTTAATGTAAAGAAAATTGACATGTTGTATTGTTTTGAAAAGCAGGTTGTCTGGATGGTCTTGAAAGGTGATGAGAGTGAAGGTTACAGTTGAAGTTTGTCTTACGGATGCGGTTTGAAGATTATGGAATTTTTCAATTTCTGTTTTATTTGGTGGTTTGATGAAAGTGAGATTAAGGTTATGGATGTTGTGATTTGGTTTATGGAAAGAGAAGGAAATGTTTGCAGTTGTGGAGATGCGGGGTAATAAGATGAAGGAAGAGTTTATGTTGAAGGTTATGAACATTGTTGTTATTTGGTAATGAAAATGACTGAGGTGTTTGTTGAAAGAAAAATGAGGATAAAGGAATGAATGAAGTATTATGTCAGGGTTATTTGCCGAGTTTGAGGTTGAAGAATAGAGAGAGTTTTGAAAATGAGGTCTGTGAGTTTTTTTTGTGTGTGTTGTTGCTGTTGTGTTGTTATTACGGTGATGTAGAAGGTTTTAAGGTTATTGATGGTTGAAGAAAATGATGAAGGTGTAAGGGATGAAGGTTAATGCAGTGTTGTTGAAGAATGATTAGTCTCTGTGTTATTTGTGTGGAAAAGAAAAGAGGTTGGGATTATTGTATTGTTACGTTGAGGTCATGGTGGGTGAAGCAAGAGGACAAACAGAGGAAGTATGTGTATGCAATGGTGTTTATGGTTTTCTACGGGAATGATGCGGTGGATCTGGTTTGCAAGTTGTTGTGAGTTGATTCAAGAAAATTGTGAGTGTGGCTGCGGTTTATGTAATCTGAGTGGTGTGGCTTAGAGTTCTTTGACAGTGGGGGATTGGGTTTTCTGAACTTGTTGGTTTCGTTCGTGTGAGGCGGAAGGGTTTGGTGTTGAAGAGTGAAACAGTGAAGGTTTGGCTAGGGATTTGCTTTCGGTTTGTCGGCTACGGTTTGGTGTTGAGCTAGGGCGTTGAGAGGATAAACGATGAAGGTGATGAATAGTTCAAGTTGTTTGAAGGTTGGTTCTGTTTCATGGTGAAAATGGTTTTGGTGAGTGAAGATGGATATTATGGATTGTTGTGTTTATGAGTTTTGGTCTGCAGGTTTCAAAAGCTTCCTTTTTTTTGGTGTTCTATTCGAGCTCAAATTGCTGCCTCTGTTTATCGTTCTTGCTGTGTTCTGTTTTGTGGTGGGGGTTATTACGGTTTGACGGAAGGCTGTGGTGATGATGTCAGTGAGTTCTTTTTTTTTTATGTTTGTGATTTGGAAAATAGTTCTAAGTATATTTTGGAAGTTTCAACATAAAGTTTTCTTTGTGCAGATTAGAAATTGAAAAATGAAGCTGAAAAGAAAAAAAATCTACGAACAAAAGCTGAAAAGGGGTGAAAGAAAAGAAAGAATCATACCGGCCCGAATGTTATCGGGGTGACGAATCCACACGGTAAGCTTCTACTCTTTGCTGCTGCTTGTTGTGTGACTGTTTTTGAACTTGTTCTCTCTTTTCCCCTCTTTCTTGAAGTTTAAGTTGCTGGATTTCTGATGCTATTTTTGGTTGTTTGGGTTGTTTTGTATGGCTGAAATTGGTGTTCTTTGAGGGCTGTTTCCGGGTGTTGTGGGGGGCTATTTTGAGTGGGTTGTGAGGCTGAATTTTGATAGTGTTTGGGAACTGTTTTGGGACTGTAACAGTTGGTTGCTGTGGACTGTTTTTGTGTGTTTGTGATGCTGAAATTTGTGAGTTTAGTGGTTGTTCTGTGGTATGTTTTAGAGGCTGTTGGTATGGTTTTTTATGCTGAATTTTTTTTGTCCTTGTTACTTGTAGGTGAAGAGTGTTTTGAGAGAGGGAACCAATCTGATTTTGCAGCAGTGGGTGGAGAAGTGGAGCAGGGAATGCAGGCTGTTGGTGGCTGCAGGCCTGCTGTGGGTGGCTGTGGAGCAGGCTGGGTTTTGTGGTCCTGCTGGAAATTGTATTTTGGGGCTGGTTTGGGGTTATTTGGCAGATTTTTGGTGCTGAAAATTTTTGTGTGTTTTGTACATTGTATTGCTGATTTTTGGTTGTAACATAACATATATTTAAAATAAAGTTGATTATTTACATTTGATTATAACTTGAAAATGACACTTTGAAATGTGAATTTTAAATTAGAATCTAAACATAAACTTAAACTAGAAGTGAATAGTAAAAAAAAGAAATAAACTTAAAGTTGAAAGTGACTTAGAAACTTAAATAATTAAACTTGTAATTAAAATTAACTTAGACATTGATAAATAAATTTGGAATTTAGAAAATGAATATGTGTATATGAATTGAAATGGAATTTAGAAGTAACATCCTAGAAATGAAATGAAATTAAAAAAAAAGTTGAAGAATGGAAAATAAATCCAACAAATAAAACTTGAAAATGAAATAGAATTAATTTAAAAAGAAAATGAAAAGAAGTAACAAATAGGTTTAGACAAAATTTAAAAATTGAATTAAAAAAAATAGAAATTGAGATAAGATTTTAAGATAGGAACTTACAAATAGAAACGAAAAAAGAAATTAAAGTTAATTGCGAAAATGAATTAAAAAGTCATAAATAAGAAAAAGGAAATTAAATTAAAAGGGAAGCTAGAAAATGAGAGGAAAGCAACAGAAAAAAAAATCGGGAAAAATCCCTGCTAAATGCGATAAATGTATGATTATGATATGAGCGATTAGGGGTAAAATTTGGGGTGTGACAACCGTCAATCAGTTGGAAGCTGTAGTTGGAAATGTTAATTCTAGTAACGGACTAGGATTTACCAACACTGATTTGACTACGGAAGGTCGCAATCATAACAAGGCTTTGCACATTACCATGGAATGTAAAGGTGCAGTTCTTTCCCATGTGCTGGTAGACACAGGATCATCCCTCAATGTCTTACCCAAAAAGGCCCTTGTGAAGCTGGAATATGAAGGATTGGCATTACGTCCCAGTAACTTGGTAGTGAGAGCCTTTGACGGCTCTAAGAGATCAGTTCTGGGAGAAATTGAGTTGCCTATAACGATTGGCCCACAAACTTTCAAAACGACCTTCTACGTGATGGACATTCAGCCTGCCTACAGCTGTTTGTTGGGTAGACCATGGATTCATGCCGCTGGCGCAATTACGTCTACCCTTCACCAGAAGTTAAAATTCGAGTGGGAGGGCCAAGTCGTTACTATCTGTGGGGAGGAAGATATTTTTGTTAGCCATCTGGCTACATACAAATACATTGAGATGGATGGGGAGATCCACGAAACGATGAGTCAAGGGTTTGAGGCCCTGAATGTTAATGAAACATCTGTTGTACTTGGGACTTCCATGACATCCTACCAGCAAGCCAGGAAGGTTGTTGAGGAGGGGAATGCTCAAGGCTGGGGCAAACTGTTGCCTGTGGAGAAGAAAGAGGATAGATTTGGGTTGGGTTACAAACCAACTCAACAAGATCAAGCAGAGGCTGTTAAGAAGCCCAACTTTGTTAGTGGGGGGATGCTCACCCCTGATGCTGTCAACAACTTGGAAGATGAGTCGGAAGATGAGCGCAACCTGGAGAGCTGGATACGTCCAAGGATTCCGGGGAGCCGTATCTCAAACTGGTCTTCCCAGGAAATTATAAGAGTTACTCCTGCAGAGTAATTATTATTTCCTGTATATTTTAAGCATGCATAAAGTCTTGCATCTTGCCCAAGATGACAAGACTCATTTTGTAATCGGGCCATCTGTAATTTTTGTGCAACAAGATTAATCAATGAAATATCAGACATCTTTTGCAAATGAGTCTTTTTTCTTTTCCGCTCACTGTTTTTCCATTTTTCTTTTTGTACAAAAAATAAATGGCAATGTTTTCAAAATGACAACTTTATTTCACTTTTCTCAACAAGATTAAAATCAATCACTAAAATGAACAAACTGAACCCTTGCAGAGAGTGCCTTCCAGACCGCACCGACAACAACACGGCTATGACTTCGTATGACTTTGACAATCCAATCAATCAAGCTGATGAAGGGGTTGAAGAAGATTACGAGCTTCCTGAAGAGCTAGCTAGATTGTTGAGACAAGAGGAGAAAGTTATTACTCCTCATCAGGAGAAGGTAGAAACGATTAATCTTGGTACAGATGAAGATGTGAAAGAAGTTAAAATCGGGGCCTGCTTACAAGACTCAGTGAAGAAACAACTGATTGACCTGCTTCAGGAATATGTGGATGTGTTTGCTTGGTCTTATCAGGATATGCCAGGGTTGGACACCGATATTGTTATGCACAAGCTGCCTTTAAGAGAAGATTGCCCACCGGTCAAACAGAAACTGCGCCGTACTCGCCCGGACATGGCAATGAAGATCAAAGAAGAGGTGCAAAAGCAGTGGGACGCCGGGTTCCTTGCTGTAACTAGCTATCCGCCGTGGGTTGCTAATATTGTGCCTGTGCCTAAGAAAGACGGCAAAGTAAGGATGTGTGTTGACTACCGGGATCTGAACAGAGCCACCCCGAAAGATGATTTCCCATTACCTCACATTGATGTATTGGTTGATAATACGACTCAATTCTCGGTATTCTCTTTCATGGACGGATTTTCAGGATACAATCAGATCAAGATGTCACCTGAAGACATGGAGAAGACAACCTTCATCACACCCTGGGGCACGTTCTGTTACAAGGTGATGCCATTCGGACTGAAGAATGCTGGTGCAACATATCAACGGGCTATGGTAACATTATTCCACGATATGATCCATAAAGAAATCGAGTGTTATGTGGATGACATGATTGCCAAGTCCCTCATGGAAGAAGACCACCTGGTAAATCTGCTGAAACTATTCAAGCGTCTGAGGAAGTACCAACTGAAGCTGAACCCCAACAAGTGCACATTCGGGGTACGTTCTGGTAAGCTGCTGGGATTTATCGTAAGCGAGAAAGGGATTGAGGTTGACCCTGATAAAGTCAAAGCCATTCAAGAAATGCCTGCACCAAAGTCAGAAAAAGAAGTTCGAGGGTTCTTAGGCCGATTGAACTACATTTCACGGTTCATATCCCACCTTACGGCAACTTGTGAACCCTTGTTCAAGCTGTTAAGAAAAGAACAGACGGTCAGGTGGAACGAAGACTGCCAGAGGGCTTTTGACAAGATCAAAGAGTACTTACAAGAGCCTCCAATCCTTATGCCTCCAGTTGAAGGAAGACCTCTAATTATGTACTTGACAGTATTAGAAGAGTCAATGGGGTGTGTGCTGGGCCAGCATGAAGAGTCTGGTCGAAAAGAGTATGCAATATACTACCTGAGCAAAAAGTTTACCGACTGTGAACAACGTCATTCACTGCTCGAGAAAACTTGTTGTGCTTTAGCGTGGGCTGCTCGCCGACTGAGACAGTATATGTTGACCCACACTACTTTATTAATCTCAAAGATGGATCCAGTTAAGTACATATTTGAGAAGCCAACTCTTACCGGACGGGTTGCAAGATGGCAAATGATTCTCACGGAATATGACATCCAATACACGTCTCAGAAGGCCATCAAGGGCAGTGTATAGTCTGAATATCTTGCTGAGCAACCTATTGATGATTACCAGCCTATGAGATTTGACTTCCCTGATGAAGACATCATGTTCATAAAAGCGAAAGATCATGAAGAGCCTGTTCACACTGAAGGGCCTGACCCGGAAGAAGAATGGACTATGATGTTTGATGGGGCTGTTAACATGAATGGTCGTGGTGTTGGTGCGGTACTCATTACACCCAAGGGAGTTCACATGCCTTTCTCGGCAAAGCTTACCTTTAACTGCACTAACAACGAAGCTGAATACGAAGCTTGCATTATGGGTCTTGAGGAAGCCATTGACCTCAGGATCAAGACATTGACTGTATTCGGAGATTCAGCTTTGGTAGTTAATCAAACCAACGGCAAATGGTATACGCACCAGGATCATCTGATACCTTACAGGGATTATACAAGGAGGTTATTGACTTTCTTCACAACGGTCAAGCTTGAGTATATCCCTCGGGACGAGAATCAGTTTGCAGATGCTCTGGCTACCATTTCATCTATGATCAAAGTTCAAGCTGCCAACTTTGTACCGCAGATTTCAGTATCCAGACTTGACAGACCAGCTTATGTATTTGCAGCAGATATTGTCCAAGATGATAAGCCTTGGTTCCATGACATTAAGTGCTTCTTGGAGGGTCAAACATACCCACCTGGGGCATCTTCCAATGATAAGAAGACTTTAAGAAGGCTTGCTGGTAGTTTCTTCCTGAACACTGATGGTTCCCTGTACAAGAGAAACTTTGATATGGTACTCCTCAGATGCGTTGATAGAACAGAAGCAGACTTGTTAATGCATGAAGTGCACGAAGGATCCTTTGGTACCCATGCTGGAGGACATGCCATGGCTAAAAAGTTGCTAAGATCAGGTTATTACTGGATCACAATGGATGCTGACTGTTGTGCTTATGCCAGGAAATGCCATAAATGTCAGATCTACGCAGATAAAGTACATGTGCCTCCCAATCCTTTGA
The DNA here is from genome assembly GCA_963966055.1 of Lathyrus aphaca. Taxonomy (NCBI): domain Eukaryota; kingdom Viridiplantae; phylum Streptophyta; class Magnoliopsida; order Fabales; family Fabaceae; genus Lathyrus; species Lathyrus aphaca. The sequence continues at coordinate 569,801,730 of OZ014519.1, forward strand.
ATATAATGTCTTCACCCTGGCCCTTTGCCATGTGGGGCATTGATATGATTGTCAAGATTGAACCGACTGCTTCAAACGGCCACAGATTCATCCTGGTAGCCATTGACTATTTCACCAAGTGGGTCGAAGCAGCTTCCTATGCAAATGTTACAAGGCAAGTGGTAGCCAGATTTCTGAAGAGAGATATCATCTGTCGATACGGAGTTCCCGAGCGAATCATTACTGATAAAGGTTCCAACTTAAACAACAAAATGATGGCTGAGCTATGCCGGGACTTCAAGATCCAACACCACAATTCTTCTCCTTACAGGCCAAAGATGAATGGCGCTGTTGAGGCAGCTAATAAGAATATCAAGAAGATTGTGCAGAAGATGGTAGTTACGTACAAAGACTGGCATGAGATGCTACCATTTGCCTTGCATGGGTACCGCACGTCAATCAGAACATCCACTGGGGCAACACCGTATCAGCTTGTGTATGGTATGGAAGCAGTCTTACCTGTTGAAGTTGAATTACCCTCCTTGCGAGTACTGATGGATGTTAAGCTGAACGAAGCAGAATGGGTTCGGTCCCGATACGAACAACTGTGTCTGATCGAAGAGAAAAGATTGGCTGCGATCTGTCATGGGCAGTTATATCAGAAAAGAATGAAGAAAGCCTTCGATCAGAAAGTCAGGCACCGAGAATACCAAGTAGGGGATCTTGTGCTGAAAAGAATCCTCCCTCCTCATACAGACCACAGGGGCAAATGGACTCCAAACTATGAAAGACCATTTGTAGTCAAGAAAGTTTTCTCGGGTGGAGCTCTGATGCTCAGCACCATGGATGGTGAAGATTTCTCGTCCCCTGTGAATTCAGATGCAGTTAAAAAATACTTCGCATAAAAATGACCCGCTGGACATAAAAACAGAATGTAAGTCCAGGCAAAAATAGGGCATCCCGGCGAGTCAAAAACAGAATAAAAGACTCGGGCAAAAATAAGGGAAATAAATATAAAAAAAAGAAATGTACACCCGCTGAGTTGAAAAGCCGCATTGGACAGCTCAGGCAAAAATGGATATCCCGATGGATTGAAAACCCGAAAGGGCGATCCATGCAAAATAAGGGAATAAGCGAACAACTGCACTCTGAATTCATCTGTATCACTTACAACTTGGTAAGCTTCGAAAGGATCAAGCCTCTTTCAGAATCAACCTTCTTCAGAAAGCAAGACGAGAAGAACGTCAAAAGTCGTACGAGTCGTAGCAAAAGAGGAAGCTCCTTGAAGCGTCATCAACATTGCCAGCTTTTTGTTTCTCAATTTGTAACAATCTCCTCATTCCAGGGGATATGTTTCTTTGACTGTATCTTGCCAATTCAGGGCACATGAATTAATAAAAGCAAATTTTCAGTCATGTTTCGTCTTGTACATTTTTATTTGCAAAGAATGTCTGATGTCTTAAGAAAAAACTGATTGCATGAATACAGATGCTTATCTTTAAAAATAGAAAATACGTGCTTGCAGGGAATATACTTACTCTCAGAAGTGTCTAACTCCTGTGACGGAATCCGGTAAGGGATACCTCGGGATCACTTGTGCGTCTCTTGTCTTTGCAGGATTGCAGGTATTCAAAGCGCAACTTGGGGCATGTAAGCTTCATCCCAGCAAGCTGGCAAGTCAACACTCATTCTTAGCACTCAAAGTGTTTTCTCCCCAGCTGAGTTACCACTTATTGCTTCTCCCAACCGAGTTGCCAATTATTCTTCCTCAGCCAAGTACGAAAGCCAGGGAACTGCTTCCCCACAGAGTGTCAGCCTCTATTCAGAAGAGCAACGCATGAAGGAATCACAACAGAGTGACGAAAGCTTCTACAAACCCCAGCTGGATCCCCTCATTACCAAGGATGGGTCTATCAGTGACCTATCTCCCCAAGCAAATACATGTCAGATCTACCAATGATCTCATCCCCAGCTGGGATGTTCACTTCAAGCAGATCGGCCAGAGATCTTCACAGCAACGGGATCCAAATCCCGGTTTGGTATCTTTGCATAATCATGGCATTCGCATCATATTCACCCACAAAGCGTAGCATTCCGTCTAATACGGAGCATCACGGCAAAAATCCAACATATTGCGTAATCATAAGCCATGGTCCGAATCAAACACTTGTGAATAATGACAATCCATCAGCAATATACGGAATACCCCCCAGATTCCCCAGCAAAAGCAGTTGCCTCCCATTCTCCCAAACACCAGTACATACTCCTTATGGCACACGTCCGTGTCATATCCCCAGCAGAAATCCAAAGACATCCTCTTTGCACTCGCATATACTTATATATATACATTTCCTTGACATCCGTCCATGTCATTTTCCCAGCACAATAATGTAAACACTTTGTATATCAGATATTTGTTTATATTATACTCTTCTCCTTTTGACACTCGTCCTTGTCGCTCTCCCCAGCAGGTTGAACACTCAAACATACTTTCACTTATACAGATACTCGTCCGTATCTTGTATAACCACTTATATCCCCACAGATTCGACTCTCGTCCGTGTTCTTTGTTAACTAGTTGGTACTCGTCCGTACCATCATCTCAGAACATGTGTCAAGCGTTTGTTTCTACTTGATACTCGTCTGTATCATAGTCTTAAGGATGCTCGTTCGCATCTTTAATCCATACACTGTGTCAAACACTTATGTCTTCTTGAACTTAGACACTTGTCTGTGTTTATTATTCCCCAGAAGAGTCCCCTCAGAATCAACACTCGTCCGTGTTCTTTGTTAACCAGTTGATACTCGTCCGTATCATCATCTCTGAACATGCGTCAAGCGTTTGTTTCTACCTGATACTCGTCCGTATCGTAGTCCTAGGGATGCTCGTCCGCATCGTTAATCTATACACAACGTCAAAACACTTATACCTTTTATTTCCTGGATATAAACACTCGTCCGTGCTTACTATTCCCCAGTAGATCACCAGCAAAGCAAATTTTCTTTTTATCTGACATTCGTCCTATGTCATGATAAACTTTGAGAGCAGCCGTACCCTGCTAGGTGGTCGTCCTCCACCTCTTGATGATCGTCCTTCATCATGCTCATCCGATGGCCATCCCCATCGTTGACCTTTTATCTGACATTCGTCCTATGTCGTGATATTTAGCAGTCGTCCCCTGCTAGGTGATCGTCCCTCACCTTTTTGATGATCGTCCTTCATCATTGTATCCAATGGCCGTCCCCATTGTTGATTTTGGTTATCTGACATTCATCCTATGTCATGATAAACCTTGAGAGCAGCCGTCCCCTGCTAGGTGGTCGTCCTCCACCTCTTGATGGTCGTCCTCCGTCATGCTCGTCCGATGGCCGTCCCCATCGTTGACCTTTTATCCGGCATTCGTCCTATGTCGCGATATTTTCGGCAGCCGTACCCTGCCAGGTGGTCGTCCTCCACCTTAGATGACCGTCCCTCATCTTAACCCTTACAGAGCAGCCGTCCCCTGCTAGGTGATCGTCCTTCACCTTTGATGACCGTACCTCATCATCTGTTTATTTCATTTATTCTTTAACCCGATGGCCGTCCCCGTCGTGGTCCCTTTTCTTTTTAACCCGATGGCCGTCCCCATCGTTGGTTACTTTACTTTATGAACTTGATGGCCGTCCCCATCATTTTTCATTAATCCCCAGAGAATCTTACAGCTTTACTTGGTGGCCGTCCCCATCATAATCCCTTTTATCCCCAGCATGTTGGCCGTCCCCGTCATTGCTTTATTTCCCGCACTTTTCCAGCATGTCGGTCGTCCCCGTCATTGCTCTTTACCCAGCAGTCGTCCTCTGCTTGACGGTCGTCCTCCGTCGCCCATACTTTACAATATACTTTACTTTCTTTTACAATCTATATCCCTTTTCTTCTTCATTCTGTGAGTGCAAATTCTGGACTGTCTTTGGTATTCAACCACAAGTTATCTTGTTTGCCTGTTAAGCCGTTGCTTACATCTTGCACAGCTAACTCATGTTTGAATAGGGGCAGCTGTAAACACCGCAAATTTGCCCTCACCCATTCACACCATGGCTTGTGATCATTTCATATGCATAAGTTTAATCATACCATCTCATATCACATTTTTGATTCACTGCATAGATTCTAAGTCATCTGCATCTAGGGTTTGTGATCTGAGCAATCCAAGAGCTTCTTGAGCCACTCCAAAGGCCATCAATCACTTCAAAGGGGTCCATGTGTGTTCAAGTATCATATTATATCCTCTCAAAGTCAAGAATGTCAAAGAATCACAAGAACTGAGAATGGTATGGAAGCAGAGCCAGGTTTGACTGCGCAGATGACCTAGAATTAGGGTTTTGGTTTCAGAGGCCATAACTCCAAATTTTTTGGTCATTCTTGTTTCTATTGGTCTCTATATGGTATAGGGAGTGTGCATATCAATTTTCATGAAGAAATTCCATGGGGAAGTCATCTGATCAAGAGTTGACTTTTCAAGCAAGTCAGTGCAAAATCAGGGCATCTGAGGCCCCCAATGACCCAACCAAGGGGTGTTCTTCATCATTTTGATTGTATATGATCTTTATTTGATCATGGAAGATGTTAGAAGTTCACAAAATTGAAGAAGTTCAAGTCTTTTGCAAAGTTGACTTTTTGGGAAGTTTGACTTTTAATGAAATTGCCATTTTAGGCAACTTTTTCAACCTTTACTTTTTGATTCAAAAAAGCTTCAAATGGAAAAACTTTGGTCATGAAAGTTGTAGAATGGATCATTCCCTTTTCAAAAAGTACAAGAACATGACCTAATTCATTTTGGATCAAAAGTTATGGCTTGTCAAAGTTGGCAAAAATCACAAAATTTGAAGTTTTCCACCAAAGAGGCAAAGTTGCAAATTCATTTCTCAAGGCAAATTTAGTTATCAAATGGACTTCTAAACTTCACAACATGATCATATGGCTTCTAAAAATCAAAATGGGCCAAAGAAGTTTGCATTTTGATGCATTGAAACTCATGAAATCTCAAAGGAACCAAACTTGAACCAACTTGCAAAACTCATCATAAGTTATGAACCACTTGCTGCCTAGCCTCTAAACTCTTTTCACAGCATCCCTTGATTCAAGCTGAGCCCAAGCATGCCAAGAAGCAAGTGGTACCATAGCCCATACCTCAAGTACAAGTCAAGTTGACATTTTGGCAACTTGCCCATACCAATCAATAAAGCACACATCACTTCTTCTGACCAATCCCAATTGTTTATACAAGCCAAAAGCAAGCCAAAGCAACTACAACACAAGGATGAAACACTCCATAGCACAACATTCTCATTTTCATCTCATCTTGCAAAAGCTTTCGAAACAGCCAGCACAAGCCTCAAACATACAAACAAACTTCACAAACAATCTCAACACTCTTTCCTGATCACAAAGCACCCATCACCATTGCCTTAAACTCCCAGAATCACAAATACGATTCTCACCCCACCTTGAGCAGAACCCCTGCCATCTTCCAAACCAGCCACCAAAAACTTCCTCTAAGCATCAGGACTTCATCAGGGGCCTAAGAGGAGTGGTTTGCGCAAAGAGAGAGGGTCAGAAAGTTGCAAACTGAGAAAGCTCAAAGCTCAGGTATACCAAGAACTTTTTTTCCAGAAATGAGTTTTTAAGTTTCTAATTTGTTCTTCATGCTTTGCTGATCACTCTGATGTTCTTAGTTTTGAAAATGGTTGAGAAATAAGCATTTAATCTTGTTCTGAAACTTTTCTGACCTAAAAATGTTTGGTTTCGATTCGCATGATTAATGAATGAAAAATGAGTTTTGATTAGGGGTTTTGATTCAGTGATGTGTGGGGATGATTTCTGGGCTTTTGGTTTTCATTTTTGTGAAGTTTTGAGGATTTTAGGGATTTTCAGGTGGGAGTCCCACCGGAGAAGACGACCGGAAGTCTTCTCCGGCCACCTGAAAATAATTAGGGCTAATCCCTGTAATTAATGAGAGTTTGAATTCTGAGCGTTGGATGAGCTGACTTGGTCAATTCCCGCGTGCATTCAATGGCCTGGATCCACCCACTTAACCCTAATCCACGTCATTAGTCATTTAATTAGGTTTTATAATTAATCTGGCCAGTTTGAATCTCCACCCTTGGATCTGGCGCCAGTCAACACGCGCGCATTTCATTTGAATACCAGCCATTGATCTGTTTGACTTTCCATTTTATTTCATTTTATTTTCTTTTTATTTGATTTGTTTTCTATATTTATTTAAAAATAGTAAAACCTTTTTAAAAATTCTGAAAATTTTTGTATAAACTTTTATTAATTTTCAGAAACCAAAAACATTTTTATTTTTATTTTTTGCATTTAAAAATATTTTTAAATCATTTAAAAGTTTATTTTTAATTAATTAATGAGAATTAATTAATTAAAAATACTTTTAGGTATTTAAAAATCACCAAAAAATTCATGAAACATTTAAAATCATTTAGAAACATTGTCCAACCTTCAAACCAAATTTCTTTTTTGATCTTGATACATTTTGACAATTTTTCATGGAATTAATTCATTTTCAAAGCATTATTTTGATCCAAACTTCAAAAAATCATTTCTGCCTAGTCTTTGAGAGTTGGACTTTGATTCTTTTTGCATTGTGTTTTGCATCTCATGTAGTTTGTAGGATTAAATTGGTTTGATTTGATCTTTCATTTTCAATTTGTTAGGCATTTTTCTTGTTAAGGTACCCAAAAACCCTAGAAATTTTAGGAAATTCATAACTCTAATTAGGTTAAGAGTTGGAACCTCTCCTTTGGGCAGTGAGTTAGTATAGGTTTAGGGTTCCTTTGAGTGCATTTTCAATTTTTTTATCTTGATGTTTGCTTCTGATTTTGGTTTTTGTTTGATGCATTGATCATAAACCCTAATTTGGGTTTCCATATGCATCCATTTTGCATTTGCTTGCATACCTTGACTTGCCATAGCATTTTGTGCATCCATTTGGTTCATTTGACATCTTAAGACATGTTAGAAGCATGTTTGATCATTGCATCTTGCATTTGCCATGTTGTATGCCTTTAGCACTTCATAACTTTTCATGTATGTTCATGGTTCTTAACTTGTTTCATTTGCATCCATAAGCTTGTATGATCATTATCATGCCTTGTTTCATGTTTGCATCATCTCATAGCATCATTATCACCATGTATGTGCTTCTAGTTTTGATTTACATCATGCCATTTCATTTCATTTTGCATTGCATTGCATTTCTTTCAATAACTTTTCAGGTGGTAGGTCACTTTGAGAAGTGAATTTGCCTTCACTTCTCACAACTTCTTTTCATCTCTCTTATGCATCATTACTGCATTTTATCTTGTGTTTGAGATTGAGCTTGCTCATTCTTCTTCTTCTTACTTTCTTTCCTCAAGTGACTTGACTTCTTGAATGAAGCAAGTTACTTTGCTTCTCCTTGCTCCATTCATCTGCTTCCTGGTGGTTCCTTTGAAGACTTCTCTTGTAAACCTCACAAACCTTAGGAGCAACCAAGCATGATCATGATTAGGGTTTTGATTAGTCTCCCCATTTAGTTTTACCTTTGTGTCTCATTGAGTCTTCTCTTCTCACCTCATAATCAGGGACTAAACCCTAAAGGCTTTAAGGCTTTGTGATTAAGCTTATGCCTGCATCCTTCTATTAGGATGGAGTGTATAACTTTAATCCTAAGTGTTAAACCCTTAATGTGTTTAACTCCTTTAATCAATCCATTTAATAATCATCAAGACATCAAGCTTGTAACTTGGGCCTTGCATTAGGGTTCTAATTCTTCCTTAATTGGTTAAGAAGGACTAACCCTAGTGTTAATGGACAAGTCCCCCTCAAGTTGTCTTACAAACCATAAAATTCACTTCTTCATCATATCATTAACAAAAATCCACTTAATAAAGGCTTTGTTTTGTCATGAGTTTAATCCCTAATCATGGATTAAGTTGAGGAGCTTTCCTTAGCTTAAACTTTCTCATCTATTATCCTTCTATTAGGATGGTGTAATGAGTCTGTTTAATCCCTGATTATGGCTTAGCCTCATTACTCAACACTAAACAAAAACAACAAAAACATCTAAATAATCACAAGTAGGTTAATGATCTTAATCCTACATCCATGGTGATTAAGTGTGAGAAGCTGACTTCACACTTAAGGTATTCTCATTACCCCTAATCATAGGGAGGATGTGATGAGTTTACTAACCCATTGGTTTAGGCTTAAGCTCATTAATCTATGACAAACTTCCAAAAGCAATAAAAGACTGAAAACTCAAAAACAAACAATAATCGTCTCCTCCGGGATTCTTTTCTCATCATCTTCACTCACAAACGAGAACTCGCTTCTTCCGTCTAATGCAAGACAGTTTGCACCTGAGCCAGACAGGTCGTACACTTGAGCATAGACAAGCAAGCAGTTCACAAGTCAATTCACCTTTCAGTCTCTTTGGGTCGAACTACGGTGTTCTGACTTCCTCATTGCACGAGAGGATACGTAGGCATAACCTAACAGTTATCGAACAAAAGTCTCTGTATATTCCCCTTCTTTCCAGCCTCATTCTTTAAGCCTCATTATCATGAGCATTTCACCTCTTTCTCTTTTACACTGACACTGAACATTTATACACTTCACATTTCTTTTACACTGACACCTGTACACTTTTCTTCCAGCTATTTTATACACAGATTGCACTGACACTACCCCTTTAAAACACAAATCTTTTAAGCGTGGATCCCGTCGAGTACGACGGACAATCTGGGTGCTAATACCTTCCCAGGTTGTAACCAACCCCCTTTCTCAGTCTCTCTGGTTCGCAACCGTCTTATCCATATCTTTCTAGGTCTATGCAGCATTGCCTTTCCTCCGGGATAAAAATGCCTAGCTGGCGACTCTATTCATCCCCTGTGAGTTCACTCCTGTGTGTTCTCACATCCTCCTTTCGCCGACCGTTCGCGTCTGTACCCCATTTGACCCGGCTTCATTTGGTGGGAGCGACACAATACATAAAAACCATTCAATCCTACTAATTTGGACCCTAGGAATTCAATGGTGGTGTCTGTTTGGCCTAAAAGTGATTGGATAATGAGTTTCGATCAATGGAAGCTTTATGCCCTAACAATGGCAACTCCTTATAATCGCACCTAAACCTACAACCAATGGATCTAAATGATCCTAAACAATATATTAGACACAAATATGCATGAAACAATTATTAAAAGTGCGTGAAATAAAGGAATCGAAGAAAGTAAAAAGGAAGGACGCGACCAAGCATGGAGGGTGTGCTTCACGTGTTCTCAACCTTCATTAATGGTGAGGAATGCCTCTTGTGACTTTCTTGAGGATGATTGGATGTGGAAAAGTCGTGGAAGCTTACTATGAAGTGTTTTGGTGATTTGCCCTAGTTTGCCTTTTTTTTTTTGAAATTTTTTTAGGGTTCTTTTGTGTAAGAATTTCGTCCCCTTGTCATCTGGATATAATAGGTTATATAGAGGTGTAATTTTGGTCATATTTTGGACTTGGGTGAAGAATATTTGATTTGATTTGGAATTAAATTAGAAACTTTTTATTTTAGTGAAATATTTGATATTATGACCTTCTCCTTTGGTGTTCACGAATTCGGAATCCATATTATGATCATAAACATCATAATCTGATCCTAAAATAATCCTAAGATCAAATATTTAATTTTTCAATATTATTCTAATTAAAATTGAATTTAAATAAATTAAATCCAATAAAATATAAAATAAACATAAAAAATCAGAATATATGACTTATGGGTCGTGGATTATCTCATGATTAAGTTTGAATTATAAAAATATGGGCCCATTTGACAAAAACTTAAGTTTTGATCATTATTTGCCTTATACACCTCAAATTTACCTAACTTCAACAATGCATAACTCTTTTAATTTTTATCCCATGGATATGTTCTTGGACTTTTTAGAAAGCCTAGAGTGTCCTTTAATTACACCTTTTGGTCCCATTTCCATTTGATCTTCCATGATCAAGTTATGAGCTTTTGAAAAAGTTGACTTTTTGTTGACTTTTTAAAGGACCTATAATGTTTTGGCTCATATATCTCAAATGAAGCATTTCTGGCCTTCGCTTTTGAGACACAAAGTTGTAGAGAATTGAATTTCCTTCAAAAAGAGCTTTGGATGGAAAATTTATGGGATGAAGCATGTGAGAGTTATGGCTGCCTTTTATCTGGCCAATCAACACACATATCTCTTCCTTATAAATAACCTTCTATTCAGTCCATTTTCTTCATCACAATATCATGGAAAATTATGCAAAGAAGGTGGATGATACTATCTCACACAAGTAAGGAAAGAGTACCAAAAAGAAGGGAGCTCCTACTTCGCAAGTGGGGGTGGTCACTCGCTCCAAGACTAAACAGAGCAGAACAACCTCTCCCAATAAGGAGCCTCCTAAGGATAAGCGTCTAGATGATGATGAAGAAGCTGGTGAGGATTGGATGAATTATCTTAACTCCCTCACTTGGGAGGATGTTGAAGTATAAATTTTTGTTTTTGGTTGTGAAACCATGTTTTGGACTTCTGTACTTGTAGGCCTTTTATGGCCCATTTGATTATCAATGAAATTTTATTTTCTTATATGAATCTCTTGAAGCAATGACCTATATCTTTTTAAATATTTCCCATTTACTTTAAATAATCTTAAATAATCTTCAATCTCATGAATCTCATAAGCATTGTTACTGAACACCTTTGTAACTTGGAAAGGACCTTCCCATTTGGGTGACCATTTCCTTAAAGATCTATTCTTTCGACCCATAGGTAATATGACTTTCCACACTAATTCACCAACTGAAAAGGCTTTTAACTTAACCTTCTTGTCATATGATTTCTCTACCTTCTTCTTTTGCCTTTCCAATAATTCTAAGGCATGAAGTCACTCTTCGTCCAGATCGAGCAATTCGTCTCGCATCATAATCCAATAAGTTTCAGATAAAATTTCATGATTCCTTTGAATTCTTATGGACTGAAGATAAATTTCAAGAGGAAACATTTCATCATGCCCATAGGTGAGTCGAAACTAGGTAGTATTGGTTGCTTCTCTGGGTGAAGTTCGACGTGCCCAAAAGATTTGGTCCAATGTCTTGTGCCAATTTCTAGGTTTCTTAACTACATGCCTTTTGATCAAACCAATAACTATTTTATTTGCTGCTTCGACCTGGCCATTATCCTGGGCATAATAAGGTGTAGATGTCAAAAGTTTGAAACCCATTTATGTGGCAAACTCTTGCATCTTTCGACCAGTGGACACAAACCCTTAGTTTATAGTGATCATTTCTGGAATGCCATATCTATAGATGATATGCTTTTGAATAAATTCAATTACATCTTCTTGATCAACATTTGGAAATGGAATAGCTTCGGCCCATTTAGAAAAATAGTCAATTCCTACCAAAATGTATTTGTGATTCTTTGAAGATGTTGGTCGAATCTCTCCAACCAGGTCTAAATCTCATCCTCTGAAAGGCCAAGGTTTTACTATATAGTGTAATTCACTTGCAGGAACATGTTGGATGCCAGTGTGTACCCGACATTCTTGACATATGTTAGAAAATTCTATGCAATCTTTCAACATTGCAGGCCAATACACACCTTGTCGAAATAAAAGCCACTTCATTTTGTGACCTACTTGGTGTGCTTCACATGCCCCAATGTGGACAGTCGAAAGGGCTAAGTATGCTTCAGCCTCACTAAGGCATTTAAGCAATAGTCCTTTAGCAGTCTTTTTAAACAATTCATTCCCCAAGAGAACATAACTTAAGGCTTGATATTTGATTTTCCTTTCTGTCGAAGTTTTTGGATTTTCTAGGTAATCCGCTATGGGCTTCCTCCAATCTTTATCACTTATGTTGTCGACCATTAATATTGCAAAATTTTCTTCATCAACATACCCAATCTTTGTTTCTTCTAGATCTGATGGGGCTAAACCCACTGAAACTACTTTTCCTTTAACCTCAATTGCACTTTGTAATTTTTTTTTTGAAACTTTGTATCCTGATGAAATTTGAGCTAAGTCATTTGAGACTTGATTTGGTAATCTAGGAATGTGTCGAAAAGTGAATGCTTGAATTTTTTTCAACAGTCTATTTACTACTACAAAATACATAATTAAATTTTCTTTTATGCATTTATATTCTTTGGTGACTTGTTTTATTACCAACTCCGAGTTTCCCATTACTTCGACATGAATTTCCCCCAATTCTAACAATACCTCAAGTCCAGCTATTAAAGCTTCATATTCAGCTTCATTGTTGGAATAATGACCATCAATTCTGTACTTGAGCGTTGTTGGAATTTTATTAGGAGAAATAACAAGTATCCCAATTCAAGTCCCATCTCTATGACTAGACGTGTCGAAGTATAAATTTCAGGGCTCAATCTCCAGATAATTCAGAGGACTTTCATTTATAGAGTGGTCGACTATAAAGTCTGCAACCACTTGGCATTAATTGCTTTTAAAGGTTTATAAGTTAAAGAATACTCAATTAATGTTAGTGCACATTTTCCAATTTGACTATGCAAAATAGGTTTAGACAACATATGTTTAATAATATCAAAACATGAAGAAACATAAACTGGATTTATATATTGCTTCAATTTAGTACAAGAGTAATACAAACATATGCACAATTTCTCTATCATACTATACCTAGTTTCTGCATCATTTAAAACTCTACTAAGGTAATAAATGGCTCTTTCGACGCCATCATCATCCTCTTAGGCTAACATACTCCCTAAAGTTTTATTTGAAGCAACTATGTACAATCTCATACTTTTCTTTCTACAAGGTGGAGAAAGAATTGGAGGATGACTCAAGTACTCTTTGATCTTGTCGAAAGCCTCCTGTTGTGCTTGCCCACACTGAAATCCTTTTTTGCTCATACACATCAAAGGTGAGAAAGCTTGAGTCTTTCCACTCAGGTTTGATATGAACCTCCTCAAGAAGTTGATCTTGCCTAAGAGTGATTGCAGCTCCTTCTTTGTCGAAGGCGCTTTAGCCTCCATGATAGCTTTAGTCTTATTCTTATTGATTTCGATCCTTTTTTGTGTGGACCACAAATCCCAAAAAGGTTCTTGCCTGCACACAAAAAGCACATTTAAGAGGATTCATTTTAAGACCATGTTTTCTCATTCTTTCAAAAGAACGTCGAAGATGACTGACGTGGTCGAGTCCTGAAATGGACTTTACAACTATGTCATCAATATAAATTTGCATAAACGTATATATGAAATCATAAGAAATTGAATTCATTGCTCTCCGGTAAGTTGCCCCTGCATTTTTCAAACCAAAAGGCATGACTACCCATTCATAGGTGCCCAAGGCCCTTGGGCATCGAAAAGAAGTTTTAGGGATATCTTCCTCAACAATGAATATCTGATTGTATCCTGAGTATCCATCTAGCATACTTAGATACTCATGTCCTACAGCAGAATCAATTAACATTTCTGCCACAGGCATTAAATATTCATCTTTAGGGGTTGCATAATTCAGATCTCTAAAATCTATGCATACCCTTAAAGAACCATTCTTTTTAATTTTTGGTACGATATTTGCTAACCATTTGACGTACCTAGATGTGTGAATGAACTTGCACTGAAGCACCCTCTCATTCTCCTCTTTGATTTTAGTAAGGATTTTTGGGGCGAACCGTCTTGGATTTTGTTTGACAGACTTCTTCCTAGGCTTGATTGGTAACTTGTGTTCGGCAAGCTCTCTCTTTAAGCCAGGCATTTCGTCATAGTCCCAAACAAAGCAATCTTTAAATTCCTTTAGCAAGTGGACCACTTAGACCTTGAGTTATAGGTCGAGATTGACATTGATGTAGGTAGGCCTTTTCAACTCCCCCTCTCCCAGGTCAATTTCTTCTAAAGCATCCTGAGCCAGTATTTTAGTACTTTCTAACAAAGGATCTTTTTCAAACCCCAAAGGCTCAAGGTCATAGATTTCATCAAACCTCTGGTCTGAGTCTTCCCGAGCCTTATCTAGAGGCTCTTGGTCAAAATCCTTCACATGATCTTCTTCAAAAAAAATCTGTAATAGCCTCAATAGCCATTTCACTTCCTGCAGCCTCTAATGCCGCTTGTATTCTTGTTTCAGTCGCGTAGGCCAAAATTCTTTTTAAAGCGTCGAAGTTAGTCATTTACTCCATTCTCTTCCCTAGCATGTGGGCCGGATTTTAGGATCATGAAAATATGGTGGGAGGTTACCTGTTTCTCCCACTACCTCTCTATCCCAGCGGAATCCTTAGACGAGATGGAGGTTTAATGAACAAAATGTGTGATCATCAGGTGTGAACTTGAATTCTGCTCATGCACATGGATCGATGTATGCTAAGTTTTTTTTCCGAACTATACACCTTCCACATGATTGACTGGTACTTTGAAGTAACTTTGGTCAGCTTCAATGTTTTCAACAATGTCACCCGACCTCCAGATTGTGACCCTCGGATGCATTGAAGATGGCACTGCACCAATGCCATGTATCTACTCCCTTCCTAGTAGAAGGTTATAGTTGGTGTTGTACCCCAAAAGTTTCCCTCCCAAAATCAAAGCAATGTTTCCCAAGAGTTCTCTCAAGGTTCACAATTGGTCAAATGGATTGAAGGTTTCATCAGACAAAGCCTCATCCTGAACAATGGATCCAAAACTAGGGTTTTGAGTTTATCTAAGATAAATGGACTTCCAAGGACTCAAATGAGCTTCATAACATCCCACATGTCTTCAAGAATCCCCATGTCAAGTTTCAGGGCTTTCCCAATAAGTTTGACCAGTCAGATGATCAGATGTTCAAAAATCAGTCAAGTTGATTAAAAAGTCAAACTGAGGTCAACTGTGGCCAAATTAAAGTAAAAATTCAAGATTATTTTGCCAACATTAAGGTTATGAATCAAATTTCATCATTTGATCAAGGGTTGATCATGATTCATCAAGGAAATTTCAGATCATCAAGAATCAGGAGTATCTAAATTAGGGTTTTCATAGGAAAAGTCAACTGAACTTTGAACAGCCATAACTTTCACATACTTCATAAAATATTTCCCATCCAAATCTCATTTCGAAGGAAATTGGATTATCTACAACTTTGTGTCTCACAAGCCAAGCCTAAATATGCTTCATTTGGAAGGTATGAGCTAAGACATTATAGGTCCTTTCAAAAGTCAACAAAAAGTCAACTTTTTCTAAAGAGCATAATTTAAAAATGGTAAAAGATATGGACATGAGACCAAAGAGGTTTGTTAGAGGACTCTCTAAGATTTCTAAAAAGTCCAGGATCACTCTCATAGCCTTAAAATTGAGGGAGTTGTGCCTTTTCAAAGTTGGGAAAATGTCAAGGGGTGTATGAAGCAAATAATGCCTAAACTTCAAAATTTTCCAAATGGGCCCATCAAATTGCAACCCAATCTCAAAGTTAAGACCATGCATGACCCAATAATCAATCATTCTGATTCTTATAATTTATTTTTTATTTATTTGGATTTTATTTGTTAAAATTCAATTTAAATAAAAATAAAATATAAAAAGTCATTTTTTAGATCAAATATTTGTTCTAGAAGCAAATATATTGCATTTAAACTGATTGAAGATTGTCCAAATTCATGCAAGGCATAATTGGCAAGCAAATATTTGATTTTTGGTTCATTATGAGTGAAGGATTTCTTCATTATCAAGCAATCATAATCCATGATGCAAAAGCCCAACTCTTGACCTAATTTGATCCCTCACATATATACAAACAAAAACAACACAAGAGGACACGAATTCCAGCAACCAAGAACAACCTTCAAACTTTCAAATTTTACAAAAAAAGTCAAATTCGGATTTCAATTTTGGTGCTTCTTACAAGAGATTTTAAGGTTGCAAATGAACCTCTGATGCTTCCATAACATGTCCCCATCATCATTATCATCTAGCTCATACCTTATGATCATAACCGAATGCGTTTTCCTTTAACATTATTTTTTTTTCGATTCTCATATATTCGCTTGTCATAACCTAAAATTAATGATTGATTTGTGTTTGTTACATTGTAAGGATGATTTCTGGGTGGCTACTTGGAAGTTTCATGGCCAAATGTGAAATCCACCATTGTTAGGGTTTCGGCTCCACAATTAGGGCTTTACGTTTTAAGCTGTTAATGGACCATTTGAGAACATGGTTATGTTGTATAAACCATGAGAAATTGAACGACGTTCCTAATTTTATGTATTGTTGTGATTTTCATGATGTTTCATAAAATGCAGGTTTACATACGAAAACAAAGTGGCAGGAAAGTTCATAGCAAATTTCACAGGAAATTTGGCAGGAACGAAGGTTGAAGACAACTAGATTTTGGCGCGATCTGAAAATTGAAATTTTGTTTTATTATTTTATTAATTAGTTTCTAACTAATATCAGAACGCGTATGTTAGCCTGGTGGAAGAAGCGCTTATATGGGAAGCATGAGGTCTGGGTTCGATTCCCATGCCTTTCTTATTTTTTTAACACTTATTTTATTTGCAGGTTTATTATATAATTAATGTTATCCAATTCATATTACCAACACGCAGCGCAGCCCAGTGGAAGCCCCCATGTCTGGTAAAAGGGAGGTCCTGGGATCAAAACCGGACATCCCCATGTTTATTTTTTGCGTTTTTTTCTTTGTTTTTTTGTTTTATTTTCTAATTTAATTATTAATTCTTATAATTAGGTTAATTAGCATATTAGGTTAATTTAAATTAATTATAATTGAAATTAATTAAGAAAATCACTTTTTTTCTTAAATAACAATTAATTACCTTTTTTAAAAAATTCACTAATAAATCTTTAGATTTTTCTTAAAGTTGTTTATTTTTTTTATGTAAATTAATTTTAATAATTAAGTTTAGGTTAATTTAATAAATTCTAATTTTCTAAAATCAACCCTAATTTTCTTAATTAAAAAACTTTAACCCTAATTTCATTTTAACCTAATTTTCGAATTTTCTTTTCGTTTTATATTATCATTATGTAATTACTCCTAAGTTGTAATAATCTTAGATTTATTTTTCGTTTTATTATTATTTTTGTAATTGCCCCCAAAGTCATGTAATAACGTAGGTTTAATATTTCCGCATTTAATTTAATTTATTTATTTAATTGCTTGGTTAGTAAATAAGGAGTGAAAACTTAATTGAAATTAATCGGACTTAGAAAATTAAATAAAAAAGAATAAATATCTGAAAATAAATATTCACACACGTAAGTCGATCTATGATCGCTGTCTGCACCACCTAGGGTTACCTCTCTCAGTTGCCTTTAAATGGTCAAGTCCCTCGAAAGTAGGGTGTCTTAAGCAAAGTCCATCCATTAAATAAATCATCTAGTCCCTCCCAGATTCTAAAAAGATCAAGTCCCTACGAGGTTGCCTACGATATATGATCTTGTCCCTTCGATTTAAAAGATGATAGTCCCTCTTAATTGCTAAAGACACCCTACAGTTGCCTTCGTAGACCGTACGATGACCATACGTTCGTCCCTTAATAAAATCCAAGGTAATGACTACCTATTACTTAATAATAGGGATAGTCTTACCCTTGAAAGAACATATAAGAACATGAATGACTTAGTCTAGGGTAGGTACCTCATAGTCACTTGCTCACACCTCAAAAGAAAATATTTTTCACACCTCACTATTTTCAAATATTTTCAAAACAAGGCTTTGTATACATCCATACAAGGATCATTACAAAGAACTTAGAATTTTTTTAAATCACACACTTCATTTTTTCAAAACATTTAAGTGAGCTAAATAACTAAGAGCCCATGGATAACCATGGATATAAAGGGTGCTAACATATTCCCTTTATATAACCTACCCCCAGAACCCAAGTCTTTTAAAACGATATTTCCTGTTCTTTTATGTCCCTTCCTTATGGATAAAATAAAAGTCGGTGGCGACTCTTGCTATCCGCAACATTTATAGAAAGTCAGTTCTCCCACCGTGTTACAGTTGGCCTTGCTTTCGACCACCATAAACATAGTGGGTTTGGTGAATGTTCCCACAATCCGATCCACTTGTAGGACCCCCATAGTAAGTCTAGTCACACCTTCATAGTTCGACAGGACCAGATTGTGAAGCTTGAGGTCTGTGTCGAACTTGCCAATTTTGGCAAGCAAGAAATGTGGCATGATGTTTACTGTTGCGCCACAATCCACCAGAATTTTGTTAATGGCCACGTTTTCCACCTTTCCAGGGATATATAGGGGCTTTAGGTGCTCCATCACGGCCTCAGTGGGTCGTTCAAAGAAAAAATTTTGTTCTTCGACACACCCGTTATTCATGACATAGTAGCACACTGGTTTGTGTGCTGCCATTTCTGCCTCAGTATTGGCATCCAGATTGTCAACTTTAGTGATGCGATCATACTCTCTGGCCATCACTGAAATCACATTCACTAAGACATCAAGAGAAGCTTCAGATTCACATTCAAAGTTGTTTGTCATATCTTCATCTTCGACAGCTCTTAATTCGACTTTAATTTCTGCTCTGATTTTAGCTTCTTTGTTCTTGGACGAGAACCTTTTGTCCCCCACAGGCACTTTGTTTGTTACTTTTGTCTTGAGATTGTTACCCCCTTCATCAACCAAATTTGTGCTTGACTTAGCAACATCTCCTTTGGAGGCTTCTCTCTGAGCCTTCCTTCTTCGTTTCTCCCTACGCCAATGTGACCTAGACATAGGGTTTTTACCCTTATAATTCTCAGACACATACATATTTTTTCGACGTCCTGGCATCCTTTCTATATCCCATCGAAGACCCTCTTTCAACGTCAAAATTCATCCATCTCTGGGTTCCCTTTCTGCCTGACTCATTGGGTTTATACCATTTGTCAATAGGGACTTCCCCACTTGGCTTAAATGAGGGTCGCTTCGACTTGAGATGTTGGGTTTTGTAACCCTGCCGAATAGTATGCCTTGGGTCAAAACACGTTGGCTTTTGATCAACTTTCAGCTTCTGCCTTCTATCAACCTTATCTACATGCTGAAGGCCTTTGGAAGCCTCTTTGTCGAAGATAGAACCGCATTTTGGACACAACATAACTTCTGACTTCGTATTTTGACATCTTTGCAAGAAGTCAACAATAGTCTCATCCTCCTTAGGATAATCCTTCTTGTAGTGATTTTTTTTAGGCACAACAACATCAGCCTGCACCACCTGGTTGTTTGTAATTTCGACCATGTTAACATTGACTTCATCCTTTAGTTCCATCTTGGAGAAGTCTAGGTCAAGGCCCTCAGTGGCCTCGTCCATCTTGGCGAAACTTTCAGATGTTTCCCTTGTAATCAATAGGAGATTTACTTCTTTTCTCTCCTCATGTGGGCCAATGGTGACTCCCACATTGAACCTTTTGACATCAGAAGATATCTTGAAGAACCTTTCAGCAGCCATGCATATTAGATGCTCCAATTTCCCATCAGTCAGCTTTCTTTCAGCCATGATCACTGTAGCATCATGGACAAGGTTTTCGGTAACCTCAACCATCACAGGATCTCCCATGGTTTCGACTAACTCGAGGTTGTTGTTGTCATTAGCATCTTGCTTAACAACTTCAATCCAATTCACTGCAGCAGGTTCAAAATAGTTTGTCTCATCCACTTGAAGAGGATCAATATCAATCTTCATCTGTGCTTTAGGCTTATTTCCGAATTTGAGTCTTCCTTCATGAATAACATTTTGTACTAAATCCCTGAAAAGAAAATATTGAGAAGTTTTATGACCCAAATAGTTATGGTATTTACAAAAACCTTTTTCTTTCTTTGATCTAAAGGTGGCATTTTAGCGCCTGATGGCATACGTATTTTGCCATCCTTAACTAATAAATAAAAAATTTCGTCACACTTAGTAACGTCGAAAGTATATGTTTTCTTTGGAAATCTGTCATTCTTTTCAGTTTCGACAAAGTTCTTTCCATTTGAGGGAACTAGGAGTTTACAGGAATAAGGAGGACCCTGCTTAAGTTCAGCTAGGTCTATCTCGTTATCCTCGAGAGATAAAGTTTCGTCGTAGACGTCTTCGACCTCATCTTGATAGTCTACATAAGCTATCTTCTTATGCTTATTCGCCCTAGCTTTCTCATCCTTAAGACGTCCAAGCTGCCGAACTCTATCTGCTAACTGGGCCATATCCCTCAGGTACTAGGTATCCAGCTTCTTCCTGGTAGAATAGTCAAGGCCACCAGCAGCCATTTCGACCAATTCACGCTCAGGTACTTGAGTGAAGATCTGGCTTTGAGCAGTCGAAATATGTTCAAGTAATCATCAATGGATTCATTGAACTTTCTCTTAACACTAGCCAATTCTTTTAGGCTAATCTTGGTCTGCCCCATGTAGAATTACTCATGGAACAAACGCTCTAACTGAGTCCAATTGCAAATTGAACCAGGTGGAAACGTAGTAAACCAAGTGAAAGCATTCTTAGTGAGAGAGCTAGGGAAGAATTTAATCCTCAGACTTTCGTCATTAGCAACCTCTCTTGCTTCTATCATGCATCGTGCCACATGTTTGACCGTAGATTCAGTCGTATCCCCTGAGAATTTGGTAAATTTGGGAACCTTCGTCCTAGGAGGTAATTCTGACTGAAGTATGTAATCCACTATTGGCGAAGTAAAATTTGGCTTGGCAAAACACATATTTATCCAACTTCGAGCCATTATTCGTTCGACCAAGACTGCCAAAATATTCTCTGGTGCCAGATTATTCTGTCGATCTTGCTGAACCACATGGTCTGCATCTTGATGCCTATTTACCACCCTCACTCTTGGTTCCTCCTCTTTTGGGATTTTCCTTTGATTCCTAATAGGTTCAACTTCAAATGGTTCGACCACTGGGGGATTCTCCTGATTTTGTGGTTGCATAACATCTCCCACATTCGCCACTTGATTTGGACGTTGAAGCAGTGTTGGGACTCCCATGAATTTTTCTATGCGTGCCATCTGGGATACCATATGTTGATTCTTCTAAGTTGTATTCTGAATCAAAGGCTAAAAAACCTCTCCCATGGTTTGGGATAGAGCGTGAACCATCTGCATGTTGCTTTTATCCATTTGCTGCCTTAAATAGGCTGTAGACTCAATTGTCAATGCATAACTCTGAGTCGAATGTCCCAAACCACCAATTTTTGTTATTCCTTCTCATGTTTATTGTAGAACCAGACTCCTGCAATGGTGAGGGGACAACATTGTCTGAATAAACTGGAGGCACGTTTCTTATGCCTGTCATCATATTGGTTGGCGCACCAAAGAGCCTGGGAAATTGATGAGCAAGTGTAGGTACGTGGGGTTTGGATGCAGACGAACTTGGTGGTGGAGTTTGAGCAATTGGCCCAATATACTCCAACACTGGTTGAGTATAGTGTCTATTGACTGTTTCTCCTAGATATGTCGAAGGAGTTGGTTCTGACATCATACTTGGTGTTGTCAAAGCCCCTGTCGAAGGGTTGAAGACTGGGATGACCTCACTTCTTGGCACATCTTGTACATTTGTACTACGAGCATTCGAACTGCTCACTTGAGGATTCGACCCACTCACTGCGGGGATTGAATCACTTTTGTTTCCTTGGCTAAATGTCATCCTTCTTGTGTTTCTTCTTCTTGATATATAGTAGTCTGTGTTGGCTATTTTTCCACTTCTCAAATGCATGCAACAAAAGTAATCGTCTTTTCGACCAGTACGCCCACGTAGAGGAATTTATAACTCACATAAGTTACAAAAGGAAGTTTATAAAAAGTAGAAGTTATAAAACTTCTAAAAACTGTTTCTTAGCACTGTCCCACTGGGCGTGCCAATTTGTTTACCCCCAAAATTGGTAAACAACCGCTGGTCCTCTGAAGATACCAAAAATACCCTCAGTTACTCGCAGGACCGACCAAATTGATCCTAGGACATGTGCTAAAAAGGTCATTTTGTTTGGAATGTTTTGGGAAAAAAGAGGCTTGAATCCTTCGACAGGATTCAAAGATTGTTTGAGGAAAATAAAGTAAAAGCAAAAACTTTCAAAATAAATCAAGGTAAAAGAAAAGGCTGAAATTTTAAAGGAAAGTAAAGGCAAGACTTGAAAGTAAATGAAATTTAAAGGCAAGGCAAGAAATGTTAAATTGCTGGAAAAATAAAAGGTAGGAATTGTAAAGAAGATGCAGTAAATTGCTTGAAAGATAAATGACTTTGAAAGATAAATTGCTTTAAAATAAATGCTTGTAAAAGATAAATTGCTTCAAAAGTAAATGACTTGAAGATAAATTTGACATTGAAGATAAATTGGTGGTGTTTCAATCACGTACATTATCACTGCACTCTTTTCTCTACACGTGGATACTTTGAGTATACGGAGTTACTAGTACATATGATTTCCACACACTTATTATAACACTAGACTAAGTTATTTATATACATTACAAACTAACCGTTTTCGACGATTTATTCCTAAAACTATCCTAAGATGATGACACTTGTCCCACTACATGCTGAAGAAGCTTCATCTTGCGCCACTTGTCCCTGTCCTTGAATTGAAAATTACACACTTTTCCTCCAAACTTGAACGTGCAAGAACCTTGGTAACTGTCATCTCCGTCGAACACACACTTGGTCGAATCCTTCCAACACTTAAAAAATATTCCAAACTTAGAATTTCTAAGTCTAGAACTTGTGAGCAGGTTTCTTCGACTCTCATCTTCTAATGAGTAAGGTCGAAAACCTCACTTTTAGCTTACAATAGGAAAACTCCTCATTAAGCCACATAATCTCATTAAATGCTAGCGTCGAAATTTAGGGATAACACCTACCAATTGAAAACTAAGACAAAAAGAACATTGGGTTTTTGTTGAAATCGGTTTTTGTTGAAATCGTAAAAATTACAATTGGAATTGGCAATTTCACCGATGAGTGACCACCTCCACAAAAGAAATTTAATTTTTCAAACTAAGTCCATGACATTCCAACCCATATTCCTAAAAATAATATCATTCCTATAAGTCCATAGACTCCAACAAAGGGTCATCCAAAAGAAGTTTTCTCTACCTCCCTTCAAAAAATTCGGGTACAAGACACTAATTAATTAAAACCATCAAACTTTTGTTCCTTTTTTTAGTACGACTCATAGTTTACGTGTAAACGGGCAGAATGCTTGGTCCTAACGTCGGTTGGGTTGCAACTTGGGCAATAAATTGAATTGTAGTATTTAAACACAAGTTATACATTTTAAACCCTAAATTTTTCGTGATAATAGAGAGGTTTGAACTCCGTGATCAAATATCATGTGTGTCTCTGTTTGCGTTTTCATATTTTTTTACTTTTGAACCGGTTGTTGTTCTAACATTTTTCCTCTCTATTGTATGCTAAAGATTATTAATGTCTATAGACTATCAAAGTCTTACTCTTACCATGCAATTCTCATATATCTCAGCTTTCAAAATTTTCCACCATGTCGAACTTGAAGAAGCTACAAACCATTTTGACACTTTTCTCGGAAAGGGAGGTTTCAGCAGAGTCTACTATGGTAAGAAGCTAAAAAAGCTATTCGGCTAAAAGTTGACTGCGCCCTTTAATTGTAGTTGAAAAACGTAGCCTTTAGCACAAAACTATATATTCCGTCAGTTCTGAAGGCATGTCATTGTATTAATATTTAGGAAAACTAAAAGACTGTAGAGAAGTTGCAATAAAACTTTTCCATGAAGAGACAAACAAAACCATTAAGCAATTCTTGAAAGAAATTGAGATCTTAAAGCACTTGCATCATCCAAATCTGGTTCTACTCTAAGGCTACAGTTCTCGCCATAGCAAAAAGCACATGCTAGTGTACAAGTACATCTTTCACATCATCTCCATGGATCTTCAGGTAGTACATTATTGTGGCCTAGTAGATTGAATATTGCCATTGAAACTGCAACGACATTGGTATATCTTCACGACTCATCCATCGCGACGTAAAAGGAAGTAATATTTTGCTGGATGAAAAATTTACTGTTAAACTTGCAGATTTTGGACTGTCGCGATTTTTTCCAGACCATATTACTCATGTTTCAACTCTTCCAGTAGGAACTCGTGCTTACATTGATCCAGATTACTATGAAACTGGAAGGGTGAGTGACAAAATGTGATAGTGTATAGTTGAACCTTTCTATTTGCACAACATGATTGAAACTTTGAATTTGCAGCATGTCTTTGTTTACTCATTCTCTCATTGTACTTATTGAGTTGCAACTTGCAAAAGATGAATGTGGAAATTCCAATTGAGTTGGAAAATATGACAGTTGCAGACTTGGTTAATAGTGCCAGCAATTGGGATCTTGTGAAATTGGATGATTGGCTTCCTCTCTTGATAAAAACAAAAGCTAATTTCCATCTTTCATCCACAGGCTGATGTGGGATTGGATCAAAGGTTTTGCCCTGGTGAGACTCATGGTTAATTTACTAACTATTTCAGATACTTAAAATTCGACAGGCAAAATTTCACCTCTTAAAGGTGAATAAGTAGGATGTCGCAGATTCTAATCTGCGTCCTTATATTTGATGTTCCTACATAATTACCAGCTGAGCTGGCTTAACAGGACGATATTTTTGAATAAGTTTTTGGTTAAGAAATAGATGAATCATCAATGATGTTTGTCACATGAGAATATATCAGGCAAAACTCAATGAGATTGACTTTATTTGTTTTTTTTTGGTCTAGTTGCTCTATCAAAATGGATTTTGCTATGTTAAATTTGCTCTCAAAAAAGCAAAAAACTTGACAAACCAAAGTACTTCCTAGGTAAACTCAAACCAAATATATCAAAGATTTGTTAGTCAAGGCAAACATGACAATTTTGCTATGTTAAATTTGCTCTCAAAAAACTTGACAAACCAAAGTACTTCATTGATAAACTCAAACCAAATATATCAAAGATTTGTTAGGCAAGGCAAACATGACATATGCCAATGGTGTCAATATTCCAATGTTTAGCCATTGCAAACTGAGTAAGCATGGCACACATGTTCTACTTACCCTTCTCTTTACAGATCAATTGTTGGACAACTGTTGGAGCTCTACGATATATAAATTTAACAAGACCCGACATAGAATTTTGTGTCAATAAGGCCTCTCATTTCATGGCTCAACCTTTGGAATCCCATTAGAGTGCAGTCATACGCATTCTTCGATATCTCGGTGGCACTGGCACTGCACACCATTGTGTGCTTCTCAATCCAACTGATTTGTTGCTAAAAGTCTCTCTTAGAGCATATAGTAATTCGGGTTGGACTAATGATCCGGATGGTAGAAGGATTTAAGTTAGAAGGGACGTTTTGGAGGAATTTATTTTTATTCAAAAACCAAATTTTCCTAATTTGAGAGAATTAAAAAAAATGTATTGTAAGATAGGTTTGGAGGGTTTTCGAGGACTAATACAAATTGTTCAAATGTAATTTATTTTGTTATAATATTCAAAATTTTAAAAATATATTAATAATAAAAACTCGATTATTATTCTATACAAAATATTTTTAAAAAAAATATTAAACATTTTTCTATATTTAAAAAAAAAATTCAAAATCCTTTCTTTCCCTCTCCTCCTAACTTCCAAACAAAATCTTAATATTTATTGTTTTAAGAAGATATTTAAGAACAAAATAAAATATACTTCAAAAAATTCAATAAATATACATAGAAAAATTTAAATTCAAATAATCCTTTTCCTCAACCCTGCAGAAGACGAGCAAAGGCCCTATGAGGTTAGGAAATGGGGTGGGATCTCTGTATGTGCTGTTTCATGCCACTTCTGACACATTTCCAAAACAGAATGAATTGAAGTGGCAAATATTCCCTTATCAGAAACTCTGCCACAATATGAGTGAATATGAGTGAATATGTGAATGTTAAACTAAAACACCATTTAACAATGATAAACAACTAGCATTGCATTGATAGAAGGAAAAAATTACACAAATCTATCATATGATGCTTAGTTATTCACATATAGTAACTGTAGTTAACTAAGTATGGTAACTAACTTCTAACTAAACCTTAACTTCGTAAGTGAAAGTGGTTACAACAAGCTCAACTTTGATAATTTTATCTATAGCAAAGTTAACTTGTCGGGCAAGTAACTTACATAATCTCTACTATCCTCTTGGGTTCAACATCCTCCCTCAAATTGGAATAGATATCAATTATTCCTAACATGTTTTATAGATTATTGAAAGGTCCCATATGCAAAGACTATATCAGTATGTCTGATACTCGTTCCTTTGATACCACTGGAAATAAGTAAATTTTCCCTGCCTGCACTTTATCTTTGATCACATGGCACTATGGCAGTTAACTTCTATGTGTTTGGTTCTCTCATGGAATATAAGAGTTGCTGCTATATGGAGTGCTGACATGTTATCATAATAGATCACAATTGGATGAGGGTGCTATATGTGAAAATCTTTCAGAAAATACAAGATCCATTGTCCTTCACATGTTGCTTGTGTCAAAACTCGATATTCAGCTTCAAAGGATGACCTAGACACCACTGATTGTTTCTTGCTCTTCCATCTAATCAATGATTTTCGAAAGAAGAAACAAAATCTTGTTGTAGATCTCCTTGTGTCAGGAAATGCTCCCCAATTAGAGTCTGAAAAATCCTTGAGTTCCAATTCAATTGATGAGATAAATAGGAGACCATTACCTTGGTTATCTTGAGATACTTTAGAGCATAGAGCCCTGCTAGCTTGTGCTCATATGTTGGTAAGCTAGGAAATTGGCTGAGTTTACTTACAACATAAGAAATCTCTGGTCTTGAGTGAGTTAGATACAAGAGTCCTCCAATTAATCTCCTATATGTAGTTGGATCAGATAGTGGTGTACCAGATTCTTAGTGAAATTGTAAGTGAGGTTGCATAGGAGTATTGCAAGTTTAGCTCCACTCAATCATGTGTCTTGTAAGAGGTCAAGTGCATAACTGCATATTTTCTTTGGTACAAAGCCATTCCTTCTTTGATCTGCTTACTTCAAAGGCAAAAAAATATGTAAGTTCTCCTAGATTTTTGATGCTAAATTTGTCATTTAAGAAGGTTTTAATGTGAGTAATCTCATCAACATCAGTACCCCCAAGACCAAATCATCTACATATACAAAAATCGATGTGAAGGTTACACCATTGGATTTAGTGTACAATGAGTAGTTAGATTTTTACTCTATTAAGCAATTCATGAAAGTAATTGAGATCTTAAGGCAATTGTATCATCAAATTCTGGTTCTACTCTATGGCTACAGTTCTCGTCATAGCGACAAGCACATGCTAGTGTACAAGTACATCTCTAATGGAACTCTTTCACAGCATCTCCATGGATCTTCACGTAGTATATTATCGGGGCCTAGTAGATTGAATATTGCCATTGGAACTGCAACGACATTGGTATATCTTCATGACTCACGTATCATCCATCGCGACGTAAAAGGAAGTAATATTCTGCTGGATGAAAAATTTACCGTTAAACTTGCAGATTTTGGACTGTCGCGATTTTTTCCAAACCATGTTACTCTTTGTTTACTCGTTCTCTTATAATTTGTTATGTAAGTGCCCAAATAAAAATTGCTCTTCCTTGTGGAGAAAAATTTGGCAGATTAATGCTCCTGAAAGGGTTAAATTCTTTAATTGTATATTTTTACTTACAGGTTGACTGCAAAATATATCTTCTACCAAACAGTCATACCTAACTAAAAAATTGTTTGGTGGTTGCATGGCTGTTAAACGGTGGTTAGAGGTTATTTCATCACCCTCCTCTGCATTCAGATATTCAATAGATAGATGGAATGTTTTGGATGTTCTCACTTTCCATTTTTTTATTTCTTGTCTAGTCTTCTTTGGACTTTAATCATCGTTTCTTACTTTAAAAAATAACTCTTAATAAATATAAACTAGATTATTTTTATATTTTAAATTTATGTTTTTTTCCCTATATATATGACTTTAACATTTTGTCTATTATTAAGAACAATCACTACTTATTTTTTTTTTTAAATTTGAGCGTGTTTATAAAATTATCTTTTATTAATAATATTTAAAAGTAAAGATTGATAAAAAATTGATATATATATTAAGAGGTTATAAATTTAATTCTTAATATCGATGTGAGGATCTCTTTAATAAGTAATATGTAACCATATTTATATAAATATTGTTTGTGCCTCGATGTTTGTCCGAAGCCAAACTCATAGTAAACTTTATGTAACAAAAAGATAATATAAAAATAAAATGAATAATAATAAACAATTAAAGGTAAGATAGTAAAAATATAAATATTTAATTGGTACTATAAATTAGATTAGAATTTAGCATAAATATTTTTTACAAAATAAGATATAATAAAAAATACATATAATAATAAAATATGCAATATTGCTTTTTTAAACTTATAATATCAAGTTTTGAATATTAAAATCTAATTTTAAAAATCAATTCAAAATATTATAAAGGTGAAAAAATTATTTTCAATATTTTCTTTTATAAGAAAATAGACCCCATATGAAACTTATTTACGTTTCATTATAAATTATTTCTATTAATACTTTTTTTAATTTTAATTTTTTTTGTATTGTTTTAAATATTAAGATAAAGTTTTATCGATTAACAAATTTTTATGAATAATAATTAGTATAATACTCCCTATAATCTTTTTTATAAGAAAAAAATTACTTTTTAAATTTATTAAATAACTAATGTATTTAATCAATATATAATTTAGATACATTAATTAATTAATAAATTTAAAAAGTAAGCATTTTAATTAGATAAAGTAGTTAAATAAATTGTTTGATTTTCATATGATAGTTAATTTTATTAAAAAAAATATTATATTTTTCTTTAAATATATTACTCTCTTAAGAAAAAATATATTCATTTTTACAATCTCTCTTCAAATAAATAATTTCATTTATTATATTTTTATTAATATATATTTTACATTATTTTTTACCATAAAAGATAAATACCATAATAGAAATAAATTTATTCTTTTATGAAAGGTAAAATTTATAAAAATAATTTTAATTATTAATAAATTTAATATTAATTTTACTTTTTTAATTTTATTATTTCCTTGAATGAATTTTATATTTAAGACAAAGGTAGTATTCAATTGAGATATTTATAAATGGAAAAAGTAGGCATAATCCAGCTATTCTTTGGTCTGATATTTTTTTCAAACTTTTTATTGAAAATTGAAATATTTTTATAACAGAAAATGACTTCCACTCTTTCTTAACATAAATGTTTAGTACATTTTTAATTTTTCACACAATTAAATGAACAAGTTAGTAGATTAAATATAAATATAAAAATTGTATTGAAAATTGTATATTCAATTTTTCTTAATTCTTTTTTCATTTGTGTCATTATAGAAAAACTAACTTTTTTTCTAATTAATTCTTTATTTAAAAAAGAAAAATTAATTAATTAAAAAAATGGGACTTGTGCAGTAAAAATATATTACAATGACGTATTAAAATATATAGAGAAAAAGTTTTGATTCAAATCATTAATGCAAAAGGAAAGGCGGGAGTCGACCCAAATCCCGAAACTTAAATAAAAATTTGGGGCCCACTTAGGTCAGTCTCACTGTCATTCAACACTTTCTGTTTGGCTCTCTCTTTCTTCCACCTTTTTTTCATTCATTCCATTTCCCCACTTTTCATTTCACTTCATCGTGGAACACCAGAGAAACTTCCTCTCTCTCTTCAGATCAGGTATCAACCATCATCTTCTTCCTAATCTTTCCGTTTCAATTCATTTTGCTTGCTCTCTTTTCTGATTTCCTTCTCGCATTTCAGTTTCAAATTCTTGAAATTCTTCTTCTTCTTCTTTTTTGAATTTAATCGGTTCGTTCTCGCTTCTTGTTAATCTATAATTTACTGTTCTTTAGTATTGTAAGTTTAAGATCTTAAACCTAGAGTAGAATAGAGTAACGGATGAACGAGTGTGTCAGATTATATGTATGCGTGTGTTTTCTGTATAATCATCATCAATTAGGTTTATGAAGATTATAGTCACTCCTTGAATTATATATGAAGATGTTGGGATCAACTTGACAATTTTTTTTTACAGTTTAGGGATGAACGATATGATGAATTTCGTAAACATTAGGAGATTAATGCGTAGTTCCGTGTTTTGAGTAATAAGAGTTGATTCTGGTAGTTTAAAATTTGTTTTGACATTTTTTATTGTTTTAGAGTAAAATTGATTCTAAGTTGAAGGTGTGATTTATAGATTTTGAGTCTAATTGTGGTTTTTACATTGAAAGTTGCTGTTCAACACTTCAACTTAATTATAGGTAGATGTATCCAAACTTATGCATTGGGGAAATAGTCTTGAAATTGAAGACCTGCATTCCATGGACTATTTTTTCATTTCATAAATTTCGGAGACAATTTGCTAAAACTCTTTAATTTCAAGGATTTATCAGATGATTTAGTCAATGTGAATATCTATGTCAGTCGTAGTTGCAGAATAAATGTTTTCAAAGTCGGAACCATTTTTTGCTTGCATAAATGAGTTGTGACATGTCGTTTATGCTTTTTTGTTTGATCAAGAGATGCAATCTTGCCGGGAGACATAATTTTATACAACTTAATTAAAATGTCATCTGTTTAAATGGAGTGAATAAGTATATGTTGGATATTTTACTTTTGTGAGTTTGAGAGTCGGGAAGATTTAAAGTGTATGTTGGATATAAAGTGTATGTTGGATTTAAAGTGTATGTTGGATATTTTACTTTTGAGCTTTTGAGCTGCAAATTTGTGAGTTTGAGAGTCGGGAAGATTTAAAGTGTATGTTGGATATTTTACTTTTGTTATCTATTTTGATTGTAGGATTTTTAAACTGTTTTGTTTTATGAAACTATTTTAGATTCTCTTCATATCTTGGTAAATGATGAGAGAAGGCATGGCTGCTGCTAGTCTTTGTCTCACTGGTTTTGCGAGCCAGTTTTTTTCGTGTTACCTCTATTTATTTGAGTTTAATGAAAATCTTTGTTTGCTGAGTTTTTGTTGATGTTTTGAACGGAAAAGTTGCTCATTTTAGATTTATTTATATATTGATTCTCTACTGAGTACTTATCATAGACCTTTTTTAACCTCAGAATCTCAGATGGAGGGCTCTGGCGATTTTGGTGAAGGTCTTGACCAAGAGAGATCAGGGGTGACTCCGTATTATACTCCTTATCTGAAGAAGATAAAGCCGGATTCTGGTCTTCAATCTGTCAATTTCGATTTCTCTCCTAACTCGGGTGGGGTTAGCTCTGACGTTTCTGTGAAGGAGGGCTCTGGATCACCTTCCTCTTTGGATTCAGAACCTGAATCGTTTAGCCAGTCTGTAATCCGTAACCAGGGCACGCCGGTGAATACTGATGATGAAGAAACCCCAGAAGGTAAGCTGAAAGAAGAGAATCCTGATACGGAAATACAGAGCCAGTTTCTTGGGGACGGGGAAAATAGGAGTTATGATGAGTTGCTCAAGAAGTTTATCAAAAATGAGGAAGAGCTAAGAGTTTCCAATTTAAAACTTCAGCTCTCAGAAGGAGAGATTGTCAAGTTGAAGAATCAAATTGAGAAAAGTAAGGATCAACTTGATAATGTGTTGAAAGAATTAAAACTGAATAAGGATGAACTTGAATATAAAAAAGGACAGGTACAGGAGTTGCAAAATCAAACAGCTGAGTTGGAGACTCATGTTCCAGATTATTGCTCCAAGATTGCAAATTTGGCGGAACAGCTGCAGGTTGCTAATGAACACCTCAAGATTTCTAATGATGATATTGAAAGGTTAAGAAAGGAACTTGAGAATAGGTCATTTGAGACTCATCAATTGCAAGGGCAGCTTGAAGTGGCACATGAAAATGTGGTGAAATTAGAATGGCAGCTTGATTCAGGGGAAAAGAAGATACGGGAGTTAGAAGATGGGATTACATCCTTTAAAGCTAATGAAACTAACCATCAGCATGAGATGCAAAGAATGAAGGATGAAATGCTTGAGATGCAGGCACAGTTCTCTTTGGAGAAAGATCAATTGCATTCTGATATTACGAGCTTGTCAGAAATAAAAATGGATTTGACCTCTAGACTGGAGGAATGGGAGCGTAGAGGCAACGTTTTAGAAACTAAATTCAGACAATGTGTAGCTGAAAGTTTGGAGCAAAAAGAGCTGTATGCTAATCAAAAATTGGTTATAGAGAGTGAAATAAGTTCTTTAAAGGAAGAACTTCGTCAGCGAAGAGATGATGTGGAGGCTGTGAATAAGGAGTTTGACAGGCATAAACAAAACTTTGACAAGCTCATGACTGAGAGAGACGAAGCCAATGCTAAGATTGATGAACTTAAGGCTGAGATAAGCTTCCGAGACGATCAAATAGAAAATATGAAAAGAGAGCTTTTCCAGCTAAGCACACAGCAGCTTGAGCTGTCCTTAGAATCTGAAATGAGACTGACTTTAGTAGATGAGTTGAAAGTGAAAGTGGAAAGACAGAATGTTGAGATCTCAGATCGGAATGAGGAGAAGAGGGAGGCAATCCGGCAACTGTGCTTCTCGCTTGATCACTATAAGAATAGATATGATGAACTTCTTCAAGCTTTTACTGGCCATAGGCGCCATACCATCGTAGCTTCCTAAAATTACATTTAGCCTTCCTAAAGTTACATTCTGTAGTAGTGTCGTCATTTTATATTGTTCTATAGATCTTCGTGGATTATCAGCTTTGCATGTCCTTTTCTTATTTTGTTATGCAGCCAAACAAAATATTGGGTTGTGTACTATTTCTTTCTTCTTTGGGTGCATAGAGTTGTAGATGAATTCTACTGTTGAATCCAAATTATATAGCTTTTGTTTCTAATAATATGATGTAGCAAATATATTCTGTATGGATGTTATGACCAGAAGCTATTGAAATTGGTATTTTGACCATGATAAACTAGCAATGGTATAATTCTAGTTGTCTTGCATTGCAGAGATATTTCAATCTTGCTTCAACACATCAACTGCCAATGGATCTGTAGTCTGGAACAGTAAACAAACTATTCCATTTTCTTTTTCTTCACAGGCAAATTTATTTACTACATAAAATGGCACAGAACACTATATATCAACTTCCAGCTGAATCTAAAACTAAGTTGAAAGATAAAGATGTAGTTGAAAAGGGTGCCATGAATATACTTTTAAGGGTGACTGTTTATGTTATTTGATTAGATTATTTTGAAAATTATGTTGGACAAATGCGACTGTAATTGCATTTTTGAAGTCTTTGCGGAGACCTCTAAAAATTTTATATTGAAGTTGCAATTTCGAATTCTACATCGGAGACTAGGGCACTAGGTAGTTTAGTAACTAATGATTTGTGTTTGTGAATTGAATGAGTGAGAGAATGAGAACATATTCCTTTGAAGCTCCATGAATACAAGTTTTTAAAATGTAAATCCCATTTCAACTTTTATGTGCAATATTAAGAACCAACAGTCTAAAACAAACCGAATTGCAAATAAACATTTTTTGAGGATAATGTTGACATAATCCAGGTTTTGGATAGTCATGAAAGGAGGAAGGAAAAATTTTAAGAGGGCAACGTAGATAAAGCATGTAACTGATGAAGATGGGCAAAGCATTATGCGAGTGGTGTCTCTTTGAGGATAGGATCTTATTGAGGTACTGCATTTAATGTTTTAAATATTCCAAATTATCCCTTTTTATGGTTTAGTTCTTATTCATCTTTCCATTTTGATTTGTCTTGAGGTCATGGATGCAAATGGTGAGAAATCACTAGCTCTATTTCCCGCTGAATTTTACAAAAGCATGTGAAAGATGACCGACCATAAGAGAATGAGATTGATACAAGTGCTGATGATGGACCTTTGGAAGCAAATACTAATAGGATAAGACATATTGAGTTGCATATCGATGGAGATTTAGAATCTAACTCAGATACAGATGATTATATAGTTCACTCCCATTGTTCAGCCGATAAAATGTAAATAATGTTCTTGTCCTATCTTTGAAGGCTGATTTTTTTAGGATTTACATCATTACAGACTTGAACTAGACTAAACAAAAAGAGTTGAGTTTTTGCATTAACTGTCAAATTATGTACGTTTTTGTGTGTGTAAAATACACAAGTTACGTTTTATTTTTCAAATAATAATAAACAAAATCTTTCATCTTAATTTAAAATTCTTCTTTTGTCTCATTAAACCACTCAATTGATAATTGTGTAAAAGATATCATATATATAAAATGAATTTTAATCTACCACGTCTAATTTATTAACTTTTAAAAGGTGAATTTTAGCTGCTAAACTATTAAAAAAAATTCTTTCTTTTTGAAATAGTTTAAAATGTGAACAATTTTTATTAATTTTAACTTTTGCGTACTTAGCCCTAATTGGAAAGGAAATTTTTCGCATTTTATGTTAAAAAAACTAAAACAAGAAACATTTCAAATTATAAAATATTCACCAATTAATTTCATCGAGTTAGATAAGAGTGATTTGTTTGTCCTATTTAGACCCGCTATGCAAAAATGTGTAAAATAATTAGACAGAGAAGGGATGCAAGAAAGCCCTTGATGATGCCCCTGATAAGGTGTGGAAGTCCTTGAAGATCTTGGGTGTGGAGGGGACAGAGGGTGATGAGTTGTACGAAGGTTTTCTGAGAAAATTGGATAGTGATGATAAGAAAGTCAGGGCTAAAAAGAAGGGTGTTGTTAGTATTGATCCATGAATATCGTTTCCTTCAATGTTCGAGGATGCTGCAATTCCATTAAGAGGAGGAGAGTGTCTCAAATTTTGAATCGTGGAAAAGCGGGCCTTTGTTTGTTACAGGAAACTAAAGTGGTTGAGATGGATTCCAAATTGGTTCAATCTTTGTGGTCTGGGCAAGATGTGGAATGGTCTGCTTCGAATTCAGTAGGTCGTTCAAGCGGTATTATTACGATGTGGAAGTCGAAATCTTTAAAGATGATATCTAGCTTTCGTGGGAAAGGCTTCCTTGGGAATCTGTTTCAGTGGAAAAATCAAAGCTTTGTGGTGTTAAACATTTATTCGCCTTGCAGTTTGGTGGAGAAACGACAATTGTGGAGGGAGTTGAAAGTGATTAAGGCTCGATTCCCGTGTGAGGCTTGGATAGTTGCAGGAGATTTTAACGCTGTGAAGTATGACGAGGAAAGGATAGGAAGATCAGTTCTCAATTCTAGAGAAATGTTGGAATTCAACTCGTTTATTTTCGATATGAATCTGATAGACTTGCCAGCTGTAGGTAACATATTTTTGTGGTTTAGTCCTAACGGTGCTAGTAGAAGTAGACTGGATAGATTTATGGTGGATGAGAACTGTATATTTAAGCGTTAGTTGAGTAACCAAATGGTAGGAAACAAGGACATATTTGACCATCGTCCAATATGGCTAAAGTCTAATAATGTTAACTGGGGCCCTAAACCGTTCCGGACGATTAATTGTTGGTTCGACCATGCTAAATTCAGGCCATTTGTTGTTAAGGCTTGGAGCTCTTATCAGTTCGGTGTCTCTGCGTGCAAGATTCTTATAAAGAAGTCCAAAGCTATAAAAGCAGATCTTAGAAGTTGGAATGTGGACACGTTCGGTTGGCTGGATTTGAATATAGAGGAGAAAGTTGATCAGTTAAATTAGATTGAGGATCTCTTGGCCCAAGCTAATGTTGTAGAAGACAACAAGATGATTGAAGATAGACTGAAGGTTCAGGAAGAATTTTGGAAGGGTCTTCGTAGAAAAGAAAGTCTTAGAGCTCAGAAGTCTAGGCACAGGTGGTTGAAGGAAGGTGATTTGAATTCTAATTTTTTTTATGAGTCCCTTAAAGTAAGTAGGAAAACATATTTGTTATCTGCCATTAAAGTGGGAGGTTTGCTTTTAGAGGATCCTGTTTGTATCAAAGAGGCAGCTAAATATTACTTCGAGGCAAAATTCTTGAACCCTACCAAACCGTCTCTGAGTTACAATTTGGGAGACGTTCCTCGCCTTGACACTAAAGATAGGATGTTATTGGAAGCTGATATTTCTGTTAACGAGATCAAGAAGGCAATGTTCAGTTGCGACGGGAATAAATGTCCAGGGGTTGATGGTTTCAATTTCAAGTTCATCAAATCGTGTTAGTATGGCCAGATTTCTCTAATTGCATTGCTGAATTTTTTTACTCTGGTTTTCTTCCTAAGGCGTTCGCTTCATCATTCATCTCATTTGTGCCTAAGATTGACAATCCTTAGTCTTTTGAGGATTATCGTCCTATAAGTTTAGTGAGTAGTGTGCTCAAAGTTATCTATAAAATCCTTGCTGGTAGGCTTAGTGTTGTGATCCATAAGCTGGTCTCCCCTTCCCAAACTGCTTTCATCCCTAGCCGTCTGCTGCTCGATGGTGTTGCCCTCACCAATGAGGTAGTTGATTATGCGAGAAGATTCAAGAAGAAATGATTTATGTTCAAAGTCTATTTTGCGAATGCCTACGACTGTGTTGACTGGAAATTCCTTGAAAATATGATGGAAACTATGGGATTCAGAGGTAGGTGGTTAAATTGGATTAGAGGGTCGGTGTTCAATAGTTACTTTTCGATTTTGATTAACGGAAGCCCGTCGAAGGATTTAAAGTGCATATGGGCCTGAAACAAGGTGATCCCCTCTCACCTTTCCTATTTTCAATTGTGGTTGAAGGGATGGCTTTCCTGGTTCGAAGGGATGAACAGTTAAACGTGCTAAAAGCATTCACAGTTTTGGACTTGCCTACTCCTAGTATACTTCAGTTCGCGGACAATACTGTCTTGTTTGGTGACGTATCTATTTCCAATATTTGGGCATTCAAATCGGTTCTTCAAGCGTTTGAGCTTATTTCAGGCCTCAAAATTAACTTTGCTAAAAGTAGTATATATGGAATAGGGTTGGATACTGATTTGTTGTTTGCAGCAACCCAAATCCTTCAATGCGAATCCAGTTTATTACCCATGAAATTCCTAGGCCTTTCCGTTGGAGGAATTCCCCGTAGAGCTTCGTTTTGGAAGCCGGCTGTCTCTAAATTGCGTAAAAGACTTCTTTGCTGGGTAAGTCGTACTTTATCAATTGGTGGCAGGGTTTCCCTTTTGAGCTCAGTCCTCACCAATATTCCTATCCATCATCTTTCCTTTTTCATTATGCCGAGGAAGATTAAAAAGGAGATTATAGCAATCCAGAGACGTTTTCTTTGGGCCGAATCATCTAGTGGTAATCTCGTTTCTTGGGTAAGCTGGAAGAAAGTGTGTTACCCTAAACGTTGTGGTGGTTTGGGTGTGAAGCACATTGGAAAGTTTAATAGGGCTCTTGTTGCGAAGTGGTTGTGGAGGTTCATGTATGGTGGTGACGATATTTGGCGGCCTATGTTGGATAAGCGGTACAGTAATATCAGATTAAAGATTCAATCCTTTGCGGAAACCGGTTCCCGCCCCTCCGACTCCCTTTGGATGAAGGACTTATTAGTTTTAGCATATCAATCATCCCAGTTCAGTTTTAACCCTTTGCTTTCTTGTGTTATTGGCAATGATAAGGATACAGTTTTTTGGAATTCTATTTGGCTGGGCTTAGTCCCTTTGAAGGATGAATTCCTTTCTCTTTTCAATGCTTGTAATTTCAAAACCGCATCATTCAGTGATTTGGGGTATTGGGAGTATGGCAGATGGAATTGGATATTTATGGAATCAATGACAAGGATCCCGCCCGAATTGGATTCTGACTTGTTTGCTTTAAACTCCAAGGTGTCCACGTTGAATTTCCAGGAGGATTTAAGGGATGCTTGGTTTTGAAATTTGGATAGTAGCCATGGATTCTCTATAGCGTCTTATTATGAATTTCTGGTTGTTCCTGAATATTCGTTACTACAGGATAAATCTAAATTCCTATTCCTGGAGAAGGTTTGGCGTTCTTCTATTCCACCCAAACTTCGTGTTTTTGCATGGCGATTTGGTCACGATAGACTAGCCATTAGGGCAAACTTGGTTAAGAGAAACATTGTGGTTAATGATCTCGAGAAAGACTGCATATTTTGTTTCCGTGTTTGAAGAATCTTCTCATCTATTTTTTCTTGCCATAAGTCGAAGGCAGTGTGGGATAAAATCTGTGAATGGCTAGACATTGATTTTATCGCGGAGTCGGATTGTGGCCTTCACATTGGGAATTTCAAAATAGAGGACAGTGTAAATCTAATAACCTTAACTCTATTTGATTTATAACTTATTGGAACATTTGGAGATGTAGGAATAATATTCTTTTTGACGAGGGTTTTTGTATTGTTGACGACATCGTGGTAGCTACTATTACGTCCTCTTGGGTTTGGTTAATTCTAGGTTGTTTCAATAGTAAGTACTGTAGCCTTCACGATTTGTTTAAATTTCCTTTTGACTTCTTGTAACCCTGTAGCTTTTGACCCGATTGTATTGTTGGTTTTGAGATCTCCTTAATCTCCTTGTTGAATTTGCTTATTTTAAAAAAATAGACAGAGAAGGACGATCTAAGTTGGAGGTGTGGACTTATTTTATAATCCCTCCCTATTTCATGGTGGGCATATGACTTTCAACTATCAATAGATTCTCGTCACCATCCAAAAAAATGACAGAGAAGGACGGTCTAAGTTGGAGGTGCAGACTCATTTTATAATCCATCCCTATTTCATGGTGGGCATATGACTTTCAACTAACAACAAATTCTCATCACCATCCAAAAAAATGAGTGCACACGGTTAGGATATCACCTTTCACATCCCTGAAAATAGCTTATAATCCCCCATTTTCCTTTGATATCTAAAGATGCATCCGAGTTCAATTGATCCATCCTGGAGCGTGTGGTTTCCACTCTTGAAATTTCTTCTGGTGATTGTCTCCATCGCTAATCTCTTCTTTATTATGATGCATGTTCTTATTGATCCCATGATTCTCGTTAGTGTGGTTTATGAGCTTATCTTTTTATCTTTAAAATTATAGTTCATATCCTTATTACTATATGAATTGCTCTCCTTAACTTTGAAAATGACAGTAAAAAAGAAATATTTTTTTTTCATTTAAATAATAATTACACTTCAACAAATTAAAACAACAAACACCTGAATTAACTAAAAAAAATTATTACACCAAGACCCTACAATTCTAGTAAGCAATTCGTTTATGCACCCAAATCACAGGGACTGAAATATTAATAAATCAAAATAGTAGCGGACAATTTGGTCCTCTTATTTTTTTCAAATTTTCAATGGACTTTTAGTTATTACAAATTTTTTCACGATTTGAATACTATTCACATGATGACAAACATGGAGCTTAACAAGGATTGCACGTCTGCATATAGTTTACTCATATTGAATGATTTATTAGATGTTGGAATGCTTTCATATTGAGAGTTAGGTTTAGAAGTGGCAATTTCATGACTTATATGAGCAAATCGATTGGTTTAATAAACCTTACAACAAAGTGTTTTAAATACACA
Source organism: Lathyrus aphaca (assembly GCA_963966055.1). Taxonomy (NCBI): domain Eukaryota; kingdom Viridiplantae; phylum Streptophyta; class Magnoliopsida; order Fabales; family Fabaceae; genus Lathyrus; species Lathyrus aphaca. Next base: position 569,841,257 of record OZ014519.1, read on the forward strand.
GAGTAAATCATAATAAAGTGAATAGATAACTTCACTAACCTAAAACATCAATGTGAATACTTGAGGCACTCAGTATGAGATTGAACATAACAACCTCTTTTTCATTGCTGTTGGTATGTTTGAAATTAGCAAAAATGTTTTTCCATCAATTTACTACCACAAAGCTTCAGTACCATTCTATCTATGTGAATTTCAACTAATATTTATACACCCACATTATGTTGGATGACATTTTATTTATTGTAAATTGGATACCTTAGAAACAAAGTATAATAGATTTATTTATGATCAAGATATCCCCAAGGATTAGGGTTTAGAGTAACCAAGGATAACAACAAGGATTAATTATAATCTGTTATTCTTTCCTTTCTCTTGAAACAAGATTACAAGTATACAAGAATAACAAATAACCTCTCTCACTTTTGAATTAAAATTTTATCTTCCAATTTTTCCTTATCTTAAAAGAATGAGAGAGTGATATGTTATTTATAAGAAAACTAACATACTAACCTAATGAATTTTTAATAATTATTCATTACAAGCTAACTTATGGTACAAACTAACTTAAACAATTGGATCCATAACACAAGGCCCAATTTGACAACAACATGTGAGCGGACTTCGAAGACATGCTAAACCTAGAATTTGTTTTAATATCTCACAAATCCCCACATTGGAACAAACTCTATAACATCAAGGAACAATTAGACGTACATACTAGAACTGACGTCGACTACAGTATGTATAACTTCTGCACTAGCATGTGAACCAGCTTCGACTTCATGCTAAACCTCTTTCGTATTAGAGTTCGATCCAATATTCCACAAATCTCCACCTTGGACCAAAATTTATACCAACAAGAAAATAAAACTAACTTTCTTCATGCAGTATTATCAACTGCATATAGTGAAAAAACTTGCAACTGAGCAACGTCTTTTCAGCTGTCGTTAACGCAACATTCATGGATGCCTCCCCCTTTAACGCTTCCAAACAACTCTGCTGAACAAGTATGACTTTCATCTTCAAGCACCACAGACCAAAGTCATTCACATCGATGAACTTTTCAATCTCATACTTTGTTGAAGACATCCTTTCCACACCAATTTGTTGTGAATCAGATACCTTAAAATAAAGTATAATAGGTTTCTTTATGATCAAGAAACACATAAGGGTTAGGATTTAGAGTAATCAAGGATAACAACAAGGATTGGTTATAAACTATTATTCTTTAATTTCTCTTGAAACAAGATTACAAGTATAAAAGAATAGCAAATAACTCATCTCACTTTTTATTTAAGATTTTATCTTCCAATTTTCTCTTATTTTAAAAGATGAGAGATTAATATGCTATTTATAAGAAAACTAACGTACTAACTGTCGTACCTCGAAAAACATACGATCCTCGCGCCGACCGCGGAACATATGGAAATAACAGAGTAGCCATCTAATTCTATTTATTCTAATGAAAAAATAGGAAGATATGGATAAAACCTAATAAAGAAATACGGATAGAACAAGGTCATCGAAAGCAAATTCTACGTTCGAGAGTCGGTTACATAAGGGGAAGGTATTAGCACCCTTTACGTCCGTTGTACTCAACGGGAACCTCTTAATTTAACTTGCGATTACATGTTAACTTATGCTTTCTGTTTTCTTCGACTAAAATAAATGTAAATGATTCTAATTAAGGTTACGAGAAATGGGTGGTTTTATTCCTAGGGTGCTCGGCAGGGAGTAAGATCCGTGTGCCTACGTATTCCCTTGTGCAATGGGAAAGTCAGAGCCTCGTACTTCGTGGTACTAAGGTTCGTTGGTTAGTTTGTTTTAATGAACGATTGTTTAGACCGCATTCTAACTGCTAAGCATTGGCTTATCTGCTCGCGATAGGAGGCGGAAGCGCTAGCTTATTTGCGAGATAGAAAGGATTTAAACAATGTTCGTTTGAAGAAAAAATGTTTGATAAGTTAAGTGTTTTAGGAACGGAAGGGCGAATGAACCACGTCCCGTGGGGCGAGCCTCAGGAGCGTTCATTCAAGAATTCAAGGAATGCTAGACTCCAAAATTCAGTTCTTCCATTATTTAATTAAAAATAGTTTGAGTATTCGTATTAAAAATATTTGATTTGTTTGATAGCGGTGCATGATGCGAACAATTTATAAGGAAAAGTTCTAATAGAGATTAATCGATTAATTTATGAACGAGATAAAAAGTAATAAACATGGGAATAAAAGACAATAAATAAAAGTCGAATTTCTTAGAGGTAAATAAAGTGGTCTCATATTGATTTAAATAACGTCGATTTGTTAGAATCGAATATTTAAATTGTTTATCATATCATCGACCATAAAAATAAATTAAAGTAGAAAAATAATAGTAAATAAAAGAATTGGCCTCATATTTAATTTAAATAACGTCGATTTATTCGAAATCGAATATTTAAATATTTATTCATCGGCCAAAATAATAATAAATCGGGACAATGTGAAATAATAAGAAAAATAAAGGTGTGACCTCAAATTAGGGGATAACGTCGATTTATTAGAAATCGAATATCACCATTTATCATAGGCCGAATAATAAAATACAATAGTGAATAAAATAATAAAATAGGTCTCAATTTAATGGATAGCGTCGATTAAATAATCGAATATCTCATTTTATCATTAACCGAATAAATCGAATAATCGATTAAATAATAGCGAAAAAATAAAAGTGGCTTCATATCGGTATAGATAACGTCGGATCGAAATGATCGAATATCAATACCTTGTATTATATCATTGGCCCTAATAAAACTAAAATAAAGAAAATAAATATAAAAAACAAGATATAATCAACATTAAATTTAGAAACTCTAAAACATAAAATAAGAGTAACTAAGAAGCTTAAACATCAATAATAATAAAAATAACTCCACATAAAAGGGGTGTAAAGCAAAATCTGTGTCTGTGAGTAGTAAACAGATCAATGGGCTAAGCCCAATAACAAGATAACATAAAATAAACAATAAAAATCAAGAAAACAAAGGGAGGGAGGCGCATAAATCTGGATGTGTAGATATAAATACAGGTTATGCCCAAACCAAATAAACAAAACTTATTATTATTTATAAAAAAAAACGAAAATGAAAAACAGGGCAAGTCGTGGTTTTAAAACAGAGATTTATGCTTCAGAAAACCCACCCTAAAAAAACAAGTTGTTCGCAGATACTTTCTCTCTCGCGCGATTTCAGATCTCTCACGTGATACCCCTCTTTCGACGCTCTCAGTTTGTCTCTCTGAATCTCTCTCGCATACGTTTCCTCTCTCCGTCTCAAGCTCTCAATCACGATTTTCGTCTCCGGATCTGCTTTCAGTTTCGCAAGCTTCATTCTGAATCTCACTCAACTCCTTATCTCGAATCCGTTTCTGTTTTTGGGTTTGGAAATCACTTTTCTCCGCTCACCTCATGCTCTCTATTCTTATTTGAAAAGCATTTTCAGTTTGGGGTTTGGGGTTATGATTTATGTTTATTTTCGTTTCTGGTTTGGTGCAGTTGTGAAAGATTTAAGGTTTGTCTATTAAAAATGGTGATGATTTGTGTTTTTTGAGCGACTGAATGGATGGAAAGTTGAGGAAGAGTGTTTGATTCGAAGAGTTTATGAAAGGTGTTTATGAAGGTGATTTGAAGAGAAAGGTTGAAACAAATTGTTTGTTGTTTATGGTGAAACAAGTTGAGATAATGTTGAAGGCTGCTGAAGGAAGAAAAGGCTTGAAGAAATTTCAGTAGGGATTTTGAGGTTGTGAAAGGCTTCCCATTTGAGAGAGAACCGCACTCAATTTATAGAAGGTGAAATTGGAAAATTTTGTTTTTAATTATAGGATGTGATTGTGCGTTAGAAAGGCGTTGCGTTGAGGGTAGTGGGATTGTAGCATGTGGAATCTGTTGGGGATATTACAGGTTGGATAAAGATATTTGGTTGTACATGTTTTGGAAAGGCTGATACATTGTTGTGGGATTTTTTTTTGAAAGAAATGGTAAGTGAAAAAGCAACTGTACGACTGACAATTGATATGGGCCTTTTTTTTCATTCTATTTTTTGAATTTGTTAATGAAAAAGTAAAATAAAAAAGTTTAAAATGATAATAAGAATAATATCAATAATAAAGTAATAATAACAATAAAAATGATAAATAAAATGGTGATAATAAAAGTAGAAATAATAAATATAGTAATGATAATAATAAAATTTATAATAATAGTAATGATAATAAACATAGAAATCATAATAATAATAAAAGAGAAAAATTTGGTTAAAAAATAATTTTTGAATTAAAATAGAAAGAAATGGATAATTATTATTAACTGGACCTCGCACACATGGTTTGATAAATCCGAATGAAATCTTGACTGAACAAAATGCGATATATGTATTTTATTTTCTGAATAATAAAAGTAAATATGCGAGTGAGACAAATTTAGGGTATGACAGATGCCCCTATCAAATTGTCTTGAACCCGAGAAATTGAACTGCTGCAAGGCATTCGATATTAGGGTAAAAGTTAATTAGATATGAGAATAACCGAAAATTTGTCCAATGCAGAATTCAATGCAAAAATGAAATATGATATGCTTATATGGACGCAATTGCTGGGGATTTTAAATGTGATGCAATATGAGACACCAAGTCTGCGGGGATGATGAAATGATTGAATGAGGGAAATGCACTGAAAGAAGTAACGTAATGAAAATTTGATTAGGAAAACAAGATATTTTTGAAAATCTGTTTGGAGGACGGAGAATAATCAGGAATGAGAGGGATTAAACCCTGGAGAGAAAATAATGGCATCCAACAAATACTTTAGATGCATAAGTACCGAAGTTGGAAATCAACGCCCGAAACATCTAGAAAAAAAAACCTTGATGTGGAATGAAACCAAATTATAAATGTATACCAAGGGAAACGTCAAACTTTTCAACGAGACATTTAAAAAGTGATGCTACTGGAAATAAAGATTCGCGTCAAACTTCTCAATGGGATGAACCGAAGAGAGACAATTTGAAGGAAATATTAGAATTTCTCAATGGGATTAACCGGAATGAGAAATTGGAAGGGAAGGAATCCACGTTAAACTTCATACATTTTGAAGGAATAGAAAATAATCCACGTCAAACTTAACGAAGTTTGAAGGAAAGGGGTCCACGTCAAACGTCATATAGTTTGAAGGAAAATAAAGATATCCATGTCAAATTTCTCGATGGGAATTATCCAAAGAGAGATATTTGAAGGAAATGGTCCATGTCAAACTTCACAAAGTTTGAAGGAAAAGAAAATATCGACGTCAAATTTCTTAACAAGACAAATTTGAAGGCAAGGGATCCACGTAAAACTTCACATAGTTTGAAGGAAAATAAGAATATCCACGTCAAATTTCTTAATAAGACAAATTTGAAGGAAAAAAAGGTCCACGTCAAACTTCACAAAGTTTGAAGGAAAATAAGAATATCCACGTCAAATTTCTTAATAAGACAAATTTGAAGGAAAAAGGTCCACGTCAAACTTCACAAAGTTTGAAGGAAAATAAAATAAACATATGAAAGACAGGGTGACAGACACGACTTCTTTGGTAGGTGCCAAGTTAGTTGGACTTTGACTTTTGGTGGTTTCCAATGGAAATTGGACTCTAAGGATGCCAAACGAAATTGGACTTTGACTACAAGGTAAGATGACAAGACCTCGGGAAATGCAAATGAGCACGAAGTATAGTCCGAAGTATGCTTGATATGAAATTGTATGATGCAAATGATCAATGTTTGCAAAGCAAATGCAAATGATGAGACCAAATGATAAGACTCTTTTGGAGAGGTGCGGCTGAAGCAGCTGATTCCATGACGCAAGGAACTTTGCCAACTCGTCTTTGAAAGATGTTCTGATCATAACTTCTATTTAGAAGTATCATGAGGTTGATCCTGTTATCAGGAGTGATAAGCTTTGCTTGGGAATTGCTTGAAACAAATTTCCCCATATTGACTGATTCTGGAATGACTGCTTGACTAGTTGCTTGAAATGCTTGCCCCAACAAGAGCCTTGAAGAGATTCTCTTAATAACAAGATCTTTGACTGTGACATGCCCCTGATAGGATCACGGGTCAAGTTTCTCAACTGTTTAAAAATTCCTTGATGATGAGTGCTTACTTGCAAATAAAATATTCATTTAAAAATGTTAATTTTAATGCAACGCTAAAGCAAAAATTTGAAATCAAAAACATTATTGGAATGATATTGGTGTAAATAATATGAATTACTGGTAAGAATGTGATGTTTATTTAGACACACAAAGTGAAAGATAATGCACAAGGTATGATAACAAAGCAAATGATTGGAAAATTTCTTGGGGAGTCAGCTTACGCAACCTTGTTGCGATATACTTTCAAAACAAACCTAAGCTTCAATTAGGTCTTTAAAGGATTGTAACGTGGTTTGGTTCACGGTTTATGAAACAAAGGATATAAGGCTCAAAATTTATTTTTTACCCAACCCATACTTCATGATGATCTCCAGTCCTACGCTCAATTAACTCAACCTATGCATTCAGTTTTTTTTGTAGTTGCATTGATGAGGATGGCTCAGAAGCCAAAGGATTATTGGATAGAAGTCATTGCTTCTTCACAACATTTTGTTGTCTTTTTGTTGAGGATTTTGGTTCAACGCATCCTTGTCTTTGTTGAGGTATTTTAGTAACCTCTCTTGATTTGGATTTTTTTATTATCCCTAACTTTTGCCTGGACTATATCTTTGACGTTTTCAGTCCACCGGGATACTTTTATTTTTGCTTAAGTCGCCTTTTGGGTGTTGACTTAGCGGTTTTTTCATTTTTGATTTGGACAATGACTGCCATCAACTTCTTCGACAATTATTTGATGTGTGCGAAGACAAAATTGGGCTTGAAACCCTTATTAAAAGTGCAAGGACCGATTCTCCTGAAATTGAATACATATTCGAATTAATTGAGGACTACCCTGCCCCGGGTTAAGATTACGGTTTTTTCGTGTAGAAAGAAACTCCAACTTCTAGGCTCAAAGGGGTTGACAATGGATTAACTTTCTTATTTCTCCAGTATTTGGGAGTTGAAACAATGCCTGCATATCATCAGCAGGGTTTTATTTTGAAAGCATACCATTCAACAGTTTGGGTATTTCTTTTTCGTCATCCTCCCTCCAATCATTGCTTATACAATAGATGAATAAGAGAAACAATGGTATATATATTTTTTGGAATTTTGTTTTTGAAAATGAAAAAAGCATGAATACGCACAAATATGAAGGTGAATGAATTGATTCAAAAACATGTGATGCTCATTTCATTAACATTAACATTAGAGAACAAACCAATTCTTTAAACAAGTACACATAATACAAACAAGGAAATTAAAACTGAAAAGAAACAAGGCCTAGTGTCTAATCAGTAGCAAGGATGAGCTTTCCCGTCTGACCCACTGGCTTTAGGTAGTAACTTGTGATTCTTCGACCAAATCTTCAGCCACTTTGTTTTGGCATGGGATCTATTTCAACCTTGGGAGCCCCTCTCTATGTGAAGGTGAGCAAGTCTCCTCTGACCAAGTCCTGAACTCGAGCTTGGAAAGCATAACAGTTCTCAATATCATGACCTGCAGCTCCTTCATGGAATGGGCAATGAAGATCGGTCCTAAATCCAGGTGGAAGAGGATTTGGAAGGTTGAGAGGTCTAGTAGTGACAAGACCTTTTTTGCACAAGGCAGGGAAAATCTCAGCATACTTCATGGGAACGGGATCAATAGGAGCCATGGGCCTGGGATTGCGAGTCTGATTCTGACCAACATTCCTTTGTGGATGAGCTCGAGCTGGTGGAGCATTAACCATAGGAGTAACTGCAGCTACTTGGGCTTCACCATACTGTTGTTGCTTGTAGTAGGATCTTCTTTCAGTGTTGACAGCATAAGTATCACCCTCTTTCCTCTTTTGAAAGTTCCCAGAGGACTTTCTTGCAGCATTAGAAGCTTCAACATTTCCAAACTTTCCTTTTCTGATTCCTTTCTCTAGCCTTTCTCCGATAGTGACTAGGTCAGCGAAACTAGATGATACACTGCCAATCATCCTTTCCCAGTAAAGAGGTTGAAGGGTGTCCATGAACAGACCAATCAACTCTTTTTATGCCAAGGGAGGCTTCACCTGAGCAGCTAGCTCTTTCCATCGTTGAGCATACTCTTTGAATGATTCCTTTTCTTTCTGAGACATGTTTTGAAGCTGACAGCGGTCAGGTGCCATGTCCAGATTGTATTTGTATTGTCTCAGGAATGCATCAAGCGAATCCTTCCAGCATTGGATACGGCTTTTCTCGAGTCCCATATACCATTTCAAAGATGCCCCACTCAAGCTATCTTGGAAGCAATGGATGAGCAGTTTGTCTTTATCAGCATGGGCAGCCATTTTGCGGCAGTACATGACCATGTGGCTTTTTGGGCAAGTGTCTCCCTTGTATTTTTCAAATACTGGCATTTTGAACTTGTCTGGCATAACCAAGTTCGAAACCAAGCACATGTCTGATGCGACAACATTGAAGACATCAAACCCCTCAACAACTCTTATCCTCTTTTCCAAAGTCATACATTGTTCCCTAACATTTTCAATATTTCCAACCTCTCCTTGTACCGAAGATGGTGGATTATGCACGAATGAAGGATTCACATAAGCAGTTTGGGCAACAGTATGCACATTAGGTTGAGATTCAGTGAACACTCCAGGTTCGAAAAAAATGGATGTACCAGCCATCTGAGTAGTTGCAAATGGCAGAGTGTAACCTGGCGGCAAACCAAATTCTGGCCAAGTAGTAGCGGGCCTTGAAGACTCTGCATTAATGACGAAACTACTGACTTCAGAGGTAACGGTCCTCTGAGGTTGAGCGTCCTTAGTAGCCAAGACTTGGAGCATTTCCATGATCTTGCTCACACTGCTCTTCAGGTCATCAATGTCTTCCCTGACTCGCTTGTTGTGTTCTTCTTGTTCGGCCATTCTTCTTTTTTCGTGGGCCCTCGTTATGTATCTGCGTGGAGGAATCAGCTTGACGGGTACTCAACAACTCTGAAGATGAGAATGGATGAACATGAGCGACTATGATGTATGCAAAATGAATGCAAATATGAATTCAATAATATGAGAATAAGATGCAATGAGTAGTTGTAATTCAAAGGATGATAAATCAAATTCCAAAGTTGATCACCAAAACGAGTTAGTAACCAATATCTATGATAAAAGGAACCTTATAGGTAGGCACTAGAAGGATAATTCTAAGTTCTTTACTCATACAAACCTCTCACATTATAGTTTCTACGGTGATGGATTAAGATACTCACGGTCACGGACGCTAATCAAACTAACGTCCTACCACAGGCTAACTGTATTATGACGATAGTAACGATAAGGTCTACCTTGAGTGGAGTTCTCATGCTAGGTACACAAGGAGCGGGTCCTCAGAGACTAACACTACACAACTACCAAAATTGAAACTGGTTCTAGGAGTTCCCCGAGTCACAGACCCTTCACAAATCAAGTCATGCGACAGGCTAGCTGCGTTACGACAAGATCTATGAATAAGTCTACTCTCGGGGGGAGCTTTCATGCTAGGCTTGCAAGGAGCGAGTCCTCAGGGACTAACACTAATAACTTCCAATTCTAACTTAGATGTTCCCTCTTCTTTTTTCCAAATCTCAGGTGTAAAACTTTACACATGATACCAACCCAAGATCCAATGGAAAAATAATAAGCATAATAAAGAGGGAGCAATAAAGGAGTAAATACAAAAGTAAAAGGAGAAAGCGTAAAGAAAACAGATAAGCAAAGTCAACAATAATTGAGAAGTTAACTAAGTTAGGTTTGACTCGTCCCCAGCAGAGTCACCATCTGTCGTACCTCGAAAAAATACGATCCTCGCGCCGAACGTGGAACAAATGGAAATAACAGAGTCGCCATCTAATTCTATTTATTCTAATGAAAGAATATGAAGATATAAATAAAACCTAATAAAGAAATACGGATAGAACAAGGTCATCGAAAGCAAATTCTACGTTCGGGAGTCAGTTACATAAGGGGAAGGTATTAGCACCCTTTACGTCCGTTGTACTCAACGGGAACCTCTTAATTTAACTTGCGATTAAGATCCTAGGGTGCTCGGCAGGGAGTAAGATCCGTGTGCCTACGTATTCCCTTGTGCAATGGGAAAGTCAGAGCCTCGTAGTTCGTGGTACCAAGGTTCGTTGGTTAGTTTGTTTTAATGAACGATTGTTTAGACCACATTCTAACTGCTAAGCATTGGCTTATCTGCTCGCGATAGGAGGCGGAAGCGCTAGCTTATTTGCGAGATAAAAAGGATTTAAACAATGTTCGTTTGAAGAAAAGATGTTTGATAAGTTAAGTGTTTTAGGAACGGAAGGGCGAATGAATCACGTCCCATGGGGCGAGCCTCAGGAGCGTTCATTCAAGAATTCGAGGAATGCTAGACTCCAGAATTCAGTTCTTCCATTATTTAATTAAAAATAGTTTGAGTATACGTATTAAAAATACTTGATTTGTTTGATAGCGGTGCATGATGCGAACAATTTATAAGGAAAAGTTCTAATAGAGATTAATCGATTAATTTATGAACGAGATAAAAAGTAATAAACATGGGAATAAAAGACAATAAATAAAAGTCGAATCTCTAAGAGGTAAATAAAGTGGTCTTGTATTGATTTAAATAACGTCGATTTGTTAGAATCGAATATTTAAATCGTTTATCATATCATCGACCATAAAAATAAATTAAAGTAGAAAAATAATAGTAAATAAAAGAATTGGCCTCATATTTAATTTAAATAACGTCGATTTATTCGAAATCGAATATTTAAATATTTATTCATCGGCCAAAATAATAATAAATCGGGACAATGTGAAATAATAAGAAAAATAAAGGTGTGACCTCAAATTAGGGGATAACGTCGATTTATTAGAAATCAAAATCACCATTTATCATAGGCCGAATAATAAAATACAATAGTGAATAAAATAATAAAATCGGTCTCAATTTAATGGATAGCGTCGATTAAATAATCGAATATCTCATTTTATCATTAACCGAATAAATCGAATAATCGATTAAATAATAGCGAAAAAATAAAAGTGGCTTCATATCGGTATAGATAACGTCGGATCGAAATGATCGAATATCAATACCTTGTATTATATCATTGGCCCTAATAAAACTAAAATAAAGAAAATAAATATAAAAAACAAGATATAATCAACATTAAATTTAGAAACTCTAAAACATAAAATAAGAGTAACTAAGAAGCTTAAACATCAATAATAATAAAAATAACTCCACATAAAAGGGGTGTAAAGCAAAATCTGTGTCTGTGAGTAGTAAACAGATCAATGGGCTAAGCCCAATAACAAGATAACATAAAATAAACAATAAAAATCAAGAAAACAAAGGGAGGGAGGCGCATAAATCTGGATGTGTAGATAGAAATACAGGTTATGCCCAAACCAAATAAACAAAACTTATTATTATTTATAAAAAAAACGAAAATGAAAAATAGGGCAAGTCGTGGTTTTAAAACAAGATTTATGCTTCAGAAAACCCACCCTAAAAAAACAAGTCGTTCGCAGATCCTTTCTCTCTCGCGCGATTTCAGATCTCTCACGTGATACCCCTCTTTCGACGCTCTCAGTTTGTCTCTCTGAATCTCTCTCACACATGTTTCCTCTCTCCGTTTCAAGCTCTCAATCACGGTTTTCGTCTCCGGATCTGCTCTCAGTTTCGCAAGCTTCGTTATGAATCTCACTCAACTCCTTATCTCGGATCCGTTTCTGTTTTTGGGTTTGGAAATCACTCTTCTCCGCTCACCTCATGCTCTCTATTCTTATTTGAAAAGCGTTTTCAGTTTGGGGTTTGGGGTTACGATTTGTGTTTATTTTCGTTTCTGGTTTGGTGCAGTTGTGAAGGATTTAAGGTTTGTCTATTAAAAATGGTGATGATTTGTGTTTTTTGAGCGACTGAATGGATGGAAAGTTGAGGAAGAGTGTTTGATTCGGAGAGTTTATGAAAGGTGTTTATGAAGGTGATTTAAAGAGAAAGGTTGAAACGAATTGTTTGTTGTTTATGGTGAAACAAGTTGAGATAATGTTGAAGGCTGCTGAAGGAAGAAAAGGCTTGAAGAAATTTCAGCAGGGATTTTGAGGTTGTGAAAAGCTTCCCATTTGAGAGAGAACCACACTCAATTTATAGAAGGTGAAATTGGAAAATTTTGTTTTTAATTACAGGATGTGATTGTGCGTTAGAAAGGCGTTGCGTTGAGGGTAGTGGGATTGTAGATGTGGAATCTGTTGGGGATATTACAGGTTGGATAAAGATATTTGGTTGTACATGTTTTGGAAAGGCTGATACATTGTTGTGGGATTTTTTTTTTTTTGAAAGAAATGGTAAATGAAAAAGCAACTGTACTGCTGACAATTGATATGGGCCTTTTTTTTTCATTCTATTTTTTGAATTTGTTAATGAAAAAGTAAAATAAAAAAGTTAAAATGATAATAAGAATAATAATAATAATAAAGTAATAATAACAATAAAAATGATAAATAAAATGATGATAATAAAAGTAGAAATAATAAATATAGTAATGATAATAATAAAATTTATAATAATAGTAATGATAATAAACATAGAAATCATAATAATAATAAAAGAGAAAAAATTGGTTAAAAAAAATAATTTTTGAATTAAAATAGAAAGAAATGGATAATTATTATTAACTGGACCTCGCACACATGGTTTGATAAATCCGAATGAAATCTTGACCGAACAAAATGCAATATATGTATTTTATTTTTTGAATAATAAAAGTAAATATGTGAGTGAGACAAATTTAAGGTATGACACTAACCTAATGAACTTTTTAATAATTACCCATTACAAGCTAACTTAAGGTACAAGCTATCTTAAACAATTGGATTCATAACACAAAGTTCAAATTGACAACTACATATGAGCGGACTTCGACGACATATTAAATATAGAATTTATTCTAATATCTCACATTATTGATGCTTGCTCTTTATTATTACTTTTCTCATATGTTGACAACAGTGCTACTACATTATATTATATTAAATGAGTCATTTTTGTTGCAATTCTTCTATATACTCTGCACTATCTCTGTGGCAGCTTAATTATAAATCTAACCATTATGATTCTGGTAAAAGGTGACCGCCATCGTAATGGTCAATCACAACAATTGTTTTATATATCATATCATATAGCAACCGATTAGTCCAAAAGGCTTTATATACAATATGATATGCATTTCTTATATTGCAACAAATCTATTTAATTATTCTTAATTATGGCATTCTCTTTCATTTAAGCATTATACATGTATATTCATCAAAATTATTTTTATAATTACATGTTAAATTTACCGTACGAGAGCACGTTTAATCTACTAGTTTTATCTTTAAAATTATAATTCATATCCTTATTACTATTAGAATTGCTCTCCTTAACTTTGAAAATGACTGTAAAAAGAAATAACTTTTTACACAAAAATAACATTTAAAAAGGAATGGAGGAGTATCCAATTAATGTTGCACTTTTAACTACTCTTCACCTACTCTACTCTAGTTACAACCTCCCTTCACATTTAATAATAAATAAACGAGTCTTTCAACCTCTCCTCACCAACTCTAAACATAAAAACTTACCTTCAAACTCCCTTCGCATTATAAAATCTCAATTTGACTACTCTTCTTCTATAAACTCCTTTTATAAATAAGCTCCCATCTTTTTTTCTCTCTCAATCCACTACCTTCTCATTTCAAATTTTATAAACTTTTGAATGAGATTTTATCTCTCTATTTTTCTTATGAGCTATCTAACTTTTCCCTTTCTATTTGTATCTCTTTTACACAAATTTATTTCTTTTTAACCATAGATGATAACCCATTAACAATACAAAAAAAACTGCTATTTGTCACGTGAATTTTACGTCATTATACTGAAATTCACTTCACAAATCAATTTTTGCGACGTGATCATTCACGTCGCAGGAGGCTGTGTGACAACTTTTTTGCCACGTGAAATTCATGTCGCCACTTTGCCACGTGAATTTCACTTGGCAACTTTCTGCACATATGTCAGTCTTTATTCTGAAAAGACAGTTGACTTACGTTTCCCCATAAAGTATTTGCCACGTGAATTTCACGTCACTAAGTTACCAAGTGAAATTCACGTGGCAAAGTATTTGCTTTTTTAAATTGTAAAATTCAAATGTTTTATGGGTTAATTATCTTGCCACGTGAATTTCACTTGACAACTTAGTGACGTGAAATTCACGTGGCAAAGTATTTGTTTTTTTTTAAATTTTAAAATTCGAACGGTGAATGGGTTATTAATAAATAAAATTTGCCACGTGAATTTCACTTCACAACTTAGTTTTAATTATTAAATATATTTATATTTATATTTAATAATTAATATATATTATAATTATATTAATTGATATAAAAAATATTAATATATTAAATTGAATAACAAATACATATAATTTAAAATAATAAAAATATAATTATAATTAAAATTAAAATCAAATATAATAAATGCGACATATCAATCCTCCTCAAGGTCAAAATCAGAGTCATCATCGTCATTTATTGGTTGTTTACCACCGCTCCCTTGATTCCCTTGTGATTGCATAAATTGGCGTATCATCGCCTCCATATCAGTTTGCCTTTTATTCATGGCCTCCATTTGACTTTGTTGTTGCTCCAATAGACGCTTTTGCTCCTCCAATTGGGCCTTCAGCGCTGCCTCACGTTGCTCTGACTCACGTCTCGCCTCAGTTAGCGCTAGTTGTCTAATGGCTTCCATTACTTCAGAAGATAATTGTGTTGGACGCGACGTTCCTTCCCCATCTCTAACTCTCTGAAATAATGTCCTATCCCCCTTTCTCATACCGCCAGCCAAAGATCCAGCACCAAATAAACACCCATTTGGCCCCTTTCCGCCAGTTACTTGATCCCAAATATAAAAATCCACTCGCGGATCAAGTGACTCACCTTCTCTCGGAGTGTATTGAGGATTATGAATCAAAAATTGGGCGAGAAGTTTCTGATAGTCCTCCTACACATTCAATAAAAAATATTAAGTTAATTATAATTTTAAATTTTAAATTAAATAATAAATTAAATATAGCCACATGATTTTCATGCAACAATATCTTAGTCGCCACGTGAAAATCACGTCACCAAATAAACATTAAATAAAAAAAAATATAAACAATTGAATTAAAATTAAATAACTTACCACAGCTTTTTTGGTACGTTCGTCAACAAAACCACCCGATTTTTTTGTTCGGGTCCTTATCACCAGCTCCACCATTGTTGGAGGTCTCCCCAAATCCTATAAACAATACAATTTTAACTTAAAAAGTAGTAATAAGTACCAAGCGTCGAGCATGTTCGGCAACACTTATACTTCCAACTGCATTAAGGCTACCCCATTTTTCAGATGCTCTCATTTTCTTTGCTTTTTCAGATCTTTCCTTAAAAACAGGATCAGATTCCCAAAATTTAAGAAGTTCATCAAAGACTTCTTTTCCTATCCATTTGACACGGATATTATCGTTTATCCAACGTTCTCTAGCACGCCATAGCATGTCAGAAAGTCGAACTGCGCATCTGCTATAAAACTTTTTTTTAACCATTTTCTCATTGTATACTTCCCACACACATTTTTCCTGCAATATTGTATGACATTCAAATAAATAATTAGATAATTATTAAAATAAATAAATTTAACATAACAAATAAATTAAATTAATTATACCTTAAATAAATTAAACCAAGCTTCTTTTTCAGTCCCAGGAACTTCTTTAAATCTCTTCCAAGATTTTTTATACCTTTGTTGAATTACAAAACTTATACACTGGGCAGCAGTCCGACTCGACGCGAAACTAAATATCAATAATTTTAATTAGTATACAAATATAAATTATAACTTAATATATAATTTAAATGATAACTTGAATGCTTAAATAAAAATTTATTACTTACGAACTTCCATTCGGCCAAATATAATATCTTCCATCAATGATTGTAACGTCCTCACAATTATCAACCAGATTATCTCCGTCGACATCATCATCTACCTCATGATCGTGCACATTTGGCTCCTCATGATCATCCTCAGATTGCAAAATGGATAAAGGTACCGGTGTGGGATGTGCAGTGTGGGATGAAGGTACATGTGAAGGTCCCTGCTGGAATGGATAACTAGTAGCCCCAGGTGGGCTAAAACCAGGAGTCCCGGATGGGCTAACGAAACCAGGAGCCCCGGATGGGCTAACGAAACCAGGAGCCTCGGATGGGCTAATAAATGCTGGAGCCCCGGATGGGCTAATAAATGATGGAGCCCCGGATGGGCTAATAAAACCAGGATACTGAAGAGGGGAGGACAATAATGTCATTAGAGGCTGAGAACTATCTATAGACATATGATCTAATTGACTCAGCGGGGGAGGACACATTACCGATTGGGGTGCCTGACATACTACTACCCTCGGACGTCGGGACTTCCTACCGCTAGCCTTACCCTTATCAGATCGGGATGCCATTTTACCTATTCATAGATAAAACATGGTCTTCACTGCTACACGTTTTTGCTTACGGTCAATGGCTTTACTACGAACTTTATATCTGGACTCTGACAGAACTTACATTCCTCTAACGTTCCATCTTTAATACCAAACTCATTGTCATAAAACAACATGCAACCACTAATGCAACAATCAATCTTTCTTACTTCTAAACCCAACTTCGACACCAACCTCTTTGCATCATAATAACTTGTAGGCAAGTTGTCTTTCATAGGGGTCGCATCGAGCATCATTTTTGCGAAGAATTCCAAACACTGATCAGGAACATTCCAATTTGACTTAGCGGCCAATAATCTCACACACATTGACAGTTTTGAGTCTGACGACCCTTCAAACAACGGTGTATTCATCTCATTCAACAACTGATAAAATTTTTGCGCTTCCTCATTCGGCAACTCTTCCCCATCAAAATCTTCGGGTTCATCATAGGTCACATTCACACCAAAAGCATCGCCCACTATCTCACTGATCAGATTAAAGTTTTCCCCATGTCCCATCGGTGGTCGACTACTTGAAGCATGCACATTACTAGTCTCTGGTACGCTACCGGGCAATTCCTCTCCATTATATGTCCAAACCCAATAATTTTCAATGAAACCCCTTCTCTTCAAATGAAGTTCTACTTCCTCTGGGTCATCAATTATAGGCCTGCATCCACATTTAATACAAGGACATCTTACTCCTCCTTCGCTTCGACAACATTCTTGAGAAAAGGCCCAACTGATAAACCCTTTAACTCCTTCCTCAAAATTGGGTTTAAGTCCACGCCTTCCAGGATATAACCTATCGTACATCTAACTACGATAATATCGATAATATTCCATACTGCACATTTATACAATCAATCTTTTTAATTAGCTACAAATATTAACTATTAAACATACTAATTTTATTTTAACTATTAAACATATTAAATTTTAAACATATTAATTTTGTTTTAACTATTAAATATATTATGTATATACTAATACTAAACATAAACTATAAAAATTCATTCTATTCAAAATATATATACTATTCTAAAACATATTAAACATATCTTACGTATACTATTAAATATATATATTCTATTAAAATTGTTAATATACTAACTATAATTAAAAAATCAGTTTTTATAATTTAACATATTTAAGAGGAAATAATAATACTATGAGAAAGGAAAGGTGTGAATAAAATACTAGAGTATATAGATGGGTATAGAGTTTGGTGAAAACATTAATGACAAAGTATGTATGGTGCCAGAAACGCATTGAAGGAATGCAAGTTGGGTAGGTTTACGTTTTTATACTGCTTATTATGTTTCATCTCTCAACTTTAATGTCAATCAACCGTTCCAACTACAAATTTCTCTTTTCTTCCTATCTCATTAACGTTTGTGCAATCTTCAACAGCTAGCATCACATATTCAATGTCTAATTTATAATTTAAGACAAAAAAGTATGTTTTTTAAAATTTAATATACTAATGTCTAGTATCTCTTTTCTTTTTATATTTTATTTTAATATACTAACTATAATTAAAAGTTCTGTTTTTATAATTTAATATATTTAAGATAAAAATTCTGTTTTTTAAAAATTCTGTTTTTATAATTTAATATATTTAAGATAAAATTATTCTACTCATTACACATATAAATATATAATATATAATATATTGTGATTTAAATAAATATATAATATATTTTTTAAGTTCTGTTTTTAAATAATTTTTTTTATATTCTATAAAAATATAATATGTTTCTTATATTCTATTTTTATAACAAATATTATATATTCTGTTTTTTATATTCTATTTAAAATAATATATAAAATCTGTTTTTAATAAAAATATATATAATATCTAATATATTCTATTTTTAAATAAAGATATAATCTATTTTTTAAATTCTATTTTTAAATAAATATTATATACCACATTATTTTATATTCTATTTTTAAAAATAAATAAAATTCTGTTTTTTTTAAATCTGAAACATCTATTGTATTTATCACTCATTAAAAATAAATGACTTGAAGACTTTAATTTAAACATAGTTGAATGACTCATAAGGAAAAAAAAAACTTTCAAAGTTTTTGCATAACTGTTGAAGGTTAGTAGCCATAAAATATATTTTCGTTTTAAGATATATATATATATATATATATATATATATATATATATATATATATATATATATATATATATATATATATATATATATATATATATATATATATATATATATATATATATATATATTAAAAAATACAGGTTAGTAGCTATATATATATTAAAAATACAGAAAAACAAAATACATAAATAATACAGAAAAACAAAATACATAAATACACACACAAAAATACCCATAAAATACAAAAATACCTATTCTTCAATCTTCTTCAATATTCTTCTTGTTCCACTCTAATATCTTCGCCTTCTTCGATCTCCTAAAATTTTATAACATTTGATCCAAAAAAATTAAAAATAAAATATGTTAGAATATATTAAAAGAAATAATAAGTAATTTTGAAAAATAAATAAAAAAGAGAAAGGGAAGAAAATCATACCTTATAAAAATAAGAAAAAAATGGAAGATGAATGTGATGAAGAAGAGAAAAAGGAAGTAGAAGTGTTTATGAAAAAAGAAAATGTGAGGAAGAGAAAGAGAAAGTGTGAGGAAGAAGTGTGAGGAATTAAGAGAAAGAGTAAGTGTGTATAAGAGAGAATATGAGAGGATATATGGATAAGAGAGAAAGAGAAAGTGGGTAACGGGCAAATTAAAATTTGGGAAATATAAGATATGTAGCGACGTGAATTTCACGTGGCAAAATTGCGAAATAAAATTCACGTCGCAAAAAACAACGGTCATATTTCCAATGAACGGATTTGGATGATTTGAATTTTAAAAAAATCGTTGCCACGTGAATTTCACGTCACTATGTTGTGAAGTGAAATTCACGTGGCAAACTGTATTTAGTTATTTATAAGAACGTAATTAAAAAAGTTGAATTAAAGAAAACAAATTCGTTGCCACGTGAATTTCACGTCACTGTTTTGTGAAGTGAAATTCACGTAGCAAAATTTAAATGTCCATAAAAGTTATTTGCTTTTCCTGCACCATTTTGTCTTTGGTCATTTCAATGTCAGAATTTTTTCCCTCCAATATGTTGCGACGTGATTAACACGTCACAACAAAATTTTTGAAAATTTCAAAACTCCCTCCATGTGAACATTTGAGTATTTTTTATTTTTTTATTAACTTTATTTTTGCCATGTGTTTATCACTTCGCAAAGATATATATGTATATTTTTAAATCTGACATTTACTAAGGTTAACGTTATGTATTATATTTTATTATAAAAAATTGTAGTGACGTGATTATCATGTGGCAACTCTCTTTTTTTTGCCACGTAATAATCACGTGGCAAAATCACGTGGCTGGAGAAGATTTTTCTTGTAGTGTAACTTTTCCCGTGCAAGTTTATATAAATACACCTTACATTCATGGATATTGATGTGGTTTTTGTGGAAATAATCCCTAACAAAGAAATTAACAACACATATGATACAACTACTTACAAACTTGTATATCACTCATTTCATAATTTTTATTTTTATTTTTTTTTAAGATTTATTGAGTTTTTTTTTTTTTTTTAAATAATTAGATTTTGATTGAGTGGTTTTTTGTGTGGGTATAGTTTAGAGTGAAATATATAACTTTGTTCTTCACAAAAAATATCAAAATATTTAAAATTTTAAGTGGACTGTTATCTAAAATTTGGATTTTTTTTCTCATATGAACTTTTTTGTTACTACTATGACAAGCCATTGGTTATTCTGAACTAAAATATTTTAATTAATTTATCCAATTCCAAAAAGAATAAGGATTCTTATAAAGACAAAATATATTTTAGTATCCAACAAGGATCACCTTTTGGAATTTTTTTTAAAATAACATACTTTCTTAATTTTATTTCCAAAATAACATAGTTTAAAAAAAAATTACCAAACTAACATAGTTTGGTAACTTGTTCGCCAAATCATGTGTAGAACTAGTGTAAATTCTTATCAATTCACCAAATGGTTTGGCTAGATTCAATTTTTTATGCCTAATTCGCCATTCCATTTGGCGAATGAGTTGTAATTTCATACATGCATTCGCCAAATGGTATGTTGCATGTTTAGGGTTTGCAAATTTTTTTACTATATATATGCCTCACTCATACACATCATATTTATCTCACTCCTTCCTTACAAACCCCCTCTCATTCATTCCTTTCAATCTCCCTCTCTCACAACATGGCTTCTCCCCGTCCATCTAGTTATGCATCGACACCGTCTTCCTCAACATCAGAAGAACCGCTTCCAAAATTTGATATTTTGAAGAAAAATGCTTTAGTGTTTTTCTCGGCAACAAAGCCTCCTCTGAAGATGCTGTTATGGAACCCCTAAACTTTGGAACACTTGCATAGAGAATTAACCCGCTGGTTAGAAGGAGAGATCGACCACAAAGAAAAGATAATTAAAATTGAGAAGCGAGTTGTGGAGTCTGGTGTGACGAAATGGAGAAAAGTTGTCAATGATGCAGGTGTTCTTTCGATGATGTTAGGCGGAGGTGAAGTTGTCCTGATGGTTCTGATAGGCTAGATATGTTGAATGTTGCAGTTGTTTTATTTATGTATGATCATGTTTGAATTTATGTATTTTTTAGTTTTATTTATGTACGGTCATGTTTTGAATCATGTATTTCCTTGTTTTATTTATGTATGTTCGTGTTTGTGGTTGTATGATTTTACTGATATGATGAAACGAACTAGGTTTCTATTTAAAATTAATATGGTTACAATGGTTTAATTTATGATGTTAAGCTTGGTCCAACGTTGAGACATTTTTTACGATTGTGACCGGGATGACGACATGAACTACACAGTCTCACCATCTTATTCGCCGTATCCATTTCGGTGCGAATACGCGTGCTGTTAGGACGCCCTTTTTTCTTTCTTCGCATGTTCTCATTGTGCCAGACTATTTCCCCGTTGTAGGAGGGCCAGTAGTCCTCATTTGCAACAACCGAAAAGCTTTTGTTGTAGACGTTGCAAAGATTGTGCACTTGGTAAACAGGGGATAGTAAGCCTGAAGGG